>CM030010.1:28834183-31685850 GCA_017639485.1 Pluvialis apricaria
TCAAGGGAGAGCAGCTTCACCAACCACAGCCTCTCCCATGGCTCATGTCTGCGTGCAGGCAGTTACAAGGAAGAGAATGACTGTGCTTTCTCTCCATTCAAACCCCAAGCCAGCATTTACTTGCAGTAACAGACACCAGAGACAAAGGTCATTTCTCCAAGTCATTTTAGCCAAAAAAGCTGGAAGGATATAGTCACGGCTAATTACGCAGCCATTCTGTATCCCATACCTTTGCTTGGACATACAGAGCTGCAGAGGATTACGTGGCTGATTATCCTACAAATTCCATAGGCCTGAGCCTGAGAAAGGGCACAAAGCTCATGAGAATGACACCAGACAACTTCCAGGTATGCTCACTTCATTAACATTTCTTACGGAGTCATTACATTTTCTTTCTGCTTCAAAATATGTAAACCACTGTCTTTTGCAGAAGCAAAAGAAAATACACACACTCCTCCAAACTTCCTCCATCATTGCCCAAGGGATTTAAGCACAGATTTGGGCATTTGCTTACCTATCTGATTTTGGTGCCCGACTGTCCTACGTGTACGGGCCATGTCTATCCTCTTATCACTGTAGTCTAAACCTTGAAATGTGCTCAGCAGTGCTTTGCCTGCCGCTATCTTTTCGTAAGACGAACACACACAGGAGACTCCCCTATATTCAATATCTCTACCTCATCTCTGACAGGAAGAAGAGTAATGTGGATACTTCTTTTATCCTGCAAAGCCTTCGCTACACAAGGAACAAGCAATATGAATAAGAGCTTTTCAGGGGCAAGAACCCATTTTACCAGCAGAGACTACACATCAGTGGGAACTATTGGGAGAATTTTTATTTCAATGAGCCTAATGTTATTCAGTGTGCTCAAGTAATGACCACCTTGAGATGTCTAGGTGGGCGTTAGCTGCAAGGGTTAATTGCTCTACCTCTCTCCCACCTTTCTGACAGCACCAAAGACTCTGAATTGAAACAAATACCAATGTGAGCAAACTACAAATACCCAACCTTTCTGCTCCCTGTGTCCCACCAACGAGGGGGACACAGCATTACTTTAAAGTTCTCTCCTATCTAATTACATTACAAAATTAGAATAGGATATTCTAATTTCCTAAATGATTTCTATCAAGGATTCAAAACCAGCAACTGCTGTCTCATTAGGTGTTCTGCAGCTGTGTGAAACAACACAACCACCAGCTAATGCAAAAGTCATCTCTAGCCCGTGACCTGGAGGAGGGAGTGAGTAGAAGTTTGTGTCTGGCAGTTGTATGCTACGTCTTCTGCCCCTTTCCTCTTCTCCAGAGGAGAGCTCATTTCACAGCCAAACTTTTTAGTTGGCTCTTGAGCACAAACAAAACCACTTTTGTGCTGGGAAGGAGGGAAGGAAAGCAATACGAATGGAATTGCTGATGCAGAATCTTTCTTTCCCTTTCCCCCCCTGCAGAAAGCTGCCAGGACAGCAGCAGCCTCTCGCAGGGAGTGGGCTGACAGTCTCAACAAAGCAAGTTACAAAACTGATCCGGCTTTTCAAGGCCAGACAAAAAGGAAAGGAGCTGGGACCCTTCTAAAGCAATGAGAGGCTTCCTTTGTAGGACTGAAGGCTGAACGAAGGCTCACAAGAGACTACAACTTTAACGCTTTCTTTTATTTCACTGGTTTAGGCTCGAGTGTTAGTTCACAGGCTTAGCCAGCAACTTCAATTGGTAGCACAGTTGAGCTGTGGCTACAGGAGTATTTTTAGGCTCTGTCTCCAATGGAAACAGAGCATTCATCACTACTGTGCCTCTCTGTACCTGCATCTCTGCATTACTTTTGAACCCAGTGGCCATATTTAACTAAAGCCAAATTAGGGAAAAAGCCTTAAACTTCCTACAACTTTCCAAGAACTCAGAGGCCTGGTAAAAGAAAGCAACTCCCACAATAAGCTTCTTCACTATAGAAAAGACTACAGAAGTTAGGATTTTTCTCCCCATAGAGTTCACATGGGTCCTCTGCATAGCCAAATACCTCAAAGCTCCCACTGGGGCTCAAGCGCCTGGAGTAACTGTCAGAAATATTCAACTCACAGGCAAATCCAATTCAGAAATCTGCTGCTTCTTCCCACTTACAACTTCTCATTCCTTTATCATCAGGACAGGTCTCCATGACAGACCAGCACCAGCAGTTAATGACACCTGTTACCTCACTGCTGTGTAATCTTGTCTTCTCTCCTGTAAGATGAAGTGCCTACTCCCCACTAGCACCCGGCTGTGTGCTTCAACAGCTGTATTAAAAAATGTGGACTTACTTCACCTTCACAGAAACCACCTTTTCTTGGTTTTTGAAATATCCACACTATATCTGCTTCCTTGAATGCGCCCATGGGATCCTTACCAGGCTGTCTTTTGACAGTGTGACTGCAGACTGCAACAAATGAAGACCATACGTGCCATAACACATGGCCTTTCCCAGTGAATAGCACCTCTGTAATTACTAACCTGTTCCACTCTTCTGGTTTGAACCCAGCCGAATTGGCTTCGAGCGCCAGCCTTTCCCATACCCCACAAGTCGAGGGCCTAATCCACGCGGGACTAAGAGTTCATTCAATGGGCCTAGGCATTATATTAATCAAGGTGCAGGTTGCAAGCACCCCTCAATTATTGTATTTATCTAGATAGCCAGATTCTTCACTGTCTTTACATTGGTAATGCAAGGTTACTATAGCAACCTCTGTGTGACCTGCATAATCACGATAGCAGAGAAGAGCTGATAGCTGAATTAATGTATTTACAGCCCTGAATAGGAAACTTTAAGGATTAATGGTCTACGAAATTCATATATATTCTACTCATGATACTATATCCCATTTCATCTCCTTTTCAAAATACATTTATCTTTAAATGCTAAACTAGAGTACATGATACAATATATTAAGACAATATTTAAACTTGTTGTTTATTTTCTAATTCCAGTTTAGCACACAATTAAACTACCTCATAAAGTCCAAAGACTAACAGACATTTTACAGTATGGTCGACCAAGTTTTTAGCATCTTGTAAAAGCTAGGGCTCTTTACCAGATTTGCAGATTATATACATTTCCACAATATTTAAAATGAGCAAATTCAGAACTAGTAAGACAGCTTATGGAATATTAAGCACAGAGATCACATTTTCCTTCAGTTTGCTTTTTATTTTCCTGTACTCAAATGGTTCTTTTTAAGAAGTCACTAACTTTCATTCAACTAGAGACTTGCTGGCTAGCAGTCTACTACAAGTTCGTAACACATCAAAATAGCATACAAAAGCTTGCTTGACTGCTCTTCAGCAGACAAAAACAGACATTGCCCCTGAATCCAGAGCTGAATGAAAGTTGCTCACGCAACCAGGATGATGACATGAAGGAGTTGTACATGGAGGGAGATACTGGGGAACGGAAGTAATTTTTTTTCCTTTTTTTTTTTGCTAGAGTGTCGTTAAAATACAGGTTCAGCTACTGTAAGAATGTCAGGCAGCAAGCATAGGTTTGGTCTGTGTTTCTTTCATTACTACTACACAAACTGCCTGAGTGTGCACACATGATCTTATATCAGAAACGCATGGTTAGCTCTATCTGTTTTTTAACTGCTTCATGTCCAGGACAGGCAAGAAATTCTCATTCTGAGTAATCATCCAAGCAAAAGAGGCACAACAGTGGGCCTTCAAGTGAGGCTTAAGTAGCGTATAAGTCATATGGTGACCTTCCATGCAGTCACGAAACTGTCTCCATGAGACAGTGAATAAATGTTTATTGTTCTCTCTCAGGCAAGTTATTTTTTTATTTTTATTTTTTTTGTATATGTCATGCTCATATAATTCTTCTCCGAGCCAACTCCTTCTCCCAAAGGCAGCAGGATTACTTTTCTATTTTCAGGAAGGACGGAAATTGAGCTTCAAAATGCAGTGCCTCAAAGCCATACACTATAAAACACTCCGCCAATATCAGTGGAGGAACTGACAGGGATGAACTAAATCCACTGTAAGAATCTTCTGTCACTGCAGTCTTGACACGAAATGCAGAAGCTTTTTTGCCCTTGGAGTCTCATAAAGCAGACAGTGGCTTAAGGGATTCTTGGACTGAACAGCTCTGTCATCAGATGGACAGTTGGATTTTGGGGGTTTTTGGTTGGTTGGTTAATTGGTTGGGTTTTAGCTTTGATTTCCTACTGTGGGTGATTCAGCTAACAAAGAGCTATTATATCTTTGCATTTGGCCTTTTTTTTCCTCATTGCTTCTGTTGCAATCCGTAGCCAGTATAGGAAGGATAGGCCCTCACAAGTCTGGTGAAGAATTTGCTTTTGTTAGTCCACAGCCATTTTTCAGCAAAAACGCTAATTTCAAACATATTCAGTTAAGACAGTGGAGGGGAGAAACTGGTTAAATTGGGTCCATCCACCTGCTTTCCCAGTATTGGTAGAGTTCTGCTTAATTCCAATCAACTTGCATAATTGACACCAACCCAAAAACCATCACACCATATGTCTAACTTCACACTTGTAATATTTAGACTTATTTCCCTTTGATATTTTAAGTATTTTGGCTAAGATTTTTAAAACTTGCCTTCCTTAGCCTCCC
This sequence comes from Pluvialis apricaria, assembly GCA_017639485.1. Classification (NCBI taxonomy): domain Eukaryota; kingdom Metazoa; phylum Chordata; class Aves; order Charadriiformes; family Charadriidae; genus Pluvialis; species Pluvialis apricaria. The sequence continues at coordinate 28,838,776 of CM030010.1, forward strand.
AACTATATTTAAATGGCCTGTTTTTTAAAAAGTGCTGGGTATGTCACACCATCACAGAGGTCTGAACGGTGCTTAGCTTTTCTTGATTGCGGTCTCACATGTCACGAGTTAATCTTCAGAAAGTCTTAGACCACACTTTTTGCAACACTCATATCAACCACCAAGCAAAAATCTTCCTATGCTCAAAGCGTAACAGAAAGATGAGAAGAGGTTTTTTTCGGCCCATCACCACTGCGTTCCCTTGTGCCTTTGAAAATGAACATTACGGCTCTCCAGCTAATATGACCATACATCAGTTCTCATCACCTCTTTGCACCCTCCTGTGTTCTAAGCCTTTTATTTTAATTGACTTAAGAAAAGGTTTCATTAGAGAGAACAGCATGCTGGCTAGCAATTAAAATATATCAACATCATTTCTGCAACCCTCGTTTGAATCCTAGCCCATCTCTTTCATCTTTTGCAGAAAAGGGTCAAATAGTCTCTAAAAACAATGCAAAGACACAGAAAAATATTCACAGATGCATCAGTGTTGCCCAAAACTTTCATAAATTATTTTTGTGTTAAGAGCTTCAGTCACTTTTGTTGATAAAACTAGCCTAAAACATCTTATCTAAAATATTTGTCTACAAACATGTCTAGTAAAAGCCCCTAGTGGTGCAAAGACAGTTTTTTTTTCCATCCCACCAGGATTTACATCAACAAATGGCAATGCTGACACCATCTGCATTTTAAGGGCGACTTTGTAGGTCACTCCTGAGTCTAACCTAGTGTCTAAAGCAAAAGAAAGTTGAGTTCAGCTTCTTTCTCCTCCCCAGACTTCTTGGCAAATGTTGGGGAAGTCACTCGGCCTCTCTGTGTCTTAATTGTGTCCTTGTAAAAACAAGGATGTAAGAACTACTCCAATGTTTAAACACTTGCTTAACCCCTCAGTTTATCTATATTAGTTATGTGTCTTTTGCTATTGAAGTTCATAAAATTTCTTTATATGCTTAAACATACACTTAAGTGGTTTTGCTGATATGGCACTGCTGTGTACATAGAGTATTCCCATGTCTGTGGTGATATTAAAAATATTTTAAGCTAAATAAGAATGTATTTTAAGATCATGAATCAAGTCAGTATTTTCTTTCTTAAATCCCAGGCAATCATGTCCGTGCTGCCTTTGTTAAAGAATCAATGTGGTACTTGGCTGCATGTGTTCAAATTGAAGCCATTAATCTCTCCGGTTTGTCACCTCCAGATTAAAGTGGTTTTGCAACCAGAGATAGTATAGCATGCTCCTGATGTTGAAACAAAGCCCTCTCCCAGGACGCCCTACTTATGTGTAAAGGATAAAATTTGAATATTTTATGAATAGCACCGTAAGCAAGAAGGAAATTGTTTGTTTATTCATTCAAGCTTTGATCCTGCCTAACTGAAGTGAGCTATATTTTACTATTGACTTTGACAGGAGCTATTTTATTGCAACTAAAAGCATGCAAGTAAGTATTTAATACACCATTAACAGTAAACAACCATTTTGTTGCAAGTTAGTAGAGCTTTTTTAAGACTGTGTGATTATGAAAACAAAGACTATGTTTGCAACTGTCTGAAAAGTACCTGGCTACAAAATTTTTTTGGTTTTGTGCTTTTTTAGCAAATACCTGCTTTTAAAGGCATTTCCGATTTTGTGGAACATATTTAGGAGCAAGAAAATATATTTTTATTCAGACAATTTTTAAATATTTTGGTGCAGAGCACAGAAAACAGGTTTGTTGTCATAGAGCCTGACCTACCGAGGTGTTTGAAGGTACGTTTAGTGATTTACAACATCATCTAAAACTCAGTTAAAATATTAAATTCCCATTAATTTTTTGGCTTTGTCTATCTTAGCAAGTAATGAACTGCGATAGGAGCAGATAGAGCGGAAAGCTGGTGTTGAGGACCCAATATCCCTAATCATACAAGTTTTGGGGGGTTGATTTTGGAATAGCTTTAGTCTGGTCTGATGGACTGAAAGCCATCAGCAGCTGGAGACCATTATCCAGTTTAGATTCACTTAGGAGAAATCCATTTTTCTTACCCCACTATGTTATCTATAGCACAGCAAAGAAGGGATGAACAGGAAGATTCACTTCAAAAGTGCAAACTAAACACTCAGGCCAACACATCTAATCTGAATGCAAATTAGGCATTTACAGCATGTAAAGACTTGTATACAATACACCAATTAGCCATCTATCTATATGTCTTCATAAATTTGGCACTGCAGACATTACTCCTTATGTTGCTCCTGAAAATCAGTGAGGTCCAATCTGGGGATAAGGGAATCACTAGTATATGGTGCACAGTGTAAATGGTGCTACACAAATTAATACACAACTTAAGGAGACACCTTCACAAAAGAAGGTTACATTTCCATCTGAAAAATATTCCATAGTTAAAAGCAAAACCTACATTGTTACAATTAATGTAAATATATATTTCTTAGCTAAAATTTAAATAACAATTTCCATCTCTTGCTGAGCACGAAGCTGAAGAAAGCTGACAGACTGTCCCATGCAGCCCAAGAGAAGTGTTACTTCACCTCTTGCATATTTCTCTCATTGCTCACTCTGAATCTTTCCCCAGATGAACTCACTAAGCAACAGCAAAAGAGATTGGGACAAAGATGATCAAAACCATGCCTTTGAGTGTCCAGCTGGGGACACAGTGTGCAGAACATTAGTTCTTTACCTCTGGAGACCCCCTCTACAACCCTACTTAATATGAATGTGCTGGATTAATTTGTCCCCATTACAATGTAAGCCAATCACTTCTTACAGAAACTAGGAAATAAAAAAGTATTTCTCATCAGCACTTACAGATTTTTGCTTTTACCCAAGACAACTAGTTTTCTTCATCATTAGCTTTCTATTCACTTCCTCACGACAGTCTGGTATTGTATTTGCCAAGACAGTTGTCAGTTTTATCTGGCATAGGTCAAATGATGTCTACATTAAAAAAATAAAGGGTCTTAAACGATATTAAAGAATTTTTAAAAAGTATTAAATCTGCATCTGTTGGATAAGCTATTCAGTATAATCAGAGACTTTAAAGATATTGTGTGAAGTCTTTTGATTAAAGCTTTACAAGCATTAATTAAAAATAAAATTAAACCTAACAAACATGCAGACACTACTGTATAGAAAAAAAAACCCCAAGAATCACTGCATTGTCATTTAGATGGATAAAACTATCTTGCCTTGACTAGCATACAGCACAAAGAAAGGAAGACATCCCTCTCTTACTTGTCTGGATCAAGATTGTCTCCTTTTATTTTGTCAGATTTATGACCAAGATTAAGTTGCCCGCAACTATGTAAAATTAATAGTTTTCCCATTTTGATTTCAAAGGTAAAAATAAAAATTAAATACCCAAAAGCAAACAAGATTGTTTTTCAAATGAGTAAATTTGTGTTGCGTTTGTAATCCAGCAGGCTGCCTGATTTAATTTCTGCAGCAGTGTACAGCACAGCCTGTGCCCTCCCCTAGACACTCAGCATGGGAGGCATGTCCAGGAGTAATAAATCGGAGAATCTCCTCTCTGGAGACAGAACGGCAAGAAGGAAACATTGCAAAGCATGTTCATGTCTGAATATTAGTCACTGATCTGGGTAAAAAAAAAAAAAAACAACCAAAAAACCCCCAAACCCAACTTTAGACCTAAATACCTATTCTTACATAAAAGTTACAATATAATATATATTCTTTTAAACTAAAGGGACCTGCCACAGCTCCCTGCTGAAGGGCTGGCTCGGTGGCTTTTCAAAAGCACTACAGAGCATATAAAGACTGAATCAATAAAAACATTTAAACAACTATCATGACTTACTGATGTCAGCCTGTGCATGCAAGGGCATCTAACAGCAGGCATTTATTATTTCTGTTTGCATTCTAGGGTGTGTAAAATGCAGACTTGCTCGAGTCAGGGGGACTTCTCTGTGTAGCCAGCGCTATGTAATACTCTCCCAGCAAAACTCAGTGTCGCATCTTACAGACCAAGCATTCTTGGTGAGGAAATCTGATCTTCTTGCTCTTTTCCTTCACGTGCTGCAGGAAGCTGACTTTTAAAGACATTTGGATTACCATGGAAGGAACCGACTTTGCCAGAGACACTCACTACCTAGCCAGTATTTTTCTGCACTCTTCACTAAGACATGATGTCTGCCTCTTACTTTCTTCAGTAAGTGAAATCATAACTTTCTTAACCAAGTTTCAGAAGATCCTCCAAACTTTGAACTCCCTGTATTTCTAACCCATGGGTCTTTACATACGAATTTTATTACATTCTCAAAGCAAACTTTGCCATAGCTGAGTACTCTTTTATTGTGCCCTTACTAACAGTTTTTCCATGTTACAGGGGACAAAACCAGGTCATAATCAGGTGATCTGAGGTTGCTCTGGTAATCTCCTTATGAATCTGTATCAAATCCAAATATCTCAGTGTTAACCAGGGTAGGAGGTTTGATTTTTAAAGCTGAAACCAAACACCCTCAGCTCTCACTTTCCTAACAATTAATCCTAGCTCCAACTCCATCTGCTATCACTTGGAACTTGCCTTTAACGAGACACTGAAGCTCTGTTCACCCAGATACATGATATCCAGTCAGGAATCACAAACAGATGCTTCAGTTAAAAAAAAAAAAAAGGCACAAAATCATTTTGTGCATTTCTGCTGAATTACCTTAATGTACTACGGACCCTTTACAGGTTCTTTGGAGTAAAAGTGTCTCCTTGTTAGAACATGCATATTTTTAAAGTAAAAACGCTTTTGCAACAAAGACAATAGCATGAATTTGCACAGAGATGCTCTGAGGATAAACATCGGTGTTAACTTTCACACGAAGAGTACAACTGCTACCTTACAAGAGCTGGCAATGGGCCGTTGCTTTTCAGACCAAGACTGAACTTCAAATCATAGAACATCTCTCCTACAACTGCACTGGACACTCGTCTTCTCAGAAACCAAGGTGGAAACACCAGCAGTTTGAACACTGATTTGGAATGTACACAGAAAGCGTGAGTTTTCTAAGACAGTCTGGAAAGAGAAAAAATATTAATTACAAAACAAGTTTGTTTCCTACAGCCTTTTTAGCTATACTATTCGCTAGGCAATGTCTTCTGATACCATACTAGACCAAGCTAGTAAATGAGTACTAATCCTTTGACTTGAAAGGAGTTTTACCTGATTGCAGCAGCAGAGACTGCAGTACTTTTTGTGCTACGTAATATGTATACGTAATATGGGGTACATGAAATGAGGCACAGAGGAGAAATACCATCAACCTTTATTTTATTCTAGGACATTTAGATTACACCAGAGTGTCAGACCACTTGTGGGTAATGCAGGTCATCTTAAATCCTTGCCATTTAAAGTCTTTAGTCTCTACTTGTCACGCTTTAGAAATTTTTAAAATATATTTTTGGCAAAGTACTTCATGGCTTCACTGCTCTAGGTTTTGGCATCTGGACTCGGGCTGTAAAGAGCTCACAAAAGATCATAAAATTGTTTAAAAATTAAATTAGTTCTTTCATGCTAAAAATTATTATGGCTTGAAGTCTATGATCTCAATCTTTTAGGGAACTGAAGGTGTTAAATCACACTGAAAAAAATTTCTCTCATTCCTGTGGGAGAGAATGCAATAATATCCTGGACTTCAACAATTATCCTTGACATAAAAATGCTTGTGTTTAACGGCCCTTGAGAGAATCTTACCCCCCTCACAGGATCCCCAAAGGATCAATTTGTATCCGAGAATTTCACAAGAAACGGAAAAAAATTACCTTGCCTGTTGTATTTTTTAATGGCAGCTCCCAGCTCAGTGGCATGGAGTGCTGGAAGAGCTCCCTGGGGCAGAGATCAGGTGGAGGGGCCAAAGGGGCAAGATAAGATAAACTAATTTGTCATATGGCCATATGGTTTATGGCATTTCCGTATTCTTGAATTTGTTTTCAATAATATTCAGGGTGAACTTCTCTAAGTAGTTCAGAGAAATAAACCTAACCTCAGTGTACTTACGGTAATAACTGCAAATGGTGCCGTTAAAGAACTGCCATAACAGACTCAGAAGCTGCCTCGGCATTCTGAGCCAACCAGAAGCATGGAGAAGGCTAACCAGGAGTAATGCTGCCAAGAGCAAACTGGCCTAGTCCCACCTCACTGTTTATGATGACTAACTTGATGTCTGCTACGGTCTCACCGGGGGAAGAACCACAAATCCCAGGAGAAGCTACCGTGTCTTTGAGAAGGCACACCACATACCGTGTGCTGGGAACCAGCCTCGATGTGCCAGTAAAGCCCCTGAGCAGCCAACTGGCTAAGAGACACTGCTGAGCCCCCAGGAAAGTTTCAGAAAAACTGCCAGGAAAATATATGTGCAATACCAAGTACTCCTAGCTTGTTACATGCTTTTTTTCCAGAACATAGTATTGAGTGTTTATTCTCTTACATCGCTTCTAAAAAGTGAAGAAAGAATGACAGCATTAGAGGTCTTCAGTAAGCGGCACACCCGTCTCTATCAAATTATGCAGTTCAGTGGTTCCTCCACATTAAATATTGATAGTATAAGTAACGTCTTTCAACAAAGACTTGGGTTACCTTGGTACTTGCTGAACTAGTAGCAGACTTCTGCAATTCTCCATCTGGGTATAACCATGGCAGAAAACAAAAATAGGTAAAAAGTTGATGTGAAAAGCACATGTTTAAATGATTTAACATAGGATAGGTATTTGCCTTCAGTGATCATGAAGTCTTAGGTGGACATTAAAGGGTGATCTATGTTTCATAGCATCTACTTTATCATGATTTGATTAGATGGACTCAAATGGCAGGTAAGATGTTCTGTCAGACTTGGAGACAACCAACATTTAAAAGCCTCTCTGACCCCAGCACAGCTGTGGTATTTGCATGGCTGATTAGAAATTGTCCTATTAAAGATTTCTAATGTCTGGTGCCAAACGCAGCTTCAGATTCACATCCACCAATGACTGCAGAAAGTCAACCAGAGGCAATAATATGTATGTAAAAACGTGAACCCGACTAAATGTATTAGGCCAAATCCTATATCACTACTCTTCTTTCCCTCCTACCTACATGCCTATTTAGGTAATTGGGTTGCTTAAGCATCTTTAAATAATGAAACACCTTTGGCATGCAGGCAAATCTCATGCTATTTTCAAGCAAAAGGTACATTTCCAGGCTTTCCTAGGAAGTGGCCAGCTTGTTCTGCCTGTGCCCCGTGTTACAGAAAGCAATAGGAATGCCTCTGGCTTGACTCAGTGTTTCTTGCATAAATGAAGTGGCACACGATCCTGCCAGCTCCCCTCTGCTTGGCGCTGTGCAGATATATCCAAATTCTCTTTTAAGGCGGTGTCTACATCTTCACTTCATTCAGCTCAGTCTGGGCCATTTGGATTCAATTTCAGCTTTGCATGGCAACTTAATCCTCAGGAAGCAGAGGATTTCAAGGAGACTGCACGAAGAATCAGCTCTTACTGTAATGCTGAGCAAGGCCTTCTGCCATGAAACTACAATTTCTGCTTGCAAAAAATTCTCCTGAGTACCACAGTACAAACGCTGACCGAAAAAAACAGACACAAACATACGGTAACCATGAGCAATAATAATTCCTCAACTACTGGCTTAGTATGATGAAACACAAACAATTTAAACAGCCCAAAGAGCTGTTCCTAAATGTGTGTGTATATACAGAGATCTTTCTTGAACCACAAGTTACGGAGGTTATTGTAGTATGGCAACTCTTCTTAATAAAGAAAATGGGCCTACCATTGTCTTTAATAAGGCAAGATCAAGCCCTTGGTAAGAAGAAGGAAACAACAACCCTTTGAAAGTTCATAAGTCTTTTCAGATAACACATGCATAAATCCAAATGACAAGATGACTAGGAGTACTGACATGACACTCACTGGGACTATGTTTAGAGCACTGGAAAGGGCAGCAAGGACATGTATTTAAAATCAATTATGCATAGGAGGATGTGGAAAAATTACAAAGAGCACATAATATCAAACTACAGATAATAGCGGCAGAATACCCTGTGTACCTTTAATATTACATCTCTACCAAAGTAGTATAAAGAAGAGAATGTACTAAATTTATCTCTTGATAATAGAACACATTTTCAATAGTTAATTGGAAAGGGATTTCAGTTTTCGTAATAAAAAAAGGGGCAGGTGATCCTGAATCAGTCAGTACATATGTGCTGGTTAAACGAGCACATACCTGCAAGTGCTCTCTCCTGCCCAGCCAGTTGTCAGGAGCTATGAGGAATGGTTAGCAGTATTGTAGTGGCTCTGGAGGGAGTCAAATGGGGAAGGGGCATAATAGGACTGACCAGAGGAAACATTGAACTTACTGTGAAAGTGGGGAAACTCTCTGATTTGTGATAGGGGCAGATGGACCAGCAGGTAGGAAAGAAGTACTCAGACTTTCATAATGAACCAGATAGCATGTGTCCTCCATTAATAGTAATGCAAACACTTAGGCAATCAAAGTACAGACTAGTCAACTCTCATTTTTGTAGAAAAGTATCTCTTTCAAGCCTACACAAGTTTTCAATGCCTATATAAATGTAAATTATTGTACTATTGATGAATATAGGATTCCAGCATCTCCCAGGTAATCAGTTTGGCACCTTTCACAAGAATTAAATCTATTTAATTCAAATAAATCATTTTCCCATTAAATTTACATGTCAGTTTTTAATATACTTATTTGTATTGGGTAAAACTTAATTTGTCAACTCTTTCTTCCTGACACAAGATGATCCAGTGCTTAGTGCACTGCCCTTGGATTTAGACCAGACTTTGATACCCTGGTTTGCTACAGACCATGCATGACCTTGGACTTAATCTCCCTGTACCTCAATAAAAGATAAAGCTGCTGTATTTTGAAGGCATGGTGAAAGGGGAACTAGGTTTAAGAGTGTGGGGATCTTGAATATGATCAAAGCAAGCATTACACACATTCATGAGAGGCAGGGAAATAGTTGATACAAATTGGATGACTTGGCAACAGTGTACAACCCAAGTCCTGTCTAAGTCCAAGTCTTGGACCAGAACCAATGACGAGTGAGAAATCTAGCCTTCTAGTATGAAAAGGAAATATAATTAATTAAACTTTGTGTTTTAGCTAAAAGTATAATAATTATATTAAGACCAATTTCAAATAGCTGATTTAAAAACTATTCTGATGACATATATTTCTACTTAGGTTGCTGGCTTTTTTTTTTTTTTTGTAAGGCAACAGAATAGATTATATGTCAGTGATCATTGTGCAAAAAATGTCAGATCGGCATTTGTCATCAGAAATGGTTATATTGACTTTATTGAGTGTTTCAAGATCGATGTGCTGTATTTGAAAAGTAACGCTCCTAAAAAAAGCATACAGGATTTTCTCTATCTAAATGAAACTATACAAAAAAGCAGCATCAAAATTAAATAAAACTTACTTAATGTCTTTTGAGATAAAACATTAAGTGTCCGTTTGTACTGAACCTACCTTGTATTCTGTAATGAAAGTCATATTGCAAAATCCTAATTCATCATCTACAGGACTCTCTGAACCAACCATCAGGCTGCCTCTCCCCACCATTTAATAATGTGGACCAAACCAAGTGGCAAAATCATCCCTGGAGAGAAAACAAAAAAACATAAAGCAAGAATACTATTTTCATTAGCTTTTCAAATCACTGACACAGCATAAATGCAGGCACTTGAGCTTTTCTCTTTTTTAGCGAACAAAGTCAATTTAACAGTGTCCCCAGTTCAGTACAACATTTCATTGGAGTTCTTACTATTAAGTCAATTGTTAACCCCCTGGCCAATACAGCATTCGAGTTACACTGCAATTTCAGCACATGCTTTAAATGCTTTGGTTCAACAGGGACATAGCTTTCTGGTATTAACGCTTTCAATACTGTGAATTTCCCTATTAATTCTATATTTTGGAGATTAGAAAAACACTAACAGTTACTCATCGCAGTCACTATTTTCTGCATTAGCTAGGCAGTTTAATAAAATTTTCATTAAAATGTTGGTTCACATGTGGTTGTAAAATTACTGTAATGAAAGGCGATTTTTGTTTACCAGACAAAAGAGTGAAGGAGAAGAAGCAGGTGGAATAGTATAGCATGGATAAAAAAGACAAAATCTGAAAAAATAGCTGCTAAATTCTCAAGGCAGGAATCTGAGAAAAACAGTACTTTGGCCAGGAAAGGCTGACTGTCTTAATATTCAACAGAAGAATGAGTATTTGTACATTTTGGGGTAGAAATGTGTCAACACATAAAGACTTTGGCTTTAAAAGTTCTTTCAGAACAGGTAGCAACTGAAAAATGAAGAGAAATCATGAAGTTGTTAATTGTGCATACACAGCTTTAAAAAGATGACAAGAAGAGACTCTCATTCTGGTTTTCCTATTCACTTTTCCCCGGTCTGTATTAACCTGAGACAACGATTTGTGAAGCTCAGGGTTTCCAGAGTGCAATATACTCTGCAGTTATACAGAGGAGAAAGAGACATGATAAACGTCAAATATTTCAAATGGAAGCACTTATCTGGAATAGAAAAGAAATGGTACCCCCTTATTTCCTAACTCAGTCCACCTTCTTGCTACCTATCATTGCCTGATTTATCTTACAAGCTCTGATAAGGAACACAGTTTGCAGTATTAGTCATATCTCCAAATCTTTTGGCTGTGCTCTGGAATTGGCTCAGTGAGTACTTTCTCTTACATAAAAAGAAAATGGTGATTTACACTAAAGCCTACAATTTTGGAGAAGGAAGGTGTCAGGACTTTTCAAAAATGTTTGTTCTATATATGGCCTGAAATGGCTTTGGAAATTTGAGTCCAAGAGCCAACAGTAAATAAAGCTGCTGTCTGCTAGATAGATTCGTGTGCAAACCTCACACTTTACAGTGTAGACTGATTCTTCAGTAAAAGTATATCTATGTGGAGAGGGAAACCAGGAATGACAAGAGCTAGGGTGTGCTAATGAAAACACTGGTAAGTTTCATAACAAAGTGTTTTTTAATACGTAAAGTGGTGGACCTCCTTTCTATGGTATACTGCAAATACAAAAAAGTTTATGCAGGTTCAAGAGAGGCTTAACAACCTAATAAAAGAAAAATCCATCAAAGTTCACTGAATGAATCAGCTCTGCTTCAGGAAGTCCTTAAGCAGCAAACGATGAATGCCCTGGAGAGTATCAGTCTGCCCTCTTCTCTTCCCCAAGGTATCTGCTTTCAGTTGCTGGCTCACTTTTTTTATGGAGCTTCCTTCTCTGTCTACAAGCATATTTCTGTCCTATCCACAAGCAAGTTTCCATTGTCTAAGCATGAGAAACAACATCACAATTTGGCGATTTGCCTTCACCAGCCATGTTCTAGCATATGCCTGCAGAATACATGAGGATGTAACCTTGCAAGTAAGAGTAAAGCCAATTTTTTAGGAAACTACGCCTAATGTAACTGCGTCAATAATTTGAGTACTGTAACTTAATTGCTCAAAGGATGTCCACAGCACAGTGTCAGCACATGTTGGGGTCCCACTCGGGCACAGCTCGCACAACCCCTGCGCTGCCATGACTCTGCAGCAGCAAAGCCCCTTTTGCCAGTAGTAGCCACTGTTGTCTCATAACAAAAAGGTCTGAAAAAGGCTTCAAGGCATAAAATAAATTCTTAGTGATGCTGCCCACTTTAATAACTCATTAAGGGCATAGATATTAGCCAGAACCAACTGTCACACACCACCAGGATTGAAAAAGCTGTGATTTGTCTGGATAAAATCTTAAAGTGCACAAAGAGAGCTCTAAGGGCTCTGGCAAAGGAAGAAAAACACAGCTGGCTGTTTAATTTGTGCTAGCAAACCAGATATTACTTCTGTTTCATGTAAAGCTACTTTTAGAGGAAGAGGAAAAAAAAATTCACAACTGCAACTGAAGCGACACAGCAGTAACAGACACCAGTTCTCTCCATGGAAAACAAAGTATTGTATTTGTCACAGCTGAGCTTATAAAAAGGCTGTCAGCTGAAAACATGTGTTGTCATGGGGTTTCCTCAACAGCCAGGTGAGTAAACAAAATGAATGGGAATTCCTGCCTAGACAACATCTGTTTCTTCTTTTTGACACATTCCCTCTCCCCGCCCCAAGAAGTCCTTCAGCACCTGGGCTCCACGCGGCTGGGCGCACGTGCTTCCCCAGCCCTCAGTACACGATGCGTTTTGGCGTCTCGTTTTATTTACCACATGTGAGTCAACCCACCTGAAGATTTCTAATCCTGGCCGTGTGCTGTGGAGGGACAAAGACCTCCAGCATGGGAGACTGAATTTCACATGGAAAATGTGTGCATTAACTGGCTCAGCCGTGAGTTCTTAAAACTCCAAGGAACAGAAGGCAACTCCACACTTCCTCCTTTTCTTCCTATTTTAAAGAATAGCCTAATGTATCATATGACATTTGCTTCTTAAAATGCACCCATAAGAAATCTAATAAAAAATTGTTTTTCTCCCTTCATAATCACTATATGAGCAACAAGGCAATCCAGAATATATCCGGTTTCACAGTGCTTTGCTCCTTCAACAAACTGAAAATGCTCCATGGAAACACTAACATGGAGTAAGACAAGTGAGTACAGTACTTACATTATTTGTTTCTGATATGGATCATTTAGCAGCATAAAAAGCCCTCCATCACTGGAAGAAGCTATTTGTATCCTCACCACAAACTAAAATGTTTCTGGCTTTAACTATGATTACTGAAGAATTAAATATGGGCTGAAGAATTAAATATGTGCTAAAGAATCAAGAATATATACAGATTTATAAAACATAATAATAAAAATTGAGAAACAGGGATGCAAGTTCAAATCTCTGTCCTGCCTGATATGCGTTTGCCTGTTTTTCTTTTGATCCTTCCCCCTCAACACAACTTCATCTCTTCTTCCACCAACCTCTGCTTCTGCTCCTGGACGGATTCTTGTTTCCACCATTTCTTCCCTTATGTCTTTTTCCTCTCCCTCCTCAGCTCCTTTAAGTGACTGAAAGAAACACCTTCAGTAAACTCAGCCTGCTAGGCTTAAATTCTTAGTAATTTCACTGTGGCTTGTGGACTTGATGAATAATGAGACCCCATGTCACCAGAAACCTGACCAACACTCTTTTTCATCACCTCCTGTCACCACAAGAGTTTGGGAGCACTGCTGGAAGAGATGGACAGCCAAGCCAGACTGGAATCAAGGCTAAATCCTTTATTTCCAGCCACAAGAAATATCAAAACCTTCTCAGCAGAGACAAGATCTAGTTTCACTGTACTAGGAAAAACTCGTGTTTGGGGAGGTGGTAGGTGAGGTCTGGTGGGACTCCCCTCCCCATGCAGAAGGCACATCAGATGCAGGCTGCGAAAGAGCTGGGCGCCTTCCTGCCAGCTGCCTGCAACACGGCTCTGTCCACTGGTACAGATTGTTAAAGGCCAGAACAAGAAGAGAAAGTCTTCTCTGGCAGTTGAGAATCTCACTTGTCTTTTTGGATTGCACATCCCAAACGTGAGTGTTATGGCCTGGACTCACTTTAAACCCACAGTATAAGCAGTCAGACTTTGCTCCCTCTCGGGTTACTTGTGTCCAGCCTGAACATAACATGAAAGTAGCAAGGATAATGGATAAAATATAGGCATTGAAATCCAAAATTCATAACTGACTGATGAAATATGTGATTGCCAAGGCATTGAAATTCCCCAAGAAACAGGCCCTAACTGAACTTTACCTGAATCTGTATAAGCCTCCACTGAGACTGCAGTGTAATCATCCTTCAGAGACTTATTTAGATCATGCAAGTATTTGCAAGCCAGAGGTCTCAATCTACAGCTGTTTGATAAATATGAAAATTAATTACAATTCCAGGTGCAAAATGCTAAGGAGCAATTGCTGCTAGGATCATGGCTGAATTAGCTCATTTGGAAGCCATCCGTGCTCTCATGGCCCTGATGTAGGGATGGCAATTTTTGCTGACAGTGGCAGCAACAAAAGGCTGTTTGAACTCTGAACCAATCTGTGGATGAACATCCAGTCCAGCTGCCCAGACACGTCTAGACCAGCAGCATCCACTGGGGATGCTGTATGTGGTAAAGCAAAACTCACTCACTGCTGAAAAAGCCCAGCAAGCCAAACCAAAACAAAAAAGAGAGAATAAGTGGTGTCTGGAGACCGCTAGTAAGAAGAGGATGAAGGAGGCGTGGCCTTAAAAGACCAGGAGCTAAGTATATCCTTTTCTTAATTTTCTGAATTTTTCACCCTTTCCTAGGCACCATTCAGTCCCACAATACTCCATTTCTGCAGGACTACATCACACGGGTTTGCCAAAGGAAAAAAAAATTCCGAAGCTTGTTTTTCATCTCAAAGAAAATAGGGTTTGTCCTCTTAAACTACAACCAGCAAAGCAGCAAATCCTACCGCTGCTTCCTGCTTTTATGCACAGGGATACTGGGAATATATTTCAGTACTTTTTCAAAAGTTTTAGACACTAGAACTTCCAAAAAAATTATGATACAGGGAACAGAATCACTTAAATAATCGTATCCCGAGGACAAAGCACCAGTGCCTGCATGCTTATTGCACTCGAGTACTTCACGACTTTTGGGGTGACAGGAATTCATGCTGGAATGGCTGCTCAGGGAGGGGAGCGGGGTGCATACCTCGTGGCCCACCCAGGGTATCAGAGCCGAGCAGCTCTGATGTATCCCCTATGATACACAAGTCTTCTTGAAAGCTGATCAAAGGGCCCAGGCTGCCTCAGACACAAAAAACACAGGCAGGAAAAAGCTGCTAAAGATGCACAAGATCCAGTAGTCCCGGGGCAGTGGCAAAAATACAGCATTATCCAGTGCCACCACATTGTACTAAGAAAATAGTCTCTCTCTGGTTAGCCAAGATGACATGATGATTATAATGACTCTTTTAATGTTTAGAATATTTTCCTGTTCTGGAGGGGGAATCCTGAAACAGATGTTGCTTAACTTATGACAGAGATTGCATTACTCGGATCCCATGATAGCAGGGAGTTACACTTGCAGATCTGTATTCCTCCAGCATCATTGGGCCCATCGTCATCTTGCTTTCTGCTCCCTCAGGTGAAGTTTCTTTTGTTATAATAAATTAACCAGCACCTCTCTATACAGAATAATGGGAATCTTTCTCCTCTCTTATTGATTTCTGGAGAGATGGGGAAAAAAGAAAAGAAAAGAGGGTATTCGATCCCCACCCAAACTCACCCAGGAATTAAGACTGCTTAGAGGGTCTGAATAAAATGAAAGATGAACAACATGTTTGTTAGATGTAATAACGTATGCCCATATGGAAGGAATAGCTAAACTGTCCTTTCCCATGAAAGAAACTGAACAGATTGCCTAGAAATAGGCAGCTCCCGTTCCCTTTACTGAGGGAAGCAAATGCCATCCAGATGGAAATTATCAAATGGATCAAACAGCTACATTTTATTCCCAAATGATCTTTGTTCTACTTATCACTCATTATGCCAGGAAAAGTCTTTTCCTATAGCCCAAGCGTAGTCAAGAGAATATTATTTATTGTGTGGTCATGCAAAATATCCTGTATCAAAAGTATCTCTGATGAGGTATTGATTTTGTCACACAAAATGGGAGAGAAGAAAAGTGTCCTTCCTAATGGGAACATTCATTTAAGATCTCTGGAATCTGTTAATTCCCATTAAGCCCAACACGTGACTAAGGATTACACCACCCCTGTAGCGCGGCAGTCAACTCTGCAGCCACTTCCTGATGCCCAGGGTGACAAAAAGCCTTTTCAACAGTCTTATTGCTTGCCATGGTTTACAAAGGTGAATGTTACCAAGTCCCAGTGACGCCACCTTGAGCTTTTTCATCTACTTTTATTTATACTCTCCCATGGGTAAATATTTCAATTGGAAATGTGGGCTGAATAAAAATAAAATTTAAAAATCACAAAGAATCTTCATCTTTGGACCTATATGACTACACATGGCACGTGTAATCAAATTCAACAATTTAGGGGACATTTTCAAAGACATAAGAGGAGTTAGCTGCCGACTAAAATGGAAAGGCAATATAATCTGGATACCTAATGCTTTCTTACCACTTTGAAATATCTCCATAAGATTTTATACAGTAAATATCATATTTGTTTAAGCATATCCTCCTATAAATTTCTGATTATGTTTATGGATGTTTATCTCTTATCCTGTTGTGTTATATAAGCTCTGGCTATATACTTTTTTTAGAATACGATTTTCTTTTAGCCTGAAAACCTGCAGCAGCACAGACATAGTCTTTTACGAGGACATAAAACTGTTGACAGCTGTGGCTGAATGACAGGATTAGACCAAGAGCATCTAATTTAACTGGGCCATGTAACACTACCTTTCATTTCACATTAATCATTGAACATGAGTTCAACTTGTGTCATAGGTCTATCAGGTGGGCCTATAAATTAGGCAATAAATTAGAAGCTGATTTTTTAATGGTGTGGTCATTAACAGATAACACAGAGTTCAGCTGCAGCAATCCAAAAATGCCAAGAATCCCACAGCTTCACATGCACTAGGCAGCAGTGCAGCTCCTAGGGCCTGAGGTCTGTGTGACTGATGTTTTATTCTCTTTGAGGGTCGATGGCCGGGTGCCAGCTTTGCGATGGCTGGGGATGTAATGGCTTCGCTGCAAAGGGAAAACTCACCAGGCATGCTGACCGTGGGAGCAGTATAAACTCTCTGCCAAGGGACAGAAGGGAGGGGAGACACTTATGCACAGGGGTCCCAATGTAAAGCGCACAGATAGAAATGCAATTCCTTCCACTGAAAATCAAGGAGGAGATTGGCAAGCGGATGTAGACATTTTGTACAACGCTGTGACTTGGTAATCAGTCCCCAAACAATCATTCTGGAGCAGGAAGGAACCCTGATGTTAAGCTTCCAGAGTATCCAGCTGAGGTGCACAAAAAAATATATTGCTACGACCTCTGTTCAACTGAGAGCTCAAAAGTAGTAATTCATAGTAGAACATATATCATGACATTTCAAATAAGTCTTACAGACAAGACAACCTCTTCTGAGGGAAAAGCTAGGCTAGGAAATAAAATATGAATGTTTTTACATTCAAGGAGGGTCAGATTTATCCACAGCAGAAGTTTTTACTCCTAATAATACTGCTAAGGCAATTGTCTTATTCATATGCCATTTGTTTATAAAAGGCTTAACTTACAATGTACCACAGTGCTGCAGAATACAGTATGTTTATTTCAAAATAGGCAAGGAGTATTTATTTTCATGCTAGAGTTTAGATTTTTTTTCCCCCCAAGAACTACTATTAAACCGAGGCAGAGCCTTCTTCTCAAACTCATTTATTAAACTGAAAGATGTGTCTTGACAATCACTTTATTCTGTCCCCAGCATCCAGTTTGCCAGTGCAAAAAACAGTGTTCATTCTTAGCAGACATGTCATCTTCCAGAGACTTGCAGGAATTTGAGCAATCGCTTTTAATTTAGAAGCGGCAGAAACTACTTCCCTCCTTTACACTCTGCAAAGCTCCCAAGGAAGCATACCAACAAGGATTTGTCTTAATATCACCTTACTTAGGACACAGAAATTAAAAAGAAGAACACAAAAGAGGTCAGAAGCCCTCTAAAGGAAACACATGTGCTTACATGATTTCCCAGGAGAACGGCAGTGACTGCAGATGCTAATCCACCGAAGAAAACTCCCCACAGCCCAGGCTGAATCCACGAGTTTGAATACACTATTTTACAAGTTGTTGCCCTGTCTTCTGCATTGTCCTATTTTACGCTGTTCAAGGGGAAACATATACAGTAGTGGTGCACAGATAAAGAACCATGAATTCATCTTATTTTTATGTAAAAGCTCCTGAATATTGGTACTAGACCCAGCATATGCTCGATGCCTCACTTGATGAATGCTGTCTCTGATCTCCCAGGGCCTCAGGAGAATTTGTCAGGTCAACAAGGCTTCAGATCTACATACACTTTTTATTTCGTATTTAATGTATTTATAAACAGGTACCTAAACATTTTACAGTGAATCCAACAGAGTTGGTGACTATAAATTAAGGCAAAACTATATAGTTAACCCAAGATATAAGCACAAAGGAAAAGTCCTCAGGCAGAACGTTCAAAAAAGAGCTAGAACAACACAAAAGAGAGGTTCCCAAGTGTTAATGTCCATTATCTCTCATGACAAGGCTAGTCCAGTGTTCAGAGCAGTCACCTAGGACACGGCAGGAAAGTTTCAAGTCTTTGTCCGGCTAGGCTCTACCAGATCACCACAACCAAGTCCCATATGGCCTCGATCACATTTACTACTAAAGTACTTTGGGTGGGAATCACCTTCCCTTTCTTCTGCAGTGTAGCCTTGACATCTGAGGCAGTCCCCCTCTGCTCACCCTTATAGTCAGTGAGTTGAAAAGGAGTACAGATCATCTTGACTACTCTAGACCTACATTATGATGAGATGAATCCTGTCCTGCAGATCATGTGCTGACTTCTCATGACTGCGAGGGACCCCAGGAGACTAACTCAGATTTATACAAGTTCCAAGGAACCCCACTCCCTTAGAGCATGAGTTAAGCTTAGTTCCTAAACACATGAGAACAAACTCCCTGCCTGGGAGACAGACATCTGACAGTCACTGCTGTGGACATCTGCATTGTTGGCTGAGCTGTAAGCAACAAAAAGCTTAATTCTGTAGCCTAGACATCTTTAGATGTCATGTCACCCAAGAAGAACCAGGAAATGTTGAGCCAACTGTCTGTCTACATGCAAAAGTCAATGCAAATACCAGTCTCACAGAGACCTCTAAAAGGGGGACTACAAGAATGTGCTGTTTTGGGAAAGATGCACGTGTCAGATATAACAAGCAGTGATTTTTTCTGGCTCTCCTATGCATCATCACACAAGGTACTTTCTGTTCTGAACCCAGTTCAGACCACCTAACACACTAGGATGCTTGCCCACACCAGCTGCAGCTTCGTTTCTTAGGTTTCAGAAACCTGAAGAGGTTATTGCCTCCAATACCATCTCCAACACTCACTCAGGGTCAACTACCTGCCACACACTACTATTTCCCTAGAACTTCCTGCAGAGCTCTTTCTGTGGTCATGTGCTCTTTAGTAGGTTCATTTTGACAGAAATGGTTTCCAGGATTTATCACTTGAGCAGCCACACTGACAGGTTTGAGGAGACAGCAATTTCTACTTGTGGATAGGAGGCAATGGGCCCATGATGAGCTACAAGAGGTAAATTAGGGGATGAAAACCTTTGCGGCCGTCATAAAAAAAATAACATGACCAAGACCTCTACCTCCCAGCTCAGATTTAGGAATTGCCCTCCATAAGACCATGTCTTAATTTAGTGTTGATAACACTCAGTGTACTCTTAATTAAAGCTCTTTAGTTGGACCTTGGCTTCTCTACACTTCTGCTCACCAGCTATAGGATACAGACAGCATACTTCTGCCTTGTGAAATGATGAGGTATCCAGATCATACAGGAGCCATATAAAGTAGATTTGTTACTTATTTCTGATTAGCTCATCTACATTAGACAAACCTGTCTGCTCATCCATAAACCGCCATTTGCAAAAGATCCACCATCCACAAAAGATCTCTAATAATTGTTCATTCAGAATCCAGATCATCTTGGTGATCATATCCAGCCTAGAAAAGGCACATAAAACTGTAAGAGTGGCAGAGATGAGCAGAGCCCTGCCCCTCGCTATCCACAGAGCAGCTACATGATGGACTGCAGTTTCTCCTACAAATCAACTCCTCCGAGAGACAAGAACAGCCTTGTGCCCCCGAAGCAAAGCTCCCTGCGTGAACAGTCACAAACTCTTAGTACCCTCCAGCTAGGCAGCCTCACCCTTAGATTTTAAAGCCCACTTACCAGAAGGGACTGTCTGCAGCTAGCTGGAAACAAAGATGTGGCTGCTGAGAGACAGAGTCCCCAGTCCACAGATGGGAAAGCAGAGAGGCAGCACCCAGCAGATGGCGGGGGCAAGGGAGGGCAACAGGAGACGGCCACATTCTCCCTATCTGTGGCTTTCACTAAGGGCAAGAAAGAATCGTTTGTGACTTTCAGCCTCAGAGCAGTGTCACAAAAATCAAAAATGTGCTCCAGGGGCTTCCCACTTCAAGAAGGCTTTGCCAGACAGCCATACGCTGAGAGGCCACGGCACTTCAAAGCTTCTTGCTCTTGTCCAAATACAATTAGTACAAGTCCAACCCAAGCAAACTTCAAGGAAACTTTTAGTGAAATTCCCCTTTACTCTGTTCCATGCTCTCACATCATAGTCAAAACAGCAGTAATGAGGCAGAACAGATAACATCTTAATTTCTGAATAATTGTTGATTAAAAGTTCCCAGTAACCCACCAAAAAAAAGAACTCTCTCTCCAACCTTAGATGTTTGACCTGATTCACTAATGGCTTGAACACAAACACAGGCTCAGTGCCTGAGACACCAGGCTTACAGCTGCTCTGGGTCACCAGACTGAAACCGAGCTGCTGTGGCACCCTGGTGAACCTAACCCATCATCTGTAATAAGATCCTCTAGCTCTTTTTTTCCCTTTCTTTTTTTTTTTCTCTCTTCTTTTTAAGAGCTGCTTACTTCACAAGTCATAACTTTTTCCTCTCAGGAACTTGCCATGCTACATTGAGCTTTCCAAAGGCAGATAGGTAATATTGCATGAAATACGACAGTGGCTACAGTTCAAGACATCTTTAACAAGGGTGCAAGTCAGTCTCCTTCTGCTGTGGGAGCCTGGCATTTTCCCTAGTGGTCCCCAACTCCTACCCAGTAAAGGTTCAATACTTTATGCATCTAAAGGCAAGACAAAAATGAGCTGAGAATATTTTATCCAATCACTGATCTTTTTGCTTCCCCTCTTTTAGCAGCAAAAGAGACAATGGGGAGCTAAACTGTCCCCCGTTGGCCTGGTCCCACTGTCATCTACACTTGGGCTGACAGGCGGAGCACGCAAGTGAGTTTCCTTCCTGCAGAAACTAGTGGAAAGAGAAGACAGATTGTTACATACCTGGATTTTAACCTGCAGGGGAGTCAAGGTACAACCAGAATTTCCACTGCATGGTCTTAGTTTCCCCTTGACTTAAGGTTTAAATTCAGTCTCTAAAATAATAATAATAATAATGATAATAAAGTCATTCTCTTCTCGTGCCCTAACTTCTGTTAGCAAATCCCAAAAGAGGAAAAAAGAAAGAAAAAAAAAAAAGAGAGAAAGATCTGCAGAAAATTACTTCTCCCTATTATTTTATACTACCTTCATTTATGCCAAACCCCATGCAATTGTACGTATATAGCAATATATATGCACATAAATATTTTATGCATATTTATATGTAAATGATTCTATGGTTCGCCATTACCCTGACTGATAGGATCAGAGCCAGAGACTGGGGAAAGACAATATTCCTAGCTAAATGTAATAGGCCAAGGTTTCGGAAATCCTCCATTTTCTGTCCTAGTCCTTCCTGTTCTCTTTATTCCCAAGAAAAAGCTACTGCAAGAAAGCTGGACTTAAGTCAACACTCCCAGCTGCCTGACCTGCTGAGAATATGGTTGTACAAACAGATGTGGGAGTTTCTTGGTTTAATCGGGCCTTAAGAGAAAGGTTTGTGCTGTAGAAATCTTTCATGCATTATCTGGTTTTAATTAGGAGCTTTAATATCCATCAGCTTAAGGGCTAAATGAAAAGGCTATTACTAAGATGATATTAGATAGTGCTTTTACAAATCAGAATTGCTACCCAAAAAATATAAACAGGAGTTATTAAGGACTACAGGAAGTTTAATCATGGGCAACTCATTTTTGTTTTGACTCATACAAATATCAGTCCTAAGCACTGAACTGAGTTACCACAAGCTGAGCATCAGAGCAACCCCTCTCCATTTTCTACAAATATTTAATCTCCAGGAGAGCCTAGAGTGGACATTGGCATCATTTACTTTAAAGACACTGAGTTCTGTCATTTTCCCTAGTTTCCAGTGCCTTCCAGGCCTTCTCCAACAGACCAGTTCCCAAAAAGAGATGCAGACTGTGGTCCTTCCACTGATTCTGACCAAACCATGTCTGTTTTAGAGGTTCCTAAAATGTAACACGCAACTGACTAGCTTTTGAACTTGCATAATGAATTCTTGGTAGTTAAGTGAGACTGCATGCACATGTGAGTGTAGATAAAATACAGGGCAACCTGTTTTTTCAAATATTATGAATGCTATCTTCCTGAAAAATAAGAAGAATAGAAGGAGTAGTCTAATACAAGAATTGGAACAGGCTGCCCAGGGAAGTGGTTGAGTCACCATCCCTGGAGGTATTTAAAAGGTGTCATGGGATGTGGTTTCGTGGTGGACTTAGCAGTGTTAGGTTAATGGTTGGATTCGATGATCTTAAAGATCTTTTCCAACCTAAATGATTCTGTGATTCTATTCTATGATTCTATGAATTGCATTGGCTAAAGAGAACTTTCTTAAAATACAGGTGATCTGTCATTGTAGGTGTTCTGTTTCTTTTCATCTGAACATAAAAACTATTTATGCCCTCTCCTATCAGAGAAGAGCTTAAACAGATAAAGCACAAGTGCAGGAGAATAACTAGTTTCTTTTGATCACATAAAGATCCTTGTTCAGTGTTGTTCAGTTTTTTTCAACTGTCATAGGAGAAAGGCTATTCCTTCATTTTCAGATTCCAGTTCCTCCCCCCAAAGGGGGTGCAAACTACTCCACAGTGCATTTGTAGCCTCAGGTACATTATAAGTTTCCTTTTTAAGTTTACCTTTCACATAGCCTTTAAAAAGCACTATGCACCATTTCAGGTTACTACTTCCATGTATTGCATTTGTATTCTATTTCTAAGTAACACCTCCATTAAAACTAGAGAGAAAATAGATGACTTTGCTGCTCAAATGAGATATTTTGACTTTAGTACTGGGGAATTCAAGTCTAGAAAAAAAGAACTGGGCAAATATTGCCTCAATATGTTAGTAAACACTTGTTTGACATGAACTATTGATCCTAGCAAACAGCTTTCTGTGCTGTCTCAAATGAGTTCTTTGTGAGTAGAAGAGTCTGAATGGGGAAACAGTCTCAGCGAGCGCCTGTCGGTAGGAAGTGCGCTGCCGTCCAGCTTCCTTCCAACTGTCCTGATCATCCAGTCAAGCACAGATAATGACATTTGACTCGGGTGGGCCCACGGATGACAAACAGCAGATCGCAGGTGATTCAACACAAGTCAACTCTTCAGATGTGTTCTGTAAACCCACTGCTACTGATCACCCTCAATTTCAAAACTCCCCCAAATAATTTACAGAATAGGGGCAATATTAATTATTCTGTATGAGTCACTCAGCAAGCTGAGACTCCCAAAGGACCTCAGCTTGGCAGGACACCAATACACGAACCATCTGGCCTGCCACTGTACGTCTTGGATCTGGTTTCTACAAATGACTGTGTTTAAAGAATTTGAAGTAGCTTGTTTGATGGGTACAATGCATCACCTAATCTTTTTGTATATCAATTAGCACATAATTATTTGGCATAATCTGAGTATCACTTTTCATTTGCCCATTCAGAAGTGGGAAAAAATGGAGTGGGACAGAGGTTTAACACAGAAAACCTTTAGCTGACCCACCTTTTCTAATGCTGTTGCATGCAGCACTCCAAACGGATTGCTGTTAAATTATTAGCATTCCTCCACTGTAGCGTCTAAAATCTCGCATTTTTACTTAAAAGATATTAAAAGCAGCTGAAACAGCTGGTCAAATGGCAACGGTGGTACCTGCATGCATTTAAACAATGTTTTGTAGTAGGAAGAATGGATGCCTTAAAAAATTAAAAACACAAGGGGCTACAGGATTTTAGTTGAAATCTGTGACTTGTGGAGCAAAGCTACAAAGTGCCAGCACAGAATCCATTTGCCTGAGGAATTGCTTGAGTCCATTTTGCATTATAGCTTTTCCATACGGGTAATATGCTTGCAAGTGTCCATTTCCCCCCCATCTACACCTGTGTGTCTCTGCAGCCCTTGTTCAGGAAATTATTAATTCCAGCAGGAGGAAGAACGGGGCCAAATAACCTAGTTAGTTTAAAATTAAGCCCAATAGTTTAAAATAAATCACACTTGTCTTTGATAGAAAGGGATTGGACTGAGAAAGGCTTAATAAAATGGTAAGTTACTACAGTACCAATCACAAAGTAGGTAGCTACACTAGGAAAACAAAGACTTATCTTATTATCAAGGGTATTATTATTAATACCCTTATTATTAGCACACTTCACGCATCACAATCTGACCTCCAGCCTGACCTACCAGACTCCGTATTTTACTGTCAGCAAGATAAAGCTCAGAAAAAGTTCTCACAAGTGCTAATTCTTAAAGCATAATTTTATCAATATAAAAGTTACCATATTCACAAATATTCACAAGTGGTTTTCCACCTCAAAATATCTTAACATTCAACAAGGCAGATGGTGGCTGGGTATCAGGTATATCTGTCTTCAGGAGTGCTTGCCAGGCATTAGGAAGAAGAGAGACACATGAGAGCAGAAGCCCAGATTTTGGAAGCTCACTGGTGTCTCCTCTGCTTAGACAGCACTCCAAAACATCGCTTCCAGGGGCTATTTCCCTTGGCATCTGGTGTGTATTTTCTAAAGAAGCGTTGGATGAAGACCAAATCAGTTACTGCTGTAAGCAATTGCACTGCTACCTTACTGAGAAATGAAGACAGGTTTCCCACGTTAAAGTGTGAGTGTGTGTATTAATATTTCTTCAAAACCAGTCATCTTGTTTCTAGCTTCCACAAAGCAGCATCAAACAAAGTAGTAACATACTATGAAACAACTGGGGGAATCAGTGGAGGCAGAGGATGAGCACAGGAACAGTGCCACGTATCACTGTGTGTTAAAAATACCGTTTTCTAATAAAAACAAAGATAGCTGGGAGATTTTCATAATGGAGGTTTTCCAAAAGTACTAACTGTGGTTGGGCCCCAACATAAATCACCCTTCAGTGTTTTGGGGAATTTACAACCATGCTTGGTTAAACTTCCCAGAGCCAACCTGCGCTACTGCACCTGCACACACGCACTCTTCCCTCCTCCCTTCTGTAACCAGGACCCATCAAAGGTTGGTGCAGCCCAGACCACATCTATTTCTGAGCCACGCTACAAGGAAGCGCTGTCAATGCTGTGCTAGCGCAGGTGGCCTGGCACCACATCCACTTCTTCCTCATGTAGGTACGGGGGTTTGGCAGCACAGGGTGCAGTCTGAATTATCCATCCCTTGAACTCAGCTGTTACTGTACTCATGATGCCCAAGTGGTCACCTAAAGCAGTCGGGAATGCATCTAGTAAAACTACCCAAGTCAAGCTGCAATTTGTTACTTAAAAGTAACAACTGAAGGATGCTGTTTTACAGATATTACCACCTACAGGAACACATTGAGTATCCTGCTGTAGGTCAGCTTATTAAAAAAAGGGTAAAATTACAAAAAAAAAAAACCAAACCCAAGACATTAAAGAAACACTAAAAGCAAAACTATCCCCTAATTCCTGTCAAATGGGTTTCTAGGAAGGAATTAGGACTAGAGGTAACGGGCACAAACTGGAGCACAGGAAGTTCCATCTTAACATGAGGAGGAACTTCTTTACTCTGAGGGTGGCAGAGCACTGGCACAGGCTGCCCAGAGAGGTGGTGGAGTCTCCCACACTGGAGACATTCAAAACCCGCCTGGACGCCGTCCTGTGCAACGTGCTGTAGGTGCCCCTGCTGTGGCAGGGGGGTTGGACTTAGATGATCTCCAGAGGTCCCTTCCAACCCTGACGATACTGTGATACTGTGAAGTCCATGACATGACATTTCCTTAAGTTCCAGAGGAAACAGTCACTCAAGCCAGATGTTCTTTCATAACTTGCCACTGCACACTGAAGAAATGGGTTATACATAAAAGTTAAAGTGATTTAATAGGTAGTTTCACAGTCTCAGTTAAAAGAAAAGCAAATCATAAAGTAGCAGTGAAAAGAAAATGGGGAGGCAGCCCAGCTACTGAAAAATCCATAGGTTTCAGTGACATCAAGTGTTCTAAGAAATTTTGATCATAAAAAGTATTACAGCTCTTTTTAAGGTAAGTTTTCTAGTTATCTCAAACTAGTTGCTAGGGCATGCTAACTAGTTAAATATCTTTCTTTTAAAAAACGATTAGTACTTCAGTAACAATGGAGAAATCACATTGCTAAGATGCTTTACCTTGTTTTATTCTTTCCCGTGCAGCTGATTTCTCCCCACAGGATTTCGACCTTTATTACTTGCTGACAAGACATCTGACAAATAGCTTTTTGCTGTGGTAGCTGAGGTTGAGCCATCTGTTTTTTCTCTAGAGA
The DNA here is from genome assembly GCA_017639485.1 of Pluvialis apricaria. Classification (NCBI taxonomy): domain Eukaryota; kingdom Metazoa; phylum Chordata; class Aves; order Charadriiformes; family Charadriidae; genus Pluvialis; species Pluvialis apricaria. The sequence continues at coordinate 28,865,262 of CM030010.1, forward strand.
GCCATGCCTTATTCATAATGGCATTTTTCTGTTTCATTCCCTGGGGAATACCACCTGCATGCTGATTTCCTATTTGACCCCAAAATACATCATCACATTTCGACAACCGATCCCTCCCCTTCGTGGCCCAGAAAGCACTACGCTCCGGAGGCACCAGTGCATCCTTCATCCTTGAGAGTGGAGGCCAAGGGGCTTCTTCGTGGATCATGGGCGGGTTGCAGTCAGCCTGAGGATTTGAGGTGGAGGAGACAACTGAAGGTATCTGAGGAGGAAAGAAGAAAAGAAAACATAAGCTTGGATGTCCCAGGCTACTCTGTGTGTTGTGGTTGATTTCGGCTGTAGCTTCCCGTATAATTGTACAGTAGGCATGTGTCATGCTCTCATTGGGATTTAATTAAAGCACGCATGATGTATATAAAAAAAAATAAATCCGAGTTTACAAAGATCAGGTAAATCAAAGAACTACTTGCATTCTGCTGTCCCTAATCATTTTCTTTTATGACAATATTTTCATTGATCCTTTTTATATGGGGCTGTGATAAAGAAAATGACCGGGAATCTGGATTTGAACTATCACATATATCCCCTGAACTAAATAAAATAACTTAAGGGTTTCACATGTTATTAGAATTCTGAGTCACCCTTTCGTTGCATAATAAACTTCTTAACTAAAAAGAGATTTCAGCATCTTGCACCATTTTTTCAACTATTAATGCCAAAAGCAGAAACTATGCTTTTACTTGTTTTATTACATTTATTTTAATCCAAGATTATAAAAGAAATTCAGTACAGTAATATCTGTAACCACTCTAGCTAACTGGCTCCAGTAATTGCGTACTTGAATTTTGTTTCGATACTGTTATGGAGAAGTTATGTTGTCTCAGAGAGGGTGAAATCTCCTGCGCGTTTAGTTTAGCAGCAGACTGGCACAAATGCAATTGCAATTGATCAGCTCTGTTCTTAACAGGATTCCTGCAGTTAATGGAAATTACTATAAAGAGCTTCAGGGCATAGGAATAATTGGATCACTAAAATAAAAAAAGAGTTGGAGGAAAAAAAAGGTAGGACAGCATCAACATGATAACTTTTTTCTTTAAACGCCGAATAATTTTCAAAGACGATCTTACCAGAGAGCATACCATGATGAAAACAAAAATTTTACATCATTTTTACATGCCCCAAGCCATTCCTAAACAATGGGGAAGAAAACGTATAGTGAAAAACATCAAGCATTTATTATCCTCAGCTTGTTTAAACTAACAATCAACCGTGCATCTCTAGAAGCAGTCATTCAAATATCTATATGGTCTATAAAATGACTGCCAAGAATAATAGATTTCACTAAATTAAAAACAATGGCAACATTTTTACTGACCTGGCAATTTTTGCGATAGTTTTGTCTTAGTTCTTGATGCAAAGCTATGATCCTCTTTGGACTTGTTAATTTTATAGGAGAACCAGCAAACACATTTGGATTGGTGTGAGAACTGTGGATGCTATCCACTTCTTGCTGAGAGTTTGCAGGTATTGACCCAGTCATCCCATTCACTTTGACATACACCTCATGGTTCTCTGGCTGTCCATTGGCCTGTGAAATGTCTGTGGAAGAAGGCAGCATCTGCAAGAGAAAATACCATTTTAAGAAATTCAGGCTAGATGAAGTTTTCCAACATTTTATTTTGGATTAGTGTAAGCCACTTGGATGAATTCATTACAATAAATGTTCACAGAAATTAAATGTAAAGAAACTGTATTTACCAAAATAAGAAAAAGGATAATATACCAACTATTTTAAATGTGAAGCATTCCTGCATCTGTCTAAAATGGAATTCTGCATTTATCAACTCTTCCCCAAAACAGAAAAAGTCTCTAAAGCCTTAACTACAGCCAAAATTTGCAACTGCATATGAAGAAAAACTATAAAAAAAGTAGAAAAAAATACTAGTTTTAAAAAATGCATAATGTTAGTTCTCTTGAAGAATCTCAAAATTTCTAATGTGATTCTTTCACGTGCGTGTCTCTCACTCCACACTACACAACAAATTCAGGTTTTTGTACATACGCATGCTCAAAAAAGTTAAGCTGAATGGACTTCAAAAATGTATTAATTCAACTGCACGAATGCTTATGCAGACCCTCCGATTCTGAATCAAAATATTAATTCAGTTGATCTTATTTCAGTTCCAAATCAATTTTAACACCACAACAAACATTATCCTTCTTGAATATCTTCACTGAACTGAAGCCAAATTTAGAGAGAAATGGTAACCATTTAATTTCGCACATTTTCATAACAGTTGCAAGCAGGAAGAGAAAATCTCCCTGAACATAAATGACTGTCACAGGGCAGTAGAATTGTATCATCCAAATAACAAATATATTAAAGCTACAGGATCAATGTCACATTTTTTTCATGTAATTGCACAGAAAAACAAATTTAAGATTGTTAATGACAGTTTCAGCCTTTGAGTTTTTAAAAATAGTTATGTATTTATTTCCAAAATTAATACATCTGATTACAAGTTATCAACTCATTGTCATTAGTCCTCTTGCAAAATCTCCAGAAATGCAAATACTATAAATATGCCAGGTCAGGAATGGTTACTTAATATAAAACACATTTTGCTTAAAATAATAAATTGTTTTTCCTCTGTACATCTTTAATGAGCATTAGCTACACCAGTTGTATCCATTAAAAAAACAATTAAAAAAAAAAAAAAATCAAAGCATTCTGAAACACTATAGTGGTGTAAGATTGCTTTGGTGACCCCCAAAAAAGATGAGCATATCTTGACAGGTTCATGCATCAAAATACAATTCTATGACGGCATGAAGAAAAATGTACAGTGCATAAGCTGTTGCTATTGCCAAGAAAAGAAATCTTGCAGGAGTGATCACCATGGAGTGTTAGGAGAAACACGCTGCTTGCAGGCAGTTCAAGAGCAGCTCTGACACCAGGGTTAGAGCGTACATGTATCAGTGGTGTTCTACTGTCCCATAGCCTTACAGGTGACACAGAATCCCAGCTGTTGATGTGTACAAGCTAGCCAGACCTGAAAAAGCTCATCACTCTCATTTCCTGCTTGCAAAGCAACCCTCAAAGCTCATGGGCTCCCTCCCTGAAGTATGTGTGTTATAATTCTGAAGTACACCACCACACAGGTACTCAGCTCACAGGGTGAGGAGGGTGGGCTGTGCCCGTCTGTCTCTAGGCCTGGTATGCTGCAGGACAGACCCTTCCCCAGGGTGCACCACGTGAGAGAATGTGAGTGCTAAACGCAAGCAATGAAGACTTCCTGTTCTTGGCTCCCCACCATGACAGGAGGGAACCAGTGCTGCTGAATTCGGGCCATTGGTCCTGTTAAAAGTACCAAACACAGGCATGTTTGGCCCGCTGAGACGCTCCCCAGGAGCAGCTACCACCTGGCTCACTTACTTCAGGCTGAACAACAGGCCAGAGAACAAGACGGTGGCATCCAGGAACTGAAGGACCACTCATATTGACCAACTTTGGGCACATAATTTAGATTGCTACTCTTCCCTAAAAGTCTTACTTTCTCTACACTGATTACAGAGGGAGTCTGTGACACTAGCTGGACAGAGCATTTATTTAGGTAGGGTGGCATGAATACCCAGTCATATCCTAGCACCACAGGCATAGATCAGTCAGAAAGTGAAAGCTATACATTTGAATGTTCCCCTATAAACACAGAAGACAAAGGCAGCTTCAGAAGACCTTGGTTTCTAACCAAGGTTATGAGTGCAGTATCTCCCCAGCACTCACAAAAAATGCTGGCTGGCTGAAAGCAATGGAGGGGTTACAAAGGGCAGCCCTGAAATGTTTTGAGGCATGAAGAGATTGGATCTAAAATTATTTGATGAGAATTTCCTCACTACAGGAAGCACAGTTAGAGGCATCCCTGGTAATAGATGACAGTCAGCAGGAGCAGAACAAGTTCTGGAGCTCAATGACCCGTGCAAAGGCAAATCACTGTCCTCCTCGTAGGCAGGAGAGCTGGTAAAGCTACCAGAAAAAAAAACCAGTACCAAATCAAAGCTGTGACATTGGCACATTTCATTTCTAGAAAAATAATGTCTTTGCAGAGTCTGTCCCTTCCTTCTATTTCCTTCAACTGTTCAACCCACAAACTCTTTTGCCTCTTCAGAGTACCAAATTCTGCTGCAGCCAAAGTAGTGAAAACGCAGTAGAAAGGTGAGTTAATGCAAACCTTCATGAGTGAAGCTGCTACCACACTGATGAAGTTCTCACAGTACAGCCTGTGCTATATTTGAAAGTTGGTATGATGCTCTCAAAAGGCTCATTATCAGTGTTTCATAAGGCTCGGTGAAATACTAAAGATCATATTTTCTGTAGTACTATGGATGTAGCTAAGCAAAACCCCTGCATTTTGTCTTAATGCCCAGACATTTCTATATTTTTTTCCATATTTTTTTTTACAATACTGATTCCGTTTTCCTTTGAATTTTTTTTTGCTTTTCTCTCAAGTTTCCATAAATTATCTCACCTAGGAAGAAAAAAAAATATTGTGATATTCCACCAAACTTGAAGAAGGGTAAACTTGCATGCTGCCAAGTTCTAGAAATGGTTGACATCAAAATCAAGAAATATCACCTTCCCCCAACATTACAAAAATAAGAAGATTGTGGTGTCAGAGAGAAGAATAAAATGTTTTAATTCATCTGCATATTTTTAATTGCGCATTTTATCTTAATCTAAATTCTAACATTGATCAGAAAATAAAGGTTAGTTTTTAAAGCTTTTCTTTTTTTTTAATCACAGCTGTTACTCTGCTTGCATTTACTGTTATACAGAAATGCATGCCGTTGCCCATGAATTAGAGCAAAACCCACTGCTAAAATATCTGTATTATGTGTGCAGTCAGGCAACAGATCTAAATCTTTGTCAACCAAAACCAATTTTACTTTGAAATGGCACTAACTTTGAGTATGCACCATCTCCTCAGACACCACAAATTCTTGAGATACCCTCTGTACACACAGCCATTTACATAATTATTGAACAGCTTTATCAGTTATTTCACTGGAAAGGCCAGGCTGCTCTTAACTGTTTCTAATCCATATTTTATACCCTTCAGTATTTTTAATAATCTTTCTGAAGGTCAAAAATGACATCACTCAGCAATGGATTTTACCCTTCTTTAAAAAAATTACTAAATAACAACCACCATCTCCTCTCTTTCATCCCCTTGGAATTCCAATGGTCCAAGTCACATTTTCTATAATGTCAGAAAAAGACGCCTCTTCCTGCAAAAACCTTTGTCTTGAAAGGTCCCTTGGTGTTGATCAGCATTGTCCCAAAAAGATTGAAACCCCAAAGTTAAACTCATTCTCTTCTCTGAGGGTGGGATTCATCTGACCGATGCATATCTCCTCCTGGCCTGATTCACAACCAATGGGGTCCAGCTTCTCCAACTCTTCCCACCTTATCTAAAGCAGATACTTAAAATGGACAGAATACCTCCTTGTAAGTACCTCTTTCTCTTTGCCAACTATGAAAAGAAACACCATGGATATGATTGTCTGAAGTACAGACGTCAAACATGAAATATATCTCACCCTCAGTGCCAGAAAAGCTTCTGATCTCACCAGCCATGCACAAATCATTTTAAGGAGAGCACCACAGAATGTTATTTCAGGCCTGTTTCCTTCAAATATGATTCACAGGAAAGCAGTAAGTGGTTTCTTGCAAAGAAATGAGTAGAAGTAGGGGAGGAAAAAAAAAAAGGCAAAAAGCATTGTTCTACCAAGAAGTATCTCAGAAGAAATCCCCTGATACAAAGGAGGATTAAGCTATACTATTCTGCACATTTATTCCCTATTCTGTAAAACAAATAATTCACTACACTGGACATATTCTTTGCCTGGAGCTTCCCATCCATAACGTTTAAGATGACTCCATGAAAAGCAATAAAAAGCACTACCATTTATCCCTATACTCCTTGCACAAATTCCCACTCAGCCCTGAAAAATGGGGGCGAATAGCCACAATGGTTTCAGATCCACTATGGAAAGAATATATAAAATATATCATCAAGTCAAAGCCTTCCAAAGCCACGACAAACTGTACAGCAGCATTATCCACTACAGCCATCAGTCATCTGGAGAGAGGCTGTTGACATAAAACCAGGACATGTTGGCTCAGTGATTTGAGGGAAAGAGTTGAACATATTCCTGTTTCTCCACACACGGCCCAAAAGAGAGAAAAGGCCCCACAATACTGCACAGCTGCATTGGCTGGGATGAGCTCATGTGAAGGGCAAGTGAAGCTCTCTTGCTCCTCTATGTGGTCCTCTAATGTTTCAAAAGCAGCACAGACATGGCCTCATGTTCAAGCTAGTCAAACTGGGTAAAACCTGTTTCTTAAACTGCAAGTAGACACACTTGCAGTGTGTCTGCAAAAAAAAAAGTGGAGCCTTCTCTTTGACATTTCCTATTAGTTATTTGAAGCATCTTCTCTTGCTTCCCACTGTTACCAAACCAAGTAAACCAGTTGTTGCAAATCCCAGTCCCAGTCCTTTTTGTTAGCTGTTTAGTGAACATGAATGCCTAACAGCAGTCGATGAATGCTGTCCTGTGTACTTTCCACTGGGAAAGGCAGAGAAACAATCACTGTTAATAATGTCCACGATTAATTCTACAACAGCAAAAAAAGAAAGATGAGGAAAAGGCCTTTCCAATTGAAAAAAAAAAATCAGCATTTAAAAGAAGATGATTAAAATGGGACATGACAAAAAGCCAAAATGGCCACATACTCTGTGCCTGACATTGAGCATGTGAATCCCAGCTATGGCACTGTGCCGAGTACCACGTGCACCTGCTGGAGGCAGCCCTTGTCTCTGGGATGCGTCCTCTTCAGACACATGCTTCTCCTTTTCCAAACACAAGATAAGACAAGGTTTTAATTATGTCAGTTGCCCAAATTTATTATCATGTCACTACAAGGGGCTCCAATGGTTTCTAAGTTTAGGTCTTTTAAAAGGAAAGTATATCATAAAGGCTTCGAAATTAACTTCTTCATGCCTCCAAAAATTTCAAGTCCATATTAGACATATACCGTCATTCCTATGGCTCCCCAAAAGGGTACTTTTTTCAAAATTGAGAGGCAGACATGATGAAGATTTTCTTCACCATCCTGCACCCAATCTGTGCTTTTGCTAGAGTGACATAGGTGTTTTCTTTGGATGAAAAAGAATTGAGATAAAAACTCTTCTGTACAATAGCTTATGTTTATTATGACACACTGAACTAAAATTAAATTAAACTACTCTAAATTACTCAATTAAACTAAATTACCAATAAAGAGCTTCATGGTGTAGAGTTTTGTAGTAGGAAAAGTCATTCAAAATCTAGTCCTCTTTACAGAGAATTAAAAAGAATATTAAAAGAAGGAAAATTGACTTTCTTTTCTGAACAGATTAATCCAGTGTATATCTGGTCTCAGTGAAAAGTACACTCCTGGAATAAAATCATGAGGTTTTACGTGATTCAAGCAAATTTTATTTCTCAATCAAAAGCATTTGAACATAACACTGGACTGTGAAAATAATCAAGAATCACAAAACTCAAAATGCGTGCTGCTCTGCTAAACTGAACTGATTTGAAGTTTTGAGTTAGTTCAAATCAGCAAAATAAAGCCATTGAAACAACAGTGATTTATCATATCTGAGAAGAGTCTCAAACGCTGAAAGTGAAGTCTGAAAAGAAGCTCCAAAGATGATTGGTTTTGCATCACACTCTCTTTGTGTTTTAGTATTTTAATTGGGATGAGCATTAGGAAAAAAATACTTCTGGCAAACAGAAGGGCATGACCAACCATCCGTTGTGTCCCAAATGAGCAACGAATTGAAGTTCACTTTTGTCTTTAAGCATGAGTAACTTGTTGATGTCCATAAGCCCTCCACTGAAGCCAGAGCTTCCTAGCACACAGCTAGGGCAGATCTATCTAATCTACATCTAATTCCAACACAGTGGAGATGGAAAAAGAGTTCTTAACAAAATTTTAAAACATATTTTCTTCTGAGAATCAGACACAAAGATTTTTACTGAACTACAAAAGGCCAGGCACTGAATTGAATACAGAATCCCTTTTCCCTTCAAAGTGCTCAGGATCAGCCATTCATGCATCACTGCAAACTCTCCGTTGAAATTCATCATTAAGCCAAAGCAGGCAGATCTGCTGCCAACGTGTAACAGGCTTCCATTTGTCACTGGGTCCAGAAGCGAATAAAACCAATTGCAAATCTTTAATTTAAGAAGGGGGGGAAAAAAAAAAAAAGTGCAGCATTGATCCACCAGGTTTTCCCTAGAAGTGTTCAAATGTTGGGAATGATTTAGAAGTGAAAAATCTGAGGGGAAAGAAGGGAAGGACCTTTCAAAGGAGTTTTATGTAAGTAAAAGCTGGGCACAGCTCTGGAATCTTAGATGTGAATTCCAGTGAGAAAAGTTGAAATGCAAAAAAATGAATCTTTAAAGATGAAAAGTCAGTTCAGTTTAACATGTCTACAGATTCAGTATAGGATTTTTAAAACCAAAGGAATGCATCACATGAATATGAAACGGTCTCTCTTCTTTTTAATTGTAATCATTATTTATTAAATTATGAGTAGTGACACTTGGACATTTTCTCACCAAAATGTTTTCCATAGGAAAACTGATCCACAGAAACTTACATTTTTCGTAGGAATATACAGACCTGCCTTGGCAGGAAAGGTTTCCCCTGTTACACATGGAATTGCTTATCACAGTACTTATCACAGACCAGAATGGTCAGAAGCTCGGTGTCAAGCTGCCTAGCAAGAGCCAGTCTGTCCTCTGCATGGTCAAAGAAAACAGGCTTGAATCCCAGTGTGCTTGAGCCCGAGTGAGACCTCTGGCCATTATGGTGCCGGATGCTATGGGAAGGGCTTTGTGCTCCACTTAGCATGAATAGCTAAATACCTTTTGAAGCAGGGAATTGAATGTGGGGCTCCTACGTTGCAAATTATCTCACTGGCCATCAGAATACAGATATAGTCTAATCCTCTGCTCTTGGAGTTGCTAAGTTTTGTGATAATTAGACATTCAGGGAGACAGTGTGAGAGTGGATAGTATTTTGATATTTATTGTATCGGGAAGCTTTACACTAACGCTCATTTATCACAGCAACATCTGAGAAAATGTCTGAAGGGGGTGAAGTATTACCTCCCTTATGACAGATGAGTTACTAACTACCGTCACAAAAACCATTCATTCTCAGTGTGAGCTTGGGCAGGATAGCGGTGGACCCAGACTTGACATACTCAAAGGAGACATAGCCAGACACAGAATCCTGCCCCATCCTGCAACCACACTGTCTTTTCATGTCACAGTATTGCTCAGGATAGGTTGATGGCATGTATAGCTATGAAGGTACATAAAACCCAAAGCATACAAAACCCCAAAGCATATAAAAAACTGACTAGTCAAACAGAGGTAGTAGAAGACAAGAAAGAAAAGAAAATAATGTTTATGAACCAGCAAACTCTCTTGTTTATTTTCCTGATTTTGAATGCTATTTGCCTTGAAGAATCAATCTACCTTTTCCTTAACATGCAGTTAAATTACTTCTTGCCACAGAAACAAGTATGACTGAGTGATAGCTTGCAACACTTAATAACACTAGAAGAATAAGCTTTTCAGTGATAGAGAATACCACTCTCTGTAAAAATATAAAATAATCAGACAAAAAATCCTATGGTTTTACTATAGTTATGCCCATTCTACGCATCTTTACTTCAGCTGATGAAAAATAGACGTGTCATTAAAAAATCAATTATTTTTATGTACTCATTTTGCAATGCATAGTGTTAGCTGAAGTACAAGACATAGTGTGAACCTGTGTTCTGCATCCTGCTGTGGCAGACAGCCACTTTCCCAATATTTGACAAATGTCTAACACAAAATTCTTGTTTTCACCCCCTTTTAACCAGCAAGATTCTACTTGAGTATACTTGACACAAACATTACCAAACATTGTTTGGGTATTATTACAGGCTTTGTTTAAAATAATAAGAGAGAGAAAATCAAAGGGAAAAAAAAGCTTGTTTGAAGGTTACTGAAGTACTGCAAAGGTATTCCTGTTTCTCCAGGCAGGCTCCATGTTTTTTGCATGGAGCACTGATGTGCTTTGTGATAAGCTCCTGACCAAAACCGCAGTAAAACAGCCAACGTTTCTGAAGCAATATTTCTATCAAGTGCTGAAATCTATTTTATAACTACACGTTGAGTCTCACTAAACACTTAAAAAAAAATAAAAATCACTGACTTAATACAATAGTGGAAAGGGGAGGATCCTACAAGGAAGGACAAACACTTACCTCTTGATCACACATTGGTGTAAAAGCAACTGTGTACTCTGCCAGGGCCATGTCATTCACCAAGGTTTTCACCTCTTCGTCAAATGCAGAGTTAATAATTCCTCGCCTGTGAAATTCATCACGCATCCTCATAATGAAGCTGTTCCTTTCCTGGCACTTTCGGGTGAGGCAAGCCAGCTTAGCCTACGCGGCATGAACACATGTACCTTGATTTCACTCCCTGTTGAGACTGCAAGACTATATTTTGTGTCTGATCTGTAATTTCATGCGTTTTGACCCAAAGCTATAGATTGCATTTCTATGTTTCTAGGCCGTTAGGTGCCTCTGCACCCCGCAACAGCGATACGTGTGCATAGGCAAACTAGAAAGAGACATTCCCTTTCCATGTGCAAGGTCCCCCTTTTGATAGGCTAAAGAGTAGCATGTAAGCGATCAATAATAGGAATAATGACAGCAAGCCTTGCCTAAAGCCTAAAGCCCAATAGCAAACAGCTAAGTCAGGGGCAGGTGCAGAAGGCAGGTGCACGCAGAGAAGCCTGTAAGCAAAGAGACAGACCTCTCTGTAGGTCCTACCTCAGCTTTCAGGAGAATACAGTACCTTCAGAGGAGCTAGTGTCAACTTCACTTCAGACTTTCTCTTCTGAAGTTCTTTTTCCTGAAAGGTTGAAAAGCATTCTGCATTAATTTACTCAAGGGTCATTTTAAAATACCGTAACAGTTTATTGCTATTTGTTTTAGACCTGATTTCCAAGGCGTACACTTTGCATATTTGTGTGACCCTGTATCAAAAACACGATGAAGCAGTATAAGGAGTTGACTGTGCACAGATAGGCTCTGGCATGCAAACACTGCCCTACTAGCATAAATGTTGTTCTTGGGTATTACCAAATGCTTTTGGATGTTTTTAGATGGAGCCCTTTATCAGTGAGATTATTTCATCAAAGCAGCATCACATTAAAGACTTGGTATCCTTTATTTTGCACTCATGTTCCCATTTACGCTCTGAATCTTCCAAAATACTCTTGGGGAAAAGTTTTTTCTTTTTTTCTGTATTATGTTGTAGAATGCAAGAAACCAGGAGTAATTTTCTGAACATGTATTCCACGGCAGGCTCTGAAAAGGGAACATCAACAACTTTCTACTCTGACACGATCGATATATGTCCTGTATTAGAAGATGAGCCAGGTGACCTAGTCTGTACGTTATGATTTAAATATTTATTATTCATGAGCAACTTGCTTTCTGATTATGCAGAAGACATACAGTATCCTGCCAGGTAATTTCTATTACAAATCAATTCAGTATTATTTGGCAATAAAATACAGATTCCTTTGCATTCATTTTTCTTGACAATCTATTCTACAAATCCTACAATAAATACATTACATGCATCAGAAAAAGACTCCCTTTATGAGAATTCAGTTACGCTGAAACAGATCGCATGGTCCTCAGCTAATAAATTGTGAGCTTGGGAAGAAACAAAGCAGATAGGATAGGAAAGGCTTGTCTTTACATTGCACTAGCACTGGGAGAAAAAGGAAAAAGCCAGCACTAGGTCCCTGCACGGGTGACATTCAATTCTTGACGATGCATGGAGCAAAATATTTTGCCAATGCAGTAGACCAATTAGGAGTTGCCCATTTATATGAATAGCACATATCACCATTTATTCACCTATCATCAGATACGTGCCATCCATCACTACAGACACCAGACTCTGCAAAAAAAAAGTCATTTACCTCCACTATTCTGATAAAAGTCATCCTAATCAATGCCTGAGAGAAGCCACTAACCCTCTGTAGAGGACTGGTTTAATGCAAATCACAGTGCATGACAAGGCTAGGAAAAAAAACCCCAAACATAACCAAAAATAACAAACAAGAAAAAAAAAAAACAAACCCATAGAACAGGTGGATTTACCACGGAGGAAGTAGGATGAAACTTGCATCCAGCAGTGAGAAGAAAATAATCTCTTGTATTTCAGAGGAAAGACAGGAGAGAAGCATGTTCTACACATTTTATCAGTGTATGAAGAGTACTATTAAGAAAATGCCATTTACTGGTTGTTTCAGAGTATGATGAGCAATTCCAATTTGGCTCACATTGTAACTACCATCCCTGTTTGAAAAATAGTTTCCAAAGAAATAGGAAACAGATTCTAAGGGGAAAAAAGTCCTAGCAGGAATTTGTTTCCACCTAAGAGCTCAGCAGTTCTGTTCACGCAGGAAGGCAGCAGCTTTGCAAATGTTAATCCCTGCACCTGCTCTGGTTTGCCAAGTGAAATATAATGCACAAGTGTAAAAACTGCTCATGCGAGTATACTTGTGTATATATGGGGGCTCTCGATTAATAAAAATACAAACCACATACCTATCTGAAAATGTGTTAATGAAACTCTTAATGTGTAACCCCAGCAGCTGGATCAAAAAAAGTTAGAAAAAACTCTATCAAAATTCTATCACTAGCTCACTGGGCTTCCTAACTTGATATAGCGCAACAAGAGAGTCAAGAAAGTTAAAAATCCTGAAAATTTAAGCCAAGTAGGTGGCTCTGGAAAGAATTTCAGCACCACTTTTCTTGCATTACACTATGGGGATTATAGCAGAGACTGGTGGTAACTTTTAGTATCGTCTATCATCTTTCCACAACATTGCCCACCCAGGCAGTTAACATTTTTTCCTTATTTCTCTGAAGTCAGAGGTACTTTTATACACCTGCAAACCATTTAATTGCCCTCAGGCTCATTCCCAGGAAAGACTATTATTTTGTGTCTCTCCTTTGAGAAGAAAGAGGTAGAATCTAAAGTCTAAACTCACATTTGTCCACCCACTTAAGCACACAGAAAACAGCTTTATTATACCTTTTCACATAGCTGAGCCTGAAGGAGTTCCACTTCATTCTGCAAGTCATGAAACTGATTTTGTAATGCAGCCTGGTCCCTGAGCTGAGCTTTCAAGGTCAGCACTTGCTGCTGTAATCTCTTATTGACTGTTTTATTCCCTTCTGTTTCCTGGGCATCTTCCACAGTGTACACAGGCTAGCAAGCAAATACACAGATTAGTAAATGAGATGCATAAAATAATGAAAATATTCTCAGTCATGTTTTAGAGCACAAAACTTCTCAATCAATATACATGCCTGCCTTGTACATTAAAAAAAAAAAATTGGCTGATAGAAAACTTACCACTTCAAACCTTCATAAACATATTAGCACTAATATCTTCCACAAATCTTAAAGTTGTTTACAAGCAAGGAGTTCCTGATCCCCTGAGAGCAGGTGTAAGACTGGGATTTCACAACACTCCTTCAAAGTAAGTATTGTATTATAATCATTTCATATCTGGGGAAACTGGGGCACAGACAGATTAAGTGACCAGCCTGTGGTCACACAGTGAGTAAGAATAGAATTCAAAAGTTCCCAGTCTCCTTCTTCAACTGCTGTATAATACACCCCTTGTTTTTCCACATATATTTATCTCAGAGAGCAAATTCCAGTCTCCCAGTTATATTTTTGTTTTGGAGGATTATTAATAAAACTAATCAGATTTTAAGAATAATTTTTAAAAAATATTTAAAAAGAAAATATTACGTTAAAATGTAGTAATAGTGATACACAACAAGTGGAAGGAGGAGCTTCTGAATTTAACTCCTCCTCTGCCACTCTCCAATTACTTTTTTCAATTTCAGGCACTTAAATTGAAAGGATTAGCGAGAGCTTTAGATTGATGGTCAGCACCATAAGGTCAGCTCCTAGAAGTGACACTGTCAGATTAAACATATAGATTAAGAATGAAGAAAATCTGAAGGTGAAGAAAGTCTTGTGAAAAACATCTACGCTACTGTGAACTTATATTAAAAAAATATTGAGTTAATACACACAGCTGTTCAACATTTCTGACAACATGTTATATAAGCAAGTCTAAAAGATTAAGCAAGCCAGTGATTAAGCTAAAAATTCTAGTCAGACCTATGATATACTGTGGTAAAACCACATAACCTTCTGACAAAACATGCAGGAAGATGGTTTGATTTTAATGGTTACTAACATTGATACAACTGAAAGAAGAGCTAATATTCAGCTGTGATGCACAGCACCACAGTTAAATTTTCCCTCTCTTTCTGACAGCCTTTCCAACTTTGACACCCTTGGTGACTACAACATACCGAAGGCACCGTTTCACTGAAGTGACAGATCACACCACTCTGCCTGCAACACATCATTGCATTACAGATAAAACCAGAAATATGACATTTTCCTACTGTTCTTCCTAACGAAGCACGTCCTCCATGCACAGCATTCAAACAAGTCGTGCATGCTTTGTATCAAACTTTTTGGCTCCCTCTTGCGTTAAGAGAAAAGAACAATAGCAACCGTTGGACACAGCAAGATTGATTACAACAGGGTTGCAGTGACAGAAGCCTGAGGATGAGCCTGAGACATGGTATTTCCCTCATCTTCTTTCCCACACAAAAAATATGATAAATAAAAAATGGAAACACTTCTTAGCTGAAGATGCTTAATGGAAAAAGAGGTTGGGAAATAAAAAATTGCTTGAAGGTTAAAGACATAGAGAAGTTCCCTCTTTCCTTCTGCATTTTGCTGACCTGCTAGCAGTTTTCTGTAGTTTAAAAACACAAATGAGGCATACAAGGTTTATTTATGATCCCTCTGTCAGATGTCCCAGTTAACAGTTACCATTTGGTTGTGCAGTAAAGCTCCAGAAGGGTGAAGGACCCAGCAGCTGGGACTGGGAAATAACCGAAAGATAGCTAAGCCCAAAACGTAGCATTTAACTCACTGCATTCTTATAAAACCTGGCAAGACCTCTAGTCTTTGAAGTTGGTGCCTAAACACTAACACACACCCAAAAAAAAATCTTCCTCTTTTTGTGTGCACTAAGCTTGACTGAAAACTCACTGAGAAAATGAGAGGAAATAGGACTTTTTGTCTACAGGCCGTGACAGGAGTCAGCAGTTCGTCAGGGAAGCCTGGCACCTTATTTACTGCGTGCATTTCATCCAAAATTCTTGTGTTAATTTTCAAAGCTGTAAATAGTACCCTGCTCCCTTACTTAGAAAATAGAGTAGACATATTTTAACAATCTGTACTATTTGCTTAATTGTGCCAATAAAATCAACATCCTTTGGTTCAGATATAACAAACTTAAGTCATGCAGATAATTAGTTGCAGCATCAAATAGTGTCACTGAAGGATAAATTCAGTTCTGTGATGTACATGTATCTTCATCTTTGATCCTAGAATGAGATCTATGTCCATTCAAGAAATTGATATTAACCCAACAACTAGTAATTAAATTGGATGAAGTCAGATCCAAATCAAACACCTCAATATTGCATAAACATGTACTACTAATTAATAAACACTAACACAAAAAGTTCATTTACTGGAGGGATTTAAAATTTTTTTTTTCCAGAAGAAAGGCTGACCTGCACTTTTTCCAGTGTACAAATATTCTGTCAAGGTTGATGAATTTTATTCCCATCTGAGTCACAGAAATAATTAATCCTTAATTCAGTGACAAATAAAATACGTAATAATTGCCTCAGACTGTTCCCAAACAAAAGGGTTAAAGCTCCATTACCCAAAAATGGCCCCAAAAGCTTAATTGTTAGCTTAAACAAAACACCATGACACACTTCTGTTTATTTTCAAACAATTTGTGAGTTTCTTCTTACTTGAAATAAATTTCACTGTTTTAAAATATTACATGCCCGTACATCTTAATGATATGAAAAATATGTGTTTAATTTTCAATTAACAGAATTCAGCTGCCTAAACATCAGCACATAGTGCCATGTAGGGTGTACAAGCTAATATGAAGTAACTGCGGAGGAGTTGTAGATGGCCAGCTATGCCCTCAGCCAGGATGCCCTAAGGCATTTAAATGGGGTAAACAGTGACATTTAGGCAACTGAACTGAGCCCAGAATCTTTTCTTTTTCCAGAATGTGTTCTTATTTTCTTCCAAAGCCATATCCATCTAACCTGTTCAAACTACATTTGCAAATGTTGTAGGTTGCAATGAAATTGCTTTTCCAGTTGATAAAAGTTGCATGTTTCTTCTTCACTGTTTTTCTGTCAAGGAGGACAGAAATAATTTCAGGGCTAGTTGCAGAGTCTTTATGAAAGTTGCTTCCAGGAAATTATTCAATAATTAAAAATCTTTCCATAAAACACTTCATTTTGGTGGAAATCATAAAAACTTTATGAAGACACAGAGCCACCTGAACATTCGAAAAGCTTTCATTTACAGCAAAGCCAAGAATTTCTGTGATATAAATACATTCCAGTGATGCTTTCTCTCCCTCATGTGATAGAAAGATTTCCTGGATTTTGGGGATACACACTTGGGCTGCACGCATCAATTACAGCCTTTGACTCCCCACTAATCCACACCACCCACTCACTCGCAGTGAAAGTTGCTCAACAAAATGTCCAGCCTCACAGCTTCAATTTGTCTTTCCAAATCTAGTACTCAGAGCCAGAAGGCACAAGGGCCAAATACTGGAAACACTGGAGGCTTCTCCAGCTGCAGAGTGGGAAAAGCAGAGGGCACTGAAGGGAAACACCTTCCATTAAGGCCACCTGAAAATCCACGCTTCAGGAAACGACTCTGGCTAGAGAGAGCAGGACGAGAGCCCTCCTAAAAAATGGAGGTGTCTACAATGCCCATGCAGAGCCCAGACTTTGCAGTATCTGGTAGAGAGATGGTCTGCCTTGCACAATGTCTGCTAACTTTCAAGTTTATAGCTCCCATGGCTCTAGGTGCTCTATGCTTGCTTCAAATCTATTGCCAATAACAATAATGGTGTCACTGCTTTCAAAACACTCTCTCCAAAGGAATCTGCTTTTCTCCATGCCATTTACATACATACCATTAATTTGCAGTTCTGCTTTCCAAGCATTTTGTCCCCAACTTCTTGTTTAAGATGGTCTAATTCAGAGAGAGCCTGTGTCAAATGAGTTTTGATTTCTTCGTATCTTGTTTCAGCAAAGCCAAGTTCCCTGTACCACTTCTGAGCCTAATGGGAAGAATAAAAATGCAAAATTACTGAGTATAATTAGTCTAGCAGTGATATAATTTCTCAATACCAGCTTACAACCATGGATTTGCATCTGATCTCCACATCACAAGTGTTAAATTGTTGCAAATTGATTAAAATAAATGGAATTACACAATACACTACAATCTTATTATATGAAATTAGTAAGACTCTTAAATTAAGTCCTATAGAAACACATCTAACTAGAGCCATGCAGAAAAATAGATTAATTTTTAAATTGATTTCTAAATTTGAAGATGCCTTGAGTATTCTGAATAAAGCTAAAAAAAGCACTGGTGAATGCACTCACAGTTTCAGAGATTACGTCTTTGAAAGCCCTCAGAGCAAATGGAAAGATTTTTATCAGCTAGGGGAAAAAAGTCTTCCTGAGAAATGTCAAAAATGAAAAATGCAAAGAAGGAAAAAAAAAGCCTCCATATGTTCACCTTTATATTTTTTCTAGGATGCATTTTCCCCACTTATACACATTAACTGTAGTTTTGGGGGAAAAAAAAAAAACCAGAAAAAAACACTCAGTAGGTCAGCTGGTTGCCTGACAGCAAGCTCCTTCCCTCACATAATAGATCATTTCTTCTCCTTCATGAAAGCAAAGGCTTCACATTCTTTCAAGTAAACTGAGGAAGGTGTTGTAACACACAAAAGGATTAGAAGGACACAAGTTAATCAGATTTTAAAAAATAATCAAATGATATATTCATATTCGAATTACAAGGTAAGAAGTCCTTACCTAACCATTCATCACTCATCCAAATCCACCCCTTCATTCCAGTCCCCTCAAGTGAAATCTGGGAAGTCTTATAAAGCTGTCAAAGGACAACCATGATGTACATCCGCCATGTAGAATCCTGCTAGTCTTTTACATACTCAAGACACTTGTTACTGTCAGTGGCTTTTTCACAGGGAGTATGAGCTATGCCTGATATTGCATGAAACAGCCCCATAAATACACGCTTGCCATAAAAGCAATACATTTCTGCTTAGGTAAGTGTGCAGTGGAGATTGTTCAATAAAAAATAGGTGTGTGAAAGTTAATGCATTTGGAAAGGCACAACAGTGAAAGCTTCTTTGGTTGGCATTCAAACTGCAGATTTACTTTACACAGGCACAGAACTAGCCACCCAAACGAGTCCCCATGCAGGTGGTGTTGGACTTCGTGTTTGCTACATAGATGTCGAGAGAAGGGGCAGTGTGCGTGCTTTGCACCACCACTATATATAGGGATATAGGGAGACCCCTTGACAGTGTCAGATTTTACATGATTTTGCCTCTCATTCAAAAACTACTTTGAATTCAGGTTTGCTGTAGTCCTCAGTGCTTCACCTGCCTTCTACTCCTCCTCATTCCTAGTGAGGGGAAGGGGAGCAGCCTGCCCAAAGATGGCCACAGCAGATAGTTTGTTCTGTGAGTCTTTATTAAGCACTCAGCTTCTGTCAAAGTGTGCTGGGGAAGGCAGCTTCACTTGAAGTTCAGGCCAACCATGAATGACTATGCAATTCATCACTTAACTGAAAGATCAAAGAGGTACATTTTGCTTCTGCAGATCAGAAGATTCCCCGTTTTGTAAAAGTGCTAAACCCTGGCAGAAAGAAGAATAGTCATGTAAGAAAACGCAAAAGAAAACAAATTTGCTCCTAAGAATTACATCAGAGTAGGAGGTTACCTCTTTTTTTGATTTTTCTAATTCCTTTTGCTGTATTTTTAGTTCCTCTTTCGCCTTTTCAACTTGGTCTTTCATCACGCTGTAGCTTTCAAACATGCTGCTCTGGATACACAACAGAAAGACGTGACTCGTTTCACCCATACAAAATGGCACATGGGTTTTTACAAAACAATATATGGTGTCCTTCTGAATTACTAAAACCATTTGCATAAAGTCAAGATAATAGGGATAAATCTTTCCCCATTGATTATTCTCAACTGAAGCAATAATTCTGCTTTTACAAGAACATAGTAATCTCCATAGAAATTCACTGGGGTGTAAGATTCATGACTACATAGAAAAGATATGGACAAGAAATCCACTATAAGTAAAGATCCTGTCTTTAGGTGAATGCTTCATAAAAATCAAACCAGTAAATTAGACCCTATGAGAATAAAAGTTAGTAAGTGAACACGTGCATACTTTTCAATAAGACATGATTGTTTCACAACCCTGGATACTTCACCATTATAACAGAAGTTTGCGGAAATTAATTTGCTCTACCAGAAGCTTTTACTCTTGCAAGAAGAGAAATAATTTAAAAAATGTCTGAACAATGCACTCTTTTAAGTATTATTTTTAACTTTGTAGTTTGCTGTATCACAAAATTCTCTAATACAACATTCAGAAAAAAACCTCTGTGGTATTTTGCCTTCTATTTAAAAGTTAACTTTAGTACCTCCGATCTCCAGCACATGGGAGGTTACAGCATTTTCCATATTACAAAGTTAATTTAGCTTTGTCCTCCAAATGACATTTATACCTCCCCCTTTCTTTATGAGATCCTGCTTGATAACATTCCTCATTGTTATTATTTACCTCTTTTCTGGGGAAGTAATTTGAGGGGTCTATAACCAGAACTCCTTCTTCCTCAGTCTGAGTTACACTACATGCTGTTTCAACTTTCTTTGGCTTAAGACGACGTTGTTTACTTTCTTCTTTTAGTTTTACTGTCTTTTCCTTTGTTTCCAAACTTTTACCTTTTCTCAGCTCTTCATAGGTGAAACCCAAAGAAGACATTAATTCTTTCAATTTGTTATTTTCTAAAATAAAGTTTGCATTTTCTTTCTGAAATTCATCAAGCTGTTCTGAAGTTTCTTTCTTGATCCTGTCTATTTCTCTTTGCAGTACACATTTTTCCTCCTGTAAATCAGAAATAGTTTGATAACAGCTGGTTTTGTACTCTTGAAGTTCTGAAACCAGGGTCCTGTATTTGTCTTGTTCACACGTTACCTCTGCCAAACATCCTAATAAACTTTCTTTTTCGCCTTCTAAAAGAGATACTCTTTGTAAATTTCTCTCTCTCTCTTGTATTAGTTCATTATATTTTGCTACATAGTTCTCCTTGTCTTGTAATAATTTAGCTATTTCTTTGAAGCATCTGCTTCTTTCTTCTTTCAGGTCAGAAAGCAGCTGGAAATATCTCATTTTTCTTCCATCTAGGGATAAAACACTCCCGGGAAGTTTATTTGATGCAATTGTCAATGAGTCTTTTTCAGAATTCCTATTTTTCTCTGCAACACATGAGAGGTTCTTAGAGAAGGTTTCAACAAAAAATGTTCCTGGGCTCATGGTGTTTTCTTCTGATAAGTTATTATAACATCCACCAGCAACTTCTTTCTCATTAAGTAAGTTTTGGAATGAAACAATGTTAGCTTCATCTACCGCTAAAATGTATTGAATATATGCATCCATCTCTTCTTCCAGTGCACACATCATCTGAGCATATCTCTCATTCTCCTGTTGCAGTATACAGACTTTTTTTGAGTAATTTTCATTCTCTTGCATCAGTAGAAATATCCTCTGAGAACACACAGCCACCACTTTTTCCAGTGCATATATTTTCACATTACGTTCATTACCAGCTTCCAGTGGCGACAGCTGACAGAAACACTCATAAAAATTGCTCCCTGGCAGGAACGGTTTGCTTAAGCACACAGCCCTCTCCTGCATAGAAGACAATATGTTTAGGGGATACCTCTCTTCCTCTGACCAAAAAAGATTCTGAGAGTATGCATATTGCATGCTTTCAGCAGCTATTTTTTGACATGAGAAATTCTCCTCCTTTGGTTCACATAGTTTCAGGGTCTGGTCTTTCTTTTCTTGCAGCCCAATATTGCCAGAAAGGTTTGTTTGATGAGTTGGTTTCTGAGCTTGCTCTCCTTTCTCCTCCATTTTGATTATGTCTTCTCCATTATATACCCTATTCACATCAGAGATGCAGATTTCTGAGATGTTTCCTTGTTTCTCTGTTAGTTCAGGGCTCCCTTCAAAATGCTTCTTTAAGTCTTTAAAATCAACAGATAAATTTTTGACACCCTGTGGGCTACCTAGGCTGTCTTTGGCTTCCATTGCTTGTTTCCCAGGCCTGATGAATTTAGTTTTCTTTAAAACTTTAGAACTTTCCTCAGGAACACAGGTCACCTGTTGTGGTTGGGCTTGCTCATTCTGTATTTCTTCTCCTTTAGCTCTCCCTCTAAAGATTTTTTGGTGACACTTCCCGTCATTGACAACTTCATCCAGACATTTATTTTCGCTTGTGCTTTTTGGCAGAATTTGCTTGTTTTCCCAACGTTTTTCCACATTATGTTTTTCTAGAAACGATGTGAAAATTTCAGTCACAGTGCAAGGCATCTTTCCACAAAGAAGTGCAGAAGCTCTGTCAGAAAATCCTCCTTCTGCAACAAGGCAGAGGCCATCAGAGCAAAGACTGGTATTTGCCTCACAGAAATCCAAACTCCTCACTTTCTTCACAGTAGTGACAGCTGATATCTGGTAGCTTTCAGGTTCTAACAAGGTAAGTTGCAGCTTCTTCCTTATCAAAGCTTCAACCACAGAAACAGGGAATGTCTTTGCTGGCAGATTTATAGCTTGTTCCTTCAAGAGAGAAAAGTTTTCTTCATCTTTGGTTTCCTTACTTGCCTCATCATTAGTTAACTTCTCAGAGCAAGGAGGAAGCAGTCTTGCTGCAGAATAACTTGGGGTACATCTGAACAAAGTGAAACTATCTTCTAGAGTAGCTGCCCTCTTCGTTCCAAGGGTGACCTGGTAACAGCAAAAGAGAAATGTTTCAAACTGAAAAATATAAGCTAAGGTATATCATTTTATGTTGCTAATCAATTTATTTTCCATAAAATACTTTATTACAGACAGATTAGAAGAAAATATTTCCATATAAAGAGTTTTCAAATTATTTAAAGATTTGCAGTGAGAGTAATGATACAAATAAGGTACGAATAAGTCAATCATTTTGTTAGTGTACACCCGTATTCATCTTGAATAACATCTTCAGCAGCTATGATTTAAAGCTACTTTTGTATTGATCTTTAAATACACCAACTCTTCGCTTTATCTCAAAATTCACAGATACACTGTGCACAAAGATAGCAAGAATAGCCGTAATTTTTCTTCTCACCTGCTCAATCTCAGCTAGACCAGCAACTTTTGCAAAGGCACTGGAATTGTGTTCCAAAACTGGTAGAAGTTCTTCTGGTAGCTCCTCCATCTGCTTTAGCCCATCCCAGCCACATGTTGGTGTTTCTGTTATGGTAAAACACTGGACAATTGTAATGCCACTCCCAGATAGTTACATGAAAAACAAACCCCAAAACATCTGACCAGATCTTTTGAACAGACAAGTATTTTAGTGAGACTATGCTCAAAACTACCTTTTCTACCAGAAACATACATCACCAATGATGCAGAGATAAGCATGACATTAAACAAGAAAACAAACTTCACAAGAAAACATAAATATTAAGCGCTAAAATATTTGGGGTCCCCCTCCCAGTTCTCAAAGCACTTAAAAATGCAAAATACATCTCATTACAGTGAGTAGATGAAAACTCATGGGTTAAACTTATGGGTTAAAATTATTCAGTGTAGGTCTGCATTTGCATACACTGAAATTTGCTATAAAATTTCCATTAATTTATGTTGGAAGAATTTACCTGATATATTTTGCCAAGTTCAGAGTTTTCATGTTTGGTTTGAAAAGCAAATTTGACTGCTGTTCAGCGTTCCCAAACTCTATACTTAAGCCAGGATATGGGAAGTATCCCTTAATTCCTCATCTCTGTAGCTTCTTGAAAGTTCTCAGCAAGATACCCTCAACAAGTTTGTGGACAACACCAAGCTGAGTGCTGTGGTTGACGTGCCTGAGGGACAGGATGCCATCCTGAGGGACCAGGACAAGCTCGAGAAGAGGGCCCATGTGAACCTCGTGAGGTTCAACAAGGCCAAGTGCAGGGTCCTGGACCTGCATCGGGGCAACACCTGGTATCAGTACAGGCTGGGGGATGAAGGGATTGAGACCAGCCCTGAGAAGGACTTGGAGATACTGGTGGATCAAAAGCTGGATACAAGCTGGCAATGTGCACTCACAGCCCAGAAGGCCAACTGCATCCTGAGCTGCATCAAAAGAAGCGCAGCCAGCAGGTCGAGGGAGGTGATTCTACCCTTCTACTCTGCTCTGGTGAGATCCCACCTGGAGTACCGTGTCCAGCTCTGGGACCAACATAAGAAGGACATGGACCTGTTGGACCAAGTCCAGAGGAGGGCCACAAAGATGACCAGAGGGCTGGAACACCTCTCCTGTGAGGACAGGCTGAGAGAGTTGGGATTGTTCAGCCTGGAGAAGAGAAGGTTCTGGGGAGACCTTATGGCAGCCTTCCAGTACTTAAAAGGGGTCTACAGGAAAGATGGGGACAAACTGCAGCGATAGGACAAGGGGTAATGTTTTTTAAACTAAAAGAGGATAGATTCAGAACAGATATAAGAAAGAAATTTTTTACGCTGGGGGAGGTGAAACACTGTCACAGGTTGCCCTGCGAGATGGTAGATGCCCCATCCCTGGAAACATTCAAGGTCAGGTAGGGCGGAGCTCTGAGAAACCTGATCTAGTTGAAGGAGTCCCTGCTCATTGCAGGGGGGTTGGACTAGATGACCTTTAAAGGTCCCTTCCAATCCAAACTATTCTATGATTTCTTGAGAAAGCTCATATCTAAATGCTAGTGTCATACTGGCAAATAGTTATTACTTCACCTTCCCAAGATACAGTTTCCAAATTAGGAGGCTTTTAGAAGGTCTCATACCTTCTAAGTCATGCAGCCTACATGAAAGAAATCATCTTCAGTTTTATTGCACAGAAATGAAAGCAAAAATTCCAGCTTGTTTTCATACCGGGCTCTTTAGCATTTAGCAGCACAGCTGGAGTTTGAGTAGCTCTGCTTCTGAGTGAATTCAAGACTGCTCCCCATTTCAGATTTTGAATGTCGTCCTGGATTAGATCTCCATTCTTAATGGGAAAAGGAGGAAAAGAAAAAAACAGACTATAAATATACAGTGTTTGTGATACGAAAAACAGGCACATAAATTTTCTTTTCTATTTTACATAAAAAGACCCATTATTTCATTATAATTGCTGTTATTTCATACAATTTTCTCATTCCAACATTTTCTATTAAATGTCATGGTTTTAAACGTCCCCCTAATGTTCCCTTCATATTTTACAAAGAGTTAAGGAAGAAAATCTGAGTAATAAGCATGTAATATGTCAGATCACAGATGGAACAGAGACTAAATTATACGCTCATGAACCAAGAGAAAAGAAAGTTCAACCAAGGAGGGAATGAGACTACGAGTTCAGTGTCCAGCTAGAGAGACACCTGTTCCTAAGTTGGAAGAACTTAAAGTAGAATAATTGTTCCAAATAAAAATTTCCTTTCCATTGATAATTTAATTGTAAATTTCGTATTCTGTTCTTGACATTTATCTTGACTCCCTGACTGAATTTGGAAACTGTGAGAATGTCTGGTACGATAACATAAGAAGGACATGGACCTGCTGGAGCGTGTCCAGAGGAGAGCCACGAGGATGATCAGAGGGCTGGAGCACCTCTCCTATGAGGAGAGGCTGAGAGAGTTGGGGCTGTTCAGCCTGGAGAAGAGAAGGCTCCGGGGAGATCTTATTGCGGCCTTCCAGTACCTAAAGGGGGCCTACAGGAGAGCTGGGGAAGGACTTTTTACAAGGGCATGTAGTGATAGGACGAGGGGGAACGGCTTTAAGCTGGAAGAGGGCAGGTTTAGATTAAACATTAGGAAGAAGTTTTTCACTTTAAGGGTGGTGAGGCACTGGAACAGGTTGCCCAGAGAGGTTGTTGAAGCCCTGTCCCTGGAGGTGTTCAAAGCCAGGCTGGATGTGGCCTTGGGCAACCTGGTCTAGTGGGAGGTGTCCCTGCCTGTGGCAGGGGGGTTGGAACTCGATGATCTTCAAGGTCCCTTCCAACCTAAACCATTCTATGATTCTATGATACAGATACCCTTAATGCTTGATACACAGCAGGTCACATTTCACATGCACCGTGTTCATTTTTAGTGAACAGAAGACTCAGGTTTTATTTTCTCAACAAAACACATAATTGAAGTGGTAGCCAAAACAGCTATAGTGCAGAAACAAGCCAACAGAGTCACTTTTGTCTTCCTGCGCTGTTCTGCATCAAATGCCAGCACAAACCAAACTTGGTCTCTTTGGGCTCAGCTGCAGCTTTAAAATTACATAGAGATGGGAAAGACCATGACTTCGAAGTTTTCAGTCTATAGTGAGTCAGAAAAAGCCACTTGATTTTTCACAGGATCACCAGGGAGAATAATTTTGATTTCAACCCAAGTCAGCTGTCACATTATAGTGCTCTATTATGAGATCTTGACTGCGAGGCATGACTTCAGTGTAAACCACAACACTTCAAGATTCCTTCCTTCATTTTCTCAGTAATATTGAAGCTAATGTTAATTCCTGGAAACACACTTATTCCTTTCCTGCAGGTTTGTCTTTATTTCTTCCCAGATATCTTTTATTGATATGTGGGTTCTGTCAACAGAAAGTTACACAAAATGATGTAAAAGATACAATGTTTGGATGCCAGTAATATCATACTGTGAAATCAAGACCTCAGCTGTCATGTGAAAGCTGTGGAAAGGCGTTTCCTACTTTTCCTTCACCAACACCTTCAACAGACCCCTAATGTTCACATCCAGAAACTGGCTGGTGAATCAAGACACAGTCACATGGAAACAGCTGCTTTTTCATGCACTTTTCGTTCAGGCATAGGCTGTAAATGGAATATTACAGACAGGACCCTGATACCAAGTTTAGAAATTCAAATTTTCAACAAGATTTATGTGACTACACTCCACTGTGAGATGCAGTTCACCTCTACAAGTTCACCAGAACAAGACACCTAACTGGATCTGATATTATTGCATGAAGATGCAATAACGACTAAGGTTTTCAAGAATAACTGATGTGCTTAGCATTTGAATGACATGGTATTTACTGAGGAATCTCATACCATGCGTATTTCACAGGAGTCATAGAATCATAGAATTGTCTAGGTTGGAAGAGACCCTTGGTATCATCGAGTCCAACCATCTACCCTACTCTACAAAGTTCTCCCCTACACCATATCCCCCAACACCACATCTAAATGGCTCTTAAACACATCCAGGGATGGTGACTCAACCACCTCCCTGGGCAGCCTATTCCAACGCCCGACCACTCTTTCTGTGAAAAATTCTTTCCTAATGTTCAGTCTAAATCTATCCTGTTGGAGCTTGAAGCCATTCCCTCTCATTCTGTCATTAATTACCTGTGAGAAAAGACCAGCACCAACCTCTCTACAGTGTCCTTTCAAGTAGTTGTAGAGAGTGATGAGGTCTCCCCTCAGCCTCCTCTTCCTCAAACTAAACAGTCCCAGCTCCTTCAACTGCTCTTCATATGATTTGTTTTCTAGGCCCTTCACCAGCTTCGTTGCCCTCCTCTGCACTCGCTCCAGCACCTCGATATCTCTCCTGTATTGAGGTGCCCAAAACTGGACACAATACTCGAGGTGTGGCCTCACCAGTGCTGAGTACAGGGGCACAATCACCTCCCTACTTCTGCTGGCCACGCTATTTCTAATACAAGCCAGGATGCCGTTGGCTTTCTTGGCCACCTGGGTACACTGCCGACTCATATTGAGCCGCTTGTCAATTAGAACCCCCAGGTCTTTTTCTGCCAGGCAGCTTTCCAGCCACACTTCCCCAAGCCTATAGCGCTGCATGGGGTTATTGTGGCCCAAGTGCAGGACCTGGCACTTGCCCTTGTTGAAACTCATACCATTGATGTTGGCCCAATGATCCAATCTAAGTCTCTCTGTAGAGCTTCCCTATCCTCCTGGGAATCAACACTCCTGCTTAATTTAGTGTAATCTGCGAACTTGCTGATGATACACCCTATGTCCTTATTGAGATCGTCAATAAAGACGTTAAACAGAAATGGTCCTAACACTGAGCCCTGAGGCACACCACTTGTGACCGGCTGCCAGCTGGATTTAAATCCATTGAGGACCACTCTTTGGGACCTTCCATTCAGCCATAAGTCTGATAAGCCTGTCTTCACAAACTACTTTTTTCCTGGCCGTGAAATAGGCAAATAATCCCATTTGCTCTTTCACTAAAAATTATATACAAACAACTTTCCTGAAAAGTAACAGCACAAAAGTCTTTCTTGTATTGCACACAATTTCTCATTTTTATAGCTGTTGATGGAGTATGATGAGCTGAATTAGGTTTCTCTTGTAACTGTTTAGGCTTGAACACTACAAAATGAAGGTAATGAGATTAGGAAATTCTATTTTAACAGGTACTAGTAAAACATAAGATAAGGGGGAAAAGCCCTCTTCAGTTTTACAGTACAACACCAGATGTCTCCCTCCTCCTTTTGTCATAGATATTGAAATCATTTCCCTGCGATCTCAAGCCATTTTCTACTAGAAAAATCTAAGTGAATTAGTAGCAGTACCAAAAGCAGACAACCAGAAATGCAGAAGGCAGGAGATTTGAGGCTGCTAATGCCATACACTGCATTTAAAGAACACAACCTACCAGGCAGCAGACCAAAGTAAACCATCTTAACACAAATTATGGCTTGTTCATTTATATCAAAGACTGGGTAATTGAGACTCAGTAATCGCCTACAACAACACAGCTGTAAATTAATACTTAGAAAAGAAATGCTTAGAAAACCTTGTGTAGAGGAAAAAATAACCTTTTATTTGGGTACAGCATAGAATGAAAGAGATTTGGTCCTGTTTCTTGCAGACTTTTTGGATTAGTCTCAGGCAATTAGTCAGTTGATATACCTTGCGTTCACACCTTCAAATAACTCAATGTTTACTTTCTCTTTTTCTCAATTTTCTCAAACCGTTAGTAATTCTCCACTACTTCCTTGGCTCTGAAAGCCCTCGCTCCTCCTGATTTTAGCTGTGCAGTCCCCTCATAGCGCAATCGGTTGTTGTACATCTTTACAGTTCAGTGCAAGACCCTCTAGAAATATCTTAAAATATTTTCAAACCTTATTCTTCATTCCCAAGAAAAATCGAACTCACTGGTTAAAGTAACTGTTGCAATGGTTCAGGCTAAGTATAAAAATAAGCAACAGCAATCACTCCTTCTGCCACTTTGGGGCAGCTACGAAGACATGTGCAGTGAGGCACAGCTCCTGAGCTCTCCACAAAGGTCACACATGTGCTGCCAGTTACTGCAGGATGATCTTATCACTCTTTCACACAAAGACAATCTCCTGGAGCTCCCTTCTTTGGGACTGTAGAGCCACTAACGGTACAAAATCACTATGTCTGCAAAGGTGCGTTCAACTACCAGGTTAAAAACTTTGTCTTCATTTCTTCTAGCTTTTATGGACAAAAGATCCTCTCTACCTTCTCCCAGTTCTGGAAGTGCTCACAGTCTGATTGTCCTTCTATACCAAAAGGGTTTTGTTCATGCCCATTACCTCTCGATTTACTGCAGTTAAAATCAGGAGAGTTCTTGGGATATCGGGTCACAATCTGAATGGAGCAGCTGAGTGTGAGGCTTAGTTGATTTCACTTTATTTAGCAAATCCTCAGAATATAAATACCCTTCACCTCATTGCATAAAGAATAAAACTTTGTTTGAGTCCTCTCTGTGAAAAGAGTTGTTCTTTGTCAGCAAAATGAATTGGCAGAAGCTGAATGCCATATTACAGCATAGGCAGAGCTTTCCCATGCAATGCTGGAGTGGAGTGCTTGAAGCAAACAAATTCCATTCATTGTATTCAGGGCATATCACAACACTATGGAGCTGCAAACCATTGAGTATCTCAACTCACTCCCAGTCATGAATACTGTATCCATCTTCCCTCGTTTACCATTATCCAGAAAAATCTCATAGACGAGATTTATTGTCAGCTGTGCTTTTTTCTTCAGCATTTGGGCATGAATAACGTGAAAACTCACCCAACCATACGTGTACTCCTCCACTGAATGGTGTCCACAAGACAGAGGTTTCAGAAGTTCTTCTGGGCTCTACTTCTAGTGCAAACTGAGACCTTTTGCCTTGGGCACTTCACTTAAAAACTTAAGGAAACAAGATTTGTGAAGTGTCCTCAACATGCACCTAATAAAAGCACCGATGCAATGAAGCTCCAACTTCTGATTCCAGTGCGTGTGAATTAGACACTATGAGTACTAATGCATCAACAGAAATAAAGGAAGAAAAATGCAGGAAGGAAAAAGTCACACACTTGCATCTCAATTGCACATCTAATGACAAGTGTAATCCAGGGTGATATAAAGATAAAAGCTAATCATAATTTGCCTTATTTTTACTTACCAGGTCAACACTGTTGTCTCCATTCTCCAATCTTGTAAGTCGTGAGTCCTTTTCTTTCTTCTTTTCCGACTTCACCCTACCTTGATCTTTTAAAGCCCTGTTTTCATCCAAAAGCTCTAACATTTTTTCCCGTAGTTTGATTTCAGATGATTTCAGACTATAAACATGATGGCAGGATTCTTCCAATTTTCTTCTGAGAAAGTCTTCAGTGTCCTGAGAGCACTGGAGTTCAGTCAGCAGGTCTGCCTTTTCTCTTCTGTTATCCTCAGCTTTTTCCTTTACGAACTTCAGATTTTGCCGAAGTGTCTCAAGGTGGCTTTTCATGTCATGCTCCACATTTTCAATGCAAGTTTTCAATTCCGTTACTTCCACATCAGAGTGTTTATAACCCTGAGTCCCACTGAATGCTGATTCCAGCTTCTGCTGGAGATACTGCACCATTCCCTCTTCCAACTTGGATGTCAAAAGAGCAATATGGGCACTAAGCTCTAGGACTTGCTTTTCCAGCCTAGATACCTCACCCCGAAGGTAACATTCCCTTTCTCTCAGCACTGCTGTCTGTTGTCTCTGCCTTTGTTTGTAGTGCTCAAAATACTCTGACTGGCTTTTTATTTCATCTTCTTTTGTCTTCAGCTGCTCCTGAAGCCAACGTAATTTTTCCTTTTGCTTCTTCTCTGACTTTACTTGGTTTTCAACCTACAATTTCAGTGAGCTGTATGGTTAATGTCTTAATACTAAATCTCTTCTTCCCTTATTTTTTAAAAATTTTGCACTAATTCTGCCCTTGTTTTCTAAAAACTCAGGATTGACATAGGTAGAAATTTTTTAAAGCTAGTAAAATCCTGCATTTAGAGAAAAACTGACCTACTGCTTTGTCATTTCAGCCATTACTGAAATATCCCAGTAGGAAACAAGCAAACAAAACACAAACTACTACATAAAATACAGGAAGTTTTTAAATGCTTCCTTTTGCATGTTTTATAGTGCACATTAAATTAAAAGAAACCTTTGAACTGGAATCCATACAACAAGCTCTGAACTATGAAGTAACATATTGTTAACACTGACAGTAGCGTAGCACTGAGATGTTGCAGGCAGAGAAGCTCTGGTTCTATTACAGAAAACACAAAATGCACTTTTCAGAGACCAAGCTTTGCCCTTTGCCCTTCACCACACCTGTCATCTGTCAGCTCCTTTTATGAACCCCCTGGAAAAGGAGAAAGGAACAGATGCCTTTTGAATCACTTTGAGAAACACTTTCGTATTTTCATTTGCACCAAAGCCTGTTTGAACACAGAGACATACAGAGGTGAAAGATGTCAATGAACGACAGAGGAGGCTTTCGCGATTCACATGCTGCCCTTGTTTTGAGCAGAGTGAGAGCCACCAGTATCATAGGGCCATTGTGGCAACTTTGATGCAAGACTGAAGGCACAGAGACATTACTGTATTTCTTCAAGGACTTCCTTAGGTCAGCCTTTTTGATCTCCAGTATTTTCCTCTTCGAGGGGTTCACCAACAAGGTGAGCACTAGGCTGAAATGTTATGCAAAGTCTGGGATAATAGTTTGGTTAGTGGTTGACGTGAATATACGTATGTCTAAGCTTCCTGAGTCTTGGAAAATACATTTCACTTTTAAATAAAAAAGAAAAGACTGTTGTTCATACTTAGGAGTTGTACTGCATAGTACTAGTGTTCTGTCAGATTATTCAATTTTGACCTAAAAGACCTGAGACAATTAAAGTGTATCTTATGATAAATAGAATCAAAAGATACTGTTTCACTGTAGATCATCCCTGAATAACTTTCATTCCTTCTCCATTTTCATGGATCCATCCAATGAGCTGCGCAAACTAGGTAAAAATGTCCATTGTATGTGTTATCAGCCAACAGCTGACGTTCCTGATACAAAGCCTGTACATGAAGAAGTACTAGCCCTTGGGAGAACTGAAGGCTTTCAAGCGCAGAGCTGACAATTTCACAACAGACATGGTGGAGGAGTAGTTGTGAGGGCATGAAATCAGCAGTGGGACATTTAACAACGAGGGAGCAGGTCAGCTTGCTCCAGCCAAGAGCAGTCTGTAGAGGAGGGCTCGCACCGGCAGGGCTCTGCAGAGCGGTGGCCCACATGACAATGCATCGCAGGAAAGAAGGGAAGACCCAAACCAATCTGGGAAAGCTGGAAGAGGACACAAAGCTAAGCAGGAAGCTTAAAGTGGGTGCAACAGCAGGTGGGGCCCAGCTTGAAAATGCTGGAGCAATTCAAGTGTCAGGTGACAGGCTGAGCAGCTGCGTTTCATAAAGAAAACAGGCTGTGTTAGCTGTGCTGTGCTGTTGTATCACGTATGGTAGGGAATCAAAAAAATGCTGTATTATGGGGCTAGAAAGATAGAGTCTGACCTAGGGAGAAAGAGTATGCTGAGCGGGTTCTGGGGAGAAAGAAGGAAGTGGTAGCATATATCTCAAAGACCAAGGGCCTGAATGAGAGGAATAATGGCAGTGCTATGAAAAACATCAGAGAAATAGAAAGTGGGGCAAAAAAGACCAAAACGTTCTTCTGAGTCCTCTGGTTATAGAAAAAGAGAAAGGATCAGATGATTTATTGCTTAAA
The DNA here is from genome assembly GCA_017639485.1 of Pluvialis apricaria. Classification (NCBI taxonomy): domain Eukaryota; kingdom Metazoa; phylum Chordata; class Aves; order Charadriiformes; family Charadriidae; genus Pluvialis; species Pluvialis apricaria. Next base: position 28,897,721 of record CM030010.1, read on the forward strand.
AACAAAGAGGTCACTGGAGATGAGATTGATTTATAAATTATTACAACAAAGAGAAGCTAAACTAGGTCATTTGAAACAATATCCTCCTCACCAAGCTGATCAGGTCCTCCCGAATGTCTCGCAGTTTCCCTTTAACACGCACATTTGCATTTTCAACCTGGTGCAACTTCACATTTAGTTGATCAATCATCACAAGAAGTGTTTTGTGTGACAGCTCCAGTTCTTTCATCCTGTGATAGTGAGAATGAAGATCTTTGCTAAGTAAATACCGCACAGTACAGTTCCAGATGGATAAGCAGTCATCAGCAATGCATCAATTTATCTTTACTTTTCCATTTTTCTCCCAATAATAAAATTGTAACAAATTGTTGATGACTATTAATAAACACTTAATTCTTAAAAAGGCTACTGGGGTTTGCACATTATGCCGGAGACTCTCAAAACTGTTAAAGACAACATCTATGTTCATTCTCTCTCTGCTAGCTTAATACGAAAACTGCAAGCAAACACGTTTTCAAGATTAACATTCACTGAAGCCTGGCACACTATATGAAGTAACAACTTACCATAAAGACCACCACAACACTTTGGTCTCTATATGTATCTGATCATAGGATTTTGCTAGGTTCATGGTTAGCAAATTCAAATTTTATGATCACAGTAAGCATTTCCCATCAAAATTAAGATTACAGGTAACCTATGAGTAACTATGTGTTTTACTGACCAAAGGGAAAACATCTTACTTTTAACATACCTCACAGCCGGTACTGAAACCTATAATGCATAACTGTATTGACTTTGTCCACAAAGCTGGATTTTGACAAAATACATGTTTGCTTCACCTGTTGCTATTAAAATTGTAGTGTAAGGTGATGGGGTTTCTCTACACAGGAGGAATATCAAAGATAATGTCACGAGAGCAAGCTTCATGTTTTCATTAGGTTTTCCTTCCCTTTTCAGCCTGCACATCCAAATTTTCTCAGTGCTTTAAACAGTTGTGAATTCCAAAACATCCTTTTTTTGTTAAGGATTTTTTTTCCACTCTCCCATCTCTGTGGCAGGTACTAAAGCCTCTTTTCTCATCTCAGAGATGCACACATTATCCCCTGTGCCCCTCAGGACTGTGCTGCACCATATCTTCTTCCTTGAATTTCTTCATTCAATCTTCAACAGTCTTCCGCTCGGCTTCCCTGACCATTTCTGTCTTCTAGCTTTGTCTTACTGCCCCTACCTGCCAAAATTTCCTGCTACCTGCATCCCACCATGACGCTACCTTCATTCAAAAATGTCACATAAAAACATATTTCTGAAGCAACGAGATTAAGATAGAAAACACATAATTAAATAATTACCTATTAATGTATCAAAGTAAACCTGATGAGGTCCTCCTCACTGCAGGCACTGCATAATCTAACACCGGTATCAAAGGAAACTGGGCCACATCCGCCCAAAACTCTGCCCCGGCTAGTTACAGCTACTGACTCTGCTTCTCCAATTTTTCCAGTAGTTCTGCCTTCCACATCATTCCTCATCTCATCTGCTTGTGCTTCAGCCACAAGAACTTCAGGCACAGGATTGCTTTTCTTTCTACTGGGTAGCTAAGATCCCTGAAAATGGGCTTCCTATATCCCAGGCAAGTTTTCAGCTAATCATTTGCTCTGCTCAAACTGTTCTCTTATACTTTCTTTGTTTTGGTTTTAAAGTTCTTTCCATCTTCCTCTCCCCGAAATCTTTGCTAAAATAGGCCTATTCCTATGAAAGCTTCTATTTCAAAAAACTTTCATTATTATTTTGACAAAAAGCCCATTATTAAAACATTTCTGGCCAAATCCCTTGATGAATCAAAGCAATTAAGAAATTATATAAATAATTCTTTTGAATGCCATTTATATATTCTAGCCTTTTAACCATCTGGCTTTGTTTAGAACAGTGCAGTTGCTGACTATCAAAAACTTGGTCATCTTATTCTAGTCAACTACATAATTAATGCTGAATGGCACCTTTAGTTACTGTAATGATTAGCATTAACGTGCTGAACTAGATGAAGATTTCTGAAACAAGGAATTTTTTTTGCAACACAAAATTCCAAATTAACTCTTAAAAGGAAAGGAAACCTTAAAAGGAAAGGGATATATTTTTGTCATGGTTTAACCCCACCTGGCAGCTAGGACCATGCAGCTGCTCAACTCACTTCCTTCTCCCTCCCAGGTAATGTAGGGAGAAGGGGGAGAAAAGGAGGGGAAAGGAAAAAAAATCATGGGTTGAGATAAAGACAGTGTAATAGAACAATGACAGAAAAGGAAAATAACAACAATGATAATAATAATGGTAAAAGTATATACAAAATAAAGTAATACAGCACAAGTCGCTCTCACCACCTAGTAATTGGTTGCCCAGTCTGTCCCGAGCAGTGATCGCAGATTCCTGCGCCCTGACCAACCCCTATTTATATGCTGAGCTTGACATCTGTGGCATGGAATATTCCGTTGGCCAGCTTGTTCTGTCTATGCTCACTCTCAGCTTCTATGGGAGGCTGAAAAAGTCCTTGACCAATGTAAAACATCACCTGGCAACAACTAAAACAACATGCATTATCAGCATCATTCTCATGCCAAACCCAAAACACAACAGCTACTAGAAAGAAAATTAACTCTATCCCAGCCGAAACCAGGACAATTTTACAAGCAGAATTCACACCTTATGAATATTTAAGAATGAAACATCCCGACAAAGCTGTCTGGTTATTTGTTACCAGGTTTTAGATCATGCTGTAAATCCAATTTAAATAAAAAAAACCCAAAAAATTGAATATTGCATTTCTATTCTGAAAGCTACACAAAACACTTATACATGCATCTTATCAGGCACCCTAAAAATACATGAAGTCTTTCTTTTTGCTAGTTTTGCATGTATTATTTGAGAGCCATTATATGGGGCAAAGGGAGCATGTCACATCACATTAATTTTAAATGCAACCCCCCCTTTTATTTACCTGTTTCTCAGGACAGAATCTGACTCCATGTAGTTGTCTAGAACACCTTTCAGTTTTTGCTCCGATTTTTCCAGCTCTTTTATTCTGAGGTTCAACATCTCTTCTCCAGCACTGCTCGCTTGTTCATCAGGTAAGCTTGCATCTTCTAATTCCTGGAAAATCCAGGAAGTACCGATTTTAACATTGAAATTCAGGATATCAAATCCTTCATTACTGGGCATTTTAATACAGTAACAAAATTCCTGTTCTCTCCCAGATGAAGGATCCATGATGAAAAAACACCAAATTATTAGGTTCTCAAAGTACTGCAGTCTAAGCACGCAATAAAAGAGTCTAAGCCTCTGATGATCAAATGAACAGTCTTTCTCAATTCTGAACACATTTATTATTTATGAGAAAGTCTCATTTCATTAGCCCCAAAGTAATTCAGCATGTATGAAAGGAGCTGCAGTTCACAACATCAGATTCCCATAAAAGGTTCAATTAGACTAATTCAGGAAGGAATTAGGCAAAGTTTTGAAAAGAGGATAATTTTCTACTGAATAGAGGAGTTTATAAAAATGAGTATGTTTATAATGGAAAAAAATCATTCTTATTTTGAGTAAATGTATATTTGTATTGTTTCAAGACATAAGATTAAAAAAAGGATATTTCCTATTCAAAAGGCAATCTATGACTATTTCAGAGAAACATTCAGTATCTTTAACAGGTATTTTGGAATTCTGCATTCAGTATTTTACTTAAAAGTCTACTTGGCATCTGACAGGTTATAAAACCATGCCTAAAAGGAATTTTTAAACTTGGGCTTGGGAAGGAAAGCTAAGTTTGGTTCTTTTCCTTTGCCTCTTTTAGCAATAGTTCTAAAACTTCTTCAGCCTTCAGTCCACCTTCATTTACAGAAACTCTCTTCAGTAAGTATTGTCCTATAAGTGGCATCTGTGAGTGCACTCGCTGAGGAGAGCAGCGCCAGTGCGGGTGGATCCGCGCCGGGGAAAGGGATGGGAGGCGGAAAGGGCCGGGAAGGCGCTCTCTTTGGGGCCTTTCGAAGCCGGAGGAAGCGCCCGGCGCGTCCTCGCAGTGCCGCGGGCGCCGCGGCGTGAGGGAGGGCCGCTGAGGCGGCGGGGGCGGGGCCGGCAGCGCGCGCGGCGGCTCCGGCGGAGCTGCGGAGGGGCGCAGCGAGAGTCGCCGGGCCCCGAGCGCGTGGGCGGCCGCGGGAGGGCGGACCCCCGGAGTGGGCACAGGAACGAGAAAAGCCAAGGCAGCTTTGGAATTGAACCTGGCGAGGGATGTCAAGACCAATAGGAAGGGTTTCTTTAAGTATATAGGAGACAAAAGGAGAACCGGGGAAAATGTGGGCCCGCTCTTGAACGAGGTGGGTGCTGTGGTGACGGATGATGCAGAGAAGGCAGAGTTGCTGAATGCCGCCTTTGCTTCTGTCTTCACTGCTCGGGCCAGCTCTCGGGAGTCCCAGACTTTGCAAGTAACAGAGAAAGTCTGGAGGAAACAAAACTTTCCCTCGGTTGAAGAGGAACCAGTTAAAGAACAATTAAGTAAACTGGATACCCACAAGTCCATGGGGCCTGATGGGATGCACCCGCGAGCGCTGAGGGAGCTATCAGAAGTCATTGCTGAGCCGCTCTCCATCATCTTTGAAAGGTCCTGGAGAACAGGGGAGGTGCCTGAGGACTGGAGGAAAGCCCATGTCACTCCAGTCTTCAAAAAGGGCAAGAAGGATGACCCGGGAAACTACAGGCCAGTCAGCCTCACCTCCATCCCTGGAAAGATGATGGAACAGCTTCTTCTGGGCATCATCTCCAAGCATCTGGAGGAAAAGAAGGTTCTCACACGTAGTCAACATGGATTCACCAAGGGGAAGTCATGTCTGACTAATCTGATAGCCTTCTATGATGGTGTGACTGGATGGGTGGATGAGGGGAGGGCAGTGGATGTTGTCTACCTTGACTTCAGCAAGGCTTTCGACACTGTCTCCCACACCATCCTCACAGGCAAGCTTAGGAAGTGTGGGTTAGATGAATGGACAGTGGGGTGGATTGAACAGTGGCTGACAGATAGAGCTCAGAGGGTTGTGGTTAGTGGTGCAGAGTCCAGTTGGAGGCCAGTAACTAGTGGAGTCCCTCAGGGGTCAGTACTGGGTCCAGTCCTGTTCAATATATTCATCAATCACCTGGATGAAGGGATAGAGTGTACCATCAGCAAGTTTGCTGATGATACAAAACTGGGAGGGGTGGCTGACACGCTGGAAGGCTGTGCTGCCATACAGCATGACCTGGACAGGCTGGAGAGTTGGGCAGAAAAAAACCTGATGAGGTTCAATAAAGGCAAGTGTAGGGTACTGCATCTGGGGAGGAATAACCCCATGCATCAGTACAGGTTGGGGGCTGACCTCCTGGAGAGCAGCAGTGTGGAAAGGGACCTGGGAGTCCTGGTGGACAACAGGATGACCATGAGCCAGCAATGTGCCCTGGTGGCCAAGAAGGCCAGTGGCATCCTGGGGTGCAGCAAGACGAGTGTGGCCAGCAGGCCGAGGGAGGTCATCCTCCCCCTCTACTCTGCCCTGGTGAGGCCGCATCTGGAGTACTGTGTCCAGTTCTGGGCTCCCCGGTTCAAGAAGGACAGGGAACTGCTGGAGAGGGTCCAGCAAAGAGCTACTAAGATGATTAGGGGTCTGGAGCATCTTTCTTATGAGGAAAGGCTGAGGGACTTGGGTCTTTTTAGTCTAGAAAAAAGAAGACTGAGGGGGGATCTTATCAATACTTATAAATACTTAAGGGGAGGGTGCCAGGTAGATGAGAATAGCCTTTTTTCAGTTGTGCCCAGTGATAGGACTAGAGGTAACGGGCACAAACTGGAGCACAGGAAGTTCCATCTTAGCATGAGGAGGAACTTCTTTACTCTGAGGGTGGCAGAGCACTGGCACAGGCTGCCCAGAGAGGTTGTAGAGTCTCCCACACTGGAGACATTCAAAACCCGCCTGGACGCCGTCCTGTGCAACGTGCTGTAGGTGTCCCTGCTGTGGCAGGGGGGTTGGACTTAGATGATCTCCAGAGGTCCCTTCCAACCCTGACGATACTGTGATACTGTGAAATGCCTTTGCTTTTGCTACATTTGTATTGATTTGGAATTAGATCTGTAATTGGAATTCAGCCACTGAGTTTGGACCTATTCTCCAGGAAATAATGCAATTATTTTTTTCTTTTTTTTTTTTTTGTAAACAAATGCTGAATCTACAGGGCAAAGAAGGAGAAAAAAGTAACATTTATTTTTGCCACTGAAGAGTAGAATATAGAACAAAATCAGTGCAAAAAGAATAAACCAACAGTTCTTCTCTTCTTGTCCCATGCTATTCACACCTATACTGAATTACATGAAATTTTGTTCTTTTGGGCCATTGTATCACTTACTGCCCTTATGTCAGCCACACAAGGACACAGCTGAAAAGATTCTGCCACTTCTCTGTCCTTTGAGAAGCCATGATACTTAAAAGCTACAAGTGTGGAAAGACAAAGTATAAATCTACATGGACAAAGTTCAAACCACTTTGTGATCTTCTCTAGACTTACCAAGTCCAGTCCTTTCTCAGAGACCATGCATTCCTGAGACCTGTCAACATAATCATGGTTCTCCCCTGGCCTGTATAATCTGCCAAACGGAACAGTATATTTGATTTTTAGCTCCTTGAGACACTAATATTTTTTCTGTGTTTATAATTTGCAAAGTGAATAGACATCCTGCTCCCTGACAATGGGCATCCCTGAACACCACTGCAAAGGAACACATAGTAACAGTGGACATTGTTACTCTGCTTATTAACAATTTACAATGAAAGCCAAGTTAATGTCATTTTCATCTCTGCCCCAATCTAGTACCCAACTCATAAGATGTAAAAAGAAAAATACTTAGCAGTATATTTTGCAGAAAGTAGCCAACAGATAAAAATGGAGAGGATGGACAGGGTAGGAGATAAACCGACACTTAAAATCATTACACTGATTTCTACTCACATATAAACAAGAACATGTAATAGAAATAAGTGCACTTTCATTCACTGATATAATGAAAGTTAATACAACAATTTGTTGATCTCAAACCTCACAATCAATTAGGCCTTTACAGTTCTGATGCTTCATCCTGAAAACCACTGAATACTTCAGCATAAAACCAGTAAAGCTGTTACGACTGATATCAGAAACAAGAAACTTATTTTTTCCTTTTTGCCTTATGTATCTGGGAGAGATGATTGAAAACCTGTGTCACAGAAAGTGAAAATCAGGCCCAGCATCTTGCATGGACTGAGCATAGTCATTATACCTCTTTCCAGCTCTACAATAAATATTAATATGCAATTGATAGTAAGACTGGAAAGTTTTCCAAAACTACAAATTCCACTAGCTCAGCACAGACTAGAAATATGAATGTCATGGAAAATGTCACCCAAATCAGCCAGTTTCTTTGACAAAATTATCATATGTGAATTACAATGTAACAAAATGCATACAAAATAAGAAAACAAAACTGCTCATACCTTTCCTGCTTTGTAACAAGACTGTCTTCTGTCCCTGTAGTGCGCTTACCGTTGCAGCCCCATGCTGTGACCATCCCATGTTTGTGCTTATAGTTTCATTTCCAAAGCAGTGATGAGCAAATCTATGTCTATGAGAAGAAAGAGTGTTTCCATGCCAAGCGAATCACACTTTCCAATTTCTGTTCCTTCATCAGCACCTGGTTTGCTTATCCCAAGCTCTGTTTATCTCCAGTCATGGTCTTTCTCTCCAGAGTAATGCTAAAACTCTTCCTTTTGCAGTGAAGACTTCATTTTTCCACCTTCTATCATCACATGGCTAAAAGCTTTAACTATAACATGAGAAATCTGTATTTGAAAACACATTCGCTCAATGCTTGTTCGTTTTGAACAACACATTGTGAGCAACATTCTTTTGGGAATTGAGTTTCCAAACTTCTGCATGATCCTTGTTTCCAATTTAAATTGTGCTTTGTACCAGGAAACAGGGTTATTCAGACCCTCACACAAGCCACAGTTTGCTGCATCTGACTGAATTTTGTGGAATGCGTCAGTTCCTTCAGCAGGTGAATGATCTTTGTCTGGTCATTCTTTGTGAAGAGTAAATCTCTGATCTTTACTTCAGAGCCTGAAAATTATCTGAGAAAACCAGCTTCTTTTGAGGTTGATTCCCGCACCTCCAACAGTGAGATATTAGTTGCTATGACAAACCTTTCCCTCAGCTGTCTTTGTGCTGTCTTTTGTTCTTTGCCTTATGTTATTTTTTTCAATCACAATTTCCACTTTATGTGATGTATTATTGTAACCATCTTATTCCACTCTATGTTCATGCTGGAGTTCAGTGTGTCCATAGGAGCAGACTTGCTTCCCTGTAGCTTTTTATGTAGCCCTTTTATACACAGATGATTTTCAAGAAAATGTGAGGGAGCAGAAGGTTATCTTTTAATATTGTGCTCTTAATATTTTCAGCTTGCCTCAACATTCCAGAAATAATTAAAATTATCTATTTCTGCATATTGTCTTTCCAGCTCTGAAACAATGATTTGCTTTTCCCTCTTTGAAAGAAAAGCCTAAACTTTTTGAATTTTCTAACCATGCTCCATCTTAAACAACTCTTTTCAACTCTCATTTTTTCAATCTGTGCTTCGTCCAGAATTTTTCTTGCCATTCAGCTGGTCAATGTCCTTGACTGTCTATCTACCTCTGTTGGCTGAGGTTGTGCCATTTTTGCTTCCTGGTAGCTAATGTTAACATTTTTTTATTTCATCTGGGAGGATGCCATGATTTCCAAATATTTATTTCCAACTATCTCTCTGTCACATTCATCTACACAACCGTTTCTTCAAGCCCCTCTTTCTTCTTGAAGAGATAACTGAGCACAGTGTATCATGCGTTCTCTTTTCCTGACCTCTCAGGCCACCTTGGGATCTTCCATTCTCCCAGTGCTATTTTTACAAGTTATTGCCTTAATTTTCAATAAACATTCGAAAAATCACTTCTCCCACACAGTTCTTACCCACTTCCAAGTTTTCTTTGTTCAGTCTACCATCTTCTCTTTCTCCAAAACCCACCTCTTCTCCACCTGTGGATTTCCAACTTATGAATTTAATATGAATTTTACCACTGCAGGGTTGTAAATCTCTATCTGTTTCCAACTTTGAACAGTTTTTTTTCCTGTCAGCTATTTACTATAGAGAACTTATTGTCAAACACTTAGCTTTTGTATATAGATATTAAAAAGGAGATTCTGTGTTTCCTGGATGAAATGCAAACCACGTTTGTTGAAAGCATGCAGTATGGAGACAAAGATCTCAGTACTGTAAGAAAACCATTTGGTAGATAACAGTTCACATAGCAGCCAGTAATTGCACTTGTATTTTTTCCAGTGTTTGATTGGTGTGAAGTGTAAATTCTGCTTAGATTTTTTTTCAGTGTTTATGATGTGCTGGTCCTTATTTGATTATCAAATCATTCCAGCTTGAAGCTGTACCTTTAAAAAAATCTCTATTTTTAAATCCAAATATTTTGCAGCTTCAAGTATTATGCAAACTGTTTTATGAAAAAAAATGCACCAATTTAAAGCTGCTCAATAAAAATTTTCTGTATTTTTGCATGTGGACTCAGCTGTTCACTCCATAGGTTCTTTTAATAGCCTGTATGAAAACAAAAACAAAAACAACAGTAAAAGAAGAAAAAGTTTGATGAGCTTTAGATAGGTAATATTAACTTAGAAATAAGTGTTAGCATCCAGCCCTAAATTCACAGACACCACAATCTCTAAAAGTTTTATGATAGCTTCAAAATAACAAGAACTAAAATTACTATCAGTAAACCGTCTGATTTGCCTTGAAATAATGAACAATGTTCAAGAGTCCAAGTATAGTTAAGTCACTTAAAATAGGCTTTACTGTGTTACATTAATCAGAGACAGATTCAGCTCTGTCAAGATGAGTGTCCTGGTTCGTCCTGGTTTGCCCAAACCACGACAATGAGTTAAAAGAAATTGCCCTCCACACTAGCACTACAATATGATGAGTGGTCCTAGAAATGTGAGAGTTGAGCAGCTACATGGCTACACAGCCAGTATCCCTGTGTTATCCCCTCAAAATGCTTGTCACCAACGTTGAATTTAATGACTTCAATAGTTGTTGTTAACATGAAGAATAGCAGGTTACATCAGCACAATGCATTTTCTGGAGACTAATTATACTTGTAATTTTTTTTTTTTTTTTCCCAAAGGGGATCCATGATACTATCAGCTACATCATCATGGAAGCCTATAGATCAGCCTTGAACTCAGAAAAATTTTTGAACTAACAGTATTTTCAAATATTTTAAATGGAATTTTAAAAATGCTGGTGATGTCACTAGGTTTATAGAATGTTTATAAAGTGTGTCTAAACTTGGCCAGTATACTTTTCACAATATTTAAAAACAAATATGTTCATCCACATGTTAGCCCCTCTCACCAGGACTGGAGTAAAAAAAGCTGGATGAAATTCAAAGACAATAGTTTGATGACTTCCTTTAACATTACTCTTTCAAACTTACGTTAAACAAAATAGCCTCTGTCCTTTCCAATCTCCACAGAACAGAAAATTCAACTCAAACTGTGGTACGGTGAATAGTGTGCCACAAGGCGGCTCCTTTCTTCAAACACACCTCTATAAGCATATGCTCAATTTTTGACAAAATAAATGAAATTTCAAAAGGAATGCTCAAAATCCTGTAAAAATAGTACTAAATTTCAACCAATTTTCAACACCCATGTAGCAACCAAAAGAAAGCTACTGCACTTGTAACAAATCAGTAATACCCTTGGATTACATTCCACCCATCTGCATCTGGCATCGTTTTATTGCAAAGTATAAAACATACGCAGCAATGCTAGCAATGAAAGGCCAGAGCCAGTTCCCAAGAGCATCAACAGAAGACGATAACTGAATGTACTGGGAGCTGCATAAAACCCCAAAAGATCCCAGGATGATATAGGTCTGATTTTTGAAAAGTACTTGTGATCTGGGCAGACGAAAATACTGTTTCAAGCTTAATGAAAGGTAAGTAGCTTCTTTGGGCAAGTATTGTCATCATGCTTCTTCATCACACAGTACTTGATAGCAGTTTCAAAGAGGTTGATTAACCGCATCTCCGGCTATAAGGAGATTCCATGAACATAATTCACAACAGATTCCAAAGAGGAAACAACTTGGAAAAAATGTAAAGGTAAAAACACTGGGTATTTTGAGTTTAAAAACAAAATAAAGCAACAAGAGCAACAACAAAAAGACAGGAAATATTCAATAGTTTTAAACCATAGCTTAATCCTCTAACGGGTTGTTGAGTTAGCATCCATACTGAACAGCAGTGTGCAACTCTCATTGCTCCAGGGAAGAGGGCTAGGACTGATCTTCTAAATTGTATTTCCCTCTTGTTCTGTGTAAAAGGTGAGCACTGCCGCTATAGCTCCTTCCACAGCTGAAGAAATTCACTCTGTCTTTTGCATTGAGCTGAAGGGACCACGACACTGTGGAAAGGGTAGTGGGAACGACGGTAGTGTCTCAAGGGAGAGACGTGGAGGTTTCTTATCCTTGCCCTTTGCATGTTGCATGGGCACATGGAGGGTCGGTCACATTGCAACCTTCACATTGCCTCATAAGAGGGAAATCAGGTTATTATTTCCTAAGCTATTTTGTAGCTTCAAGGATCTCAAGGAAGTAAAATAAACTCCTTTTTTTGCATGGGTGGTGATGCTCACAGGGCTTTTTAGAAAATACAACTGAAAACCAAACAGTGTTTGCCACCCCTCCATCCTGCATGACAGAAGGTAGGATCCTACAGCAATACCTGAACTTTTAGACAGTATGTACCTGCTCTGCAGAACTGAAAAGCATCCACTGCAGTTAGAGCAGTCGGTGTCTTAGAACGCAAAATCATTTCTTGTTGAAAACTCAGTGACCTTCTGCAGAAGTCTAGGAAGGTAACTGAAGGCATCCAAGTTGGATTTTATAGGTGACTATTCCTCTCTGTGCAAGCAAAACCCGTATACCCTCCCCCATGGTTTCAGGGTCTTACAAAGATGATTCTCAAAACACGGCAAAATCTAAGAGTTAAAAATTGCGTACAAAGAAATATAAAGAATACCAACCACACATCTTGGCTCAGTTGTGTCATCAAGGCCACAGAATGAATGCTAGTGAAAAAAACAAAAAAAGGAACAAAAACTATAACATAAGATCAAAAGAAAATGAGGAAAAAAGAAAAGAAAAAAGATGTAAGATATGCAATATGAAATCCAATGACATTACTTTACAGCAGTTAGTCTTACATCAATATTAATTGAATTGATCTGAAAGAGAGATGCAGCATACCAGTCTTACTCTGAAAGGGGTAACAGGGTACAAAATTCAGTATTTGAGGTAACATTTGTGGATTATGTACCTTCAGAAATACTAGGCTCAGCTCTGTGACTCCACTAAGAAAGTACTTATAATTACACACCTGAAACCTTTCCTGAACCAAGACTTACCAAGCCAAGGGCACAAAGTGCAACTTAAATGGTAGAAAATCAGTTATGAGAAAAACATAATGTGTTTAAACAGCACTTGTTCCTCATGTATCAACTTGTAGAATAAAACTGAGATTTTACATTATTCTTTTGTATACCCTGTAGAAGCAGGACAGTTTGCTCAATAATCTATAGAGCAAAAATACTGTCATCCTTATGTTCTGATTTGACAGAATTTTACATAAAACTTAAAAATTTAATCCATTCCTAAAGGAAAATAAAAAAACGTACTCATGACACAGTAACTATAACTGGTGGATTGCCCTTAGCTACAACCAACAATGAGGCTCAGCTATAAATACCACCCTTCCTTCAGAAGCATAAGACTTCTCTCCACAAGAAATTGCTGTGCTCAGTGTCAGTGGCATGTAGGTGTCAGTCTGCACCCACTGACATATTAAACCATCAGAAGAACAATAAAGTAGAAGTATATCATTCATTGATTCTCTGACAACACAATCTTCCTTCGGGCAGTCAAATTCAGAATGGGAATTAATCCTAAAGAAAATTATTTCAGATGTAATACAGAAAGAAGGAAGCCCTCCACTCATCCAGGAGCTGAAGGATAACAGAAAATGATGAAGCTTTTTTGAGGTCTCCTGCTAATGTGAAATTAAGGCAAAGCGAACGTTAATCATTTTACCTCATTACCAGCTTTCTGTTAAGCTTGTGATTAAGCTGTTTCTTTTCCAATACTTTTTCCCATCCATTGCACTGACGAACCAGCACAGATAATGCTAACTTCCATTTTCAAAATTAGCAGTCTGTCTAATCTGATACCTACACTGTAAACTGTAACGGCAATGATTAAAGGTTTACGTTTTGGCAATAGCAACATCTAGAGATATTAATGTTTTAGAATAGGTGGATGAACACTAATAGTTGCAACAATTGACATGTAGAGATATCACCTATCCCTCAAGGTTTCTTTACCTTGAGGAGTTAACTGTAGCATCTTAGACATCACTGGCTGCTAGGCTGGAACATCTTCAGGTGTAAAAGCGGTCCACGGCAGAACAGGGCAAAGGCAGCAAAAGAGCTCTTTAAGGGGTAGATGCTGCCTATGTTACTCTGCTGGTGGAAGCGGGGACTACTGCCTCCCCCGATGGATACAGACAGATTAGCCCCAGCCAGGGAGTAGTGGGGTGATGTAAAGTGACAATTAGAAACAGCAGCAGGCAGCCCAGCTCCTTACAGCTCGTCGCCTGGCTCTTCCACAAACCCAGCTGGATATCACAGTTCAAAAAGTGCAGTACGAGGTAGTGCAGAGGGGAGACAACTACCGTGGGATCAGAACAGGCCAGGGAAGCTGGGGAAGCTGCTGAGGGAATTGGAGTAGCTGCTGGAAGTGCAATACCCCCAGAGGGGGACATGGAGTACTGCCACATCCTGAGAGCAGATGAAGGGACAGTGAGATTAGTGAAGGGTGAGGAAGAAACCTTCCCACATCCAGCACACTGCTTCTGAGAGCCTCCCTCAGTTTTACAAACCCCACAGGACCTCTTCCAGCTCCCACTTAGAGTCCTCCAAAAGCTCTTTGATCATGTTCTGATCCCGAAAGTAAAAAAAAGCGAATGAAAACTCCCCTAACTTCTCCGTTCAGCCCAGCAGCAGGTTTGTACCCAGCATGTACCAGAGAAAATGAACCTGAGGTGATGTGACTCATCTTGGGATCTAGGCACTGGTTTAGCAAACTCAACATAACTAAAAACTTTTGCAAGCCCCAGTGTCAGCCTATGCCCTGCAGAACAGCCCAAACTCCACAGACATGGGAAACACTTGATGGTCCAGGACCCTCATGCCATCTCTTGCTTGGGACCACAGTGACCCAAATACATTTGCTGTCTTAAGCCTCAATCAGAGCTTCTTCAAAAGAGGAGAAAATTTGGAACCAGGAATTTAATTTGAAACTTCTTTCTATCTTAAAGCAATAAACATTTTTTGTTTGCCGTGTTTGCCACACGCACGTCATTAACTTTTTTTTTTAATTTTCAGTATTTGCAAATTTTGCAAAGCAGTGTTATCTGAAGAATGGGGCTGAGCTAACAGCTTCTGTCAAACAGAGACAAATCTTTGTGTTGTTTCTTCATCTAAACCACAGCAAATCCTCCCCCTTCCAGTCTAGTGTCTTTCCAGTCCCCTTGATTCCTTTCTGTACTTGATAGAAAACCCAGGCAGCAAATAATTTTGAGCAGATTAGGGACGGAGCTTCATTTCATGCAGCAGGGACTTGAACTCAAACTTTATCTTACTTGTTTTAAAATAGATTTCATGATATTAGGTTAAGTACTATTAACGTCAATGCAACAGAGAAAAATAAATTAGTATGGAAAAAAGGAATCCATTGGCATTGCCCAGGCATTTATTTACCTTTTCCTCAATTTCTTTCAGTTGCCTCTTTTGAAGTTCTATTTTATCTTCTAGTTCTCGAATTCGCTGGAAAAGAAAAAAGCAAAACATAAATTATTATATCTAATTTGAGAAGTATATGAATTAAAAGGATAAGAAAGAGATTAAAAATTAAGAGAGAAAATGCCTATTATTAATGTAACACTTCCTTTATAGTTATATTGGACACATTCATGGCGGGATTGTTCCACGTTTTCATGAAACCATGGCATTTTAAACAAGCTGCACATTTAGAACATTATGTTTACTACCAGGAAGCCTAATCGTCACCACTCATTAATCATAATTTTAACACATGCACACAGACAATTCCAATTAGCACCAAAATTCTTAGAAGCACAACACTTTTCTCTGTACCTTCCAGTTTTTCTACTTACATAGACAGCCAGTAGATTATACTATTACATTTTATTTTAACTCTCTATTTTCATTTCCTATAAGACATAACTGTGCTTCTGGCATCATCACACTATACCAGAAAAACAGAGCACACAGATTTTCAGATCATCACCAAGACACCATCCAGAGATTCAGCTCCATCCTATTACAAGAGCCACCTCCCACCAGAGTCAAAGGGAACATCTCCTTCAGCATAGCTCTCCGTATTTTTAAGGATTTTCCTTGTTCAGTTCCACAAATGTTCTCCAAAACCATGACTGTTGTTGGGTCCACATATCCTATCTTATTTCTGTCACCTTGTTGCCCGTTCTGCAACTTATGCTTCATTTCTTTTTCTTTCTTTTATTTTATTTTTCTGGACTTCTACATTAAGAAGATGCATTTTATTACACTTTTTGTGTATTGTACTTGTTACAGACAAAGTAGGTTCATAAACATTTTTCTTATTGCCAGAAACCTGGAATCTCCTGCTAACAGCCACTGGGAATCAAGGAGCAACTTTATACTATCAGGTTTTTTCAGGATTAACTACCTGACCTTTGCCTGGCCAACAATAGCTAAGGTTATTAACAGATCCTGAACTTTGAAAGAGAAATTATCATCTAGTCTAATTTCTATGAATAGGCCAATAAAATTAATGTAGCATCTGCTGCACCACTCCCAAATTTTTTTATTACTCCCAAATTGATTTGAACAATAGTATCTCTTTCAAAACAACATCCAATCATTATTTATAAACCTGCGTGATCAACCAACATCAACAGTTGATTACCTGCATTCAATTCAAAGACCTCAAGTAGAGGGAAATGCCCCACACTCACGGTAGCCCAGGACAGTCACAGCATGGCAGCAGCTGATCCAATGACCATTTTGTGTTGGTTTTGAGAACCACCGAGTTCGGCGTCAGCATTTCAAGTCTAACCTGGAGCTACCCCAAAGATGAGGTACATCCAACCCTGCAGTTCACCTTGCCTAGAGCATACTAGTCTCCACACAAATATTGCAGACAGGTCACAAGCAATAGCTTTGTTATTGTTACTCCTGTTTTAAAATAAAAAGATTTGCTTAAATGACTGTTTTGAATATTATGCAGTCAGAATAAGCCAATCAAACCCTCCACTGTATCATGCTGCATTGCTCAGAGATTTCCCCAGATAATATAGAAGCACAAACCAGATTACCCTCATGTGACATGAGTGCATGCAGCTTTGCTGACAGTAACAAAAGGCCCGAGCACAGCTGTATTAATTTCACTTTTCCTCTATTACATTTGAATTGATTTATACTTCATCAACTCCCTGCTTAAGGCAAGTCTAACTCTCAAGCAATCATCTTCATATACTAGATGTGCCAGGAATATTACAATCACTGTAAAAAGCCATGGGATGGGAAGCAGGCAGATGTAATCACCTCTGAGATTTCTGGTCCATCAGGTTACACTCCTATTTCTCTCCCACTCATCTCAGTTACACTGATTCCTACTTACAACCACATCCCACATCTGAGTGACACACTTCAATTCTCTGGGGGTCCTGCTATGCTCTGTGATAAAATTTGACCACGGTGAGATAAGTGGAGAGAAGCAATATTTTCAAATACCATTTTCACCTCCGAGGTGTATCCTGTGAGATATTTTTTCATTGTCTGCTGAGAACTTACCCCCAGAAATAAGGAAAATAAAAAACGCCCCCAAATATCTGGTTGCTTTCTCACCTCAGGATTTACAGCAAGTGTTATTTTATAAAATAACATGTTAATTAGGATAAGACAGCATTTTTCAGACTTGGGAATTCTGTTAATTAAGTAAAAATGTAGATGTTATTATTCCCTTATGAATTTTTAATCTTTTCAAAAGATTACAGCTATTCTCTCCAGCTATTCATAATGGTTAAAAAAAAAAAAAAAAGGGCTGAGGCTTCTGTTTTCCAGTTCCCACCCATAACCCATCATAACTGTTAAACTTTGAGACACAAAAGGTAGAGAATAGTTTTTAAGGGGAAGAAATACACATTTTCCTAAAAATCAGTTTAAATACAAAGACAATCTAGCAATTGAAAAGGGAATATGCATAGGGTTGAATTTCTTAGCAGTGAAAATCTACAAAAAATCCTCAAAACAACTAGATTTATGTCAGTAAGACAGATATATACAGGGTAGATACGGTCCATAGGGACGATATTTACTTGTAGATGTGTACATGTAGACCTGTTCCAGACTTGCCACCTAAGGATAATATGTTGAAGACAGGTGATTAGTGTTTTAATAGCTAGTATTCTCCCTATATGAGTGAAAATCACAATGACAGAAGACTTACACTGCAAATGAGTAAGATTTTGTAATGACCTTCTTTACTACAGAAATTAAGAGTTCAAACCCAGACAGGTCAGAATTTGTTCTAAAACACAACCGTGGGCTGGAATTCTTCATCAGGTATCAAAGCCCGTTTCTTTTTATTTCCTGTTGTTTACTTGCTTTCCCCTGGAGTATTGTAGGGAGGATTATCCAGGAGGATGAAGTGGGCGTAGCTATTCTCATCAATATCCTCTGATTGCGCAGGGTCAGCACTGGAAGATAACCAACCTAGCTCAGCTATTTATATATATCCTGAAAAATCTGATTTAACTCATTTATTTCCATCTAACTGCAGAGATGGCCTTAAGATATATGCATATATACATAATATATTGGCAGGAAAAAAACAGATTTACATCTGCATATGGTATTTAATGCATAAAAATAATTATTTTCCTCCATTGTACCTATCTGCATTTACAGCATTATCCTGATCATACAAAGATAACAATTTCAAAAAATATGACTTTAAAAAATACATGTAAGCTACATGCAATAATCCTAGCTTTAACAAAAAAGTATCTTCTAGAAGTAGCAATAGATGTTCCTCAGTCAAATGTTATATTAAACTACCAAGAAGCAAACTACACAAAAATTGCACATACTAATTAAGACCAAAGGCAGGACTGCTTAAGATTCAGTATAAGCATTTACATCTTTATCTACTGTTCCTTTTATTTGCAAGAATTAGTAACCAAGAAGCTGTGGACTCATTCTCAGGTTTTCAACACTTACGTAGATGCTTTCAGTGAATTCTGATTTATTTATGTTTGCAAAAGCATAATTGTGACAACAAATTATGCAGAACTATTTTATTGTTATCAAGAAATTCTACCTGCTTTCATGCTTCAGGACATAAACTGATGATCAGCAAGTCAAGTTTTTCCTACTGTCACATAGAATTATAACAGATATGCTATAAAAGATGCATTCAGCTCTATCCTTGACAAGGCTCTCAGAAACCTTGCAGGGTAAACCCAGTGCATTTTCAACTGCACAAAAAACTATGCGAGGAAGCAAAAAAATCTACTATGTCTTGCTGTCAAAACAATCTTGGCTGAGAAGAAAGCCACAAGCCGTTCTTTTGTTTATTTTCTTTTTTAAAAAGGGAGGGGTGGGAGATACTGGCTAGACAACCTAAAATCAGCAGCGCGTTTATGTTTCCTTTAAATCCCCTAACATCCCCACAGTCAGAGTGAGGATTAGGGACAAAGTGGAGTGGTGTTCTGCTGGGTTCTAGCAATTCCCGTGTTCCTACAGATAATAGCTGCCCCTCAGTCACGAGTGCACCTTTTCAGGACTGACAGGATTCATGAGAATAACACTGTGTTGTCAAACCACAGGGCCATACACAGGAATTACTGTAGGCAAACAGAGAGCCACAGTCAGACAAAAATAGCACAATGAGAATGCAACCATGGACGAGAAGAGCACAAACATTAGGGACATGGATTCTTAACGCTGTCCACCTTGCCCGCATTCAAGGCCAACCTGCCAAAATAGTGAATACTAATTTGTCATTGATTTTAGTACAATAGCAAACAAAACCTCACAAAACTTCTGGATGACGGATAGGTAGATTTATGAATACTCCCTGTTACTACCTTCGCCCACATAGAGCTCTCTTGAGTTTTGGAAAGAGGGTTGGATGAGCATCCATTTCTGTATGGCAGGCACCTACTCGCTAAATCATCCTTCCACTAGCAATGAAGTTCGCTGCCGCTTCTGAGAAAGTGCTTGCAAGCAGCCAGGGAGCAACAGGGGCTGAAAGGGCCCTAACTGCTGTACTGAGTTAACAGCAGATGGCTCTGCCGGCCAAGCTACGGCTGGAACAGCATCTTCAGCTCTGTCAGGAATGAGGCTCAGCTGTGAAACTCATTTGCATTTTCAGACAGCTACATGAACAGACTTTTACGTTCCATTATAAAATTTTTCTTAATAGTAGTTACATATACATTAAGTATACAAAGGTAGGTGACACAGCTATAACCTTGATGGACAGACTAAAAATGCTAACAATTAGGTACGAGAGAGAACATCTAGAATGTTCAGGCAGGTAAAGCATACATTTCCCTTGGAAGTCTATAGAGTGAAGACAGTCATATGATTGAAAGTCTGCTAAAGCACCCCTAACATGGCACTATATGTGACATTACTTTCCTGAACAGAGCCATAAAAGGGAAGTTTACCATCAGTCATTTCCAATTGTATAAATTATATGTTCACTGACTGCAGCAATCATATACTGCTCCTCCTCTTCGATCCAATGCTTGGAGAACTCCCAAACACAAAGGGCTGTCAAATTGCCAAAAAGTGGGAAATTAAACATTTTTCTCGGCAGAAGATTCCTCCTAAACGCTCATAACCCTCATCTCCTTTCACCTCATGAAGGGAAGTTTGTCTTTCTGGGAAACAGGATAGACTTCTTGAAGTGCAATTATTCACTTAAGCAATTACTTCACTTGGATCCATCCAAGTAAACTTGGATGGCAAGTGCCTTTAGTGTGTATCTTCTAGTACTGGGAGGGAAATTAAGACAAGTCAGCTCTTCCTTTCTGAGGCGACAGAGGGCTGGGACACCAAGATGGGACTACACAACACTATTACTCACAGCAGTTCTGACCTTCCCCCAGAAGGTGAGGCTCCAAGTTTGCATGGAGCGTTGCTGTATAGGTAGCATGCTGACTGAGCTGGCCTACGTGGGACCAATTCAGGTGTCTCTGCACCTGCAGCTCAGTTTTCCTGACAGTTGGATAATTTCCCTAGAGACTGTTGTTTTCCAAATACATCCAAAATCAGCAAAAGGCCGGATAACCCTAGATGTAAATTCATTATTGTCATGAATCCCGTGTACAAAGGTGCAAAAACAAGGGATAATACAGTTTTAAAAACTGAATTAAAGGCAATGGATTCCTTGCAGACCATTCAAATCAGAGGTCAGGTCCAACGGAATGATATTAATGCATTGCCAGCAGAGAACCGGATAGGTACTGATTTCAAAACGGAAATTTCTGTAGTTTTTAGCATGGTCTGGCCCCTGTGGCTACATTGCAATCTCAAAGTTGCAAGCGACATCAAGGCTTAGGTGAAATGCAAGCAGCATAACAGTGGATGTGTGCCTGGAAATATTACTCTACTTTCACTAACAGAGAAATTCCAATAACACAGGCTTAGAAAACTCAGCTTGCGTTATGGAGCAAAGTACAAATAATGAAGCTGATAGTGGAAACGATAGTATTGCACTTCTATTACTTAACATCATCGAATGATTTAGCCAAAAAGAAAAAATTGCTCTACTAAAAAAACATTGCCACACAGTACACGTGAAGTACGTGTGCCCAACTTGTGTTATAATAGCAATCCATCTACATTAAGTACTGTTTCTATTAACATAGCACCCATTGTAAAGGAGCGATGAAATAAATGGAAAACCTTCCACTGAGCTCAGTGAGCCCTGAATTGCAGTCTCAGAACTATCATTTTTCTGCTGGAGGCAATAAATCAGCCCAGTAATGATTTATCATCTTTTTGAGAGTTTGTCATGGGAGGAACTTCAGCATTGCAAAGAAAGAAAATTGATCTGAGGTGTAATGAAGTGCCCGACTACTATAAGATGCTAGATCCAGATTTCCTCCACCAAGCAACAAAAATGTGTGTACTTCCTCATTTGTTTTAGTTTTTCTTTCCTGATACCTCAAATTCTGATGAGAAATGGACTGTGTCTCTCTACAATTACATGGTCCCTTACCTTTTTTTGACCCAATCTCCCAGCTACCTTTTTAGTAGCCAACAAAGATTCTGAGAATTTTGGTGTTTTCCATTTATTGGATAGTGACGTAGGCTAGATGAAGCAGACCATTCAAGCCTTTTGTCCTCTCCTGTTCACTCATAGCATTAGCCAGTCATTCACAGTCCTGAACTAACATCTTTGGTGGCTTTAAATCCTCATGGAGCTTTGCGAAATGGGGAAAATGCTACCAGGAAAGGAAGCACTGAGACAAATTTCCTCTGCCAGACAACGATGACCACACCATCCTTCATGTAGGTGTGAAGCTGCAGAACTGATGTTTTCGTTTCCTGGATAAGTGTGTATGTAAAGAGCCCATCCGAACATACTGTTTTACTGACAGCAACATCAAGAAGATCAATTTATCTGGCTGCAAAATATGCTCCTTGCCGTGCTACTATAGTTGTGAAAACACCAGAAGGTACTAATCAGGGGGTTTAGAAATCACCTTAATAGTTCCTGTGACACACTCTTATTGGATTTACATTCATCAGCAAATCCAAGAAAACAATTTGATAATTTTAGCACAAAGCAGACAAAGAAGGATTTGCTAAGCTGCTTATAGCCTCGGCTCTGAAATGTTGGAAAGGTTCAGGTTGATGTACATTTACAGAATAGGCACCATGGATGGACTATATCAGACATGAACCATGTTTTGAATCTTTGAAGCCAGCTTATGATCAAGAATGTATCTCATTCTGCAGGAGAATTTAGCAAGGGAAATATATTATCACTCTGAGAAAGGAAGAATCAATATTGTTTCATTATATCATTATTTTAAGCAGCTTCTCAACACTATTAAGACACAGGTATGTAAGATCTTTAATAATGTGAGCAGCATAACTATGTTACATGTATAAATTTGAACAGAGATGAATATAAGCTGACGCCTTTAGCTATTTTTCAAATCAGTAAGCCGACGGATAAAATTCCTTAATGAAAATAAATATATTATTTTCTTGATTTTTTTTTTTGTTTTAAATTAATGCATTTTAACAGCTGTTTAAAAGCTTCTACTGTGTTTACAACACAATTTGCACAGGTAATTACCACATGCATTTAGTCAAGCTGTTGGATCTGCTACTGTAAGGAGTCTGGACTCAGGAATCCAAATATTCCCTTTACTCCCACATTCCTAGAATGTGATTTTGCATAATGGTCATAAGGAAACAAGCAAGCACAATGTAACAGCATTAGCTTAAGCTATTTTTTTTTTTTGCCATCTTGTTTTATTTTATAAATAAAAACTTAATATAAATTTCATCCAGTTGAATATGATAACAACTCATCATTTTCATTATACTATACCTCTCTGATTCTCAATAAGGTATTTCTTTACATAGCAAGTAAAATTTTCATTCCTTTTTGCGTTCTGCAGTCTCAACCATGATAATCTAATTAATTGTTATTGAAGTAGGAGAATTGTTCTTGTTAATCTTTATTATGCCCTTGTCGTTTCTTTATTTGTCTTCTTGAGGAGAATGAATCTTTTAGAACTGCACTGATGCATTTCTCAGCATGCAAGTTAATATATTCAGTCACATTGGTCTTAGTTAATCCATGAATTTTATGAATGCGTTTAGCTTAAAATAATTATTTTTTATAAGTTGATACTGAATGACTATATGTACATGAAAATATGGCTTAATTTACTAGTAAACTTGATTTATTATTTTTTAACACTGAGTTTTTTAATTTGTGCTATATTAAAACTACATCATACATTGATATCTATGAGAAGAATATCAACAGTCTTATTGCTATTCATCACAGAAAAAGAATAATTAAAGCCACATTAACCTTAAATCTACACAGAATGACTATTCTAAGTCTATGGGAGTTCAGAAGAAAAAACACATTCAACATCTTAAAATTGACTTATTGACAGCCTAGACTCGTTATTGCGGGGGGGGGGGGAATAAAAAAAGTAATGTAATATTTATTTAGCATTAAATTTAAATTATTTTACGTTTTGGTATTTAAATAGCAGATTTCCATGTAAGTAATTATCATGATATATGTATGAATTGTGCATAAGAAAACACATTTAATCTTCACTTCTATAACAACCTTCACAACACTCTGTTTTTCAGATTTGCCTTTTCTCAGCTCCCACTGGCCTTTCCTAAGAAACATAGGGTATTCAGGATTTCAGATTAGAAGATTTCCGCATTCAAACTTCAGATAAGAGTTTTCTTAACTTGAATTAAGTTGCTCTTAACTTGAGTACAGCCTCAATCATACCTCATTTAGTGCAAAGGGAGCAGACTTTTCAGGTATATTTTGTAGTTATTACACCAGTCCTGCTAGCATCACTTATTCAGACAAGTAGCATCACTAAGGCAGTTAGCAAAGCAGGCATGGTTTCATCTGAAGCCTAAATATACAGAAAACATATCTAAGTAAACATTGTAAAATAAATATATAGAAATGACAAAAATTAACTCTCATCTGCCATTCCTGTCATCTGGGGGAAATTACAGAACTGTATTGTGATACTGTCATTACGGCAGTAATGATGCCTTGAAAGACTCAACATTCACTCCTGCATGACAAATCAATACCACAGGTCAACTATGATTAACCTAGTCATGATGTGCTTGATGAATATAGATGACAGTTAGAGAGCTATGATATCAGATGCCTTTAAGAGCAATTCATGAATACAAAAAATGCACTATCAACAGTAACCTATTATATGCTTAACAGCAAAGCACAGAACATTTCTCAACTGCAAGCATTAGTAATTGCAAGAAAAATAAATCACTGGTTGCCCTATGTATTCCTCTTCATGTATAGTTGTATGCAAATAGCTGGGAATGAACTTTGCTAGCAACCTAACACTTCAGATATAAAATGAAAACATTAAAACAGATCGTATCTATATAGATTTGGATGTAAAATGATCTGGGACTCTCCCTACTTATTATTGTGTAACTAACCTTAGCAGTAATACTTCTACCTACTTCCTAAATTGTGTGACAAAGCTGTGAGTTTTTGACCAAGGCAGCCTCTCTGGCACAAGGCAACATGCCAGAGGAGGTGATGTCTTTAATCTGTCCTCTCTGACACAAGGCAATGTGCCAAAGAGGACAAATTTAAGACAATACCTCCTCATGTCTATCAATGAGGTACACTGAGCAGAGCATCCTCCCTCCCTCCCTCCCTCTCCCCCTCTCCAAGCACCTTCCCAGCCAAATGTTAAGCCTTAATAATTCTCCTTGGGTGAAAAATATGTGGTCTATCAACCATAACAGATAACACAGCAAAGGGGAGCAGAACAGCTGCTGGATTTATCCAAGCTTTACTTGAACACCCGCAGTATATCAAGTGGCAAATCTCAGGTTCCTACTTCACACCAGCAATTACTGTATTGACAAATTAATTTTTTTAAATGAAGGTTTTCAGGAAAAAAAAAAACAACAAAACAACTAAAAACCAAATATGTATTCCAAATGGCTGAACCAGTATGATCTTATAGATTTGGTGACATACAACCCTGTGGATTTGTAAACAAACTACTCTCCCAGTGTGAAAAAGGTGTCCCGCCTACGAGAGAGCAGGGAGAACTCATGGAGGAATGACATCCACTATAGCTTTTTTTGACCTTTAGGCAGTAAGAACTTGGCCCTTCAGGTCAGAAAAAAAGAAACTAAGAAACTTAGTGAAGGAAATTAGCTTGGTGTTTATCGATTTCAAGCTATATTTATATTTTTTTTATTTCAGGATCAAGAAAGATATCACTGCTTCTGAGTTTTCCTTGGTGACCATGAAAAAAAATGCCCGAGGAATTGCATTTTCAGTGAATCCTTCTCAGTGGCAGTGACATACAAAGGTCAGTTTTGAGTTACACCTGTTTTGTCCTAAAGGATTTTCCTATGCCTTCTTCTAGTAAAACGTGCAAATAAAGTGGCCATTTCTGCTTTTATTAGCAATGAATAATTCAACCTGGTTGTAGGAGTAAATGCTATAGCTTGAAGAAAACATAGTTAAAATATTTATTTACAGCTATATTCCAGTTATTTAGAGTTGGAATTTGGATGCCTTCAGCATTCCATAGACTTACTATGTCCAGGCCTAGAATTGAAGCAATGGTTTGTTTTGCTCTGTAAAACTGAGCTCCACCCAAGAATATTCTAATCCAAGTTAGAATAAAACACCCCCAGCTTAATACAGTACTACAGTGCAACTCAGAATAAAAAAGTTTCACACTTTTTGATGACACAATGAACTAACATATCTTTTCTACTTCTTTTTTCTTACAATTTTATACCACGGTAAGACTGCTCTGGGAGATTATTGGACTACATTAATAAAATCTGTCTCTCATATCCTTTCTGATTGGCAGCAACCATTTTTGGAACTGAGTGTGTGTGTCAATCTGCTGTCCTTCAAGGATTTTCAAGCTTCTCTTTGTATTTAAAATAACTTAAAATGAAATCAGAATAAATTCTATTTCTATTATAAATTTTCTTCATGTTTGAATACTGCCAACAGTGCAATTTGAATTAATCTATCCTAATTTAAAGCCTTGTTCTGATGACTTTTCACAGTTTCTAACTCCAGAAGCAGCTACCATTAAACCAACAGGAATATATTTCAAGTTAGAACCCATTTGGTTTATGTGAAGCATAATCTGATCTTTAAATATTTATTAATTTCAGCCAATAACACAATCGCAATATATCTTTAATACGATCTAACCATGATGCTGTGTGGACTTTTTGTGTTGGTTTTTTTTTGGCAGTTGGTTTTTTGGGTTGGTTTTTTTGGGGGGGGGTCAGTTTGCTTAATTAAGAACTTGATATGACTGCTTCAGAAATACGTAATGCTCCATTTGAAATATTTTTTCTCAGAGATGTTTTTTACAACTACACCAACAGGTTTTGCCTCTGTCTCTCAAAATAGCTTAACATGTTATATATGTATAAAAAATTACCCTTCTTAATTAACAAGGCTTGCTAGTAATGATCTTCATATTTTCCAAAATGCACAAAAGTCATACCACTGCACTGACTAGAGCACAAATGTTACTTTTAAATGAAGTCTTGCTAAAAATAAACCAGACACTGGTTTACAAGAGCTTATAATAAGTGTAGTACAATGAGACATTTCTGATGGCAATATATGCAAGAACAGCAGTTGAACTGTACATACCCTATGGCTAGAAGCAAATATCACAAGCTGCTCATGACAGATTTTTAATTAACATATTTTGCCTCCTCCAAATAGAAAGAATGGTGTAAATCAAAGCACCTTCTCTGACTTAAAGGGAGTACTGTCAATATGCTTTAGCTGAGGATCTGTCCCCCAGACCTGCGTGTTGCACTCTGGGTTTAATAGAAGCGTTGTATGCCTTAGCAAGCAGATCTAATCACACAGTCTGTCTAATTTGGCTCCACACAGGCCTGGTTTCCTTAATACACAATGGGTATACATGAATGGTTCCATTTATATACTAATGAACAATAATAATGTGGGGCTATACACGCCCAAGATGAACAGACCTACCAATGTAAAACAGGGCCTAACATCCTAAAATACATTTATTGCACTGGAACAAAGTCAATACCCAGTGGCTAAGAACTAAGGCTTTATATCTGAACAAAGAAGCACACATAAAGCCGTACAGGCTCACACTGGGAAAACAATTTACCCACTTCCTTATGCACACCCCTGTCCCTTTCAGACAGTACATTCCTCAGGAAGAACATTTAGCAGCTCTGTAAAACCAGCATCTCACAAGCTAAATCCTCAAAGTCCCTGCATGAAGCAGGCCACCTATAATGAAACCCTGCAGACCTACCTGCAGTGTTCATCACATGCTTTGCCACTTCTGCATCCTACAGTATGGTCAAGGATCATTTACATGAGAGAACTCCTGCTTCTCCATCACCAGATCTTGGACCCCTACTCTGTATATCTGACATGGGAACTGACTCAAAGAAGGTTGTAGCCAGCAGACCAGGATAAGCAGAGTTGTTCTTCTGAAGCCCTTGTATCAGGCAGACCAGAAGGTAATGGAAGCAAAGAAATGGGCCTTCTGGAACCGATCAAAATTCCAGACTTTCAGATAATTTTGAGTCTTTAATACATGGTTTGTTTCAAGGAAAGTTTGAGAGTGTTTGCAACAAGGACATTCTGTATTAAGTCTTGCAGGTCCATCATGCTGTCATATCATTCTCCATAACCTCCACTTCAGAGTAAGAAGGGCGGTGCATACTGTAAAGGCACTGCGGACTACAAATATGACCAGGTCTAGACTACAGTTTTGCCAGAATAAAGTGTAATGGGTGCTTGCTAATGCCGCAATGTCAGCAAAATAAAAGAGGGGATTCATTTAATGTAGCATCTAGGGATGTACTATGCTTAGGCCAGCTTCATCCATGCCTTAGGACTCTGCCAACACACACAGGTTCTCATTTTTGTAGCATTTCAGCTGCTGTCATCTGCTAGTGTAGATGAATGTGATCATATGAGAATTAGCCCTATGACTCTACTGATCCATGCTAGGGGTTTTTGCTTTTTTGTTTTTAAGCCATGGACATTTGCATACAAAACTACTAGGTTATCAGTGTTGACTACTGGTCCTATAAGGACCCACAAATACACCTTTGAAGAAGAAAACAACTGAGAAGAAACTGAGAAAAGATTTCAAATGCAATCTCTTAATCTCCCACGTTCCAGGCAAATTAACAACTATCTTTGCCTTTGTCTTTTCTGTCTACTATGGGGGGTTAAAAATAGATGACTAAAATACTCAGCTCCTTATTAAGCAGTAGAATTCAGTTTAACGTGTCCTGCAGAGCTGTAACATTTGCATGTCTAATGAGATGGGCGCAACACGAAACTCTAATGACACAGTATAAAATGGATCTGGAAACAGGTACATAAACATCCACAGCTAATGAGGATATGTTTACGCTAGCATTTTTATTCAGAGCAGGAGTGAAGTTCTCTTCCCCACTTATCATATTTAACTTTATGTTGTGGAGGAATCTGTGAATACATAAACTGGACTCAACTGAAGATGTGCTTCCAGATGTACACCTAAAGTGCTCTGATGGACAGTGAGCAGTCCATGGGACCAAACGGAACGTAGTCCAAACTAAACCCCTGATATCTGGCTAGGAAATTGGACTGTCTAAGAGACTGGCAAAATCCCCACTCTCACTAATTTTCAGCTACACTAATAACATTAAGCTAATAAGCTCTGGCTCCATCCTTATTTACCAAATTTCATATATTTACTTTCCTCTCTCTTTCTGACACTTTTAGCAGCAGCTGGTGCCTACCTCCTCCAGCTTTCTGTACACCATCGCTGATCTGACACCCATTAAAAAAATTCATCTCCTGATCTCAATGATGTTACACGTTCCAAACTCAGGGAACACAGTGAAGGAGTACGAGAAATGAGAGTTCTAGGAAGTCAGAGGTAAGGTCTAACACTGGCACCATAAGCATTTCTGCAGGACAACAGATGAACACAACAGTGCCAGGTCAGTACATTACATCAGTTGTGGTCTGTACTTATCTACAAAGCCAACCTGAACAGCGAGAGGCTTGAATTAAACCAAATGCAGTCCTTGCCCCAGTAACCATCATCTGAGATAGCAACAACATACTGAACATATCAGCATAGCAGATTTTGGCATTTACGATATGTGATTCCAGATTTACACAGAAAGTAGCGAGAGCAACTGGAGGGCAGGCCTTCAAGATCTAAGACGTCTGGCTGCATCTTCCAGAGGTTACTATAAAGAGGAACCAAAATCCTTAGGAACAATTATTCCTGCTGGATTAATTAACACCCTGAGACATGCAGCTCTCTTCTTTCCCTGAATATTTGCACAGAAAAACTAGCAAACCTACCAAATGGTTCTTCAGAAAATAATTACCACACTTGCCAGGAACTTGCCTGAATTCAAGCTGTCAGTATTTGTCCTTAAGGAAGTGACTTAGACAGAGAAGGCTTTTCTGAACCAATTTAAAGCCACGAAAGCTTGTAAACAGCCTCTTAAAAGACTTCCTATGAATTCTACTTTTTTTTTTTTTTCCATTTTAAAAGATTTCACAAATAGCTCAAAGAAGTAGAAGGGGGGGAAAATGAAAAATTTCCATTCCTGTAACTACTGCTTCTGCCTTTCTTCTTTCCATAGTGTTACACTTGCAACCTTCCATTCCGGCTTTTTCTAATTTAGGCCTTAAACTTGCAACAAGCTCCCCTTGGAGTCCTGTGGAAGACTGTGTGGTTGTACGCACATGAAACAGACTGTGCAACAGGACCTTGTAGTGAGACAGTGACTTGTTCTGTGTGTGTACCATGCCCAGTGCAACCGGGTCCTGACACTGCTCATCTCCTTGACACGGGAGCAATACAAAGAGTAGACTAAGCATAACTCAACGAGGTGAGGGTGAAGCGATGCTGTTGTATGGGCAGTGGCGGCAACCACAAAGGTAACACCAACGAGGGGGAGGAGGGAGAACCGGGATTACCTGCTGTGCCTGCTGCAGCAGCTCCATTCGCTCGTGCAAGATCTGGCTGTCAAACTCACGGCTCTGTCTCAGGATCTGCCGCCGCACCTTCTCCACTGCAGCTCGCAGATCCTCCCTCTGGGCTTCGGTCAGCGACTCGCTTGCCCGCCTTCCGGGATCCTGCTGCAGGGCATTATACAGCGTGGCTTCCAGCTCCTGGATTTTCTAATGCAACCCAAATCACATACAGACAGGCTGCCATTTGAATCCAGCAAGCAAATGACCCACCAACAGCTAGAGAAGGCTAGCAAGCGAAGCCTTAGGCAGGAGGGAAGGACGGACACAGACAGGTAGACAGAAAGCAACAGTTGTGAGCAGTGAGGAGCATTCCACACAGAGTGCACGTAACCTCCCAGGTACTGATTTACACCCAGGCAACGCTTCCCATCCTAGTAAATGATTCATTTCTTCTATTTAAGAAAGATTCAGATGATAGGTGTGTGCTTGATACGTAACAAAACCCCAGTCTCCGATGCTGAACATTACAAAATTAATGCAAACGAACAGATTCACTTCAACTGTAACTGAATTGTTAAGCCATCCTATAAAACAAAACACCTGCAGGGAGAACTGCAAACAACAGAAGTCTTACTGTTTCCCTCTTCTCTGGCCCTACTGCCCTGCCATGCATTGCTCAAGGTCTATGTCACTGGCTTAGCTCCAAGTTGCCATAAGCAGTGAAAAGAGGAACACTTGTATACCTGCAGACACTAATCCCTCATCAGTCTCTCGCCGTTTGTCAGCTTCCTAACCAGATTTTCATGAGCTGACCAAAACTGCAGTACTTTTGCAAAGCAGAGAGCACAGGAGAACTTTACATTCATCCAGAGAACTGTATTCCCAAGAGTAAAGAAAGAAAGGAATCATGGCAGCATTTCCCTGATTACTGGGGTTAGTATGATCCTATTAAAAAACAGCTTCCA
This sequence comes from Pluvialis apricaria, assembly GCA_017639485.1. Classification (NCBI taxonomy): domain Eukaryota; kingdom Metazoa; phylum Chordata; class Aves; order Charadriiformes; family Charadriidae; genus Pluvialis; species Pluvialis apricaria. Next base: position 28,928,723 of record CM030010.1, read on the forward strand.
GACTGACAATATTTGGATCAAGAGCCGCTGACAACATCCCTTTAGCCCTCATAACACCTTTGTGAGGTAGGTAATTCTATCCATATTAGTCATGCATAAACAGCTGCACAGAGAGGTTAAATGGCTTGCCCAAGGTCACGGTGCTAGAAATACAGCCTGCTTGCTTTTATCTCTTATCTGCTCTGAGCACTAGACCTTGCTTCTTTTCTGAAAACATTTTCCACATAAGAAATATTTACAATGTATAAATAATTCTTCAGGCCATTATATTTTGATTCGCTGAAATCTCACTAGTAACAAAGTTGGGTCTACAGTTTTACCAATTCTTAGATAATTCCCAGTTGTTGCATAGCCTGAGAGAAGGCAAGGTTGCAGCTTCCCTTTGGAAAAATAGGAAAGGTAAGGTTGAATAGGACAGCACAGGAAGGAACAGCTTAGAAAGAACAGGCATTCCCAACTTGGGATAGGTTAGCAGCAGTAATATGTACAAATGCTTAGGAAAAAGCAAAATTGGAAAAATTCTAAAATCATTTCTGGTGTATTTCACCAGTGGTAATTTTGTGCACACATAGACCAGCTCTTCCCATTCCAGATGTACTAACAAGATGTCCACATATTTTAGAATAAAAAATGAAATGCAAAATCATTACACTTCTAAAGACTATAATCCATTTCCTAAGTCTCCATTTAAGTAGTATTTGATTTCCTAGTCTGGTAGAAAGATAAATCAATTTAAAAAAAGAATGCTATATATAATTAAAAGAAAAAACCACCCTATATTTTATAAAATGTATTCAAACATGAAAATTTAATGACTGATCTTTTCCTACCATGTATGCCTGGTCCAGAGCTTGCTTCCTGTAGTCGAGTTCTTCCTCTAAATAACCCTTCTGTTTACTGAACAGGTCCTGAGCAATAATAAAAACAAGGGAGTGTTTGTTCTTTATCCTAATTCATGAAGAATCATAAATGCCATCATTTTTATGTGAGCTTTCCACTTGAAAGCAAAGAAAATCTATATCCAATGACCACATTCATCCTAAGGATATTTGGAAAATCAAATTTACAATATTAGCTCTTAAAATACGTGTATCATATTAACGAGTTGTACCTATAAAGTATAGACCTCTACACCAGCATACAAACCTGCCTTGACATGACAGAAACACACACAAAGGCTGAAAGGGCAATGGGAACGTGCATGCATGTGGGCCAATAGTCGCTACTTGCACAGGGCAGGCCAAGGGAGGAAAGGAAGAAACACGAGTGAGGGCACTTTATTGCTTCTCTGAAAATATCCAATGCGCACCCTTAAAGAAATCAGGGGGAAACTGTAATCTATATTGTCTAGCCTGTTCTCCTAGGCAGGAAGCCAGAACATCCATGGCCCTAGCTGGCTTCTGCAGCAACATTCCTTGGTGCATCAGTGAAGCAGAAGTAAAAACTCAGGTCTCAACGTGTAAAGGTAGGAAGCCTATTTGAAATAGGTAAAGTGAAGCCCAGAGAGGTTAAGTGACTTCTCTTGAAGAAGTTTCCAACATACCTAGGATTTACAGGGATTTTTTGCTTTTGTTTTTAAAATCAAGCTCACAGAATTGTGTAACACAGGCTGGGATTTCAGTGGAACTCAGTATCCAAGGGCATAAGGTTGCAAGAAAGTTGTGGACATTTGAATGGTTGTCTGAATAGGCAAGTGAGATCTAACTGGTGACTGTGCTCTTGCAAAATCTACCTTTAGAGTGTTTGGGGTGATAGTAAGTGAAACATAAAATAGCTACTTGATTCTATCAGCTTTTCTTTCAAGGCAGGTTTTCATGCTCCAAAAAATTCATAGTTTCCAGAAAGCTGAGAAGCTCTTTGGCTGAATTTAATATGTTGAATAGAAAAAAGAATGTTGGAAAAAACTCTTGCATTCCCCTACATATAGAATAAATGCCCAGTTAAATACATAGGGTTCTTAAGATGACCGATTGTAGCTTTTATTAACAGTATAAAAAAATCAAATGTTGATGGTCTGGTTAGTTTTATTGGATATGGGATTGACCGAAAGTCACTTATTTGGCCAAATTTTACCTACAGACGTATATGTGGACTTCTGGCAGTTTTTCTGTCAGCTGTGTAGCACTGGCATAGAATTTGCCTAAGCATGAACCACGATGATGAATTCTGACTCCAAATGTCTGGTTTAAAACAAATCCATAGTGATCAGCAAATTAATGCTTGGGAGGGGCTCAGAGCATAAAATGACTACAGATGACCTCCCACTTGTTAAGAACAGTTCATAATTGGTGATAGCAGCAACATACAAGACCAGTATTAGAGGACTCAGAGGAATAAGTTGCTATTTGTTCTCTGTATAAGAACTATAATATCTATTATTCAGGGTTTTTTTTGTAAACTTGGAGTTCTATTAACTACCTATGAATTAATATTGGAAGTAGAACCAAAGTTTAAGTCAGACTTTGATCTTGGGGCTGGAATTCAGTTACCCACAGATGGGCATCTATTGCTACTACAACCATTTTAGGGTATGCTACTTCAGCTGCTGGTCCAGAAGAGCAGGGGTCTCCAACAGGTCCTGTAGGACATATTTCTCAGCCCCTTGTGCACATCTCCAGAACTCTGAAGAATGTAATATGGCATTAGGTTTATGCAACTGAATACCACCTTGACTACCCAGGTGGCATTATTTTCTTACGTGGATTATGGCAACCGCTACATGGCTGTGTTACAAGATGCAATAACACCGTGTGCTGTGTAACAGGTAGTAACGAACAGGCCTGGTCCTAACGTGGTTACAAGTGTCTGACACAAAAGAAGTAGACTGACTTGCCCAAGAGAAGGTCAGGGCTTCCAACAGGCCCCGGAATAGCAACACAGCTGCCCTGATCATGCTGCTTCTCCAAAAGCTACGATAAAAGCTGGCCACAAAAAGCAACAGGGAAAGAAACAAAAATTGGATCTCAAACTCTTAATGTGGGTTCCAAGGACAACTAAAGCAGTGCTCAGCCCTTCTGAAAGTGTCACACTAGAATATTATTTCTAAACCTATTTCATGCAAATTCTCAGACTGCCATGCTAAACAAATAGCTAGAGGGCAATCCAGAGTAAGACTTGAAAACATCACAGATAATAAATGCCAACATAATAAACCAAATTAGAAAGAAACTATTGTTTTCCAAATCCTTTTATAAAAGAACCTAGTATTTGTGGGCACTTGCCCTCTCAGAAATCTTTGCATTTTTCCTTAACAAAAGTTAAAAATAAAGAAATACTAAACACGGAAAGGATCATACCTATGTTAAAGTATGACCAATTTGATAGGCTACACTCAACAGAGAACACAGTCTGAGCACTTCTCTTTTTTTATTGTGGCCCAAATACACACTTCTTCAGTGGCCCTGGGCAAATCGCTTAACCTCCCTGTCTCAGTTTCCCATTCTTTAAGGTGAATGTAATGCTGATTACTTATCTACCTGTAAAAGGTGTGGTGAGGATTAATCAGTGTTTTTAAAGCCATTTGAAGATGAGAAGCACAGCATGCATGGTAAACCCATAAAACCAAACACTCATTCCAAAACTTTGTTCAACATATGGAAAAATAAGGTCAGTATAGCACTGAGTTTGCTATGCAAGACAGAACTGCTTTTGAGAAAACATTCTGTCTTTAAGCATGAAGACCTTGGGGCAAGAAAGGTCATGTGGAGTAAGAGGTCTTTACAACTTGTCCAGAAGCTGAATACCAGAAAGCAAAGGAATATCCTTGACAATTCTACTAACGTGACCTCAAGATTAAAAAGGAGATGCTGTTGCCAGAAAAATTAATACACAGAGAAAGCACAAAGACAATTTCACAGTTTTGCTAATATGCTCTGTAAAGTTACGCCTTCGTGTTTGAATTTGTATATATTTTGCTATTTTTGTTATATAGCTTTGACAGTTGCCTCCACCACAAAGAATACAAGCAATAAATTGTTCTAGAAACCTCCCACCCATTTTACCTCGAAGCAACCTTTGTTAAGCAGAGAAGGGCAGCAAATCAACCTGTGATGAAATTTATACATATTCCCTTGAGATGAGTTTTTGCTAAATGGATTATATTGTTAGTTATTGTTCCTTACCTTTTCATTCTCCAGGTCTAACATCTTCTGTGTCAGCGCAGCTTCTGTCCCCTCTATCTGTTTTAACCACTACATGAACATAGAGTGTGAAGAGGAAAAAAAAAAAGATGAAAAAAACAGAGCTTTTGAAAAATTCGCACTGAATATTTTGCAAGTTTGCTGCCAACACTCTGAGGCATGTGCTTCCCCCTTACTATATATTCACTTTGAAGTTACACATGAATAAACAGGTAGTGAAAACATAGGCAGAATGGAGGACTGTAGAAACATACTAAAGACTAACAAGTGCAGGCTGTTTTCCTACAATAAATGAAAGGGGTTTCCCCCTGTAAAGTTCAAGATACAAAATAGATTTGGGTGAAGAATGCAAAATTAGCCTGATTGATTGTTTCCAACTTGATATACCCAATGCTTGTTGGCCTGATTTGCAAAATCGTATGATTTCAGGGCACCAGTGCTGCATTTTTCTAGATGGCAATTAAAAAAAAAAAGACAAGATGGCAAACTCGATCCATTATTTTGCACAGTTTGCTGCACCCTTCCTGGGAAGAGGCTCACTTCTAAAACATCAGTAACATAGAGGGAACAATAAAATGAACAGACAGATGGAAGTTCATGCAGTTGCTACCATGAATCCCGTACCATTCTTGTGATAAACAAACCATCAGAATTAAGAAGAATGGCCATTGCATTCCAAAGATAAAATTACATATTGTAATAGCTAAATACACAAATAGAAGGTTCTTGCTTAATTACAAACTGTCACCAGGATTATATTTATATTCAGCATTTAAGCTTATTGGAATGGATGGGAATGCTCAGTTCTGAATTGTTTTGTTTAATTTCCTTATTGGTCTACAATATTGATCAATGAGTAGCTTACAGAGAGTATAGTTTAGACTAATGCTTCTTTTTGTAGTCCCAGCTCCCATTAAGACCAACTGTAGCTTTGCCACTGAGAATTATCACCTTCCTCAAATTCTTTGCTTACTACTAACACTAGATTACTCCTATTTACTTTAATTCCTTTGGTAAGCATTACACATCAACTGCTTAAATTTAGGGTTTTGGTGAGCTCATTGAGGCTCAGACTCAAAGGAATTAATGACATACCCATTTTTTTTTCCCGAAGATTTAGATAGATAGGAAATCTGTAAACATAAGTTTACAAATAAGCAAAATGTGAATTCATTAATTCATCCTTTTGGACCATCCACTATTTAAAAGACTGGTGGATAAAACTGGAAACTTGTTTTATCTACTTAGCAGGTTTAGCTTTGTACAGAGCTAAAAAAAGCAAACAGGAACTCCATATTCCCCAGTGATTCTATTCTCATAATCTTTTTTTTTTTCTTCATTTTGAAGGTGACAGACTGAAGATATTCCTAAGGAAAGCCTCACCGCTGAGAAAGGATTCGGCAAGACAGTGAGCATTCTGAACCCTTGAAATCAATAGAATGGGAAGTCCTCAGCATCTCTCACAGCTACCCTCAATATTTGCAAATGAAGGGTTATTTGCAAAAAATTAGAGGCCTAATTTTTTTGAAGGTATGAATGATATGCCAAACTAAATATTGATTCTGATCTTCCTATGTCTTTCTGGAACCAAGGGGTACAGAAGAGACAACCATGTATTTAGGACTTGTAATCAGTTGTAGCATTCAAAATAAACTTCTGAAACTGTCCCAGCAGAATCCAGAAACTTTCCTTGCCTGGCAGCTTGATTTCCAAAAGATCGCTTCTAGTGACTGAAGATAATAGATTTGATCTAAATAAACACTGAGTGTGATTAATTAGCACATGTGAATATAACCAGCACAAATATGTCCATAGTACCATTTCTCTACCAAATGGTCCCATTACGAGACGATGATACGGGACAGTTTCTTGTTATTAAGGAACTATAGGAATGTACATGAGAAGCTGTCTGGCCCTTATTTAGAGGGACATCTGAGATGGTTACATTACACTAGACAAGGCAGTGGAGTTGCTTTAAATTTCCTTTAATGTAAATTCAGTATATGCATCCAATAGAATTTATGTTAAAACAGTCACCCACTCTAACTTAACAGATTTTGTCTGTGCTGTAAAACACAATATTATGAAACATGGTATCATTTTTGTTTTGTTAAGGACAGCATAAGATTATATTCTGCTATTCTTTGTCTTAGTAAACTTTGGACATGAATAGTGAGTTCTGTTACGGAGAAAATCAGAATAACTTATTAAACTGTACCTCAAATGTGCACCATGAAAAAGAGGAAAAGGTTTCATGCTTCTCAGAGTACCCTCTTGATTCAATTTGCTATCAGCTTGTACTTACTAGGTTACTGTGAGGCACTTCACTAAAATGATATAAAATGGATAAAGTCCATAGATAACATGAACTATTTTCATCTCATTCTTTAAATGCAGTCTATTTACCTACAGAAGATAAAACTAAAATCTCCATCTTTCTGATGGGGTGTTCAATTTCTGTAATAACCAGATTATGGCAAGACTACAAAAAAAAAGTTAAAGCAAATCAGTAACTGGTAGAAATTTTGTCAAAAAAAGAAAAATAATATGCAAAGTGAATTATAGACCAACTTTAGCATAAATAAAGTCTCCATTGTAACTGTATGTTTCTATTCATTTAAGGAATTATTTCAGTTGATAAAGGTTCCAAACTTTTATTGTTGTGATCAGCTGCTAATGGAAATAACTTATAGGTAACAAAGTGTATGTTCTGTTCTGCACCACTGACACAAATGAAACAAGCTCACTAATTCCAGTGGCACTTTTTGCGCAAGCACTAATTTACTTGAAGAATAACAACCCAGTTCAATCCCTAAAGTTTGGCCAGTTTTGCTTTCTGTCTTAACCTTGTGTACCGGGGTTCTTCCACTTTCCTTATTGGATGTAAAGGGCTATGATCATTACCTCCTCTTTTTAATGCTATAATGCAATGAAAAACATAGGGATTTTAGTGCTTTTTATTTTAGTGCATTTTTATTCTGCTTCTAGCAATTAGTCAAATAAATGATTATTAAATTACCTAATTTAGGTTATCTACATTAAGATATTTACATAAGTAGATTATCAAAATTATACCAATTAAAGCAATTACTCAAAAATGCTCAAATTTTAATTTTGAAGTTCTGTTTCTGAATTTCAAAAATGCATCTAGGAAAGATTTAATAGAAACCTATGAAAAGTACGGCCAAAGCTTCATCAGAGAAAAACACAAGTCTTCGTTGTAAATATCATCTTTATTCATATGCAGATTATATTATCTCTGTAATTGGAGAAGTAAAGAACGACTTATGCAGAAATGAGTGACATGACTGATTACCTGTCTTGTACAAATAACTTTTTTGCTATCTATGCCCAGCAATTCATGGAGGAAAGGATCACAGACCACTTGGAGCTTTTTCAGTCACACACAGAAATGGGCCCAAAACTGACCATGGTGGTACAACTTACAGAGGACTTCACAACACCCTGTTCCCAGAGAGCGAAGGACGTTGGCATTTCTGAGAAAGAAGTCTCTTTTGCTAAGTGGCTTTCTAGTACTTTATTTTAAGGAAATATCCCCAAAACACATTTTTGTTTTTAAACTGGGTTGGTTTGGTAAGTTTGATTTTACCTCAGGACATCACAATCCCAACAGTCACATAAGGATGAATACATGCTCCAAATCCAGACAACTTTAACAGAAAAGCCATGCTTCCCTGGCAAAGTTATGCGATACCTTAGAAGAAATGGTCAGCCTTTAGGCAGAGAAAAATCTTTACTGAATTCTACCTTTTCACAGAGGGAAAGCACAGTCCCAGCTTGGATTATTGCAACCTGTTCTTCATTTCTTAAATTCTAAAATACAAAAAGATACATTTTAAATTGGATTGGAAATCCATCCTTCAACACAAGCAATAAATTTTAACTGTACTTTAAAGAATAAATCAGCTATAACATTTAGCATTTTATAAACATGCCCCAAAAGGTTCCCATGATTGAAAGTATTAAGAGCTAGACCAAGGGCACTTAGTTTCCACTCTATTTCAGTGCACCACTCCCACAACACTTTTGCAACAGTTCATTATTCAAGGAAAATTAGGTGGTTTCTGCCAGGGATTTTGAATTGCTACTACTACTACTCAGGCGAAAAAATTCAGGAAAAACTTGGTCTGGCATTGACTTTCTTATTTTCCTCCCCTATCCTGTTTTATACCTTTTCCCTCTGCTTACTACAGTGCCTTTTTTCCATGTCATTCAGTCAAGATCAAATCCTATCTTGAGAAAATACACTTTTCACGAGCATCATCTTAACTGATTTTCTTTTAAGTCTGTAAAAGTGGTACCTAACCATTCATATTGTTCATACAAATATAGGCATATAAAAATCACTCTGTGCTTTATCTTGAATGTTATTTTCCACTGTGGGGAAAAAAATGCTTCAAAATAACCATAAAACTGGAAGTATATTTGAAATTAAAAATTTGTTACCCCATTATCTCCAAGAATATCTAGCTTCTTCATAAGTTCAGATATATTCACGTCCTGAAAAAGATGTTCAACACATTTTTTACACAGTAAGTGAGAAACAGGTTTTACGTGCTACATTTTACGTCCCCTTTATTCACTTCTGCATGCAGAAAGACTTGCAATGTAAATAAGTGAAAGATTAGTTTTGCATCATAATTACAAAAATGTTATTGATAGTTTCAGAGACAAAACCAAATGTCACTCTTGATTATAGCAAGCGACCTGGGTGTCTCTGTACGAGGGCAGAATGTTCCTGTACGATGCATATTTGCCATCCTGCTGATGTATGCAGACAAAAGATCAAAACTGATAAACAGGCTTAAAGAACTGTTTTTTTCTGTTTGTTTGGAGTGGAGCATCAAGCTACAGAAGTTAAAATGATAGAGAGTGTGAACAAAATAATTGCAAAGAAGATTTGTTGCATGGTTTGTTTTTTTATTTTCTCTGTTAAACAAAAGAGTGGATTTTCAAATCAGCCTTACAGTAGACGAAGGGAATATGCACAGTGGGCTGAACATGCTCCTCCAAACACTGTCAGCTCACCAACTTTGTGAGTAGAAAACCATATTTCTCTGCCAGTCAGCCCCCAGATCCACAAAAAACAGGAACAACACATCCTTATTATAAAGCCCAGTCACTAAAACCAAGAAAAACACTTCTCTTACACAAAAAAAAAAAAAAAAAAGAAAGAGAGAGAGGAATAAATTCATACAATGTCTGTATTTTACACAGTGCCAGGGACCATTCCTAGGCCCCAGAACTCTGTTTTCTACTTTAAAAAGTTGTTGGAAATGTTCATGGAATCGCTTAACCTGCACTAATCACATTCTCCTGAACTATCCAAGTATGGTCCACAAGCTAACATGGACCAGGGATCACTCCCATTGACAGCCTCTACGCAGCCATGCTATTTGAAGGTAGGAAAGCTTGACAGCATGGGCAAAGACCCACTCATGTTAGTCCAAAATACTTAATACCCATGCAAAAAGCAAGACAGCCTTGTTAAATGCTGGCACCCTCAATTTCTACTTATATTCAGCACTTAGAAGATGCCAGCATTTCACAGGGCTGTGTCTTGGCTAAACTAGTTTAGTTATTTATCGTATATAACGTGCTGGTTTGCATCTATGTGTTGTGCAACCGCATTATGTGGGTAGTCAGAATGATCAATCTTCAAAAATTTTTAAAGGTAAATTAGCTATGCTTGCAAATTACATAACTACACCAGAATGTATTTGCTCATGGTTTTGTACCTAATGGACTCCAGTGAGGAAGGCTTAAAATGAAAGAAATGACAGATTTCCTGAAAACCAGACACAGACGTGGAGAGAATCGACAAATTAGTCCATCCTGGCTCCAAAAAAGGTATAATGTGTTGGATTCAAGTTGGTCTATCTTGAGAAGTCCCCTCCCTCTTCTCCCTCTCTACCCAAACACTTCAGAAGTGTCTCCAAACGTTACACTAGCTATTAAACAGTGCACACCAAACATTTAGAATGGTGTGGAGCCTAATACACACTTGTGTTTGGATTGGTGTTAAAAACAACACTATTGATTATGATCAGCATTGACATTGTTGAATGGAAACTTCTAGCTGATCAGTTACACTAGTGAAGAATGGAATTAAGACATGCAAGTTCTTGCATCTATTGAGCTAGAAATACCCATTCTAATTTATGTATTTCCATGATGAAGCATGTAGGAAGATTTAGAAACTAAATCAGATTTTGCATCATTCTAGAGTCTAATTTGCTACTGATGGCTAACTGTGAAGACACTGAAAACACATAAAAAGTCAACAATTTCAGTATGACCATATTAGGTAACTGCCCCTGCTTCCAGGTAAGTGAACTGAAAGACAGATAGAAAAAAAAAATCACCTCTGTTCAGGAATGCAACAGAACACAATGGAAAAAATATGATTTCTAGATCTTGGTAAGCTGTGCCTGCTACAGGCAACATGCAAACTGGAATAACAAGTAAGCTCAAAAGCAGGTCTGGCATCCCATGAAGGCTCTATTTGAAAGATAATACGCTAACTGATGACTCTTGGTGTGTTTTGGAAAATGACTATGCAACCAAACCTGTAGGTAAGAATCAGATTTTAGCTTTTTTCCTTTTAGACTACTCAGCTCCCTAACAATATGCAACCTACAACTTCACTTTATTTCAACTATAGATAGTATTGTGCTTATTAAAGGCACAGAATAGAAACAAACCTTCTATAAGAGGACCTGTAAACATAATTAAAAATACAGGCAAAAATTACTACTGAGTGCCATGGAGTATGACACACAGAGATATTCCACTTTAGTTATTGGTAGAAAAGTTACTCTGGCCTGTTGTGCAACGTTACTAACAAGGCAAGTCTGAATTCGGTCTTAAGTGAACCAGCATGCAAATAAACTTGTACAGCTAGCCTATTCAAGGGAGAACAGAAGTGAAAAGTGTAATTCTTGCTCCCTTATAGGAGAAGATAAGCAAGTTAGATCCCAATGTTTATCTTCTGCACAATCCAAAATGATAGATAGTCTCACCTACTTGAATGAGTTTTGGATCAGGCACTTCACGCTTCAAGGCCCTGGCCTAGGCAACTAACTTAAGCGTATTAATTTAACAAAAAAAAAATAAATCACACAGGTGTTTCACTAAATTGGGTGTAAAATAATAGGTGAATATCGCATGTCTGGCCTTAGATGAAAACATTTAATATCAGGAACAAAGTACTGTAGCAAGCCTGACAATGAAACACATCAACATCCACATTCTTCTGTGCAAAGTTTTTACAGCAGTACCCTACACAAAATGTAAACTATTTTGATTGACCAGCCTTCGTTTTCATTGATGAACTCCTGACAGACTACTAGATCATATTCTTATGAAACCCTTTCCCCAGTTTCTTTTCTTACTATATTTATTTTTTCAGATTTTCTTCCCTACAGCAAGATGGCAAAGCATTTGTTTGGATATTGGGTTGGACATTCCAAAAAAGTTCCTGGCCATCCAACTGTTACTAATGTTCTACATATACCTTTATTCCTTCCTGTTGACAGAACAGTTGAAGTGCACTTCCATTGTTTTCAGGGAAGGTGGTTATATGAAGATTAAATGCTGGCGACCTTCGTTCTCTCTCCTGAGGAAAGATTTTGTTTAAAAACAACATGTGTGATTATATGCAAATATTTATTTCCTATCTTAACAAAACATACTTGTACATTAGAAAGGCAGATTCCTATTCACAGTCCAAATATATGGTATTTCCTTCTACTTTCACCATATTTGAAGGATTTTAGCTTTAGCTAAGCACAAAAATGGTGTCAACTTCCAACGGACTCCATGCATGCACAGTTTCTGCAGAGTTAACCGACACTCCTCAGATGCAGGAATCCTTGCATTCTGGCCAAATAACTGACTGGAGCTCTAAAAAAGCCTCTACAGTTTACGTTGGTCATAACCTTATTTAACTATTCCTTTCTTTCATGAAACAAAAAAATTTAGGAAGAAGAAACTACAGAAAAAAATTAAACTCCATCATGAAATAGTATTATCACTAAAGATTTTCTCAATAAAATTAAAGCTGTGTCTGCTCCCTGTTTATTCTACAGTTATCCCTTCTATTAGAGCGTGTAAAAACCCCAGTCCTATTCACTGCACAACCCAGGATGTTGGAATATGTCGAAAGGCAGCACTACTCTACACTTATGATGTTCTCTGTGCCAAAACTAAAAATTATAAATTCCCATTTGTCTAAAACTATAGTCTTTCTAAAACTTACGCAACTTATCTACTTGATTTTCATGTGTTTCTTCAAAATACTAACCTCTCATTTCTTCAGAAGTAAAACAATAAATGAGCGATTTTGCTTAAAATAAATTTTAACGTGCTTGTGAAAATGGCTGGATTGAAGGCTCTGGGCAACCAAGGCACTGAGTCTTACCCTGAATTCTCTATGGCCATGGAAACACGACCGAGGAAGATCAGATATCCTCTCCATATTACAAGAGGAGGCACTGGTAACAAGGGCTTCAGTTTCTGACAGTATAATGAGAGAGCTACTGCAAATATTTTAGTTCCCATGACAACCCATGCATTGCCCAATTTCCTAAATCAGAAAATGAGGTGCTTTAACTGACATGGCAGGCTGCATCCATTCACTTATGCAAGTTACAAAGCATCAAAAGTCTTGTTCATTAACTAGCTTAAACCTAATTTGAAACCACAAAGCAGAGGGGAAAAATACTGTACTCTATACATTTTTATCGCTCATAGGCATTATTTAAAATAATTTTTGCATTAACAGTCAAATTTTGAAATGGGTTTAAATGATCTAGCTGTTGTAATCCAAAACCAGAGGCTTAAATCTTGTCCAAATGCAGTTACTATTTCAGATTTTTTTTTTAATTATTTTACTGCATTAAACTCACCTGAATTTGCTTGCATTAAATGACAGACAAACGGTTGCATTTTCTACTCTAGCCTAATTTTCATCTGAAATAATTTAATGGCTCTCAGAAAAGTACTGTCCTGATTACCACAAGCATCCATGATTTTACTAAAGCATTCACATTGTCAGTCACATTTTTGTCTACATGCTTGCCTACTAAGGAATAATCTTTTCTTGCAATCACACCAAAAAACTTTCCATTGTTATTCTGTGAAACAAGTCCTTAAAGATTTGGCACATGACAAAACTCGATGCATCACACTGCGCTATTTTTCATGTGATTCTTCCATGTGAAAAAGACATTCATGAAGGATGTATAGAAGCACTTTTTTCTCTTTTCCTAAAACAATCCAAAAAATTTTCTTACTTCTAAGAACACTTACACTTTAGGAAGCAGTTTTCAGTGTAACTGCCAATTCAAATGCTAAATTGTACATTATTTTACTGTACAGTTGGACTAATAAAATATAAAGATATATATTAGAAACCATTTTTATTTTCATGAATATTTACTGAAATTCTAATAACCTAAATTCATAATTTTGAATATAATGGGTTATGACATCAAAATATATGGCTGATAAAGTAAAGGATTAAAAACAGATTAAGAAATGTCAAAGACAAAAAGCAGAATGTCCACATAACAGGAAGACATGACATTTTCACCTTTATCAGAGAAGTTACACATGCCAAAAAATTTTGGTGAAACGTGCTGAGCGATGAAAATTATGGAGGAGTGACAATGACAGGTTTCTTGGAGAGTTTATTCTAAGTGGTGTTAAGAATGCTGATGATCTTTGAAACTGAACAATGTGTTATCAGGCAATACAACTGCATGACAACTGTGCATCACACACGAGGAGTTCAGTGTTATTAAAATCAATGTGGGCCCCATTTACAAGGTGGTGAGAACCACTGCTTTCTACTGTAATCACAGGCTACATATTCAAATTGCTGTTCACAAGTAACTTCACTGTTATTTCATTTATGCAAAGTACAGAATTATTTGCTACCTGCAACATACTACTTTCACATTCAGAAGTTGTACTTGTTCTTCACCAGTTTAACCTTGACATTCTCAGAGGGGTTGGGTTTGGGTTTTTTTTTTTTCCTTTTTCCATTGACTGATGCCAATTATTTCCAGAAAATGGATTTCAGGTAAGAAAAATTCTTTCAAAGCTGCTATCAAAATGTGTTCTTTTAAGATCATTTTAATTCATATGAATGTTGTCAATCTTAAATCAATGTGATTAAAAGCCATTATACATTGATGTGATGGATGTGTCAGATCTTTAGTCAGATCACTGCATGCAAGATGTGAGAAGGTGTGTTAATTTAAACAATACCAACCAAGGCTGTAGTATACATACCAAGTGATTTTACATGCAGGAAAGGAGCAGTTATGGAAATGAAACAAATAAAAAAGGCAAAATATTGCAAAACAAAATATTTTATTAGATGAAAAACAAACTATATGCAATATATATTAGCTATATTACATCTTTATAAACATTAGTGAGCACTCTCTCCAAAACATATTAAGGCAGCGGCATCAATTTCATTATCCCAAGATACAACATTTAAAAAATAGATACCTAAGTCATTTCCCTTAAACATGCACCAGACATCAGTAATCTTTACAGGAATTTCAGCTTGGGTTCAAACATAATTTCTGCTCCATTTGAGAGTTTGCAACAGAGAGAATCTCTTACTTCAAGCTCTAGCACTCTGAATTCTAACAGCTCATTCTGGTCTTTTGCATCTTGCATCTCATTCTTCAGTTGATGCTCTTCTTGTTCCATTCTGTAAATCTACGAGACAAACACAACATCATAATATCCCATAAGCAATGGAAAAGACACTGTACAGAGCTACAGGCCAGGGGGTTAGATAAAACTGTTAATTATTTCAGTTTCTCATTAGATGTTGGGATGTGTTTTTGGGGATAAAGAAGGAACATGATATCAGAAAGTATTTGTGACAACTGCCAGCAGAAAATGGTCGATGATCTCTTAGAATAGTAATCTGGAAGCAGTATGACAACTGATATGAATATTGTATCTAAATAAGTTGAGCAATGCAAGCTTTTTTTTTTTAAATGGAGTGAATGAAACTGGATTACATTAACATTTGGGTAGACTGTTCTCATTGTTTTTGCATAACTAGACATCTACTCTTTACAGTATATGAAAGACAATAGCAGAGAGGTTTTAATGCCTACTTTTTAATTTTCCAGATTTGTGCTTTGGGGTGCTGACAATGATGAAAAAGAAAGTAAAAACTGACTATTCATTATGCCAACTAATAGCTTTGGTCTACTGTCTAGCTTAACTGGGTGATCTTTTTATTTGTATGAAACTAAATAGAAGTTTCACATTTGGCATAACGTACTATAATGCTTATAATATCCATGGAAGTATCTGAATAAATTAAGCCCGGCTGTAGCTACTTTTAGTCATGAATTTCTCTTTATCTTATTCCTATTATATTAATATTGAGCTACTAATTAACAAAAAATAATTCTTTGACTTCTCAAGTAGTAGCTAACTTTCTCACCAGTGTCAGTGAAGAGTGTCAGCTCTGAGTATCTCAGACAGTAAACAATACAATAGTAGTGAATCAATCGGTATTACTTAATGTGTGGAAAAACTAAAAAATGGAAAGCTGAAGGGAGCAGGCAGTTTTATTAGTGATCAGGACAATAATAATCTTTGAGTAACTGTTTGACAAAATACAAGATTCCACATTATGCTTAATATTTTAGATTGCATTTTGTCGGGCACTAGAAACGTCAGCCAGCTTGTGTCCTACTGTTGGCTACACAACATACAATTCCACAATGAAGAGCATCTTCCATTCCCAAAAAGTACAAAAGTATATTGGTACTTTAATCAGAGAGTTTTATCCAAATGTCATACATTCATTTCCTTTTACCATTCCTTTTATGATAAAGGGCAGCATTTGTGAAAATATTCCCAGATTCTGAACACGTACCTTCTCTAGCAACTCCTGATTTGTTCTGATTAAGAGTTGCTTTTCTTCTACCCATTTTGAATCCTATGAGGAAGAAGAGGATTAAAATATTGAAATTATATATATATATTGTTAAACAAGAAAAATGAATAACCACAATAATTAGAAGATTTCAGACATCATTCTATATTCAAGTATAAAAATGGTCACACGTCAAAAAATAAATATTTCATAAATATTTCAAGTATAAATAGCATTTTAAGCTACAGAGAAAATAAAAGTTCCTTTCTTTTCCTGAAGTTGAGTGTCTTGTTTCTTAATATGTTCCAGCTAAGCATATACTTCAAAATTTTTACATATAGCAATTGTGGGTGAATGCAGTTATATGATATTTTATCTCATTTTAAAAACATTTATTTACTCAGCTTAACTCAAAACTATTTCTTTCCATTGCAAAGAGTTGGGAACTTTTGCAAAATCATGCCATTCTGAGTGGCATAATGCAAATCCCAATGGAGAAAGGGAAAAAACCCCACCATTTAATTACCCCAAATGACTGAAAACAAGCTTCAGTGGTATGCAGTTAATTGCCCTCTGCTAAAAGTGTGAGAATAAGGCTAATACACAGTGTTTGTGGTAAGATATTTAAGACTATGGAGGAAGGGAAGTGATATATTTTATACTCCATTTGAAAACCATCTTTCCCTTTGATCACTTGTTCCAAAGGTGATCTTTGCTTTTATGTTTCTCCATGGCTTCAAAAGGCCTCATCAAATATCCCTTTAAAGATCCAAGTTACAAAAACTCACTGCCAGCCATATCTGGACATTCATATTTATTGGATTATAACAGCCAAATTCATTCTGTTCTCCCTGTAGAGAAAAGTAGTTACATAACCTAGCTCATACTGCTCTAATAACTTCTAGTTAATAATTAATTATTAGTTAATAACTTTCATATCCAACACTTAATATCCCATACTAACTCCAGATCAAATTATTTTCTAAAAAGGACAATTTAAGATCTAAATGTCTTTGCTAAAGTATTAATGCTGATACTTTCTTTGTCAGCAAGGTATTTGTACATTGATGCTGCACAAGAAATTAATGAAATCTGGATATCCCAGCCCAACCTTGAAATGTCAACCAGAAAGATATAAAACATTACGATATAATATTTATATATTTTTTAAAAGTTTAAAGTTAGTTTTTCTATGTATTGTCCACTACATCTACATATTCTACCATTCTTTCTCCTTTTCCCACTCATATACAAGAATGCACAAGTGCATTTTAACTTTCCTGCAGTACACAAGCTCTTCAGGGTTATGATGTTAGAAGTATCATACTAGGAATAATATACTAAAATAAGTACCAAAGAGGCATGACATTTGTCAAGAATTTTTGAAACAAATGAAAGAAATGTTGAAAATAAAATCCCATGTCTAGTTAAACATTTAACTAGTGTTTTACTAAGATCAAGGAATGAACAAAGAGTTGCACTCACAGATGCAGGGTGGATATCCCAATACATGCATATGGTAAAAAGGCAGGTTCAACATCCAGCCTGCAGGTTCAACTACTCCCGTTCACACAAGCAGAAAAAAATGGATTAATTTGCCCTATTGATTTAACTTTTGTGTCTTTCTTGATGAAGTTAATTCTTCTCTACTTTCTGAGAAAAGTCTTAACTTCAGTAGGATTGTATTTATATACACACCGGGTCACAGAGAGCTGAGCATTCAAAAAAAAAATCCATCTGGCACACTACATACTCCAATATTTTGAGATTTATTATATACCACTATTAATATTTGATAAGAATTTCTTCCTTTAATATAATGTTTCTTATGCACACAACCTCAAAGTACCTTGCAGAAGTAGATTACTAGTCTTATTTTACATCTAGGGGAATTCTGACAGATCTGGCTCATGAGAGATTAACAAGAGCCATTGACGCTTACTTTGAAATTACACATAAACTGTTATAAGTCAAGTTTCAAATAATTTTTTTTAACAATAAGATTCTAATCACCTGCTCTGAATTTGACTTCAGAAAATTGTGATGGTTTTTGCTGTTCCTGTTTCCTAAAGCTGCAAAGTAAAACTAAAAATTCCCGGGATAATACATTAGGATCTTTTGATTGTTTCCTTTTCAAAAGCACCTTAGGGACTGGTTCTCTGAATGAACATTTCACAAGTGTTATTAAATCATTATCACTACCATGACCACCTAAATGACAAAGTAATAATTAAAAAAAAAATAAAATAAATCACATAGTGCACAAAGAAGTCAGTTTGTCATCACAACCATTTATTTTGTTGAATGTAAATACTAACAGGTCAGGAGAACTGAGCAGATGCTAGAGCCCCCAGGAAGACACTTTGACCACTTCTGTGGAAAGCTAATGCTCAGCGTACAAACTGGCCCACTAGAGACAATATCATATTGCTCCTTGTCACGTCCCTGTTGACTTTCTCAGGATTACTAAGAGATACAAGGTTGAAAATGTGGTTATGAATTTCATAAAGTAATAACTAATTAAATTCTACTTTCCAGGCATACCTTTTTGACACTCTGGAAGCAAAATCACAGAAGTCACTTCTTACGTGTATATCCATGCTCACTTATCTTATTTACATACCCAGTACTGAGGTTTGACAGTGTAACAGTCAACTATTTTTTTAAAGTTTTCAATTACACAGCAATTTGCCCACACCTTTATCATTAACACACCAAAATGTCAGCGGTAGATCCTCGAGAGGTCTTCAGTTCCCTTTATTCTTCCAAAAGCTCAGTGAGTCATCATTTTTAGATTGACACATATTCTCTAATTTTAGTAATATTTTATTTATGTGGAATTTAATAGGCAAATTGCAACTTGTGTGGAAACTAGCATAAACACTTTTTATCCTCAATTTGAATATGGTCCCAAAACCTTTGTATTTATACAGAATCTTACAGGAAGTTGGTTTTTTTCCTTACAAAAAATAAACCATAAAAATAGTGATATCTTTAACTTGCTATTATAATGCTACAGGATCGTTAGTTTTTTAAATGTGTATCTATGGATAGCTATATCTTTTTTTTATTCCCATATGCTACCTGCAATCTTATAATTGTTATTTCAAACAATAAAGCATAAAATAACGTCTCCCTAGTTTTCTCAGTGTATTCGAGCAGTTATGCAACTGAACATCTTTTAAGTGCACTCTCATAACTCCTAATCAGCCTTCCTGAAGATCCTAGACATTATTAGATATGCATCAGTAGCCACATCTTCGTCAAGTATTTACAAGATACACCAAAGAATAAGGCCTAATTTTACTCTGTCTGATGGTATGGGAATTTGAAAGCAGTTGGGACCTCCAAGAATTTAAGCCCAGGAGAGAAACACTGCAAGTGGCTTCCAGTAACCAGACACAGTCAGTGGTTCATTTCTCTAGTTGAAGCATATGTGGAAGTGATTTGTTTTTTGAATTTTGTCTATGCTGCGCACCAAAAATACTCTCCAGTTCAAATATTTAATATTTGTTTTATTGGAATTTAGAGCAAATATAAACAAAATGGAAAATAGGAGAAAAGCCTGAAACAGAATTTACAATGCATGTACACGCGGCTATTTTGATATCATGCTTTTATATGTTATA
This sequence comes from Pluvialis apricaria, assembly GCA_017639485.1. Lineage (NCBI taxonomy): Eukaryota > Metazoa > Chordata > Aves > Charadriiformes > Charadriidae > Pluvialis > Pluvialis apricaria. The sequence continues at coordinate 28,948,435 of CM030010.1, forward strand.
AAACGAATCTTTAATGACATTTTCTTAGCGTATATTACACTTTCCTTTAAGTAATCTGTTGGTGGAGTAGCAATTAAGCTGCATCAGCCACACTGACACACCAGCAAGCAATGAAGATGGCAAGGGCACCACTGCATGCAACGGAGAAAATGATGTGGCAGAGGACATTAAGAGAGCTTTTTACCTGTCCTTTCTCAATTAGAGCTTTCTCCAGGTCCTCAATTTTTGCCTGACACCTGAGAAGATCAGCTTGCAGTTGTTCACGAGTCTGGGGAAAAAAAAGTATTAAAAAGTGTGTGTATATGCACACACATCCAGATAGACAGGTAGGTTTAATTACACACAGAATCAAAGTAAAGATGCTTTCTACCCACTTATGGGCTGGCCAGTCAGCTTTTAATGCTTTTGATTAAAATAATTGCTTTTGTATTTACGTTACAAAATATTTAAAGCCATCAGTTTAACAGTATTTTTCCCTCTTAGCCTGAAAAGATTTTATCACCACATATTCAGTGACAAAGCTTTTCCCAGGGGAAAAAAGAAAAGTTAGGAAAGTGCTCTGAGAAGCTATTCATAAGCTTTAGTAATTCAAGGCAATTGGAAATAAAAGGGCAAGAGAGAATTGCAATAAGGACTGAAAAAGGCCTATAGATAAATAAATTATCTTGACCCAAAATAATTTGTTTAGCCCATAAACAGCATGCACTAGTCTGTTTTCCTCATTCTACATGATTATTACACTATTACACCACAGTAGGTATTACCCCTGAGTCCAGTGATGCCCTAAAAGGGACTGGATCATACAGGGTACTAAACAACAAGGACATAAAACAAAGGATATCTCTGGAGACCTTCAGCCAGAGGCTCCTTGAGCTACTGCAAGTACTTTTCTCACCCTATTTCAGGTACTCTTACAGCCAAGCAGTTCAAAAATTCCCACAGGAATTTCCTTCTGCATCTTTGCGTCTTTGGGTTCTTGTTGTTTACCTTAAGCCTCATCTAAAAGTTCTTCCCACCAGAACATTGGGCCCTACAAAACTAACCATATAAAAAGCTACCTTCTGACTCACACAAAAGATGGATTTGTATGGATGTAACAAAAGAAAACAAAATGCGATTAAAAAGAAAGCAACAATTCCAAAGTGTACTAAAGGGACAGTTTGCAAATGCCTGCAAAATAAAATTTTAAAAAGCTATTACAAAAATATTCATACCAGGGTTTCCCTTCCCATGAAGGCAAAGGAAAAGTATAATGGTGTCTCATAACTGTCAAATACACCAATGCCTCTGAAATCTTACTTTAATAGTAGATGTAATTATGCCCCCTGCCCCAATTTTAGCTTGAGACGTGATTGCCAAAGTCCTTATTGCTGTCCTTGGCTAAGTGTCCTACTTAAAAAGAGAGCTTCGAATGTGACTAGGCTTCTCTAAGATGCTGAGAACTCTAACAAATAAAGCCATAAAGCAATAATTCTACTATTGTAAGAACTGTATTTCACAGGAAAAAAAAAAAGTTAAGGTTGGTTGAGCGCCATGTCAAAGAACCTTGAGAAAAAAACAAAACAAAACATGACACATCTTAAAGTAAACCGTGAATCTTCTAAATACCGGTTCTGGGGATAATAGACTAACATTTTTAGCTGTAAATAACTCCAGGTAATGTCAAGCAGTCTACGTTCTTCTGTAACTTGTATCTGGAAAGCTTTGCTTATTAAAACACAGAAATTCTGCTCCCACAAGTATTCTGTTTCTATACCTAAGAATATTCAGTAAGTGGATTTTTAAATGCTTGCCAGAGAAAATGATGTGGATGAAACAGGGCACACATGCCTAATAACCATCAGCAATCTAGCAATATAGAGTTTTGTGAATATGTTATTAATTTTTCTAAGCAGTGGAACAATTAAGCTAGTGGCAGCTCCTACCTTTGGGATAAATTGAGTCCATCCCCACCAGTAATTTTTAAGCCACATTAAAATCTTTGTCTTTCTGCATTATTAGCAATACAATGCAGTGGCACAATACAGTGAAGGTCACATGTAGCAAGGCAGTAATATGTATTCACAATATTTAACACGTTTCTCCATTTTGGGGGTTTGGGGGGAAGGGGGGGGGGGGTTAGGGATTTTTTTTTAATGGTGAAACACTTTTTAGAATCACAGTCTCATTGAGGTTGGAAGGGATCACCTGTCCAACTCCTGTGCTCAAAGCAGGGGGGCACTTAGAGCAGCTCAAGACCTTGTCCAGTGGAGTTCTAAACATTTCCAGGCATAAACACTCCACAACCTCTCTGGGAAACCTGTTCCAATGTTTGACTGCCCTCAGAGGTAGAAAGGGTTTTCTTACGTTTAAATGTTAATTCTTGTATTTGAATTTGTGCCTGTTTCATCTTGTCCTTCCACTGGACCCCGCTGAGAAGAGTCTGGTTCCATCTTCTTTACTCTCTCCATCAGGTATTTACACAAATTGATAAGGTACCCCTGAGCCTTCTCATATTCAGGCTGACCTGTCCCAGCTCTCTCAGGCTCTCCTTGTGCATCAGGTTCTTCAAGCCCTTAATCATCTTTGTGGCCCTTCACTGGACTGTGTCCCATATGTCCATGTTTTTCTTGTACTGGGGGAGCCCAGAGATGGACCCAGCACTCCAGATGTGACCTCATCAATGCTGAGCAGAGAGGAAGGATCACCTCCATTGGTCTGCTGGAGATTTTCTTCCTAATGCAGCCCAGGAGGTGGTTGGCCTTCTTTGCTGCAAGGGCACATTGCCAGCTCATGTTCAACTTGGTGTCCACCAGGACCCCCAGGTCCTTCTGCACAAAACTGCTTGCCAGCAAGTCTGTACTGGTGCATGGAGTTATTCTTCCCCACTTGCAGGGCTTTTCCTTCCCTTTGTTGAATTTAATTAGATTCCTCTTTACACATTATTTGAGGCAGTTAAATGGTCCCTCTGAATGGCAGCACAACCATCTCATGTATCAACCACTCGTCTCAATTTTGTATCATCTGCAAACTTGCCGCAGGTGCATTCTGTTCAATCATCCAGGTCATTAAGGGACTTTTTACAAGGGCATGTAGCAATAGGACGAGAGGGAATGGCTCCAAACTGGAAGAGGGCAATTTAGAATAGATATCAGGAAGAAATTTTTTACTCTGAGGTGGTGAGGCACTGGAACAGGTTGCCCAAAGAAGTTGTGGAGGCCTCATCCTTGGAGGTGTTCAAGGCTACCTTGGGTGGCTTTGAGGGGCCAGATGGGGCTTTGAGCAACCTGGTCTAGTGGAAGGTGCCCCTGGCCATGGCAGGGGGAGCTGGAACTAGATGATCTTGAAGGTCCCTTTCAACCTAAACCATTCTATGATTCTATAATTAAGGAAGAGGTTAAATAGTACTGGACCCTGTATCAACACCTGGAGTACTTCAGCTGGAGGTGTGTCACCAGTGATCTTTCTGCCACTGAGCACAACCCTTTAAGCTATTTCAGCCAATTTTCAGTCCACCTCACTGTCCACTTCATCAGTTTGTCTATGAGAATCTTATGAGGGAAAGTGTCAAAAGACTTACTATAGTCAAGATAAACAACATCCACTGCTCTCAACTCATCTGCCAAGCTAGTCACATCATCATAGAAGGCTATCAATTTGGTTAAGCATGATTTCCCTTTCATAAATCTATGCTGATGACTCCCAGTCACCTTCTTGTCTTTCAGACATTTGGAAATTATTTCTATGATTATTCGCTCCATCCCTTTCCTAGGGACTGAGGTCAGAATGAGCAGCCTTCAGTTCCCCAGATCCTCCTTCTTGCCTTTCTTGAAGACAAGAGTGACGTTTCATTACTTACAGTCCTCAGGAACCTCCCGTAATTGCCATGACCCTTCACAGATCATTGAGAGTGGCCTCGCAATGACATCAGTCAACTCTCTCAGTAGTCAGTACTCTATGGGTTCAAGGTGTATTCAATGCAGAATGAAGGACATGAGGTGAAGATGATGGTGTTTCCAGCCCTATGGCTATTGCTTGCCCATTTGGATGTTACGTGTTCTTTGGTTGTCAATGACAATATTCATTCAAGTAGAGTATGACTTGTAAATATGCTACATTTCTAGACATGTCCCTATCTGCAAGGAGTTGGCATAACTCAGCTCTTTTTTGACACCAATGCTGTTCAGTGGATATATGTGGAGACTGAGTTAGAGCTCACCAATTCATTATGAAGTGATTTCTCTCCTCCCCAGTTTGGAAGAAACAGAATGGAACATGTTAGCATGATTTCTGCTGACCTCATCTCTGCACTAAATGGTTAAACACAGTGGTGGCAGAAGGGTAGATGAAAACAGAATACATACTGTCTTACACCTCAAATACCTATAGTACAGAGATTGTTGTGAGGATAAAAAAAAATTATGTCAGAGTGAGTAAACAAGCACACATGCTGAACTAATAGGAACAACAGTTAGCTACCTACTTTTTAGTGGAAGAATACTCTCAAACTTAGATTTTAAAAAACAAATTAGGGTTTCATATATTCAACAACACACTTGCAGAAAAACTCCCTTTTTCAGATTTGGGTCAGATTTTTAATATACTTATATAATAGAAGTACCTGAGTACTTATAACAACCTATTTTCTCATTCGTTTTAAATCCATCATGTTGCTATCCAAATTGCAGATTCAATTGGGATATCATTCTCAATAACACTGTCTTACTTCTGAAATGTTTAATATATTATGCACATTAGAATAAAGCATAATGGTATCTTTGTTCTGATCGCACCAGATGAATCTAAATTGTCACCTTACGATAATATCCACTAATCCTCAAAAACATTTTGTTTTGCATTTAACTGACCTAGAAAGACATCAGCTATTTCAAGTTTTTTTAGCTTTTCAATGATTTCAGAGTTAAAACAAATTTCAGTTAAAAAATTACCCTTGCTTCTCTCTCTGCATCCAGGGTTCCACCAACTTGTTCCTGAAGCAATGCATATGCTCTTTGCAAAGCTTGGTACTCTCTTGTTAGCTGGCAGAACCTTAGTTCAGCTTCTTCTTTAGGCGTGCTCTTCATGAAGAGGGGGAAAAAAAAGTGGGTTTGTATAAATATATAAGATAAGGGGTTTGCTTATATAGACAGACTCACAGACACAACAAGCAACACAACATATACTGAATCTCAAAGTTTATTAAAGGTTTAAAAACTAAAACAAGTGGAAATGGAAGGAAGGATGATTTGAGGATGATGCAGAGATCAGTAACCGTTTTGACCACATGATTTTAGGACAGTATAAGTTACTACATAAGGCAGTAATGTATAGAAATGGGAAGAAGCTGACTGGGAAAAGATAAGAGGGAACAGTTCTATGCACCACTGTCTTCAGTAACTCCACTGCCACAGGGGCTTCAAAAGAGGTTCGTTTTATTTGTCATGCAGTCCATCACTCCCTTACTCTTTGACTCTACTGTGCCAGTGTAAAGCATTTCACCATCACAAGCACACTAACACAAAAGTTATATTTCAATAGCCATATAATGGTTTTTTGTTTTTTTTTTTTTTTAACATGAAGTATTTTTAATGCCTTAATTTTCTTTGAATTTTGAGCAACTGACATCAACGCTTTCAAGGTCTTTCCTATAATGCTGAGGGCAAGAAATGTCCTTCCCTTTAATTAATTTTTGCTCCAGGAACTCAAGCTCCAAGGAAAAGAGATTACAATATTATTAGATATTAAACATAGAAAATTAGGAAGCTTCTTGTGACTGAAGAGTATTAGGCATAAGTTAGTGAACAGGAAAGAAAGATGAAAAAGAGCATCTAATTCATGTTTTGTCCTCAACCCTGCAGTCTTTTAAAGTAGGCCAGCTGCACTGTATATCACAGAGCTGAGACAAAACGTGTCAGTGGGTATTTACTACCTGTGATCATTTAAGCCATAATGAATTGCAAAAGCCTCTCTCAGTATTGTAAGTACAGGAAGAAAATCCTGGTTGTATCAAAACAGTCAAATAAATTACAAGGTTGAAAGGCAAACTATTGTCTAGTAACTATTGACTTTTGGCAAAGCAACATGCCTATTCATTTTCTTTTCACTAATAAGAAAGGGTTTGAGATAAACAATTTTATTTCTCAGCCCAATATCTGCCAAAACTGTCAGGCAGAATATTATCTTATTAATTCTATTGCAATGACTGTGGATGTATTGCTGGACTTGAAATAAAACAAAGCAATTCTCTGCCAAATCTTTCATAGTTCATGTGGCAGAATAGCTAAAAAAAAATTTCATTTATACTCCATGTCAACTTTTATAGAACTTAAGAACAAATCATCTACTACTTACATCTTCCAAATCTTCCTCTGGTGTTGCTGGTGTCCTGTCTGTTTTATCTGTGTTATATGAAGTTACAGATGATGTTTCTGAATCAACAGAATCTTCATCAAATCCAAAAAATGTCTCCACAACATGCCTCTGAAAAGTTAGTTTTTCTTAGTTACTAGCAAAACAGTTGGAAAACCCCAATGACCCAGTAAGCAGTAGCCAATGTCTTCTCTGACCATTATTTCACTATTTAGCAAAAAAAAAAAAGGTTTCTTCGTAAACCCTTGTTCTCTGATTAAATTAGCTACCTTTTCAACATCATTTGTATAAGAGCCTCCAAGACCTGAACTGCACATAGCACTGGGTAATTGCCAATAGAATAGTGGTTTAGCAAAAGTATAAAAGCTAATTACCAAAATCATACAGATCTTACAAGATTCACAGTAGAGGAATGCAGTATCTATTAAGAAGAAAGTAAGCCAATATGATGTAACACATAAGATGTGGAACTAAAACGGAAAACGATATTCCAAAGAACAATGCAGAATAAATTTTGTTATTCATACTGATTTTAAAAAAGCAAAAAAGAAAAAAAGAGATTCATTTATAATATCTATTTTGCAAAATCCTACTTAAATTTATAAATTGCCACTTTCCACTTCTTTTTCCAACACTATCATTCTTAATTTTCTCAAAGGTTTGTTCCAGTATTATGACTAACCAAAAAACTATGCTAAGGGCAAACCAGCATTTCAATGCAGATTTAAGATATTTTACACAATGTAATCCATTAAATGCATGCTTACAGAAAACTAGAGAAAATGAATAGTCAATGGAAATGAAAAGTACAATGTTCATTGTGAAAAATTTGATGTTTTATATAAAACATCACAACTGCAATAATTCTTTCACCATTTCAAGAGCCCCCTTTCCACCAGTTCCTACTATATGCTCAGAAAGCAGCAAATTTCTATAGAAAATTCTGCTGTTTAAAAAAAAAAAGAAAAAAGAAAAATTGCTTAAACATTCAACTAGGAAATAGAAAGCCGAACATTTTACACCATAAGAGTGTTCTAATAACCCAACACAAATTCAGAGGAGCAATAAAATTAAGGGAGGGGAAAAATTTAAAAAAAAAAGGCATTGCTAGAAAAATGGAGTCAGGTTATGAAGCATCCTAGACAGGGAGGCTAGTAGGGAGAGGTTGCTTTAAGAAGATGAAGGAAAATTTGTCTATTTGTCTCTATATTTTTTGGCACTGCTTGATGCTGAATCACAGATCCTGATGTCACAGTTAGTTTGGGGTTGTTTTTTTTTTTTTAAAAAAAACCCAACTATAAAACACAGGTTGTATGTAAGAAGATAATAGACCTGTTTATTAAAAAGGCCTAAATGATGAAAAAAAATAAATCAGTTGTTATTAACTCAGAACATCAGACATCTTGCATCTCAGCAAAGCCAAACTGGCTGAGTAAGCCATCAATTTCATTCCAGATACTGAAAGGTTTTATTTTATCTATAATGCCCTATCTCAGGTTGAATTCCAAATATTTACCTTTCACTGCAGACTTCTAGACTTATCTAACTTTATACATTTTTTCAGTATGTCTACAAAGTATTGTCTTTACTTTCTCACAAAGCCCCATAAGGCTTAGTATATTCTTTTGTCTCAGCAGAGCTCTCATCAACAGCAAAAACACTCTGTCTTGAATTAAGTGGTACCACAAAGTCAAGCTCATAGGTGTGACTTGGTGCCTGCACACATGACACCATTTACAGCCTGCAGCCCTGGTTACCATAGTCCTCCAGGTCACAGTCTCTTCACTTGTAAGCTAAACAACTGCATAATTGTTTCACAGTACAGTTAACCCCACTCAAGCTACCTAAGACAGCTTCAAGGCCCTGTTCTGCACCACTTAATTGCTTCCCTTAAGATGAGCCCTTCAAATAATAATTTAAAAATTTCCTCCAGACCACATTTTTAAATTAACTGGTTCTACTAAAATCTCCTTCTGAAAGGATGTTATGCACTCAAAAAAAAAGAAACCCAAAGAAGCTACATCATTTCGAAACAGACTGTGCTTGTCCATAGGCATACAGGTAAGTATGACACAGTGCAGAAGGCAAAGAGCTTCTGAACAGTCTTTAGAAACAACCTTCCTTTTGCAAGCTACTAGACCACTATTTAGTGTATTCACAAGAAAAGGATTGCAGTTACAGTACTAAAACCCTGTAAAGACACATTACTCTTCTCTCAGTTGTTTAGGAAGCACTGTGATCATTTCATCAGGAAGAGTTATGGCTAAGGTGCTTCAGACAAACACTTCCCAGGGATAATTTCATCCTTTCCTCCAGCATTCATGTGCTGCACCAGTTTGTTCAGTGTTCTGTGCTACTCAACAGAAAAAAGGACACGGGGAACAGGTTTAAGCTCTATTCTAGAAATATAAAGACTTATCCAGAAATCTAATGTGTTCTCTCACACTTCAATTACAAACATTTCAGACTCCTCTCTCATAAGTACAAAGATTTATCACAAAAACTGAGGTGTAATTAGTCCTTGCGACATACTTCATCCAGCACTTCTCCCATGCTGAATACTGGTTGCAGCCTATAATCATCTAACAGTATTATTACAAGTAACGATTGGGAGTTGAAAATAGGGCTAAAGAAATGATGCTATCTTCAAGTTGTAAGGAAGACAAACAAATTTACAATTTGGGTTACCCAGTCAACTCATCAGGAAGAACTCCTTTCTGACTCCAAACAGATGAGCAGATACAGTTTCATAAAGATGAAGGTAGATCAAATGGAGGTAAAGATGATGATGACGGGTAAACAAAAACCAAGAAACTTCCATGAAAACCACATCGCCATTTTGCAGTGCGGGTACTTTTTACTCAAAGATGCTGACAGTATACGTAAAACAAAGCTGCACGCAGACTCTTATGCCAATACTTTTACATCTCACTCTTCTGCCTTTACCAGCTTGTCTGTGGATGGGGCTTAGAACAACTAGGCTGTGCTTCGAAGGAGCCTAGCCAAGGACAAGCAACTCAGAGGAGCAAAGAACAGCTGACCCTGCTCATGCCTCCTGCCTCAAGGGTGCTTGGACAAACGCACTTGAGCAAAGCTCAACCCAAACCCACAATAAAGTATATAGGCTTGAGGGCTGACAAAGTAAGTAAGAGTCAAGTCGTGACTTTGAAAAGGCTGGTAGAAAGGACTTCTAAAAAGTGGAGAGCAAAATTCCAGTTTATTACCACACACACAGCACAGAGAACAGAGTACTATGAAGGTCAGCAGCAGCTTAGTTAAAACCAGGCCTATCATACCTATGGGGTTTTTTGCTCTACCTCCACTATACAGTCACTTTTGTAGATAACTCAGGTTAAGTATGTATCTTCCTTTAACCCTGCATGCACACACCCACGCATACTGTTCCAAGTGAAAAAACATAATCCTAAAACAACAGTGGGTTTGATTTTACATAAATGTATGTAGGTTTGAGAAGATACTGAAAGCAATGGTGCTATTTTGATAAAAGATACTAGCTGCATTTAAACCTTTCACAAGTAGCAAAAATAGGGAAAAATAATTTGCATATGTTATTAAATAAATCACTTGATTATTAGATGGGAGGGAACTATGCAGAAAAATTAGTATTTCCCATCACACTAAAAAAACCCCAACACTTCAAGGAGAGTTAATAGTAAAAAACTGTTAAATGCTATACAGACTGCCTATAATATTTGGAGTTATGAGTGAACCATGTATTTATTTTTAATGACTCCATCCTCTTTAGAGAAGCTGTACATTTATCATTTTGTGGAGCAGACACTTTCCATAGAAATAGAGATAAGGTATTTAACCATCATATACTACTTGCACATGTATGAATTGCTGGTTTTTTGCAATTCATGAATTGCTGGTTTTATTGTCAATCATCTAGTATCTGAAGCTACTGGCTACAAGAAGCGATTCACAGCAAAAACAGAAGAAATTAACTGTTAAGGGAACAGATGTAGAGAGAAAAAAAAGCAAAAAAAAAAAGGCATTTGATTCATACAAAGTTTGGTGCTAAACACTGTAATAAATAATAAGGCATAAATAAGTACACCAACTCCAAGGGAGATTCCACGTATAGCTCAAAAGCTGAAACACAATGGTTTTTGAAACGTAAATACAAACATGTATAATACAGACTGGATTTTTGTAACTATACACTATCTTCATTCAATTTTCATTCAAACTTTTCTTAAAAATGGGAACATTCTCAATAAAAAAATTAAAGATTCTTTAAAATTGATTTGTACATTTGTTACTTCCAAACCATAAATTTATAACCAAGAAAATAGTCACGTAAATTGCTGAAAAAATCTGATTTAAATTCTAATTTCCGCTGACTACTGCCATGCATTTAATAGCAAGCATATTTCATCTGGATTTGTATCAATGTTTCTACATAATTTTAAAGTAAAATTATGCATTAGGTCTTTATAACTCAAGTATTAATGCTTCTACTGAAGTATGGTGCTCAGTAAACATCGAAGTTTAGAATGTTATAAATCAATAATGACACATAGACCATATTATACGCAAATTTCAATATACCCTCATATTTTTAACAGTTTGGGTTAGATATACTTACATATAAATAATCTGATTCCCCCATTGCTAAAGGAGTTTCACTTTACATTTAAATAACTCATTTTCAAGTACTTAATCTAACATGATGAAAATGTTCCAAGATTAATTTCCTTGTAATGCAATCAGATGAGCTAATCAGTAACTTCTTACCTTCATGCTTATATGTCATTTCTTGGCAGCCAGAAAAATACAGGCACACCAAAGCACAGAGGCAGATAAAAAAAGAAAAATATAAAACAAGAAATATGAACTCCATCACACCAGTGTGCAGGCTTTCCACTGTCACGAATATAGTTTGTTTATTAAAGTTTAAATAAAGAAACAAATCCGTAGAGTCCTGCAGTTTCCAAATGAACTGGGCAATTATGCCTTATTTTCAAATGCATGACTCCATCAATCATGGAATCACTGTAACTCCGTTCTACATGTCAAAAATAAACAAAACCCCCAAAAATATTGTTTCTGGAGTTTCTTGATTATTTCACTACCGAAATGGGGGAAAAAATACCAACAAACCCAACAAAAAAACACAACCAAAAAAAATAAAAGAAAAAACACCTGGAAAAAAGCATGCATCAAACAGTAAAAGAATATTCATCTCTGGTACATCTTTTTCCTAAAAAGTCCAACGTAAAAAAAAAAAAAAAACAAAAAAAAATAAACCTCTATCAGCTTAGGCTGCGTCACTTCAGAGAAAACTATCCTTCAGTACCTGAGTATACAGAGTCCTCTAAACACCTTGCAGCCACAGAGGTGGCCCCATCCCGCTGTGCTGCTCCTTTCCTCAGGGAACCCGAGGCAGTTGCCAGCGCTGTTCTATGGACTCCTATGCCCCTTGCTAATTAAAAGAGCGCTCAGTCAAAGCTACACTAGCAACAGTAACCTAGCGCACCTCCAGAGCTCCAGAAATAACATAGACAACTAACTGGGGGCGGGGCGGGGGAGATCAAAAAAGTACCCTTGGCATTTTGAAAAGCTTCTCAGCTGAACTGATGTTACTTAAACCCAATTGGGCTATAAAGGCTACTGGACTAGCCTGACAGATCATTCACACAAGCTGTCTTAAAGATGGAGAAAGGCATGCCATGGATTCTGTTCCAGCTAACAGGAATCAATGTCAGGAAAATACTCATATTAGAAAACAAACACAGACACTGTCCAGTCAGAGTACCTCAAAAATTAAGGAATCTGGAGTGTAAGAGTACCCGTTTAAGAGAAGCTGCAACAGCAGATGAGTGTAAGTCTTCACTCTGTGCACCAAGTTCCTTTTATTAGAACAAAAAAAAGGAACTTTTCTATACCTTCTCGTCTGAGCTTATCTGACCACATTCAGGAAACCTAATTCTCACCATTTATTTCCTTTTTCACTTTGTCAAGGGAAGGGGGACACAGCTGGAAATAGATCCAACTCCAACCGCCAAACTTGATAATTCACTGTGTTAATGCTATTTTTACATTTAACAAACCTTAGAAAAGCAAAGCCAAATATTTATGTCAGTAATTTCTCCTTCCGAGTGGTTGGTTAGGACAGATACACCCATAATTTCTTCTACTATTATATATAGGTTATCATCTGTATGACATAAAAATCTTGCACAGATCATAGACAGAAATACACTTGCACTGTACATGCCTATATATAAAGCAACTCATCTTAGACTGCTTTTATGGTCCACAGGGAGAAATAGGCAATTTTAGGACAAAACTCTCATGGCCTGTTTAGATATCTACTTCCAGAGGAGAACAATCACCACTTAATGTTACCACTTTGTCCAGAGTGAGATGTCTATATCTCACCTCTGTCAATGACATCTAACCAACCATCTGTAATGCTTGGTTAGACGAATTGTACCATTTTCATCTGGGTTCCTGAGATAGGATGTAAAAACAGAGAGGATGAAGATGGTACAATCCCAACAGCTTATATGGGTAAGCAGCCCAATCCGCAAAGATTGTCTAAATAAAAAGCTGCTGGAAAACTGGGGGAAACACAGCTTGCTTTGAGGATTTTGATCCTCACAGGACTGCACAGGTGACCTGGAAGGAAACCAGCCCATATACCAGAATTGGAGTTTTAGAAGCTTACATCAACAGTGTTTAAACTTCAAGTCAACATTGCACATACATGTGAATAGCCTACAGGTTTATACAATGGCAGGTAATAGGACACTAATAAATATATGATTGACAACTTCTTTCCTTCCTTAAGGAATTAGCTCATGTAGAAACTACATACATAGTTATTATATAACTCGTATCATTCATATAGTATAACTAGTATAGTATATATAATCCCATTCACTCTTCTCACAAATTTCTTTTTCACTTGTTTTTAGTTTGTAGTCCTGCTTTTCCTTTGAGACGATAGCATCAAGTAAAATTCCAAACGGCCAATTTCATATGAGCACCAAGGAGCTAATGGACAGGGGATGGAATAGGTAGTCTGCTACTGATTAATTTGTTTTTCCTGGTGTATCCATCATATAATAAATAAGCAAACGCCTACTAACTCTGCTGCTAATATGCACATAATTCTTGCAGTAACCTCTGCAGAAGCGCCACAATTATAGTACTCTGACCACATGAAGAATAGCACTGTCACAATTTTTTTAATGGTACCATGCACATTTTCTCCAGCCCTCATGTTGTTTAGCTCTTGCTTTGGTCAATAAGGTGAAGAAGATACCACAAAAGCAGCATCTTGCTCAAGAGAAAATAGGTAAAAGGTACAGAGTCTAGGTCAGCTGAAGTTCTATCAACACAGAACATTTTTAAGACATAAATGAATAATTATGGAAGTTTTCAGCTTATTAGTATCACTAGTTATCAACTCCTAATAAATTAAATTAAGTAGCTGTGTTTCTTTAGGAACTTTACAATTCAGCAAAAGATCTTACACAATTAATTTAAAGTCATAACTAGAGAGGACTATAAAAATTACAGTGTCAGTTACATATATAGATATTTAATTTTATGTCCTGTTTTTAAACTCACTGTCAACACACAAACATCCAGGTATACTATACTAAAGATCAGATCGGGGTTACTGTAGATATATTTGGTATCTACCAGCTTTCCACTACATAACAGAAAAGTGTATGCAAGATTTATTATTACTTCCGAACTTTTCTTTCTTCATCTGTAAAAGACACATCATTATTCGAAGCATAATTTGAAGAAATTACCACTGAAACAGAGAATCCCAAAGGGTTAATCTTTCAGAATACAGGTATTAGAGAATGCAGAGCAATAAAAAGCACCACCTGGAGGTCACCAGGAATATACTATGCAGAACACACTGATAACAAGCACTGATTTATGACAGAATGTGCCTTCAGCTACCATATAGATGATAATCATCTCTTCACTTTTCACTTCCGTTTTTCCTCTCTTACACCATACTCCTCCTCTCATATGCTCCAGGCTGCTAATGTTCAATTTCACGAAAAACATAATTCAGCAAAATTAATTATTTTAAGCACATCTTACAATAAACACTAAAGTTATGCTCTGAAGCAAAACTTTACTGTTTCTACAATCTAAATTTTTCTTTTGTACTTTGCATTCTAGAGCAAAACACAGAATACTAGAGAAAAACAGTTAAAATCTTCTTACTATTTATATATCACGCACAGAAATGTCATTTCAATAACATCCCTAGCACAAGTTAAAGTTTTCAGTTGTGATTAAGCAGTAACTTGGTATGAGTAGCTTAAAGAGTTTATTTCCTTTAAAAAGGACCGAGCATTTGTCCTTTGAAATGGTAGTTGTTTCGAGTCATTATATCGTCTAGACATCAAGCCACTTGAATATTTAGGCCACAATGGATAAAAGTGTAATTATATTGTTTATTTGAAAAAAAAACCCAAAGAACAACGCTTGTGTGCAGTACAAAACTTGCAGCTCCTGAATTATCCCAAGAAAAAGTTAATAAGCACTTACTAGAAGAAATAGGAGAATTATATGAAATTTTACCACTAGTTCAAGTAGAGCTCTAACTGCAAGCAGTATTTGAAATAAGCACTGTTCGCAACAACTAAACTGCATGGAAAACTGAAAGTTTGCTCACCTTTGGAGGCTTCAGACTTTTTCTCTTCTGTTTTTTAGACCGTAATAACCGTTCCCTTTCCTAAAAGGAAACAGAACATTTTGGAATGGGTTTCTTTTAAAATATGTATTTAGATATATCTAGCACAAAGAAATATCATTCAAGTTTTCTTAAAGCCTACAGTAAAGCTAACTCAAAGACAATGTCTTTATCCTTTTGAATAACGCCACATTGGTATAACATCACGCTGTACTGCAGCTTCATCCCTTTAGCAAACAAACCTTCAGCCATATACTTTACACACTTGATGGGAAGTTGGCAAGAAAAGGCTTTGTTAAATACTGGGCACAGATTTCTGACAGTTCTTTTGACTCTTTTACCAAGAAGCTCACTATGGAAACAGAATTCATGTTCTCACTCCAATGTTCAACCATCCTGAAGAAGCAGGTCGGTAGCCAAAACTGGGTCTGGCCTCAGCTTTTACAAGTCATTGTATCAGGCATATTCTGATATACAAACACACATATGCAGACAGTGTTACACATGACTTATCCTTGTAGGGCAGAAGTCTCAAATCCAAAGGCACTCTCACTTAGTCTCTGTCAACTTAGTGTCTTTTTTTTTTCTACCATGACCTTGGAACAAGATCATAATTAACTATATCATAACATGAGGAGGTTGTAACTGGAAAAATGCAGGGTTTATGAACATTCAAGCCCAAAAATACTGCCTTGAATTCCAAAGGAGAAGAGGAGAAAGAAGGTAAAAAATGCAAAGGAGAGGACGAGCAAAAAAAAAAACTACACAGGAAGCAGGTGATCTGTCTCCTTGCCCTTTTCCTGATTCTTTCCTTAGCTCTGCATCTTTGTTTGAAACATCTCTGGTTTTGAAAGAATGACAGCAGTTCCAAGCGCTTCTCTAGCAGTTATTGCTCACTGCATGGTATTATTCTATTCAGAATTATTTGTTTTATATTCAGGTCAGGAACTGGACAAATAGGAAGCTCCCAGTGGAAATCACAATAAAAATATTCATCTTTATCAGCACATGGTTCCAGGAACAAAGTTTTGGAAAATACAAAATAATTCAGAAAAGCACAATAAATAATATAGCACCTTTAATACATGTGTTTTTCAGAACAAGGAAAAGTAATGACTGCCAATGTAGAACAGAACAAGAATTTCAAGCTGCAGAATAATTAAGATATTAAGCTCAACCCGAAAACACAATGTTGAATTTTAGACAGTGTTAAAGCATAATGCTTCCTCCTCAGGTACCTGTCAAGGCACAAGTCCCTGCTTTAACCTGGGGCTCCTACATCCCAAGCAGGTGTCCAAACAGTTGGAGAAACTGGCTAGTCTTCTCACTCTGTCTTTCCTTTCCTTTCCTCTCACTTCAGTGCAGAATTAACAAACACTGAAAATCCCCCACTCCTCCTGCTTCTAAACATGTTTGTAAGACAACTGCTTAATTTACTGTCTTAATAATGCATCAAGCTACCAGAAAAATAATGCCAATTAAAAAAAAACACCATTTGCTGAATCACGAGCATCTTTTGCAGTCATCCGAGTTTATCGTGACAGCTTTCCTTTTAAGCACTGACCAGAAAAACACTGTTTATATGGCTTCAACAGCAAAGATAGATACCCTACAAACGACAACACTAACCAATTGAGACAACCCTATTGCCTAGGACCATCATTCTTATTTCTGTGTATCACATTGGTCTCAGCTGGAGGTAAGCTGATGACTTTTGTATTAATAAGATATGTGACATGTGGGTCATTCTTGATAATCATGATACATTTGTATGCTGTAGAGGTGTGGTTTGAGCCAGAAAAGACAGCTGAAAAGCACAATGGAAGTGCAGAGTTCCACTGCATTCATATTGAAGATGAAGCATCAATTAGTTTGTACTGCCAAACAAAGCAGCATCCTAGTTAACAATTTAACTTAGTTCTGACAGTGAAAAAGTATCTGTAAATAGGAAACAAAGCAAAAATGAAACCATATTTTTAAATATTTATTTATTTGACTTTCACACTAAACACAAGTAAATACTAGTTCACCAAAGTCAGGATACAATATATTTCCTCAGATTACTGGCTGAGACAGCAAAAAGAGAGTCCTTTCATACCCACTGTACACTGAAATATAAGTAAGGTTATATCTGCCATATACTGAGAATCCAATACCATGTCATAGTCCCTGCCTGTACAGTTGTATTTGGAAGGTAAAGCAGCATTGCTCTGTGAGTCAGACCCTAGATCATAGTGTCTGAGTAACATCCTACTGCTTGTAACACTGTGACACTGGAGAATGCATGCAGACATCAATCTTGGGCACTGATTACAGAGAGAAATCCAGGGTCACAATCTCAGAGGAACTGCCAAGAATATAGACAATGTTCCAGACAGAGCAATAACACATGTTGTTTTATCTTTTTGGATCTTCTATTTTTATTTTCAATGTTGTATCCAATTGTTTAAATTTTTATTTAGACAGAATGATCTTAAATTCACTTTATCATTTTGTAGCAGTCAGCAGTGCCATTTGAGATGCTCTGGAATAGTCTGCCTGAGTTCCAGGTGCTGCTCCAGAAGGGCAGGGGTCTCTCAGAGACAACACCTCATTTTTGCCAGCACCAGAAGAGTGTATAATACATTGCATTAAATAGCACCAGACAACGCTAACACAACTCAAAAGAGTCCTGATCAAACAGCGCAAACATCTGTGAGCATCATCTTAAGTGGTCTTCACAGCCAGAGGGCAGCAGCTGTGCAATTCTAATCTTAAACTATGCTGCTACCTTTGTTTGGATGAATCATGCATATTTCTCTCCATTTGTTATAAAGACAGCTAGTGTGGCCAGCTCAGTTAGAGATGCTTAGTTAGGTGAAATGAATGCCATCCTGCATGTTACTTTCTTTTGGGAGAACTTCTAGTTCAGGGGAGTGGTTGGGTTTGCACCAGGGTTCTACCTCCGGCACGTTTCAGTCATTAAGTTTTGAAACGTGTCCTTTCCTCCAAGTTCCTCAGTTGTTGACAGCCAAATTTGTAAGTTAGGTGGATGGACTGATGCACCACTTTTCACAAGTAGCTCGTAATAAGTAAATATTTTATAATACAGAGATTCATACACATTTCAAATAAATTAGTTCACTACCTGAGAAATAACGAGAACCCTTCCATGCCAAAGAACTACTTCTGTATCACTACAACAAGTGGAGTGAAAATATTGCTCTCAAATCTTTAGCTTGCCTATAGATGTGTGTGCATGCACGTGTGTATACCAGTCATAAGCATTACCACTGTGAGATCATCAATAACATGCTGCTGTTCTTTGACTTGCAGTCTAAGGAACTCAATTTCTTGTTCCTCCCGTGTGCTGCTGAGATCATTCAAAGATGTGTGCCTCTTCAGTGCTGGTTGTGCAGATAACTTCTCTTTCTACAAAAAAATAAAATAAAATTGAAAAAAAAAACACATAAAGAACGTTTTGAAACGTCTTGCTGGAACAGGAGGAAAATTCTCACATGTGATACAGTACTCAAGAATTCTTTGGACTCATCTGTGCATACTCCACTACAACATAAGGCCTCTTTCAACAACAACAAAAAAATAATTACACATTCTATGTGCCTCAGTTATCTCACATAAGATACTTTAAAACAGAATCAAAGAACATAATCTGGGACAAAATTAGCAGACAAGTGAACTCAGTGATCTAACATAGTAGAGCTCAAATTTAGTTCTGATTTCTAATCATAAAAGCGGCATTTATTAAAGCTGATTTTTAGTCATACAGTTTTTTAGCCTCCAAACACATTTTGTCTATCTGTGATCCCTTCCCTTAATCAGTGTGAATTGATAAAACACAAAGCACATGCCACTCTGAATTTAGAGTATGAATATTCCGTTGCATTTGCTGAATTTAAGACTCTGAAATGTCTGTATTAGAGTAAAAGCCCCACAAGCACTTTCACCTCAAAAGTAACTGTGTGCAATGTGTTCTTGTAACATGATGACAGAGATGATTACTTACCAATTCCACATTTTCCCTTGATAGATTTTTTATTTTCTCTTCCATTCTCTGGATACATTGCAACATATCATCATTTTTTTTGCTCATCCTCTTATTTTTTTCTACCAAAGGCTTCAGCTGACTTTCTGTTTCCCTAGAACGTTTCAGCTGTAAATAGCAAAGGAACAAAGTTAGCTGTGCTTTAGTTTATACTTGCAGGAAAAAAGAAATATGTGTGTTTTCACTTGCCTACTTTCTTCATTCAGAAAATTCAGTTCTTTTTTTTAAAGTGGCATCTGATACAGACTACTGCTGAACTAAGAACTACACAAGTCCAAGCAAACAAGAAATAGCACTTTTGTAGTCTACAAAAACACTAGATCTGATCCCTGGATTTTGCTCTTGGAAAACACTTACGATGATCCATAAGAGGTATTTCTTGACCAACCCATTGTTTATAAGCTTCTTCTGAGCAACTAGGTCTCTAGGGTAGTCATTTTCACCATCCCTTAGTAGGATTCTTCCTACTCTACTTAAAAAACCCTATACCTAATGTGTAATTAGAGCAATGAGAAAGTCAGCCAGAGGGCACAGATTCAATCTCAGCATTCTGCTGACATTTTCAAGCTGCTCAATTTTGTTCCTGTGGTTTTATGATGTTAGACAATTATGTGAAGCAAATTATTGTCCTTTCTTACATTTCTGTGTATTCGATATTTCACTCTTTTTGTTTCATTAATCTTTGAGCTGTTTTGTTTGTCAAAAAAAATAATCTATTTCTTTCCAATCAAAAGATTTTTCAGTTTACTGAGTTTTAACTGGAAATGAGAAAAAGAATCTTTCTCCTGAGATAATTTCACTGAGTATCTGGTTTTCTGTTTTGTTCTCAGAATAAAATTATTTTTCAGCATGCTTAATCATACCAGTTTACTGATATTACTGGGTTTACGTAATATTGTCTCAAAATATGACAAAACCTTCTCCATATCTTTTCCAAAATATATTTCTTATGCCTCTAGGTCAAGCATCAAGAAGAGCACTTGACTGAGTCATACATGCCCTCCATCTAGAGGGACACTGAAGGATAGATGTTGCAGTACTTCAGCATTCTCCAAGGATGTTTTGAATGACGTATGTCCACAGAAAGGATCAGGAGGCTGCATTATCTTGTCTTTATATAATGCGATCTTGAAAAAAGGCAAGATGTTCTTGAGAGTATAGAGCAAAGAAAAGCAACTGTAGCAGTAAAATTGGGGAAAAAACCCAAAACAAACACTGAGCACCAAGACAAAGTAGGAAAAATGGTGAACTGTACCCAGGCTAAAATGTGTGTTCTTCTTACCTGAGGAAACGTAAACTTTTAATGAGGAATCAATTTTGTCATATGAAAGGGCAGTCTAGACTATAGCACTATTTAAACAGGAAAAGTTTAAAGAAAAAGACATGATTATGTTCTCAAATCATCCAATTTTAGTCTAGCATTCAATTGACTTCACAAATCTAGATTCAGCCAAGATGTTGGACAAGAAAATTTCAAAAATTAGCCCTTGCAATAATCACTGAGATGTCATAACTAAATTAAATCCTTTTATCATAAAGCAAAGCCTTCATAACTCAGCATGAAGAGCTAAGCCTGACAAAGCAAGGAGGAAGATGTCAATGCTTCACTCATCTATATAACTGACACGGCAAGAGTGCCCTTCCCATACATCTTAGCACTGTTTTTAGAATCGGATACATAGGTTGTATGAGGGAAAACTTCCATCTGATTAGAATGAAAAAAATATTTTCTTTTGCCACTAGAAATAGGGCATTATCAGAGGACGTGTACAATTCTTATTGTTAAAACTCACCTCCCATTGCAGTCAATGGGAGCTTTACCGTTAACCTCAATGCAAGCAATTAAGTAGCAATGCAGGCTAATAAAATTCATTCTTAAAATTCTTGTCATATCCTTTCTTTTCTAAGTTACTATCACTCTCTGAGGATAATTTCACCTACTTAAGAGATTTCCCTTGAGAAATGGCAATTTTTTCATCTCTCCCACAAGAAAGCTTTTTTAACTCCTAGCTAGCATAAGCACATCACAAAACCAATGTCAAATTTCAAAAAGATTAGTACAGCAATTTAAGTGCATAGATTATGCATGTTTTACACAACAACATTACACACTGCCACAGGCAAGCTACCGGTCAATTTGATTAAGATGACCCCAAAATAAATTTATAAAGTTTTCTTTTTCTGGA
Organism: Pluvialis apricaria; assembly: GCA_017639485.1. Lineage (NCBI taxonomy): Eukaryota > Metazoa > Chordata > Aves > Charadriiformes > Charadriidae > Pluvialis > Pluvialis apricaria. Next base: position 28,969,712 of record CM030010.1, read on the forward strand.
ACACGAGAGATTTCATCCATGTCTTTTATGGTCACAAAGTAAATTTCTACAGAAATCTCTGTTATATTTAGATACAATAGATTGAGGCCAACCAGGACTAATTCATAAATTATTTATAACACTGACTTTCCACCATTAAATTTTTTACCATAAAGATGCCCTCCCAGTCACCATCTGTGTTATTACTAATTAATTTACCAGTTCATTTCTTTCATCTGCTAAGAGCGTATTTCTGTCTTCCAGCTTCCTTATTACAGCATTCAGTTCAGCAATTTTTAACTGAAATCTCCGCACATCTCGTTCATCCAAATGCTGCTCCTTTACATCAAAAACATACAGATATATAAAATTACATTTTAAAAAATATTTTACTGTCCATAAATTTAATATCATGGTTTAGCAAGTGGATTGTGCAAGTTTAAAATAGACTCTTTTCATTGACTCATATCAATGTCTGGAAAGCTTACTTTAATTAACTGAAAAACTGAACAATAACATCTTGTGGAAATGCTATATGATATATTACATGAAAAGTGTCTACTTGTGAACTGTATGTAAAGGTTTAACAAATTTTTTTTTAAAAGGCTATATAAATAATATTTTACCTATCATTGGTTACTTCTCACTAGATTTCTTTACCATTAGCTAGAAGTAAAAAAATCTAGTGCACAGGACACATTCAAATCACAGGGCACGGTTTTTGAAAAGTATAGTATCTAGTTGCCCATTGGTTAAAATAATTCCTGAAGCTCTGAAAATAAATAGCTAAGAAGATAACGGGGTTCACAGCTGAAGTTCACAATGTAAATTCTAAAAGTTCTATGTCCACATGTTTTTCAACATTCTTTGAAATTCAAGAGATCCACGCAGTTTCTAAATCACCAGTGATACAGCGCAGCGCAGTGCAGTGCAGGGCCATTTACCATGAATTAGTCCTGATGTGAACACCCAGGCAGCAATTATCCTGTGCTGAATATTTGAAGAAAACACAATTTTCTTACCCGGGCTTCCCATCAGTTCGGTGATGTCCCCCCACTCCTGCAGGAAGCTCTCTCTTCGGACTACTGTGGTACCGTTCTGCCTCCTTCACTTGGACAAGCTGTTCATCCAAAGCTTCTTTCTGAAGGAGCAGTTTCTGTGTATGGCCTGCCTGGACACCGAGGTCTTTCTCCAGAGCCAGAATCACTCTGTCTTTGCCTTTTATCTCATCCATCTGGAAAAAAATCAAGCAAAAAGGAAGTTTCTTTAACATCTCCAAGTCTTCACTGCATGCGTATCCACCAACTTGCAAAAACAAAGTTCTGTTTCTCTCAGAATTTCACCAGCAGCCAGACCGTGGTTGCTAAAAAGAAGATACATCTCTTCAGAAGCCTTTTCCCCTCCCCTTAAAAAAGTTTCAGCCTTCACTTGATCATGAGTTTGCTCAGTGCAGTCTCAACTCAAAAGACAAAGAGAAGCAGATACAAACATACACTGAAACAGAATACATACCCACTAAAATCATTCACTTCATCTGAGGATACTCACTTCTCTAAGCAGAAGAAAAATCTCCCCTCGCTACGCTTCAGAGAAGAAACACAGAGCTAGTACAAGATAAAACAAACACACCCTTTAAAACTCACCTGGGCTTTGTTTCAAAGCTTGAGCCATACACATTTGCCCCATGTTGACTCCCTCTTTATCAGTGAAAATCACACGTGGTGAATCTCTTCACAGACATTTAAAAATTAGTAGCATATACTCACACACACATTTAAACTTAAAATCTTAATCATACCCATGTATTTTATGTGCCCTTGCTATAAGATTCAAATGAGGACTAGTCTTTGCATAGAAGGAAAAACAGCAAATGCACACAGCGCATTAAAATAAAGGGTAGGAAGAAATAGTTCTTAAACACCATCTATGGTTACTGAACTGTGTTGTTCATACATCTCGATACCAAATAAAGCATACTGCTAGCAGTGATCTGTTGCAGCTCTCATAGGATTTGTCCCTCACAGCATCAGTGTTAAATTCACTTTGGTACTATTCCAAATGCTAGAGGAAGTGATAATCTGCAGCAGTTACTATAGAAACAGATTTCTTAACAAGAATGTTAACCATTAACAATATATTTATTGGAACTGTACTGTATCGCCTTCAGTTTACTAAATTGGTTTCCTGTCCAACATAAACCAATAGTATTTTAGAAATGAGACTACTGTAGTCTTATTTGAAAAAATAAAATAAAATCATGAACTCGTTAAAGCATACATTTGTTGATTGTTATAGCCCTACATCCATAAAAGTCCTTTACGTCAAGTTACATGAAAAAAAAGAAAAAAGGAAACGTTAGAAGTAACTTATAGTTAAGTCTGAGTGATGTACAGTATTAACACAATCAGATTACATGATCAGATACAATTTGCTTCTTCAGGATTCTTGCCTTACCCCTTTCACAGTCAACAAAGCATGTGAAATTAGTTTGGGTACAGAACCTGAGTGGCAGGAGATGGCCTGGCTGAAGCAAGTCAAGTCATGATCATGGTCAGATTTGAAGTGAATAAGCTGGTCTATGCTACTTTTAAGATGCATCTGGAACCGACGGAGCTTGGTTCTGATGGAGATTTCTTTCCTGATTTGGGAAGGTCGCCGGGTCTCAATTCCTCATCCAGTAAATAGGTATAACACTTCCCAGTACATTAATTCAGATTTGTGAGACTTTCAAGTATGCCACAAAGGACTTGCAGAAAAAGAACGCGGCTTTTATTAATGGAAGAATTTGCAACATGCAGGGTTTCAGAGGGACTGTGCAGTGAACAGCAATGACAAAAATTAAGCAGCTGCCTCATTCACTGAATGCTATCTGTCATGAACACTGATCTATCAGGGACCCCTTGGGAGGAAAAAATGTCATGTAACTAAATACTGTGGACAAAGTTTCACTTTCAATTACACAGGTGTTCACACCGAACATCTATGTAATCGAGATAGAAATTTGGCTATGCAAGGCATACATTTAACAAGGAAGAACCAAGCTTACGTAGGCAGCCTTGATTTTAGTTACCAATTAGTAGCACATTTCATACGTTTCATATTCTCACAACTTAGATGGTAAATGGAATGACATAGGTGTTGAAGTTGGAAGGAAAAAGAAAGCAACAATCTCACTACGGACTGCTACTTGCTGAACTGCAGCAGAACAGATTGTTCAAAACAGATGTGACCAGTGAAATCATGCCCATGCCATCCTTCACACACACTTCCATAGATCAAAGCACGCAAGCTCACACACATTAGAAATAAATCACATGGAAGAGCACGGCTTTGGGGTGGGGGTTAGGGGAAAGCAGGAAAGACGACAGAATTCCCCTTTGCTCCTCCTACTAGTTTTTTCTGCCATAAAATCTACATGTGGTGAAGCTTTCAGAAAAAAAGCAGCACCCCATGTTTCAGTCAAATAGAAAAATCTTTGAGACACTGATAATAATTGAAAATAGCAACATAATAGCAATGGCTGCACATCCTTTTTTATTTTGAACTTATATTTTAAGTTACAGGTACGCACTAGAGAATCTCTTACTCATGTAAACGTGCACACACACACAAACACACAGAGCATTGCAATAGCAATTACTGTTTTATAAGCACAAACTAGCAGAAAGAAGAATTTCTAAGCAACTAACTTTTTACAAACTGATAAAGTTGAACAGAACTGCAGCAGTAACACCTCTACCTTAAGTTCTGTTTCAGAAGCCTGGGGTACAATACAATTCTCCTTTCCTCAAGGGGACAGTTACACCTTTGATTTCCCCAATATAACTGCATCAACCGAGTCAAGGCCTCAATTTTCTTAAGTTTATCCCAACGCCTGACCCAAAGATTTACCATCTTTCTTCAGATGCACACTACAGAGCAAACTTGTTCATCTGTCCTGTCTGCTTTCTTAACAGAGAGTACAAATTACACCAGAGAGGGGGGAAAAAAAGGAAGAGAAATATTTTACAGGGATGCAACATCCCTCAGTTCCACGTGGGAGAGATGGTAGGTCAAGGGGCAGGCAAGCAAAGAAATAGGAGGTACAAGACCAGGAAAAGGAGAAATATGGTTTAGGTTTAAACTGAACATAAGCTGACAGCCACAGAAGAAAGGTCAACTGCTCCCAAAAGACTTTAGCTTAGCTTAGTCTTAAATGTGCTAATAGTCGTAAAAGATCACACAAAGTCTCCATGCCAGTTCTGTACCACTGGAAAACAACTCTTTTCTTGAATTCTTCCCACATTTGGCTACACAAAGAAAAAAGTTGGCAGCATAAAGGAAAATAGCCTTATGTAATTAGACCATGTATTATGGTCTTTATTTTAGTGTGGAGAGGAGTATCTTCCATTAGGTAAATGAAAATCAAAATAGATTAATCTGGGTTCCCTGGTGCTTGCTATTTTGATCAAGTATATGTTGTGGAAGCAACACTGTGATAGCCAAGATTGTCTAGGAATCCACATGGTCTCAAAGAGAAGGAATATACAACACATACCCAAACATTCACAATGTACATATACACGTATATATACACACATTTTGAGATATTTTCCAATTGTCATTTATGACTACTGTAGACAAACTGATCATCGACTTTTATATTAAGTGAAAAAACAATTAGTGGTCCCCTCCTGACCTCTCAAGTTTAAAGACTTAACCCTGTACTCTATTACTACAATGTTCATTCACCAAACAGAATCCAGGATTTGATGCTTTACCATGCATAGCATTCCTTTCTTTTTCATGCTTTTTAATGTCTGTTTTACATCACTAGGGAGCCATCCCCAAACTACTCATGGCTTACATACATAAAACAGCTGTCATCTTTAATTCTGTTCTCTCCCAGGTGCAATTTGATTACATCTAAAACTCTTTTTGCCTATCAGCTCTAAAATCCATACACACTGGTAGACTTTTACCCGAGATCTTGCATCATGCCTTAGTCATTGCAATATTCTCATTTCTGACCTTAAATGCAGTCCTGTCCACTAACCATCCAATGTCAGTGCTGCTGTTAATGATGGTCTCTTCACAAAACTCTCATCTCTGGCTTCTCTAAACTGTTTTTCTTTTTACTACATTAAACAACAACAACAATCACTCTCACTGTCAAAGATATTCACAGCCTAACTGGAGTTCCTTCATCCCTTACCTAATATTATGGTGCTATGTCCCCTCCCCAATATCAGCTTGTCATATATACAATCATGCACTTTTATGTCTTCTCCCATGCCACTGTTCCTACTTGAAGGGACACCACAAATATCCATTGAGTTACCTGACTGACCTTCCTCAAATTCTTCTATCTCTCTTTTTCCATGACACCTCAAATACAAAAGGAAATGATGAAAAAAATCCAAATATCTAACAGAAATTACACTCCTGAGATCAGAATTTATTGTCTAGTCATCAAATAGGACAACTAAACTAACAAGTCCCTGTGAGCCTAAGACATAGGAAGCACATTGTAGAAATGCAGGAATTGGAAGCGATGCAGGTATGTCAAGGCCAGCATTGAGCTGAAGCTAATAAACCTGGATGGATCAGTTCTGATGATTCATGACCAGATTCTGAGCAAGCAAATGCCTTTCCACTGTGTCCCCCAACCCCTCGTGGTCCAGGGAGCATGCTGCAGGACCTGCCACACCAGGTGCATGTAAGAGGTTCCTGCATCTGTGGCACAACGTAGCTGGGACAAGCAACACGTGGCAAGTGACAGCCGACTGCACTGATCTCCCACCACCGCTTTCATGTATTCCTCCCTGTACCACTACTCATTTGAGACCTCTCACTAGGGTACAAAGGGTAGAGCCCAGCTTTTCTTCCAAAATACTTAGCCCAATGAGATCCCAATCCATGCACTGGGCTCACAGGTATTATCTTAAACCAAACATACTATCCCAGAAATTCCTTCCAAGTGGCTGCTTTGGTTTCAAACTTGTTCTCAGTTTAAAAAACAAATTTTCCCACTTTTGCGACTACACAATATAACAGGGTCACACAAACTCTTTTACATTCTGTTTTGCATGGATTTTAAAGCATTTTAGAATAGCCACATTTTATTTTATGCAATTAAGCATGATGCAATTCAGTACAAAAAGTCTGTGATAGGAAGGTAGTGGAGCAACATGAGGTTAGGACACATTTTCAGTTGCATGCTTTGAGAAGAAAAGTAGCAGAAATACCCTCTGAAAGAGGATTTTAAAGAAAGTAAGATCATTCACAAGCAGCTGCAGAGGGAAATTACTGTGAAATCCCCTTGGATAGCATGAGTAACTCTGGAGCTCTTGGTTAAAATGACAGCTTTCTAAAGTATCATTTCTTAATTAAATGGGTTATGTGCTGTCCAATGTTAGGTGCCAAACATAGCAACTACCTGCGTTGAATGAAAAGCTAGCATTTATAGCCTGTGTCAAAATTGCACAGTTTCCCAAGAACAGCTACCTAACCACCTCCTACCAGCGAAATGAGCAGAAATAAGCGTTTTAATAATATTTATCAAACATGAAAAAAGAACCAAGCCAGCCAAAGTATCCCCCTGCCAATTATCCCACACTTCAATAGCAACAGTGAAAGAAAGTCAGAGACCTTTGGGGGAACTTTAGCCTCTCACAAAGTTGAAAGAGAAATTCCCAGGGAATTAAAAGCTAGATCTATCAAGGCAGTGACATACTCAGTTTTCAAAGTGGAAAAAGCCAGCTGCTGCATTGCCAAGTGCAAGACCTTCCTCTTTAACCATCCTTATCAAAGTTATCTCCTGGCCAACTGCAGAAAAAAATTCTGCAGTGCCCTTCTCCAGAAGGCATTTAATTAATCTTTATACTAAATGCTTGACACTGAAAATCGGGATATCTTGACAGAAGGACTTCAAGTTATGAGGAAAGACAAAAAGGAGATGCTGCTCAAGTAAACAGTTAAAAATAGAACTAAATGGAATTACCACCTTTTACATTTATAAAGCGACATTAAGACCTAACACAATATCCCAAACTGAAAATCCACCTGGAGGAAGGAATTAAAATATTCCTGCCTTATGCGTAGCATTCTCTACATTAGAGATGGCCACCTCTGTAAATAGATGTTTGCTGTTTATTTAGGAACCTTAGGGGAAGAGGGACAAAAGATGCCAGCCATCCAGTGGAGAAGTAAGTGTCATAAACACAGGTAGATGGAACTTATTCTTAATTTCATGTGTAACTTTTCTAAATGAACAGTCAATATTTTCTTCCAATAGCTTTTCCCACATATTTTTTTAAGTGTGCGGTAAGGCATACAGATATAAAAGTCAGATTTGTGACTATCATAATGGAGTCCTTACAAAATACTAAGAATAAAACCAAAATGCTGAGCCTGCACTATAAAATCTTTCATTAGACCTGCTTGATTCAGGAAAACACAAGCCCCAATGGAATGCTGCCCTGTTAGCTCCTGAGCGGACAAGCATAAATCTTCAGAGGATGGAAAGCAAAGTATTATTTACAGTCCTAAAATGCTGGAGGTGGTGGAAGGGTCTTCACAGGAGATTAGCTTAGCCTTGGAATGCAGCTGAAACACGTGTCTCCAACAGATGGCAAAATCCAGAGAAGCAGTCTACAATTTGGTATCAGCAGCTGTGTGTGAAATACACGCGGGTTTACATGGCTGATAAGAAGCATGCCACAGCAGGCTCTACCCAACCATGCACAACTGCACACACTTGGATGATTCAAAAACTCAACTTTCCAGGCTCAAAATTCAAGATTTCAATCAGGAAACAAAACTCATATATCTATGCCACTGCACAAGTGAGAAAAGCCAGGCTCCATCCTCCTTCTCAGGGCAGCAGAGGATCACAGAGTGCCCCTACCAACAGCCAACTGTCCCTCTGCACCAGAGTTTCCACAGACAAAAGGTCTCTGCGTCACCCCCACTGCTGAATGTAACCTAAAGATACGAATTTCACTGCCTTAAAATGGCAAAATCCTAGTAATGGGAATGCAGGAGAAAGTAAGTGTTATTAGAAAATAGTTGCCACCACTCCAAAGGATGTAACTTTGGGTTTTGGTGGAGCGTTAAACTTTTGCCTCCTACTATTTTTTCATGTTTTACTGAAAATAATTGCTGAATCTCTTAGACGGCAAAAAGCTTTTTAGTTGGTCATCTAAATTTTACACCTTAAAAATTTGAAGACAATAACAAATTTCAACAACTTTCTCATCTGCCCAGACAAAGAAATGGAACGCACCATCCCCAAATTTGTGGATGACACCAAATTTAGGGAAGCTGTTACTACACTAGAGGAAAGGAACACCATTCAGAGGGACTTTGACATGTTTGAGAAAGAGGTCAAGAAAAACCCTCAAAGTTCACCCTAAGACAGATATAATGTCCTGCCCCTGGGAGGATTTAAATTCCTGCAACAGAGAAGGCTGGACGCCAATTGAAGTTGGCAGTTCTGCAAGGAAGAAGAAAAAAAAAAAAGACAAAAGAAAGAAAAAAGGAAAAACTTGGGTGTCCTGGAGGGCAAGTTGGACATGGGTCAGTGGTGACAGCTTGCAACGATTGAAGTTAACTTGATACCAGGCCAAATCATGAGGAGTGTAGCCAGAAGGATAGAGAAGTGATTTAGCCTTCTATTAAGCACTTGTGAAACCACACCAGGAGCAGCGCAGCCGCTTTTGGGCCCTGAACACAAAAAAAAAAAAAAAGCTACTGACAAACTGGCACAAGTGCCATAAACTGGAGGGAGGCCAGTAAGACCACTAAGGGCTGCAGCATACGGCGTTCAATGAATGGGTGAGGGATCCCAGCTTGCTCAGCCAGCCAAAGAGAAGACTGTGGGATGCATTACAATTGCAGATAACCCTTCAACTATCTAAAGGGGGATACGGGGATGAACAAGGCAGACGTTTCTCAGAGATGCTCAGCAAAAGGACAAGGGTAATAATCAAAGGTTACAGAAAGAGGAAGAAGAAAGAAATTTCACAGTGGCTAGGCACTGGGCAGGTTGTCCACGGACCGTGGATCTCTGCCTTCAGAGATTTTCCAACTGGACTGGAAGAGGCTCAGAGCAACTTGATTCAACTTGCAAGGAAAGTCCTGCTTCAAGCGGGACATTGGACCAGGTGACCTCGAGAGGACCCTCACCATCTAAATTTGTCTGTGATTGTATGATACTGCACTTCTCGTATGGAACGCCAATGCTAAGTAATACATTAAGGACTTATAGGCAGACAAGCACATTATGAGCTGTGCAAAGTTAGAAAATACTAACTTGCAAAGGACTTGAGGTGAGGTCAGGTTTTATCCTGAACTGAAACAATCTAATTCTTAATTTTGAAAAGATGTTAGTCTTTCAGAAGTCTTCACTTAAATCATGAGATACAGTGTTATATACAGGCACAAAACTGAAATAATAATAAAAAAATCACTATATAAATGGTACATAAGCTTATTTCAGCAGAGGGTTTTTCTGTTTCTTGAACAGAAGTTTAAGTGAAATTGCCTTGATTTTTACCTTTAAAAACTGCTTAAACTATTAGTTTGAATTACATTCTTCTAGGTACTGCATTACATACATTTGGGAAACACTAAACAGAAGAAGGATTCCACATTGGAAGGAGTTTTGAATTCATGTAACTAGATAATTTGGACTAAGGACACTTAAATAGCGCATCTATCTTCATAAATCATGGCTGATAGGAACTTCTGAAAAATCACTCCTCAAAACAATTTCTTTTACTTTGATTCTATTAACAACAGAAGGATTTTTTTCCTTGCAATTATGAATTTGCAGTAATGTCACATTACTGTTTAGAGGTTATTTGAGAATACAGTTGAAATAAGCAAATTTAATTCATCTGGTATACTGTTTGCCCTCCTCATCATGGATCTGATTGTGTACCTAATAACAATCTTTTACATTTTGTGGTTAAGAAAACTGGAACTATTTTACATTAAAGCTAAATAAGTCTTTCAATTCATTTCAATTCAATCAAAGGTGCAAAGACAAGGTTGAATGGTATTTGTCTGCAAAATAGATGAAGGTTTTGATGCTAAAGACATTTCCAATAGAAGAAATAGTATTTACTAAAACCCTACACCACAAAATACAGGATGCAAGTGTCATAAACACAATATTTAAACTTTGGAATAAACAGATATTAACAGTGTCTGACAAAATAAACATTAATTTCCCTTCTTATTCAAGAAAATACTATAAACAAACCAGTAATGACGTAATTCAATATACTTTTAATGGTTGTTTTTTTGCATATATTTCCCAAGGCAAGCACTGTAAAATGTCCACCGTTTTCATCTCTGCAAAAAGAGCATCTAGAGAAACGTGCCTTGCAAAGTAAGGGCCGCCTTAAAAACAGTGTCCCAGGAATGAATGTAAACTCTAACTATAGTTAATATTCACACCCTCCCTCACAGCTGTGCTGATAACAGAATAAGGTTGGTCTGTTCCCAAAACTCACCAACAATTTGAACATGCTATTTCAGCAATTTCAGGCAAAAGAGAGAAACCTTACTTGCCACTGAAAACTAACGTTAAACTTGATTTTAAAACCAAGTAAGTCAGTTAAATGACAAGCTTAATTGAGGCCCAGGAAAACTGGCCAAATTATACTGTTATTTTGTGTACTTTTTAATATTTAGGTTAAAACATTAAATGCCCTCGTAGTATAGTTTTGCTCTTTAAGCTACCTCATAAACATAACTTAATAACCTCAACTTCTCCTCACCATTAATCAAGTCTGTACTAAATTTACCTTGCACCAGCCCAGACATCAGTAGGAAACCAGACATACAGCTTACAAGGATGCCATTAAAACAGAAGTCTGTTGATAGAGTTATTTAGGTGTGTACATGCTTGCCTATGCAGCCCTCAGCTGGATGTACATATACCTTGGGGCTGTTTATACTAGAGCTTACTGAATGAAGTACAATTATGATTTTGTATATTCTTTTTTTTTTTTTTTGAAAAAAAAATCCATAAAAACCAGGTTTTTTAACATCTTTTCCTTCATGCAGACTATTTTTCAGTTTGCTATTTCTGATTTTTTTTTCTTTTTCTCTATTTGCTGTTTTTTACTGTTATTTCTATTTTTTAAGTATCTGAATCTGTATCAGCAGTTTTCATACTATATTGACAGAGTAATACAAATGTTCAGACCCAACTACTCAGAAAATATTGGCTAAAAAACTAAGTAATAGCTGTTCTTTCTTTCTTATTTTATTCTCCAAGTTGTCTCTTTACTTTTAAGACACCTGTTTCATTGGTCTCTCCAGTTTGTTACTAGCTATTTTTAATTCCAGTTTGTTAGCTGCCAGTAGATTGTGCCGATGCATACGTACAGCAAGAATATATTTGGGGGGGGGGTGTGAATAAAAAAAAAAACATGTCAACATGCATTCCTTAAATTAATGAGAACATTTATATCACTGTTATATTAAGTCAATTACAGGAACTGTTAAATTCCAATATAATTTCATACTGCACAGTGTGTTATATTTTTTGCCGAATAGCTATTTTACTTCCCCTTATTAGGCACTAGGATCTTCCCCATTCAATCTTGTTTGTTTTGAGACTTATTGTGTATTTTTCATGTCTCAATTCAAAACTGTGAAGACAATCTCAAAATTGATTAATGATATTTCTAAAATACTGACATTTGTACAGCATGGTTGTTTATGCACATAATGTAATTGTATCCATATATTCACAGACAATGGATTTTGCTTTTTTCCTTTCTCACTACTTTCTTTTTTGATAGGAAGCCAAAAAATGCAAGATTCTACTCAAATTAGTCATGGGTATTAAAATCAATTGTAAAAATATTTTTTTTTTTAGCTGCAATATCTATACGAAATACATCTGCAAATCTGTGATCACTAATACATCGCTAATCTGTGATCTAAAATGCAAAATTAATCCGCTAAGTCTGACAAGACAATCAGACACTGAATCCTGAGTTACTCTATCTGAATTTGAATTATAGTATGTCCAGCCCATTTAGGCTGTTAGTACCAAAGACGCTGATTCCTTAATAGTGCCATAAAACACAGCACATACAAAAAAAGCACATTAATTGAAGCTCAGTTGCAGAACTGTGCTAATATTAATAACACTGTCTGCCACATCTTTGTCATTTCATCCCACAAGGGTAGAAAGTAAACCAACCAAGTACCCCAAATCCGCAGCTGATACGGTTAATCTGAAATTGAAGGCAAGCATCCCTTGCACTAATTAAAATGGGAGGCAGAGGGAGAAGGGAAATATCCTGATGATCTGATTCTGCAATCCCACTCCCAGAGGAAGAGAGCAGCATCTAGGAATTCTGCAGCATTTTTTACCTTGGGCCAGATCTAAAGAGTGCCCTGTGCAATAACAACTGCCTAAATTGCTATGAATTCCTGGACAAAACACTTCTCTTTCACTAAACCCCCCCCCACAATTTAATGAAAAAAATTGAAGTTTATTCTCTGAAAGGAGTTGAGGCACTACAAGGCAACACCAGGCTCCTGATATTTTTTTCCCCAGTACTTCTCCTGAGGCAGGGCTGGGGAGAGATATGAACATTTCCAGTGAAAGTCCACAAGACCGACACCAGGATTCCTCTGGGGCTGGGAGCGGGTGACAGGAGTTATCTGCACACTCTCCAAATACCTTTTTAGACATACAGAGTAACAGAGGCCCAGTAAGGTTCCAATTATAATTCTGAATCGATTGTCCGTCTCACAGCAGGCTGAAAACTTCCGCTCTTGAAAGAGAAGAGATAAGTGGTTCCTTTATAATACCACCCAAACACACAGTGTAGGGGTGTTTACTGGAGCAATTTGGGGTGCCTCACCTCACCATTTCTTGGGTTTCAGAAGGTTAAATTTAATTGGAAACCATTCTCTAGAAAAAACACAGGCCACAACATAGCAAACTTCTCTCCTTTATAACACTTTTTAAGATTACCTGTACTTTATAGTCAGGATTTTAAAATTCTACATTTATAATACGGAACAAACTATGCTTACAGAAACCTCATGTTGTCAATCTTTGCAGTGGTCTTTAATCAGTGAAATGATACCCCCGAGACTTGATCAACCTCTAATTTATTTAAACCATAAGTATTAACTGCATTAAAAAGCATTCATTGTCTCAGACAGAAAATCACCACCATTAAACAGATAAAACACGTTTCTAGCTTGCCCTCACCATCACTTTTCCTGAGAAATACAAGAAATAAGAGGACATACCTGTGTAAACACAAACTGATAAAACATTTTTCTTAAAAAAAAAAAGAGAGGTTTCATTCCACTTAAAATCTGTACTTCTTGATATATGATAAATATTGTGCTTCTTATAATTTTAGATTTTATTTGCATAGCTGTTGTACTGCTAGTTTAAACAGATTAACAATCAGATACACACATACACATGGAAAATATCATGGTACCAAACAGAAGTGTCATTTGATGATGAACTCTGTAAATGTACTACTGTGAACAGCCCATTTTAGATTCTTTACATTTTACAAAATTGCATGATTTGAAATATTTGGGGCACCCGCTGTTGGGAAATATTGCCTGTTTTTCAATTTTATACAAACAGCATAGTACGCCATCTGGCCTGAAGTCCTAGGGTTTATGAAGCGTGAAAAAAGCCTGCTGTCCTAGGCCCTAACTTTTCAGCTGCAATAGCAAAACCACAGAAGTTATAAAAAATAAAAAGGGCAACAAAGCTTAAAACTGAATGACCTAGATAATGATGCAGAAGCAGCAAATACATTGTCTGGGTTCGGCACAACTGGTTCCTCCGGTATAAATACAAAAGCTCTCTGAAAAGTTAATTTTGCCATTTCACACAGGTGTTCTTGCATTGCCAAATGAGCATGCCTGACTGTTTTATCAACGGGAATTTGTAAGGAAATATAGTTGAGGTGAGTGGGAAAGGGAAAAGTCTATTCTTTGATCTGTTGAAAAAATTCATCCTGGGACAGTCTTGGTTCGCTAATATTCTATTCGGTGGCATAAAGCTTTGGATTGGGTTGGGCTAAACACGGAGCCCACGGTTGATCCGTGCTGTAAGGAGGAGAAAGTAGCGGAAACAGTGGCCTACTGTAGCCACCAGCACTGATGAAAGATGCCACTGCAAAGGAGCGGTTTGGTATTTGAAGGCACATACAGCAATATACTAAAACCTGATATAAATTGAAATAAGCCCGCATTACTTAATGAACTTACCAGCCTGCGGATCTCTCTCTCGCATTCCCGCTTTATTCTGTTAATCTCATCCTGATGGGACTGATAAGCCATACGCAGGTCAGCAGCCTTCATTTTATCTGCCTGCATAATGTTGTTCAAAGCTTCTTCGAGCTGCTTTTTGCCAGATTTCAGCTCCAAGATCTCCTGTTGCAACTTCATCCGTTCACCGTCGAACGCCTTGCGAGCCCTCCTCCTTTGCTTCACTCAGCAGCGCCGTCTTCACTTTGTCAGCCGCCCCGTCCCGCAGGACATTGACTGTTGACTGCAAACGCTGAATTTCTCCATCTTTAATTTTCACCATTCTTGCTACCTCCTGCTCGTGCTGCCGGATCAGTAGCTCTCTGACACTCTGAAGTTCCTTCATTTTCTCCTCGTGGAGCTTGGCTTTCAGTTCAGAAACATAGGCAGTGTGCTTGTGCTGCTCCTGCTCCCTTTCTTGCTTAACCTCTTGGATTTTCTCTCTCAATTTACCCACCTGGAACATCAATATAAATATTGATTAACAAGTGTTGCCACACTTTTAAAAATCACAAAGAGAGCTCTTAAACATTATTAAAACCTCATCCTGAATATTCAAAAGCAGTAAAACCCAGTAAACCACTAGAGAATCGGGGCTAGAAAAAGGCCGTGTGTTGTGCAGGAATCTGCCATGGGGATGTGCTATTGGCAACAAGTTCTCACAGTTTTAGGGAATAAAATAAAACCAACCAGTATCCAATCTAGTTCTCTCCTTATCTCCTCCACCAACCGCCCCAGACTACTCTCATCCATAACTGGGCTCTGCAAGCAGATGGAAAACAAATCAGAGAGAAAAGAGTCTGTGTTTAAGTTGGGGAGAAAATGCTAGAAAACGTTCTAGTATTTGAAGGACCATACTTCATGGATGCTCATAGTGACTTAGATCTTCACACACATTCAATTAAACTATTCCCACAACATCCTTCTGAAGCTAAGCAGCACATCACTGTTTTACAGATGGGTTGCTCAGGCAGGCATAGATTGATTTACCTAATTTATGCACATACTCTCTTTGGGATTTGAGTCCCAAACTACTACATCCAAATCAACTATTTGACCTAAGGTACTTCCTGATAATCAGATGAGAAAGGATCTTGCTTTGAAGAAACAGAGAGAAGAGATCCTATCAACAAAGGGGCGTTCTTATCAGTAGAAACGTGGGGAATAAAAACTAAATTAAAGGGGAGAGCGGAGGAAAAAAAAAGACATTGATTTTGGATTTCTTAATTTCTTAGTTACTTTAATGGAAAAGTCCTTATCAGATAAGCCAAAAGAACTGGTCTTCTGAAAAATCAAGTCTTCTCAAGGGGCTTCAGACAGGACACCCCAAAACCTGAGGTTATTCGCAGTCCCCAAACACTTCAGAAAATATAGGCCAGTGACTCTAAAGGTTGTGGGGGAGCAGGGGAAAGGTCTTATAGCCTATTATAGTAATGCCCACTGTGATGAAACTTCATTATAAAATGACGCTCAGCAGGCTGCATGGAAAGCAATGCTTTTTCCAAGTGGGATTAGACATTAATTTATACAAAAGAAGAAAAAAGAAAAAAAGTAGAAAGGCTTGCTTCTCTATTATAGTATACCAGAAAGGCTATAATGTATTTCAAGAGTAGCATCAGTAACATCTTTCTACCATCCCTACCACAGTGACTGCCAAAATGTGGGCTCTACGCATGTACTTCTCATCTGAAGCAAAGTCAAAGGCAGAGATTTCAAAGACTTGTGTTTTAACCTCGAGTGGCAATACAATCATACATACAAAACAGCGGTTCATGGCAAAAAGGAAACTACCGAGCAGCAGGATGTTAGTCGCTATCACAATATTCCCAGACTGCCTGTACCTGTGCTGTACAAAGCTACAAAGTAGTCATACACTGCATTTAATTTATGCTAAACTAAACCAGAATTGCAACTTGCCTCAGATTAGTGCAGAAAGGATGGGAGATCTCTATTAATATGCAGACCACCATTTACTATGAAGGTATAATTAAAAAAAATTACTTTTTGCATGGTTCTGCATTGTACAGTCAAAAAAAAAGAAGTAAAAGGTTAATTAAATGCAATAATACTGTTCAGGAAAGGCCCAGAAACTTTCATTATTTTGTTTATTGAAAGCAGGTTGGCTTTAAACATGTACTCAGGCGGGCTTGCTTTAGGCAAAATGGGACATCTCAACTCAAAAGCCTCAGATACAGCCCATCCAATGAATCCAAGATTACTACTTAAATTAAGTGTGACCACAAAATGGGACCAACATTACTTATCAAATCCACAGCACTGACAGTAGGATTTCGAGTCTGAACTTCACCTGAAGTCTTCAGACAGCAGGGACAGCAGACTTTCCCTGTGCAGCAGGTATTGCGATCCTGTTGTTCTCAACAGGAACTTTGAGACTTAATCAATTCAAACTTACTCTAGATTTGAAAATATAATAAAATAAAAAAAATAAAATAAAATAGGAAACAGGTTGGAGCAGGAGAGGGAGGAAACGTATCTACATTTTCATGAAATTAATCTTCTAGATGCACTATGGACTGAACACCAGCTGGGAGAGCACTATAATTACAGCTGTGGAAAAGTTAACAGCTCCAAATCAGACAACATCAGAAGCAGATTTTATTGCACAGATACTGTTACTCTATTCCAGGATGATTCAGAGAACATATCTTTATGAAGAAAGGTGTATTTATTTATTTATCTCCCAAAACAGTAAGTTTGGCTATTGGAAATTATCTGCAGGAGATACCCATGTGTTATTTCTTCTAGTGGGATGACATTTAGTTGCAGGCCTATAGTGGATAGCACCGATTTTCAGTGCTTGCATTAGGGTACCCGATTCCATAGGAGGGTCTAAGACTCTCCCATCCATGCCCACAGCATGGGGGTTGGAATAGATGACCTTTAAAAGGTCCCTTCCAACCCAAACCATTCAGTGACACTATAACAAAGCTAAGCCACTTACTCACCTATTTACTATCATGAGTGGATGAGATTACAGATAAATTTGCAAATGAACCAACACTTGTTATTTACTTAAATCTATTAGTTATTTCCTTATTGATGAACAAGGAAAACTGAAGTGAAATGGAGCAATGAAACCTAGTAACGAGGACAAAGGAAAACAAACTGTATAATGGCATATATAAACAAGGTTAATACACCTTCAGAACTACAGTAATTTAAAATTAGTCATATTGTACATGAAGCATGCAACTGAAAGGCAGTTTTCAATATAATGCATTAATGAATGTGACTTCCTAAAAGGATTTTTAATATACGAGAATCAGATTCTGAAACTTTGGAGGAGTACCAAGTTACACAAAGTGGCATACTTGCTCAACTTTTTTCATCTTTCACTGAATTGAGGGAAAGGCAACATCTATATGCATTGTTGCTGTCTGTAAGAACACATATTAAACCATTCAGAGTAACTGAATATTATCATATTTCACTACTCATTTTACTTAAAAAACTTCAGCATGAGTAATGTGAACAAGAAGAATAAGAATCCATCTAAAAACCCCTGGATTTTCACACTGCGTCTTAAATGCCTATCACCCCTCATCACCCAGTCAAAAAGATGCATCCTAATTCTCAGAGTCTTTAAAAAGTCTTTTCTTGTTATTACTTCTTGTCAGAGAGGATGGAAAGTTAGATCTGTCTGTTAGGTCTTCCCTGAAAGCCATAAACTGTCCTTCCCACACTCCCTCCTTCATACTATGCAGATCCGTACATGTCTGGCTTCCAGAGCAACTGACTGAATGAAAATAGTAGCGTGGCATTTTCCCATATGCCTAAATCTCAGTTTCAAAATGAATTTAAACTTTAAAGCAATTTGTCTTTTTTTTAATTTCCGGCACTCTTTCCCCCCCCCCCCCGCCCCCCCCAAGAAAAAAAAATGAAATTGTTCTGTTCATAGGCAGAACATGAAGCATAACCAAGAAGTGAAGCCAAGAGGGAAATAAAGTCAGGCAGGATATCAGGGCACCAATAAAACAGGTATTTTCTGCCTTTCTAAATTAATAAATGGTGCACATTGATACAACATTGTTGCCAAAGCAGAAGTTAACTCCTTAGAAAAATAATGCCAAACATCTTCACTTCTTCCCTTTCTTATGTCTGAACAGGGCCTGAAAGAAGGGTTTTCTTTAAAACAATATGATTATATTAGCATGTAATATTTGCATCTGGTGTTGTTTTCTTTGACAAGGTACTTGGCACACTTGAGACAGAAATATAATAGTTCAGTTTTATGAACTGGAGTCAATGACATAATTTTAAATTTAGGCAATAACTTATTAAGCCATATGTTTCCAAGGGCTACTGAACAACTGCCCCAATAAAAATGTTATGGTAAGAACTTGCTAACAACTACCTCATTCTTTTCCTCTTGGATTTAAATGCATGTGTTTTTTATTTGTGGGACAATAGTCAATCACTTGGGGGGTGGGAGGGATACTCTCCTCACAGCTTTTTGCCAGGAGCTCAGGTTATGGTAGGCAATCTATTGCCAATTGTGAAAGAGGCAGGTTACTAGGGGTGGGGCTGGTAAGCGAAAATGCTACTGTTTATTTTAAATACCAAATGCAATAGCAACTTTCCTTCATAAACAACAAAAGATGGCTGTATACTTTGCTTTTTCTAAAAAATATGTAAACTCTACTCCCATTTAAACACACTTACAGTATGACATAGTGTCCACCCAACAGTATCCTTTCTATTAAATTTTCAGTGTGAGCTGGATCATGTCATTAAAAATTATTGAATTAGGCAAGACTGCTGTGGACATAAGCAACAGAAGATGTCACCATGAAAAAGGCAGCCCTAACACTAGCCCCGTTTTTAGCAACGTAATAGCCAAGTAGTGGGGGGGTGGGACAGGGATGGGATGGGAGGGGACATGGCATATTTGTAATAGCAACCCAAGATACAAGGCACTTGTCATGATTTGCAGAGTTCAGCCTAGATTTTAGCTTCAACAATTAAGAACAAACTCCCAAAATTTTTTGTTTGTTTTTTTTGGGGTGGTGGTTTGTGTTAAATAATGAGTTTCCTTTCCTGGCAAAGTTCTTTGCCTGCCTCTCCAATCCCCCTGGCCCATTCCTCATGGATTCCAAGACGGAATTAACTGAACAACATTTAACACTTCCACAATACTTTGTGCAATGCAATTCCAAATTTGAAAGCTCGGTTACACCACAGGTTATGCAGAACAATGAAAATCACATGCTGGGAAGAAAATCTTATATCTTTCCAAAATTACTTTGGAAACTCTACTATGTAAAATTACACTAAGTAAATTTACCTTTTAAATATTTGCACACTTCAAGGGAAGGAAAAAAAAAAGGTACATGTTTACTGGTCTTCAATTTAAAAAATATTACTGCATCTGGACTGGCTTTTCAAAAATTAATTGAACTGTACTTAAATAACTTGTGCTTAGAGTTAGGTAATATAGAGTCATAGAATAGCGGAGGCTGGAAAGAATCTCCAAAGGTCATTTAGTCCAGCCCTGCCCAAAGCAGGGTCAACCAGAGCAAGATGCTCTACACAATGTCCAGTTAGATTTTTAATATCTTAAGGACATGGCCTTCACAATCTGCTTGAGCAACCTGTTACAGCGTTCAATCACCTCACAGTAAAAAAAATAATTAAAAAAAAAAAATCTTACATTTAAATGGTATTTCTTGTATTTCAGTTTATGCCCACTGCCTCCTGTCCTTTCACTGGGCTCCACTGAGAGCATCTGGCCTTCTCTCCTCCAGCCTAAACAGTCCCAGCTCTCTCAGCCTTTCCTTGAACACCAGGTGCTCCAAGCTATTCACCATTTTCATAGCCCTTCACTGGATTTGATCCAGTATGTCCATATTTCTCTTGAACTGGGGATCCCAGCACTGGACACAACACTCCAGATATGGTGTCACCGGTGCTGAGCAGATGAGAAGGATCACCTCCCTCCGCCTGCTGCCAACACTCTTCCTAATGCAGTCCAGAATACCGTCAGCCTTAAATTGTCCAAGAATGCCTTGTTTCTACTTTCAGGCAACCACTTCTCCAAATCTCTTTCTCCTCTAATAGGAGCTTAGAAGTGTCAGAAGCAACAGTCAGATTTGACTCCACCATATCAGATGATGCTTTGATGGAACTTGTACTCACTGCTCAGTCACATGGCTTAACCCCAGCCAGCAACTAAGCACCACACAGCTGCTCACTTACTCTGCCCCCACAGTGGGGTGGGGGAAGAATTGGAAGGGTGAAAGCGAGAAAGAAACTCATGGTTTGAGATAAAAACAGTTTAATAATTGAAAAGAAATAATAATAATTTTTAAAAACGGTAAGGAAGAGAGGAAAAAAAAAATAGGGAAGAAAACAAAACACAAGAAAGACAACTGATGGAAATGAAAAAAATTGCTCAGCACCAACCAACCAATGCCCAGCCGGTCCCTAAGAAGTGGACCCCCACCAGCCTCCATCCAGTTTTACTCCTGAGCATGACGTCACATACTATGGCATATCTCTTTGGTCAGTTGGGGTCAGCTGTCCCAACTGTGTCCCCTCCAGCTTTTTTTGCGCCTCCAACCTACTTGCTGACTGGGTGGTGTGAAGAGCCGAAAAGGCCTTGACTCTGTGTAAGCAC
The DNA here is from genome assembly GCA_017639485.1 of Pluvialis apricaria. Classification (NCBI taxonomy): domain Eukaryota; kingdom Metazoa; phylum Chordata; class Aves; order Charadriiformes; family Charadriidae; genus Pluvialis; species Pluvialis apricaria. Next base: position 28,990,629 of record CM030010.1, read on the forward strand.
TGCTCAGCAGTAACTAAAACATCCCTGTGTTATCAACACTGTTTTTAGCACAAATCCAAAACAAAGGCCCATAAAAGCTACTGTGAAGAAATTTAACTCTATCCCAGCCAAAACCAGTGCACTCAGTCACTATTTTCCAGTCCATCTGCCTCTACTGCTTGCTTTGTTTATCTGCGATCTTATTCATTGTTCCTTCTCCAGGAAAAGTAAATACAGGGGGCTTTTTGCTGTCCATTTTCAAATATCCTCTTCTTGCATGCCCATTTCCAGTAACAAATAAATTAAAAAAAAAACTCTTTAAAAAGAATTAATTAAAAAAATCAAGGCAGCACATCTACTACAATCTTTCTTGCCTGAAGTGTTTCCACTTCTGATAACCTTTAACGTAAACTCTCATGATTATGTGACAATATCAAATGATCACAGAAAATGTGTTTCTGTTCATATCTGAATGTATGAAAATTCTCTTTTCCCTGTGCTATATTTGGATCCCCTAGAAACTTCTGAAGACTCCAGTGATTGACCTTTTATTCCAGATTTAAATAGTTTCGATATATAATTTGATAAGATACATTACTTCTAAAGGCCCTACTACAGTTCTGAGTAGAATTTTCCTGTAGATCACATTGTGACATCAGGCTTTTTTAGGATCTCTTCCACTGTGTTTCCTGTCAACCTCTTCCAACATGACATGAGCTAAAAGGTTTAATTATCATAGTTTCTTGTTGACTCTTCCAAATTAATGATAATCATTGCTTAATAGCTGTCTATTGATGTCTCACTCCTCTCCAGTATCTGTTTTACCTAGGTTAGAAACTGCATTATCACGTCTCGCATACTCACTCATTTAATAATTTCGAATTCTGATTGAAGTAACACTGCCACATTTATTCTTAATAACTTTGTTACTTACTGTCCAGTGTTTGACAGATGCCCAAAATTCCCTCATTTTGTTGATTTTGTTACGTATTGAAAAATTACATTTATATATCAAGTGTAGAGAACAGTTGAATTCAAATGCCCTACAACTGCTATCAGGAAAAAAAACAACCCAAAGGTATGTGCTTCCTTTTAATCCCAGTCAGTAATGGTAGGAGTAACTATATATGATTTTACCAACACTTCATCCATTTCCCTGCTCCAAGAGGGTTGCTATATTTCATTCCCAATTACAATACCCAAGTGCCTCCTTGCTATTCAGTACACTCCTAGTTCAGTAAGTTAACTGGCTCCTTTCTTATTTCATACATAGCAAATGGGAATAACATTTTATATATATATATATATTCAGTATGTCTGGATTCTGAAATCAACAGCTGTATTTAGAGTTCTTCTATACATACTGGCCATAACTCTTCCATATGACTTTTTTAATCCCCAGTAAATAAAGCTGTTTTGACAGTACAGCATGCTATCTCATTTTTTTTTTAATTTCACATACTGAAAATAGATATTTTTTTTTCAACTTACAATGAATCACTGTTACACACAGATTCAACATCAGACATCAAAGCTCAAAAACCCCAAAGATATCTGGGAAAAGCATGAGGACTTACAAAAACTATCTATGAAATTGTGAGGTGATACAGTGGCAACTGAGTTGAAAATTCTCATTTATCCTAACTCCTAGATGTGTTGTGATCAACTCTACAAATGCAGAGTCACAAGCCAAATATGTATATTTAAAAGCCATAGCAGAACTCAGTGAAGATGGAGCAACAGTGACAGCAAACACTATAACACCTTGCTATCGAGAACAAAATATCAGCCGACTTATTGGAAGACTATCTTCTAATGTTTGCTAACCATCCCAGTAGGAATAGGTACTTTTTAATACCTGTTCCTAAATATTCACAGATATCAGCATAGGCATTTATAAAACCACTGAGCTGATTGGCATTTTCTTGACTCTGACTGCCAAGACCATGCTCATTCACTGCAGCTTCCTGTGCTTGCTGCACCCGACGTTAAGGTTCTGGCAGAGAAGTATAATTTTTGTGCTTTGGTCAACTGCTTCTGTTACTTGATACCCAAATTTTGGTCTTCCAACCAAGCATTTCCACTAGCAGAGGGAGGGCAGTACGTGAGTCCCGTGTGCAGTTCACGCATTTCCTTCTCCAGGCTCTCCATAGATGGCAGCAAGCCTGCAATCCCAGGAGAACATGCTACATACCAACAGGCTGCCCAAACCTAGCAAACAAGTGTTCCTGAAACGAGACAGTACACAGGAACTAAGGCAGTGCCACAACTTCTGCTTCACCCTTTAGGCAACATAAATGAATCCAGCTGCTCATACGCCAGATGTCCAAAACACCACCAGCAAGATCCAGAATGATGCATAGTCGAAGAACCGCAAACTTATCCATTTTGGATCAGGTATCGCATAAGCATGGAGGGGAACAATTTTACAGGAGAAATTTCTTTAAATGGCTCAACAAGAAATGAAGCAAAATGAACTGGGAAAATACACGCAAAGTTTTGGATGTCTCTTGGGCAAAATTTTATTTCAGACAAACCAGTATTTTGGAGGCAGAATTATGTTAAGACCAATTTCCACTTGTGGTGCCTCTCATCAATTAGGTTTTTCCTCAGATAAATCATTAATAGAGGCATATCCATGAGGGACAAAATAGTTTAGGAGAATTAAATTAAATGAATTGGCCCCACAAGAGTTTGTTACCTTTCCTAATACAGTTTATCTCCCAAGCCTCTTTCCAAACAGAAGCACTGAGACACTAAAAATGACAGTGAAATAATTCAATTTATCAGCTGGTAAATTCAATTTTAGAGGGTATCAGCCACTAAATAATTTCACAGTGCATGGTTTTAAGAAGCACAAGCAGTTTATGCCACTCGTTTTATAATTTATTCACATTATATCAAACAAGAGTAAAAGAAGTTGGATGAGGATGAAAATAGCAAAAAAACAAGCCAACTGACTTTTCTGTTCATTTATCAATACTGCTGACCCATAAGAGATACAACTTTTTGCTTTAGTCTGCAAAGAAGAAAAACTTCCAAGGAAACACAAGTTTAGTTGGCTGAACCTATTGTATCAGTCAAACAAGAATTAAAGCTTTATTGTTTCTTTTTCCTCTGTAAGAAATAAATTTTGAAGATTATATTTTTAGGGTCTTTTTGTTTGCTTTTTTAAATTAAAATATGAAAAATAAGACCATTCAAAGCTGAGTATCACACAAGGCTGTTAAAGAACATACAGAAATATTATTATTCAGGTGTTCCAAATTTTATACTGATATAAAGAAACAAGGCTAGAACAAAGCTATGATACATAACGTGAAGCACACTTGTTCCCCTGGTAAGCCCTTGAGACTCTTGCAACTACAGTATCACCAAACAAACACAGATAACTCCATCTCCACATGGATTCATCTCCAGGACTGTCTTGTTCAAAGTCAAATGCACTAGCTGGGATTAACTAACAGAATAGAAATAACCTTATTGGCTTGCCCATATTTTAAACCAATAGAGAGGTATATAAAAGTAAATGCTAATCTTTACAAATAGATACGTACTTCATGAATGAACAATTTCTCCTAGGTGTTCTCTTGATTACTCAAATACCTGTTGAACATGTGCTAGGTAGACAAATATTGAAGGATCTGTTTCATTAGCAATTGGATGCATCATTGAACAGCTCAGAGCAATGGCACACAACCTCAGCAAAATCTAATCAGGACACCTACACAGATGATTTCCAGTTAATTTACATTCTCCATAGGCATTTAAAGTTACATGCTTTGAATATAATGCTGACGTTTGACTTTGAAGACACTTCTTTTTACAACAGAGCTTTCAGTGCTAAGATCAAATACCAAACACCCTTGTTGCCTTTAAGTCACACTAAGCTAGGGCCATTTGTATTGCTGTGACTGCAAATTTCAGTGACTGGATGTTTGGGGATATTTACTTCCTTTTGCACATTATTTAAAATAGTTGGCACCAATTTCAGTTCATCAGTGGTTCTTCTGATTTCACTTCTTTGTCCTATGTTTTTCTTTTAAGGCTGATGCATTTTAGTAGCAAATTAGTTTGAGATTCAAGCTCTGCTGGTTTCTAACAGTGCTACTGTTAAGAAAAATGATCACAAAATATAGACAGACAAATACCTTGCTTTTTTCTTGCTGAAATTCTATCTGGATGTTGGTTAGTTTAGTTCGTAGCTCCTCATTAGCAGCTTGCAGGGCTTCAATCTCCATGTCGGACCTCTCTCCCTTGGCACGACTTTTCTTTGACATAATTATTTTTTAAGTTTTATACAAAATTTTTGCTCCACACTGAGCTACCAGCTAGTGCCTTCTGCTGTTAGCATTTAAGAGTCATGCAGTGTTCAACAAAATCTTTCACGCAAATCTCTGCCATCGTGGGAGCAGTCTCTCATGTCCTGGAAGAAACAGAGTAGTAGGAACAGGATTAGGCTACAGCATTGAGCAGAATCAAACATCAGAGTTAACATCCAGTTTTAAAGCACACTGAACTTCCTTGTAGTATCTCCTACATTGCACAGCGTACTAGGCTTTGAAAGAAACAGATCAGAAAAGAAGTTATTACACAATATTTCATCATCTTATCTAAACCCTATGCACTGTAATCTAATATCCACAGAAACTTTACAGTTCTGACAAATATAGCATATAAACAGAAATTGTGTTATTCAAGACCTGACTTGGACCATCCTCAGGATTCCCAAGAGGCACATGGACAACCATAAATGAATTGAGGCTGGGGGTGTATCAGTGGGAATAGTTTATTTCCTGTAGTAAGAAGAAAGCACTTCTCACCACAATGTATCAGTTATAATTCATCATTGTATTATTCACAGTTACCAGAGTAAAAACCTTCTGGAAAAACATTTTTCAATTACTTCTTTAATATATCATAGATAGAAACTGCTTATGTTCAGGGCTGATACTGTTCAAAATGCTCTAATCAAAACATGAAGGTATTTAACTTTGTTTTCATTGCCCATTATGCCTCTAAGCTTAAAAAGTACTCAATTATTTAAATCAGCTTTATGCAACATTCAAGGCGAATATCAGTAGCAAAGAACCCTAATTCAAATAATTAGGAAATCCCATGATTAGTTTGCTTCATGAGTAGTTACCGAAGCTTAATCTGCAGCTTTTTTTCCCCTCTCTGCTCTCCTTAAGAATAACCTGGTGCTCCACAAGAACAAACTGAGCAACAAGTGCCATCAATGTTGAATTAGTTTTCAAACCCAGGTCCTCTGCTCATTTTAAGTATCCACATAATTTTCATCATTGAATTGCTGACAAAGCAGAGAGGTTCCTACTTTAATACTGAACTGCATTCCTGGAGTATTATATTTCCAAGAAAATTGCTACCAAGTTGCCTTGAAACAATAAGTTGCTCTTTCCTACCTACTTTTGCCTGGGAGATATTTTAGAAATTGTATTAGAATGAAAATCACATGCATTCTTTAGCCGATACTTTCTAAAGAGTTAACCAAAACCTCAGGTGTGTACAGACGAATGCCATTTGGTGAGTTCAACTAAATACATAACTTTTATTCTCCTCTTTAAGGACCAGTAAACAGAAACCAAGGAGTTAAACATCTTGCTCAAAATGACAAGTCAAATTAGACAAAAAGTAAACAGAATTCACAACACCAAGTCTTAGTCTGTTTGACAATATTCACATTGAGTTCTTCATTTATAAAAAGCAATAGAAAAAATACCAATTACACCGATTATTTGCTAAAGTGACTTAAGGCAAATCATTGTTTTGTTTTGTAACATCAGGTGTCTTTCCTTCCAAACTTAATAATCTATTGATTTATCCTATGCAATAAAATCTAATCTAAGTTCATTATAGTGAGCATTTTTAATATACAATTTATGAAAAAACAGGAAATTGAGTTAAATTTTTATTTTATTTATGTATCAAACCTACCTTACAAAACAAATAAACAGTGGTGCTACTGTGATTTTAGAAGTATTTGTTGATTCAAGAAAAATAAATTAGCAGTATTCTTACAGTAACTTGAAACAAAGACCTCTTCAGCGAGTAGAAGAACTTGAAGAATTATTGTTCCTAGTAACGGAATTTCATGCTATTTATCTATGGAGTTTCTATGATGCTAAAGACTAAAACTAAAGACCATTTAATCAACATATTTCATCCAAAATCATTAACTGTATGGAAAATTTGAATTCAGAATCAGTTGCTAGTGTTATTTCCCTAGTCAATTTGTAAAGAAAATCTAAAATAACATAGATGTGCAAATCCAGTCTATGATAATTCCATAATATTTACAATGGTGGAAGAGGAAATGAATTGTTCCTTATCTCAAAGGCTATCTGGGGTATTCAGATACTATCGAGGAATTATTCCTGAAATCCTTACTGAAACAAAATTCCTGATGCAGCCAGATTATATACCATTTTATTCAGTAGATGCTTAAGTTAGTTAAGGAAACAAAAAATATCCCTCACTGGCCTGGTTACAAGAATTTTAACATCATTAGACTCCCCCACCCCCATCTCAAATACAATTTGGAATAAAGACCATTTAAGTGATAGACGTGTTTGTTTCTCCATCAGTAAAACAAGAAAGCGAGGTAACTGTGCTTGATGTGGATATACATGACTTCCAGAGAACTGGGAGTTCTGAAACGTGGAATGTTTAGAAATGATCACGTACATTTTGTTTAGCAATAATAATCTCTCCTGACCATACCATGCTCCCAAGCATATTACGAAGATACTAGACCATTCAGTATGAACATCTAAACTTATATTTAGGCACTTTGGGAGATGGCCTGTCTCTGAAGTCCTGGTCATGTAAAACTCTCAATGACTGCAGAGTTCATATTTTATCCCAGAGTCACCATCACTCAAAGCCTATAACAAATCAGGTCCTACGGTAAAGTACCAGAATACTGCTGTTGTCTACCTTTGAAAATGTGGGGGTCTAAATATAAACCGACTTATTTAAAGCTGTTCAAATTACAGTTAGCACTTAACTAGCCTGAAAAATAAAGAGTTCAGCACTACCTTCTGAAGTATTCTTCAGAACTTAAAAAAAATGGGAATCTCAAAACACTGTTCTTAATCTTTTTCCTGTAACTCACAACAGTTAAAAATTGCACATTTCAGGTAAAATAAAAGCTTAGACCTGAAGAAAATCACCCTCTTCTCTTATAGGCATTAAGAAACAAACAAACCAAACAAAAGAAACCAAACCCACAACCCAAACTATCCATCAACCTGCGTTGGTGGGCATAGAAAAATTTCCATTTTTACTCTTCCCTAGATATATCTTCCAGCCTATCTATTTCAAAAGCGGGAACTATGGCAACACAAAGCCTCTCTGTGCACTCAGAGAGTCACAAAGCCCAGACATACGAGGGCTACAGCAGAAGAGCGTTCTTCTTGATTCCCAGATGAAAGGGTTAGAACCAGTGAGTACCTAGACTCCCTTCTAGTTGACTACTCACATTTACTGCTTGGATAAAGGTCAGGATAAAAACAAAAAATAATTAAGTTACCCTTGTAGACACACTGAGGAAAAAAAAGAAGGAAAAGAATATTCTACTCTGACTTTACTGACTCAGAAGCTTCAAACAACAACCTGTTTATTAACTCACCATATGTCAGCTGAGAGGCAAATTCATGAAGCCACCACAATACAGTCCCACAATCACTCCATGAATAAAAACAGCCACTTCCTGTGCTGTCAGTTCTACACACTTAATACGAACCATTTGAATATATCTTATATTTCACAAAACAAAGGACAGGAAAGAGTAATGGATTCTAAATCACAAGTCACCTTTTCATTTTTGGAACATACCAAATGTTTCACTTGATAGGTATATGGGGGCACTTGTAATTCAAGAAAAAGAACAACAACAAATGAAATAAACTTGATTGGACTTGAATCAACTGTTCAACAGTTTAGGGGGTTGGCATGTAAGAGATCAAAATATTTAACATGATTAACAAATTATTACTCCATTTGTGTTAGACATTTTGGGAAATCTATTAAATTCCCAAGCTACCTGGAAAACCAATCAGCTGAACAGTGTTCCAATCATAACTTCCAACTTTTCTCGTATTTGCTTTACAGATTTAAAGGATGTACGTTATCGTTATCTCAATCTCATCCCTGGTTCTAGCAAGAAAGGCCAAGAACTAAGACATAAATTGCTATATGATACTTCTAGATATGAGATATCAATAAAACATAACAGTAAAAAAAAGAAAAATTAATTATTGCAAAAAATGTGAAAATGTAGCATCAATGAATTTTTTTTTTTTACTTAACAGTAAGAAAAGAAGGAACTTAATAGTTTCTGGTTAAAAATAACTCCATTTAAAGAAATGCAAGTATTTAAACATGATTCTGTACTGAATACATGAAATGAGGGTTGTATCTTTAGATAGTGAGTCTTACAATAATAAATAGTAACCAGGAGGAGCAGTAAGTACACACATAAACTCAAGTAATAAATATGGATAAAATAGCATGGTAAGAAGAAAAATTTACTAAATGGTATCATGCAAAATTCAGCATTCCAGTTTTGATTCACATTTGAACAACGTTATTCAGCGTCAGCATGATTTTTGGAAGGTGAAGCTTTTAATGACTCATCTCAGCTGAAACACCAAGCAAAACCACAGGTACAGGGGGCAAAAAAAAAAAAGCTTCATCTGGACACTTTACTTCCACATAAGCAGCGTTTTTTCATTTTACTTCAACGTTTCTCTTATAATTCTGCAGAGCCTACTATCAGCTACCCTTAACCCTTATTATGCTTGTGAACATCAGACATAAGTACATTCTTAGTACAGCACAATTCTGAACATTCAAGAAGTTTAAAATAAATTTTATTATCCTAGCACCCAATAATAGTAAATGCAGTGGACACAGGTACAATGTTAACGTCAGAAGTAACTGCCAGTTCACCTATGTTATAGTTTAAGAAAACAGTGATAATCAACCAGTGACTGTATGGGGAAGACAACATTCATAGTTCTCAATACCCAAGGCACATTTCTTACACAGTTCAGATGACCTACATTTCCTGCTTCAATTCTCAGTTCTACGTAATGAAACATGACTGAATGGATAAAAGCAAAAGCCTCTCTACAGGATGTAAAATAATACTTCTCCCAGCCAAAAATATAAATACACATTATCAGAATAATTTTCTAAGTATGTTGCAGACTAGTCACACTTTAGATGCTCATTCGTTAGCTACCTACAGAGATAGGTCTATTTCTATAACAGTAGAGCTTTTGAGGGTTATTTTAAATTGTATCCCACTTATGGAAATGCAGAGTTTCCTTACAGTGGAACACTTTTGTAAGCGCCACTTGTGATTTTTTTTGGTGGATAAAAACAAAAGCATATTTATTGTTAACTAACAGCTCCACATTCCTTTTTGCAGATTCACAGCCTACAGTCCTGAGCCATTCTTGCTTTAATAACAATACACCTATACAGCCAAACTATATGGAAAGCAACCACCAGGAACCTCTTAAGTATTTTTAACTGTTTTGCAGAAAGAACTCATGGTAGTGTAATCCTGTTGAGCACAGTTGAACAGAACAGAACTTCTTTGCTTTGCAGAAATTCCAGTGTAGCATGGGTTAGGGTTGTATGACAACTCCCTCAGAAGGTTCCATAGCATGTGATACCTTGCGGATGAGCATAGTATTTGTACGTCAGTTAGCTCTTCTGCCAAGGACAGTAATTGCTTCCATTATGTTTTCCAGTGGCACCTCAGGAAAGGTGACCTGCTGAGATTCCACATCACCAGAGTCTTTCAGAAAATTCCATGTTTTAATATCCCATCACAAATCACTGCCTTCCAGGTCCTCACGGAGCAGTTAACAGAACTAGAGTTTAGCAAGTTTCAGAATGAATTTCACCAATGTATTCATTTTCACTTCAGTTAATTGGTTGCCTGTGTCATGTATGCATCTGTTAAAACACATGCAACTAAAATATGTTTCCAAGTTACTGTATAACAAAAAAAATTAAAAATAATCAAAATATATCAAACTCATTTAAACCCTGTACACGCCCACAAACATATGTGTACATACTACAGACAACCACATAACAGTGAATAATTATTTTTGATTGGTACTATTGCAGGCCATTGGATAGCATCCAGTACATTAACAGCCTCATTCTAGTCAAAGGACATAAGCAGCCCATCCAAAAAAAAAAAAAAAAAAAAAAAGCAGCTATCTCTTAATTTACAAGAAATTATCACAAGTTAATATGCAGTAAAAGGGAATGTTTGAACTGAAGAGGACAAGGCAGAGGGAAGGGAAGGAATTAAAAATGCTTTTAGTCACCAAGATTAATTTGAATTTGTTATGTATACTTTAAAAAAAAAAAAAATCTGCATTAAAGTTATTTACAGAAGGGACAGTATCTTCAGTAATTCTCGCAAGCCATTTAGAACAGGAACCACACAATAGTTACACGATGGAAAAGGATTTCAAGGAACCAAAGGTCTCTGATTGTATAGATTATTTTGGAGGGCAACTGAATGACCAGTTCAAAAACTTCAAACGGACTACTTACTGTGACTACAGACAATTGCCACTGCCATTCCACTGCCAGGAAACAACAGAAATGCAATCTTTTGGGTGCAATAATGCTAACCTCAGACACAAGACCCCTGTCTGATATCCTGAAATTTATAGTCTCCTCAAATCTCTACAGTTGCTCGGGTCAAAGCTATGGGCACAGCAGAGAACAATCAAAAATAAAAAATCTACATAATGGATGGGAACAAAAAGCAGAGGCAAACGACTGCGTTTGCACACCGCCACAGCTGTTTGGAGACATCTGTGTAGTGCCCAGTGAGCAGTACAGCTGCCTTACAATACAGTATCGCATTGTCTTCATGCAGAAAAGTGGTGGCAAGCCCCGGCTGGAATACAGCCCCCTTAGGAGAGGAGAAGTGAACCAGATCTCCTCCAAACCGCCACGGCCATGTACCTCCCCCCAGCACTGCTGGCCCCTTCCACACCCGATGCAGATGCCCTCTGCAACTCCCTTTCTGCACCACACAACGCTTTAATCTGGTAGGAGTTACTAAAAGCTTGACCTGAATCCCTTCTCAAAAAGTTATGACCTTGATCCCAGGCCTTTAAAGTATATAAAATGAAAAAAAAAAACATTTATTGGTTTCGATGAATGATCATTCTTTATTAATATTTACCCAATGACACTCATAGCACTGTTTTGTGGATTAATCATTAAAACCACCCTACTAACCATACTAAAAGACAAAATGCTACAAACAGTCCTGTGACGCATATAAAATAAAAAATTAAAAAAAAAAAAAGAGACAGTAGCACAAAAAGGCAAAGTTCAAATGCGAATAGAAGTGATAAAACAAAACCCTCCTTCCACAACCTTTCAAACTTGGCTCTGTTACAGAGTTGGAGCCCTTTGGGGTGCTGGGTTACCTGCAACCTCAGAGAGGCAGCTCTAGGCAGAGCTGTTCCTCTGATGTCTGTGCCAATTCCTTTCTTTTGAGCACACACAGGAGACCTGACAAGATGCCTGCTGTCTAGCACAACGTATGCGCAGCCTCCAACCCTTCTGATTTTACCCTGGGTGGGATGCAGGGAGATCCCTGGGCTTTCACTGAGGAGCAGCACTTCCTTTAAAGCACAGTATTTAAGAACAAAATGAGCAGAAAGAAGTTGTAGCATTTCACAATTAGGGCTAGATAAATGGCAAATACAGAGACAGATTCTAATATCTTTATTCACTGTCACTGATACCCCATAGACTAATCATCCTGCCAAACTTAGGCTTTTGGATTATACGGGACCGCTTTTGTTTAGTTATTTATCTTATTTTTTGCATGAAGGTTCATTTGGATTTTTTTTTTTTTTAAACCACCATTATTATTATTTTTATTGTAAAGGGCTAGAATAGTTAAAACCTGAAACTGGAAAAATGAAAAATTCAGTGATGACAGCGGTGTAGAAATTGTGCAAGACCACTGACAGGCTTGGGGAGAGAGGTTCAGATTCCCAATTTGATGACTCAAGAGAGAAGTGGAACCTCAGTGGGAGAAAAACTGGGGTAGCCTAACACTTTACAGAATGTTGAATATTTACTGTACTATTTTGTAAATCAATACGATAGACTTGAGAGGTCAAGTAGGCATAAGGAGGACAAAAGGCATATCTGGATGTGATCTTGTTACCAGCAGAAGAGAGCAAACAGAGGTGGCATGATTTGGATCCACTATCTCCGAGTTCAATAATTATTGTGTGCAATTAATCATCTTTACTAAACCTGCAAGCTACCTTGTACTGTGCCAGCCAGCCCACATTCCCACCTTACTGCTCTATCGCAGAAGAATCACACAGCTCTGCGCAGAGCAGTACAAGCCTATCAGTCAGCACAATAAAGAAAGTTGTAACACTGAGCAGATAAATGACAAAAGCTCCTTACCTACCAAGGGGAAGCTCAACTTCGACAAATCTCATTAAAATCAGGACTTTTAGCCAAAATGAAGATGTCAGCCTATTCCATTAATACCAGAAGACCGATAAATGAACATGCTTTATTTTTTCTAAAGACGCCATCATGCTCCACTTTTAAAGCCAAGTTCCTTGGTTCCTGCGATCAAAAAAAATATATACACTACAGAGCTGGCAGTCCTGTTGCTTAAATTTTAAAGAGCCACAGAATCCCCAAAAAGTATCTACCTGTGCTCAGGAATTTAGGACCTCAAACTTACGTTCAATTGCTTTATCAAGGACCCCTGCTCAAATTCAACATTCTTGAAGTGAAACATCCCACATTAAAATCTAATTTCAAATCTAACTGGATAATAATAATAATGATTATTTTATGGGAAACACACAGGCTAAGGCTTGATGGATTTTGGTTCCCTCTGTCGTTCTGTCACATATCCCTTGTACGACCTTGAACAAACCACTTAATCTCTCAGTAAAACAGCTATTACACTCGCCTACCTCAGCAAGATATTCTGAGGATTGTATTAAAATATGAGATACTGAACAGGGGTTATGAGAAATGAGGCTTATGAGAACCTATCAAGAGTTTACAATTGTTAGTTGGTAGGAATCATCAAATTTAGTGTCCCACAAAACTGCAATTGCCTCACAAGGCCTGTTAACTTTCTCATAACAGTGCTCTGATAATCAGCCAGCTAATTTTAGCATTTCAAGTATTGATATTTGAGTGAATGTTCATTGCAGTGAACCGAGTTTAAGTCACTGTGGTGACCAGCTGATGCAACTGCATCATCTGGTATAAAATATTAAAACTGGATATTTCAGCCAGACAATAGCCTCTCTCCTCTCTCAACCCTCTAAATTCCAAAAGGGAGCAGTGCAGGAGCTTAAAACTACAGCCAGCAAAATGCACAGCTAGATACTAACACAGCAAGAGCCTGGAGACAGACTTTCATTTCTTTCTCAGCTTAAACAGAACAGAGACAAGCACACGACAAAGCACGAGAAAAGCACAGAGGAGAAACTTTGTGAACTAAAGACTTTCTTTGTGTAACCATCCTCCAATATCCACAAACTGAAAATGCTTCACCACCGTGAGAAGACTATTAATAAAATACCCTTCTGGTAACTGCCAGCAGATTTGATTCAAACCATGCCAGGCTTGTTGGAAAGGTTGTTGGCAAGTTGACTACCAGAAGTACAAATGTGCTTTCTGAAGATGCTTTGAGTAGAATGTGGTGGCCATGAAGACTTGCAGAAAATACTTTTATCCAGATACATGTATCAAAATCATAACTTTAAGGATAGCATCCCTCAGAATGCTAAAAAAAAAACCAACCCAAGATACATTCAATCATAATTCAGCTTAAAAAAGAGAAATATGCAATTAGATATAAATACGAAACTCCAGAATTATTCTGTGACAGGCCACTATAGACTACAAGACTGACTGCTGCCCAGATTAGATTCTCCCAAAGTACTTTGAAGCTCAGAAATAAATCAATGCACACAAATACATATATGTAGAAATAAGGCTTCCTAAATTTGAAAGAATGGTTAGACACTGAACAGAGATTACTTGCACATACAATTTTGAGCTTTCCAGTAAGCCAGTTGCGCATCCAATTTATGGGGGTATTCAACTTATGCATTGCTAGCTGCATATCTCACACTGCTGAATGCTGTCACAGTCAGGCTGTTTTGGTCATTTAGGGGAACTAAAGAGTGATTTATTGTTCACTCTGAGGAAAACATCCTTATCCCTTTTACCTACACAATATTTTTGCTTCATTGGGAAATTAAGTTTTCATTTCAGTACACTGTTTCAGAGAGCAGACCATAAAGACAGTACAGTGTTTTAGGTAAAGTTGAGGCCAACATGTGCCATTTGAAGCTTACAGGAGTCCTTGTGGTTGAAAGATATTTATGCTTCATTCCTTATGAGCACAACCTCCTTCTTCCCATGGTGCCTGCAAAGACGACTGTTCTCCATAAGGTCTAAATGGTTCTGTAAATCATCTTTGACTACAGAAAAAAACTTTATTCAAGTTGCATTATCATCTAAATAGGGCACAGCAGCAATCCGAACTCTGTATCCAATTGTGTAGAAATATATTCATATCCATATAATTTCTGCTATTAATTGACCTTAGTGTTCAGTTCTGCCCCTCTCCCCACCTCATCCCCTAAAAGAGGTGGCAGAGAGAAGCCTCAAAAATTAGTGTGCTGGCAGCGACTTTACAGGCACACTGAGTCTTAATGATGACTCAGTGGAAAAATACAGAAATAGGTATTGCCAAAAAAACCCCATTCTTTCCACATCACACATAATCTCAGCAAACTTTAGGTGAATCTCTGAATAAGATTTTGTTTTAAGATTAAGGTTAGCACAGCTATGGCAGTAACACCGCAATTCTTCACCTCTTAATTAGCAAAACCATACTAACTAACAAAACTTCAACTACTGTTTCCCAAACAGGAAGGGGGGGAAAAAGAGGTGGCAGGGACCATGGAAGGATAAGCTGGGGAACAGACTACCAGAATGGTGCCTGCTTAAGAAGGCTCTAATAACAGAAGAAAGAGCTGATCTCAGTTATGTAGCCCACTTCTTATCACTAGCCTAAGAGTCCTATCTGCTGTTTATCTGCTCTTTCCTCACAACCACCACTTCTCAAAGACAGAAGAAAGAGAAGAAAAGTGCATATCAGAAGAAGAAGGAAAACTAAAGGTGAAACAAAAGCTGAAAGTTACGCACAAATCAAGACTTAGTTGTTACCTGCGTACACTGCCCTTGTACAGGGAAGGGAAAATGCTGAAATGCTGTCTGTTTCAGTGAACAACGTGAAAATCTGGAGCTCTTAAGTGTGACCATGTTCTTTCCTCTCCCAGGGAATATCAATTCAAATGGCTATGCTACAAACATATACTATTTATTATATTTTTAGCAGTAGAAATCTGGAAATGTCAAATAATAGAGATCTTCACTAACACTTCCAAAATGTTGTAGGGGATTAAGGGTAGGAAATTATTAGATATTTCCTTTGAGATATGCAGGTCTTCACCAGTAAATAGCTAGGTAATGGGTTTCCTTTCACTGTCCTGACTACAGTGTCCACTTTCAAATCTTAGATTGATGATTGGAAGTTATTTGAAATGCCCAAATACTCTTCACCTCCCTCCTACTACCAAATTTCTCTTTTTAATTGGGTTGTAATAACATCCAGCACACTTGGAAACTGCTCTCCACCAGCAATATAATCCCTTTTCCCTGCTCCCCTTCTTTCATTGGCTTTTATTAACTTTTTTTACAAAAATTATTCATATGTAGATCACCAAATGTAAGGCAGGAGAAATATAAAATTATGCTTGTGCAGGAAATTGTTACAACTGCACTCTTGCAAGCAGTTTAACACAAGTTCTTCCGCTTGAGAAAGATGGGAAGTCAGCTTTCCACAGTTTCCTGAAAAGCACAGAAATATTAAACTGCCACTGTTAGACAGGCGGAATAAAGTGCAACTGATCCCAAAGGCAAAGCAATATCAGGCTAAGTTTCAGAAGCACAATAAAGTACTAGAATTCTTTTGCATCCCTTTCCACCTCTTCTCTGAAACAATCAGAAGGTAATGAAGTATTTCCTCAATACAGAAACGCAGGCTCCTCAATGAAGCAATAGAAACGTCTCTGCTACAGATTTGACACTTGTCATTTACATCTCAGTATACTCCCTCACCTGGTTCCCCTTCGCATTTCTTAATTTTGAGCTAGATTTCACATAAGTCAACCAGAATTTATTTCCCTCCCCCAAATTTCTACTTTGGTTTTCATAGCAAGAAGTAGTGCACAGGCCAGCAGGGTTGTGGCAAAGATACTTATCAAGCCTGCACAGCACTGTGTTCAGGGGTTGCCAACTAATCAAATTTAAGCTTCTCTCCTATTCAAAGGATTTAATTCTGATCCCTCCACCCCTCAACATTTTCTTGGTCATCTTCAGGACTAATTACAGATTTGTATCCCTGATGGTCCTGACTTCAGAGCTCACCTACAAAACCCATCCTTCTGTCACCTGAAAATGACACCATCTAGTACCCTATGCTAATACTGTATCTTCAAATTAACATATCTTATGCAACAAATTTTTCAACACAAATTGATTCTGCAGTCATGAAGTATATTTATGCTACTCAGCTCCATCCAGACCCAAAACAGCGTATTCACTGGAAAGGGTTTTTCTTCATTATGGTGGGTTGTATTTGCTAACTAGCATTGCTGGGCTGATGCTCTGTTTTACTCAATTCAGTTTCTATAATCACATATATGGTCCTATGAGATATTCATTCTTCTCCATATTTTGCTTTCCTCATTTCTGTTTCCTACTGTAGCAAACACACACAAGAGCGACTAACATATTTTTGAATGGGAAATGTTAATAAATGTGATTCGACTGTGTTCTCATATGAAGTTATTTTTCAAACAGACTTGAGGCAGATTTTCTAGTTTATTTTAAAGCTTAGTTTTTGACACAAACACAACACAGGCCGCACTAAAAAAAGTGAACTCGGCTAGGAGATGGAAGTGTTTTGGTATGTAACATTTTTCAGGCCCATAGACTCCAAATTTTATGTAAAATATAGGATGTGCAAAAAGATCACACACAAGGCAGAAACAGAGCAGACAGGTCTCCATGAATCAAATAAAAGTCTGATAGAAAGCAGTTTCCTGAAAAGAATATGTTGTGCCACCCTAGAGTACTTGATTGCAGAACTGCAGTACTGAGCAACGCCATGAAATCGATTGTTATTGTCCAAGCTGATTATAACACAGGAACACATAAAGGCACGTTTTAAAATATATTTTTGCTTAAGACTACTTGTAATGCAAAGATCCTCATAATATACTTAACATAAATATGTATAAATGTAATATGTGTGTATGTGCATGTGATGGGTTTCCTTCTGAAAGGATGTTTCAGGTGTTGAGATAATTAGTGTCCTTCAAAACTATTCTCCTGAAAAATCCACATTTATAACAATGCTATGCATAAAACATGCCTTTGTGTTGCCCCCACATATATTGCCATAATCAAATCATTATTAAAGCTATTTAGTATTCATAACACATCGTTCAGAGCTATTGAAGTTACAAATTAATTGAATGGAAGAACTGAGAAAAAAACAAAAAGCTAGAAAGACAATCATAACCATGAGAGAGCCTATTTATCAAGAAAAAGCACCAGATATTACAAGGACAGTATAGCCTAAAGAATTATCAAAACTGCCAACTTCATGTTCTCCACTACTACTTATTGAATGCATACCATGTAGGCTACAGGTTTCTCACGGTTCATACCTTCTTTTTCCACTCATACTCATTTATGAAAATACAAGCAGCTTCATAATAGACTGAAGATCTGTTACACTTAATATCAGACAGCGAGTCTTACATGTATGAGAGACCTTTCCGAGGTGTCAGAAGAGTTTTCTTAGTTTTCACACCTCTTGCAAACATTCAACACAGAGAAGTATTTTTAGATGACCAAGTGAAACATTGCCTATCTTATCACAACACGACCATTACCAGCCACCAACTTATCTAACGGTGAAACGTGTGTGGGAACTCTGCCAGCAGCTGTACAGATATCAGCCACCCAAATGTACTACCATGTTATATTTTCAAGTAAGAGGAACTATTCAGACACAAGCATGTTATAGTACTTCTCTTCTGCGTTCAAAGAGTAATGGATCTGTAATCACATGGTGGGGAACATGAGTAATATTTATACAGAGGATTCATCAGCACAGATGGATTGTTCAAAAGATGATAAGAAAAAAAACGGAAATATGTGAGTAATACCAAAGTTTAAATTGATGTAAATTAAATTTACATAAAGAGAGGGGAAAATATCAATTTTGTCAGATTTCATGATCAGTCAGCAAAACAAAGAAAGAGACATTTTAATAAGTGTGCCTGGCCCTATACCCAAGACTTTGCAGCAATCCTAGTTTTTCACAGAAGCAGCCAGTCTTGCTCTAAAGCAAAGTGCCCACACATAGCTGCACAACGTAACAGTACCGTTCCTGCACAAATGTTTGTGTTTACACCACCATTCTGAGGAGATAGTTTGGAGATATCAGAAACACCCTAGCCAAATAAATAAGACACTGATATGCAAGAAATATGCCTAATCAGATAAGACAAATAGGGACCAAACGGGGAGGTGGGGGTTTTTTCCTGTAGCATTGAGCAAATATGCATAAGCAATCCAGAGGATAAAATACCTCTGCTCAGATTTTCATGAGCTTTTCCTATTCCAGATTTTCCTACTCCCAAGTAATAGGAAGTCTCCTTATGGATAATTTGCACATGACAAAATCACTTTCCAAAATACATTAGTTGAAGTATCTCATGTTTTGAGCATTTCATTTTCATTATGCAGAGTCAGCTAAATAAAATAGTCTAAATCAATTTGTTAATCTATGTTCAACTGTTTAGATGCAGAAGAACAGGACAGACTAAAGGACATTGAGGGGGGAAGGGAGAACCTTTAAATAGAATTCCTTTGAGATTTCAAAATCAAAATGCATTCACCTTAGCAGAAAGCCAAGTTATATTATTCAACAGCTGGTTTTAGAGTTCAGCTTTTTAATTCTTTTCAAAATCAGCATCATGTACTTTCTGTTATTATTAAGTAGATATGAAGATGATTTTTTTAGATGCGTCTATGACTGAAGCTCCTCTTGCATTTACCATAAAGAGTTAAACCCAGTCAGAAGTAAATGTTGAACTGCCATCCCAATTAAAGAAGAGAGAGTTTAGGGTCACATCGGTTTATCTGTTGCCCCCAAAATACGTTTATTTACCATCATTCTTCTCTATAGTAAAAATTAATTTGGAAAATATTTTGGAAATATTTTTTCACTCTTTATATGATGCTTTATAAGGACTGCACTACAATGAAACTCTCTGAATCACTAAAATCAAAGATACTAATGAACTATTATCTGTACTTGAGTGTCATAGAAGACAAGCAAATACTACCCAGAGGGGCCCTAAGGCATGTTCTGTACACTACATTTTTTACTTTATTCTTTCCTTCTTTGTGAAGTTTTCAGTAATGATCATGCACTCTACAGCTGTCACTTCCCATAACACTTGCCTTACTTAGGGTCATACTCTACCCTTCCATTCAGAAATGGAAAGTAAGTGTTCACTACGCACTATATTCAATATAACAGCAGCTTTCGCGAGCAGCAAAGAGGCAACAATTTCAGTATGTGAATTGCAAAATATCCACCAGGAAAGGATATTTCCTGGGTTACTGTTGCTTTCCTTTTCTTTCTGCACTACAGTTTCCTGACAAGCCTCAATGATATTTTCAACATCTTTCTAGATAAAAATACCATTTCCAGGGGCCAATGGCATTTCGATGAAGTAAAGACAGTTACACAAAGTAGGGGACACTCAGTTCTTATAATATTTCCAATCCTAGTAACTGCATCATCACTGCAGGACTACTACAAGATGAAAAATCCAGGACTTAGGCATTGTGTTAAACTGTCAGCATTGCCATAGGTCTCCAATGGCCGGGAACTGTTGTTTTTCCCAATATAAGTAGATGGTCCCTTGAAGCAACCAAAACATTGTGGGGTTTTTTTTATGCATAATATATATAGTTGCCTTCTGAATACCCAGACTTGTGCATACCATAAACATATAAAAGTCAACAGAAGGTTGGGAAAGTCTCTCAAAGCAGCTTAGCATCCAACTGAGACCAAAGCAATTAAAGCCTCTCTTCTTTATTAATGGTGACAGGTATAGCTGAAGTAAGACAGTGGTCAAGTTAGCAAGCATATGATAAACATAAGACACTAGGCAACATTATTTACAGCACATTTTAGATTCCATGGGGGGGAAAATGCCTTACAAAATTAATTTTAAAAAATCATGAGAAAGAAAATGTTGATATCATTAAGAAATGTATGCACTGAACAGAGAAAGACTCTATGTAAAGAAAACCATATTAAAGCAAAGATAACAACTCAGTAGAGATTTGGGTTATTTTACTGACCAAAACCTAGTTGGGTTTAAAGTCTATCACAGTACCCCCCAAAAAAAATTAAAGCTTCAAAGGATACTGTCTCTAATAAACTGATAACATCATATCTGTATTTTAGATTTATTTTCTTCCTAACCAATATGTTGGCAAAGCACCGTACCTCTCTCTTGTCCACAGGATTCTGAGGCAGTTGTGTTCGTTTTTAATTTAAAGAGGTGAAGACTGAGCAGCACCAGTAGCTAAGTCACTCAGTATGTTTGTACTGGGACTTTCCACACCACAAGTCCTACTCCTGTTGGCACATTCTCTTTTTCATCAGCAAGGAGGGATTTCTGAGTAGTATTAGTGACATCATCTGTTAAACAAAAGAAAAGAGATTTAATTCAAATCATATTTGATTAACAGCTTTGATGATATAATATAATGAAAAAATTATTTATACGGGATAACAAAATGCAGTGGAATAAGGTGGCACGCAAAAATACATGTGGCATCTTCTTTCTATTAAGAACACATATGCAAAGTCTAATTCATGGTCATCTTTATTAGTCAGTCCTCAATGAAAGCAGGATGAAAGCTGCTAAGCTACTTGACAATCAGACCAGGACAATCTGGACTCAGCTCAGCATAGCTAACACTAAGTTTACATTCCTTTTCAACATGATTTACTTGTTTGGGAGCTACAGGCTTAAATTGCCATGGTGGCCACCTATAAGTTGTCACATACAGACTGGCCATTGTCACGGATCTTTATAAATACCAAAAATATACCAACATAAGTAGGTTATGTGTCCTGTTGAACAGACGACAAGACAATTTCAGAAAACCTGAATTTTATTCTTCTAACCCTCCTGTACAGAGAAGGTAATGAAGATAATTTCATCTCTGAAAAAATAACAATTGAAAGAGATGCACAAAGCCTTGGTATTGTTTCACTTCACATTTCTTGATAATATTTCAACATATTTTGTTCACAAGGGGAAACAATAGAAGCATTCAACTTTTTGTTGATATGCACTACATGTTAGTTTGGATTGATATTTCCCATGCACAGAAAAATTATTTACAGAAATAAAAATATCTTTATGGAACATACTGCTCTGAAAGCTTAATGACTAAAAGAATGTCAAGTTCCTTAATGAGTATCATCTACCCCAGTTTCCCTATAGTCTGAATACCTATGACAGCACCTTTATTTAAGCTGTGGAGTATAGAAAAGAGAGTATAGTCTCCTGAGTAATAAATCTCTCAGTATGCCCTTTGGGTTAAAGCATAAGTCAGTGACCAAGTAAAACTGATTTGGAAAAGACAAACAAATTTCAGCGGTGTCTAGGGCGGACATGGCCATACCGGGGTCTCCAACGCAGAGGGCTGGCAGACACCACACAGAACTTTAAGTCCCTGGCCTTTTGAGCACAAGAGCTGGAAGCCAGACAAGACACCCTGCCTGAACAGCACTGAAACATGATGGATATATCCATTACCATGTACGCAGTTCAAGCCTTCGCAAAAAGCTGTACTTCATATAGAATACATCAGGCTTGCATCCAATGGAATCAGTCCCAAAAACGTAACTCCTAAATGATTTCCTTTACTGGGAAGTATTGCACTCATTTCTAGTGGTTGGTTAAATGTTATGGAGTCAATTCTGTTGTTAGTGGCTGAAAAACTAAACCCTTGGGGAATAATTTACCAGCTTATTTATTCAATAAAGACAGCCATCTAGGCAGTATTCAATGGAGAAAGAAAAAAAAAAAATCTGCATACTCTTTTCCTTAGAGCCAAATTCTCTGCTATGAGAGAATACTTTTGAAGAGGATGAAAGTACAACTAGGGCCAGATCATGGCAAGAGACCAAAGTGCTGAAACAGCTTAGTCAGCATCTTTAAGTAGCACAGAAGGTTGGAAAAGTGGAATTCAATTTATTTATATAGTAACAAGCCTCCTCAGGGAGACAGGGAGGCCAAGAGCCTCTATTTTTTATATCCTCAGATAAGTCTGACTTTACCGTCTCTTCAGCATCCTTTTTAAGTTGCCCTGTTTGTAAATATTCCAGTATCATTATTCCACATAAAACAATATTTTGTTGCTTTCTTCTGGCCTTCAGGAAGCAATCTGAATACATTTGTGTAAAAAGGAAATAGAACGGTTTGCCATGTTAACATGTAAATGCAGAAACATCTAAGAGAAATCAAGGATTTA
This sequence comes from Pluvialis apricaria, assembly GCA_017639485.1. NCBI lineage: Eukaryota > Metazoa > Chordata > Aves > Charadriiformes > Charadriidae > Pluvialis > Pluvialis apricaria. The sequence continues at coordinate 29,013,396 of CM030010.1, forward strand.
CCTGTCAAAGACAAGTAAAGACAGCAATCAGGCCAAGAAGACAAAATAGAGTTAGAACAAAGTTCTTACTAAATGCCCACAATATTAAAAAAAAGCCAACAACAGGAAAAACCACCACCAAACACACAACTTCAAGTTATCCAGGTAAGTTTTCTACATTTAAAAATGTGTTTAAGTTTTAGCATATCTATTCATTCCACAATACCAACTCATTTAAAACAAAAGTTCTTAGATTCTAGAAAACTTGTCATTGAGATTAACAGTTGAATGTAAATCTCCAGTAAATTTGGAAATAAAAAGTATCTTAATAATATTATTGGCCAGATGACCCCCCTATATAGAGAGAATAGTGTTTACAAAAGTTTTAAGAGAAGGATGAACATAGATCTAGAACCTGCAATTTCAAGTTACATCAGTAATAGCATATATAATAATAATAATAGTATAGTAATGTAACAATATATACTTTTTGAAGTGGATGTTTCAGTGGCATAGCATACCAGTAAGATCAAAAAAAAAAGAAGACTAATTGGCAATAAGTCTTGCAGAAACTGGCAAATTTGAAACATTTAATTATGCCAGTCACCAGAAGTTTTTAGAGTGCTATTCGCAGCGAATTACCAGCAACCACTGGAAAGCTACAACCCAATAATCCTTCAGTAATCTTCCTATAGCTTCTTAAAAGATACGGTAATACAAAAATAACTTAAAATAATTGGATACTTAATTTCTCATTTCCAGTAACTGCTAAGCTAAATCTACTTCTAATGGCAGGGGGGAAGGATAAAGAGGGGAAGCTGTTGCTGTGGAAATGCACCTGTTAACCTACAAACAAACAGAATATAAACCACACTTGTTCAAATTCATTCAGAACTCAAAATACATCATGCATGCCAAAAGCGCCTCAAAGAACCAAAATTATTATAGAAATAATTTGACAGATGCAGTGATGTTTGATAAATTACTAATTTCACTCAATGTAATAAAGTCACCAACATATTCGCATCCTGTAGTTATGGCAGTACATGCTAAATAAAGTTGATTCAGTTATGTGCTTTATTATATAATGGTACTCTAGGCAGAAGTTCAGTCTTATGAAAATGAAGGGTCTATTCCTGTTTACATGGCAATGACTTGCAATACTTGTTGACACTTCCCAAATAGATAGGAAAGACCAGAAAGTGTCCAAGTTTGTTTGGGTTTTTTAATTACAAACTTAAATGCACAGAATATTTGGATAAAATTCTGTTTCTCACACATTATTCCATCATGTAAGGTACATCATATCTTAAGAGCAACATAAATTTAAAGGTAAGAGTTAAACACTGATGCCAACCAACCTCCACCCTTTCCTCTAAATTTCCAGAAATAGGCAAGGCACTCAGATCCTCAGAGACTTTAGCCAGATCTGTTCACATGGGACATCTTAGTCCATTTAACTCTTAAACAGAGGGCATTGCTTGCAGAAGGTTTAAAAAAAGATTTACTAAGGTTGACAGACATTTCTTGGAAAGTAGAACAGCTGAGGACAATTCCTCTGAAAATTGGAGTAATGTCACCTACAGTCCATACGTGCAGGGTCTGTGGGCTACAGGGATGGGGGCAGGGGATCTCAAAAGAACTCCTTTTTCTGTAGAAGAGAGGTACTAACCCTTCCTTCTGTCCTCCACACCTCAAACAGCAACAGGCAGGGTGCAACTCTAATCTTGAGAGCAGAAAAATAAGATAAACAATGATCACATCCTTCACATGTGGTAACAACAGAGTAGTTTCCCTGAATATTTCGGAAGCCCTCCTTACATCCTTGTACAGCTGATCCACATTTTGAAGACTTTTTGGCAACAAAGCTTTTTGGTTTTAAAATGACTAAGTGTAAAACATGGTAGATGGTGACAAGAATGACCCAAATAAAAGGCAATTCCTTTGGGAATACAGTACTGAGCACATCTGTGAGTTCTCTGTTGTATCCCATATACATCACTTGCTCTCTCCTTTACCCATTCAGTTTCCACCTAATACATCAGATCACAACCAGAAAATGTGACGCCTTCTGCTGTGGTTGCACCAACAGCAGATAGAAAAAAAGTGGTATTTAAAAGAATCACCAGAAGGCAAAGACAAGTGAAGCTTCCATATAAAACATTCTGAATGCATCATGGCCGACGGTGGAAAAAGCACAGATCACGCCACAGTGGCACCACCTTCCAACACAAAGACTTATCAGCAAGAAAATACTGTGATGTGACATTTCTAGAACATTCTACATATCCTCAGCAACATACATTCAGCAAAATGAGAGACCACCATTCCCATCCTTTCTATAGTGAACAAACCTAAAGAGGAGAGGACAGAATGACTTTGGCGACTTTCTCCTACTTTTACTTATTTTCAGTATCAGCCTTGAAGTTGATATGGCAGAAATCAAAGGCATGACAAGCAGCAAGTTCTTGCCTAAAAATATTTCTTTGATGACTACCAGGAAACTTTCCTGATCTGTTTTAATCTGTTGTTTTTATTGCAAAATATGCCTTCAGTGGATGAAACACAGAATTTTTACGTGGATACTATAAACAATGACAAACAAAATTAGTCACTCACTTTCCTGCCTTCTCTACATTACAGCTTTCTGGTTTGGAATCCCCATAACAAATCACTCCTTGGGATTCATTTAAACTTCTGCCAGCAATGGCGGGCTACCAAAAATAGGTCAACAATTGAAGTTCGTTTCTGTGTTGCTCTGTATTGCCTTACTGCAGATGGCTATGCCACAATTCCCAGATGAAGGGCCTACAAATGGCTGGCTGGCAGTGCATCACGCAACAGTGCTTTCATAGGAATTGGTATCATTCCTGCCACCTTGTTGTTTTAATTGGATTGTCAATGCAACGAAAATTCTTCCTTTTCCTTCTATTTTTTCTGAAGGAAGCAATAAGAATTCTTGAGCGGGTGTTTCAGAAGAATGAGAGTGTGACTTCCTTGTACAGTTAATTTAACACTATAAACCACACTTGGAAAATAAGTTAATTACAATATTTACTAGATTTTATGTGACAAATATGGTGTGCAAACTGCAGGACACAGTCTCTTTTGTGTGCAAAAGTAGGCGAATCTATATTATCTATGTTACCTAGTGCTTATGTGTAAAACTTATAGAAAGATTTTCTCAGTAATTAAGATGACTAGGATGAAGTAGTAATTGGGTGGAGGAGAGTATCCATGTGAAATTATCTCCTTAAAAACTAGAAATAATTAACTAATAATCCAAGTTATTAATGACATTCTGTATTCAATAAATATCAAGCATGTTAGTGTTCCATGTATTTTTTTTTTAAACAGATTCAACAAGCTTTCCGTGAGCACAGCCAGAGACTACACAGCCTCATTCACGCTAAGAACTAGTAATTTTATACTTTAAAAAAAATTATATATATAATAAAACATTAAACATAAAATGTTTTCCCCGACTCAGACTTCCTTGCTGGAGGCTGTGACCGGTGACACCCCTCAGCCTGTTTACACAAGTTTGTGTGCTCTTTTTGTTCCCAAGTCTGTCAAAGGAGCCAACCTGCTTCCTCTCCCCTCTGAGACCCCTTCTCCCGCACCAAATCAGCTTCCAGATAGGTTCCATACAGCCAACAGGTCTTAGGCTTCTCAGACCTTACAAAAATAGACTAAGCTTCTACGCGTACAACATTAACGTTTATGTTACCATAAGATCTATACAAATGCAAGAGCGACAGGAATGGCAAAGTATTATACAACCATCCATACTAAATCATCTGCAGTAAAGGATAAAATTGGCCGGGGGGGAGTTAGCACTTCAGTGGGAGCAGTCTTGACTGCATTAAGAAACTTGCTGTAATATTCTTTTCTTTATTCTGTCTTAAAGACCAGTGAGTTTACTCAAGAACTTTTTAAGAACAAATTAATGTATTTTGACTCACTTGCTATACAGTATTTGCTGCCTCATAAACAGATCCAGGGGGAGCTTCCAGCCACCCATAGGCTTCAGAAACAGTTCGGTGTAACTTATTCCTTGGCTTAATGACTTTTGCTCTGTCTGCTTGGTGCTGCACCAGTAGGGAGTTCAGCCCGCAGAGGCTCTGTGCTCTCACCCCTTGAATGGGGTAGGAATATGCCATTGCTCTCTATTGGCAGTAGTTTGCTTCCAGATCAGTTTCAAGATGCTGATTATCTTTTTTTTTTTTTTTTGCCCTGGACTGACCCAGCAATTGAAGCTGTTTTGCCTTGCTCTTATACAGCTTACTCAAAGACATAGTCTGGAGCAATGAAGGTTTATGAGACTATTTTCCCCCCCGCTCCCTCACACAGTGTTCAGTACTGCATTAAAGTGACTGAGATTACTGACGTAAGATCTCCAATTAGACTGGCCTTCAAAAGGAATATAAGCTTGCTCACGGACTAACTCTCTTCCTTGTTATTTCAGTTATTAGGGATTTTGCAGTTTTAAAGCCTGAACAAGGATTCTTCATACACCTGTCACTGATAAGGCAATTACACATATTTGTATGTCCAAAGTCCTTCACATGTAGGAAAAGCAGAGGCTTCAGCTTCCAAAAAGAACTCCTATTTTTCCAGTGGTGCTCCTTAGGGCCTAGTATTTATTAAACTTAAGTCTAATGCAAGATTTATCAGGCTATTCAGGGCTTTTAGCTTCTCTCACATATGGTTTGTTTATTTGCTATTTTGCCTCAGCAGTTCATGCAGTATATAAATATGTATGACATTCATTTAGCATTTATATGGGTACGAGCGAATACATACCAGGTGGCCCTGTACAGAAACAACTGGTCTCCTAAGCCTGAACAACCTGAAGTCTGTTATGTCTTAACCCCAAAGCCCCCTTATGCAAAGGCTAGAATTTACTCATTTAGCTTAATTGACTTTGATATGTTCAATTAAAAATTAAGGAATTTTCACATCATCATTTAGCATGAGTTTGGCTATTGCTACAAATAATAGCATCCACTTTAAATCGCCTTGTGTATTCATAAGAAATCTGCACTGTGTCACAATGGTGATGCTTCATGTTATGCGTTTCATTTTTCAGAGGTTTTAAAGAACTATTAAAAAAAACCCAAAACTTTTCTTGCAGCTCCATAGCAGTCCTTCTCTTTAAAAGCCAGATCCTTACAGGTACCAGCAGTCTTAAAATATGTTGTCAAATAAGAAAAAAAATTTGAAATTAGTACATTTAAAATTCCAACCAAAATGAGAGCGAAGTGCTATGCCAAGGATCTTTGCCAGCTGGAAGCTGGTATCGTGTGAAGAACTGGAGAAGTATAAAGGATCACATAGTATTTCCCTTAAACTTTTCCAGCAATTTGAGACAAATTCCTGGAAAAACAGTAGCTATCTGAAACAGGTCAAAGATTTGGAAAGCTAGAATATATTCTGTCTGAACAGGATAAAATTATCCGTCAAGAGGGGGTAGATCAAATAATGGTGTACAATCACATAATGCTACTATCTCTTTCTACTTCCATAAAATGTATATTCCTAAGCACTGAAGTGTATGCATACACAAAGCAATACCTAGTCAAATTAGAAGTAACATTAAGCTGGAAGAAATTTGATTTTTAAATTTCAGCACTAGCTTTTTTTATTTTTATTTTCGCTTTTTAAAACGCAGCCCTCAATAACTTTGAATCAGTGTTGCAGGATCAACTAGCACATGCTCTAAAATGAAGGAAGCCAAAGATAAAGCCGTTCAACACCCCACACCTATAATCTAGTTATCAACCCTCCGTCCCAGTTCCCTCCTTTCTGTCCCTCGATACACGTAGCTCTATCTTCTTTTTTATTACCAAAACACAGTGCCTGTCGTCAGGCTAATAAAACACGAAACAAACTAAATCGTTTACACCAAATCTGCAGTTTCCGAGAACTCTTCACCCAAGAATAACTACACAGGTCATGCCTAGTATTTCTCCTTTGCAGACCACGTGTGCCAAAAGGAAGAGGTTTACTCAAGGTCACCCAGTGAGTCAGCAACAAACGATGAAAAGGACTCGGGGCAGCTGAGTCCTATGTGCTTGGACTGCAGCTCAGCAGTTAACCCTGCCTCAGAACACCACCTGCGCTTTCTATGCCTAACAGCATCGGTTAGCCCTGTTAAGACACAAATTGAGCAACCTCTTTGATGTTCAGTTTGTAGGATATTATTAGTAAAAGCTTCAATTCTAACAGCAAAGTTACAAGTACCTACATTTCTCAGAGTTATGTAGCAGCTATGAAGGGCACAGACCCTGCACGCTCAATAAAGACTTCACATTGATAGTAAAAATGACACATGTATGTACACACGCAAATTCTGTGCTTCTCAGTATTCTCTTCCAGTTTTCTAAAGAGACTTAAAATTTAATAAATATCAGAATCCAGCTAGCATATTATTCCTCCTACTCATAAAAGTGAGATTTTTCTTCTCAGAGATAGCATGTTAAAGTGATTCGCAGGAGGAGATGACAGACGTTTCATTCTCCCAGAAACCTTGGCAATTCCAATTAAACAAAGACAAGGGTAACAGTTTGAAACAGGCACTGTTTGATACAAAGACATCACTATCTTTCAGTAAAGGACTTCACGCTAGTTCTACATGAACAAAGAGCTGGTTCCAATTAAAATCATAGTAATGGGGGATGGGAGAAGAAATCAATCCAAATGTGCTTCAGATACTTGCCTTTACAGAACAAGCAATGGAGTGACATCCCTCTCCAGCCATTTTGCCAAGAGCACTGTAAGGAAGAGTGCTGTAGAGATACAGTAAAATGTAAGCATGCTGGCTGTTAAATTCTAGTTCTCTGTTAATTCCAGTCCAGTTATTTACTGAACTTAATTCTTCGGGTGTCTCTACCATGAGGATTTCATGTCTGACAGTGGCATGGTTCACAACAGATCGTATAGAATTTTACAACTATTACTGAAAATGCATCTACCAGTCAAAAGGTATTTAGGTATCCAGAGATGCATAGAGCTCATGATATTTCTTAAAATAGGCAATCAATATATGTTGATAAGCACAACTTATCCACCACAGATTTTTCAGTCTCTAAGACTGAACGCTACAAGCCCTGTTTCAGTTACTGCTATGCACAGAAAGAGCAAAGGCTTTGACATTTTTGGTTCTGCTTTAATTCAATAGCAGCACTAAAGCCACATCTCACATGTATAAATGAAAGTCTAAGACTATTGCATACCAGAACTACAAACTCAATACAGGTTTTTTTTTTCCATATACTGGATTATATTCTCCCACTGCCCCATCTCCTCTCCCATCTTCATGTTCTACAGAGAATGAACTCTCTCTCTCTTGCCATTGGAGACAAACACCTCATCACTTCTTTCCATCCTCCTCATCACATTAATATCCTTTGTATGCCATGATTACTAAATACCTTTTCTTCTAGCAATGTTTGGGCTGATATATATCTAATTAAAGTCAGAACAAGTCCTCTTAGCTCATCACAAGCAAGCTTTTGAAGATTGCTTCTTTCATTTCAGACCTGATTAAAAGACTGCATGGCCAAGGCCTTGTCTAACATCCACAGACATCAGTTGGATTTAACAAAAGCTAGGCAAGTGCCCCTGCCTGCAAATGCTGCCTTGCCAGTTTAAAGAGTCACTGTCCTTTCATGAAGAGTAAACATCTGCAAACAGGGATTGAGGAAAAAATGTTGGAGTGATTTTGGTCATAAAGGAACAGAAAGGCAGGAATCCACTGAGTTGTATTTTAACAGAGCTTTGTTTTCACTTTTATATCATGAAGTTCAGTTTCTAGCCTTCCTAGGAAGAGCTGGAAATATCAGCTGTGAAAATCTAAGCGTCCTATAAACATGGCTGCCACAACCTTCTCAAGACACATTAGAGAAATTAATACGAGTTCACTAAGTAAATAAATTAAAAGTAGAAACACACCTCCCAAAGCCTTGTATCCAAAATCCTTTTTTCTTCCCTTCCTCACACATTTTTATCCTATAGATATAAATTTACATACACACAGTAACACATACACTATACACGAAAGCAGGATGCTGTCATTAAATGCTGTTCAGAAATATCTACAGATTTGGCAGCAAAAGTCTGTTTCTGGGATGCTCCAGACACAGTGACCCCACCAAAGCATTACGTTGGTGTTCACAAAGGTCCGGAGGAACTTGAGCTGGAACGTGCAATATCCCAGCAAAACAGCCATGCTCCATAGCGGTGACATGGAGAGGAGCCAGCCCAAGGGGCACAGCGCCCAGGGAACATACGCTCAGCAGGGTGGGTTTTCCTGCGGTTGTTACGCTCCCTTTGGCATTTCAGAGATCTGTTCTTACAAACGTGCAGAATATCCACCTTTCAGGAACATGAGTGTGGGGACCAGGCACAGAGGCAAACCCGCTCCTAACATTTCCACAGAGTTCCTTGCAGCTCTCATCGTCATGACATATGCTGAGCTGAAAATCCTTGCTGGCCTGTCAGCAGTAACATAGCTCAGCTCATTTTACTTTGCAAGTTCGTAAACTTCAAGCTCAGCAGCCTTAACTGCGGCTCAGGGCTGTTCTCTTATCTCCAAGCCTGTGCACAGTTAACTATGCCCTTTCTTTTGCTGGTTCACTCTCATACACACACCCATCTATTGTTTTTAAATGTCCTACTAAATTTGCCAAGAAAAAAAAAAAGTAAACCCAATTCCAGAAGTGTAAACTTACTCTACATTTTTTTTTTCTCTATAACACGTTAATTTTGAAATTAATATTCTTCTAACATTATGTCAGGAAATATCAAGTCAAACGTGTTGCAATATCAAATACATTGTATCAAATATTTTTATGCACAATTCAGTTAAGATTGTTTATCTCAAATAAAATTATCTGCAATACTAACTACAACCTGATCTGTTTTCCTGACAGCTACAAGTATTAGTTTATTTTTCGCTTTCTTTATACCACCAGCTTTAGTATGAAGTATGAAATAATGAACTTTCAAAAAAAATTTGTGCATTGCATTACTATCTACACCTTGAATGCTGAACAGAATTGTTCTGAGAAATTCTTTGTCTGATTTCAGGTTGGTTTGTTGTTTTTTTCCTTTGGTTTTCCCACATTTGATAACCCACTTGGCTTTGTACCACCCTTTTTTTAACTGTGTATTTATATAAACACCTCCCAGTAAACAAAGTTTCAGATGAAATAGACTGCTGCTTGAGTCAGCAAAGATACACTAGAAAAAGGGAACTAACATATGCATGCTACTGCATCAAAGTATCCATATTTATTAGGGACAATGGAACAATAAAGTCAAAGAAAGTGCAACCATCAGCAGAAGTGCACATGTTGCTGATAAAATATATTGAAGAAGCCATGTAAAAGGGATGCAGCCCTTAGATACAACTGAGCTGGCTTATACTTAGTCCTTTTCTACACAGCAATAGTTTATATATATCTTTTTTATATATATTTAAATATATATAGAAAATACACACATACACAACATACAAGATAAAATATTTTTTACCAACGTGGCAGTTCTTATGCATCTTCTCTCTAAACCAGGAAAACATTTTTAATGTCGTGTCATTTAGAAGTCCTTAAAGGGGTTAAAATGGATAGATGTAAACTTTGAACTTGTATTTTTGGCACAGATTTCCTTCATTAAAAGGTAAGCCTATAGAGGACTAATGCTGTGGACACTACCATTTATGCGGTGGTGAAGGCATTAGAGTGCTAATCACCACCCTCTGTGCATATCACCTAATAGGTCAGGGTGTTCGGTTCATTCATTTTGGTTCAGCGCAGCCCAAAGGCTTTTAAGCAAGCTGTTCACTAGGTTGCATGTACCCATTATAATTTAAAATCTAGCAGACATTACAATTCTTCATTTCCACATGTATCACCTTGAGGAAACCTGCACTAGATTTCTTCTGTCCTCATACATCCAACATTCCCCTAGAAGCTTTTTAAGAACTTTGTGGGATTCTTCGCAATATTCTTTAACGATGGCAATTTATTTGCTGAAAGCATAACAGCTGTTGTAAAACAGACAAAATTCAATTAAGCTTTATACTGGAACATTGCTAAGCATGAAGTGTTACTGTATTTCAAATGTGATGGCTGCAAAGTTAATCAATTTCAGACCACTGAATACTTAATACAATGGAGGAAAAAAAAATTTAAAAATAGCTTAATTAAGGTTTACTGGATACAATATATGTGACTTAGCCACCTAATTACAATCGATTTTTAAATACCAAGCCAAGCAGTAATATGTGGGGATAAAATAAAATTTTACCTATAGGATAATTGCTATTTATTGGTACTATTTCACTCAGAAGGTAACAGAAAGTAAGTGGTCACTTCATTCCACAAGATCCTCTGGCTGCTGTACTGCAATAGGATAAATTATCCCTTCCCTTTTGGTTTTAATATTTATGAAATATGACTTCATACTGCTACAAGCAAGCGCTCAGCATGTTTGCAGAAGGAAGAGGAGAACATGATTTACGCAAACGGAACTATACTCTCTTATACATACACTACCTGTTTACTCTAAGCTCCATGTAACTTGGTAATTGTATTTGGCAATTTTACGGCAATCATCTGCTCCAATTCCAAAGGCTAGAAGTGTGGAATAAAAGGGAAGCCCCCTTAAACCACTCTTTGGAAATGTGTTGTAACGTGAAGAATATCTCCATTCTTGTTAAGAAGCAGAGTTATTAAAACTTTGTAAGTACTATTACATTGTCCCAATAAGAAACTGTTGAAATTGAGAAAAATAATGACTGAATTTTCAGACCTGAGGTCCCAATTCAAGAGCAGCACCACAGATTTCTAAGATAGAACAATAACATGAAAGTATTGATCAATAGGAATCCAGGTAAAGTATTGGTTGATACATAATATTTGCTTAACATAATATATATATTTTTTTTTAAATAAAATAGTTGCTAGTCTCAAAAGTGAGGCCAGGATTAAAACATGAACACGTAATTTGGTTTTGACACAAAACATGAACAGATACAAGAACTTTTATTCAGCTCAGATCTTGACTAAACTACAAAGGCAAGGCAACAAGTTAAAAAACAGTTGTTCCCTGACCTGGCTCCTGCTAATTACCATTTCTGGTTTTATTGGGTTTTAGCCTAATCGAGAAATTTAGTTTAAGTCCAATCTACACTACAAACGATAACTGTATTAAGCACAGCAGCTTACTGGCTTTGTTGGATCATTAGCACCTCTCAGTGAATGTCAACTGCAGGACACCACTCGCTTGGGCAAACGTGCTTCTGAGCCTCAGCTGTGTAGCCAAGGGAGCCATCCAACCAAGCCAGCACTCCTCAGTGCCCTTCGCCTAACCCAGAAATCACAACCTGTTACTCAGAGCATCACACAGATTAGTAGCATTTCTTAGAGGATTCAGGTAGCTCTAAACCAACAAAAACACCTAGCAAGGGCACATAAAAGTATTTTTCATTAGTCGTAACACCAGCTTTCACATTTCTTTGCTGATTGCCAGTAAGACAGAAGACACCAGATTCAAATTCCCTTTAAAGACAGTTGAAATAAAACCATGCATCTATATATAATGATCTATTTTATTTGAGAACATGGTGTATTATATGCAATAAAATGCTTTATCTGCAGAACTTCTTCAATATTAAAAAAGGATGAGCTTGAAATGCCAAAGCCTAGAATTATGTCTAGAAAATTTTACCACGTGATCTTCAAGAAGGGATTCTTATGTTACTACTAACAATTAACAAAAAAGACATATATAATTAAGAAGAAAGTTTGCTATGAACAAGTAAAAGCATAAATAAAGCAGGTAAGTTATCACTTGCAACATCTTAACCACACTATCTAAAAGGTCCCAAGTAGCACATACCCAGAAGTGCCTTTAGGAACTTAACAACATACTGTGCATCTGTCTCAAAAAGCAGACAAACTAGTGTCTAAAGTATACCATGTCTCCAGGATCTCTGAGATAGATAAAATTGAAATTAGTTGGCAATAAGGAAGTTGTATAAAGTGTCCTGTATCCAAAACAATCACCTGTAGTATTACCATTAACTATCTGCAGAGTTACAAGTCTGCATACTGCTGTCATACTGCTGCAAATAGGCAAAATGCATCTGGTATGTTCAAGCATCACCCTCACACGTGAGGGAATTCCCTTCATTACCTTCAGTCTAGAGTACTGCATCCAATCTTGTGCAGAAATAGGCCATTTAAGAAGTCTGGACGGAAGCCACAAGAAACAGCCTAAAAGACATGGCTGAAAAGAATTGGGATTGTTAACCCTGAATAAAAGAAGACAGAGACGTGACGAGTCTTTGCATCTGGGAAAGGTTGTTGCCAAGAGAAAGAGGAATAAAGTCCTCAGTGCGTTAACTGGGAAGCAGATGATAAAGTTAGGACAGATACTGTGAGGGAGAGGGGGATCCAGGAAGACTGGCTAACCAGAGAGATAGATAACCTAGAAAGAAGACACCTAGAAAGATCCATCAAATCTTTCTGAGAAGTCATCTCCATCAGGCAGGCAATTAAGAACAAGTTGCCTTGTAGTGCTTTATCTATCCAGTAGTGCCCAGTAGTGCTTTATCTATCCATCCAGCTCTCAGGAAGGACAATGAACTAAGTAATGTTCAAATACATTTTTTTTTTATTCCTTTACAGATTTTTTTTTTTTTGGGGGGGGGGGGGAAGGGGGAGGGATATGGATAGATAAATTTATCTCTGCATTGCATGTCAGTTCTGTAAGAGTATTTTTCAAATGTCTCTCCACTAATTTAAGGGTCACTTAAATGCCAGGCTAAGATAATGTGATTGTTTAGAGGAGTCTCAAGGCATTTTGAAAGGGCAATGATCTAATGCTCACTGCACTTGTCCTATCAATCACCATACTTGCAGTATTTTTTGTGCATGTTTTAAACACAGCACTGCACAGGAGGGCTTCTTTCTTTTTAAGGACAGAAATCAGTCAGGGTACCAAATCCCAATCTAAACCACACATTGTCTCAAAGGTTTTAACAGACTAGCTTATAACCAAATGGCTTTAATCACCTGTTTTCATACAAGCAAAACATGACTTAGGCTCGCTCGTCTACACAAAAATTGTGTAGAATTGGTTCTATGAAACAAGCAACGCAGAAATTATTTATTGAATTCAGTGTGTTAAGAACCTCTCAAAAATCAAACATCCCAACCAACCAAAAATCATTATTTTTTTCCTGGGCTGTTTTTAATAATTTCTGATTATAACCTCATATTAATCAAGAATTACAAAGAAAATGAAAATCATCATGAATCTCAGCTCTACAGAACTAAATTTTAAGCCAGAATTTAAATTTAACCCCTTAAGTGATGTTCAAATCCACTACATTTTCCTATCCTTGCATAAGTTTTTGTAAATTTTATTAACATGTAAATGAGAGAACAATCAAGAACTACTTATTTATAGTTTTATGAGCTGCAAATCAAGATGCAAACAGCACAGGCAGAGCAACAGCACCAATACAGCTGAAAACAGCTGTACATGACATACAGAACACAAAACATATGCAAATAAATGTGCTCACAGATCCTGGCACATTTTTAAGGAACCACTAAGAGTAACCAGTTGGGGGGTAGGGGTGGTGTTTGCCTGTTTTTTTCCCTTCACAGTTTTTAATTCTAGTTTTTCTGGCAGTACACCTTGCTCTGATACAAGATACTAACAGATTTTAGAACTATTGCCTGTATTTTTCTTTTCCAAGGTGACTCTGGTACGACTGAGCCTTCCTGATGTGACAGGTAGTCAACTCAAAGTTCATAGCTGGTGTCAGGCAGGTTGGTGTTGAATATCTGTAGGGGGAAGATACTAAATGAAACCGACACTGATTCTGTAACAAGTGCACTTTTTCTTCTTCAGCCATTGCTCTTCACAGGAACGTGCATAAAAAGAATATAGTTACTCCACTGAATTTAACAATGCCATGAACATTATGTCAATGTTGTTAGCCTTCTTTTACTATTTTTTGTTTGCATAACACTAGTCCTGCCACACCAAAACAGCTGCAGTGGGCAGATGAAGAACACCCCTCCTGGGGTAAATGCTGGATTCTGACAGTCCCTTATTGTCATCATCTGAATGAATAAGGCCTTAGACAACTGAGTATTTCAGCACGAGGGTCTGGGTAGGAAGGGAGAGTCTCATGTTCACTCTTATAGCACCCGCTTAACGGTTAAGAATGAAAAGATGATTTTTTTTTAATGTCTTTTTAATTATTACCAGTGTTCCCATGTTTGAATAGCAGTGACTGTTAACACTGCGCAGCATTGTTGGAGAGAATTCCTAGTTATCCAGGTGATAGAATAGCAGGACAGGATGGCTTGGCAGGGACGTTAGGAGGTCTCCAGTTCAACCTCCTGCTCAGGGGGGCAGCTCTGAGTTCTGACCAGATTGCTCAGGGCTTTATTCAGCCTGTCTTGAAAACTTCCAGGGATGCCTGCAAACCCCTCCCAGCAGCCTGTTCCAATCCGTTTCTCACTAGTACAGGACCTCTCTGCACAGCGTATTCTAGGTTGCTCATGGTGCACTGAAAATACATCCGTGTTCAACAGCTGAGGCTGTTCTGAGAAGAGCTTCTGCCACTAAGCATTACAGTTCTTAAAACTTGCAGAACTCACTCTTTCCTTTAAGAACAGGTAACAGGGGTCTGTTATCCCTGACCTTGTATGACGTATCCCCCAAGGCAATTAACACAGACTATATTTTCCTTCCCTGTATTCCTTATTAATCTACTAGACATTGGAACCTGCAGTTACTACAACTTAGCTCAAAAGAACATCCACAGACAAAATAGACACAAACAAAAATAACTTTGTTTCACTGACTATTTTTTCATCATTATACTTAATCACAGTCTCCTTCCATTTTAATTCACTGCTTTAGTCAAAGAAGGACAGGGGAGATGAGAAAAATAATACTATTCATATAAACACATAGGTGGTGAACAGCTATCAGTCTTTTCACACACTTCTGAAATACACCATAAACATTTTAACAAAACCAAATGTTACAAATTTTCTACAGCTTTACTGCTAAAAAACTCCATTCCGTCATAGATCTTTGGCCAGATGGGGCAGTAAGAGCTGCCCCATCCTCCATCTGAACAGGAATAATCAAATACAAATGAAGTAGGAAAAGAAAAACTTGCTCCCTCCTCCAGTGTACCATTTGAGAGAAGTTCTAAACACTTGCAGATTCGTGCATATAATACAGCTTATGAACATTTAATATTTGGGCATACTAACACATGGGTACAGTGCAATGGGGACAAGATAAACACCGAATTGAAATGATTGCTCCAAATGTATTCCATCTCAATATGCAGCTCAACACAAAAGGCATCTTCCTTATCACCTCAAATCTTAAATGATAGTGGACCTATTTGCACAAGTACCAGGAGCGATTTTTTGCTGTGTGGTCAAGGACAATACAGACAATCATCTTTTTAAGCATCAGTTCATTACAGAATAAATAATTGATCAGTATTCTACTGACTCCTCTGCAATTATTCAAGATTGTTAGCAGAATAACTTCTGAGAAGAAAAAACAAAAACAACACACACACACGATGTGTTTTAATTTAACTGGCATTGCTCTGAAAGTGGCAAATGCACATTGGTTGAACACAAAATATAAACGCTACGTTTGTTCAACCAACTGCAAACTTCCTACAGTCTGATTATAGCAGCTTTGATGCAGCAAAACACAGAACACAAACTTCTGTTTACTACAAAAGAGTTGAGAATTCTCAAGACTTCCCAAAACCAAATCTTTCAGTGCCCACAACTGACTTGACATGTTGAGATACAGCATGTTTGTTTGACAGATCTGCCTTTATAAAATGCATTTTAAAAGTGGATTAAGGACTTGGAAATTGTTCGTACTTTCACATGTCATCATGATAATAAATGCAAACAATATAAAGATGCCATTTTAAGATCTGATTTTGTACTTTAGCTGCCTTGTACACGATACACTGACATAATAAGATTAACATCAGTTTAGCACTTTCTATGCTTCCTGTATATCAGTATTATTTATTGAGATTAGAAGAAAATAGTGAATTCCAAACAGTTGTTTGCACATTTTAATGACACAGCTTGACTATGATATATCAGTCAGGTCACCATGTTGATTTCTTTATAATCTTTTATAATGTATTGCTCTGTTTTACAGTAATATGTTACAACCACCCTCCACTTCTGCATGGATAAATTGATCTTTATTAAGGAAGCCCAGATCGTAAAATGCTATCCAAAGAATATGTTTCTCTCTCTATTAATATACATGAGGGAGAGAGGGAGAGGTTGAGGCACAGCTGGGAATCAGACACCCAACTGAAAAGAACCAGGTAATTAAATCATTCTTTAAAGCTATCTATCTCCCCACTTAAAAGAAACATTATACAAGTTAAGCCCCTGATCTGGTGTGCAACAAGAGTCTATCCATCACATGCAAAACAAGTTTGAGTACTTACTACTGGCATTAATGCTTCCTCACTGCTCAGAGCTAAGATTTGGGTCAATAAAGCACCTGCATTTGGATTTTAATATAACTTAGAGTAGTTGGAGAAATACTATGTTGGCAGTACTTTGGTCTTCATAGAGTCTCTAAACTGCAGAGACCAAAAATAAATAAATAAGCAAGCAAGCTCTGCTTCTTTCTTATGTGGAGAGAATGGTAGAAACCTGTATCACCCCTACAGAGACTGCAGCAATCAAAACCATTTTGCATTAACAGAAAAGGTTAACAGGATATACACATACAAAAATAAAATGCCCACAATCGGGCATTCGCAGGATATTCTTCAATCTGCAAGACAGTCACACACTGGTTGCAACTGTGGTACAGGCATCCAACAACCTACCAATTCCTTTATTTTCTCTCTCACTGCTGTATTTCTAACACAAGCAAGAATAGCCTTTTAAGCTCTTAATCTCAAGAAATCCAAAATAAGATTCCTAAATCATCTGGAATATTGAATGAAATTCCAGCCATACCACTTGAAACATTAGGGCATGATGAGAAATGCCTCAAAGAAGTAAGATCTATCATATGCATCCTGATACTCAGTTGTCAACGAATCATGGGCGTATAAAGAATGGTTCTGTCAAAACAGCAAGTATGACAGCCAAATGGCACAGCTGGATTTTCATACTAAATATTTAGATTATATCGTAATGATTTTTTAAAAATATGCAATGGGTTTTAAAAAATGGTGCACAGCATTGTTTTTCATAAATATAATCTCACATAAGAAAGCTTTCTGACCTGAACTGTAAGTTAAATTAGTTTTCAATTTATAAGATAGAAATTAATTTGAAGAGAAATGTTCATTAAAACATCCTAAAAATCAGGGGTCATATATTAAAGCCTAAGGGCTGTGAACTTGAGGAAATTATCTTACATCAACTTCCACAGTAAATGAAAAAAGTGACACTATAGGATCTGCAACACCTACCAAAAAAACCCCAAACCAAACAACCAAAAAAAAAAAGTTTTGAAGTGCTTCAGAAAACAAAGTACAAATAGTCTAAAGGATTACCTTCCATCCACTAGCCTTGCTCAAACAAAACATTACAT
Organism: Pluvialis apricaria; assembly: GCA_017639485.1. Taxonomy (NCBI): domain Eukaryota; kingdom Metazoa; phylum Chordata; class Aves; order Charadriiformes; family Charadriidae; genus Pluvialis; species Pluvialis apricaria. Next base: position 29,031,030 of record CM030010.1, read on the forward strand.
CTTCACTACAAAGACAAAAGCTAAAAAGATACATAACAGGAATAAAAAAAATACAAAGGTAATTTAAATATTTTTTTCAGATACGAACATCTTGTAAGTCTGCTGTTTGTTTATAACCTACCAGAAGTCTTATTGCATTACTTCCATTTACTTGTACGCAGAAATGATAGAAAGAAATGACCAACATTCACTGGGAATCATCACACAAGTAAGACCCCCTAGAACTTCTCTGTCATAACAGATGAGTCAGCTGAATTCAAGTTAGGATACTATATCTAAAAAAAAATCTAGCAAAATCCATGTAATACCCGAGTAGCAGACTGGTCAATCTAACTGTTGGCCCAAACATGAGCATTTCATGAACATGTGAAGAACTCTAGTTAAATGTAAACCTCGGTAAACTTTACTGTAGGTGGGAGAACTAAACTTCTTTCTTCTGCATGTATTTTTTCTAAATTACTCACAGATTGGCCGTCTGTATTGCTTGTACAATATGCAATACTAGACAACAGCACAGGCTGTTGAAGAACTTAAGCATAACCATACTGGCTCAGACCAAGATCATCTAGTCTAGCATACTGTCTCTGACACTAACTGGGTACTAATCCAACAGCAGATGTCTTGGGATAAACATAAGAACAAAGCAAACAAGGGGGGAAAAAACAAGGCAAAAAGTATGGAAGAGCTCCTGTGCAAGGAAAATTGAGCGTAGAGCTCTTCAGCTTAGAACAGAGGCAGTTTGGAGGAGGATATTCATATAACGAAGGAGATGGTTAGGAATCAACTGGTCACTCTTTTCTAGAGCAAAAATATAGTAGGATGCAGATTTAGTAAAAAACAGAAGGCGGTGGCTCTTCAAGGAACAGGCAGCAAAGTAATGAAAATAATTGAAAGGACCTGTTGCTCTAGAAATTTACATGGGTTGAGAGGGAGAATGGACAAATTTCTGGGGAAAAATAATCCAGTGAAGGTTGCTAAATACAAAGAAACCACATTAAGTACAGAAAACCACTGAGCTGCAAACAGTTGGAGGATGGAAGAGTAAGTCGGAAATGTCTCATATTCTTGTCCTGCTTTTACTCTTACCCCAGACTCATCTTACTGATGCTTAGGATACTAGATACTGTGCTAGATAAAATGCAGTATGACACACTATAACTTCTACTTAAATATTACAAAAGCATATAAAAATGGGTCAACTCAAGACTACAATGAGACCTGTACTTAAGGTTTCTTGACTCTTTATGGTACTGGTCATTATCTGAGATCAAGTATCGGAGCCAGTACTACAAGAGTAGGTTTCCAGTGGTTTAGCTGCTAACAATTCACCATTTTACTTGGAGGGGGGCAGGAACACAACATCAACCCAAAACATCATTTATGTCTTGTTTTCCATAAATCTGATTATTTTAATTAGATACAAATTATTGGATTACAGATTAGAAGACCGTATTCTGATTTTTTCTTTTAGAACTTTTCTTATAAATATGATTTTTACCAAGTTAAGTTTTAATGATTTCCTCTTCAAAGTGAGTACCACTTGAAAAAGGCTATGCTGGTATTTTCTTTTTATTTCCAAGCAAAGTCTTTATACAGGTTTTTAGTTGGATAAGAATAGAGAACAAGCCTATTTCTAGTTCCAGAAATTAATAATGGACATTAAAGCACAGTTTGGGAAGAAGAGGGATGAAATAACTATCTAAAGACTGGTTACAATCTTCACCCTATATTATCATGTCAAGTTGTCATGTTGAAATGCATAGAAAAAAAAAAGCACAAAAGAGAAAAGAAAAAGCAATCTGACAGTAATTTATACAGCAGATTTCCTAAAGCTGTAAGAAAAACAAGTCCTGTTTGATATACCTTGGTTTTTTCACTCATATCTTGAGGGCTTTTCCTCAACATCACTGTACTACTTCTTATTGAAGGCTTAGGAAAATTCATAACTAAGGCATGGCATGTTTTTTCTCACTCCATAACATTTATTGTGGCTGGTCAGCTTTCTGAAAATTCCTAAAGTTGTAAAACTCACATTGCCAGAGCTGATGCGAAAAAAAATGAAAACAGTTAGGTGAGTACCAATTCACATACCTCACTAATTAGAATCAGCAAAATTGCCATTGATCACATCATCTTTCATTGAAAAACACAAGGCTTTATATAGACCATTTTTATGCTACCTCACAATAAGCATGAATTCTCAAAAGGACACTGATAAGAAAGCGTTTATTTGTAATTGTTACACTATCATCAGCGATTCTGCTTTACAAATCACTGAAATTAATTCCTTGTTTACAATTTCTTCCCCATTTCAGCTGGCATCCAATATACTTCGGTTTGGAAGAACTATTGACTGGTGAAGATTTGTTCTTTCATTTGGTTGGAGTAGCAAGTACATGGAAAGGATTTATCACATGTGCATGCGTCCACACACACACACTTGAAGCCACAAGACACAGCTCATACACCACTATTAGAGTAATACGTAGCTGATATTCATATTACATATTATATTTTGATTGATATTGTTGATTTAATATTACAGTAACACATGGTTGAAAAAAAATCTATATTTTTTGTTTATTATAAAGAGGAAATGACAAACCAGAAGATGTAGAAATTATACATGAATGACATATATGTTCCAGAGTTTCTATTGTTTCAGCAATGCTTCATGCACATCAGCAATGTGCTCTAAAAGACATTCAAAGTTCTATATACCTGTACCATTATTAATTGGCTGGCCAAATTCTGTCTGTAAAATAATACCATGCAACTCCTTTAAAGCAGTATTATCAGAAATTCTATTTCAAATAATATATACAGAACACAAGTGTTAGGCTAATGAAATGGAGTATTGCATCTACGGGAGTTTGTGTTTTAGGTGCTAATCATACGTTGGCATCCTTTAAGAAAAAGAAAAATACAGTCCTTGCAGACATATTTCAAGAAGTTTTAGGAGATTATTATGTGAAAATACATTCTGCATGATACAGCAACACTACTTAAGTCTTCTGGTCCAGTCTCAGATTTATTAAAAAAAACAATTAATTGACATTCTATGCCACATCCTCTTTTCTTCCAAACATGCTAAATTGATACCAATCACGTAAAATCTGAATTTAGAAACCAGTCCATAGTTTCTATTATGTGCATGTTTACCTTATATAAAAGCCACGTCTCCATTATCAAAAACAAAACACAGAAGTCTACATGTAAGAAGGTTAGTTCAGGCTCTTCTCATTGTTACCATCTTCACAAGAATACTTGTGCATTTTATTCAAAGAGGGAAGTACCAGCACAGTGGCACAGACCAGCCCAGATCAACCAGGCTATAGCTTCCTCACTTCGTGTCAATCACACTGGAGTTTCACACCGAGAAGACTTAAAAGGGAAAAGGCCTAACAAAGCTGAATTCAGCCTTGACAACGCTGAAGTAAAAACTGCTCTTTACCTCACTCCGTAGCAAGACCAGGAGGAAGTCCAGCAGCCCCTTCTACTGAAAACGGCTTCATATATCTAACACCCCAACATGCAATTGCATGTGTACATATGCTTTACAACAGGAAGGAATAAACTTAAGCATTTAGACAGTTTGGCTAACAGTATTTTGTTTGGGATTTTTTTCCCCTTAGAATGAAATAGAAGGAATCCTGCAGAAAATTACTGCCCAGTAATTCAGCTTTAGTCCCTCTATTTCTATTGAAATCCTGAGCCCTAACAGCTTGAAGCTTCCCTAGAAGACAAATGAATAGAGAAAATCTCTGAAAAGTTGTTGGTTTTATATCTACATACCTCTTCTGAAAGGTTCAACAAAAAAAGAAAGAAGTTGCTCGCATTTTCTAGGAGAAAACCTCCAAGAAGGGAACTGAGGCAAAAAGATTTTAAAACCTGCCCAAGATTACACAAGCAGCCTGTGAAAGAACAAACTAGGACAATCCCTTTAAATCTCATCATCAACAACTGTTACTAATCTTGTTATGAAAGCCTTACTTTTGCTTGAGGTAAGGCATGAATTTCTCAGTTGCCTCAACCTTCCTCTCTAATATCCCATTAGACTTCACAGTAAACACTATGTAAGAGTGTAAAGGCACTTAGAATTTTTTTCACAAGTCGCTGTGTTGAGTTTTTTTGTCAAAAGGTATCAACATACTGTATTTCTAACTACTTTTTCACATTATGAATAAACATCCAATAACTTTACATTCTGTCTTTGGGACTAAAGGAACATCCTAAGGCATACATTGGGATGAAGTAGTATAACATCCCCTCGAAAGTTCACAAGTGTACTTTTAGCTCACAAACATTTTCATAGCAAAACAATCCTAAACTCAGAGCCCATCTTAGACTTAGTCCATTCCACCCTCTCTAATTTATATCAATTAATTATAAAAATTTCATTTTCTTTACAGAGTGGGCTTATAGGCTACTGATTACAAAACAAATTACTTGGATTTTCAACTCCCCACCTGCTGGCATATCATTAGATCATATTACTTCTTTGGAAAACACTCTAGCTACCTCTTCAATAGCATCACTGATCCTTGCTAACATTTTTGCTTGCAGTGTTGCTTTCTTTCTGAAAAAAAAAAAAAAAAAAAAGCTCTAATCCATTTTTATTCATACACAACTTGCATTAACCTTAAATAGGCCTGGAAGCAGAACAGAAATACAGCATCTCTGCTAAGTTGCCACAAGTGTCAGACACACTGATTTACAGGACTTGTATCTCCCACTGTGTAAAAGCCCCCTGAATGTGCAGTGGTGCTCGGAAAAGAATATGGGGCTGGGGAAATAGCTGAGAACAAGGAGCACAGCATGGGAGAGAGGGAAGGGAAGGGAAAAACGGTATTTACCTATGAGAAAGGTGAGGGAGGAAAAGGCCCTCCTGGGCAGTCCTGTGAGAGGCAGCACACTCACAGCCAGTATTTGCAGCTACTAGTGGTCTCCAGGAAAGATAATGCACTAGCATACATTCCCTACAGCATATTTAAATTACTGGTTTCATCCAGATCCGCAACAGTATATTAAGCTTTCATCCTCATGTCCAGCAAAATTTAAAAGTATGGGTGATATCTGTGTTTTAGTTGCAAATCTATTCAGCTGGCTGCAGCAGAGACAGTTAGGAGACTGCAATATTCCCTACAACGCTATAGGTAGAACATAAAATAGTCATAATGTTGCTAAGTAGCAAGGCAAGGCAACAATACCTTCCATTTTCAAAGGAGTTTTTGGCAGAGAAATCTTCCTCTAAACAAGGGGAATATACACACTGCCTCATTTGCAGGACTTCAAACAACTATCTACAGTTACAGTGCAGGTGTTTTCTTGTGTAGGATGTTCAGTTTAGAGCACGAGAATTGCATGACCAGAGGATAATGCAGGTCACAAGTACTCTAGAGAACAACATAGTTGATACTTTGATCATTTGCATTTCATACAGTGCAAATATAAACCGTAATTCCAGCCTTTGACGCAAAAAGCCCATAGATCTGTGAATTATACTAGAACACGTATATACCTATCCCAACTCCAAATATTAAGTTCGTATAGAAATTTTAAAGCTGTAGCATTAAAGAATATATTATAACTTCTCTTTTCATTAGAAGCCAGTAATGAAACCTGAAACCTTCCCCCCCAATAATTTATTTGGACTATCTGCTCTTATACATGTAACGTACACTTTTACCTCCTGCTCTCGCTAACTAGCTGCCAGCCCTGAAAACTAATTGTCATCCCACTTAGAACACTGGCAAAAAAACCCAAACAAACAACTATTCTCTCTCTTTCTTTCTCTCTCTGCATTTCTGTGTGCAGACATATAAATAAAAAAATTCTGTCAACACAGAAAACCCTATGTAGAATGTACTTCTATAGAAATAACAGAAAACAACACATCAGTGTTTCAAACAGGCAAAAAGAATCAGGAGAGCCACCCCACGCCTTGAGAAATTATTTATTGATTAGTTATTGCCAAGGATCTTACCAAGCAGCTTTTCTTCAACTCAAGATGTACTTGGTTTCTTGGATTTACACAGTATTTATAATAGGACTCCCTTTGACAAACAAAGGGGCTTAAAAGGAACTTTTTTTTGTTGGTTTGCTTGGCGGAGAGACAGACTGCTGTGCTGAACCAAAGTATTTTTCCTAACTGGAAGACATATTGCCCAAAGGCAAAGAAACCACAATAACCAACCAATCAGGTTAATTCTTTGCTTTAAAAAGTGCTCAAAAAGTGGCAGAACAAGTGCTGATGATTTTGGTTAATGAGATAATCTTCAGCCTGCTTTTCCATTGGCAGGCCACTCCCCAACATGGTGGGTTCAGTTTTAATTATCTTTAACTGTTTATTTAGTAGCACCACCATAAAAATCGACCCACACTTTTAAGACCTTCTCCTGTAGTGTCTTACTTGCATTCATATCACTCTTCAGAAGTTCCACTTTATACCAGAAGTTAATTTACAATTACATTTTTGTATTACTGACCCTGATAGCAGATAACATGCTTGTGTTTGCAGTCTTACCTATTTTTATCTTATTGCAAGATATGAAAGGGCATTATATTAAATATATTAGAATACTTTGTCTAATTATTACCTCCTTTTCATTAGCCACATAGATTTATTCTTACTTTTCCTGTAACCATCTATACATAGAGTTGTTATGTGTGCTGTTAATGAGAAATTGTTTTATGACTGTTTTCTGCCCGTAAATCAACTCTGTTGGTAAGGATAGATAAATAACACAAGTCCTGTCTCCCTAAATAACTGATTGAGTTTCTAGTCACTTCTGACAACTTCATTTTGCTTGACTCAGTATAGCATGTTCTTATTTGTTATTTTCCAACCTTATAAAGATGTTGTTTCTCATTATATTAGGTCTGCTGTGGAAACTACAGAAAATATATCTAAATGCTAATGAGTACAAAACTTTTCTTTCTTAAAATCTGTAATGATCTGCGGAGTATTCTCAACTCTGAAAAAAAGCCCTATTCTGGTACTGAGCACTTATATTTGCTAACAGGAGGTTAAAAAAACAAAAGCATCTAAGAAGAAAAAAAAAGTTTCCTAAGGTATGCAGATCAGTGGGCTTTCCTAACAAAAACAACAAAACCACACTATTGTTAAGATTAATTTTTACATTATTGATTATGACTTATGGCAGAGTTAATTATATTCAGTAGTGTTCTAGCTTTGCTCTTGCCAAGTTTTCTTTCAATTTGATTGCATAATCAAACAGTTCATGTACTGCAAGATAACTGGGAAGGCTTTTTAAGCTTCCTGTAACCGTGAATTAATCTGATGAAATCCTGAGAAGCATCCTGGGTTATCATCAGACATCCTCTGTCCAAACAAATTAAGACTATTACGTATAGGGGAAACAGCAATTCTCTCGGGCAAGGAGAGGCATGAGCAGTTCTGCAGTCTAGTATTTCTGGTGTGTTAATATGAAAGGTGCACTTTACTGACCTTTAGCATCACCAACACCATGTCCATCCAGCCTATCTTAACCTTCTCAAAAATAAACTGAGACACTAGTGTAAAATTCTGTCAATGCCTTAGTACTACAAAAACAACACACGCTTCTATAGCAACCCATCCTTGAACAGCAGCATAGAAGCTGAGATGTAGAGTGGACTCCTGCCGCACCCTACAAACTTCCTCCCCCCAAAAGCCTTCATCGGTATTCCAATGGGACATAATTCATACTAATGCTTTTAAAGTGCAGGAGGAGTAAAAAAGAAAGTACCCCTGAGAAATATCTTGACTGTAAAAAACAAAACACTTAAATGGTAATAGGTTATAAAAGCAGAATTACAACAGAGCATTTCTGTAAAGTGATTTTTTTCTTACCAAATGTATGCTTTAACAAGAAAAAGAAATGCTTCCTAACTAAAAAGTTTTAAAGGGAAGTGAAAAACAGTCCTTTGCCACATAAAATCATACTGGTAATTACAAAAAGTAACTGAATTCCTACAGCAAATTATATTTAAAAACCAGACACTTGATTCACCATGTTTTTTATTTCAATTTCAAATTTTCTTACAGATACACATAATACAGATAGGAGGAAGAGACTCTTGAAGAGAATTTTCTATTCAGGTTATGCTGCTACCTTTGGACGGTATATAGATCATGATTTGAATAATTTTGTTAATTTCCTGGCTCCATCAAGAACATTAAAAACTGTGCTATTGATTTCTACGATAGCATTTTACCTTGTAAATAACAAAGTAAGTGTCGTTGAGAACCCTAATAATTCATGGAGGAAATTCAGAGCAGCTGGGCTTTGCTATTTTTAAGCAAAGCTAGACTTCATTTCACCTGCAGCACTATTTAAAAAAGAGAGAGCAACCCTTCTGCATTTCTAGAAAATACTAACTTTAGATCTGGCTGTCCCATCTACAAGGTGACTAACCAGCTTAGGAATCTGTCAGCAAAACACTGTGATGATAGTCACGTGATCAGGTTGTGAAGTTATCTGAACTATTAGGATACTTCAAGAACAAGATATTTGGAGGAAAAAAAACAAACAAACCATATTTGGAACAGGTGCTTGGCTTTGAATCCTCTTTAAAACAAGAAAGGAGCACTTTCTGGCAGAAGAGTGAATGGCATTTCATTCATTCATGGAACAGCCTGTGTTTCATTCTTGGTGAACAACGATCAGCACTGTAAAACCACGAACACAAACTGAAACCCTGGTGCATCTCAGAGCACTCAGTGACTTACATAAACACTGAACCATTTCTGATTACTACTTTTTGACTGAGTATGCGGCACACCAGCACTACGTTGTAAAGCCACACTATGCTTTTCAAGAATAGCAACATTCTTTTTAAAAAATAGTGATTTGAAGACAACAAATCCAATTCAACCCTAGTAGAAGTAGATATGGCTGGAATCTCTCTCTGTCTGGGACAAACTTTCCTGTTACACAACCAGGAGAAGCAAAGCAGCTACTACAGGACCCGAGGGCATTATGCAAAGACATCTACAACAGAGTCAAGACTAAGAATTAAATTAAATATCTGACTGAAGTTTTACCTCAAGAGGCAATTTATTTCTTCAAAACTGAAGAGGTCTGAAAAGATCTAACAGATGTAAAGACACTGGACAGTTAATTGGGAAAGTTAAAAATACTAGAAGGAGCTAATGTTGTCAAATGAACAAAATACTGTTTTCCTTCTTTCATTTTGGTTATTGCTAGCTACTGTTGAGTACAGAGAGGGGTATACGTGAGGGACTAACACTGTGCATCATAGAATCATCGAATGGTTTGGGTTGGAAGGGACCCTTAAAGGTCATCTAGTCCAACGCCCCTGCAATAAGCAGAGACATCTTCAACTAGATCAGGTTCTTCAGAGCCCCGTCCTACCTGACCTTGAATGTTTCCAGGGATGGGGCATCTACCACCCCTCTAGGAAACCTGTGCCAGTGTTTCACAGCCCTCATTGTAAAAAAATATCTTCCTTATGTCTAGTTTGAATCTACACTCTTTTAGTTTAAAACTACTACCCGTTGTATGAAATGGCTTAACAAATCTATATGTATATTTCTTTATTTTAATGATAAAATGAAGAAAAGTTTTCATTGGCCTTCTAAAGCTGACTTCTAAAATCACTACAAAATTTTTTTGTTATGAAATAGAAGTGCTACATGACTTACCTAAAATACTTCACTACCTCAAAATGTACCTCAGTTAGTATATTTGCACAAACTGTCCTTCAAACTCAAGTAAACTACAGAACAAAATACATCCTAATTTTTCTGCTTCTTCCTTATAAACGATACTATTCATCAATGTTCTAATAATTCACAAGAATAGTCAAGAGTATGGTGTTCTTCAGTAATTTTTAAAAACGCTCGACTATGTGTCTGTTCGTAACGCCTGAGAACTTATTACTCTGGCAGAAACCCATCACAGCAGATGATACTCTCTCCTGTATGAATTTAGGTGTAGAAGGATAGTAAAATTTAGTGCTAAGGGATAAAGATATATTCATGACCCACAGCCAAGAACTTATTCTTTGGCAAATTCTTCAAATCATAGAATCATAACAATGTTCCAAACAGATGAATGAGTAGTGTAAGAAGTAACATGAGTTAATCTTCCATGTCTAAATGAAGTCCTGCTACATGATAATGTGGTTTTGAATTAAAAAAAAAAAAAAATTATTTTCCCTCCTTCAGCAACAGAGTTAATGCAGCTGTGTCAAATAGTATTAAAAATCTGTCATTTATCATCCTGCAGAAAGTCTGCTTTGCTGTGGTACATTGTCAGAAACAGAACATTTTTTGCCTTCCTGACAACGCAAAATATCAGGAGGGCCTTGCATAACTAGATGTGCTAGTTTACAAGGGATGTCCTGACTGTGTAGGGCATTCCCAGCTACATGCGTTGACTTACAAGTTCTGCCTTGTTTTCAAATGGATCCTGGAGACACTTAAGTTGCCTGCACCAGACTAGGAGAGAACTGCATCACAGCATCGCTTCTACCTACCACTATTCTGCAAGCTACATGGCTACTGAAAGATATATTCAGGAGGAGGAAGGAGAAGAATTATATATCACTAAATAATGCAATTTAATTTTATATTACATCAGAGTAGGATGGGAAAACTATGTAATGATACAACATTATCATGACACAGTAAAAACAAAAATATTTTTGAAGTTCAAATTAAGTACAATAGTGATACACTTATTCTACAAGAAGAGTTATTTAGGAGTCTATACTGCTCCTCCTCATGACAAAGCGTCATCTTTAGCATACCCGGTGACCGTAAAGTCTTGCCATCTACAGTTGCATATTTATGTAACTGATGCTTCGTCTTATTGTGCCTACTTTAGAAACAGATTGGAGTACAAACAGAATTTCCAACCAGTGATTATGAAATTGCTTCACTTCAAATGATAGCAATTTTTGAAAAAAGAAAAAGTTATTTCAGTATACAAACCCTCTCAGAAGAAGTGACCTGGACTACACACACACAATTGAAAATGACAATTCAATCATCTTGTCTGCCCTCCCCATTACTCCAGTGAGTTTATAATATTTGCAGAAAAGAAAGGCAATGAGAGAATGATTACGACAGGATAAAAGTGAAGTGAGTAGAGGGCTTCAAAGCAAAAGAATGCTAGAATACCAGAAACTGATACAATGATAGGCACAGAGAATCTATTTTAGTGTCATTTTGGGGGAGAGCTGGAAAGAATTACATTTACTGTTTTTTCCGCATTTCAGAAAGTTAATTCAAATTAGTTACTGAAATCACTTGGGGAAACTAGCTTTACAGATTAAAAGGTGAGATGTCCCCAACTAGAGGAAAAAAAGACCTCCAAAGCAATCCTAAAATATATTGTTTCATGTACGCAGACAAAATATTTGATACTGATGTATAAAGGTATTACCTGCATTAATTTAAAATTAGGTACAAAAAAAAACCATTAATTCCTTCACTGTTCAGGGCTAATAAGAAAATTTTACAATACATGATAGCATGAAGTCATCTTTTAATGACAGTCATTGTTACACCGCTTTATCTAACTTGCTGAACCCCTGAGATACACAACTTAAGAGGCTGCTGTCCTTTGCCAAAAAACTTTACTACTAGAACCAGGAGACTACACAGATAACACAGTCATGGTGGGTTCACTGCCATGTGAATGACAGGGTCTGACATTTGGGCTAAATTAGGTCCCATTCTTACTATGTAAGGATGCTACAGTTTTTTATCTGTTTGTTTTGATGGTTTTGTTTTAGCCTCATGACATTTTACCTTGAGATAAGCCAATACCAAGTCATTTTTTGCTGCAGTTGAGAACCATCACCCACTGCTGTCAGCTAGCAGACCATCGTTTTAAATCTGGTTGATATGAAACTGTTCATTAGGAACAATGAATTAATGAATGAACTAGGAGCACTTGATAAAGAAGCTGCCATTAAACTTTTCACTGTTCTTTGATATTACTCATGGTGTTTTCTTATAATTGTGGCACTGCCATTCCAGTTGCCCAGTGCACTAAGACCAGCCAAAAGTGAACAAATATCTCAGGTCATCAATATTCCCAGCATTCAAGTTACTGTCATTTAAGCTGCTTTCAGAGATAAACAGTAAGTGTTTCCAACTCTGTCCAGAAGCTGCTACTGAGAAGGAAAAAAACAGACATGGCTCTAAGTTTCAAGGTTATTCTGAGTATTTGAGATGGCAGCACACTGAACTGCTGGGAGCTGCACCAGGTGTTAACGATGACTGTGTTATATCATTTTTAGTTAATGATTTTGGGGTAGATCCACAGAGGGGTTTGGCAATTGCAGCATCACAAAATGCACAATTCAGATGCCAATCACTTAAGGGAAGTGGAATATCCACTCTTTGGCCCTTCCTCTGCCTCCACAATAAATGGGATCGTTCACTTTTCCCTCTCTATGCCATCCCCAGCAGAAAACAGGCAATCAGCTGTATTTCTGACAACAAGATTTCCTAAAACGAGCATCTCCACTTAATACAGCTCTAAACCCTCTTTTGTAATTCAATTCCCTATGCCCTTTCCTTCAAATATGAAGCAGGTGTCAATTTTATCTTTAGGATGCAACTGGAAGAGTGTGTTGTAACAGCACTTCACACAATTATAATGATTGCAATATTTGCCCAGCAAAGGAGCGATTCATTATTCTCCACTGAGTGACCCAAACATTAGTCTAGAGATGTGGGTCCTTCCCTAAGGGCCAATAAATTTTTAATTATTTTATACAAAGTGCCCTAGTTTCAATAGGCAACTGGCATCCTATAATAGTTTGTATTAGGATTGGAACAAAAGACTTCTAGACCCACAGAAAAGGACCCTAGCTCTCCCTCTAATTGTATTTCTGAGCAAAAATTTCAGTAATTACATTTTTTTGAGGTGCACACAATTTACCAGCGTTTGTTAGCATGATGCACCTACTGCCTTGGTCCCTTTTGGGGACACAAATTACCTCAAACATTGGTGAATAGTGACTTGCTTAGCAATGAAATAATCTGCATTAAATTGGAAAAATGCAAAAGCTGAGCTACGGACACACACAAAGTTTGCTTTTAGAAACTCAGACATGGAGTGGAAGTTGCTATGCAAACATTTTGAGAATGGCACCTTTAGATTTGGGCCATTCAATGTATTTGTGCATACCGCCTCTCCTCATAGCCTCACCAGACTAGCACCTACTGGTGGTCATATAACTTGATGATGTTGCCACAGCCTGCAGACAATGAGCCGCTCCAACACCCTACCACTGATCACAGCTTTGCAGAAGAAGGCACTGCCTGAGCTGTGCAGAATTCGGCACAGAAGGAGTGAAAGTGATTAAACTTCATCAAAGGCTGCTGTGGAGCATCAGTGATTACGTCAGTTACCAACCTGTTGCTCTTGGGGAAAATGGTCTTGAGGAACACCAGAAACAAGCAGAGGAACAGGACACAAAAGATGCGTGCTGAGGCATGTATCTGAAGCAAACATCATCCTGAGAGAAGTTTCTAGTCGGTGATATCAGAGGCAACCCCTAGAAGGGCACACAGTGAGAGTGCTCGTTCCCGCCGTGCACCGTGCCACAATTAAGGCTGTAGCCTTACTTTAAACACTTTATTATGAACACTTTAAGCCAACGCAAACCTTAAAAAAAAAAAAATTCTGTCACTACCTTGAGCCAGCACAGCTGTGGTAAGCCAAAAGAGAGAACCAATTCAAGCGAAAAGTGAGCTCTTTTCCTTTCTTGATATCCTCAACCTTTATCACTCTTTATGAACCAACTCATCTCATAATCTGAAAAATGCTAGAGCCAGCACAAAGGAGAGGTTGGCAGAGGAAAAAGCAGCTGGGCATGGCAGGAGAGCTGGAAAACCTCTTTCAATCACAGTGTTGGCTTCCAAAACATTTATGAAATTATGGCCTAAACTGTATTGCAAGCCCACTTCCAGCTTTTTCATACACTCCTGTCTATTAAACATCTAATGAGATTTTAATGTCCTACAACCCACTTGATTTTTTTTAAATTTAAAACACATAGTCAAATAGATGTGATCGTTTTTTCCATCTATTTATAAATTAAATATCTGTACTGATCTAGCTGGTAATATGAAATTAGACATTGTGATCATTTTTTCCATCTACTTATAAATATCTGTGCTGAACTAGTTGGCAATATGAAATTAGACATAGCTGTAAAAAATGAAGAGAAATCCAACAAATTCTACTTTACAATGTTGCAAACAGATCCAAGGACTGATAATGACAGTTGCTTTTACATACAGTTCCTGCCTAAAACACAGTGGCATTTTCTATTCATCATTTTTGTTTGAAGGAAGAAATTAAGACCATTTAACCTGTTCCAAAACACTGCTAAACATCTGCATGCTCCTCCCTTTATATTTGCACTAAATGGTGCATTTGGCAAATAATGGATTTTTAAGTCATCTAAAGTGGTACAGACAGTTGCAGGAATTCCCGGCTATCGGACTTTGAGCCCTTTATTAGAAATGCTGCAGAGAATTCTAGAAAGAGCAGAGATTAAAGGAGAAGGAACAATCTCATTTGTTTGGGCACTGGACAATATTCTGCACCAAGTGTTGGATGTTCCAATATCTGCAAGACCTTTGTAGAATCATGGAAAACTAAAGGGACATTTGCAAAAGCTATGATATGATTTGATATGATATGATACAATAATGACAGAAATAGGCAGATGCTAGGGCTAAGTAAGATAGGCCAGGTACAAATTGTGTCTCAGAAACACACCTTAAAAAAAATTAAACTTGGTTGATTTAATATCCTTCTGAAGAGATAAACCAAAAGAGATCCTAATCAGAACATTACTATGAGATGGTTTCCTTCTCTGGGAATGGCAAGCAAACGGGAAGCTGTCACTTGAGAGCACGGGGCAAGGCACGGAAGCCAGCAGTTGAACCTATGAGATACTGAGAGCAGCTTATGAGCAAAGTTTTAGTACTCCATAGGAAGAAGAAATTGTTTCAGTTACAAAGAGTTAAAAAACTGCCTTGTAATAGTGCATATGTGTTCACATACTGAGTAAAATTTCTTGTGAATTGTTTTTTTTGTAGACCTCTCTCTTGCTGGGAACTATCAGGAAACAGCTTTGTGAAGCAAAGGGGTATTATAAAAATAAGGCAGTAGTTGTTCCCAAAAACTCAATATTTATCTTGACATTCTTACTGGGAAATTTAGTATATTTTCAAGCAAATAAATATGGCATCTATACAATAATTTTTATTTAATTTATCTCCTGAAAATAGAACCAATCAAAGGTAAAGGACTATTACCAATGTCTCTCCACTTTCACTTATTCAACCTCTAAGCGGTTTCCAAAATGTTATTCTTAAGCAAGCAGCATTTATAGTGAGAAAGCTGAGAGCGCCAGATGCAAACTCTACCATGTAGCAAAAATATTAAGCTAATATTTCACAGTAAAAGGATAGCTTAGTAAACAAAAAGCAAACCCAAATTATACAACAGTACCTGGGCTCCAGGTACTGATATAGGGCTGCCTGCTATGTCAGGAGAAGGCGAAATTATAAAGTGAAAATTATAAGTCCTTATTTAAAATCCCAAAGTGAAAGCCTTCAAGTTCAGCTGTTTGGAAGTTACAGCACTATGCTGTCATTCCTATCATCTGTTTTGGTTAATTCAACAAAAATGCAATCATCTGCTTAGGCCAGCCCAGATCAGATTAGTCTTGCCAAGTGACTGCGTCATACACAAAGACTATATTGCCACGCTCATTAAAGTGGATCTAATTCACTGTCATCCTTGTGTATATAGAAAGAAAACTCTTTCAGCTCATTGGGTATGACTACTTCCTTATGAAAAAGATAAAAATCAGTCTTTCCTTTGTGCTCTTCCTATCTGTAGGTCTTCCGCCTAACCCCTCGACTTCTTTTTAATGTTTATTATTATTGTTATTATTACAGCATGGCCTGTTGTATCCTTTTCCACCTTGTAACTGAATTTCAATTTGTCTCATTTATTCCTGTAGTTATATAACTCCACTAAAATCAACTCTGAAATTGCATAACTATACCCAAGATGTATAGATGCTTTGTCCTAAGCACTACAGTAAGACTGAATAATCGTGGGCAGCCAAGAATGACCATACCAGTTCAGATAGGTTCAGCCCCATCTAGCGCAGTGTCCTACCTCAAATGGTGGCCATAGGTGCCAACTCAGAGAACGTTAAGAACAGAGCATGCATACACAATAGCATTTCTCCTAACTTCTTGCTCAGAGGCCTTCATGAATCTACATGGAAATTCAAGAAGTAAAACTAACACAGAAAAGAAAGGATGTAATATTTTGCAAAGTATCATAAAAAAGGAACCATAGCAGGGGGAAGAAGGAATTCAGAACGATGATGGAGAAACACACTTCACTGGTGCAAACCCATTAATCAGCAGTTCAGCAAAAACACATTGGAAGTTACAGAACAATGACAGCCTGCTATAAAGGTAGCATACACAATGTTAAGCCCATTAAACGTTGCAGTTGCTGCTCTTCTTGTCACCCATACTTTTAGATAAATCAAAGGTCTATGTACCTGCTATAACATTGCTGTTCTTTTTTTCCTCTCTCGCCTGATAAAGTCACCATGATCTGGAAATTTTAACCAAAAGAGTATCCTGCTTGGTTTCAGATGATGGGAAAACAAATTGATATTCAGGCCACAATGCAATCATGCCCACTGACCCAGTATATTTACAAATATTACATAACCTGACTTCAGAAAATGAAATGGAACAATACCTTGAGGTCTTTTGAAACAGCCTTCTTAGCAAAAAACTTAAACAGGTGTACACAGGTGCTATTTAAATTCAGATGATCTAGAGAGAGGGATAAATAACTAAACAGACAAAATTTATTTCACACTAATAAAGTGCTGTCAATAAGTGCTCTGATTCAGTGTAATTCTAATTGTGGAATTACCACCAAGAGCAAGCCACCCATATGAACTGTCTGCACAGAGCATTAGAGAAGGGCTTTCTCACAGCAAGGACCACTCAGAGCTAGAGATATAAAACACGATGCAAGGCACCAATGATCTGGATTTTACCTGAACATTTTCACTTTTCCTGCCTAGAAAGAATTTGTATACTTGCCAATAATATTAAAAAAAAATAAATCTGGACTCAATCACTATACATATGTGATGCATAGTGCGTAAGCTAAGGCTTCTAAGAAGATAGAAGTTATTGCCCATGAACAGTAAATCTGATGCATTTAGTAACCACCCAGGGCATGCAATAGCAATTCAATGCAGTACATCTGCACATTCTTCTGCCTGGGAAATCCCAGATGGAAATACAGCTGCCCTGTCACTGCTGGCCTTACAAACCACTCTCTTACAGCTCCTCTCCACATTTTCTGACTTAAATATGAGTTTTTTGAATTTGCATCCCTATTACTAAGCCATGCATGGCATTTCTAGCAAATCTTGTATTGTAAGTAATTTAAAACATAAATTAGATGACGTGACTTCTGATAAAAGTTATTTTTATAGTAACACCTGCAAAATATCTTCTTAGCAAGAGAGATGATGAATTTCTTATAGACTATAGAGGGCAATTTGAGTTCATTCACATACTCGAAAATAAAAATTTGCATGAAACTAATTTTGTTATTATGCTACTTATTTCTAGAGCATCTATCAAAGTATTAAACATATGCCCAAATACTCTAATGGGAGAATCAGTTCCTGTATGAGTTGAAAAGCAATCAATTTCAAAGTTAATCTGGACAAAGTCGTTTATTAATAGCATTAATGATTATTATTGCTTGGAATGGCAGAAATGCTCAGAGAACAAGCTGAAAATGGGACTGCCTGTCACATAAACATGCTGTCTTTATCTAGGGATAAAAACCAAAGCTGTTAGAGTATTGTGAGAGTCTTGTCCAGGTGAAAAAAAACATCATCTATAACATCACCTAAGCTGGTACAGATAAAAAGCTCAGGGATAGACAGACTCAAACTAGCAAAGCCACATCTTGTTAAAGCATATGTCGCCTGTCTACAATACTTCTAACACATGCTAGAACATACTGGATGCATTATCACATTTATTGCCTTGACAACAAAGCTAGAATTAATAGTACAGGGTAGTCCTTGTTCCAAAGAACTAAAATTCAAGAGGAAGCAAAGGAAGTATTAGCTGAATTTTCAGATGCTGTCTGAGAAGATATTTTTCTGAGAAGCAAACAAAAAGCCCAGATTTTTTTAAATTTACTAGTTAACTAGGGGAATATGTGATTTTTCACAAGTCCGTCCCAAATGCTGCTCTGTGCCTGGCAAAATAATAAAAAAGGAAAATTAAGGAAATGTATTTTAAATAAAAAGTGTTTGTAAAAAATATTTTCAAACATAAAATCGTTCCATTTTTTCAGGTTTCTTTTCTTTTTTTTTGCCTTACAGCTGAGTTTTTAAAAAAATAAAAAAGTTTAAAGTCAATGGAAGTAAAATGTGTTGTAATAACCAAGTCTATTTGTCCCCTACAAGTTTAAAAGAAACATTTTCTCCAGTTCTGATCTTGGGTACTCAGTTTAGGAAAGTTCAACCGAAAATACTTTGTATCAAGGTGCACTTGGTCTCAAGTACTAAATTCTCATTGTTATTTAGCAAAAAAGCATATTTTCTTATTACTGTTCCAAGATGTCTCACCTTCCTTCCAGCAGAAAAACCCTGGAGTACCCTGAAAACATTTATCAGTGAAAAATTTGTCCCACGTGATGTGGGGAAGAGAGTGGAAAAACTGCAACACTGACCAACTTACAAGCAATGTTTAAGCTAACAAGAAGCAGTCTCACTATTGGCTCTTAATCACATTACTTACATTTTGGGAACTGAGCCCTTGCTTTTTACATTTCTAATGCATGACATAAGAACAACTTTATTTCTGTCTTTAGAAGATTGTCATAAAAACAGTGAGGTGTTTCTAATGGAAATATTCCAGTGAGAACTGGGTTTGTTCTACATATACCAAATATGACTTCTACAGCTCCTAGTCTTTAAAATTAAGACGTAAGGTCAATAAATAATTTCCTTTTCATTGGTAAAGCAAAGAGTGTGAAATTAATTATTTTTACGTCCTCACTAACTTGCTAATGTAAACCCTCTGTTTAGAATGCAAGAACATATAAAACCCAGCAAATTTACTGCATGCAGTGAATTAATAGAAGGACTGAGATTCCCAGCTCCTCACAGTTGTTTGGTTTTTTTAAAAAAAAAAAAGTTTACTACTATAACTTGAACTTATAACTGGACTGCACTTGGTGGGCACAGCATGACTTGTACAAGCTTATCTGAGAAAAAAAATTAACAGGCATTATGAATATGAATTCTGCTCTTCATGTCTTCAGCTGAGGCTTTCAGTCATGCCAAACCATGCTCATTTTCTAGACGTGCATATGTGCCTCTAGCAGACGTGGCACTGACTTCATATTTTGAACCAAACATAACTTTACCTCTGGTGTGTCCCCACATGTTCACAGGTAAAAAGCAACACTACACTAAGAAATGCAACTCATGGTGTAACAGACAGAAGTTGAAGAATTCAGCACTGTCAAAAGGGGTGCTGCTTACCCAACAGCTAATCGATACTCATGCCGTCAGAATGAACCTCACAGTGCCAACACCAGGCTTCTTAAGACTAGAAAGTTAAACCAAGGCACTGACAAGAATCTTTTCAATCTATCTGACTGCTGTGTATAACAAATAATATATACAGGTCCATGTAAACACACACAATAACAATTACGCATCCTGCCAACTATATGAAAAATTAGGTCATTTTTGACTGCAGGTCAACGCAAGGCCCTACAGAGAAACTGATAAATAAAGCTGTTTAAAACCTACCTGAACTCTCATGTTAGGAAAAGGGCGTTTGTGGGTTTTGTTTGGGGTTTTATTCAACCTTTTGAATGGAAACCAGAAGTTGATGAATAATGTCCCTAGAAAACGCTGCTTATAAATAATGATACAAGGAGTTTTTGGAGAAGTAATACAAAATAAAACAATAATCAACACCTTACTAAGCAACACTGCTTCTAGAAGTCCATGACTTAGTTCATAATTTTAATGGAAATTTATCAGTTCTAAAAAAGAGGACAAGGGAATCTATTAATTCCTTTATCTTGAGTACATTTCTTTTACTCTCTTTGTGATTGTGATATATTGCAAAATTATATATTTTATTTGGTAGATTTTTATAGGTAGTGTTATCTGTACTTTTGCTGAAGCATACTTCAAGATTATAGCCTAAACCAGAAAAAGTAAGAAATTCTTTTTATAACGGCATTCAAGAAAAAATAGATTAATGAAAAGTATGCTGTACATATTTCGTTTATTTCAATCTGCCTAATTAATTAATAATTTCATTCAAAAAAAACCACCCCACCCTAAATAACAACAATAAACTCACAATAGATTCCATGAAAGATTCACCTGTGAATTTTATTTATGTTTTCATTGCTTTGTTTTTAAGCATAGCTCTGAAAAGGTGAGCAAATCAGACTACTGGTGTCAGTCAATATAGGCTGACTTTATGGTAGCCACATATTAGATTAAACTACAGAACTATATTTAACCTGAGAAGATAGGGTCCCATTTATGTAATCCTGCTTTAGGAGCTTCTAATGAGTTACTGCAGCCTAACCCAGATATGCCTGCCAGCAAGTTCCCTGCTCTTTCACGTCAACTTAATGATGAAAGTACAATTTCATTGTAAAAATTGCTGCATGGCACAAAGAACGCTCTTGTTGATCATCAATATAATCAGTAACCTAAAAATAAACTTGTGCCTAATTTAACTCATATTTGTAACACAGAAGCTTTATTTTTATTTGTATTATACTTGCTGTATAGCCAGAGTCACAGTGTTACTAAGAAGACATTCCGGAGGCGGGGGAATAAGCAGTCAATGGAATTTGGTAACTAAAGAAATTGATAAGTTATTTGACACTAGAGCATTCACAGAGAGATCTGATGCCTACATTTACAATTTAATGAACACATGCAGAAATTACTGAAAGATGCTTTAGGTCTCAAATTATATGCTAAGCGAGTTATTGTCACAGTGGCCTCTTTTTGCTTTAAAAATCACCAGACAAGAATGCTCATCCACCTCAGAAACGTCTTCATCTTTTAGAGAGCATCCACAGAGAGTCGGGCTTCCCCGGTGGAGAGTCCTGCACTCAGCCACCTGTCTGGCAGACACATATGGCACTTGGGGATCAGCGGGGGCCAGGGTGAGCGTCGGTCACCCGGTAACATCTGCCAGCTGATCAAAAGTGGCATTAATGAAATTCTAAAAGGAGTTTAGTTCACTCCTTCTTGCTGAAAGACAGCTGTAGTCACAAAAGGTGTACAGAAAAAGCAGCACATTAAGATTATAGATGGTGAAACAGAGCAGGGAAAAGGATGAAGCTTTTCAGAACATGCTTTTTGACCCGTCACCTAGAGTAAACACCTTGCTAAACACAATCATCGTACTGTTTGAAATCAAGCACAGCATGAAATGATATACAGCAATGTAAGAAACAAGGACAGGAATAATAAAAAGACCCAACTACAAACCAAAGAAAAAATTAAGAATTCATCATTATGATTTGTCATTGCATCACACACTTCAGTACCTGTTGTTTCTAGATTTGGCTATATTTAAAGGGTTGTTAGTTTGAAGATCATCTCAATAAATGATCATAATGCAAAAATTATATATGTTGAAAGTAGTTGGAATTTCAGTGTCACTAGTTGCTTTCTTTACACTGTGTCTACTGATACCGTCTATACAGGAAAAGCACTAAAAATGCAGTTTAAAGAGCTGTAGTTTCAGATCATCATATTTTCTCCAGGGCACTAGGACGCCTATCTATCTCTGTTGCTTTATCAGGTCAGCAGATTTCAAAATTCAGAGAACAGCAACTATAGCAGGAATGGAGACATGGCATTCCCAAAGCCAAACAAAGCAATAGACCGTAAACATAGTATCTTGGCTTCAAATGGTAATTATTTCCCTGCAAAGCTAAGGCTATAGTCCAGTGGAAAGTTCTTCCACTAATTTAGCTCTTCACAAAGGAAACAATGAAGTGCCTCAAAGAAAAAACAGTTTACATTTATTTTACTTAAGTATATTTATCAAAAAACATGATGACAGGAAAAACTATAATGGCCTGTTTTAGCAAAAGAAGAAAAGAATACAAAGCTTATGGGAAGAAGGGAAGAGAAGAGCAGATTTGATCACTGGCAATCTGAGCCCTTAGCTTGTTTAACTGTCACATACAAACAGATCAGAGATTTTATTCTGTGATGCGAATGAGACAAAATGCAAATCCCATTATCTCTTCCACCATGTGGTGCATCTATCAATTAAGGCACTGTTTTTGCATCATGAGAATGCAATGTAAACATCTCATGTAATGCAACCTGCCTGAGATCCAAACTTTCTGTGATGGTTTTTGTTGCCAAGATTTTCTTGCCTTAAGCTACCATCTGAAACATGGAAAGCTGCCCTTTGCCAAAGTGGAAAAGCAACATGAAAAGGAAGCAGAAGATAATTCCCCTCTGTTTCCCTCCATATTCAACAATTCACCTGTCACATTCAAATACTGTCCAATTTAACTACTACATTTCTGTTTTAAATTTGAAGGACTGAAAGTATCTCAAAAGTAGCAATATAGCACATTGTCTACAATCTACCAGTACTTTCAGTGTTGGCTTGGTTGTTCCCATGAAACACATTAATGCAGCTCAGTCTGGGAGAGAGGGAGACATGAATCCTGTTCCATACCCAGTCATTAGGGTCAATCGCACAGTATGGGCCAGTCGGTGAACTCTCTCACAAAAACCATTCACCTAAGTGAAAGGAACAGGAGGAAAGTCTAAATACCATTTTTGATAAATGCCGCTTTGATAAACTCCAGGACTGATTTTTAGCATTCTTCCCAAGCTGAAGAAAGCTAATCTATATGTCCAAGAAGCAAACAATACAATCAGTGGATTAAACAATGACTCAGCACATGGACTGAGCCTCAAACTCTGAATAATAAATTTATAACATATTTAAAATTTACAAGGGCAGTTGTGCTCACTCAAAGAGAAAAAGAAAAAAAAGGAGTAGTGAGCCCTGATGCTGACCAAAAGCAAAATAATAAATTAGGAAATAAGTAGCTTGTTATTAAGAAGAAAGAAAAAAAGGTCACTTTTCTTAGTGTAAGGGCAATTCAGAAAAATCTCATTAAACAAAAACACTTTGTAAATTTAAAGTCACCCAACACCACACCATCCTCCAGTAGAAAGCTGATGTTCAGAAAACTGATATTCAGAAGGATAAATCCCATGTTTAGCAGCAATAAAACTTACTATAAAATGTGTTTATTTGGCATTATACCAGTAGATTTGAATCTGATATGAATATTTATGAGTAAAAATTCGTAATATCAATTTTTATGAATATTAATAAAAGTATATTACACAAATCCACATACAGATGATCTGTGCAGACTGAAATGTATATTCCATACTACAGAGACAGCTAATCTCAATGGAAGAAAAAAAGCAATTATGTTAAAAGGAAATATGGAATGAAACAGATATCACAAAAAGACTGAAATTCAAGTTACACAGAAGGCTTAGGTGCTTCATGAATAAAAGAGGAAGAAAACTTCAATAACTGAGAAATCATGCTATGCAGGAAAAGGAGGAGCAACTGAGTATAAAATAATAGGCAGATTATTGTACAGAGACAGGAAATACCAGAATATAAATATTACTTATGAAAAACAGAATTAGTTTTAGCAGTGTTAGGACATGCAAAGCTAAGAGCTCCGACTTATATACTGATCAACACTATGAACATGGCATTCTCCTTCTGGCTCAGTATCTCATGTAGAAGGATGACAAAAGAATTTATTACTTTTCTGCCATGTGGATGGGCAGAAGGATAATTAAACAACCACCAGTTTCGACAGCTCTGCTTTCTGCATTATCAGGAACAGGATGTTAGTTTTGTCTCCTTGACATACTTCCACAGCAAGTATTCCAATCACAGATTCAATCACAGATCAAACTCCTTTGACATTAAAAGATGAAATAAATCTCTGTACAGAGACTATTATTCCCCACACATATACTTAGGAACAGAAGCAGAGTCAAACTCTGCTCCAGCTTTGTTAGTTGCAGTGATGTAGGCACCAATTCTGTAATGTATTGCATAGCATCGTTACAGGCATACCCAAGGCAAAATCACGCGAGTATACACATCTGGCCACATCTTGCAGGTTAAGGCCCCCATGCAACCCAACGTTATTAGAAATGCTATAAAAATTGTCTCTTCTTGCAATAAAAACCATTAATTATTTACATTTCTTTGAACACAAACACCACAGCATTTGCCAGTCTACTCCAACATTACAAAAACAGAGAAAGTGCAAAATTTAATTGAACTACTTAAGTAATAAAGCTTTGACATTTAATTGATTTGCTTGAAAATGTAAATTGCTAAAAACCAAAACATTATTTTAACCTGCCAGGCCCATTGAGACCAATACTTTTCACTGCACTGCAAGCTGTTTATTAGCACAAACCCTACTAACAGCCTGCAGAAAAGAAATCTCAGGTTTAGAGATGGGTTTAAACTTCAGCTTGCTGTGGTTATAGCTTAAAGTTTCATTTTCACATCTGCCTAGGTACTAACCAATCCAGTTTGAAGCCCAGATGACAGCACCAAGGGCTGACAGTCTTTAGTGCCACTCTACAGCTCTATAAGCCTGTATTTCCTGTAATTTGTTTCCCATGTTCTTCTTGGGCTCAGCTATTTATTAGTTTATGTGGATTTAAACAGCATATAAGTTTTCAGCCACATGGTTGGCACCATTTCTCCAACACCCTGCGCATCTAAGTCAAACAACCCTAGATAGTGCAATGCAGAATGATACTAGCTGACCAGAGAATCACAGTACATATTTCTCCAATGAAAAGAGATACAAATAAGCTTTGATGCAGCACAGATGATGATGCTGGGGTATGCCAGGAAATG
Source organism: Pluvialis apricaria (assembly GCA_017639485.1). Classification (NCBI taxonomy): domain Eukaryota; kingdom Metazoa; phylum Chordata; class Aves; order Charadriiformes; family Charadriidae; genus Pluvialis; species Pluvialis apricaria. Next base: position 29,056,108 of record CM030010.1, read on the forward strand.
GCCTCAGGTTGCACCAGGGGAGGTTTAGACTGGATATTAGGAAAAAATTTCTTCACCGAAAGGGTTATCAATCACTGGAATGGGCTGCCCAAGGAAGTGATTGAGTCCCAAAAGGACGTGGCACTTGAGGACATGGTTTAGTGGTGGACATCACGAGGATGATCCGAGGGCTGGAGCACCTCTCCTATGAGGAGAGGCTGAGAGAGTTGGGACTGTTCAGCCTGGAGAAGAGAAGGCTCCGAGGAGATCTTATTGCGGCCTTCCAGTACCTAAAGGGGGCCTACAGGAGAGCTGGGGAAGGACTTTTTACACGGGCATGTAGTGATAGGACGAGGGGGAATGGCTTTAAGCTGGAAGAGGGCAGGTTTAGATTAAACATTAGGAAGAAGTTTTTCACTTTAAGGGTGGTGAGGCACTGGAACAGGTTGCCCAGAGAGGTTGTTGAAGCTCCGTCCCTGGAGGTGTTCAAGGCCAGGCTGGACGTGGCCTTGGGCAACCTGGTCTAGTGGGAGGTGTCCCTGCCTATGGCAGGGGGTTTGGAACTCGATGATCTTCAAGGTCCCTTCCAATCTAAACCATTCTATGATTCTATGATTCTACACTGACACTCATGAACAAGACTCTGTGGTTAGTTGACACCTACAAAAAGATCAGCATTGTTCTTTGCTGCCTATGTGCTCTGTGCAACACGGAAGCTATAGGTATACAAGTTTCTGATAGAGTGACTCAGAAAGAACAGTCTCAAAACCTACTTTCTTCATTAGTACAGTAGCCAGGAGCACCACCTGTGAAACTGACTGCAGCCTTGCACTAAAAACAGGCTTTCCAATGCTGAACTGGAGGCTCACAGACCTTGTAGTGAACAACAGCTTCCCTAAACCACCACTCATGGTGCAACAGTAACTGCTGCTTGCATTGCCTTAGGCATCTCACTGGGATATTCCAGCATTGCAAGAATGAGGAAAACTGCGTATATTCACTGTAAGAACTCCCCTGCTTCAAATGCACAGCCATTTCTTGGCATCCAAAATCTACTAGGTACTGCAATGCAGCGAGTCTGCGTTGCCTGTCCTGCACCCAAAGTGTCAGTCTATCAAGGGTCTACAGCAGCTCTCAATATTGGCAAAATCACATAGCCAGTAACTCTGTTCTGCCAGGTTAGCATACAGAAGATCCCCCTGTGACCTGTCAACACCTCTGAGGTTCAGAAACAAACACAGAATTGCTTGTGCATCTCCACAGCCTTCTACACAGAGTCTCCCTTCTGGAAAACTTCATCCAGGCCCGAGGTCTGCCACCAAAATAGAACAGACTCAAACAGAGAGCGCACATAGTTGGGAGTCAAACACATTGCTGGATTAAGAATACTGCTCCGGAGAAACACTGAAGTTTACTGACAAAATGCTAAGAAATAAGTTCTAGAGCAGTTCAAATGAGAAGGGCTTAGCTTGTGAACTCGCCTTGAACTGATAACAAAACTAAGCACAACCAACGAAGTCCTACCAACGCAGGCATGGATCACATGAAGCTTTGTGACATGAATGTTCCCAGGCAGTTTTAATGAGTCTCAGAACTACCATACAACTGGATAGAACTTATTCACTTTCTAATTCACTAGCATACTGGATTCGTTTTATACCAGAAAGAAGGTCTGTGCACCTCTTCAGTTGCTAAAGTTTTGGACTGTGCTGCCAAGGTCACATTTGCCCATCAAAACACATACAAGCACCTACTTACAATCCCACTTTTCAAGGCAGATTTCTCCAGTCAGAAATACTTGTGGCATGAGCCACTCTAAAAGCTGGAAAAAATCTGACTTTTAGGCTTTTTTAGACTTTACTGCAGATTAAAGAAGGATATGTATGTATTCAACCCCCACAAAACTGTAGCAGCTCTTCCCATGCACGGCAATAAGGCTATTGGTCACAGTCGCAATGGGTGTAAGTACTACAGTCAACCTCTCTGCCTAGACTAGTTGTTGTTTACATCCAGTGTAAATCCAGAACACATGCAATAAAGTAGATGGATGTACGGATGACGGATCCTTGTTACACAGACTGTAGCTGAGGTCAGAATCAAACTAGTCAGTACCAAGGGCGTTCTTTTTCTATTTAAAAAAGCACAGCCATTGCAGGAAAGAACCCATGACATTTATATCACCTGTGGGGTGGGGTGTATCTCAGGTGATATAAAACAGGAAAAATAAGAAAGGGTTTGTGTGATTCAAGAACTCTCAAAAATACGAGTTTCCCATTGTACAGTTCCACTACTAAAGAAGAGATCTAAGTCTTAAATTAATGATTCCTTCCCCATATGAAAAAAAAAATGTTATAGCAGAAAAAAGAATGACATGGCTTTAACTGTGCAAAACATCCATTCCTCCATCATGAAAAAGCACACAGCAAAATAAGAACATGTAGCATTTTGCCATCAACAAAGCTGCCTACATAGACGCCCACTCTTTCTTATTTTCTCTGTAGCATATTCTAACTCACTCATCTCCTTCTGCATCTTTCTCAAAATTACTGACTTACCTACTTTCCATACAGCTTCTTCAGACTTGTTTTCACAAGAAAACTGACCATGGAAATACTTATTCTCTTACAGTCTGTTCAGAATACATCATCCATTTTAATTTTTCCCTCTCCCAATATACTTATATACCAATAAAAATAATTTCCTTGAGAAACTGAGAGGTTATTCCAGGGTATCTGAAATCTGAAATAACTAGAGCAGCATAGTTATTCCGCAGATCTAAGCTTCATGCTGTGATAGATTCATGCATTTGGTCCCACCTCCCAGTAAGGAGCTGGCAATTACTGCATTCCAGCGCAGGACCATGGATTTTTTCCAGCTCCCTTACTCCACATGCCACTTACAGCTGAGTGTGGCAGCTCAACCAGTAATGTGTTTTTGCATCAGATGTACAGGAGCTAGATACGAAAGAGCAAACCTGCAGTACATTTTGCATTTTCTGCAGATGAGGATTATTGTTCTTGACAATCATGATACTCAAGGCTCTGTTTTACTGACATCCAACAGGATTGTAGATTTACAGATCTAAATTTGTAAGAAATGCACAGTATTTATTATCTACGGTGATACCGGGACACCGCCCTCTCAGATTTTTAGATATTCCTCTGCTTCATGTGAGGAAACAGCAAATAACTAGAATCCTATGTTCCTTTTGTGCTCTTTGAAGGATTAGCCTCTCTCAATTCCTGGACAATATAAACATTAAGTACACTAAGTACTCTGATTAGAGCTTAAACACTGTTTATATCAGACACATCTCTAGTACATCCCCTTGTAAAGCATAATCTGGCTTTATTATGAAATTATGTTATAGTGCTAGTATGCAGGAATCTTCTATTTCATCCACTTCATCAGATATACTGTCTCCACAAACACATTTATCTGTATGCTAATCCTTGAAGTATTTTCCGAGTGCACATTTGTGAACACACAGAAAAATTCTCTGCATTTACTGTTTTTACTCTTAGAAACCACTGCTTTGTTACCCTGTAGCTAATTAGTATTCCTAATAGCTAGCTAAATAGATAGACTGAATCTAGCTCAGATATATCTAACCATGCTGTGGTCATGGTTCCCCACTGTGGTGCAGAAATAGCCATCTATCTTCTAGACTAGAAGTCATCTAGGAAACACTAAAGTGAAAAGATGGCAAAAAGAAAAAGTAGAAGAAAACCCAAAATATTTCAGGCTTTCTTACACAGTGGACAATAGCAAAAAGATAATCTGAAAAAAAAAAAAATATAAAGAATTTTTGTTATTAATATAAAGGCAGGGTTGGTACAATTAGCTGAATGCAGGAAAGCTTTGGTTTTTACTGCAAGAGGTAGTAACAGCCCTGACTTCCTGGCTGGTAGAACACAGAATCTAAAAAAAACTGAGAAATTGTAACATGTGATGCCAATCCATTAAATCAAACAAAACAAACAAAAAGCAAAAGAAAACAGAAAACATGAATAATGGGATATAACGAGATGTCAGGACTAATAGAAATAGCCCCAAAATCTTCACTTTTCAAGGCAACTCATTGCAGAGACTACAAGTTAATGCCATTCAACAGTGAAACTGGTCTAAAAATACAAAAAGGCTCATCTAATCTTCCCCGTCAAGTATATATATCTTGAATTCTGGAGCAGGAGATTTATCTTCGAGACTCCAACCCTTCTTACACATGCAGTTTGAAATTGGCCAACAAATGCAAAAATTAGTCATAGGGGACTAAGAGACAGCAGAAGCATTTAAGCCTCATTTCCTTAGGAAGCCAGGCTACAGCAAATGTAATTAAAGTTTTTAGTAACAGTTTGCCATTTTACTAAAAGACTCAGAATTACCAGAACAGACACTAAGTGTTGGGGCACAGCATCCCATCCTCCCTCCCCATCGTATGTGGTAGTGGTCAAAGCCTCATGCGAAAGCTAATGGGATGATTATCTTCTAGAAGGATTATGCTGCACAGAGAAGCTGAAGTCTGCCTTTGTGAGAATTAAGTCCACCATCCTTACGGGTCAGCTGAATTATATTCTTTTGCCATAGTGTAGATAGGTTTTCACTCCAATCTTTCTTAAAATAAGTAAACCTCAAAGAACATCGATATAAGAAGCTGGGATAAAATGCACTTGCAGATCATTCCTTTTGGTTTAAGAAACAGGGAGTCTGGGAAAGGATATGAGAGGAAAAATGACTGAATCTTCTTTAAGAAATAAAGGTCTGCTACACTCAATGAGCAAGAGTATAATTATAATTATAATATAGTCTATACCTAACAAGTTCAGCAATGAATGATTAAGACACGATCTGTTCTACGGGAAATGCCAACATATGACTCAGAGTAGATCAACATAAGGTAAAAACATTTTGAAAGTGGTGCTTTACACCTTGATAGGGAAAAAGTTGTGTTCTTGGGGATTCATCTCTCATTTCTAAGCAATTTAGAGAAGCAACACATCACAACGCACTCTCTCTGTCCTGATAGGGACCACAGTGTGTTTACATCTGGACAGTGCAGAAAGAACTATATGAAGGAGTTACTTCAGAATCATAGCAATGCTTGCAGCTCAGAAATTCAAACAGAACAGGAATCACTGTCTCAACAAATTAAGACCTCCACCCCAGAAACATGTCCAGATTAGACTCAGGGTACAACTGCATCACGTTACACAAGTATTTATAAAGCTGGAGAACAAGCTTCTTCAGAGAATTAGTAGTTCACAAGAAAACAAGCCTTGTACCATTTTTGGCAGTTCAAATGCAAGCTACTGAGAAGAAATGCAAAAATATTTGACAACACTTTCTTAGTATAAATAGAAGCATTATGGCGCAGTAAATAAACTGTTACCAGATGCTGGATACTGCTCTAGATAGAAAACAGAAAAAGAAGATGAAATCTCAGCTTCATAATCACTGACATTTTGGAAAGTCTTATTAAAATAAGTCTACTTTAGACAGACAAGATGTTCCCCGTTCTGATCACTGAAGAAGAGAAATAAGGTAATTTTGGAACAACCCAAGGCAGATTGTTCTGCAGTGGCTCAATCTTATTCTCACCACACAAATAATAACAGTAATAATACTTCTGTTTCAATTACATCAACATGCCACTTGGCTCACTTCATCTTAAAATAAATAGATATTATTAGGATTAAGCTTGAGTGCATTACACTCACAGGGAAAAAAAAAAAATCACCTCTCCACCTGCATAGTGAATTCAAAGCAACCAGATAAGCAGACAGTGCCCATAATGAAGGCTGACAACCATGTTTACCTTAACTAAAGGGACACCATTTATTGAGGTTGCACCCAGGAAGCCATGCATCTCATCTGCAGCACATGCTGAACATCAGTGCTAAATCAAAAGTGAAACTGCAAAATAGAGCTGGGTGACACTAATGACACTTCCGTACTGAACGGAAAGTTAACAGCTATCGGAAGAGCAACTAAAATGTTCAATGCTAATGTTGCGTCAAAGACAACTGAAATAGAGGACAACTGTCATTTATACAAGAGGATGAAAGTTAAGTCAAAATGGCACTGAGAAATACGAAAAATATACTTTCTGAAACAGCTCCCATTTTCCTTAGTTCCAAGGTAGGGTGTGAAAGAACTGACCAAATACTGTTAAGGTGGACTGAAAGCACAGCAGAAAACGTCAGAGTCACGAGAGATATCTTGATCCTCCTGCAGCTGTGGCTACCTCCAGCATTTAGTAGGGAACAAATAAGCAACACATCAACAAATACATATTGAGCTGGTATTATATATAGTTCCCCTCTTAATTTTACACTGATTACAGAATGCCACCTCACAGACTAAATATGTAGTTTTTTAAAAACATCTGCAAGAAACAAAACAAGTAGTATTTACATCAAAGTTCTCTTATCATCATCAAAACAAAATGAAGATGCATTTCAACTATCTTCTACTAAAACCAAAGCAAAGCAACCTGATGTGGGCTGTGCTTTTTGAGGAAGACATAATCAATATAAAAAAGTCTATTTGCTATTTCTAAACATCTCACCATTGAAGCGATTTTTGCTTAACTTTAAGACTTTCACCTCTAGAAACGGGTTTCAGTTTATCAGGTTATTCAGCATGTTACTAGGACAGCACTACATGTGTGTGTATGCTTGTATGTTTTTACGTGCCTCAACCATGACACGTATTAGGCACATTTCTCTTAAAACCAGAGGATAGAAAGAAAAGTTGTAAATTGCCAATCTATATCTTTCTCTTTATTGACATAACATACATAGTGACTACATTTTTTTGTGCCTAAAAACCCAACAGAAGTAAAATAACAGGAAAAACAACCTTTCACACTGCATCCCTCATTACATCAAGACCCTTATCCACTCCTGTCTAACGTAAACTAACAGCTGCAGGTGGGAGCTTCACAAATACATTTGGCCCTTCGTTTGCATTTATAAATGTGTTTGAGAGCATATATGGTAAAGAAAGAATGCATCAAATTCAAAGGTAGCTGTGGAATTAAATGCCAGATCTATGAGCCTGGCGTTAGGTTGAGGGGAAAATGGGGAGACCTCACCTATCGCAGCACATAGCAGAAGTTTCTCTTAAGCTGGCATTCTTATTAAACGAACAAAGAGATGGAATATTGCAAGCAAGGAAGTAACCACCTTAAAGTTTTAGTGATTTTAAAGAAAGGCCTACAAAAGCATTCCATATGCTAAAAAAAAAAATTCTATGTTTTATAATGATGTGCAAAGGATGGAAGTATCACTGAAAAAGAATGAGTTAAAAATGAGTTTAAACTACTACTACGGTTCCATTTTGCCCCACTGAGAATGAATCTATACCATTTTTATTGAACCACTATAGATATTTTCCCTATTACTGAAGTTAGTGCTGATAAAGTTTCATATTTTGAAAAATCTTAGCAAAAGTTAAAAAGAAGTAAGTTACAAAATTTGCACATGGAGGGGAAGCCTTCCCAAGATGGAATAAAGCACTTTTTTAGATCATGAGTTGTCCAAGATGTCTTATTGTAGCGTGAATAAACTATGAAACAATAACTGTGAAACTGATTTTCCTGAATAATGCAGAGTAACATTGGAATAAGTACCATAAATCATCAACTGTTCTAAATATGGAACTTTTTTTAATGAAAAACAAAAGAGATGGAATGTGTTTGTGCATATCAGTACACAAAGCTGCAATTAAGGCTGCATATTGTCCCTTCAAAATGAAGCAGAAGAGAGTTAATGCAACTTGAGAGAAAAAAAAAGTATTACAGGCAAGAACACGAGGAAGGATTTAATGGTTTGTTTCCTTGATGGCAGAGCAACTTTAGTTCAAAATTAATAAATTAATACATAAATGGAGAGGCAATAATCAGTGGTACATGTCCATATATCTTCTTAGAGGGTGGCAGCAGGCAACTGACCTTTCTCCTATACAAAGAGGCAATCCAGCCTCACCTTCTTCATTATTTTCTGTCCCCTGACACGTATTTCTGTCTCCAGCTGGCCTTACGCTGTCCAGAGATGTGGACCAGGCCCATTTATTTCCTCAATATACTTGCTATTCCTGCATCTCCTGTTTTCTGTAACATTCTTATCAAAATGTTCAACACACAAAAAGCATCTATACATGAAAATAACTATGAACATTTAAAGAGATAATATTTAAAAGCAGAAACTGACAGCAGAGCTAAGGTAAACAGTGATCATGCTGGAGGAAACCTCAAGTGCACATTAGCAGGGACACAAATATACTGATTATAGGAAACAAAAGTGGACTTGAGCGAGAAGGACCTCAAAGAGTAAAAGCATGATAAGGAACCTCTATTCTATCACTGTGTACTGAGATTAACATTTTAACAGAGCACAACTCTTCAAATTCAAGCCTTATTTTTACTGCAGGTTCAACCCATGGCCTCTTTTGAGGCTATTTCCAACTCTTATGTTCCCATAACAACAACCTAAGACACTAAAGGCACATACATTTAAGTGGAGAATAAGCATTGCTCTGAGCATTTCCAAAAAGAAAAAAAAAAAGAAAACAAAACCCAACCTAAAACCTTTATCTGTATGCCAGAGAATTTAAACATGTTGGGAAAATCTCTATACCAATGGCCTCTTAACAGTACTAGTATTTCATCACGTAGCAGACTTAAGCTTCAGTGCCTCAGTGAAGGAGTCCTAGGGGGTGACCTCCTTAAACTTGTAGATCACCTCTCCAGTGGTCTCTCCACCCATAAAGCGAATCACTTTTTCTAGAGGATCCAAGATTCTTGGCCCTTCTCTTTAGAACTCCAACATATGGATTGACTTCACATTAACATCCTCACTACCTGCATCCCTACAAAAACAAAAATCCCCAAACCAAAAAGACCCCACGCTTACTCAGGTGCAAGAAACAAAGTCATCCCAATGGACTGAGAAATATAAACATAGCAGAGATTGAAAACAAATGTCCTAAGCCCTACAGAATACCACAAGTCCTGTATTACAATAACTAATTTTAGCATTATTAATAGTAAGACATGCATAATTTCAATGCAGAACAAAAGCATCATCTCAAAAGATAATTAAGTAGAATTTAAAAGTCTTCATAAAAACCTTGCTGCCTAAATGCACCATGAATTACTGTCTTTACAATCAGAAAACATTTCTTTTCAGCAGGCTTTAGAAAACCAACACAAAGCGTATTCACCCCTAGTCATATAAAACCTGGAACAGAAACAGGCATCTCATGGAGACGAAACACAGAAGACCCTAATAAGCATTACAGAATCCCATTCCTGCATAAATACATACGCACATCATGCTTACTGTCAGTGAGACCAATCATGTAAGAAAAGACATTACTGTGTACACATGATGGGTCCTAAGCATAGGGCAGGGATCTCAGGGAGCAGAAGGAATCTTGAAATGAAATGGGACTCATTTTCCTCCCCCTTACAAAATTGGCTAGGATTTCCTTCTAATAGTCCTATGATTTTTTCAAATAAATAAATAAAATAAATACCATCTATTTAAATGAACATCATTTCTTGGGATTGTTTGATCGGACAGTGTGGTACGTGGAAGTCATCAGTCAGGCTACTAATATATGGCTGATGATCTGTAAATACCTAACAGGAATAATTCTTGCTGGTTTGTTAAGGCTGTGTCCATCCTCTCTCTAAATAGAGAACCTGCAAATCTGCAGGGACTCACAGGCCTGACGGCTGCTTTAAGGGCTGAGGTAAAGAACTTTTCTCAAAATTTCACCCATTCACTAGGACAAACCAGTCTTAATGGACAACCAATAAACAAAAATTACACCATGTGCAGACACTCCTCTCATCCAACCCCCCGGAGTGATCTGTTCTGTAGTGTTGCCATAGAAAACGGAAAGGAAGCCTCCAATTAGGGAAGAGGTCACTCTTAAGCAGCGATATTATGTAAATATCAGCCAGCCAGCACCCTGCAAAAAAAAAAAAAGAAAAAAAAAAAAAAAGGCCTCATCCCCCAAGCCCTCCAAGGGCAGGCCTCAGATTTGCTCTTAGGAACCCACGCCGGCTTGCGAGAGCATCTCCAACCCCCCCCCCCCAGCCTACCCCGCCGGCCCCCCAGGTAACGCCCGGGCGGCGGGGAGGGCCGGGATGCGCCGCACCGTTATCCCACCCTCCCGCGGGTACCGGCGGCCGCAGGACCGGCGGCGGGGAGGCCGGCAGGGATGGAGGGGTGAGCACGGGCAGCTCCCTCGGGGCTCGGAGGGATGGCCACCCCCGCGGGGTCCGGGGCTCTCCCTTGCCCTCCGCGGCCGCGCCCCGGCTGCCTGATGGCTGCGGGGGAGTTGCGGGAGGGCCGGGGCAGGCGGGGAGCCCGGCCGAGCTGCCCCCCCCCCCCTCTTTCGGCGGGCAGCAGCCGCCTCTCCCCGCCCGGCGACAGGCAGCGCCCAGCCCCGGCAAGGACCGGCCGCCCTTCCCGGGGCTTCCTCGCCCGTCGGGGCGAGCGGAGACGGGCACGGCCTCGCCCCACCCCGGGCTGCACTTTTTCCCCTCGGCCACCTCGCACGATCAAAGTCTCCGAGCGCCGCTGCATCCTCCATCCATCCATCCATCCATCCACCCACCCACCCACCCATCCATCCATCCATCCATCCATCCTCCCTCCCCCACCCCGTCGCCCCCGCATCACCCACTCGTGCCTCACCCACGCCGCGGCCGGCAAACGGCGGCAGGGCCCCGCCACAGCCTTTGCCCGGTTGCTTCCCCCGCAGGTAACCCGCCGGGCGCGATGCGGGCGGAGCGGGGCGAAGCAGGCGGCCACGCACCGCCCGGTAAGCCGCACCTCGCTGCCGGCGCCGGGCTCCCTCCCCGGCTGTCACCGGTGGCCCGCCCTCGGGAGGCGGCGGCGCCCGAGCCGCGCCCCGCAGCCCCGCCCCGAGCCGGCGGGCGACTCGCCGTGGGTCGCCGACACGCTCAGCCTCGGCGGGTTCCCGTGGGGGGTTTCCCCCCAACGACGAGCCGCCCCTGCTGCAGGAAACCTCTCCCCCCGCACCAACTCAAGCGGTGTCCGCGGGAGTCACGCCGTCTCGAGTGGGGTGTGCGTTAATATTCCGGTGCCAGGCAGCTGTGAACCCCAATAGCATTTAAAACCTCCTCGTTTGTTGGACTGGAAGGGAATAGCTGCTTGAGCCTTTGCTTGCTGGGTTGAATGCAGCTAGCCTCTTCTTCTGCCCCACCACGCGTTGGCTTGGCACCCCACCTTCACGGACGTTGTGTTGGCGAGGGTGTTTGTGTTCATCCAGATTCAGTGGAAAAGAATTTCAGTTAGTTAAATACAAAGACCTCAGGGAGTGGGAACGGTCATGATACTTAGCTCAACGTTAGGCTAATGGGTAATGCAGTGTTTGTGTAAATAGGCCCAGTATCAAGGAGAAAATAAGCATTGTTGGCGTTGTTCAGCCTGGAGAAGAGAAGGCGCCAGGGGGACCTTATAGCGGCCTTCCAGTGTCTGAAGGGGGCCTACAAGAAAGCCAGAGAGGGGCTTTTTACAAGGGCACGTAGTGATAGGATGAGGGGTAATGGCTTCAAACTAGAAGAGGGTAGATTTAGATTAGATATTGGGAAGAATTTTTTCACTCTGAGGGTGGTGAGGCACTGGCACAGGTTGCCCAGAGAAGTTATGGATGCCCCATCCCTGGAGGTGTTCAAGTCCAGGTTGGATGGGGCTTTGAGCAACCTGGTCTGGTGGGAGGTGTCCCTGCCCATGGCAGTCGGGGTGGAACTCGATGATCTTTATGGTCCCTTCCAACCTAAACCATTCTATGGTTATTGCCATTGTACTCGGGGGTTTTGTGTTGTTGCTGCTGGGATGTTAAGTCTATACTTAGTTTTGCAAGACAAGATGGACATGGGATAATAGCTAGAGAGTTCTGAAAGAACCACAAACACAAGAAACGTGCATCAGTCTTGAAACATGCTCAAAGGAGTCGGTTGATGGGGTTCCTCAGAAAGAGAGCTCTGGGCTGAAACACAGCGATGGATATTTGATAAGTGGACACCAGTCTGGTGGATAAAACCATAACACTATTGATGGTCAAACTGAATGCTTCAGATCCAAATTTGAAGTGGAACGCACAGTTTAACACTAAAGGCATTTAAAGAGTCAGAACCACCTTTTGGAACCAAAAGGCAACATGCATCGCTGGGCAGTGTGAAGCAACATTTAAACAAATCTGTTCCCAAAGGGAAACATTTCAAACAGGAGCTAAAGGAATTCTTGTAACCAGAATAACCCTGAAAGTTTCTCCTCTGTAAGAGAAAATGCTGCTTTTGACTTTAAAATCAATGAGAACTGAATGTGCCAGCTGGTGTTAATTATTTCATGTAGTTTATTTGTTCCATTTTCCAAGACAATATCAGGTATAAATGTCTGATCTATACTCTAAAAAAATGTCAATGTATTTATCAGGGGCTATGTTCCAGGTCTGAATTAATGAAACAATAATAAGCCTGTTATGCTTTAGCTGCTATCTAACTGTTCTTTATAGGAATATGAATGTTGGGCCTTAGTTCTGGTCCTGGTCAGGGAGAGAGGGAACTGGAGCTCTTAGATAATGTATGTATGGCCTTATATCAGTGTTTTGTCTTGTGCAAGGTTGCAGTGTTGTGTTCTGAAGAAAGGCAGGTTGTTCTGTATCATATTTGTATAAAATGGGCTGATGCGTACGGCTGTTACATGCAAACTACTTTCTTACCTTATTAAACCATTTTTGCTTGAAAGTACTTAAAAAAATGGCAAGGTGAATTTTTTAACTTAGCACTTTGTTTCTTAGTACTTTTCATTAATAAAAGTGTTTGAGCTTTTTTTAATTTACATAAATAGGACTTCACTTAAAAATAAGGGTAGGTGATCATCTTGTCTGCACAAAGTCAAAAAGATTAGCCTGCTTTCAGACATGGATCTGTATGATCAGCTACGTATGATCTATCTGATCTGTACCATCAGGTATGACACAGTGTTATGGTTTAGGCCAAATCGGCCACTGGGGACATGGGGGACCGCAGATGGGACCGACAGATGCTCCCCTCTACCCCTCTTCAAAGACAGAGGCAGAGGAGGGAAAAAGAGACATGAATTTAGAAGGAACTAAACTACTTCAATGAAATTTTAATAGTAAAAATAAAAGAAAATCATGAAATATATACAAAACCGTATCTAGCTCCCAGGATGACAATCACGACACCGGCTGGCACTGGGGGAGTCCCAGGCTGGACTCAGTGACAGACGGGAACTGGATTCCGGATCTGGATTCCAGATCGGGATCAAAGGCAGATGAAGAGAGTCCTCCTCAGCCGTCGGCCATTGAAGCAAGAGGGCGAGAGAGAGAACCATTTGATCCCTCAGCTTTTATCCTGAGCATGAGGCAGATGGGATGGAATACCCCGTTGGTCAGTTTTGGGTCACCTGTCCTGTCCACTCCTCCCCACAGGTGGGACCCCACTGCGCTTTTCCGCTTCCAACCCTCCAATGGCGCAAATAACCCAGTTATCTGTCCTTGGGTGTTACAGCAATAAGTATAAGCAAGAGCCTCTCTGCATACCATGCCTGGACATCAGCTATAAACATAGGTCTTATCACTCTGAGAGAGAACATTGTCTGCACAATATGCTGTTAATTTCAGTATTTAGAAGAGTCCCAGCTAAGAAGCAAAGTTACTGAACAAAATTGGTCCTGTTTTACCTCAAGCCAGGACACATAGATCAGCTGCTGATCCTTTCAGCTGGAGAGAGACCTTCACTTCATGAATGCTAGAGCATCTGAGAGTGTGTGGTTTGGTATCCGCAAATGTCTAGAAATCATTACTGGATTCAAGCTGAGGGACCCATTGCCCTGTCTGCGCTGCACAGATGTACTGTGGTGTTCCCATCCCCAAAGAACTACTGCTGTTAGTGGACGTGGAATATCCAAGACACTGGAATACCGAGTGAAAGTGAAGACTTAAAATCTGACCTGTTTGCTTGTTTGTTTACATCAGTGTTGTATCTAACTGGAAGCAAACGGCTGGGTCCTGCAAGGCTTGCCCAAGTTCACACGGGAATTCTGTGGGTTGGCCAGAAATTAATCCAGATATCTCCTGGTTAACTGTGGTATCCCTGATAATGTGGGAGGCTTCTGAAAAACACACACAGAGTGCGCAGTTGTGAAATACAGAAGACATCTGCAAAGAAAAACAAACGTTTTGCCCAGTCAGTGGCTGATACTACTGTTTGTTTGGCTGCTGTGTTACCAGCTTTCTATCTCTGCTCGTAGTGATTAGTAAAGCAGATTGAAATATTGAATCTGAAGAGTTCTATATGAAACATCAGCGAGAAAATACTGGGCTCTGTTCTGAATCCCTCAAAATCAATCCAAACTCCTCATTTAATTGAGGGGGAAGAGAACAGACACTTGGAAGTAACAGTATAAAAATGCATTAAAAACCTTTTGGTAACTTTACAGCTATGCAGTTTAGAATTAGAGGCCCTTTGACTTTATTGTACTCAAGCTGAAGTAACTGTATTAAGTAGAAAGCAAAATCAAATTTCAAGGACAGGCCATACTTGAGAAGTTAATCCATTTTTAATATTGATATGCTCATTTTAAAGAGCTTTAAGCCTGCGGCCTAGCAGAAGGATATCAGAATCCTTGCTCTAAATTTCCCTAACTTTTTAATCACATTAAAATTCCCTTGTAAACAGTGGTGGTCCTCCTACTCAGTTAAACCTCGAAGTGTGAGAAGTTTTAAAATTTCAGCTCTGAATAATTGTAATGCTTTAAGCTCTTACATTCTTTTATGAAAAAAAATCCTAGAGCACTTTTGAAACTGATTTACCTGCAGGGGACCAGATTATCTGCTGCTGTAAATGTAAAATGATTGCATTGATTATTTTTTATTGTTGTTGTTATTGTTGTTGTTGTCGTCATTTTTATTATTATTGTTAATAGCAATATTATTATTAATATTATTATTTAGAAATCAGAAATGCATATCTAAGGACAGATTTTTTTTTTAGAGAGTATGTTTTTTTCCCATTGAAATGCAGCCATCTGCAGGCAACTATATAATAGTGCGTAGCAACACTACAGCAATTATGTATAATATATGGCCATATTTAAAATTTCTCACTGCTCGGCACTGATTATTATTAATTTTAATACTGCTCAGGACAGGAAAGAAAAAATGAACTACTCTTAGGGGGAACTTCAAGTAGACTGACTGTAATTATCCACTTTAAAGGATTTGGGTGTGATCTTTTATGGGAATGATTTTTCTAGAAAAGTTGGATTCGAGACATCCATTTCAGAAAGCCTGGGAGATTCAGTCATTGAGGTTTATCCTTCGAAGTTATTGCAGCATTGTGAAACTTGCAATGGATTTTCATTTAAAACAGTAATGTTTTCGTATTCATTTAAATTTTTTTAAGATACTTTTTTTTTTTGAGATTCAAGATTGCTGGGAAGGGCTGACCTGATTTTCTGTAGTAGTTGAGATGCATTTTGCTCAGAGAGCTGGCCTGTTAAGTGTCTGGTATGGGATGCATGGTCTGCCTCTCCACATCGTGGGTGAACCTCTGTCAAGGCTATCTTGGCCCCACAGCAGAGGTGCTACTTACATAGCCCTGGAGAATCTGTCTTGCTGTGCAGTCATGTATAAAAGTGATAGTGGCATTAACACGCACAAAAAACCCATCACCTACCATGCTGTGGAATTTCAAAACAGAATTTGTATCTGCTGAACTAGAAGGGAAACGGGTGTCTGCAGCTCATAAGGTGCTACTCAACTGGTGGGGGACGACGTTCAGTTTGGCCGAGGGCAGAAACTTCCTACACCTGCCTACAGTCTTGTGCGCATCGAACAAATTCCTTCTGTAATATATATTTTGTCAGAATCAAATCTTCTTTTACAAATGGTAGAAACACTGGTATGACAAGTTGCGGTATATCTTCCTGGAGTTATTCTTCCCTCTCTCTCACCTTATTGACGGGTTCTGCCATCGGTGGCTGTTGGTAGAATATCCAGAAATAGCATGCGTTGCAAGCATGTGCTTCTAATAGGGAGTACTTACCATGCACATTAT
Organism: Pluvialis apricaria; assembly: GCA_017639485.1. Lineage (NCBI taxonomy): Eukaryota > Metazoa > Chordata > Aves > Charadriiformes > Charadriidae > Pluvialis > Pluvialis apricaria. The sequence continues at coordinate 29,072,213 of CM030010.1, forward strand.
CAATAGCAGCCAAAGGAATCAGACTGCAATTAAGAGTTGAAATATGTTCTCTTCCAAATGTAGTTTTAACAATCGTAAGTTACATTTCTGTATGGCGCTGAGTAGATTGTACAATATGCCTTTCTTTTGTGTGTGGGCATGTGGCTGCGCAGATATGTATGCACTTTTAATATTTTCTTGCACCTGTTTTTGAGAAGTCACTTTTTCTTTAATAGAGGGGGAAGAGTCTTCTGGGAATATACACCCTAAAATTAGGATTTATTATAGGCTTTATGCACAGCTGACTTGGTTAAAAGCTGCCTTGCTGTGCATATCAAATTAAAAATGACAATAGATGAAGTTAATGACTATTCTGTAGAATATGGGAATCAAGCATTTGACTCATGATAAAACAAAAGGGAAAACTGAAGATTTACAATCTATTGATCCATATTTGGTCAAAGACGCTGCTATAGAAGTAAGCACTAGGACTTTGGATGGCAATTGATTTCTAGTGCTACCTGCATAGCTCTCTTTAATGCATATGTTGAGATGATTAGCTCTAATAAGGAGAGGCTAGGGATTAAAAGGGTAAAAATAACAGCCATTATACTTCTTAGAAGGAATTCTCTGAGGATATGTGCATGTGGTTCACTCATGCTTGCTTTAGTACATAATGCACTGAGCTGTTCAGAGCTTTGTTGGAAAAAGGCTTAAAACCATGACATTTTGGTGGAATCTTTTTTCTCTTCATGATTCTTAGTCTTTCTTTTTAAGGATGAGTTTTTTAGTGGCCACCTCAACTTTCTAAAGACAAGATCTTATTATATTATTGTACAGTGTATATATTGATAATATTATACATGTTTGGCAACTCTGAGTTATAACATTCCTGTAATAGAAACTTCAAGTGCAAAGGAAAAAAAAGAAAAGAAAATATGCTTTATTAATCATCCAATTAATATCAGAGTTTAATCATATTGAAGATTTTAATACTTCTACAGCAGTTTGTGTGGTTACAAAGCAGATGTGCTTTTCTTGTATCCATGCATTTGAAACTGCAGGCAGTCAGGACATAATACAAGGTTATACATCATTTCAAAGGATAGCTGATAGTTGGAAATGTTCATTAAGAAATACCACAGCTTCTGTTATGCACACTGATATAAATCTTCAATCAGTATACAGAATCAAGAAATAATTTACTTCTGTTGCACAAGGTCTTTGTTTTGGGGCACATCAAGGGATTCCCTTGGATGTATCTTTCTTATAGAATGAAAAAAGGTTGCTGTCATAAAGTTCATCTTTGTGAAGACAGAAAGCGTGATAGGGAAATGAATAGATAGCCTTCCATTTTCCCTATTAAAAGAGCAGAGGATCCAAGTATTTGTGTATCTTTGGAAACTAGGGTGCAATTGAGCATAGGAGATCTGCAAGGTCTGCTGTTTCACTACAAAACAGCTCTCTCTGAGGACAGAGTAGGACTTTCAACCTTGAATGTGGTGTTTTCTTGAGAGATCGAAACTGGATAGGACCAGCTGCTATCCAAAGGAGAGGATATTGGAATCGGTGAGTTACACCCTGTGGAAGATGAAATAGGCCCTTTATTACTCATCCCAGTGATGCACTAGCATGATATTTGTCTGTGAAGATACTGAAATTGCTCCTGTATTATCATGTTCTTTTAAATGCTCAAAGGCAAAATAACTGTTTTTCCTAGCTGTCTGTAGATTTCGTGGTGGTGCAGAATTTGGATGCTTTTGTACTTAATAAAGGCATATTTAATCTCTGTTAAGTGACATGTTAATGAGCAACAGAGGAAAATAAAAATAATTCTCAAGTTTAAAAATTAATTGTATCTTATATAATTAATCTTATGGTAAGAAAAAAAATTTGTATTAATTGTCCATATAGTTCTGCTCTCCTTATGCCACTTTAATGGTAATTTCATCTACATTCAATAAAACAGGCTACAATAAGCAGAAAGTTTAGACAGGGTTGATGACATTAGCTCTGTCTTTTCAATGTTTGTCCTTAGGAAAAGGTACAAAATCAATTAATGTCTTAAAGTACACTGCCCAGAGTTCAGTAACAACTTGACTAATTAAGATTGTGTCAACACAGACTTCTGTCCAAATAACAAGTATTTTCTTATGGCCTCAGACAAGTTTTAGTGAGCTGTATCTGTAACAGTCTTTTGTCCCCCCTTTCTCTAGATGGCTTCAGAAAAGTGCCTTCCAGAACTTGAACATTTGACAGCTATCCCAGTATTTCGCTGTCCTGGGCACTTCAAGATGTTGTATTAGCAGCACAGCCAGAATTGAGAAAAATAAGACTGATCAAAAGGTATGCATCTGATATGACAAAACAAGAATGGATATAGTGTATGCAACTGAGTAATATAGAACAGAATAGGGTAGGATGGGATAGGACAGAAGAGAAGAGAGAAGGGAAGGGAAGGGAAGGGAAGGGAAGGGAAGGGAAGGGAAGGGAAGGGAAGGGAAGGGAAGGGAAGGGAAGGGAAGGGAAGGGAAGGGAAGGGAAGGGAAGGGAAGGGAAGGGAAGGGAAGGGAAGGGAAGGGAAGGGAAGGGAAGGGAAGGGAAGGGAAGGGAAGAGAAGAGAAGAGAAGAGAAGAGAAGAGAAGAGAAGAGAAGAGAAGAGAAGAGAAGAGAAGAGAAGAGAAGAGAAGAGAAGAGAAGAGAAGAGAAGAGAAGAGAAGAGAAGAGAAGAGAAGAGAAGAGAAGAGAAGAGAAGAGAAGAGTTCAGTTTGAAGGCACCTACAAGGATCATCTAGTCCAACTGCAATCTCTTCTGCTGCTCCCCTGAAGGTTGACTTGGAACGTGTTCCCCAGGGCAGTCGTGGAGTGCCCATCCCTGGAGGTATTTAAGGGTCGTATAGATATAGTGCTCAGGGACATGGTTTAGTGGTGGGCTTGACAGTGTTAGCTTAAGGATTGGACTAGATGATCTTACAGGTCTTTTCCAGTCTAGGAGATTCTGTGATTCTGTGATCTGCTGGTGTAAATTGCCACTGTCATTCTACAGTGGAGGAGGGAATCACATTGCAAATAAAGAATAAGAAACAACATGGACGCATGTCAAACAAAATTTAATTAAGCTGTGTAGTTGCAGGACCAGTTAAAGAGCAATAGTATGAAAATATTGTGCTGAGGACTCCCATAAGATGATATTATACGTATAACAGCTTGAAAAGGTCCAGTCAACTGTTGTCTAGCCATAGTAATGCAGTAGTGGGGTCAAACAGATCAGGCAGCAGTGTGATAGTAGAAAGTATATGTAAATTAGGTTATGAGAAGATACAAAGAGTATATAATTGAGAAAAGGGCAGTCAGTGATAGAGGTTGAAGTGCTGAGATCCCTAAGCCAGCATTGTTTGTGAGCTGGCTAGTTAGCAGCCTGCTGGGCTAATGGCTATGCTGCTTCTGAAGGCAGCTTGGTTAGTCTCCATCCAGGCACTTCACAACATGGGTTTTTCCCTCTGTGGCTCTTCATTTGCTTATGTTTCATGATTTACTTCAAAAAGAGAGGGTTGCTGAGAGCAAAAATTTATGCTGTAGGTACTGTATTCAAATTGATTCAGTCTCTTGTACAGTCTTTCCAATTTCCCAAAGCCCATCTAAGGAGATTGCAGAAAAAAAACACCACAAACAAAAAACAAACAAACAAAAATAAAAACAAACAATGGCCAAAAAAAAAAACCAAAACAAAACCAAAAAAACCCACCCAAAACAAAACCAAAACCCAAGCAAACCGAACACTCTGTCAATACCCCAGAGCCCAGTGTACAAAATTGGTTTGGTCTGGTAAAGCCAGGTAAACCTGGCAAAGCACGCAGAGGATGCTCAGAATTTCTGCATCATTTCTGTAGCTTATTTTGTTATTTAACTTGTTTGTGCAGCTGCATTTGGAATCTAGCCTGCCTATCCCCTACAGATGCCCCTCTTGCTCAAATGGAATGATTTGGGCACAGTGTATATGAACCACTTTGTGGTGCCAGTTGTGAGGCAGTGTAATGCAAAGTATTTCCCTGCTTCAGAAAAGAAATGGTCTCTTCTGGCCTAAAGGGAAAATTAAATGAAACCTTCAAAGCAATTTTCAGTTCCTTGTGTACCTATCAAAGGGTATGACATTATTAAATTATTTAGGTAACTTGCCCTATTAGAATGTATTCTTATACGAATCATTTCAAGCGGCTCATGCCCTAACCATCAAAAATCCTAGCATAATCTAAAGGCTTTGAGAATGGCCCAGAGGAAAGACTAGGTGAGTTCAAAATGTGTAGCCTAAAAAATTTTGTGAACCTCAAATTGCATTTGAATGAAATAATCTTTTAGTCTTGACATATAATTTTTTTAAAAAAGTTTAAAAAATTGCTATGCCTTCCCTGCCCCCTCTCAGTCCATAAGAGAAGTTCAGGGTGAGATTAAGATAACTAAAGGAAATCTAAATTAAGAATTAAATTGGTCCCTTTTTTCTTATCCAGTGCCCCAAAAGTTTCTTGAAGAACTGTTTCTTCTTCCCACTCTGCTACTGAAAGTTTTATCTTAAAACCAGATGTCACCCTGAACACGTGTAAACAGCAGATCTTTTATTGTATGAAGATTATTCCTAATGCCTGGATATTCCTCATAGAAGTTTGTGTCGCTGCCTCTTAAAAAAACCCTCTGATGATGGCTGTACAGATGTTCTTGTAGTTTTAATGTCTAATATAAATCTCCTTTGCTGCAAGTTATTACTACCTGTTCTATCCCCCTTGAGCACTAAAAGTATTCTCTTTGTAGATTTTGAAGATTTTGAAGTATCTTCTTTGCTAAGGCTGAAAGGCTGATTTTTCCACCCTTTTCCTAAATTCCATCTAGGTTTTTGATCACTCACTGCTCTCCTCTAGACTTTGTCCACGTGGTTCGCCTCTTTCCGAAGCATGAACCCAGCTTTTGAAGTGTGGCAGCTGTGGCCTTACAATCCTGAGTAGTGAAAGGATTACCTCCTATATGCCTTACATGCCGCAATGGCACTTGCCTTTATCTGAAATAGAATGACATTCTTGATTTATCATTTTTTAATCTAATGTAATCCCCTACGTACCACTACCTAGCCAGTTTTTCTTCATCCTGTGTTGGCTTCTTGATCCATCCTGTTATTGACCTATCCTAGATAATAGATTAGCTGTATAAAATGTAATACCCTGTATTTGTTTCTGTTAAATTCCATCTTGTATTTTCTTGCAATCTATTGGGATCATTGTAATGGTAAAATAAGTGAAGAACTGTAGCAGATTGTCTTCGAAATTGGAATAATTTTGTTTAATCTTTCCCGGATGAATTCCAGCAGAGAAGTGGATCCTGCATTAGAACAGGAGAGGATTGGTTTCGAATCTCTTCCAGTCCTGTGTTTTTGTAATCATATAGTGATTTTTTCAATAGTTTCTTTTGCAGTTAACAAAGTCAGCAAGAGACTGACTGAAGACAATCCTCGGTAGTGACCTGTGTGAAATATTGTATTTTGTTTGTTTTGAGCTATGTTGATAACCTCTAATTCCATTGAGGAAGCTAGGTAATCTCCTTCAATGAAAAGTACATCTGAATTCTGCATTCAATACACAATATAATGGGATTTTCTGATTAATATATTGGGGGAAACCAGGGAAATGCAAACAGTGAACAGCAGATTCTGTCATACGTTGAAAATGCGCTGGTGTTCCTTTCCTTTTTATGAAAGTCAGAATTACATGATTCATTTGTTCACCAGGAGCAGTATTTCTAGGAAGTGTATCTCAGAAGTGTATCTCTCGCTATATCTGTGACTGATGCAAGTGCATTAAAACTGCATTTTAGCAGTGGAGAGGAATAGATGGCACACATTACAAGCCAGATAGCTGATATTACCTTGATGGGGGTTTGTAATTGTTTGCTTAAATATACATGGACCTAAGATAAACAATATTAGGAATACAAAGGTAAGAGGTCTGATATTAGGAGACACCACAATTACACTTGCCTTTGCAACCTACTCCTGTCCTTTCAGGTATATTCGCTGTGGGTTTTGCCTTTACGTTCATCCGAATTTCTTTGTCTTTGGAGTTTTTATCTTATTGAGCTCTTTGTGAAGGAATCACTGTTCTGTAGAGCTGTTTGGTTTTGGGTTTTTTTTGGGGGGGAGGGAAGTACAAAAAAATCTAAAGTCATTACTGTCACCTTTAATGTTAAATTCTGTATTCTTAGTATGAACAATTTAAATAGGGACAGATGTAAGTACAAGTAAGTGCTTAACTAAAAACATTAGGTTAATTATTAGATGTTTTTTTGCTAGTGTTTAATATCTTACAAATTTTTGTAATGTTTCATAATACCTGGCGTGTTTGTGTATCCACGAACTTGGACGGCCTTTTCTCCAAGTATATCACTTTGCCTAATACACGATAGTAACTTTCTCTAAATCTTTGCCTTATTTAACAATTTGTAAGGTCCTTCAGAAAGGCAGTTAAGTAGCTCTTGCAAATAAACAGAGCTATAGAAAATGGCAAATGTGAGGCCTGAGGCGAGGCAGCAGTTCAGTCCTGATACCAGTCTCTCCCAAAAAACTCGGTGCCTTTTCATGTATGAGATGCAGCTAATGTGGCTTACTGAGCTCATGGCTCTGTCCCGCTTAGGGCGCATATGGATTTCCTGGCTGCTCTTCTTTATTGTGGTAGATTCATTTTTCACTGGCATTGTTCTCTGTTTATATGTCGCAGCTATAAATCTTCATCATCCATTCAGGTAACTGTCAGGGTTTCCTTCATCCTTGAGGAAGCATTTCACTTAAGATCTGTATGTCTTCTGATGACCTCCCTTCTATTCCTAGCTGATTCCAGCCCTAGTTAGAATATGTTTGTGCTCACTTTAAGAGGTGTTACATGCAACTCTTGGCAAATAAGAAGACAACCCTGGTTCTCTCATTATGAAGAAAGAGACATTACTAGAGAACAAAGCTCAGACTGAAACTCTCAGGTAATTCCCTTAAATATTGACATGGGGAACTCCAAGGAGAAAAGAGGGGATGAATAGTGTATCTCTAGAAACAAAGTTCCTTTATCCCAGAGCTATGGAGGCTAGATGTTAGACATAGCTTGTCTTGTTTCATCCTCTGAGAGGGTCTGAGGCTGGAAAGTAAGAGGACAAGGGGGTTCTCTGTATGCACGTCTATGAAACAGACTCGCAATAGCAATGAGCATTACCGAGCATATGCACTTGTATTAAATGCATTTGCAGAGTCCTGTCACATAAAACAACATCCTTCTTATCTGTGGAGTCAGGGTTTGCCAAAAGTCTTACAAGCATTATGTGTGCAGTTGTTTCTGTTCAGTCTAGTATCTCTGTAACCCTTGGTGGCAATTTTGCCCTTTCAGCAAATAATGGGTCTGAAGTTTTTTTTATTTAGTAGATACTAGCTTCTAGCTTTACTAAATACTTTTGGTCTTCACCATTCTGCTTCTTTTTTTCATCTAAGCAGAGGACTGAAACAATGACCTATTTTGTTGGACATATAAATGGTGGCGGAGGGTTGTTTTGGTGGTTTGGGTTTTTTTCAGGTCTCTTCATAGCAAAAGAGCACCTTGTAGGAAAGCAGTACTTTACAGAACTTCTTTTATAACATGTATATGATTTTTTGCCCCTTATGCAGGTTAAGATACCTAACTTGGCAGTGCATTTCGTACAATCTATCACCTATCATGTACATCACGTAGCTGGCATTTAGACCCCCTTGCTTTCAGTAGATTCAATGGAATATTCACTGGATAAATTCAGTAACTGAAAACAAAATAGTTGAGAAACTTCTGTAGGGAACCTCCTGTGTTTCAGTTTGTGCCCATTGCCTCTTAGGCACCACTGAGAAGTCTGCCTTCCGTACATCCTTCCATCAGGTATTTATTGATAAGATCCCCCTGAACTTTCTCTCCTCCAGGACTAAACAGCTCCAGCTCTTTCAGCCTCTCCTCAGATGAGAGACGTGCTGGTCCCATCTTTGTGGCCATTCACTGAAAAGCCCAGAGTGGGATACAGTACTCCAGATGTGGCCTCACCAGTGCTAAGTAGAGGAGAAGGATCACCTCCCTTGACCTGCTGGCAACACTCCTCCTAATGCAGCCCAGGATACCATTAACCTTCTTTGCCACAGGGGCACATTGCTGGCTCATGGTCTTGTTGTCCACCACAGCCCCCAGGCCTTATTCTGCAAAGCTGCTTTTCAGCTGGCTGGCCCCCACTGTGTACTGGTTAGTGTGGGTTATTGGACCCTAGCCTGTACTGGTTAGTGTGGTTATTCCTTCCCAAGTGCAAGACTTGGCTCTTCTCTTGTAACACTTGAGTTTTTAAACGTTGGCTATTATTACTGTAATTTGTTTTACTGCTGGCATTTTTATAAATGTGTCTAGGTACACTGACATGATTCATTTCAAACATACAGATTTATTTCTGTTCAGAGTTAAAAGAACCCCACGGTATTACAATACTGATTCCTCTCCATCACTGCTGGATACATACAAAATCTTCAGTGTTGGTCTTTATCTCTTGAAAGCCAGAAAATTGTCACTGTATGAGTAGAAATGTAGCAAAGAAACGATTAAAGGAAGGATTTAAAAAAATTACATGCATAAAGAGAATTGAAATGGTAATGCATGCCTTTCTAGATTCCAGGCTTCCTTAGTGTAGGTAAGTGTCTTTGCAGGTGTTTTTTACAAGTTTGGAGTGTGGGCTATCAAACCTGCTATGTAACTTTCTGTTCTGTTGCTGAATCTATCTGAGAACAGTATGATTAGAAAGCTTTTGGACATGCATATTAAACACTATGTGAAAGGCAAATTATTGCTTATAAAATAGAACATGTAAGAATGTGAATCTTTTTAGCTGTAGATGAATTTGTAAGTGTGAAGATGCATTTGGTGCTTTAACTCAGTATATTAGAAATAGGTTGACTAAACATAGCCCTCCTATTTGGGAGGGAAAGAAAACAAAAGATTAGAAGATGGACATTGAGGGGTATGGACTGAAGCGCATCTGTAATACAGATCTAGGGAAGCTTGCTAATTCAATAGAAAATAGCTATTTCTGTATCTTCAGTGGCAATTTGAAGCCTCGAAATCCTGTGCTAGAAGAGGAACATTCATGCATGATCTCTGGCCTGGAGATTTTAAAACCACAAAAAACTTTTTTGTTGTGTTTAGCCTTTGAGGTAATTTTAAAAAGAGCTTTCTGAGGATTGAAAGAGACATTCTCTTGAAAATACTGTTCAGGGGAACACATTTTTCAGGAACAACATCAGGAAATACATTAATTTGTTAGGAATTACTTTCTCTGTCCCAGAACAGCAGGTCTAGAGAACACCCTGTGGCTGCAGAATTATTCTGCTGATGCTGTGTTTCACATCAAAATACATGGAATATTTCTTCCTCAGTCCTCATAGAAGACTGCTACACAAAATTGGACTGTATGGGTGTCTATTTTATTGATAGCTACCTCATACACCATGGTTGCGCAGTACCCTTTTCATTTCATGTCGTAGAACATCCTCTGGTTATGTCAACCTCAGCTCTGGCATAGGTAGTCACAGCTAAATTTCATGTCAAAAGCAGGACTGTAATGATTTCTTTAAGTCACAGATGAGTCTTTGCTCTTCTGAACCTCACATTTTTTTCTGTTGCTAGTCTTACTGCTTCTGTTTTCAGGTTGATCTTGATGATTCTGCGTTTATATATTTAAGTCATTCATGAATGAAAAACTAAAGTCCCTTTTCCTCTAACTTCTGTAGCATTATCCAGAATTCACTACTGCTCTGAAGAAGTTACCCAGTTACCGACATAACACTCTTAATAGAAAAAAAGAACTAATAATGGTTTTTTGCATTTACTGGACAGTTTGTTTTCAAGCTTGAACTACTGTGAGAGAATCAAAGTAGAAGCCAACAATTAAAGTATTATTAGTTTTCTTGTACCATCATCTATCTCCTCAAGCTAAGCAGCTTTTATTCAGTTTTAGGAATCAACATTTTGAGCTGGCAAGATTTTGTGGCTCTCAAGATACTTAGAAATTCTTTTTAAAGACTAGAATTTCAGACATGTGTCTTGTGCTCTTTCCATTTCATCTGCAAATACTGAATGACAATAAGCCATTTTTCTGTGATAAATCTTCCCTTTTATTATTACTAAAGTTACAGCTACAAATCATATTTAAGATTACAAAAGCTTTTAAGACCTTTTAAGACTTGAGAGCCTTCCTCTGAATTAATGCCAGGCTGTTCAGAACAAGGAGAAAAGAAATTTGGGGTCATTTAAAAAATTTCATGTACCTAACATAAGCTTATGTCTGTTTAAAGTATCAGAAATCTTCTCTCAGGCTGTTTCAAAAACAAAGTTGTTCAGTACTGTGATCTCAAACAGCACTTTCCATCAAGGTGATTTCTTTTTCCTGCTTTCATAATTGGATCCAAGATTCCGTCTATAATGAATAAGCTATGATTTACCTCAACAAATCCACAGTTTTCTTTCTTCTGAGGCAATTAAATTGGCAAGCAGTTATCAAATATTCTTCTAATCATAGAGCACTGTTAATTGAAAAATTGCAAGAAGGTGTGTTGTGAAACAATAGAACACAGACATCTTTTTTACCAGTTGTGTCTCCATCTTCCATTCTAGGACAGTCTACCTAGCTCCCAGCCAATTCTTCCTGCAGGCTTCTCTCTCTGGATTTCTCATCCCACCAAATATTGCTTGCTCCATAGCAACTTACTTTGCTCAAGAAGTACCATTTCTGAAGAAAACAAGCAATTTTAAAAATATTCATAGCTCTTTTGTGTGCTTGTGGCCTTTTGACCAGCTAAAGATGGCTCTGACTGCTTCTAAAATTACTCCGTTCTTTCCAACTCCCAACTGTTAAAACAGTTTTTATTTGAGCCTGTAGGCTGAAATCTGCCTGTCATTTATTTGTTCATGTTTGTTTACAAGACTCTTGGTCTGAAACTATTGCTGAATCCTTGTTTTCTTTATGCAGCCCTAACTTAAGCCAGCTCAGCACATTAATAAGGGAAAAACTCAACACCTTGACAAGGCCAGGACATGTAGCGTTCATATAGAGCAGGATTCACAGCCACGTCACACTGACTGCTCCGATGCACGCTGCAACGAACACAGCAGGGGCGCACTGTCATCCTCAATATGCCATCTCTCAGGTTCCAGAACGTTTTGCAGATGTATGATAGTATTTATCTCTTTCCCGAAGTCTTGCAATATTTTCCATCTTCCAGAGGTTTTACTGCACATTTTGTTGTTCATTTCTAATCAAAACACATGGAAAACTAACATGGGGGCAGAGGGAAGAAATCATAAGCGTCTACGGCTGTCTTAGTCTTATCTAAGCTTTATTTAGCAAAGACATTCAACCTCATTCTAGGCGTAATTCAGGGATACAGTAACATAAAGAAGAAAGAAGTGCATGAAACTCAAAGAGTGTAAGTGCACAGACAAAAAAGTATGACAAAAGATTCATCTTGGAAATACCAATCCACCTGGGAAAAAAGCAGTCCGAGTCACACACCCTTAATAAGAATCTGGGCAAACAGTAATGCTAGAATGACCTGGAGCATACAGCAGAACAAATATGACCTTAAAATACAGGAGAAAAAAAGAAAGTATTTATTGTGTACAATGTGCCAAGCCAAAGAATTTGCTAGTATCTGACTCAGCACTAATGGTAAGAGTGTTTACTGCATACTGGGAAGCCCAGAATTCTGGTAAACCAAATATTGACGGATGAAGAACTGAGTACACAGACAGGGGAATAAAAATAATTAAACTGGAATAACATGACTTTTAGAGCAATGTATGTAGTAAATCAACTGTCTTTTATCCAGAGGTAGTTAATCTGCCTTGTAGATTAATTGTGCCAAAAATAAAAAGGTAATTTGCATCAGAAAGTGTGTAAAATTTTAGGCACAAATTGCAACAGTGTGCTACTAGTGATACTACTGTCTACTTGGATCCAGAAATGATGTCGACAGAGACATATTTCTATATGCATGAGCGTGTTGGAAGTGGGACAGGTAAAGTAAAAGGTGATGGTATACATAAAGTAGAAAATATCATTAGGAAATAAGTGGACAAGAGATTTTTGCAGGGAATTAGGATGACTGGGTGTCCTGGTTTGAGCGACACAGGACTAATTTCTCTTCTAATACTTGGGAAGACTGTACTTTTAGAAGACTCGAGCATCTGAATTTGTGAAAATATTTGCACCAGCTATGGTGTGTGGGTTTCAAGGTCTCAGTGTTTTTGGGCTTGCCAGGTGCAGGGATGAGGAGGAGGGAGACCTGAGCACTTGACCCAAGCTGGCCAACAGGATTATTTCATACCATCAATGTCACATTCACTATAAATTAGAAAGTTTGCTGCGAAGTTCTCTCTCTCCCTTGATGGCTGCCGTCCTGAGAACTTCATGCCCTGGTGCCAGACCTCTGAGCCCTTCCCTTCCTCCCAAAGCTGTAGCGCTCGCAGTGTCCGACATTTGCTGTCCACTGCTGGGAGTGCACAGCTTCCTACGGATAGAATTGGCTGAGTATAATCTTTGCATATTCTGTATTGGTATTGGGATCGATATTGGTTCTTTAGTGCTATTAATGTTAATTATCTAATCTTACTCTATTAAATCTGTTTATACTTCAGCTCCCAAGTTTCCTTGTTTTTTCCCGATTCCCTTCCCCGGGTAGGGAGGGTTCATCAGGTGGTAGAATGATTGGCTAAACAACAAATTGTTATGGGTTTCTCAAACTGCAACACTGGGGCAAGAATACTTTCCAGAAGTTACCGAAGAAAAGTGAGGAACATCAGTGCATCTCCACGCAGTTTTTGCTACTGACACTCCACCACTAGTGACACGCAACGAAGGCTGCCTCCTGCTTTTTGGGCACCATTCCTGAAGAAGGATGCCTGTAGGAAAAATACTTCACTTACATTAGAATGGGTGGCTGAATAGTGTGAAAGAAGGATAAAATTCAGGTATGTATGTAGTACTTGACCATGTCCTCTATGTCTTGTAGATGCAAAGTATTAACATAATATATCTAGGTATGGACATACGTACGAGTGCAGAATAGCATGGTCTTGAGAGTGCAGTTGCACAGATCTTATTTTTCTCTTGTTTTTTTTTCACTGTGAAAAGTAGTTTAGAGTTTTTCATCACCTTTTCTTTCTCTTATAGGATTTCATGTATAAAATTGTGCAGCTTTTGTGGAGAACAATGTTGTCACAAAAAACAATGGTATCATTAACAGAGAAGGGCACCTGCTATTTATGACCTGTACTCTGCTCTGGCATCCTAAGGGTGAAATTGACCCCGATCCAAAATTCGGCTGAAGATGTTTTTTCTACTCTTATTCTTAATTGTTTTGCATTGTAAATGGTATTCCCCAAAAAGGGGGCAAAAAAGAAAAAGTGTTCTGTGAGTAAGCAAAATAAGAACGTTAATGCAGCATCCCAGATTGGACAATATTAGGTCTATTATAATATATACCTGACTTCAGCAATTTGGGGATATTTATTATCACTATAAGCTCTATTATTTATTTATTTATTATCGCTATGAGCTCTATTTCAGTGAATTAGTTACATCATACATTAGTGAGGCCTATTTATGCCTATTAGTTGAGAATGTGCCTTAGATATTTAACTGTGTTGTTGTATATGATGGTTTGAAGTTGTAGTGAGTTTCTGCAGCTGGAATTTTTCTATACTTGAATGATTCCTTCCATTGAAACAGAATGTGTCTTCATATTACTATTCGACAATATAGAAGGCAGTAAAGTTTTTACTTCTGCACACAACATTGCCTATTCAAATCATGTTTTAAACTTAGGGGTTTTTAAGTGAACTGAAAAAGAAAGATTTTTTTTCAAGAATATCTTTAGCAGCCTTTTTGTCTTAGCTATTTGTGTTCAAAGGCTTTTCTTCCAATAACCTATTAGAAACACATGAAAACTAAAATTGGTACTAAATTGCGTATTTTAAGGTTTATGAGTGTTTCATCAGGTACTCAGATAAAACTAGTAGTTATGTTTCATAAGCTGTTACGTCAAAGGCAGTAACTTGAAATCACCTTGTGTTTTCCTTAACCTGAACCAAATGCAATATCCTATTTCAAGCAATGTTATCAATTACTTTTCTCTGCAATTTCAACTTCTATATAACTACAGTAGAAAAAAGTAATTCCAATGTTGCTATCATCTTTTCCTACAGCAGCTTTTTCTTTATGCCAAGTGCAAGCATTTTGGGAAAAAAAATTAAAATGGGCAGTTGATGTGATCACACAAGTTGCAAGAGGTTAAAAATTCAGAATGTACAAGAAAGGATGCTGACCAGTTCTGGTTTCTGAGGTTACAGTGAAATAGTTTGGAAATACTTATGAAATTTTATGTATATGCACCTCTGCATGAGGGAGCAGGAAAAATTATTTTATTTGCATAGGATTTGTGGGAATTATTAAACGATGGGTATATTGCTGGAACATAGAGTTCTGCTGACTGAAGATGTACAAAAAAGGCATGTAAAGTATACAAGATTACCTCAGTTCTTAAAAACTACCATAGATTCTATTGTATGAGCAGAAACAGGCATTTGTTCTAAACGTCATCCTCTGTATGAGAAAGTTTGTAGTGTTTGTCTCCACCTCCCTCTGTAGGACTTTCCACCTGACCGATTAGATACTGTCCTGTTCATTCCTTGTGACGAACATTTTGGGCACTTAGTCTTGTGATATATTATCATAGGGAACTCAAGAAAATAACTAAGCACGTTGCATGCCAGTGCATGACAAGACACTGAAGAGTCGGGTAACTATTGTGTGACTAGTTTTGAGATACCACAACGGTTATATCTTTTGGTTTCCTCATACGTACCCTCTTTTTCTTCTTGGAAACTTCTCAGAGAAATTTGAGGATTTTTCTCACTGGTTGAGGACTTTTTGCATGCTGTCAGACCAGTAACACTAACTGGGCTGCAGTAAATCTGGAAACCTGAGTATGTGGAACTCATACTGCTGGTTGAAGCAGGTGCACAGCCCTGCAGGTGTAGTTTGTAATGCGTCGTAAAAAGATTGCTGACCATGTGCAGAGCATCTGAAAAGTGGGTGCACAGCAAGTCCACCACTTCTGGCAAATGGGAGTCCTACAGTGCACGTGTGCACATTTTCTCCTCCAGAAATACAGGACAGGAATATAGCAGTTGTACAGCACTTACAGAAATACATCTAGACTAAAAGTCTAAAAAGAGCATTTAATTTGTAGCTGAAGATGTGAATGTGATCGGTCTAAATTTGAGCTAAAATTGCTGAGACCTCTCTGAGGTTTAAGCTCCCGCTAGTAAACTAGCGTTTCACACTCTCTGCTGTCTGTGGTTTCATCAAAAGTCAAATTTAAACAATTTCAGTTTCTCAGGAATCAAGTGGAGTATGTTACTTGTATTTATATTGAAATAGATTTTAAGAACCTAACAATGGATATTGCCCAGCACCTTGCAGTCTGTTCCCACTCACAAATGGCTTTTCGTAAGTGCTTGTACCTTGAGAGTTCAGGAAAATCACATTTTCTATCAATGTCACTTTATTATAAAGTACAATTTTTTCCCCCTCTAATTAGTACATAACATACGTTTCTACCACCTAAAATATAGCAAATGCTTTAAAGAATGAAGGGTGTTATTGCCACCTGGTGGGAGCCTTGTGTGCATAACAGTAATTACAGACAGGCTTGTGAAGATGCTGAAACGGCTCAAGCTGACAAACACCATCCTGCGAGAACGCAGACTAACTACATTTGGCACCATAAGAGTAATTAGATGATCGCATTTCCTATGACAAAACAGCATTATTAAAGAGCTGCAACCTGTCCCTACACTCCTTTTAATGTCAGGTGAAGTCACTGTTAAAGTTAGTAAATTCCGTTGCTTTTGATATTAATTAACAGGATTGTAGTACTGACACACATCAATAAAATCTGAACAAGCATAGTGAAATATATAGTAGAAAAGTTGTACGTAAAAGATTTTGGGAAGGTAAGAGCCGAATGGACAAGAACAGAGGTTTAAATCTGCATTTCAAATTGTCTGGACCTTTTCTCTTGATTATTTTATATAATTGATAATGAATAATGTGAACTTTGCAAATAATAAATCTGAAATCCTCTATTTAATAATTCCTTAACACTTTGCTCTCGTTTCACATTTCTGTCAATGTGCTTGTATTCGAAGCTTTGAAATAAGTGGCTAGTTTTTCAGGCAGGAAGCAGTGAGATTTGCAGATAGCAATATTGACATAAAGATGATTTGAAAGTTTAATGACTAATATGACTGAGGGAGCTGGGGTTGTTTAGCCTGGAGAAGAGGAGGCTGAGGGGTGACCTTATCACCCTCTACAACTACCTGAAGGGAGGTTTTAGAGAGATGGGGGCTGACCTCTTCTCCCACGTGGCAAGTGATAGGACAAGAGGAAACGGGTTCAAGTTATGTCAGGGCAGGTTTAGATTGGATATTAGGAAGCATTTTTTCACTCAAAGGGTTATTAAACATTGGAATGGGCTGCCCAGAGAGGTGGTGGATTCACCATCCCTGGAGGTGTTTAAGAAAAGGGTAGATGAGGTGCTTAGGGACATGGTTTAGAAGTGGGTGTTTTTAAATCAGGGTAGGTTAACGGTTGGACTTGATGATCTTAATGGTCCCTTCCAACCTCACTGATTCTATGATTCTATGATTCTATGACTCCATGAAGGCTTCCTGACTAAAACACTTAAAGCCACAATATGATAGATTTGATCTGACACATATAGGACTAACAGCATATATTTCCTGTCAGAAATTTAATTTTCAATGTGACAGTTTTGCACATTTTTAAAAAACTTAATTAAATTCTACACAACCTCTATTACAGAATCCTTTAGATTAAATGTGCCTAAAACTGAAATGTAGCATCTCAGTTTTTCAGACAGCAATTTATACATAATGTTTTGTGGATAGAGAACAACATGTCTATGTTTGCTGCTGTGTAGCAGATGGAATCCTGGAAAGGACTGAAGATAATTTATAGAAACATTTTTTGCTGTATCCTTTGCAAATTATTAACACTTTGTATTTCAAGCCATGTGAACTTGTCTGTTTGACAAAGAAGTGATCACTTCTATTCATCCAAAGTGGCCAGAGATTATTTCCTCCTGAAATGTGGGAAGATGCTTTATAGCATGAATTCAAGGATTGAACTAACTAATTCCAGAGCTACATTCCCTTTAACCATTACATTCCAGATTTAACACTGCCAATCATCAGGAATTTTCCTTGCTAACTTACTTGCTATAATGATGTGCTCCACTTTCTTCTTTTCTCCTGCAATTTGGAAGGAACCACACAGAAGAATCTCTGCTTTAGAGCTTTTTTTTTCTTTAATCCGTTCAAGTTATTCTGTAAAAGAGAGGGGGGAAATGGTTACTCCAATATACTTGGGTGACAAAAATGTATGTAACATAGTGAGGTTGATTCATAACTCTATTGGAGTCAGGGTCTGGAGAATCTGTACATTTTACAGCACTCCTAGTAGAAATTCTTGCATCATTGCCTTCTGATTTGTCTCTCTCATACAAAGTCCAGTACAAGGCTGTACTTCAGAAAGTAAAAGCAATCTCTGGCACTTGGGAACGCTGGAAATTACCTGAATCATGCATGGGGTTTTTGATAAAGAAAAATCTAAACAAAATTTCACAGAAATCAGGAAAGATTTTTAAATTCTTTATTTACTCAGTATGGCTGAGGGAATGTTTTTGGTTTTATGGTTTCCTATTCATGTTTTGCATGCTTGTTTAATCCATAAAGCAGTCCGTCACACAGTCAAACAGATGGCATACATATGCGTCCCCTTAAACAGGTATCAGTGCGAACCCATACGATGTTTTACCTGCACTACCTTGGATGGCACTACATTGTTTCAGTCATTCACACTAGAGGTCACTGTGAGCAAAAGATTATGCTTGACTTGCAAAGGAAAGAATGCTAAGGGATCAATTTACAGGACAAAATATGTGGCATACTTGGCAATTTGAAAGGTTGATGCAAACTCATCTGTGTTAAATATGTTGTTTGAGGGGGGCCACAGTACTTCTCTGTGCAACCTCATTTACTTACAAACTACTTACAAACTGTAGAGCAAGAAGTTACCTCTATCAAGGAATCCTCAGTGCTTAAATATGTCCAGTTTAGTTTTAGACAAAATTTCATCTCTGGCAACAC
This sequence comes from Pluvialis apricaria, assembly GCA_017639485.1. Classification (NCBI taxonomy): domain Eukaryota; kingdom Metazoa; phylum Chordata; class Aves; order Charadriiformes; family Charadriidae; genus Pluvialis; species Pluvialis apricaria. The sequence continues at coordinate 29,090,503 of CM030010.1, forward strand.
CAAACTGGTTCAGGATAAGAGTTCCAGACTTTGTTGATACTGGTTTTTTTGTGTATAAACATTTAAGGTAATATTCATTCCCTCTAGGAAAATTGCCCGGTTTTCTCTAGACTGTAGCAGAACAGAACAAGTACAACTTCGATTCAAGTGAAGCTTCAGGTATTAGACAGCCAAGTCTCATTTAGATCGTGGATTAGCAATAAAAGCAGTAGCTGTCTCAGGGTGAAGTTGTGAAAGGAAGAATCAAGAACATTCAAGGCAGTGAAAGAGGAGCACGCTCCCCTTTAGCTGCTCCACGCAACGCATCCAGCCCAGGACTCACCTCCCAATAGTTGGTATGTCAGACCTTCGCAGCCTTACTTAATTATGACCTGTGTGAACATGGTTGTATCTGTGCCCGTTTTTAAAATCTTTTACTCTTTCACGGTGTATGTATGTCCATGATGAGAAAAGAGAGCTGAGAAATAAGTGGATACTGAACATCTGATGCCACGTCAGTCACTGTGGGAAAATAACGGAAGACTGGTGAGGAGGATTGTAAACACGCTCAAGTGACTCGCACCTGGGGTGCTGGACAATACATATATCACACTCGCTGTTGTTCAGCCTTGTGTGCTCGCAAGTAGAACATTTGCACTTAGATAACGTAAGCCTGGGATGGACTCAGGGACACCTTATCTCGCATACATGAGAGCCCTGCCTTGTTGTTGAAGAAGATCAAAGCACAGTGGAAAACTGCGCCTGTTTGAACCCTTGAAAAGCAGGCGAGAACAGCAAGTCGGAGCTCACACGCTCCTGCTAACAAGGACTTTCTCCCGCTCTGCGGTCCCTGCGTGCCCTGCTCGCGTCCCTCTGCCTGGGTGTTGCTTCAGAGATTCCCCGATTTGCGTGGTATTGAGATTAAATTTGTTCTTTGTCTTTCATCCATGGTTTTGTGGTTGTTCCCACATCCTGCCCAATTCGGCTCACACACTCACCTATAGCATAGGTATTCACGAAAAGGAAAATGTTGACCCCTTCCTCACAGCTGAGAGAGCTGATGGGAGAATGACAGTGTTGCTGTTTTATATCAAGCAGTGATGATGATGAATGCTACTTGCGTCCTGCCAGGCAAAGAGTATTTGGCATACGGACAGTGGAATAAAGAGCGGTTAAAAGAGCAGTGGAGAGGGAAAGATGCTCACGTTAGCCTACATACTTTAGCACATGAAAACAGGTACTTATGAAAAGCTACTCCAACCCTGAGGTGACAGAGGCATATTTAATATGTAGATCTAGGAAGAATAGTCTGCACTGCCAATCTTCACAAAACTCCCCAATTCCTATTTTTACCTGCTTTTTATGCCCATTTTCTTGTGTTTTTCTTTCCATTTCCTCCCACCCTTGCCTTTTACTAATTCTTTCTCCCATATGTCCATCCCAAATGGCACTAACATCTTAGTTGCTGACATCATATTGTTGATTCCCCAGATTCTGTCTGTCGTCTCAGTATGCTTAATGTATTAAGTTCTTTCTGACAGAAAATACCTGCTGCTTTAGATTTACACGCTGCCTTCAAAAAAAAAAAAAAAAATTAAATCTGTTTTCAGCTTGGTCCTTAGTCTAATGAAACAATAGTACCCAGCTGGTCATGAGGTATGCTGGAGCTTTTATTGCACTAATTTTATGCTGATGTAATGCTTCCATCAATTAAATTATACTGTTAAAATGGGTGTAACAGAGTAAACAACAAAACCTATTATTTTGAAATAATAGCTGTTCTCTTAATTGGTAAGGTGGGGCAAAAAAAGAGATGATCCTTGAGATGCCTTTTAGTACAGGTTATTTAGCATCACTCAGATATTTTCATTTCCATAATGTACTTCCTTTCACAACTACTGAAAATGCACATGGCATTTCTCTATGAATTTTTCACCTCTTCTTACTCTTACAACAAGAGCACTGCTGACAATATTTTTCCCAGGATTAACATATTCCAGAAACATCCACAGTAATTACGTCAAATCTGTTTCTGAGTGTACCATGGACTAAAGAAATGGACTCGTATTCAGAGGTGTTGTGACAAACACAGAGTTGAAGGCTATTCATTGGAATGATTCATACTTCATGCAGCTCTATTTTCTTGGATGATCACAGCTTTCTCTCTTCATTTTAGGAACAGTTTGATTAAATAGTTTTTCCTCTGGACTGCTCAGAAACTACTTGTATGCCAGTGATGCTACAAATGTGATTTCATTTCAGCAATATGATAGGTAAATCAGTTTTAATTGATTGATTAAATAACAGAATGTATTTAAATGCTGCTTAGCATGATCTTGTCTTTTGCTGTTACAATTTCATTTTCTGAGAGAGATTTTTCTTAAACATTTCAATACTACACGCACGTCTAGATGCCGAAATATAAACTTCAGAACAGAATGTGAAAACATCAGTTTGATCACATGTAGTTTAAGAGAGGCAACATATGAGTTGCTTAGATGATCAGATGTCCCTGTGCAAGTCTATTTCTATAACTCATTGATGATTATATGGAAAAGCAGTTAATTTCAACCTATATCTCAGTACTGCACCTAAGATGTTCAGGCAATCTACTACTACATTTTATTGTATCTTGAGTAAATAAAGTTTACAGAAATCAGCTAAAGTCAACAAACAGCACTCTGTAAACTTACAAAATATTTGTAAAAGGATTATTGATTCTCTGATACAAAAAGAAACTGGATGAACTGCAATCTTTTTTATTTTGTCGTTGTTGCAATAGGATTTTTTTTTTTAATCTGGGCTGACAGGAACCTAATGCAGTTAAACAAGGGGAAGCGTGAAGTCCTGCACCTGGGGAGGAACGACCCCAGGCACCAGTATGTGCTGGGAGCCACCCAGCTGGAAAGCAGCTTGGCAGGAAAGGACCTGGGGGTCCCAGTGGACACCAAGTTGACCACGAGCCAGCAATGTGCCCTTGTTGCAAAGAAGTATGCTGGGCTGCATAAAGAGGAGTGTTGCCAGCAGGTTGAGGGCGGTGATCCTTCCCCTATGCTCAGCACTGGTGAGGCCACACCTGGAGTACTGTGTCCAGTTCTGGGCTCCCCAGTACAAGAGACGTGGACAGACTGGAGGGAGTCCAAAAAAGGGGCCACAAAGATGATGAAGGGACCAGAGCATCTCCTATGAGGAAAGGCTGAGAGAGCTGAGACTGTTCACCCCGGAGAAGGGAAGGCTCAGGAGGGCCTCACCAATGTCTATAAATACCTGAAGGGAGGGTGCAGAGAGGATGGAGCCAGGCTCTTTCCACTGCTGCCCAGTGACAGGAACAGAGGCAATGGGCACAAACTGCAACACAGGAGGTTCCATCTGAACATCAGGAAGCACTTCTCTTTACTGTGAGGGTGACCGAGCACTGGCCCAGGTTGTCCAGAGAGGTTGTGGAGTCTCCACACTCAGAGATCCTCAAAAGCCATCTGGTCTGGACACTGGCCACTGGACAATCAGCTGTAGGTTGCCTGCATGAGCAGGGAAGTTGGACCAGATGACCTCCAGAGGTCCCTTCCAACCTCAACCATTCTATTGATTCTATGAGTCATAACTGAAATTAAAAAAGGTGTTGCGACAAGTTATTACAGTACTTCCACGTTTCTTCTCTGTAGCTGTAACAACTGGCAACTCTGTTAATGCCAAATGGGAACTAATCATTCATGATAAAGCGTAAGTCAAAGTGAAATTAGTGGAGTTGATAATGGAAGCTGCCATCATGTTTGAGCTTGGTTTACCATCAGTAATGTTGTATGTATTTATATGACATGTACGTGAGTATATAAGGTATGTGTGACGATTCATTTACTGCAAAGGTTTAGTGGGCCTCCTCTTAAGTAAGGACCTGATCAAGCTCAGCAGTGGCACTAATGTGCATCTTCAGTGTAAGATCGGCCACGAGCAATGACAGAATATATTTTACATTCAGTCTCACTGTTAAGCAGGTTAGTAGTCAGCGTGGCAGTTTTAACCTTGAACTGAGCTCCTCTGGAACGGCTTATGCCATGTGCGACTGCGCCTTGTGTCGGAAAGGAGCGGGCACAAGCAGCAGGGGAGGCTTCATTTTACACTCCCTTTTTAGTTACTTTTCCAGCTACCACCCTCATTTCCACCTGTTCCCTAAGCAAGTTACATCCGTTAAGCACACCCACTAAATATCAAATCGATTGTACAGAATAATATCTTGAAGCACATGTGAATAGCAAGGGGAGCAGATTGCAGCAGTAGGTTTGTCATATCTGCGTTAAGTCATACTGTCAGTCTAAAGAAACAACTAAACAGATAAGGAAGGCATTGTATGTGCCTGATAAAACCATATTAGACTCAGACTGCAAATTATTTTCTTAAAAATAACTGGGTTTTTTCCAAATTTTATTTTAATTTGACGTTAACAGGAGCTTAACTTCATGTTTGTTGAAACTTATTTTAGGTAAAAGGAAGAATTTTGTTAGGACTTCCAAGGCGAGCAAAACGGATGCTGGGGACCACATTTTCATTTGGGGACTAAAAAAATCCCAACATGCAGTGACATCAACAAGTAGGATCTAACTGGCATTTTAAAAATGAAACATGACGTAGCTCCCCATGATCTGCTGCAAACTTGGAACTTGTAAAAATGACTAAATTACACTCACGTGAACGGCTGAAGTTTAAATTTAATCTCCTATTTTGAGTTTGTGAGGTTGGGTTTGTGGTGTTTTGGTTTTGTTGTTGTGTTTTTGTTTTTTTAATTAGAAGCTATGCACAGCACCGTGTAGGGAACCTGACTTATTTAAAGTAGCTCAAAAATAGAGAGCCATGCATTGTTTTTAAAAAGAAACAAGCTTACTACCAATACAACAGCAACCCTTGCAGATCAGTTCACAGCTCACCGCCAGCCCAGGAGCTTTCCACGTACGCGGCACAAGTGCAGGCGTATGCAGTAGTGACTTAGAGGACATTTAGCAAAAACTAGTCCCTGGGCTACCACCCTTCCCCCCCCCTTCTCTTCACTCTCTACGGAGGAGCACTGCCTCAGGGGGCAGCCGGTGCAGCCCACCCCGGCTGACAGGGCACCAACCCCTGCCCGCCGCCATGCTCGCTAACACCAGGGGCAGAGCTGCCCCCAGCCCCTTCCTTCTGGTCCCTAAAAGGACAAGTTAAGGACCGAACTTGAGGAGAAAGGGCTTTATCCGCACCTCAGACGACGCGGGGCCGGGTGGCGGGGGAAGCCGTGAGGCGCCCACCACCGGCTGGACGCTGCCTCCTCAGCGCTGGCGGCCCGGCGCGGCCCCGGCCCCGGCGCTTCCCCACCTCACGGCCCGCCAGAAGCCACCTAGCAGCCGCCGCCGCCGCCGCCCCAGGGACCTTCTCCTGAGGGCGGGCGCCGCACCGCCATCCGCGCTGCCATTTTGGAGCTGCCCGAGGCCGCCCCGCCCGCCTCCGTCAAGCCGAGCCCCCTCTTCGTCCCCCACCGGCGGGCAGCCACCCCCCGCCCGCCGCCGCAGCGCGGGAAGAGGCCGCACACGACGCGCTGCCACCGCCTCCGCCGCCGCCCCGGCCGCGCCCGCTTCCCCTACCGCTACCCGACGGGCGCCCGGCCCGCCTCCCCGGCGCGGCCCGCCTCCGCCTCCGTCTCCGCCTCCGCCTCCTCCCGCCGGCCCCGCCCGGCAGCGGTGGAGGCCTCCCCGGGGAGCGGCGGGCGGTGAGTGGCAGCCGCGCTGCCCCCTCAGCACGGCGCGGCGGGGAGGGGAGGGGGAGGAGGGGGCCGCGGCCGGTGGGCGGGCCGGGGGCCGCCCCATAGGGCTGCGGGCTGCCGGTGGGGCCCCACTTAGCGCCCAGCCGCCACCGGAGCCGCAAAGAAACTTGTCGCCGGGAGTCCGCGCTGGTGACTTCGCCCCGTCGGGCTCGGTGAGCGTCTGGGGCGGGCACCCCGGGCAGGACGGCCCGAGCTGCCGGCTTCCCTCCCTCCCGCCGCGCTCCGGGGCTGCCTGGCCTTCCGGGGTGGCAGCCGCCGCCCGGGGACCCTCCGGCCTCGAGGGGATCGGGGCCGAGCAAACTCCGGCTCTCCGTCCCGTCCCGCCCGCCGGCAGCGGTAGTTGCAGAGTCACCGCCGGCTGTGGGGCTGGGCCGGGTGGGAGCGCGGGCGGGAGGACGGCCCCGGCCCCTCCGGCGGCGCCGGCTGTGGCTTCTGAACCAGCCCGGCCGCCCCGAAAGCCTTACCCTGCGTCCCGTCCCGCTTTTGGAAAGAAATCCTCAAGGCAGACCTAGGGGCTGGCTCCTGCTCGCGTCCGAGCCTACAGTAGGGAAACTTGGCGGTGGCCCTTTCAGGACGAGTGCGGAGTAGCTTTTGGGAGGGGAGTTTTTTTTGGTTTGTTTTTTTTTTTTTTTTTTTTTTGCTAGCTAACTAAGGCAGAGGTAAGTGTTTTCCTGTTGCTCGCAGGTGTGTTGGAGAGGTGCCTTTCTTGCCCCGTTCCCCTTTCTGGAAGAGGTCGGCCCCGAAAGAGCTGTAGTCCCACCGCCGGCGGGGCTGGAGCCCCAGTGTGTCTTCTCTTACTCTTCCAGCTCTCAAAGTGCTAAGGTCAAGCTTAAAACCAGCTGCAAAGTAACTTTTGTGATTGTCTAATGGTTAAAAATACTCATGCTGGTTGACTGGGAAAGTATTTTAATCTGTGTGTTTTCCTAGGGCTGTTTGAAGGTTGAACTGAACTGTGGTGGTTTATTTATAACTTGATGTAGAAACATAAGACAGAAATGCATTTACTTGTATCAGTAAAATATTTTCTGGTTTAGGGAAGCTTAATTTTGGTAAGCAAGTCGTCCAAATTGCAAAGAATGTGTTTAATGATGGTAATATTGCTGGTACTTTTAGCATCCTGTTGTGATTCTAGTGTTCTCTAAGTAGAAGTAGTGGTTGGCTGTTAGCCAAAATCAAAGATGCGACACCTATACTGCTTTCACCTTTACAGGGACATCTTTAGGTCAGTATTGTGAACATACAGTTTGTAGCCAGACACCTTCCACAATGTTCCTTCTGAATTGCTTAACTTTGGGGAAGTTGCTCTTAAGTAGAAAGAGTTACTATGTGTTATACGAGGGTAGTATATGCATACTTCCTGTCTTGTAAAAAAAGCTAAGCTTTCAGTAAGCACTTCTATGAAAGCTTACTGATTTAAGGAACTTTTTACTAGAGAACAGAGGCTCATCGTTTAGGAGAGGGCTTACAGTGAAAGTTGAAAGGCCTTCTCTTGTAAGGAACTGTAAGGCCTTTCCCTCCATGCCTTAGTGTTTTTTTTGTATACTTTTTTTTTAAATAAAATTAGATAGTAGTTAATAAAGCCAGCTTATCTTGTATTGTGTGTATTTCAATTGGAAATGTTTATAAAGAGCATCTCTGGTAGTGTCCCTCTCCTCATTTCCAGTGACAGAGTCTTACACCTTCTCTTCCTTTGCCCGTCGTTATAGACATGTCAGTATTGTTCCATAAAAAGTTAGGGGCTAGTCTTTGCATGTGTAAGTAGAACATTAGATTCAAAGAGGTTATTCATGTGCAGTATTTACAGGATTGATTCATTAATTTTAGCATTTATCTACAGTTGAAAATTAGTTCATATTTAGTTAGGAAAAAAGGCAGTTGGTATTCTGGCACAATGCTATATATGGTCAGTCTTATTCAACAATAGCTGCTCATGCTTGGAATTATTAAAGAATGTATAAATACATCTTGCTATCAGTCTTCTTGCCCTTTTCTAGGCTTCTTGTTCAACTAATTATATAAGTATATTCAGATTCTAAATTTCTATTCTGGTTTTATGTTGTAACCCTACTGTCTGATAATGAATCATTATTCTTTTGCTTTGCAGCTAAAATGAATTCAGATGCTGATCCCCCCTCAAGTCCCTCTCACCCCCAGCTGCATCTTGGAAGGTCCCAACTGAACGCCGCTACTGTGGACCATAGTGAGAACAATCAGAAACCTGGACCATCCTCAGGAGATACTGCAACTTTTTCTTCTTCAGTTCCTGGCTACACCCATAGCAGGGAGAAAGCTGAAAAAAATGGTAAGTATGAAAGCAATTTTCATGAAAAATCGGCTTATGTTAAACACTTGGAGATTATTATGTGTATACGTATTCTAAACTGTGTTTAATGAGACACTGTAAAGTAGGAAAATAAACTTCTTCTATTTCTTTTAACCGGTTGTTGTGGAGGAGACTTTTCTTTTGCAGCTTACTTTGTGCATATTTTCGAGTTTTCCCATCCAATTTTTCTTAAGTGTATGGAGCAACAGGAAAGAAGTTTGTTTGAAATACTGTCAGGAATAACTAAATGTAGTTTAGCATAATATTAAGGTTTCGATTTAATTTTTATAGTTGGCTAGATCTCATGCTAACTGTAGCTTTAATATGAATTCATATGTGGATAAATAGATACTACTGTAATGTAGACTGAGGGAATAATAAGCTGATGCATGGTACCAGAGCGACATAAATGCAGTTAAGATTAGCAGGCAGATAAACAGTTGGACTAAGAATCATGAAACACTTTGAAAGACAGAATGATGCTTTTTTTTTTTTTACACCTCACTGTGAACCCATTGAGTTTCAAAGATTGTGAAAACTGATGGGATGAGAGATGTCTCATGCAAAAGGTAGAAAGAAAAATATGTCTCCTGTGTTCAACTGCTGAGTTCCAGTTTTAAATTCAGTTTGTAATGTAACACTTGTGCAAGAAGGACTTGTGTTCGAGGTCTAGCAAAATTACTGCTCCTAAACTTTCTTTAAAATTGGACTTTTGATTCTGAAACTGCTTATGTGCATGCCCTTACAGTCATAAATATGAGTCAGTCTATTGAAGGTAATAAGGCTATCCAAGAGTTTAAAATTATTTAATGTGTAAATATCTGCATGGTATGTATCGGATGTAGCTGAGCTCTGCATATTGTTCAGGCCAGCATTGTGGTTGTGTTAGCACATCTGCTGTTTGCATCTAATTAAAAATGGACTGTTGGAACCTTCTGGGTTCTTTGTTACTAAAAGACATTCTAGATGGAGGAGAATTTTTTGGATACCTGAATTTCTCACATGCCTCAGTGTGTCATTACCAACTTTGTCATCTTGCCCACCTGTAAAACAACTCAGATATGATGGAGAATTGACACTTCTAACATTAACTACATGATTATTATTTTAGGATCAGTGCTAACAGGTACGTTTTCTTCCTTCATTCTCCAGTTTCTTAGTATGCTTCAACAGGGAAAGAATAGCAACAGTATTAGGAATATGGTATGGAGTTATCTTGGGTTTTCTTATAATATGTTATAATATAATACAATATTTTGTTATAATATGTTATAATAAACGTAGGTGTCCTGGATTGAGGACAATAGGTTTCTGTTCATTCATGCAAGATTCTTAAAATGAACACGAGCTATTTGATCTAGTGGTGTTTTATACAGAGATTCTGTCAGGTATTCTTCTCTAGCTGTTTTGGAGATTTTATTATTCCATACAAATATTGTCCTTCTAAAATTGTACTGAATTTTGTCTTAATTCTTGTCCTGGTTTGAGGTAAAACAGAACAAATTTTATGTTCAGTAACTTTACTTTTTAGCTAAGCCTCTTCTAACTACTGAAATTAACTGCATATTGTGCAGACAATGTTCTCTCTCTCAGTGATAAGACCTATGTTTATAGTTAATGCCCAGGCATGGTATGCAGGGAGGCTCTTGCTTACACTCATTGCTCTAACACCCAAGGCCAGCCAACTTTGTTACTTGCCCCGTTGGAGGGTCGGAAGCGGAAAAGCATAGAGAGGTCCCACCTGCGGGGAGGAACGGACAGGACAGGTGACCCAAAACTGACCAACGGGGTATTCCATCCCATCTGCCTCATGCTCAGTATAAAAGCTGAGGGATCAAAGGGTCAGCACTCTCTCGTCAATGGCTGACATCCAAGGAGGACTCTGTCTGTTTGCCTTTGATCCCGATCCGGAATTCAGTTCCCGTCTGTCACTGAGTCCAGCCTGGGACTCCCCCAGTGCCAGCCAGTGATGTGATTGTCATCCTGGGAGCTTGATCTGGTTTTGTATGTATTTCATTATTTTCTTATTATTTTATTAATAGTTCATTGAAGTAGCTTAGTTCCTTCTAAACTCGTAAGTCTTTTTCTCTCTCCTGCATCTTCTTGGAGAGAGAGAGGTGGGGGAGAGCATCTGTCACTCACCCAGTGGCCAGTCCGGCCCAAACCATGACAAATCTCTTTACAGGCCTGTGTATTTACTAATACCTGTATGCAGTTTTGTATTATAGACAGTTTTGTTTGTGCCCCTGTAAAGAGCACTTCCAAGCATTGATGTATTTCTCCATTTCAGTTGTGACTCATTCCTGATTAAATCTCTTCCCATTAAAATCTTCTCAGGACTTGGTGCCACTGTCATTGCTCTTTCCACCCCCATCTTAATATACACAAATATTTAATGCTGCAGAATGAGCTACTGTTGCCGTTGTGTCATGCTGGAGTCTCTAACAACCAAGACTTTAGTGGATTTAGATAGCAAATGTGTTCAATAAGATCATGTTTCTTCATCCACTGTTTTCTTCTATGGCTATTTTACATTTATGTCATTTGTCATAATGCTAACAGTTTCTAGAACTAAAAACTCATTTAAAAGAAAGGAAGCAGAGAAGTTTTTTTCCATTCAGCAGCATTGGTCATCAGAACTTAAAAACAGGGACTTTGGTAGAACTTTAGAAAGAAGTACAAATAGAGAGAGATGTACTAATTCAGTCATGTGTATGCATATGGAAACTAATATGAAAAAAGTGGTCTCAAACAGAAAATTGGCACTTCAGCAATTTTCAAAATACTTGAGCTGACAGAGAAGGTATTCCTTGGAATCACTAGAGCCTTTACCAATAAATAACATTCAGGTTGCTGGTAGATACAGGAAGAGTGATGGATCTGGTCTCTTACCCATGGAGTGTTGTGGTCTGGTTGTATGAAAGGACACGCAGGTGTTCCGAGAAGGGCTGTTCCAACTTCTTTCTTGGAAGATTAAGAAGTCAGTTACTTTGAATAGTCACTGTGTGTCACTATGATGACAACTATAATTCAGAATGATGTAAAAGAGGACAGAAAAGACCAGCAGATTGCTGTACAGAAAGCTATCTCCTCTTTATTGGTGACTTAAATACCTTGCACACAAAACTACAAACTTAAATTTGTAACACAAGTAATTTAATTTTTAATGAATTGGCTATGATTTCTGTTGGAGAAAGGGAGATGTACAACGTCCATCTCCAAATATTGTCCTAAAAGGCAGTTTCACCTCAAGCCTATCTACCACATGCCCATGTGCCCTTCCAACGAAGAAGGTTACTGGTATCCTGGGCTGTATTAGACAAAGTGTTGCCAACAGGTGGAGGGAGGTGGTCATTCCCCTATGCTCAGCACTGGTGAGGCCACACCTGGAGTACTGTGTCCAGTTCTGGGCTCCCCAGTACAAGAGACGTGGACAGACTGGAGAGAGTCCAAAAAAGGGGCCACAAAGATGATGAAGGGACTGGAGCATCTCCTATGAGGAAAGGCTGAGAGAGCTGAGACTGTTCACCCTGGAGAAGGGAAGGCTCAGGAGGACCTCACCAATGTCTATAAATACCTGAAGGGAGGGTGCAGAGAGGATGGAGCCAGGCTCTTTCCACTGCTGCCCAGTGACAGGAACAGAGGCAATGGGCACAAACTGCAACACAGGAGGTTCCATCTGAACATCAGGAAGCACTTCTCTTTGCTGTGAGGGTGACCGAGCACTGGCCCAGGTTGTCCAGAGAGGTTGTGGAGTCTCCATACTCGGGGATCCTTAAAAGCCATCTGGTCTGGACACTGGCTACTGGACAATCAGCTGTAGGTTGCCTGCATGAGCAGGGAAGTTGGACCAGATGACCTCCAGAGGTCGCTTCCAACCCTTAGTGATTCTTGAAATATTCTTGCCAATATGTCTGTATTTTTGATCTGTGCTGCTTCTTCCAGTCTCTACTTGCGTACACTGTGTTTAAGGCTATAGCATCAATGTGAACATTATTTCCTGGAAATACCCATCTCCTACTCCTGCAGCATTATCCATATCTTGCTGCATAATCCAGCAAATTAATGAATGCCCTGGCTCTGACTCAATAAAGCACTTAAGCACACACACATCCTCAGCTGCACAGGTACTTCATTTAGATTGCCAAGAATAAAACCTATAGTATATTAGTTCAATTTTTCAATCTATATTTTGCTAATATATCATTAGGTAGTGTTTTTGTTATTTCTTGTATAATTCATTCTGTAATGGGAGGTAACAGTGCTTTGAGAATTTATTGTGCAAATCAAATCTGGAAAATATTCAATTGTTGAGCTTGAGATGATTTATAGATTTGTTTTTGTTGCTCTAAAAAACACACCAAAAAAAGAGGATATTCCTATATCTGCCCAAAGCATTCTCTAGAAAACTTCTGCATATATAAGTTACTGGTTTTGCGTACGTGTTAGGGGGGGAAAAAAATTGTTACTCCTTCATGGATGTTCCTGGACAGGAAGTTTATTAATGAGCAAAGCATACACACTACTAATTAGGGCTTCTGAAATTTTAAAACCATTGAGTCATCCGTATTCAAGTAAGCAAATTACAGGAGGGTTGCTAGTTGCTTAAACAACAAAAAAAAAAAATCTGCCATTATTTTGGTAGTCTGTGCCAAGAAGAACCTTGTGGATAGCAACGGAGACCAGTGGCTGCTTCCTAATGAAGTCTGAAGTTTATTGAACTAGACTAAGACTCAGATCTCCTAGGACACTTCTATGCCCCTCAGGTGCCCCTCAGGGCCCTCGGTTCTGTCCAGCTGCTCCATACCCCTTTTTGGCATCTGTACTTCATCTGCTCTATATATCCTCCTTCCTTCACATACAACCCTAAAGCAATGCGGAAAGAAATAGCTCAGATAAGAGCTGTTGAGGTCCCAGCACCGGATTCTCCAGATAGGCTTGAAAACATCATTCTTGCTACGGGAGCCACTTGCTCTATGTGTACACAGAGCAGAGCTAGGAAGAAAGCACCATCAACATGTTCACTTAGTTACCATGTGAGTATCTGGATTCTGCTGCTCCTAATGTAATGTTTTTTGAAAGAGACACGTGAGTTGACACTTCAGGTAAGTGGTCTGTATCACTGAGCTAGAAAATAAGTTTCTGTGGCCCAGTGGATGTTTCACTTTTGGTTCAGATGAAAAAAAGCAGAGTTGAGAGAAACTTCTTATGATACCATAGTGACTGGATACTTAACTGGGATTTCTGGATTGAAATAACTGTTCCAAGTCGGCCATAATGGTAACTAGAACCAAACTGACTCTTACTCCAGGTGAATATTTATGGTGCTGCAGGTGTTACCATTTTTTGTAATGCTTAAGTACCTTCAAGCATGTAAAGTGTCTTAAAAATTGGTAGGGAACTATCTGCCAGTCAGCGGGTAAAAGAGAGAGCATCCTTGGATAATAGAGAAGTCTGGGAGGCAATGTGAAGGTGATAATTTTTTATATGCAGATGAAAGAGGTTGTATTGGTGTTTTACACCATTCGTGTACATTTGCTAGCCAGTAAGGTTGGAGAGGAGGAATCAGGTAGGAATTCAAAGGTGAGAGTTTAGGAAATTTTGAGAGCATTGCAGGGCTAAGTTACAGTGCTTGGAGAAGTATGTCTTCAGTTAAAGAACTAATATTTGTTTTGTCCATGTTTTTGCTGGTAAGGAAGTATGTACAAATCTCTTGCTCTAGAATTGAGAACATATGGGGAAGGTATTTGTACTGAGAGTTTTGCAGACAGAAATCAATTTCTTGTGCTTTGTTTGTAGATGTGCAGAGTTCTGCTTGTACTTAGGAAGGTTATGAGGTTTTTTGTATCTCTTGGAAGAGAATTATTTTATAAATTACGTGACTTAGAATTTATAAATAGTACAAAAAAATTCTTCTAAACAGTTTACAGCGCATTGTAACAATGTACAACAGTGCGTCTCCAACGCATTGCTAAATGATAGCTAACGAATAGGGAACTTCTCTAATTTACAAATATTTTCCGAGTGTTAGCCTCTTCCACTTAAGGTAACAAAGAGCTTTTGCTTCGAAGCTCTATTTTAGCACTTCTGGGTCTTCATTTTCTGGCAGTTTGCTGGTACAGACAAAGTACCAGGCAAAGTGAAATGTTTGTGCAAAGCTTGAAGAAATCTCAGAAAAATCTTTGATTGTTAGAAGGGGAGGATTATGCTGTGAAGTATTAATTACCTAACAATTTATCTGTCAGTTTATTAATGCCCCTTCAAACTTTACCTGTAATTACTTGGGCTCCTGGAAAGCTCATTTGCCAAGCATTGCTCTGGGGGAGAAAGAATTCTATCCAAACAGAAGTTAATGACTGTATTTTAAGATAAAATTTTGGGACATAATCCCATTGTTCTGCACCAACTATGATTTGTCTTTTTGAGGTCTGCTGCTAGCATTGTCAATAACATGCTGGTGTTTTTAATTTATGTGGGTTTAGGATTGGACACCTGTTTATTTGAGGAAAGATTCTCTATTTTTGCCTCTTTCACCATTTGAAATACAATGTTTTCTTTGGCTGATAACAAAGATATTGTTACTGATAACAATTTTTGCATTCACACAATGAACCAAGTTAAGAAAAGTGAGCTAGCTCAATCTTCCTCCATTATTTTTGAGGTGGATTTATTTCCTAATCTGTGTTCATTTTTGATAACAAAATGTTTGTTCTAGCATAGTCCCAGGGTGTTAGAGGGATAGAAATGAGCAGCTGAAGAATAGAAGGCGAAGTGCTATATTCACATTAGTAAATCGTGTAATGGAATAGGAGTAGCTCTGTAAATCATTCCTATTGTACACATTTAAAAACTATGTAGCAGTTCGAGTACAGTCTTTCAATTTAGTTTCCTCGAAAAGGAATCTTTGCATGTTCCACTGCGCAAACAAAACACATTAAATGGGAACAGCTGGAAACTTAAAAGTACATTCCTCATTTTAAACATCTCTGGAATATAATGCATCTGCATTCAGCAGCAGCAAGAACTGCTAATCTCTGTAGATATCTTGCAGTGGCTTTGGAGGAAAATAGTTGGAAGTACCTAATATCTGTACGCTCATCTTCAAATAAAATTGCAGCAAATTCCTTTTACACTACAATAATCAAGGAGAGACTTGAAACTGTTCTGCTGTTAGAGGGCCCCTTGCAGCAGCAGCAGGCCCACTTTATTGTGAAAGTTAGAAGGTGAGACTGGAAACGGTAAATTGGGAAATTGGTTTAACAATCCTTTGCGAAGTCAGTTAACTATTAGAAGTGTTACTGAGCAACTTAATAAGGTATTGTGGACTTGCAAAACAATTAGGGTGATCCTTTTTTAGGGGCCACTCTATTTTGATGGTAAGCTAATGAACTGCTGGAGTGTCTGTGTGGGGAAGAGCCTAAACTCTAGAATTGCTGAAATTCCCTTGAGCGTTGTACAGGTTGTTATGATAACATTAGGTCTTCACCTACAAAAATATCTGGGCTTGGTGAGTTTTATGATCTCAACTCTTTATCACATTGCTTTTCTGCAGGTTGCACTTTTCTTTCTCCCTCTCTCCCCTCTCCCCTCTCTCCTCTTTTTTTTTTTTTGGGGGGAGGGTTAATAATGATGATTTTTCAACTGAGAAATGATGAAAAGCTTGTTTATTTTTAACTCTCTGGTTTTGGAACATGTTGGGTTTATCCCAGCTCATCAATAAATGATTGAATCAGAAATGCCTGCATAGAAAAAGCAGCAGGGCTTTCTCATTAGTTGTGTGTAAAATTATTTTAATGACTTTAAATGATCATTTTATAATAATAACTATGCTAGGAAGAAATACTTTTTAAGAATAGTTTTTCCTCCACTTTTAAAATTTATTGTCTATAATATCATCACTCTTAGTCTTCCACCTACATGCTTTTTTTTTCTTTTATTGCTCTCCTGACAATTTGCCTTCATTTTGTGGGGGTGCAGAAGTTGTTCCCTTTTCAATTTAATGCTATTTGATGACTTGCAATTGTGGTGTGACTAAGACTCTTGTCATACCTACAAATGCATTGCTGCTCCCAGAGAAAGCAGAGTTGAGTCCTAGACTTTAACACCTCTGTAAACAAATGTTATTCCTTTCTCTCCCATCCCTGTTACCACCTTTAAAAATAGAAAGCCTGGCAATGTATGCTAAAATAAATATTTTTAATTGTTCTTGGGGTAAGTAGGACACTCTTAAGATCTCACCATGGAAGTGGAAGTGCATAGAAGAAAAACATGCAATGTACTTTTAACTGTACCAAGCCCTTACTTTGCAGTTAAGGTAAGAATCCAGGAGGCTTGTGAATGGATGAAAGGATTCAACACTCATGGATGAGCAAATAAGCATCTAAAGTTAATAAACCCAATTATCAAAACAATGACATTTGTTGTACAAAATATTTCTCCTTCTCCAGTCAGTTCTTATATTCTATATGTACAAATCATGCTTATGATGTGGTGCTTAATGCCTGCTTTTAAATGGAGTTTAGGAGGCAAAAGGAAAATTAGGGAAAATATGGGCCCGCTGTTGAACGAGATGGGTGCTGTGGTGACGGATGATGCAGAGAAGGCAGAGTTGCTGAATGCCTTCTTTGCTTCTGTCTTCACTGCTCGGGCCAGCTCTCGGGAGTCCCAGACTTTGCAAGTAACAGAGAATGTCTGGAAGAAGCATGGCTTTCCCCTGGTCAAAGAACAAGTTAAGGATCAGTTAGGTAAACTGAATATCCACAAGTCCATGGGGCCTGATGGGATGCACCTGTGAGTGCTAAGGGAGCTGGTGGAAGTCATTGCTGGGCCACTCTCCATCATCTTTGAAAGGTCCTGGAGAACAGGGGAGGTGCCTGAGGACTGGGGGAAAGCCAATGTCACTCCAGTCTTCAAAAAGGGCAAGAAGGATGACCCGGGAAACTACAGGCCAGTCAGCCTCACCTCCTTCCCTGGAAAGATGATGGAACAGCTTGTTCTGGAGGTCATCTCCAAGCATCTGGAGGAAAAGAAGGTTATCAGACGTAGTCAACATGGATTCACCAAGGGGAAGTCATGTCTGACTAATCTGATAGCCTTCTATGATGGCGTGACTGGATGGGTGGATGAAGGGAGGGCAGTGGATGTTGTCTACCTTGACTTCAGCAAGGCTTTCGACACTGTCTCCCACACCATCCTCACAGACAAGCTTAGGAAGTGTGGGTTAGATGAATGGACAGTGGGGTGGATTGAACAGTGGCTGACAGATAGAGCTCAGAGGGTTGTGGTTAGTGGCGCAGAGTCCAGTTGGAGGCCAGTAACTAGTGGGGTCCCTCAGGGGTCAGTACTGGGTCCAGTCCTGTTCAATGTATTCATCAATGACCTGGATGAAGGGATAGAGTGTACCATCAGCAAGTTTGCTGATGATACAAAACTGGGAGGGGTGGCTGACACACCGGAAGGCTGTGCTGCCATACAGTGTGACCCAGAGAGTTGGGCGGAGATGAATCTTATGAAATTCAACAAGGGCAAGTGTAGGGTGCTGCATCCTGGGAGGAATAACCTCTTTACTCCTAACATCAGTACAGGTTGGGGGCTGACCACCTGGAGAGCAGCAGTGTGGAAAGGGACCTGGGAGTCCTGGTGGACAACAGGATGACCATGAGCCAGCAATGTGCCCTGGTGGCCAAGAAGGCCAATGGCATCCTGGGGTATATCAAGAAGAGTGTGGCCAGCAGGTCGAGGGAGGTCATCCTCCCCCTCTACTCTGCCCTGGTGAGGCCGCATCTGGAGTACTGTGTCCAGTTCTGGGCTCCCCGGTTCAAGAAGGACAGGGAACTGCTGGAGAGGGTCCAGCAAAGGGCTACAAAGATGATTAGGGCTTTGGAGCATCTTTCTTATGAGGAAAGGCTCAGGGACTTGGGTCTTTTTAGCCTAGAAAAAAGAAGACTCAGGGGGATCTTATCAATACTTATAAGTACTTAAAGGGAGGGTGCCAGGTAGATGAGAATAGCCTTTTTTCAGTTGTGCCCAGTGACAGGACTAGAGGTAACGGGCACAAACTTGAGCATAGGAAGTTCCATCTCAACATGAGGAGGAACTTCTTTACTCTGAGGGTGGCAGAGCGCTGGCACAGGCTGCCCAGAGAGGTTGTGGAGTCTCCCACACTGGAGACATTCAAAACCCACCTGGATGCCGTCCTGTGCAACGTGCTGTAGGTGTCCCTGCTGTGGCAGGGGGGTTGGACTAGATGATCTCCAGAGGTCCCTTCCAACCCTGACCATTCTGTGATTCTGTCAGTCTTTCCAGAAACTTTACTCCTACATAGGTACTGCATACAATACCACTGAACTTTTGGAGCTTGTGTAAAGTGAGTAGGAGGATTTCTCTGGAGACTCAGACTGGCTCTGATGAACGTGGAAAGCTCAATAGTATAATCCAGTGACACACCAAAGCTATTAGAATCTTAATTTTTGTTACAAAATGTACAGATCAACTTTTTCTAAAAGCACATTGGTAATAGAAAATCTACCTAGGATGAACGGTTTAAATCTCTTTTTTCCTGAAAGAAAGAAATTGGACACCTGTCACTTTGGAGTTACGCTTACATAGCCTCTTCTAGCAAATAAAAGGATTTTTTTTGTCATTAATATGTGTATGCCTTTGCTCCTAAGAGCGTCTGAGGGTCTAGAAAGCTTGTTTCATACTGAAAACAAAATCTGTGTAAAAAGCTATGGACTGTTCCCTAAAAGATTTGAATTTGTTGGATTTTGATAGACTTACACATATTTGCTGACGGAAGAACTCTTCCTGCAAAAAACCTCATGTAACACTGTATCAGAATTACCACCATACACTTGCAAAAGGGACTGGAGGTATTATACAGGACATGACTCCACAAGAAATGCCTCCTAGTGAGATTTTGCACAGTGTGTTCTGCTGTATCTGCTTTGGTCAATATCCCTGTGTAGGCATGCCCTTAAGCTTTCATTTTCCTACTTCTTCCTTGACTATTTATTGCTTGAACAAATATACCTGTATTATTTACTTTGTATGTGTATGTGTTCTTGTTGCTTGTTTCCTACCTAATCTTCTAAAATCTTCAGATTTCTACATTGTAAAAGTTTCTTTATACTGGCAAATGAGCTATTGCTGAGAATCTGCAAGAAAATTATATTCTTTAGCTAGTATAGTTAATTTGTGAACTCCTTAAAGAAAATTCATTCCATCTTTTAACATAAATTAACTGCTTGACTTTGACAGGCTATTACTTATGATGCTTCAGTCATGCTTTGTTTCTTTTTTTTAATATTCCAAAAATCCCAGATGATTACAATACAGCCCTACCATAGTTTTGAACTCTGTAGCAAGACCTCTCCTGACTTCATAAGAAGCTATAACAGCTTCTCTTTCTGACTGTACCCTAGCAAAGGTAAATATTGGAGGAATAGAGAACACGACTGATGAAAGCTGAGGAGCAGGAGACAGAGTTCCCTTAGAATGGTGGTTTGACAATCCCATTCCATTAGCCAGAGCTGAGACACCAGCGCTTCAAAGCAGTCTGCAAATACAGAGGTTTTGCAGGTGGGTTGTCTCTAGCAGCTGGATGCTTGGTTTTTGCGAAGTAAAACGATGCTTTTTCTCTTTTAGTTAATTTTAGCTTTATTCTACAGAAGGTACTGAAATCCAGGGGACAGAGAACACGTTTTGGGGCCCTTAAATTAAAATTGAGGATGAAAAATTAATATTAAAAAATTACTGGCTTCCGGCAAGCTGATTTTCTTTGTGGATGTTTATGGTAATAATTAAGGTGAAATACATCCTTTCTTTGCATTGCCCTAATTTCCTTTGGAACAGGGGTTTTGAGCTGTTACTGGCTGTTTCTTTTCCAAGCTAATTCAGTGCTGGGTTAGATAGCTACAGTTTAATATAAACTCTAGTTTCCCTGATGAAACTTGTGGCATGGAGTGCATTTGTAACTCTGAACTTAATGATAGTAGAACAGTTTGAGTTGATCTGCAAGTTCTACTTAGGCACTTTTATTATCTTTTGTATGGGATAAGCTCTACATGCTGTGCTTCAGAGGTGTGTTTTTATGGAAATGTCTAGACATAAAAGCTAAAATAAAAATCCAGCTTCAAATTCGTCAGAATGAAAGTCATGGAAGAGGCTTTTTCAAATAGAGTAGCCAATCCTAATCTGTCCTTCTGTGTCGTGTCTGTCTCCACCTCCGCATTTATTTGTACCAGCTCTCCTTGTGCAGCATGGTGGGAGGGGTGGAGTGGAGCAGCAAACATAGGTTATTCATACTAATATCCTCTCAAAATACAAGCAAGTCATTTTCTTTGTAACTTAGGCTGTGCGTCCTTTCAGATTCAATTACAGTAAGGCCTTCTTGCTTACGCAGTAAAGCGACGTATGTCTGAAGCTTCAAGTAAGTACAGCACTGTGCCATGTGACAAAGATCAGTTCAGACATCAGTACACTTCATGGTATATGGAGAACTTGTTCACGTGTGGGAGATCTAATGTCAAAGAAGACATTCTTCCCTCCCTGCTCGCACCCCAGTGATTTAGCTGGTGGAAGGACCTGTGGATGAAAGCTTGTTCCATACCGCTCTTCATCAAACATGTAAATTACTCTTGTCAGTTAATAACATGGAGCTGAGGGAAATGCTTGACATCCTGAGACTTATAAGTACAAAACCCACTTTACATTAAGTGAAGAGCTCACTGGATAAAGCTAATGAAAATACAAAGTGCGGCTCTTTCTTCTCTCCTACCTGAACTAATGTTGGAGTTAGTTTGTGAACTCTGTGTGAAGGATCTTGGAAGTTGCTGTCAATGCTCAGTATTAATATTGAAAAACCTGAATGGTGACAAACTTTTTCAGGTTCAAGATTCTTGTTATCTCTTTCACTACAGTCCTTTACGCTATTGTTTACAGCATGCCTGATAGAGCCAGGGAGCTTCTCCTAAATGCAGTGCTAGTGTTGTCCTTACTGGATTTTATTTGTACTTTACTGAGGTGTTGAAGATGTTCAATAGCAGCTGTTTCCTTCTCAGAAGGTTCTTTAACACCTCGCAACCTACAGACTTCATCACTCAGTGGTGAGATCTTTGTATTTCATAGTGCTTTCTGGGTTTTTTCTTCTACCCTGGGTTTGTCCAGTTGCTTTTTAAACATGTGTAAATATTTGGCATTGGCCAAGTACTTTTAACCTGTTGATGACCTTTAGTTCTTGGATTTGGTAAGACATGGAATAGTCTCTCTGTTTACCTCTTCCACTTTGCCAGTTCTTCATTTGTCTAGTATCATTCTCCTCAGTTTCTTCCCCAGATTAAAAAGCTCTGATAATAGTGTCTTACTAGTACTGAGCTGGGGGGAGGGTGGGTGGGGTGGGGGTTTTGTTGTTGGTGGTTTTTTTGTTTTTTCATAGAATAGTGTGTTGCAAACACCAAGGTTTTATTCTTAGTGGTAATAGTTCAGAGCTTATCACTGTGTGTACAGTGATAAGGTGTTGTCTTGGTCTGCATTTAGTGGATTTCATCTGGCCTTTCATCAATCAGTCATGAAATCCTTTTGCAGGTTTTCTTTGGGGTTGGTTTTGTTGTTTGGGGTTTTTTTGCAGTCATCACTTCTAAGGTGTTTTTTCGGCCTGAGTAACACAGAATCATCAACAGACTGTCACCTCCATGTTAGCCCCCCCCTCCTTTTTTTTTTTCTTCATTCACACATAAATGCATTGAACAACATAGGCCATATTGTATATCCATGTGTGTCTGTCTAAACTGATAATCTCTTCCCTGGGAGCGTGAGAGCTGTGTATTTCTGTTCTTTGGGTTTTATTTCTTAGTCTCTTGCTTACCCGTGTAACAGCCTATGTTCCAATTTGTTTAGAGGACTTCTGTGAGAAGCCTTACTAGCTTTGGAGATAGAAATAGGAGCTGGATCTGCCTGTTCTCCAACCTTTTGACTCCTTCAGGGATATCTTACATCAAGGCTTTTTACACAAGATCTGCTGATTTTACCCAGTCTATCTTTTTGTCCCCTCCATAGGCTTAGGATTTTTTTTCTTTTACATATTTGCCTTGTATGGATATCAGACTTAATGGTCTCTGTTATTGCGGGTCTCTCTGGTATCATACTTGCTGCTTTCCATTTCTCAGTTTTAAGTGAGAGGCTACATTCTGCCATATATAGTTCAATAGAGCACTTGGATAAACAATTAGGAAAAACTACAGTCTTAAACACAATTAAAAGAAACCATAGCTTCTTTGTTTAAGTTTGAGATTCCTGCACAGGAGCTTCTCAGTGCTATTGTCTGGCAGGTTAAAAAAAAAAGGCAATCAAATGTCTTCTAGTAAATGTTTTACGGCAACTTTCTTTGGTTTTGTGTGCTCCTCCCCCCCAAATCCACAGTTGCCCTTGAATTGTCTGTACCTGCTAAGCTTGCTGGTGCTCAAAAAAGGCATAAAAATGTAGTAACAGATTCTGCATCGACTTGTTCTCCAGACCTTTTTCTCTTGATCTGTCATGGTATATTTTTTAAATTGTTTTTTCTCTCTAAGAACTTTCTTTCTCCTCTTTTTCAATCTGACTTTGCCTTTAAATACAGCTGTAGCAGATTTCTTGCTTCTGACACTCCTATCTGGGTACTAAATCTAACTTGCTGTTACAAGAGTGACTCACTGACCTCTTACAATAGGCACTGTGCATTGCTCCATTAGAAGCAAAAATTGTTTTCTGTCCTTTGGTTTCTCTGACTAGTTATGTCACAAAGTTATTTATTAAATGTATCTAAAAATCTTACCATGATTATCATTCTTGAATGTGATATTTTCTGGGAGGTAGTTGAGGTCATTATTGCTGTTTTCTGGCCTTTTTGCTGCTCTGCTCTTTCTCAGTGTGCCTTCATTGTGTTTATTCGGACAAAAGATCAAGTAAACTGTATTTAAAATCCTGTACTTTAACAAAGCTAGAATTTGCAAGATCATTTGGGAGATTGATTACTTATCGTTGCTTGGTGCGCTTTGCTGGGCCACCTTGATAACAATTTTCATGTGTGGCAACTGGCAAATCTTTTTGTGAAATGGTAAAAATGTTTATTTCCTTTTCTAGGTGCGTATTCAGTTAGCTTGGAAGTGTGTTGCCACTGGCTGGGACTGAATGTAGCAGATATATTGTGCATACACTTAACTGTTCCTGACGATTTTCAGTCACTTCAGGAACAGTTGGTGTGCTAATAAAATAAGAAGGCCAATCCAGAAATGTTTCGTATCTTGTCATCTCAGATCCTCTATTCTCCCCAACACATGGGTTTTTTCCTCCTCCTCCTGCACCTCCCTGTCGCTTTTTTTTCTGAGCCCAAATGAATGCTTGTAGTCGTGATCATATAACGTGTGTATGCCATACAGGTTTCCTTCATACATTTAGTGTGGGTGTTGCTTAATGCATTAATCTTTTGTTCAGCAGAGTTTTCATGCAGCTTTAATGCTCACTTGTAAAACCTGTAATTTCTTTTAAACTTAGATATTTCAAATGAATACTCTGTCTTTATTATTGCTTCCTGTTTGAGAAACTGCTTTCAGTTTTCCTTTTATCCTGTTCTCATTAAGTTTCCACTGTTGAAAGCACTTGGAAGTGCCCAGCTTGTGTTTGTGTAAAAATTGATCTATTGTGCATGACACTGTAACTGTCTTGTGGCTGGCCCCCAATAACTGCGTGAACAATTAAGATCTTAAGCTCCAAAGGCATGAGAGATTGTGATCCTTTAAAATACCAATTTTTGGCTTTGATATTCCTTGTTCATAGTCTTTCTCCTCTTGTTTTATTTGGAGAATTCAGGTGCTGTAGTTGTGACCTAAGAAGAAAGAGCTGTGTGCACCTGGCCAGGGGGTGATAATAGCAGGCAAGGTGCTAAAACTTTGGGGTTTTTTGGGTAGATCCACTCTGCTGAGAACTTTAATGTGTTTGTGTTGGTAGGAAAGTAAATCAACAACCACTGTTATTATTCAGTATGTGCTCTATTGACTCTCTGCATGAAATAACTTTAATGGGTTTTTTTTTTAAGGCAATGATTCCTAGCAGTGAGAAGAGCACTTAAAAAATCGAGGTCGTTTTATGTGGTGGTTGAGTGTGTATGATCCACTCCATGTGTGTACGTATAACTAAAAATCTTTCCTTATGTGTAAGGACTATTATTTATGTGCCTTTAAATACTTGAGAATTAATGAACAGAAGTCACACAGTGTATTTTAATTTTTTTTATAGTGTTTGCCTAAAGTGTTTGCAAAATATTTTGCTAAATTTGTCATCAGACACTTTGTGACAAGCCAACCTAACTACAATGATGCACACATGATGTGTTTCAGTTGTGTATAGGAAGGATATTAGAAAGCCTGGGAATCTATTGCATCCGTCATTGATTCGTGCTAGAATACCGGGAAGAAAATTTTATGACACCCCCAGTGTACTCTGCTTGTCTACAAAAATCTTTTGCATTGAGAAGATTTCTTATCTAGACTATGTAAGTCCATTCTTCAAAACCTTGTAAGAATGTGGAGGAGTCTATTGGGTTTTAACCCTTGATGTAGTCCAAAGATGAGGCTTATGCTTGTTAATTAATTAATGATGGCATCTTCCTTTTGTGACGTAAACGCTTAGCACTGATACCTTGCAGTCTCACTTGGACTAAACACTACTATGGATTAGCTGCCTTTTTGTCAATTTAATTGTTACATTTCAGAGGTAAGGGACAATAATTGCATCCTAACACAGTATTGCATAGTATTCTTTTAAGAACTGAAACATTTCCTTTTGCAACAATTCCTTTTTCTTTACCTAACAAAAACAGTAAAAATGCCTGCCTATGCTAAAATGAGTGCTAAATTTCCACTTAAGCCTATGGCAGCAAAGCTGGACTCAAAATTGGAATCTTACTTTATATAGTCAATGTGCAAAGTAATGTGTAAAGTTTCAGAAAGTAAATAGTCTTTAGTTTTCCTGTCTACAGCCTACCTATATGAACAGCTGTGTTTAGACCTCTGTATTGTGAGTATTTTTCTGGAGTTGTAAAACACACTTTTTACTTGTAAACTGAAATGACTAGTAATGTTTTGATAGCATCTTTGAAGTCTATCAGCTAATAGTAAACAGCTGTAGCTTACTCTTGAAACGCTGTATATGACTGTGAAATGTATAAAAGCTGTTATCAATTTCATTGTATTGAGTTTTTTTTTTTAATAAGTTCTTTAATAAAGTGACAGCTTTAACCTGCTAGATGAAAAGCCTGAATTTCAGAAGTGGGTATTTCTGCAGCCCTTCAGAGCCCTAAGTGTTTTCTGTAGTATGAGGACATAAACACAGCAGACTCAGAAATTAATCTGCTTCATCCTTTGCAGATCACATCTTTTTTTGCTTCCCACTTTTTTTTTTTAGTGGAACAGAAAACTAAAGGATACGGTATCATTTCATATCTTAAGCTTAAGACTTAATCACACACAATAATAAAAATAAATCATTAAAATTTTATTAATAATGTCATTGTTCCAGTATCCACTGAATAATTTGTGTTGAGTGACCTGTCTCTGTGAAGGCAGAATTAACTTATTTTGTAAATTAGGAACTGAACCACAGAATAGCCTGATGATGAACCAAGGTTTACACAGGGTCTTGGTGGCCAGGTAGGAACTACAGCCAAACATGAAGTACTCACCACCTTCCATGTCCCTGTCCTGCTTTAATTTGTTATATGTACGCTACATGCCATCTAAAACTTGAGTGCTTTCACTTGGCTGCTTTCATTTGAATGACTGCAGTGCTTGTGAACCCTGAATAACTGATAGACTTCATTGGCTTATATAAACGCACCTGACACACAACAGCTGGTGAAGTCTATTTTAATTGTCATAAAAGATACATGAAGTATTGCAAGATGAATGTTCCTCTCTTCTGGAAATTTTTATATTCAAGACAGAGTAAAATTTGACATTAAATAGACGTGAGTTTTTAGCAAAGCTGGAAAATAAAAGCTTCTACTGACAGCATTTCCATTGCAGTACTCGTATGTGGGAGGAATACACATCAAGACGTTTTCTGACTAAAAACACACTTAAGAACAAGGGTGATAAGTTACAGATCATCACTTTTTATGGTATTTTTGTTGGGTGAATTTACTCTTGCGTAGTGTTTGCTCTAGTGTTGAGCTGAATTGAAAGTAAGCATGTTGTCCATCCTTGTTCCAAAACACGCTTTTACTGTGTTTTGGACCTTTTACCATCAGAGACTGACCTAAATACTTTATGGGAAAGTAAATTGATATGGCAGCCATGAAACTGGAGTTGTTCGTGCTTTATCCTTTTATTTATCCTCTTGCTTATCCTTTAAGCAAAGGAAAATATTGCTAGTTATGGGAACAGTATGATACTAAGCTATTCTAAATTTGATCTCAAAAACACACCACAACCTGCTCTTCTGCCCTTGCCCCACAACTGCAGAACCAACCCACAGACATAATTAACTATCTTTTGTTTATATTTATAGATCACATGTGAGAGTACATAGAAGTGATAACTAGGCAGGAGGGATTGGGCAGTAGGCTGAAAATAACAGCAGGACAGGTTTCTTTCCCCTGGCAGTCAGCTCTCTCGGAGCAAACACTTCAGCAAGTTTGCCTGCAGTACCAGCACGTTTTATTTTCTTTTTGCGGTGAAGGTGGTAGTTGGAACATAAAGCTACACAGTCTTAGTTTTGCTTTCTTCCTTTTTTCTTTTTTTTTACCATCTTCACAAAGAACTTTATTTACATGTTAATCTGCAATGTTAATTACAATAAAGTAACTATATCCTGGTGATGAAGAAGCAATAGGAATGCTTCGCAGCTTGCTATTGTAATAAGTGGTCTTATCTACCAGACATCCATCTGAGCAAGAGATGGAAGGGGTCAGAGCCATGCCATGCTCCTGTGTGTGGAAGTGGAGCAGGAGAGAAAGGAAGCAGCTTTGCCTGTATAAGCTGCCAGAGAACCACCTGTCTTATTAGGGCTTGCATCAGCTTAGCAAATGGCTTTCTGCAGTTTGCTTTTTCGTGTACGTGTGTAAATTCCACCTAATTACCACACAGTAACTTCTGAATGGTGCCTCCTGTATTGGTTTATACAGAGCATCAGCAAAATATTTGTGGTTGTCTCTTTTCAACGTGTAGAAAGCCCTGAACAAAAAAAAAAAAAAATCTATAGCCAAGACTGCTGCAGAAATTTTGATGCGAAGTGAGTTAATGAATGTGAAAGCACAGGAAGAAACACAAAAGTACTTCCTCACCCAACTTTTTTCATTTGGGTGGGGTAGACGGATGAATATTATGTTTCTTTCAAACATTATGCTCTTTCCTGTAACTTGTGTTTATTGTAAGCAGAAAGACCCTGAGTGATGTCTGGTGGTGTGAGTGGTGCCATCTGGAAAACAGGCTTCTCGCTTGTTTAGAGTTCAATCCTGTTGGTTATATATCAGAGCAAGGAGATTAAGTGGTTAATTTTGCTGGGATGCTGTTTGCCTATTTTACAATAATATTTTTACAGCTTTCTGAAAAGACCAAGTACTAAATGAAAATTATTTTTCATTACGTGCCTTGTTTAGCCAGACAACATGTTACAATCTGGCATTAGTATTTTTCCAAGCGGAGCTTGGCAGACAAAACTGTGGCATGGTGGTGGAGAAAACTTACTTCATGGCTTGCTCTTGTTAAAATACATCCATTTTAATGAAAGCATTGGCTTGTAGCCTGTTCTTGTTTGGAAATAGTCCCAGTACCAGGGATGTTAAAGACTGTAAGTAGCCCTGTTCTTTAGGAGATTATTTGGAATTGGGTTTATTTCTTCCTTCCTCCCACCACTTGAAGAAGAGCTGATACTAAACGGCACCTCAGCTAGCGGGGCTGCTTACAGCTTCTCGTGTTATTTCTGCCCAAATTAGGGAGACGCTGAAATCTGTAACTTGGAGCAGATGCCAGAAAGCTTCTCTCAGACGGTTTCCTACATTTGGAAACTTTGCCTCCTAACTGTACTCTCTCACACTCAGTGCCCTCAGTATGTGGTTACCCAGTGTCACGGTGCGTTCGGTGACCTTGTGGGGTAATGTGGTACATATGGGTCAAGTTTTGGTGCCTGCTGTTGAGTTTAGATCTGTCTAACTACAATTTTAGGCTGGCTGGTAAAGCTGTTATGCTGAATCAGTGGTATGTTCTCCTTACACTTACCCATTGTTGTATTGATTTTTCTCGTTAAAATTCTTCTCATAAAAATCTTCTCACAAAAAGCAGCAGTTCTGGTCTCTGTCAGCTTTTCCATTAAACTTATTCTTCATTCATCAAGTAGCACGCAGCATGACATTTACAAACAGTGGATGTCAGATAAAGTTCTCAAGATTTTTCTTTACGGTTGACTGGTGGAGCAATGTGATGGCTTTAAAGAAAAAAATTGTTTAAGCCTGCATGTGTACAGTAGATAGGAAAGGAGGAAAAAAATAAGGTGTGAGTGTGGAGCTGGACACAAAACAGGTTTATAACAGTGTAATCATTGTTTCTTCCTGTGTACTCGAGAAACTGAGGAGCTGAGATTGCAAATATACTGGACGTGTTTTAAAGGCTGGTTAACTTTACAAAACTCTTGAAAAGGCTTTGCTACTAAATAAAGAGGCTGCCAGGTGAAAGACTGAAGTGCTATCAAGAATGACTAGTCATAGTACAAAAGCTGGTCCATACTGTGTGTTCCACATATGCTCATATTTATCATAACGAATACCTTTTTATTAAGAAATTAATCCTTTGAAAGTAAATGATAAACTTTAAACTCTGTGTGTCATCCTGTGGCAGGTATCAAATAACAAGTAGTGGTAAGCACGCTGAAGTACAGCACTGAGATGGAGTGTAAATATTGTAATGAGTTAATTTCCACTGTTCTTGCAAAACGCTCATGTTGGGTTTTTTAGGTATGAACTTTTAATTCTTCAACCACATATATCAATAATTTATTAAATACTTTCCAGTATTGCTAGTAAACAATTTTCTTTATCAAATTAATTTGTAGAGGGCATAAAGGAAGAACCTGAAGTGCTCTTTGAGGAACTGCTTGAGAGAGCCAAAGCTGGAGAACCAAAAGCACAAACGGAGGTAATTTTATATGCTCTTTGTCCAGTCTTGTTTGCTCCGAATTCCAAAAATAGCACTGCCTGCTGTAGAGCTTATCTCTTCTTTAGTTGAACTGTACTTGTTTTGATCTTAGACTATTCAAAGAAAGGTGATGCCAGATGGCTTCTCCGCCTTGAGAAATGCTGCTTGCTTGGGAGTGTTGCTGGCTTTGGGTCCAACTCCCGAGCAAGCCCTTAGGACACATATGAAAACGAGGAGGGTAGGCTGAGAGCATGGAGAAGGTACAGAACTGCTTTTGCTTTTTTTTAAAAGCATTTGCCAAAGAGTTACTTGTGGAGGTGTGCAGATAGGAACTGTTAAATGCTGTTGGTTCAGCACTGCATTGCATGCAAAGATCCCAGGACTCTGGGGCTGGACTCTGTGGAAGAAACTGCCATTGAGGTCTTTAGCAGGAACCGAGGTTGGTTGATGTTTTGCTTTTATAGCATTTCTCAGATGAATTGACACACTTTAGGAAAGAAGCCCCTCCTTCTCTATTGAAATTAGCTATGTTTAGTTGTGTAGCGGCAGATATAATTAAATTAATAACGATAGTTCTGTCCCTGTATGTGTTAGCACCTTAGGTGTCCCTTAGGTTTTAGAAAAATTGTACCAGTTTTCTGCTGCATTCCATTGTCTAATCTATTGGTCTAGTATAAATACCTTAAAATTGTTTAGAAGGGGTTTAATTCATGTTTATCTTGGCTAGTGTTTTACTTGAGCATTCTTTTCCAGCTTCAGCTTTGATGGCAAAAGGGAGTGGTTATGATCTCCTGCATGCTTGTTGGTGGTTTGGGGTTTTCCCCAAGGATCACCACTCTCTCTGCAAATAAATATAAAAGGTGGGGATGAAAAGATGAAAAAGTAATCCTTTTAAAGCTGTTTTAAAAAAAAAAAAAAAAAGAATATTACAATGCCAGGCTCACTCCCCACTCTGTTCCCACTGTTTGTTTGAGGGGCAGACTGTCCTTGGAGTTGTAACCCAAGACAGTAACAAATTCCTCACCTTTGAAACAGCTGGTGGCTTTGCGGAGGATGAAGCTTTAGCCTTGAGGGGCTGTAAAATCCACATTTTGGCTCTATTCCTCCACACAAAAGAAAGCAAACCCCATAAATACTCTTTCCAGATATAACTTCCAGTTGACTAAGAAATACCTTATGTAATCTAAGCCTATGATGTGTGCATATATAAGTATACAAATAATAATTTTTTTTTATCCTTCTCAATTCAATCCACCTTCACTCCCTTCCTTCAGCTGTTTAACTGTGTACACTTTCTATTACCACATAATAATAGGATTCTTGTTGTGAAGAGGTTCAGCATACAATTTTTCTTCAGTATGCGCTCAGGATGAATTGACTGCCTGAAGAGGAACCTCAAATGCTGTTGTTTCTTTTCTATGCAATCAAATTTCTTGTGATCTGTGGAGAGGGGGTTAACTTTTAGTTTTAAAATCCTAAAAAAACGTATTCCTTCTCTGTTGTTGAATATGTACCTTTAGAATCAGCTAAAAAAAAAAACAAAACAAAAAAAACCCAAAGTATTTCTTACCTTTGTAGGAGTACAAATGAGAAGCTGAGATGACACTGCTGTGCTGTTCGCTAATACTTATGAAGTCAAACACAAGAAATCACTTGGTTCACTGGCTTGTAGTTATTACTATAAGTTTATTCAAAAATAACCCTGCAATGACTATGGAAATAAATGCACTCTGAGTGGCTGTCAACCTGTATTACTGTAGCTTTGTGTAGTTTCTTTATTGAGGAATAACTGTACAGCAATTATGTAAATGAGACACCCACAGCTGGAATTCTGTAATGGAGAAAAAGCAGCTCTGTGTATTTAACCAGAGGATCTCTGCAAGGGGACTGCTTGAGATAACCACAAAGGCCACAGGTGAAGGCAGCCTTTGGAGAAGTACAATATGAAGATCTGTGTGAAGCCGTTACCAGCTATGACTTCATTTCACTGTTGTAGCTCATGGGAAAGAGAGAATTTCTGATTGCTTAAATGACAAATCTGAGGTTAACACCTTTTCCCATCAGTTCTTCCTCCTTTGACTGCTGTGGGCCAGAGCTTTGCAGCTATCTTCAGGTGGTTCTGTGTAGGAGCTTTGCTATGACAGTGAGAGGTGGCTGTTGCGTGGCGCTTGTTCAGAGAGCGCTGGTAGACCTTCCAGTAGTATTTTGTGGAAAGTCTTGATGTTTGTTATGGGAGTTGGAGGTGGGTTTTTTATTACCAAAATTTTTAACATACACAAGAGCTTGTAATTTTATAATCAAAATAAAGGAAAAATATTTTCTGGTTGCTCAGATTTTGGGGGTGGGTACGATAGGTTTTTTTGGAGGGGTTATAAGATTAAATCTTAATGCTGAACTTCCCCCCCAAAAAAATCCCCCCCAAAAAACACTAAACCTCCCGCTCACCCCCCCGAAAAAAACCCAAACAACAAAACAAACAAGCAAATGCCAAACAATTAAAAAAAACAAAAACAAAAACAAAAAAAAACCCACACAGGCAAGGCA
Source organism: Pluvialis apricaria (assembly GCA_017639485.1). NCBI lineage: Eukaryota > Metazoa > Chordata > Aves > Charadriiformes > Charadriidae > Pluvialis > Pluvialis apricaria. Next base: position 29,122,295 of record CM030010.1, read on the forward strand.
AAAAAACACTTCTACCATAAAACAGGTGTCATGCTATCGTTTTGCTTGTGCAGTAGCCTTGTGCAATAACATTAATTCCAAAATCTGCTAGTTTATATTGCAATATGAGTTTCTATGTCCAAGAGATCCGTATAAACTTAAGAGCTGCATCACTAAGTGCCACTACTCTTGAAGCTTTGTTCGAAATCTCAATGACTATAAATATAAACACGCTTTAGAGGCTGAGAGAGTTGGGGCTGTTCAGCCTGGAGAAGAGAAGGCTCCGGGGAGATCTTATTGCGGCCTTCCAGTACCTAAAGGGGGCCTACAGGAGAGCTGGGGAAGGACTTTTTACACGGGCATGTAGTGATAGGATGAGGGGGAATGGCTTTAAGCTGGAAGAGGGCAGGTTTAGATTAAACATTAGGAAGAAGTTTTTCACTTTAAGGGTGGTGAGGCACTGGAACAGGTTGCCCAGAGAGGTTGTTGAAGCCCCATCCCTGGAGGTGTTCAAGGCCAGGCTGGACGTGGCCTTGGGCAACCTGGTCTAGTGGGAGGTGTCCCTGCCTGTGGCAGGGGGGTTGGAACTCGATGATCTTCAAGGTCCCTTCCAACCTAAACCATTCTATGATTAAGAAACAGCTGCTGTTGTCAGAGGATGTTATTTACCATGTAACTTGTTCAAGCAATTCCTTCCTGAAATAAATAGTTGAAGGTACATCTGCAGTTCGGTGATAAATTACCAGGAAATTTCTGAAATCTTTCTTTTTTTTTTTTTTTTTTTCTTTTTTCCCTGTCTCAATATTCTCTTCTTGGTCTGCCACTGTATCTGTGCACTGCCTGTTGAACTCTGGCATGACTTTATAATCAGTGTTTAGTTCTGACTTTTGGATTACTTAATCCATTTTTTTTTTTGTATCTGTGTGGTTTTGGATCGTTTCACTGTATGTGCTGTGGGTTTAATAACTATATAGAAGTTGTTGGAGCACTCAGGTGCATGAAACCAGTTGAAAGGCTGGAGACCTAACCTTTACTGGAAGAAAAAGATCTTTTTTATTGTATCACTGTGTTTAATCTACATGGGTATAATGTGAATTATTAATCTTTCGAAGTCATTTCTTTAGTCACCTTTAGTGATAGTACCAAAGGCAAAGTTTTGGAGAAACTGTTAAACAGGGGTTTTTTTCAGCAGATAATACTGGGGACTTATGAAGCTATACTCTTAAGGTATTGCATTAATTACTCCTAGAATGAACTGAAGTAACAGTAGAGGAAGAGGGAGTGCAGTGAACCAAGCAAAAGCATTTCCCAGATTCTCCGGGCATGCAGATAAAATGTCCAATAGTTTTGGCCACTTTCTGCCATTTAATGTTTGTTGCCTTGTGGTGTGGTAAGCATAAATGTTTCATGCTACTGCATAAATATATTTACTAGTATATGATCATATATTTCAGTTTTATAGACGGAAGAAAAAAGGTGATGTTTTTTCTTATCTGTAAAACAGTAGTATAGGCAACAGCTTGATAACTTCTGTAATCCTGAATAGGAGGGTTTTTGCAGGTTCTTTCACTGAATTTGCTTGATGCTTAAGCAGTTTTTAGTTTTATTCCATTCACTAATTAATCATGAGTTTGCCTTGACCTTCAGTGGCTAAATTGCTATGAGTCAGGGATTTCACTGCTGAAGCCTCCTTTCATGTCAAGGCCCTTTGTCAATGACTTCATCTGAAGTTCTGAATGTCACTGGCACCAAGTTATTACACTTAATTTTCATGTCTTTTAAATGAGGCTAGCAGTGTTTTCTGACCGTTGTTATAGGAGGAAAATAATTCAAGAAAACTTTTAATACTGGGAGTTTTACCCGATCCTGCTAGATGCCCAAAGCCCAACAGCAACTAATTCGTTGGCCTGGCCAAATGTGTTGCAATTCCTTCTTGCTTCCAGTTCTGGAAACTGATCATCCCCTGCAGAAGATTGACTTACAGCTATGTTCTTTAGTGCTAGGTGCAAATGTTTTGACCTTTTTTTCAGAGAGGATTTATTCTAGCTGCGTTCCGGGGTGTGGGAGGAGAGAGAGAGTGAGTGAGTAGAGTATATTTCAGTAATTAAAGGAATTCTGTTCCTTACTTACTCTAGGTGGGGAAACACTTCTTAAGATTAGCAGAAGAGGAGGATGAAGAACTTAACAATTGTAGTGCAGTTGACTGGTTCATCCTCGCTGCTAAGCAAGGTCGAAGAGAAGCTGTCAAACTGCTGCGTAGATGCCTGGCAGACAGAAGAGGTATGGGTTCTCTGAGACTTCTTGCTTGCACTTCCCACTTTATCTGAAATAATACTACATTCATTGCACCAGTGAAAAGAGGGGTTAAAATATGATGGGAATGTTCATGGCAAAATTACCTGAGTAGTTGCTGACAGCCTGTTCAAATAGGTAATTTAAAAAGCGTTAATTACTGATACTGCTCATAAAAGCATTTATATTAATTATTTGCTTGAATTCTTTCATGGAACTCATGCTTGTTCTTCCCTTCCCCACCTTTTATTGAAGCTTTGACCGTGAAGGTCATACATAACCACATACCACCTACATATCTGCTGTTGTTTCATTCTTTTGCCCCTCTACAACCTCTCTCTTAATTGGTCTTTTTCACTGTCGTCTTCTCCCACTTCAATTCACATCTTCCTTCATGCTACTTCCCACGCTTGGAATAGTCTCCTCTCGTCTGCCAACTATCTGAACTCTTATTTAAAGAAAAAAAACTAAAAAAGCCTTTCATTAAATTCTTGCTGCCTTTTACATGCCACATGCACATCCGCCCCACCTTTTGCCTGAACTGCTGTACTTCAAAAGTTGAAGCAAGACGTAAGGATAATGCGTGTCTTGCAGAGTCTTTGAAGTACAGTTTAAACTTAAGCAATGTGGTTAGATTTTGATAAACAGAAGGGCGTTTGAGTAATTAGCTTAGGTGGTCAAGATGGGAATAAAACTTGAGAAGTTTCAGACTAAACTGAGAGGAAAAAAAAATTGTGGGCAAATCTGTCATTTCTGTGTAGGTGTGGGATAATAGTATCTAATGTAATGTATCTCTCTTTTCTTGAGGCATCACTTCTGAGAACGAGCAAGAAGTGAAAAAATTATCATCTGAGACTGATTTGGAGAGAGCTGTGAGGAAGGCTGCCTTAGTCATGTATTGGAAATTAAACCCCAAAAAGAAGAAGCAATTAGCAGTTTCTGAACTGCTGGAAAACGTTGGGCAAGTTGACAGTGAAGGTTTGTTTATGAATTGATTTATGGTATTGATAAAATACATACTAACAGGCAGAATACAGCTAGAAACTTAAAGGGCTTCATAAACAATCAGGCATGTGATAAAAGTAAATGTATGATCTACTTAAGAAAAAGTAACAGTGTTGACGACTCTAACTCTCTTTTTATAACTATGTTCTCTGGACCAATAAAGTTAGTTCATAAAGGCCCACCAACTCTTGCTGTAGGTTGTGATTCAGTTAAGCGTTTATATGAGTAACCAAATGTTAAAAGTACCTTCATTCAATGCACACTGTCCCTGGAAAATAAATATTTTATGGCTTTGACTTTTTTCCTTAACAGTCATCCTGATGATTCTCACTAGATATTTCCATTTACAAACCCAGTCTTCAAAACACCTGGCTCACTCCACCATTACGGCAGTACGTGTTAGCTATATCGTGCTGTTTCCTTTTCTAATATAGTAATAGGAATATAGAAAGCTATATAGCCACATCCTACCTGTTTATATTTATATTTTGTCTTTTCCTGACTTAGAAGAAATACCATTCTCCAGATATTGCAGCTTAAAGAACATTCCAGTTATTGTTTGATCGCTTTAATTGACTGCTCTGACTTTCTGTGAACTTCTTGTTCTTGTTGTTGAACCAGATGGTGAGAAGCAACCTGGCCCAGTTCCAAAGTCGGTGCAGAAGCAGAGAAGAATGCTGGAGCGATTAGTGAACAGTGAATGTGAGTGCGTGCTGCTGTTTTCAATCTTTGCCTGTCGTTTTGGTTTCTATTTTGTTTGGCTAAGCAATTTTGTGCTGCCAGTCTGGATTGCTATAAACGAATAGTGTCAATTTATTATATGTGCAAGGTAAATAACTGATCTGCATGTGAACTCACAGAAGACATCACCATTACAGTCAACTTATCGGTGATTAATATACGAACAGGAGTTTGCATGTCACTCCTGATATTTATATTCTTGCCCTTTCAGCATGTACCAGTCTATTCCGAAAAAAAAAATTTTGCAACTTTCAATAATCTTTTTTAGTTCTAAACTATAGTGAGCTTTCTGATTACAATAAGAGAATTAATTATGCAACCACTTAATGCAGACAGATCCCTCATTCTATTTGCCTTGCTTCTGTTTGCCATTCCCTTATAATTAATGTTTGTCTCTTCTTATTTGTGCAAGCATTGATATAGGAAAGATGCACCAAGATATTTCTTTCATAACTTAGGGGCAGCTTGGTTCCTGTAGTGGGGACAATTAAACTGCTCAGCACACACAGGGTCAGACTTGTAGACCTAAATCTGTGAGTTTTGTAAGGTATGATGCGGCTGGGGGTTGGAATTTAAATAAAGTTCTCCCTAGCCTTGTATACCTAAGAAATGCTGATATGCTGCTGGGCCTTCAGGAGGAAAGGCAAATTGTTAAATTAAGAAAATGAATTATGAACAATGCAGCATGTGTAGTTTTTCTAACATAAGGTTCGATTAATCATTGTCAGGAAAATCTCACTATCTTGAAATGCAGTAGGTCATCTGAAATAGCTCATGTGCAATTTAGATCCGTTCTTGAAGTGCGCTTTAAAACGTCACAAAGCATTTTAATTACTAATAAATTTATAGTCGAGAATACATGTAACTAAAGCATCGTATGTGGATTAGTGAGCCAAATCTGTGGGTTTGCAGGTTTAAACTCCTTGAAAGATTAGCTTTACATTTCATTAGGTCAGTTTGGCCTTTACCTTCAAGGATTGCATTTGTGACGCAGGTGACTTCTGAAAATAACATTCCGATGAAGAGTGGAGTATTTCAGTTTTACATTAACTTTCACAGAAATAAAAGAGGAGGAGGGACATGTGCCTGTGTATATGAGTTAGGGAGTAGGTGATGGGAGAAACAGTATGTTGGAGAATAAGCTTCTGGTCCTATCAAAACTTCTGTGAGAGTAGCTCAGCTCTTCTTGTGACTCATTTGCTGCTTCTGGAAAGCTAGAAATAGTCATTCAAGAATAAGACTGTTGTGTTTCATGGTCTGGTCATCGAATCGTAAGGCAGCTGTGTCTGGGTTCATTGCAGCTATGTTGCATTGGTGCTTAATGGATGACACTAGTGTTCTTTCCATCCCTTAGCTGAACTGGCACGCGCTGATAGAGCATGAGTGCAAAGCAAGTCATTTTGTTCTCGATTCTTCAGTAATTCAAAGGGTGTCAGAAAAGGAACTGGCAATTTTTTTTCTTTTTGAAGGCTTAAATGGCAGATAAAATAACAGGAGAGTAAATGAACCTACGTGTAAGCGTAGGCAGAAATTGATGTGCATATTTTTCTTTTTCTACGGTGGGTGGGGGAGGCAGGGGAATTTGTCATAACCAAATTGAAGAAAAAAAAATCTATGAATAATAAAGTAGAATCTACAACATAGGCTTTTTATATCAATTTAAGAGACACCCAGGTGACAAAATACTAATAACATTTAAAAACGAAAAGTTTTCATCAAACACTTAAAGTAGGAGTTAAGCTGTTACCTCTTCTCTAGAGAGCTTTTATCTTTTCATGGATGAACAAGACAGCTGTTGCTCTCCAGCATTTACTTCTCTGATCCACTGAGTTTCTCTGTTTATCGTGCCAACAGGAGATTCTTCCTTCAGTTTTAATACATTGCCAATACTTGGAAGGTAATTTTAAAGCCAGGTATGCATTTGCAGATATCTGATCTGGGCTATCCTTAGTGAAGGTATAAACAGAAGATTAGAGCTGACATTGTCAATGGGCAGTTGTTGCGCGCCTGAGGGTATGCATGTCATCACACTTGATAGGCCATCTATACATAGTAAGTTGATAACTCCTTCCCTCTCTGGATGTCCCACGGTCCTTTAAAAGTGCCTTTAAGGATTTTTTTTGAGGTTCTAACCATGTCCGCTTGCCGATTCCACACCAAAAAGACTGTCTTACCACTGTATATTTTGTCACAATAGGACAATAAATTTAGATGGCATGTTTGGTATTAAGCTTAATCTGAACCCCACCAAGACAGCGAAGGAGTCTCACTGATTTCTTTGTGTAAACGATGTTGCCTTGCAGTCTGTGAATGATAAGAATAGTTAGTAAAAATAAATCCTTTCTTGTTTCTCGGGAGGCATGCCAGATGGTATTTTGTGGGAGATACGGGTTCATGCAATGAGAGGGGGGGAAAAAATAAAAATAGAAGTCCCAGCAAAAGGCAACATCCATGTTGTGAGATTTAAAGCAAAAGATAGATGGTAAGCTGCTGGTTTTCTATTGAACTCTGTTAATACCCCTCTTCCTGTAGCAGCTATCTTGACACAAATACTTTATTTTGTTCTGTATCTACAGTGTTTTCAATATTAAACACTGATACATTTATATATAACTTTGTAAATGTAGAATTTTTTAATATTAAAAAATTAGTAGGCTCAAACCCACTAATCCTCTGATATTAAATTTAGTGAAGCAGTTCAGTTTTCTTTCTCTTTAAAATCTCAAACTAGTGTTAACCAGGCCAGCTTTCATATTTTTGTATCAGCTGACTAGCTAAACTTACTGCGTAGGAGGTGTGTTATAGATTTTTGTCATTCAAAAGTCTTTCATATCTACAGCAATGTCATTTGCTTTAGTGTATGGAAAAAAGTTGCTGTTAATTATCCTTCTTTACAAACGACATCAAGCTTGTCTACCATAGAAACTAGCTAATCCATGCTAATGTAAGGCTGTGAAAAGAGTTTGAAGCGGTGTATAAATCATCTTCTGTCTTGTGGCATCCCTGGAGTTTTCAGAAGTAACTTCTTGCCTCCCTTCTACTCACAGGAGTGGATAAGGATCTTCCAGCGCAGAGTGATAAATTTTGTTTCTGTACAACTGAGCAAAGTATATTTTGTTGCTGGCTATTTGTTTTAGATCACAGCAGATAGAGTTTTTACAGCCACATAGCATATTAAATTGATACACTCTAAGTAATCTATATTTAATCTTGTAGATATGAATTATTGGGCATTTCCCATAATTATGTCTGTAACTTGTGAACTCAAAAATGACTGTTAAATGCCAAATCAGAAGTCAGCCTTCCAGTAAATAACATACAGATAATTCCTTACTGTTCCTGTACAATTCTTTCTTTTCAATGTGGCTGCTAGTTAGAGATTTTTCTCAAGTTACCAAAGATTATAATAGTTTATGATTTAAAACTGTGTGACCTAATCCAGTAGTCCTTTTTTACACACACACACACACACACACACACGCGCTACCCCCTTGGAATACTTGCAGATAAGCTACTTTCACTCACTCCATTCTCCTGCTTACTGGTATAATAAACTCACCTGCTGGTCTGACAAGACTTAGACTAGTCATATTGCTCGCACAAGCAGCTTGTTGTGTTTAGCACAGATCTCAGAACAAGTTAGAAGGTAAGCCTGTGTTACCGGTAGTTCAGTTTTTGAAGCCCAGAGTAGATCATCTTCTTTAATAGCAGGAAAGAAAGTTAATATTCCAACTCATAATCAGTACAGTGTTGTAGTGATACTATTTACTCAAAGTCTTCATTTTATCTTTTAGCTAAAAAATTTATTGCTTTGGATGACTTTGTTGAAATTACCAAGAAGTACGCAAAGGGAATCATCCCGTCTAACCTGATCATGCAGGAAGAGGAAGATGATGAACTGGCAGGGAAGACTCCTGAAGAGTTACCCCTGCGACTGAAGGTAAACAGGCAATACTGAACAGGTTATCTTGAAGGGCTCTTAACTGCCACATTTCAGACAAGACAGAGGTGACTCGCACATGACTCTCAAAGGTGATATTTAGCCTATATAAGGCAGTACAAGAATTGTTGCTATAATTTATTTTTGGACTTCATCTATATGTTTACAGTTTCATATATATGAGTCATATTTAAGAGAAAGGGATAGGGGCTTTCCCTGGAAGAGGGCATTCTACCTTCATTACATCTCAGTGAGAATTTAAGTGCCTCTGTTATAACTTCTGTATTTTTATTATGGATGTTCTTATATGCTTCATATCTTTCTTACTTAAACAGGAGCAAGCAGGTGGGAAAAATTATCCATAGCCTTAAGGTGTGAAAAGGTTCTGTTATGAAGGAATTCAAGAATGGTGGAACTTGCTGTTAGTGGCTTTCTGTGCTGGTCCTTTACTAGGTAGTGAAAGGAGAAAGGAAAATTAAGGTGCATGCATTCAATACTGGTATACATTTCAAGCAAGGTAGGGGCTTTCTAACTGCTGACATGAGTTTTTGCTGTAATTGTTGTCAGTTTGTTGTCCCCGTTATCATGTGGTAGGGGTTGGGGGGGGTGGGGGAAAGGGAGGTGGTTGAGGGGTATCTCTTTCCAGTCTTTTGAATAACTAATATTCCGAAAGAGATACATTTATGAAGAACAGGGATACCTTTGCTAATAAATAAGCTTATGCCTAAGTCATTGTGTGTCTTGTCCCAGTTCATCACAATGCATAAATCTTTGCTGAAGCATTCTTGGCCTTTCCCTTCAACTAATTAATATAAAAGCATAAGTTCTGGGAAAACATAAAAACTATATTTTTATGGGGGAAGGAAGATTGTTTGCAGCATCCAATGTGCAGATGCAATATTTGAGTATATGTTTGAAAAATCCTGTACTTTTTCATTGATCCTATGTAAAGCGTGTGGTTGGTCATAGGGAGAGGATTCGATCCAGCAGTTCCTCTGTTGTCCGGTGGCTGTGTTGGAAAATGGCATGTAAGATAGGTAGAATTTTAAGATCCTGTGGAGTTACTGTTGTGGAGTTAAAAGAATCCCTAAACATGTAGTCATTAAAGATATTTCTGCTGCTTCTGAACCAGATTTTGACAGTTGCATCCCTAGATGCTTGGGAAGAATTGTTTTAAAGATAAGCCATAGCTGTCACGACTTCCTGTAAGTGCATGTGAATCGTATGCACCACTTCCTGTAGTGTATATGCATATCAGAATGTATAGCATAATCCTTGCCAAACAGTGGCAGAGTTAAGTGCTTCAAAGCTGCAGGACTCACAGCTCAAGTAATGACTTAAGGTAGTACAGGACTGCAGCCATGTAGTTTATCTTCAGTATGAAGTTAGCAGAGCAGAATATTTGACTAGGAAGCCATTTAATTATATGTGTCAAAGGTAATGAAATACATCTTTCCTGAAATCAGAATCGCCTCAGAGCTTCACCTGACTGAATTAATCAAAATAGAGCTAATAATCTCAGACAAAGTAATCTCATTTTATTGGCAACATTTGAAATATAAATCTCTTCATGTCAATGAGGTTAGACAACTGACTGCTACTGCTTCAGCTAAGAATATCTGATGTAAAGATATGAAAATGCTCATAAATAAAATACTTCTTTCTCTCTTTCCAGGTTGTAAAATATCCGCTTCATGCCATTATGGAAATTAAAGAATACCTTATAGATATTGCATCGAAGGCAGGAATGCATTGGCTGTCTACCATTGTTCCAACACACCATATCAATGCTCTCATCTTTTTCTTCATCATCAGTAATCTGACAATTGATTTTTTTGCCTTCATTATTCCGTTAGTCATATTCTATTTGTCCTTCATTTCTATGGTGATTTGCACATTGAAAGTTTTTCAGGACAGTAAGGCCTGGGAAAACTTCCGCACTTTGACTGACTTACTGCTTCGTTTTGAACCCAACCTAGATGTTGAGCAAGCTGAGGTGAACTTTGGATGGAATCACTTAGAGCCATACATTTATTTTTTACTCTCAGTGTTCTTTGTCATTTTTTCCTTCCCTATAGCGAGCAAAGACTGTATACCGTGCTCAGAGTTAGCTACCGTCTCCGTTTTCTTCACAGTGACAAGTTACATGAGTTTAAGCACGTGTGCAGAACCTTACACACGAAGAGCGTTAATGACTGAGATAGCAGCGGGTTGCTTATCCCTGTTGCAGGTATTACCTGGGAATTTTGGCTACTTGAAATTCTTAGGTAAAACCTTCTTTACTGTTCCCGTAGGCCATTTCTTTGTGATAAATGTAAGCATCCCGTGCCTTCTGTTTTTGTACTTGTTCTATCTTTTCTTTAGAATGGCACAACTACGGAACTTTAAAGGCACCTACTGCTACCTGGTCCCGTACCTGGTCTGCTTTATGTGGTGCGAACTCTCTGTGGTCATTCTGCGGGAGTCCTCTGGCATTGGGCTCGTTCGTGCATCGATCGGTTATTTTCTGTTTCTCTTTGCGCTCCCAGTGCTAGGTGTAGGCATTGCACTGATGTGTCTTATCCATTTCATTAAGTGGTTTGTGTCCCTGGAGCTCATGAAAATTGTAGTGACGCTGGTTGTGTGTGCTGTTCCTTTGCTCTTCCGCTGGTGGACGAAAGTTAACTTCTCTGTAGTTGAAATGGTTAAATCCCTCACTCGAAGCTCGATTGTGAAACTCATCCTGGTGTGGATTACAGCTGTAGTGTTGTTCTGTTGGTTCTATGTGTATCGATCAGAGGGAATGAAAGTTTACAACTCTACCTTGACATGGAATCAGTATGCTTTCCTCTGCGGACCCCGGTCGTGGAAGGAGACTAACATGGCACGTACTCAGATTTTGTGTAGTCACCTGGAGGGACACAGAGTGACGTGGACTGGGCGGTTCAAGTATGTGCGCGTTACGGAAATCGACAATAGTGCAGAATCTGCAATAAATATGCTTCCACTTTTTATTGGCGATTGGATGAGATGCTTGTATGGTGAAACCTACCCTCTTTGTGACCCCAAAAATGTTACGCTGGAGGAGGAAGAATTGTGTCGTCTCAAGTATTTGACAAAGCATAACTGCCACATGAAAATGTTTGATCGGTACAAATTTGAAATAACGGTGGGCATGCCTTTCAGTAGCAAAAATGGAACCAAGTCTATAGAGGAGGATGACATAACCAAAGATATTGTGCTGAAGGCAAGCAATGAGTTCAAAAAAGTGTTGTTGAACTTGAGGCAAGGAAGTATAATTGAATTCAGCACAATTCTGGAGGGTCGTCTTGGCAGTAAATGGCCTGTCTTTGAACTGAAAGCAATCACTTGCTTGAATTGCATGTCTAAACTCTTACCTGCCGGAAGGCATGTGAAAATAGAGCATGACTGGAGGAGCACAGTGCATAAAGCCATTAAATTCGCTTTTGATTTTTTCTTCTTCCCATTCCTGTCAGCTGCATAATGAGCTCTCATATGGTTCAGTGATATCTTCGGTGTACGCTGCATTTACACTACCAAAGGTTTGGCTTCTTAAAAGGGAGAAAAAGAAACAAACAACTTGCCGTAGCAATGCTCAAAATGTATGCTAATGTAGAGCATTGATTGAGTTTTGTAAGTGCACACACTGTATCCTGACTTCAAACCCTGTATGACTGAAGTAATATGTACTAGTTTAGTATTATAAATGAATGCAGGGGGTTGCTGCTGACTAATTGCATGGAGACTATTTTGTCCAAAATGGGTATATATTTGCCTGTGGTACAACACTAGATGCATTCACTTGCTCGATGTTAAAAGCACTTTACTCTTTAAATATTCACAACGTGCCCATTTGTATTTTCACAGGTATGACTTAGAATAGGTAGCTGACAACAGCTTATGTTGCGTATATTGCGAGTATTTATTTGGTGTTTTCCAGAAAAAAGTGATCTTATAGTCGGTACCTGGTGGTGATAGCTGCGTACAGAACTCATTGTTTTGCTATTTGTCCGGAAGATAGTGACTTTAATGTTTTTTGAAAGGGCACACCATTTCGCACCCCAGCAAGGTTGTAAAAAGTCCTCAAGCTTCCATTTTGCATTAAATATTCTGTACAAAATACACTATTTGTTCTGATTGGTTACGATAGCTACATACATAACACTAAGGTGTAATCTGCGCTGGTGTGTGAAGGACAAACAGCAGAGAGTAAGGCTGGTATTGAGGTGGTACCAGTAACGGACAAGCCAAAGCAACTGAAAATAGTACCTAAAAGTCTACAATGGAAACTGAAATAGTATGTTTGTTTAATGATTTGTATTGTGCAAATAAACAGAAAATACAAACTTGAATTGAACGGGTACAACATTTGTTCATTACGCTTTGATATTGTGAGCAGTTGTTTACGTTGCGCTGATAACAGCTTTCACTGAAAAATATGATTTAGAATATTTAAAATTTTCTGGTGTGAGATGCTTGCAGTTGTGCTTCATGTTACTTCAAGCGAGCGGTAAAACTGGAGTACGCCAAGTTTCTGTAGCTGAGAAATCAGACGTGCTCCTTACCCCTGCTTTCTATGGGACTTACTACCAGTCATCGCTGAGGGGGGGGGGGTGTGTTATCAGTGGAAACTCTTGATAGAGAAGGAGGAGTTTTGGGGAAGATGAGGCTGCACTCCAGCTACAAGCACCCTCTTAAACCTTCACCCTTGGCTGCAGCTGGGAAGAAGCCAAAGGCACCTACAGGCGTGCTGCCCGGTTCCCGGCAGTGAGCCAAGCCTGACGCTGCAGAGCAGAAGCCTCCAACATCCAAAGCCAGGTAGTCATGTTTGAGCCCATCAGAAAAATCTGTGAAGTAAAATCACATCTTCTGGGTGCTTCTGGTTTTGAAAGCTGTCAGCCATCTCTGTGTTTCCACCTGGGGAAAAGAAATGGTGTAAGGTAGCAGGTAAATGCAAATTTTGACATAGTTTCGCTTACCTGGTCTCATTTTGGCTGGAAATAGGCCAAACTTAGCCCTTTCTCCTCCTTTTGTTAGAGTAGCCATAGGCTCTTTTTAAATGTCTAAGCATTCTTCTTGGCTCTGAAACTTAAGCACAGAAAATGCAGATTGATTTTTTTTTTTACCTTTTTTTCCTTATATGCACATAATTTTGAAAATTCTATTCATATGTTTGTCAGGAGAAAAAAGGCAACAGTCTTGGTATTCAGAACCAGTGTTAAAAATTCAACTGTTTTTAGCTTTCACTCTTTGTAAGGATGTCAATTTGCTGACTTACTGTGGTGCATTTTGAAGAAATTATTACATACCCTGAAAAGGACAAATTGACTGAAGTCAGATGTGGGAAGTCTTGCAAGAAGAGGGAGAGTGTTTTACTGATTTCTTTGGAAAGAGTTGCTTTTTAAGATGAGACAAAAGGGTTAATTCAGGTACCTCAGTTCCTATGTGTAACATAATACCATTATGAGGCCTAACTCCAACAACTCTCAGACTTCTCGTTCAGCCTTTTCTGAGGAAATTCTTAAGGCATATTGGCATATAACTGTTACTACATTTGCAAACTTAGAATTATTGGCTACAACTTTCTAGTTCCTTGGAGGGGGGGGAGTTCCCTCAAGAATATTGATACCGATATTGGTCAAATTCCAAGTTACACTAATACCCCTTTATGCACGTATGAGAAAAACAACCCCTGAATTAGCTAGATCCTGGAAAAAATAATTCATGTGCTCCATAGTGACAGGTTCGTGGAGACAGTTGAATTTGTCAGATGCTTCTTTCCAATGGAGGTGGAAAGTTTTGCTCACTGGTACATAGGAGGTCATTTTCCATACACAGAAGAGCTGAAAATATATCCAAAAGAGAAAGATGAGGTAAATTTGACTTGAAGACCTTTAAATAATGCCCTTTAATGCTAGTTCTCAAGTGTTCCTTCTTGATCCTTTTATATTTTTATGGAAGAAGAGGATATGTCAATGGTAACATGGTGGATAGGTACTCCATTTTCTTGTTGGTCTAGCGTTCAGTGTTCTGAAACCTTTAGCAAACAAATCTTTTCTTTCAATTGTCTCTTAGCTGACAAGCACAAAATCACTAATACTTAATAAGCAATTGCAATTCCAGGCAAGGTGGTTTTGCAAAGGGTGTTTTTGTCTGCTTCACACCTTGCAAGCAAACAGACCACAAAATAACTTTGTTCCGCTCATGTGTGGTACAGCTCTATATTCCAAACCAGTCCATCTTCCAGATCGGAGAGAGTCAGAATGTGGCAGCTGCTGTTAATTATTCAATTAATCCTACATTTATTATTTTCTTACTCAGTTTTGAAGACATGATGAATTATAAACAGTTCCAAAGATAGGTGCCCTTTCTCTAGGCTGATAATTCAATCTTTTGAATTAGCATTAATTAACTGAAGAGGAGGAGGAGGATATTACATGGCTATTGACACATCTAAATTAGGTTCAGCTGTTCTTCTGTAAGCTCAGCTTTAGCATTTAGAATATACAGAATTCAGAGTAAATATTCATTATTTGAATTTCATCCTCAAAGTAACATGAAAAAGTACTGCTTGTTCTCCGTACTGGTACATTCTTCTATAAGCACAGAAAAACAACAAAACACATATAGAAATTCTGAATAATTTAAGAGCCCACTCTGTAATGACTAACAGCCTCTTGCAGTAGGCAAGAATGCATCGAGTCTATACTTTGCGTTTTGCCTAGTTCTTCCAGAGAAGGAAATGGGTAGACCTGTAGGAATTGCATGTGGTTTTATTTCCTAGAACTAACTGGTCTTCTCTTAAGTGCCATAAAATAGCTATTATTAGTTGTAAACTTGCTTGCCATTTTTTGTAATACAGGGTAATAAGAATGTTACCATGGGGGCAGCACAGTGCTTCCTTTCATTCCTGCACAGCCAGTGAACTTGAGCCTTTGACACAGAAAAATATGCCACCTTCCAGGGCACACCCATGGCTGTCTGCCTTTTGGCTTCTCTGTTTCCAGTGAAAAAGGCAAAAGGAGTTTCAAGCTCGTGAATACTTTCTTAATACTTACATTGCAGCCTTTCAGGGTAAGGGTCATGTTCAGTAACAAATGAGGGAGGTTAGAAGAGGCCGTGCTCTGATCTCGGCTTCGCAGCCGCAGTTGTTTGAACAGCAGATAGATAGGAAGGAGAACCGGCTCCTCAGTCATTCAGTTAGGAAAAATATTAATCCATGCAGCAAAAATTAGGTGGAACTCACCAATTTGTAAAGGGATACATACCTGCTCTAGCAATTTCCTGCATACATGCAAATGTTACTTAAATACAAATAGGATGCCTAGAAACCAACCAAACAAAGCCCATTACTGTTTATATGCATCAATTAAGCTGATTCATTTGTTTTCCTATTATTACTCAAAAGATTTAATTAGCATCTAATCTGGAAAAAAAAATCATTAGCATCCTGCAACTTCCTCTTATAAATTATAGCCTGATGTGGAAAAGATGAGAGTCACCTTCCCATTAAGCAGGGATGTTCAGCACTGAGAAAACTTGTGTTTTCATCACCTCTAACAGACTTGAACTTCAAGTTTTGAAGCAGAACAGGAACACAGAAACACTGCTTGCAACCTTCCTTTGCAAAATATTTTACATGAGTGTAGAAGGAAATATATATATATCTTCCCACCAACAGCTACGGGAAGCAGCTTCTATGAGATTGCAGCTTCACAATATTCATTTCAGCATTTCAATCCGACAAAAATTTTCACTTACATTTGTGCAGTAAGTGATGGTTTTTACTGCACATTCTGATTTGAGCACTGAGTTACTTGGGCTGTTTCCTCTGAGGGGCTGCACCTGCTGCTGCTGAAACCAAGGATCTTTGCAATCCTGCTGAAAGAGTGTGTGTGTGTGTGCGCGCATGTGTGTACAATCACACTTCCCAAAATACAGTGGAAACAAAAGAGCCGGAGGAGGTTATTGATAATCAGGTTTTTTTATCCAAGAAGTAGTTGTGTGCCCAGCACATGTGTAATGTGGGGGATATCTGTGTGTGATACAGACAGTGAGTGCATACATTGTCTTTAGCACCAGAGCCACCTGACACTTCAGTTTGCCCACACCCACATAAACCTGTCCCAGTTCCTGACAAAGCAGCATGTCCTCAGGACTAGGTATTAGCTGTCCCTCCCCGACCTTTGCCAGCTGGTAGACTCTTTTAGCCCTAACTCCTCCCTCCCCAGCTGACCTGTGGGTTGGGATGCGAATCCCTCCTTACCAGTCTCGCTTCGCAACAAGGAAAATAGAGCAGTGAAACGCTGATGTCTTCCCATGCATTCCCACTATTTCTCCTGAAGAACATGTAGGTTCTCTCACGGTTACCTCCAGACAGCAGGCCAGTGTATTCAAACACAAAAAAAAATGGAGCTATGCTCCCAGGGTAGTGACAATACTAATAATTCAAGTGTGACTTGGCAGCCCAGACATTCCCAGCCTGACTGAGGTCCGTAGGTGTAGACCTGGAGACTGGTGGCACTCCCTGCTTGCTTCACTTCACGTTAACTGCAGCAGAACCAATGTCCCCTGTGGTGGATCTGGCTGGGATCATCTGCCCCAACACATTTGTCTGCTGTGTCCCAGAACAGACCTGAGCCCTGCCCACACCAGTAAATCGTTAGTGCAGCCTGTGACAGACACCGTTTTGCCCCGACATAGCAAGCGGTTTCACAGACAATGCCCACACACAGCAGAAAGATGGTTTTGTGACACATTTGTGGGCAGATGATAGCCTTCTCTACGAGCTAAGGAGGTTTAGCTCCAAGGAAACAAACTAAACTGCCAACTGTGTCCCTTGAACTGGCAATTATTCCTGGCCATTTTATTTCATAACAGAACAGTTATCCGCATCAACCAGATCACCTTCATCCCCTCGCTTATGAACTTCAAATGATTAATGTTGACTTACTCACTCCCTTCTGCAGATCCCTGTTACAAAGAGAAAAGAGAAGGCTCTACCCAAAGGTTTGTGACTGCTCCAGCATAACGAGAGATGGATTTACCAAGGGAGGCTGTGTTCAATTAGTTTTGAACTTTACCACCTGCCACTGGTAATAAAAATTAGGCCAGGTCACATGCAGGGATGCTTACTCCAGTGATACAGTGTGCTGCTGTCTCTGTTATCCTGGTTCCAGTGCTGACAGGAGCTCTCTGCAGGGAGATGGTATGTCTGTTGATGGCACTGTGTAGGTGGGATTGCTGCTGTGAGGGCCAAGTCTCAGCACTGGAAAGGCACCTTGTACAAACCCCATGAGGTGACAGCAGCTTCTGCCCAGGGCAGCAAAGTACTTTAATGGTGCTGGGTTGTTCAGGGGGGATCCCTAACTCCCAGAGAAGGTGCTGGGCTGTATTGCACCACCTGGAGGTCTTTCATCCTGGCCAGGGGCCCTGTTACTCCTGTGTGCAGGAGTGGGGGGGTGTCAGCATGGGCCATCCCTGCTCCCAGGCGGTGGGGGGGGGGTCTTGCTCCTGGGAACGTTTTTCTGGTGCAACTTTTGTTCTAATCACACCGACTTTATTAAGGTGTTGGTATCTTCCTGTTTGTATCTAAATAATGCACGACGGGGGGGGGCAGAAACCATTTGGAGAGGAAACTCTCGGATGGCTTGAGTTTCCCCAAGCCTGTCTTCTTCTACTGCCTGTATAGATGGAGATTTAGGATGTTCTGCAGCACCTGAAATTAGACAATGAGAATACTCCTCTCAGTACTTGCCTTTATTGCTTGAGTTGTATGAATTATGTAGATTTGTGAAACAGAAGCCTCTCACCTCCAAAGCCACTTCAGTCCATGCACAGCACAAGTTTGGGAGTTAGAAAGAGTGTGGCTGAAAACACGCAAACAAACAAACTTGGCAATAGGAGAAATAGAATATAAAAGTGGAGAGAACAGTGTGATGGGCTGCTCTTGGGAAGCTCCTATTTGCACGCTGACACGTGACACTGGTGTCACACCATGTTTTATTGCCAGCTTTTAAGTGCACCCTCTGCTTGTGAGGTCAGACTGCAAAGTCCACTCGACTTGGACAGGAAAGGAATTTACACTCTACGAAGAATAACTTGAAGTAGATTTGGACGTAACTAGTTGTGTGGGTATACGGTGGCCAGAATGGGATCTTAAAATCTCGCAGCTTGTGTCTTAATGTTAGTGGGAAGTGGAGTTTTTAACCTTTGTGATCAGGTAAACCGTTTATTTTTAGCATTTATGTTTCAGCATTAGACTGCACGTCCGTTGCTGTTCTGTGGCTAAACGTTAAGCAGCCTCTCCCTCCAGACCAGCACATGGCTCACCACACCGAAGCCAGGGGGCAAAGCTTTTGGGTAAGGCCTGGCAATTTGCCCCAGGTGATCACACTGAGGCTGGAGCCCTGGGGCTGCGCCCCCTCTTCTGCCCCAAAACGTGTCCCCTGCATCCTCTCTAGCTCCGGCCAAGGCACAGGGCGGCCTCTCCACAGCTCGTGTTGCAGCTGCAGCGGTTCCAGCTGAGTTCCTGCGGTGTTGCCAGTGCATCTGCTTTTATTCCCCCTCTTAAGACAGGTGAGAGTTCTCTTAACCCTGTTCCCGAGTCTTGTAATTACATGTCAGCGTGCATTTTAGGAAAAAAATATTGGTTTTGAGAGGAAGTGCACTTTATGGGTTGAAAACGTAAGCTTGACTTAAAATCCCTTCATTTTTATAGCCAAGCTTGTAGCTTCGTTTTGGTTGGCATTTCATTAGTTGT
Source organism: Pluvialis apricaria (assembly GCA_017639485.1). Taxonomy (NCBI): domain Eukaryota; kingdom Metazoa; phylum Chordata; class Aves; order Charadriiformes; family Charadriidae; genus Pluvialis; species Pluvialis apricaria. Next base: position 29,141,014 of record CM030010.1, read on the forward strand.
GAGACTGGATTAGTCAGTGACATCTGCATCGGGTTCGTGGAGACGTCAGTGAATGATGTACAGAGGTAATTAACAATTCACATTTCCAGTCTTAATTATTGGCAGAGATTTAGTTCTCATCTGCAATTTGGTGTAGGATGCCGAAAGCATCGCAGTACAAGTCATCGCCCAACTGAGGATGAGTTGTACTTCTTCAACACATATTCTTTAAAACATCAGAAAATACAGCCCTAGGTTCCAGTCTGGGTTACGTTGTGCTCATTTAGGAGTACTGCCGAGCAATTATATATGTTTCATTAACCCCTCGCGAGAGCACATTTGTGTCTGGAGCCTCTGTGTGCTTGTTTGCTTTGTCAATTCAGTACTGCTTGCAAGAAAGTGGTACTTTCCAGTTTTGCCCAGGGTAAACTCCTCAGCTGTGTGCTTTGCCTTTGGTGCCATCAGATGGCACTCCAGGTTCACGCTGCATTTTCTCTCCCTCTGCTGCTGTCTCCAGAGGGCACCGCCAAGGAACAAAAGAATCGAGTTCTGGTTTTACTCCATTTCGGAGAGGAAATGCCATTAGAAAAATCTTTTATGAAAAAATAGATAACCATTTGTAGACCCAATTGCCCCTCCAGTTACAAACAGCGTTACACAAATGACTAGCAAAGTCTTCATTGCAGAGTGTCTCTGCAATCCGAGAGCATGGAAATGGAATAAGAAATCTATTTTTCCTTGTAATTAAATACTGTGTAGTGATAAACTCACAGTATAGGAACAGTGCTCGGCAAACTTGGAAACGTGCAGTCTGGCTGCTTTGCAGTTTAGCATCTTTTTGAGAAGGATCCTGCCTCTAAGATCTTTTAACATGAATCTGACAGCGTCAATCTGCATTGTTTGCTTCTGTCGTAATGTGAATGGTGACAACACACAGTCCTGATGGCCCTTCTGGTGGAAACTCTGTTTTCTCCTGTCTTTTCATGTGCTAGATGCCAAAAAAATAATCAGGGCTTATCATAGCTTAAACCTTTTTATTAACTTTCTGTTACCTGACCGATAAGAATCAGAGAAAATCTGTGGCAGAGTTTAATTAAAACTTAGGTAGAAGACACGATGCTTTAAGGGAAATTCCAGCTGCAACACTCGCTTGAGATCTCCACGCGCTACAAATTAACACATAGATTTGGGGAAAGCAAAAGGGTCATGTCAAGATCACACACCAGGTAAAGGCTGATAGGAGAAACCCTGAAAGACTGAATTTTCATCTTTTACAGTTCAAACAGAGAGATGACAGCAGGTTGTTATAGAGTTTTTGTTCTATTTTTGAAGCTGGTAGGATTTTTCTGCAGTAATAGCAAGTTTGGCATCAGAAAGGGCCTTGCAAATGTTGCTGTTAACCACAGGAGACAGCAGTGCTTGACAGCAGGAGCTGTGTCACACTAAATTAGAAAGGGCTTGAACCAAGCCCACAGGCCCCCTAATACCTGAGAAAACAGCATGTGTTGATCTCAGTGTGGCCTGGCTTTATCTGAAGTAATTTCTTCAGTTAAAAGAGTGAGGCATTTCAACAAAGCATCTCATCTGTAGTTCCCTCTCCTGTTCCTCCCTCCTTATTCAGCGCTGGTGACAGCAGAGATGTTTCCACGACAACAAGCTATCCTGTTGCCTCAGGTGACAAACTATAACTTCAATAAATAATCACTGAAAATAGCTTCAAACAATTAATTAAGTAATGGAAATGTTATTTTAATAGGGATTAGATGCTTTGGAAGTAGTTTACAGACCGAATTCTGATCAAGAATCTGTCTACAATCAAAGCTGAAGCTACCATCTGAAGGTCAGGATGGATATCACGGCCCTCTGTCTTAAAAAAAAAAAACACCTTCAAGTTAAAAACATATTCATAGAATCATAGAATGGTTTGGGTTAGAAGTGACCTTAAAGATCATCTAGTTCCACCCGCCCTGCCATAGGCAGGGACACCTCCCACTAGACCAGGTTGCTCAAAGTCCCATCCAGCCTGGCCTTGAACACCTCCAGGGATGGGGCATCCACAACTTCTCTGGGCAACCTGTGCCAGTGTCTCACCTCCCTCAGAGTGAAAAAATTCTTCCCAATATCTAATCTAAATCTACCCTCTTCTAGTTTGAAGCCATTGCCCCTCATCTGATCACTACGTGCCCTTGTAAAAAGTCCCTCTCTGGCTTTCCTGTAGGCCCCCTTCAGATACTGAAAGGCCGCTATAAGGTCTCCCCAGAGCCTTCTCTTCTCCAGGCTGAACAACCCCAACTCCCTCAGCCTGTCCTCATAGGAGAGGTGTTCCAGCCCTCTGATCATCTTCATGGCCCTCTGCTGGACCCGTTCCTCCAACAGAACCATGTTTTTCCTGTGCTGAGGGCTCCAGAGCTGGACGCAGTACTCCAGGTAGGGTCTCATTAGAGCGGAGTAGAGGGGCAGAATCACCTCCCTCACCCTGCTGGCCAGGCTTCTTTTGATGCAGCTCAGGATGCAGTTGGCTTTCTGGGCTGTGAGCACACATTGCCGGCTCATATTCAATCAAAAGGATGCAATGCAAAGCAAGTTTATTTTGTGTGCCAAATTGTGTTCAAAGCTCATACTGGCAGGAAATATGTTCAAGGAATTACCAACTTCATCACCAAAGGCAGTCTGTGGCTAACACGCTGGTTGTGCATGTGCCCCTGCACCAGCAGGAGAGATGGATGATGAGCCCAGCAAATGGCTTTGCAATAAATGGATTTTTCAGTCTTCTCTTTACAGAAGATGCTTTCCTAGAGTTGTAAATGTATGATTCATAAATCTTTCCTAACGCTGCTTCTAGTAACAGTTCAATTGATCTTTAATCGTTGTTTAAAAAGTGAATCTCCATGGGAGTGTTTCAATCCTATAGCCTGAAGTTTCTCTAGCCCAGGGCAGCTCTTCTCTCTTGCAGCTTAGGGGTAACACAGTCTTCAAGCACAGGCGGATACGCTGAGCACATGCATATGCCTTAGATCACAGTTCTCACATAGCACCAATACTCTTTGGGACCGCTAATTGTCCTGGCGGAATTTCTTTTTGCTTCAATTTTGCTTTAATTATTATATTAAGTTTCTCCAATATAGCGCTCTACGAGGCAAGAGCAGGGAAGACAACAGCTGCCACCTTTCTGCGTCCCGTTAAGTCTGTGGGTTATACAAACACCTGCCTTGGCAATGCCAGACGTGCTCCTACTGCCTCCGGAGGCTGCTTATGGATTGTGGTCGTGGGCTAAGAGCTACCTTTCTGTGCAGAAAATTTTCAGTCTGTGGATGAGGGACTCTGCACCGCTCCTACTGAGTGTTCTTCTCAAGCAGCTCTCTCTTGGGGGGTTATTGTCAGCCCTTTGTTTTCAAAAAATAAAGATGCTTTAGTAGTTCCCTTTGCAGTACGCTGGGGTTCAGCCCGCTGTTGCAGTGTGTCATCGCACAACATGGATCAGGCAGTTGAGAATAATGTAAAATGGAATACAATGTGCCCTCAATACTGGTGACACCTCCTTTACAGAACCTTTTTGAGGCAGAAAATGGTGATTTGTCTAAACCAAGTTTTGCAGAAGCCCTGCTGTTTATGTTGTAACTTTGTCAAATCAAGGATGAAATTCAGGCTTGCTGCAGGCCTGGTAAGGAAAATCTCACAAGAGCTGTTGTTGGGGATGTTCACGGAAAGCAGAGGGAGGCCTGGCTCTGGTCTGCTGCCTGGCCCAAGTCTGTGGAAGAAGAGAATTGAGGGGAAGGTGTATCTGAAGGCTGATAATTACGGTATTACCCTGGAAGGGAAAAGATTGCATTTCTAAGTTGTACAAATCAGGGAACAGATGCTGCATCACAGCATCTCACGTAGGGCCATCACAGCCCTGTCCCTATTTCACTCTGAGTTTTCATTGTGGGACTCCTTTATTTCCTGTTGGAAACTCTTGAAGATCTTGGTTTGGCTCCTGTGGGGATGAGACCAATATAGAAAACCTCAGAGTTTCCCTGCAAAAAGATGCCTTTTCTCCATTTCACTCCTTGCAAGAGAGCAAACGATGTAGGTATGGGCCATAACAGCACCCAACTTGTCTATGTTGGGAAGGGAAAAGATTCATGTGGGGTCACTTTGGCAGGTGGATGTGCATAAGGCGGCCGTGTCCCTCCTGGTGAATCGCTGGGAGGGCTTTGTGTCTCGTACATGACAGTTGTCTCTTTGTGGTGGATTTTTTAATTGAAGGTTTAAACGGTTAAACTGCTTTCTTAATGCATTGGTGGTTGCTAAGATACAATCCCTCCGATTCTGTAAATCTTCCACTTGAAATATAGTACATTGGCGAATGGGGCTTCCCTCTCTGACAGCTCAGGAGACAGAGAGATTACGGAGCACTCACCCTTACGCCCATGGGAAACTGCTCCTGCAGAGGTTGCTGGGGTTGGTCCGGTGGTGGGAGTCAATGGGATATTAGTGGCTTCTGGCCACTGGATGTGGCCCAAGGAGGAGGCTAAAGGGAGAACGTGGGGAGTCATAGGATGAGGTGGAAAGAACGGCAACATGGGGAGGACAGGCAGGCAGCACGGGGGCAGAGGCGGGGGGATAAGGCTGGGGATGGGCCGTGCAGAGGGAGCGAGGGAAATCTTTTCGGCCCCCACTTTAGTAGTTTCAGACTGCAGTTGTCCTTCCAGAGCAAGAACCGCCTTCTCTGCTCTTTAATAACAAAGGGTGGATCTCGGTTTGGGACCGGTTTGACGGGACCTTGGGGATAAGCTGTGCAAGGAGAGACTTTTAGCAGCTCCAGAAAGTGATTAGGAGATACCAGATTTAAAAGTAGCACTGGATTCCTGGAAGTTCATTAGCAATATGACAATAGCAGCTCAAAATAGCCAAACGTTCAAAAAAGAAGCCTTGCTGAGCCCTACTTGTTCACCAAATACGTGGAGGAAGGTGGCATAAAATAGTGCAGCTTATCTCTTATTTCATACTAAAGTAAGTCTTTACCTGCTAGGGTGGCAGCGAATATTTTTAACGTATTGACAGAGTGCAATTGACACAGCAACATCTATCCAGGTTTGCAGAAGCCTGGATCAATAGCTGTGAGAAACGGAGCCTACAGCTGTTGATCTCGGAGAGGTGTTAGCAGAGATGTCAGAGGATGATAATTGAACCGGCACCGTTCTCCTCCCCACCTCTTCCACCAGACAATCCGAGATGTGCATAAATTTACTGTGAGCATTGTCTCCTATACCGCAAACAGATTGCAATGCCAGTCTGCCTCCTCTCTGAGGGAAACCTCTGCTTCCTTCTGCATCTTCCCACTAAAGTGAGGAGCCTGGGCCAGGGCACCTGGCAGAGCTGGTGGAGGTGTTCAAGCCTCGCCAAGGAGAAATGAAAGCCAGGGGTGGGACGTTGGCACAAGTTATTGACAGTGGGTCTCACTCTGGTGTCCTTCTTGGGCAGCATTTCTTTTCTAGATAGCGCATGGAAGAATACCAAGCTCTTTGACCCCAATCTGACACCTTAACTCCAGTTTCAATAGCTTCTTAATCATTTACAGTGAATTTTTCCCTAGAGTTGTTCCTCGTATTGGAGAAACGATGATGAAGCCGCAGAAGGTAGTGATGGGGGCTTCTGGAGTTCTCCGAGCTAAGTACTCTTCTCCCTGCAGCACTGTCAGTTTATTACCAGTTGAAGACTTTGGTCCTGTATTTAAAGTTAATCTGCTTGGGGATCTGTTGTGGTATCTTGGATCTGCTGCTGCATGAGACATGCCCATGCTACTAGTATGACTAATAGTAGTCTTAAAACAAGGAGTGGCTGTCCAGAACCCCCCCTGCATTCTTTGACTGAGTCGCTATCGTAGGTTTTATTCTTTTTAGCAGCCATGTTATAAAAAGAATATATAGCGTCACCATGATAATTAAAATAATTGTTTAATGGAATTGTTGGTTTAAGGATCTTGTCCTACTCATCATTGACTGTCTCCACTTGGCAAACAGCAAGACAAGTAATTAGCTGTACCTAATTACTGATCCGTATTCATGGGAGCTTTTATAGCTGAGGGAACTGAGGAGTTTGCTCAGTCAGGTGCTTCACATGAAATGCTTTGCATCACAGGCCAGATTTAGGATCTCTATGTGCCTACAGAGTTGTGCTCACTTTCACGTGAATAAAAGTTTGATCCTCATCCAACTTCACAGAGAAGGAAAAAACAAAATAACATCTAAGAAAAGCTTTCTCATGGTGCACTCTGAAAGCAAATCTTTGCAGTGTGCATGGCAAGCTGTCCTGTACAGAGTACTCAGACCAGTTCAGGGCTTCACAAAACCAAAGATACATACCCTGTCACAAGCGTCTTATAAAATTAGGCCCAAGTTTTTGACTCTTACCCACTCCAGTAATCCTGTTGCCTTCCAAGCTTCTACCACATGAGCAAGATAAGTGAATTCATGCTCTAATTTTAGACTTAATGCAATTTGCTGAGAAGACTGCAAATGGAAAAGGATTATTATTGGGAGTGGGAGCAAATTGATGATAATAATGTTACTGAAAATTGGACATAGAAGGCGAGCAATCCTTATACTTGCCCTCTCATCAGGGATTAATAACCACAACCTTGGAAGGCTCCAAAGGACTTAACTCTGCCTGAAAGCAAGACGACTTGCTGGCTGCGAACAGGAGAAGCAGGTGGCTTCTGCTAATATCCCCCCCCAACCATAAAGGGTTAAACTGCCGTATGCAGCTACTAAGTATGCGTGTGAAAATTTCAAAAGCATGAGAGTTAGCCATCTGGCTCCTGCTTCTACTGGGTATTTAGGGATGAAAAGGGAAACTGGAAAGGTAAATAGTGTATTGCTTGATGTGTTGATTTTCGCTGAGATTTCTCTCTTCAGTGCCTAGTCATATTTGTCCATCTAAATGAGTGGGATTGACTGCGTCTTCCCAAAAAAGGGGAGGAAAAAAAAAATTAGCATGTAAGCTCTGGGAGAGCTGTGCAAAGCACCACACTGCCTAATCTAACAGCTGAGGCAAATTTATTCTGGTCTGCATCCAGAAAAAGGACTTAGCCTTTCAGTGTCTACTCGTGTGCTGATACCCAGGCGGTTTCTCACACCCTGGGGCTGTGTGTAGAACATGCAGGCAGGGTTAGCTGCCTTAGGCTGAGCTTCCCAAGAAGAGCCCAAGGTCTGGGGGAAGCATCACGATGACCGGGGAGGGTCAGGCATCGGTTCGGACTGGGAAGTAAACGCTTTCCTAGCTTAAAGTGTGCATGCCAAGGCACCGGGGTTTTTTTCTTATTTTTTCTTTTATTTTCAATTTTCCCCTGGGGTAGAGGTAGAAAGAGAGCGGCGGTGGGGAAGAGGGATGCTGCTTTGCTGGTAGTCTTCTGGTTTGTCACCTGGGCCAATGTCCGTCTCATTTGGGAGGCCAGGCCTGGACACATTCCAGACGTGCCCTCACAGTCCACTGTGCTGGAGGGCCTCCAGCCTGGCCAGTGATGACACTAATGCCATGGTTTACCCTGTGATTGTGTGAGTCCCTTCACATAGTGCATGTCTCTCATTGCATCTGTAGGAGACTGACACTCAAATCTCCTAAAGTCTATCTTGGGCTATGAGCAGAGGAAAAAGCTGGTCCAAGGTGTGAACCAAAAGCGCATCCCCAGCTCTGCTGCAACTGTCTGCGCACACTCTTCAACACCCTACACCCCCAAGTCAGGCCCATTCCCGGCACTGTGTTTCCTTCTCTACCTGCCACAACACTTCAGGTTCACATCGTAGCTTGTCCTGTGAGCCCTGATCCCTGTGACTCTTCCTCCTTTGTAAAAGGAGCTAAACAACTCTTTCATGTCTAGCCTAAAAATAAGCTGTGCCTTGAAGTCATCTATTTATGCCTTTTTGGTTGTAGTTTTATTGAAAAAGCTGGTATTAACATATTTATATTTTTATTCAACAACAGTTAGCTAATTTGTGCAACACAAAGAATGCAGCCATGAACAACAGCTTTCAAAACAATCAGATTTACCAACTTTACCATCACTTACTCTACACCACTGAAAGCTCAAACTAAAAAGAGAAAGAAAGTTGGAAACGTTCACAATGACGATGTTTTAACTTTCCATACATTCAAGAAACCAGGAAACCAATCTGTAGTAGTGATGTCACAGACAGGAGTGGAATTCTGGTCTTTGAAAGGTTTCGATTTATTTCCTCTATAATCACTTCATTGTATTTTGGTTGGGTATTTCATTAGTTTTATAAAGCTCCAAAGATATATTTCTTTATTTAATTTTAACGTGTTCTTTTTTGGTACCCAAAGCTGTAACAGAGTAAGGTACGTCAAATTAAAAACAAAAAATTGTTGTATTAAGATCTGCTTTTATAATAAGTTATCTATAGAATCTTACTCGAGAATGTTAAAAGCTAAATATATGTTTTACAGTACTTCTAGCCGTAAATGCCAATATGAGCTGATAGCATTTTTTTCTTGAGCTGCAAAGGTTAATGGAGGAGGCCAAAAGTCAAAGAAATCATATGACACCCTTGAAGCAGTAGTTTGGCATTAACAAGTTTTCTATACAATTTACCACATTCTTAAACCTTTTTACAAGAAAAAAAAAAAAAAGAAAAGAAAAGCAATTTTGTTAAATTTCATTAGAATAAATATGTACATATACTGTCCATGCCAGGTACAGCATACGGTATTTTATAAACAAACATTCCTTATTCCCTTTAAAATTAACCTACACATTTCATACCGTATGTGTGTAGTGTGGCTGGAAACCAATGCACATGCGTTTGTGCTTCTACACACAAAATATACAGCATTGATCTAGAAAACTTCAAACATATACGTTTCATGTGTTGTCTTAAGATGTCATATAAAAGCTGTAGACTTTGTTTTTTTAGTTCTTGTAAGTGGACTTTTACCCACTCTTTCCCTCAAAGCAAAATATAAAAGCATGCGGAAGATCCCTTCATCAGTACATTCTCCACTTACCAAGAAATCAGTGCATCATCGCTTAAAGACTTTTTTTTTTTTTTTTTTTCTGAGGAGTTTTAATATGGGCAGACTAGCACGTCATCTGAGTTGTGCTCTTTCTTTCATGGTTTGAGGAGAAATCCTTTGGGACATTATTTTTTTCTGCCAGAGCTATTAGGGATGCAGCAGAACTTTCTTTTCCTGGATTAAGAGGACTCCCCGCCCACTGCAGCGTTCTCATATAATTCCTGCATGCACTACACCAATTGCGTGTACTTTCCTTTTCCATTTACACCACTATTCATTTTAAAACAGAGAGAGATCTAACATTGGTTGGTTTGGTTTTCATGTTTCTCCAGGAATAATTGTGTTGCCCAGCAGCGGACTCATTTAAAAGCGTTAAAGTTCACTGAGCAGTGCTGCGTCGCCCAGTACCATTCTTTCTACAGTTACAGATACCATGGCATTGCCTGTATTCCCCAAAGGCCAGCATTAAAATAACCGTGCTGCAATCAACAAACGAGGGACTTCCTGAAGTGTCTAGCAGTGATGTAGCTTTATTCCCACTGAAGTCCATCGTTGCTTTCAAGGACAGTATTTCTAGCCAAGGTTTCCAGAACTCCAACCCCCAAACGGTAGGACGGGTTAGTACGTTAACTGCCAGGCTGTGTCTGACCAGCCAGTCCCTCTGGAGTGGCAACACCAAGACTTTTAATAGTCCTCCACGTGATGAAGATACTAGTTACTGTTTTAGACAGAGCAACGAGATCTATGGAGAATGAAATTCTTAAAATAAGCTGGCTGAGTAATTATGCCATTCTGTCACTTGTTCTCTCGGGAAGTTGAAGCACAACGTTAGTAACGTGAATAAATAAATACATACAAGGGTGTTGTTGTAAAGAAGGGAATGGGATGGGTGAGACAGGGCAGCCTTTCACCAGCTGGGATTTTGCTCCCAGGTATAATTGCCATGAGGCCCCTCCAATGTGCCACGTGCTCTAAAGGGACGTGGCTATTCATTCACTCGAACAGGCTTGGCTTAGTGGAAAGCAGGAAAATGTTACTGAAAAAAAAAATATAATCAAGAGATTGAGGCAAAAAGCTCTAACAATGTGGTAAATGCTGCGGACTGCAAAAGCAGGCAGTGCACCAGAACAGCATGGTCCTGTGAACCACTGAGACGCTCGAAAGGACTGATGGAGGAGTCTCAGCCCTCCTCAGGAACACTCCCAAAATGTATAAATACCCCTGTTTGTTTAAAGGAACCAATACAGACCACAGAACTGGATTTGCAGTCGTGCCTTTTACTCATACAGTTGCAGTGATGGAAAATAGTTGGCTTGCCACCAATAATGATACAGGCTGAGGGATGAAAGGATGCAACCTACAAATCCCACCACAGAAGCCACAATTTTTGTGAAGATCACATCCTTCTACAACTCTCAAGAGGCTGGTTTGTAAATATAGAGGGATATTGATAAATCTAGTGCATTTCTGAGTTCACTTTATCCTGAAATATGTACAGATTGTTTGTCGCTGCTATAGCAATGATGTTCTCAGTTGGGTGCCACGCTGTGTGCAAGATCTTCTTAGTAAAGTCCAAACTGTCAACACTGATGTCATCTTTCCTCCGTTTGCCTCCGACGCAGACTCTTCGGGGCTTAAGAATAGCTCGTGGTTTACTGCTCTCTCGGGATGCCTCCAAGGTAACATCCCGCTTGGTGTTTCGGTCAAACATTCGAAAAAAGTTGTTATATGCACCTGTCATTATCACACTGTAGAGAGAAAAACAGAGAGAGAGAGAGAGAGAGAAAACAAAGACAAAATTAAGCAGCAGCTTGCGGGATATCTACTAACATGACTGGATCTGGACAGTTGAGCTTTAACCTTAAGATTAGACATCTGGTTTCAGCCAGGAAAGCATATAAACCAGGATTTGTCCCAGTACTCCCCAGAGTGAATAGTTTGCTTCTACCAATGTCTTCCCCTTCCCTATTACAGTATTCAATGAAAATTAAAGTTGCCCCAAAACTGGCATGATGAAGCATCCACAAATGTCAGGACCCTCACATCATGAGACTGATTTCACAAGACATTAAAAGTAGTATGTTTTAATAAGTTATTTTTAATTACCTTCCAGCTTTTTACAAGCTTTTGAGGGTCATATATTTCAGGCTTCTTTCTTTCTCCAGAGCTTTACCTTTTCTGACAGCTAAGATTTACCATGATTCCAGAAAAAGTCTTTAAAAAAAAAGATTTCCAAGTATTTCAAACCTTGTGATATGAGAACAAGATTTAGCACATAGTTATATATTTCAGTAAGTATTTTGAAGAAAGGTGTTTTGAAAGGTTCTGAAAAATCACACTGAGTTTGCACAAGTAAATTTGTTTCCCTTCTGAAGCCACAGACCTTGCATGTCTAGACACTATTAAAATGTGTATCTATCTATCTGCAACGCTTCTTAGAAATAAACACATCGATAAACAGGACTCTGCCATCTCTTGTACGAAGTTTGAATGAAGCTTCAAGTCAGGATATGTTTCTGGGTCTGGGAGAATGGGAAAGAAAACATCCCTTGATCTGTATAAAAGTTACCCCATTAATCAGCTTGTACTTTGAAAGAATGGATTGCCAGTTGTTTCATTCCCCCAGTCCCTAGGGGAGGATATTTTGTCACTAACTTTAATGAATTCAGGATTTCATCCATGGCCCTCAGGTTATTGGATTAGCATAATCATTGGTTTCAGAGCCTTGTTCAAAAGCTCATCCCCTGTGAACTTTTTCCACACGTGACACCAGGGCCATGCTCTACTCTCCTGTCTCAGCCCCAGATAGGGTGTTCTTTCCGAATTTCCATTTTGGAAGGGGAACCCACCCCGAACGCTCAGGTCTCCACAGGAAAAGCTGTACAGTTCGAAGACTCAGGCAATCAGCAACTATTTGCCCTTTGGTACAGCCCCAACAGAGCATATTTCGTGTACTTCGCTTTTAATAAACTAACCTCCATCTCAAATGCCAGTTGCTTTAGCACTCTGCTGTTGTCTCCCACTTGGGGGGAATCTGCGTTGAGTAGCACACTGGCCAGGAAACCATGGCATATGCAACCGTGGGAGAAGTCAAAGGCATAAATTGTACTCTGCCGTACAGACGCTCACTAGCTGATTAGATTAGATGCTCCTGGGTTCAGGAGCTGTCTTACACTATGTGCACAGCCTCCAGCCAGTGTTGCCTTGATCTCATTTGGGGCCATTAGGAGCTGCTGTAATACAAATGAATAATATACCGAAAAACGCACAAACGGGAGCTGTGCAGCTGACTGCTTTTGCACTACAGCTACTATGTGAGTGACAGCAGCTCCGCTCGCTTCAGAGCCACTGTAGGGTAACCAGAGCAGGTGAGCTGGATTTGTACGCTATGAATCCCTAGCAGGACTGCCAGCTCCATCCTGCTCCTGCGTTTCCTGATGGCATACCGGCATTAGATGACAGCTGACTCCACACTGAGCTTTCTGCAGCTCCTGAAGCGCTTAAGGAAACTGCTGCACATCAGAGAGGCGTAGCACAGAGACACAGCGCGCACTGCCCGCAGCAACAGCTCACCCACAGCCTTCACCCTGGCCAGGGGATGCCTTCCTGAGGTTTGCCGGCAGCACACCACTGCTCTGCCTGCCGAGTTTGGAATTGGGCAATGGAGGCACTTGTCCACCCGAAGCTGCAGCCAGCCCTGGCAGGGAGCTGCCTCGCTGCTCTCCAAAAGCAGCGCCTGCCCTCGGGTTGTCTCCAGGGAGGGTTCCCTCACCTTCCCCACCCGCAAAGGCCTGGCACAATCCTGCTTAGTAAGGTACAAGTTAACCGTCTCCCAAGCCAAAAAAACAAGAGAGTCAGCGTGACAGCTTGATGAAACGTATCCCAGAAGCTGCAGAAAGCCTATTGATCAAGATTAGTGCCCGTTTCAGAAATTGAATCAACAGCAGTAAATCTAATGTTTCACTCCTTCCAAATCACCATGTCTTGTCATTACGGCTCCTGCTGTAATGGTTATTCACAACATGAAAAAGTCGGGGTTATTTCATATCCCAGCCCTAACATACACAATTTGTGATGCAAACAGCCTAGCACAGTACTGGGTTTTTTTTTTTTCCCCCCAGGCAAATTTTGAAAGAGGTTCGTAACGCTGGGGCACCCCATGCCACGGGCTGCAGAGCTGTGGGTGCCAGGGGAAAGAGGAGCATCCCTCCTGCTGAAAGCAGGAACTCTCAGGGGAGCAGTTTTCACGCAGGCAGAGTACCAGTGCACCAAACGCACAGAGAGGTGTTTGTCTAGACTATTATTTCATGAGGTTCTGCTTGCAGTGAGAATGCCTTTACAGTCCATTTGCTTTTTAATTTCTTGAACTCTCGCATATTTTTAAAAGTCAGCTTTCTTCAGTTGGATTTACTGCAGTTATTTTTTTTAACATATGTAGATGACTACATTTCATGCTGGCCCTGTTTTTCCGCAGTTTAATGGCTCAGTAAAAAATAGCATTATGTAAATGAGAAAGTGCCCATTCTTGTTCAAGGTCACAAACACAGATGGATTATAACCTTACCTGCTGCTTAAAATAACAATAAAAGACAGTGAGAACTAGATGTAAGCCTGCAATTTATTCCCATTCAGGAAAATATAATGTACAATAATGGAATGTATGCGATAAGGAGAATTTTTATATATATATTAGAATAAAAATTGTAGCTGAGTATAGGAAGAGTCTGTTCTGTATTTCCAGACTCTGCTCTGCACAGCAGTGTTATGACGACTGCTTGCACAAAACCTTGCTAGTGAGGATGGTTCAAGACACCAAACAAAGCCCCTCACCCAAAACCCCACACTAATTCATAGGTGTGCGAGAGAGCAGCCCAGAAAAGCTCTGCCTAATCACCTTTAATTTTATTTAGAAAGCAGGTTTACAAGTTGTGCTACACATGGTCAGAGGTACCATCATCTCAGGCGTGCAGGGGTATTTAGGATGCAGCACACACTCCAGTGCACCCTGAGGAGCAGCGCACTGATAGCTCAGGCTGGAGCAAAGCTGCTGAAAGACTGTACCCAGCTCAAACCACCATAGCTACAGGCAGCATGACTGAAAAACAGTGATTTTTGAAAAGGCAAAAAAAGAAAAAAGGCAGGAAAAACCCCCCCAATGGCAGCGACATGGCTATTGCTGTCTATATTTCACGCATCAGCAGCCTCGCTGGTGCTCTGGAAGGAGAGGCAACACCCCGTATCTGCAGGGCCCCAAATGCATTCTCACAGCCCCACGCTAACCCTCCCGCGCTGTCCCACGAGGGCAACACCACCTCCTCTCCGCACGGTGCTGCTCTGCAGAGCACACGGGGTACTTTGTACTCACTCTTTTAGAACTACTCCAAGCAAGGTCTGAGGCTTTCTGGCAATTCTTCAGGTATGCGTGTTTTGAGGGACAACGCAAAATGCTACTAACTTGTCCAGCCTGCACGGGCACTGTGGCACTCCTGCTTATTAATGACGCAATCTGAGGCATGTCAGTGCCAAACTTCAGTCCTCATGCAGGGTCACTATGGCCCAAAGTCTAATCCTTCTTTTTTTTCTTTTCTTTGCAAGCAGGACAAATGTATTCGTACAGACGGTAAAGGGGAAGGAGAAAACCCCAGTGTTGACCAATCCTACTTTTATTAATTGACTTTTGTCTTACTCCCTCCCTAGTTGCCATTCTGTTCTTTTTTTCTCTGTCTTCCCCTCCAATGTGGTGTTTACACTTTCCAGGTAGGTTTTCCTTTCCCCTTCTCTTCCTTCTCTCCTCCCCTTTTTCCATTTCCCTCTATCCTGCTCTACAATTTTTAAACACCACCTTATCTACTTCTCTCTCTCCTGCCAGTGAAGTATCCTCCTTACCTTCATCCTCCGTTCTCTGCTCTGTCCTCTCTTTTGCTTCACTTTGTCATTTCCCTTTCTCTGTTCCCTTTTTTCCCCTTTTCACCTCTTAATTTTACTTTTGGAGGTCTCACTGCTCACTCTTTCTTTGTGATCTCCCACTACCTACAGTCTTGCTGACTCTCACAGACAACTCGCTGAGCTCTCAAGGGTTTTGGTCTTCCATCCTTGCCTTCTCCTTTGGGCTGAAGGCTGGAGAAATGAGCTGGTGGCTGGGTCTCTTCTCTCATCACACACAAATGACTGGCTCCTGTGCTCTCGAATCTGGCAGGAATCTGGTAGTGCAGGTTGTGGCACCAGAGACTTCAGGACGCTGGGAGATCTGCAGGGCTGCGCTGGTCATAGACCAGCTTACCAGGGGATGCAGGGAAGGAAAAGAACTATTTTGCAGGAATTTTTATTCTTGCCAAGGGCTGTAAAAAAGGGGTTTGCATGCAACCATGTGTGCAATCTGCTTTTCAGCTGGGCAATCACAACCCAGGCCTTGATGACCTTCTGGCAAATTCCCAGGAACTAAAGCCCATTTGGGCAAGAGAGGCTATTTCAAAATGAGCAGAACATTAACTGCTCGCTCTGTACAGCACCCACTTGGTTCAGGTTGCTTCACCCTGTGCGAACCTGATCTGGTAGCCTTTCAGGTAAGGTACTTTTTAAAAAAGTAAATTTCCAATCTGTAAAATTGTCTGGAGCAAAGGATTTGAGAAGAAAAGTTCTTCCTGCTTACACTGTAAGAAGAATACACAAAACTAAACCAGCACATGTTTATGGACAATTTTCAAAATATTTTATTTTGCACGACACCAGCAGTTGTACCACTGACATTTCATTTAGGGACAGAGTTTTAGCATCTACAGAAGCACCCTATCAACTGTTGACGGAGTCAGCATCTTTAAGCATCTTAATACTTTAAAACATCCGGGTCTCAATATTTTGGTTTTGGTAATGACTCTTTGTTAAATGAAATGCTTCAGTACATGGCTTTCCCCTCCAAAAAGTTCTGCTTCTTTTGGAAGGTCAACAAATTCCCTACTTCACCAATCTCAAGAGCAGAGAATAGGATTTCATCATTTGTACTAAACTGCAATGAGACCTTCCACAATATTTTTTAGGCATTGAGATTTCATCAAACATGTCAGTCACTAAGAACTGGCATATCTCTGTCTTTCTCATATCTGTTATTCCCATACTTCATTCGGGTTTCTTTATTGCTAGCCAAGCTCTTAAATGTCATCCATGTTGCGGCCATCCTTGCACATGACAGTTTTTATCAAAATTGCTCTGTTCAGCTGCCTTCCTGGGTGTCAGGGTTTGCCCTGAAGCTCTGGGGACATGATTGCTTCAAAACCAAACCATACTCGCTTCACATTGGTTTGTGTTGGTTTTGTTGTTGTTTTTTAAAAATTCTTTCATAATAACTTTTGGGCTAACTCTGGCCCAGATTAGTCTTCCTAGATGCGTAGAAATTTTTATTCACCTGCAGATTTCTATTGTCCAGAGAAACTCAGCTCATGTCATAGTTCCCCTCCTTCACGGTTGCTCAAGAGACCACGGAAGCCACAGGATGGTGTGACAGGACTAAGGCTGGGCAGGGCTTCGAGGACCGGCACACACCAGGCTTAAGGATGATAGAAAAACTAAACCAGCCCAGCTAACCTGCCCCTCACTGCAAATGTGGCAGCAGAACATCATGCCCTGAGGCAAGAGAGGTAGGACATCGAATCCAAGCAGGTGTGAGGGGAGCAGACTCAGAGAGCAGCTTCCACCAGAGCCTGCCTCCAGACTTGCAAACCTCTGCAAAGGAGTCTCTCAAGGCACTCAGCATGAAAAGGGACCATTTCTTTGACCTGAAGTTGTCTCCCTAATTATATTTTGAGCCCCTAAATTTGCAAGATTTCACTAGCATGCACAGCAGCGCAGAACAGCACATCTGCAGTCTCCTGGGACTGACAAGCAAGGCCCACCAGATCTGGTTTTGTGACAAGCTGACCTTATGAAAAGAAAGGACTGGTTCCAGGAAAACTCTTCAAAAGCATTTTTCATAGGAATGAAAAATGAGCTTTATTACAACAAAGGGAAAGGAGGAAGCACTGTTGCAAGCAGTGGGGGCCTGCTGGCATATTGGGGAATTTTCCTTTATGCTGCGCTGTGTGAAGCAACTGACTCCCCATCACAAAGAAGGAACTTCTTTAAACCTCCTGGGGAGTATGCTGATGGAAAAGCTTGAGACACCAGACTCAGGGTTGTGGCGCTGCAGTACAGCTGGCTGGGATAAGACTGGGAATAAGAACAGGGCATCCCCAAGCCCTTCCAAGATAATATTTGACATGCCGAGCCTTGAGAACAAAATGATGTCTTCTAGCTCTCCAGCATGGAACGTGCTGCCAGGCAGGAATAGACTGTTAACATCCTATCCACTGGGACCTGCCAATTCCGCCTGATTAGAGTGAAGGTTGATGGATATTCAGTGGAATGAATGACAGTTCAGTAGGAAAGGACTGACTGAACAGTTGTATGTGACTTTACTCATCCGCTTACAGCATATCTCTTCTCGTGATGGTATTCAAAAGTCTCCCTGGAAGGGTTCCTATACACCCATCCACATTGAAATCTTAAAAAAAGAATAGTAATTAAGGTCTTCACTTACTACCATGTAGAACTACTACGTTATTTTTTCTTTTACTGGCTTCTTTAACTCACAAACAGCTGCAAAAAGTGCTAATTTTGGAGGTAAAACTGAAATAAAAAAATTAGTTTGGTTGACAGTGGGAAGAAAACAGTGTCATGAAGGTCATTATTAGGAGACGACTTTGGATGTGAATGGAAGAACTAAATTAAATCACTGTATAAATAGAGCCTAGATATTCTACATATCATGTAATGATGTATATACAATAAAGGTAGCATGATTTTAGTGTAATATACTCAACTACAGATAATATGTGCTCATCTGGTTGAATTAGTGCAAGACCCGTGCTTGACTCCCTCCCCTGACCACTGTTGTTGCCAAAGTACATAGTGATTAATGTGCCCTTCAGCAAATGAGATCGGCTCTGTCTGATCATATTAGTTCCTGTTCATTGGAGTAACTGAGCATCAATCACGTTCTAATCAGAGCTCATGTACATTGATTTTTTTTGTAAACAGCCTCCCCATCAGGTTCTATCATAGCCTAGATTAACTCCTTAGTAATGACAAAAATTAAGAAAAAGTATTTTCACCTAAACAATAAACATGCGTTCATTTTTAACTGAACAATCCTGTCACTTTAAATTGTCATTGTAGCTTTAAAGTCTGCAAAAGATAAAAATAACATGTTTAAAACTGCAGTTATTACTATGATGTATACATATGAATAATGTAAGTAGTGTGTTGCAGCATCTCTTAAGAGTACCATTTTTAATAGGCATTGCTTACCTTTAGCAGTAGTCCTTTTGAAAAAAATACATACGAAAAGGATTAAATTAAGTGACCTTACTATTCAAATGAACTGTTCTTTAAGAGTTACTGCTACCCAAATATAATTTAAATTATGATCCACCAAAAAAAAATAATCCTTGTAGTGTGTAGCAAAACAATACAGTATTTGTCATACACAGAAGCAAGAAGCTCAGAAGAGTGAATGTTCACCAAAAGATGAACATTTGTGCTGATACGTTTCACTTTTTAAAAGAAGCGACTAAATTGAAGAGAACCCTTGTCTTTTGTCAAATGTTGCCAGCTACTGTACGCAACAGTTTCTCACAATCAAGAGCAGTGTATTTGTTTAGTGACAGATTTTGTAATCGTGCATGACTAGCAACGCCTCAGTGTCTGGGCAGTACAATAAATGAAGCCCTCACAATCTAATGTTCCCACTTAATAATTACTCACTGCATTGATCTTTCTGATCTGTCAAGTAGGAATGAAAATATTATGCTCACTTTAAATCCTGATACTGAATAATATTTCTATTATTACCAGGCAGCTATCCAGAGAGTGGTCTTATCGCACTAATGAGGATGGCAGCAGATCATTTGACTACAGGAGAAAGACTCTGAGCCTGGGAACAAGTGGCTGTCCATCCTGTATAATGCACGGGGAATCCCCATCAAGGATAAGCAAAATGGTTTGAAAGGACCTGAAACGCACTGAATCTTTGTCAAAATTTCACAATATCTAAATGATTTGATTGCACTGTTCTTTTGCGCCAGATTTAGGCAGAGATCAGCACTGTCCATATTTGCAAGAAATGCTTTAATTTTGGTATTACTAGCAGGACCAAGCTCAAGCAGTAGCCAGTCTACTGAGACAACCCTCTGCTAAAACATCCATTCGTGCATGGGTTTGGGAGGCTCAGAGAAAAGCCCCAAAACCCAGATCTTCCCCTAAAAATTCTGTGGATTATTCCCACTTTCTGACTATATCAAAGCCATTTCCGCAACAGCTGGTGCCCCAGTTGCAGCCATAGCAATCTGGGAAGTATTTTGCTCAGTGTGGTCCACCTATGTCATTTTCAATGAACAGCAGCTTGTATCACAGGGGATACCCAACGCTGAGTTAACCCTTGTCAAAAAACACATTACCCTGGGATGCAGACGAGAGATAATGGAATTATATAGTTTCATTTGCATAATAAACAATACAAGGTGAAAGTTTTATTTCTTAGTAAAGACAGAATCTCTCCATTGGGTAGGTACAGGAACTGAGCAAGGGAAAGTAGTCCAAAGAGAAGATGCCCTTTGCGCAGTATAAGGCATTACACTTTACCTGCATTTGTGGAACACAGGACTGGAAGAGACCTTGTTCTGCACTTCCAAGTTGAGACACTTGTCATTTTAACCAATGTCTCATTTAACTGCTTTCCCAGATTTCCTGAGCACCATCATGAAAACAGTTGGGCTTCTTACATCTCCACTATTCTGGACAGTAAGACTGCTCCACACTGTCACTGTCTGAACAGGTATGAACTACCTCTAATTTTCAAGCTATAATTACCTGTTGTCATTCAATACCTAGTTGCTGTTGTGTCATTATCATTCACATTTATCTCAGCTAGATCCCCTTCCTTCCTATGTATGCCTTCTTGATATACTTAATAGAAGCAAGTATAATCTTGGCTTCTCTTTTGCTAAGCTGATCAAAACCAAACTCCTGCCTTCTCCTCTCTTTAGAGCAGCTGTCCATTTGCCCGATTAGTTCACCCACCTTGGAGGCGAGGGACAAGAAATGTGTAAATGCAGTCCAAAGGTCTTTCAATAAGGCCCTAACATAATGTCACCACCACTCCTTTCTCTGCTGGATATCCCAGTCTTGCCCATTCAAGGATCATATTTGCCTTTTTCACAGCTGTCCCACACTCTGTTTCATAGCCCCTGCCCAGTCCAGGAGGACAGGCCTGCTTCAAATACAGTGAAATGAACCGTTTTTCTCTTTCCCAAATGAGAGGCTAAGTGAGCTGAAGGCACAGCTCCAGGCTCTCAGCGAGTGCCAAACTCTTGCCTCTTGGCTCCTAGCTCTGCTCAGCCAGAAGTCACTGTGTGCCATTCAAAATTGGCTCCTGTGCTCTCTTTCACATGCATTTTATAGACTGCTAATCCCTTCCAGTCATCTAGCGTACAAATGACCCTGTGAGTTGTTTCCAACTGATAAGATGAAGGTTTGTGTTTTCTTTTAGCTAAAATCCTCACCTTGCATTATACTCTTGGATTTCATCCATTTTTATTATCCCAGTCCTCTCGGCTGCTCAGTTTTTCTTTTACAATATTCCTACTCCCCAAAGTACTGTCACCATTTGCCAACATTATGGCATTAGCACATTTCATCCTCGCTCGCACTCTCTGGCTTCTTGTGCCAAAATTTCTAATGAAAATACTCAACAAGATATTATGTCAAAGATAAAAACCATGACCTCTCCTTCAGTGCACAGGGAAAGGGACTGCTCTGATGGCGGGCAGGTATCAGATGGAACCGTTATTAATGTCAGTGGGAAGGTGGCAGCAGTTTGTGGGGAATCAGTGGGTGCCTGTGACTGCCTTTCCTCGCTCCCTGTTTCCAGTAAATGAACTGGATTTCTGAGGCAGCTCATGCATAAATACAGGTTCACACAAGCTTCTCGAGTGTGTTGGTGGGGCTGTGCAAGTTGGCAGCATTCTCTTTAACTTTTGCAGCCTACTTATGATTTTGGTGCAAACAAACAAAATTTGAAAGTTTTTTTGCCTTAAGGCATGAGCCAAGATTAACAAGGTATACATCACGTCTAATGAGGTCAGAGACACAACCGCACTGATATCCAAACACCTTTTATCAACCTGAACACTGATGTGTGAAGATGTAAATTGATGTGGAAAATAACCACGTGTAACACTTTACTTTCTGATTGTTCCCCATCATATGGAGCTCCTTTGCTAAATGAAGACAGTGATAGACACACGGATGGATTACCTGTCTGATCCATTCCATGCACATTCAAACTTGTCAAAGATGCAGTCATTTTCATAGAGGGAACACAACTTGCTCCTAAGGTAATCGTGGACCTGTTTCAAAGAAAATAACTGTTGTTATTCTTGAAATAAAACAAAACGTAAAACTCCACGACCAGCCCCCCCCCCCCCTTTTATCTCCCACCTTCACTTTCAAAATATGCTGCACAGATTGGTAGCTTTGCAGAAGATACTGTGTTTAAAGTGTAAAGAAGCTATCTGTAGTTCTCCACAGCCCAATTAATCAGGTGCTACAGAATTATTGTTGCAGGAAGGCATGAAGCATACCTTCCTCAGCAGGCTGCACACCACCCCTCTTCAACATATTTGTTTCCTGCTTGGCTGATTTTCTCAGTGCTAGCCTAATTCCCAAAGACATTTCACCAGCTGATACCCTAGATGTGCTAATTAAAGTGCAAGAAATCTAATTTAAATAGTAACAAAAATGTCATATTCCAAGATAAGTGGACTCTCACTTGTAGCAGAAAAAACTTGGCTCTATTAAAAGAACCTGTAAGTGTATGGTATTACATATATTTGGGTAAGGTATTTCAGAAGCCAAATACAGTACAAGGTTGCAGTTGCACAGGCTGCAAATTAGAACACTAATTTAGCCCAAGGATATTGCCAATTTGTCTGAGACTTAAAAACAACATTGTAAATTCTCACTTGCATACTTGAAAAATGGGACTAGCCAGCAGAAGACCTCTTCTCTGGGCCACGTATCTCTGCTGAACAAGGGCTATCATAGAGCAACAGGTCTCATGCAAAAAGTTTCAATCCTTTGCTGAATTTGATTAGTTTTCCTTCTGGATGATTGGTTTCATCCACAAGAAAATAATGAGCTGGAAAATCCCTGCCTAGATGCATTTACTAATGCACTTTCACTCCCGATATTTTCTTCTAGCTGTCGTAGAAAGATGTGTAGATGGCCTCTCGGAGCACACATACCAATCCAATAGCTGAGGGGCGTAATTTAGCTCTGACATAGAGGTACTGGTTCTTGCAAGTCCAGGGAGACTGTTCCCGTTCATGGATGCTCAGCATCCTCCTTTGGCCTGAGGGCGTAAACATTTGTTCTAGTAAGATAACTTCTATCAAGACTAGACTAGGGACAATGACCTTTCCCTTATATTTTCTTTAAACTAACCCATTTTCAATAGCCAAATTGTACAGTATCCTAAGAATATTTGTAATGTAAGGTTATTAAGGATTATAAATTTTAGTCATGGATCAATTTTCGTTAACAGATGAGTGAACACTGAGCTGTATATCAACAGATAATGTCTTACAGAGCAAATAATAGGCGAATGGTAGATGCAGATAAAACATTTCACAATTAAATGCATTTACCCTCATGGTGAGTCATAGGTCAGAACACTTTTAGTACTGATGCAGTATCTTGCACCCTCTGTAATTAAATCCTTTCATTTTCTCTTTACTTAAAGGCTTTTTATGGTAGTAGTGTAATTTGTTACAGAACTGGAGTTCTTTCCTTTATCATCTTCGTGAGCTCCCAACACTTGGAATAAATAGAAAGGTTGGGTAAGGCAGGAGAAGGAAGCAGCTCGCGTTTGCCTGATTGACTGTCATTTCTAGGTCTTCCTCTTGTTACCATTTCCAGCAGCCATCTGTCATGACCACTGTCACGTACACACCCTTTGTGAACTGTGTCCAACTCCACAGCTTGGAGCTGTGCCTTTCTATCAGCTCTGTCAAAAAGCATTTTGAAGTTCCTCTGTCAGACTTCTTACTGATCTCTTCGAGGTGTAATCTCCTTTTTCTTGCCTGGCTCTGCCTGCAAACTTGCACTACTGCCCTGAACAACCAGCTTGCTCTTCATGTGGACCCTTTACCACATTTGACCACATTCAGACCCTCAAAACGGCTATGGAAAAACTAACTGGAAGAAATACTTAATTTTTACTTTGTTTGCACGTTCATCTGCCACTATCAATTGAGGGTAAAATCAGATTTGCCTTGTCTGTTACATACTGTTCTTACCATATATGAATAGTACTTGAATCCCAACCAAGGAATACTATAGGCACTCTCCTTTTCTTCATTGCACTGTTTTAGGTCAGACATTCATGGAACTATCTAATCATTCTGTGCTCCAGACTAACATAGCAATGTGACTACGCGGGGAGCTCTTTCACTGGGACTGAATCGTCACAATCAGGAATCACACTGGTGACACATTAGTCCATATCCCTATGCAAGAGGCCCTGCCAAAAGCGGATCAAGCTATTATCAGCTATGAACATGTTCACCTCTGGTTGCTGCTGGTATGGTTCTGCTGGGGTAATTCACTTGGGCAGCATCAAAAGAGTATCCTGTTAGGCAGGGTTGCTTTGCAACTTTCAAGCACTGGCCATTCCACTGCATTGCTCTTTTAATGCTGTCCAGTGCACCATACTCTGCCCTTTTTTCTTGTATGTGAAGCATAAACAGGAGAAAATCATGTTGAATCACTGCCAGCAGATAAAGTGTTTCAGCAAGGCTGCTCTATGCAATAGCATTCTTTTAGCCATAGCATTGATAAGGAAAAGAACTTGCACAAGAAATTCGATTTTTTTTTTGGTGACACTAACATTGTAACCTGATAATGAAGCAGTATAGTTATAGACTTTACTCTTTCTTACAACCCGGTGGGGAAATCTCCTGATGTGACCCTCTTCATGAGTCTCTCAGCTAGGCAATATCTAAGTGGCTACCATGCAGTGGATGAAATGAGAAATCCAATCCTTTAATTAATATCTTTTAATTATATGCATGTCATCATAATTATGTGGATACATAACTGAAAGTGTTAGGTTTATTTGTTGCCTTCAGGTGATCCACCACAAAAAACTTTTTGAGAGATTTCCAAGTTTATATATGAGATTTACGTATGTGAGAGAGAGATACCTCTAAGAAAAAAAAAATATTTAAAAGAGTAATTTAAACACTTTTTCTTAAGAACAGAATTCTCTACTCTCTGCAGTTGAAAACCAAGAAAGGTTGCCCAGAGCAGCTGGACTGTGTGAATCCTATTCAATCCTGTGCTATTGGCTTCCTAAGGCCCCTGCATTACAGATTCTCCTTTAGCCTTCTGCAACGCTCAGCAATGCATCTGTATACTCTTTACAAGGCATTAGATAAGTATTTCAAAATGAAATGCAATCCACAGGTTAAAGTATAGCAGCAAGAACACTGCTATATTTGCAGGGGCTTTGATGTTGTCAATCTTTTTTTTATTTTATTAAGCCTCTGATTGCAATAATCAGTACTGAAAAATTTATATTATACTCATTTTCCACACCTTAGCATGGAGAAATATAACTTTTTAATTGGCCCCACTGTTGGGTGTCAGACTGATTTAAAGGTGGCCAGCTTGTTTCACAGCCACCTACATGAGGAAATAAAAGCAAATGTCAAAGTCAATACAAACAGGTTGGCTTGACCAGCTATTCCTCTCCAGAGACAAGGTTGCCTACTCCATTAGCATAAGTATAAAATAATATATTACCTAAGTTTCTAAAATCTGAGATATGCTTCTGTTATATAAAACACAGTCTCGCCCTTACCCTCCCACTTCATTTTCACAGCATATCAACATTTCTACCATATTTAGCATTACAAGTACTGCCATTTTCAGAGCAAAACCAATTCTGTAGTTTTAAAGGTATACAGGCTCAGACTTTCCAATGCTAACAAGAGACACACTGAAGAGTATCCACTGAAATGTAATGGGTGCATCACAAAACACTGAGGCCCACTTTGTCTACTAAACACTGCCTAATAAACACCTCCGATGTTACTGATGTCAAATTCTAGTTGTTTTGTCAAGACACACTACCTAACTCTCATTACATGTTATTTTAAAACCTATCTTAATGATAGCCACTGTGAACTCCTCTACCCCACCTACCATTATACAGACACAGAAAACAAGGGATTGTTCCAGCAGTGTCATAGGGACTGTCTCTACTTAAGCAGTACGAGCCAGATGAATGACATTTTTCCTACTTTCCATACTCTTCTGTAGGTAGCTTAACAGCTTTTTCTCATTGCATTTTCATAACAAGCAGCTTCTGCGTCACAGGCATATTTTCTTTCTTCAAGGCAGAGTCAAAAAATGTAAGCTCAGCCCTCTATTGCCAAACAGAACAGATGTCAGAGTACAAACTCAGCGCTGGCTGGAGCCACTGGCATTTTGTCTGGATAATATCGCAATGAATTCAGGCAACCAGATGTGTCTGTCTGGCATTCGCAAACTGCTGTGTCAGTGGTGATGTTAGGGTTTAACGCTGATTGCTTCTAGAAATAGGCATAAGGGAGAAATGCATAGATGAAGTTTTTAAAAAGAGCTTTGAAATTATGAAGGTGTAAACTCTCAGCAGTCCCAGCAAGAACGGAACACTAAGCCATTCACAAAATCGTTTCCTCAGATTCTTTTAAATGTTAATAGTGGAATACATCATTTCAAAACAGGTGCCAAAGTGAAGAGATGAATTCCCTTGTTAGAAGCACTGTTTGTTTCAAGAGCCCAAACCACAGTGAGTGTCACCCTGACTACCCAGGTCTTACACTTCCTTACTAATGCTGAAATTGCTGTTTTCCAACTACAAGGATGCCACTGTGAGGATTTTAACCACCTCGATTAGCAGCTCTCTTAGCTAGCTGCTTCTCAGACCAAGCAATGAGAAGTTTAGGAAAACATTCAGTATTTGAATAGTGAGATGCTTTTTATATTGCTGCATCTCAAGACACAGGAGATACCTACCTGGTACGTTTCTACAGGCTTTGTTTCCATGTTCAGATCCCAAACCTTGACAGTGAGGTAATCTCTTGTTAGCATGTATCTACCACTGTGACTGAATTTGACATCTGACACTGAAGAGATAATTTCTGAAAAAAATGATCTGTTACTGGGGTCTTCTGGTTCTTCGTAAACTGTTCAAAAAACAAACAAAAAAAAAAGAAGCAAGAGAGAAATTAAAATTCTATTAAAAAAAAGCTCTGTTGTACAATCTGTACTGTGCATTTCTTGTGAAACAATGTAGGTTGATGTACCAATGAACATGCTATAGAATTCACTGTATGCCTAGCGCTTAAATTATTCTTTTATCTTTATATAAAAATACAAACTGTATGCTTTAAATATTACAATAATTAACCATATAGCTATTGGCCCAAAGCATCACCTTGGGAAATTATGTAAATACACCAGTTAGTTGACTACAGATACCTACAGCAAAGGCAGTTCACCTATGGTCATCCTTTCTGGGGTTCCCACGTCCTGTTTCCTGACACGTAACCAAAATTCAGCTGTCCCTGTCACATGAAAGGTGTACATGTGGTCTCACAACAGTCTTGGTATCCCCAGGCAGGGTGGTTACTCAAAGGCTGCCCTGGTTGCCAGAACCAGCTGGCCACTCTGCAAGCTACTCACTGGTCATGTCTGAAGGCATCTGAGACTAAACATGAGAATTTTGAATCACAGAATCACAGAATGGTCGGGGTTGGAAGGGACCTTCGGAGATCATCTAGTCCAACCCCCTGCCAAAGCAGGTTCACCTACAGCAGGTGACAAAGCAATTGCAACTTGCAATTACCTCTTCCTGCGAGGTGAGCAGAAAATAGTGATTTACCATGTGGATACATGAACTGCTTAGTTCCTGTGCAATTGCTGACATTTCTGGAAAGCACTAAACTCACTGTACGAGCTGGTTAGCTGTTCTGTGTGCTGCATGATCCAACAAGGCAGGGGATTGTGAATTATTGCTTACAGCACCTCCATACAGGGAAATCCAGCTCTTGTAGCCAGGAGATTGGTCATCCCTGTTCAACTGTACATAATAATGATACCGGATAACTCACACTGAACTGCAGGAACTTGAAATAACTGGTATTAGTGGGCTCTACTTCATCTGTTACAAGTCCACTAATCACCAAGGTCTCTTCATCCTTCCCCAAAAAGCCTGCGCTACCTCTAGCCCTGCCTACCCGGTGCCTAGAGCAACTCTGTTGCCTTTCTGCAGGTATCTGCGGCCCTGTGATGCAAATGACCTCATACGGTGAACTTTAGTAGAAAGTCAGGCTTTCGGGGTCTTTCAGTTCTCAGCAAAATCAGTCGAGCTTTGGCATCCATGTCCAGAATATTCTTTGAAAACTGGCAATTTGGTGAGTGTCATTACCAAGTTTCAGAAGCAGGTGAAGAAAAGCCATGCGATGAGACATGAAAACGTGCTGAAAGTAGAACAACTTTTTACTGTCAGTCAAAACAGAGCGTTTTGTGTAGTCCACTGGTACATTTCTCTCTCAATTAATTTATCTACGACTATGATTCAGACTGTTGAAAGCAACAAGGTTACAGTTTCCATCAGGTGAAATAATGTTCTGCTGAAAGTTAAGGGTAAGTATGTGGGCAAAGTATGTGGGGTAACGCAAAAAATTATTGGCAATTTTCTTTGGGGGTGGGCAGTGGAGTGCAGCCAGGCATGTACATGAGAATAAGGTCTATATTTGAACATGTACCACACATCTAAATGGTAATGAACTACTTCAAAAAGGGGGAGAAAAACTTTTCTTTTCAGACAGACTGTAAACGAACAACTTTAAATAGCTCTCTAAAAATTTGCCTAGACATTCTGCAAAGCAGGTATTTTGTAATTATCCTGTCAGATTTTCAATAGAAGTTTGACGAGCACAAAGCAATTATCATTTCTCATACCTCTTCCCTTTAATCTGTCCAAACTATGTACTTGGCTGGCAGGAATTTCATCCTCCTAATTACGATGTGAAGTTGCTATTAAAACCAGGAAAGAAAAAAACCAAAAACCCACACTAACCGAACTATACCTTCATTTATAGCTGAGATATATTTTCTGGGCTCTATGTGTCTTGTCCAACTCCCAATGATTAGAAGAGCAGTAATATTTGTATCCGGATACTCTGTATTTTGTTAATTAATGAGATTAAACCATTTCATCCCTTATCTGCACTGTTTATTGCTTTTCTATCCTTACTACAGTAAGTATTAGAAAGACTTAGATTAATTAACTGCGGAAAATAACGCAAGCATGAAAGCCTCGTATCACTACAGAAAGAAAGATAGGGGTTGAAATTTTAGTAGCAGCAATTCTTTGCAGATAGTTCCTACCGTCAGCATAAGCAAGCCAGGAAAATTGTTACAGGAAATTAAGCAGCAGCTCCCCGTGTTAGAGGGAAAGCATAGCAACTAGCAGCACATGCCTGAGCAACCAGGAAAGGCATAGGGCTCAGGAAATGAAGGTGAGATATAGCATCCTTGGGTCTTAGCTATTTCTGGTTTAGCATCAACATAAGGTTATGCACACACTGCAAAAAAAAAAAAAAAGCAGTCTTCATTCAGTTTGGCTAATACGAGTTGAGTAATTGGAGACACGACAGCAGTGACAGCCCTGTGACTTGGACTTCAGTTCAGGCAAGCAATGCAAATTCAACCCCGGCCTCTTCATGCTGACTAGGAGAAAACAGGGTGCCAGCCCACCCTTTGCAAAATCAGGTCTGCCAGCCGGCACTGGAAACACATTTTCTGCTCAGTCCAGTGTAGACTTATCTTTTGGAGGCCATTCTTATGGCAGGTGGCAATCAGCACCCAAAACACGAGACTTCAAATCTAGCTTACTTTTCTATATCGAAATAAATCTTGTTAGACCAGGACTTGGAATCACAACTTTACTGAGATTCAGTTACAAATTCTATTATACTCCTAAATTAATTTCTTGATTAACTTCTTAATAACTAACTTTTCCCATGAAAAAGGGTACTTAACTTTCATTAATATTGTTCTTTATAACCTTCACAGCACTAATTATATGAAAGACACAAAGCTACCTGTCTCGTTGCAAACTAATGAACACAGCAATCACAAATGGTGTGTGTGGTGGGCTGAGACTTCACATGACACCGCTCAGACTGAAATACGACCTTGATGACAGGACTGGAATAGAGAAATATCATGGGATTACAGAGGGAAGCTGAGCATATCTCTGAGTACAGCCAGTGACGGAGAGGAGTTTCTATGGCAGACGCCATTCCTGTCCCCTACTCCACTGGCAGATACATAGGTAAGCTGGGAAGTTGGTTTAGGGAAATAAAAATGCCCAATCCCTTTCTGTACTGCTCACAAGTTAAAAACAAGGTAGCTTTTCACAGAAGTCCAGACTTTGGAGAGAAGGATGGGTTGGGTGAAGGATACTTGCCAGAGCAGTTTTCCTGAATCCTGAAGAAAATCTGCAGCATAAAAATATGCTGCTTCTTTCTCAAAAGGAACTGCCATCTGCTGAACAACAAACTCTCATCTCTCATAAAAAAAATTCTTAGTGTTCCTTGAATTTCTTTGATCTAAAGTAGACATGGAGACTCTCCTTAGAATCAGTGCATAGAAAAGGCATCTCTAAGGTGAGCATTTAACTCGCAGAAATATATGCAGATGTATAAAGTGGAGTGGAAAAAAAAAAAAGAAGCAGCCAGGAACAGCTTGAGCGGGTGGGAAGGTCATCTCCCTAAGCTTCCCTTCCAGCCACTGGCCAAAAGAAAACAGACGCCTCGGGCAGTAGCCAAGAAGAGTGCGGAGCTCAGGCACTTCCCACTAACACCCTCGTGGCTCTCATCAGTGAGTTGCACTCTGGCTGTCGTAGGTGCTGCCACTGCAACTTCCCATTTATTTTAATATTGGCCTGATTCCACAAACTTGAAAGCTATACATTTTGGACAAGACACATCCAATAAAGAAAAAAAACCCCAAACGAAACTAATCTTCAAGTTCCATTCTAAATAAGAACTAATGGCTGACAAAAAATAGGGCTACATATGTGAATGCAAGCTTTCTTACACTTCTTTTTTCCTAGTTTTACACTAATTGCCAAACCAGTCTGACTATGTGTAGACTGGAATGTCTCCCTCCACTCAACACGCACCATACAAACTACAAGGGCCACGAGGTGTGAGTGCTGGAAGTCACCTATACTGCCTTCGTCTTCAGCTTTAGCAGCTACCTTTCGCTGCTGTACAATATTCCAGTTTCCCAACTACATAATTGTGAAAGAGGGATATCAAACAGCTAGGAACACAGGAAAGTAAAAAATCAAACAGCACTATTGTAAGCGCTCCACTGAAAAGTAGTGAGTAGATTGTAACTAAAATATACTTTAGGAGTCAACCGACCGTTATCCCGAAAATAGCCAAAAATAACTCAGCCTCAGAAAACATGAAAATCCATGTTCTCATAAAAGGTTTTTCTCTTTGTCTCATTTCCAAAGACACACATTTTTGATGGAGTCATTGGTATTCTCCAGACTCCATCACCACTGAAAATTAATATTTTGTTTGGTGGGCAGAGCTTTAATCATTGCAGGATATAAATTCTGGCATATGCGAACTTTAAAAAATAATAATAATGTTAAAAATGGCTCATATGGTGGGTGCAGTGTCAGAATCCAATATAGCATACAAAATTTTGTATTCCTCCCCAAACCATCGCAACAAGGAGTATGCACGATTCTCTACTTTATACTATAGGGCCTTGGGTAATACCTCATCTGAATTTTCAACATTCCTTCCACTTCTCCTTTTCCTCTTACCTTCACTCTTTTGCCTAAAAACACAAGTACTCACAGCACTGCTGCAAGGCAGATGGTTCCAAAATACAAATACCAGTAATGTTTTTAAAAACACAAAGAAGAATGATGTATTTAAAGGGAAAGCAATAACAGTATCCGACATAATATGGGGTGGGGGTTAGAAAAGCTATCTATCCAATATAATGAAAGTTTATCTGGAGCTATTTTTTATTTTTCACCTCAATTTATACTTATATAATGGATTGATGGGATAAAAGAAATGTCAACTGCATTCAGTTAAACAAATCCTTCATTGTGTTTAAAGAGAGAAATGCAGAGTATAAGCTTTGGCAAAATTTTGTTAGAGTGGCCTGAGCACTTGACAATAACTGCAAGGGCTTACTGTGAAATATCAGCAAACAAAACAAAGAGAAAAATATCAGTAAACAAAACAAAGAGAACTAGCAAGGAATAAGACCCTTGATGATAACGCTGTGTACTGCTTAAGACATAAAGATATGAACCTTGAAAACTTCTGTTACTGCCAACCAAATACAGAACTACGGATAAAACCAACATTTTGTTATTACAAAGCCAAATATATTTTAAAAGAAAAGCAAAGATGAATCATGCTTACATATATTGCAAAACATGTGATTATCAGGGGGTGGGGGAGTGTTGAACAAAAACAAAACCAGTGAAAACTTGAAGATGAAAGCTTACCAGCTCCACAGATTTGGCAATAAATTCCATCATTCATAGGATAAAATTATAAGCAGCCTTAAAAAGTCATTCCATATAGCAGAAAAACAAAGCTTCTTCTGAAGCTATTTTCTTTCTACTTATGAACAAATAATAACTTATAACAGCTTTTTTCTAGCAGATACTTGTAATAATTTGCATCCTGTCCTGAAAACCTGTTTTTACAGCATTTAAGTGCTGTTACTTAGATTTGTCTTCAGAAATCCTGCACCATGAAATAACTCTCCCCCTCCAAAGACAGCTAACAGATGTAGAAAACTGTCCAGTTCCTGTTCAAGGGTCACAGCTACAAATGGGTGAAGACAATTTTGGCAACACTGGAAAAACAGGCAGTGGGGTTAATGAGGAAGGAGAGGACCACAGAGGCCAGAGCCAGCAAAGATGCTTGAACAAAAGAAGGAGAATAATTTCCTTTTTTATTATGCAAGCATACAAACAGTCTGCAGTTAGGCTGATTTAAGGACTTATTACAGATAACTTCTGGGTTACACACCTACACACAAAACAGGTGTATTTCAGCTGGACCTGGAAATAATAGTGGTGGATGAGGTAATCTCTCAGTGGGCTTTCATAACCCATTTCAAACTCATTTCATAACATAATAAGTTTCATAAACACAGAAAACAGACACAGTCCCGGGTCAAACAATTTATCATCTAGATTAAGTCTCTTTTTCATTTTGGATCCCAAATGAAAATGGCCGCAATACCTGATTGAAATGTACTGGAAAATGGCATTTTGATACGTATGGAATTTCACCCATCTTGACAGACTAGCCACAGCAACTTGCAAAAAGAAGAACAACCAACATGCTCTCTTCATAGTTGATAAATAAACACTTTTAAACATTCCTCTTTTATTTTTCTGGAATACATGGTTATACTAATTCAAAGTTTCTCACAAAACATGATCCTAAGTTAAAAATCTTACAAATGATTTAACTATACTCTGATATGTTTAGGTGGTAAATTAGTACCATTCCTCAGGACAGCTGTGATTCGCTCCACCACATATATTTCATAAATTTTAGCATAAAAAACCTAAGCTAAATTTAACTGAATTTATATAAAAATACTAATCACATTCATTTTTTTTAAGTCCATGACACTTATCACTATCCTTCAACACAGAAAGCATTATTTTTTTTTCGTGCCATTGAATTCAAGATGTGCTAACAACTTGAGCTATGCATAGTTCTGGTCTTATCTCTAGCATGGTAGAGGTCTCAAGAAGACACAAAAATGGGCAATAACAATGACGAGAAGTATCAAATTACTTCCATGCAGGGAATTACTAAATAGACTGGGACTCCTCAGCCTAGGAAAGACTGAGGGGTTTGTAATTAAGAGTGGCATCGAAAGGATGAATAGGGAACGACAGTTCACTTTGTACACTGTCTCTTCCAATCAACAAGTAGGGGTCACCTAGCGAAACTAGTAAAGGGTAAGTACAGAGCAGATGGTTCTTCATACTACGCCTAATTAAGCTACTAAAAACTTTACTGAAAGATATTGTGAATGGTAAAATTAATACACACGTTCAAAAGTAACTGCACAAATTCAAGGAAAAAAAACCCACCCAAACATCCATTTGAGTATTGTTAAATGCAATCAGTTCGCTCTCACTAAAGTCCCCAAACCCCAAGTTTCCAACAGCAAATTGTAGAGGCTAAAGATTACACCTTTGCTCTGTTCTCACATTTTCTGCTGATTTTGCTACTGCTTGCTACCAGAGCCAGAATACTGGGCCAGAAGGACCTCTGGTCTGCCCAGGTATAGTCATTATTATGCACTGTTTAAAATTCACGTTAGAATTTCATACTAAAGAGTTCCTAAGTTCATTCCAAGTGAATCAAGACCAATTGCAAAGCTCCCTTTGAAATTCATGGTCTCTTTATGCCTTTTAGCATCACTGTTTATGATAATAGTTTGATTTACCGTTATTATTTTGGGGAAGGACTTTTTACTTGGGGAAGGACTTTTTACACGGGCATGTAGTGATAGGACGAGGGGGAACGGCTTTAAGCTGGAAGAGGGCAGGTTTAGATTAAACATTAGGAAGAAGTTTTTCACTTTAAGGGTAGTAAGGCACTGGAACAGGTTGCCCAGAGAGGTTGTTGAAGCTCCGTCCCTGGAGGTGTTCAAGGCCAGGCTGGACGTGGCCTTGGGCAACCTGGTCTAGTGGGAGGTGTCCCTGCCTATGGCAGGGGGGTTGGAACTCGATGATCTTCAAGGTCCCTTCCAACCTAAACCATTCTATGATTCTATGATTATTTACTCTATTTTTCACTTTCTCCAAATGTTTTATTGTTTAGTATTAAGCAAATCCACTCATACATTCACCTCCTTCAGGAATTCTCTTTCAAGATCAGGATGTTTTGCTAATGTATCAATCTTGCCTTCATGTTCTACACTGATTAACATGGTTATACATGTGTGGGAATTTTTGAGTTCACCTTCATAAGCAACCTAAAATACAATTATTTTATAATACATGAAGTATAAACAACTAACCACAATTATTTAACATTTTGTATTACCATAACCTGTCATTGCTTATCCTGTTTTAAACTGAAAAAGTGGTACCTTTTTATATTTCAATTCTCTGGGGTTTTTTATATAATTCAGAAGGCACCTCTTCGTGCCCTGGTCACTTACACATCATTTGCCTTCTTCAAGTAAAAGCAAGTTTCTGAAGCTACCTCCACGATAAGACTCAAATACCACCTACTGTAAAGCATGCCTTTATCGAATGACCCAATATTAAAACCAGGCTTCTCATCAATACCTCTAGAGAGTATGGCTTTTAGAAGTGGAGCCTCAAATCAATATTTAAGAATCTGTTTTACCATCTGCAGTGAGTTGCCGCAGCTTGTCGCAAACCACAAGGGATAGTGCATTAGTGCTGAAAGGCAAAGCCAGATCAATAGCTAAAGAACAGTGGGTGGGAGATTCACTACAGAGTTGCTTAGCTTATATTAATGTAACTTTGCCAGTGAGTTTGTTAATAAAGAGAAATGGTGCTAAAGAGAGCAAGGAAGTGAAAAAATGCAAAGCTAATCTGGAAGATCAAGCCTCTTTAAACCTTGGTCTCACAAAGACTTATGTGCATGTTTAATGCCACGTCTTGTGAGCAATCCCATTGAGTTAATGGGACATAAAACTACTGCTGCTCTACAGCCAAATTCATGCATTAGTTTTTCCGATCTTGATATACAAGGTTAGTGATAAGTGGGGATTTTTTCCCCCAGTGAAAGAAGATCTTGAAAGAATAATGGTGGTTTCATGAGACACTGAAAAGCAGTATTTGTTGCTATTAAAAAATTGAGCAAACAAGACAGGAATTTTAATAGACTGAATAATTAAAGCAATCTTACAGCAATTATTTGCTTTATCTGTGTGTGGTTGGGGGAGAGGGGTTAATGAAACACCTCTTCAATCATAAATCATTTACCATTGCTTCAGGCTTTTCTTCTTCCTCTTACTATTTGATAGCTAGAAGTACCTAAATCAGTTTTTTTCTTCCTCCGATTTAATTTTAATATATCTTGCACATCTGGAGGAAATACTACATAGACATAATTGCATTTCTGTAGAAACACTTTCAAATTTTCATTAGCCATGTTTTAAATGTCTTTATTATACATTGATCCAAACTGAGCAGAATGGAACCTTTGGAGCCCATGCCAGAGGCAACCTTCTACCAAATTTCAGTGGAATTCCTGCGTAAACAAGGATCTCTTCCAGGATCTAGTTTAGCATGCATGAAATTGTAGTAACGGATTTTTAGTGACAGTCATAATTACAAAATTATCAGGATACAGCCACATTTTTTCATTGGGGATAGAAAATCAGCAATGAATGTATGCCTTATAAAATAAATCCAGAATTAGGATAAGGAGAACAAGCCTTTAATCAAGCATGGGGTCAAATCATTACGGAAACTTATCTAAGTTTCACTCCTGTCACATGAAACCTTGCAGATTTTGCCTAAAGTGGACATTACTTTGACAGTGGCCTCTCAATGCACAAAGGGAGAATGCCAGCTATCTCTCTCTCTGAGATGATAACCTGACATGAGACCAGATGCAGAAATAAGAAGCGTATTTTAAATGTATAGCTCACAAAAAAAGAAAAACAAGTCATCTCTTTTACAGTCATACAATAAGCATCATTCATTTGGAAAGGTCAATATTAATTAGCAAATCCAGCAGGGATATTCTGTCACAGGCTTTTTTGTGCATGTGGCTGTTCTCTGTTGCAAATGAAAGATAATCCATATTCAGTTAGAGGTCTGAAAGCTGTCTTGTCTCCAAAATTCCAACCTCCTTTAAATGACTGGTAAATATAATTAACTTAATTTTAAAAATTTAACACATTCAAGTAAATTATCCTTGATTTCTGTTTTGGCTGCTTCCACAGTTCTGAATTCTTAAGTTTAAAATCAAAGGTAATCTCAAAAAACCCCAGCAGATAACCAAATTGAGTTACGTGCCAGACTGACAGGATAGTGGCATTTATCCTTGGGGAAGGGCAGGCATTCCTTTTGTGCCTGGTTTCCAAATAAAAACGTGGAAAAGGACTCTCAAAGAAAAAAGACACCACCACCATCTTCAGGTGGCATCTTTGCGTCAGAAACCAAACCCCAAATTCACTCTGCGTTGCTCCAAAGACCATTTTATACTTTCAAGATACTGATTATCCATCCCGTGGAATTGGGAAGGCACCAGCTGAGATGCTTTGCCCCTTTCAGGGACAGTCCAGAGAAGACGGCTGTTAGAATCGCCTGTCATCTACAAATGCATCTTCGGTCAAAGGGAGGGGGGCTCTCAATGGCTCCTGTTACAGACCCAGGTGTCAGGAGCTTGTGAAGTCTGTATGGAGGGTGGCAAGCGTGAACTAACGGTGACAGAGACTAACTGCATTGCGTAACCACAGACTTTGTATTTTAAAGAGCACCACAGCACTTGCAGCAATAAACTTGAAACTGCAGGTCCTCCTTCCTCGAAGCATTTTGTTGTAAATTTTGCACATGGGTAATGGATAATTAGAAATAGACTTTTATTCTACAAATATAAATCAAGAAATGAACACTAAAAAACCCTTAAAGCAACATACAGCATTTAAATAGATTACAACTTCTGAAGTATGCAATGACTTAAAAATATTAAGGCTATTACGCAGAATATCAATAGGCGTTATACTCAAGTGACTTAAATTTCCATGTTGCATCACTATACAGTTTCTATTTACCACTTAATACTGAATTTAATAATTCTGATGAACTACTGGAAAAGCTCTTCATTTTTTTCCAACTTCACATGCTCAAGCTCAGTTTTCTTTAGCTGACTGCTTTATTAGATGATTTGTTGAAACAGCCATATGCACCTGTCTAGTCTACAAGCTGTTTGGAAGAATGATATTATCTCCACGCACATTTATAAGGAGCTGTGGACATAGTATTAGCAAAAAAAGATCAAAACCAAATTAGCAATTTGTTAATTGGACAGTTGTATACTATACTGCTATAAGTATTTTTTGGTTTATAAGTATTTTTTAGACGCTCTTACTGCAACAGTATCCTTACGCTTGTCTCCCTTGTCACCTGAATCTGTTGCATGAGAATTTATGGAATTTGGCGTGGGGGGTAGTTCATTCATTTCTTGGATGTTCCCAGCTAACTGCTCTAACAATGATACTTTTGCAGCCGTTAGCTTCCCTTATTTTGCTGCTGTCTCACATTTCCCATATACTGCCTTCTTTCTACATTGCATTGCCACGCATGTTGCCTGAATAACACCTCAAAGATGACCTTACACTGGTTAGATGAAAGCTTCTGTATTATTTAAATTAATTCCCTATTTCTTGCTGCTTGAATCTGACTTTCATATCTGTTTTAAACTTTTACCTATAACCCCGTGGACTGCAAGAACACCATCTTCCTTATTCCCGTCCTTCTAATATTCTAAATAAGCAAGGACATTCATCTCTCTTCACCTCCTCTCCAGAATATTTTGATGGAATTCTCTCCCACTACTTGCAAAGTCTGATAATAACATGGAACAGTATTATGTATGTATCTCCTCTATGGTTACAGATTGGGCTTTCCTGGATATCCATTTGTAATGGCCACATATGTTTTGCTTCTAGTTGCTCGCCCAGCATTGCATGATCTATTAAAAAGGTGTTATAAGAAGCAGTTTCAGGTAGTCTATTCAAAAAACAACACATTTTATCACATCATATCAGTATCTCAATGATCATTTAAAACTCAACTACTGACCTGATATTCTTTCAATGCCTTACGGATAGATTTGGTGGTTTGAGATCATTTTTCTAAGGGACAGAGGTCCCTGTTACAACTCATCACACAAATTGGCAGCTTGCTAATAAATCTCAGCATAGGCACCAAGGATGAGTAGATATGGAAGAAGTCTCTTGTCTCTTCCATGTCAGAGCCATGAAAGATTTATAAGGGAAACCTTGTAGTGCTGCTGTCACTAATGCCGAGCAGAGAGATTTTGCCACTGGATTTAGCAAGCCAGAAATCTTCAAGAACACTGTAATTTATTAACATCCTTTGTCAGTGACTTACATAACAGATATTAGTATGTAATTTATTTATACAGTATGGCATAGTAATTATTCATGGCACTCTCTAGACTTGTACAAATGGAAGGTCCCTTCCCCCAAAAGCTGCAACTGACTTTAGCCCAGCTATAGAGATTTGGATAACAAAAGGGTCTGAAAAAGGAGTAAAACCAAAATTTCACAACACATGTTCAGTATCTAAGCATTTTTTACAATGGCTCTTTTATCCCTAAAAATATGTTTATCTATTACATCTCGGAACAGCATCTCAAATACAGCACACAGTGATATTAGACTGAATTAAGAAAGCAGTGTTGCACAGCAGAACATGAGGTTTACAGTCACTAGGAAAGTCACTGTCGCTGGTTTGGTTGAGAACTGAAGTCAGTTATGGGGAAAGGTGGAAAGGCGAGCTGAGCTAGGAGAGTAGGGTACTGATCATGCATATGCATCACATGTAAAGCAATTGTAAAGAGGAATCAGATGCACAGTGAAGGTACTGGAGAGACAATTGTGCAAATATTTGATTTCCCTGAATGACTGGTTTTTATTATATATCCTTTTAGGTTGCTATGGGCTTTATATAATTAGTTTTGCTTGCCTCTGAGAGCTATACTCAAACCACTCCAATCAGCAGTTACGTGGGCCTATTCCTTCTAATGCTTTGGAAGTTCTACCATTGGTGTATCAATTTTGTATTGTACATGTGCATCGAGACACACTCAGCTTCTCAATGAGCTTGACTTGAGTTCAGTGCAGCAATGCTACATTAAATGGCTATTTTCTAACTCATAGATCTGGAAAATGGGGTTTAATCAATGACCATTAGACCTTGTGCTCCCTTCTGGCATAAAATGCCTTCTTTCATCCAGGGTTACTCTATTGTTGTTTTAATAAGTTATGATTGGCATTTGGCACTGAGTTACAGGGGCATGGAGGCCCTATTAGCAGGAAGAAATGAAAGTATTATGGAGCAAAACAATTAAACGGGACAGGATAAGTCACAACAATGTGCCAGGTTGTGTCACGCTTGCATTTCACTTCATGTATTGTATTCTCCCTACAAGTACAAGGGGATACAGCTAACAAAGGTAAAATACTTCTCTGCTTAGGAAATTGTCCTGAAAGGTTATTTTCTATAACCGGAGACCACATCTTGAGAGGTTCTGAGCATGTGTGTTTCTCCTTGCAGCAAAAAGTCATAGGCTTTTTACTGCATTTACTTCAGTTAAAAAAAAATAGCTTACGTGCTAAATCTGTGCACCTCTTATGTTTCACTTAAATCTACAAATGTTTTCTTGCCCCCAACCCACCCCTAATTAATAAGATCTGCCTATCTCAAAAGGTTCAAGTAGGAACTGATTGACATAAAACCTCATATGTGCCCCTGGCACTAAGAGAACGTCTCCTGCATTTCCTTCCCACTGTTCCAACATTGCAAAAGAAACTGAAGACTCAGTTCTGTGAGATGGAAGTGTCCTGGAAGCTCCAGTCCTGAAGGTGGCTAAAGCAGAGCCACTGCAGTTCGTTCATTAGATTCTCAGCTCCTCATAGGAACCAGCCACACAGCACAATGGCTTTGTCTGGTGGTTTTCAGTCTCAGAAGACAAGAATAAATAGGTTGTTTGCACCAGGGAAAATGGCCAGGCTTGCCAAATTACTGGTGGGAAGAACCATATTCTATTTTATCCAGACTATAAAGAGCTGATAGCAAGACATTATGAACATGCATTTTCCTTCACCCTTTACTTGGAGAACAAAGGCAGCCCCACACTTTAACATTTTACTTCCTTGTTCTTATGTAGGTTTCAGTTATGAACTGTCATGAATTGGCAGCTCCATCTCAAAGTCTCACAGGTCCATAAAGTCACTTTAGGACAGATGACACATTCTATACCAACACAATATCTTTTTCTTTTTTTTTTTCCCCAGTATTACTTATTGCATTATTTCCTCTATATCTGTACAGGCCCGTTCTTGAAAAAGGACATATAGGGAATTGCTGGGCTAAATTTTTAGGAAAGACCACAACATTTTTTAATCCAGAAAATGGATTCAAAGTTTTGAAGGCAGTGAACGACAAAAATTACTTGCTGAAGTATTCAAAACAGTAGTATATTCAAAACAGTATTCTCATGCACTTAAATACTCCCTGCCCCCTGCCCCCCAATATTTCCTTTGTTAGGAATCATCTCTCTTTTCCTAGCGAGTTGTGGGTTCTTCACTGACTCCTGCAATAAGAACCACAAGGGCGATGAGTCACAGACATGACTGTTATCAATTTCATAGGTAATACTTGTATAGGTGAGAACATTTTCTTGCTTTTCCTGTCTTCTTTTCAACTGTGCCTGCAACTGAGAAGCTAATACACTGGGGTACGCACACTTCTACCTGCTGTCCGTGAATAATAAGACTTTAACAACATATGGGGCTCAATGAAGCAAGGACTTACGCTTGGAATGTTTGTCACAGAGAGCCGATGCCCTCATGTCGCAGAGTCTCAGGGATCCTTTGCTGCTGCTGTAGACAAAGAGATTGCAGTGATGGGGATGGAACTCAGAGGCTGTAATCACTTCCGTCAGGTCCTCCATATTGGCTGGCTTTATATCTACAATGTCTGAATGGAAGCTTCGTTAAGGAAAACGCAGTTGTATGCAGGTAAACCATGACTCTTACTGCCTTTTTGAAGGAAGCATGATTCTCTAAATGTCCATACCTTTAATGCTTTTAGACATACTCATCTGTTTGCCAGCAGGATGTTTTCAAATTTCCATACCTGCTCCATCTACGCCAAGCTCAGAGCCACCAGTCAACAATGGCTTTACAGCAGATGCCATTAGTAGGTCAACATTTGTCCATGCTTTGCAAAGACATCAAAGAAACAGTATTCCAGGGGATTCGCAATTCTCACCTTTATTAAAACTAATAAGAGAGCAGGTAGCTATATCTCCTGTAGTTGCTATTGAAATCACTGCTCTATCCCAGATGATACTGATTGACAGGGAATAACGTACAGCTCGGATCTGCTTACTCCACTAAAGGCTCACTGGCTTTTATGATCACACAACTTAAGCTAAAAAAAAAAAACGTAGCTCAAGATAAAAGCCTCAGACAATAAAGGTAACTTTTTGCAAAGGCAAACGTGGCAAAGAGAAGCATTTATGCAAATAGTTTTGTGTTAATATATACTAATATAATATCTTTTCTAAAAATATTGTGCACAGTATTGGTTTTGCTATTTGAATATTTATTTGAATACTTGCGAAAGAAGTACCTGAAATGGCATTCTTAGGTTTTTATGTGAACAGTGCTCACTACTGAAATCAGTATTAATTTCTGTGTCTGAGGACTGTATATCCAAACCATTTAAGTGGATATATCTGGAACAAAAAAACATCAAAGATGTAGTTTCACAAGCACAAACCTGTCAGTTGGATCACCAAAGTTTATCCACATGAAGTACAGCTCACATAGTGCCTCTCCAACACATATATATCCACTCATACATATTACCTGCCTTGGTGAGCTTAAAAACCAGGACCCAGTTAGCACGTATTTGGAGCAGACCAGCCTGTGAAAGATTGCTCATAAAGAAAAGAATGAAAGAAAGAGTCCCATGAGGGGGCTGTAAGAAAGCAGTAGGTGTAGAAGCATAAAGTGAAAGAAGGATATATATGTAAAGCAGTACATTTAAATAAGATTGTGCATTTTCATATGGCCCTCAGCCATCCGCTGTAGATAAGCCATCCAAATGTTAACAAATCCTTCGAACAAGAAGAGTTACATTAC
This sequence comes from Pluvialis apricaria, assembly GCA_017639485.1. NCBI lineage: Eukaryota > Metazoa > Chordata > Aves > Charadriiformes > Charadriidae > Pluvialis > Pluvialis apricaria. The sequence continues at coordinate 29,183,122 of CM030010.1, forward strand.
CCTATTTTACTGATGAGGCTGTGCGAGAGGCAATAAAGGATTTGCATAAGATCACCTGGGAAATGCATGACAGAACAAACCCAGATCTACTGAGTCCCAGTTCAGTGCCCTAAACACAAATCATCTCAGTGCCTGGATTCCCCAAACATAAAATCTGAATCAGCTGACGTTCAAAATTTAAGCATCTCGGAGGATAAGATAAATGAGAAAATCTGTTTCACTGATGGCAAGAGAAATTACATATCATGATACTAAGCCTGTTTCTGTTCCCACTGTGCCCACTTCCCAAATGGAAGACCTTTAATTGATTTCTGTGGGAATGGGGTACAGTCTATCACCACCTTTACACTCTATACTTTGATCTTTCCCAAAAATGCAGATCTGGGACAGTGCATTGAAATGAAACGTAACACTAAAGATTCAGAGATAATTATCTTGATGACTTTGCACAGACAAACACATCACACTGATGTTTGGGGTTTTTTTTTACACCAAGTGGTTTCAAAAGGAAAATATCAGCAAAACTATGAGTATCTTGTGACATTTAATAACAACTGAGAATGAATTAATGTTGCATTTTGACGGCATTCCCACATATCTCCCAGAATCCATCATGATTAATATTAGTGCAAAGAATGTTAAGATGTAGCAACATTGATTTACCCCTTTTATAAAGCATCACTAAATATTCTTGAAAATCAACAGGAAAAATTAACCTTTATTTGGTTATTTGTATTTGGTGAATCTGTCTCAAGAAATATCTTTAAGTAAAAGCAATTGCTTTCGTAGATTGAATTCCTTTCCGGAGTTCAGAGGAATTATAGTAACTCAATAAAAGAATTTCACCTCTCAGCAGAGGGATGAATAATTGCTAAGTGATGAGAAAGCTATAAAATATAAATAGAGTATGTGAAACAGTCATGGTAAGTATCATTTTTCTGGATGCTGAAGACAATGTTGATGAATTTCCCTTCATTGCATGAAATGAATAACCCTATGCTGAATAATGAAATTAAATATTCCACTCTCCCGCCAGAAAAGCAGAAAATACTTGAAACAGACTGCATTTCCAGATGTGATCTAAATCTCCACTGAGAAAGAATGTCATTGCCTACTGAGGATCATAGAGAAAATGCAGCACTGAAAATTCATTGTTTTGTTAGATTTAGAAAAAATAAAACAATAACACTTGTATTGAAGCAAACAATCAAGGGAATAGAGAGTTGCCGAAGAGATTTACCTCAAATGCATTTGTAATAATAGATGGAAAAACAGCCTTTGCTTTGACAGCTACAGAACCCAATGTATCAAAAGAAGACCATGTCACACAAAACATTTTCCTCCTCTCATGATTTTTGCTATCTATTTGAAAACAGTCAAGTACTGCTTGACATGTGATATGTGGGAACTGTATTTAAACTAGCATGACATGGTAAGGGCAAGCATCTCCCACGGGACATTTCGCATTTCTATTTTTCCATCTTCCCTTTGTGTCTTTTTCTTCCTTTTAAGCACAACGTCTCATGGCAGGAAAATATAAAAAAATTGGACCAGACAGTGTGCTTCAGAAACAGGCCCTTTGGTGAACTTGAAGAGCTCAAAGAAGAGGGAATCTGGCAGAAACTGATTAAATATAAGTTCCATTGCTAAAGGGAAAAGTATTCTAATGACACAGATCTGCAGAGCTGCCTCCCATGCTAACGGCTTCCCTTACAACCATATCTTCTGGAGGGATGTCTTGAGTGGGGCACGGTCCCTCTCTCCCAGTTCACTCACATCTGAAATACCAGTCACATCTGACTCCTGTTGTGCCACACGTAATGTGGTTCATTTTCAGAGTGTGAACAAAACAACTAGGACCAAAGCTATCTAAGCCAGAAAGACCAAAGAGTTCACCATTGGCAGTGCACAAGGATGTAATTCTGTTGCCCTAGAAAAACTGGTGTTCCTGTGCCTGAACAGAGTAGGAATTTCCCCTAAGAAAATGTAGAAGTTCTTAACACTGCTTTGACTTCCACACACGCTTGCCAAGAACGAGGCATTTCGATCCCTGGTAGACACTTGCACTAAGGGAAGGCTGAACTGGCGCCTTGCCAGCAACAGGCTGGAATGCATTGGCAGTCTTTTAATTCATTAACATTAAACCAGGGAACAGAAAATATCTTCTTGCTCGCAAAAAACAGATCAGGTCTGTCCCTCCTAAGCCAACTGTTTGCCAGGTCTCCCCTCCATTGCTTGGCTCAGTGAAACGGGATAAAGCTATGAAGAGGACAACAGATTTTCTAGATGCTCTCCACACCAAAATGGAAATGAAAGGTCTAGTATGCTTGGAGACCACAACAGTGAGAGATTATGTTCTTACAGTTGGGTTAGTAGAGCTACAAGACCAGGAGTTATTTTGGGGAAAGGCAACAAAGATATTCTAAGGCAATGTAACCTTTACCTTTGGCTATGTGTCTATGCTGCTTTCCCAATATTACTCAAAAACAGAGGTATAACACAGGAGAGCAAGCAGGCAGGACAGGACCTAACTGAGAGGACAAAGGAGGGCTTTAGGGAAAGATCTGAGGGAGGGGAGGGAGGGAAGCCAAACAGTGGGAGAGGAAGTAGGAAAGAGCATAAGGAAAGGCATGATTAACAACTTGCAATGATGCACAGTGTGAGTGATGCAATCTGAGTACACGATTCAGTTATATGCTATGTTTAGTTCTAATCCAGTATTTTGTGCTGCTGTTGTGCAGCTGATATTAAAATGAGGATGACAGCAGGAAGGAGATTTGTTCCACTGCCTCTGGGCCACTGATCTAACAGAAATATCCTCCTCTGGGAAAAGTCACTCCATAAAGTTCCTTTCAGTGCAGGTTACAAAGATGACCCGCACCTTGATCCAAAATTCACATTAATCAGACTCCTCTACTTAATCAGCTAGAATATAAATGAGCATGCCTGCTTTATGCTCATGCCAAAACATGTATAACGAGAATGTGGAAAATACATAGGGTTCCCGCTGAGCAAAAAAGGCTCCAGAATGAATTTCCTTGTATGATAATGGAAACATAGCAGTCTCCTCAAAACAGATTAAATTCCCTTTGAAGTGAACAGTGTGCATAAAGAAATAGCTGCTTCATCTTCCTGGAACCATCAAGGAATTCTATAAGAAACTGCATTTTGTAGACAACAAGCTTGCAACTCACAAGCTATAGCATATAGGGGACAGAATCTTATATCATTATTTTGGAATAATTTTTCTATGATCTGAGGGTTCACTGCAAGAAGGAAATCATTGGTATAGTCAGATGAAGGCATTATTCAACTGCAATGGAGGACAGAAGCTTTCTTTAGAAAGCCAGACAGAATTTTCCATAACAACTTCATAAAAAAAACCCAAAATTCTCATCTTTCTTATTTCAATATATGCTGACGTGATACTTCATTTTTACCCCTGCGTTGGGACTTGGGTTTTTGCAATTTTTAAGCACTTTCAAAAAATAAACTTCAGCGTAAGATATCTTCCCAAACCTAGCTGTTCTCTCTGTTTTCCACAGAGGTTTGTTCCAGCTCCTAATTTTGTCTGCATCTCACACCTACATTCTAGCCTAGTCCTAGAAAGATTCACTGGCTAGTAGTTGAAATCAATAGCAATTCATAGAAGCTGCCAGGGCTTCACTTTCAGGTAATTGATTACTGTGGTCCTGCTGAGGCTCTACACTTTTAATATAAGCATTTCTGTGAGTGGTTTCCTCTGTTAGTCATTTAGTGCACACTATTTTCATTACAAGGAGGGAACTGCGATGCTTACAAATCAAGCTCTACCAGTTTTACACTTCCTACATGGTGGTTATATCATTCCTATACCATGTGCCAGCTGAGGGAATTAATTCCAAATGGCTACAGTTTTCTTCCAGTCTTCTCTCCCCATCAGGGAAGCAGAGACAGAATCAGGCCTCAGTATGCCTGACAACATCATGATGCGTTACATCAACTTTATTATGAAAGAAAGAAGCAAGCTCTAACTTTTAAATAACCATCCACTTACTCCTTTCTTCTCATTTCTTAAAGATATACCATTACATTTTCACTGTTGAACGACAATTCTACAACAGGCATGTCATGACAGTAAGGACACCACTGGATAGGGTCCAACTTGTGAATCTCCGTCTTTCTGACTTGTTGTCCTAGAATCAAGGGTTTCTAGAATGGATTGTCAATAGGTTAATGGATCTGGCCTTTTCTTCTAATTCCAGTGTTTTACCTTAGGCAGAGAGATAACCCAGTATTTATATTCTAAGTACCCCTAATAGCCATAGTGTTTTATCACACAGCATTCGCCCACTGCTCTGCTAAAAGCATGTACTATATGGGTTACATTAAAAGCCCAGAGAGTTGCAATTACACTGCTTGCACCATTTGACTCTTCTGAACCACAAAAGCAGAAACCGCTGCACAAGTGTGTGCTCCTTCAAGCTGTCTTGGACCTAATATCTGCTAATGCAAGGTATTGATCCATACTTGAAAATTACTTAGTAGTAAAATGTCAGCCCAATTCCACTTTTAATTCCATGGTCTTTATAACAATGATTCTTCAGACATCATACTGGAGTTGGGAACTCTGGTAACAATCCCATATTGGTTGTGATTTGCTGAAATATCAATTCAAATGGCTTGAGTTTGATTGGCAATAAAACGCCTCCATCAAAGGTGTTTAGATGGTGCCATTATGATGGTACAAAGGCTTCTGACAGCTTTTTTTCTCTATTTTTCCTCATATCAGGATTATGAGATACATAAAGAGTAAAAACTGCTACGGGCTTTTAGCTCTGTTGGGAAGGCCAAGTCATAGACAATTATGTTAGGTGCTGTGCAAACACAAATTAAAGGGGTTGCTCATAATACAAAGAACAAGTACGAAGCGCATACAAAGAAGAGATTAAGTAATGTTAACAGAGTTCTGTGAACTTCTGAGATTTCTTAACTCAAGGATTACAGACTAAATTAGATGAAAAAGAGATGCTACTGGAAGAAGAAAAGGCACAGTCATAGCTAAGAGGCTGCAGTAGTAACAAACTTCCCAACTACTCAGACAGAACTAGCCAAAAAATAGAATTTGGCCATGTTAGGTAAGCAAGAGGTATAGAAACTAAGCTACTGTTGAGATCTATCTTACCCAGAGATATGATGATATATTCAGTACATCCACCTGTCTTATTGGTAATACACATTTATAGAGTGCAGCTACTAAGGAGGTCCGCATGCTGGAGTGGTGCTCCTTGGGCAACAGCCTCACATTTATGCTCAGCATACCACTGTCGGAAGAAGATGGCCAGTACTTCCTCGCAATCTAATACCTAAAGCTTCAGCCAGATTCGCACCTAATTTAGCTTTATGCTTCTGTCCTCTAGCACCATAAAATTTACAAAACCTGAAGAGCACAGGGGTGAACATTCAGACCCTTTAAATGTGTTTAGAAACCAAGATGTCACTGGTTTAACTGGCAGCTGATAGGAACCAGAGTCCCTCAGAACTAAGGGACTAACAAGATTTGTTCAAGGCCAAACAGGAAGCTGGGGACGGAACTTGAATACCAAACTTCTGAACCAAAGCCGCAACTCCTGGACTTCCCATTTCAAGTTTCATTCAGAATTGGAGATACCTGGCAAGAAATTAAAAGTAGTAATAGGAAACATTTTTAATTCATTAAGTTCAAAGCAAAGGAGAGTCAGTATTGGTATCAATGTTTTACAGATAATGAAACTAAGGGATGAAGTGGCAAAGATTTGGCAAAGCTCAGCTTAAGGGCCAGCAAAAGTAATAGTTCTGGATTCTGCTTTAGTCTTCTCTCCCCTCCCTACCCACAGTTCTCGAGGCACTTGAGTATTCAACTCAGTTCTTTTTTTGGTTAGTTGGTTTTAAGAGGTTCTTTTGTTATCATTACATTTGTCTTTTGGAATTTTTCCCCAGAATGCAGACCCGTCAAAAGACTCATTCTGAATTTGAAAGATCTCATTCTGATCTTTGTAACATCAGAATTACTTTGCATTCCTACTACGTCAGTAGAATAAAATCAGAAAGCAGCAAGAAAGTCCCAAGTCTCCATTACGCAAATATTACTTGAAAAAAGAGTCAATGTATTTTAAATGTACTTAGTCAAATTTTAGGAAATTGTGTTTTAGAACAGAACAACTGCATTTTCATCTGTAGACACAGTCACGTGCCTGCTTAGCCACAACCATAAGCACATTCAAATTTTCAAGAGCAAAAAAATCATCATCTGCATATACACAGCTGAGAGCAAAATTTAAGTGGATGCATCAACAGAGGAAGACCTGTCTTTGTAAATGCACGTGTGCATTTTTCTGTGTACAGTACTCAATCACTGAAAGGCTACAAAGTCATATTTAGTTGATACATTTGCATATTAATTAATTATGATTTTATTGTGGGATGCTTAATGTTACATTTGGAGCACATCAAATACCAGAAGAACCTCAGGTACCTACAGATTATTAATAGAAGAGACTTATTAAGTCACCTAGCTCAGCTTCTCTTTGGCAGTACTCTTCTATGTAGTATGATAAGTGGCACCATGTATCACATACTAGCAAGGGTTCCAAGAAGAGTGCAATTTCAACATAGTAAGGCAAGGACAAATTATATATGTTGTGAAGTTACTGAACAAAATTGGTCCTGTTTTACCTCAAACCAGGACATTAAACTAAAGCAATATAATCCCATAATTCACAAACCTGCTTTTCTGAAATCAATGAGATGTTTAAAAGAGATCTGAGAGGGATCTACTTGATTTGCTGAATCCAGTCCCCGGTAGTACAAAGAAATACAACATACATAATTTCCTAAACTCCATCTTAAAAGTAGCCAGGGATTGTTGATTGCTTCCCACATAACTTGCAGGAAAGAAGAGATAAAATGTCTTTTTTTTTTTTTTTTTAATGAATAACCTATGCTCTAACAGGTAATACCATCAAGACATTTCTTCTTGATAATTATTAAAATCCCATGCAGCTGAGGCAGCTCTGCCTATTAAAAGGCAGACGCAGAACTTCCAGCTGGAGGGTATACAATCTTTAGAGCATTTATTTTGGTGGGGATTTTCCTTTCCCTATATGCAATTTATTCTTCCATGTACCTTGCAGAAATCCCCGATACAGCAGTATTTGTACCCCAGTAGAGTAGAATAATTCCGTATTTTAACTGAAGTTACAATTCAGGTCACAAAGGACTCATTTTTTGCAAAACGGAGCTAGCTAGAAGTGTCTTCTAGAGCATAACGCTCTCCCCTTCCCTGAATGTTTGTTATGGTAGTCAAATAAAAGGTACTTTAAAAATACCATTCAGAATTTATACTGATATTTCTGCCTGCAACTAACTTTGCACAGCAGAGAAATCCCTGAACATGAGCACTGTGAAAATGAAAATGAGGAACAGGTTCAGTTCTCATGAGAAACTCCACAGTGAAAGTTTTCCAAATAGTCTATATTAAATTATATAAGATACTGGATTAAAACCTTGGCAGGACTTATTATCTAGTTGCTTAATTTATGTAGAAGGATTTACAAAAATGCCCATCGGCTTGGTCTCTAGGCACTGAAGAGAAATACGGATTCCAGGAGTTTGAAACACCCAAGATCATTCTCCAAGGCAAAAGGGTTCAACATTCATAGCTGTATGCCTGCTTGTTTGCTTGATGTGCTTTCAGAACATTGATTCCAGACAAGTCACATAGCTTGAAGTCAGTATGAAAACAGTCAAAATAGTCTTAGTCTTAACTCCAGTGTTGTAACTTCCTTAAAGTGAATATTGCCTTTATTTACAGAGCATTTTTATTCCAAAGGCCCTAAAAGTGACCTCCCTTAACTATTGCAATGTCACATGTGATGGCTCTACTAAAGTGCACTCCTTACCAGTATGTATTATAACAACAGAAAAGAGAGAAATGTCTATATTAATGAGAAGTACCCTCAATAGTGAGAAAAGCTTCCATAGTCTCAGGTTTTAAAGACTCAGAACACAGAGGGACAGACTGCAACCTTCACAATGCCCGAGATGACTGTGTGAGTGTTTTTATGACATCTCCGTTCTCGTATGGAATACTCTTCAAGCTAAAAGATTTTAGCCTATGAGCAAAGCAAGTTATATTTTCTTCTTCTTCTTCTTCTTCTTTATGTTAATACTCTGCAAAAGATTGTGCTTTGCAAGGTTAATTTCAAGTCCAAACTCACATGGGAACGAGAATAATTAGACTCATTTAAGAGAATTCTCCCCTCTGGCAGAGCTGATTAAATTATTTATACATTATCTTTTTGTATAATTGTACCTAGAACTGTGTAAATGGTTTTTTTGTCTAACTTTCAATAAATTCATAATACATGTTTTTCAAGTTGGATACACCACCTGCACCTGTGACAATAGAGAATGGCTCATTTTTAAAATGCTTCAATGAGAAATTAATCCAGAGGGAAACAGAAGCACGCAATTTAAAAGCTTCCACAATGACACCATACTGATTAAAACTCATCAACTGAAGAAATAAAATTAGTAAGACAATAAATCTTGGACGGAATCCTGTAACCCATTTCCACAGGAATAACTTCGCTGACTGCAGCCACATTACACTAAAATACGAGTGATACTTAGCTGAGTATGAGCTCCGTGATGTGAACCTTTATCTGTAATTTAATATTCCTTGCTATAATTTCCAAGTCCCTCTTTGCTAAGGTACTCAGATTCTAGATAAAACCTGAAAATTCTAATGGAATAAACCACTAGGGTGAAAAGGGAAATCTGGTTCGTGATGCTAACGTTCATTTCAGCTCTACTAAGTGTTCTTTCCCTCTTTAGTAGTAAGAAACTTGAGAAAGCTTGAGATAATGATATTTTAAAGGGCATTCCTGGTACAAAATAGTAACTTGTTTGCTACAATCAGAAGAATAACAGTCCCAATTAAATTGGAAAGCAATTGGCTCTAGGAGATCTGTGAAAAGACATGTCTGCACCTATTGTAAAATTCTAAGTACCTTCTATAGTTGCATTGCCTAGATCACTCTACAAACACATGAATACAGTGAAATCCCACTGGTGTTCTTTAATGTACTATTAAAGAGTTCTGGAATGGGTTTTACGGGCTCAGGATTTCACACTATTCTTTATCATTTTCTGCAACTCCAGTCAATTTTTTTTCTCCTTCTTGCAATTCACTATACAGTTTTAAAAATCAAGAGTATTTTAATGCCTCTGGCTATGTTTTTCCTTGCCTTTGCAGCAACTAAATAATGGGTATGGGTCTCTATTTGGGGACAACTGCATTAGAGAAGACAGAGGGTTAGATAAAGAAATCCATTAAAAGGATAACATAATCACATACTTATTTATTCAAGTTGTGTATGGACAGGAGTGATAAGTATGAAAATTATGTATTCTGATTAACAAATTAATATTTTTATTAAACAATAAATCTGCAGTGCATTAATTATCCCAGGGCTACAGCTATGCTCAAATCACCTTAAATTAAGTTCTTTCTAAGCAACTCCAGAAAAAGGACGAGATTGGCCTTTGCCAAGAATGCAAAGGCCTCAGCTATAATTAGTTTTTTCCACAGGCAGGCTCAACTCTTCCAATTTATTTATTTTTGGAGGATGGCTAGATAGGGAATATTTTCGTAGCACTATCCCATGCCCTGAAGACACTGATATCTGACACTCCAGCCATGTATTGTTTTCTTTTGCTGCAATGTACGTTTCAGCTGTCAGGCAGGAGGGTCTCAGTCAGTGATTCAATGCTAAAATACTGTTTAACTAGCTCAGATATCACTCCTTTGGCTATCAGATGTGCTCCATCATCCAGTTCTCTCTGACTGGCTGATAGTCAAATTCCTGAGACAGGAGTCAATTTAAGGTGATGAGAAGAGCTAAAAAGCAATTGTTTCTGACAAGGATCACAATGTATCTTCTAGCAAGAAACAAAACCAAACAAAAGGTTTGAAAGACCACTTTTGCAAATTTATTCATGATTTTCAGAGGTCGCTAAATCTGGACTTAAAGTCTCCTAAAAGATGCTGAGACTTCTCGTATTTCTTGAAAGAAAATCATCCTTAAGGTCCTTACAGTCCCTAGTCACATAGCCTTACTGCTATAATTATTCTCTATCATTTGAATTACAGCAGTTAGTTATAAAGACTGCAATTTGCACAAGATAACATATAAAAACACAACTGTTCCTGCTCTGAAAAGCTTAAAAACTGTACTCAATTAAGGTATTCCACTATAGATGATGACCACATCAGAAATAATGTGTTCAAACTGGACGCAGTTTTACCTCAACAGAAGCAGAAGAACCAATTCAGTGCCTGCTGTAGAAACTGTATCTATGTTAGTGTCTACAAGAGAAAGTCATTTAGGTGATCCTAGAAATGCAGTTCTCTCTTGGCACTTTGCACTAGACGCACACAGTTTTTCTTACAAATGGGTCTGTTGAGAGTTCATGAAAGGCGCTCGTTTACTATAGGGATTCTATACAGTTCAGAGAAGATGACAACTTCCAGTTACACATACTTACCTATTTACAAATTTTACTCCTCAACTGACATTAAAAACATTTCCGGTGTGATTTTAGTAAGAGAATCCCTACTGCATTCTTCCTAACAGACAGCAAAAACACACAACAAGGACTTTCCCAGCTACCACATTTCTAAAATCCTTATTCTGGTGGTCACATGAGATATTTCATTTAAAGCTCAAAATTCTTTACTTTATGGCACACTTGACTACAGTGGTTACAAAGAACAGGTTCCTGATGCATTGTTTAATTATACACCCATGGAGCCAGCATGGTCCCCAGTCTAGCAGTCAGAGAATTCTTTCCTCCTTTTTATATTCTTCTTAATTATTATTTATCTAGTATTACATATCCAATTAGTGTGGACCCCTACAGAATCTAAAACAGTTTAAAGAAAAATCAGGCTTTATTGATATCTAGTAATACTGCTCTGTTAAAAAGATGACTGTGTTTTATTCTGTTAAGAGCTTTCTCCAGTTTACTGTATATTAAAATATTTTTTTACAATGCATACACAATTTTGACATTGGAAGTTTGCCTAGCTTTGCTTGTACACATAGGTAAGGTGTGGTATGCAGTTAATATTTTAACATAAAGTGGTTACTCTACTTTGCTTAAACCACCACAGTTTGAGGGTTAATGTTACTAGCATCTTATAAAGTATATGCAAATTGAAAAAAAGAGGCCAAAATGCATTTCACTATACCTTTTTTGTGTCCAAAAATACTGACTAAATTTACTTTAACTCTTACGTTGGCTAACAAAGATTCAGTTACCTTCCAAGTTCTTGGGTTTCCCAGGATGATGCATAAACTTGATATTTGGAAATTCAGGCTATTCTAAACCCACCTGGCTAAAAGACTGTGTCTTAAATTCCAGTGGGGTTTATTTCAGATACCATTATTTGTGAACTTCTCAGAACAATGAGGAAGTCCTAAACAATTAAAAAAAGTCCTAAACAACTAAAGGAAACACAAAGTGTTTTTTACTTTCATGCAATCATGAATTTATTTCTGAATAAGGACAATATCAGAATTTGGGTGGGTTGGCACTTTAGACAAGAAATAATGTATATGCACTTCCTCTTGACAAGAGCAAAAGATCCTTCTTTTGTCTTCAATAACTAGTGTAGCCAGATCAAGTAGTATAGTCATACTTGCTTTTCCAGGTCCACAATATTAATTGAAAAAGCCAAAAAATACCGTATGGAAGAGCCTAGCTCAGGCAACCATTTATAAACGTGATGTATTTGTTAAGCTTTAAGTCAGTATGGAAAAAGCATGAAAACTCTAGTCAGATATGAAAGACTTCTCAGGCGGCTAGAATATGACTGCACGGTATAATATATACCTTTTTAATACACGATACAGGTGGCAGAATCTTTCTCGACAGAATAGGAAGCGCCAAAACGTATTACACAGAGCTCTCAAAAGAAGAGAAATAATGTCTGCCATCTCTCCAAACAGAAAGTGTATGCTTGAGGAACACCATGCTGCGAGTGGGGGTGGCAGCAGGTTCTCACGCAGTAAAGGCATTTTTTCAAGAGTGTGGAAAATGCATCCTTGTGCACAGTCATCCTGGCTGAGGAATTTTATAGAAACAACCTTATCTCACTCGAGGGCCGAAACTTGCCAGTTTACGACTCCGCAAATGCCAAGAGAATACTGCAGATTTGCTTTCAGTTTAGCATTCAAATGCTTAGCACTGAGGCAGGTAACAGGAGTTTTGCAAGGCTAGCTATCTTCCCCAGCCTGGGGGCTGCTCCCAGAGCACTATATATGCCCTATATATGCACTAAATGTGCACTATATTCAGGTGCACAATGGGCTGCTACAGACTTAGCCTCCACCAACGTACCATGTTATTTTGTTTTTTAGATTTATTTCCTTTTTTGTTGTTGTTTACTTCTTAAGTACACTAATTTCCCCAAGATACAATGCCTAATGATCTGACTATCCATGATATGCTTCAAATACTGGAATACATTAGACTATAAGAAGGCCCTATGGTGATTTGCTAATTAGCTTAACCCTTTTGGGACATGGAAGAAGGAATTTTTTATTAAAACAGGATAACCCTGGACTATATTGATCTGACTGAGAAATGAGTATTTTAGTCAAGATGAGTCTCAAGATGAGTACATGCTGGAAACGGTGATGTTGTTTCCATAGCAATGCCATGACAGCCTCTAGAGTGAAATAGTGTGTTACCAGGAAATGAAGGGAGTTCAAGTGCTATGAGCTACATAGTTCTGTGAGCAATCCAAATACATTCTCATAAAGAATATTTAGTACGGCCAGATAGTCCAAAGATTGCTGCTGATGTGAAGTAAGCCTTATCAGTATGCTTCCAGCAGTCCTGTTTTCTCATTCACTATACCCAAGATGACTTATCTAAAGGCTTAAGCTGTGGGCAACACTGCTAAGCCATTTCAGACCGAACATTAACAAAACCAGTAACCTTTACCTCACTTCTTTTCCAGTGAAGAGTATCATCCATAATTAAGAACACTGACTCTCCTTCTCCATAACACAACCAAACACATTAAAGCTTTTAGCGAAGAAAACCCTCATATGTGCAATTATTTACCAGCTGACCTTCCCCCTTCCTCTTCTCTCGCCTCCTCCTCTCCCTTGCCTCCTCCTGCCTGAACAATACTGAACACATCTGCTTGCAAGTGGGAAGCAATGTACAGAAGTCCTGCATATTCCTCATGAAAATTTACATAGCTGTAGCATAATACTCACTTGTCTGCTTTTTACCCCAGTTAGTGTTCATGCTAATACAAAAGCAAAGCAGAAAACCACTAATTGTATTTCATTTGCCTAAGGCTTTACCTAAGGCAAATATTCTGGTCCAATTCTCCAAAGCTGATTTGAAATATTTTTCAAAGGAGACAGAAAGAGAATTAACTTAAGATCTGCATGGCTTTGTCTTTTTATTTTCAAAGAAATGAACAATTCTCAGTGATTTGTAAAACTGCTAAAATAATGGTTACAACCCAACTGTTCTCAAATAAAATCCTGTAGGACAAACTACTTTACTTGAAAAGCACCCTAGCACACTGCTGCTAACCCATTCTTTCTTCAGCATTTCCCATGCAAGTTGTAAAGATGTTCAAACATGAGCTGAATGTCCAGAAACTCTACTGCTGTATTTGTTGTTTGTGTCATTGTCACAACCAGCCTCTTGGGTAAACAGATTGTAGTTCATTATATGTAGCAGTGCTGCCTCTGAGGGAAAGTAGAAAGACAAATACACATCACTGCCAGATCCCTTATTAACAAATGCCACTTCAAACCAAAATGTTTTCTATTTATTGTTTTAAACATGTATTTCAAGGAATCAAGCCTTGCATGTAAACCAGAAAGATGCTTCATTTCCATTTTGCAGCTAGTAAAAAGATGTGAAGCAAGCATTTTTAAAATAGCCTGAGCCTCCTCCTGCTGTCCCCCTAAGTGTGTTGCAGAAGGCACCAAGCCCAGCAACATTCATTTATAATTTAAACTGTTTGCTTGGCAGAATTTTTTCATCTTAATATGTCTAGTCCTAATTGCAACCGGCACACCCAGCGTTTTTACCAGAAGCTCATCTGCTTCCAGGAGAGTTTTATGTAACTGGGTGTTCTGTAGGACAGAAATGCAGTTTCTGTATGGCACAGATGTTGAAATCTAGTGGAACGCGTGTCCCTGCAATTTTACAATGACTTACAGGGCTCTATATGGAAAAAAAAATACCTGTGGAAAGACTGATGCAAGTTTAACTTACACATCTCCTTCTCCCAGGTATCATGGTCTCCCAGTTAATTCCCCACTATGAGCGATATTCTGTAACTATCTCACCACCTTCTCTTGGAACACCTATCTCAACTTTTCTGTTTATCAAAGAATTGAGTAAAAGTAATCTGCCTGCTGATCTGGTTTGGACAACTGAATACAGATAGAGCTTATATTGTCCGAGACAGAAGTGGATATAGCCTATTGAACTCGGTCTGCACTCTTTAACACATGCTGGTATCCAGCCTCAAGTCAATCCACTGCCGCCATGGCCAGGTGAGATAGAACAGTTTGACACTAGCCCTGATCATCCCTTTACCTAGTGTTCTCTCCTACCACCACCTAAACTGTCTCAATCACAGTCTTCCCAGATGTTTGTTCACGTGTATCTAAAAGACGCAGCAATATCTGTATCCCAATCCAGGACAGAAATCTAGCTATCCGAAAGTCATCCTCATAAGTATCCCAAAGCCACTGTCTCAGATACAGAAAAAGTTTCCTATCTGTCGTGGAACTCAGGAACACACTCTTCATGTCTCCCTCACCATCGCTCTTGGAACATACTCAGAAATTGAGCGTGCTACTATAAATTGTATCGTGTTTTAAGAGTTAAAACAATGATTCAATCAGAAACTCTAAAACACTTTTTATCAGTAAATAGTCAAAGAAAGGAGTGTGCTAATGCATGAAACAGAGTCCACGCACCTGTCACCGAATATAGCAGTCAAACATATAGGAGTAGGAGCAATAACATCCTAAACAGTTACTCAATCTCAAATAACTTTGCTATCCATGCTGTTCCGTCAAGACATATGGTAGTAGTTAACCAACGTAAGACTAAGTCTGTTTTTCAGCTCATTCCTAGTATATTGCTAGAATTTGAAACATCATTGGAGGCCAAGCACTTCTGAAGCGTGCATACAAGTGTTTTCATACAAAGGGCAAAAGAAATGTTGTTAATCAGGCCTATGAAATGTATAGTTTTCATAAGCAATTTCTTTAAATTTTCTGCCTCCATTTCCTCATCCGTAAAGTGGTAGACAAATTCATCTATCTACCAGCCTCTTAATCTTTTGTAAGGATTAATTGA
This sequence comes from Pluvialis apricaria, assembly GCA_017639485.1. Taxonomy (NCBI): domain Eukaryota; kingdom Metazoa; phylum Chordata; class Aves; order Charadriiformes; family Charadriidae; genus Pluvialis; species Pluvialis apricaria. The sequence goes on from CM030010.1 coordinate 29,198,557, forward strand.
TCAACATATACAAAGGATGTGAAGATAAAAAGCTCTGTATAAAAGCTAAGAATTGTTTTACACTACCATATTCACAATAATTTTGTTCTGATTGTATTAATGCTCCCATAGTAAGCCTTTTCTTCTCAAGGATTTACACACATTTGGGGTTTAAAAATTCATTTGGGGCTGATATTTCTGTCAGTAAGCTCGTAGCGTGGAAAATGACAATAAAAACTCATGTTGTCCTCACGAACTATAGTAACTATTTGGATTTTTAAAACTTGTCAGAAACATTTCTCTTCACAATCCATAGTTTATAGAACAGCTTTTAACACAATAAAAGGGATTGCCAAAAGCAAAGGCTTATCTTGCGTAAGTATTCTGGAATGTGATCTGGTTATCATGCACAGACATACAGAGATTGCTGTGCTTGGTCTCACTCACTGCTCTGCTTTAGAAGAAAGAGGATACCTGGTAGAGGAGAACACACAGTAGCCAGGTATAAAAGTGTCCAGGACAGAGACAAGACTGTAGGGTGAAGCTACAGCGAGGAGGACACTGTCAGAAGCCACGCTGCTACTTCATATACGCATGCTGGCAAACAATTTTTCCACTCTGTTCTCTCTTACTAAAGAATGGAGGTACAGTTGCCTGGATATCGAAGGCAGACATACAAAGAACCACTTATAAATTGGTCCTATATAAACAGTCATATTAAAGAAGACACCATTTAGCTTGCTTAAACTAGACAGGTGAAAGACAGAAAAGAAGATGAGCTCGGAAACATATTGAGGAGGTATTCCCTACAATCCCCAAGGGTAAAGGCACCTGTCACTTGAATCTGCAAAGGCAGTTTTTTAAGGACAGAATTGTTTGATTTAATGAAAATGTTTCCTGTGACATTAACAAAGCATGGGTTAATCTCCACAGATGATCTGGCCTATGAGGAAGAAATATAAACAATCATCAGAGACAGGGAGAACACCCTGTCACATTGGCACTTTCTTTTAGGAATTTGTTCCCCCCCCATAAGACAACTTCACTTTGACATCTAATAGTCCCTCATACAAATCCACAGGGAAATATTCTTCTAACACCTTCTGAAATAAAAAGAAATCACCAAAGGAACACAACGTTCTGAGATGGCCCCATAACCTATTTCTCTTCTTACTGGTCCCTTTATGTTCTGCAAAACACAGACAACCACTTTTCTTGGCTACATTTTCTTTTGCCAAGCCACCCTGTTGCAGTGCAAGGGGCAGCCTCACAGAGGAGTGGAATGATCCCAAGACACAGCTTTCAGGATGACGCCAGCACTTGATACAGCAATGACTGCATTAATTACAGACACAACAACTCACACGAAGCAGCTGAGCCTTACCTGTGCATATCTTAACTGTGCATATCTCAGACATTCGGGTTCTGGGAAGCAGGATGATGGAGAACAGGGGGCATGGTCAGGGTAAGGACTGACCTTTCAGCAAAGCAAGGTGGAGTAGCTCAACGCCAAATGTCTTCAGGAAATAACAGTATGGAGTATCCTAGTCAGGTGGATAGTTAGCATTCAGCTGGCATCAGTTTCCTATTGACTTCTCATTAACCAACTCCAAGACTTATTTTTCACATAAAATTCCCGGATTTTTGCAACCTCTTAGCTGTCTCTTATGATATGGGAGCCTTTTCTGTTATAAATACTGCAGCGATTCTGATAAGTAAAGGTATATTTTAAAATCTGCACAACAATATTTTAAAACAGCTCTTTAAAGTCCCACGAATACTATCAACACCGAGCAAGGAACCACAATAAAGGATACTGAAGCTCCTATCTGTGATTGCTAAATGCCAGAGGTTAATCCTGAGATCATCCGCTGACATGTATGTCTCACAGTCACTGTTGACGGATATTGAGTTGACATGATAGGTGTGACCATTAGCAAAGATTCTCCGGGGAGTGACTTCTACCATCAAATCCATAGGTTTCAATACAGGCACCTGATAAAAAAACCAAAACACAAATCAGAAAAAGAGTAGAGATTTTAAATAATCTTTTGCTAAGATGATGAGAGTTTCAATGGAGAACGAGCATTCAAAGACTGTGACATTGTAAAACTTCTTGACAGTGTATGGAAGCTGAGTTTCCCCATGGATGAATTGCTGACAAGGCCACCCCTGCCAAGGAAAAAGGGAGAGACAGGAGAGCCATGGAGAGCCAGGCAGAGCAATGGAAAACCTTGACCATGTGATGGGCGGCACGGGCAGCTGACACAGAACAGGCCAGTCCCACAGCAGGAGCTACTGTCCCACAAATGCAGGAGGTTCTGGCTCTGACAAGCAGCGAAGTCCTAGTATTTTGCTTTTGCCAAAGAGTTTGCTGTTAGTTGTAAATCACTTACAGTATTTATTTTGCTACTTGATGTCTCTCTTTCAAAAAAGTCAAGTGGTGAAAAGGTTATAATCTCAGCAAAACATAATAAACAAAGTCTTGGAAAACAAAGCCAACATGTGCATATACGGTACCTACACACATAGTCCCGAAAAGCCAAGACCACAGGCTATCACTCATCATTGCACCCTTGTTATTTCCCTGTGTGTCACTTCAATGTCATGCTTCAGTAACTAGACACTGTCAATTTATTTCCTATTGTTAAAGCATTAAACACTGTAAGGCTGTGGTCCATGATTGGGACTATGTGATGTTGTTGAACATGCATCAGAAACAATCTATCATACATCAATCTACAAGATCGTTAAAGAAGAACACAGAGAAGTTAAAGCTTTGAGTTTTGGTTGCCACTAAAGGAATAAAATGATGGTTCACTCAGCCTTTGAATTCTCTGACTATAAGCAAACTGAAATAGTTTTGTTTGCCTAATCATATAGAATGGATAAATATTCCATTAATGTAGTCATCTTTACCCCTTGAAGGCTTTTTTCACAATAGACAATACTGGCTTGTTTTGGAGGTGGGGGTTGTTTGTTTGCTTTTAATAATAAAGAAATACTAGCATTGACACAAACTAGCCTTTCAGTTCTAACCTTTAGCCACTTCCTTTGCCAAAACACCTGGAGTGAATTCAGCCATTAAAGTCTGAGAGTAGAAGTCTATTATGTTGTCATACGCGCTTACATGAGTCCCATGACTGCATCTGTTCAGCAATGCAGAATCTCACATTCACTGGAGCACAGACTACTGCAAATCCTGCTCTTCAGATAGGAGATAATTCTTTTATACTATTGAAATAAAGATGGGACTGAAATTTGGTGTACTGTCTTTAACTCAGTTGCTCTGAATGAGGCAAGAACACTGTTTAATATTAATTACAAGCAGAATGCTTCCAGCACACCAGGCTAAAGAATCCTGTGTGAAAGCATGTTAAGTCATGCTGAGAGAATTTTATTCTTCCTGATAAAACTGCCATAGACTCTCTAAACATATTTGTGTTGGTCACTATATAATAAAGCATATGTGACCTGAAAATGTGTGACAGATTCAAGACCGTTATTGGTCAGCTAAAACTTCAATGAGAATAATCATATATATGCTTAGCATTAGGTACATATCTAAATTTTTTACTGAGTTAGCACCCATGACTACCTTCTTCGTACAGGAACACCTGGATTTTGGACAAAGACACCAGCTTACCTGCAGTGATGTTACTGTAGAAAGATCTTTAAGTTTTCCTTCTTCATCTTTTAAGTTGTACCCCTCTGGTCTCTTATCTCTTTCAGTAATTTTCCATAACTTGATTGTTTTATCTTTAAAAGAGAACACAAATGACTATCAGCATTGGAATTCTGAATGTGGTTACTCCCCTTTCACAATATATTCCTTAAAGAAGTTTCTACCCCTTAGTTTAGACAAGTCCCATGCTGAAACATTTTGGGTCACTTAATTTTGCACATCCAGAAAATGTTGCCAACAGAAAAAATACTCATAAAGCATATCCCATACCTTCAAACCGAGTCAGAGATTCCTGGCAGCTGACAGACCATCTAGAGCATGCAGAGCACATGCTGCTCTGATATCCAACTTGGCGGTTTGCAGGTGGAACAGACCAAAACCACTCAATGCTCACTGCTGAAGCTCAGTTCGACAATTTGACTTTGCAATGAAATAATCTTGATATTAAAGCTAGTTTGCTAGGTTACTTATAAACAGCACAAAAAGAGCATGGAGTGGACAGGCAGACCAATGATACCTGCCTGGCCCATTGTGGGAATTGGAAGTGGTGTATCAGTGTAACATCAGGAGCTCCAGCAAATGAAAGGCTGTGGAAAAATGAGACATTTCTCCCTCTTAAGGGAAAGCAGCTGAGAAATAACATGAAAAAAACCTGACAGAATTGTGTTGTAGGGTAAGACAGAGAAGTGGGGAGAAAAATATATTAATCTTATACAGAATGGAATTAAATCTAAACTCTCCCTTTTTCATGATGGGTGAAGCATATGATGATAGAATAAGGAATGCCTCTCGTTTAGTGAAGAGCCTCTGAAGCTAACAAACAGAAGTTCTAAACATTTCAGATGAAGTCTATCCTTGTTTTTGTAGTAGCTGAACATGCAGATTTCCCTTACTTTGATTGCCCACTCCCACTCTGGTCATATACGTAACCTGCCAACCCTAACACTCCCTAGGCTGAAAAATCAATGCCAACTTTTCTACAAAAACTTTTCCCTGAGCTTCTAATGGTTGTTTCACTCATCTGTTCACAGAGCAGCCAAAGCCTTTCCAAAGCTTCTGCACTTCAGCTGCCACCACAGCTTTCATTGATCTCAGTTCCTGCATCATTTCTGATTTCACTCCACTTTCTTCCTTTACCCCTCTTTCCCCAAGTACATAGCAGAGCATAATTCTTTCCCCAGTGTGGCTGATCCACATACTCTTTCAAATGCTAGTACAAATAATTGTAAAGGCAAGAATACATGAATCAGTTTGCATTTCTATTGCAACTTTAACTTTTACCATTTTTTGTTTCAAAATCAACCCCTCCACTACTCTGAGTGTTGTTACTATTATGCAACTCCTAACGATATTGATATGCTAATCTGCAAGCAACAAAAACATTACAATTGTTCAATCTACAGAACAAGAGGTTAGTTCAATCTGCAACTAAAAAGGTCCGTTTAAATATTCAATACATCTCATCTGTATTGGCCACATTAATTCATTACTAAAAATACATATAGGCACTTGGGATTTTTATTACATGTAAATAGTGCATTCCTGTTTGTCTATTCTAAAATTTATAAATACAGCATTGTAAAATGAATTATAAGAAAAAACACAATTTTCCATTGTTGGACTTGACTGCTATTGATAAACCTAACCCTTTCCTGAGTGAAAACTATTTTATTAGCGGTTAAGGGTATCACATGTGTTGGTTTTCTTCTCCTTCATGTGCCTCTGGACTTTAAAAACTCCCTAGAAATTTCGCAAAATATAGAAACATCTCTGTGAGGTTCAGTATTCATTCTGTCTCAAGGGCGTTGTGAAGTTTAAATTAATTAACGTCTGGTAAGTAGTCATAAATCCTCAGATGAAAGGATCTGTATGGGCCAAATTCTGATCTACCCGATGCAGCTCACATCGAAAGTGGCGCCAATACATTCTGGTACAAAGGTACCAATGAATCCTAATATTCATTATTATACTACAAAATCAGTTCAGTTTACAGCACAAACCAGAAATTTGCTAACTGCAAGCACTGCAAATGCACAGTGGGATTCAAAAGCCTTGGTGGTTCCCTTCTGCCTCCATTAATTAAGACACTGCAATCAAAGCTTAGCTGATGACTTGTTGGTAATGTGTGAACTGGAAAGGAACCAAGATCCCCTCTGAGAGAGGTGACCTGTGCAGGAACAGCTTCAGACAAAAGTTCTGCTTAGAAAGACAGAAACAGATTTGGGCAGGTGCAGACCTGTCAAGTCTCATACACCGAGGGTGAGATTTAGACAGCCTCTCCCCTCATGTTCCCTAACAGAAGGATGCTCCTTCCAGCAAATTCAATGGGCACTGTCCACCTGTGCATGAGGAAAGAAAGGATGCTGTTTCACAGTTCTCATTTTTCTGACCAAAACTGTGCTCTATAACCTAAGCTACCAGAGAGCAAAATATCCAAAATTGCATTAAAATATCAGGCTCAGAAATCAGAAAATATAAACCAGTACTCAAGATGCTTCTACAGCCTGCCCAGTATGAGCATGTGTGACAGGTAATGCCTTCATTCTCTACATTTTAGGGAAAATACTATTATCCCTTTTCATAGGCATGGAATTGGTATACATTGTCAATGACTTCCCACAGGTAATCTGTGAAACAGCTAGGAATTCAACATGGGCTTTCTGTATCATAAAGTTAAAACTATCTTTAAGAGTATGCCAAGAGGTGAATCTTCAGACTTCAACCCTGCTGTGCTAGGAAGCTAGGAATCCTCCTTGGCACACAAAAAACATTTTGTAATTCAAAGCCAATATCCAAAGGCTATGCCAGTAGCACCACTCGTGTTCTCCTCACCATAGCAAGGTCTGCTGGGATGCTCCAGAATTAAGAAGGGGGGAAAACAGAGGCCAAAGTATTTTGCCAGGTCCAGGTGCAGTGGTGGCTGCAACAGGCTTAACCCACAGCAACGCTAAGACTGATTATTTCTTCCTTTCTCCCCTCCCATATTAGTGTCAACCAGAAAACCAATATAAAGGTCTATTAGGCCAACTGTAAAAGCAGCGTATCTGAGGACTTGGCTGTATTCCTCAGTGTTTCCAAAACCAAACATTAAAATGAAAAGGGAGAGGTTTACTTTCAATAATCCTCTTTCATATCATGCACTTGGAAGAAGTCGTTCTTAGTTAAAGTTATCTGAAGTAGAAGGGATATTTTGACCAAGGGAAAAGAGCAGAAGTAATCTCCCAAACTTCACAATTAGCTGATTAATTGTTAAATTAGCACAAATCACCTAGCTATAACAGGCATGTTTTATTTCAGATATTGCAAGTGCCCTCAAAAAGTCAAAAGACAACTTTAAGGAAAACAGACTACAAAACGTAAAATCATTTGCTATCTACTGTGAATTAATATAAATATTATTTATTGCTATAAATTTTAACTAGAAATACTCACTTTGCCCTAAAGCGTAAATTCCCAAAGGTGAGATTACACTATTTTTCTATCAGCAATTCCCAATTACGTTCAAACTTCTACAAGCAAAATTCTTTTCTGATTACAATGAGATATCAGATTTAAAATCAGATATTTTTGTCTCATGCATCACCAGCAGTAATAAAGGTTGTGGGTGTCAAAATGTTTCCTAAATGACACCTGTACATGTTAGGCTCCATTCAGTTTCTTCCCTCTATGTCACATCTGCATATCCCCTCTTAGCAACGATACTGCATTTTTTAAATCAATAGGCCTTAAGGATGTTAGAAAGATGAGTCAGTATCAATATCCTATTATTATTCCTACTGCCTTCCAAAGATTTGTCTAACTCTTTAGAACTTAAATAAACCATTCTGATGATAATGAATGAAAAGAAAATGAAATTCATCTCTCTCATCTACTTTCATTTACACATCTACAAAGAATATAAGTTATGACAAATACAGCAGACAAAATTCTAAATCCCCAGTGAAACACAGCTGCTGAGTAAGGTGATGCCTTCGTCGCAAAATTTATTTCAGGATAGCACTGCACGTTAATAGCAAAAATTGATAGCTCTCCAAACATCTCTGGATAGTCAATAGGAAAAACCCTATTACCATGAATAAAATACATAAATAACAGATATCAGAGTCAGTATCACAGTCTTGGTAAACTCTGAAAGAGGAAATTACTAAAACATTAGATTAAAATGAACAAATAGATATAGTCAGCACTAAAACGCACAACAGCAAAAAGCTGATATGTCCTATATACTCTCATCTGTCTTACCATTTGTTGATAAAAGTGAGTGAGCTGCATTTTGCTGTGGTAACCACTTGATCTTGTTTATTTTTTCTTCTATCTCCAAGCTCTTCAAATAATCAAATTCAGGTTCATGGCTCTGGAAAGTGCTGTAAACATTGTACTCCCCCTGATTGTAAGGCTCATTTTTACTCTATGAAGAATAAAAACAACAAAAACGTGGTTTATGGTGACAATGTATCTCCATCTTTTAGGAAAGCTGTATAAGCAGCCTTGTAAATACAAAAATATTGAAAATGTAATTTAATTTCTCATTTAAAACATTACATTGACAGATTTGTTTATACAGGAATGAAATTTCCTGTAAGTACTGAAGCAACATTTAATAAAAGGTAGGATTTTTGAAGAAATGTCAATCATTCAGAAAAGCTTTCTACAAAAGATACTGCAGATGGACTGAATTTAAAAGTGAAACATAAAGGTATCACAGCAAAGGCATTGCTTTAAATGGAATGCCTCCATCAAACAGGCAAAAGCTATTACAACAATGTAGAAGTAAACCAAAAACAACCTTCTTTTTCTTAGCTTTGAAGCATTTTTGTTTGGGACAGCAAATTTCCAACTAAAAGATCCTTACCCTCTTTCACTTCCTCTCCAAAGAGCTGACATTCTGTTTTACTGAATCTTGAGATTATAAACAAGTTTGTTAGTTAGATCCAATTAAAGTACCAAAAAAAAAGCCAGGTTTTAGCAAGCTATTAAGGACTACATTGGTTACTAACATACCTCAGGTTCCCTTTGGAATATAACAACCCGACCCCCCTTGTCACCAGTAGCCAGCAGTTCTCCAGTGTGGTTGAACTCAACTGTAGAAATAATATCAGCTGGAGGGAAAGAGAGAAAAAAGGCAAATTTTAGACTACTACTACAACAGCACAAAGCCATTAGAAATATCAAGCACTCCACAAAAAATGCAACAAATGAGGGATTTGAGGGAATACAGATGAATTCAACAGCAAGTCACTAATGCAAACAGGCTGCATGCCATTACAATCCGAGGTTGCTACACAATGAAACAAGTGCAAACATAACGAGGCAAATTTGTGTTTCCAGCACATCTGCAGTTTGGGCGTGGAGAAGATCTCTGGAGAGGTTATGCTTTCATAAGAGCGATCTCAGGCTGCTACAAAGCTTTTTTCAGCACTGGAGATAGCAACAGCATTGGCCCCCTGCTATTTCCTCTAGCAAGGACCAACTTAACATCTCAGTCCTGTTGTATGTATTATTTATTCTTCACCCTTTGTGAGGGTTTTAATATAACCCCCTAGCACCAATTTTCTCAAATATGTGTTTGATCCAAGAGCGCGAAAGCAAAGTACATGTAGCCTATCCTAGCACAGAGGAATGGAAGCAAAACCAGAACTGCTCACTGTGCAATGCTGGCAAGAGCCCATTCAAATCATCATTTTCGGTAAATCATTTCAGCACCATAAAAATGTGTCATCAGAAGATAAAAAGATCCCAGTCTCTTCTTTTTCTAATTTTCAACAACTCCCTTTCCCTAAGCAATTGCATCAGCTTAAACAAGAAACCTCATCAAAACCTGAGGCCAGTCTTGAGTACAAATCACTATACACCAGAATGAGAAGGGAGAAAGAGACTGTAGGAGCAAAAGAACTGGTTCTTCTGTTTGTATGACAGTAAATGCTAGAATCATAATCCACAGTTAATCCTACACTATTAGCATAATTTAAATTAAAATGCCTAGTGCAATAGTAAATTAAGAAGCCATCATATATACAATCACAGACGAATGCAGGGTATTACTCAGAGATTGCATATACGAATCCTCTATAACGATCAGTATTCACTCATCGGAAACATGGGCCAGATTTTCAGAAGCATCAGTAGTTAGCAGCTCCCCTTTAGGCATAAAAAGCTGTGGTTTTCAAACACGTTCATCATCCATCAGTTTATACTGAGAACAATGAGGCGACAGTGGGCTAAGCTCTTTTGAAAACCTAGCCCCAAATGAGTTCACTAAAATTCAAAGGAATTGAAATAACAAGTGGATGTACCATTTACTCGATACATTTTATGAATTGAAAACATCTGTTCCTATTATTCTTTTAATAAACTAGCAGTTGAGTGTTAGAAATCTTCTATTGCCAGTAGCTCTCATCAGCAACACAGCCATCCAAAAGCCAGATTCTTACTGGAATGCTATAAACAATTCACCATCTAAAAAAGGAAAACTTTACCCTAGCCATGGTAAAGAAAAATATCTTTTAATTTTTTAAAGAAATCTTCATCATCAAATTGTTCTGTCTAAAAAGACCAACAACAAAACCAACCAACCAACCTTCCTCTTTTTCCCCTCCACGCACTACAGTATATAAAGGAGGAAGAAGGAATCATAAAGCATGTGTGTCATTTTCTTTTTTGCTGAATAAAATGTATGGATGTGTAGACTTTGAGAAAAATGGAACGTGATGACTTACAATATTTTGGGTGTGAACCCAAACCTTCTCAGAGTTAATGGCATTTGATTTTTATGTGGACTTCCACAGCCCTAGTCTTATTAGAGTACAGTAAGAGCAGAGAGACTGCTTATCGTTGGTGATGTTCTGGGGCTTGCAATGGGTTGAGTTTGATTTAAAAAATTGCAATTTTTTTTTTAATCCAAAAAATCTAATCAACTTTTCTGGCATGTAAAGTTCATTTGTAGTGCTTCCAGTTCAAGAACATTTCTTGGCTATCTTGTTCTTATCCTGCAAACTGATCATACTGATAGTAGGTGTGGGCTCCTGCTTATAAAATACCTGCATGATTTTACTCATTTGAAGTTGTCTCTTACCCCAACCATGCAGGCAGAACTGCAAAAGTCTCATACTGACAGTCCTTTTAGAATGGTGACTCTTAAGCGTGCAATGGGGAAGAAGGGTAAATGCAGAGGGGAGGAATGTAATATCTATTAAAATATGCGGGTATTTGTGTGTGTATGCAGGCGCATGTGTAATGTATACGTGATTTTCTCAACAGGTCACAAAAGAATCAGATAAAATAACTGTGCAAAAGGAATGAATAGCATTTGAACTTATATGTGTGAATATGCTTGCTATTGGCCTGGAATACATCCACAATGGCACGAAATACCCTTCTCTATGGTCACAACAGTCACAAAATATTATATTGCACTTTACAGAGGGTATCGGCCAATGCCCAGTGAAGTCCACAGGAGTATTTGCACAGACTTCAATAGTAACTGAACCAGGGTTATAATAAAAGAGCTCCGCGTTTTGTTTTAATGACAAATGAAATATAATAACATTGTGTGCAGTTAAGTGATTATTGTTTAAAGAAAAGCAGCTAAAACATTAGGAATCTGTGGGCAGTGTGTAATGATGTTGTTCTGAAGCAAAATTCCTCCCCTAGGTGTTTCTTTCAGATACATCCCTCCTTTCTATTAGAAAAACTAATTCTGAACTGGAAGCTACCTATAATTTTTAAATTAACTTGTTCTGAAAAAGAACAGATCCAATATTCTGACCTTAGAGGCTATGCAGCTTGTTGGTAAAAAATTATCCTTGAATTGGAAAATCACTTTTATTGATCCTGCAAATAACAGCTGAAAACAACAGACCCCCCCCCAAAATCTTATCCAGCATATCTGTTAACAGGCAAACATTAGTCATGCTGTTTTCCTAAGAAAGATTAGCCAGGTTGGCTCTTCCTAAGACAGAGGAGGTAGGAACAGAATCAATCAACAAAGCTCCTCATACCCTTCTGCAGAACATTCCCCTACATATTTATTAATGGTGTAGCAACATCAGCCACTCCGGTCCCATCCTGCAGATTCTTCCATGGCCCCCTGAGTGTACAGAGCAATTAACTGCTAGATTTCACCCTCTCCAGGATATATAAATGCTCCACAATGGAAGAGCTGATGAATTTGCATGTACAGTAAGCCCTTGGCAAGGGGTGGCAGAGATGAAAGACTCCTTCCAGCCGCCTTCTGCACTACACCTTCCGTATCTCTGCTGGCAGTGCCAAGCTTTGCACTATTAGGATTATCAGAGACAGAGATAATTTACCTCTTAAGAATAATTATGGGTAACCTCAATGCCAACAGGCAAATATCTCCAATCAGATTGCAAATCCTAAATTTTATCCAATATTAATCTTCCTATCGCATTTTTAAATTCCCCATTTTGTCTATGCAGAAATGTATATAAACTCGGATTTAAAAGTCACGATGCTCAACATTTTCACTCAGTCAGAAAGCACAACTTGGACACTCAAAACACAGATGCTGACTGAGAAAAGCAAACTGAAAACCTTGAAAAGGTGAAAATACTCCAGGGAGGTATACAGCTGGTCATCTGTTCCACATCCTGCCGCAACAAATCCTTCCAGCAGATACAATGCATTACAGACTTCATTCCCCAGACTGATTTTACATATTCACAGAAAGACATCACATTACTCTACAGCTTAAACCGTCAGAAAGTTTTTCCTGATCCAGTCTATTTAATTCCCTGACTCCTAGTCACCTCTGCGCTTTTGTACGTCATTAACTAATTCCTCTGCAGCTTCACCATTCACACTCTCTAAATATGCTTAATGGCTATGTTGTACCCAATGGCTGCTGCTTAGCTAGATATATTCAGCTTTTCTAATAGATCTAAGTCTACAATGTACATCTGTGCACATCGAGATATCTCTAGCTGATTGTACTGCTCTTCCCCTCAACTTCACGAGTATTGTTCCAGCACGGATGCAGGCAAACGAACCCTCCACCGGCCCTCCCTCAGGCTCAGTGTGGGGTGGGATGAAACAAAGGTTGGTACACGCCAGCCAAATTAATTCTGGCCTTTATTTCACACCATCACGTACTTTTCAGTGGTCACTTTCTCGCCTCTTACACGTTTATTTTAAGGGATTTTAATAGCTTACTCCTATATAACACAAACAGGTCCAAATACCTTTACAATAATTAGAAAAGCCTTATCTATATAATAAATCTTTGCATCATTTTGGGGCACTGTAGCACAACTGCATGCCATTTTCCACCTAGCATGCACTCAGTGAAGCAAAATCTGAACGTACTTACACATCTTCATACAGTCTTTTGGTCAGAAACCTCAAGCAACTCTAAGAAAAGCTCAGCTATAATTTTCTGTATGTTACTTTTACTAATAATTTCTACCTTTCTGGGGCCTTTCATCTGAAGGCTCTGGTATACTTTATTTTGCTTCAGAAGATCAGGAAAGCAAAGAAATTTCAAAACTATTTCACCCAGCACAGAAATGCGGCTTTTTGGACAGCAGTAGTGAGTTTTGAGGACAAACACCACCATACAACAGTACAAGGAAAAGAAGATCGGAGAATATAATATTCTGTTGAATTGCAGTGTAATCCTGATAGAGAATTAAAGGATTTGGAGTGGGCCAGAACACTGGAATTAACCTCAGTACTTTTCTCAAAACAAAAAAAAAGCTGTGAAATCCTACCAGCCAGAACAGGTCAGAACTTTTCCTTTGTATCCACCACAATCAACATGGCAACACTGTCAGCCTGAGCCGACTGAATCAGCATCTAGGTCAGGTTTTTGTTGTGTGTGTTCGCAGTGGCTAGCAGGCAATCTTGTAGTCTACGTTATTTCAACCAAGTTCTGACCTGGCCTAACCTTGGTTTGTGAAATCCAATAAAATCACAGTGCAATCTGGCATGGCTGCAAGCAATGTTCAGTCATACTGATACAAAAGTCCCTGAGGAGCATAATCTGGAAGAAACAACAAAGAAGCCTGCAACAAAGAGAGCCATAAAACAAAAGGACAAATGGTAGATAAAAGAGGAGCAGTATTACAGTATCTTGTGTGAAGGGAAGGCCAATACACTGAGCTGTGTTGTCAGAATTTAGTTTAGACAACACAACAAAAAAGGAAAGAAAAAAAATGGATGGAAAGAAAAAGCCTGCTACCTTTTTTTTTTAAGCTGAAGTTTCAGAGGTTTCCTTAATCAGCTAGAAAACAAGGTATGCAAAACCTCAAAGGGATGAGGATCAGATGAATCCTTCTTTTCTGAAATAGCTGGCAGAAAGATCTTTGACAACAGAAAAATTTCCTACTTGAAGCAGCAGACTCTGTAACACGCATTCATTCTGGTTCACCGCAACGTTATTCACCATCCTGGATCCCAGGATTGTATGACCCCAGAAACCATCCCTCAAAATTCAAGTAAACACAGTGCAAATTCTCACTCATCACACTGCCCACCCTGGCTGGGTCAGAAACTTAACGTTAAACGCCAACACACCAGAAAGCCAACTCCACTCTACTGGTAGACAAGACGTTTCATTGACTTGCACGCAAACTACCTGTTCACCTCTCCCAAGTCACCAAAATAACACAGGATACATGCCAGTACACAGGTGGGTGGCCATATGAGAAAGGCAGATAAGAGAAAAAGAGAGTGCAAGGATACACGAGATGGAGGGAGAAAGAGAAAGAGAAAGAGCATCCAAACACATTAAAAAGAGCATGAGAAAGGGCGCAAAAGAGCGTACGTGAAAGAGCATATCCACACACGAGAGCTTGAGAAAGCATGAAAGAGCAGAAGGAAATGCCACTGCAGAAGATAAGAAAGTAGTTTGAAATGAAGGATCTACCTGCCCCTTTGCCCCTGGGATTATCTGTCATCCTGGCAAACCTTTCGCTTTGCTTTTTTTCTCATTCATTAAGGTTTTAAAACTTTTTTTTTTTAATGCTGCAAAACGGTGTTTGCTGCACGTTAGATGGGCAATGCAAAACACAACATGAAGCTGCCTTTGACCAAAGCAAACTTTAAATGCAGATGCTAACAGTGTAAGTGCTTCAGGGATCAGTGAAACAGGTGATCAATCAGTAACAGAATGGAATCCAGAGATGTGTGCCTACTACACTGCATGTAGTTGTTTTCCTAACTGACACCTTGCCTGGTTTCATTGCTCACAAGGACAAATATATCGAGGGCAAAATCCAAACAGTCCCATTTAATCCTGTCATGCAGGAACAAGGAATTTTACGGGGCTAAATATCACCCTTCTTCCTGAGTATAGCAATCTCTTCCTGATGTGAAATACAAACCCACAAGGCTGAATGCTGAAAAGCTCTTGAAAGGCTGCTTGAAACAAGAATACTTCAGCTGGGGATGGTACTAAATAATAGTTAAAAAAAAATAAAAATGGAAGCAACAGATTTCCTAACCTCAAATCCTGGCAAGCACTGAACAAAACTTCCCCTTTTTTCCATCTTTAATCTGCAGCTTTTGGATTTCAGAAATTCTACGCATGCACACCTTGGTGGCCTGCATCGACCCTGGCTGATGCATGAGACAATCACGATACTGCTGAGTTTCACAAGTCCATGCATCCCTATATCCTCAGCGACCAAGGAAAGCACCTTCCCATTCAGAACATTTGAATGTAGGTTCAGTGCTCACTCACAGAGAGAATTTACTTGAAACAGAATCTAAAAAATAAATCCAAAATTTGCACCCTCTCTATGAGCACCTATGACCATGGTGATTTACTGTTTCTAGCCACAAGCTGTAATAGAGTTGGTTTTTTTCTCCACTATTTTTGTATGTGTTTATTTTAAGAGCTTAGAAAATGTTTTCAATGGCTTTTTAATCACATGCTAATTTCTAGCTGTATTTCTCAAATTAGAAAATGAGGAAGTGACACCCAACTATTGGAGCACAGTCAATGTGAAAAAAAATTTACCTACAGCACAAATATGCAAAATAGATTATCTGGATTCCGTGGTCTGTGCTAAAACCACTACACACCAAATACAATTCACTGAGATTTGGACTTTCTTAAAGTGACCCCCCCCGTTTTATTCCTAATTTAAAATCTTAAAGCCCTTATTTCAGGGGTTCTGGCACCCATCTCCCTCCTGCAGAGTACAAGGCCTCCAGGAAAAGAGGCCAAAGACTTGACCTTCTGCCCACTGAGGTAAATGGAAAGTTTCCCACTCCTTCCGTAGTAAATAAGGTCAAGGAACATTTGTCAGATGTGGTGTAGCTGAAAATTAGGACACATTTCTCAACATTTTGGCTACAGTTTACACGCACTTCAGTTTCTTCATGTTCAAAGTGACCTGCTTAGTTGCAAAGTTTCCGTCGTTAGTTCTGCAGAATGCCTAATTAACATTAATGTTATCCTTACTGAAGTCACTAAGTGCACTGCTTGTGCCTTCATAATCTGAAACACTCAACGGACTGATAAAAAGCTTGCTGTAATTCCTTTTAATACCTATTTAGGGGCTCCCAAATAGTGGTACCGCATCACCTGCAGTAATGGAGCAGCGCCTTGGTGCTGTGAGCCTGCCAGTCCTCCCTGGGGACTTACAGGCAACACAGGGGCTGACTCTGCTTCTGGCAGGTACCTCAGCCGCGGGGGATGTCTGGAGCAGCTACGCCTGGGAAGCACCGATTCCTCCATCCTGCTCAACCTGAACAAACTGGAAAACTCACTGGAAAGCCTCTCACCTTTAGCAACGCTAAGCCATTCGGTAACATTGCTCATAGCTATTCTTACAAGCAACACTTGAAACTAAGAAAACACTGCAATCAATCTCTTTTTTAGCATAAAGATATTCACAGAAAGCTTCACATCCCCGAAAAGCTTTTTCACAGCTTACCCCTGTGTAACACACACTAGCAATTTATTTTCCTGAGATTTCTGGAAAAGAAAAAATGCAGCTGGACCTTTTTTTTTCTCTTTCTTTCTGTGTCTGCTGTCAGATGAGGCAGTCATCTAAGCTAAGGATTCAGCAACAGGCTTAAAACGCTCCACTTCATAAACAGCGCAATTAGGAAACGTGCCAGTCCACTCCTCTCACCAACCAACACTGAAGGGCAAAAAGGAAAAAATCACCACGGGCATCACATTATGTATTTACGATTTCCAGAGCGGGGTTTAAACTGGTACTCACAGAAGGAAGCCTGCCTGAGCTGGGGGCTTCTGCTCAGCTCCATGTTACTTCCCACCGAGGAGCTGCACAGCCTGGCTGCCAGCAAAAGACAGACTAGAAATGGTGCTGCCAAGTGTTAAAAATGCTAGGCAACCGGGTTTTATTGAGAGCATAGAAAGACCTTGAACCTCACCCCTCATTTTGGAGCAAATACAACCCAAAAATGGAAAGTGTACAAATTATTAAAATATACTCTTTTTACTTTCTCTGTCAGAAGAGATTATGCTCGTGTGTAATAATTGCAATGTTCTACAATAAGCAAACATCAAGTTTTGCTAAAAGGCTATTATAAACAAGGACAAAAAAAAATCCCACCCATATTTAGAATTTTAAAGGAAAATCATTAATTTAAAATATATCACAGAGTAATGAAAAGTCATCCAAAATTTAAAATACAATCCTGAATAACCAGATTCAAAATGAATGTTCTTTCCCATGTATTACGTACAAACTTCAATAGAATTTCACTGCCAGCTGGTTCTGTACTACTTTTTCTTTTTTCCCCCTTAACTAAGCAATTAAATTCCAGAAGCAAAGCTCCCAGTAATTCTGTCACTGCAGTTCTCATGTTCAAAGTGCTTTCCGGGCATTAAACCCCCCAGCAACCCAAGGAAGTCCGTAAGGAAATGTTAGCATTCCCATTTTACACAAAAGAAAAAATGAAACAGATCCTCCAGAGTTTTTGTCCAAGATCAGAGAAGCAGTTTTGGTTATACACATACTAAGGGACAGATAATCCAGGCTGTGGCTCAGCAAAACATTTCTGTTTAATAAAGCTCTTAATCACTTGTCTAGAGACTTAAAATGTTCCTGTATTTAGTTCAGATGAGTACACATGTTGTTAAATGAATATACTGATGGAGCCCTAACAAACAAAGCCTCACAATAGCATGCACCAAGGAAGAAAAAGCCCTGGTGAGCAGGTTTTTGGGTGAAGCAGGGGGCATATAATCTTAAAAATCATGAAGGGCTGGACCTAGGAGCTGAACTACAGCCAGAGTGTTTAAGCACAGAGTAATGAGAAGGAAAGTGGAGACACAACAGCCATATCTACATTAGTAAATGTAGGAGAGCTCCAGGACGTTCTTGGGCTTTGTAGTGCTATGATTCACACAGTTAAATTGCTAAGAGTGGACCTTGACAGCCTTTTGGCTGTGATAAATTGCTCTCCCCCAAACACCACTTCAGCATAGCTCAGGGGTTATCACAAGCCGGGGACATTTCTCAACAGGTAGCACGCACGCAGCCACAATGTTTTGGAAATAGTAGAATGTCACCCTCACAGGCAGCAGCCCTCTGTGCCAGCTGGTCACATTTCTCCCAAACATCCCATTTACTTGGGCAGATGTACTTAGTGACTGCAAATCGTAGGAATCTGGGTAACACGTAGACCAACAACGCTCACATTCTGCTATGTCAAATTACATTAGGGTTTTCTTCGACAACTGTCAGTGGCGGGGATACCCCAGAGTACAAGGGGCTCCAGAGCCTGTAGAACTAGCACAGGGAAAACAAACCACATTTGCTTTTCTCAATCTTAATGCACGAGGGTAGATAGCAGCGTTTAAATCTACTGATTGGACACTTTGACTACAGGATCCAAATAAACTATATCCAAATGCTGTGAGCAACACACAGCTCTTAGACATCACTGGACATCTCCTCTGTGACTCCCAGCAGTGGACCGGCAAGCTAAGGTCACACACAGAGCTTGTTGGCTGTCACAGGAGCTCGATGCCAAGCCGTGTAGATACTTATCTAACATTAGCATCTGTTTGCTTGGCAGGCTCCAAAGGCAATTCAGCTGACAACTCTGAATTTGCCTCTGGGCCTGTCACAAGATCATATAACTGTGGGACTTCTGGGAGTGCCTAATACTTCTTTGATTAAGATCACGCACATCATAATATATTACATCCATTCTAAGCATCCTTTGAAATCAGTGTTTGTGACCTCTCAGAATTATCCAGGTAATATGGCTGGCTTAAGTGTGTAAACCAAAGCCAAGCTCAAAGATTGTGTGATTAGTTCTTCTTGCTTGCATCAAGATCTCTTCAGCAGGTTTATATACTGATACCAAGACCAGAAAAATCAGATTTTTTTTGGTGTTAACATGGGTTGCTGCTACTGATAGAACACCAAAGGCTGCTCCTAATGTTGTCTAAAAACAAACAGGACAACTGTTCTGTATCAGCTTCACTATCAACCCTACTGCTTTAAGGTTTGATATGAGTGTGGAAATAACATAATATAAAAATTTAGTAGCTGCTTACACAACTTTACACTGGTCTAAAAGCTCATCTCATAAGATTCAATTCATAAAAGGCCAAAGTCTTTATTTCTATTTATATATGTATCCAACTAAATATATGTGAAAAAGGAGGGGATTACTCATATGCTTAAAATGAAGGGCATGCCAAATCACCCTTATGTCAGGAACTAGAGGAACTCCTGGCCCTGAAAGATTGAATTCTAGATAACTAAAGTGTGCAAAATCCAACGATAAATTTACCCTCAAGTTTAAATGCACCATATTTCTATAATTACTCATTTAAAAAAAAAAATTACTTAAAGAAAAGAAGTCATTAAAAATCAATGCACCTTTCCCCAGTCTGTGTCTGATACAGAAACTTCAAACACTATTAAAAGCCTCAGGAAATAAACATCCCTGTTTTGGGATAGTCCCAAAGGACATCAATTACATAACAGGACTAGATCAGCATATATTACAAATGCTACGGACAATGGCTAAAACAGCAGCTGCTTGATGGTCAGACAGTTTCAGATTTTTTTCCTACTCAGGAATGTAGCAGCATGCAAGTAACCCAGTAATTATGTAAAACGGCCCTAAAAGCTCTTTCCAGTCTAATAATACAATATTGCAAGTGGGAACTCAGACCATTCCCACTGCATTCACAACTGGGGAATGTGGACTTCAAAGCTTCAAGCCTATCACGTTTTAACACTAAGTGTAATCGTTCCTTCTTCATCAAAAGGTTAAAGGCAAAATATAGCTTCTGCCAGCATACCGCTCAAGCTGAGAAGTTATAAACAAAATAGCCTGGAAAAACAAACATCAGTAGGTCAGATTTCTGTCTCCTCTACAAAGATAGACCTAGAAGAATTTTCCTAGGAGCCTCCCCAGATCAGGGGGGCTTCAAAGCATATGGTGATGGCTCACAAATCTGCAGGAACCTTCCCCAAGGCCGTGCTTCCTGGAGCCATATAGTTTGAGAGCTGCTAATTTGCAGCCCACACAGAAAACATTTAGACATCCAAGCCCTCGATAGAAGTGCAAGGCTTCCACCCCCCTCCCAATATCCTTGAATCTGTGCCTTGCAATCATCGCCGGTTGTTAAAATGCAGTCCACGGTAATTATTGCTGTGCTCTGAAAGCAGAGCGGCCTTTGCTGCAATACAGCAGTTCTGAGGCATGAGGCCAACTGAAGCCTCAAGTCTATTTTAATCCCACTATAATTATAAATGATGGATATGTAGCTGAGATGCTTCTGAATTTCTGTTTGCATGAGGGTGTATTTATGCACTGCAGAAGAGCACTGCAGAAGAATATCCAAGCTAGTACTGACTGAATTGGCATCAGAGCCAATATGACGTTGGCACGACGCTGTGCCCAAGACATCGCTGCTGTCAGGACACACTGCCACATTCAGAGCTAACTACAAAACATACCTTTTCACCATCCGCCATTAAGCAATGTTGACACATCCATTAAATACAGAATGAAGAGAAAAGGTGTTGACAGGTTTCTTCGAGGCAAAGCAGAAGAGAAACACACTGGTTAGTTGTTCAAAGGACCGTGATAAGGGGAAAGTTTTACCCAAGTCAGAACCTCAGAGTAGATGGTGGGAAGTTTGCCAAAGGCTGGTTGAGTGGAGAGAGACATCGCATTCCCCAGGCCTGGCACCAGCCTGCTGTTGCCACAAGACCTCGCACTGGGGTGAAGGGGACCGATGGAGATCCAGACACCATTTCTTAACCCTGGAAGAAACTGGTTCACTACAACAATATTTTTATTTGATGTTGTTATCCCTAGGTGATACGATAGTTATCAGCAAAGTAACAAATAAACTCTTTTTACTTCAGAAAGCAACATGTCACTGCACTTTGCTATGAACATCACCTCAGATCAAATACATGCTGGCTTTAGTTTAATAGTTTAATAGCCTCATATGAGTTTGCACAAGCTAATTCATGTGAGAAAGAGGTTTACTTCTACACCCGCTTTGCACTAAACCAGAGGGTCCAGTGTGAAGCAGTATCACATTAAATACATTGTTAGTACTAAGTACGCTTTCCACTGAAACCAGTAAGGAGCAGTTCTGTAATTACTTACACTACAGGCCTTGTCCAGATCATAGCCGTTGCGTATTGTTTTCTTCCCAAACACAGAAATTTTGTGGAAACAAAATTATTTCCTCAGGATGCTGTCATTTGGAGAGAATCAAATCAGCCTCCCAAATCTTAGTTCGGTGCCTTAGAATATATGTCAGCTCAACAAACAATTGTCTGTTAGCTGTTCATGTAGGTGTTCCTGAATCTCCTCAATTTCCAAGCAAAATGTGGACTCTTACATTATTGGAGTGTCATTCAATTGTAATCAACAAGGAATTTTGCAAGCAATGCACGGTGACAAATTTTGGGTGCGCTACCTGAATATTCAGACAAGGCATTAACCACATGTAAGGGAGAAATACAAATTTCACCTTAAAAAAAATAAAAAATCATCAGGAATCTTGCCTCAGTCTTGTCACAAATGGAGCTAGCTCTTATTTCAGCTTTCCCTGTGCTTAGAATGGATGTCTGAAGAAAGCAGCCAGGGCCTGCAAATTCTTTACTTCTGTCTCTCTTTCAAAGTCCTACAAGATCCCAGATAATTTAAGGCAAAAAGCTTGCAGCAAGACATGAGGAAATACAGGGACACTACTCTAGGCCAAACTAACCTACCAGAGGGAGGTACAGTTTTGGAGGCACAATCCAACCCCCAATAAGGACCTCAGGATTTGACCTTTACCCGAGTACACTCGCACAGGGAAGCTGAAACAGACAGTAAAACTTCTTTCCCAATGATTTTGCACAGATTTTTGAGCTCCTTTCAAAAGAAGAAATTCTTATATTGGTCCACTTCCATCCCACCGTTCCTTGTCCCAAGTATACCCTGGGAAACTGTCTGCCATAAACATCCAACCATCAAGCAGTAACTAAAAAAGTTCCTATTTCAGAAAATAGACAAATGAGAATCATTACCATAAAGGCCCTATTATGAGGAAAGAAATTTATTGTTACACTAATGTTTCTCCTGATGATGTGAGATGAAGAGTCTTTCAAAAGATGTCAGAGTACTACCTGGCCACTTGGAGCTAAAAGCATACTGACAGCTTCAGAAGGTCAGCATCAAACCATACAAAAATTGGTAATTTGGGTAAAATAAAGCAAGACGCTATGAACCACCCAGAAAAATATCATGCTTTTTCTGTTTTTTAAGTAACTGACAAGATTTACTAGCCAGCTGGTAAAATAATGAAGGAAAGAGGCCAGTAAAACTACACAAAGCTAAGAGAAACTGCTTTGTACTAATTAGAAACAACGTGCAGTCTGATGACACTTTATAGACTTCAATTACCATACTCGGCAGGAAGAAGCTTTCAAACATCTGTATGATGATTATTCTCCACTGGGATGTCATTTACAGTGCAAAGTATTAAAAACAGGGCCAAAAATCAATTATAATCTTTGTAAATGAGCATATTCTTGATCTAAGGGATTTGAATTTGTGTGTGGAAATTCACTTTAAAAGGAGAGACAGAAACTGATTTGAGAATGAAAAACAGGCAGTAACCCCCCCATATCAGATTTGCACGAAATTAAACTTGAGGATCACTAAAATAATAATTTTTATATAAAGTCCAAGAACAAAAGAATATTATTAGAAATCAAGCCTAACAAAGCAATGACTAACCACAAGCGAGGTTCAAGCAGAGGCTTGCTTTATTAAATTTTTTAGGTGAATATCCAGAAATACTGTCCATTGACCAGGATTACTTGGATGAGTAAAGATATGCACACACTAGGCAAGAATACAAAATCAGATGTTTTATTGTTCTAAACAATTATTTTCATATTTACATAGAAAAACACAAATATGCAGAAGTAATAGGGAGAGTAGGAAGCAACCAATAGCCAACAAGAATGTTATTTCAACTGATCACTATTTAATACATTAGAAAATTAAGGATTTTACCCTGTAATCAAAGGAAAGCAAAATAATGTAGAAAAATATAAATTACCAGAGAAAAATACAAAACTATAAAATTTACCACTGTGAAATGAAAAAAAAAACCTCCAACCAACCAAACAAACAGGTTGTTTGGAAGGATTGAAGGTTTTCTTTTCTCAATTACTGATTTTCAGACATGTTTGTTCTCTCAGAGAATATGCTTAGAAGGTATGTGAAAGCGATGCTGAGTTTTATTCAAGAGCACACGGGAGCAGCAATGGTCAACTGCAGAAAATGGCTAGAAAATTTGCCGCTCATTGCCATCAAAATCCTTAGTCACAGTACAAAATCTGGCAGTGTTAACCTGACTTTGCAGATCACCGATATGACCAAGCACCACGAGTATTTTGTACAGATGGTACCATCTGGTCTAGTGGAAGATGTCCCTGCCCATGGCAGAGGGGTTGGAACTAGATGATGTTTAAGGTCCCTTCCAACCTAAGCCATTCTATGATTCTATGATAAATATAACCTTTTCTCTTGGAGGAAAAACTTATTTGCCTTTGTAAGGGTAGATAAATGACCTGCCAATATACCGCTGTACTTCAAGAATATTTCAAAGCATGAACTAATGTAGAGTGCAGACGCTTGCTGGGTACTGCCAAAAGCGTGCTATTCCTGTTCTTTAAAGGTTGCCTTCTAGTAATTAAGGAGGTACTAACCTAAGGTGTTGGGTTTGACCTTTAAAGCCTTAAGCAATCTGGAAATCCAGCCAAGAGACCAGACTTTCTGTGCACTTTCCCCCTCTTTCTCTCTCCTTTTTGCTTTTATAGTGATGATTAGAGAGAAGCTGTCAGTCCCCTTCTGACATTCTGTCATTTGGTCAGAAAGAACCTGGACCTATTGAACTCTCATTCAGACTTCACAGCTCATTTCTCCTGGTGGGTACCTGGGGAGAAACTAAGAGGATATCCTGGAAGAGTTGTTTTATGAAGCTACCACTCAGTTTTGTAGAAGGCTACTACGCAGATGAGCAATTTTAAAATGATAGTGCAATTTTTATGGTTAAGGCAGTCCAGAACATAGGACGTGATCCCAGCCAGCTGTGTATAACCAAAGATGGAGGATGCTTTCACAATCCCTCAGCCTCTCCATTGCCATGGAACATCATGGCTGTCACTGGTGTTCTGGAAAAAGGAACTGCACAATAGATTTAATATAAGGTACTCCACACCATTAAAATAGTCTGAATCTCACATAAAAATTCAAGATAACTAGGCTAATGCAGGGTGTCTGCAGCAGAATTTCAGCAGCACAGCGGTCTCCGAAGCTATTTTGAGCAGTAGCAACTACTTACTTAAATAGAATCAGCGAGTGGCGACATTCCGTATTGTTGGGGATAACAAAGCTGGAACACCTCTAACAGGCTACCTAGGGATTACTTTGGCTAAATGCAGCTTTGTTATCAAAAAAGAAAAGGTTTTTTTTCAGCCTGACAGCACCATAAAAACTCTTGTTCATACTGAGTGACACAAGAACAGAGATTGGCGTTTATAATTTTCTGCTGGTTAAAGACTCATTCTTGCTCCCATTGAACTAAATGAGGCAAAACTGCCATTGATTTCAATCAGATTGTCAGTAGACCTTAAAGATACTAACCATCAGCACTTATTAATATGGAATTATCAGTGGAAAACATATTGACTAGTCGATCTAAATACTTTATCTTCATTCATCAAAACACTTACTCCAAATGAACAAAGACAGAAAACTGAACCCAGACCAAAGGTCATGCTGAACTTACAAACTGCACTGACTGCTGATACACATTCCCAGCAGCAGCAGCATAATGTGTATTGCACCCAATCAAACCCATGGACATAGTATTAAACAGGAAACACACAGCACGCACACCCCTCCAGCCTCCCAGCAGTTCAAATTCAGCCTCAATCAGAAACATCCTCCACCTTTTGACATAAAAGATGAAAAATCCATAAAAATAATTTCATACAACTGGCTACTTATTTGCTGAAGACCTTTAAAAATAAAAGCCAAAATCAACTTCTGACTATAAATGCTACAACTCTCATAAAAAGCTCTTAAACTCCGTTAGTATTATTTTTAACTTCAGAGAAATAATTAATGTACTATAAAGGAGAAAAAGAGTGGTAAAAACTCTGAATTTAATTATATGAATGGTATTCTATATACACTTAATTGCATAGCAGTAACACAACCACTTTCATTACTCTTTATAGCTTCAGATGCCCATTAGCACAATCCCCAAGGTTCCTTATGAATAATTAGATTAGGAAAGGGGGACTCTCTGATGAAACGCAATAGGATGCGATGCTTATGAAACAGCACATCTTGAATCCAGATGCTGACATGACAACATCATGAAGAGCTAATTTGCACATCCAAATTAATACCATCATGATGATAATATAAAAGAAAGATATGCATATAAAATGAGCTACAGAAAATAACGTCAAAAAGAATTGAGGTACTTATATTACAAAAATACATCTTTTTGACATTTTAACCCAGTTGGAAAGGTGTAAATAGACTGAATGTCATATTCATAGGCATAGAGCTACTTAAGCAGACTTACTAGAATGTAATCCACTGTTTGGCAACACATGGGCAAGCTGTTTAATAAATAGTTACACCCATCAAACATGTGCAGCACTCACATAAACAGGTGAATAAATTTCATTACATTTTATTAAACATCTGTTTCCATTTGATACACTGAACGTTTTTGTATTGTTTGGTGCTTCTTAGGTATATGCCATCAACAAAATTGGCAGTGATATATTTTTTGAAGGATGTCTACATAGGGCAAGAAAGACACATACAAATGGGGTTTAAAGAAAGTCAGATATTTCTGCAGCTGTCATGAGTTGTCTGTCTGCATATTTACATGTCTGAATAGTTAAGAAATCTCCCTCAAATCCACTTAACAGAAAATAATGGGATCTTCATAGAGAGGGAAATAGTTTTCTTCCACTTCTGTGTTCTCCTTCATGTAAAGTTTAAAACACAAATATAGGTATTACAAAGGAGACTCTACCTCTACAAGACTATTCTGACACAAATATCAAACTTATCTGCTCCTCTCTGCACATTCTACAGCATGTAATGTCCATGTTTGCCCTATGCCTTTGAGAAATGTGTTCTGTCAAGGCACAGCACGTTAGTCTAAAGAATTTTCAACTTTTAAAAAAATCTAAATTCACATCAAGCTGATGGGATCCCTTTAGAATAAAGAAACATTATACATAAACTCAGAAGAAATCATAATACTGCTGAAAAGGATATGGCAGAAACAGAAGAAGGATAAAAGTGAACAGATGGAACACAACTAAGAGGCATAATACTGGAGGCATAACATTAAAGACATGATAAAGCAACAATTTGTGCAAACTTAATAATTTGAAATTTTCTTATGATACAAGAGTAAGAAAAACCTCATTAAATGAAAAAAAATACTTAAAGCTAATAGTAACAATGTTCTGCACCAAGTAGTTAAGAATCTACTACAAAATACCCTGAGACAAGGAGTTCAAAGGGATTCAAGAGACATGTATGCAGTTATGCACTTATCCAGTTAGCGCTAATTATAACAAAAGTTTACTAACTGCTGTTAAAAAACAACAGAAAAAAAAAAACCAAAACCCAAACCATTCCATATCCTCACAACTATCATCTCAACATTGTGGAAAATAAATCATTTTTCTGGACAAATGGTATACACTTTGAGGTAAGTGGCATGCTAACAGGGGAAGAAAGCAAACCTTTCCACTTCGCATTTTGGTAGTTATGATGAAGCGTGCATAATTTTTGTACATAATATTATACCTACTACATGAACAATAAGAATTACAGGGTGCTTCATTATTCATTCCAACAAAACACTTCCTTTTAAAAGAGGTTTAAAGTGCCAGCTTCTTCATTACCACCATCCCAACAGTCTTTGCTTACTCAGATTGATCCAACACTGTTTAAATCACTAGGAATTCCTTCCAGGGACTTCAAGGGAAACAATACCAGGACCAGAGTCTACAAGTAAAATACGTTAACAAAACCAAAAATCAAATAACCAGCAAGACACACAGGCAACACGCAGTGAAGAAACATATGTGAGGCATAAGTGAAAGCTTTTATTGGTATATGAAAGCATTTTCATGAGCTTTTGCCACTGTAACCCTCATGCTTCCTGTACCTCTCTGCCTTTGTTTTTGTCACCTCTTGCTGTGCACTGTCTAAGTTATAAGATTTCGGTGGCATGTTTATTTTAATCACCTATAAGGCATCATACACTCTTGTGGCACTGAAGTGAATAAATAACACAAGGCCTTTTATTTCTAGAAGACACAACTAACTGCTCTTAGTCGTGATGTATGTTATACCGACCTAAATGAAAGACAGCCTCAAGTCAATGCAGTCCTTCACTTCAAAGACCAAATATTAAAAAACATATATCTTTTAAAAGCTCTTATGCATCATCCCAAAGCGAACAGTCAACAGTCTCCCAATGCATAAATTCACAAAACACCATGCCTAAAACCAGAGCTGTCATGCTAGTTTTTCTTCCTCACAGTTTGCCTGCCACGCAGTCTGTGCTTTGCAGC
Organism: Pluvialis apricaria; assembly: GCA_017639485.1. Taxonomy (NCBI): domain Eukaryota; kingdom Metazoa; phylum Chordata; class Aves; order Charadriiformes; family Charadriidae; genus Pluvialis; species Pluvialis apricaria. The sequence continues at coordinate 29,226,328 of CM030010.1, forward strand.
AGCACTGAGACCCATTTTGGGACTTCCATCGTGCAAATGAATGACACTTTAGTTCCCTTATTCCCTTCTCTGCTTTCCTATAATTCTTCATTATGTGCGCAAAGGTTGGAAGTTCTGCCCCAAAACATGCTACTCCTGAAACACTGGCAGATGATTTAGGATGGTTTTGGCAGACAACGGTTTCTGAAGTTACATCAGCCTAGGTCTGCACAATAATTTATATACTGGTAAGATCTAAATTAAGTCCATGTATAATTTCATACATGTTTTATTGCTAACTTTTTCTGTGGAATGATCTTACATGAAACGTATTGTATAATACCCAAACTCACTAAAATCAGGAGACACATGCAATGTATCGAAAACCTAAACAACACAGATACTAATTTAGGATGACATCTCAAAACAAAACACTATAATTCCTGGCATAAGAAAATTTAGGCAGGCAGTTTCTGCAAAATATTTTAATATTACTTCAATAGATACCAAAAAATGCGATAGGTAACAAATGGTAGAACAGTTCCGGAGCAGGCCCTAAGCTTTTCAGTATTTTCAGACTACAGCCAGAAGACCGATGGGAGAAGATCACTACCACTGTGGCAACTGCCATTGTTTGCCAGAGCTGGGATACCACATGGCATGGATGTAACATGTATTCTTTTAATACAGTAATTCTAAACATAAACCTTTTAAAGATATTTAAAGATATTAATAGACAAGAAGACGACAACAGAAGGTTGGTTTTACTGCTACCTCTATTACATCCCAGCTGTATTCTCTTCTTAAATCAGTCTAGCAACTTCGCACAAGCACATTTATGCAGGGATTTTTTAATATAAAGAGATAACGTACAGATAAGATTTGCAATAAAGCTCATCATTCATTCCTCCTCACCAGTCTCTTTATTACCCTCATTAATATTGCTTTTCTGTCTACAGACCTATGCCTTCAAGTGCTTCCTCATCTTTAATTTCTCACACCTGAATAGGCCCATGGGACTTATCACAAGGGTAATATTAAGTATGTTCACATGACTTTCCAGGATTTTTATGTATGCATCTAGTCTCTGACTTGCAGAGATCATAACTAGAGCTTTAACTGTCCTTCTCCGGGAATCAACTATATGCATACTAAAAGAAATGCAAATTTGCCCGATAGTGGTAACACTTCAGTCTATTTAAGTGCATTCACAGTTCTTGGTAGCAGTTATTAACAGAAACTTTTAGGAATCTATACATTTAAATTTTCACTGAAGCCCCTGTATCTTCACAGCCACCTAGACTGTATAGTTGCCTAAACACCATGCACATTAAAGAGAGGTGTGTCTTAAAGACTGCATCTTTAGGTTATCATAATATCCTGCCCTGAAATAAAAATGAATGAACTTTAAATAAAAAACAACTCAAACAAAAAATTAACTACTAGCAGTGGGGAAAGATAATTATTGTTTCCCATCTGTTTAAAGCAAAAAAAAGGCGTACAAGAAGAGCCATTTCACAAGTCTTCAGCTAGATCTGGAATTTGAGAAAAAAAAAGTGTCAGTTGATGAATTACAAGCTTAATTACATCTGGGATAAGACATTTTAGAACCCAAAGGAAAAATGATTTGCTGAATGTCAGTATGCTCAGATGCCCACCAGCGAGCAGTCCCTCCTCTATTTCAGGGTTTCAGTGAAGACAACATACATGTCAACCACAGTAGAAGAAACACAAACTAATGAAACTGTGTGTAAGCTGTAATTACACTGTCTCAGTGAATGGCACTTGGGGTATTGTGAACAGATTGTACATGTTAATTCACACAGGGCTTAATGAAGCATTCCCTGTTCTACAAACTTCACCTCTTGATTTAATTAACCTTCATACCTATACATGCACTACCTACCAATCATAAATATTGGAAACCCCTTAAATAAAAACCTATGCTTTTGAGCTACATCAGAAAAGTAACAGAGGTTCAGTTTATGTTCAGTTTGGCAGCTCAAAAGTGAACTGCAAGCATGTTATAAGGTTCTTAGATGATAAAAACCCACATGGTGAATTTGGCCTTAAATCATCTCTCCCAAACATAAGACCTAGTCCCTTAAAATGAAATTGCAACAAAGCAGAATCTGTTCCTTCACAACAATAAAAACTGTCTAAGATTTTACTAGAAGAGAAATAAACATTAAAATAATCTAGGAGGCTCTACCTTATAGAAGACTTTTAGATATTAAAATATGTTCTGTTTTGCAGAACCGAATAGATGCCTAACTCACATCTTAGGTTTGTAGGCACAGCTTTGCACCATACAAATATATAAATACGTAAAATTATATCATTTTCACTAGCTCTTAAAAATGGAAGAGACAATCATCATTATTGGCTCAAATGTAAAAATCATTGGCTCAAATGTAAAAATCATCACCTCGAAGACCATAGCAGTTAATCTTTTATGAGTTCAGGACTGAGTAGGCTGTTTACACGCACTCTGCAGGCCTCCTGTTAGCCTGCATCTTCATCTTTTCCAGTAGCACAGGGGATGCACTTTCCAGTCTTGCAGTTTTTATCAGCTTTAGAGCCTGGATTACATGAATTCTCTGCTCTAGTCATTTATGGCAAAACACTGGGGCACCGCAAATAAATGGTGTTTTCCTGCTGACTTCAGAGAGTGAAACACACACCAAACACAACCACTCATTTCATCATTTCCTCCCATATGAGTATAAATTCCTGCTCCGACTCTAGCACTCAAGGACAGGTATCTAGAAGTGCAAAGGGAGGAAGCTCTGTCTCCTCTTCTGGTGGGAACAAACTGAAGAGGCAGGGAAACAGCAAAGCCTCATTTCACAGTTTTCTGCTAATCAAGGGCAGCAGTACTTTGAGGGAACAAAGAAAAAGAACTGCATCTCAGAAAGGCACCTCAATGGCACAGGAGCTACCAGGGCTGCTCCTGGCAGGCAGGGCTCAGCTGAATTTACTTCTCAAAGATTTAGTAGCTGTGTAAACGACAAAGTAAAATCAACACACTTTCTCCAATTCCCTTCCCCCACAATTTATATAACATATTTAGTATTTTACTTCATTAAAAAATCAAATTGAAATTACTTAATGCACAAATTAGAAAAAAAACACTCAGTACTGATTTAGAGAATACAGGCTGCAGTGGAGAAATATTAGTAAATTTTTCACAACAACAACGAGCAAGTGAAAGCTGCAGAGATAATTTATGGGAATCTCCAAAGCCATTTTAATAGTATCTCTCATAAAAAATTAATCTGCAGAAGTTAGCAAGCATGACACAGAGGAGGAGAACCAGTGGACTGGATAGAAGTTGGCTGAGGGATAAAAGGGAAAGTTTGCCAGCCACAGAAAATGAGGACTCTGTTTGCATTTTAAAATTGAATCGTCTGTTTTTTCATCCAGTGCTAAAGACTTACATTACAAGCAAAAAGAAGCAGAGAGACTTCCCTACAAGCCTATGAAGCAACATGGATTGTTACTTTAAAAGGAACAAAATCAAACCCACATAACAATAAAGCAGAAAAAAAATCAACAAAAAGCAACAACGTTTATGGTTACATTCTGTCACTCCAGAAGAGAGATTTCAAGGAGGGGGCAGAAACCTGTGTAATAGAGGCCATAAAGCACGGTTTTAAATTAACTGAGAATTCAGCCAACCTTGACAACTTAAACAGAAGGTACCAAATCTGTCCTTTTCCTTCACTGGAGCTGTGCTATTTGGTTCACGTGAGAATCTCAACCAATGTCAATTTCATTTTGGCACAAAGGATAATAATTGTATTTATGATACATCCCTCCAAGGCAGCATGCAAGATCACTCAAGCAAGTTAAGATATGCCATAATACATGAAAATATTTAATATATTTTAAACCTGTACTTACTATTTTTCACTTCAGTAGAAAATTTGCAGCCACTGTAAAGCACTATAGCGTTTCGTCTTACGCGATTTTATTGATGCAACCAACTGAACAAACGTGTTGCTCATTAATGTAACAAGAGGAGTACTTGCTTACACACTTGCTTACCTCATCACACTGCTGCTAATTACTCAAGGGCCAGTCTTCACCTTTATTATCCTCTCCCTGACTCTCAGCTCTTGGGTCCCGGCTGCCTGGTAGTAATTTGAACCTCAAGATATCAATACAGAAAGAAATACTGTGGTGCCACACTCTAGTGAGAACAGGGACACAGAGCAGGACGAATGACAATGCAATTGGTGCGGAACAGTCGGGGGAACATTTGGTTCAGGATACACTTTGAGCCTGCTCTGGTGATATCACAGACCCTGTCAGCAGATTGTCCATCACTACCCAAGGTGGTGGCTCAGTTGACAGCAGGGACACTGAAGGTCCCAGTCCAGCTTTGCCTCTCAGCTGGTAGAAAGCAAAATTGGAACCAGTGCCTTCAAATTCCCCTGGGCTAAGTCTGAAACGAAATTCTCTCAATACCCAAACTGGCTCAAAATGAGTAGTGCACAGAGAAGGGCCCCCCCTTCCCCCTGCCCTTCTCTCCCCCTCTTCTACAGCATTACCGAACAAGGTGAACGCTCACAAGGCAGCTCCACACAGAGCTCACCACAAGCTCAGGGAATTCGCTAAGAATCTGAACACATCTACAGCTCAGGATCCTCCACAGATTCAGTCAGCATTTGAGTCCACCTCAACTAGAATTAAGTCAGAATTGGGTGACTTTAAGCCAAGGCACTTCTAACTTGCATACTTAAGCACTCGAGGATCTTGTGTTTCAAAACAGAAGCAGCACCAATTTTTTTTAGAAACCTCTACAGGCCGTGTGGTATTTGAGAACCGGCATTCCCATTCTCCGAGATTCAGACAACTAGTATAGACCCATTAACTGTGTATGCACCAAAGAGGACTGAAAAGCAATACATTAATCCAGGACTTTGCAATCCTGGAAACCACAGCTGATCTTTTGGGGATGTCTCCTTGCACTCTCCAATCCTCCTTGCAATAACTGACTCACAAACTCGCCTCACCATACTTCACACTGTGTGAAGGTTGCTGCTACCCAACTGAGGAGGCAAGGCTGCTGCTGCCACCTTACACACTCTTTACCAGATGTTCACAACTCTTGAAGGGCAGTATGAGCAGCCAAGGTGCCATGACACGGACCTGGCCGGGTGGCAGAGTTTGCTACAGTAATACTTCACTGCTGTAGTCTACACACCATCTATCACAACTATGAATAGTCCTAGAAGACCTAAAAAAAATCAAGGAAACGGTCAAAATGTGGTGATAAGCATTCTTGTTCAAACTGTTATTTTCAACATTGAGAAAGTAGCTATAGCTTTTATAAACATCAACATGAAGACATAGATTTCTTAGGGTGATCACTTACTCAAGAGTCTGAAGTTCATGTCTTGTCTGGAACACTGAAAGAGTAATATATAGGGTATAATCCTGGATTTATAACAATTTTGAACTGAACAGATAGAGAATTAAGCTTACAGCAATTTTAACACCCTCAGATTCTGTTAATTGCAAATAAAGGAAATCTCTCGGGAGCCGTCCTGGGCAGCACATTGGGTTCGTTAGTGTAAAGGTAAGGTAAGTGTGAATAGCAAGGACAGCGGCCTCTCTTATTTCTTACAAAACAAAACTGTAGATGAGCAACATGCCATAGTTCATGTACCACAGAAAACACCATGGTCTTCTGGGTTTTTAATGAGATCCCTTTTCAAAGTCCAAAACTGTAAACTAACTTATGGCCCCAGTTCACTTGCATTTGCTGTTAGACAAAACGTAAAGCCAATACAGCTGATACCTCGCTTCGCAGCAAGGGCTTTTCATAGCCCTAACTAAAAAGCCTTTTTTCACCCTTACTGGTAATATTATAGATCTTATTCAATAATTAAATCTAGATTCCCCCTTCCTGCTGTTGCTGACGACAATCACAGGTGATAGAAACAACAGGTGCTTTGTTTTTCCTGGGACTTTGAAAAATTAAGGGTCAGTGAACCAAGGAGCCCTCAATTTGCTTGTGTACCTTAAAAATAAACCTTGGTCTGCAAAAGCCAAATCTGTATCATATGCATTGCTTCAGAGTGCAACCGATTTGAGACATTTTTACTCCGGTCTGCAATTTGACACTACAGTGCAGAGCAGAATAAAGCAATAGACTTGGAAAAGCTATTTATAGTGCATATGCCCCAAGGAGATATAGCTAATAACTAATTCATTTCACATCACACATTTGAATGCAATATGAAAACTTCCCAGTTTCTTATCAGCACAGGAGAAAAGACCCCACTGTGGCGTTCTTTAAAATAATTAAGGATTCTTTACCAAAACATTTTAATCAAACTAAGTCTCCACAGCAGTCTTTTCTTTCCCTGCCTTATATCAGTTTCCTTAAGAGGTCTGTGTCTATTAAAGTTTTGATAAAAGCATTTCTCAACATAGCAGTTTCCCAAGCTATTAAAAATGACGCTCCTTTTCCTAGATAACACACTTGTTTATCAAATAGTTTTCTACAAGCTGGATTAAAATCCAATATATTATCTGTCATATCAACAGGAAATAAATGGAACAATCTGCTAAAAAATTCAGTGAGCAAAGCAACTGTAGTATCTGCATGAGGAGGTTTTGCGTTGGTTTAGTTTTTTGTTGCAGGAAAACCAGATCAGCTAAGTATTATTCTGTGGACTAGATAGCTGAATATTTTATTACAAATGATTAAGAATTAAACAACGGATAAGATAGATAGATAAGGGTTTGTAGTACTCGAGAGACGTCAATAACCACATTGAGCTTCCCTTCTGCTGCAACTGTGGCAGAAACAAAGCATCAAGCAGACACAATGCTCAGTGCAATGACAGCCTTCTAATTTCTCCACACCCACAATTTCTGTTTTCTTTTTCTCTTCTTCTACACGTTGACACCAGGTGTTATAACAGCTTGACTTCAATGAGAGCGTCCTAACAGTGTGGTTTCAGCAAATACTGGTGCCAAAGTTGTATCATAAATAAACCGGTAGGGGATGCTGCAAGGAGCCCCAGCTGGTACTCCGCAGGAGCTACTACTGTCATGGGACTGTGCTAAGTCTAAGAGAAAAATAAGGTTCCTTGTGAGCAAAAAAAAACCCCAACCTCAAAACAACAAAACCCACCAACATCATAGACTATCCTTGTGGCTTAAAAACTTAGCAAACAATGACTCAATATTTAACCCAGGCCTTCTGTTACTTTATAATTAAAAGGCAAGAGTTTTCTTAACAGGTTTTATGCTTTAATTTTAATTAATTGCTATATGAAACAATGTGAATTAACTCCACCAATTTGTAATTCAGTGCCCCTAGGGCCCCTAGCTTTTACTGAGTAGCATGACAACATCCTAATTTTATTTTTACCACCGCAGAAGGAGCGTGAAAATTATTTAAAACACGCGTTAAACATAAAATGTAACTAGATATTGCAAGCTTACACAGTCGTTTATTTGTATTGTAGGTTCAGTGAAATTGCTAGGAAACAACAGGGAAGAACACATATATACACATCCTAATTACTTATACATAACTGCCTTTCCATTTAGCAATCTGTTATCAAAAGCAGTTACCTTATAGATGGAATGCTTTCTTTCAAATTTATCAGTCATAAAGTTTAATGGGTAAAACCTGGATAAATATATTCTAAATCCCTAATTAAATTTAAGCGAAAGAACGCAGACGTCCTTCAATAACCCTTAAGGCCTTTTAGGGTTTGGGGTTTTTTCCCCTATAGCAGAATATTCTGACAGCATTACAGAGTACTGCTCAGGGACAGGTGAACATCCATTTAAAGAATCAGATCTTTTTTAGACTGTAAAAAGATACACTACTTCGTATGCATGTGTGTTGATTTTATTTAGGAAACACAGAGGAGTCGATCTGAGATTTGCTCATTTTTAGGTTGGGGGAGTGATTCTGTTGAGTTGGGGTTTTTTGTTCTGTTTTCACTTTTGCTGTTTGTTCATTTCATTATATTTACTGTATTACATGTTTATTGACCATGTGCTTTAGTCTAAATCATTGTATTAGTCAGAAAAGAAATATGTCCCCATCACAGGGCAATGGAGCAACAATGTATTGATGACTAAGATTATTAAATCAAGCTATCTAAATTATACTGGCAAAAAGCAGATAACAAAAAGTTGCAAAGTGTAGTTATAAGAGGACTTAAAATTAACTACTAAATAAAATAGCATCAGCTGCTTACTTTTTCAGATTTTAGAGTGAGCTAGAATATGTCCAGACTACATGCTACACAACAACATGCAAAGACTCCACACAACGTCTAAACACAGAAATCAGCTTAGCCGTTTGGATTTCTAAATACATTAAGATAAGGGTACAACATCCGCTATGGGCAGTGATTGTCACTTTTTAATTTTTGCTCACACAGTATTTAAAACTTTGAAGAGCAAATGTGCTACCTGGTCATTATACTAACTCTGTAATCATGACTTCTCCCATCCTCTAAGTGGCAGATGACTTTTTTTAACGTAATCTTCATTAATTGCTACCCCAATGTAAACTCGCTAATGGCTTCATTACACAAATAGGTGAAGAAATAAAACCGAAATAGAAAAGAAGAAAATACTAAAATGAAGTGACTAACAGTAGTATTGGATATAAGCTTTTCTGTGTTTTGTTCAAAGGTCAGAATTCTCTGTTTTCCCAAGGAAATTGCAAGTATTTCACTTTTAACTTATATAACAATGGAACAGTGCATAAATGTGTGAAGTTGCCAGAAATGTAAGTTCTTTAGTCATTAAAATTGTGTATTTTAATGGCAAAAAAACACAGCACTGCATAATCAAAGACGCATAACAGCACATCAGGGTTTTGGAATCTTTGATTATGCAGTATGAGACTGCTCGTGTTAGCACCATCTCCATAATACCGAAAAGTGAAAAGAGCAAGAAGAGAAGGCTAAGAAGTGATCTCCTCCTGAAGTGTATTTACAACCACTGCCCTGCGAGGGAACACGGTTACCGATCATCCTGTCTCCCTATGATGTACCAATACGGGATCCTGATGTGCCAGTACATCAACTTGTCAGAAGCGGCCAGAGCAGCATTAAATAGCAGCGCAGCGAGCAAGTGTTCAATGACATTACAGTGCTGAGCGTACATAAAAGTTCATATCAGTATGCCGCTGCTGAAGAACCATCACTTTAGCTGCTAACCATGTTTGTTGTGTTTTTAGATGGGAATGCAGTGAGATAAACTGAACCACTACAAAAGCAACACTGCATTATATTCACTCCTCGTATAGAACAGGGCAGAATAACAACAGTCCTGCCGCCTGCCCATGGGTGTGAGGAACTGAAGCCTCATTTAGAAACCCTCCATGGTGCCAAATTCATGCTCTTGTCACGAATTTCAATGAGATTTAAAGATCTACTTATTCCTGGTTTTCTGCCTTATCTCCTATCAAGTTTCCCACTCTGCACCATTTCATCAATGCAGCAAATCCATTAGGCCCATTCGTTGCGGAGATCTTTGACTACATGGACTGCTCTTTCTAAATGGATCAAATTTACCTTCTGTATTAAATCCATGACTGTATTAGTAACTGCTTTATCTCCATAGAATCCCTTGTATTAGCTGAAAATCCAAATTAACTTTTCTCTCCTTACATTGTAAGGTCTCTCTGTGTTAGTGTGTGCTTATTCCATTAGCAGAGCCAGTCTTCTCCAAAACCAACTTAGAGATTTCTTCCATTGAACACTTCAAATCTGCATCCTCTCCTACTTGCTTCTGATGATATTCATCCTCAGCCCTTTGTGCTGAACAGTTGGAGCTAATAAGATGATCTTTACATCATTGTGCTCTAGCTCAAGCTAGTGTCTAGCTGGAGTTATTCAAAACATTTAATTATATGTGAAGACTTTTAAAATAAAGGGAAAACTTTTGGGCCAAGCTTTCAAAAACAATGATAGAAGAAACTCATTTGCTATGACCATTTTTCAAGATACCTTTCTATACATTTAATTAATGAATTGAGTGACTACTAAGCTAAAGTAAAATTAGCTTGTGATTATCAGCTGAATACAAAAGCAGCTGACAAAAAACACAAGCAAATTCCCAACTCTTCCTAACTTCTGGGTACTTGACTTCATTAAACATGTTTTTCATGTAACATGTCCTTTAATTTGAAAATTAAGTTTCATTTAACATGTTTTTCAAGGACACAAAAATGTCCCTGGGTCTCCAGTATTTCTAAATTCTGTAATTAGGGACTATTAAATCCCTTTCGTTTATTAGCTGGATTTTAAAACTTCAGCATCTTACTACTGTTACAGTACTATCTGTACTAACAGAAATCTGTCATCCCACACAAGCCCTAGTCTTGCTGCAATGTGTAGTTAAGGAGAGTGTGAGCCATTCTCCTCTCCTTTATCAGGGGCTGGAGGATAGCCTCTCCACATACAGCACTTCCACAGCAGGCATCAAACTCCAGAGCCTTATGGCAAAGCCTACAGTTAGCTTCAATTTCCTTTGCCAGTTCCCAAATATTTCCAATGTGGTGTCCACCGTTTCTCTTGTAGGAGACGGAACCTCTCTCAAGGCCTTTCCTGTTCAGAAATTTATTTTGTAGGCAGTCAGAATTTTCCTAAGGATTGTGAATAAAGAAGAGAGAAGCATGATACTTTATAACCTAAAACCATCATTAGATAACATCAGAACTTCCTAGAACCAAGTAAATGAATTTATGTCACCCAAGTGCTTTGACCTGCTAAATGCTGAATAGATAGATACACAACAGATATAAAGACTTATCACAAAACACTGACGGTGGACAAGGAAGGGAAGCATTTGACACAGATCACTACAGGCCAACTGAATGTCATCATAGACACTATCACAACCCAGCAAACAAAGATGTACTCATCTTCCTGTTCCACTAATGATACGCACAGAAAATTACCAATTATCTGTGTGCCAAAGGTGTGACCTGTTTCTGTCAATTGAAAAGACAGACATATTCTTCAATTATTTGCTGTATTATACTAATTATTTAGGAGAATTATGGGAACCTTTCATTAACCTCTCAGCAAGTACATATATTTTAAAAGAATTATATTAAAAATGAGAACCATCTGTAGACCAACTCTGCAAGGTTGAATGCCAGTGGCATTCATTCTTTAAATCTAATATTCTTTTGCCAGACAACAGAAAACAGACCTTATGTAGCAATTGCAAAGCCATAGCCATATGCAACTCAAATTCTGCGTGACCTACAGACTATTTTATTGTGGTCAGCTGATGATTTAGGCTATGGTTGCTATAGGATCTTCCTTAGCAAGACCTGGACATTCACAAGGGGCCAAATGTGCCAGCCAATCTGAGCTTGCAACCATCCGTTCCAGACCAAGTACTCACCCAAGTACTTTGTGCACTAGGCAGAAGCCACTGGCAGGTTTTGTATCTGGGCACACCACCAACATAAGAATAAAGCTCAACATTTGAAGATGGAGGCTGCAAACAGCCGCAGCCCGACATGCACCATGAAGGAGCTGAGAAGACACACACAGGAAGCATTTCCCCCCATCTTTAGCCAAAAGAAAAGACAGCTCTGAAGTCTTCCGACTCAATATCTAAACCATGTAACAATCAAAATTTTAATAGCCTCTGTGCAATTAAATTAATATTCAACCAATGTCATGCTCAAATAAAACAATTTAAAAATATGCTTAATCAGTCTCAATTTTTAGATGTTACGGAAAATCCAAGCAGAGCAATACATTCTGTTGGATACCAAAGTCTTTTAAAATGTGAACCAACACCACCACTCCAAAAACATCTTGAAAGTGGTAACGTTCTGTGTCATTAAAGTTATATCCCCTATAGTTCAGAAGAGATACAGGTAGGAGACAGAAGATTTTTGCATCTAAAACAAAAGCAAAGAGAAGTTCTGACCTCAGAAAGCAGGCCAGTTGGCACTGAGATTGCTTGCTCATTCCAACAGCTAGCTGAGATACCAAAGCAGATATAAAGAAACCTAAAATTAACTATCATATAGAATAGTACTTTATAGATCTATTTATTATTTTGATGATACAGTTATTATTTTATAGTCAAAATCTATGCTTTGTTAGAACATAGCCTGTTTTCATTTTATGACTGCTGAGCATACAAAGTAAATGGAAAAAATATATGTCAAAAAAGGAAGTGAAGTTTTGTTTTAGGTTTTCACTTTTTTCTTTTCCATGGGTCATAAAACCAAATAAAGTTGTGCTGCCAACAGTCCCCCTGTCTACCTGCCACTGAAGGCAAGTTTGCAAATCTCAGGAGAGACTAAGTTTCCCACCAAGCTGCAGGCTCATAAGGAGCTGGCAACATCAAATGCCAGAGCCAGGCCAGAAGTCCCTTTTAAGTAATTTTTTTGAGAGTACTGATGAAAAGATACTCCACAACAATGGGGACAAACCGTACTGTCACAACTACCCAAAAAGCAACAGAATCAAGAGTCAAATGAGATCAAAAACGGTTAGTATACATGACTGTACCTTGGTCTATCATTTGGAAGATATAATTTATCAGTGCAAACAGTGCAGCTTGTCTACAATATTTAGGGCTAAACCCAGATGGATTCAGTCAAGGAAATCTGAGGATTCTAGATGCCACCACAGCCGCCTTGCGCACAAGCTTCCTTATAGCTTTCCCTAAAAAACAAAGAAATTCAAGACAAAAAAATGGTGAAAACTTTCCTCATCTAAGGATAATTTTTCAAGCAGGAACAAAACTGTTGTCCCTGTAAACAAGCAAGCACCTTGTTCTCCCAATCACTTTCAATAGCAGAAAAATACTTCCTCAGTGGACATTCCCAGACATACAACAGTGTAAGTCACAAGCTGCAGCCCATGTCTTTCTAGCTCCTATATTCACTTCCATCAGCGCAATTAGCTGAGACTCAAGAGAATTTCCTCTCTCATACTCCTAGCCCCTAAGAAGTTAAGTACTATTTTTAGAATTACCAGGGAGATGCTGATAGCTCAGTCCTGATTTAAGTCATTTAAATAATTCCTTCAAAATTCCTTAGAGTGTGAAACCCATTGTACAGCTGTTGAAGGGATTCAACTCAGATTAATCAGTTTACCCTCCATCAAGAACAGTTCAACAGAATGCTTGTTGCAGCAAGGTTTTAAGAAGCATTAACTGCTTCAGTCAATAAAATTTCAAATGGGCCCCAGAAAATCAGTCTACAGGATCTAGAGAACAGGTGCTCTTTCCCTTTTAAAGGGAGGATCTTCCTAACGAAAAATGAAAAAGTGATAAGGAAAAAAAAAAATAAATCACACAAGCATAAAATAAAATGCTCTATTTCAGAGAAATAAACTGTATTACTGTCATCAGAACATAAGGAGAGGAAGCTAAGGAACCCATTTTATATTAATATTGGTATTCAAAGCAAAGCAGCCCAAACTATCAACTCCTCATCCCAGGTCTGTATAGCATCAAAGAGAAAAACTTCATGGATCCGTGTGGAAATATATTCTCCATTTTAATCTGTATCTTTCACTTTTCTTCAAAAGCCTTTCTTTTCTAGAAGATACATTGGAAAGCAAATACATACAAGTACTGAATAGGAAAAAAAATCTATTATACATGTCAGGATGATTTCAATGCTTATTTACCCATGCTTATATTTAAATTTGCAGAGCTTTGAAATTCAGAAAGATGAAGTGCTGTATCAAAGCAGTCCTTTTTATGAAGGCATTTGTCATTATGCAAATCTAGTCCAGATAGCAATCCATTCAAGTTAGTTACTCAGGTGTGTATCTGCATGCATCCTACTCCAGATGAGTTTTCTCTCTACTTATATTTGCACTATTAAAAGCAGTACTTTTAATAAAATCTGAATCAAGCCCACAGTATTCTTTTGGTGGAAATGGGGCAAGTTCTCTGGGTATGTAGACCATCATATCTCTATCAAAACTTCCAAAAGGAGTGGAGCTACTATACGTACACCAGCAGGGGACCTGCAAAGATTCAGTATAAGCAAAGAACTATTGGTATGTGTGTGCAACATGTGAAAGGTAAATAAAGTGACATGTAGCAAGCCATGTCTTTGAACATCAGAACAGATCAGAGCAGAGAGTATTTTTTATATAACCAAATTTAAATACATTTCCCATCTCTTACATTGCACTTTCCTTAAAAAGACAAAGCTCTACTAAATGAAATCCTGGTCCCTTATGACTTGCATTACAAGCTGGGCAGCAAGCAGACATAGGCACTTAGTCAAGGGCAATGTCTAAGTGAAGTCATATAGGAATATACATGTACTTTAACTGTGATCCTGAAAACTACTAAAATTGATATCTTGTATAGATGTTCTCGCAAAAGTATTAAAATGCAGGGGCCACTGCAGAAAATACTTTCAAGAGCTTGAATATTCTTGTCTTCTTTCTGGCTTAAAAATTTTAGATGCTCAACACTTTTTAAATTATATGATCAATGATTGTGGTGCTTGGAAAAAGAATAAATTAATTTATCTCTAGATCATCTGTGCCACCACTGAAAGACCTCATCTTAGCATTTATTTGCAGCAGACAACTATACAAGAACTCTGGCAAGTCATATTTCTGTCATTTCACTGAGTCATTTGTTGAGGTTCTTCACTTCTACATTTCAAACCATTTTCCCTTAATAAACTCACTATATCCCTGTCACCAACTGAAAACCCAGACCAAAGACAGTAATTGTCAGTCAAATACTGGCAATGTGCTTATGAGCACTTTAATTTCATAACCACCTTCAGAATGATTTCCACAGTATTATTAATACCTGCAATGGTTACAAATTAGCATTACTTTTCGTAAGTGCCCTCTATACTTTTTGAATGCAAGCCACCAAAAAGCTATGTCCAAGAAGAAAAACGCTCATTCTTTGCTCTCCCTCATCTATTTACAAATTTATTTCTAAATGAAGATAAGAACCAATATAAAATATCCCACATTTATTATAGGGCAAAACTATCTGCCATATTCTAATGACTACAATGCTATAATGACTGCTGGTCATTCGTAGATATCTTGTAACTTAGTGTATAGCTCTTAAAAATAAGTAAAAGAAAACTAATAAATGATGAAAAGCTCATCTAATAATAAAAAGCTCATCTGGAAACATCTGAAGACAAAACATCAGTGAACTGTGCCATTAAAATGTGTTTGTAGAAAGAACACATGCTTAAAAACTCCATCACCTGGATGTATGGGTTTTATGTTCTCGGACATCCAGCGGCAACTAACAAATGTGAAACACCACCTACGCTAAATTTGGCCATCCAAAACCATAAACGCTAAAAAAATATCTCGATCCATCCAGATTTTTCTAGGGTTTTCATTTCACTGAAAAACGTGGGAGTTTGTCCCATGAGTATGTGTTTAAAGCTTAGATTTGACATAAATAAAAATTAATAATTGACCTAAAAAGTCTTTAGCCTGTTTAGCTAAACAGTCAATGGGGAGCTCTCCATGTTCCACTTGTTAGGATGCAGGAATCCCACTGTAATAAATTAAGACTTACTACTTATTATAAATAAGGAAGAGTTTTACTCTTTCTCTTAGTTTACTGTGACAAGTCTTCTTTGTTGTACTACTATCTTGGAGGGTGGATTTTTTATTCAGTTTGATGAGCTGATGCACATCTTCCTCTTGATGTCTTGCAAAGTCATGTACCGCATGCTTAGAAACCTGTATTTCCTGAACATCACAGCTGCTTTACTATTCTGGTGGCATGTACACAGCATGCTGAGGTTTACCTGGAAGTCCAGTGACAATGAGGAATTCAAACACTGAAATGGAGCTGTTACAGAGGTGGAAAAAGTTCATGCTCTGTACCAGCATCATTTAAAGCCCCTCCAAGATTCAACTTCATCGTTCAGTTACTATTCTTATTCCAACTCTTGGTAAGCAGGAGATGGTTTTGCTCATACTCAGTGACAACAGATATCATTATTCACTGCCAGCATTTTAGTCCACAGTGGGACATTATTACCTGCATACAGAAAAAGAAGGGATACCACATGAGGCTCTGGGAAAGAAAATGAAAGCTCTCATGACACTTCTGGAAGTAATAAGCAAAGGCTTCTTCAGTAGATCCTGCTATCCCCTGGGAAAGGATTGTCCCACTGTATTGCACACAGCACACAGACAAAAAGCATTCCTAGAGTAAATCTTTACTTTTTTGTCTAGTTATTTCCAAATATGTGTTTTCACATACTTAACAGTTGCACTGTCTAGATTTTGACGGCCTTTTAGCATGTAGCACTGTCTTTACAAGCGTAATTTCTAGTGATTTCTAAATTGGAATTTAAAAGTTTTATTTGTGGAATAGCCATGACTTCTGAAAGAAGCTTTTTTGCACAAAAGAAGCAGTATCTTATATTGTCCTGCTGATATAGTTGCAGACGAGGTGGGGAGGAGAACAACCTTGTCTTCAAGCAGACAAGAGCTTCTTAAAAACTGGAGAAGACTCGCAAAAGTCCATCCTCCCCTTTTTGGATAGTTCATCTATCAGAATATGCCTCTCTCTAAATACCTTGTCTTTCTTTTGTCCTTGGATCACTGCAGCTAAGTATCAATCAGCACCGTTATGACTTCTACATTATCCAGCAGTCTTCCAGAATTTTCTGATTAGCCAAACAGCAACACTAAAATTGAGAAGACAAGCAGCAGAGTCCAGTAATCTTCCACTAGCAAATAATATCCTGTCAGAAAGATACTTTCAATTTACTAACACAACAAAAAACAATAAAAAATGACCATAGAATAAAAATACCTGATAATTTTTTAACTGGAAACTTCTGATGCCTTTGGGGTGATAAAACAACATAGCGAAATTAGCCCAGTGATTCAATTTTTATTATCATCCTGCAAAAGCACTACTGCTATTACCACCATTACTAGCATTTAGTTACACATTAGAATATATACCATAAACACAGACTGTGGTAAATATTTTCTTTAAACTCAAATTCTGTTCTCCTAACCTCTATAGATTTTCAAGCCAACAATAGCTGCTCTTTTGATTACAGCTCTACCCTGTGTGACCGATTTCTTATTCTGGTCTGAATCATCACAAAAGCAACCCGATTGGTTAACAAAAAAAAAAAAAAAAAAAAAAAGCTGAATACCATAGCAACTGGCTCGCAGCCTTGCTAACGTGCAGGAAGCATTTTTTTACTCGAACAAGAGCTACAAGTGAAAACACTAGACCAAAAGCAGATCTGGTGTAACAGCAACAACACAACAGAACCACAAAAGTTGATTAACCCCTCCCCAATCTCTTCCCCATAATACCTTTTGGGCAGCAGCAAATCTTCAGGTTCTTATTACAATACAGTACAGGGAACAAGGAAAAATGCGTGCTATGGTATTGATTCTGCATATGTATCTAGACACTGCAGACTCTGCGCCAAAACATACACAATTAAGTTTTGAAAAATCAAGTCACGGAAGCGGAACAATATTAGAGCTTGATTTTTATTTTTAATTAATAATCGTATCACTCCATAATTAAAAGGATTAGAAGTTTCTAAAGAAACATCCCCAAATACACTTAACTAGACATTGTCCAAGTTAGGGACTACTTTTAGGAACACATCAAAGTAGCCAAGATATTGATAATAAAGACAATCACTTAATGACAATACCCTCATCAGGTCTATAAGGAACACACTTGAAGTAGCATACTGCTCTGGAATAACAGTAAGAGTTTGCGTTGGGTTTGTGTGGCAAGATTTTGGTGGTGGAGGGGCTGCCGGGGTGGCCTCTATGAGAAGAGACCAGGAGCTGCCCCCATGTCAGACAGAGCCAGTTCCAGGTGGCTCCAAGACAGACCCACTGGTGGCCAAAGCTGAGCCCATCAGCGACACCGGTGGCACTTCTGTGATAATGTATTTAAGAAAGGGTAACAAAGCTGTGACACAGCAGCTGTAAGAGAGGAGTGAGAAAACGCAAGCAAAAGAGCCCTGCAGACACCAAGGTCAGTGAAGAAGGAGGTGCTCCAGGTGCCAGAGCAGAAATTCCCTTGCAGCCCATGGAGAAGACCATGGTGACGCAGGTTGTCCTCCTGCAGCCCAAGGAGGACCACAATGGAGCAGATACCCACCCTGCAGCCCATTGAGAATCACACATCAGAGCAAGTAGAGGTGCTCTGAAGGAAGCTGCAGCCCATGGAGAGCCCACACTGGAGCAGGCTCCTGGTAGGAGCCGTGGCCCATGGAGAGAAGCCCACACAGGAACAGGTTTTCTGGCAAGAACTGTGGCTTGTGGGTGACCCACACTGGAGCAGTATGTTCCTGATGAACTGTACCCCATGGAAAGGATCCACACTGGAACAGTTCTTGAGGAACTGCAGCCCATGAGAAGGACCCATGTTGGAAAAATTCGTGAACACTGTATCCCCTCAGTGGGACCCATGCTGGAGCAGGGGAAGAGCATGAGGAGAAGGAGCAGCAGAGACAAAGTGTTACGGACTGAGCGTAACCCTCACTCCCCATCCCCCTGCACTGTTCAGGGGTGGCAGCAGGTCACAGAAAAGTCAGGAAGGACAAGGTGAAGTTGAGTCTGGGAAGAAAGGGGGTGAGGGGAAGGTGGTTTTAGTTTGGGGTTTTTTTGGTCACTAGCCTACTATATTTTTAATTAGCAGTAAATTAATCTTTTCAAAGTTGAGTCTGTTTTTCCTGTGACAGTAATTGATGAGTGATGTCCTTCTCCTTTCATCTTATTTTCTTCCCCTGCCCTGCTAGGGAGGGGGAGTGACAGAGCAGCTTGCTGGGCACCTTGCAGCCAGCCAAGGTCACCCCACCACAGAGTTCTTTCGTTTGAGGAAAGCTGAAATCTCTCCCAGGCAACTGAAGCTATGATGTCTTTGCTTTGAAGCAGATGTGCCCATCTGTCCTAGGTCAGCTATAACCGGTTTTCAGCACATTGCACAGTGAAGAATTACAGTCCTGTCTCTTCTCCACCATGTTTGGGGTGGCTTGGACTCTGGAGACTCTGTTCCACTCCATAAGGACCTTCACTGAATTTGGCTTTATAGGCCAGGAGAAAAGTCAGCTCTGTTCTTTGTGCATTGTTTAAGAGGCATTCAAAACCTGCTATGAAGTAACATCAAGTCAAAAGAACCAGGTACAGCCCCCGCAGTACAGCTATCTTAACTGCTTTTAATATTTAGGGCTCATTTTTAAACTAAAAAAAGTCCGCGTTAAGTACATAACTCCACAGTATCAAATTCATTTACTTGATCTCTATAAGCATCATTCCTGAGCTTTCACTGGGATTAAGGAGTGCTATAAGCCACCCACACCTACAAAAATCCAAACACTTTTTGCAGTTGAAATGAGGTGAAGAGCTTTACTTTGGGTTCCTGAATCTGAAAATAGTGGCCTGATTTTCTGTTAATGAAGTAATGAACTATGGGGTAATATTTTTCTTAATATATATATATATTTTCTAACTGACAAAAAATGGCCACAAAATTCTTAAGGCCTTTTGACCCTCAAACTCATGCAGTCTCATAGGGAGTTTATAATCCCAAGAAACGCTTTCATCAGAGACCACTGACGTTGAATTCACAAAACATACTTTGTTTTTTGAAGGTGATTTCATCACACTGGTAAATTGCTTGACATGTTCCACTCATGTTGCTGAAAATGGGCACATTTCTGTTTTGGTTTAGGCCTCTCATGTATCATAATTCAGACATCAAATCAGCCTAATTGTAATCATACATTTGTGCTCAATATGTACATATCTCAAAGTATGTCCGTATTTATAATACAGAGGGTGTATACAGACTTTGTTATACGCCAAGAACTATGTTCCCATCTCAGAAAGTATGCATGTCCATTTGCTTTATTTTAAAGTCCCATTTTTATTTAAATCACATTCTGTAAAACAGTGCAAAATTCCCAAGTTTGGT
The DNA here is from genome assembly GCA_017639485.1 of Pluvialis apricaria. Taxonomy (NCBI): domain Eukaryota; kingdom Metazoa; phylum Chordata; class Aves; order Charadriiformes; family Charadriidae; genus Pluvialis; species Pluvialis apricaria. The sequence continues at coordinate 29,246,266 of CM030010.1, forward strand.
TCCATAAACAGCATATACTTGTCATTTTGGTACCAAATAGAAGTAAGAAAAGCAGGACAAAGAGAATCCAAGAAACTTAGCAAAGCTACATTCAAAGCTGTAGTCGCCCTTGATTTTAACACACATGCGTTTATAACACTTCTGTTACTCCTCAGACAGGAATGCTTGATGGGCTGATCATAACAGAGAGCTAGCTCTTGCCCATTCCTAATACTTTCAGAATGGGAATTTTGGTTGAGTTTGGTTCGATATACCTTTGTTTTGCTTATAAGGGATGAAGCAAGGAATTTTTTTTACTTGAGCTGCTATCTAGCGATTCACATCGGAAGAACATCACCTGTTTCCTGAAAAACGTGAAATGGTACTCTGTGGTTTGTATCACTCATGCAAGTGCACTGTCCAGAAAAACACCATACATATATGTACCTTGGAGATACTGACATGCTGCTGTAAATGTGGCCCTATCCCATACATGATCAGTTCTCATACCAGTAATTCTATCCAACTTACGTCAATGACAATTTATTCTATTTCCTAAAAATAGTAAAATTGCTCTGAAGAGCTTACACTCTTAAGTCAGAACCCAAAATGAAAGAGAGCAGGACAAGCCAGAAATATGGTTACCCATTCTGCGTACTTAAACACACACGCACTCAGTCTTGCCTATATAAATTAGAAAAATGTAGATCAAGGACAGTAACTTATTATAACAAAGGTCAGACTCAAGGAGGGCCGGGATACAAAATCGTCTTTGACCTCCACTTTGCAAGAATTTTTCCATGCTTAAAGTGGCATGAAAGAAATTACAAAGATGCAGTACTGCAGCAGAGATTCAGTGACTGAAGGACACAGTGGTAAGGCCAGAAAACTAGTGCCTGAGATAAGTTACAAAATGAAAAAGTAACCTAATCAGTAACAGTCATAACAATGGCTCCAGGTGTTTCAAAAACTTTGGAAGAGGGTAACGGAAATGCTCAGAAAGTCAAAGAGAATGCTGCTACTCTGTTACCCTTCATTCACATAGCAGAAAGGCATTACTTGAGCATAAATACTTGTATCATTCTTTTCATAAAATTTATTATGAAAAAATAATTGTTTCATAGACACTATTATCAGGAATTTTAAAAGTAATTTGAACTACCAGGTTTTTTTGTCTTTAAAAAAAAAAAAGAGTAAACTGTTTAAGGATACGTATCTGCATTTTAGTCCAACTGATGAGTGCCTGGAAGCAGCTCATTAATAAGAAGGAAACTCAGTGGTAAGACAGTAGAGACTGTTCCAAATTGTTCCTCCTAGCACATAATACTGCTGATACAGATAGGGCCCAGGAAAACTATTACAAAAGTATTAAACACAAAAGGGGGCATCTTAGCACAAGCACAGTATATTCAGGAAAAAAAACCCAATGTGCCTGGTTACAATCCAGTCACAGGAAAACATCTAAACCATCAAATAGATGTGCAGCACACCAAGTCTTTGTTATTACAGCACTACAATGTAGAACCTCATTCTTTCCCATAATATTTAGACTTCTGAATTCAAAAGTGAGTTGACCTAGGCAGTTCAAGGTGTTCTGCAAACTAGATAAAGATGTTTGATTAGTTAATGTCAGAGGAAGTTAAACCAGGAATTTAAAACAAATGGATCTGCCCAAAAACTCTGTCAAAGGTCCTGGTATTATATGCAAAGGACAGCATCCCTGTAGAAGCATGTAACATTACCCTCTCTGAGAAGCTGTTCACCCCATTATGAAGATGATAAACCACAGGAACGAAGTTAGCCAATTTGCCCAAGGACACCAGTAGAATTAGTAGCTAGCCAAGAACAAGAACTCTTAATTTTATACCAATGAAAAGTCTCCATCTACACATGGGTCGCTAGTATAGATGACAGAGTCAGCGCCATTTCATGCTGTTTTCTGCCGTCCAGTCAAAAAATACAAACAAAACAGATAGTGTGTGCAACACAGTTAGGCAGCAGGTAAGAGACAGAAAAAGGAGAAACAAAGAAAGACAGAAAAGGCTACATGCCTTTACGTTTATTGTAAGTTATTTAGGGTTTGCATCATCTTTGGGACATCTCAGACTCTAAATAACAACATTTAGAATGTGCAGTATTTAGGTGTGCCACTTCCTCTAGGACACAGTTGTTTTCAATAATTTTTATTCACTGCTTGTAAAGTGACATAATACAATCAATGAACTGTAGACATCTTTATCACATTTGCTTTTTGTGGCTTCCGAGATCCATTGTCATAAGGGCTTCCTGTAACCAGTCATCTGGGATGAAAGCAAAAATAAGTCATAGACAACCTTACCTCCAAGTCCATCTCCAGAATCAACCTCATAGATGCTCTCCCCATCCATGTTGTCGTTAGGATGCAGCAGAAAGCAAGATCTTCTTCAAGTGATTTGCTGAGGCTCCAGAAGGAAGCTGAATCCACCCACTCTGCAGCCAGCAAGTGATATCTTTCAAAGAAAAACATAGAAACAAAGCCATTGATCCACTTCTGCTGTACAACAGAGAGGTAATTTAATTTCTCCCTCACATTCATGTTGCAAACAGCAACACAGACTGAAAGCATACAGATCATGTGGGTTCACTTTCTTAAGAATACTCTTACGGTCACTTTAAGTTTAGGTAGAGAGAGCATCTCAGTTTGGCAATGGACTTGATTTGCAGATGAGTGTAAAGAAGAAAAGTGTAAAGATGGGTGTGGACAAAAGAACAAACCCACCTCTTGGCTTATTTAAGACAAAGACAATAAGGGAGCAAAATTTCTTTTCCCTACACTAAGCCTGAATATCTAGCTGGTTTTCTATTACTCTGCTCCAGTGTAGCTAGTTTTTACCACCTCCTTCTCTTTTTGAATAAAAGAGAAATAAATCTCAAGGAATTAAAAAAAGTACTAATGAGTCAGGAAACATCCACGCATCAGTGCCTTTGAGAGGCAAAAAAAGACAAAAAGCAATCAGAACAGCATGGAGTTACTAGAATAGCTTTCCAGCAAGCAGAGAACTGTCATGTATCAGATGCTCATGATCCAGACAGCAAAGCAAGGATGAGCTCCATCACTCATCCCCCCGTGTAAGATTTGCAATCTGATTATTTTTAAAACAAAGGAAAACAGAAACTAAAAGCCATCCGAAAAGATGTGGCTTCTCTCTGCCACAAATGAACTCAGACAGGCCAAGAACATAAAACACAATGAGAGAATGATGATTAAGTACATGAATGATGTGATATATAAAACACAGTTCAGGTACCATTAATAACTTAGAGCTAGTCATGGAGCAATGTCTCCTTGCCAGTTTCAAATGAGCAAATAGCAATTAAGTTTTATTTGCAAGTCTGTGGCCTTCTGTTTTGCTTTTCCATGTCATCAGGATTGCATTCAAATTTTCCCAAGCCAGTGCATTTTATTGAGAGAGTGGAAAAGGCAAAAAAGTTCTGTATGAACATGAACTGCCCTGCATGTTTTGTTCAACTCCCTTCTTCAACTTTCTATCAACAAGTAAGCAATAAATATTATAAACAAACCTATATTCAGACATCAAGTAAAAGAAAATCAATAGTTCAAGTACTATGTCATTTTGTTGATAAAAAGAAGGGCATACCTAGAAGCTTCACACCAGATGACCTCTACTTCTTCAACTTCTTCAAGCATCTTTCTCAGCATCTGCATGTTTTGTCGATTTTCCGCTGGTTGAGCCTGTGTAGGTGTATGCCATGTAACAACAGAGCATGCATGGCACTGCAAAACACTGAGCAGACTTTCCATTGCGTGAAAATTGTAGTATAGCCATCTTACACTCCTGATGCCTCTTCTTAAACTCACATCAGTGATTCAAGGTGTTCTTCTAAAATCAGCATTCATGTTTTTCAGAAGATATGCTACTGCAATTTGCAAAAGACTGAAGACTGAGAAAGGACCCATGATAATGCTGATTTTTAGTGATGAAGTATCCATTGCAAAAAAATTTAGTTTGGTTAAAAAAGAAATCTATACATTTTATTTTAAAAATATGAAAATACTTACCAAATAAATACCTGGAACACAGGTTATAGTATCAAGCTCTGGTTGTATATTCACACCTGAAATATGTATGTTCCAAATGCTGATTTAGGATACTCACAAGAACATTAACAATCGCAGTTCTTGTTTATAAAAGCAAATGCCGTCAAGCAATGAACACTGGATTCCCATGATCAAAAAAGCTCTACTGTAGATGTCACAGGATTTAGTACTCTTAATGGATAAATGCCTCAGATGAGCAAATTACCATATTTTGAGAAAGTCAACCACACCCTTTCAAATGAAAGAACTTTCCTTGCAAGTTTCCTTTTGGAAAGGTCTTCTTATCCTGCTCAGATACTCTCATTGACAACCCTGGGTTTTATGATGATCACTGCAGTCCTTCCCGCACGGTAATACAAAAACCTTGTTTGTATAAAGTAACTGCTGGACTGCAAAGTCTAAAAACTAAACATTGCATTTTTATTCAGGCTTTATGCCTACATATCTGGAGAAAAAAATAACCTGTGCCCAGCATACATACCTATTTCTATGTCTGCTTAGACACAGGTGTTACACAACTTAAAGTGCTCATCCATCCGTAAACAAAAATGTGTCTTCTCCTTATGAAAAATCCATAAAGTGTCCCATTTTGCCTTTTAGTAATGAACTAAATGAAGTCGGTGTGCCTTTATCAAAATCTCTAAGTATAGAAAGTAGTAAATATCAAGACATTCAAAGCATAAGGGCTGATTACTAAAATTAGATATCAGTATTGTGAAATACTAGCATTTCAGTGCAAGATTACTGAGATATTAAGTGGAACCAAAATCTTCATTGCCTAGTTAGAAAATTACTATTATTATTCTTACAGAAAGCTGAGATTTAAAGAAGAGAAACAGAAGAAAAGCTGTTTTTAAATCATTTATTATTTTACATCTATTCCTTCTGAAACAAATTAATTGTTCTTTATTACATGCTTGCTGTCTCTTCCCACTTGGCATCTGCACAAATGCTGCTTTTAACAGCATTTCACTCACAGCTGAACCTTTTTTTGGGGGGCAGGGGATGGTGATGGATACAAAACCCCCTATTGTTCTGTTCCCTGGATATGAAAACTTTTTAATTAAAAATTGAAAGCAAAATGATGCCGCAGTACTGAAATCTAGAGCTGCTCAAATGTAATCACGGCAATGGAGTAACCACAGATGAAGTATGACTAAAGCTGTTTTAAAACAGATAGGACGCACTAATGAGTTTGATACTTCTTAAATTACAGAGCATTTGAAACCTACAGTACCAGGGTCACATAGTTTCATTTTTTGGCAGCCTTTGCTTCTTGCTCATCCAAATCCTTTCCCTTGCTAACACCATAGAGTAGGTCCCATCTTCTACCATCACACCAGAAAGTAAAGCCACCTGGAACCAAATCATCATTTGGTGCTGGCACCTGGTCCTTGATGAAAATGCTATCATGATAAAAAAAGCAATGAACATGTTTGCTTAAGTTCTGTAATCCAAAGTCTTTGTCAGTTATTGGGGAAGTTGTTTCTGATGTTGAGGGAACGGCACATGGAAGGAGGCCTGGGAAGAGTCTCAGCAAGACTAGTTGTTCACAACTTCTGCCTGAGTGCAGTTCGCAGAACCATCCATGTCAGAGCAAGGCAGTGGGTGGCAGGAAGATGAAGTCAAGAATGCATAACTAGATACTACTTGCATGATTTAATCCCCATCCCCCCCCCGAGTGATTAAATAAGCCTCACTGCTGTTTTAACACATGGAAAGAAGTTATATTCCTGTCACGGTTTAACCCCAGTCAACAGACAGGACCGTGCAGCTGCTCGCTCACTCACTCCCCCCAGGTTGGGATTGAGGAGAGAATCGGAAGAGTAAAAGTGAGAAAACTCATGGGTTGAGATAAAGACAGTTTAATAAGTAAAGCAAAAGCCGTGCACGCAAGCAAAACAAAACAAGGAATTCATTCACTGCTTCCCATGGGCAGGCAGGTGTTCAGCCATCTCCAGGAAAGCAGGGCTCCCTCACGCATAATGGTTACTTGGGAAGACAAACGCCATCATTCTGAATGTCCCCCCCCTTCCTTCTTCTTCCCCCAGCTTTGTATACTGAGCATGATGTCACACGGTATGGAATATCCCTTGTCAGTTGGGGTCAGCTCTCCTGGCTGTATCCCCTCCCAACATCTCGTGCCCTCCCAGCCTACTCACTGGTGGGACGGTACGAGGAGCAGAAAAGGCCTTGACTGCTTAGCAACAACACAAAACATCAGTATTTTACCAACACTATTTTCATCTCAAATGCAAAACATAGCACTATACCAGCTGCTAGTAAGAAAGTCAACTTCATCCCAGCCAAAACCACGACAATTGCCAAGGAGATGTGAGAGCCATAGATGAATTCCTGTTATCACTTGCCTTCTTCAGACCAGTGCCCAAGCACTGTACAGTGAGGTGCACAGAATCTGCATACGCTATCCTTGTACTCGCCACGCAATCTCACAACAAACTGGAGGAATCCCCAGCCACAGATACAGTGGTGATCTCTGATCTTTTTGACCTGCCTGAGTCCGAGAAAGCCCAGTCAAATGTGATCCCTTGATCTTTCTGAAATGATCTGGTTAGCCCCTGGCTGCAGATACTGGATTTTGAGGAATTAATCCCCACTAAAGTAATGGAATACTGCCACTGGAGCATATGTACATTATGAAAACATTTGAAAAAACACAAACTGTGTCACAAAAATCAAAATATGGTAAGAATATTTATTTACACACTCCAAACTCTCAGGGAACTTTACAAGTTTAATTCTCCAATTAAAGTCAGAATGATCATAGAGTTTGCTAGATTTTGCATCAAGTGCTGAGATAATAAACATGCCAGAATTAAAATGCAAAGGGAAGACCAAAGCCATCACAGTAGCACACTTCTCTGCTGACTCAGAGACCCCAGCAGTCCCAAACACATTGTAGATGCACTTTTTCAAACAGCATTTCTTACAACATATACCTACATAAGCCCAAACTTCTAGGCTGCAGCTAGACAGACCTTCCCCGGATATACACTACTGACTCCTGTCTGTAAATCTCAGAGGGTCTTTTCAGATACTTTATAAAAGAAATCATTCATCTTCTTTCACCTCCCTCCGTTCTTTTCTCTCTTTGGAGCGCATTGCAGAGGGCACAAATGGCAAGACTGCTTCCCTCTCCCTGCTCACCAGCTTTTTCTATTCTATTTGTTGGAAACACCATTTTTCAATGTTTTGTACTGGGTGTCATTGGAAAATGGTTCCATATGAGAACATACTGGGCATAACAATTAGGTGACTGCAGAGACTGACTTTGGAGCTTTTAGGAACACGTCTGATTGCAAGGAGGATCCAGAAGTAGAACACCATCAGATTTCTAGGGCTATTACGTTCCTATACCAACCTCATCACAGCAGCAGCATAAAATTGATCAGTAATTCTTCCATCTAGTTCACCTGTCTTGGGGCAGGGTGGGGAGAAAAGAAAAAAATCTGAAAATGTGTACTACTACATCATTACAGGGGAGGCTGGTGCCTATTCTACTTCTGAAAAGGTTCTGTTCCTCAAAGTTTGCTGTCAGTTGGATCTACAATGAACCATCAGTGATACAGCTGTACTAGTCCCATGCCTCTGCAGGCAGCCAACCTCACACAAGGAGTCCTGCTCAACTAGTTATTTTTGCTTTCTCTTCATTTCCCTCATTTGTCATTGGAATTTATTTAAAGTTAATGAATCAGTCCAAGATTCTTCATACATATTTAAGTGCTTTTCAAAAAAGAAATCTACATTTTGGAAATGGCTGGAAAACTTGGATTCAGTCAGGCATAACCATGCTTGAGTTAGTCCTGCAGTAATACCCTAACAAGAAGCTTTTCTGACTACCAAGCTTGATAATCATAATTCCTTGCTAACAAGGCTTTCAGTGAGACTGTTTTATTATTCAGAGAAAGTCTGAGTTTAATAGATTCACCTCATTTCACCACAAAGCTGCATTTATTATTTTTTTTTTGAGATGTCTCCATATGGAAATCTCAAGGAAGTCAAAAGGAAGTTCATTATGGACATTTTAAACTGACAAAACCCTCAGTTTTCAATACCTCAAAATAAGCTCCAACTCAAGATTTTGCAAAATGAGATCAAGTGCTAACAAAATGCTGGGAACAGCCATGAAAGGAGATCCATATATTCTAATCCAGCAAAATACAGTTCAGGGAGGGGATAAGAATCAGTACCAACAGATGAATTTCCACAACTTCATTCCTTCAAAACATCCACCTGAATTGGAAAGAGGGATGATTTCTAAGTCCGAGGTACTTCATTTCTGCACATATTTTTTTTCTTAACAAAGTTTATATTTTCAAATAGCTGCATACCTGATTTACCTGCCAAACTGTTTTACCACTCTGATCACACACAGCACTTTGCTTTCCAATCGCTTTTCTTTACATACATGTTGTGACCACTGTGAAGAAAGTTATTTCATGCACTAGTGTACAACAGGGTTGGCAATTCAGCCTCTATTTTAGTATAACAGAGTACCACAAAACATTTGACACACTAGTCTCCTCCTTGTGGGCCACAGCTGTAAGGTACAGTGTGAACTGTGCACTGCAAACCAAGAATTCCCATCAAGCAAACACAATGCTCTCTGTTATCCTAGAAGAATAATTTTGCAATTTGGTTTGTCAGTAACCCTGACACGTGCAGGAACAGTAGAGGCCAAGCTAGTGTTCGTAAAGCCACCTGATGATGTTGATTATGACCTGAAAACATACACTACATATTACGGTTTTGGCTCAAGGCATACTGACTCAAAAATGGAGGGCAGGGGCAGGGTATTATATCAGAAATATTTTCTCTAAAGATATGTCTAAGAAACCAATTTCTGTAACTTGAAATTTATTATATACTCAGCAGGAATATGTGTATTACAGCAAAGATTCATGAAAGAGTTACACATCTTTGACATTTACACAAATTGATTGCTGCACACAGTGCAGCTCCATCATTACCAACACAAAGCACACCTTAAAAAAACCCAAACAAAACAAAACCCCACAACCCACAAAGAACACCTTAAAAACACCCCTGAAACCTCCTTGATTTCAGTGAATTTTCAGTTTACAGTCTAAATACTCCTTCAGTTTAACAAGATGTGTTTCTCACATTAGAGACAAAGCTAACAAAATAGCAGATTTTTCTATTTCTAGTACAACTGTTTATTTCCAAAGCAGTGAAACTATATTCCATTTTGAAACCCATATTCTTCTTGTAATTAGCAATGATTCTAGGAGCATATAGCAAAAACAAGGAACTAATCAACATATTGATCAAAACATGATTTGCCCAAAACTGTACAGAAAATCTGATTTAAAAAAATACGGGAGATATAAAGTAATAACAAAAAAAGAACAAGTGAAATAAAAAAAAATCCTTTAGTACTAGCATGGTTTAACTTAGAAGCCTGCAGCATTTGCTTTCCTTAGGTTTTAGCTGGAGGCCTAAATTAAGCATGTAATACATACTTAAGAGTATTTTCTCATTTGCTTTAATTTTCAAGACAATGTTGAAAAGCTGAATTTATGCCCAGCTGTAGTTTTTATAACCAACCAAGAGAAATTTAGTTTGTATGCTAGAGCAACTGTGGAAATCAATTCTTAATCTATGACCTTGCTTACCACAGCTTGAAGCCTTGCAATAAATAAATGCCTTGAGCCACAAATAAGAAACATTTGGTGAATCAAAGAGACAAATAACACAAATCTATATGTGTATATACAGCATTAGAAAGGTCATATAAAATACAATATTGGCTCTTTTCTTGCTCTAACATAATAATGTTCAAAAGGCAGGACACAGTAATTGGCAGCATTAATACCCAGGTGGTGAACAGTCACAAGTACCTATTTTCTTTTCAAATGACAATGTTGATCCTTTTAAAGGACTTCTTGTAGCCTGCCTGTTTTGTCACTATGGTCAATGCTACAATGCTTAGAAATACAGAATTTCTGAAAAAAATATTTATTTTCTTTGTCCTAGCATATGCAAAGTCTTTCTCTAATGCACATCTAAGTTTCCTTGTGAAATTGCTCAGCGTTTCATCTCTAAGAACAGAAAAAAAAATGTCAGAGCTCACATGTTAACCTGCACTCAGTCACAACCACCCTTCTTTCTAAGCCTAAACTCTCAACTCCTCACCCTATATGTTATTACTTATTTCTCACAGGAGTATAAGCAAGCTAAAACAAAAAAGCATCTATAGTAAGGTCTCATTATTAATATTTTACAATTATAATTCACAGAACATTCCTGTAAACAAGCCTGTACCTCTTTAAAAAACACGCCTTCCATTCTTGATGTATTTGATTGACTATAGATTTTAAAATTGAGTAGGACAAAATATCACTAGTTCAGCTAATTCCCCTCTCTTATTGTCTCCTTCCTGTTACACTGGAATTCAAATGTGACTGTGACTGACACTCATTTTTAGATTAGCATGGCATTATTAGTTTACGCAGCAGGTGACCAAAGTAACTGATGGGAAGGTTTCCCTTATTTTAACCCTAAACAAAGGATGTAATCTGATATGAAATGAAAGAATTTGGAGATTCATCACCACCCTTGAATTGGAATTTTACATAGAAACCAAATCAGAAAAAAAATTGCTTGCTTTAAATATAATGAAAGTTTTAGTCAAAGTAGATAATTAGGTCCTTTCTAATGCTCCATTTTCACAGGATGCTGTAACATGTTGTGATCAGTTCTCAAACAGTGAAATTTGTTGCCATTAATATAAATAGAAAAGATCAAAAACCAAATTGAAATGCCCTTTTCAGTTCTTAATAATACCACAGCTGCAGCATCCAAAGGAACATATTTGTGCTTTTGTGGCTTTCAGGCGTTAATGTCAGATGCCAACACTCCCTGTACTGGATGGAGAAAGACACTGTACCTCCTAGTATGGGACAGAATTTGGAACAATTCTCAGAATACCTGACCAAGCAGTCAGTATAAAGGCTAACTGTGTGCACACAATTTGAAAGACAGCATACACTTCTCTTATTGTAACATCAACTTCTTTTTTTTTTTTATATTAAGGGATGCTTTTCACTGAAAGAATATTGATCAAAAGAGCAGCTTAATCCAGCTACTGAAAGACAGGGGCAACATTTTGGGTTTACAGTGTGTGGAGCAGGGGAAAGTATGGTAAAAGAACAAAGTTGAAGGAGCCAGTGACAGGTCACAGTCCATTTCATCTATTTTTCAACTACTTTTAACTTCTTCCTTACTGGAAGCCTTTAAATAAGTAATAAGCTGCTTATTTTGGAATCAGAATTGTCATCTCATTTAGGGACGGAAGATTAATTAGCAATGAATTATACGGCTCACAAGCATTATGCTTCTTGGGAGTACCCAGCCTGGGTTAACTGTACTGATAAAACCAAAAATGCCATCAGAGAAAAAGCTAGACTTACACAGAAATTCCTTGGCTCATCCTACTTAGTCTGACCTATGAGCATAGGCATACCCAACTATTATGCAAAAAACAACCCAGGAGACTTCTGAATTTCTCTTCTCCAGGGAAGTATTGCCTTTTGTCCTCAATGTATGGCTTTATTCCAGACTAAAGGTGACTTCTGTGGAAATGATGCCAAGTACTTATGGGTCAGAACTGATGTCTGGAAATAGAGGAGAAACTATCAAATTGCAGATGCACACAATGTTTCCAGACTGAAAAAATAAGCTGTGCTTGAACCTACCCCAGAACAGACTAATCTTACCAACAGCTAAAGCAGAGCAAGATTTCCAATTTCACGCATGCTTTTCCATAGCTTAAGAGCGGGAATTTTAGCTTGGCGCTGACCTGTGTTTTACGCCTAGGGGGAACTGAAGAACTCACATTCCAAACCAAAGCCCCTCAGGTAATAGCAGTATTTCACAGGTAAATAAAGCAGACACAGTTCCCAAATTTCCAAAGATTTTGCGAATGGCATTAACCAGATCTCTCTGCAGCTGTTTGTGGGAACGGAGAGGAATTAGCACGGCAGTTACAGAAGTGGGGAAACCCGCACAGCAAGCCTTCCTCAGAGGCAGTCATCTGCACAGTCTGGAGTAGCCCTCGCTAACTTTGAGACCTTCTCCTTAGCCCTAAGCATCAGTTCATACTGACTCCCTACCCAACTCCACCTGCTCTGTCCTATCTCGCATTTTAAATTAGTTTTCATGTTACAGTCTTAAAGGCAGGTTGTTCTAACTGCAGGAGAGTTGCTTGGTGTATTAATTCGGGTGAGAGAAACTACTTCCCCACCAACAAAACAAGAAATTTACACTACAATGTGCAGCTGATTATAGCCAATGACCCTTACCAAACAATTTAAGATTCAATATTTGTAAAACAAAGCAATGTACTCACTGATGGCTTTGTATCAGCACAAATGACTAATTACTTTAATCAGGAAGCTCAAAAGATAACGAACTTGATTTATTATAAATACAGGGGCTTGCCCTCTTACAAAAATTACTTGCTATGCAGTTCAGGACATACTGATTTATGGCACTACTTGTAATTCTCTTATTTTTTATTTTAACATTTAATAATAGGTGAAAAATGAATTAAAAGTAAACCAGAGCAAGACATGTTCCCAATATAATTCTATTCAATTCCACAGCAATACTCATATATTGTCTATATCCTAATATTTCACTAACAGTAAAGATACAAAACTGTTTTGGAAAACATGCAGAGCCATGTTTTGGCCAAGATTACAGAAAGAATGAATATTCTTGCTTTTCCCATACATGACTGTTCATTATTTAGTGATACCTGACATCTGTTGCTGAGACCAGCTAAACACAATTCAAATCCAGTTTATCTCTCTGTAACAGAGAGTCATAAAAAAACTCTGGAGACAGATTATGAATCAATTAGGGCATAGGATCTCATCAGAGAGACAGAGAGACCAAATCTGCCTGGAGTCTGGTAGTGGACAAGTAAGTAACTTAACATCTTTGCTGCAAAGCCACTGTGGAAAGTACTTTGCTCTCTCCTGACCCCTGCACCACCACTCCTTTACCTCACCTAAGGGCTGTTTACAGACAGATAGAGCACTTCTTAAGGCATGTCAGGTCCCCATGACAGGGCTTATAGATTTACATTCAAACTACACAATATAGTTACTAATTTTTACAGTACATATCTTTTAAATAAACACAGAAACCACCCATGCCTGACCTACTTACACTAATATTAAATTGTTTAGGACTCTGTCATCCACCCGAAGTCCTCTAAGTTTGTCCAAACAAGATGACTGCCCTCTTTCTGCATATTTATGTTGCAGATTTTTGAGGAACCCTCAGATGCATTTCTATCTATTTTGCTGCATGGGTGAAAGAACCAGCATGCCAGAGATCAGAAGAAACATTTTTCATAGTTCACTGGTAACCAACAAAGTTCCCTAGCTTATCTTAAGTTTTTGGGGTAATCACTGGAGCCCCAGGGTGTCCAAGGAGACTGTCACACAACTGCATGCGTACAATTGCTCAGTCAGTTATTATAGTGGTAGTGATTATTGCTGCATCAGTACGTGCAGAAAACAGTGATTAAGGGCAACGTAAGAATATTTTCAACACAAAGAATGTTTTCATAGACAGGAAGATCTGCTTGATCTAACTTCAACTCTGAGCTCAGCTAAAACAAACTGTATTCCTCAGGGCACTGCAACAAATGGATTATCATCAAATAAAGACACTTGGCAGCCAGGTTCATATTACAGCTGCTTCTTGTGCTGACCAGCACAGTCACCGTGACCCCATGTTCCCCCTGTTTTAATATATCCTCACATTGTCTCTTGTCTCATACTTAACACTAACATTCCTCCGGGCAGAAACCACCTTCTTCTTGTGTGTTTACAGAACCATCTGTGCCTAGTGACTCTTAGTGTATAAATAACAAGGAAGATATAAATCTGATCATGATATATGGCAGAGAGTTGAATAACATACTCAATTAAATCTCCGCGTTATCAAAGTCAATGGAAATTTCTATTCTGAGGCGAGGGTTTTTCCTATGGCATTGTCACGGTTGGTATCTTCTTGGTACAAATCATCTTTCACATAGAAAACTTTTTTTAGTCACCCATCAGTTCTGATACCTTGCAGTTATTATCACAGCCACATAAAATGAGAGTAAGAGCGGTATTTTCTCTGGCACTTTCGTCAAATAATCTCTTTCTATCAAGCATTTCTTCCAAGCCCAGTGGCGCACAGAGGAAGTCCCAGAATTCAGATTACTGCAGTTTGGAAGATATCCATCAAAAGATTACTAAAAGACATGGTCTTTGGTCCATGAGGGGCACATATGGGACCAACCACTGCTATAGTCTATAACCACTCACTGATGACCGGACACCAAACCCCACTTTCTGTATAGCTGCAGAAAACCAGTATGCTACTATAGTAATTAGAAAAGAAAGTACAGGATAGCTACCAACATAACACAGGCTTCTAAGACATTTAATTGGACTCAGATAGCTCAGATAGCTCTCTGATAGCCTGCGAGAAATCTGGGAGATCTTTACAAGTTTTTGAAATCCGATGTCACACTACCACTCATGGATGTCTGAAACTACATACATAATCCTTAAGTACTGCTGATTAAGATTGTTTATTTTCTTTGCTGGATGATTCACATGACTGGTTTCATACTTAAATCCCTTTCAAATAAAGGTCCCTTCATTCTATGAAGTGAACCATCTGGAGTTCTGCTTTTTTTTTTTAATCCACAGTATTAGAGGTCAGGCAGAGGCAAGTGTTCAGGAGAGGATTTGGAACAAGCTAAAAAAGAACGAGAAATATAAATTCAAACAGAATCTGACATAAAAAGAAGAATTCTCATCCACAAAATACGATTCCACTATTTTACACAAAAAGAAACCATTAATTATTAAATAGATATTCACTGGTTAAATCTGGGTTATATACAGAACTACTATGGCAGTGAGAATAGTGCTATGTAACAGTACTTACTGGCATCATGAAAAATATTCCAACCTGCAAAACTCTTTTAACTGAGTTTATGTTTCAGAAGGAGTATTTGTTTTGAACAGAAATTTCATGTTAAAGCTTAAATTTTAAAAGGTACCTCTGTTGTTTCAGAGAAGAATTAAGACCATAAGCTTACTCTTCCAGGCATTTATTTTGTAGCAATCACTTAATTTCATATTTTGTTATGTTTGACAACTGTCATGGGGAGCTAAAGACTCTCCCCTGCAGCTGCGATTACTGAGAGAAAAATACAAAATAACTTTTGAGAATTATAGATCAGGTTCACTGGCAGCCTCGTTCTGCTGCGCTCAGCAAGGAGGAAAGGCTGCCCAGTATCTTTACCGGTTCAGCCACTCCTAGAGGCTATTCTGACTTGTACTTGCTGGCAAAAGTCCCTAAAGGACCATCTGCCAGCAAGAACAGTTGCGGGGGGGAAATCATTCATGTGCACACTCAGGTACTGCCAATTCCTTCCCAATTCTCAAAAACTTCAAATAGTAGAAGCTGCCACAAGCAAGATTTAAGACTTTAGTATGCCAACTTTATTCGCTGTGAAGGCCTCGATAAGAAGCACTTCACCAGAAGAGACAGAGAGTCTCCATAAAAAGAGAGGAAAACTGAACAGATAAAATAATTTATCTTTTATATTCAGAATATTATAGTTTCGGTCACAGAACCATGGTCAACGTTACCAAGCACTGCAGGTTAATGATACTGAAAAGGTATGTCTACAAAAGGGTTATTGGCAAGGCGGGGGGTGGAGTGGGGGAAAGTGTCAAATATACACAGCACACTAAGGTCTTATCTTCAAAACTGCTGCTACAGGTCTATTTATTTGACTTATTACTACGGAAACCCATAACAATCCTAAATCATTCAAAATAGGAGATGCATGCCAGAGTAGCCCATGTTTCAGTAAGAGAACATGCTGTTTCCCTCAATCCGCATTGAAAGAGGCAAATCAAAGAGAGAACATTTAAAATTAAATGCAAGACCTCATTCTGATTTCAGGAAAGAAAAAAAACCCCAACCATATATTGCAAATACATAGATATACATCTTTTACATATATATACATATACATGCATATCGCAAAGTTAGAGCTTCATTGGCTTAGCCTGTCCTGTTAGGTGCACCCATTCCCATCCTCACAATTTTGTTTTTCTGCAAAATGCACCCTTGAAGGCATCAGCTTGTACAGAAGGGCAACAGCTGTTCTCTTCTGGGTCAGAGCAGATGCAGTACATACTGCCGGAGTTGTCTGTATACGATGATTTCTCAAGAATACTCATAAGGCTTTTTTTTTTTTTTTTTTTCTTCTTCCTGTGTTATTTCTACCAAAAGCATGGCTGTGCATGCTCCTGGCATGATTAGAATTTTGTGCCTCTACGGTACTGGCTAAGGAGAAAGGTGATCCTAAATTACTACATTCTATAGTTTTACTATTGCAGTCTCGTCTTCCTTCCCCTTCCCACTATTCACCTGTCTCCACCCCACTACTCATCACATAATTTTAAGTGACATCTAACATTTAGGTTATACTCAGTCTTGGACACAGCCCCTGGAAATCTTCACTTAGCTGAAATTAATAATACTGACTTCAGTGAAATGTTTGGTTTCATACCACAGTGCGCTCTACCTTCTAGCACAGCACTGGATCTTGTAAAAAAAGTGGCCAACAGAGGTTTTTTTTCCCTATCACCAGATGTTCAGGTTTTTTAGGTTTATTTGGCTCATGGAAAGAAAGAAAAAGACACACTTTGCTGTCCAGATGAAGCACAGCATAACTGGTCAGACACTTTGCGTAGATGATGCAAAACAAGATCTCCTGTTCTACAGCAGAAATTCTATCCTAAACTGTAAGCCCCAGTCAGGTGAGAAATAGAGAAACAGAGAGAAATAGAGAGAGTTTATAAATCTTTCCAGGATGGGAGAGGTTTTGGTTTTGTTTTGCAGTGGCTTGGGTTTTGCTGATACCAATTGCTCCTTCAGTCCCATTTCCACACACTCCCATTTCCATGCAGTTCTACAGCTAGCTGCCTGAAACAGCAGTTTTGTTTTGCACATGGATACTACAAAACTAATCCTGTAAACGTCTTCTGTATCCAACATTAAAACAGTAGCTTTTTTTCATTCGTGTCCTGTTCCTGTGAAAAGAAGTCAATGGCGGGGGTCAATGTGTGGAACAGATCTCTACAACACAGCCTCATTTATAAGCAGAGTTTCAGCACACAGACACTATGAAACCAAGCTAACAGCACAAGCAAAATAGTATAAATATTAAGGAAGAAAAATACCATCATGAGCAAAATACTAGAAAATGATGATCTCTATCAGTGTGAAACCAGCAGTACTGTGGATTGAAGAATTTTGTTACTTGCAGGCAAGGCACAACTCAATTTGTCTTCCAGCTTCTTTTAACTTGTGTTCCTCAGAAGGGTTCAATTCAAAGCCAGCATGAGATCTGCTCTGAACTTGTGTCAGATTCCTCTACGAGCTACAAGAAAAGACATACTTGCAGCACGCACAGCAACTGAGATTACTCCAAACAAGAAATCTCCATACATTTACTATGCGGTTCAAGGGTAGAGGTACCAAGTTCACAACGCACTTGGCACAGTCACTGCACTGTCCGCTGTGTAACTAGGACAGGTGAAGTACTCAGGCTATAACATTACTTTTCTTCTGCACAAGCATTTAGCTAAGAGGACATTTTATGGGGAGAGAGGTGGGGAAGAAAGGGGGGGGGGGGAGGCATTAATCTAGCAGCAGCCTCCCCACAGGGCCCCCAAAGGTCTTCCAGTGTCCTCTGCCCCATCAGGAACACCACAAGCCACCGGGCAAGACTGGGGCAGGAGACAATCTTGAATCAATTTCTTCCAAATAAACCTTCAAACTATTCCCAACCATTCAGAACTGGGCACCCAAGCCCAATTTAAAAGAAACAAACCAAAAAAGCCACCCACCCACCCCCAAAAAACAAATGATCAACCCACAACCAAAAACGTATTTAGAATTAAACTTTCCTTTCCACCTACATCACCTACATGGATTCTTTTGAATGTTTTTTCATAGTTCTGGAGGTTGAAGAACACGGTCTCATCATGTTCCCCTGACATAAACAGGCACCCTTCACTCCAGCACTCCCACAAAATTAAGCTAGGTAGCACTGAACTCCTTCTTCATAAAATTACAATGTTGGTGTAAACCCTACTAATAAAAGTATCTTGGCGCTTTCAAAAAAACTAACTGTTATCCAGAATAAATGTTTTCATTCTGAATTTATCTCTACTGCTCCCATCCTAGAGAACAAACAGGATGTTGCCCCCCCAACCCGGTCACAAACTGCCGGAACACATTGTATCATTCTCTCCTACTTAATTAGCAAAATAAGCTTCTTTTTCTTTTGATCAACCAGAGAGCAGTATAAATGTCACTATGTCATTCAGCACGCCACACACATATCCACAGATAGGATCTGGTAGACAACGTTACAGCAAACTGCCTAAATTCCAGCCATCTTTGCCCTAAGATTCCAGCTAACATCTCAATTTTTTCTCACCTGGAAGTTCAGATCAATTTCCTTGGAATTTAATCACTGAAGCACATGCTTAAGTGTTTAAATAAAAGAACACATTTCCTAATTTGCTTCATCTCCCTAGAAGAGCCTAAAGTATTTGATCAAGCAAAAGAACGTCTACAAAAATCCCCAGCTTCCTGGCACAACAGCCATTAAAGTGCAGGAGAAATTCTGTATCAACTCCAAATTTAAAGTAGATAAGCTGAAGAAAGAAACTGCAAACAGTACTTAAGAGCAAACAAACCTCCTCTTTGCCCCAGAAAATCTCACAATTCTAGGGTCTCAGTATTTATTCTGTTAACTTCTAATTTGCTGCATACTAAAGTAGAAAAAACTCTACTGAAAGTTTAGATTCCATCAACCTCAATACTCTTGAGCTGTTAGGTCTCACTAGTCTTCCTAGGAAGAAAAGAATGGTAAAACCAAAAATACTTTACGTGGGTTTTCATGGCTGATCTGATAGTTTGACTTTTATGAAAACTCAACTAATTTGTGAGTTAGATTTTTATGGAATGCAGAGGATGACAGGTACCTGTATGGTATTTATGATGCCAATAATCAGATGGCATTCTCATAAGAGTCCTGAAAGAAGATTTACATTCTGTATCACCTTTTAATTTCTGTCTGTATATCTCATCCTGTGCTTGCAGTATTTTGTCTGTTAAACTGCTGAGTTCCGATACTCTGCTACAAGATTAAAGGAGACATTCTCAAAAGCAATTTCAATGGGCCTCAATTTCCTAGATGCTCAAAAGAAAATAATTAAATGGGTGAAATGGCTATTGTGGGATTTGGTGGACTATTTGCTTGTTCCTTGCACAGAGACTGCTATAAATGCATATTTCCTTATTATCTGCATTACAGGAGTATCCAAGGTCTCAGGCAGGGTTGGGTTTCTGTGTGCAAACAGAAAAATGCACTTCCTGCGCTGTAAGAGTTCACAGAGTTGGCAATGATCCTGAAATAAGTTCCATGCGTGCCAACACTTGAACCTTTACAGGTGCCATACTAACGCTGCAGACTACTAGCGACTAAATAAATATATAAACAAACATTTTTCATATACATTTGCTATACAGCTGTTGATTGATAATATCTTGGTCAGTAATGAACTTGGCTGGATTAAAACTACCAATCTAGAGATGAATGGAGGATAAAAACAGTCCTTCATGAAACCTGGAGAGACAGGTGACAAATTCCTTCCTCCGATCACAGTAATACTAAACAGCAACATGTTAGGAGCCTATGATAACTACCTGGTAAATCTATGGAATCAGTTGCACAGCCTGATATCTGAGCAATAAGTCTTAATTTCCGATAGCTTTGGTATTTCAGTCTCCTTTTTACTTAGAGACGCCACTGACATAAAGTTTTGATCGGAAGGAATTTCCTTTTGCTGCATCTCAGTCATTTATTTTTAGAAGTCCGGTGCTGACACATGAAACATTTCTAAATGCATCACATAAACACTTCCTCTTGAACAATCTAACATTACACGGTTCCTTCCAGATCATCACACTCGGCCTGACATACTCCACCCTAGCTCCAAACCTGCTAGGGAAATGCTTTTCAAGAGATACCTCCAGCCGACTGGGAATAAGCTAAGTCCCTTCTGGATCACCTACGTATAGATATAGATCTATTTTATCTTCACAGATAGAAAGACAAAAAAGAAATAAATAACGTTTTAGCATGGGGGTTTCCCAAATGCAACCATGCACTGTCCACACATTATTCAATGTGAACCTAAAAAGAGTTGCTTACTGCTTGTTTGCAGCCTCTGCCTCTGACACTTGACCCAAAATTCTGGATATGTCCCTTAAACTCTGCTGTTATCTAGTGCTCAGTGAGAAAAATTAGTTTTGTGAATTAAGCCTGAAGCCTCAAACCAACTCACTGTAATTCCGGAAAGGTATTTATACACCCTCCCAGAGGACTGGTTTAACTTTCCTATCCTCCCAGTCCTTGGACATAACCAACGAGGCTATACAATCACTACGATATAACTGGAGGTAAAGAAAAGGTGATAAAACTGAAGCTGTTAAGATAGGAATCTATAACTATGAACCTAATGCCAAAGCCTTTTCTCATGTGACTAGTCATAGTGGAATCAACAGAATTACTCGTACAAGTTAGGACTCCAGGATCAAGACTATGAGGATTATCTTGCTCTGGGTAATACACTGTTTTACAAGTATGCTCCTTTAGATCACCATTATTCAATGTAAATATGCAGAACAATCAGACTCTGTATTGATTAGAATTCACAGAAAGCATACGCAGAGACAAAGATGAATGTGGCATGAATAAAATACAGTATGAAGAAAATGGTCTCTTTGACCATTCTTTTGTGTTTGTAGTGACAGTGATTTAACTGTATTTTTGTATTCCAATTTAAAAGAAAGTCTATTATAAAAAAAGGTTTAATTGTGATATGGTATGTAATTATCTTCAAAGGTTTACATGGCACAGAGGTAGGCTTGAGCTGAAATTCTGGACTCTGTTCACAGAAGTGTGTGGGAGGCCAACTCTGGACCTCTCTACGACTGTGTCAGCAACAGTAAGAGGCTAGCGATCTGCACTGCATTCAAAAGAGCTGAAAAATCAAATCCATGTGATTTATTGGCACCATGCAAACATTAAGTAAGGTAACTTATTAGCAAATATGCCTAATATTATACTACCTAATGCCATGTATTGTCATGACAAGAATCCTTAAACTGGTCTTCACTTAAAATGAATATATGGATCAGTCCCAAATTACTTCGCAACAGGACTCTATCACTCATTTTAATTATGAACCAAATCCTGTATCCCTTGCCACCCTGATAACAAAAGAAGTAAGGAACTGTTTCAGCTGTATATGGAATGAATACTATTCTGATTCATATCCTTCAAAGTAAAAAAGGCAAGAAATCCCTTCAGAAATTCTATTCTAGTTAGGAAAATTAACTCTTCTTATTCTAGATCTCGTGCAAACAGTCAGGAATAATGCTAAATTTACACAATTTATACAATTGGACTACATTGTCTTGTTATCATACCTGTTTACAAACAGCCGTAGAAGCAGAGTTAAACAGACTTACAGGCCTCGACTACAAATGACAATCAAGTCCTTACAAATCCTTCACACAGCATCTGAAGCTACAAAAGTAATTCACCATGACCTAACAGCCTTGCTAAGCCTTTTTTTCCATTTTTTCAACTGTATTTCTATATTTAAGAGATGTAAATTTGGCTGAAAACAGAATTCTCCTCACTGTATTTGAAGTATGTAGTACTTAAATAAATCCAGGTTTGTATATGAGAATTCATTTGCCAAACCTGTGAGCATTCATTATTTTTGTTCTGAAAACTTGCATCAGTCATATTCATTCCTCTCACATAATTTATCACATATATTCTGGTTTAGATGACAACTATCTATTGTAACCGCAATACGTACCCATTACTTTCATACAGTGTCGAATGTTGCATGTCTAACTTTAGATAGGCAGATTTCATTAATTGTAAAATAATCTAAAAAAGAACATTAGTTTACCAGCTTAATTGGTGTTAATATCTAAATTACATAGTAATTATGAAAAGAGAAAATGTTAAGATACGGCTTTACAACAGAAACCTAATAGTTCATTTAGATACTGGAAACCAACATTCACTTTCTTATCAATTTTTGGTGCATTTCAAAGCATGCCTCCTGGTCTAGTGCTCTGAAGCTCCTCTTTCACACATGGCTGCCACCAGTAGCTGCTTTTCTGTATCACATTTACAACCAGACTGCATTCAGTTATTCGCATGCTACTTTGTAGACGTGTACATAAAGCATTGACAAAGTCTCTGAAAACAAAACAGTGCAAAAAGAAAAAAAAAATGCAAAGGTGCCATCCAACCACAAAGAAATACCAAAATGTGACAGCAGTCAAGCAGAATAATGCAACCTCAATGAATCCAGCCCACGCTGCTTTACGATACATAAAGTGATTATCTGTTAAAGACTGGTGGTTCATTCAAGACAAGGGGGCAGTCTCCGTCCAACAGCCTGTCCTGCAAGAACCACTGCCTGGCAGCAATAACTGCATGGACAGAGACTCTGCCACCCACTCACCTCCAGAAGTGACCTCTTCAGAACTGGGTTGAGGAACATTGGCAGGACAATGTGGGGAAGCTTGCATTGCTGCCGCCCTTGCTATACCTGTCCTGTGGAGAAATAGAGGACTTAATTTCCAGGGCTGTCAGTCAGCACCTTCCACACTACAAGTGAAGGAAAAAGAAATGAATTTGACAATGCCTGCTTCAAGCGAGTACATTTTGGGGTATGGTGAAGAACCCCCATTTTCTACTGAAGCATTCGGGTTACTTTCACATCTTCTGTGGAGCTCCATTTGTTTGCCCGGCCAGCAAGCTGGATTCTTTGGTTCATGAGTTGATGATGCTCTTGCCAGTTACCTACATGGCAAGCTGGGATATGGCCATTGAGAATTAACTTAACTAGACACCCTAAATAAAATAAATAAGGAAAGCATGTTTAAATTAATCTCTCAACTCTGACATGAACAAGCACTTGCCATTGGGTAACTCTCTCCCTTCTACCTCCCTTACAAAATGGCAAGTTTCTTAGTCTGCTCTTTACACATTTCCTTTACAGAAACCATTACTATGTGAATTACCTAACAGAGAAGCAGTTCTTTTGCTTCTCCTGTGTCATCCATTCCATAGAGGCATTATATTTTTCTTCCACATTAATCTAAATAGGGTTACCAAAAGAATCGATCCTAACAAAGACAACTTTTAATGGAAAAAAGGAAACTTTCCACTACCCTCACGGTTTCCAGCTAGGACAATGGTTTTCAGCCACCAGTTTTCAGTGTGACACATACAAATGGTTTGTATATACCAAAGTGCAGTCCATTAGACAAAGAGACAAAAAAAACCTCTATTGAAATACATGAATAAATCATTCTGTTGACTGTGGCGATGAATGCAATGTTTTGCGATTTCAAAAATAATTCTCTAAAGCCTTACTAAAACAAGTGTGTTTGCTTCCAAGAGTGATCTCTGTGTATCTTTCAGGAGTACCATGATGTGTTTTGTTGAAGGCAATTTCAAGTTGAGATACAGAGAATTGGAAGCTAATGACCAACCATTTCACTCTGGTAGGAGTGTGCACTGAATACTGATGTTCACAGGCAGGAACAATTTCCAATAATTAATTGGAAACATAGCAGCCTTCATTGCATTTGCTTAACTTTGGTCAACAGCAATGTTAATCTTGTAAGTGAATTGAGAGACAAGACAAAGCCTATACATGTGAGGTTTATATATAATTCAGAACCTCTGAAAAGCATGGAAAGCAAGCCAAGAAAATGATGATTATAAAAATATGGGAGAGAAACTCTATTAAGGGAAAAAAAAAAACCAAACAAACCCAACTTTTATTATATCAATTACTTAAGCTCAATCTTTCAGCTAGGTGTATGCTGAAGAGTAAATGTACGAGTAAATAGAATTGTTCACTTCTTACTTGGGCAAAACAAACTCAGATTTAGGCGTCGCTCACCTCCTGAACAAAGATGCCAGACCGGGTATTTTCTTAATTTTTATTTTTATGTTTTCATTTGCCACTGTGTACTGCATCTCTCTTCACAAAGCTCCCAGTTTCCAACATACTAACCACTTCAAAGCAAAAAAAGACTTAGTGTCTCTGAATATCTGCTACCTTGGACTATGATTATGGCTGTCCATGGGCGATGATTACAAACAGACTTTGGCCAAGATGTTTGGATGAGGTATCTCCAAGAGGGATAATAACAATTAGTCACATATATAATACCATATTTAATAAACCCAGTATTGAAATAGAAAATAAGATACAGCAGATTGGCTCAAAGAAATAGGACAATGATTAATTCTGTCCTAAGCACTACAGATAGATGTTCTGTTTTCTTTCCAGACAGTGATTATTCTTAGCACTAACAGGAATTTTAGTAAATCTGCTCCTTTTCCTTATATGACAAATTACTAGGAGTATCAGAAAGAACCAAAATCATCATGGAACCCTGATGACCTTAGGTTTTATATACTGTCTAAACCCTTCTCAGAGTCATAAAAAGCTGTCCCAAAAAGACCGTGATACTTAGATAATCTAGATGTTACAGTAAGAATGCACAATCATCACTGATACTTTTCTCTCCAGACACAGAAAAGAACTCAAACACTTTGAAATGTTTGGGGATGGTTTTTAATAATCCTTGGAAGGACTGGCATTAAGTGGAAACAGGTTTCACCCAAAACCACAACTGTAAATGCGTTTAGCCTCCCTCAAATGCAAACTGGTAAAAGTTAAAACTGGGGGGGTGTGTGAGGGGAAGCTACAACTGAAAGCAGCAGCTAAAACAGTCACAGTGTGAATTTTTGTTTGTTTGCTTTAGTAATCTACGAACACTTCAAATGCCAAGCATTTCACACATTGAGGGTAACCTACATTTGTTTCAAAAAAAAGCCTTAAGTTCAAAAACAAGCACCTTATGCATTAAATGCTTCAGAGAGCCTTTCCTTTGCTTACATCCTCCTGATTTTCTCCCCACAAGTTAACTATTGCTCTCAAACCTCCCCTACAGGCTATGTTGACCTATGTATCCTAAGCACTTCAAGAGGCAGTTTAACCATATGGGATATTTCTGAAAGGTAGGATCACTTTCACTGTCTGGGAGAATAGTTCATGGAATGAAAAAAGAAAACCATTTTGCCAAAGGAGAAAGAGATATGTTCCAGAGATTAGTCCAGTTCAGACAGGAAGCTCTTCCATGACAGAAAGCACACACTATTGTTAGGATGAACTCACATCCTGCCACCATATCCAAGCTAGAATATTCCCTCTTCTTCCTTGTTTAAATATTGGGCAGAATATTGTATATACAAGGACCGCAATATAGCTCCTGGACTTAGTTCTCAGATCCACCAGAAATTTTCCTGAGAGTCCTATGGAAATCACTAGTTTTTCTACAGTTCATTCTCCGTTTGGTAAAGAAAACCTACCTTTCAGTCTCCATGACTGGAAAAAGGAATGGTGAGAAGTCCATTGTGTGGACCTTTAGATGAATGAATCCACGCATCTATAACTGCAGCAGTGGATTCCTCATCTCCATTCTTCACCCAGTGAACGACCACAACATTCAGGTGGTGGTTGAACACAACCTTTCCTGTTTCTTGCATGTGTGCGAGGACAGTACCACTGTGGACTGTAGTGCCACCCGGGTCTCCCCAACCAACATACAGCTGGTGAAGAAAAATAAGCTTGAAAATTTGTACCTACAGCTGAATCATGTAAGTCATAACTGCTAGAGAGCCCATACTTACGTTCCAGCATCCAGAAATGGTGTTGCTAGTACCTGAACTTTCACGGACAGTCTCTACAGAAAAAGGAATCATGACATTTTTTATACAGTATATGCTATGGCTTTGCTAAGAACCTATGTTGTTTTTTTTTTTTTTTTTTACACGAGCTAAAAAGAATATTGATTTCTTTCAAGTCCACTGCACACTAAATGCAATTCCCACTGTTGCTATTTGAGGTATTAGATAAAAAAGTCATCTTTCTCACTAAGAAAAGAATCAACGAGTCTCTCATAAAGCAGAAATGTCTAAGGCTCTTTGGTATATTTCAAACAATCTTGTCAGCTGGAGGTAGCTAAAAGCTTACAGTGATTCATGAAAAAACATACAGAAAATTCACTTTGGTGCCATCCAAGCTTAGAGTGTATTCACTGTGCACTGTGGACTGCAAGACATTGCCAATCTAAAAACATCCATAGTGATATAACTAACAACACAAGCTCAGTGCCCCACCTCTCAGTTACAAACTAAGGGAAGACAAGAAATGGCTGTAAAGCAACAAAAAAATGCCATCTGTGAGGATCTAGATGGACCCTGAGAAAATTCTGGAGGTTCAACAAGAAGTGCAAAATTCTGCACTTGGGGCAGAAGAGCTCCACACATCTGGCTGAAAAGCAACTGGCAATGTAGCAGCCCGGCTAGAAATGACCTGGGGTCATCCTGGATGCTAGGCCAAATACGAGTCAACAGCAGGCTCACATCAACAAACCCCATGCTGAGCTAGCACTAGGAAGAACGTGGCCAGCAGAAAGAGGGAAATCACTCTCAGCTCATCACTGATGGGGCTACACTTCAAACACTGTGTCCGGTTTCCAATCCCCCCTAGCTGAAGTGGAGAAATTGGACAAAATCCAGCAAAGTCTTAAACACCTACCAAGTTGGACAGGTGCTTAGGACATTTACTGAGACTGAAGGAGCTGGGCTTTTTTAACCTGGTGAAAAGGCGGCTAAGGGCAATTTAATAGCAATTTACAACTAATTGACAGGGATTCTAGAGACAATGGAGCTAAACACTTCTTGGTAGTGGTGTATGATGTTGTAAGGTCAAAAACAACTGAGTGGCAGCTTGGGAGGTTCAGACTGGCTACTTAGAAAAGTTTTTGTCTAGGAGGGTAGTGCAGAACTGGAAAGGTTATCCAAAGAGGTTGTGGCATCTCCATCTTTGGAGGTGAATTTCAAGACTCAGCTATACAAATCCACAGCTGACTTGATCTACAGTTTTGGCAAGATTGTGCTTCCAGTGGGACACTGGACTCCAGACTTGCAGAGGCCCTGTCACACATACACCAATTCTATACTTCTACAAAACGCCAGTTTATAGGACATGAAACTCTCTGGCGTTCTGTAGAACAAAATCCCTTTTGCTAAGCCTCCACTCCTTGCTCGTCTGCTGTGATATTTTCAGAGAGATGAACTAACAAGCTCTGAGTGTCCAACGCATGGTGAGATTCTACAGCAATACGGTTAAGCAGACAAATGCCTGTTCCAAAGGGCTGGATCGCTGTGCCCCATTCTTTATCACTAACAACCCAAACAAAGCACAAAGAGATAACATTTGCACCAAGAAGTGTGCTTCACAGACCCAGAGCTAGAAGAGGTGACTCATCTCTTCACTACAGCTTACTGTAATTTTTAAGACTGATTAACTGAAGAGCAATGAAGCTGGTGAAGGTTTTAGAGAACAAGTCTTATGAGGAGTGGCTGAGGGAACTGGAGTTGTTCAGCCTGGAGGCTGAGGGGAGACTTTATCGCTCTCTATAACTACCTGAAAGGAGGATGTAGAGAGGTGGGGGTAGGTCTCTTCTCTCAAGCAACAACCGATAAGACGAGAGGAAATGGCCTCAAGTTGCACCAGGGGTGGTTTAGGTTGGATATTAGGAAAAATTCCTTCACTGGAAGGGTTGTCAAGCATTGGAACAGGCTGCCCAGGGAAGTGATTGAGTCACCATCCCTGGAGGTATTTAAAAGACGTGTAGATGCAGTGCTTAGGGACATGGTTGAGTGGTGGGCTTGGCAGTGTTAGGTTTACGGTTGGACTCGATGATCTTAAATGTCTTTTCCAACCTAAATGATTTTATGATTCTAAGTGACTAATTCTGCATTTAGCACACAATTTTTTATCCCTACAATGCAACTGTGCTAATTCTTCAGCCATAGTCTGTTCCTTGATAGTGGGTTAATCTTTGAGGTAATGCCTCAACTAAAGCACTCTGGAACGCTCTTAATAGTAATCACCAACTACAGGGAGACTCCTCATTGGTTTAAGATTAAGTATTTACCTAAATGTTCTGCACATAGCTCAAAAAAACCCCACTGCGTCATGATATTACCAAAATACGAACTTTCTGGAAGCTGTAAAGAACAATTTAGGGGGACAATATGAACGTAACAAATAAGCACAAACCCAAAAATACCTGAATGGGCAGATCAAAAGGAAGAATTACTGTTTTGTTGACATATACATTTTTTTATAGTTCTGTTAGAGATAACCCTGAAAACTATCTGTAACAAAGAAATTTATTTAAGGGCTGAAGCTATGTTACTGACATTCATGAAATATTCTGTAATTTTTTTCAGAGAGATTTAATTATACCTTTCGTGCTACTTATCCATTGAAAGATCTTCTAGTTAGCATTAATTTGAATTCTATTGCAACATAAATTAATACACCTTAGACACATTTATCAGCCCTTTAAATAACAAACTGATAATGTGTCCAGGCAGTATATTATTGAAAAGAAGAAAAAGACATACAATTAAAACCTGAACTCCAATTAACTTTGCATTTCAGAAAGTTAAAAAGTAGCCTGAAGCAACATTACCTCAAAGAGAAAATTTGGACAGCAGCTTTGCTTCAAGCAAAGACATAAGAGTATTTAAAAGAAAACAATACGCAACAAGGATAAATCATGTAGAAGGAGTAGGCAAAAAGGTTAAAGAAAAAGAAATGGGTTTGCACCCATTTGTTATTGTAAATTTGAATACATTAAGCTCCTAAGGAAACTTGCAAAGACAGTATTAAGGTCACAGTATTCAACAAGATAATTTTAGTAATACCCTAAAATTAACAAATTATATTATGCATGAGAATTTGCAAGTAGATTTCCTAACCCATTATGCAAAGAAACAAAATTGTAATTCTAAATTGTTATAGTAACTACGGAAAAACCGTTATTTTGGCTAAAGAATAAATTCTTGATAGGCTAAACAGACAGTTTGCTGGTGAACAGGAATGCAGCTAACCCTCAGAAAATTAACTAACACCTTTAACAAATCCACATTATTTCAGCTCCCAGGACTTTTTTTTTTCTTGTGAAACTGCAGAATGTACTTACATTTCCTAACAGTATGTAGAAAATTCTAAGCTTTGTAGAATCTAAGATTTCTGAATACAGTGAAGTTAGGCCAAATTTCCACCATTATCTTTTTTTTGTCCTAAAGAACAAAACCAGTAAAGGTATTGAATCTCTGAAGATTCAGCACACTGAGATTCACAGAGAAGTTTTTGGTAAGCTATTACTTGATCCATTCTTGCACTAAGTTAGCTCTTCAAAAAAACTCTCGCAGTATCAGAGATTATATACTACACCTACACAACAGATATATTGTAGTACTGAAGACAAAACTAACTAAGGTTACTATACAAAGTAATTAGAAAAAATTAGGTCTAGAGATTAAAATCAGGACTCTCAAAGCACAAATAAAACATGTGGGTTGTATATACAGACACATATTTTTATGGACTTGTACATAGAATACAGCTATGCAAAGCCATGCACCTCGATTCAATCCCACTGGAGCCAGTGGCAAGTTCTTAACAGACTTCACTGAATACTAAATCACAATTACATAAAGACTGTAACAACTTCCCAGAATTTTAAAGAAGAAATTGCTGTTGTTTGATGTAAACACAGATCTTCGTGTCCTAATAAAAATAAGTAGTGCATTTCAGTTTTCTAAAAACCTACCAGATTAGAAAAAATAAAACAATTTAAAAAAAAAAATAAATCTTCATACAACTTCCATTATTTCCAGTCACTTCCAGTTCTATAGTAGAGTGGTAAACTTAAAAAAGGAAACACCACTATCTTTTCCCTTATGATAATAAGGCAAAATCCTGACCCCACTCTTCAGACGAGTCTGTTGACACTAACGTATTTAACTAGGACCTTACCCAGGAAGCCTGCCAGGCCTCCTTAGAAAGTCAGAAATTCCTTTTCAGTAGAACGATGTAGAAGTAGGGGCTCTTCAAATTTCAAAATGACCCTCCCCTTGCACCTGAAGGTCATATACAAATTAATCAGTCACTCCAAGACCAAGATGATTTTGAGTCACATCTGTGTCCTCTTATGACAGTAAAAGAATGGTACTGGGTGGCAATCCCAGGTCTTGCCCTCACAAGATTCAATGGATATAAGTACAGAGAGCAGAAAAAAACTTTGCAAAGAGTGCCAAATGCATTACGGTTTTGGCTGGATTTCCGTTTTTTTTCAATAAAGATTTCTGGAGCTTGAAGAGTAGAAAGTACTGCAGATATAAGCCAAGTATCACTTGTATCAACTCAAGCAGCAAATGGAAAGAGAACAATTGCAGTCAAGGAAGGGACAACTATATTTCCGTCTTCTTATTTCTCTCCCCAGCACTGCTTGGATCTACATATTCCTGACTTCTCCAAAGTCTGAGCAGGGAGTATTACTTCCAGAGAGAGACATGCTGAGAACTTAAAGCTTTGGGGCCCTGCTTGAACAGAGGTGGAACAGTTGCCTTCTGGCAGGAATTAAAGGTGGTATGGAAATTTCACAAAGAGAATTAAAAGACGGTCTGGAAAGTGGCCAAAAGGAGATCAAAGGAACTTTAGCAGCATGAAGACACATACCAGAAGCACATGAAAGGAGACTTCAAGGCAGACCATTAGGTTTAAGAAAGTATCTGTTGCCTGGGTAGCAGGGTGTGTGAACCAGGGGAAAATGTAAATTACTCTTGTGAAATATTTAGTCCCCAAATATCCATATTCTATTGTGTAATTTCCAGTCTTGACCACATGTCAGACGTCTAGAAGAACAGATGTAATTTAGATTCAGCCCAGATTTTGAACTATAAGAACTGATCGGCATATCCTTCTTCCTCTTCTTCAAGTGTGGTATGCTACTGGATCTAAGATTCAGATTCTGGAAAGTACCAGCTATCTGTGAGCTAAAACACAGGGCAACTATAGCTCATGTCTTGTATCACATTTATTGTGGTAAATATATGATATAGGCATAAGTGTTTATGATGGTAAACTGAGACTTTCCAAAAATACTGGTATGATGAAATTCACCTCAACTGGAAACAGTGACAGAAGAAAAACATTTGGGAAGACTACATAGGATACAGACCTAGAGAGCTTTAAATTAGCTGAAGACCCTAGTAGACTTGGTTGCTGCTAACAGACCAACCACGGCAGCACAGAGCTCATTATTTAACCCTGCATTTTTGTAACATCATTAAAGACTTAACCTTCAGAAGTAGTATTAAGGGTAAAAAATATGATTGCTATGTTCCCAATGTTGTCACACAAAGGGCTGGTAGCAGCAGCAATTCAGGGGTGCATTGAGAGCCTGGCATACTCACCACTGCCGTAACACACCGCAAGTGGGAAAAGGAGCAGCAAATGGAGCACAGACAGAATCCACATGTTTATCCACATATTTACTGGACTGGGATACCATCCAGAGGGACCTGGACAAGCTCAAGTACTGGGCCCGTGTGAACCTCATGACGTTCAACAAGGCCAAGTGCAGGGTCCTGCACCTGCATCAGGACAATCCCCAGTATCAATACAGACTGCGGTATGAAGGGATTGAGAGCAGCCCTGCAAAGGACTTGGGGGTACTGGTGGTGAAAAGCTGGACATGAGCTGACAACATGCTTTCGCAGATCAGAAAGCCAACCGCATCCTGGGCTGTTAACAAAGGAAGTGTGGCCAGCAGGGCGAGGGAGGTGATTCTGCCCCTCTACTCCACTCTCGTGAGACCCCACCTGGAGTACTGTGTCCAGCTGTGGAGTCCTCAGCACAGGAAAGACATGGACTTGTTGGAGTGGGTCCAGAGGAGGGCCACAAAAATGATCAGAGGGCTGGAACACCTCTCCTATGAGGACAGGCTGAGAGAGTTGGGATTGTTCAGCCTGGAGAAGAGAAGACTCCAGGGAGACCTTACTGCAGCCTTTCACTACTTAAAGGGGGCTTATAAGAAAGATGGGGACAAACTTTTTAGGAGGGCCTGTTGCGACAGGACAGGGGATAATGATTTTAAACTAAAAAGAGAAGATTTAGACTAGATATAAAGAATAATTTTTTTTATGCTGAGGGTGGTAAACCACTGGAACCGGTTGCCCCGAGAGGTGGTAGATGCCCCATCCCTGGAAACATTCAAGGTCAGGCTGGAGTTGAGCAAGCTGAGCAAGCTGCTCTAGCTGAAGATGTCCCTGCTCATTACAGGCAGGTTGGACTAGATGACCTTTAAGGTCCCTTCCAACCCAAAATATTCTGTGATTCTATGTATTTTAGGAATCTTCAGTTACCAACTTGTTAATTCAAATACTGACCCCATTAACCTATGATACAGATCTTGCAAAGCACGTGAAACTACAGAACTAGTATGCTCTTGTGAGTTACTCTAAATCTGTCAAGCTGCAAAATGAAACAACATTTTAGAAATGGTAGCCGACAGATGAATACATTAGAGAAATCAGATTTAAAGCCAGTCAAAATGGTTAGTGGCAGCTCTAAAGGTAAAAGCGTTTTTAACACAGAAATTTACATTTTAAATCTTGGCAAAATTCAGGTAAGATTTTCTATTTAGTCTTAAATCTCAAAAGAGTTACTGGATGTATTACTGTCTTAGATAACGAATATCCATGAATATATATGCTCATATGCACAAACAAATTTATGAACAGAGATTTCTGGATCAGAGATGACTTAGCAAGAGGGACATTAAGAGCTTAGAAATATTTGCAATATTTCAGGAAAGGGAATTCTGCCAAACTGGATATTTTTTAAGGAAAAGTGTGTAAATTCAATTGCTAACAATAATATGCCAGCCGTAAAGACAGAATTCAGTCATTAAAAAGTAAAATAAATGAATAGCTTCCTGTGCTAACCTCAATATAACTACGTCCATCAACTGTCATATGTAATAACCAGGCCGATGTTTGCTGTGCGGAGTCCGAATCGCTAATTCCTCCAATTTACACCAACTTCTTGGCTTTCAGGAACAAAAATAATTTTCTGTCTAAATATACTTATACTTAACAATCAGAAATGAATCCCTCTGCAAACAATTTTCCACATTGGCAATCACCTTTGTTAGTAATTATTTATAGTGCATAAGCATCAAAGCTTTCCACTTTCAGATTTAACATTACTAGTATTACTACCATTTCCCAGGTACATCCAGGATAACTGTCAAACATTTTTCCAATATACTTATACTTATTTTCCCCTTCCCTTCTACTGTGCACAAATATTACAGAAGCCTCATAAAAAGATGGCTTCAAAAAAGCATTACAGTAAGCATCACTACTACGTAAGTCTTTACAACACTGACTGAAACATTAATACTTCTGGTCCACATTTAACAGTTGGCACGGAGCAACAATGGGACTCTGATAACAGACAGCAACTTTGCACCTGCGGAAGTCGGCACTGCTCACAGCAACCTGTGCTCTCAGGAGCAGGCAGATGCGGTGTTTCCCTCTCTGCTAGCAAGGGACAAATTTAAAACCAGGCCAAATTTGCTGGCATTTTCTGAAGAAGCCGGAATCTTCAGTTGGTGGGCTGACCAGTGTCTCTTTAACTCTGGTCTTGCCTCTGCTGATGCTCCCTCTGTGATGGGACACACTCCAAGAGCAGCAGAGAAGGGAGGGTGGGCAGCCCAAGCTACAGCTTCCTCTGGAGAACAGACTACTTGCTACCAATAACTGCATCCACAAGCAGTTTCAAACCAAACCCCAAATTTAAAATACTCTGAAACTAGTTTGAAGGCATGAAAAGGAAAATAAACATTCTCAGTATTTCAACCTAACCAAAAAACTGGGAAGATCAACGCAACACAACAACTGTTTGTTTATGCTCAATACAAATCATATTCTGCATTAATTTCTGCAGGGCAGTTCAAAGTTTAAGCAACTACAAATCTTCACTTGGACAAAGCATACCTTCTTGTATGTAGTCATTCTTAAAGGTTTAATACAATTGGTCGATTTGGAATATCCTTACTACTAACAGATGCAATTCATTATCTGTTTTTAATCTAGCAACTTCTTAACATTTACATACTGTCATAAAAGACATGTAGTCTACATGACCCATTTCCCTGAACTGCAAGCAAAAGCACAGAAATGTTGATTCCAAGAATTAAGTACATACTAACCCTGGAAAAGAAAATCCATGTCCAAGTAATCAATTTTTCAGAGAAACTGCAGCTCATCACCACCACAGGGGAAAATCAGAAACGCACAGACCCTGCTTCTCACACCATGGTATAAGGAAAGCTTTGCTCCAGTCACAGACCAAGTCTCACCTCCCTGTTCAGCAAACACTGGCATACATCGACCAAAATAGTCTGTGAATCATATGGGACTTGAAAGACATACAGTGCCCTACATACAAGCTCTTACTGCCCCGTCTCCCAGTGCTGAAACTTCTACATAGCCATACTAATACTTCTAGGGTCACATTTCAAGCATACCAACTGTGGGGAATACAGACAGACCAGAAAACATACTAGCGGTCAGCCACAAGACTTCTGTGAGTGTAACATATATACAAAAGGACGAGTGCACACAACACACACAAAATCATATTCACATTGCACCCAAGCAACAAGAAGCACCACCGTCCATATGACCATTACTTGACTCTTAGCATCAGGTGTTCTAGGAGTTTCCCTAAGACACATAATAATTCACAGCCACCTATTTCAAAGACACTGCCTATGTCTATGAATCTTTGAACTTGACTGCTGATTAAAGAGAATGTACTTGACCTAAATCTTCCATTCAAAAGAAGACTAAAGAATATGTATCTGACTTCATCTTGTACTGTTTATTTCTGTATCACAGATCTGCATGCAGAAATGAAAGACATTGAATCAAGCAGGGTGTCAAAATTAACATGTAGCATGACAAGAGTCTTGTGTGCTACCTTGGTAGGCAATTTTGCCCTGCATTTCCCAGTCGGCCAAGTCTATTTGCTGAATTTTATGAATTAATTATTATTACTGAATTTATTAGTTGAATTTTTCTTTTTATCATAACACAATGTAGAAATAAAGACACTCTATCAGAAATTATTTGTGAAATAATGACAGACAGAGCCTGATGTACAGCTATACATTTGAAAACCCTGGAAAAATTTATTAAAGACCTTATGCCAAGTTCTATCACAAATTGAAAACTCTCAAAGTTAACAGAATGTGAGGTTGAATTGACTGGATAAAAGTTTAGAAATAAATTTCTTGAAAACTGGTGACCACTCACTGTTCGAGAGCTATTTTTATTCTATTTTAAATACTCATTTAAAGTCTTAGATTAAGGAGAAATAATATGGATCCATTAAAAACAGACAGAAGGAAATAAGCAATGTTTTATTTTTAATTGAACACGGATGATCTTTATTTTTTACCAGAAACTGGCCTAACAGGCAGAGCATGCTATGGCTGCCTTTAATGCAACCAGTACTATCACAGCGCAGCATTAACCTGAGAATTTATGCAAATGGTGTTATTTTGCAAAGTCATCAACCACTTGCAATGCCTGGGTCACATGAACAACAAAAGCACTGCAAACAGGAAGAATTATGGTGACAATTAATTAAGTTCTATTCAGACTTGAGTTGAAACTGGAACTAGAGCATAATAAATCAACTCTCAGTCCTTTACTTTCTTCTTTACTCTGTCATAAGTAAAACACACAAAAATGTTACTATGTAACACTCGGATGTTTCCATCTTTTTCTTTTCTTTTTCAAACAGATGAATCAGTAATTATGAAAGGAAAAGCACTGCTATATTTAACAATACAGTTCCCAAACCCCTGTCATATTAATAATTCACAAAAGTCACTGAACTGCATGACGTGTCATGCTGAAAGATTTTATTAAGAATTGAGTCTCTTAATGTACATTTTTATTACTTGTATTTGCACTGGCAAAATACCGTCTGGCCCCATTTGCATTTAAGCCATAAAAATAACAGGTGCAATAGTTTTTCAGCAAGGAAATGTTCCTGAGAAAAGGAACTCTTACCGTATATAAGGCTGCTTTGCTAGATGGGTTCTTTTGTTCTTGCTAAACAACTGGGAAAATTTAACCAGGAACCAGTAATATAGACCATACTAATTCCTAAAGGCAAGCTTAGTGTTAACCTAAGAACTACAGAAATAGTTGATTCAGAAAGTGTCTCAATATGGCTAGAAGTGCATTTAAAACCCTTTCTTGTTTAAAAAACAAAAATCCTCATAATAATTTCCTCTGTTTTTCTGAGATAATTACCTACTCTACCATCCATTCCCTGGCCAAAACAGCTACACTGACATTAGCCAGCAAATACCTTGCCTTCTTTTAGTATATACTCCTCTGCACAAAGCCTTACTATGATGGATGAAATAAACTGTGGAACGAAAGTCTCAAAGACCCAGAAACTAGTAATGATGTAGTAACACAACATAAGCAGCAATGATTGATTACCTTTTTATGGCTGTAATAAAAGATACTCAGTTCTTTTTCTATTATAAAATATTCAGTGTTATTGTATCATGTTTCACATTTTAAACTGATGTAAGAATGACATCTGTTATTCTCTAAACTCACCATTTAAATATATGATACATTGGTGAAATGTCTGAGGTCTACATAGAAAACAAAATATATTGCAAAGTACAGTTTTCTTTCCATAATGATACCTATGCTAAATAAACTGCTCCTGCGGTGAACGATGACACTGACTCTACCTGCATGGTGTTGTTTAGTTTTACATTATTCAATGCTTTTGAATTGTCGGTTTCAATTAGAAAGAAATCTGGCACAGAGAGAGCACTTGCATAGATCACATTTTATGCCCGTGTTTTATCTTACACATTCACTGTACCGTTGACCTGAACTTACATTTTTAAGGTTTATATGTAGCTGTCTATTACACATAGTAGTTATATAGTTAAATATACTATAAACATTTCTATTTATAATGTTTCTAGTCCGTATTTGTCTATATATCATAATACATGTACGAATAAACTGCATATATGCTAAGTTGCTGAAACTAATTGATCTTTTGTGCCACTCAGACACTGCCGGCACCTGAGAAAAGCCCCAGATTGGTATAAACAGGTTCTTTTGCAGCTCTGCGTACTCACTGTCATGGAAGCAGATTGGCTTTTTTATTATGTAGCTAATATTCCAGATGGTTCTTTTCTTTTGTTAATACATCTTACTCACTTCTCCAGGACCTCTAATACTACACAGCAACTATGTATAGTTATTATTTAGTTCCTGAGGGGGACATCATCTGTTCATTATATATGCATGCAAAGAGAGCCAAGGTTGCCATCGGTCTCTGGGAGCAACCCACCAAAACCAGCGCTCCAGCATTAGAGGTTTATGCCTGTGCAAATGGGCAAGACTGCAACCCAGTTTAGTCACAGTTGGTAACACTTTACAGGGTACATGTGACACTGGTGAATAATTGTCCTATGGAGGCATGACATCAAATGGAGATCCAAACCAAGTTAACTCCATGCCTTTTAAGCACGTCCTGCAGCTCAGAGTGGCTTCAAGTGCTCTCTTAGGAGGATCTAACAGCCAGTCTTAAACTAACCTCTTCCTTGAAGAGGCAGCTCTTTTCAGGAGGCAGTAACAAGTTAACGCTAACATGTCCCTGCTCTCTGGGAATGCCAGGAACAGCAAATTAAGAAATTCCAAAGTCCCAGTCTAGGGTCAACTGTCCTAATCCTTCTCCTGATTATGACTTCTTCAGAAAGCAGATTTGGCAAGTAAAATAGAGACGATGATATTATGAGTGCCTAACAGCTGTAGTACATAAATTATATCTATAGAGTACTTTGAATGCGTAGCTGGTGGTGTACAGTGACTTGCGCTGCTGACAGTGTAGTTCACTTTGGCTAAATCTATATTGCTTTTTCCAGGCTTGCCTGACCGAATTGCTGCCCCACGTTGCCCATAGTGGACATTGCCTTAAATGTCTGTACTATGCAGATCCAAGCTTCGGGTAGTACCAATGTCTGATTTTCCTGCATGCTGAACCACGTATCCAGCTGCAGGCTTGAGCGGGTGAGCAAACAGTTCAGGCTTCAGCGCAAGCCAGTGCGACAGCGGTGCTCTAGGCCTGCCTCCATGGCTTCTCCCAACTAAGCTGCATGAATAAAGATTACAAAGTCAGCAACATCACTTGGATGGAATAAACCTTATTAATCCAAATCTTCAAGGCTACCCACAACATTCATCTGAATAGCATTGTGAATGAAAGACAAACCAAATCCGTGCACAAAAAGACATAACTATATCCTGTTTAGCAAGGGGCAAAGTTATGCTTTAAAAGGTTTACCTCTGTTCACACTTGACTTCAGGAAAAAAGTAAATAACAAGTGACTAGAATAACAATGAGCAATAGTTTCTAGGGTCATTGTAAAACTGTTTCTGAATGAGTTTTGTAAAAAGATAAAAATCATCGATATTCGCAACATAAATCCTGAATTGCTGGAGGTTAAGAGAGGAAGAGTTACCTCTTGCACTTTTCTTAATCAGCTTGTTACCAGCCATTCTGAGAAATAAGTGAGCAGACTAGATTGACGGGGAGCCTGAGACAGTAGAGCAGTACCTGTTTACTATATTCATCCAATACTCTCAGGTAGTCAGCTCTTATTCAAATTACATTTGAGATGTTTATGCAAGACAAGTTCATAAATAAATTTCTTCTTGGCAGGTGAAAATGGATAATTTCCCTTAACTTTGATTAATGAAGAACAGATATACTGATTTCTTTAGTTAAGGGGAAAAAAAGCCCCCCAAATCTGTTTTCATTATCTGTGGAGGATTTTCCTTTAAAATCATTGGGAAAAAAAAAGTCTTTTTTCATCCTCTATAATAAACGTTTCACATGGTTATGATTCAATATGTTTTACACTACACTGGTAATTCTCATTATTCTTCAAATATTGCATTTGAGGAGGTTAATACACCATTAACATGATTAACTTTTTAATAGAAGCTAAGCCATATGGAACCAATCTGCACCATTTGGCCATATAAATGACTAGATAGTGAAGGTCAGCTTCTGCCCCACTGCACCTGTGCAACTTCACTGGCTTCACTTGAATTTGCAGGCCTAGACCAAGGGAGGAACCTGTCTCTCTCTAGAAACTGAGAGTATAAGCAACTTTTTATTTCTTCCCAAAACATGGATAATCCATAAAAAGACAGGAATGAATCAATAAGCTAAATGTGTCTGCACACAACCTGCAGAAAGCTATTGCCACCAGAGAAGCATTTCTCCAGATAAATTTGGGTTCATGGATATGAATAACATCCTTTAACACAGTTTGGTAAGGTTAATGATTTTTGTTCATTATTTCTCTGTCAATCATTAAATCTATAAAATAGAGAGTAGCTGAATTAACAGTGCAGTTGCTCAAAGGAGCAGCACTGTCGTTTCCCACAACTTTCTCCCCTGCCAGGAATACAGTGACCACACCGCACAATACGCTGTTGTGAATCAGATCCTGTGTGGCTGATCCCAAGGTCCTGAGACAGCAAAGCACATCGGCAGTCCTGTCAATTTTACCGTTAATCTTAAGCTCAGGTAATGTCAAGGGAACTCTCAGACTGAAGGACATTCTCTGCACCCAAAAGCACACAAGCCTTTTTTCCCCTCCTTTATCCCTTCCCCCAACTCACTGTCCACAATTTTCCTGCTACCTCCCCTAACAGACTTTGCCTGTAAGTAACAAAGGCTCATGTTTCTACTGTCCAGCCCATCTTCTTCCCCGTGTTCCACTGTGCCTCTCCTCTCTTCTCTGCTCTGCTCTTCTAAAGGTGTTGTGGAAATAACACATTTTACTGACACAACACCTCCTGTGTAGCTGGTTCCCACAGCTGGGGTGCAAAAGGCAATAAAGATCAAACACAAGCCTGAACAGATCTCAGAGGTCATCTAGGCCACCCCTCTGCCCCAAGGGAGGCTCAGCTATCCCCATGTCATTTCTCACAGGCATCTATATCATCTGCTTTTAAAACTTCAGTGACAGAAACTACACAAGCCCCCTAGGCCATATATCCCAGTGTTTCACCACCTTCACATAAAAAAGTTTGATCTTTCCTCACAGGTCACATTTTCTAGGCTTCAGGTCTTTCTTCTCTCCTTCTTTACAAGTCTCATCAGGTCTTTTCTACTTCCCCACACAAATAACTCCAATAAAGCAGTTTCCTTCAAAAACCACTTTTGAAAGCGATCATTGAAAAACTTACTGTATATTTCTGCTGGAATTAAATTGCCCTTTTCCATTGGGCAACTGTAGCATACAGTTAAGACTTACAATGACAAAATTATTCAAGTCCTGCTTTTTTCAACTCCATTGGTTTTACTGCAGATATGCATATGTAACAGGAGAAACGTGTTCAGGTTGTCATTGTTGTCACATGTGTGTCTATAACACCTATTACCAGAAACACTATAACATGAACAGTGAAACAAGAACCATCAAATCAAGGAATTTTTGAGATTTAAAAGCAAATTCAATTTTCCATAGGCAAGATAAAGTCACGTTTGATACAGATAACCCCAGTGTTACAAAATAATGACCTACCAAAGAGATGAAATTCGACTTTGCTCAAGCAAGCAGTTTTGTTAGGAACACGCTAGATCCACTAGCAAGAACACAGCAAATCACATTTGCCTCACAGTTTTCCTATACCCTGTGAATTCCTGTGTCACCCAATTTTATTTTTTTTTAAATCACTGAAGAAGTAAAAGAGGGAAAGAACTAAAGCAATACTGCAGTTAACCCACATCTTCTTGATTAATGTTGGCTTTACTTTGCTCAAGGAATAGAGAGGAAGAAAGTGCATATAAAGGTCAGAAATACCTCCTTTTGTAAATTAATTTAGTCTGCTGCATGGAGCAGCAAGGACAGAGGATGCCCCTTACCAAGATTTTAAAACTCTGAAAACAGATGAGAAAATTGTAGTTATTCACAGACAACAACGAATCAGGAGCTTCTCTAATACACTGGATCCAAGGTAAAGTATTTCTTTGTTTTAAATAGTGGATTACAAAAGCCAAAGACCCCAGAAGAAAGACTTGGGTTTGGTCCCAATAAAGTTATTTTCCAATATAACAAACAACACATTAGTGCCTGCAACTGTGTTTCTATATGTATCCTACTATCATACACGCAGCACTAACATATCATAGGATCAAATGCAAGGACTGCAAAAGGACTTCAGGCCTTTACAGATGAGAAGTGCTAAATGTTGTTTCATGGAGCCAAATCTTTAAAGAAAATTTAAAAAAAAAACCCAAACAAACAAACAAAAAAAAAAACCAAAAAAACAAAAAACAACCCAACCACAAAACAGAACAAACAAAGCACATTTTAAGCACCAGTTTAACTTACATATTCATTTTGCATTTTAAGCAAGGTACATCAATTAGAAATTAAAATTTGTGATGGTCCTCTTTGAGCTGAAGGTGTCCCTGGAAAAATTTCACAGATAAATCCATTCCCTCATAATCTTCATGATCTTTTAAAAGGTGTGGCAATGTCAGATATAACAGATGTGAAGAATCTTATTACAGCTGACCAACCGAGCATTCCCAAGAAAAAATAGATAGTTAGAGCTGTAGCTACTTTGATACTGAAGGTTTCCCATACTTCATCTACCTCAAAATCAGATGCCAACATATTTCATGATGACTTCTGATCACAGGGAAAATATAATACAGGCCAACATTGATACTCAAGGTATATTTTGACCCATTTCAGACAAGCCACTCCATGTGGAATCATGGAAGAACATCCAGTCCTTCTGATCCAAATATCAAGTGAAGATAAAACACGAGAAAATCTGAACCTTACGTCAGCAGTGTCCCCCAAAATACTAAAAATCTTGATCTAATTTTTAAAACACCCATAACATACAAAAGAGAATATTGATTTGCAAAATCCACAAGGGATTATTTTCCTCAGATTACAAAACTGACAGACTTGAAAGTCCAAATTTTAACATAGCTGCATA
Organism: Pluvialis apricaria; assembly: GCA_017639485.1. NCBI lineage: Eukaryota > Metazoa > Chordata > Aves > Charadriiformes > Charadriidae > Pluvialis > Pluvialis apricaria. The sequence goes on from CM030010.1 coordinate 29,288,631, forward strand.
TGCCCATTAAATATACATCTGAATCTCAACATGTAGCAAGTACACTGCAGTAATTATATTGTGCATTTTGCAGAATCTAAGGCACAAATTTATAAATTTAAGACAAAGTTGCTTCAAGTGTTATTACAGATGACTACATCTCAAAACATAAATCATCATTCAGACAAAAAGGATTAACCAAAAATTCAAAACAAATTAAAAAATGCACCGAAACATGAACCAGAATGCAAAGAATGTCCTAGAGGCAAGATTAGCAAACGATTACACCAGCCAGTGGTAACAGTTACAGTACACAGCTTTTTCAGTTTTTCTTCTGAAAAATCTGCTTTGTGCTCCCAGTACGGCAAAATCATCCAGCTGTTTTCTATATTCTAAAAAAATGCAAATCATCAATAATCAAGAGAACATCAGCTGATCGCATTTCAGGATGCAGCACGGGAGTATTAAGTGACCGAGCATTGATCAAATGATGACAGAATCTGGAGACTGAGTCTCAAGTAGTATTGGTTGACCCTGATGTTAAGTATGTTCATATTATATAAGCCTACACTGAAGTACTGTTTCTGCTGCTGGAAAGTGCTGTTAAAACTCTGCACACACAAATATATTTGCAAAGTCAAGCACCTACAAATACATTTCTCCTGTTCGTTCAATCAATCAATCCTAAAATGGCCTGCTCTCAAACCAACTTTCTGGCAAGGAAATATACCATTTCACTGGTCCCAAGGTAAATTCTCTCAGCATTTAATGTGTCACCTGCAGAAAAATTCCTTTTTATGTCATAAGCTACCGGCCACCGAATGATTTAAAATGAAGGTACCTTTTATCTTCTCATGTACCTTGCACATACACAGAGGATGGAAAGAAGGCAGCAGCATTTCAGAAGATTATGCTTGCATATCCCTTCTAAATGTATACGGTTCTCTAGGGAACAATCAACTCAGCAATGTCTGTGATGCTCAGGCTATAATTACCAAGATGAGATGCATAACCTTTATTACACCAGCAAACAGTTAACTTTACAGATTATTTCTTTTACTTTAGTGCTCTCAAACCTTTCACCTTTTTTTAAGTAATCAACTGCTTCCAATCTTCCACATTGCAGCTACTGTGCATTCAATGCCAGGTGCTGCACACCTCACTAGCACAAACTCAGCACAATGCAAGACCTTCTTTAGCCCATACAGTTTCACATACTGCCATAGCATGACAGAATGCCTTTGGGATTTAGCAAATTCAAACATATTCTGTTGCTGCATCACACAGAAAAACGCCTTGAAAGTCTCCCTGTTTAAAAAAAAAAAAAAAAAAAAAGCAACAGCCTACATCTCCAAACATGACAGTGCATTCCTGGCATAGCATATGCAATGCAAGAAGAGAAAAATGACAGTATTTATGTTACCTTCAGTCACATAGTTGTGGTCTCGAAGAAAGCTGTGGTTAATTTTTCGTGTGTCCGTGTCCTCGCCCATTTACAGCAGGATTACTCAGCATGCCTATCCGCAGTGGACTGATAGCATCAGCAGAGGTCGTCACAAGAGCACCATCCATGCTGCCACTGCCTAGCAGAGGCGGAGAACACACTGGGCTACTGAGCACAGCATAATTAGAGCTAGTGATGCAGCACAGATTTGGGTGGGGGGGAGAATAACGATCGGGAGAAGAAAAAAGGAAAAAAAAAAAAAAAAAAGAAAGACAGAAAAAGAAGTAAGAGGAGAAAGACGGAGGGAAAAACGGCTCCGATAAATTATGAATGCAGAAAGCCGGTAGGGAGCTTGCGTGAAGGGAATACAGGCACTTCTCCCGCAGTTAAAGAATAACCCAATTGTTTAGTCAGGTACTCCTTAAACAAGTGCCCACGCAGAGTCTCCTCCAAGTGCCTGCTGCTGGGGATCTTGCCGGATGCTGTAAAGTGGCAATCAGCGTACTGCAGCAAAACCCGCCCGGAGAAGGGCTCTGATTGCTGTTGCTGCTACTGCTGTCATATGCCTGTGCTGCATCAGAGCAGGCCCCTCCCAGTCAGCCGCTCGCTGCCCAACCGCACAAGATCTGCATGTAGTAAAGTGAAAAATGAGACTGCAGGTCATTCTTTTAGCTCTTCTGCCCGTAAGATGGGCAATGAAAAAATTAAAGGAGGAGATGCGAGAGAAAAAAAAAAAAAACTTCCAGCTGCTTAAATGGGTTTGCATTGACACGTACTGCACGCTAACATGCGACCACAATTTTGTGTCAGTCAGTACTGTCACATGCGGCAGAAGCAACAGTCGTTCAATGTCAGCCTGTATAAATACTACTGAAATTGCCAAATACCTGCCTATGCAAATGGAGTCCTTAGAGGCAAGGCAACCATTCAGCAAAAGTAAGATAAAATAATTGTTATTTATCTTTCCTCTCTTTTTTTGCCAGTTTTGTAGATAAAAGACAAATTACAAAGTATGAAAAACATGAGAGCCAGAAAACAATCTCTGTGGCTTTCCTGTACAGGAAAATAAGGCTGGACAAAGGAAATGTTTGCAGGTCATGGGGTTTTCTTAGACCTGCTACTTTCATTCACTGCATTATCCCATCACCTTGAAAAAGCAATGTTGAAATCTGTATACTCAGAAACAGGAAAACAAGTAGAAGAGGAAAATCACTCACTTGCATTATAAAATAAAGCGGCTCCTTTAGTCCAAGTGTTTAATGGCTTATATTACAGCAAAATTCTTTCAACTGAACAGACAAGCAGTTTCTTTAAACTTTCCATATCTGTTCATAAAACCATGAACTGTTTGCTGCAGAAGGCATGTATTCTGAAAAGGTAAAAGCACCACTGAAGTTTAGAAATTTGAATAGAAAACAAATGTCTGTGTACCAAAGCCACCACCACAGCATGGAAAGGGAGTATGCAATCACAAAACCAATTTAGAGGGCAGAAGGATGGTCCGGTGGTTTAGGCCCTGGAACTGAACACCAAAAAATACAATTCAGTTGTCAGCATTACTACAGCATTTTGTGTAATCCTGCATGAATCTTGCATGGTTTTGGTTTCGTTTCTTTTTAGTGAAGCTAGGACATACGGTTTTTGAAGGTAAATTCAAGTACCCTGCTGTTACTACAAGATGGGCATGTGACTTTGGACAAAGTAGAGAACTATGTAAAAGCCTGCCTAGGGATAAACATCTCACTTCAGTCTGAAGTAAGGTTGGGAGAGAAAGAAGAATAGCGATGAAATGACCTTCTTCCCTTTCTTATTGATGAAGCAAAATAAAACAGAACCATCTTCAACCTGACAAATAAATATTATAAAATCTTCACATTTGAGAAGGTGGGAAAGTAAAAGAAGTTATTCAATGTTTGCACCTGTATAGAACACATTTTATTTATATGCAGCTTTTGTAGATGACAATACTAGCAATGTTATTTCTGCATTGAGAGCATCAGTCAATACTGTAGTGGTACTGAGAGCTCTCCAGTGCCTGCCCTATCCTCTTCAGCCGTTTGCTGCCTTTGCCCATCCTTGTTCATGTACCAAACCCTTTCAACTTCAGGATATCCTGTCTGCTTACACACTGGCACCATCGGCTTTCCAAGGCTGTGCACAAAACCAATTCCCTTCCTCAGTTTAGAAGGTAAACGTGCCAGCAGCAGCACCAAACAAAGCAGGACATGCTGCCTCACGATCAGCAACATTTTCTTGCGGATATGCATGGCCTGGTACGTAGCTGAAGCCTTAGGTACAATAGTGATTTCTATTATTCTGAATTTTTTACCTGTTTATTGGAACCAAGTACAGCATCAATACCTGATGACAATACTAGCTACAGTTCAGAAAGTAACTGTGAGAACCTGTAAATATAATGAATGAGAAAATATACCTAGACTTTAATTGAAATTAAGAAGGAGGCCTTGCAAACATTTTTATTTTGTATAAAATGACCCTAATCTATGTGATGGAGCTGGTTTATTTTGCCCTTCCCTGCTACATTATTTTATCATCTTGGATTTGTTATTCCAAAGACAAAAGGGTCTGTGAGCAATACAGACTGCCCATGAAATCCCAACTCTGCTGACGTCAGTGGCAAAGAGTACAACAACCAGCAAGTTTACGCTCAACTATTGAACGCCTCAGTTAGACCAGTTTGGGTCAAGAAGGCACTTCCCTTCAGTATTTGTGTGGGAGATAGTCAAACTGTCTGGTCGTAGCAAAAAAAAAAAACCTAGATGCTTCTGTTAGGCACCTAAGCTCCCTATAGACTCAGTGTAGCTTTTGGAGGGCAATTAAGAGCACCTGAATCAGAATCCTCACTATCTGCATTTTGTATATTGGATGCTTAAGTTTCTCAGTCAGGCACCCAAGTTAGATTAGAGCATTAGATAGTGTGGATTCCTCTGTGGAGGTAACACTGAGCAGCTTCCTCCCATTGCTATGATGACTGCCAAAACTGGAAGAAATGTCACCTTGCAGGGCATTTTATCTCCAAAATCAAGCAGTACAGTTGAGTAAAAATGCACAGGAATAATTTATATCTACAAATATACAGGAAATGAACATGTGCTCTCCCCTTTCCAAGGAAAAGGATTATACAGAAAATTTATTCTTGAAAATAAACAGATAATAAATTATGTGGATGATGTGTAAAGTCTCAAAAAAGCCACACTGACAGTCTGTGAAAAAACACTGCAAATCACTTGCTTGGTAAATGCCTCTAAATTACTGTGACCAGGGTGTTTGCAATTTCTACAGTGCCTGAGAGAATGTTCCTGCCCTTCCACATAAGCTCAGCAATCATTGCCCCTTATTTGTCCTCAGTCAGTTGAAACTTTATGATTTCCATGGTCTATCATTTTGATCCTCCCCCCCTTATTTGTTAGGTGTAATTTCAGCAGTCAAAGAGTGTTTTCATTTATTCTAGGAGCCAAGTGGACTTTTTTTGTGAAGTCTAAATAATAACTCCCATCCAGAGATAATTTTTTCATCTCACCGTTTGAGTTAGGTTCATAGACAAATTCCTTAGGCATCACATCTGGGTCATGGAATGAGGAGGAAGCCTTTAACAAAAACACTAGACAATATTCCCTGTGTGCATGCAAATACTTTCCCCAAGATTATGAACCAAATCCTTACTGTGTGGCAAATATTAGTAGTCCACTGACTTAAGTAGGTCAGTTCACATGAGAAAGATTAGCAAAATTCTGCTCTAAATTTGTAGTGCAATGCAAATTTGAAAGACATCAGTTGTGGATAACTAGCTCTACCATTTTAAAGTGCTCCTTATTATCAATCCCACTGATAACCTACATAAATTGATCTGGTCAAATATCCAGGGAGAGGGTGGGGGGAAAGGAACCTTTGATCAAAAACATATCAGGTATTTGTACTTTCATGGGAGTTCACAGTTCTACTCATAAAACAACCCACTAATTGAGCTGAGTACTGTACAAACACAGAAAAAAATAAAAGAAAGAGTGCCTTATCCTAAAGAATTTACAAGCAAACTATAAAATGGAAGAGCTACATACAGATCAGCAGAGACATTTAAGTAAACAGTGAGTCAGTAATGAGGATGGAGTCCTGGTTTTGAGCTTTCTTCAAAAGAAGGTCATTAGAGGCTTTGTGGAGAGCAGCAATAAACAACAACTGGATTCAAGAGGCTGAAAAATAACTGCATAACAAGAATAGATTGAGCTTAGAGGCAAAAGGAGGAAGACTGGCTTGCAGGTCAAGAGCTTTTTCTTTTTTTTCTTCTCCCAAAGATGGAAGAGACTGTGTATTAAGTATAAATGTATTAAGATGCATTCCAGATGTTCAGTGAAAGTGTCAACAGAGAGTGAGAGGTAAGGAGGAAAGTAAAAGACAATGAGGAAAGCAAAAGACAAGGGCAGGCATGACACAGATTCCAATACAGTCTGCGGGTGTCAATAAGAAAATAGAAGAGGTAAAATGAGCACAGGAAACAAAAACTGAATCTGTGCCAGGAGGAGAAAAACCTGATAGAATAGAGAGAGAAAATAATTTGAGGAGAGGAAGAAACCTGTATTTCACTTTATCAGAGTTTTGGGGAGAAGGACTGCAGAGAGGAGAAGCCAGAGAAAGAAAAAAGGAAGGACCCAGAAGTTGAAGCAGGAAGCAGCCAGTTCCCAGAGGAAGGAATCAAAACTAGCAAAGATAAAAATGGGATGGAGAATATAAGATTTGGTAACAGTGTAGCCTAACAATGGTGACAAATTGAAGAAGATGAGAACAAACCTTTGGATGAATGACTGTTGATCATGTTTGCTCATTGCATTTCCATCAAGAAGCTCTGCAGCATGAGAGAGGGAAGAATTAGGTGTTAGAAGGCAATTGGTCCTGAGGGTTCCTGTGTGATCCTCTCTATAAGCACCTGTTGAATGAATGGCCGGCCTGTTTTGCTCCTGCAGAACGTTTTTGTTCTTCTCTTAAACACATTCTCACGAAGAGCTTCTATTTAGCTTTGTTCTACACTTACATCAGAGCACAGCCTTTAATAATTTAAACTCTCAATATCTGAAATAGAGCATTGTCAGGTATTCCAAGTCTCCATTTTACCACTCCCAAATTCATCAGTCAGTCTGAACTAGAACAATTAAGCCTGAACTGCAATTGAAAGAAATAGTGGTTGAATACTTAAATATTTTCTTTGTCTAACAAAGCTTTTCATATACAGACCATTCTGTACTTCATCTAGTAAAACAGTGACTTTAAATGAAATGGAACTGAATTTTGAATTGGCACAAAACTTTGAATTAGTTCTTTTTAAAGAACAACAGATTTAATATGATACTAAAAATCCTTAGAAGCAACACAAATTGCACCAAAAGCAGACTATCTGAAAATGTTACTTTAATTTAACGTTTGTGTAGTCATTGGAGGATTTTTACCGCTTTGACAGAATTTGCTTCTAACCATATCCTAACATCTGCAAACTCTGTGAAACAGGGTGAACTTTCTCCTCTCATCTTCAAATGGAGTAAGATAACACAGAAAATTAGTCAGCTACAAAAAAATGCAACAAAATATTTAGCTAACCCTTTACAGTTATATTTCAATGCGATTCAATTTGCTCACCAAAAGAGAATATTTATGAACCAGATGCTCTCTCCCATTATGTGTATCTAGTTTATGTACAGAGATGTAAAGAGCTTAGCTACTGATTTCTCCAGTTAGGCCATCAGCAAATTAGCTTTGCTGTTTATTTATTTATTCATAATGTCCAGGAAAATGAGATTATATAGTACAGCCATACTCCTGTTCAGAAATACTGGAGCTCATTGGCTGCCTTTCATTTATAAAGGATAAAGCAACAAGGAATTAGCATGTGATAAAAAGCTACTCCCCTAGTTTTCCTCCAACCCTTCTCAGCATGCCAGAGAATCATAGAATGGTTTAGGTTGGAAGGGACCTTAAAGATCATCTAGTTCCAACCCCCCTGCCATGGGCTGGAACACTCCCTTGGGTTTGAGTAGTTTTACTTCTATTTAAGAATGCTAACTTTAAAATACTGTTTTTCTTAGCTATCTAGTCCTCTCTTGTACTGCTATCCAGAATGAGCATTCAGTCTGGATCATACCCTCCCCTGTATTTGAGACTAGATCTACGTTGCAAATTGCAGCAGAAATACCCAAGCTAACTTTAAACAAGTTAGATCTTAGAAACAGTCCAGCCCTGATGGTAGCAACCCCAGCATGAGCTGAATGCCTTGGAGGGAAGTTACACCACATGTGATTAAAGTAGCAATGCCACAAACATCTTTCCACCATTGCTTATTTTGAAGACATTCAAGTACATCTCATTACCTGATGCCTACTTGCAAAGGAATTAATCTAATAGCTTTGTGATAGTAATCAGTGTATCATCAATGACTCTGATAGGAGTGTGCCTTAAAAATAAAATTCTGTATTCTCATACATTTCTGAATAGTCCCCTTCATATTTGTCTAATAGCCAAATATAACATAATATACAGCAGTACCACTCATTTCCATTTTCAATTCTTTAACAGCTAAATAAAAACAGATACTGCCAGAAGCAAACATAAAAAGTAATAAAAGACAACGTATATAAAACATAGCTCTCAAGTAAAAAGTAAATAATTTTGTCTTATTCTAACACCTCAACAGTAATTGTTTAGAATCTTTACATTTATACCATTTAATTTATATTTCAATACACACTCTTCAGTTACTGTATATTAAGTTGAATATTTAATATTAAAAATAATAATGTAGCCCAACAATTCTGATAATAGCTGCTGTCACAATTGGAAAATATTCTATTGTTCACAAAGGGGAAGTTTCTTCAACACTACCTTTTGCCATGTTAAACCTAAAAAATAACACCTTCCCAGAAGAATTAATTTATTTTTAGCCTACATACTCTAGACACAGAATAAAACTAATGCCTCCCAGCATCTGGTGATTTTAGAAAGCAAGCAATTAAAAACTGTCATCAAGTAATTTAAATTACAGAAGCCAACTTCCTTCAACATCTTTTACCCTATCTGTTCCAGTGAACATTGCACAAGGATCCTTCGCAGAGGCAGTGCCACCTTAAGGTTCACAGAAAGCCAGAGCACAGGATGAACTGAATCCACACCATGCTCATAGTTTTTCACACAGGAACCAGCAAGTTTGCTCTTCTTTTTTGTGGTGTGCTGGTGGTAGTGGTGGAGCTAACCATTATGGAGAGCTCTGGCCTGATTTAATGATCTTTTCCACAACTGAGATAATGCGGCCAGGATATCTGGACGTAATGGTTCCTGCAAGAAGTCCCCCGAGGCAGAACAGATGCCCTGAGCTATGATATCCCTGTGCCCCCAGGGTGCCCCCTGTGACAGAAGCTCCTCTCTAGGGCCACTGTATCACTTTGGCTGGGAAGCAGTAGGTTTCTCCATCCTAACACAGCAGCTGCATACGCCACAGCCCTCGCCTAGCTCCATAATGGCACGTTAATCTGCAGTCTGGCAACCCCACACTGGGCACTGCTTTCAGGGGTGCCCCTCAGAGAAAGGAAGACATTGGAAAGATAAACAGTTTCCTACCTACTGGCTTGAGTCTGGTCAGAGCAAGCCTGCAGCCAAAGAGCCAGAGCTACCAGGCAGAAGTTGTAGTACCATCTGGCAACAGCGAAAAGTGCTGAAGGGCCCAAATCCTGTGAGCTCACAATCTTGGACAGCACTAAAACACTCTATTGGAGACAGTGACTGCATCTTCACCTTGGCCTTTAGTGGTTTAAAATCACATCTAAACCAAATCCTGCAATCTATCAGCTAATGAGTGCAAGGAACCAGTTAAGAAGAACGTGAAGAAATTCCAGTCAACATGAACGGAGTGAGTTCTGCACACTCTAGGGGCGAGTTTTCATTTGGCAAATTTCAGAATACAGTAACAGATTCCAGCAGAATCTAGGTTTAGCTAGAGAGATGGAAAGCAAGGTTGCAAATTGATAGGGGAAGGAAAAGCAGATAGAACAGGCAAGATGCCAAAAGGAGAAGCTGGAAGTGTTCCCAGAATTTACTAATTTGGAGATTAAGCCTATTCAGTGACTGCATCAGGAATGGGAAGAATGGTCCAAGGGAAGAGCAGAGGACAGGGAAACAAAGACCAAGCACTAATTCCGGCTGTGGGGCTTTATCCTGTGAGGCTTTCCTTCCTTGTTCTTCTTTTTCACTCTTCCACTGTCTTGCCTATTTAAACCAAAAATTGCATGAGCATAAACACTATATTCCCTACTGAAGTCATCAAATGGAGACTGATGCAGGACCCCTGAACAACGCTGATACTTATGAGACACCGTTCCCAAGCTAATAAAGTTCATCTGTCCCTAAAACAGGCTTTGTGTCCTTTAAAACACAAGGCAGATAATTTACTCCACAGCAAACAGGATCACAGAAAAAGATGATGTAGAAACTACAGCCTCCTAGAAGAAGGGTTCAAGATAAGTCCCAAATAGAAAACCTATTACTGACAGGGCCTGTCACTGCCAAGCAAGCCAGGCACACTGATGGACAAACAAAACTGGAGCCTGAGGAGGAAGGCAGGATAGGGGACAACTGTTGAAACAAATGCTTCCAGCTTAGCCTTTACTTACAACGGTAATTCTGCCCCCAACAGTTTCTGAAAGTGAAATACAAAACCAAGTATATATGTGTGCATATGTTCCAAACAAGAAATAAGATGTTGGGGTTGCTATCACTGCATTACATGCTGGAGAAAACACACTATTCATTTTACAAACTTTGTTTAGTTTTATAAATATTTTACACAGATCTTCATTAATTTAAATACTTACAGCACCACCTGCATGCTGCCTCATACCTAGTATATGAAGCAGCATCTACCTTGTTAGCGCTGCCTGGTGTATATGGGACACTTTCTAAAGTGATACCCGTGATAGGATCCTCTCTCTGAATTACCCTACAACATCAGAAGCTCACTACCATGTTCTCCTGTTGTGCATGGGAGAAAAACTTTTGAAACATATGCCTTTGCATGCAAGCCTATAAAAAGGTGATGCATGCAGTTTATTCCTTTTACGCACACAAAAAGCAGGAAATCTATCTACACAACTAAAAAATTACAAACCTGAAAAGTAGCTATAGGTCCTAAGAAGAATAGCTAAAATGCTGCTGGAAAGGGCTGGAAATCATGAAGGGAAGATCTTTCAGCATCTGTTCATGATGAACGTATCACAGGCACCAGAGCAGGCAGCACTAGAGGTTGCTGATGGGCACTGTCATAACAGTGCAGCCTCATGAGCTGAACTGTGTGCTGCCTCCCCGGCACTTCACCCAGCACACTGTCAGAAATGGTTTCCAGACAAGACCTATCACTCCATAGCCAGGCAAGGCAGCAATTAAAAAACTAACTTCATACCTTGAGACAAGAAGACCCACATCCCAAATATGTTTGTAGATGTCAGGCTCTGGAGTGGCATGTGAAACTATCTAGGACAGGAAAGCCTGAAAAGAAACTAACAGAGAACCTGCAGATACCTACATGGTGTGAAATAATTATAAAATTGTCACTTGGAAGCACTGGACAATCCAAAGAAAGTATGCTATAAAACATAGATCAAAAAGGAAATTAGAGCAGGGACACAGGCACTGACAGAACTCCCTTAGACTTTGCTTGTGTACATGTTTATGCAAGAAAGGAATTGGGAAGAGAGGGAAGAAACCTAGTGAGAACAGTATTGAAACCCATGCTAAGGGTCACATATATCCTTCCTCAATAGCAACGGACCAGAACACATATTTAAGCAGTATCCTGATGCCGCACCTGTGTGGTGAGGCTACTACACAGTAAAAAGACTGCAAAAGGAAAGTAGTTTCTAAAATAGCTTCCAAAAATCAGCAGTCTGAAAGGATTAAGCTGATAAGATATAGAAATCCTGGAGAGATGGAGCTTGAACAATTTCAACAGAAAAAAAAAAATCAAGGGAAAAGACATCAAAGCAGGTACAAAGAGACAAACTTTCTGCACAAGATCAAGAGAGGAAACAGAGGAAATTCTTTTAAATACTATCAGCTGTCATAAAATATCAGAAGCTGCCTAAGAATTTCTAATACCTCTAAAACATTTTTGAGACTTAAGCAAATAATTAAAAATCAAATCAAATTAGCAGATTGTATTCACTTTCACATTAAAAAGTAAACCACAGCCACTCTTCCTAATGTTTTGCTAATTCAGAACTCAAAATATTTCAGGAAATAATAATTCAGGAACACTTCCCGCACATGGCAAGTCTATTAAACAAAATCAACATACAGGATCATTTATTACCATCTTTGCATTCTACACATAATCATACAAAGATGACAGCTTTGAAGGGAACTTAGGCCAAAAGACTATGCTTTTCACAAGACTGCAGAGAAATGACATGACACATGACAGGACATTCATCCTGACTCCCTCCTTCCACCAACGTGTTTAATTAATTCAGATAGGCATAGTGCAAACAGCTTTTTCTCCAGCATTACCTTACACCGCAAAGAATAATTAGATATTTCTCTGTTCTACAATAATTAAGGAGACATGCAAATGCAGGTATTCAGGAGTGCGTGCAGAGCCCAGCCATCCTGGGCCAGTGAGAAGAAACTGCTGCAGAACAAAAAAAAAAAGCTCTTCTAGAAAATGATACAGCTCTAAATTTTTTCTTGTATATAAAATTTACTGCAGTATTGTTGGTACAGCCTCAAGAGAGAGGAAACCTCTCAAAAAAACAAATGGCATGAATATAAACAATGATTTTGCTGTTAGCCTTTCCTCCCGATCATCCAAATATTTAAATTACTGTAGCATCTGAAGTACAGTAAAAAATGCTGCACCTGCTGTAGAGCTGCAATCTCTGAAATAATACTCACATGGTAAAACAAAAGCTAAAAATAAATTCAGGCTATTAAAACAGAAAAAGAAAAAAAAACCTAACAGAAAACAAACACATAAGCATTCCATGGTGTGAGAAAAAAAGTAAATTGTAAGCAGAAATTTAGATAGAAAACAATCACTGAATGAAAATAAAAGTTTGCAAGACCTGCTAAACCCCAGATTTTGAGGAGTATGAAACCTCATACTACATTGCAGTGAACAGCAAATGTACCTAAATGTTGTGTTCCACTTCTGGCCACCCTCATACCAAGAGCACGAATTAAAATTCAGAAAAAAGAACAAATCATAGAGGTGATTTGGCATTGGAAACAGAATTACAAGGTAAACAATGACTGAGAAGACTCATTCTTCTGTAGGTGTCCCTGCTGTGGCAGGGGGGTTGGACTAGATGATCTCCAGAGGTCCCTTCCAACCCTGACCATTCTGTGGAGACTCGTCATAGGAATAAGTGGAAAGGAATGGAAGCACAAACATCAAAAGGTATTATTTTTATTGCAGCTCAAGACATAATAAGTGCAAGTTACATAAAGTAAAACACGTTGAACTATTTTGATCATTTTGAACTATACTTACATGGGAAAGTATAACTGGAAAGTTATTAATTGATTTTTCAATGTAAGAAAGGACTAAGTACCTATAAACTAAGCGGTGCAATGAAAACAGCAGAGGCACCCGGCCCCAAGGAGAATCTGGAAACGCGGGGTGAAATGCTCAGCCTATCCAGCACAGAAACTGCCAACTCAGGGGGGAGGTCCCTAGAATCAGCGCCCTGAAACACTAAACACAGACATGTATGTTCCGCTCTGGAGTTTAGAGGTCTCAAATAAGATCACAGAAGAGAGATGCTTGCTGACGTAAGATCTAGAGCCTGAATATGAATATAGTCCTAATAGTTGGTGCCATTAAGTATTCCCTGAAAAAAATGGGAGACAGTCTTACCTTATTATATAATAGCATGCTCATAACTCATACGAGAAATCCAATATCATTTCATTTTGGTTAAGGAGAAAAAAAATCTGGGTATGGATATTTACCATTCCTCCTGCTGAAGTCGCACCAGGTGTCAACAAAAAAATACAGTATTTGTGGAACCAGGAATGATCCCAACTAAAAAGAACACAAATCTGTGTCTCGGTGATTGAGATGCTCACCATAGCAAGGGAAATTTTGGGCTTTTTGAGCCCAGCTTGAGGTCAGTTCAAGTTTTTGCACTTGCAGTTACTTTATGCACATAAAAGAAACAGTCATCAAAATAGGATCCAGAACCACAGCTACACACAACCATCTGTAAGAAGAAATTCAACTTGGCAAAGGAGGCACCAGGAGCCCTCACCCAACACAGGCCAAAAGGCCCCAGCATAACTTGCTGCTGGAAGAGAAAGGTCTGCTAAGCAAAACTGAGCCCTAGCATGTCACTAACCACTTTAACAGAAAAGAAGGGGAGGGGTGGCCACTTAATGGTACAATTTTTGCTAAACTCTGCAAAACTATATTTAACCTTACTTACAGCTAGACAGGGACTAATGCAGCTGCTGAGCAAGCATAAATATTAGGCCTTAAAATATCTATAGTCTGTAACAGAATGAACTAATTTCAACTAATGAACTGCTGAGCCAGCACAATGAAAAGACCAGAGCATGGGAAAAGTAATGCAATAACGGTACGCTTAAGACAATTATAAATCAAAGAAAAAAGAACAATGTCTCTACGCTTCAAGGAACTACTCTCCAGGGAGCGGCGAGGAAGACCATCTATGAGACACCATGCCTAAGGGCACAGTGACCAGTGATCTAAGGACTGGAAGGGAAACAGTAAAAGAAGAAGTGAGCAGTATGGGAAAGCAGGGAAGTAAGATGCGGGTCATGGCTGTTTTGAGGGGATAAGGGAAAATCCAAAAGTCATCAAGGTGGGTGCAGCAGAAGAGGACCAACACTGCAGACCCCAGTAGCAGAAAAATGACTGTTGTAGACATGAATACAACAACCTTGATGCACCAGGAAGGATGTCCTTCAATCCCCTATGCCATGCAGATGGGCTGTAAGGGCCAAGAGAAGGATCTTATGTACCTTACAGGTTGAGAGAGCTTAAGCATCTGGGAGTAAAAGTGTCTACCATAACCACAAAATTACATATGCTAATGACTGTAGGCTGTTCCTCTTATCCACTGTCATTTACGTAATCTCTTTAGTTATAGAATTCCTCTGTCAACACATCCACTGCCATTCTTATCTCATCACTACCTACCTCATGGTCTGAATGCTGAGATTGCCTGTGATCCTTAGTTGTTCCTATTATCCCATAGCTAAGTACCACTGATTCTTAGCTGCCATTACTCTGCTTTGTCCATAAATACTGCTAACCTGTATAAGCTGTTAAAAATCCTACCTCCTTGTATAACTAGTCTTCCTTGCCAGCTACTACTGCTGCATTCCCCCTCTGTAGAAGCTAACCCACATTAACATCATGTCAAAAACATAACAAAAAGAAAATACAGTTGCATTTTCTGACAGGCTAAATATATGCATGCAAGAAATACCCTAAGCCTGGCTTGAGCTTCCAGGATAATTCTCTGCTTAGTTTCAGAAACCCAGTGGAGCAATGCGAACAATCTAGTAAGATTAGCCATTTCCACAAATAGGCAGCCGATGAGCTTGATTACAGGTATTTGTATTTATCACATGTGTATTTAAGCATATACCTAAGCCCTGTTTTGGATCTAACCATAAATCTCATCCTCACATCAGTTAAGCACTTTTAAAAATTTTAACAAGATGCGACTAGATTATAAAAGATTCCTTAAAATAAGATGTGGCAGAAACCTCTGGCAGTACGCATTTCGCATTGTTCTATTTAAAGACATTTAATCTAAAGACACTTGGTAACACACTTAAAACTGTAACTTCTGTGACTCCTTGGACAGTAATTAAAAGCAGCTTCTTAATTATTCAATTTATCTATAACAAACCGGGAAGATTTACCTTTCATGTGTGCCAATGTAACCGATAAATGTAAGCATTTCAAGTTTCCCAGGAAACACATGAATAAACAAGTAATTTAATCCAATATAATTTCAGAAAAGCACAGTAAACCATCTATCTATCCATATATATTGGTAAGTAAAATAGAAAACACAAAAGCCATTTAACCTGAAAGCTTAACTGAAGTTCTTTAATAACACTGTGGCTAACAAAATCCCTTTCTAAAGGCATGCCATTCACTAGCTACTTGCTCATGGTGATGGAGAGGCTGAGAACACAGAGGTTCGATCTCTACTTCATATTTATAAAATAACACTTAAGAACTGTAGCCTCCTTGGTCTCTCACAGCTGGGCTGAAGCACGGTTTGAGCTTGAAGGCTGCGGGAAGAAGGACTCTTGCAATCCCAAGGAGGCAGAGCCCCTTGTTTCTTAGTAGCAGCTACAGCCCCCAGAACTGGGGGTCTAGAAGCCGACGCACCAGATTTTTGCCAATCCATCCCCCCAGTTTGCACAGCAGCCACGTCCAGCCTCTGTATTTCACTAAGACAACTATTTTTAACTGTAGAGATTTTTGATAATAAAACCATTTTCAGTTTATTCTGTTCTACTCAAGGCTTCTGCAGAAAGTTTCTTTTTCCTTCTTGCAACACTAGACCAAAATCACTTGATAAAATATTTAACGTTCCAAGAACCCCAAATCTGTCATTTTTTATTTATGTAGTGTCCTCCGAGCTCAATTCCTTTGCCCTAATTTTGGCAGCATGACCCTTGACCACAGGGCACTCACCGTTACAAGGATTTACTAAGATTTCACTTTACTGCAAGTGATTTCCTATAGCCAAGACTCCTAAATCTCAAACTTCTGAAAGACTACATTTTTTTTTTTGACAGAAATAGCCTTTTTGCATGAAACAATGTTGACTACAGTGACCCTGTATGCTGAGCAAAAACAATCTTTGCATTTCACCCTTTTGAAATTCAGCATTTTGTTGCAACGCAAGTTGGTTTTCGGACTAAAGCACACAAGTAGTAATACTGGAATTCCCCATTTTGACACGTTATGGAAATTTTCCAAAATGGAAATAGTCCAGAATCAAATGGAAAGACATGTTTAATAGGGGTGAAAATGTTAATCGTGCTTCAGAGAATATGGAAATTCATGTAAGTCAGTCACCCAGTACCAATCCTTCCACCTTTGAGGTGACAGTAATCAGAAAGAGGAAGAAGGCAGCGAAGAACCCCATACCTGTTGCTGGCAAACAAAACTGTGGATAAGTTCATTCACAGCTTCCATCACCAGCAACGAGGAACCACAGACAACCAGAAAACACAGTTTGGGAGCAATAAAGTTGATTAAAGAGGCAAAATCACCCCAGCCCTTGGAAATAACTGCTGTTATCACCATTGTAAATATATAAAAAAGAAATAATACAGACATAGGACTCAAAAACAATGTGGCTAACGGAAAATTTGTTATTTGAAGCTAGGCAAAACTTCAATAGTGTTATTTAACACCATGACATTTCTGTAGTACTGCCAGACTTCTAGCCAACTGTCAGGAAAATGCACTAAGAACTACTATATATCATACCTTACATTTTATGGATCCCTCAATAAGATTTCGTATTTACATTTCACAGTCTTATGTTTGAGATCTGACCATACCAGCAATTGCTACTGCTTGGATTTCTGTAAGTCTGTGAGGTCATTTAGACTTCATGACAACATTATTCAAACACCACAATGTGAACTCGTGAAATAACGATGGCATTCAGTTGTAACCAAAATCAAATGAAAGGAAGACTATATAACACCCAATAGGAAAAAAGTTTTGAGAAGCAGTACTTGTCCTTGAAACGCAATGGAGAGCACACATGGGAGACTTTGTTATTTTCAATTTATGGGATGACCTTTGATTCCTTCTGCTCTTAGAAACTCACCTTACATTCCCACAACACCAGTCCCCAAAGCCAGCACTTTGAAGTGGCGGGGAAGGGTACATTGCCCAGCTTTTTAAAAAAAACCTGGGTTTCTGCCAAATTAAAGAGAGTAAACTGGAAAGCTCCAGTTATTCACTGGAATAGCTGGAATTTGCCCAATAACTCTAAGATCATGAAGTTCAACAAGAGGAAGTCTAAAGTCCTGCACCTGGGGAGGAACGACCCCAGGCACCAGTATGTGCTGGGAGCCACCCAGCTGGAAAGCAGCTTGGCAGGAAAGGACCTGGGGGTCCCAGTGGACACCAAGTTGACCACGAGCCAGCAATGTGCCCTTGTTGCAAAGAAGGGTAATGGTATCCTGGGCTGCATGAGACAATCAGGTAGAGGGAGGTGATCCTTCCCCTCTGCTCAGCACTGGTGAGGCCACACCTGGAGTACCGTGTCCAGTTCTGGGCTCTCCACTACAAGACACATGGACAGACTTGAAAGAGTCCATAAAAGGTGCCACAAGAACAATGAAGGGATGGGAGCATCTCTCATATGAAGAAAGGCTGAGAGAGCTGGGACTGTTCACCATGGAGAAGAGAAGGCTCAGGGCGATCTTACCAATGTCTATAAATACCTGAAGGGAGGGTGCAGAGAGGATGGAGCCAGGCTCTTTCCACTGCTGCCCAGTGACAGGAACAGAGGCAATAGGCACAGACTGAAACATAGGAGGTTCCCTCTGAACATGAAGAAACACTTCTCTATACTGTGAGGCTGACCAATCACTGGCACAGGTTGCCCAGGGAGGTTGAGGAGTCTCCATCCTTGGGAGATATTCAAAAGCCATCTGGACATGGTCCTGGGTGGCTGGCTCTAGGTAGCCCTGATGGAGCAGGGGTGACCAGATGACTTCTAGAGGTCCCTTCCCACCTCAAACATTCTGTGATTCTGTAAGATCACCTTGTTACAGGCAAAGTTCAAGAATAAAAGAGCAGGTAAGTGTATGGTTGCAGTATTTGAAATAGTAGCAAAGAAATAAAAAGAGAATAAAAGAAATGCAATTCTACATTTTATTTAACAATCATATTCTCCCTCAGTCACTTCAACACCACACAAAATTTGTGAAGATGGTAAATTTGTCCCAACCTCGTCTCTGCAGCTAAGCTTTCCTACAGCTTGTCTGTGTGTACTGTAAGACAGCTCTGGCCATCATAAGCGGCAGGGCTGCTTTGGGGCATTCAGACTACCCAACCCCATCCCCAGCATTGAGAACATCTGGGGATGCCGCATGAGCTACCAGATGATGACAAGTCGCTCTCCTCCCTTCTCTCCCCCAGCTTTGGGTGTCCCTGAACTAGAATATTCTTTCAGCTTCACGATCATTTTTCTTGTTTCTCTCTTATAATACCATTAAAACTCTTGAAAACTTTTGAAGTCACATATCATGAGAAATACTAGTCGTAACAGTAATTCTTGTAAATTCTGTTGCTGCCACCAATGCTAGAGCTTCTGCCATTAACAATAGTCTAACTCACTCCTACTTCATTATATGCTGAAGAGCCAATACTATTGCATTGCCTATATCCTGTTTGGGGAAAAAAAAATCCAATTAGAATGGATTCACAACAAGCTAGACTTCGACCCTTAGTTTTGACTTTGCCTGCCTTTTGTTTGTTTGTGAAGCACTGTAATTGTTTACATACAATATAAATTGAATCTGTGGCATGCGAAATCCGGACTCTGTAGACTCTGTAGGTAACCTAGGGTTATAGGTTAAAAAACATTGACATCATGACAAATTGCTGTAATTTGAGGAATAATCTGAAATCCTGCTGGGACACAATTGAGTCTGTGAGCCTAGTTGTTAATGATAATAAAAGCTGACACAGTAAAAATGATAAAATTAAAGAGAACACCCAGTAATATAAGTACCTCCAACGTATGACATTGACGATCCAGTTAAGGGGGCTGCTGAAAATCTCATTGGCAAATAACTTAATGCTCCATTTCTAGTTACAGAAAGCTCCACTCATTTGTGGAAATGCAACCACTGAGTGCTTTTGTCTTTTCTTGCTTACATGCTATCTGTTTGTCATAATTTTAAAAACATGCAGTTTTCATAATATCTTCAGTAATGCAAGGTCATAATTCCACTTTCTGATTAGTTTGTATCTATGTACCAATAGATAAAAACTGTATTTTTAATGTAGTGCACCCGTGATACCTTTCTCTGTGTCTCTGACATATCATAAACCAGCTGGCAACATAAAATATAAATTGGCTAGCTATAACAACAGATGAATCATTAATTACTTTCTGTGTACCAAAATAAGAGACCAATTTTACAGTATCAAATGGCGTGTGTAGCTGCTACTTAAAAATTATATTTGAAAAAAAACCCAAAGCTCAATGAGCATTATTTAACACACTTACATATATTGCTATTTTAAAATATTAATATTTCTCAGAATTTAACAACATGGTTACTGAATTTTGCTCTGGCTTTACTTCTTTATCTCTGACAATACCTAAATATTATGGATTAGTGCATATCATTATAAGCATCATAAGATTTTTGTTCACTCTTCATACTGAATTGTATCTTTCACAGGCCTCAATCTTCAGATCATTATTCTCAGCTTTGCAGGATCATGGGATAGTGTCTTTTTACAAACACAGTTTACAAGACAAGTAAACCATACGCTGCTAATGTTAAAAATCACATAAATCCCGAAACTAAAGCTAACAGGATTCTGACATCTCTTCCTTCTGATAGTACAGTTAACAGGGAGGTGGGGAGTTTTTCATCAAAAATTGGCTGTAAAATAAAAAAAAAAGAATACAACAAGGGAATAGGTAGATTGGCAAAGCCTAAGAAATCACTTGGATTTGCTTTAGAAGTGCAGGAAGACTCAGATCCATCCTTTGGACTGGATGCTGTGATAAAGTCTAAAACAGTAACACCACTGACACTTGGCTTGCTTCCAAACCTTTTCCAGCTTAATCCCTAAAATAAGCACTCAAAATTGAAGATTGCAAGGTTAAAAAATGCTAAGTCTTTATTCATAATTAGCAGCCGCCTGCTACTGCTACCCTTCCTTATCATACAGAAAATGAATGCAATTGATCTGCCTTTGAATGGCAAATTGCATTTGCAATTATTTCCAGGATTTTTTTTACGTCACTGAGAGCTGTGCATGGGGATCTGAAGCTGCACACTCAGCCTGTTACCTTCATGCAGTGGATTCTGCAGGTAACGGCTGTCACACAGAACATCCAGTATCTTTCAGCACACTTCTATGTTGCACAAAGTGTAGGTATCTAAAGTTTTACATTACTACTTATCAAAGATGTTCTGAAATTTCTACTGGCTTGTTTTCGTAAGTTATTTATCTTATTCTCCTCAAATAATTTCTCATAAGATCGTTTCTTTCCTCTACTCCTCGCCATATCCAGCAGCTTCTCACTGACACCTGCCAGAGCAAGCATCAGGGCCAGGCCAACCAATTTTCTTCTTCGTAGGATTTTCTTTTACTGAGGTAGGAGCCTTATCAAAGGAAATGTCTTCCAAGAGCCCATCCACAGAACAGAAAGGGGAAATACTGCCCAAGAAAAAATATGTGCAAATTAGGTTTTCATTCAGGGCACACATATAATCACATCAAGGCCGATAAGGAAAAGCAGCATGAAGCCCTCCGCTGGTGTGAAGCACATTGTGTAAGGTGTAAGACAACCTCATCAAAAGCCATGGGTCCCCAGGATAAGTTGATTGATCTGGTCGTTTCTTCACCCAAAGTCTGACACTGACCTCTGTGTTGCCCAATAGGCTTCTGTCAAGTTCTGCACTCTTCATAAAGCTATTGAAGATCTCCAAATCAAACAGTTTAAAAATTCCAAGTTCAAATTTTGAAGTAATGTTCCAAGAGCAATATTTCCTATCTAAAAAAGATTGTCAGAAAAATTTCTACAGCCAAGTGTTGTGAACTGTAATTGAACACACAATTAATTACAATGAAAACTGACCTTTCTCTAAACACGCCGGCGTATGGGAAATCGCTCTGATTATTTGGTTTGTCAAAAAAGGTGAATCACTTCACTTGATTTCAATTTTCAGTAGAAATAAAATATTCTAAACACAAATGTATTTTAAAACTGTACCAAAACAGAGCAATTGTAATTATACGAAGTTGATGAGCGCTTTGTCCTACTTTTTACACCTGATTTTTGTAGCCCTATACAAACAAATCAAGGCTCCACACCATGAACTGATCCCATTCCTTACTTCACAAGGACCTTCACTGATTTCACAAAGGACTCTCTTTTGAAGAAGGCTGATTTTATACAAACTTTTGCATGGATCAGATTATGCAAAATTGGGGCCCTTCTTGCTTTGTTCTTGTACAAACAAGCATCTGCTTTGGCACACTCTGCACTTACCCACATTCCTAAAATTCAAGTGTTTTTCTTGGCACATCCCCAGCCCTTGAAGAGAACCAAAGATGTAATAAAACTGCAAGAGTGGCATAGTTTCTCATTTTGACAGTATCATTTTGAAAATTCTTATATGTTACAAGATGTAAAATTTGTAATTTTAGTCCCCCTAAAACCAACAAACAAAAACTACAACAAATTCTGAAACACAAACTGTGTGCAATTCAATCACACTACACATCTAAAAGAGAATATCCAGTACCTAAATGAAAGAACTTTTACCAGGATCTTTTAAGCACCAAATCATAATTTATTATGAAAGACAGAATAATTTCTCGTAGAGTTGCACTGTATTTCTACAGAAACTAAGGACAAGTCTGAAAAATGATGCTAAAAATAGACAACACAAACGTGCAATAAAAGGTCTCATAATTATCTTTATATATTTGCCATTAAGACACTACGCCATCTAAAGAAGCAGCTGATCTTTACTACACACAGATTCTCTCAAATCTACCCTTCCCAACTTTCACATCTGTTTCCAGTTATTAGTGATTAGAGAAAGATCTATATTGAAGAAAACAGATAATAATACAATTAATATAAATATAAAATAATATAAAAGATATACAATAATGAAAAAATAACAAAATAAAATATATTTTAAAGCCTTTTTCAAAGTTGCAGAAGGAACAGTTGAATGTAGCTAATATTTTCCAAAGAAGATTTTGAATAAATGAGCAATGGAAACCTGATTCTTTCCAAACAAGAGTACTTCAGTTTTCCATGGTTCATTGCAAAGGTGAAGAACACAAGATAAACTTAGATTTTATAACCAACGCAGTAACACATTTGAACCTGGATTTACAGTTCCCACTGGGAACTTAAGAATGAAAAAGAAGCCAGAGCAATCCATGGCATGGCTTTTTCATGTCAAGCCTGCACAGCTATAAAATGTTAACAGCTAAACAGAAGAACTCAAAAGTTACTCTCCCTTCTTAATGCAAGCACCACAGTTTAACGAAGTGGCTACCTCCAGGTTTCAAAGTCAGTCTAAGGACTTACAGTGTAGGGGCCAGGCTCTGCAGTTAGTCTCAGGACCGCCCTTTGCATGAAGAAATTGTAAAGGACAAAAGATGCAGAATCTCATAATAAATAAAGATAAAACATAAATTAATATCGCAAGGATAGACAGGACACTGACCTTACTAATACTGTTTATATAGCGTACTTAATAAACTTAGTACATTTAAAATACAAAATTATATCTCTACAGGTATCAACTCTTGTTCAAAATCAGCTACACTTTTGGAGGGTTATGGAGAAATAATTTGAACAGCACCATATGAAATGTTATCTTAAAGTCACATTTAAACTACGTATATAAAGTTGCACATATTATGTGATTGGACATTACCCAACGTTGTAGACAAATCTAAGACAAATTATGAACAAATAATGAACAAAATTGGGAATTGGCTTTTGTGTCTCATCAACTAAATAACAGCTAGTAAAATGACTTGATAATGCAGAAGTTGTAGGGACAAATCAGGAATATGAGACCCTCAATTAACTGTCATGACTTTAAAAATATTTTTATGCAATTTTTGAACTGACAATACACTTATAGGTGAATTTCTCACTTTCATATCATATTCACGAGGCTTTCATCTCTCATTTTTAAAAATATACTGAACTTCAAGTAAACTTTCGTCAGGATTTCAGGACATGACCCATTTTGAAGAAGCACCTTACTTTATTCTGAAGATGTATATTATCTAACACAATACAAATAGGTCAGTGCTTCTGTTCTAGTTCTTTTTGTTATAGCTAAAATCAGTACAGACTAAAATTAATACACACAGCAGATAAAGAAAATAGAAGTTATTACCATATCAATACTCAAGAGAGACAACCAGGTCACAAAAATTGGAAAAAAAGCAGAAGCATCACTTCAAAACCAATAGGCACTACGAAAGGATGAGTTTAGCAACTGCAAAAACAAATGTGCATTAAGCAAATAACCACTATACAAGGAATGGAAAAGGTGTTCAACAAACAGGTTCAAAACTACAAAATCAGTAATCCACATCACCATAGTATTGCTAAAGCATAAGGTGATATACCAGCAAGCCTCCGACTTTTAAGCAGAAAATCATTTAAGCGAAAATCAGTGACTTGTATTTATACAACTTCAAAACCAGAAAGGTAAGGAGCTGCCAGGATCATTTTAAATCTATAAGCCAATAGTTTATATTTAAGCCCATAAATGTAACTCAAACACCATTTCCTTCTAAGGTTACATTATGCTCAGTAAGGCATGAAGACATGCTTTTCATAATATATATGATGCAGTACAGGTTAAAGAACAAAGTTTAGCCACAGTTCTCAATTTTGTTGTAATCACAACTGATGGTCAAATAAAATCAAGAGATATTGCGAAACTGACTATCAATTGCAATTACAAGCCAAAATTAATCTCCCTATTACTGGTATCATGTAGAAAGCTAGCATGGGGATGGTGATAGCCATGGGATGTCCTTTCTGTTCTTGACAGAAACAAAGGAATCCTCTGGCTTCTTGTGCTGGCCTCTTCCCCCTCCTGCTTCCTTCCTAGCTTACTCGGTTCTGGACAAACACCCTCTGTTTTAATTGCCAATATATCAAATGTATAAATTAACATTATAAAAATTCCTTATGTCTAGTTTCATTTTAAAAACATGCAAAAAGACAAGACCTATACCACCACTTGCATATAACCAAACTGTGCCAATTCTTTAATATGCTTCTTTTCCTGTACCTTACATTCTCATTCCACAGTCATCTTCTGTTTGTATCTTTCAGAAGATAAGCCCCAAGGGACAAGGATACAATATTTGTATGCTTTGCAGCAACATTTATGTACCACCATTCTCTTACATAATACTGTTGTGGTATGACAAAGTTTCCAGCTCTGTAAAGGACAATGTCAACCAGATGCACATTCAGAATTCACTCTTCATTTGCAGCAGTTTCTTTTTTAAGCAGTTCTTATTCCCTTTACTAAAACAAGACTGAATACGTTTGAGCATGAAGAAGAGCAAAAATCCAACGGCTGCAACAGCAGGTATTATTGGGATCTGCAAATAAGAGCATAAAATCAGCCATATGGGCTCAAAGACCCCTGTATCTCAGCCTCCTGTCAGGAACAGCAGCCTCAGGAGGAATATAAAGAACAGGGGCAGCATACAGAGTCCTCTCCTGGGCTCCAGCAATTTGTAGGTCAAAAGCTCAGAATACAGCTTTTGGATTTCAGTCAGTCTCCCCCGGACCTTTCTTATCATAGAAATCATAGAATGGTTTAGGTTGGAAGGGAGCTTGAAGATCATCGAGTTCCAACCCCCCTACCATAGGCAGGGATACCTCTCACTAGACCAGGTTGCCCAAGGCCACGTCCAGCCTGGCCTTGAATACATTCTTCCATGAATGTATCCAATTGTTCTTGAGCATATGAAAACTATTGATGTCCTCTTCTGTGGCAAGAAGGTCCACAAAAGTGTTCTCTGTCAGGCCATTTCTAATACTGTATAGGGATACTTATGCATGAGTAATTTTAGCCCACCAGAAAATAGAAAACTGGGGGGCGGGGGGTGGTGTTGCACTTTTTTAAATTAAATGCTTTTTAATAAGATTATCTCAGAGTTTAATGCAGTGCTTTTTAAATGCAAGATCAGTTAGAGCTTTTCAGTCTGAATATTAGCATATTGCAACTTTTGGTAAGAAATGGCAACATTTGCAACACCTCCTGTCTCTTAACAAGAGCTGCTTGCCTCATACACGAACACAATATGATCAGCAGTACATCTCTATCATGTCTGTGGACCAGACAACAGAGACAGTCTTGTGTCCTACTCCAGTTAAAGCCGGCTGTCTCCCACACACATTGCTGTGGACTAGCACCCTTCAGATCAGCTACATGCATGTTCCCATTGCACAGCGCTAGGCTTTTAACTCCTCGGGGCTACGTACGGTGCCCCTGAGCTGCAATGACTTGTTTTGTTGGGGGATTTTTTCAGTTCAACGTGCTTGAAACGCTCAGAAAGTTGTGTTGCACCACACCAGAACTAGAGCATGATGCCAGAGGCACACGCATAGAATTAGGTCAGGCTGGGGCACGGGAAGATGCTAGTACTGCTGGGACAGCACTGAAGCACAGTCAGACCTGGCATGGTTCACATCGGTACTGCCTAGAGCAGACCTTGAATACACTACATTGCTTGCTGTGCCTGAGTTTTCTCTTGAAGGGAACTACTTCAAAAGGAAGTGCAGGAGCTAAATTATCACATCAAGTGAGCAAAGCGTGGGGTGGAGCCAAACTGGCACCGTGGAGACACTGTGGCTTTGTCTACACTGCTAAGCTAAAGAGTCAGAGTATTGGTCTGGGTGCTGGCACGCAATTTCTGTAGCATTAAGCTGTTACTGCAGCTCCCAGAATGGTTTTTGTCATTGCAAGCTGGTGTTCTGCTACACAGTGACTGGAAATGGTTTGGGGATAGCATAGGCCAGGGACCGTAGCAGTGGGTAGTTCACACGTACCATCCAACTTTGCTCTGGAGAATAAAAGAGTTTACCTGCATGGATGCAAAACTTCATGTTTCTCGGCTTAAGAGTCAAAGCAGAAATCCCGTTTCTTTTTATTTACTAGTACTGTCTTAATCGCAGTTCCAGCTGCATTCTTAGCTCAGCATGAGCTAGGAGATCAAGGCAAGATCATACCACTTCCTCTACATTCCTTCCTTTCACAGAAGCAAGGACAAAGCATACCCATACATTGATAGTAGTTTAATTAAAAATAAAGAAACACAAGAGCACTATTATCTATACCAAATTAATGAATTCATTATGTAAGGAAAAAAAAAAACATTATGCTCCAGCACAAAAAGCACCATAAAACTCTGTTTTCCTTCACTCTAAACTCCTGATGCTCTAAGATACCTCTCAAACTCTCAACACATTTTATTGCACATAAAATAGGCAATGAGTACAAAGCAAGAAGTAAGTTAATACTTAAACTTAATACCTTTCCTTATACATAGATGGCAGGAAAAGTACTTGTCAATAGTTGCAAGGATTTTGTCAGCAGAGGCTCATTAAGGAAAACACTGTACCTAATAGAAAGAAAGCTTCCTTCCCCGGTGACTACAAAGCAGTAGTAAAGGATTGATTCACCACTACTCAAAGTTAATCAAAAATATCCTATTTGCTTGAAAGAAGACTGAATTACTTCTTAGAGGTGTGTAAGAGCCATGACTCAGTCTTTCTTCACTCAGGACTCAACAACTAATCTCTCCATGTTAAAAGAAGTTTACTTTCCAGGCAAATCCATTTAGGATTTGCTTTTAATTAAAAAAAAAAAAAAAAAATATAGAATTCCTCACTGCTTTTAAATTCATCCTTAACCTCTAGTTGGTCTTTTTGCTCATTTGATTGTTATTACTTTCCTCATTTTGCCATAGCTCTGCAAAAACACTTGCTCAGACTGACGTTTGAACTTCTATTTTTTGAAGCATAAACAACATCAGCATTAGCATTTACCAAGAACAATCATATAGAGGAGTCATAATAAAGGATACAGAAAAGTAATGATAAAAACAGACAAACCAAAAATGTGCACAGTATGGAAACTGCCAGAAGTTTTTCATGAAGGCCCAAACACATTAAAAACAAACTGCACACTAGATACTACTCCTGGATCTTAACTGAGTTGGTGCAATGTATCAAAATAAGAAACAAAATTTATTGGGTGATTAATCTTTGAAGGTATATCACATTATTAAGAAACATTCTTCTAATATAGTGGGGAAACGCAAGAGCATTTTCAATTATTGTGTTTTAACACATACGAATTAAAAAGGCCAACAAGAAACCTCTTCTTCCAACAGAGAAATTACCTGCTGTGACATTTGAAACCAAATTCTAAACAGTTTCAGAAAACAACCAGCAAAATCAGTCAAGAAATGTAGGCTTACAAAATTTTAGATTAAAAGAAGTTGGTAAGAAGTATGTCCTCTCTGAAAACCTACTGTCTTGCAGTACATTTTATTTTGAATTTTAAAAGGTGAAAAATGACAAAGGAGACAGGAATACAAGTAAAAAATTAAAACAGCTATAAAGCAAAGATGAGTAGCACAAGGTATTCATAAAGGAGTATGGAGACTTTCACCTCTATATGTTGACCTGAGTCCACTGCAAATCAACAGTATTTGAGAGCTGACAACTGTTCTGTAAATAGTGTAAAATTAATTCACAAACTCAGTTCAGCTGTTGACTGAACCAGTTTGCACGTCACACACAAACCATCAGAAGAGTGGGCATCTCTTAACCCATGAACAGCAGAAAAGCCAAAGACTGAAAGGGTAAGCAGACTGAGTAGGCATGTAAACTGTACAGACCTCCAGAGACATATCCACATGTTCATTCATATTGACTGCGGGACGCTATACTGTTTTAATTCATTGGCTCTAGTTGAAAAGATTTAATGGGATCGCGATGAAGATGCATTCACCCAGTTCTGTTCTTCAAGTTCAGATACTTTTGTTCGTTTCTCATATCCACGGTATTCTGTATTTCTTCACATTACGATAATCTGTCTTCCAGTGCAGTATTCTAGTGCTCACTTTTATGCATGTTTTCTTCTCTTGCACCATCAGGTGGGCACTCTGGAACTGATGATCAAACAACATGCTTGTTAAAGCTTGTTATTAATCCTAACAAATTCTTTAATTATTATGAGAAAACCTGAGACCCACTGTTGAAAATTACGATCGTTACATCTATTAATGCAAACAGGATGATAAACAAGTCTTCAGAGCCACTTTGGAGCTGGCACTGTAGTTTCACAGAGCTCTTTACAGAAATTTGCTGTAATTTACAAAGCAATCAGGGGTGTGGGTGTCGAGGTGTCCACAAAAGCTTTGGATTGCCATTATTACGTCTTCTGATTCATCGAATGGTTTGGGTTGGAAGAGACCTTTAAAGATCATCTAGTTACAACCCCCTTGCCATGGGCAGAGACACCTTCCACTAGATCAGGTTGGTCAAAGTCCCATCCAACCTGGCCTTGAACACCTCCGGGGATGGGACATCCACAACTTCTCTGGGCAACCTGTTAAATGTAACATGTTCTCAGGTTACACTAGGGACAAGACATTTTCCAGAATTATTTCCGCTACTGTAGCCCATAGGTTAAGGAAGGTAGAATGGCAACAGATAGCTGCAATCTCCTGCAGGAAGCCTGAATTGAAGTATGCTATCTGAGGTGAACTCCTATTCAAGATAGAAAAACCTTGGTCAAAATGGCAGTGAACAAGGCAGGGAGGTATGTGCTGCTGTTATTTAACAATATGAAAATCCCCTCTGCTAGTACAGAAGCAGAACAAAATCAACGGCTATACAAGAAGTTCCCAGAGCTATGTTTTGCCTTGCAGTATATGTGAGACAACAGACTACTACCTTTGCTTTAAGTTCTTTTTTCATATATGCAAAACTTACAGCATTTCACTGCAGTTGTTTTATATACAGATACAATATTTAGAAATGTTTTGATTTTAACCATTTATCAAAAGTGGAGTTCATTAACAAATACTTCCCTGAAATTTTTTCCTTTTTCTGTACCAGTTACTGTGGAGACACTTACTATTCATTCTGTAATTTTTTTTAAACCATTATGGTACTGAACAGGAAGAGCTATGGGCAATTGCAAGAGGAAGGAGAAGAAGGGCAAGAGAAAAACAGACTCACAGAGAAGAAAAATGATGGAGATGTAAAGGCCCTGAATGACAAACTATAAAAAATACCATAAAAGTTCACACAGATAAAGAAAAATTATATTTCACACAAAGCAAACACTGCAGCTTGGTTCTGCAAGCATAAAAATATCACAACTGGAATGAAATAAATCACTTCTTAATTTGACTCCAGCAGGCTGAAGCTGAAGTTGAGTATGTTTACTTAAAAATAATAACAACAACATAAACATTTTTAAATATACAATCCTTTCTGCAGAAACCCCTCGATTTCCTTTAACACTCCCTGTCCATGTCCTCCACAAAGAACAAGAACACACGAAACACGTCTCCTGTCTCAGTTTGGCTGCAGATGCTGGTAGAAGAAATAGAGAGTAAGAAATTGTTTGTTTTCTTCAGCCTTGACTCACCATTAGACACTGCTGTTTCAGTGCACAGGCTGCACAATCAACGTTTATTTCCAATCAGGACTCTCAGCTGTTCAGGTTCAGGCTTGTCTTTCACAATCTCACTATTTACCTCCTCTCCCACTAGCACTACTCGTTATGGCTGATAGCATAATTTGCTATGCTAATACTTACTATAAAAGCAGCAAACATGGCTTTTCTCCAAAATAGCAAGAAGGAAGATTATAAAGTCATAATTCCTGATCGCCTAATAAAATAACTGTCCAGGCATTCTGTTCTCCATCTGCTCTGTGGTTATCAATCTGTGATACACCACCTCATAGCAAGCACTCAAGCTGTGAGGGAGGTGCCATGTCAGATGAAAACAGAAAGACAGACTTCCTACCTGCACAGGGTAGTAAGACTGGAATAGTGTTGCTACTAGTTTTGTAAACTTCTTCAAACAGGGACAACTACATTTTAAGTAAGAGGATGAAAATTAGTATGCTATTTCAATTACCTAAAATAACCTCAGAATATTGAATTCATTGTAAGCTTAACCTAAATTACCTTAGATTATTTCATTTTTCTGACTAAATCTCCACTCAGTGCTACAGCTGAAGCCAGATCCTATCACATTAGCTCTCACTGGTTTTATATTTCTCCCAGCTTCCAAACATGGTGAATACCAATATTTCTGTTGTAAAAGACTTGTGTGACTCCATACATCTCATGCTGCCTTGGTTAAATTCTTTGTGCTTCTGTTTCAGCTGGCACAGTAAATACATAGCTGCTGTTTGTTCCATTATACAAGCTGAAGCCTTGCAGTCTGGGCTTTTGTCTTGTAATCAGTAAGACAGGAGAATGAGAGGACAGATTTCATTATAAATATTAGGAAGATAGCTTTGAAAGCGCGAATTAAAGTAAGTAGGCCATAAAAAAATAAAGACCCCAGTTAGTCCCCATTTCCCCTCCAGAACCTTCTAATTAATTTTCCATAACAAAAGGAAGGTTAAAGATAGGGTAATTGGCAAAAACTTTACTGCTAAAAGACAGAGTGGTCTATTATGCCCCCAGAAAACACACCTTGCATGACCTCTTCTCAAGTGTGAAAGAAGAGATCTATGAACAACTCCTGGTGATTTCATTTTAATTGAAGCTCTCTATGCAATACTGCCCTGCTCATCTTGCCTTTGTAAGCTTCCAAAACCACCAAGCTTTCTCATACGCAATACAGTAGCCACTCAGCATTCCTCTGAGCTATGAATTCAGTGTTTTCAGCCAGCCACTGCAGCTCACTCACAGCAATGCTCACATCTTACTTTTTTCCAGAGAGTCAAAACTAACCTCTCAGACAAAAAAAAAAAGTCTAATTACAGCTTTAAAAATCTTGGACAAAAAGATTCTGGAAACTAGCTGGACTAGACATATATAGTATCTGTAACCAGTGTACACACGAGGAAAGCATCCATTTCGGGAGTCTCCAAAAAGGCTGTGAGACACTGGCAACTGTGATTCTATAAAGATCAACAGAAGAAAGATACAGACTGATGAGTTTCAGCGATTCCGAGATTCACCAGCAAGCCCCCGGGTGACTTGGCCTGACCTCCCGAACACACCACGCAATTTCCAGCCAAGTAAACTAGATTGGGCAGGGCAGCAGGCTACTGCAGCCCTTCAGCTTCCAGTGCCTCTACACTGCTCTGGGTAGATATATCCCTTACATTTATTTTTGTTAACTAGTTGATTTTTCATCGGCCAGTTACCTGAAGAGACAAACCATCCATCATCTACTTCCCAATTACAAAACATCTTTTTGTTGTTGTTTTGCCATTAAAACTGTCATAGATTAGCTATGTTTTCACCCATTTCTATCACCTCTGTGTGAGCTTAGTCAGCCACTTCTGCTGGAGCTGCTTGATAGGGATTCCCTCATTTTTCTTGTTTTATGCCCCATGATCACATTTAGCTCCATTTTCCAAAACTAAAACTTTTCCTCATCAACATTTATTTAAAGATGATTTTCTTTCTCTTGTGTGTCTTTTTAAGGAACTGTAGCTGATCCTATTGTATCATCATTTAGTCACGCTCTTTCTTGAAGCCAAATCCATGTCTGCTAAAATATCCCCTCACATTTTTAACTAAGTTACTATGTCAATTTCTATTGTGCAAGCCACTTTGTTTTAGTTTTATATTAAAAAAAATTAAAAAATCAGTTATTGAAAAATATAATTTTGCTACCTTCATTCTCAAGGTCATGAAGCGATTAGTTGGCAGTCCTGTAAGTATTATGAGTTAGTTTATTGCCTTGCAAGTACTTTCAAAAAGCTTTTCGTACAGACAATAATAGATCGTGCAAGCAATCTTCAACAGAAGTGAAGAATTTATGATATTTTCCCATCTGTGAGGGAAAAGGCTTCAAGCAGATAAGGATAATTTGAACGTCTTCTTATAGGTACAGGTTTTCTAGTCTTCTTAAGAGTGCAAGATGAGTCTACATGTTGCCAAGCAATCAAATAAGTTTACTGGATTGTGTGTTGTTATAAAATATTTAAAGAAGCAGCCAGGCTGAACTTCAAATTCATAAACAGGAAAACATCTTTAGATCTCAACCCCAATGCCATCCTTGGATTCTAAAATCAGCACTGTCTTACACAAAGGTGGTACTGAAAGGCTCCAAGAGGCCTCTAGGACACTCCTGAGCACTCCACTAAGTAAAGTAAAAGCTGAAACACCTGAAATCTATCCTGTGTAATGGTGACTTTCAGCATTTGTATTTTACTAGTGCCCAGAGACTCCTGTGACAGACCAGAGCCTTATGTGCTAGGCACCACATAGAAGAAGCACTGTAAATCCTCCAGAAATTTATACTCGAAACTAATTAGAATGATATTCTAGTCCAGTCAGTATTGCTGAGTAAATCTTAAAATGTAAATAGAGTTTTCCACTTCTGACAGAGAAATATGCAGGCTTTGCACGCTACGGCCTGGCAGCTCCAACCTGTCAGCAGCCCTAAAAGAAAGCTAGTAATTTCACAGAAAACACAGCCAGATGATAATCATAACTGTAAAACAGACAGTAAGAGCTTGAGACCAGTTCCACAGGTCAAACTCAGAAAAGGAAATCAGATAGAAGATGTATACATCTAATAAATTGGTCTCCATTATGCAGAAGATCCGATTAGAGGCATACTCTACTCACAACACAATGCTCTGCAGAGACAAACAAACCAGTTTAGATACTACAAGCAGTACAGAGCAGTGCTCAGCCTGCTTGGAATAGCACAACTGAGGAAAAGGAAAACAAACCCAAAGCAGACTAAAATGACTCTCCTCTTTTACAGGACTACAGCTCAGATCTTACTGCAGGTCACCGTTCTGCACCATGTAGCCAGATCCTTGATGCACACACACTGCCTTAACGTGTTACGAATCCTTACCAGAGAAGAGGCCCAGGTAGCAGCAAATATATCCACAGACCAACAACCGGAGTGCAGAGCTGGTGTCATCAGCAAGGATTTGGTTTCCTCAATCACATCATCCTGTCTGAGGTGAGGAACCACCACTGGGAAGAGACAGAAGCCACCTAATCTGGACCGGAAAGAACATCTTTGCAAACAGGCGTGCTAAACCCAGTGAGGTGGCTTTAAACCGGTGGGGTTTTTTTTCAGGGAATGGAGACCAAGGCCATGAGGCAAGAGAGAAAAAGCTTTTACTGCTGTGGGCAGGGGTGTCTTATGGACTTCCTGACCAAGTAAGGGGAGGGGTTTTAACCACCTGAACATCTGCTGAGAGGACAACACAGAACAACACTGGCAGTCCACATTCTTGCACTGCATTGAGGACAATGTCCTAACACAAACGCTAAAGGGGCTCACTAGCAGTAATGCTGCTTAAGCCACTGCTCACAAATAGGGACGAACCGGTAGTTGAACCTTGTCCAGTGGCCTGGGTTGCAGTGACCTCAAGATGACTGAGTTGAAGACACAGAAAAAAGCTGGAAAGGTGGGCAGCAGAGTGGGGATGGATTTTAGAAGCACGGATTTAGACTTATTCAAGGGAATAGCAGGGTAAAATCCCAGAGGAACAGGCACAAAGGGGAAGAGTCCCCAGGAGAGCTCCCTGATTTTTATTGAGAATTCAGGAAGGAAGGAGGCCCTTGTGTGGGAAGGCTAGGAGTTTTGGCAGAAGGCCCACTTGGCTTAGGAAGAAGCTTTTTGATGGGCTAAAATTAAAAAAATAAAAAATAATTAAAAAAAAGGACAGGCAAAAAAGGAAGCATATAAAGAACTGTTCAGGAACTTGTGGGCAAAATCAGGGAGGGTCAGAGCTCACCTGAAGACAGACGTAGGGAGGATATTTTGGGTAACAAGTAGGGAAGCCATGGGCATGACAGCTGTAAAAGGAAGTTCACAAAATATGTAGGTGACAGACAGGGGAGAGAACCCAGTGACAGATGACAAGAGAAAGACTCAATGTCTTTTTTGTCCTGATCTTTACAGGAAAAGCTTCTGCACATACCATCATGCTTCATGTAGGAGGCTGGACTACATAATGTGAATGTCCCTTCAAACTACCATTTCTGTGACTAAGCCAGCAAGTCAAATAACCAAAGATACTGCAGAATTAAAGTAAAATAAAGGATTTATCTTATAATCACAGTGCACTCCCTAGTCCTTCTTATACTGACCCTCCATACTTGAAGCCAGATACACCCTTTATAGAAACATTCTTGGGGGATTTGAAACATGTAATTTATTTGCTCCACTTATAGTTGTGTATCAGTATGAGCAAGCCATTTTGAAACACAGTTCTGAGTTTGCTATTC
This sequence comes from Pluvialis apricaria, assembly GCA_017639485.1. Lineage (NCBI taxonomy): Eukaryota > Metazoa > Chordata > Aves > Charadriiformes > Charadriidae > Pluvialis > Pluvialis apricaria. The sequence goes on from CM030010.1 coordinate 29,323,351, forward strand.
TCTGTAAATTACAATCAGAAATACACAGACTGTCTCATCAATCAAGGCAAGACTGAAGAAATATGTTGCCAGCAGAGTTTAACTGCTCATAAGCACTGATAATTTTATCCTGTTGAATGGCTTCATGCCCTGTAGCACTGCTGTAAAGGACAAGCAAGCACGCTAGAGTGACAGGCAGAAAGAATGGGGGAAACGAGGGGGAAAGCACCGTTCCTCTAATCTGCAGAGGTCATCTTCTATCCTCACCACCAAAGCATCTGAAACACCTCCTACAGCGTGTTTCTAGATCCTCTGTCATGTCAGGTGATGTTTGCTCTCTTACTCTCTCCCATGCATACACAGTGTTTCAGGAGAAAGCGTTTTTAACACTTATGCAGTTGTCTGTGACTGGAAAACATAAGCATTTATGCAATGAAAGACAAGCAAAAACATTTTAAGAAGAAAAGGTGCTTTTATTGTCTTTAGAGGGAATAATGTTGGTTTGGGTTTTTTTCCACTGAGACATCATAAAACCTTCTCATGCTACAGAAAACACAGAACATGAGAAGACTACCTAAAATGATCTTTTCAACTTCCCACAGTTGCCAAGATCTAATTATATTATTGAACTTGTTGCTTTTAAGATAATGTAATTCAAAAATACCACTGTATAAAAACTTAACTACAATATACTTACTTGTCTCTGTTCTCACCTAGCCTGAACCCTGGTAAAGGCCTCATCCCATCCTCCAAAATAGTCCTGCAACAGTTGTTTCACTCCATCTTGAACAGAATGGCAAGCACCACAGCTGATAACACTGTTCCTTTAGCTTGACAGTTACTTTCTAAAATTAACCTTTCATATTTAGTTACTTAATCTTCCTACAGTCCAATTATGAAGGCATTTCTTAGTGAGTACAGTATTAACTTATAAATATTAATGAAATCATAAGCCTTGTCTATTGAGCATGGTATTGACCTGGTATTCTCCTGATTATCATTTAAATCTATATAAAGAAAATTAAAATTCTCAATTACACAGACAAAATCCTGCAAAAGATCCTATAACTCTTTTATAAACTGGAGAACATAGGAACAAGAAAATAAGCAATACTGGGTTATATTAGGAAAAAATTTCTTCACTGAAAGGGTTGTCAAGCACTGGAACAGGCTGCCCAGGGAAGTGATTAAGTCACCATCCCTGGAGCTATTTAAAAGACGTTGATGTGGTGCTTAGGGACATGGTTGAGTGGTGAACTTGGCAGTGTTAAGGTTTATGGTTGGATTCAATGATCTTAAAGGTCTTTTGTAACCTAAATGATTCTATAATATTCTTTTTTTACATACAAGGCAATATATGTATCTGCTATAGCTCAGAATCAAATTATATAAAGAAGGTACTATTCTGGAGATGAAACTTTCCATTTGGATTTATAGTTTGATTTGATGTTTCCCACTTAGCAACTACTTTGTATTTTTCTAAGTTACTAAGCTGGATAAAGTTTTTAACACTGTATTAGTTATTGCTATATTTTCACCTTCTTGAACATTCATATTTAAAATGTCACATTGGATTAAATTAATAAAAGCAAACAAACATCATTGTTTCTGTGAGGAAATCAAACATAGACAACAGTGGAAACATCTACTTCCAAATAGTCAAACTAAGTCAATACTCAGAACAAAGATGAGATTTCTGCTTCTATCAACATTATATAAACTGAGGCAGCTGTCAAAAACACTCCCACAGAAATCTACATCCAAATCTGGTTAAAACTGGACCTTCACCCCCTCAGAGCAAAACAAAAAGGAATCGACCCTCTGTGATCCACCAACCAAGTCTTCGCTGCAAAACCTCACGCTAGTGAACATCAGCATTCATCAGGCAGACAGACCCTTACGGTCCCAGGTTCTTCTGGACGTTACAACACTGTAAACTGCCAAGGCATATTGTGGGATAATAAAAATCACATCCTACAATCATACCAAAATAGCAGGAACTTCTGATGTTTTAGTACTAAGGGATATCATTTTAAAGGGCTTTTTGACTTTTAGCTTTGGTGCCAAAAAGACTTAGATAGGTCTTTTGGGTGCTTAATTTTATTTAAAAAAAAAAAAAAAAAAAAAAAAATCTCATTATGCTTTAATTCCCAATGAAATCACAAAACTGCAAAAATCACCAAAAATGTAGCTTTTAAGAACACAATCATGGCTGCCGCAAAACATAGTTCTGATCAAAGCATAGATATAAATCAGAGCCAAAATGAGAAGATAGTAGTCTCTTCCTCTCAGGCTTCATCCTAATCCAGCTCCCTACTATGGCGACACAGCTTCAGAGTACCTGAGTACTTGGCAAGGTCTGATTCGTATGACACTGCAGAAAAAGCTGATGCAGAAACTTTCTAATGCAGTACCTCAGTTTAGAGTCCCTAGGTGGAAGAAGTCTTCATAAGCCCAAAGATGTGATGAGGGATGCAATTCAGACCCAGGGAGAAACAACTGTGGCGTATTTTCAACAAGCTTCATTTTTCTCGTCCATTGAATTATCCTTCACCTGCTTAAAAGCCATAAGACTTTCAGTGCAGTGAAACAGAAGGGTCAATCAAACAGAGCAGCCAGCCGAGAAGCAACCAAGGGCTCCACAATCACTGAAGGGAACAGAAACAGTCATCACTCCAAAGAATTGAAGCACAGCTACACAAAGCTATGCAAAATAATAGGATTTTTCCCACAGCTAATTAGAAAACATCTAACACTTCCAGCAATGTGCATGTGTGTCCTTAACAAAAACTCAAAGGGCCAGGATATGAAGGGATTTTGTTGTGCTCACAGACTGGGACAAAAAAGCACAGGGAAGATCAGTTAGATCATCCCCCTCATCGACAGGGCAGCTGGTGGTGCCAGCTTCTCCCAGCCCGGTGAAACAGGAGGAACACAGCATTTGCAGCCAGCAAAGCTGATTTTATGGTGTTATACTGCAAGAGTCCCTGACAGAATTTTATCAGCAGTGAAGTTCTTCCTGGGGCTACCGACTCATGGGCCCAGCATAAAAATATCTTCTAAAGGTATTCAGAGTGCAGTGCCAACCCTCTGAAATCAATTACCGTTCCTCCCTTCACTGATAAAGTGATACACAGTCGTTACCTAATTGGGCATAAAGTGTACTTACATAGGGCATCACTCATCAACAAATCGCTCATGCTACCTGTTTGATTACTAGAAGCCACAGGAAATGTGGCTTCTCCCTCCTTTCTAGCTCTAAATCCGCATCATTCAAAAGCAATCGTGACAATATTTCATTTTGATTACATAATGAGTTCCTACTGAAGAATTACTGATTATATTTAAATGACGTATACAGTTGAACAGAGGAGTACCAAATAACCAAATTAAAAAAAATATTTGTACTTCAGTAGCATGTTTGCTAGCAAATTAGATTTCATTTATAGCTCCCAGCCTTTCTTTGACTATTAACAGAATTATAACCCCAATGCCACCAGCCACCAAACTAAAGCAGAAATCTCTCTAGTGTCCCAATATGCCAAGCCACAACACCGCATCTTTGGGATAACTGTTTCCTTCCTTTGACTTCAGGAAAAAAATTTTACCTTGCCGTAATTGCTTCTAAGCCTGTTCTTTTTCGTTAAAACACACAAAAGCATTTCATCTCTAGCACGAAGAGTTACTGATAGTCCCTCTAAAAGCTTGAATGTACTACCAAAAAATGCAGTATCTGTGAGAGAGGAGGACACAGCTAGAAAGTGAGTTTTCGTATGTCATTTACAACAAATTTCACTTGAGACAAATTAAATAGTAAACAGAAAATTAATAATAACATTTTGTACATAAATCATCGAATAAACCAGTAATTACTTACCATATGCAACGCATAGAGATTATCTCATTTTCCTTCATAAATAGCTTTTACGTAAATCAATTTGCAGGGTCACCATCTAAGTCCTGAAACAAAAAAGCCTAGCCAAAATGCCAAAATCTTTGCTCTTTATGTGAAAGAAATTACCAACACAACCATTTCCTAATGCAAAACAGCAAGCGCTGTACCTGTCTAAACTTATTCATGACTTAGATATTAAGGGAAGTCTAAGTTCTTCTCCACTATGAAGTCAATTCTTTAACAGGTACAGATTCAACTTACTGAACAAAGGTCTTCAGAATTCAGTGAAGTTGTGCCCTTGGACTGGAAATCTGCATGTAAGCCAGAGTTTAACATTTTTATTTAATACTTATTAAAGTAACTCACAGCTTCAGCTTGACAACTGAACTAGGCATTGCAGAGACATTTGAAGACATAAGCCTTCTCCAAAGGGATCATGGTACAAGTTAATTTTAAACTAGTCTAAAAGCTAGTTTCAGATGTAAAATTAGAGCTTCAGAAAAAGCAAAGAGGCTTGAGGTGTTGTATCAATACACTTACCACAAGTCTAAATCCTGCACTATATTTAAATAGACATCATTTGAATACTTAGCTAAATGGAAAGCACTCAAATTATGAGCTACAGCTGTAAAAATAACAGCTGCTCTACTTATTCTTCCTCGAGGATCTGGTTAGATTAACACATATGTAACACTTATGATTTATTCATTGGTTTCTGAGTAGAAGCATAAAGTAGATAGACTGAACTATAAAAAACAGGTTAGTAAAATTTCTCTGTTTAACACACTTGAGAAATAGCAATATGAACCCTCTCAGCTTGTAGAATGCTTTTTTTCTTATTTTAGAACAGCTAATTTATGTACATGATTCAGTTATCACAGCACTGATAGATTAGGCCAGGAAAATACAGTCAACACCACTTTAAGAACATCTCAATTCTCAGCTTCTAAAATTCAAATACAGAACTGTAAGCTCTAAATACAAACCGCCAAACAGTTATACGAACAGGACAGGAAGCTTTGGGGTTCCCTAAGCATACGTCCTTTAAGCTATTAAAAAAAAATAAAATCATTTAGCAGTCTGATGATTAATACCTAATGCACTAAAGTGGTTACTATGAGGTAAAAAGCACAGTTCTCCCTTAATGTCCCATTGGCCCAATATGGGCAAGTCTGAAATCATCGTGTGGCTTTAATATCAGCTAGACTAGCAAGACTTTGATAAATGCTGACAGCTGTTGCATTCATGTGGCATTTCTCAAATTTTTATACTAATGCATAGAATTGAAAGCAGAGGTGATAGGCTTCTGTAGCAGAGATGAGACTGGAAAAGGCATTTTCCACAAAATAAGAACCCCTGCATACCTCAGTAAGTTGCTCTAAGGCAACTGCAAAGGGCTTCAGTGCACAGCAATTAAATCTCTCTTTCATTTAATTTCTGAAGTTCATTTGGTAAGGAAAAAATAAATAAATCAGTAGTTATTTGTGGAAGCACTCTGTTGTCAGGCTGTGTGCAAAAGCCTGACAAAAAGGAGTTTTATGACCTTCCTGGTAAAGACACGATGATTTCGGTTGATAATCAGAGGCACCAAGGTTGTTTGGGCTTCTCTTGGAAGATGATGATTTGCAGCTCCATGTTCTATTGCTTGAGATTAGACAGAATTTCCAAATAAACATGTACTATCTACAGCCTAAGTTATTTTACAAATTGGCCTCAAACATACTCTAAAATCACATGACATTTTCCCCACAGTCTTCCACATGAAGCTATGCAGTACATATGTTCCAAATTTCAAAACAATCCCTATGGAAGTAAACATAATTTTTATTAGGTTTTACTAAAACAACACTTCAAATAAGCTTCACAGTCACAATGCAGTTGTTTGAGTTACATATGTAACTTTTTAAGCACATAACAAAAGAGCAATGGGACAGAGAAGAGTAGGTAAATGTAATGCAAGTTAGGCTGTGTCCACAAAGATGTGGTGTACAGTATGTAGAAACGGAATGTGGCATAACGGGTTCAAGTTATGTCAGGGCAGGTTTAGATTGGATATTAGGAAGCATTTTTTCACTCAAAGGGTTATTAAACATTGGAATGGGCTGCCCAGAGAGGTGGTGGATTCACCATCCTTGGAGGTGTTTAAGAAAAGGGTAGATGAGGTGCTTAGGGACATGGTTTAGAAGTGCGTGTTTTTAAATCAGGGTAGGTTAACGGTTGGACTTGATGATCTTAATGGTCCCTTCCAACCTCACTTATTCTATGATTCTATGATTCTATAAGGGGACCATCCATCACTAGTTACACACTCCCCCAGTTGGCATTACAGCAGAAGAAGCACAGAACTGGATTTCTCCTTTTATGGATGAAAACTGTTCATTCAAGGACAAGACCATTCAATGTGAGCAACAGTTGTTGAATCAGGCTCAGTTAAGCATCCAGGATGTATAATTATACCAAACAGATGTACATGGAATAAAAAAGGATAAAAGCAAAGAGAAATCTCATAAAGCATCTTAATACACTAAAAATGCTGTCTATACACCTAGGTATTTTAAAGTAAATGAGCCAAATCCTCTCCATTTTCACTCAAGCAAATTCTTAATAAAGCCAACAACAGTTTGTTTGTTAAGATTCTTAGTTATAAAACTTACAACTTAGAGGAGGACTGCTGTTCCCCACACAGGCCTCCTCATAAAATTACGATCTCTATTTCTTACTGAAAGTAGGATGAATAATGTAGTTTGGGGCCTAAAAGTTGTCTTCATATAAAGATAATTATTCCCTAGCTCTATCAAAAATTATTAATTTAACACTGCAATCACTTGGTAGAAATCCACAGTTTGTGTTATGAAACAGGCCAGCCTAAATTGTTAAAATGACCTCCCTTTTCTGATCTTCAGAGTCTCTCTCTGAAAGCTTGGCACTGTGACATCAAAGCAACAAGTGACAACTTTTGCTAACAGAAGCTTTCATAAATGAAATCAGGAAACAAAAAGCAGAATAAATATTTCAAATATTAACTACTTTTAAATTATCTTAGTAGTATCTTGATATTAGAGATCTAATAGATCAAATGCATACCAACTGTCATCAAAATAGTGCAGCTATAGCCTCTAATTTATCAAAGGTCACTCACTGCATATACCCTAACAATGTCAGCAACACTTTAAACAGAAGAACCAGAGCAACAGGTATTTCCTAACTATGTACTTTCTCTAGCACAGAATGGCAACAACAAAGTGGGTGGGTCTTTTTTAATTTTCCTGAAAGTCACTGAACACCTCCCTTCAATAGCAAGTCATGATCAATTCCATGCTGCTTTTCAAACTTCTCTAATAAAAACATTAACTTTCAAGCAGTAACAATTTGCAATTACACTGAGCACACTGTTTCCAACACTTCAATTGTATACGCATATTCCCTAGGTAGCATAACAATGTTTTCCTAATTTGTGTATACGAAATCTAAATTACACAAAAACTAAATTGCAAAATCTGTATCTATTCTGCTCATACTCTACATTTGATCTGCTACTATATATTTTCTGAATTTTACCCATAAATATCCCTATGGAAAAACTGCAATCAATACAGCAAAATACTGCATGTCTAGTCAAGCAACAAATGATCAAACTAACAAAAAATAAAACAGAAAGTACAATTAAATATATATTCCGCGGCATGTTTATCCACAGAAGATTACTATATTATACTATATAAAAGGACTGCCAAAAAGCAACAAAAAAGCATTTTGCAAATTAGTGTGAGACTTCGATAATGTCTATGGATAGAATGATAAGTACTCCTATAAAGGCTTTAGCCCTGAGTGGGACTGTTTTGTTTTTCACATGAACACAAATGTACAAATCCACAAAGGGCTGGGGTTTTTTTGTTGACATCTTCACCTGCCTGATCTCTGATGATTTTGTCAAACATTTCAGTACCAAGGCAAGGCACAGTGAGCGCACCAAATAAGCAGGCCTAAAGGAGTCTTCAAGCTAGACGTGGCTAGAGTTTTCCCTAAAAAAATAGAGTTTACATTCTTCCTCCTACCAGCATAAATGGCAAACACTTTATTTTATTCCATGCAAAAACAAGAAAAGCTGAAGGCACATGCCACTTCTTTAAACAAACAAACAAAAGTACAGGTGCAGAGGTACACAGTATATACAGAAAAGAGCTGTAAAGTAAGGGCTGTGTTATTTCTTTTAAAAAGTAACTGATTTTAAAAGTCTATTAAAGGTTGTCCCTGGTATTTAAAGCATCACGATATCAAAAGCAGACAATTACCTTTGAAATCCAGTGTACTCAGAAATGTTTGGAGACTTAAGCCCCGAGTCTTTGCATAAAATCTAGTATGTATATTTACACAGTATCATGCTGAGAGAGAAGTTTTAAATAATGTCAGAGTAGTGCTCATTAAAGTTACAATTAGACTAGAATTCTCTGCACAGGATGCCATCAGGAATTTGAATCATACTGAGCAGCTGGAGGTGATGGGGTGGTGGGTTGGCACAGCTGCTTTTCACCTCTGGAGGTCTACATGCACAAAGCCCATCTCAACTGGGCACAGCTACCACTGTCTGACAAGAACTAAACTGTATCTCTAACCGGATCTAAAGACTGACAGGATTTCATAGAGCTGGATGAAATTTTGTATGGGTGCTACCTGTATTCATTATATATGGCTTTAATCATCCTATCTGCCTGCAAAGAAATCATGTCGTCAAGAAGCGTGTAAATATTTTTATAGCCAGTTAAAACGTATAATTGCAGCCTTAGGTCAGCAGTTTCCATTTCCCGTACATATCACAAGACCTGTGATAGCCCCTACCATTGAAAATGTACTTCCAAAGGACTTAAAATAAAGAAAATAAACAATGTTGACTGTTGAATAGAAGCGTCACTATCATGGACTCAAGAAAAGGCGACATCCTCTACATGCCAACATGGAAAAATGAAGTGGCTACAGGCACAGTTCTAACCATTCTAAATAAAGAATGAAACAGATTGAAGAATAAGAAAAAAATAAAGCATAACATTCTAAACAAATAATTACGTAATTCAGAAAAAACATGCCTTGAGGAATACAAGCACCTAACTTATAAGAACAAAACCCAAATGCAGTATCAAAAAATATTTGTAGAAGATCAAACTCTTTGCTACTCAAGACACACACAGATAATTAAAATGTCATTTTTTACAGTATCTACAGCACTAGAATAATAACCAGTTTAAACCCTGCACATCTGTTGCTGTATTTCCACAGTATTTGAAGGACACAGAGCTTTAAACCTTACCGCATACTCACCTCCTACCAGTTAGATTTTCATTCTGTACATGACATATTGGTACTCTGCTAAAAGCCAAACCACTGCACCTGATCTGGCAAAATCAGAGAAAATCTCCCATTAGCTGATCAGCTGCATCAGAATGGCAAAGGGACCCAGTGGGCAAGGTAAGCAGCTTGGTAAGAGCAAGTATATCCCGCACCGCAGAACTGGTTGTGCTATATTACACTTCTGTCACCCCAGTTCTTTCTATCAGGACATCTAATAATTAAATACATTACATGCCTGTCACGTTGTAAGTCATCTGAGCTGTAGCAATCAGAATTCCCGTTTGAATAACGTAAATCATCATAATGCAACCTAAGTCCCCTCTCTACAACCAGCAGCACAAACAGCCATTCCGCAGCGCTCAGATGTTGACCTCTGAGACTTCAGGCAGTGCTGACTGTTCACTGACAAGTCTGAAAATACAATATGACAGACTCAACCATAAGAATACAACAAATAACCCTTCCGATTTTATTACTTGTCATCTACTGCATGTATTAAAAAAAAATCCTAAGCAAATCTCCTTTGGGAGGATTTGAAAAGCTGTGATTTAACAGACATTTCAGTATTTTCAGAAAGGAAAGGTATCTATGTTCTATATCCCCAAATCCCACACCAAAGACGGGAACAAAGACAGCAGCTACTACTTCTTGGTTTCAAGCAATACCTTACAGCTCTTCCCTATAGAAAAACAGCTATCGCCTCATCAGCAAGAATTAATACAAAAAGCCAGATTTCTGCTCCTACCGAAGTCCGTGAAAGTTCTACTGTAACATTCAGTAGGTTCTAAATTGACTCCCATTAGGATAGAATTCATTTTTGAAAGACATTCTGCTTTTTTTAAAAAAAGCAAAGTAACTATGCATTTTTTTAATAATAATAATTATCAGGCCCAGACAATTAAAATAGAACCTTGTGACTTCGTAATAATGACAGAGATACTCAAGGAGATTTACTGAATTTTGCAAATTAGCCATCAAGTGAAAAAACACAATAGGAAAGCCACACTAATTTCATAAGTTTAATTTAGTTTAAATTGTTTATGTCACTTCATAATGTATTAGTTAATGTGCTATGTTCTATCTTAGTTTTCAGACCCTTCACTCACATTCCTATATGTATTCAGTATTCATCATTGTGGAATGGAGAGAGACTGTTGTCACGGAAGGTATGCCAACCTCCTGAACCCAGTAATAAGTTTTTTATTTCTCATCTACATCCAAAGATTCATCTCTCATTTCAGTTCCATTTTGCATTCAATTAGAAATGAGTCCAAAGCCTCATCACTGGAACAGAAGCTAAACTTTCACAAATGGAGACTGAGCTCAGACTTTCTAAACTTTAAATATTACTAGACTACCGTGAAGAATGATGCCTGAACTTGACTGCGTTTTTCGTAATTATTGCTATAAGTTTAATTCCACATAATAATTTTATGTCATAATTTTATATTTGACATAGACCTGTGAAAATTATATCCCTTTCATTTACTTTTGTCTTTTACAGCAATTTGTGAGTATTTATTCAAAACCTCCAGTGCCTTTCATTTTTATTTTTTATGTTCACACAGTTGTTTTTCTGCATTTGTATGGACCTTCCAAGTAGATAAAGGCAATTGGAAAAAAAGTTAACATGATAAACTAGTATTTTTTAATGAGCAAGAGACTACATGCGAAGCTATTGTAACTATTTCAACATATTCGTTTAGTATACTCTTTTTCATGCTAAACCTTTCTGTAAAGCAAACCATTTTCATTGAAAATTATTTTATTTTAATTTATTTAATTATGTGAAGTGTCTCTTTTTCTCCCTCATACACACAATTCTTAAAAAGTCATCTACCAGCAGTGCAAATGCAAACAACCAGAAGCTAAGAAATGCCAGAACGTACATACTTCCGTGACTGGTACATGCTGGGACCACCTAAAACCTTTTTACCATACTTTAGTCAACACAACACACACAATGAATATAGCTCATTTAATGTCATACCTGTAGTTGTCTTGCTTTCTCCACACTACTCAGTATGTGGCCCAATCCCTTACGTATTTTGTATTGTTTATACCCTTCTGTACAGACAGATTCCCACTGACTTCAGTTGTAAGAGTGTCTACTAAGCAATTCAGAATCCCAAGCTAGATATCAAAAAAGTAAAAACACATGATTAGGGGCAACACATTGAAAAGTGTGCTGCTTCGCAACTTACACAGAAACCTCACTACAGGGACAGCGATAGATTCCAGCTCTACAAAATGCTGACATGTCTTCCAATTTTTGCAATAGATCAGACAAGGCTTCTAAGAACAGCTGCCTTCATTTCAGTACTCTCACACAGTGTCACACAGTATCGTCAGGGTTATAAGGGACCTCTGGAGATCATCTAAGTCCAACCCCCCTGCCACAGCAGGGACACCTACAGCACATTGCACAGGACGGCATCCAGGCGGGTTTTGAATGTCTCCAGTGTGGGAGACTCTACAACCTCTCTGGGCAGCCTGTGCCAGTGCTCTGCCACCCTCAGAGTAAAGAAGTTCCTCCTCATGTTGAGATGGAACTTCCTGTGCTCCAGTTTGTGCCCGTTACCTCTAGTACTATCACTGGGCAACACTGAAAAAAGACTGTTCCCATCTACCTGGCACCCTCCCCTTAAATATTTCTAAGTATTGATAAGATCCCCCCTGAGTCTTCTTTTTTCTAGACTAAAAAGCCCCAAGTCCCTGAGCCTTTCCTCATAAGAAAGATGCTCCAGTCCCCTAATCATCTTAGTAGCTCTTTGCTGGACCCTCTCCAGCAGTTCCCTGTCCTTCTTGAACCGGGGAGCCCAGAACTCTCATTCATCTGCTTAATACTGTGAAAATTAAAACAACACTCATCGCACACCATCCTTCTCTCTAAATTGGAGAGATATGGATTTGATGGGTGGACTGTTTGGTGGATGAGGAATTGGTTGGGTGATCACATGCAGAGGGTAGTGGTCAATGGCTCAATGTCCAGATGGAGATTGGTGCCAAGTGGCATCCCTCAGAGGTCTGCATTGTGACCAGTACTGTTCAATGTCTTCATCAATGACATAGACAGTGGGATCAAGTGCACCCTCAGCAACTTTGCAGACAACACCAATCTGAGTGGTGCAGTTGACATGGCCAAGGAACAGGATGCCATCCAGAGGGACCTGGACAAGCTCAAGAACTGGGCCTGTGTGAACCTCATGACGTTCAACAAGGCCAAGTGCAGGGTCCTGCACCTGCATGGGACCAACCCCTGGTATCAATACAGACTGCGGTATGAAGGGATTGAGAGCAGCCCTGCCAAGAAGGACTTGAGGGTACTGGTGGATGAAAAGCTGGACATGAGCTGACAATGTGCACTCGCACACCAGAAAGCCAACCACATCCTGGGCTGCATCAAAAGAAGCGTGGCGAGCAGGTCAAGGGAGGCTATTCTGCCCCTCTACTCCACTCTTGTGAGACCCCACCCGGAGCATTGCATCCAGTTCTGCAGCCCTCAGCACAGGAAAGACATGAACCTGTTGGAGCGGGTCCAGAGGAGGGCCACGAAGATGACCAGAGGGGTGGAGCACCTCTCCTATGAGGACAGGGTGAGAGAGCTGGGATTGTTTAGCCTGGAGAAGAGAAGGCTCCGTGGAGACCTTATAGAGGCCTTTCAGTCCTTAAAGAGGGCCTACAGAAAAGATGGGTACAAACTTTTCAGGAGGGCCTGTTGCGACAGGACTAGATAGGACAAGGGGTAATGGTTTTGACCCAAAAGAGACTGGATTCAGACTAGTTATAAGGAGGATATTTTTTACAATGAGGGTGGTGAGGCGCTGGCACAGGTTGCCCCGAGAGGTGGTAGATGCCCCATCCCTGGAAACATTCAAGGTCAGGTTGGATGGGGCTCTGAGCAACCTGATCTAGTTGAAGATGTCCCTGCTTAATGCAGGGCGGTTGGACTAGATGACCTTTAAAGGTCCCTTCCAACCCAAACTATCCTATGATTCTATATAATTATTATACTACAATGCATACACATAGTGCATTTAAATTAGTCTGCACAGGCTATTGCACCCTTGATATGGCAATTCTCAAGTGTTCTTTAAAAGGTATTCAGAGGTATAAAACTTCCAAGTTCTTAAAAAAGCAAACACATTCCATCAGATGACAGAAACTTAATACCTCCACAGATCACCTGCAACTTTGAAATCATAAGGTCTACTGGAAAATTCCCTATCTCTTGAACCAAGGAGGTCACCATTAGCTACAGAAACTTATCAGTCTGTGCTTTTAATGATGAGCTGGTCCACAAGCATCTTACCAAAGTACACACTCACTTGAGTACTGCTTCACTTCTGATGCTAGCAATGATGCCATGCAGACTTCTAGCATCAGAAGTGAAGCAGTACTCAAGCAAGCTGTCTTGCACTCTAGGCTCTGCTGGAGACTGATCTCCGAGTCTCTCCCCCCCTTCTAGTAATGCCCCTTCCTGTGCTTTCATCCCATTCTCAGTCTCTGTTCAGACAGCTCCAGCACATAACCGTGACTACCAGGTACTACAAGTCTCCTCCACGCACTCAGAATTTTGATTTCCTGTCTACCTGAGCTCTGCAGTGCCAGTCCATTCCTTCTCCCCCAGTATCCTTTCCCAAGGTACTCTTGACAGCCAGTTCCTGCTCTGTGTCAAAACAGAGGTTCTTCCTTTACTCTGCCTCCCTCCAGCAGACAGAAAGCTCCAATACCCTTCGAAAGAGAGAATAGAAAGTTGTAGGACTTTAATACCAGGAAACATCCCCGATCCAAATCAGAACAGAATTGCAATTAGAGAAAGGGCAATTCAGTTCTGCACTGGGGAACATTCACTGTACAAAGAACTGCCAGAAAATGAAGAAAAAAAAAGGGGCGGGGGGGGGAATCTATCTACCCACCTCTACCAATACTTAAATGGGATCATTTGAACCGTCATTTTTCAGAGATTTATACATTGGTCAAAGCAGAGTGGGTATTCACAGGGACAGTGAAAGACACTCCTGAATACAGTCAAATTGACTATATTCACCTTGTCAAATTGAAGTTCCTGCTTCAAAGCATGCAAGTACTAAAGCTTTTCAAAGGAAAGGTTGATGGAATTCTTTCTTTTTTGAATGGGCAAAAGGATACCTGGCATTTTCTTGTGAGGCTTATGCTCAAAGCCAAGTAGATGATTTTCTGTGAAAAATCTGCCTGAGGCAAATTCATAATCGTTCGCCTCAATGGTTAGGAGCTGGGCAAAGTTGGAAACCGGAAATACAATTCTGGAAAAGGAAGTGCAATCCCAGCTTCAATAACAGAGCACTACCAACTCCTTCACAAAACTTCTATCAGAGTTAACAAGTATAATTCAAACATCCTTGTGGTAATTTTGACTGGATGGCAGAATAAATGATTGCAGATATACGTAAAATACTCTAAATTCTGAAAAAGAAACTGAAAAATTGCAAAAACTTTTCATTAATTCTTTCCAGCTGATTGAATTGACAAAAATACATATTTTCAAACAAAGAGAAAAGACAAAAATCCTTAACAGATGGGACGTCATATTCTACACACCAACTCTCCGTCTCCTAATGGCGACTAACAAAGTCAAATCGTATCTCACACCTAACAGCCCATGACGCAAGCAGATGGTTTTAATCCCACCGAGGAAGATTTTCTTCTCCACTGAGAACTGCGAGGTGACATGGCCATCCACTTTCATCAAAGTCCTAAGTTCTATTAGGAAATCCATGTCTCTGGGGCCATATGCACACAGACGAAGATACATGCTTGAGGAAAAATACATGCGTTAGGGGAGTTACACCAACTTTTTCCTCTGATGGCAGTAACTGTTGAAACTCTGACCCTGTTCACAATACCAGGAACTTCTACCACCACACAGAAAGCAGTTCCCCGCTCAGACATTCTCTCCCACAGGATACCCATTGCCTCAAAACAAAATGAGGTCACAGAGATCACCAGCAATCCCTGGCAGTATCGACTGTGCATTTCACTTCCCTGCACCTAAACGCAGAGCGATTAATTGTATAAAATAACAGCACATTGCTGCACCAAAGCATCCAGCAACACCGTTGTTAATCAACTTGTAATGAAATATGAACGTAAAGTTAGCGTTTTCTAGACCCCGTGTCTTTTTATGTATTACTATTTACTAGCAATAGCTCAATTTCAAGTAGAATGTTTTGCTGTTTTCCAGTTACCTCTAATCATCCCAATGCAGCTCTTAGTTTCCACTGCAGTTTGCCCTGATTTATTTCAGTTCAAATACTAACACCACAACTATGAGGTATAAAAGGATAAACAGAAGAAAATAAAAACACCCTTGTAACTGTTCACACTTTAGGAAAGCCCCAAAATACTAGCTAGATACACTGGGAGACAAGAAATGTCATCAGGATGTCAATGCAAGATTATGACCACAACACAGTTCTTACACAAAACCTGTATCCTAGGTATTCACTTTATTGAAGGAGGTCTTGTTTCAGCAGTACATACAGCCTTATGCATCCAATTTTTACCCAGGATTCCACTCAATTTCCAGCACTCTGCCTGCCCCTTGAAGAATTCCCATGATTCGCAATTCCCAGTCCCCTTCCTCATTTCAGAAACAGTAAAGTCCCTGTGGAAAGACTAGACCAACTCTTGATCAGATGGTAGCCAGAATTTAACTCATCTTTCTGCATTTATCTAGTAACAAATTGTTGAGCCACTGGGAATGTTTTGGTTTAATTTTCAGATGGAGTTCAAACTTCAGTTCATAAATACTTACACAAGGAAACCCACATTTCATACAAACTAACAACTTTATTTTAAACACATATACAGTAATATGCATGCAGTTCCTAACTAGCTTTTGAACAAAATGAAACAGAACAATAAAAGCTTTGGGAAGGCAGCGGGCTGCTGAGTGAATTCCCTTAACCCTGGCTTTGAGGTAGGCCGTGATGGTCCCTATAGGACTCTGCCTAGCAGAGATAACAAGCACTGTCAAAACAGGTTTCCTACAGCAGATTGCCTAACTATCTGGGAAGGGCAGGATCCAAGGATTTCCCAAGGAGAACATTTTCACATCCAATCAGTATTTCACTTCTGCCTAGACTGTCCATAAAAGGGCTCATATTGCAGGCTAAGATGTGATGGAGGGCTGAGAAAAATCAGTCCAGTAGAAACTAGATGAAGTCCAAATTAAATTTTTTGTAGTTTACTGATGAGAAACTCTTATCATTAACCTTCCTTATCCTGTGTCACTTCCTTTTTTTTTTTTTTAAATAACTGGTGAGATACAGTTACATTGTGATCTTTTTTCAAATAAATTATGAGGTATTAGCATATGCCTCAGTGAAAGGGAATTTTTTTTAAAATCATCATGAATGCTTAATACAGCCTACAGATACAATAATCACCCATGTGAACGGGACTTAATATACCAATCTACAAACATCATAGCCCCTCTCTCGACTGGCCAGATCGGAAAGGTTAAGTAAAACATATCATATAGGTATTTCAGCCAACCAACTTCTGGAAATCCTGTAAATATTATTTATAAAACATTTTCTGTGCCAAGTAAGTACCACAGTTGAAATATTTACACATTTCTAATTTCAAAACAAGGACACTTCCACCTCTTCACTAACTGTGATAATAATGAAACATATCTAACATGACCAAATCAAGGAATTGGCAGACTTAGCTGGCAAACAAAGAAACCAAAAGAATCTTAATAGATATTGAAAAGAAATATATTCCATATGCTTTGAGCTATTTTATAATGGAACCTTAAGCTATGGATGTGGTTGAATAACAAGATATACGACTACATGTGGATATCTGGTTTATTTATCCTTGGTAGGCAAACGAACAGACCTCATTAGCTGCAGTTCAGGAAAAGGGCTAAATAAAGAGAAAAGATAGAACTAGATAAGGAAGCAGGCCAGATTATATTTCACATTCAATATTACTCACTCAGAAATAAAGGAAAAGCTGACAAAAAGGCAGAGATAGTAACATAATCTATTGTTTGTACATTACAAGAAAGCAAAAAAATACACTAATCCAACTGGCCTCTTTTCCTCAGTTTTTCATCACTGCACTGTTTCAATAAAACACTAATAATAATAATAGAAGACATAAAATGTGAATCTAAAAAACCTCTGGAAATTAAAATTTATGGCTCTCCTAGCAACTGTTTCTCACACACTTGCATATATGCAGTATTCTGCATGGTATTTGGTGTGGGCTTTTGTGGTTTTCACAGCAATGAGGTTGAATTATGGTTGCTGTGGGAACTGTATCTTTGAATTTCTTGACTTGTGCTATCATCTGAACTCAAATGTTACATTAACATAGGTAAGCATTTGCTGGTTTTTTCCCAGAAAAATGAAAAAAGAACCTACGTGGGTGGTTACATATTTGACTATTCTTATCAAAGAAACAACACACAGTTCCATGTCTGGACAAGAACAGCACTCTAATTATTCTCACACTGCATACACAAGAAGTAAAATAGTGCCACATAAAACCTGTGAGTCAAATGCAGCAGGGTACCTACAGAAATAGTCGTATGTGATGATGTCATTAAAAGTTTGGGTTTGCAATCTTCCTTTATTTGTTCAACTTTTTAACCACAGGGTTTGAGTACATGCTTTCTTTCAGGTATTTGATGAGAGGATACATACACACATTTGTCAGATGCTTTGCAGCTTCTTTGTAAGTGAGTGTGCTTTGCAAGTGCGACAGGGCTGCCAAAGTCAGTATTGCCTAGCCCCACTCAGCACAGGCATTGCTCTGGGTACTTTATGAACACATAGTAAAAGGAAGCGATTTCTGCCATAGGAGTATCGAGGACTGACATTTGATGTGTAATACTACAAGCTGCTACAGAGACTCACCTCAGCACAGGAGAGACAGCCTCTTACTGTTACTAGAGATGTTCTTTAGCAGAGGTGATTTGTCTCATTGTAGAATCAAGAAGCTCAAACTTGAGGTCAGTTTCATTGACTCAAAATTTTCTTTTTACTATTTCTTCACTAGTACATTCTATGTTTTGACATCATCGGGGGGAAAAAAAAAAAAGAGTCAGTCCTTTAACACACCTCTATGTATTTTTAGAATTGTCATTGAACAATTATGCCTCTAAAATCATCAGATTATGAATCGGAAATACCAAGTTTATGTTGCAGTATTTTAAAATTTAAATAAATTGCATTGCACAGTTGCTACTTCCAAAAAAGTCAACAAAGGTATTACCTTTAAAGTAAGATTTTTAATTACTGTGGAGGAGCATGAGGAGAGGGGGAAATCAAAAAGCAACATGAAGTCACAAAGTTCTTGAGGCATGGTGGCACCTTTCTGAAGAAACATTAATGCACAGCTACACTCTCAATGCACTTGGCAGACCCGCAAGGTCTCCTTAGCTTCCACTTAGAAAAGGTGGATGTTCCACTAGGGCAAGTGTTCTTAGGGAGCAAAGTCTCTAAAAAACCCAGGAAAAGCAGTCAAAATGAAATATCGTTGTGCTTTCCTGGTTTAGAATAGAGGGGACAGCATGCACTGAAAGTAACAGCTTGCCCAGCTTAAGAAACAAAAAAACCTGTTCATATGAAAAATCTCAAGGGAAAAAAAAAACCCACATTTTGAATTTTTCAAATTTTAGTGTATGAAAAGTAAGAATTATTCTTAAAATACGAGCTCATTCTTACTTTAAATTGATTATATCTACTTTGCATATCATTATGGACTCCAAGTTAGGGCTTCTTGCAAATAAACAAAACCTGAAACATGAGGTATTTCCAGAATAAATGTTCCATTTCAAAGCAGAGTTTATAATGCTAACACAAGAGCTTATCAGAGAACTTTCAAAAATACCAGTTATCTGATAGACAACAACATATCAACAAAAAACAGTCTCTGTATTAAAAATTTCAAAGGTCATGATGATTACTCAACAAGACAGATCTAACAAGAAACCATTAAGTTTTGCAAGAATAACACTCCTACTTTGCATCTTTGAGTCTAGTCATAACATGGGAGTTTATTCTAGGTACAAAGAGAAGGAATATTAATATAATTCGTACCTCCCAAAGAAATTGTGAGTTATTTTTGTTTCAGGATTCCAAGACGACTCTACTAACTATGGTAATTAGTTATGGTAGTTGTTTGAAATGGAAAGGAACATCACTAACAATGCAACTGTGCTAAACAGTTTTACAACTCCCTTTTGAATGACACATGCCCTCTCTATGAATAGAACGTCAAATCAATAGCCCCTGTTAGCGTCTAGACATAATTGTCTCTGAATTGAATACCTCATCTTTAACTGCAATACTAAAATGGTTCCAACTAAAATAATGAAAATCTCCTGCATCATACTTCTGAGTATTTTGTAAAAATTACATAATTCGATAGGTGAAGAAAGATTTATGAGGTTAACATTTTGCATGTTTCTGCAATCAGCCTGTCAACTCTATTCATTGTGACATCAGCCTCTATAAAATGTGCTTGTAAATAAACATAGACAAAACATCTGGTGAATGTAGGCTTTCTGAAAAGAAATGGTATTTAATGGAAGACTTAAAAATACACAAATAGGTCATCAGTTTTAAGAACATACAAGTATTTTAAATTTTATATTTGAACTATAATAGCCATGTATGGTACCTGTGCAAAATATTATGTATATAAACCAAATAGTATTTATTTATGTACTTATCCTGAAACCCCCTGGAGGAAAAAAAAGTCAAACACATGTACATTGATCTAATGTAACTTTCTTTGACTTTTATACAAATCTTGCATGAACGTAAGAAAAAAAGTGTGTGTGCGCGTACATTTGTGTGCATATGCAAAATACAAAGAATTTTCAAAAGTATTTTACAAAATAACTCAAAATTAGCCACAGAATTCTTTGGTTTGGTACGTTCAAGTTTTGGAATGTTGTACACAACTTCTTAATGTAATGTCTAAATGCTCTAACAGAGCAGTATGCATATGTAACCTGAAGACCACATGACGATCCCACGTATATCCATTCCAGGTATGAATGGAATCCTGTGGTACTTTCCCTGAAAGCAGTCATATTTAGAGATTTACTAATTGGAAATCTGAAGTAAGTCAACAGCAGGATACTACAAACATGCAGCAGTATTCAATGTTGACAACAAATTAAATGATTCATTCTCACCCTTCAGAGGCACTGCAAGGACGTTTACTACCCTGTATTTATCTCCAGGAAAAGATGGCTCCATTGACACCTCAAAACGCACATGAAATGCATAAGGGTGATCACCCACAAAGAAATAAGCAGCACAGTGCTGTATTCACTCTTCTTGATGAAAAACAAAGACAAGCTTCATAATACTAAGAGCATTCTCCTTAGCTTAATGACAAAATACAGGGAACGTATTACTCAGAAAAAAATTCACCAGTTTCTCAGTACTCTAGTTACCCTAGGAAATGAAGTCACATCACTGCATCAGTTCTTAACACAAAATGACCAACGATGAACTTGGAGGTATGATAGCTTTGACAAGATTTATCATTATCACAGGTAGCAATCTAGAGTTCCACCAACCAACGAATACCAGAAGCTAACTAAATCATGCACTTTCAAATATGCCCAGAGATGTCTCGTCTCCTTCCTGACCATCAGTACAAGTTCTAATAAGTACCTGTTATAATGCCCTCTCCCTGTACCTCATGGTCCTTTACTTTTGTAGCCCATAAATGGTACATTAATTTACTATAAATTGCATTGCAGTTCAAAAAAAAAAAAAAAAGAGAGAGAGACAGAAAGTGCATTGTACTGTGCACATTAGTTTGGCTATTTTACTTACATATTGCTATTTTCAAAGTACTATCTGGAATAGTACTGGGACAAACAGAAGAAACAGGAAAAAATAGTACAATGGCCCAGAAGCCACCTCCATCTCAGATAGAATGGCACTGAGGAAGGCCAGCCACCACAAAGTTCTTCCTGCATGCTACAGTAAATGTCTATAAACATCCATGGCATGCTAGTCAGAAACATCTATGTTTAAAAACACTCAGCAGATCAAATTAGGGACTGCAATCATTTTATCAACCAAAGGTTTTAGGGCGTTATACAAATGCAATATTTAAAGACAAACAGTGAACTGATATTGAAAACTGAAGAAAATCAAAGAACTAAGCCTAAAAGGATGTCCTTAGAAATCAGCAAACTATGAACTGAGTGACCAAAAAGGCATCACATGAAATCTCTGCATCCAATCTTAAAAAAAATAAAAAATAAAAAAAAATTAAAAAATTCCATGAGGGGTTTTAAAAGAGACTTTGTTAAGTTCAAAACTGCTAGAAATTTATAAGGTAGCTCCCTCTTCTGGATCACCAAACAATGACAATTCAATTTAAATGGCAAGATGCAGAATTTGGCTAATAAATAACATCTTTCACTATTTGGGGGTTTTCTCATATACCACTAGGTGATCACACAGAGAGTTATAAGGATGAGAGCTACTGCCCATTACTTTGAATCGGGAGTTTATATCTGAGCAGCACACTAGGAGAGAAAGGTGATTGAAACCCCTGGAGAGTTTGATATCATTTTGGAATTTTTTTCATCAGACAGCGCAAACATGCAAGAGAAAAGATGCTGACTTCTGCTTTTAAAATCTCTCTGCATTTTACTGAGAAATGCATTTTACTGCATTTTACAGAAAAGAACTGATAAATATGAATATTGAAAACAGGTCACTTTCCCACCTATATGCCCTGCAATATGACTTCTGATTTCATATTTGCGGAAGTTAAGCTTCTGGGTTGTAATTCTTGAAACAGAAAAATCTTACCTTCTTGAAATTTCTTTCAGCTTTGACAGGTTCATACAGAAAAAAACTACACAGTAGGAAAAGCTTCTCTGCACATGAGCTATTCAGCCATTCTCCAAAACAGCTTGGGCAATTTCTGCACACCTTTATAAACTGGAATTGGAAAGATCAGAAAATGGGTACTCTCTACCCCTATATAAAACTCAGCTCTGTAAAGAAACCTTGGTTTTCTGACTTGACCTATAACGGAAGAGAAGGCTTTGTGAAAACCTGGTGATTTTTCTGCCTCTCAGCTGGAACCACAGGCAATTCTATACTCTTTAAATTGTCCATCACTATCCAAGCTGAATGATAATGTTTGACTTAAATACAAAAATGAGTCTAAACGGCAAAGTTGTGGCCCCAATGAAACCACTGTTTACTTCATCAGTGTTATTATTTATTATAAAATCATGACATAAATTAAATTATTGCCTATTTAATGAGAAAGATGGAGCATAAAAGATGTCCCTGTTAAATTCTGGACTAGATAACTCAAAAGCATGATTTTTTGACTTGCTAATACCCGCATAATCAGCCGCACAACAGCGTGATTTCATCTTTCATGATATGTATACCAAGTGCATCCTAAAGGATGCAGACAACTGAAACACCCAAGGAAATTCTGATCATTCAAGCACAGATAAAAACAAAATTGCCAGGAGTCATTTGGATGGAACTGAAAGGATCATAGAAAATGGTAAGCCTTGTAGACCTGGAAATAGTGAGAGACAGAGGGGAAAAAAGCTAAGATTTGCTGTGCAGGCACCTGCTGCAAATGGCAGACTTCCAATGACACAGAGGGGAGACCCTTTGGCCAGACTCTGCAACAGTCAATGGACTGAGACCCCCTACAATCCCCTTAGCAGAGAGAAGAGTTACAGAGGACAATGGGAAAGTAAAACCAAAGCTGAGGAAACCAACAGAAACTAGAAAATCCGACTGAGTATGTAATTAAAAACATTAAAAAGGGGCAGACTGGAAGGAAAGAAAACGGACCAATGGGAGAGTAAAAAGGCAATTGGCTGAAGATCACGTCCTGGAAACTGAGATGATGAAAGCCACAACTTGTGGCATCAAAGAGCCAGAGCTAAACAACTACAGCATGCTCAGAGGGAGTGAGTGGAGTCCTTGAAAAAGGGCAGGAAAATCTGAAAACCTGGTTAAAATAAAAACCTTAGTCTGTTTTTCAAGCTTCATCTAAACAGCGACACCACTTTTCAGATTACTGGAAAGGAGCTAACATCTTCAGTCAGATATTTACAAAAGAAAATAATTAACAAAATGTTAACAATGTATTTCTTTTATGGTCAAATGACTCTTAAGAGAAAACATACTCTAGCAGCCATATTAAGTTCCAATAGAAACACTGTGAAAGCAAGATTTTATAAATCATTGCCATTAAATCATCTTAATGTACTTAATTAAATTAATTTACTCCATAAAAATCAAGCCAACTCTTAATCAAACACAAAATTACGAAATAACAAATGAGAAATGTAAACAAGCCACTCACCTTTTCCTTTTCATAACAAGTACATATACTTTCTGGTATTTTATTGTCATTCAAGAAGTCTTTTTTATAGTAATCCATGGAAATATTTGAATGAAAGATTCTCATGAAACCCATGCCATGGATAAACAAAGACTCCATAAATAATAGATAAAAATATCACAGAATGGACTATTATTGTAGATAAGTATCACTAGAAGTAAGCTATCATATGAATAAGCTTCAATATACTTTAATCCTTCCTCACTGTCTATCATGCTGAACTTTTCATATCGAAAATTAATGTCAGGTTGTGCAGCAACGTATAACAGCATAATCAAATACCCACATTTTCTTGCAAAGAATCATTTACTGGGTCTGGTCTGACACAGCCACATATAGTGTCATAATCAGAGCAAAGTATGACAACAACACTTTTCAGACAGGAGCCCTTTCCCTGCACTGCAGCAGCTCCCAGACATCAGTGATGGTTAACCAACCAAACACCAACATAAGTAACTGTAACATACGGAGGGATGAAATACAGGGAGCTGCTGAATGTATAAACACGGGTGCATAAAGTAGGATTGGAGTAATAGTATCATCCACGTACACGGCATCAGGGGGTATATGGGGGTGCACACGAGCCCTGTGACTCACCTTGCAGCACTGTATGCAAGCCAGTAGTGTCCTAAATGCACACTGGGGTGAGACAAGGGGTATACAACTCCCTTCCAAGCGCCTTCATTTCCTCTGAAGAAACACAGAATTGTGGGGTGCAGAAGAGGCACAGTTCACTTTGCTAGATCTCCAGATTAGACAACTGGGAGCCCAGAACTGCAAAGCATTCCCGTCCAACTAAGGCCTCATGGAAATGTATCATCCATTCATGGTGATCATACTTTAAAAGAAATGTTGGCAAACCGTGAAGTGTTAAGAAAAGAGCTGCTATATAAGAGACCTTTTTATAAGAGACCAAGGAAAAATCAATTGTTTGGTTCAGCCAAAAAAGGACTGAGATGCAGAAGCATCTACAGATGGAGCCTTCCTATTTAATTAGGCCTTACTAATGAAGGCATGACTCACAAGGACATTATTTCAGTTGTAAGTTTGTGCAATCACATTGCTTTCCATGGAATTTGTGTAATAATGGAAAAGACAGTATTGAACAAAACCCAGACTTACTGTCTTTGACTGAAAACTACAGTAAACAAAAAGCAGGCAAACCTGACAGCGATTAAATTCATATTCACCAGTCTGCAAGTCTTCTAGCTCCTTCAAATGGTATATTATTCAAATGTACCTTTACAACAAAATAGTATATTATCTATCTTATCTTCTCAAAAAATCTCTCTTCAAATTACTCAGAAATAAAAGAGAACATTAAAGTGGCATAAGTATGTTACTGGTAAGTAACAGGAAAGTCATCACTATTCACAAGGTGCTAATGTTAACAGGGCTTTCAGCCACTCAAGAGCATAAAGTTACAAAATGGATGAAAAGAAAATTCACACTGTAAACCAATTTGAAGTTGCTGATGAACTAACTTCAAGAGTTAAAACTAAAAATCTGATTTTTGACTCAATCTTTTCATTAACCATATAATCACTACAGAATGTAATGTTATCTAGAATGACATAATGCCACCTTAGAATTGACAGCATAAAATATTTCAAACATGCTTTAACTTATACAAAGTTTGCAAGAAGTTAATGTGATTTAGAACTTAACACAAAGAGTCTGGAATAAGCAGTCCTGTTAGCAGTCTACTAGATCGTTTAGGCAAACAGTACAAGATTTGACTTTTCAGAAGTCCTAACTGCTTAATAGCTGACATTCAACTTCTATAAAAATCACATCCTTAACTTCTATATTTCATTTTGCTAGCCTGCAAATGGATACTCTAATAACGTTCTTCATACAGCTTTTGTGAGGCTGCACTTAATGTAAGCAAAGTGCTTTGAGATCTTTAGCATGAATAAAATATATTTTGCACTTAGACGTTAATTATAGAAGTAGCAATATTTGAAATAAGGTTTTGTTTCAAGGCAGCAAGACTAAATCAAACATGATTATCTTGGCTTTGATTGTGATGTTTTACTCGCTAACTATTTTTCCTTGCATTTGAAATATGCAATTTTGCTTTTCTGTTATGTAAATGAATGTTTTTCATCTAACACATCTATTTTTGGAAAAAGAATCATTTTCTTTCCTTGTCTAAGAAAGAAATGTTGCAGAACACAATTCTGAAGTCTAACTGACAGAGTACCTCAAGGCCATTGCATGCATTCAATAGCAAAAGCAGCAATAAATGCCCAGAAGGCTCACTGAACTTAGAATATTAATATGAAATTTTTTATCTATACAGATTTATCTAGACAGATAAACATACAATAATATTTAATATATATTAATTAGTCCTTCTGTCCATTGATTAGGTGGTCCTAACAAATGCAGCTGCAATCACAACAGTTGTAGCGTTTCTGAAAAGTAAAAAGAATTGGGGTAAGGACAGAAAAAAAAAAAATATCTCCATCAGAAGTCATAGGAACAATCCATTTTAAGCTAAGGATTCTGTTTAGCTCTGTGTAATTTAAGTTATTTTAGAGGCAAACTTCAGCAAAGGAAAAGGTTTGGACTTAATTCGAAACACTGGCATGCAGAAGAGGTCAAGCCACCTGCCATAGTGGTCGTTTCTTTTAATTGTTGCTTTTCACTTCTGCAAAGTGTGCTGATTCTATTGCTCTTTGTGTTCCTACATATCAGTGGCATTTAATAGACAACATGTATTCTAGAAAATGCATGTCATATTTATATATAATCCTATTAACATAAACAGGGTTTACTACCTGCAGATGACTTTGACTCTATAGTTTATGTGACCAAATCACACTGCTTCAGCCTGTTTCCTTTTCTCTGAATTTCACATATTCCCACACTGAGTGAAGAAAACACGTTAAGATTTCTGTTTAAGTCATGGAGTAAAACTGAGCATCCATAAATTGCCAGTGTAAAAGAGAACTGAAGTCAGGGTTAGCAAACTAATTTTAATAATTATGTCATGTGACAAAAGATGACCCCAAAAATCAAAGGAATAAAACACCTGTTGAGAAGACACATTAGTCTCAAAGCAGTGCTGAAACACTGATATTTACCCACACAAAAAAAGCTTAAGAAGCATGTTCTACTCATTCAAATCTTTAAATGAAAGTAAATGCCAACCTAGAGCTTGTTTTCAGCATTCTATGATGCCTAAGAAATGCTGTCACTCACTCATTACACTCCCTCACACGGATGTAATTTCCACCCCCACCTATCGTCATCACATCTGGTTTGGTATGCAGTTTCACAAAAAAAAAATATCTAGGCATGAAACCATAACATATTTTGATAAATGCTTTATTATGCAATTACACACACTATCAAGTACACCTTGAAATATAAACCACCATGGAATAATTGGCAAAAAAAACCCCAACAACTAACTCCAAAGCCTTGATCAAGCTGTAGCTTATTATTAGCACACCGGGGTTTAAATCACTTCTCCAAACATCAAAACACAAGACATGACACAAAACTTCACATCTCACAGAATTACAGATAATAAAGCTGAGAGAGACCCCAAACTACCAGGTAGTCTATCTACCAGCCCCTGTAGCTTTATCACTGCAACCCATGTTTGTGAAACAAACCTTAAATACCTCAAGTGAGTGAGATTTGACGGTTTACCTACCCCGTACATTCTAGCACTTCACTGTTGAAAAGCTTTCCCTAACGTCTAACCTAAAGCCAATTACAGAGTGTCACTTTCCTCAGCATTGGAAAGTTTTTCAGTCCAGCTGAACTTGTGAGGCATTTTAAGCCCTTACAAACAGCAAATGCACTCGCCTCAGAAACACGTAACGCCAACAGACCAAAACGTCGAGATGAGGTCCTAGCTCCACTTAACTCACTGGAAACAGACACTGAAACGCGCTCACAGACACTGCACACTATGCATCTGGCATACTGGAAAATCAAGGTTGACACCTCAGTTTAAATACTCTGCATGTTCAAAATCATATGTGGTTCAGAGTCAGAGAGGAGAATTTCTTGCCCTGGCATCCAAAGGCTATTCCCTTTCTGATCACAGAGTATTCAAAAATAAAACTTTCCAGGCTATCTCTCTCATCAAAGTTAAGGGGAGGGGGGAGGCCAGAAAACTTTCCAGCAGGTACTACCCCGCCTCCCTCACACCAGTAGCCACCGATGCCAAGGCCAGGAGGACTGATGCCACCAGGCCGCTAGTTGTGAAACCCGACTTCTCCCAAAAAAACCTGAAACAAAACCAGTCAAGACACTTACACGATGCCCGGCACGCGCAAACCACCGGTGGCCACCCCTTGCCAGCCCGCCTCCCCTCCCGCGCTGGGCCCACGCGCCATCTTCGCCGCCCCACAGGCCTCGGCGCCCCGCGGGTGGCTGCCATGTTCTGCCACGGCCGCGCTCCCACCAGCGAGCCACGTTTCTCCACAGGCCGCCAGCCGGGGCAGTGGCCGAGGGGGTCGCACCCCGCCTCGGCACCCCCGTACTCACCTTCAGAGACCTCGAACTCGGCTGCTCCATTGAGCTGGTAGAGGCACCAGTCAACCGCGCTCTCGCCTGGGGGGCCGCCAGCTGGGCAGGGAGGAAAGGCACACAGTCAGCCGGGGCACCCAGGGCCAGCCCGGGGGGAGAGGGCTGAGGGAAGGCAGAAGGGAAAGAGGGCGGCGGAGGGGAGAGGCAGAGGCCGGGGAGTGGGGAGGAGAGATGGAGGGGGCAGAGGAGGAGGGAACGGAGGGATGAGAGGGGACCAGGGAGGACCGGAGGGAAGAGCGTTTCCAGATACCCTGCTTGTGGGACATGTGCGTTGCCCTCCGAAAGGCGCCCAGTGCTCTGAACTGTTATTTGCTTTGCTCCCAGCGCCGGGAGCTCAGGGCGCCTCCTCCTTCTCCCAGCGGAGCGGGCGGCGCAGGCAGCCGGCGCTGCCTCGGGGCGCTCAGGGAGCCGGGGGAGGGAGGACGGGAAGGAGGGAAGGCTCCGCCCGGAGCTCCCGGCGGAGGCGGCGCAGCCTCGCCAGGACCCGCCGCGCCCGCCACCGCCGGCCCTGCCGCCGCCCCAACAGGTGTGAGCGGGCAGAGGGTGGCCCCGGCACCGCGGGGGTGGGGAAGCCGGCGGGGCCTGCCCCAAGCGGGGCGCCGAGGGGCTGCCGGCGGGGCTGGGCGGCCGCTCCGCCTGAGGCGAGCCCCAACGACGGCGGACGGCGGGATGCGACGCCGCAGCCTGGCCTTCCTGCCGGCCCCCCTCCGCCGCCCAGAGCTACCGGTTCAACTTCTCAGCCATGAGCTGCCCGTGGGGTGCTGCTGGCTGTGCCGCGTCCCTCCACAGCGCCTCAGCCAGCCTGGGGCGCCCACGGACGAGCTGCCTGTCCCCAGCTGCCCGGGCACACAGCCCCTGGAGAACACCACACACCAGGGCCTTGCCCCTGTCACCCAGGCTATGGGCTGTACAGCCTCTCCGGGCTGCCCACACTGAGGACCGCCAGCTGCGTTTTCCTCAGGACATTCACCTCAGTTCTCTTGCCACCCCTAGGCCCTGTAGGCTGACGGATAAAGGCCACATACGACATGCAAATGGTCGGGTTCTGTATCCGCTGAAATCACTGCAAGGCCAGAGAGTGGTTTTCGTCTGGGCCGTGGACCCACAAACTCTCTTTACAGCATCCACGAGAGGTAAGCAAGAAAGCAAACCTGTTACCACGTAGGCTTAAGTGTTCTGTGTGGTGACCTTTGGCTCTGCCGGAAAACATTTAGGGGACTGGCACATTTTAAAACACTGAAGCAGTCAGCTAGAGCAAGCTTACGTTAATAAACGCCTTTATTCTTACAGACATCCACCCCAAAAACGCCACAGGAGGGAGATGCAAAGGTATGTTAATTGTTCTGTTCACCAGGTGGCTTTCTTGGTACTTAATTGAACATGATTGTGACTGCTTAGCTTATAGCTGGCAGCATCCTGCCTACGTCTTCTCTCTTTTCAAGGTGACAGTGCCAGAGGCCCACGTATAGCACTCATGTCAAAGACAGCACACGCGCTTTGTATGGGCAAATGAGAAAAGCTTAAGAAATAATACAGGAAGACTATAATCAATCCATACTAAGAGATTAGGAGCCAACAAGAGGATAAAATATCGATGTAGGCAGCTGCCGTGGCACAATTACACTGTTTCTCCTATCTAGCTTTTTTTGCTGTTTGTGAAACTGTGTGTAAATGGTGGGAAAGCATTATTTTCATCATAAATTCTACTTGATATACCTACATTCATACCTTTTTGCAGCAAGTGAAGACCCTCCCAATGCCTTTAAGTGTGTAAACTGTGGACAGTTTAATTCATTTTTTCCCTAATAAAAGTATTCTGTTTAAATATTTATATTCTTCTCCACTGCATCCAAGACAGTGTCACACTGTGGCCTTTGTGAAAGAGTAAGGAGGACAATTACACTTTCTGAAGGAAATAGGTTTAAAATGGGAGTAACATTCTGCAAACATTCTCAGCTACTTTTAGAAACAAAGCAAAACGCCAACACTTAAGCTTTGCTAGGAGCTTCACCTAAATTATAAAGACCATAATGCCTTCTGAGGTAAAATAACACCAGTTCATTTAGACACTCTGTGTGTGTATATATATCCCTAAACCATATGTTTGCTGGATGTGCACTAGCTTTCTTGGAACTGAAAAGGTTTAAGCTGATGATTTGGGGGAAAAAAAAAAAAAGAGTATCATAGAGCTGTACTAAAGTAAAGCTTCATCCAGCTGCTTACAGTGATACTAACTACCCCTACAAATTACCTACAGACCTTGATTATTATTCATAACAAGGTATTACTATAAATAAAATTAACCTTAGCATTCCAGTGTTAGCCTCTTGTTAGCTTCTTTTTGGAGAAAACTCTAGTCTATTATATTAATTAGCAAACAAGGGCCCTGTTCTGGGAGAATCCACTCATATTAGATTTAGTTCTTATAAAATGTAGCAATTTTATGCAGTTCAACTCTGTATTATTGACTTACATAGCATTTTTCATTCAGGACTTCAAATATTTAAAAACTGTGTGTGTTAAAAACATAGAGTTTAGCATGTAATGCAGCACGTATTTTTTTCTTTCTAAAATGAGGGGATAGATGCAAATTATATTTACAGAGCGTGATCAGCTTCCACAGGTATCTTGAAAATTGAGATGGGTTCATTTGCACCCAAGTGCCAGCTAGTGCAGTATGAATTAATCTTCTACTTTTATAAGTCTGTAGATGGACGCTCCTAAGCTATTTGTGATTGTCTCCTTCAGAGAGATGACTGGTTTAACTGGGTTTGGAAACTAATAATGCTAAATCAACAGACATACTTGAAGGTGGGAGCACATACTACCTTCACCTGATGTCCTTTACTTTTCTACTGTTGGAAATGATCTTAGAGTTTGGTATGATTTTTTTTTTGTCATTCCAGGATTTTAGTGTTGTGAAAAGCATGTAATTTATTCAAACTAGAACTTAAGCAAAGTAGTCGGGTTATACTACTGTGTATTTTAAAGAGTCAAAGTTTAAAGAAATCACAGAATCTCCTAGATTGAAAAAGACCTAGGTAAGATCATCTAGTCCAATCATTAAGGTAACACTGACAAGCCCACCACTAAACCATGTCCCTAAGCACTATGTCTACACGACCCTTAAATACCTCCAGGGATGGGGACTCCACCACTGCCCTGGGTAACGTGCCAATGCCTGATGACCCTTTCAGTAAAGAAATTCTCCCTAATATCCAATCGAAACTTCCCTTGGTGCAACTTGAAGCCATTTCCTCTTGTTCTATCACCTGTGACTTGACAGAACAGGTCAACTCCCACCTCTCTGCAACCTCTTTTCAGCAATAAGGTCTCCCCTGAGCCCCCTTTTCTCCAGGCTAAACAACCCCAGTTCCCTCAGCCGCTCCTCATAAGACATGTGCTCCAGACCCCTCACCAGTTTCGTTGCCCTATAATAGTTTAATCTAGTGCCCTAAATAGTTTAATCTATTTTGGCTTTTAATATCACAATGATATATTGGGCAGAAACTAGTACAACTGCAGACAAAATTTCTGAGGAGATTGTTTGGGCTATGTGACCCCATAACATTTTTTAATTATGGGTGGGATTTTTTTCCTTTTCAGTAGGACTTTACGCAGATGGAAGAGTCTACCTTTTCGGTTCTCAGCAGGGTCTCTCACAGGGTCCACCTCTTAATAGCAGTAGTAAGACAAGCCATTAAACCAATTTAAAGGGGATAAGAAGGTCAACCATGTAAAATTTAATCTTGCCACAACTTCAAAGATGCAGATGATAATCTGTAATGAACTATTATACCCTGAAATAAAGAACCCATGTTCAATTCAAAAGAATTTCCTGGGGTAAAAAAGAAAAGAAAAAGAAAAAAAAATATTTATAGTCATCTGAGGTGTGGTAACTCAACATGTCTTTGAGCAACTCTAGCTGGGTAAGAAAGCCAGCCCCAGAGTCACCAACAAGAGCCACCACACCAGAACCTGTGGGGTGCGCGGTGTTGCGTGGCTCTTCGCCCCCCGCAGGAGGGGTCTCCATCACCTGCAGAGCCGCTCGGGGCTAACGCAGACTCACCCCAAATCCTCTTCTTTCGCGCAAAAAAAAACCTGCTGTAGCTTCGTTTGTTTGTTTGGTTTTAACCAAGCGGCTCCTCTGCACACCCCAGCCCGCCCGCTGGTGCTGCTGCGGCGGCGCGGCGGCCCCGCTCCCCGCCCCGGGAGGCGGCGCCGGGGCGGCGGGAGGCGGAAGTGCGGCGGGAGCCCCGGGGAGCCGCCATGCGCCCCCCGCTCATCCTCCTCAGCCTCCTCCTGCCCTTCAGCCTCCTCCCGCGGGCTCACGGCCGGGGGGAGCTGCGGGCCTTCGTGGTCGCCCACAGCCACATGGACGTCGGCTGGGTTTACACGGTGCAGGTGGGGCCCCTGCGCAGCGGGGGTTGGCCGGGGTGGGAAACGGCGCGGCCGGTTCCCACCAACGCCCCCCCCCCCACCCCCTTACCGGGGTGGGCTTGTCGGCTGGTGGGGTGAGGGTCCCCGCCGCCCGGCCTCAGCTCAGCCCTCTCGGCGCCTTCCAGCTTGCGGAACTGCCCGGAGTCGCCTAACGCTGGCGGCGGGTGGGGGGGTGTGATGGGGTGGGGGTGTCTGTCTGCTCCTAACAGCTGCGGAGAAACGCATAAATCCGTGTAAAGTGCATCTCCTGCCCTAAGTCTGTCCCGGAGTGTGCTCCATCGCCTGCTATTTCGGGATCCCCACGCTCGTTTGGAGGCGGCATGGTTAAGCTTAGGAGCTGCGCCCATTAATTTGGGGTTTGCGTGTGACTGTGTTCTGCAGGATGCTCCTGATGGAGATTTTTTTTTTATTATTGTTATTTTTATTTTTATTTTTTTTTGTAAAGGAAACTTCAATCTATTTGTTGGCGTGCTTTGATTATGTGGCAGATTTTCTTGGTCTTTTTGTTTGTCTTGTTACTAAGGCAAAACCCCAGGAAAACTTTCTTAGAAGGGAGGAGAGCAGGATCCCAGGTCTTCCATGGCTTGGGTGGGGTTGGAGCCTGGCGCCACGGAAGTGTAGTAGCAAAGTAATTTTTGCTAAATAAATGAGATGTAGAGCAAAATAAATCAGATGGGGCATCAATACCTTTTGTGTTTGTTCGTCAAAATCCTGAACTTCATTAGTATGAATTTCTTTAGTTTATATGAAAGATGCTGTGGATACTTCACTTGCTAGAGTGATGTGGCATCAGATGTTTAAGAGTAACTAATAAAAAAAGTGGTAATGGCTCACCAAGGAATCTCTGCTGTGCATGTATTTCGTCTTCCCTTTTTCGGAAAGATTAGTGAAGTTCTCCTTTAATACTTCAAACTCCTACTCAGAAATTGCATAAGAGAACACAAAACTAGTTTTTATTTTGGGTCAGTTAGTGATCAAAGATCTCAGAGAGAAATGAAACACATAATTATCTTTTTTTTTTCTTGAGAAGATGCAATTGCTTTAAGCCTCAGTTCCTCTGCTATTAAATCACAAGCATCCGCAATTCCTGTAGTCAAAAACCACAAAAGCTACCTGTGGATCGTTTTAAATGCTTCTGTAGTAAACTGAAACCTGAAAGTAGCTCTCTGTGGAATACTAATGTGATCCCAACCTATTGTACATTTTTAGTATGCTTAGTTACTAGGTTTCACTCATGACTGGCAACATACTGGTTTTTTAGTGTTTAGTTTCTCTATTGATAATGTGAAAAATAAGCATTTTATTTATGATATCAGAACAGCAGTCTTCATTATGTGCTGGAAATTATAGTATTGATGGAGAATTCCAGCATTGGATGTATAATAGCTTTCTTTGAGAGGAAAAATAGAAATTCTATCTGTTGCAATCTGATAATAATAGTGGTACCATAAGTTACAAGAGATGTGGCATCTCACTGATGTATCTTACCATAGGTGTGAAAGACACCTCACCATTGTCTAGAATGCAGTACAAAACTACTTTTACATCATGGTAGAAGTTTAAAATCTATGTTTAAATAAGTAAAATCTTACCTGATTATTTATACTGGGTCACTGCTTATTGCTTCAGAGTATCTCATTAGTGGGTAGAGCATATGAATTGGAAATAAAATTCTTATTGTTGCTTGCGAGTATCCTGGTTTGTGAGAACAATTATTTTCAATTCCCACTCAGGCGACTGGGGTTTATAAACTTTGTAGGATTGAGTAATATCTTACTGCTTAGTTCCAGTGTAGTTTGAGTTAGAATAAAGACTGGCTTGCCTAATCTCCAAGAAAATATTTTTGGTAAGTTATTACACAGACCATTTTAATATTGTATTAAATTTGAAAAGTCCTTGTTCAGCTCTTAAAATCTAGTGTACTCCACTTAACTATTAAGAACTAAAATTGAGCCTAATGTTGTAATCGTTGTACATATACTTGGATTTTAGAATGTATTGTTTGTAGCCGATTGCCAGTGAAAAATGAAAATTCCTTAGCAATCATTTGAGTGTGTCACTGTTGAGTATTAGTAAAACTTAAAAGCTATTCCCTTAGTTAAAATTTCACATTGTATTAAGCATCTAATCATAATCTTGATTTAAAGAAAACCTTAAGAACTGATCTAGAAATGATTGAGCAAGTAATTATTTAGGTGAGCACCACAGCATTTTAAGCCACTCTTCCTACATTCAAATGTTTTCCCTTTTCTAATGACACTTTAGCATTTTTACAAAAGTAGCTGGATTTCAGTTGTGGAAAGCAAGGGGTTAAGAAAAGTTTATTTCTGCTTTGGATCACATCATCCCCCTCTTATTTCAAAATGTGAGTTTCTTATAGGAAACTTGCCTAAATTAATCATACTTTACATACCATACCATTAGTTTTTAGGTGGGTGAGAGATCTATATGTCAGTCACTTTCAGATGTATGTGTATGTATGTGGTGTGCATTCGTAAAGAAGTACCAGTAGTTTAAGCAGAAATGTGTTATGGTTAGTGTTAAAATAGCTGTGCTATAACACGCGGATAACTTTGTTACAAGAAAACACAGACATTGCAGGAAATTCTAGGCTCCCTGCCATTGTCTTTAGACATTATGTATCACTTTGAAATTAAGAAGAGGGTGGAAGACTGGATCTGGTCAGCAGAAGTTGTTCTGGCAGGGATAAGTGCACATAAAATATCCTGATGCGTGCAACTTTAAAATGAATGTAAGGTTGTTCATTTGAAACCATTTCATAGGGTATAACAGTGTGAT
This sequence comes from Pluvialis apricaria, assembly GCA_017639485.1. NCBI lineage: Eukaryota > Metazoa > Chordata > Aves > Charadriiformes > Charadriidae > Pluvialis > Pluvialis apricaria. Next base: position 29,358,785 of record CM030010.1, read on the forward strand.
AGGTTGTTTGGATGGATACAGCTGTCGTGTTTGCATTCCAATAAAATCTATAGACCTCATTCTGGAATACAGGTGGTTTTAGCAACGGCATAGACAGGATAGATGCACGGATTCTCACACTGGATATTTTCTACATCAACAGTCAAACTCAGTCTAAGAGTCCTTTGCTATTTTGGTTTTACTCTATCCTAAAACATCAAGCAAAATGGAGTTATTTTACATGTCTGAAGCTTCTAGGGCCATAATAGTATAATTTACAGTGTATGTATCACTGTATTATACTGGCAGTGCGCACCCACAGCACAGACTCACAGTCACTCTGAAGAAACAATTCTGATAGTTCAGGCCATCAAAAGAACAGCAGAAATGGAAGAATAAAGTGTGCTTGTGGGATTTTTAACTATGTTGGTGCAAGACCTTATCATTCAGTATTGTTGATTTAAGGTAAGCAATGAGGGACCGGGTAAGCTGTTCCCAGTACATGAAAAAGAAAGCTTGTATTGGTGTCTGCTCATCTTGGGGGAAGCTACGCTATCATCTAGTCAGGTCCCCAGTCAGAGGATGTATTTTGGAGCAGAAGGGCCCATGGGCTGTACGTAACCAGAGAGAATTTGGTCTTTCTGAGTGTACAAAGGAAGTGTGCAGCAGAAGTGAGGTTTTTGATCTCTCTCAAGTCCAATGAGTGGTCAAAATGGCCCATTTAATGTACGCAAAACACAGTTCATTTTCTACTTCTTTTTTTTTTTTTTTGCAGGAAAGTATGCATGCTTATGCAGCAAATGTCTACACATCTGTTGTAGAAGAGCTAATGAAAGGAAAGCAGCGCAAATTTATTGCTGTGGAGCAGGAATTCTTTCGACTCTGGTGGGATGCAGTAGCCACAGATATGCACAAGCAGCAGGTAAGTTGTACTAGAGCCATACTTCCTGCTAACAAAGAATCCACACTCTATTCAGGGGCAAGGAAGGGCAAAGTACTTCACCGTTTCCTTTTTATTCAGGTCGTGTGTGTGTAAGCTGTCTCTGAATCTGGTACTTCATATGAAAGGACCTTAACTCTAAAGGCATTTCCAAGAGGTTAAAACCCTGGCCATAGACTAGAGCGGTAGGAGGTAGTAACCTTTGCACTGAAGACTCTTTATACTTTACAGTTCTTGTTTCGTTGGTGACTTTCTTATTTGGGGGCATGCTAGTGTAAGATGTGGGTGATTCTGAAGGAGGCTGCACCAATATCTGTTAAACATCTGAATCTCATAAACTGTTGCCTAACACTGCTCACAAGAAGGAATATTTTTCTTTCCAGTTAAGTACTGCTCAAAAACCTGCCATGTGTAAACAAGGATAACACGACAAAGAGGTGACTGGAGATTCAACAGCAATAACTGTTTCTTGGGTTTGTTTATTTATAAGCTGTGATCCCTTTCAGTCTTTAGAGCTTTAATTTGAGGATTATTTTTTTTTCCCCTGGTAAAGACATTGTGAAGTTTTATTTGTCATTTCTTCTTTCCTCTGGCATGAAACAAACATGCTGAAATCAAAGACTGGGCTGATAGCCTAGTGACTGCTCACGTATTGCATTGCAGTGCAAGAAGTTTTGGACCCTAAAACCAGGGGATATACAGGTGCAGCTTCCCATAGGGACTCACTCAGAACTCCGTGGTCTGTTTCCAGGGTCCAGCAAATAGCAGCATATTACTTGCAGTACTTTACATTTCAGTTTATTTAAGTGCTAGATGTTTAAAGCATCATGTAAAAAAGACACCCCAGTCTGTTTTTTTAACCTAGTCCTTCACTAAATTCTGAATTTTCTGTAATGTTTAGTATTTAAATAATAGCTTACAACCTGTGTGCAGCTGACCTTTGTATAAGAGGTTTTGCTGTGTATAGGCAGTTCACTGTTTTTGTGTGGGCACTTTGCCCATACTTGCTGGTTGCAGGACAATTTTCTTGTCTGTTTTTAATTAGAAAACTGTACTGAGAGTCTGGTGTGGGGGAATTAAAAAAAAAAAAAAATAGTGTAGGAACTACTTTGTGCAGGTACAGAAGAGTACTCTAACTTTCTAAGGTCAGTTGATCTTATTTCAAGTGCATTATGCTGCTGTAACCCAAATATAAAGTAAAGGCCTGTGTTTCTAATGTCTATTCTAGCTATTATATGGAATCCAGAGGAATAAATGTGAATCACATTTGACCTCAGTAGTGCAAAACTAGTACATATGATTCAGCCTTTAATTTCGTGCAACAATTACTGGTAATTGTTGCTTTTATGCGTTTTTAGTCAGTTCTATAGTTACTTCATAGTTGCTTCTCTGAAAATTAAAATTATTAAAAACATATTTCTCTTAAATATCTGTGTCAAACATTTAATCTCTAATAATATTTAAGAGCTGTGATGCTTGCTGATAAGTGGCATGTTTTTTAATGTTAGCAAGTTGCAAATATTGGGCCGTGAAATTAGGTCACTCTGGTTACTGTCCTGCTTTTTCCACTTGAACTCTAGCATTAATGATGCAGTACAGGCTCTCTGGTTATAATTTTGCCATTTTTTTTTCTTAATTTAGTATTTTACTTGGAATACAGGATTTCACTCTAGTTTCTTTTGGAATGTCTGCTTTGGATTAGAGAAGTGGCATTAAAAACTAGTAAAAGGTATAGCCTGGGTAGCGAAGCTAATTTTACAATTCAGACAAGAGAATATGTAGGAGTGAAATGTATTGCAGCAGTATTCAGCCAGATATGAACCTCTTAGTTCTCAGTGCATGTTATTTCCACCGCATTTTCTTGTGTGAACCATTCCTATGGCCTTACCCTGGCTTGATGTCTGGGTGTTTTAACTAGGGGAAAGAAGATGTGTAGCCACTTCTCTCTGGTTTGTAGGGATGAGCTGATGTAAGGATAGTAGTAGTTTTCCCAAGGGCCACAGATATATTCTACTACCATAGCAGCCTGCTACTTGTAGTACTGCTGTATCTGTTTCCTTGGTTCCTCCTTCCTTTTGCCCAGTTCCAGTCAGCAAAAGTGCTTGTCATTGGAGATATTGTTTTCTGGTGGTTTTTTTTTCCTAGGATCAGGTATTATTTAAATTACTTGAATTATTTTTCTTGTGTTGTCAGCCTCTCAGTGGTTCCACAAAACTTATATTAAAAAATGTTTCCGTGGCCCAAAGTTTGGATCAGAGGTATCTTTTTTGGACATCCATCCAAATGGGGAATAACAGGCACAGATGCTTTTCATGTAGGTCAGGACCAGTTCTATGCTGACACCAGATATCAGTTATCTGGTCTCCCAGCATGCTAATCAGTCACCACAGTCAGCTGGAACTAATTTATGAATGCTGAGCCCTGAAGCGTTTTCACAACATTGTGAACAAGAGAAATGATTATAATCAAAATTGACAATCTGGCATCGTATCTGAGCAGACACAGGGGCATTCACTGAAGGTTCCTGGGGAAATAAACATAATAGCTCTGGAATTGGCATCCTACATGACAGATTTTAAAAAAAAAAAAGAAAAAAAGGGTGGAGATTAAAGTACATATTTATATAAACTTTCTTTGTTGGAAATTTGAGGTATCTTTGAAGTTCTAGGTAGTGAAGTAACTATAATAAAAACAGAAGACTCCCTAACACTTCTAGAAAGGGACACGGACTATTACTCCCTCCCTGCAAACACCACTCCCCCTTCATCCAGCACATTTGCTGAAAGTTGTACTTGTCAGCATACTTCTTGTTTCTAGTGGCTGTAATTAAAAAAAAAAACAAACCACAAAACATAAACTAAATCCCAGAAAAACCTTGAACAGTTGAACAGGTCCTAATATGTTTTTAAACTGGGAAAATGAGACCAGAAATGAAGGTTAGCAGTGAGCAGAGAGACAGGCAAACCTGCTATGTGTGGAATAACTTTCTTAATAAAGTATTCTGTCTCTCACAAATTGAGCGGTCTGTCTATGCTCTGAAGGCAAGGTAGACGCATACGGAGCAGAAGGAATGTGTTTGTGGCCACGATGTGGCGGTATGCTCATCGTCCCTCCCGGGTCCCACAGATCTCAGTCTCCAAACTGTTACAGAGGTAGTAGACTAAAGGAAACCCCGTGAACCTGGCCGTTGCTGCTTGCATGGCGTTGCATCTTGCTCTCTCATCCAGCCACCCAGTGCCTTCCCTAAGCCAAGACAGAAGCAGCAGGAAGAAGACTTTTGGAGAAGCACTAGTACCTTCTGGTTTAATCCTCCAGCTCTAGTTGCCTTGAGGCAGGATCCTAGGCTGCTGCCAGTGCAGGGTATGGGGACAAGTCTGGTGCTGAGATAGTATAAAGGCACGGTAACAGCCCTACTGAGAAACACCAGAAGGTCAGTGTCTACCTAGCAGTGCATCCTTTGTGCCCGCTACCTGGTTTTAGCGTAAGCTGGGTAAATCAATGCCCTGTGCAGCACATTAGGATGCTTTTTTTCCCCTTCTCCTTTTGATAGCACTCAGTACAGACAGCCTTATATCCTACTTTTGTCCTGGATGCCTTCTTGACAACTGTTGTGTCTAGGTCGTGCTGTGATCTGAAATGAATTTGCAACCTTTTTGGATAAGACTGAAATGATGTTTATGTTCTGTGTCTTAATTTCAATATCATAGGTCCATCAGTTACTTCAGGAGGGACGACTGGAATTTGTCATTGGAGGGCAAGTGATGCATGATGAAGCTGTGACACTAATTGATGATCAAATTTTACAGTTGACGGGTATGCACATTTGCATTTAACTTTTCTTTTGCGTTGTTATGACCTTGGGGGATTTTGTTTGTTTTTCATTTCTCCACCCCAAGTTTGCTATCATTTTCTTACTCTTTAAGATCTGATTAAAGCATCTCTTATTTTTTACTCACCTGTGAGTTATCTGTATAAAAATCTTTGCTAAAAAAAAAAAAAACAAACAAACAAAAAACACCACACCAGTTCTGTAGTAAGCAGAAGGGTTACTGGCATGCAGTTTAACAGATGTCACTTATAAACTCCTTTGGAGCAGAGGCCTTTTGTGTGTGTGTGTGTGTGTGTGTGTTTGAGAGTTTAAGCTCCTGGAAAGATTGTTATGGTGGAATTGAGGGTATGAAATGCTCTGGAAGAAAATACCTGGTAGCAACTCAGAGCACGGGGTGTTTGTATCGTTTAGGCGAAGTCTTCTGCAGAATGTGGGCCATAGAATGTCATTGAGGTCATCTGATCTTAGTTGAAAGACTTGCTTGATGAAGAAACTCCCATTTGTAATCATTATCAGCAGCCTCTGTTAGAAATAGATGTGTATTTCCGAGAGTTGCACCATTTCCCATTTTTATCTTCTAGCTTCTGCTTCCAACTGTTTATATGTTACACGTCTCCATCTGATGGTTTAAAGAGTCTTTTAGTATTTAGGTTTATCTCCATCTGGTTAATGAAAAAAGAAACAGGATAAATCATGCCATCACTGTGCTATAGATGCGTATAATATGCCATGAGGGAGTAGCGTGCCTTTTTGGGGCAGGAGGGGATGTATTAGCACCAGCTGTCTGTCATGGCTGATATAACCCCTGCCCATTTCAGGGCTACACTCTGGGCAGCTTTCTATATGGGAGAGTAAAGGGTCAGAAAACACTTAGCATTTGCTGAATTTGACTGCGCAGCACCACTGGCCTTGTCCCTTGCTTGTCAGTGTTTATCAGGAGCACAGGGGTAGCAGCCGCTTTTGCATCTCATTGAGTCACCACATTACACTCTGGCCAAGAGGAGGAGAAGGAATGAACATTTTAGGGTTTCTTTCCTCATCTGACTCCTGTGTATAAAGGTTGTTGTATGGGCTTAGTATACCAAACCCAGGACTTCTCCAAAGAAAACACTAATATTGACTGAAGAGTCCTTTTGTTAAATCCAAATACAGCTTTTTCTTTCGTTGGAGTTAGCTGCAAAACCCATTATTTCTAATTTAACATTTGATTCTGTGTATAAACATAATTTAAAAAAAAAATAAAATTTTCAAGTTTGGTAACTTATTCAGCAGGAACAAAAGTAGTAATATATTTCAAAATTCCCATTTATTTTTCCTGAAAGCGCTCTCCTCAGTTTGAGTACATACAAACAATCAAACAAAAAAATGAATCCTTACATTGTTTGTGGAGTTCATCTTGAAAACACAAAGCCAGTGCAAACATTTGGGGTCTACATTTCATGTCTTCTTCTGTCTGTCCAGCAAACTGTGTTTTTGAAAAGCCCAGCAAGCTCTCCATAAAATGTGCTTCATTCAGAAGAGTTAAAATAAACATGTTGTTTGTGAATATTTTCACTAGAGAATACATTAACCATGGGAAAGATGAAGTGAAAATAGAATGCCTTGAAATCTCAGTTATTCAAATGTGATATTAAAATTTGAAATTTAGTTAGTCCAAAATGGGGAAGATATGGTTGTATTTTCAAATAGTTCTGAGCACAATTCCAGAACTATGAAATTAAGATCTGCAATTTCTTTTTTTTTTTGGTGAGGAGGATCCTACTGCAATATACTGCAGTTCTGAATAAAATCTACTGCTTAGCTGGTTGTTTTACTTTCATTTAAATGGTTTGTCTGAGTTTATTCTATTGTCTGGTCTTTCTGGTTTGGGGGTTTCTTTTTTTTGAAACTCATTTCAATACAAAATTAATAGCAGTGTAAATAACATCTTGTAACAAGGTTGCTATTAACCTTTGGCTTATTTCTTTTTTTATGATTGAGGATCATATTCATATTAGTTTTGTTTACTGGATGGCTTCCCTTTTCCTTTGTCATTGACGTGAGACTGAAATTCTCTGAGAATGGGTGGTATGATGTGAGCAAACACAAACTAAAGCTCAGCTTATTGTTTTCATGCAGACTCTAACCTGGCTATTAGCCTTAACCTAATCTGTATCTCAGTATTTTTTCCCAGGCCTGTCTCTAATCATAATTCCTTTTTGTTATTCATCTTTTAGGATGTTAGTAAATGATACTTGGCGTAGAAAAATAAATAGAGTCAGTGTGAAACTTTCTGCTGTGAATCATTAAATTCCCAAAACTTCAAATGCTTTGGAAAACAGCAACAGAGAGCTGTCCTTTAAGTGCTTATCTGTTATACTATATGCCTATTAAATTTATAAAATGAACTTGTAGAAGTGTTTCTAATGTAAACCAATTTTGCTTTGCAGAAGGCCATGGATTTTTGTATGAAACTTTTGGGATCAGGCCTCAGTTTTCTTGGCACGTTGATCCTTTTGGTGCTTCAGCTACAACACCAACTGTTTTTGCATTGGCTGGTTTTAATGCTCATCTTATTTCTCGGATTGACTATGATCTGAAGGCTGACATGCAGAAGAACAAGGTAAAAATACCCTTGGGAATGGTACCCACTGCCAGCCTTTGCTTAGAGTAATCTAAACCATGACATTAGGATAAGCATACCTCTGATCTGTGCAAGAAGATATAGGTATTTCTTCTCTAAAAGTGACATGCTGATTGCAGGTGGTAGTAGTGAAATATACTGAATCCATGGAATATGGTCAGTAATATCTTCATGACTTCTGGTCAAGGATAAAATATAGTCTAGCCTGAAGAAGACACAAAACGCGGGCAGTTGGGCAAGGCATAAGTGGACAGTGAATTAGGAGTGTGGGAACTGGAGGCATCTAGAATGGGTTTCAGCTTCCCTTGAGAAAATCTTGCGTATGTTGGGTGTTTATAGCCTGTTTTAAAGTGTAGTGTGTATGTTTGGGCATGGTGGTTGTCACACTTGGAACACTTATTTGTCCCTGTAGAAGTGGTAGTAGTAGGTCAGGTGGCAGCTAATAATTTTTTTGCTGAATTCAGTTTTTGTTTCATATTTTGCCCTCTTTCGCACAGTGTCCCATACACAGTAAATGTCTTTCTTTTCATATCACAATACTGGACCCTGATCAGTCATCAGTTTTACACACTAAATTTTGTGGAAATAAGGGCTTTCACTAGTGTGAGCTGGGCATTAGGCAGTTTTAATGAATCTTGGGTGAAACTCAAGCATCTCTGAAGAAGACAACAGAATTCCTGTTGAATTTGATGAAGCCAAGAACCTACCACCTTATGTTTGCAATGAATTGTGATACTTCCATTCTGCTAAATTCTGCTATGAGTTTTTGACAATCTTTTCCCATCTCATTTTTTTTCTGGCACATGATAGTGTGGAGGCTTTCAAAACTGTAAAAATTCTGTTTCGGTTGATTAAACATTGATTCCCACTGACTACAGTGCAATCCAGGCTACATCTGGATCTTTCCTAGCTTAAAGGTGTTCAATTTCCACTGAAACAAGTGAGGTGTAATGCCTGTGATAAGCTAGGCTTACATCTGGATTTTATCAGCATTCTGGCAGCGTGCTGCCTCCTCTCCTTCTTCACCAATTTGAATAGAAAGAGGCACACTATAGCCTCCTATAGTACATAGTATGTGACCTTGCTGGGGTACCATTGGCTGGTCTTAAGTAAAAGCGCTTAAAGTATTACAAGTAACGGAAGGGAAGATAGACCCTCTTAAGTTGTTCATGGTGGTAATTCTGTGCTTGTGCAAAGGTAACAGTTTCTTACCTTTTTTGTTTTCCAGAAGCTTCAGTTTGTATGGCAGGGCTCTTCTTCCTTATCTGAAAGACAGGAGATCTTCACCCATGTTATGGATCAGTACAGCTACTGTACCCCATCGCAAATACCTTTTTCAAACAGGTCTGAAGATTTCCCAAATAGGCAGAAATATTGATCACTTCTGAGAGTTTATATTGTTGGAGTTTAAGCATTTTCTTTGACTGTTTTCTTTCAACAGTATTCTACTGCTTTCTCTTGACCTGCAATAGGTCAAGGAGATGTCTAGACTCTAGATCTGAGTAAGGATTATTAAGCATCCCCAGCTACCCACCATAATACATGACGTTTGCTCAGTACCTAACAATTGAATGCTCAAAAATGACACTCACTACTGACAAGCGTTAAAAATACTTCAAAATATTGACAGACTTTAAAAATAACGTTTTCTAGCACCAGGAGGCTTGGAACACAGGTACAGCTTTCATCTACATTACATATATCACATCACATGTCATGTCAGTTCTTATCAAAAAAATATAGAATAAAAATGTGAAACAAATCAATTACTATAAACAGAAAAAATGTCCAAAGCAGGACTGGGTTTTTGTTTCTCTAACTGGAAAGTTAAGATTTAAAAACTCCAGGAAGCTCAGTATGGGCTTGACTATTGGTAATTGATTTTCTGTGGGAGATTTTCAGCATTATATTGGGCTGAGATTGTGTATGTTATCTGTGTATATACTAAAGTGACTAAAATTTTCCATTCCCTGTGTGAAAAAATCCGAGAGCTTTTGAAAACTTTATTTTGCTCACTGGCTTATCCAGTAAAATACTCTTTGTAAACGCAGTCTACTTGGGGGAACATCCTCATTGTTACAAAGCTTGCTGTTTTGTCCTACGATTTCTTTGTTCTGTGCCAGCAAACAGCAGGGACTTGGAAAGTTGCACAGTGTGAAAAGAAAACTGGACAACCTTCCCCCTACCTCCACCCACAAATAAACACTAAAACCTAAATACTAGCAATGAATATTTTTTTTTTTTTTTGCTTCTTATTCCCTGGGTGTTTGCATTTTATCCCAGCACCCTTTGATGTGTTTTTCCCAGTTGAATAAATCTTGTTTATAGCTTATTGCTTTCTCCTTCTACTTAGATCAGGATTTTATTGGAACGGAATTGCAACTTTCCCAGATCCACCAAAAGATGGTGTTTATCCAAACATGAGTCTCCCTGTTACAGATACTAACATCCATCTGTATGCACAAACCATGGTGGCAAACATAAAGGAGAGAGCAGCCTGGTTCCGAACAAGTGATGTTTTGTGGCCATGGGTAAGTGCATGATCAGCATTTGCTTTAGAAGTGGCAAGTACACCTACAGCATGCACAGTAGGTAGATGGTACTTTGCTACAGTATGTGCTGCAAAAATGCAGGTACAAACCACATGTCAGTAAAGTGTTTTTCTAATAAGTGGGGCCCAAATGTCTGATTAGTAATGATTTTTAAAAACTAGAGCTTCCTAGCCAGCTGTCTACCAAGTCTTCCACCCTACTTAATATGGAAAGAAATGTGACAAAATTGTAAAGGTAACCTCTTGCAAAACTATGTATTGCAATATTGCTTCCTTTTTTCTCTCCTTGTTTTGTCTTTTTAAATGATATCTTTAACTGCTTAGCACAACATAACTCTGTGTTAACAAAAACGATAGCATTACAAGAAAATGTATTACGCATTAGGTAGACAATGTCTTTTCTAATTGATGTGTAATCATTTTCTTATACAGTCTTTGTATTTTAGTTAGAAACAGAAGCATATCCCAGCTTGGTTATCCAAATGCTTTTTTCAGCAATATGCTGCGTTAATTACGTCCTGCATGTACACATGGCACTGATACACTCTCACTATTTTTAAGTCCTTAGGAAAAATAACTTTGCCTAAACTGAATGTACAGTCTGTTTTTTAATTTTGATGGGTGCTGTAGGTCTTAGAATTACTATCTTAAAGGATGATGTGTGTTTTTAAGGTGGCTATTTCACCACAATATCTGTTGTTGCGAAGAGAAACAAACATTTTCTGACTGATGCAGCTTTGAGTCACTGGTTTGTTTTTCTCCTGTTTGTGACACTGTTGTTTATATCGAAATTTATTTTTTTTTGTAGACAGTGAGGGGAGAAGTCGGATCCAATACTCTGTAGTAGTGCTATAGTGAAGGTTATGCTGAAATGGGGAGGAGGGAGTTTTGAATAGTATGAATAAATTCCAAATGTCTAGATCCAAACCTGCGGTTTTGCAGTAATGTAAGAAAATTTCAGTCTCTGACTTCCTGATTTGTGTGCTTAAACAGAGTAATAAAAGTTTGTTACCCATTTATAGTGCTGTGTAAAGAAGTAGAGAGAAATAGATATATGGATACCTCTATAATTAAACTTAACTATTTTTTCATGATTACAGATAGTTTGGAGTACTTGGATGTTTTTTTTCCTTCAGTTAAAAAATCAGGAAATACACACCTTCCCATTTAAGGTCAGACCTCACATCCAGACTATTGGCACTTTTGTGACGAGTCATGTGGACAAACAAGTGTTTGTTCATGATCTGAAGTGTGTAGTTGTGCAGCAGGAGGCATTGGGCTGTTGGGCAGTGTTCAAGTTGAAACCTGCCTCCCTAGAGGCCATAGCACCAGATGTAGCAGGGGGTATGGAATTGCCGTAAGGGCTGGAACTGATCCTTGAGATGTTTTTTGGCCTGTGTAGTTGAACTAACTGTACAGTAATGTATAGCGTTCCTGTGCAAAGTTTTGTTCAGGTAGCAAGTGGACGTGATGACTAACTACAGCAGGTTCTCTTGGATATCTTTGTTCTACTGAACTTCAGTGCTTCTCAGCTACTATGTTCTGTGTCAGTGTAAGTGAGTCTACCAGCCCAGCACATCCCATTCTGTGGTGCCAAGCGTCTACTTTTTATGAGGAAGTCGTCTTGGATCTTGGAAAGTAGTGCTTGACAAATGTGAAGCAGATCTGAGGGACAGCATATGTGCACTAGGATTCATAAAGGATGTGACAGTGACCTTCCTTGAAACACATAGTAAATAGGGAAGGGATGGGGGTGGCACTCATATCTGGGAAAGAGAAGGAAAAGTAATCATCTCTGACTTCAACTGAACTCATCAGGTTCGACTCGTTCATGAGTTGAATGGGTTCAGCTCATCAGGTTAAACTCATTGAGCTCATCAGGTGAAGAAAGGTTGAAGTGGAAGATGGATTGCAAAGAAAATAGAGCCTCTGTGGTTATTTCTTCAAGCATCTGCTAAGCTTTGAAGACAAATTGCTGACAGCATCTTTATTTTGAAAATGAGATCAGTATTGACTTGGGCAATGTTTTCTGTCTCAGGCACAGAGACTTGAAGATGAGGATGCCTTTAAGCTGGTGTCAGTGTTGGAAGGCTTCTATTGGGCCTTTTTATGTGGAGAAGGTATCTTAGCATGTTATTGTGCTTCAGATCGATGCCTATGCTGATACTGTGAGAATACATGTGGTGCTGTGGCTGACTGACTCTGATTTTCCTGTTCAGCTACTGTAGTTGAACAAAGGCATGCTTACTTACGCCTTTTTTGAACTGTTTGTGCGTGCAGATAGTCTGTACTGAGACGCCTCCAACAGAAGGCAGAAGTTGTGCAAGCATGCTCAAAAAAAAGACCTTTTAATACACAGTGTATCGCCTCACTTAACTATTTGGATGAGCGTGAGAAGTACTACAGTCTACTGTCATGATGGGGGATCAGCAACACATTGTGTTACATTTGTACTAGAGAGATCTCTGTCCAGATTGTTTTGTTTCACATGGTGTCCTCAGCACTTCCTAAAGCTGTAAGAGTTCTTAGGAACAGAAAAGAACTTCCTTATTTTCTGCTAAGTGCGAGAAATCCAGTGTGAAGAGAAACAAAGGTCATCTTTCCAGGCATGTATTCGTGCGTTTTCCAATTGATTCCATGAAATTTTATGTCTTGCACAATATGGTGTGTCAACACACTTCTCCCTATCTGTAATGCTGGTTGGTTATCATCTGATCTGTGCAAGTAACCCTACCCATTCTTGACATTTGGTAACAAGTAACTTCTATCTGGGCAGCCAAGATGAAAAGAAATACCACTTTGACATAGACTAGTGTTAAAAAAGATCCTTCTAAATTGCATGACCCAAAGTCATTTGGCTGTTCTGTTTTTGGAATTTCAGGGCTGTGACAAACAGTTCTTTAATGCATCTGTTCAGTACTCCAACATGGACCTGTTGTTGGATTATATTAACAAGCATTCTGATGAGTTTGGAGTGACTGTCGAGTATGCCACTGTTGGTGATTACTTCCAAGCAGTTTACAGCAGAAATCTTACATGGGAAATTCGGGACTCTCAAGACTTTCTTCCGTATTCAACAGGTAATTAAGTTCACAACTGCATAATGTCTGCCTCAAATGCACGTATTTAAAATTTTAACAAAGGAAAATTGAGAAAATGAGAAAAGAAGTAAGAGGTAAAATACTATCTCCTTATAACATTTATTTACACTACCAGGTGTTGTCAAATAGACAAGTTCATCCCAATTTAGTGGTATAAGAAAGGTGGTAGGGCAGTGGTTGGAATATTTCTTTGGGACCGTTGGAAGCAGTGGGTGGAGGAAGAAACCCTGAAAGAGAAAGCGTAGAAATAGATTTCTTGCCAAGTTTGCCTAACTTGAAGGTTTTGTTTTGCTGTCTTTGAATAACAAGAGTACAAGAGATATTCATGTGTGTAATGTCATCCGCATTTTTCTAATGACCTGACGAAATGTATAGATACCGCACTAACCAGGTTCTGTTACAGGGAAAGCAGTGAGCAATGAGATAAACCTGTAGGCCTAGGCGACCTGGCTGAAACTCAGTAAGATATTTCAGTAGATGGATGAAGAAAAAAAAGACTGCAAAGTATGTAACACACTGTGAACTGGTTAGCAAACAACAGTAATAGCAGAGGTGCTTCACAGAGGTGTACCAGCACAACTAATACAAGCAGTCTCCCATGACATTGGAGAGGTCCTGTCTGAACCGTCTAAGGTTGAGATTGTTTCATTTACCTTTGAATTCATTCTTTTCTCTGCCTCCCACCCGTTAGCATGTACAAATAATATGTAGTCTCCTAGGTATTCTGCAGTATTAGATGTGCATTTTATACCTCTCCTCCTCTTCCCCCAAAATGAGCTGTAGTAAGGACACAGTGCTCCAGCATCCAGGGAACTGAAAGGAAACTGATAAACTGAAAGATACGGAAACAGGTGGATGCACGGCCAAACAGAGCCATGTGCCGTTATTACTGGTTAAAAGAACTGGTTTATGCATAGATGAGAGCAGAGATGGGAAAAGTGACGTGGAGTAATCTGTGGATGTCTGAAGGAGAAGTGAGGCAGGTAACCAAGGGACCAAGGCAATCTGAAAGCTCTTAGGGTACTTCTTTGTTAGTAACCTAATAGGAATAGGAGTGGCCAAAGTGAAACAGTTGGTGCTGAGGATTTGATGTCCACACTCTACGTAGTTCCAGGAAAACTGGATATAATCTGGTCATATGGAACCCATTAATGCTTGTTACATACCATCAAAAATCCAGTTTGTGAGCTGCAAAACCAATCTTTTATGTAAAGCAAAGCGTACCAGGTAAGGACAACTGGTAGATTCACTTCAAAAGCATGTTCCTTGTCCAAACAAAATGCCGATGTAGATGAACCCTTAAAGTCTCTTGTAGCTTTAGGAGAAAGTCTTGGGTTTTCATTAAAGAAAACAGTTTTAAGTTCTGGGGAAAAGAATGTTGTTATAGCTGAAGTCTCAAAAAGTAAAAATACCACCTGTATTTCTGAAATCGCATGGTATGATGTGACACAAATTCATTGTAGCTACTTGTTGTTTGCTTGCTTCTTACTTGCTGCACTACCTTAGCTTTTCAAGCAGAGCTGAAAAGTACTGGGAAGATAGGAAAGAAGGCATGCCCTACCCAACATCCCTTTAATCCTTTTTCCCAGTAAATTTACTGGCTATGGCCTCATATCAAAGTATGCAGAGCGAAGACACAGCTAACTTCTCAGTTTCTAAACTCATTAATTTGTTTCATTGCCTGGATTATCACTAAAACATCATTGGCATTATTAAAATACCTTGCTATATAATTGTGGCTACCACTACATCACATTTTGAGTATATCTCAGACTATTGCAACCCAAATTTAGCTTATACATCCAATATTCTGTAATGTGTCTGTTAACTTTTAAATGAATAAAAATAACTACTGCTTCCTGTGAATCATTGCATGGACTGATCCCTTACTCACCTCCCTCTAGGGATCATGTCATATCTAACAACTTGCTGATAAATGCGCTGCCAGTTTTAAGTGCTAATATTCTTTTACATCTGAGCTCTTACCTGTATCTTTGGGCATAATTTACAGGCAGTAGTCGATTACCATTAGCTTGCATAATAGTAGCACCTTCAATGTTCCGTGTGGGTGCCCACACATAATGCAATTTCTTCCCCAAACGACTTACTGTGCCTTGCAATTGCAGTATAGGTTTGAGTGCACTTGCTCCCACATACTGTTTTGCTTCTTGATGATTAATCCTCTCTCATTCGTTCTATGCCATTTTATTATGAGTCACTTACTGGGCTCAGTGTCACTTCTGACATATGCCTTGGAAACTCAAGTTTTAAGTCCCAGATAAGTGTTTCCTTTTTCTACTCTACATTCATTGTACCATGCTAGTATGCATATGTGACTTCTGCTTGTAACCTTGAAAACTGAAATTGAATTAATTCTGTTTGAACTTCTGGCATTTTTCAGGCCAAAAAGAATTTGTCCTGGAATCTTTGAGCAAAAGATCCCATTTTCTAATTGTCGCCTTTGATCCTAGGCTGACAGCAGATTTACAGTTGAATATATGCACTTTATAAAGCACTTTTTGAGACTTATCTCTGGAAAAACTATCAGTGGTATATTTAGAAAAAAAATCCCCTCAAAACAAACAAACAAACAAAAAAACACCACTAAGTAAAGATTTGGAGGTTTTAAGAACAAATATCCGTTTTCCTAGTTTACTGTATGGGATACTGGAACACATATTAGCACATATTAACTGTTGAGATACTTTCCACTGGCCACTTGAGGGCATCTTTTGATGTAGTTTGAAGTGCTGCAGTAGTTTGGAGTTGTGTTACCACCAATTTCTACTCCATTTTGAGCAAATTAAATTTAAGATAAATCCCTTTGATTAAAAGAGGGCAATATAGAGAGCTTGTATCAAGCAGTAACCAAGGATTATAATCCTGTTTATTAATGAGTAATAAAATATCCTTCAGTGAAACTTCTAAAGTTGTTCTGTGCAGATCCACAAAGAAGAAATTTCTGCAAACACAGAACGGCTTTGTATCAACACTCTTGTTACTAGGCCTGTAGGAAAGATGATAGTTTTCCAAAGTGCATGTTTATGGCTGTGTTTCTTTGTAGAACTTACGACTGTTCCATTTGATGACTGATGTGTAAATCCACAGCAGGTTTCAGGCAAGAAGCTATACAGTAGTAGTCTAATAAATAACAAATAAGTGATAACTGAAATGGTATTTGGACATGTATTGGATCTGTTCAACTCTTCAACAGAGCCATTTCAAGCATGGACTGGGTTTTATACTTCTCGGAGCACATTAAAAGGGATCGCGAGGAGAGCAAGTTCACTGCTTTACGCTGGAGAGTCCTTTTTCACACAGTACGTCTGGAAACATCCGGCAAGTTCTATTTGCAAATGTGGAGCCTTAAGGCAACTTCAGAGCCTTAGATGGGCAGTTTCAGAGGTAACGACTGATTTATTTTTTAATTTGAATGAAAATGTTTATTACCCAAAGGCAAAGCTTTGGAGCATTTCAGCTGGAATGTCTCAAGGTTGCTTTTATGTTTTTAGAAATAACTTTCCCCTTTAGCAAGTCATAAGTAAAAAGTAGAGCAATTTTTCAAAAAACTATCTTGAAACGTGACTTCAGCCCCTTAGCTATGCATTCAAGACATGGTTACTGGCAAATGTTTTCTTCAGCTGGTGAAAGAGTATGTGGTTTCAAACTTTGCATGTGAAATTACTTTTCTTAATGTTAGTTTTGTTATTTACAAAGTGGTTTTTAAAAATCAAACAAACAAAAACTGAACTAACTGAAAACTTTTGATAATCTCTACTTCTGCAAATTAAAAGAGGAAGGACAGATTTGTTTCTTCAAACATCAGCTAAGTGATCAGCCTCACCATTAACCATTTACAGGCTACAGTGCTTTTGCTGGTAATAAATACTTTGTCAGTTATTTACCAGATCTTAGCAGGAGGTGAAAAACCTGTCGTCTTACGGTATTTGGGCTGCATTCTTGTTTTTGGTAACTTGTGTTATTTTTCCTCTAAGTATGTAACTTCAGTAATTTCTAAATGTTAAAAGAGGAATATGTATAGAGGGAAATCTGTGTGCATCTTGTCTTTGATCATTTCATTCTATATATAGCAATTTGGACTAGGCAAAATGTGAATCCGTGAATATAGCTGTAATACCTTATTATTTTAAGTTACATGTCTGAAGGTTAGTGGACCATGTTAATACAAATGCAAACCTGAAGTTGTCATCCTGTTGCATTGTGAACTTTCAAACTGCTCTGAAATGTAAGGTCCAGCACCACGATGGGATAACAGGCACAGAGTCTCCCAAGGTGAAGGACATGTACATGAATAACTTGATGTATGGAATGTTCAACGTAAAGAAGCTAATAGCTTCTATAATCTTAGACATGAACAATGCAAAGAAGAACAGAGACGTCTATTCTTCTGTTTACGTCAAAGACTCAGGAATACCAGGTACTTTTTAACACGGATTTTCCAATTTCAGGTTAGCTTATGAAAGCTATCATGTTTTCCTCCAAAATAATCAACATACTGTGCACCACCTAAGTTTCATGAACCACGGCTGGAAAATCCTGTTTGCCTTATAAGACCTGCTAGACCTGAGGCAAACTCAGATGAATTCATGAGCTCTCAGATCTCAAGCATGTGAAACCAAGACCTTTAAACTGATGTTAGGCAGAACCCTACCTCGGTGCATATATTAGACCTGGGTCGCAGATTCAGACTTCAGCTGTAAAACAGAGGGGAGAAAGAGGTGCTGATCAGGGTAATTACTGCAGTAACCTTACTGTACAATGTAAGATTACATGGTAAGAAGCGCAGTCACAGTTAAGAAATGTTCTTGCTATAGTGTACTGCCAACTTGTGTAAAAAATGTAAAAGAATTTTCAAGAGTCTATTCTGAAGACTGTACATGCCCTTTCATCTTTACTTTGGAAACTTTTTGAACTGTCAAAGTAAGCAGTGCCGTGGTTCTGTTTTACCTCAAACCAGGGCAGCTGCGCAACAGGCGGATTTGGTTTTTTAAAGGCTTGTTTTTAGATTAGGCTTCTCATTTGATCTTCTGTATAACTCTGATGAAGTTATACTGCATGACAATAAGTTGTGGTGAGCTGCTTATTTTCACTAAATGCATTTACATTCAACTCAGGTGTCATTTTCTGAATGCAGGGTCTCTTTTTATTGGGTAAAGCATAGAAGAATAAAGCAGAAGAGGTTATTATGCAGTATTATAAAATGTTTTCCTTTTTTCAATCATGAAGTTTCACTGCAGGGTTTTATGGTAAAATTTTGTAAGATGATTGTACCTAGACAGATCTCTCAAATAATTTTTAATATCACATTTTAGAAATACATAGCTTTAGTGACGGATAGCTTTGATTTTTTGCATTCACGAAGGTGCTACAGATGTTGACCAATACGTTGTTGTCTATAATCCACTGGCATGGAACATCACTACGTTTGTCACGGTTTCTGTCAGCCACTTGGCAATGAGTGTATATGATGAACTGGGACATTCTGTACCGGCACAGGTACTTCAACTTTGTTTCTTTCTGCTGCTGTTCTTTCACTTGTCAGTTTTCACTGACTTGATCCTACCTCCTGTCAAAGTGTGGTAATATATAGTATTACAGTGAAAACAAGTATTAGTTCAAACTGGGATTTTCCTAGTCCTCCTTCAAGTGATTTTTTTTTTTTTTTTAACTTGCCTGTTCTCGCAACTCAAATTTTTTTTTTTTTTTTTAATATCCAAAAGGGCTTCCTGCTCTTCTAGTGTGTTTGGTTTGTCCTTTGCGTGCCTGTTGTGTATGACCTGGCGCTTCTTATCTTGCTTTTCTTTCTATAAAAAACATTGTTTCCAATAAAGCCTTTTTGATTGAAGCCCTGCCCTACAATTGGCAGTTGTATTTGTACAATCGAGAGATTGCCTTGGGGAGAAGAGATTTAAGAAATGTAGGTCTTAGTTACAAGCCCAAAAGAAACTGGTGACCGTCAGCTACCATATGACAGCTCATTCTGTCATAGCCAAGTTCCAAGGCAAGGCCAGCTCTTCCCTGGGAGGGAAGAAAGTGGCCTCAATTGAAAGTTATCACTAGCCTTTCTCAGGAGCATCTGCTGTAAAGAGTGCATCATCATCAATGGCTTGATAAACCTGTAGGAGTGCCTTCTGCACATAAGGCCTGAAGAGGTGGGATACAATTCCAGGTGCTTCCCTCTTCCCTGACATGTCGGATAGAAACTCTGTCCAGCTGGCAGAACTCACTGAGCTATTAGCTGTGGCTTGTGACCATCACTCAAGGCACATTGTAGTCAGGTAGTGATACACAAGGGCTATCTCCTGTTCATGTGTATATATATGACGATGGCATAAGACCATACTGCCTTTATCTGGAAACCATCAGTCTCTCTGGTTAGCACGTGGTCATGCTTACTTGTCAGCCACTTACCTCCCAAAAGTCCCACCGTCTGGATTACTTTAGCCTTGTAAGATACAGGGAGATTGACGTATATTTAAAACCTGTATTTCAAGATTTAGGGTGCCCTAAAGTCAAGCTGTCATTATTTTAAAAAGACAAAGTTCCCTGTTCTAGGGTTGGTCTGTACTCTTTTTTGCTAGAAATTACCCATATATGCATGTGGGTAGTCACTTGAGGCTAAATGAAATCTCTTTAGCAGTAATGCAAAGGTGGCCTGGCATCTTTTTTTGCCAGTATGTACCATTCAGAAGTGCATTCATATCACACACTCCTTCCTTTTGAGAGAGAAATATCTAGCTCAGAACCCTGATGTATGTGGCTGAGAGGAATCGAGGCTTGGCAAGTGTTCTGCCGCCTTCTGCACCGCGTGTGTGAGTTGTATAGTGAAGGGAGAGAATGGGAGTAGGCCCTGTTGGTGCCACTGTGGTTAGAAGGTCTGCGGTGTGAGTAACTGGACATGTGCCGGTCTACAATGCGAAGGTACAGACAACTTGCTTTAATTTCTGGTTAGTCATAACTAACCTCTGTCCATATAATCTGTACAGTACTTATCTAGTCCCATGTTCTCGCCCCAAGCCAAAAGTAGTACTAAATTATATAAAATTAATAAGCACAATATATGTAATTGAAAGATGATTAAAAACTGTTGTTTAAGGTACTTTGATATTAAGTACCACTGGTGTTCTGTTTACTGTTCAAAAGTACACCACATGCTTCTGCCTCCCTCTCCATGTGCCGTGCTTAAGGTGAGGGCATGTCTGGGCGCCGCCTCCTCTTGCCGAGAGTTTTCTCATATTTTCACTAGTCCCATCCCTTATGTTTCAGTCTCTTTTCTGTCATGTGACTGATTAGTTTAATTTGTGATTATTTCTGCTCATACAGACATCTTACAATGCAATCTTAAATCAAGATCTACGATTTCATGTTCACGTTAAAATAAGATCTAACTTCATAATTTGCTTAGCAACCCTCTTTCCTTCACTAGAAAGGCTAAGCTTAATCCAAGTTCACCAAACTCCCAATTAAAGGCAGAACGGATCTACGTTATAATTGAGAATTATAAGAATGGCATGTCTAGAAATTTATTTTTATAGTAGTAGTTAAGTTTTGGGCTTACAACACATGAAGATAGTTGCCTTGCTGATTAATTTTCTGTAACGGAGCATTGTTGTGTATGTTAACATACAGGTTCAAAGATCGGCAGAGTCCCATTCTACCTATGATCTGCATATTCTGGTTGAAATAAGTGGTCTTAGCTACAGAAAATACAACGTTAAACCCTTGAATGGTAAGCAGTCTGCATTTATTGGAAGATCAGTCAAGTACAAGCGAAAAGACATAACTCGTGCAGATCAACAAAGTCAACAGTTGCTTCCTGTGACTAACAACTGCTACCAGATTTTGTTTGACCAAACCACAAATATAATGCACAGCATTACAGAGAGGTGAGATTGCCTGCATGTTTTTAATAATGTTTTGGATTCTGTAAAACCTGTTGTAACAATAAGTCCAAGGACTGTATCATGTGCCTTAATTCTGAGACTTAACTGACAAAACATTCTTTACAGTTCTTTTTTATCTCCAGTTCACATGTCCTCCTTTCTACAGGAAACATCAACACTAGCGTAGGTGTGTTTCCATACTATTTCTGTAATGTTGTTGTCCTGTTTAACCATGCAGTCAGTCTAAGATAACATATCACAGTATTAGCTAGTAGGTAGCAGAATCTCAATTGTACTTTAGAACTAAAGAGGGTTATGCATGTGTGTATATATTAAAAATAAGTAAGTAAGCACATACACTATGGCGACACAATGAGCCTTAAGTGATAAAGCAAGAGCTTTCTCTTAGTAATCGGTAGTGTTTTGCAAGTCCTGTATCACTCTTTCTATGGTAGAAAACTTTTTGAAAGGAAACATTTAAATAAGGAAATTCCATTTAATCAGGCAGATAAAATGGAAGAGCAATCAAGATCGAGGTGAGATTTGGGGTTTGCAGATTGTCTTTCTTGGCTGATCCGAATTGGCCCAATTCCTTCAGCTTCAGTGGAGCTGTGCTACTTTTTGCCTGCTCAGGATTCAGATTGTCAGCTGTGTATTGATGGAAGATTTGACCCTTTTGACATTGGCCTAGTGACTACTAGACCTCTTTCATCTTCGTGTTTTTGTTTGTAATTCTGCCTCCTAGAGCAAGAACTTGTTTTCCGGTATAGTTAAATTCAGCTTTAAAAGTACAGATGGGCCTTAACTAAGAGCCCTGGAGTAAGTACTTTCTCAAAGTACCTCTTGATCCTAACTGTTTCCAGATTCTGTGAGGAATATAGTAAGGAATATAATGAGGAAGAATAAAAACCTAAATTCAAATTCCAGTTTTCTCCACCCTGTTCTGGCAGCCAGCAAGAGCTGGAATTCAGCATGTAGGAGAAATGGGATATTCACTTTCTTCACAAGCCTTCAGGCAAGCCCAGAATGTTTGAGTTTCAGCAATTTTGCTTTGGGCTAATGGGAAAGAGCGAGGCACCAGTTCAGAGTGGGAGGAAAGGTCAAAAAAATCGGGATCTTAGCTGCAACAATTAGACCTTTTAGGTCCTGCACCTGCACTGGAAATACCCCATAACAGAAGTACTAGAAAAGATTTGGATACGTTTTGCTCCTCAGTCATTACAATTTGTAGGTGGCTGTATTAACACGAGCTAAAATGGTTGGCGGTTTAAATTTATATGCCAGATGAAGTGACTTTTCCTGTTTTTCCAGCAAGGCTTCAAAAGAGGAGCAGAGCAGGTAGCTGAGGGCAATAGCATCTCAAATTCCCTTCATGTGACCTTCCAAAGACTGTGATACGGAGTCATGAATAGCTAAACTGTAAGCTTCAGGGGAGAAAGGAGGAGACAAAGTAGGTACTGAGCAAGTCTAAATTTTGCTATCCTGTTGCCATTATACTCGTAACCAGTGTTAAATATGGAAACTTGCATCATGCTCATTTATCTAGCTACAAAGTCAGTTAAATGAACCTGATTATTCATTAATAGGGTGCAATGTACGTAATTTTGGGGTGATGGGTAGGTTTTGGTCATGTAGCAACTCTTGCATCAAAACAATGAACTAATGTAGATATTGTTTCTGTCTTAAGGTGTTTCTGTTTTACAAAAGTATAAGGTGACATAGAAACTCCAGTTATTTACACACTGACAGATGTCTTAATGGGAAGCCCTTTAATTCTCTGCTGTCCTCATTTCCTAAATCTTATAAAATCAGTTATCCACTTTGAGGAAACAGATTATTTATTTTTTTTCTTACATTCCCAGCCTTATTCCTGTTGCAATTCAGCTTGGCATCTATTATGTACAAAATACGTTTGTAAGTAGTATAATTTTTCCTCTTCTGTGGATTCACAGGGAGACAAACCGGACTGTCCAGTTGACCCAGGAGTTCCTTGAGTATCATGTTAACGGAGACGTGATGAAAGGACCAATTTCAGATAACTACTTATTTGCCCCAAATGCTTCAGCTGTTCCAGTATCAAAAGCAGTGGGATTGGAAGTGGTTTCTGGAAACTTGATGACAGAGATACGGCAGTATTTTTACAGGTACAACACCATTACAGCTTCACTTCACTGGAATGTTTAATTCTCTGTAGATATGTATGAGATTAATTCTGTGTAGTTACTCCCAAGCAATGAGCTCTGTGTACTGTTTAAGATTTAGACAGAACTAGCATGCATCTGCTAAACGTAGTGCTGAGGAAGCACCTCCTTTAAATAGCACATATTCCTGCAGGGAGGGGGAGGTGAAGATTGTTCAGAGTTATCTTCTCTGGTTCATTTTGTAGTGCAACTTCTGTTGGGATCCTGGTTCCATACAATTTAATGAAAATTGCAGCTAACATCATCTTATGTGGGTGGAATCTGGACGTAATGGTTAGTTTTTCTAACTGTGAATATGTCTTACAAGCAAATTAGAGAAAGGGGAAATAAATCCTACACAAGGTCACTCTGCCCCCAATGAACTGTGTTAAAATTATATCAGTCTATAACCGCTTCTCTCTTTTCAGTCTGGTTATTTGATGGAAGCCTTTTGCTTTACAAGGATTGTAGCTGAGAAGGACCTTTGGAAAACAGTGGAATTCTTGCATCAAAATTAAGGTTGCCCAGATTGAAAAAATACCTGTATTCTGTACAATGTAAATGTGTTGCTTAGAGGAGTCATAATTATTTTAAAATTTGTTGTTAATTTTGAGAAAAACGAAGCCTCTCTAATCAAACGAAGAGTCCTCTTTACACTTGTAACACTAAAGAAAATTGTAGGATATCACTTACTCCAATTGAATATCTGTACATCTGAAAAGTAAATTGAATTTTAAAATAATTGCACATGTACATGATATATGTAGAAAATAGGCAAGAGAGTTGTCTATGTGTAGGATGACATCATGAATGACTTGCAGGTCTTGGCATAATCAATCAAATGCTCCACTTTATAAACTGCATATCTTGTTTCTCATTTTTATAGTAATGTTACTTCTCAGGATTACATATATGCAGTGTATACCAGGATGTATACAGTACCAGAAGGCTATGATGGGAAGTTGCTTTGCCATAGGATAGAGCAAGAATACAGCGTTGGGCCTTTGGAATTAAATCGTGAAGCAGTTCTAAGAACAAGCACAAGTTTGAATACTGGGCAGCTACTCTACACTGACAGCAATGGATACCAGATTCAGAAAAGACCATTCAAGGCATATGTGAATAACACGGTGGCTCGGGTAGGCACAAAGGTGTAATCCAAAGTCAATTGTGTCTTATCTTTGTTCTCCATTACTGTTACCTAGGTTAATGTTATCACTGCATGATTTACTGTGTGTTTTCAGAACTATTATCCTATGGTCCAGACTGCCTACATTGAAGATGATACCACAAGGCTGATGCTGCTTGCAGAAAGAGCTCATGGTGTCTCAAGTCAAGGAAATGGACAAGTGGAGGTAACATATAAAAATATAAAAATTTTCTAGGAAAGCATAATTTTATGGCTGCTGATAATATAAGTAAAGCATGATGTCTGATTACTGTTGTGACACTTACCTTCCCAATACAGGTGATGCTTCACAGGCGACTGTGGAACAACCTTCAGTGGGACCTGAATTACAATCTCACTTTGAATGACTCTTCAGTGGTTCGTCCTGTGATTTGGCTTATTTTAGGAACCAAGGCTGTCACCAGTGTTTTGTATCGGATAAGTGGACTGGCGTTAGAACACAGGCCAGTAGTAATGTTTGGAGTATTATCAGGTAACTCATTCCATCTGCTGTGCTATCTTTAGCATCTGAGTGTCTTATTTATGTTGTTCTGATTTATGCTGTTAAGCTTGTAAACACAGACTTCAAGCCTCCTGTGTGGCAAAGTTAGTATGCAGTGAGTTAGGAGGCAGATTTAGAGCCTGCTAATTACTTTGCATTAATTTCAAACGTGGATGTTGTCCAAGTGTATGAAATGTTTCTCTTGTTATGTAATTATCTCTACTTTCAGAGGAGTATAAATTTTAAGGCATCTAATGAGAACAAAATGTCCACACAGGGAATTAGTGCGAAGTAGCTAGTGCACCATATATCAGCTTCCTGGGTGCTGAGTCCTTAATGACCATTTTTGAGTCATTCTTTTAAAAAATATTTGTTTGATTCATTAACTAAAACTGAAGCCTGGTAGTGGAATACCAGCTTCAAGCTGCAGTGAAATTTGCTTTATGGAAAGCTCTAGTATGCTTCTCCAGCAGTTAAAATCATGCTGCTTTCTGCTTTGTATCTCAGAAGGCCTTGGAGGAGAAAGCATAGCATTTGCTTTGCGTCTGCCTTGGCAGTAAAAGCAAAAATCTCTTTACCCTTCCACAATACCCTAGCCAGGCTTGTGTGTGTGATGGATGTTTGATGTTTGCTTTGTTTCACTTTGCATGGAGGAGATAAACCGAAGCTGCGTGGACAACTTCAGCAGAATTCAATCCACAATTCACATGTAACTGTCCCACCTAACCTTCATCTCCAGACTCTGAGCATTCCGGGGTGGAGATATAGCTCTAATCATGCAGAGCAGGTCCGCAGCATCCGCATGGGTAGGTGCTTTCAAAAGGGTGGCTGGATGTTACACTTAAAGAAGCTGGCTTTCTTTTCTTTCCATCTTCTGTGGCTAGTACTTTGAATAAATTAAAGCATTAAATTCCTCTGTCGAGAAAATTAATTGTACTGTATTTCTGTACTCAAATAGTAAAATATTTCTCCTGCATGTGTCCGTCATGCCTGTTAGTGTCTTTCCTGTCAGTAGTGGGAGCTGGGTATTTCTTATGTTAGTCCTCTTGCTAATTTAAAAAAATGGGAATTACGTTCAAATTATGAGAGTGTAAAGCTTAAAAAAAAATCCGCACGTTTAACAGTTGGTTTTATTTTTAAAGTAAGAAAATGTTTGAGTTTTGTTTTCTCTTAAAGGTAAACAGAAGGAAAGTGATGCAGACTTCAGTCGTGTCCTGCTAAGAATTAGGCATTTGTATGAAGTTGGAGAGGATCCTGTGCTGTCTCAACCTGTGACAGTAAATCTGAAGGTAAATCTAATCGTTCGAGACAGAATACCACTTGAGGTGGTTTTGTTCTGGAATGAAATATCCCATGTGCTAGAGACTCCGCAAAAGATAGATACAAAAATACTAGTATAACTTTAATCTCAGAGGGAAGCAGGTCTTATTTTTACTCAGCTTTGCAACATAGAAGCCGTTACTTCAGATGAAGTTGCTATAGGCACAGCATGAAGATCTGCATAAATGTTGGTAGGACGGGTTCTGTTGAGCTCTCGGTTGTATAACTTCCTGCAATCCCTTAACCAGTGCAAAGAGTGACATTCTGTTTTGCTGTTTCTTTAGTTGTTGTAAGTTGTACCTATAGTTAATGAAATGTGGACAGGATTAAAAGAAACAAATATTTCTTTCACCTGTAGTTTATTTCTGCAAGTTGTTGAAACTTTGGTCACTTCCATTGTGTACTGTGTATTTTCAGTTTCTTTTTTTATTTGATCTTTCATATAGAAGTAGATTGTTTTATAATACATGGCAGGGGTTTATTATTTTAAAATATGAAATCTTGATGACAGAAACATGGGAAACAAGGTGTAGGATTCTCTGTTTTGTTTTTAAAAGTGCAGTGTGCATTTCAGGTCTTGAATGGAGAGATTAGTAGTCTCTGAACTTTGCTACAAGACAGAGGAAGCTCTCAGCACTTCAGCTTCTTAGTTTGAAGCCTGGTGAATCTGTTGTTGCCCTTGTGTTGCATGACCTAGCAGATTTTTAAGGTCTTTACTGGTCTGCTTAACAAATCCATCCTAGAGGTGAAAGTTCTACTCTGGTCTCACTGTGTACTAGATCAGCGAGTGTGATGCTATTCTCAATAAACTGTGGTTTGATTCCTTGTGTTTTCTTTACTCACAGTCCTTGCTAAAGGGATTAGGGTCAGTGATGGCGGTGGAAGAGCGATCGCTCACAGGCACCTGGAATGTAAATGCTTTGAAGCGGTGGAAATGGAAGACTGCACAATATCCAAGCAAAGGTAGGTGGAATAAGGTAGTTGGTGTCTGTATTGTTGTTGACTGTTGAAACATGATGAATAGCCTAATTAAAATTATAAAAATATTTGCAAGATTAAAAATGTGTTGTTATTCTGTATGACAGATGTGGTATCTGGCACAACCTGCAAGTACTAGTATTTAGCAAAGATTACCTGCAAATACTGGACTGCTGTATTTCTCTGATGGCTTGTTTTGCCTAGACGTGTTAAAAAGCTTGAAATCTTTCTGAAGTTATCTTTGTTCAAATAGAAATGACTACTTTATGAATTCACACTTGTGACACAGATAGATTTTGTTAGATGCTGATGAGTTGTGTTAATCTAAGCTTAAGCCTGTGCTGCAGAAAAACAGCTGCAGTTAAAAATCCCCACTGTAATCAGCTTAAAGGACTGTGTGGATATGATTCAAGTTAGGGCTGACACTCAAGTCAAATGCTGTGGGTGACCTCATTTCATTTCTCATTCCACTTAGTTGCTTGGACCTTGTCCTTACTGTCACTTACATCCCTATGTGTGCCTTGTAAAAACCTTGCAGAGGTTTTGGGCTGGGCTTGGGTGAGAGCTTAGAGCTCTACTTAACCTGCAGCTAGGAACTTGCTTGCAGTTTACTTATGGTGAGGAAAAGGTTCATGACTGGGTTGTCATATCAGGTTTTCTGTGTGAGTCAGTTTGTGAAAAGTAGATGAATTGTTGTGTATTTTAATATTATGAACAGGTGCATCTTAGGGTCCATATTACTTGCAGCTTTAAGGAGGAGAATCTGCTTAAACACGAGCTTTTAAGGAAGGGATGAGTTAAAACTGTTGAGATAGAATAGTATGTACATTTGAGTAAAACTTCTTTAATAAATTACCAACATTTTTGTGTTTTACAGGATTCTCCAACAGCACAGAGACCTCAGAAAACTGTATAGTAACTGTTCACCCAAAGGAAATAAGGACTTTCTTTGTATACTTTCAAGGTCAATAAGGTTTGACATTGTATTTCAGGAGTGAATATGTAATAGCTTCCAGTTTGGTTTCAAGATATGAGTGATGATCTTGAAAAACACTCTGCTTCTGTTAATGAAGGAAATAGTTATCTTGGAATAAACTCTCTATTTAATTAAACTGCTGGCCTGAGTTGTGGGTATTTTTGTTGGTTAATTATTTACAACTCATTTTTTTTCTGAAACATGTTGAATTCAAAAATGACCTTGGTGTTGCAGTGCAAGCACATTGAACATTTCCATGCTTGCTGTGGGTGGTTTTAAAGTGATTGCTTCTATGATGCTTCCCTGTTGAGCACTGACAAAGTCATATTAGTCCTACAGTCTTGAATTGCCTTTCTAATTAGTGGTGATCTCAAGAGTCTTCTCTTTTTGGAATTTTATTGTTAGAGGAGATGACTTCCAAATCACAGAACAGTGGTTTGCCAAATGACATTCTGTTTCTACATGCAAGGAGGAATGCCTGTCATGTGTTTCAGCTACTTTTTCTTATGGGCACAACTGGAAAGTTTCTGCTTTGCTGTAAACTGAAATTGAATGTACCGTTTGTATTCCTTTGCACTAAGTTCATTTAAATTGTGTCTCTTAAGGTTCAGAACTGATTGGCTTGGCTTCACAGTATCCCGGTCCTGGATGTTCAGTCTTGTGTACTGGGTAAACTGGAGCTAGTCTGTTGACAGAAGGTGTATTGTCACATGGCCAGCGACTAACTCATCACATATCCTGAAGCAAGAACACCGTTATTATGACACTGTGAACTTTGATACTTCTTAGGCTGAAAGAACGTGCACAGTGGTAGCAGGAAATGTTTCATTAGGATCAGGTTGAAGTTAATTAGAGGACTGTGTTTAGGGTTAAACTGGCAGTTAAGCGCAAATTCTAAGCAGATCTGATTGAGCAACAGCAGAAGGAAACTTGGAGAGCGGCTAGCTTTCCTAATAGCTGGTATATGTTTATACGGTCAAAAGAAAAGTTGCATTTTTCTATTTTTCTTCTTAGCTCTAATCCATGTGGAGCTGTAGAATCTGATTCTGTTCACACCCCATTGGGCATCTCTACTTATTTTACTTATTCACCATGAAAATGCGCATAGCTGAGATGAGAGCCAAGTCAGTCACTTCACTGCAGTGGTAATGATGAATTATGCTTGTTGCAACACTGTACAAAACTGTATTTCTGACCAGTGGAACGTAAAACTGAAAGAGGAAATGTATAGGTTTAAAAGAGGAAAATGGGTGCCTTTTCACTCTATTAATAATTCCAGATATCGAATCATGTAAAAATGACATTTTACTGTGGTAATTGTTCTGTGGTAATTGTTCTGATTTACTTCCGCTGTTCAGCAATAATTTCCTCCATGTGGAGACACTGTTCAAGAACAAAGGAAACAGAGTGAAAAGGGCTCTCCCATAATAGCTATTGTGAAATAGTTATGCTGGAAGAGCTGCGCTGGTGGTCAATTTTTCCGTGTAGACAGCCTGTGTGTACTAACTGGTTGTATCTCATTAAAATCACTGGAGAAACTGCAGTGTTCAGCTGTTGGATGAAGAAAGGTTGTTTCATATTTTCTATTGGTTATTTTTCATACTTGGCTATAAATATTTAGTGATATGCCAATCTAGCCTGCCCTGTGACAGTGAAAGCCATTTTCCTGCAACATTAACCCCAAAGGGGAAGCATATAGCACTGTAACTAGGCTGCAGTAAAGCATGATGGCAGCTATTTTGTGTTTCATTTTGTGTATGTATTTGGAAAATGAAATGTGTTCAGCTAAGTCATTTTCCTTGCTTGTACATTTTTTCTCATTCCCTGCTTGGTTATGCCATGTAGTATAATGGGTATACTGTGTAGGTTACACAGTGGTATGATTACAATTCATATTTTTGTGACCAAAGTGGTATTCACTAATACGCGTGCTGGTAACAGCAAGTCATGCTGGTAGATTATAAAAACTGAAGTGTATCTTCAGTGGGCAATTGCGTGGTCAATCCCAGCCAAGCAGTAAAGGATCCTACAGCTGCTAACTCTGGGCGCTGCTTTCCCAGATCTTGGGTTGATATGTCTCTAGTAGGCTGTGTTAGAACAAATCCTACAAAAACCTCCTTTATGCAGGATACTATAGACAGCAATACCTCATTACCAGCTGATTTATCTGTTGGGGGTTTTGCCACTTCAATTTGTGCAGACTTTCTGATTTAAAAGGAAAAGAAGAAAAAAAAAAAAAACCAGAATATTTTATCAGGAGTTATTTCAGTGCAATTGGCCATCAGGGAGTGATATGCCAGAGTCAAATCTTGTATTGCACCGGAGGCATCCAGGACTGTGGTCTGTAAAAAGCATGGCATTCCTGCTAGAAGAGGAGGCTGTTGCATATTTTATATGTTCTTTTTCCTGAGGAATCTCAGCCCAAGCAAATGGAAGCCTGCAGGCATTCAAATCTCTGTAGAGGGACACGTTTAGTAATCGTCCTTTTTTTTCCCTCACATGTATCAAGATAGTGAGGAGAAACGTGCTACATCAAGACTTGATAGAAATCAGGCCACTCTGTACTTAAATACAACTTCAGACCATACATCAAGTGGGACACACAAAAGAAAAGAGGGTGGGTGTAGTGTTATAAGCAGAGGGAAAAGTTGTGCATGCATGCAGTAGGTTTGTGCTGTGGTAAATAAGCTTTGTTTTTAATTTTGGTTGGAGTTAAGGAGGTAGCAGTTATAGAGTGGAACACCTAGGAGGAGACAGCAGAGCGCTTCTGTGTTGGGGAAGGAGAGGATGTGACAAGCAGTCAGAGTGCAACTAATAAGAAGTCTGAAATGCAGAATCTTCTGGTAACAGCTTATTTTCTCCACAGCTCCTGGCTGCAGACCCTCCAAGATGCTGCTGTTCTTGGTTTTGTGGGAGATCAGTTTATGTTGCCTGGAAAGCCAAATTATATTAATTCCATCATTCTATGTAATTTTGAGGAGTAGAAGGTTGAACGTCCTCAAGAGATGGTGGAGTTCTATTTGTGTCCAGGGACAAAGAGTGACTCTCAGTAAATTCTGTTTTACCATCTCCTTTTCCAGTGCCCAAGACGCCTTTTTCAGTTTTCTGTGGTGGCTCTGGGCTCTGCTGGCTGTAGCGTTTCTCAGCATCTGATATGGCCTGGGTGGCAAAAACATAAGTCTTCGTTACAAAGCAGAAAGAAAAGTACTTCCAACCACTGAAGATGACAGGTTTTGCCCCTGCTTGGCAAACACGTGGTCGGGTTTGTTATATTCTACTTTCCTTCCCATTGCCCTGTTCTGTCTCAACTGCTTTTAGTTACATTCACATTGCTGAAATGTAGGTATCAGTTATTTGGTCTCACAAGAGAAATATTTTTTTTGTTAGTTGCTTTTCTTTCTAGGAAAAATTAATTCATAACCTTTATTTTACATTAAGCCGGGTGCAAACCTAAATTAAACCCCCCAAAAAATAGGTTGTCTTTCATGCTAACATTTATTGTGTTTGAAAAAGTCCTGCTGATGAATGTATTGAATCCAGTACCCTGACCATTTTTTTTTCTATAGAGTAAGAATTACATAGCTGCTCTTTTGGAAGGAAGTCTTTGCAGATCACTTTAATCGCTAAATCAGGTAAAAGATTCACTGGCATTCTGAAAAATAATTTAAAAATTAATTGTAGATGCCACAATTGGGATATTTGTTTTGTCAGTCCATTTGTGCTGTGGAGCGCTTTTCCTACTGAGACGTAATTTATTATTCATAGTTGGAAAATAAATTAGACGTGGGTTTTTTTCTGTGCTAATAAATAATTCTGCTAAGAAGAGTTCTAGAGTCAATATCAAATTAAGGTCTTGGGGGTTTTGTCTGGGTCATAACTGGACACAATTAATGATGTGTATGTATCATACAGAGCACACAGGAAACCACTGACTGTCATGAGAAGTTACGAGGTCTATTACATTGAAGTTAAGTAGTGGATAAAAAGCCCAAGTGATAGCATGCTTTCCACCTTGTGTTTGAGTCGAAGAGGGGACAATTCATGAGTTGGGCACAACAAAAGTCAAATTTTCATTTTCACCAGAACTTGCTTTTGGCACACCTGCAACTTTCTAAAGTGTTTGTTATGATTTGAAGAAGATCTTGAAAAGGTAAATGTGAATTAAAACTTTTATTAAAAGAATCTGATAACGTCTTTGACTTAGTACTTCAGAATTTTGTTTCAAGTATGAAAAATTCAGATTAAGTTTTCATAGCAAATAAACATAAATGGTTTTTGCTCCATCTTCTTACTCTAATGCAGCAGAATTATGAAGTCATTTGACTACCTTGAGTTTCACACATACTCTCCTCAGTGCTGCTGTAGGCTAATAAACTCCCAGCTGAGAGTAACACCCCAAAAATGTTGCTCATTAAAACTTCTGTTACAAGCTTTCGAGCAAGTCTGACACATGGGTAAGGAGGAGGGAGGAGGTTTAGGTCCCCTTTGTTTAAAAGTTTCAAATGTATTTTTCAGTATGCCTCCACTGGCATTCGTTGAACACCATGGAGAGAAGTTTCGGGAAGACGGATTTGTGCAAAGCATCCAGAAGAGACTTGCTATAACTATCATTGCCTCCCCAAGAGCAGAGTGCCTCTGTGCTGAGCAGCTGCTCTGCGATCATCTCCAGCACACAGGTGAGTAAAGTTTCACATTTACAGAATCCAAATTCATAGATGCAGTTTCCAAGGTTAACTAAGATTAAGTTGAAGAAAGAAAAAACTTAAAAGGATCTTTCTGTTATAGATGCTTTCCTGACACAAATAGTTGTTTGGTGTGATGCACTTACCCTGGCAGCAAAGCTAGCTTAAGAATTTTTGTCACCGTGTTTTTCCACCCACTCAGTAGTACTGTGATAAGAGTTTGTGGGGTTGCGTTGTAAAATGGTACAATGAAGCAACCTGGGCTAAAAAAATCTTTTTCCGAAACCCTTTTTCTGCGTGCTAGTTCACTTCATCTCTGACAATAGATGCTTTGGATTAGAACTAAGGCATCTTTCAGAGTAAATATAAGTTGCTGTCAGTACTACTGAAAAAGCTTCACCTAGTCTCTAGACAAAATGTTCTGCGTGCTGGAGCTGCCAGCTGCATAACTCAATGATAAATGTACAAATGTAGATATTTAAATACAAGAGAAACTTGTTTTTCCCTTGAATTTACACATGCATACTTCATTTATTCTACATCTTTGATCAGTAGAACCAAAGATAACACAAAAGTCAATGCTAACAGAATTATTTAATATAATTAAATAATATCCTTAAGTATAAATTATTTGCTTTGATATATCCTTTCTTTCACTTGAATGTAAAGGTATTTGTTATGTCCTCACTAGATCTGAAAGGTGATGACTAAGTCAGCTGGGTACCATCAGAAATGGGGATAGCCTGCAGCAAAGTCCTAGAATTTCTTTGCTATTGTCTCATTTTTATTTTACTTGGCAATATAAACGACACTGGAAAATACTTCTGCAAGGTAGATACCGAGAAGCAGGTGAGCCGATGCATCATGCTTTTGTTGCTGACAAATGGGAAGTAACAGTGCTTTAGGCTTTAAATGTGGCTGTGTCTTCATTACAAATTGCAGTTCAGCTCTTCTGGACAACTGCCCAGTGCTGCTAAAACCTGATGTTAGTTCTAGGAAATTTTGTAGTTGACAGGTTCTTATCAAGCTCTTAATTTAACTGATTCATGTTCTCAGCAAGTTTTATTTGATTTTTTTTTTTTTATTAACTTCTGTCATTGCAATTTTTATGTTATGCAACTGAACGTGTTTGTGGGACAGTTTTGCCTGGCCTGGTACCTTTGGATTTGAAACATCTGTCAAGGGAGTAAGACTGGATAAGTTGAGAAAACGGAAGCAATATTTTGTCTTTCACTTCTCTGGCCAGGCAATGTGACTGGAGCCAAAAATCTGTACTGCAAAACATTAAACAGCATTCGGTTATCTATATTTGTAGATTTATTTTTTTTTTCAGTAATTGAAGGCAAATGAGTTTCAACATGACCCTTAACTCAATGACTTAGCTGTCATTTTATTTAACCCGTGCTTATAATCTTCCTGAAACAAGCCTCAGTTAATATACATGACACTGGTATTGCATTAATGCAACTGCACCCATAGAGGTAATAGATGCATTGCATGCACAGCATAGTGTCCTGGATTGGATCCCAATGGTGTTGTGGGGTGTTAGGGACACTACGAGTGTGATCTTCGAACTTGGCCTTCCTCCGTTGCTCCTGCCAATGGAGCTATGCTACTGTTAAGGCAAAAGTAGGAAAGTACTTCTCACAGGAGGGAAGAATTTAGGCAAGATTTCAGCAAGATGACAGTGAAATGTGTGATAAGGAAAGACAGGAGTGATACTTGGCATCAATATAACCTATGTACAATCATTGTATCTTTGGGTAAGATTCATCAGGTCTTCTGGAAGAGGCTGCTGACAAGCATGTACACAGTAGCTAAAGAAGTCTTATCTTCATAAAATGTCTTTAAACAAAGGATTGCAGAAATGCAAGGGCAAACATTTACCTGAGACTACTGTAAGTGAGGAAAAACAGTTCTTCATGTCATATCAGAAGAGAGGCTAATCTAGTGTTGAAAGGTTAGGACAATTTGAAATTTAAAGAAGAAATGTTCTGATTTCAGGCGGGATAGCTGGGCTGGGCTCTAAACCTCTGTGACGGCAATTTCAAAGAGTGTAGGGAAAATTTGGGTTGCATTTAGGTGTCTACCATCCTCACCACATGAGGGAAGAGGAAGTTAAGCTACGAATCTGACATGCTTTCATTTGTTGTTTTGCTGATCTTTGACAAAGACACCCTGATGCAAGTGCTAATAATCCTGCGTGATGATCATAATTTCACTGGAACTTCTTTTAATAATGTGCTTTGGCTCCTTAGGTAAGTGCTCTTTATTTGCTTTGTTTTGTTTATAGTTAGTCACCTGTAATTCTTGAGCTGGATTTAAAAAAACTTCTCGCAGTATATCCACCTCAAATAGACTTGTGTGTGAGACAAAGGAGAATGTTAACTGTGTTTTCATAATGCTGAAATCAAAATGAGTGGGGAATCAAAAAGCATTTTCACAAAGATTGTTGTAGAAAAAATGTAGAGGAAAAAATTGTTCACTTCGACACCCAAAATGATGTTAGGTTAACGCAAGCACTGTTTTTCTTAGACCTTCAGGCTTGAATATTTATTGTGACAAACACTGAATGTAGAATTTTAAAATGTTAAGGAGGTTTTGTTCTAGATCACATAGGTACTGAAATACAAAGCAGATAAGGTTTCACGTTTCTTATTCAATACAAATTGCACTGGGTAATACTGAAGGTGTTCAGTATAAATTAAAAAATGGAACTAAAGTGAAGGAGAAATTAAGCAAGGGCAAAAGGATTTTTTCAGTGATATTTTTCAGAAAGTCAGTAAAGTCACAAAACAGAAACGTAGCACAGCCTATAGCACAATTGTATTTTAACCGACAAACCAAATGAACAGAAAAACTGAAATTGGTGCTCAGTTCTTGTAGCGTGCAAGCTGTTCAAGCGTCCATCAGTTCTTTCCCTTCTTTTTTCTGCTGTTTATATTACCCCTATACTGTCCATATTGTTCCCTGCAAGTTGTTGAGTGCTGCGTTGTGGAAAAAATAGAGGTGCCTAACTCCTTTAGGTATGATGAATACGTGGCTTTATCTAAGGGCAAAGGAAAAAAGTTTAGTTATGTAATTCTGATAAAACTTACCAGATGCCATTTTAGGACCAGATAGGGGCAAAATCATCCCATTAGTTATATGTTGGCGTGAAATGTGCCTGAGTTGCAAACAGGATAAAATTTGGAAATTTGTGCTTTACTCTCATTATGAGTAGTTCTTCACTTTAATAATACAAAAGCTAAAAGAAGAAAATTTTAATTCTTCATATAGGATATAAAACTAATGGTCTCAGCAGTCTCGGGGACAGATTTTATAGGATTAGCACTTTTGTGATGGGCATGAATGTCATTAGTCTAAAAAAAATAGTTATCTGATACCCACGCAGTGGTATCACTGCAGTAGAAAATATTTTGTACAGTATTGCACAATAGCTCATGTAGATCACTTTGCGTGTGGACAGTGAGCGACAAAGAGATTCAAAGCAGGAAAGCATAAAGTGTTTGATTTCTTCTGATACTGTCCAAGTCATCCTTAACTAAAAGCCAGGCAATGGACCTGATGAGACAACTGTGGTCTGCATGGCATATTGTATACTTAGTCTATTAAACTAAGGAGGTGAATTTAATGCTATAATATTTGTCAGCAAAAGCTTAATGAAAGAAGTTGAAACAAAATTAAAGAACCCACCTCAAAAATTCTCTACGTTTGTCAGTAATTTGAAGCAGTGCAGAACAAGAACTCCTATATGGTGAAAAAAATTGTAATGGATTTTTCTTTCATCTTGATGAGTCTGTTCACTGATGAATCATTCTGAATGACTCCTTTTGGTCATTCTTTACCTGGCAGACAAAGTATTTAATATGCTTCAGGCTCAACCTCTATTATAAAGGCTTTTTTTAATAAAAACCAAGCATATCAGCGAGTACACAGAAAATCTTCATTTATTGCACACAAACAATGATGGAGGACTTTAACACCAGATTAAAAGTTTCCTTTAGCCAGAAAGTAATTGCCAGTGTTCAAGGGAGAAGTTGGTAGTAACTAATCTTAAAAATTAATCTCATAATGATTTTACAGTATTAACATTATTTGACATACTGTGGTTGTAGACGTTACGGCTGTAATGTCATACCTTTGCTGCTTTAACTTTTAAATCTGTGTGTATTTCTCCACTAGCTACAGGTCCCAGTAATTTAACAGTCATCCAAACACCAACGAAAATACATCTGTCAATTGGAGACTACACTGAAATCGCCTGTATTTGGGAAAAATCTGTTGAGAGGTATAGAGTAAGCTGGTATCTTGTTAATAGAGAGAACATCACCAAAACTGTATCATCAAAACTTTGCTATGTACCCAGCATCACCTATCAAAGCAAGGATGTGCTAGTGATAAAATCTGCCAATGTAAATGACACTGGATTTTACTACTGTGAGATAATTACTGAAATACCTTTCTGTGAGAAAGTATGTGGAAATGGGACAACAGTGATTGTTGAAGAGAAAGGTAAGCTAACAGGAACATATGCATGCCATTTAACTTGTCATCATAAAGAGTCTTCAGTTTAAACTATTTTATACGTTTCCTCCTTCTCCCACATCCCTCCCTGTGGGACTCAGGATGAACGAGGCAAGCACAGAGAGGACCCAAACGGCTCTTAATGAGAACTGACTTGAGCTCTCTGCTTTAATACCCCGCGGCGTAGTGTTTGTTTTCTTCTATAAGAGTTTGCTAATAGGAATTAT
Source organism: Pluvialis apricaria (assembly GCA_017639485.1). Taxonomy (NCBI): domain Eukaryota; kingdom Metazoa; phylum Chordata; class Aves; order Charadriiformes; family Charadriidae; genus Pluvialis; species Pluvialis apricaria. Next base: position 29,396,272 of record CM030010.1, read on the forward strand.
TAGTGAAGGTTTACAAAAACGCAGTGCATCAGCTGTGTATTTCACAAAAGACCTAAACAAAATTCCTTCTCAGAAGGGATTTGGTAGGCTCGATGTGAGACAGTGAATGAGTCTGCCATGTGGTAAGGAGTGGCTGAAACAATCACATGGTTACCATGTTCAAGAATATGTACCTTTTACTGACCATTTTATCTTTTTGTTACAAGTTCTTAATAAAAAGTGGAAGATAAATCAACGTGGAAGATGGAGCAATATGGGCTCTATAGTATTTGTAAGGATTTGTGTCCCTAAAGTTGTTGTGACAAAATGTTTAATATAGGCTGTGTCTCCTTATTTTATTATAGTCGTATGCTAACCTTTACAGGGGAGCAGTTTAAGGTCCCAATTCTGAATTAAGCATTGAAAAGCATTAATACAACAAGTATTCAAACACAATGAAATTTTTCAGCAATAGGAGTGAGGTATGTTTCACCTTAAATTATGGAAAGAATGTGACATACCTAGAAAACAATTAACCTTACTTCTGTTACACAACTGTCTCAAGACACTATGCATCACTTCTTGAAGACGCTGATCTCTACCTCTCTCTTTCTAGCTCTCCACTGGTAACTAGGAAAGACTAGGGGACTAGCTCTGACTAGACCTTTAACATTATCAAACATTACTCGTATATTAACTGGTCAAGTCATAGGAAGTAACCTTTCTGTCCATCCAGCACAGGCCAGTTTTGGAAACTATTTTATACTGTTGGCCAACTGGTAGTCCAAAGGGAGGCACAAAAGTTATCAAAGATTTAGAAAAGATCAGTGGCAGAGAATGAATGAAGTAGCGTTAAAAATGGTTAGAAATGAATGTAAAAGGCTGTTAAAGAGTTAAAAATAATCTAAGCTCCTAAAATGAGATAGGTGATCTGATCTCTTACTTGGTCAAATAGTAATAGCCTTAAAGTACAAGCAGAAAATATTCCCATTAGACACCGAGGGGGGAAAAGTTGTCAAACTGCAGGAGCTATAGGAGGGATTGATGTTACCGTTCATCAGGCATGCATCCCTCAGGAATGGTAAAGTAGAGATGACCTTGCACTTGGGTGGGGGGATGGTTCTGAAGTCACTTTTAATCTTTAATTATTTTTTTTTTCTCTGGTGTTATTATTCTGTTGTATCTTTTGATAGTACATAACTTTATTTAAAATATATAATTGCAGAAGCTCACTCATCGAAAAAGAGAGATTTGTCAATATGGGCCATCATTCCTTTCTTAGCAGCAGTGGGAATCTTGTGTCTGTGCTACAAAAAGAAACAGCACTCAAAACTTTCCGGTGAGTGACAGTATTTCCATTAACACATACTCTCTAAGTTAAATGTTTGTTTTGAGATGGCTGGACAGGTGCACTTACAAGGCATCCTTAAGAGGAATTTCAGTGTATAACATTTGCTCACCTGGTCCTGATCTGCTAAGGACACCTCAAGCTGAGAGGAGGGATCAGAGGCACAGCTTGTAGGTCAAGTGAGCGTTCTTGCAGCCACTTGCCTCCATTATTTATCTTTCCAGGGAGAGTCATCACTTAGACTGAAGATCTTGGCCTGGCTAGGGTATTGAAGGATATCAGTTCTGATTTCTTAGCAGATTGAAAATGCGAGTAGCCAGAACTTAGCTCTGCATCATAGTCTTACTCCTGGTAGTGACACCTGGAAGTGACATCTGAAAGACCCAACCTTGGGGACTGTGTTCTGAGCTATGTTTTTTTAAGCTGTGATTTTTTTTTTAACTAATTATTAATTTTTAGTTTTTTGCAAAATCCTGAAATGAAGGATGGAAGAAGTCACAAGAATAAGCAGTGAATGGCAAGGGTACAGGACAAGTGTAAATGTAGGGCATCAGCAGGCAGTGGGTACAGATCAGTGACACATAACCTAAGGCAGCCTTTTAAGTACCTGTAGCATGAGTGTTTTGGCTGCAACGTGAGGCTTACTCAGCTTGTGAGCTGTCAGGGATATAGGTGGAATATCTACGACTTGAGATGCGATTCAACTTGCAGCTGAAAAAAGCAGGGGGAGAGGATTTAGACAAGTGAAGTCCCTAAGCTCCTGTTTCGGTCGTTGGAGTTGACACAGACAACTGTGTGAACTGACCCATTGTAGGTGTCTACTTAAGGGTGAACTGATCAGTTCTCTTGATCAGTTTTCATGGCACAAACTCTATTGACCAGCTCTCCGTCACGTAAGGGGTGTTCAGAAATCTGAAGGTAGCTGATTTCACCTGCAAACTGAATACCACTCTAGCGCCTGCCATCAAGACTAGCCACACAAGGGCCCTGCACTCTTCATTTCAGAGCATTATAGAGCTCTGGTAGAGTACCAGCGTGACTCTGGAAATGGACAGTAAGCAAGAAGTGACTGTAACTTGTATTTTACTAAGGTTCTGCACAACTTCCTGTGGCGGCAGGAAGGCACCAGGAGGAGCAGATGCTCGAAGTTGCAGAACTTAATGGGAGAAATGAATCCACCAATGAAGCTGCTGATGAGGAAAACTCATCACTTAATTCTGCTGAATGGGTAAGTGGTTTATAAAAAGACTCTGGCTATAGGAGGATTTTCAGAATGAGGCACTGGGGAGTACGCTGAACAGAAAGCACACGACAAGCTGCTGTTCCTAGAACAGCATCTTGTTACACATGAAAAAGGTTTAAAGAAAAAGAATGTTTTCTTGCAAGAGACAACACTCAGAAATAAGAAAAAATATATTTATGTAGTAGGAAATTATTGGACTCTGTTGTTATATTTAATGATACTCTAAAATTTCCTGGAGAAGAGGGCAGCAAAAAGTGGACAATATCAATATAGAGACTGAGTGAAAAAAGTGTAGAAGAAGTAAAAAATGGGAATAAAGTCCCTTTACATATAATTGTATACCACGCTCAAGGGGCTTGGACCAGCTTCAGCTCATAGGGCCATTAGAGAGGCAAAACTTGCTGTGAGCAGGTAGCAGATTTCAGGCAAGCTCCTTTTTCCAAGCAGTTATTCATGTTTTAATTACATTAAAACATAAAGCGGGCAAGGGAAAGAAGTCCTAATTTAATTCTTGCATAGGCAGGCGCAACTTCCATTACAGTCAGCTGGACAGACTTGTACAAACCACACAGAGGTGATGTAAAATGCTAAAGCCCATGGTCACAACTGCAGTTATGGAGCTTACAGATTCCTGAACTCTCCTGTTAGATAACCTGGCCTCAGTCTTGGTTTGGTCATATTGGTACTGAAATCATGGTGAGAGAGAATATCAGGATGCAGGTAGTAAAATAGTCATATCTATCTTTTATTGTGCAATAGTCATCATTCTAAAAAAAGAAAATGTAAAGCTGGGAAAATTCATTCCCCATAATACGTAGATTCCCACTGAAGTTGAGACTTGCTTTTACAGGACATACCGTAGCAGAAAATATTAAAAATGCTGGAGCTGCACTCATTGTCTTTCAATTGTGTTGCAGAACATGATCGGTTTAATTTATTTCTTTTTCTTTCTGTTTTCAAGTCTCTAAAAAGTTCACACTAGGTTTTTTTACATTGTTTACACTTTTTTTAAGCTTGGAAAGCTTAAAAAAGCTGGGTTTTTTTTTTTTCCCTTAAGCTGTGCATTTTGGTTAGGTTTGGGCACCATTTCTGGAACAGTGAACATGAAGGTTCTGTACGCCTCTGCAAGGCTATTTACAGTCTCCAATTTATGTCATGGTTTTTTTCCAATTCTTGGGGTTGTAAAGGCAATCTTGTATCACAGAACTTGAATCAAGGCATGGACTTTATTCTTACCTGTATCATATGTCCTAACAACACTGAGCAATTAGGCCAACAACATATAGCTCCAAGTATCTAAGTTAGCTTAACCAGAGAGTGAACATCCCCATGGCAAAGCTGGGCGCTGTAGTCGTGCTTTTACTATATAGAGCTTGTCTCTCTCTCTATCTGGAAATTCATCCCATATTTCCTGAGTTGAGATGCTCAGGGAGTGTTTCCTAGACAATTCTGCAAGCTGCAGGGGAATTTGGCCCTTGAGGAGGGAATTCTTGGAGCAGTTGATGATTGTTTTCAGTGCCAAGTTCTGCAGGTTCCAGCCCAAATCTAAGCACTGCTGTATCACAGTATCGTCAGGGTTGGAAGGGACCTCTGGAGATCATCTAAGTCCAACCCCCCTGCCACAGCAGGGACACCTACAGCAGTTGCACAGGACGGCGTCCAGGCGGGTTTTGAATGTCTCCAGTGTGGGAGACTCCACAACCTCCCTGGGCAGCCTGTGCCAGTGCTCTGCCACCCTCAGAGTAAAGAAGTTCCTCCTCATGTTGAGATGGAACTTCCTGTGCTCCAGTTTGTGCCCGTTACCTCTAGTCCTGTCACTGGGCACCACTGAAAAAAGACTGTCCCCATCTACCTGGCACCCTCCCCTTAAGTATTTATAAGTATTGATAAGATCCCCCCTCAGTCTTCTTTTTTCTAGACTAAAAAGCCCCAAGTCCCTCAGCCTTTCCTCCTAAGAAAGATGCTCCAGTCCCCTAATCATCTTTGTAGCTCTTTGCTGGACCTTCTCCAGCAGTTCCCTGTCCTCCTTGAACCGGGGAGCCCAGAACTGGACACAGTACTCCAGATGCGGCCTCACCAGGGCAGAGTAGAGGGGGAGGATGACCTCCCTCGACCTGCTGGCCACATTCTTCTTGATACACCCCAGGATGCCATTGGCCTTCTTGGCCACCAGGGCACATTGCTGGCTCATGGTCATCCTGTTGTCCACCAGGACTCCCAGGTCCCTTTCCACAGAGCTGCTCTCCAGGAGGTCAGCCCCCAGCCTGTACTGATGCATGGGGTTATTCCTCCCCAGATGCAGTACCCTACACTTGCCTTTATTGAACCTCATCAGGTTTTTCTCTGCCCAACTCTCCAACCTGTCCAGGTCACGTTGTATGGCAGCACAGCCTTCCAGCGTGTCAGCCACCCCTCCCAGTTTTGTGTCATCAGCAAACTTGCTGATGGTACACTCTATCCCTTCATCCAGGTCATTGATGAATATATTGAACAGGACTGGACCCAGTACTGACCCCTGAGGGACACCACTAGTTACTGGCTTCCAACTGGACTCTGCACCACTAACCACAACCCTCTGAGCTCTATCTGTCAGCCACTGTTCAATCCACCCCACAATGCTGTAGCATTAATGCAAACTTCCAGGTGATGGAACCACACAAAAAGCACACTCCTGAGGGGGTCTGGTTGTGCAAAAATGCACAGAAGCATGATCCAGATTAGTTGGCCGTACCTACCATGCCTCCTGTTTGACATTCAGCCAGCAGGTACCTCTCTGTTCTGAACATTGTTCATTAAGACATGAATAGTAAACCCCCATAGTAAAGTGTAAGTGAGAAGACAAAAAGCCACCACTTCATGATTTCTGCCTTTTTACTGGTTTATGCCATGTCAGCTTGAGAATGTGATTTGACATGCCTGTGAGCACAGCTCTTCATGCACATCTGAGGCAGCAGATCTTTAATTCTCAGGTTTTACTAAAGGACTGAAGGTCCCAAATCCTACATGTGCTTAAGAAATGAAAACATGATGATTTTTTCACAGTCCAAAGTAACATCTGAATACCACAGCAGTTTGCTAGTTTGCTGCATCAAAAGAGCATCCATCCAGAAGGGACAGAGTCATAAAGCTTTTTGGAAATATTGAAGTTAAATGATTAAGGGGATAAAAAAGCTTTGCCATTTCAGATTTCATAGAATCTGGTTTACACTGGAACTTGACATCTTTGGTATTCTAAATAAGTACTTTGTGCCTGGTAACTAATTAACTAAGAGAATTGAATCCAAATGTAGGAAGGCTTTGCCTTTCAGTGTTAGTAGTGAGACACTCCTTCCCTCTGAAAACTGTAACTCCGTGACCCGTGTTTCTCTCTGTTCCCTTGGGCTGGGCTAGATGCTGTTTCTTGGGTAAAAGTTCATTTTAATTAGACTTTATGGGTACAAGTTATTTTGACTGGAGTTTTCATTGCTTTTCAAGGCTGTGTCTACACTTTATGAATCACTTGATTCTTTTCTGCAATGAATCAAGAGGAAAAGATGACAAATCCACTGCGACTATTGTACCAATGCAGCAGATGAGCAAATCCCACAAACTAGGGCAGCTGAAAAAGTCTAGAACAAGAGCAAGACAAGGATCCGCTGTCTGCTTTGACATTCAGAACTAAAAGGACAATGTCATAAACAAAATATGGCTAAATAACTATGAAACTGAAAACAATATGATAATTTGCTGCTGAAGGGTGGATTGCCTGAGTTTCCTGTCAGAAGCATGTCAGCGGGACAATATACAAGAAAAAAGGTTGGTTCCAAGCAGTGTCTCAATGTTTTGTCACTGTAAGGAGTCTGAATTTGGAGGGTATGTCATTTTAGAAGGCTGTCTTCAACTCCTTCCCCTGTGTCCAGAAATAATAAAGGATGTATTATCATAGTCTGACAAATCTTCTGGACTGAATAACATTCTCCAACAAAAGCATTTCTTCGGGCAGCCCATGTATAAATAGCAGAAGGTAGAGGAAAAAATGCACATATGGTGGTAATCATTTGACCAAATAGACAGTACTACACATAAGGTGGAATCTGATCTCTGAACCTATCATCAGTGCTGACCGCATCAGGGCCAGAGTGGTACGCCAGAAAGGATTACACTCCTGTGGAAAGGGACTCGTAGTGTTAATTCATTCACACACTAGGAAGGGTCTTCCAGAGAAGGTAGTCTCCTACACACAATGAAACACTAGGTTTAAATGAAGCTATATATATAATTATTATGTGTAATTATTCTCTGACCGGTGGAGGAGGGGTGCTTGGAGGAGATGTTAACACTTGTTCCACTTTTGTCAGCTCTAAAACTTAAAAAAAAAAAACAAACAACAAAACACCAAAGAAATATCAAAACTGAAAATGTAAGTAAAACCTGCCGTCCGAGGTCTGAACAGAGGTGACAGAGTATTGACAGCAAAGCTAAAGGCAGTTGTCCAAGGACTGCTGAATACTAAGAGCAGATATCTGAAATGTGAGTGTATTTACGTACCAGGGTTATTTCATCTTCTGTTAAAGTTTTTTCAGAGCTTAGCTGGAGGATAGATCATCTTGCCAGCAAAGGAGGGAGAAACGATTTCATTGCTCAAGAGGTTTGTTACAGCTTGTACCTGGGGAGTGCAGTAGACACAGTTTTCCCAGAGCCCTTAAAAACAGTTTGCATAGGCTAAATGTGTGACTGCCTTGCTACTCAACATTCTGTGATGAAATCTTTGAGTCCGTGCAGTATGGCTCATGCTCTGGCTCTCTCTATGCTATAGTGACTAAAGTTCACAAAGCTGCCTCTCAAATTACTGCAGCTCAGCCGTGGTCACTGTTTGGTGAGGATCCTCTTTCCTGGGCTGTTCTGTAACCTGCCCTGAATGCCTTTCTGCAGTGAATATACTGCTGTCCAAAATATGCTGTAATCACTGCGCTCTGGACATACCCTGTAGGAGAGAAGCTCTTTGTTATAGTACATGTCATGATATTTATGTATAAATTGAATAAAGCAAGAGGATTTCTTCCTTTTGAAGTTCAGTCACTTTAAAATCTTGATGGTATATGTCCTGAAATTCATTGTTACAGATTTGTTTCCTTTCCTGCATGGTGAAATGCTGTTACATGCCATATTCCGTTGTGGATCACAAACAAGACTCTGGATTTCCACAAACCCTGTAACTTTGTCACCTGCACAAGAAAGTCATAATCAGTAAAATGGGTGATAACCTTCAGCCCAGGTCCCTGATCAAGGAAGCACCAGCACCATAAGTGAGTGCAGTAAATTTTGGTGTTTCCATATATTAATGGTTACTTCTCTATTTAGGCACAATGAGGAGATGTAGAGTACTCAGGGAATTGTTAAAGGACAACCACTAAATGAAGAGATTGCCACCAAGACAGTTTAATAGTCTCCAAATCATATTTTCATTACAACACTATTAATAAATTGTTGATTAAATGTGGTTCCTACCAGCAAAGAATGCTGCCGTATTAACAGCTGCTCATACTTTGTATGCTAACATGGTAATTCCCAACATCTGGCAGTTGGAGACTACACTCAATTTATCATGACCTATTTTTATCTATGCCCAACAGTGGCTATGAGCCAGCAGAGCTTTTTCAGAGCTCCCGCTGGCTGTCCTGCTCAGTCAACAGGAGTTTGACACCTATGCATCATGTATATCATCTCTGCTTCTGTACCACTTGGGAAGCAACAAACCCTGATGAGGATTTTCCTGCTTTTTCTTCTTCGTGGTTATTTTGATAGCTTCAAAACAAGAGAGAGCTCTGTAATTAGCTGCAGGGCATGTTGTAGCATCCAGTATGATCTCAATTTTAACCGTCTCTTTAACTGTTCAGTGTATAATGAAGCCCATCTGCCCAATAACAGAACTTGAAGAGAATCTTGGGCCTTTGCTTTTAGCCAGTTTTGGTGGTTATTCCCTCTTGAACAGGCTGCTGCAAAGTGATGGTTCCATTCTGGTTTAATTTGAAATTCAAAGTCCTGTGTTAAGCACAGGCTAAAACACGCTAATGTAACAGCTAGACTGGCACAATGTAGTCTAAAGCCTCGTGTGCGTTCTGCTGTGCTCTTACTGTCTCATCAATGTACTTGGCTTAGTCATAGTCCTACAAACGAGGCTCCCTCTCTGTTTCAGTCACACTCCTGACCCTGATTTGGAGAGCCAGTGTAGTCAACTTGAGACTACAGCTCTGAACTCTCTCTCTTCCCGCTCCATTGCACAATCATCCAAGGAATTGCAGCTTAATTAATCTACCTAGCACTTAGGCAGCTACCCTTAGCAACTGGGTACAGATTATTGCAGTCTGACTTGAACCACACTTTTTTTCCAAGCTGTGGGTTGGGGTTCTTTCCTCTCATAGTACCTGTGGAAAAAGAGTATAGAGCAGGTATTCCTGGCTTTGTGACACCAAGGATCCTCAGTAGCAGGCAGGATGATGAGGCGCTCCAGCCAACGTATCAGCAAAATAGTCGTGTTTGTGCGTGATGCTATGGCTAATGTTCTTGTACCTGGTAATGGCACTGTCAGAACAGCAATGACATTTATTTGGCTGACTAAAATTTGTTTGAAACCTGATTTTATCTGAAGTGGTTTCTCTGTACTGCTGACATCAAGAACCAGTGCAAAACCGCCACTATTCTCAAAAACTCAACAGCTATAGCCCAGGCTTGAATCAACTTAAGGATGCCTTCGTTCAACTAGTTAAGAACACTCTCGGTTTAAAAACACTCCTCCATTAGGCAGGTGCAACTCTGGAGATTGGCTAAATCTATAGACAAAGTCTGATCTATGCAAACAGAAAGGGTTTTGTTTGAATTGTAATTCTTGCCTAGTTCCTAGCATTGCTTGGGAAATAAAAGTTGAAATCTGAGCTAAAATGTTTTACCTGCTTCTCTATTAAACACTACGATCTTCAAATAGATCTCAAATTTAAGGCAAAATACCACCTGGGGGGAAACTGAAGTGTGTCGTGGGGTCCACAGGGTCCATGTTTCCACTAACCTGAGGATGCTATGTTGGTCTTGAACTAGGCTTTCAAACCAAAATGCAATTTTGTGTGCTGCAACTATTTCACCATCAGACTCCAAATCAAGATTTATTGCCACGTCCTCTCTAAATAACAGCAGGAAACAAAAAACAGAGAGTAAATCTATAAGAGGATCAGAATTTATTTTTGCCATCATGCTTGTCTTGGGTAGTTACAAGGAGGACAGCTGAAAAGGTGTTTTTTATTGTTATTTCTTTTAATAAGCAGTCTGGTCTCAGTATTGTGTAAACAGGAAGCTGAATACAACTGACAAACGAATATGCAGATGAAAAGACCGTTAACCAAGTTCCCTGACCAAGAGAAAGGGTGGGTGATAATGTATAAATGTTTCTCATTTTCTACATTATATGAAATAGTGAGATGGGAGGAAGGATTTTGATGAACTACTACATTCTACTAAGGCGGCTTTGGCTAGGTTGCTGGGGTCTGGTGCTGGGTGTTAGTGGATTTTGCTGGCCGATAGGATGTGACAACAATTAATTCCTTGTCCTTTTTCCAGAGCAGGGCCAACTGGCAGGACTCAGCAACATCTTACACAGCCAGAGCTGCTCTTATCAGAGTTACTTCATAACTTTGTCTCGGGAAGTATGCAACTCCACAGAGGTCGAGGAGTGTAAAAAGGATAAGGCAGTGAGCGAGTGTTTAGCATTGTTAGCAGACTAAAGGCAGACAGAGACAGTTAGAAATATAACTAAACAATGCAAGGGTTCAAAACAATAACAGGAAATTGAGTCTGTCACGTACACCTGCTCTGAAACGCTCTCTGTTCTCTTACCTGCTGATGGGCTTGTCTTGCCCTAAAGCTGGATGATCGGCTCCGTGAGCCAGGAATGCTGTATCTGTACCTTGCCTGGCGTAACAGGATTGCAGTCCACAGCTGGGACTTCCGAAACTGCCATGGAAATAAATCATGAAAGCAAACAATAGGTATTGCTCCCTTTTTTACTTTATAGCTTCTGATTCTGGAAAGAGGTAAACCAAGATGAGCACCTCTAATGAAGACACCAGAAAACGGTCAGGTGTTAAGGTGACAGAGACTCCAAAAATAAGAGTGGGCTGATTGGGTTCGCTCAGATAGAATACCTCTCCTTTCTCAGCTTAGCAGCTGCACAATACTAAATACAATTTGTCCTTTTAAGTTTCTTTTTAAATATAGACTAAGCTTACTTAACCTAAAGACTCAAGGTCTAATCTAAACAGGGACTTCTATCGAGCAAGAAAGGAAATGGAAAGAGTAGCTACCATTTCATTCAAGGTCTGTGGGGAAAAAATGAGCTGACTGCCTCTGGGTAGAGAGAATAACAATGGGTTTCTCAACTCGCCCTCAGATCTGCAGGGTGATAGCAAAGTTATGTGAGCAGTGGGCCTGGGTACTGAGCGTGAGGACCTCAGACAGACGCAGGCCATTTCTGGGACACCATAAACCAGTAATCGTCACACAAATGGCTACTCCATTAAATACACCCAGCCAGTAGTCCATCCAGATAGATTTAAACACATTTAAAAGATAAATTTGGGGCAAAATAACACAACTCCTGTATTTATATCCACGACCACATTTCCTCAGCGCACTGAAGCATCCTCTGCCTTTAGGCAAGAGTCCATTGGTTGGGATCCCCCCTCCAAGTCAAGTTCTGTGCACATCCGTTTATTATTTCCCTGTTTGTTGAAGGTCATCTCTTTTTCTCAGGCAAAACCTAAAGTTAAATTGTCTGTTACAAAAGCATGCTCTAGTTCCCACTTCTCACCCCGCCTTTCGGTATTTCTGAGCCTGGCGTGCTCATTTGCTGCCCCATTAACAATGACAGAACGATGTCGGTGTTGGCCTACTGAAAAAGGCCTACGCCTTCTTATCAGTTGAGCTACGCCTTGTCACTACTTTCTGGAAACCAAAACCAGCCAGCTCTGTGAAACGTGTGTGCCTGGGGAACTTCCACTAGATCAAATGGCCTTTTAAATCCTCCTGACAGTGTATGTGGATATCACCTCGGTTCACGCACAGTTCTGTGAGAGCAGGTCAGCCCTTCTCATTTCTTCAATGTATGCATAAATTAATATTTTAAAATGAAAAAAAAAATCTATTTTTTTATGGTGAATGCAGAAGTTTTTTCTTGATGTGTTGCCTGCACAGCCACTCAATGGTAGGCCACTTTCCCTCTGGGATTCCTTCCCTCAGAGAAAATGTTTTTGTACAATACAGGAGAAATAGTATTGCTGAGTTCATGAGAGCTTAACACGGCCAAAATATTCGTTGCATATGAAAGTCTTTTGAAAGCTTTCTTGGAATTGACTCAGTCATTCTTGTGTGTCTTTCCCTCTCTCTAACAAATAAGAACTTTCTTTAAAAGGTTTGCTCAGTCTGTTTTAAAGTTTACAAAACAACTGTACCCTTTCACAGCTAATTTCTTTTCTTTTTTCTTTTTTCTTTTTTCTTTTTTCTTTTTTCTTTTTTCTTTTTTCTTTTTTCTTTTTTCTTTTTTCTTTTTTCTTTTTTCTTTTTTCTTTTTTCTTTTTTCTTTTTTCTTTTTTCTTTTTTTTTCTTTTTTCTTTTTCCTTTTTCCTTTTTTCTCCTTTCTTTTTTTCTCTTTTCTCTTTTTCCTTTTTTTTGTCCTTATCTTTGTCTTTTTCTTGTCTTCTTTTTGTTTGTCTTTTTTTCCTATTCTTTCAGACCATGCTATAGAACAACTTTTTACAATGGTGACCACAGCTCAGCATGATGGGCCTATATTTGAGTGGGATTTTATAAGCGTTAAGGTAGAGCAAATAACAATTGTGTGAAACCAGCTGAGCAATTGTGGTACTTAGAAATTATGACTAAAGCACTTGAGTGGACAATATTCAGTTACCTTAGGGTGTGACCTCTCTTTCTGTCAATACAATAAAAAACAGAAGTGGTGTTGGAAGCCTTAACATGGTGAACCTTAAAACTAAAGCATAAAAAGTCCTGTGAAGATTAGCATCCAGGAAATCATTCAATCAAGGATTGAGAACTAGGCAGAAGTATTTACACTGTAAATATTAACTTATTGGCTGTAATATATTCATTGATTTCACAGTCTAATGTGGCTATGTCTACTGCACTAATAAACGTGTTTGAGTAGAGTCAATATACAATGATGAAAATGTGTTTCCCGTGGTGCAGCTTTGCCACACAACCGTGTTATTACCCCAGCTCTCAACCCAGAAAGTCACACAGCCGGTTAGTTGAGCTTGGTCTTCCCCATTTTACCTGCCTTTAAATACACTTAAAGTGTATGTAAGCTTATTAATTGCATTTGTGAAATACATTTTAAGGATGCTTTGAGAAGTAAATGATAAAAAAATAATGAAAACCCATACATATATAATTTACAGACCCTACACAGTGTCACTGAACATCGCACTGTGCTTGCATGAACTCCTCTTCTGTCTATGCCTCATCAGTGCCTGTTTAGTCTGATCTTTCTAACTGTGTTTTGCAAAACAATGTAGTAAGTGCATCATTTAATCACTAGACATAAATAAATTTACCCTGCATTCCGGAAATAAAATGACCTTTAAAAACCATTAACCAGACTTCGAGCAAGTTTTCAGAAGCAGTGCAAAGGAAAACTTTGCTCTTTAGTAAATGAAGTGAGTTGATACTCTAAGCTCAACAAACAATCCAGGACACTGGAAAATTTGAGGTTTTTGATAATTTTGTGTCAGTGTGGAACATGCAATGCTTGTTTATGGTTCAGATATTATCCTCTTGCTAAGAGAAAAATAAAGTGCTTTTTGTACTTCTGCCAAGATACAAGTTAAGAAAAACAGTGAATTCATCATTTTAGGTTGTGTTTTCCTCCTCCTGTGCTTCTTCCATTCAGATATATAACAGATTTGTGGAAATTGCCAAAAGGTCTTTCTCCTGCAACTTCCTGCACCTTTTGGAATAAGCTTTAAGGGATGATAAGATTTAATAGAAGTTTAACATTTCAGTTGTTCAGCTGGCTGTTCAAAAACGGCTCTTTAGAGTAGAGCTGATAAATGTATTTATTCAGACTTTTCCAAAACAGACGCTGCTGCAAAGAGCATAGGATAAAATTTATTCCCTAAGAGAAAACCAGCACAAGGTCACACAAATCGCATGTAAGCCTGAACATCTGGCCAAATGCCACAAAATTTGAGTAAATCTGAATGGTTTTTGAAAATTATATGTGCGAGAGTCCACGTTTGTATCACATAAAGAATTAAAACTTTTGGCCCAAGTTAGGAACAGCAAGACCTATTTTTGTATAAATCCTCAGTAAATACTCATCTAAGCTGTTGCCTATAGCATTCTTCAAAGAAAGAAACCTGAAATAACTAAATAATGGATATTGTTTACATTAAAATAATAATATAAAATTTAAACAAGCCCACAGAAAATGGCTTATCTCACTGGGGAGCTGGACAGATGGGTTGGAATCAAAATACCGCTTGCTTTCCTTAGTGTGCCTCCTATTTGTACTCTGCTTTGGTTTTGCAAACAGTTGTAACAGTCTATGCCTTGTGCACAGAACTGCTATTTTTAATGAAAAACAAATTGTAAGAAAATATTTAAACAGTATAAAAATTGTGATTTGAAAAGTCTTGAGCGGTACTGATGTGTCTGCACATGCATGAATACAAATATGACACACACAAAAAAATAAAACAAAGGCAACCAGGCAGTGCTACCATGGTGACCTTTCAGTTTGTAGAAATTCAAGCCCTGTGGTTTATTTTGTGTTTTAGCACTTTTGGAGCCCTCTCCTCAAAATTGCCTCAACTTTGTTTGCAGAGGTAAAATGTGTTAAGAATGAGGACGCCTTTTCTGCCAGGTTACGTGGCAAAGGTGTGGATGTTACTTACATATCCTGTTGACTGAAGCTGATGATCTCCCCCTCTGCCTTTTCAGGGCACTGCTTTTACTTCTTCTGTATAACTAACACCAATGTTCATGATTCAGTGTCATGAGGATGCCCAAAGACAGACATTTTATTTTGTTAGGTTTTCCTTTAGAGAGATTAATTTATTTTTCTTTAATGGCCATGTTTAATATTCATGTTACAGATGTATGTCAGAAAAGGAGAAAGAAAAGTTCCTGGCACTTGACACACCAGCGACTGCCATTGTGTGTGTATGCAAACATCAGATGATGTTCATAGCTGACGAGGGTGGGTTGTTTGCCTTCTTTTTCCTTCTTCTGAAGGAGCCCCACAGGTTTCAACATGCACTTTAGTCTAAAAACTTCAAACTTTGCTTAAAACCCTTACCTACTTAATGCAAATCAGTTGCGGTTATGTCATGAGGTTGAAGTCGTATAAGCAAATATTTCTGATGAACTGTTTGAATAAAGCTTACTGCCTGAGATGTGGCCACGATTTTCTGTGAAATGCAAAATCCCTTGTTGGAGAATGTAAGATGGAAAATCGTGGGGGTTTTGTTTCAGAAAGGTACTAGTTTTCCACGTACTTGTGATGTGTAGACTTGCTCTGAGATGTTGTAGATACTACAGGACAGATTTTGCCTGAGGAGCAGGTGGCTATAGATGTCTGGGAGAAAGGAGTTTAATTTTTAAAATTTTCCTCAATTTTTTGCTAACTTGTCTATAGCATAACATGAGTGGAAAATTATCTTCAAGCATGCAGAGGTATGTCCAAAGACATCCAAATGCAGGCTTAATTTTGGGATTCCATAGTCAGGATCTTCTACAGAGAACACTGCATGATGCCCTAGTTTTGATAAGTTCCCCCAAACAATTTGCTCAGTGTCCACTGTGCAGACTCTAGCGTAGATGTAACTCACCTTAAATGAGCTCCTCCAGGTCTAGCGTAGCCCCCTGGAGTTTGACAGAGGCCAAGTTACCCTGCTGCTTGGACAGAAATTTTAACTTGTTCAAAACTCAGTGCAGCTGTAGCCTATCAGCTCCCATCACCTGAGCTAACACTGGCCACATACCGCTCAGCTCCCAGCGCAGACCCTCAAACAGCTCTCTTGCGTGTAGCCGTGGGTCCAGTGTGTTTGGCGTTTTAGTGATGGGGGACCACAGTTTTTGAGCTAATCACAAAGTCCCTCAGAAGTCGCAGAGGACCACAGGAGTTCAAAGTGACCTTTCATTTTCAGTACAGTCCATTTTATTGCAAGGTTTGAGGCTGCATAGGGTCAATAACAAGTTATTTGACTGGCGATCGGGATGGATTTTGATACTGGCTGTTTGCTCAGGTATCAGATTTATTCCTTCAGATGATACCCCTATCTGAGCAAGTTCTTTGTGGAGCACCTCTGCAAGGCTCCCTTTACTGGCCCTGGAGAGATGTTGGTTCAGCAGACCTGTTGGTTCAGCAGACCTGTTTCAGATGTCCACTCTGGCCTGAGTGCAAGCCCAGGGGCACCAACTTAGCAGCCTGCATTGCAGACCTCTACTTTTGATCCAGTGAATCCCACCGCCAGCGTGTGCTAGTGAGCCATCTGGTCTGCAATAAGGTCCTCTGCATGGCAGAGAGGGCAGTCTATGCTCTTGGCTCAGCACAGGCAGTACCTCGCAGAGCCCCTAACTATGGTAGTGAAGGAGAAGGGAGGTGCTCCTCTTCCTCCCGAGCAGGTTAGCATATGCTCTAGCGCAGCTGGGCTATCGACCTTCTGCTCCAATGGGGTTATCTGAAGGAACAAATCTGACTCTTGAGCAAACAGTATCAAAATCTGATTTTCATTTGTTAGTCACACTGTGTATCTTGAAGGAGAGGCTGGTTTCTACTGGTGAGCAACTGGTTGTACCAGCCGCACCGGGGTGATAAAGCTTGAGTTTTTAATAGCCATTTGCACAGAGGCGTGTGCTCCAAGCAGTGCTTAGATGCGGATGTTTGCTAAGGGATAACCGTCCCCCTGGTGTGCCACCACAGATTGGATGGGACGGTTGCATAAAGAACCCCAGAGTGAGCCCAGTCGCCATCCTCTGAGGGAGCCCTGAGGCTGTTCCTGTTCAGAAGAAAGCCAGACTCCAGCAGCAACATGTCTCAGCTGGAAACTGCGATGGGAATGACCATTGCTGTCTTTGACAAGTATGCAAAGACTGATGGCAACAGGCAAACCCTCACCAAAGCAGAACTAAAGACCCTCCTGGAAAAAGAGCTCCCAAACTTCCTCTCGGTAAGAGAACAGCGCGGCACCATTTCTGTGTAGCGGGTGCAAGGGCTGCCTGCAGGCACGGGCTTTAGGACTTTACAGGGGAAATTACATGCGGAAATATGCAATGGTTTGTAGAAAAATTTTAAATAAAAAAAGTCTTTGCACATGTTGTGTAAAACTGATTCTCATACTCAGGGCCATTCCCTGTTTATAGAATTCATCCCTCAAATTATCAGGACAATGGCTTTGAAATAGATTGGGCTTCATCTTCAGAATTCACCTACTTCTTCTGTTTATCCCTGGATTTATAAGCTCATTTCATGTCACAGCTTCTGTGAAGGTACTTATATTGTCAACAATCGAAGATCTTGATTGCAGATGGGGAATCTCTCTAAATATTTATACACTTACTTTCTCTCAGTATTTACACTCTACACTGGGGATGCTCATCAAAATGACGCATAAACAAGAACAACAGAGGAACCCAGAGCATTGCATGGTTTGCATTTGCCTTTAATAGTAAAAGAAAGACCTGAAAAAGTATTTTACAACATAGATTTGTATGCAATCATCACGTACATTTAAGTAGGTTTTATAAAAATATGTATATATATATATAAAATTTCTGTTAGTAGGTATTCAAAATGTTTACTATATTATAGTGAAAGCTTTAGCTTCCTGGGAGACAAAACGCTTTTCATTTTCAATTGTTTTTTATCTGCTTCCCTTCACTGAAAATCCAGAAAACACTTTCAAATGTCTTTTTCTTTCCACACAGGAGTAATGTTTCTCTATCCATACAGTTATTAGTCTTAATTGCAAAAGCCTAGACCCAAACGTTCCAAATGTGGTTACCACTTTTTGTCTCCAGCATAATTCAGTTTTTTCACAACTCTTTCAGGGCCCTGCAGCCAGGGCACTTGATACAATTTAGTATCTTTCCATGCAAGCTATATGAAATCACCATATGAAATCCAGGCCTGCTGGATTTATGACTCACAAATGAAACACAGATGCAATATTCAGAATAAGAACCTGGATGGCTCTGGGGGGGATAGATGAAAATGTCTGAAAAAACTCTGGAAAATGGATCATCAGCTGTGACCCAACAGCGCCATAGGAAGCGTTCTGTTCCTGGTCATGGAGCTGTACGTTACCTATAACACTTCCATGTAAAGAAAAACAAAACCAACATCAAAACCACAATTCTAACGCGGCTTGGAAATCTCCCAGAAATTGGACATTTGGTCTAAAAACAGTCGGGGAGTTGCTGCACTAGACAACTACTAAATGGGATGATGCTCAAAGGCCGGTCCTGACTACAGCTACTGGCCAGGAACCACCTTTTCCAGTTCGCTACAGCTGCTCTTACTGGTTCTACTTATTTCCTGAAACTGATGGAAAAACTGGAATTTTCGAGGGAGATAATTAGCTGGATGTCCTCTTATGTTCTGTTCTCTGTCTCTCAATTTCTCTTCCCATTTTACCCATTCCAGACAAAAAACAAACCACAGAATAACATTTTATGCCAGTACTTAAATTTAAACCAATGTCTTGTCTTGCAGACTGCTAACTGCAAGGAAATAAATAAGAAAATAAGCCTGACTTCAGAGAAAAAGTTTTATCTGCATTTTACTGACATTTATATCGACATTTTTTTATTTGCAAGAATGTTCTGGGAAACAGTCTCTTTTAAATATTCATATATATTTCTGATCTTAGAATTGGTGACACAGCTCACAACTACCTGGAAAGGCCTTGAATCAATCAGAGGCAGAAATAAATCCATACCACGGGACTGAAGGATTGGACTCAGAGTTTGCAAAAAAATAATTCCCACATGTGCATTTCAGAAGTAAATCAGAGGCTAAGACTAGTTCATCTATTTCACTAAATAACTTAAAATATTCACTTATAAAATTAAAACTGATTGTAGTTTACAAAGTGAAAAGGAATAAATTCTTCATCAGTCAAGTCTAGGGAAGTGGTTCAATCTTTAGTGATTTTAAAAGTGCATATATTTAAAGTGAAACATGAAATTACAGAATGAGAAATTTAGTCAATTACACCATGATCAAGAAGTGCCATCAGATTTCAATCAAGGTAGTCATTATTTTAAATTCCTGGAAATTTTCCAAATTTTTATATAATTTCTTCCTAGTATAATATCGCATTTGTTTTCTGTTTAGCTTCAACAAAATCCACGGGGCTGTTTCCTACATTAGATGGGTCTCTACTGCCATCCCTTGTTTATTGTTAATACTGCGTTTTCTAAAATCACTGGAGTTAATCAGTGCTGGGACTCAAGCCAAAAAGCCCTCCTGTAAGCTACTTTAGGGGAAAAAAATAACTTCTTTTTTTTATTCATTATAGCAAAATTAAAAAAAAATACAAAAAACCCAATAACAACAAAAATCTCTTTTTCCTTGGATGTTACTTCACTTAACATCAGCCTTGAGATGGACTGGTTCAGTCAGCCCCTCAGAATTACGGCAACTTAGAAAGAAAAAGATATTTCTGATATTTTTCACTGCCGTACCTCAAGCTCAACATCATGCTTGCTTCAGGAGGTGCCTTCCTGGACTCCAGCTCCTGTGAGCATCCTGTGCCGGGCACCAAGGCCAGAGGGAGCGCTTGGAGCACTTCTGAGGCTGTTTGCCTCTTTGCTGGGGTAGCAGTGCTTAATGAAGCTTAAATCTGACATTTGCCCGAGGAATGCATCATTTTGCAGAACCGCAACCTGCCCGAGCCCCAGCCGAGCCTTTCCACTGGAGCGGATGGGGAACACACGGCATTTAGTTCAGCTGGGTAAAGTCCTCTGGGCTCTGCACTACACAGCTTAGCCATGATAAATGTTGTTTTAAACATAGAAGACATGGCTCTCCATGCTGATGCACGACCACAGCTCTCAGGTGTAATAAACCTGGGAGCACAGGCTTGCGGGGAGAAGGGAGATGTGGTCGCTGCTTACTGTGCAGAAGGTGGGAAGATGCAGGCCTGCGCCCCATGCCATGATGATGCCGGGACTCATACTTGCCCCCACCATCACCCAGAGCACCCCCACCCTCTGCCTGCTCCCCACATTTCTGGGCCTGACCCCAGCAGTGGTGCATGTTCCCGCGGGAAGGATGTGCATTTTCAGGCAGCTGGAGGAGGAGATGTGCGGCTCTGGTCTAGATGGGCAGGCGGAGGTACGGCTCCCCGGGGATGTGACCCCTGTCCCGTGCTGGGCACTGAGCAGTTGTCTCAGCCAAACACGGTGCAAAGGAACTCACAGCTTTTTACCCAGAGATATGATGCATAAAACAAGCGAAGAGAATTTAAAAAAAAAAAAAAACAGGTCTCACTAGCAGAAAAACGTGATAACCTGACACTCCAGGCAGCCCTATGGCAAGGCTGCGTGCAGGACCTGTTACACCTCCATCGCACCCCCACAGAAAGGTACAATGTGCCCAAGCTGGTGTCAGCCTCATGCTCCCCCGTTCAACGCCCAGGGCCCTTGTTGGGGACACAGGTAGTGACGATGCTGCGTTAGGGTTTGTACCGCCTCTCACCTCAACCTGCTCCTTTTCTTTTGCAGTCAGGGAAGGACAAGGACGCCACTGATAAAGTCTTCAAGGACCTGGATGAAAACGGCGATTCCCAAGTGGACTTCAAAGAATTTGTCATCTTTGTGGCAGCTCTGACTTGCTGCTGTCACAAATATTTTGAGCAGCAAGCAGCCAAATAATTGTCAAACTGCTCACAAGAAGCCGTATTTGCCTGCGCTCCATATGCTAGTAGTATGGATCCCTTCACTTCTTCCATGTACCACTATGCAGTTTACAAGCGTGCTGGGCTGTAAAAATAAATCCTAGTGTGCTTCCTTCCCTGTCTTGAATGTTGATTTCTGCTCCTTTGTGGAAGAGCCTGGGTTTAACGGCTCCCACTAACTCTCCCTGAGTATTTTCTCTCTTTCTATGCTTTTTAAAATTCTCTTATTAGCTAAAACGCTCAATATTCCTCCCAGCGCAGAGGCCGCACAAGGGTAAATGTTGCTGGAGCCCTGAGTCAGCTGGAGACTGCTTTTGTACAGCAGCATCTCCGGGATGCAGCCTGCCAGGCTTCAGCTGATGGAGACCACAGCCTAAATCCACACGTGTGCCACCACGACTGTATGGGACGGGTCTCACGGGGACTGCCTTTGGGCCTGTTTGGTACCCTCAGCTGTGTGGTTGTTGCAGGGCTTCCATGTATGCTCCTTCTTCGTTAAAAAAACCCAAACCAAAACGACAAAACGAACACTTTTTTTGTTCCAGCATGGAGAATTCTGTGCAATTTTACGTGCTGGTGAACCACCTCACCCAGCTCAGATGGTTTTACTGCCTATAACATGATAAGGCTTTTCTACCGATACGATATTACTGTACCATTGGCAATGTTGGGTTGCACACTGTAACCATTTTATTTCAAACAAATTTAAACACCCCCCAAATAGCATGCCATAATATTTCTGCATGAAGCGTGACTAATGACAGCGGTTCTTGCTTCTTTACCTGAAAAACATCTGTGCAGAGAAGTGGAAGAGTTTGCTTTCAGTGGAGCAGGCAGCAGGCATCAGCTGTGACTCTGCAGCTGGAGCAAGACTCAAACAAGTGGTATTTTGGAGCACTTTGCAGGTGAGTATCCCAGTGCAAGCTGCAAAAAACACCATAGAGAATCACAGAATTTTCTGGGCTGGAAAGACCTTTAAGATCATCTAGTTCAACCATCAACTTAACACTGCCAACACCGCCACGAAACCATGACCCTAAGCACCACATCTACCTATCTTTTAAATACGTCTGATCAATATCAGTTCCTTTATTTTCAGAACAGTCCTGTTTAGTGCTATTCCCATCTTATGCCAAGAGTCAAGTCGTTCCCTGTCCGACTGCACATGCAAACGTGCTGTGCAGGTAGAGGGGCTGCAACTCCCCGTGCAGCTGCACAATGTTTTTGCGCAGCGTTCCAGCTCCGGCTGGAGACCACGCTGCACGGCTGACGTAGGAACGAGAGCTTTGTAGCTGCAGAGCACTGCTTTAACTGCAAAAACATTTTCCTCTTCCTGCTGAAGCCCGGTACAATGAGCTAACCAGTCAAGTCGCATACCTGGAGCTGGACCAAGAACTTAGTTTCGCTACATTTCCCAAGTCTGAAGTTAAGCCACAGGTTTGACCCACTCATAATTGCATATAAGCATACATCTGTTTAAGTGTACTCATCTTTTTCACAAATTTTTATCCTTTGGGGCTTATTTGATTATTTCAGCCTGTTTTAATTGTTACAACTGTCCTTCCATTTAGCCACATTTTCTTCCCCGGTTTGGCTGTACTGACTAAATGGACTAAACACCACTTAAAACTTTTTTCCTAATACCAAAGGCGCAGTGTCCCAAGGCCCTTTGATGGACGTGACTGCCAGCTGCTTCAGGAAAGGCTCTGCTCCTCTCTGCCCTGCCACTGCTGGGTCAGATCAAGCCATCGCAACCCTGTGGCTGGGCTTCCCTTGGTGATGGCTGCTCTGTCCCCACCAGAGCTGTCCAACCCCAGTAAGACCTCAGAGCCTCCCATCGCCCTCATGCTGCATGTGGCTGGTGTTCCCACCAGCACCGTACCGGGCCCAGATGCCCACAGAGGGGTCCCCGAGAAGCATTGGAGCCACGATGGCTACGAGTGGAAGCAGCTTGCTGGTGCACCTGGAAACGGCACTGCAATGGGTGCTGTGCCTATGGCCACGGTTAAATCAGAGACCACACTTAATATGCAACCGACAACTGGTGAGCGTTGCCCACATTCATGCCTTCTCCCTGGCACCTTGCTGAGAATGGATTCCCACCTTAGCGCAGACATACAACAACAAACTAACGATCAATGACTCCTCATTCTCTAACAGACTCCATAAACTAGTGTCTGTGTGCAAGAGGCTGCTCGAAAAAGAGAAAGTGCGTGGCTGTGTGCCTGCCTGCGTGAGCATGCCTGTGCCCTGCCGAAAGGGACCGCAAGGCCGTGTCACTGTTCCAGCGCTGCTACAGACTGAGCTCGTGCAACAGACCATTTTGAGCAGGGGTCTGCCTTCTTGTCCCCAAATCCTTGTGGCACAACAGTGTGGCACAAAACCATGCTGAACAACACTCAGAGAGTTGCTGATGGCCAGAAATAAGTTGCATGACATATATGATACTTGCAGAAGTAACATTACTGGCTTTATTGGCAACCTGAGCAAGAAAACTACTAATAATGAAAATGTGCAAAAGTCTTCCCAATCCAGGGATCCCAAATTAGCCTTTTTTTCAGAGACGACTCCATATTATTTCAGTTGTTTGAGATACCTTTACAGTTCCAATCCTGTATGTCCCTGCCCCATGACTGCTGTGCAGCTCATCGCCTGCAAGTGCTGGCAGATTCCAGTATCGCATCCCTCACTATTTTGTGAAGGCTATAAATGAGCAAAGCACTCTCCTTATTGCAAAGGAAGTTGATTATAAATTACAGGGGTAAATTTCATATACTGCATATCTAGCTAGCTAGTGGTATAAACCACCCTTGGGTGAAGAAATTTAGGTGATACCTGTCACCAACTGATTGGTGTATTCTAATATTTTATTTAAATGTATTTTTCCTTTTCCAAGCTTATCATTAGCATCTAAAAGGTTTCCTCTGTGTCGTTTCATAATAGCCATCCACACTGAAATTATTTTTTTTACCACTGTGTGGCACTAAATGCAGCCTTTTTATTACCCACTGAGTCCAAAATTCCATGTATCATCATTATTGAGACAGAATGTAAAGAATTTGTGTTAAGATTTAAAAAACTCAGAAGTGGTCTTAGCATGACGGCAATTTGCTTTCTAACTAAACACTGTATGTCCCATCGAGAGCATTTCACTGATGGCAGTGGAAGCAGTAGGAGCCGAGAGCCACACAGAGGCTCCATCTCTTGGGCTTTCAGTAGGGTTTATGTGCAGCATCCCAGTTTCACCCTTGTGAAAGTTGTTTCCCCTTGTTTGTAAATTGCAAATCCCTTCTGCACTTTACTGTAGTATCATTCTACACCCCATTGAGATAACTTTTAAAACACATCTTTTAAAGAGCGTATTGGTGAAAAGCTCCTGCCACGTCAGCCAAGAGATTCACCTTATTATTCCATCTTATCTATCAGATTTTCAAACCACACTGTTCAGCAGCGAGAGCTGTGTATCATTGTGAGCAATGCTGTAATTTACCCCATATTTCATTCTTATTTTCTAAACTTCCTGGCCCCGGTGTCCGATACCCACACAATTTCACTCACTCTCTAATGCCATTTTGCCCATTTTCCTGATTTTGTGCAGGTTTTATCTGTGCTCATAGGGCATTTGAAGACATGAT
This sequence comes from Pluvialis apricaria, assembly GCA_017639485.1. Taxonomy (NCBI): domain Eukaryota; kingdom Metazoa; phylum Chordata; class Aves; order Charadriiformes; family Charadriidae; genus Pluvialis; species Pluvialis apricaria. The sequence goes on from CM030010.1 coordinate 29,420,425, forward strand.
TTACTCTGCTTACCTGCGGTTCCGCTCACAGCAGCCCAAAGCTGCTTTGTAACTGCTCCACCTCCAAAAAACCGGCACCAACCACCTGCAATGAGCTCAAGCACCCTCGCTTCCGTGAAGGAGCACCTGAGCCACCCCTCTCGCCACCAGCTCCAGTGTGCTATGAAACCAGTGGGATGTTATTTCTCCCCATTGCTCCTGCAAGCCCCAACCCTGCAAACCCTTACACTTGTGTTTAACTCTCCTGAGGCCGCCTGGTCCCGGCGGTACCCGCTGTGGGACACGTGGAGAGCCTGAAGACCGTGCCCAGGAGCACACGGATGCTGTGTGCTGCTTTGCTAACCAGAGGGAGCTGTGCATGTTCAGAGCTGTAGAATGAGGGGGAAGGAAAGGGGTTGGGGTTTTTGGTTTTTTTTTGTTTTTTTTATCTTTCCCTGCAGATCTTTCAAAAGCTGTAACTCAGTGATGAATATTCATTTCAACGTAGTACTGAAAATTCAACCGATGACACCTCAGAGAGAAAACGATCCAGGAATAAAAGAAATTAACATATAGCTCCCACCTTATCATAGAACAAAAGTGACTTTTCAGAATATATTATTTAACCTAAAAGCATTTCAGCAGAGTAACTTTAATATCTTTCAATCCACTAATTTTCTTCCCCAGTATTAATTATTTTTGCCATGAACCCACAGTTTACCCCGAATATACTGTGTATTTCCTTCCCTGGGTAAACTTTAGTCATTCAAGGTTCAAGTTGCAGAGATGCTAGACTTGGTTTTATACCTACCATTTAATCCCAGCTCTTAGGCCAAAGTGTATTGCGTAGAATGAGATAGTTTAAGAAACACTGTAAGGCAGATATAAAAGAAAGGAAAAGAGAGCAGAAAGAGCAGCTCAGGAAATATGAGCTAACAGTTGTGGGCAAGACATGCTTGACTTAAGTTAACAGAAAATAAGATTATGTTAACAGAAGATAAGATATGGGAAAAGATATTACAAGCAAATGACAATATGGGAAATCATCATCTGTGATGAGTTTCAAGTTAGGGAAGGCAGAGGTCAGAAAGTCAGCTAAGCAGCAAAGCAGCCAACAGGTATCTGTGTCATCTTATACAGAAAAAATATAAATTTTTATTAACAGTAGATACGTTCTATAGGTGAAGATACTCCAATGTCTATAGGTGCCATTTTAAGTTTGGTGGGGTACTGTCAGGCTCTTCAGTTTTTAAAATTACGTATTGAAATCTTTTTTCTGAGTGCATATACAGGAGAAAATAGGCATAATGTTACCTAACTCTGAAGTCACTTATGTTGTGGTTTTACCCGGGAAGGTTCCTCATTATTTTACCTTCAAGTTCACTGGGGCTCATGAAAAAAAATAATTCGCCCAGTCAAGCATAGTATTTATCTCCCCAGTAAATCCAGTTTGGGGCTGGCCACTGGACATTTCTCTCCCCAGGCCCTCCAAGCATCCCACAGTAGCAACATGTACCTTCAACAGTTGACCTGCAGTGCCAAGACCAAGCTTTTTGCAAAATACACCGTAGCTGCTGGTTTCCTTATAGAAGGTGGGTAGAGGAGGAGGAGGAGGAGATGCTACCTGTCTTTTATGCAACAGTCTCACTGTGAAATGCTCCTGTAGGAGCTGGGAAATTGCATTCAAACCTTTCCTCGGCTGAAACCCACCCACAACAGCTGAGTGTGCTAAATAGCAGGAGCCGGGGTGGCAGGAGGCCCAGGGTACCTGTCCCCCGCTCCCTCTGTCAGATCAGAGAGCAGTGAGGCTGAGGAGGCCTGAAAAAGGGCGCGTGAGAAGTAGTATGTCTCTGTAGCCTGGTAGATGGAGTATACAGCTGGCAGGGCAGGTGTCTGTGGCCCAGATATGCTATAAGGGCAAATTTTGTATTTTAATCAATAACTACTTAAAGCAAAATACACAGCCAGCATAACTGAAAAGATACTCTCTGCCAGGTAAGTTCCCAAGCTATGGAACGGTAGAGCTATGGTAGCTGCTCCAGTCCTCTCTTTTGGATCATCTTCTCCATAACAGGCTGAAAAAGTTGCAGCAGAGGATGGGAGGGAGCATCTCCTCCTCCTCCTCCTCCTCCTCCTCCTCCACCTCCTGCTCTCAGCAGCCAGTCAACTCTGTAAAACGATGTAAAATGGCGGGTGATGCTCAGCCCACCACCGACAGAGTGAAAGTCCTCCCAGCACATCTCCCCCACCCATACTATTCAGGAGCGCTCAGCAAAGCTCTTAAACTAAAAAAAAACCTGACTCCTGCTCAGATACCTGGAAGGAAGGATCGAGACATCTGTTTTGCTAAAGAGGGTTCCCAGCTGCAACATTTGGAGGTGAGGTTTGGAGCTTGCCCGGTGTCCTCTGGGACATCACCTGCTGCTGCCTGTGTGCATGCAGCTTCCCAGCGGGTGGACTGATGGTTTTGGGTCCCTTTCTGAGATACTTTTCCCATGTGCTGGGAGCAGAACCTTGAGGTTTAACACAGGTTTCTGCAGTCTGCTCAGATCCACCCACCTGGAAATTAGTCATTCCAGCAGCTAATTGACTATGCTTTTGTACAGCTTTTTTAGGCCATTTTCTTCCCCAGACTCCTTCCTTTTTTTTTTTCCCCCCAGTCAATATTTTTTTTTACTCCTGTACCAATCTGAAAACCTCTGGGTCACAGCTCCATTCTGGAAGCTCCTCATTGTCTGAAGGGAGAGAAAATTCTTAATTTTTTTAAGGGCACAGCTCTGCTACTCCCCAACAGGTGATCAATAGGTGCATAAACCATATTATGCTGCAGGACTACACACTAGAATATTCTATAAATAGGTTTGATTTTGCCTAGTAAACTTCTCCATTATATCCAAATAAATGCACAGGTTTGGTTTTTTTCCTCGTGTTTTTGTAGCTTCCTATTTAGATGTAATTGCCAATAACATTTTCTTTTGTTTTATGACAGGCAGAAGTAGGTCTCTAAAGTATTAGGTAGCTATTGACTGTTGCATCCAGAAAGAACAAAAGGTTCCTGAAAAGAAATGGATAAGAAAGCTGAGCAGAGATGTGCTGGGAGAGCCAGGAACTTTCTCTCCAGGATATAAGTACAAGCACAGAGAGACTGAACCAACCTGCAGGTCACTGCCACAGTTTTAGCCTTGTTACCCAAAAGGGTTTCAGTCTGATGAAGACTTGAAATCCCAGGATTGCGGGTTTGCTTTGGAAGCATTTTAATGTTCAAATATTTATTTTCCCTTAGTGCCTCTAAATCCTTGTCATAGTGACTATATCTCACTTCTTCCTCCTCATTTCCAAACCCGACTCTGTAATTTGTCTGTGATGCTTCGACAAAGTAGCTTCGGATGAAGATGTTCTGGAAGCCACTGATACATCACAAAAGTCAATTTTGTGTTTCTGAATTAAATTCCTCACTTGTGCTGACCTCAGCTAGCTCAGTCTCCCCATACTCTGTGAGATTTCATATCCATCAGTTTAAGTTAATAGGTTTAAAAGGCTGAACGATAAAACCTGCAGAATAAGTAAAAGGCCAAAGACCCTGTGCCCTCTGCTGCTCTTTCTGCAGGTACTAAGAGTGCTGTCTGACATGAATATTCAATCTCCCGCGAAAAAAAATAACCTCACCTTCCCTATCACTGACTTCCCAAATGAAACAGCTGGGAGAAAGAGAAAGCACAGAGCTGCAGCTGTAGGGCAGCTGGAAAGGATCTAAAGTAAATAATAAATCTTGAGTAAATCAGGGATGATGCTAGGTTTGTCCACTGAGGGGTCTGCAGCCAGAGGCAAAGATGCATGCCTTGCCTGGGGCTAGGGCTGGGAGAAAGGGAAAGCCCAGGGCTGCAGTTTTAGGGTGGTGGAAAGCACCTTCCAGAGCTAACTCAGGGCTGCTGCTTGATTTTGCTACTGCAGAACATGAGGTCTGAACACGGAGCTGGGTGTCCAGCCACGTGCCACCTCACTGAAAGCCACACTCCTGAGGCTGGTATCATTCCCAGCCATCACCTCCGAGGCAGGAGGATTTTACTCTGGTTTTGGCAGGGACAAGCACAACTCCTGCAAACCCAGGTACTGCCCTATCGGTCTTTTGATAGGAAGGCTCTGTCGGCTTTCTCGCATCACGAAGCAGCAGCAGATCCTCGCTGAGAGCCTGTCCGTGCTCACAGGCTCTGCCGGCACATCGCCTCATCTCCGCAAGCTGGAGAGGCCGGGAAGATCACAAAGGGCAGGATAAAGCCGAGGCAGTGCAGCGGGGTGAGGCAGACCTGCAGGAAAGGACACTTTCCCCCATCTGAATTTGAGCCGTATCCTCGTTTTTCCCAGCCGTCCACATTTTCCTCCTTCTCTTCCTTCCTGTTTTCTTCCTGCCCAAATATGAAGGAGCCTTCCAGCAGGAAGCCGCTCTGTGACTTATTTTGTAAATAACAAACTAACTGAAGCACTTCTCTCCTGCGAAAGTCCCCAGAAATCAAGCAAAAGGACTGTCCTCCTCTTGACAGGGGCGGCTGCTATTTTGGCTCGCGGTTCAGCCAGCACAACGTAGTCCTTTCTAGCGAGTCTCGCACCACTGCATGGCAGCTCAGCCTTTCAGCCCTCAGAGAATGAGCACATTAGGAGCTGAATATAAGCAATGTTTGCCTCCAATTTGCTCAGGCCATGCCCAATTACTTTATTAATGGACTGGTTTGCAGCAGGGTTCAGATGAAACAAAGCTGTGCTTTAGGTTTGGTTTTGCAGCCCCCCCCAGTTTTAGAGCAACAAAAACGAAGCAATGTTAACTTTCCTTCTGTGGGATATTGTCTGCAGAAGCATGAGGGAAAGATCTCTCTGTGGGCAGCCTGTACTCTGCAGAGCTCAGCGCTAACGAAAGCAGAAGGACAAATAATTTTATTTTCCCGACTCCTTTGATTAGGACAGGATGGCTTTTCAGGAGATAGTTCAACAGCTTTAAATATAAGTTTAATAATTCTTTTGGGATAATGAGTGCGGCGTTTCCCTCCACCACGGAAGTCCAGGCTCCTCCTGAAATCCCACTTTTGGACTACGTTCTCCTCTATAGGAATGTTTCGTGCACAGGAAAGCTGGGAGAAGGCTTTTTAGAGATATCCAGGAGACCTCTGGATCAGCTTTCTGGGGTATCAGGAAGGCGGTTGCTGACAGCAGCGTGCAGGTGGTGATAACTGTGTGCTTCAGAAAATACTGAGTGAGGCTGCTAACCCCCGAACAGCGAGGGGAGACAAGTATCACCCCCACCACCCACCTCACTGACGAGGTCTTGAGAGTCTGGACAAGACGATAGGAAGAGGAGGTAGCTTTACACAGGTTTCTACTGTTGTAAAGCATAATTTTGGCCACTTTAATACTTAGCCTCTCAGAGATGAAAACATCCAATACATCCAATACATCTGGAAATGCTCTCTGTAGAAGGACCCGTGTGGGCAGAGCCATCTCCTACAGAGCAGTACAAAACACGTTGGAAGGCTGCTGTCCTGTGAGATGATGTCCGGAGCCTGCTGTGAACTGACCCCATGCCTGGGCCGAGACTCAGCAGTGCTGCACACTGCCCCATCCAGAGACTTCTCTGTAACTCAAGGAGGTCATCTTTAAACCAAAGGGTTTAGCGGTGGCTACTTGCTGCTTTTAACTGGTGTGTGACCTCTGCCATTTTTAAAATCTACTTGTTCTTTGAAAGAATCATCTTCAAATAAGTATAAATCAATTATTAGTATATTTGCCGTCCTGTGGAGCCTATTGCCGTATTTCTTTTACAATTTTTTTAAAGACTTGGGCTTCATATAGTATTGTAAAAATAAATTAGAAATTTTTTTTTGTACTGCTTGCAGAGGGCTAACAAGTCTAGAGGTTTTGCAATAAATACCTACCTCCCATTGAAATGTTTATTTTGATCTTTGAAAATGTATATAGTACTGAAGCACAGGTGGAAAAGAATATAAGAAGAAAAGGAGAACGTAAAGACCTGGTAAGTGTCACACTTTATAACCACACGATCTCTTCAAACAGCATCAAATGTCAGCTATACTCAGAGATCTGAAGCAGTGGCCCTCCTCCCGCCAGGCTACAAGAATGCTGATACATTGTCATCAAACAAGACGTGGACCTTCGCAGAAAGATGTGGGGATTAAGATTCTTGCTTGGAAAATCCCTCAAAGCGATTTGGAAAAAGTGCTGGGTGCCCAATTGCAGTTAATAGCAAACAGTACTAAGTTTCACAACTGGTCAACAATATGGGGTGATAGAAGATGATTCATGATAACACACAAAAAAGCCTTAGATGCTTTGTTATAGGATATAATTTGTTCTCTACTTACATAGTGCCTTTGTTTCAAAGTACAAGTGAAGGATAACAGCAGTGAAACGGAAAGCAATACTTAACAATGAAAGCAAACAAGGCATCAGCTCTGGACCTCAAGTGAGAACAATGGATCGAGCTTACAGAGGAAAAGAAAAGATCAAGACAGTGGGAGAAGCAGCATAAAAGAAAGAAGATAGATTCCTATGGCTATAGTTAGAGCTGAAATTGTGAATGATAAGGAAGTACTTTTTTGCTGCATCGCCTCGCGGTAAGATGCAGAGACCATGTCCACTTTTAGACCTTCTCTCGTCCTCCTTTGCTGGTGAGGGTGCCTCAGTCTGCAATACCCCATTTGCAATGGATACCGAAAGTTTTAAATCATCTACAGAGTATGCCTACATTGTACCGATGTGCCTGATCTTCTGAGAAGCACTGCAGTACTTAGCAAATTCTTTTCTTTCCCTCAAATACCTGAATCACCCATCACCCTTTGCCCTCTCCTTCCCCAAAGAGATTCTGCCTCACCCCTGTCATCATCTACCCCCTGCCAGGAGAACTGGCATCCTTTTTCTCCCCTACACACTCTCCTATATGTTGTCCAGTGCTTATCTGCAGCACCCAGGAATCACTGCAGCACCCAGGAAGACAACAGAAGATGATGGGGGGGGGGGGGGGGGGGGGGGGGGGGGGGGAGTACTCCTCTAGAGAGGGTGGGGATGAGACAGGGATGGGGAGGATCATCCTTCAGGGCATTATACCAAAACAGCAGTTATACTTTCTATGCAGGAAGGATCAAACCCCTTCATGGTCGGCCAAATAAAACCGAATGTATTCATTTCCACAGGCCGTAGGCAAAGAAGTGCTATGCACGGCCAGTAGCTGAAGGGCTGAAGGCAGTGGCCTTGTTTTCCTGCAACAGCTCTCACCTGACGTGCCAGACAGGAGTGGACTCTGTCTTCCCAGTCCACCCTGGAAAATCCCGAAAGCAAACGCTTCAGGACATACAGAGTAGGACAGGGCTTCGAGATACGTGAGAGATTCTGAAAAAGACAGTGTTAACAGACACATCTCCGACTTTGGCCTTTTAAAAGCCCAGGAATTAAAATTACAATTAATAGCCGTGCCAACAGGTTTTGGCTCCACTTACCAAGACCCCTTCAACAAAGTCTTGAGCCTTCATTTTCTTTTCAGACTGGATTCTGCAAGATCAAGGACCATTTGCTGCAACAGGCTGGCCACTGACCTACATAGAGCAGCAAAGCTCAATGCAATAAAGGGCAAAGCTGAACTTCCTTTTTAAAAATAATCTAAGTTTAGAAACAATTTAGATGCTGGTGTAGCCGTGTGACTCCAGAAGCTGCGGAGCCTAAAGCCTGTGGTTTAATCTGTACCTGATTCTTGGCAGACCTTGTGCTGCTGACGATTTTGGATCTGAAAATCTCTCTTTAAGGCGTTTTTAGTTCTAAACGGCAGAGGCATAGATGAAGGCACAGAGAAACCATATTTCTTAATATGTAACAGTCTCTAAACACAGTATTTTGTACTAATTTAAAAGTTCTGCTCTAATTTATGCGTACTGCCCAGCCCAAAGTAGGTTCAAATTCCTGACCTAAGTCTCCAGGCAGTATGGCAAGATAAATAAAAAATGTTAATAATATGTCTTATTATATGTCTCTAGTTGCTTACATGTCTTTTAACAGTTTTCAGGGCTGTGATTTTCCAAACTGCTCAGTGCTGGTCTAACTCTGACCTTGTTGCTTCCAGTGATTGAGGCATTCATTCAAAAGAGATCCCAATATGAATATATAACTTGGGACACAGGGCTATTTTTTTCCTACTCTTATGAAGTAATATTTTGCTTGTTAAATCACATTATCTCAGTCTTATGCCAGCCCTGAAATATTTATCCCAGTATATCCTATCTTCACCTTGCTGTTATTCAAAGTAGTTGATGTTTGATGACCCAAGAACATAGCCAATCCTGTAATTTCTTAATTTTCTTTCAAAAGTTTAATTTATGTCATATCTGGGCAAAACCCCTTTACATGTGAGAAATTACTGGCCAGCCATTTTGTGATCGAACGCGTACGGCAAGATTAGTGATCATCTGTAGCTCAGCTGTTATTTTTACTGGGTTATCAAAGCTCTGGGGAGGATTTTGTAAAGCTATTTAGCCTGAAGGAAGGGATTAAAGAGGTTTCTCCCCATGAAACATCTGTTGCAAATGTACTTTCTAATATTCAGAGCAGAATGTTAAAATTAGTCAGAAAGGGGAAGAGTCTCTTTCCTGTTCATCAGTCGTACTCTCTGCTCAGCCATCCCATGGGTCAATCCACTGTTTCTTTCCCAGCCCAAAGCAGAAGCTGCCCCCACCAGTACAGAACAGAGGACTTATTTGGATGCTGTGCCCCTCAACACCCTGATGGGATACTTCAACTTCTTCCTCAAGCTCTCTTCCCTTTTGTCAATTAATCAGAAACTGGGACTTAAAGTGATTGTTAGAGTCAGAAAGGCCAATCATCCATGATCTCCTTCTCTTCTTGCCCTAATTCTCAAACTCTACACTCATGCTTTTGCGGTATACACACTTGCACACACTTCCCCCCCCTCCCCCCCAAATAGGTACCTGCTGGAATAGTGAATAATCGTCCCTACTTTGAGCAATAACTGATTATTTTCCCAAATGGAGCCCATTATCTACAATCCTTCTATTTGTGTAATTAAAAAAAAAATAAATAAATCTGTGCTTGCTAAAAAAAAGGAAAAAAAAAAGGAATAGAATATTAAACAAACTTGGGTACTAGCAGTTCTGATACTGATATGGCCCAAGAGATGTCTTCTGTACCTTTCTTCTCTCACAGGACTCTCTCAAACCCACTTATCCCAGCCCCAGGATAAAGCTTGTACTCTAGGGGCATGGATAACTTTTTTCTCCAGTAGCAGATAAGAGTAGGTTGTGCTATGCTTTTACTGCTTATAGCATTGCTTTCTATAATATTTGGGGGGAAAGGAGATATCCAGTAATAAGCAAGCGACATTCACCACAGAGCAATATACACTGTGCAAACTTAAGTGCGAAAAGAAGTTGGATAGGAACAAACTCTCAGTTTATTCTCCTGCTTCATGCATAGGAGATTTTCAGAGAAATTGAGGAGACTAGACTTGATGTTCCTCATTCTTAGTGCTTTTTTTATTATTGAGTTTAAGAAAACAGTCTGATTTTTTTTTTTTCAAAGCAAAAGGAGAATTTAATTCTTCCCCTCTATATGAGAAGGGGAAGAACTATATACTCATGCTTATACATGCCGGTCTTAGTAAACTGAAGCTTTGGGAGGGTGGGGAAATGGCTTACTGGTAGCATGACAGTAGTATCTTAATAAGAGCCATAAGTGACACCGATCACATTGCATTCCTGTCCTCAGTTCAGCCATGGACAAGTGACACACCCTTAAAAATACATCTTTGTTGTTGCTGGTGATGATATCCCATCAAACACAAGAAGAAGAGCAGCAGAACTATGGTGGCTGCTGAGTGCTTGGTAGGCCATACCTGTCCTTGTCACTCCATGCTCCCAGCTCAGAGGAAAGGGACTGAGTGTCTCATTGCTCTGGGCCAAGTTCACCTGCTCCAGTTGAGCTGCTGCCAGCAGACACCTGAGCATAGAAGCAGTGGTGAGGCAACGATGTACCTACTATGCATGTGTTATGAAATGATGAGGCAAGGATACTAAGGTGAAAAACTCCTAAAGCTGGATACCTGGGGAGCTCCCAGGAGGGCACAGGACTCACACCCTGTAGGCATCCAGGAATGGAAGAGGTTTCTTCTCGCAGAGCCAGGTTGTGGTAACAGAAAGTAGAACAGAAATTTTTAAAAGACTGTTTCAGGCTGATATAGAAATAGAAGAGTTAGAGACACAATTTCTAGTGCTGAGTATGAGGACAAGGTCATAAATAAGAATGCAGGCAGTAAAACAACAGCAAATGCCTGTGCCTACTGCTATAAATTGCATCTCAAAGATTAAGCAGTAGAGGTATACCAACCAAGCTTTTCCACTATGGCATGGGCTTTAAAAAGTCCTTAAGCACTTCGCTTGGTTAAAGTTGTACTGGAAATCCTGGTGAATACATCCTGAAACCTGATGGTGGATACGGTGGCCAAATGACCAGGACTTCTTTCTGAGAAGGGCACAACCAGACTTCTCTCATCACTGGTACGCCCAGGCTATGCTGCGGTCCTATTTGGGAGTGCACCCGCCATGCCTTTTCAGACTTTTTGGTTGAGGACAACAAAATAGTGAAACATGTGAGCTCTTGTCTACTAAAAACTGGAGTAAATCCAGAGTAATGTCACGGGGGTCATAAAACAGCCTGTAAATAACTGCTGAAAACCTGGGCTATATTAAAGCTGGTGATATGTGATTTAAAAAATCTATCATTCCCCTCAGCCTCTGTACCCACATCCAGGTGACATGCTGCCCTCTCCGCGGGGATGGCTGGGACGCAGCAGTTGACTTGGCAACTGCTGCTGTAATCAAATATTTTCCCTCCGAATCAGAAAGTATGAAAAACATACTGACAAAATGCACCCTGCATTTTTCTCATGTAATAAATCTGCTTTTATATTTAAAGACCATACTTCTTCCCCCAGCAGGGCATAACTGTGGAATATTTCTCTCCTCAGAAGGCGCTGTTACCAGCCCGATTTCTGGAGGGCCTGTGAAGGGGTGATGCAGAAGTACAAGAGAGGAGCTTTGTGCAGGTTGCTGCTGGTGATGTTCAAGGGACATCCATGGGTTTTGCTGCAGATACTGCAAGGATCAAGCCATTATACAGCTCGCAGAGTCAGCTGGCTAATGCAGGACAGAAGTCTGCCAAAGCCCTCCCTACCCTGGGAAAAGGACTGTCACTTGGTCACGTCAAAAATTCCCTGCATTCCCCATAGTGCATGGGCTCCCACTCCAAACATGCTTCTGGGCAAGGCCCAAGGCAGGAGAGAGCAATTACTCATGCTATAAGACCCCTACAGAACCCGTACAGGCTGTTGTGACCTGTTCTTAAAGCCATTTTGACTCAAGCTATTCAGATGATATCTTCTGTTGGGGGGTGGGTGAATGAGATAGAAGTTAAGACAATTTCCAGGAACACCCTGCCTTTGGGGGCTGCTGCCTGTCTTTAGAGGACATGGAGCTGTTCCCTGAAAGGAGTAACCAGAAATAACCGCAGCCTTACATGACATCTGCAGCCAAGTCTCAAACACAGATGACAAATATCTTGCCTTGAATATAATATTGGCTATTCTATTTAATAAAGGCAGCTATTACCTAATTATCAGCCAGCGGTTATACAGCACTCCCAAGTAGAGCAGAATCAGGATTTGTGGTGGGAATGGTAGCTGTCTCTTTTTTCCTACATTTTTTGCAAAATAACTCTGGGGAGGCATGCAGAGAAGCAAAGCCTCTGAAACACATTTAATTAGATAAGCTGAATCTGCAATGTAGAATTTGGAAACTGTCCAGGTTGAGGATGGATAATTCAGTAATCTGGCTGGGTGATAGCAGACTCTGCTGATTTATGTGTGAATCAACTGCTGCTTTTCTGGGCTTCCCTTTCCCCTTCAGCCCAGTAGTTCATTTGACCATCCCTTCTCCCATCTAAAGCTTCTGGGGTTTTTCACATTGCCATCCCTCTGCCCTGAAACACACACAGACGTTTGCTTTTTCAGGACCACTTTTGCAGGCGAAGAGAAATGGAGGGGCACAGATTAGTGAGACCGTTGCATTCGATGGGTAATGGGGCCATGGAGGGGAGGACCCCCCAGGTCCCCAGTCCAATGGGATTTCTGCTGTATCTTCTTCTTAACCAAGAAGCTCTCTCTTCACAGAAGGGAAGAGGGCTCTGTATATCTCCTGCTGTGGCCCTCACTGATATTTATCCCTGGAAGCAGGCTGTAGAAATAAAGAAATTAAAGAGACAAGACTACAACCTGCACAAGGGCTGAGAAGCTTCTGAAAGCAGCTCCAGGGCCAACCACAGGCGTTGAGACATTCTGAATTAGCAGCACTGTGTGTGTGTCAAAGGGCACCCTGATGAAGAAACACAGATTATCCTTCATGTTGGCAAAGTAATATCTGGGACAAGCTTGCACGATATTATCATCTAGACCTCAAGGTGTCCGTGGCCCTTGCCCAGCTAACTGCACCTGAACTGTTGACTCCTCACAGGTTGAAGTTAATTCATCTAGTCACCATCTTTTAACATTGTCTGAGAAGTGCTGGAAGTGTGCTGCATCCCCTGCATGCTCACATCTGGGGGCCAGAGACAAAACCCAAGCGGTCTGTCGAGCTGAGGGCAGCAGAGAAGAGGCAGAGCACCCAGTGAGGAGAGTGATGGCTTCTGCTGCTGGAGGGAAGGGGGAGATGGGGAGCTGTGGAGGAAACCCTTCGGTGGAGAATGGAAAGCAAAGACTCCCCAATTCTTTAAACTGCACAGCAGATTAAAAATAAGAGTCGCTGCCTGGCATTTTCTCTCTTAAGAGCAAACTGCTGGCCAGCCGCCTCGGAAGAAAACTCATCAGTTTGTTTACAGTGTCACCTGGAGCTCTAAAATAATTTTTCTGTAGCTAGAAAATATTTGGGCTTAACTGACACTGCTGCAACCCCAGGGAAAAATATGATAAGGGAGGTGGAGACAAGGCTGAAAATGCAGGAGACGTGCTGTGTGTGCACTGCAGGCTGCCGGTCCCCCGGCAGCCCGTAATCACTCCTGCCTGCCTGGCAGAGCAGGTACTCGATGTGTGCGTGCAGAATACGGCTGAGTAACACATCTGTGCTCCAGAGGACGCTTCAGCTTCATCGACCTGTGAGCAAGAATCCAGGCATGTCTTACAAATAAATAATTTTTGAATGACAGAACATGTGAAGGCTGATTTCAGAGGGCTTTGTGTGCTGGGTTGGGTTCTTATGTGTGTAATAAGGTGCAGGCAGTGACTGAAGCATTTCCTGCAGCTCCCTCCTCCTTCGTGTGAGTTCCCCGGTAGTCACTCACACATTTGCTTTCTCAGTGTAACCTGTTTTTTTGCGAGGCGTGCTGATTTTCGCCTGTTCCCCTGCCTAAGTTTTGCAAAGCTGTGAAAGCAGTCTATCTTGGAGACGTCTAACACTCAATTCCTTTTGGGTGAAAAGTTTAGGTTTCCATTTTGGGAAAACAGTTGTGGTGTAGCTCCACTGCAGAAGGACTTTTTAAAAGCCTGATGTCTGATGTCCCTTCAATTAATCCTTCTTTCCAAAAAAAGTTTATTTAATATGTCGGAGCTAGACAAAAGTGCAAATATGTCATGCACATGCAATATAAATTACCTATTCAACTCTAATAGCATTCAAGCCTTTGCTGGTACCTGGACCTATTAGCTGAGAACATTCCACATAAATCGAGCCTCTTCAAACCAGAACTGAATCCATATTTTTGGTGACAGAGCAGGGAAGGAAGCCTGTGCTTTATTATTTTTAATAACAGAACAAGAAGTAAAAGAGTTTTCTTTTTCCAGGATTCTCCAGTGAGTGTTTTTCATGACCAATATCTCTTCTTCTTTCAAGGTAAATATATTGCTCTTTTGCTGGTTGAAGTATGAAGCCAAGAGATCTATATTAATATCGTCATTTTAAGCTGAAAAAACTACCTGTACTCTAAGAAGCTAACAAGAATAGATAGCTGACCAGCATCAAGGTTTCCACGCTGGTTTGACCCTTGCTGTGTGCCTGCTGTCCAGACAATTCTTTGACTACAAAGGCAAGAGTGAAAGCGTTGCCTTTACACTGTAGATGTGCGATTCAGCTCAATCAAGTTTAGCTGTGGACACACACCGACTCCATTTCTTCTAACAAACATCTCACTGCTTGTCTCATACTTACCCACACACATATACCAGCATCTTTTCTGCAGAACAGCCGCTACCATTGCTGGTCCTGCATGCATGCATGCAACCCAAAGCAAGAAACTGATGAAGTAGTAAGCCAAACAAAATGGCATAAAATCCAGGTTCTGTAGGAATACAGTGAGATTGGAATAATCTAATTTACAGCTGTCAACCCAATTCTGGCTAATTTCAATCAAATCTGATAAACAGCGCCAGAAGTCACTGGTGGGACTGACAGAGAGGTGAACAAGCAGACAGAAGGATCCTTACAAGTCCAGGACAAAAATAAATTCAGCCAGGTACTGCTTTGTCCTTTTAGGACTCAGCTGAGAAAACGTATATCCACTCATACGCAAATCTGGAAAAGGACAGGTAAAACTTCTCTAGCAGGTGGAAAGTCATGCTGATATACTACGCTACTTCCTACTGCATGCCCAAATCTTTTCCAAAACAAACCCTCTACCTGTGCTCCTGCTTCTATGCGGGATAGATGCTTGGTTAAAGCAGTACCTTTTGCACAAAAGCCCTGTTTTCACCCCACTGAACTTACCAAGGCTTAGAGTGTCAAAAGTGCATAGAGGTACAGGCTGCCTAAGACTGTGCTATGGCCATTTCGCTCCTTTGGGACTCCTTTGAAAACGGCTGGCTGTGTTGTCCCAAATCTGGGTTCTTTACCTGGTGTGCAAGCCAACACACAGAGCAGAGGTATTTCCAAGTTTATTCCATTAATGTGCAGAAATGGGATGCTCATCCCAAAACAGGAGCACACCTTGGTTCCAGAAATCTCCACTTTTATACACTGATTATTATGTACTCAAATAATTAATATATATTCATTGTTATTCTCTTTAATGATTGGTTGAGATTTCTTCGCTTCCCATGTAAATTAGTGGGCAGGCTCTGTCTCTTTCTTCCCTTGCTCTCTTTTGAGTAAGTGGTATCATTTGGGTAGGTGGTCAACGAGTCAGTGGTTGCGATCTCCCCCAGCCAAAATTACCTTTTACCTACTTCTCCTCTGATCTTGGCAGTTCCAAGTGGTTTTCTTGGTTTGCTGACCAGGCCTACAGTTCATCGCTCTCTTGACAGGAATACCCTGCTTATCAACAACGCTACATTGTCTGGTGGTTAGTTCCTTAATTGAATCATAGAATATTAGGTAAACATTTAAATAGCGCTGGGGCAGTATAGAGGACTTGAGCAGCAGCAGGTTTCCTTGGTTGATTCAATTACGTTTTACATTTCATTTTCCTAGTTTATGTCAATTTTACTGCAACAGCTGTACGACAGAATGGTCAGAAATATAAACTGCATGGGATGTGCCACAGATGTTTTTTTCTGCTTACTCAGAGAGTGTGAATTATAAAGCAAACATTCGGGATTCTTGCAGGTCATAAAAGGTGAGCATTTATGACAAATGAAATACTATTGAATAGTTTTTTACATTTCTTAAAGCCTTCCCGCAGTCTCTTGTGCACCAATACCAGTCTAGTAGTATAAGACCCAAAATATATTTCCCACAAAGTCCAGAGGAAAATCCTTACATCACATCCAACGTCAGCGTGTAAATCAGGGCCACATGTTGTCCTAGATATCGTCAGGCACAAATGTCTCATTTACACTAAGATACTGCTCAGTGTCTCAAGGTTGCACCTCTAGCAGTGGCATATTCACTGTATTTGAATAGTTTAGCATGATTTTAGAGGAAGCACAATGCTTTTCAGGAATATCAGCAAACCCATAAAATGGTAAATCTTGTGTGGCATGAAGAGGCAGCAGTGGAATTCAGCCATCAGAGGATCATCCTGGTTACGGATGCAATCCAGATTTAAAGGACAGCCTACGAGAGACCCAAGACCAGTCATAGTGAAATTAAAAGAGAGATGTACTTCAGAGGAGTGAAGAACTTAGTTAATATCAAAAAATAACACAAATTCTATTGTGATACCATAAATAAAAGGATATTAAGAAGTTCAAAAGTTCTCTATTAAGAAGTACAAAGTTGCTGTAATCTGAGGAACCCCAAACTAACACGTGTTAATAGTAGTCAGATGGTTACTATGTGCTTCCACAACAGGATAAAATGATGTTGAAAAGTTTCCAACACTGTTTACTGATGTATTGGGATGTTGTTTAGACGGAATAATTTATTTTAAAAAGCATGCAATAGAGAGGCAGAGCTGCAAGTCAAGGTGACAATCAGCCCCCAGCTATGTGACCCTTTCTTTGGGTACCCTACCAGGACAGCCTTAAGATTACAGCCTTTCCTCACAAATTAAAGATGGACTGATGGACTGTCAGATTAGCCCTACCCCTGAGCAGATTTCCCTTTCCCTTTTATCTCCCAGCTTTCTCTGCCTTCTGCCTTTCTCCATCCGATTAGATGAATTATCAAAGCATATTTTTGTGCTGAGCAGAAAACCCCATCCCAGTGCAGCATGGATGGATTTTCAAAAGAACCTAATCTTGGTTTTGATGAGGCTTTTGATGAATGGAGAAGACAAAGCCTGCTAGTCCATGATGCCAGTCTACCAGGTACTCCAGGAGGTTAACCCGTGGGTGTTCATTGCTCTGAAAGGCCTCCAAGATTTTATTTTTTAAACTCAGGCTCCATTGTTATCACCTCTCTGTCTTCACTTCCCACCCTGCACCTTCCTGCTGCCTCCTTGACTTGAGTCTCTCCTCAATGTCTGCCACCACCACCTCGCCCCACATCTCTCCTGCTCCTGCCTGGATCTCCTGCAGTCAGGGCTGGAGCCAAGCCAAGCAGCCTTGCTGGAGTTTATCAGCTCAGGATCTGCCAGCAATAGGTCTTGGTCGCCGCCGGGACCAGCGTACCTCACCACAAAGGTGCGCCTCTGCTGTCTGAGACGATGTGGGCATTGAGGAGCCTCAATGTCACCCAAAGCCAACAGGGACCCGAGGCACCGTTCCCTCCAGCCATGCCATGCCGTGTCAGGAGCCTCTGCGCAAATTACTACGTCTACATATCGCAGCGATCTGCCTGTCAAAAATAGTAGCTTCGGTCTTGAAGTTGGTATGAGGATGATGCTGCACCCAGATTAATGAGCGCACTTGCTCTCAGCAGGGCCAATTAGCCAGGGTAGGCTGGTGGGTTAATTCAGTTCCAGAGCTGGCTGGTTTTCTAGTTGTGACCTTGTTTGCCTCTAATTTGAGTATCTTTGCATGCTCTCACACTACATCTTGAGACCTGGCAGCGTCTATGCCACTTCTGAAACGCCGCTTAGTCATTTAGTTCATATAAGCCTTGTCACACTCAGCAGAGCTATACATAAATATGTTTTAAATATCTAGGCACCAAGCACACTTCTCAGGTGGTTTCAGGAATCCAGCCCACACAGCCACTTATTGCCAACCTGAGAGTTGCTGATTGCTGCTGCATGCAAAACCCAGACTCACGCATTGTTCGATATTTCTCTCAAAAGAGTAAATCAAATTGCAGCATAAAATACAAGAATCGAATTAAAACACTAATGATCACCATACTACTAGTTCAGATGAAGAGGGGACAGCTAGAATGGGCACCAGAAAATACAAGTTCAGTGACAAGCCCCGAGAACTGCTTAGGTTTATTTGGAGAATAAAATCCTGTCTGTTTCCCTCGTTTGCTTTTGAGGGAGGAAACTAACACTTAAAAGATGCACATAAAGTCTTCAAGAAAAGAGTTTAAATGAGGCGACTGTCTTCAGATTTACTTTCAAAATAAATTCCCTTACACTGGGCTCATAGTCCCAAGGCTTGAGGCAGGGGTAGCAAAAAATTTAGTAGGCCTTTACCATAAAGACACAACCTGAGCCAAAAAAGAGTTAAAATTGTAGAAAGTCAGGAGAAAATTGCTCATTATACCTGCAGTAATCTGAATTACTGTACCATATCCGTATTTTAGTATTACCTAGTCATCAGGGTTGAAATATCTTGTTATTGCCATAATTCTCCAAGAAGCAATTGTATTACTGAAGACATTACGAAAAAACATGGAATTTTCCTGATTAGTAGGAACAATGTAGCAGGACTGAAAAAAAAGCTTTTATTCGGTATCTTGGAGGGATAGACGGAGCCAAATTTCTGAAAAATTGCCTCTTTCATCTCTCAGAAAATTGAGCCTGTAATTATATTCTAGATCTTGGTAGAGCCTTAGTTTTTTATATCATTGTTATGCACTTGTTCTTTATATGTATGTTAATGTGCCTTTTTGAAGTTTTCGTAATTTTTATGTATAGATGATTCATTTTGAGCAGCAGTAAAGGAATCTTGAAAATTTTCATCTTTTCTCCACACGTTTTTGCAAATCCGGTCACAGCTTTGCATAGACGGGAGTTTGTAACCGGGTATTTTCAAGTCGACTGTTTCTTTAGAGAAACAGTTCAGAGTTAATCTGCAGTAACCACGGAAAGCTGCAGCAACCTTCGTGCGGGAGCAAAACTGTAAGGAGACAGCGAAAACGAGCTGCCATGAAGAATAACTCTGTTAAATCGCGAATACAGATGTCACGGTTGCGCAGGGCGGGTTTTGTGGGAGGTTTGGGGGAGGCGGGGGGAAGGCAGGCAGGGTGGGGAGGTGCGATTAGCCGGGGCCCCCGGCAGGGACCGGGTTATCGCCGGCGGGGACTCCTGCCAGGTCACGGGGCACTATTTCTCTGAAGCCGACAATCTGCAGGAGTTTAGTCATAATAAAACAGGATAAAGGGTGTTTTCGTAAACACGGAAAGGACGCAGGCTCACGCTGCGAAAACAGCTGCGAAAACTGGCGGTGTGTCGGGGAGTCCGACCTTCTCGGCTTCAACTTTTAAGATATTTAATTCTTCACAGAATATTTAAACAGGAAACAGTGACCATGAGTAGAAAGTTAAGATCTGAGGCGGGCTGGGGGGGGAGTATTTTCAAGGGAATCTTGTGTTTGGGATCTTGCTTTTGCAAAATATGGTAAAAACTGAGGGAATTGAGGGCAAAAAAGGAAGTAAAATTTTTTCTCGGGCTTATTTTTCCCACAGAATGGTCAGTGAAGCAGAGATGCTCGTTTCAACTTGTGCAAATCTCCAGTTTAGGGAAATATGTGAATATCACAGAGGGGAGTTTCAGAATTAAATGTCCGGACCTCTCAGACCCAGGCCCTGCGCAAAGAAACCAAAAGGAAAACCTCGGGCACCGTTGGCACTTCCAAGATCACCCCAAGAACTGCGGTGCTTCACTCACCTTATACTCACTGTAGGGCGGCTATTTTCGTCTGCAGCTGTAACGCCGCAGCACAGTGATAACGCACTAGGAAAGTGAGTGGGGCTTCACTGTGTGGTTTCATCTGTGCTTGGGCTATCTTTCAGCTCTCGCCCCACCGGCTGCCTTGCCAGGGCTCTGGGTGGCAATGGGGCACAGCCACTTTCAAAGCTCTATTCCATACTGTGCCGATGCCTTCTTTTTTCACTTATAAAAGGGTTTCCATTTTTTAATGCCTTCGTTCCCACTCAAATTTCAGAGATTGGTCAACAGGCAAAAAAAATGGCAGGTGGGCACCTAAATGTTTAACCCAGCACCGTGTCTACCCCTCGATGACTGAGATGTTACTTGTGTACTCTTGTACCGACCAGAAAGCTTGTGCTCGCAGATCCCTTGCAGGACTGGAACCATACTTCACGAGTGAAGAACAGCTCAGCGTGCTCAGCCATGTTTGGCTTTGGCATGTTGCATATGACAAGGCCAGCTGTACTCGTAGGGGTCTGGACAGCTAATCAACCAGAAAGAGCGAGCAGCTATCTCTGGCGTCCTCCCCCGTCCCCCCGCAGAACGCATTTTTCCGGAGCCACCGATATTCTTGCAGCACAGACCTGATTTATGACCGGTGCCTCCAGGAGCTACTGCAAGGCACATACTTAATTTGATAGTAATAGTTACAGCCACACAAACTGTCAACATTTACAGAGGATCTTTCTGTAAATGACTTGTATTTACAGAAATAAATTCCATCAGTGTTTCCTATTTTCAAACATTCGAATCTGTGGATAGGAATGCTCCTGCATCTATATAAAAATCTCCTCAAGGTGCTCGTACTAAAACATTATTGAAACATGCACAAATATATATATAGATATATGCGAGAAACACAGTATGAGAATTAAAGAAATACACTAAATATATTCTAGCAGAGATATACACTAAATAAATACCTTTTTTTAAATTGCCTGTTCGGCCCATCTAACAGTCCAACAGCTTTGTTGCTCAGGCGGATGGTCCCCTCAGCTACTTTCAGCTGACATACACAAAGCTGAACTTAGCAGTTAGATAAAAAAGTTGAGCTACTTTCTGATTTCCACACGTTCAAGTACATTAAGCAATTAGCGGGAACACTTTGGGGATTAGCTTCTGCGAGCCCGGCTAGAGGGGCCTCGTGTCCCCAGCCCTGCTGGAACTGGGCACTGGTGAGCTAATACACAGGTTAAACCTGCGCAGCCCCCTGCCATTTGCTGCAAAACACACTGCACGTGGCAGTGGGCTCTCCTCTGTTAACTCCAAATGCTTTTAACATCTATAAGTTATTTGTTTGATAGAGGGCGACAAAAAAAAAGGTGAAAAGGGCTGTCCCTTTGACCCGCAGCGCAGAGCCCTGCAGCAGCGCGCAGTAGCCTCGGGTGGTTTTTATGCCCAGGATTAACAGGGATTGGGAACGACGCAGAAGCAGCATGCTGAATCAAGGGTCGGAAATCGCTTTGTGGGGCAATTTCTCCAGTAAGATTCAAAAACAATGATGATTTCCAAGCACAAAAAGACACCCTAATGCCCTAGATTCAGAATTTGTTTATTTAATCTCAATTTTTGTACAGTAAATGGTGCAGCTCAGAGCTTGTTTAGATGAGCTGACAACACTGCGTTTCATGGCACAAAGGTCTGGCTGCAAGTGAAAAAGCTATCAGAAAATTTGGGAGAAGTGAATGCAAATAAGTTTGTTAAACTGACTGCGAACAAGAGAAAAAAGAGAACTTGTTTTCAATCAGAGGCATCACGTCATGCCCTTTTTACCTTATTAGGGAAGGTAGTGAAGCATTTCTGTTTATGCTGAACTTACTCCTGCTAGTTGTGGATACAATTAGTTTCAAATGTGCATTGTTTTTAAAAACCTTTAGCTCCCAACTACATATTGAACTTTGAAGAAAAAAAGATTCTTTTGGATCCATTCTCAGTCACGTGGATCTAGCTATCTCTAAGGTCCATTCCAACTCCAACCATTCTATGATTCTATGACTTCAACCTCTGGGTTTATTTTTTCCCTCACGTTCATTTTGGCCTTATGAAGGATTCAGTATTAAGGAAAGTGAAACATTTCTTCTCCTCCAAAGTCCTCTCCTTGCGAAAGCAGCAGGCCTCTCTTTTTCCTCATCCTTGATTCTCTGTCCCTTTGGTCCATTTCTTCTCCACAGTCTTCAAGCATCATAAAAGCTGCAATTCTCTTTTCCCTAGGTTTCTAATAATTCTCTTTAACTTGTTTCTACAGCCTCTCTCCTATTCCCTTTAAGAAAATCGCCAACGCTCTACAAACTGCATAATGAATAATAATGAAGTATTTTATTGCACACTTAGCTGTAAGCACACTCATGAATTATCTAAGTTTGATTATGAATGAAGATTTACACTTAACCTTGCCACAGATATACAGACGCATTAAGAATATCAGCAATATCTGTGACAGACAGAAATGTCTCCAGGTTTTCTGTAATAAGCAAGAAAACCCTGTCTTGATTTGCTCTTCAGCAGTCTCAAGAATATGTCTGTGGAATAAAAGTTGGGTTTTTTTTTTCTCTTAGCTGAAGGACAGAGCTGCATAGTTCATCATGCCAAGCTAATGTATTTATGGTCCAAAGAACTCTCCTCACCCCCAGACTTCAGGCTTACAGTGGAATCCAAGGTATGTAATGATGATATGAACATGATATACTTTACTGTAACCTGTGCTTCAGGCAGCTGTTAATGCCAGTCTAGCTTTCTGTAGTCTGCAGCCAAAGGAAAGTTGTCTGCAGCATATGTATAGCTTCAGTCCCCGGCATATTTACTGTGAAGTCAATGGCATGCTGAAGTAGATGCCACAGAACCAAAGAGCCATTTGTTAAAATTCAAGTCTCGGATGTTAACATATATTCGGGATCATTTCTCTGCCTATGGAAGAAATTAATGTTGTCCCTGCTAAATTACTCTTGCGGTAGTGTCTAAAGTCTCGCACAAAGATCCAGAGACACATTGTACTAAGCTTTACAGACACACTGGGAAAGATGGTCCAGCTCCAGAGAGATAAAAGTCAAAGGTAGCAAAAAGGTCAAAACACATAAAAGAGAAACCAAGAAGTACAGCGGGAAGGGAAACAGAGAGATCTGCCGACTCCCCACAACTGCTGAGCAGATCTCTAACAGAAGGATTTGAACACAGTCTGTTGGCTCCTAATTTCATCTTCTATTGTACACTGCTGCTTCTGACAATCTTGATCAGGCGAGAGATGCCTTACCATTTCAATATTGCCCCAAATAATCTCTTTTTAAGTTGCTCTTGTTATGCAGACCCTTAAATTTTCAGCCCCGGTTTATGTAAGTCATATACTGCTTAGCTAACCGGGAGATCATTGTATTTTTCACCGAGTGTAAATGCTTTCAGTGGCATGCAGGTCAATAATATCCTACTCCCTGCTTAGTTTATGAACATGCAGCCCTTATGCATATGATGTAGATCCAAAAACGTGCGCAGAGAGTTTCTCTGCATCTCAGTTAGTGGTTCTGGTCCTGAACAGTCAGGGAAGGGAATCGATCAATCTTACTGCTTCTCCTTGGACTCTTCCTCTCATTGATCTGCAAAAATAGAACATGAATAATTTTTAAGCACAGATCTTCAAAAAGCTAAGTAGTGTGGAAGGATTGCTTGGTTTTATTTACATGCAACACTCCTCCTAAGACATCCTCATAGGATGTTTACTTTTGTGCAGCAGAATGACATTGTTGACTCACACTTGCTTTTTTTCTTCAAATATTTTTCTACTGAACTGCTGCTAGTAAGCAGTTCCCATTTTTTTAATTATTAACGGTAATTTATTGACATTAAATGATGTTTATCAGTACCTAAATGTACCTCAACGATTAAAATGCCAAGTGGAGTATTACCAAAGGCTTCATTAACCTCATCACATATACTTTTAGCTTTTCCCTGTACTCTTATTTATGTGCATACATTAGTGAAAGCAATGGCAACATGTATTGATTGTACTGTGGATTAGATTTTAATTATTACAGTACGTAGAACAAAGACATAACTAAGTCCATGCAATATACAACCACTGCAGGATAAATTTACCTTCTTTGCAATATTTTCTAGAAAACCCTTTTGCTGCGACCTGACAGTTTTTAATCACACTGCCACAATATAAAACTGCATTCAACATTCAAGTGCTGTACACCAAGTACATCTTCAGCGTGAAGGTCTCAAGACCTTTTTGGAGTGCAGGAGCATCACCCATGCTTACAGAGAGGTGGAGCTCAAGTATGGACCCAGCTATCACCGACATCTGAATTTCTCATCTGCAGAGCCAGCTATCAGGTGCCAGACTGAATTTTCAAGTGCACAGAGACAAGCAGGCTTTGTGTACGAGGGAAGATAAGAAGTAGGTGCAAAATTTGCAGCAGATCAATGTGGACAGCACAGACATGCTATTTATCTTCCCGGAGCTCCTTGGAATGGGCTCAAGACACCTTCAAGGGCATTTCCTCTTCTAAGAGAGAAAGTGAGCGCCTCCGCGGCTAAACTCCTTAGTGAGCTATAAAGGATTAAGCGTTAGAGGGAAACAAGAAGAGTCAAAGTTCTGTAATTGATTTTTGGCAGAGAGGAGCACTCAAAAAAGCCCACAGATTTGGTAGCAGCAGGCAAAACTGATTTCTTGGATTTAATACTTCACAGAAGTATGAAAAGGGTGTAGACAGGAAAAGATGACAGCACGACCACAGGGCAAACACAGAGAGCAGGAGCTGCCTGCGTGTTAAGAGGAAGAGAGGGAAAAGAAGGCAAAAAAGACATTAATATAAATTTTCTCTCCATAAAAGCCCTGTTTTCTACTTAACTTTTTTCCATTTTACCTTAGCCTTTGACATCGGTGAACGCTGTCTGTTCATTCTAGCAATAAACCTAACCCACAGTTTCTACATTCCACTATTTGACAAGATTTTGGAACTTTGTCATTTGATTATTTGCACATTTTTCTCTGATTATTTTCTCATTTCCACTGAAGTATTTGTCTGTGTGACATTCTGACCACTACATCCACCATAAAATACACCTTGGAGTAAACGCAACAGTGGGGTTTGCTTGCCCGAGCTTTTCTAAAACTGAAATGCAATTCCAAAAGAGGAGCTAACCTGCATGTGTAGAATCATGAGACTACTGTAGCATCCTGCAAACAGGTTTGGAGAGAGCAAAATTAAACGTTTAAGCGTGCTGATTAAGGCATTGATTCGGCAAATACTTACTCCCAGGCTTAATCCCTTTGAAAGCAGGGGGACTATTCACGGTCAGAAAAGCTGTGCCTGTGAGTAAACATTTGCCTCCCTCAGCCCTTGAAAGCGACGGCAGGCGATATTTTCCTCCCAGATGGCCAGTGCTCACTTGTTGCCAGTCCACAACTATGAAATTACATATATTGTAATGGTGAAAATTCTAATGACAGCCTGTCGTCAGTAAGTGGCTCGGTGGTGAGACGAGAGGCACTTAGTCATTCCGTGAGAGGCACACAGGAAATGCCGGGGTGAACTGTCGTAATTAGGCACACATTATTAGTATTTATTAAAACACAACTAGTTACACTGGTTGTGCCTATTCTGTAGGCAGAGCTTTTGAAAAACACTAATGCAGCCTTAGCCCTGCAATGTAGGCCTTGTTTACAACAGAAAGTTGTGCTGACCTAACTATTACTATAGTCAAAGCTGTACATCTCCCTTTTAGGAGGAGTTGTACCAGAATAGCTTATTTGGCCTTAGCAGAAGGAAAACCAGTGGCAGTGTAAAACACCTTCATACCGGTGTAAGCATGCATCCATTTAAATAGTACAATTAAACGGGCTGTAAAAATTCACACAGCTCAGATAACGTAGTTAAATTGGTACGTGATGTGTGACAAGAGCAGACTCTCTATTTCACAAATAAATGTGAATCGGTGAATCTCAGCCCTCACGCATGCGAGAAGGAGAAGAGAGAAGTGAAAATGCCCAGTGTTTAGGATAGAGCCTTTTATGCCTGAGCATCTTGTGACTTAACCAGCATTTGCAATTCAGTGAAATGCAATGTATTCATTTGGCGGCTGCCTGTAAAAGTACTTGAATCAGTCTGAACTGATTCTTTGAATAGGAACGAAGAGGGAATCACTACAGCTGGAGGGAGAGAAGCTGCTCATTTAAGAAAACAGTGAAAGGTCACAGAGGGATAAATGTTTCTGCCAACATTAATTTTACTATAATGTTGCTCTTTCTCATCTTGAAAATTGAAGGGATTTTGCCTTGTTTTTCCAGTCAGAGAAAGTAATGCATATACATGGACAAGAAACGCACCGCGTTACAGGGGAAGCTGGTTAATACTCTCTGAAGAAGGTTTTTGTTTTCCAGTGATCACTGATGAACACCACGGTGCTGGTGGAGAGACGGCAGGGCCAGGCGGCAGAGACTGGGCTTCTGCGTGGGACCCTGCCTCCGGCCTGCTGTAAAACCTCTGGCAAATCACCTTCTCTCTCTGTGTCTCAGTGTCTTCCTCTACGAAGCGAGAGGAGGTCAATTTGCAAAGCACTTTGAGAAATAACAATGACAAATGAGTGCTACATATTAGTTGGGTGAAATTGTTATTAGCTTCTATGCCTTCTTTTCTTGTGCAACAGCCACCACTAAAGGCAGAAATTTCAGCTTTGATTGCTTATTAGATAATTCACTAATTTTGGATCCAAGTCTGAATTCAGACTTCAAACGAAGCTCAAAGCTTCAAATTATTAAATGTGATTTTTTCAGTTTGAGGTATTAATTTCTTAAAAATCCATGTTACAGAAAATGCAAATTTTCATACAGAATACTTCAATAAAACGCATTTTGTTCCTATTTGTTATTTTGAATATCCAAATGGACACAATCGATCTGCTCAGCTACGTTACCTGTTTTTGAAGATTCCCCTCATTATGTATTTATAGAGAAATTGCTACAAGTAATTCCATTACCAATTGCTACCAGTAATTCCATTAGGCTGAATCAGCGAGTAACCTTGTTTCTGACACTATAACCAGATATATCACATGAAGTAGTGAGCTGAATGCATCGTGCACTGGGTGGCTGCTGAGAAGGATATACTGAAAGTTAGGAAAAGAGAAAATAATACACAAACGTGATATCTAACAAACCCAGCCAGGATCTGGAGCCCATTGTTCCTTGCTGTATCCTACTAGTAAACTTACTACAATTAAAAAGAAAAAAAAAAAGATAATAAAAATTTTGATTTCCATAGTTGCCTAGCATGTGGCACATCGTTAACGTAAAGTCTTAAATATGGAAATAAAAATATTCACATATGAAACTATTTTCAGGATCAGAACCGATATCATAGAATCATAGAATTGTATGGATTGGAAGGGACCTTTAAAAGTCATCTAGTCCAACCCCCCTGCAATGAGCAGGGACATCTTCAACTAGATCAGGTTGCTCAGAACCCCATCCTACCTGACCTTGAATGTTTCCAGGGATGGAGCATCCACCACATCTCAGGGCAACCTGTGCCAGTGTTTCACCACCCTCAGCATAAAAAAAATTATTCTTTATATCTAGTCTAAATCTTCCCTTTTTAGTTTAAAATCATTATCCCCTGTCCTGTCACTACAGGCCCTGCTAAAAAGTTTGTCCCCATCTTTCTCATAAGCCCCCTTTAAGAACTGACAGGCTGCAATAAGGTCTCCCTGGAGCCTTCTCTTCTCCAGACTGAACAACCCCAACTCTCTCAGCCTGTCCTCACAGGAGAGGTGTTTCATCCCTCTGATCATTTTTGCGGCCCTCCTCTGGACCTGCAGAGTCCATTCCTCAAATCCATATCTCTCCAATCTAGAGAGAAGGATGCTGTGGGGGACCATGTCAAAGGTCCAGACAGATGACATCTGTAGCTCTTCCCTCATCAACTGATGTTGTCACTCCATCACAAAAGGCCACTAGGTTGATCAGGCAAGACTTGTCCTTGGATATTGTCAGGTGTTTCCATATGCAAGTTCCAGGCATGTTCTGTCACTGCAAGACTGTATTTGGTCTCAGTTTTACTGCTTTAGTTCTGTAAAGATTCAAATGTAAGTAAAGTTAAACTGGAATAAAGGCAACAGAAGCTAGTCCCAGCTGCTTGTATACTAAGTGTGGGAGAATAGCTACTCTTGCTTAATTCAAATTATCCCTACTTCTGTTTTACAGTTGCCTCTGTTTTGCATATACTAGCTAAATTTATGCATATTAAGTAAATAATTTTATATTTGAAATGTTTATATTATGCTGTTTTTGTTGATATAGGACAGAAAATCTAAAATATATATTTCAATAATATTTGTCAAATTATTTCATCTACTGCATAATGAACTACTATTCTTATTTATTTATTTATTTTCTGTATTCTTGGTATAGGTAAGAAATTATCTTTACACAGCACTGAATCTTTGAATTGCAATAATACATTATTTTCTCTGAGATAGAAACTTCCTAGGTACGGAAATGTTTCATTCCTCAAGTTCCGGTAAATCTCTCCAATATTTAAAGGTATAGACTTGAATATCAGTGACCCAGGCCCCACTGGCTTTATCAATATCAATTTTACTCTGCTGTTTGCCAGGGTGCGCGTCATGAAATACATGAATACCTTTTGTTTTATTAATTGTCTTTTGGATCTCATCCCAGCATCTTCCAGCCATTCCAAGTCATGTTAGAGATGGGTTTGAATTAATTCTCCAAATTCGATGGCTCCGCAGTTCAAGGCAGTTCAGACACAGGCTCTCATGTACCCCCTTCTCTTACAAATGTCCTCCCTGTGTCCTTTAGTCTTGCCCCATGCTGTTATGTGAAAACTCTATGCAAAGTACGAATGCTTTTTAAAAAGCATTAATTTTACCCAGACTAAAAGCATTAACTTTGCCCAGATTTGTATGAAAATGATATTATAAACATGCACCTACGGATGAGAAGAACAGTCTAGGATCATTACAGGCTGTGTTCTTCCCGTTCAATTAGTTGTAAATTGTATATTTTTCTGGCCCTAACTTAGTACAACACTTTAACCTGTGATTAAATCCCAGTGAAATCAAGATCTCAGCACACATTTAAGGCTTATCCTACACTTCAGTGTTTAAAAGAGCAGCACAACAACATGCATTCCTGAAGGAATATTTATCATGGTAAACCAGTATTTCCCTATGAGGGGGACACAGTCTCCAGGCAATCCACTAAAAGAGATCTAAGAGAACATGAGACACTGAAAAAATTAATTAAATAACACTGAGACAACTTAAATATTCAACTTTTGTGAGGTCTGACGTAGTAAGTTTGGTAGCTCCACCCTTTCCATACCCTGCAGGTGACTCTTGGCATTATCTCAGTGCTCCACAACCCACACTGCCTTATCATTCACCTTCAAGAATTCAGTCAATCATCTCTTGAAACACGCATGGAAATGATGTACGCTTATACTGAGAAATGCAGAGATGTACCATTCAGCCCTCCTATCTGAAAAAAACAGTATAATTTATAGACATAAATACACATTAGCATATACATGCACATTTATGGATTTATGCTTTTACTTTTATGAAGCTGTGGAACAAACTTTGCAACACCGGTGTTTTCTTCTTCCTAGGGGAGTAAGGGATTTGTGTATATTAACCAGGTAAACATAGATTCATCTCTGTATAGCGTCTTCTCTACCATCTTGCTAAACTGAAAAACTGGCTGCATCATTGTTATTCTGTGCTTTCTAGAAGTCCACAACTGAACTGTCTGCGTGCTGGAGGTGGGAAACTATTAGAACCATATATATATGCCATACCCTATCAAAGTGTGGCCGAACTCACATGGTCCTTCCCCCAGTGCCTTTCCAGGCATTGGGGCTTACAGGATATGTTCCCTTCTGGAAAACTAAATGTACCCTGTATTGTTTAACTAATGCTTTATCTTCAGGAGCAGGTTTTCTAATACAACATAAATATAAATATTCTGCTGTGACTTCTTGTGGACTCCCTTATATTGTAGTGTACAAATGGCTTTTTTGATTATCTGATGTCATATGGAAAAGGGACCGAAAGTGAAAGAAACAACCCTTATGCAAGATGAAAGGAGTATTCATAGTGGTATGTAGTAAAACTTTCCCAAAGAGATAACTTCAATTATGAAGCTTATTTTTTTCATTGGCATTACATTAATCTCTTACTGAGACATTTAGCCACTGCAAACAGTAACTGATACTGTCTGCAAATATACACTGCTGTGGGTGTTGTGCAAACCAAATACAGCCCACAAGACAATTCCTCTCGTACCATCATTACCATCTTGTACAATCTCGGTGTGGAGATGAAAGGAAGTGACTAATTCAGGAGGTGCATGAATCTCAGCAGACGTTGCTGCTTCCACATGAAGGTGGGGTTTGCCATTGCTTGGCAAGCAGAGACTGGCATATTTGTCCAGCGGCAGCTCCAGGGTTAAAAAAGAAGAGAATGCAGGTGCATTAACCTCTGATAAACCTTCTCAGCTCCTCTGGGAATGGACTGCTGCTGCAATAAAATTATCGCAAGAGCCTGTCGTAGAGAGTTCTGCCGCTGTTGTGTGTGAGTGCAGAAACATGTTGGCACAACCTCTCTATTCCGCCCTGGGAAGGCTGAGAGCCTGGTGAGACCAGTGGAAAGATGGAGCTTCTATTCAACAGAGCAGCACCATACTCTCCACTGTGCCTATGATGATGTACTCTTGGCAGGTGATAAATCATGTCAACCTCCCTACCTGCCATAATGTTTCCATTGCAATTATATCTGTGTATGTATTTATTGTGATGTTTTATCTTGCGGGTTTTAAATATGATGTATTAAAACATGGTGCACTGTAATCCAAATGCAATGAGGCAAGTAACTGTAAAAGCCAAAATTAGGATACAGAGAACAATATATTTCAAATTAAGTGGGAACAAGATTACTTGTTAGCTGAAAATAATGAGCACCTTCAGTGCCTTATGTGCATGCAAATGATAGGTGTGCCAAAAGAATATAATATCAGCTGACATTACAAAACCTACCACCATGGAAAACAAGAGAAGTGCACTGGAGAACCTAATCATTACAGAATTAAAAGAAAATCCCCCCAAAATCAACATCACAAGCAAAGACAACTGCTGACTGAACCTGCCACTGCATAAACTCAAAACCTGGCTGCCTCCTATGAGATGTGCCTGAAGTGAACCCCTGAAATGGGATGGTGAGCCAAAAAAAGACATGCAGTTAAAACGTTCTTTGCAACTATGGGTAAAAAACAAAAAAGTAACAAATCTCAGAAGTTTGTCATCATCTCATTAACTATAGAAAGCAGAATAGTTGACGCAAACAATCACATGCTCAAAATTTGAGACCAGTCACAGAAAACGGTAAGCGCTTGTCATTGACTTTGGATGAGACCACTAACAGCAGTGAAATCAGGCAGTTATTAAATTTCAGCTGAGCTATTGCTAAGGTTTTCTTTGTAAAACAAATGGGGCAGTACTTTTAACGTACATTGGAAGTACTTCTTTTTACCACTAGCTCGTGTACCAGTTTTCAAAACTCCCTTGTCACAAATAATGACAAGCAGTAACTGTCTAGAAAAGTCAGTTAATGAGTTTGCTGAAAAGAAACTGCAGCTGAATGCCTCACTTTCACTGCACGATACATTACCAGGCAGTTGGTGGTAAATCTATGAAACAAGGAACATGAAGACTCGTATCATATATATGGTTAGCCTCATTCACAGAAGAAATACTGCACAGATGCACAGAAAATGTATCGAATCTTAAGGAGCTGAATCCAAACCATGGGAATTTATCCCCTCATTCAAAAGCCGGGTGACTGTAAGCAGGGAAGCTGCTGCCTTTACTTTTCCAAATGTGCATGTCCTGAAGTTGAGCGAGCAAGTAACACATTTCAGTTACAGCAGCCTATCTCTGCTCATTGGTCTTCCTACCAGCTTTGTAGTAGCTCCAGTCTGCATGGTGCCTAAAACCTGAGAGCACTATTCAGGTCACCTATTATCCATGGAAGAGCTTAAAATTTACTAGAGTTTCCACGTTGGACTGCAAAATCTTCTACAAAGACCCCCCCACATACTTAAAAGTATCCCAAACTGAAGTCTTAAAGCTGTAATTGAGAAAGAAGTGCCTAAACTCATCCCTAGAGAGCCCATTCCCCCACCTAGCATCCATGAATAGCACTGAATTTAGCTCAAAATCCATTTAGTACTCCCAGCTGACATTAGTACTCTTATCCCGCCTGTGGAGAGAGCTCTTCCAGAACACTGCTCTAACTAGCAGCCTAGAGAATAGCTTAGGATGAGGTCCATATCCTCCCTCCTTTTAACTCTCAGTAACTCACTCAGGAGATAGGGAGAGTATTTACATTTTGCATTACAGACTTGGGTAAACTGCATACATATAAATGGAAATAAAATTTGAATTGCAAGACTTTTAGACTTTTCATTTCAAAGGAATATCTTCAGCAACAAGATAGAGGGAGTCTGGGTCTGGTTTTATATTCTTCTTGGTTCCACCTTTCCTGTCCAAACCATAACCTCGTTGCAACAAGCGGGATGGAGAGTGGCCTGTATCCTAGGGCATTCTGCCATTTGCTCATTCCTTTGGAAAATCAGAATCAGTGGGTTCAGCTTACTCAAGACTGAAAAGGTCCTAGAAGCAGTATTTCTATCTTCCAAGGCAAACACACGAATCAGTAGATTACTGTGCACAGGGCTGCCACTGCTATGCCCTCCATCGGTAGCTGCCTTGTTCTAACGACAAAAAACATATTTTGAATTGTGAAATTATGTTTACAGTGTCATAAAACACAAGACCAAGGTATGGACTTGAACACAGCACTACATAGTACTCAACTGTTAGCACAGGCTTGGCCAATAACAACTGCCTAGCATCACCTGGTGATAGCACACGCCAAGAACCATCCCCGATAGGAAACCTGGGTGCAGCCACAGTGGATTTTGGGAATGAGGAGGGAAGAAAATGTAGTCACGTGGATGTGAAGCAGGGGCCCCTTCTGGCCCCTACTTACTCGTAAAAATATCTTGGTAGCCAGAGATACTGCTGGCAAAGGCAAATCTGCTGACTTTTCAGGTGGTTTACTGAAAACCATAGTGTTTTCTACTGATGAGCTCTAAGTACTTATCCATTTCAGCATACGGGTGTCCTGGATCAGCTGGCAGCCCTAGGCACCTGGGGCAGAGACACACTGCCTCATACAGGTGCCCTGAATCCCTTTGTACAGGGGTTTACCGTTTTTCACTGACTGCCGAAGAAATGTTGCGATAATATTTTTTGGCACAGCAATGCTTCAGTTCCAGATATGGAAATGACTTTTATGCACAACAGTGAAGCATGGAGTTTTCAGCTTGTTTCTTAAGGATATGATTTCCTACCTGAAAAACTTTGCGATGAAGTGCTGTTCAATGTACAGAAGCACATGCGTCTGTGAGAGTGTGCTCCCAGGAATAAAAAGCTGTAAAATCCAAATATTGCAAGAAGCCAGAAAGCAGTGCCCTTGGCTGCCAATTCTTATTCACCCCTGTGAATACTAACACTGACATTTAGGAAGAAAATACTTGTTCTGTGAAATAAAGTATTCTCTTATCTAATGATACTGCATTCTTATCCCTTTAACAAGTAAAGTCCAAGCAACCCATCTTACAGGATTATACTCCTATCTGTGATCTGTAGTTGTGGCCCAAACCTGGCATCTAACATTCTCCTCTGACACACCACCACTGCGTTAGTTTGGTCTTTAGTGCCTCTTCCTTGTGTGATCTGATCACAGTAGGTTCATGATTTAGCTCTATGTGGGCCTACAATCAGCCTCAGAGAAAAAAAAAATGTTGCTTTCTTGGGGGAAATGACCTCCATCTTCCCTACATCTGGAAAAGCTGACTGGGTCTAGACATTTAACCATTTCTTTATTTCACGACCTCTTCAACTGCCAAAATGTGTGGGGTTTTTAACATCAAGACAGCAATTTTCATTCAGCCAGTTAAAGCTATGCCTTCTTTTTTTTTGTCTCTGGGGAGCTGATATTGAAGTAGTATCCAACTCAAAAGACACACCACTTTTAACACAAAATCCCAGTGAAACCAGAAAACAAGCAGTTTTAACCTCAACAGAGATAGCTTTCCTGAGAGAAAACACCTTCATAATATATATACAAAATCTAAGCTGGCCTTGGAAAGTCAGACAGTTTTATTCCTTTTAATCAGTTCCAATGAGCAACTCTTCAATGAGCATCTAAATATCATTCAGTTAGAATTACAAGGCAAAATATCATGAAAGATACTTCAGAGAGCATGTCAGTGTAGTTGCAAAGTATTGAAATATTAGCTACTTCTTGACAGAAAAATACCCTTTCCTTCTCTCGTGCTGCTCATTTTTTTCTATTTCAGGCTGACAGCCCTGTAGTCAATCACACAAGCTGGAAATCTCTCCTCGGTGTAGTTACGGGTTTGGAAATGCAGGTACTAGATCTCAGCATGTATTTTGAAACAATTTTTTTCTAAGATATAAATGGTAATATTTTTGTTGGGATTCAATACCCTTTTTCAAATGCTGCTTTTGTCACAGGACTTTTTTTCCTATTCTATATGAACTCTTTATAATGGCTGCTGATACTATTCACTTAATAGTTCTTTGATATCTATGGAATTACTTATTTTTAATGGCAGCACTTCCTAGATGATCAGTTCTATCAGAAAGCAGCAACGGCCATTCTCCCTTCTGCTCCCACGCAGATGAAACAGTTCACACACTAAAAAACATACAGAATAAACATAAGTTCATTACAGCCTATAACTCATGCATACAGATTCACTTACATGCCACAGCTCTCAAAACATGTATTTCTTTTTTTTTTTCAGGCATCTGAAAACATGCACTCTTTTTGCTTTGCAGTTTTTACCATAGGATCAGATAAGAAAGCTTTTTCGATCGATCAAAACATAATGTCAAAGTGCCAGGACAATAAGTCATTAATACACAAAGGATCTTTTCTTTTACTAGGGTCTGCAGCAGAATATCAAGTTAAGAAAATGCTGATGCATTGAATGAAAAGAATAATACCTTTGATGCAATTACTTTAAGAACTCGGTACATTTTCATGTGTTTCTGTCACTTTTCATTTCCTATAGATGATTAATAAAGATGGAATTACTATTTTAGAATATTCATTCCAAAATCTGCGGCTGGATCGTCAGCTAGTATAATGCAATCCGCTCTGTTTTCAGCATTTTCACTGACTGAGAATATGGCAATATCTGAAAAAAAATATTTAGTGGAATTAGCGTGAAACAATAATTGTATTTCTGACGAATAAGGCAAGGATTGGATGCTGAGGCTGCAGGCTACTCAAGGATGGTTAATTGTATTCATGAACTATTTGTAAGACAGCAAGCTGCCAAAACCTCAGACATTTCCAACATGGTAATTCTGGAATGCTGTAGTAAATAGGAAAAAACAGATGTCATAATGTGTTTCATCTAGTTTAAAACTTAACATGTAATTAACTTAATGGCCTGACAATAGCTGATGTAGCAACAAATACAATGCAATTAAATTAGTACCTCATTATGACAACAAATTCTTCTACATATGCATTTCCAAAAAAAAAAGATCAGATTTTGAGACATTGGTATATTTTACGGTGACTAACTGTCCTTAAAATGCAATCACATGCAATACCTGCTTTGTATTTCATCACTTGTGGAAATTATTTGATTTTTCTAACA
This sequence comes from Pluvialis apricaria, assembly GCA_017639485.1. Classification (NCBI taxonomy): domain Eukaryota; kingdom Metazoa; phylum Chordata; class Aves; order Charadriiformes; family Charadriidae; genus Pluvialis; species Pluvialis apricaria. The sequence continues at coordinate 29,455,697 of CM030010.1, forward strand.
CTGTACTTTCTGTAGTCTTTTCATTACACCACGAGTGAAACCTGTTCCTTGGTTTATTGTTTCAAACGCTGTATCTAGGTACTTGGACGTTCACATTCATTATGTAGGAGAAAGCTTTCATTTTCTTTACCTTTTGTACTGCTTGGCTGTTTGTCCAAAGTGGTGTAGGCAATTACCACGGGTTTTTTTCACATCTTCTCTGAGTATTTTTATGGTAGACTTCAGGTGGTCTGTTTCATGCGCACAGCAGCATGTTGAGACAGTCTCCTGCTCATTTATTATTTTGGACTTCCCAAAGGTTTCTCAAGGTATTATTAGGGTTTCCCAATTGTTAGTGCTGCAGGATGAGAAAGGGCAAGAGTACACCCAAGCACAATAAGCTAAAAAAAAATAAAAGTAGAGTCCCCAAAGAAATACCAACACCAAGCCCAGACATTCTTATCATAGAACAGCACTGCCTGACCTGTAATTTCTGCGACAGTTTCCTATGTGCAGTTTGTCCTCAAAGAAAGCAAAAATACATGTCGAGGTTATAGTGATATAGTTGTATTAAACAGAAAATAATTTTACTTTAAATTATGTAATTGCTTTTTCAAGTGACTCAGATCTTCCACGCTCACCATGCTAGCACGTTCCTATTAAAGATACCAAAAACCTATTAGAGAGAAGTCTGAAAGGAAAAAGGTCGAACTGTGGCCAAATGCAGATCCTACTAAAATTTAATGTTCCTTTCCATTCGCTGCCATAGATGAGGCCCTTGATGCTGACAACAAAGTGGCCCTGGGATGCTGTGGGTATCTACAGCTTGCTTTTTCACTGTGCAGGGATATTATTAGGAAAGAGGGATGAGTAAAAAGGAATCTGAAACCTGATCTAGTGCTGTGGAATGCCTTTTGAATGTGTCATTTGAACCTAGTTATTACTTCTGGGAGGTGTGAACATTTTGCATGAGTCTTTGCTCAAAACCTGAAATAGACCGGGAAAAGTAGTAAAAAAGTTAGGCAAGTCTTCACGCAATTAAGCAAAGTAGTTTCAAAGAGATAATTATATACTTCTGAAGCTGTACATCAAGATATCCGATAAAACACATCATGTATCTGTGGGATGTTCCTTGTTTCACCTTACATTAAGGTCCATCCATTTTCTGGATTTTAAAAACATCTATGAATTTCTGTATATATTTAGATTCTGCACACTTAGATGATCTTTTTTATTCTTAAGCTACATTTATTCCCTCATGACTGTTGCTCTGTCTCCATTTCTAAAACGCTGAATGGGCAGATTGTTTCTAGCGAGCATTTCATATGAAGAGTTTATGAAGTGTGAACAATAGAGGACTGTCTAATGATTGGTTATCATGACTTTCAAAGTTAACTGATACAGAACCCCTGCTTAGAGAAAATCGGGGTTTTTTTTATTGCACCTAGCAGGAAATTTTAGGGAATATTATAAACTGACCAATTTTAAGGAAGCAAGACGGATGGCCGACAGTAAAATGCTTACAAGCTGTGGCTATGTAATACTGAACTGCTGTGCAACTCCTCCTTCAGTATGTTCCCTAATAGGAAAAAATATTATATGGTGAAATTGATATATTTTTTAGAAATTTATTGGTGACCCTTTCCAGCAGGGGTCAGAATGAAAAAGGGAAAGAGCGGTACTTGCTGAGGCTGACAGCTAAAAGCACAAATCCATCAGTCAGTCAGACATGCTTTAGCATTCTTTTCAACACAGATCATTTTGCCTCCATTTTCCAAACAAGTGCTGTCACCTGCAACGCACACCCACCTCGTTGCTCTCACTACGTGTAGGTTTGTCACACTGGGGCAACAAACAGAGTTCCCATAGAGAACTTCCATCTTTGATAGCGATTCAGAAAGCAAAAGCCACTGATGGGGAGTTAGCATGCTCTATCCCTACGGCTTTTGGGAGGAAAAGTTCATTAGCTGCTTCGCATGCCAAGGGACCAGCTGTCCTTCAGCACATGGAGCAGTTCTGATTGACCAGGAGGACAAGTGGGAAATAAGCTCACAGCAGTGCCAGCACAGCATATGGTCGTGTACCAGCTGTTTCTGAAATGCTTGCCAAACGGAGACCAGAATCGGGTTGGCTGTTAGGAAAATAATACCCAACAAAAACCAACACGCAAACAAAAACATCCACCATCGGGATTCCTGAGATCCAACCACAAAACCAGAACTGTCAATTTGAAATGTCACACAGCAACTACGTGAATATTCAGAATAATCCGTCATTGGCATGCATGCTCTGACTTGCTCCGTTCCGAGAACACCAAAGTTCTGAGCACTTGTCCCTTCTACAGAGCTTTCAGGGGAAAAAAAATATAGAAAGGGTGAAATAAGGTAAATGGATTCATATTAGTGATATACATTACTAATACATTGAGAACACATTCAAAGACTGAATAGAGATTGATTTAAATTGGTGCCAATTGTTATTACAGACAAATCCCAGGTGTTTTGCATTTTCCTACATTTTATTTCTACCTTGAAAAGGGGAATTCAGATTCTGAGCTCATGAACAAAAGGAGATTTGATTGCGATTGGTGCGAGTCGTGTTACAGTGTCGCTGAAATGCTTCTGATAAACCAGTGGAATGACTCAGCAGAAAACAGTCAGCAGGATTTTTCCCCCAAAGCTTTTCAGTTTCAGCTTTTCATAACAAGAAAATAACTTAAACAGTAATTAAATAGTTCAGAGACTGACGCTGTCCTGTCACAGGGTTTAAAGCACTACTTTCTCTTTAGAGTTTTCCCATCATAACGCTCCTTCAAGGTTTGGAGGAAGCCGAGCTGATTAACTCCACGTTCACATGACATCAATTACTGCCTCAGCAGCATTTAAGAGAACGAGGGTAGCTCATTTAGCTCCACAATCCTGCATATTTAACTTTGAAAAACTTAAGCTTTTGGGCTAGTCTAAATGAAATTTATGACTAAATTAGGTGCTAAGGATGTTCAAAAAAGGCGAAGCCTAGCTAAAACAAAAATAAGAGTAATGCTGCTCCTGTACCAGGAAATGAGTATATAGGCTGGGAGGCAGTGGTTACTATCTTGGCTTGCCTTCATGTGTCTTATGAGATGTACTTTTATATACGGGCTTAACCCGTCCAAAGGCCTAAACGGGACTACAACAGGGAGGTGGGTGGGGGGGAATAATCTTTTCAAAGATGAGCTTGGTTCCAGGGACCGGAGGTGTTCTTTGCACAAAAGAAACAGTGTTAGCCAATGTAGATGACATACCGCGTTGTGGAACTGTAGAAGCCGCACGCTTAGCAGCGAGTAGAAGGAAGACAACCCTGGGGATTACGCACAGACGGAAGCCCAACTTCGACATTTAACATAACGTGGACTTCTCTTAGACCCGTATGTGTTCATACATTTGAGAAATGTGAGGTGCTAGTGTACACCTGAAAAGGGCATTATTATTTTCCCAATTAAGCAGCTTAATTAGTACTTTGGTGTGTCTTGTCATATTTTCAGTCTTACCATGGCCCATTTTCACCAATCTACTATGCTAAAAATGTTGCCCTTTCATTACTCTACAGTTGTGTAAACAGTTCTGATTAAGCTGGCATTTAATCAATTGGAATAAAAATCTTCCCGGCTCCTGAGGAGCTCACTGACTAAAAGCGACTTTCAATGGCATCACTCTTCTGAAACACGACTTTCATTTCCAGACGGCCCTTCATTTGCCAGCAACATAAACTTTTATTTGCTAACCTTGCCCTCGGAGTCGCCCAGGATTTCAAAAGGACCTCACAGGACAAACACCGCCACACTCCATCATTACCCCCCATCTCCTCCCTTCGCATTCCTGCCCCGGCCCTGGGTGTTTCCCCCTCCGTGGCTACCCGGCAGCCAGCCTGCCCTCCCGAGGGGCCGCGGCCGCCTCCCGCCGGCAGCTCCCTGAGGGAGGCGAGGCGAGAGGCCGCCGCCCGCCCCCCCCACCCGGGTCACGGCCACCCCGAGGGACGACAACGACGACCGCGTCGCTCCCCGCGCCCGCCGCTGAGGCGGCCCTCGGAGGCGCTCTCCCCGCCGGCCGCCCCGGTGACTTTCAACCGCCTCGCCCGCCCCTTTTCTCCTCAGGCGCCCGGCGGGCAGCACAGCACTCTCCCGGCGGGCGGGGCCGGGCCGGGCCGCGCCGGGGCTGCACAACCAGGGCAAAGGGATACTTCCCCTCCTCTCCCCCACCCCCTTCCTGCGCGCCGGCCCGCCATGGAGCTGGCTGCGGCGGCGCCCGAGCGCTACGGGAAGGGAACGGAGGGATGTCCCCCGGCGCGGCGGGGAGCCGGGTGCGCCCCTGGCCGCCCCGCTGCGCAGCCACCCCACCCCCCCCCCCGGGGCGCCTCCCCGCAGGCCCGCCCGCGCGCCGGGGCGGCGGGATCCGGGCCGCCCTCTGGGCGGAAGGATACGGGGAGGAGCCTGCGGCGCGGTCCGCCGGGGCGCTGAGTCCTGTTGCCGGGTGACGGAGCGGCCGGCCCCCCTCCCTCCCCGTGGCGCTGGGAGCCGCCGCTGCCGCCGCCGCCGGTTTACGTAACGCCTCCCAGGGCAGGTCCCGGCTCCGTCCCGCCCGCCTCACTCGGGCACGGCAGCAGCGGGACGGAGTCCGCCGCCTCCTCCGGCTGCCAGAGGCCCCAGGGCCCCGCTCTGCGCCGCCACGGCAGGTAAATACCCGCCGCGGGCCCGGGGAGCAGAGGGAGGGGCAGGGCGGGCGGGAGGGAGGGAGAGAGGGCGGCTGCCGCCCTCCCCGTGGCAACGGGAGGACGGAGCCGGGAGCGGGCGCCCCCCCCCCCCCCCCCCCCCCCCCCCCCTTCCCCCATTCCTTCCCGCCGCTGCGCTGAGGGATGAGCGCGCTCGACCTCCGGGGAGCGCCGGGCCGGCGGCTCGGGGCCCGGCTGAGGAGGCCCGCGCCGGGCCCGCTCCCCCCCTCCCCTCTCCGCTAACAGCCCGGGAAGAGGAGGAGTTGCGGGGCCGGGCCTGGCCGGCGCTGGGAGGACGGTTTCCCGGGACGGCGCGTCCCGCTTCTGGGCTGCGCCTGCCGCAGCGCGGCGGGAGCGTGCCGGGGAGGCCGGGGGCAGGGCTGGGGGGGAGAGGTGGAGGAAGCGCGGGGACGGCAGGAGAGGGGCCGGGGAGGGGGTGACAGGGAGGCGAGGGGCCGGGCGGGGGGGCTGGCTGCAGGCCGGCGGCGAGGCAGGGCTCGGGGGCGGGGCCGGGGGCCCGGCCGGGGTGCCCCGGTCCGAGCGCCTGCCTGGGAGCGGAGCCCTCCCCGGCCCCCCTTCCCCCGCCGCTCCTCCATCCCGCCCGGCCCCTGGGGGTGCCGGCGTCAGGTGAGCGGCTTGCGCCGGCAGGGAGGCGCCGGCCCGGAGCGGGAGCCGGGGCTCCCGTGCCCTTCGGGCCGGGTCACACCCGGGAGGAGAAGGAGGAGGGAGAGGAAGGCGGCACCCGGCACCTACCCATGGTGGGTGCCGGCCTGCGCCGATGTCACCCGGCGCAGCGGACCGGGGACGCGGGAGGATGCGGCGCTTCGGGTCAGTGTAGCGAGAGCCCGAGGCGGGCAGCCCCGTGCCTGCCCAGCCTGGCCGTGCGGTGGAAGTGACAGGGCTTTCCGCACCACCCCACACCCCCCCCCTTCCCTCCCCGGGCAGCTGCCAGGCCGGGCCGGTGCGCGGGTATGGCTCACGCCGTGACCTTTCATCCTGCGCGTAATTGTACAAAGCGCCCGCAGCGGCGGCTGGCCGGATAGGAGGAGCGGGGAGACGGGGCTGGGTGCCTCGGCTTGGGGGAGGTGGAAACCACCGCTGGCGTAGCTGCGGCGTTACGGGGTCGGTCTGGTGGGACTCGCTCCCCTCTCCCCCCCCCGGCCCCCCCTGTTTCCAACAGCATTGTCCTTTAGGGGCCTATTGAAGGCAAAAGGCGGATAGAAAGGCTAGGGCTGCCGCTGCTCCAGGAGGAGGAGCTGGGCTGATGGGAGACTGATGGGAGCCGCATCCTATGGCCGCTCGGAGCTGCGCGCCGCCGGGGCGGGCCCGGTAGGGCCGCAGCCTCTCGTAGGCAATGGGCGGGGTGGGGGGGGGGGACGGACGACAAGGTTTGGCGAAGGTTACAGCTGAATGCAGAAGTGACACGAACTGACACTTCATTCCAGCAAACTCATTGCCGTCGTCTCCTCGTGTCGTCTCGATTAAAAGTATACGGTTATTAAGTCCTGTTATGAAACTTTGAGAAAAGGGAGAGTGCGGTGCTCCCCTCCCCCCCCCCCCCCCCGTTTTGTCTTTGTTTTAATTGCACATTGCAGTACCTGATACCGATCTGAAGGGTGAAAATAGTAGGATTTCCTTGTCCTTTCAAAGAAAAGGCATTCCTATATTCCAGTGTTTTCTGTACATAAGTAATTTGTGTTGTAGTTTATAGGCCCGGGATCAGAGGTCACTGTGGTACTGGTAGTTGATTTTTCTCATGCAGACCCTTTTAAATGTTTAGGTTTTTACCCTTCTGTTGCACATTGTATGTTACTTCTGTGTTCCTGGGATGAGGTGAGGCTTGCTGATCAGATTTGGGTTCTTAGCTGTCAAAAGTGAGCTCGTGATGATTCAGTAGATAATTGTGTAAAACAAACTACTTCACTGCAGTGCTTAAAACCCAAGTATTGCAGGCTTCTCACAATCCATGGGAGTCTGAAATTGACATTTTTCTTCATTGTTTAAGACAAAAATATGCCTTATAAAAGTAAATGACATGGAACTTGATTGTTACTTGACATGTAACTGTACAGATTTTATTTTGTACTAATCCTCCATCTGCTGTTTCTTGTCAGTATGGATACGCTAAAACGCTAGTGGTACAACCCCTCCCTTCCAATCAATAAAGTGTATTGCATAGGTATCAAAATCTTCTAGTTTGATCATTGAGATCTAAGAGGGGATGTAGATAACATGAATAAAATGAATAGTACACTATATATTTATAATGCTCTTAATTTCCAAAGACTAAGAATTATAGGAGAAATCCTGATTTCTACCCTTCATTGAAAGCATCAGCAATTTATATCCCTGCCATATTCTGCCTAGCAGATATTAACACACGTACAGTCACAAACTTTATCAGTCCATTTGTTTTGTGCACAGTGAGGGTAATGATTCTTTGAGACCACAGATTCGGCAAATTTGTATTGGATACATGACCCTCTAGCTTTTCTGCTCATCAGCAGGGGAATTGAGAGGAAAGGAAGGGGCAAACAGATTTGTATGGGACCCAAGAGGAAAAATTGAGGGCTTCAAACTTCTCTTGTTATCTTAATATGCTGATTTCATAGCCTGCGTTCTCCACAGCTTTTGTTGTTGTTCCTATTCGTTATTCTTCTAAGTAAGAGAAATTCCATAGGGGTAAAATGATGTCAGCATTTTCCTTTGCTCATTTGCTGTGCATTTGAGCAGGCATAGGGACAGAGGAAGATCTAGATACTGCTCATAACTTTACTATTTGTCCTTCTTGTGAATCTTGTTTCTAGGTGAATATAGGGAATGAAGAAAGCCAGGCAGTTGGTTTTAAGCTTAGCACGGGTGAATTTTCTGTGGAAATCAGAATCTGTAGAGTCAGGATAGACTTTCTGTCTACTTAGCTAGAATCCTTGCAAAATCATCTTATCAGTTCGCTGCTTCTTTAAGCTTTGCGTAAAGAAGCATACAAAATTCGTAATAATAGATGTTGAAAGTACGATGTGTTAAGTACTTCCTTTAAAGCCATCTAAATGTTAATGTGTTCAAAATAAGACATTTGAGCTGCTTTTTTTTTTTCTCCCAATCTGGGTTTTTCTCTAGTTTGTGAGAGTAAAAGGCCCTTATTTCTTGTTGTTCCATTGCAGCTTGTTTTTCTTCTAAGACATGCAGTTATAGCATAGGTTGCATACCTGACTGATGGACTGATAATGTGAAGCCCCTAAAATTGTATAATGGTAGTAATGACCAATAGCTAATAACTAAAAGTTGCAACTTACTACTATAATAAGAGGAGTAACAATGTCTGGTAAAGCAGAACGTGATGAAGACAGCAAGATTTAGAATTCCTGTAGGCTAAGAGAGGGAGCAGGAACTGTTCTACTTACCTGCACTGCTAGTGGAGCTTGGAATACAAATTATCTTTTAGAAGCTATTTAATATGCTCTGTTTATATTGGGGCAGTTTCTTCTGTATTGTGGAACAGAGATTGTAATCCTTCCTTTTAGTCCAAGAACAGTGACAGGCTGGTTAGGTAATTTGTAAATGTAATTATAGAAACGAGTTGCTGTGTCGTGTCCATCCCCCCTAACCCTGCCCTGAGAATTTTTTCCCATTAAAGTCAATTTCATGATAAAGTTGTTCAAATGAATATTGGAATGCTCAGTTGTGTTTCAGTCTTCAAACAGAAAGAAAATGGGCTGATAGGAGGGAAAATGATGTTTTTTTCATAATTTAGAAATAATTTACCAGATTTTTCTAGGCAGAAATACCTGGTAGCTGCCAGACTGTTGGAGTGTTTTGGTAGAAAAAGATCTAGATGAGCTAGTTATAATATTTTTACTAAAAAGCATCTTTTTCTGCTTTTCCTAAAAGTTGGTTGGGTGCATTTATAGTGGATGCTGAGGGATTGAATGTGTATTTTATTGGGCCATGGTGGTCGTTGGGGGCGTAGAGGGAAGTGCTGAGTGGTTTGAACATTCAGTACAAAGATTATTCTTTCATAGACTTTTTACCAGAAGTTATTTCTCTAGCTTTATTGCAAGCTACTGAATATTTTTAATTTTTAATCCGCTATTTCCTTTATAATTTCACATGCAAGTGTTTGGATTTACCTGCATAAAACTATTCATTAATTATTTCTGCATCATCTAGTTTGTGTTCATAACTTAGCTTCTGTATGTCCACTTTGGTATCTGTCTTTCCGAGAGATTTATTTCTAAGGCAGTAGTGTGGAAATTCCAATTATAAAGGATTTAAGTTCATTTTTCACAGTTGTGATGTTATATGTAATAAGATATGTAATAACCTGCTAAGTTTGTGCATACTCTGTGCTCAGGCTTGCTATAACAATTTTCATTTTTAATATAATTTGGGGAACATTTAAGTTTCTCATTTTCACTGTATTGAGGAAGAAGTTTAAAATATGCAGTCCATGCTAATTTTACTTTTGTCTGTAACTGTCTAGGACTTATTCTAGAAAGGATTGCATGTGAAAATTTATACTTTTCAAAAAACTTGTTAATAAATAAAAATAAATCTGAATAGTTTTGTGTTCTTTTTGTAACTTTTAAAAATCTTCCCCTAGTTACTGTTACATTTATATAAGGAACAAGGTGTGCTGGATAGAACTCTGGATTCGGGTTGAAGAGACCTGCACTTTTCTATCAGCTCTGTCACTGAATGAATTCAAGCAAATTCTTTCATCTGAATGTGCCCATGTTTAAGATGCTGTATGGAAAGGAGGAGCTGTTGTGCCTTTTATATGTTATTAAATTTTGTGAGTGTGGGTTTTTTGTCTTTTTTATGGTTTGATTAGTTGAACTAGTTTGGTTATAGAAGAATTCTGAAGGGAGCCGTAGTTGCATCGCAGAAGAGAGTTTGCATACATGGACCGTGGAAGAAAGTACAGAGAGGAGTAAGACTAGGGGTAGCTGAAGGCCAGAAAAAATAAACCAAGTTTTCATATGATTGTGTAGTTTTAACAACAGAACGGCAGAGTTGAGTTGCAAGATACACTCTGCAAGGTTATTCCAGGTAGTGTTAGCTCAGTCAGGGCTTAGGTTGAGATAATCTTCAACAGTAAAGTGGGAAAACGTGCTAAAACATACACAGAGTGATTAAGGAAATTATTTTGGTCATTTAGCATGTGTCATATGTGCTGTTTAAGAAAATAAAGTGTTTTATTAGCCTAAAGAAAAAAGGCTGCTTGAAGCATCGCTAATGAAGAAATCAGTAATGCGTATTGCTGCCATTGGATGAGTAATTAATTCTCACTAAATCTTTGTGACACTGTAATCTGTTATTACAAACTTGAAATAAATTTGAAGACTCTTGCTGAGTGGGAGTGCAACATTAAAACACTGCATTGAATTTAGGACACTGGAGTATCTTGAGAGAACCAGAGCCAGCTTCCAGTGATTTGTCTGATTGATAACTTTACTTCTGAAACGTCAGAAAAACTTTTACTGTTTAATGATATTTTAATTCTGCTATCTGAAGATCTTGAGCTAACGACTGTTACTAATTAGCTAAAGGTTGCTGTTGAGTGACTTCCTATTCTCCTGGTTCTGTCTTCTGGGGTAGAAGTTCACTCTACTGCTTATTTGACTATTGCACTTAAGTGACATACAATAACCTATAGGAATTCTTGTTTTATTAAAGTTTTTATAGCTGCTTTGCTGGAAGTTGTGTTGAATTGTGTGAGGTGTCACAAGGGTTTTAAAATGTTTCTGTAAGTCCAGGTACTAGTTTAATTTTCGTATTTATATAGATATTTTTTTTGCCAGCTTCTCTGAACAGGATATCTGATCAGCTGGAGAGAAACCTCACAGTTCCAGTTTTTAGCAACTTTGTTCCTGAGTTGTGAAAGAAATGCCTTGGTTAAGAGTACAGTAACTTCCTTGAGAAGAAGTAATATAATGCTGACCTGCTGTCTTTGTAAGAGGTTTTCTGGTGGTGATAGTTAAATATTTTGCATTTTAGTAAAAAAAGATTTCCAGCTGTCATTTGAAGTAGCAAACAGCAAATTTATTATTTTAAGAGCAATATTAACCTGTCCTACCTGTTATGTTTGTAAACGTTGTTTTTTTTTTTTAATAAGCAATAGCATTTTTAAGCAACATACTTAATCGGAAAAGTGGCGATATGATATGGCAACAAATATCACCACTGGTTTTATGGAAAAAGAAGAAGAAGAAGTTGTTTTCCTGATGTTCTTACAACATGAACTGAACAAACAATGGCTATGCAAATGCACTTAAGTGCTAAAATATATATTCTTTCATGTGAATTATTGCTCTTTTCAAAATTGCAGTCTCCTACTTCTGATCTCAATTTCATAAACATACAGAATTTTATTTACTAACATTTTGGATTAAGAATTAGAGTTAGTAGAAATGCAGGAGAAAAGCATTTGAAATTGTTTCCTTTGTAGGTCTGCCATATTTTCTTTGCTGCAAAGTCTGTATCTGCTCTGCTGGTTAAGACACAAAGCTTGCAAATTCAACTTATCAGGACTCTTTGCAATTACTGAGCTTCTTGTGGCTGACACATTTTGTGTGTTTTTACAGTTATTAATGTAAATGTTGTCTATATGTGACTTCCAACTGAATTTATGATAACATGGGATGGTTCTTTTTTTTTTTTTTTAAAAAAAAAAACAGTTGGAAAGATTGTATAGTTAGGCAATAGTTATATTTGTTTTTAAAACCTTCATGAGGATATTTTAAGCTTTTCAAAAAGGTAGTAATTAACTCCTTGAATTGCAGACCAAGTATAGAAAGCTTCAATAGTAAGCATTCAGAGAAGACCTTAATACAAATTAAAAAAGTTAACAAAATAAAGTAAAATGGGTAGTGTAGTCATTAACTACTTAGATGTTTATATACAGCTGGATTATTAACTTTGGAAGTATAAATAGCTGGAGAAATACCGTAGCCTTTAAATGGGCAGTGGTTATTGGATCTTTGGAATTCATAATTCATTCTGCTTTTCCCTCCCCAACTGAAAGATGCAATGTATGCCTAAGAATAGATTGTATATTAATTGAAATAAATCTTATATGGTTGCACTAAAAGAGTGGCCAATGGGCTACTTGGTGCTGCAGTAGTGTTCCAGCTGACGTGAAAAGCATTGAATATTTCATGAGGGTGGCACCACTGATGGTCGGGGGATGATTCCTTCTGATGGCTGCCTGTGCCTTGGAGGAGGCTGGCAACACTCGTTGGGGCACACTGGTGTCTGTGTCTACACACTGAGACGTTACAGAACTGGAGGCAAGTCTGTTTTAATGGATGCACACGTAACTTGGTGCTCAGACCTCCAAGCCATTACCGTCCCGCTTGGGAAGGGAGTTCAAACACAAGCAAATAGCTGTTAGTAACAGGTAGCTTGAACTGCTCTAGAAGTTGGGTAAATCAAAGACATCAGGAGGGCAGGAAGGAGAGTGATCAAAATAGTTGAGAGCATGTATCTGATCTTTCTGTTACTTAACTGCATCCTCCGTTGCATTGTTAAGCCCCACATATGTCCTAGGTGATAGAAAGGCCAGTAAACAGAGCAAGATACAAGTGGTAGAAAGCTTACAGATTTTACATGCCAAAAGTCCTGAAGACTAATGTCTCAGTGAGCTTAAAATGTGTGTGTCCTTTGTGATCTTAGTTATATTTGGGTTTGTTTTTTATTAGCTCCATTTGTTTCCTTAAACCTGAGAAAAAGTTACTGAAGTATGATGATGGTAATCAACGATGTGCGGTCTGTGGCTTGTATACATAGTAAAATATACAGTTTTTGATAAATAGTGTCCCTGTGAGGATTCTCGTGGGACTGAACTAAGACGACTAACTGTCTCCTCCTTGAAGTTACAGCTAGACAGGTGTTTCTCCCCAGGACCTCCCAGGCCCTGTAGCAGTCCATCCAGACAATCCCTGTGTGTTACAGACTTGAGGTAAATGGGAGAGAACATGTTTGTCACTGGCTTCACTCTGGTCCGCTGATAAGATCTGCAATTTTATATTGAAAAACTGACATCATACCAATGTCTTCAATGGTAAAAAGAAATGTAACAGAACAGTCTGAAACCTGGTGTCAGTGGTACTGAAATTACACTGGTGGTTGGGGAGTATTGTAAAGTATGAGCTGAGGCAACATCTACGTTCTCTAGGACTTCTGCATTAGCACACACACTTTCTCTTGGGTTCTCCATACTTTGGTGATCCATAATATTCTAGGCTAGTTACAGTGCAGCACCTGGCTCTCTCTTACCAAACTTGAAGCAAACAGTAATTTCTTTGTTATCTCCAGGCTACTGTTGTGGTGGGATTCTGTTTGTTTTGAGGCTCGATCTGCTGAGTGCAACTGTATGGGGTACAGTTGCATGGGTCAGTAGGGAATCTCTGTCAAAATATTGGAGGTACATATCATATCTGTTGAAGTACCTGGATTGGCTTCCACACTTCACGTTCCAAAGAGTAATGGTGGTCTGAAATACTTGCATCGGAATTAGCTAAAATGTAGTTTTATGTGTAAAATGCTGAAATGGGCAACCCCACTTCCTCTCTTACGCCAGATGTAGAAATTCGGTGGCAACAGGGATAATTGATCACTTACGTGTATTTTTCAAAGACTGGCCCACCAAAAATGTTTTCTGTTCCATTTGGAACAAACTGAGCCAGTTCATCCCTGCAACCACACGGTGGATGGTTTAACTATAAGGACAGAAGTGTGAGAACACCAGGAAGGGACGATGGGAGAAACAGTAGACCATCCTCTCTTCACAGTATGGAGTCACGGTGCAGTTTGTATTAGGCTAAGTAGCCTTTGAGTCAGCCACACAGGTTTCTCTGTCAAGGTGGTGCTGCTGGTATTGTTGTCTTAAAAGTCAGTTACTGCTGGTATAAAAACCATCACTTCTGTTTTTTCCAAAGTGATACTTGTGCTGGCAATAGTAATTACTTTGGATTTTGCTAGTTATATGCAGCATTGTTTTAAGTTCATTTCTTATGTGAAAAATATTTACTTAAATTCCTTGTCATTAGATTCCAATTTGTATTTTTAAACTTACAAAAAAATCACCATATTTCAAAGTTACGTGATATGTGTGTACTTTTTTCAGATAGGACTTAAAAAAAATAATTAGTTTCGTTAAAGGAGTAAAATTTATTTCAAACACCAGTTTTAAGCAAGCCTGAAATTTAGTTCAAAATCTAGTCTGGACAGTAACAAAACTAAACTGGAAAAAAAAAAAATTCTCAGGCAGTTTATGTTTGTCTTTTTTTAAGAATAGAATGGAATTATTAGGACCGTATTGGTAACTGATTAACTTTGGACAAATTCTTACTAAAATAATGTAAATGTTGCCATTGTTAATGGCAGATGGGCATTTGAAATAAGTGAAGCGGTATGCACTCCTCCAGATTCAGACAGTCTATAAATATCTTTTGATTTATTAAATCTGATCAGTGTTTGAAGGTGTTCTTAACAGTTGTAATCCCTTCTTGAAATTAATAGTGAAATTTTTGGAGATGTAATGCTTTGGGTTGGGGAGGCACAGGTTACAGATGTGCTGTACTTACACTTATGTGGTACAAATGCACAACAAACTGCGGTACCAGAAATTGTTTTATTTGTCAGGTTTTATTTTGTCAGCTATGTGCTGCATAATGAAGTGCTTGCTTTTGATTTTTTTTATGCATCTTTAATAGTGAGTCTTGACCTCCTGAAACAGTTTCCTGAATAATCCTATGAGATAACAATACTTCTGTCTTGAAGGTAAAATTTGCTTCCTAAATTATCAAGATGCCTATTGAACCATGATCTGCAAAACTTGCCAACTATTAGGGTTTATTAATTAAATTTTTAAGTCATATTACATGTAATGAAGAACCACTTTCTAGGTCTCCACTATGAAGAGATGCTTCTTACAAAAGAGTCTTGTTTATGAAGCCACTTTGAGGCCTTCTTACAGTTCCATAAAGTGATGAAATTTTGGTATTTAGTGGACATAGAAGGCTGTGACTGTTCTTCGCAGTGTTTGTAAGGTTTGCTTCTAGGTCATGCTTTTTCCTTTTTCCATCTTGCCTTTTACTTTCCCTAACTTACAAATTATACATTTTCTAGTTTATATTACCTGTTTGTTTTGAGAAAGTGGAGAGTGTTCAGATTACTGAGAATTTGGGATCTTGAATATGCAGCTGAACCCCTAGTGCAGGTGCCTCACTTGCTAATTCTGCAGTCCACTAGCAGTTGTTTCCCATAGCTCAGTTTTTGCTCTGTGACAGTGTGACAGGATTGATGTTCTGGCATCTTGTAACAAAGTTCGTATATGTTACTGATGTGCAGTCCTGTGAGTGGATCAGCTAATTGAACTCCTGTAGCTACTTTTTTTTTTTTTTTTTGAGTGGTGTTCTTGTATTATGGTAAGCATAAATGTTTTATAAGAACAGCTGTACTGGTTCAGACAAAGGCTTTGTGAAATCTGGTACTTGTCTGCAACAGCATCTGTGAGTTGTTAGGAAGGAAAAAGAACAGGGACAGTATATGTGGTACCTCTCCTGAATACTCCCTCAGCCTCACACTATTTTCAGTCTAGGGGGTTTCCTGAGTCTGATGTGGTTTGTCTAGTTGGAAACTTTAACGGGATCTCTCTTGTTCAATTTTCTTTGCAGTATAATTTTTTTATTATTATTTTGAGTCCTCAGTATCTTTTGGTGAGGAATTCCTAATACCTGTTGTGTCAAGTTTTGTGTGTAGCTCTTACTAACTTGTTGGTACTTTCTATTAGAAAAATACACTGAACAGCCAATCTTTATCGGGGGAGAAGCATGTCTTTGATATTACAGGGCCAGGGTTGTATGTTGTGTACAATATGTGTGTAGAACATTAATTCAGTGACGCAAAGATGACTTAGTTTTGTTCTGTGATTTGCTCTTTTGAGTACTGCTGGGTTTAAGCATGTAGTTTCATGAAATATCTAACATACTACTTAGGAAATAGATCCTGGGATTAATAGTCAGCTCGCAACTCATTGTTTTATGTATTAGTAGCATGAGGTTGTTATTCCTCCTCTGTCTCATTTCAAGTTTATCTGCGCTGAATTTTGTTTGCCTTTTTATTGCCCAGGTCGACTTCATAAGGTCCCTCTGCATTTTTTCGGTTATTTTGTATTCACTATCCCTGATAGCTTGCTGTTATTTGGTAGCTTAACTGTGTCGCCCATCTCATTTTCCAGGCCACTTAAGCAATGCAGGTCCTAGTGCAGAATCCTACAGAACTGGGCTGGCGACTCCCCTGGTGTCATCTTGGTTATATATCTCTGTTCTTTTTCTTTGCTAACCTAAGTAAATGAGGCTTATATGGTAGCTCTTGAATCCTTTGAGTAATTCCATTAAGCTTTTATACAGGATTATCAGCTTCAGATTTTCATTTGGATAAGTGTTATGAAAATAAGCTTGTGGATTTACAAGTAAAAAAATCCTGCAGGAACGCCCACAGACTGGTTTCTGTCCCCTCTGTTGGTTCTCTGACTTGACTGAGTTACACTAGAACCATAGCGTAAGCCCAGTCTTGTTAGACATCAGTCAATTGTGAAACATATAGCCATTACAAATGAGATTGTATCACTCCTGCACTTTTGCATAATACTTCTTAAAAAAGGAAATTCTATGTGTATCTAAAAGTTAATTCACAGAGCTGCTTTTATGCTTCTGACCACTTTTAGTGTTCCTTGCTTTGATTCCAGCCAGGTGTTTTAATTTAATCTGTGTTCCTCATGGCATGGCAATGCTTCTGAAGCTTTCTGGCATAAATTGTCTGAACTGGGATAGAGGGAGAGGTTTGGTTATAGCGTAGTCATTATCAATTTTTTTGTCTTATAGTGTTTCAGTGCCTTGGTCACGAATCAAGTCCCTGCTCTGCTGTTTATTAGCCAAATTTCTTAGATTATTGAGGAATGTCATTAAAAAAATAACAACTTCTTTTACTTCTGAATTCACATGTCTTTCAAATGCCATGTGAAATTTATTAAGGACACAGATTCTATTGTTCTCTAGACTTTAAATAGGCTTTGTTTCTGGGCTTTGACAGTGCCCTCCCCAGTGTGTTGCCCTTGGGTTTGTATGTTAAGGATTTGTTTAGATTTTTCACTGAAAGAAACAAAAGAAATGATGGTAAACTTGCTGATTCCTCCATAATATATGAGAAATTTTTTGGATTTCTGTTACCATCATATGATGTGACCATGCTTTTGATTATCAGTCTTCTAGAGGGGCCTGAAAATTGCTGAAGTGAGTATGTGATTTTAGTATATTGTTGACCAAACTTGATAACATTTTCACTTTGATTTATAGTAATTAGGATTTGCATATTTTTGCTACATGTAGTTGTCAGGGAGAGGAAGGCTTGTTTGCTTTTAATACAACCATTCTGTGAAAAAATACTACTTCTAAAAAAAACTTCGTCATGGTTAAAAAATGTGGACACTTACATCCATGTTTAAAAAAAAAATTTAAAATTAGGAATTCTATAATCTTTCTTTTTCCTCCATGGTTGAAAAATTGTCATACATTATCATTTACCACTATGGTGGGTTAAAAAAAAAAAAAACTTCTGAAAATGACAGCTGTTAATTGTAAACGATGCAATATACTGGCATATTTCACAGAATAATAGAGGAAACTGTAGAAAACAGCAGTTACTATTTAGCCATTGTGTGAGAATGTGTTTGGTCTAATTGTTAACGTATAGCAGTAGGCAGAATGAAGCACTGGAAACAGATGTTATCCCTTTTGGGAATGGAAGGAAGGAAAAAGGTAGAATCTGTAACTTTAAGCAATTGACGTCTCTGTAGTAGATGTATCAAAATGTGTAAAGATTAACTTTGAGGCTTGAGAGACTTTATTTGCAGATTATACAAATAAATAACATACTAGTTTTCAACTTCCTTCAATATGTAGATCATGTAAATTTTTTTTCCACTGAGAGTGTAGTGGATTTAAGCCTGCAGACAGTTTGCTTCCTTTTTAAGTTACCTTTTTACAATCTCCAAGAAATAGCGTGTGGACTTTAGTTTACCTGAAAGGACAATAGTAAGGGGTATGGTTTTTGCTCTCCTATTCCAATATTTTCTGTTACTCTGAGTTGATAGTAGGTATATCTTTAAGAAAGCTTGAAAGCTTGTTAAAGCATCAAGTCTACTTTTTTTTTTTTTTTTTTTTGACAAAATATGTTTGTTCAGAACCTTGCTGTGTGGATACGTAATTTTCAGAGACCTCTTGGTGCGGATAAAATACAGATGAGGTTACCTTTAATTAATTCAGTGGGTTTTGTGGTTTGGCTTTGGTCACTGTTTTCCAAGATTAGAAACAATTGGGGAAAAAAGGCCTTACTTTTATGCTCCTTAAAATAACTTCTTTTTTATATGAAAGGGAATTATGGAGGAAAAAAAGCTGTTGAAGGACCTGGAAATGTCTTGCCTGCCATGAGCTTTTGGCCCATCTACTCTTTCTGTGAATAGTCTGATAAAAACAGTTACATATGCTAGCACTTTCTTGGTGGGCTTGCATCAAGCTTCTTGAAGAGTGATTTACTTAGACCTCTCTTTTACTGCACTCTTTGGTAATCTTAGTATAATTTTACACTATCATGCTGTATTCCTGTAGACACAACTGTCACAAGAAGGCATTTGTGTGGCTCTCATTATTGTAGTTCCAAGACACTTATTTTCTTTTTTTTTTTTTAAATTATTGTATGTATTTGATATGACAATACCCACATTCCGTTTCGCATACAGGGAAGACTAGAGTTTAGTCTTCAAAAAAGGTTATTTACCATGCAAGAACAATCCTTGTTGCAGGGAGCGGACCTTAAGCGTCCCATTCATCAATCCTCCTTCCTGTTTCTTGCTCTAGATTATCTGAAGCTGTTGCTTTTCCGTAACTAGATTTCAGGAGACTAAAACTCAGTTATTGTCTTCTGCTGTCTATTTTAGGTCAAAAGAATGTTTAGTGACTATCACACTGAGTAGAATTTTGAAAAAGAGTATCTATTCTAAGATAGCGTAAGTTGTGAAATCCAAGTGTTTACACAATATTGTATTTTCATTCCTTTACAAGACACTTCATAAATTGGCTCTTTTGCCTGTAGTTGTTAAGCTGTTGACAGTTTATCTACCAGTGACCTTGTTAAGGACATTGATTATTATTACAAAAACTGAAGGCTACTTTAAATGAAAAATTCGACTAGGAAGTGGAATAAGTAGAAAGTCTTTTGAAAGAATTTGTCATATATTTTTGACTTCAGGAATTGTAAGTAATCAGTAATTTTTGCAAACTATTGATAGAGATGTATAAATTTTTATTTGGTAATTCTCATTATGTGTCCTTCCATCGTATTTTATAGCTGGAAATGGAGAATTCTTTCCAACTTGGTAGTTAAAATAACTAGCCTTGCACTAATTACTTAGGCTGTATTGTAGTCTCCCTGTTCAGATTAGCTGTGGTCATTGTGAGGATGTAGAAAGTTATTTTTAACAAGACAGTGTGAAAAAGGTTGAAAAGGGATGATGATAACATTTTCTAACAAAATCTATCTAAAATTGTGCTTCACATCTATTAGCAGAAATGTTCGCTCTTTGAATGACTTGTATTAATTTGATGTGGAAAGCCTCTCTCTAGTACTGGGATGGGAAAATACTCTGTTTGCATGAAATCTTGTTAATTCTAAAACTTAATTGAAATATTTTTAAGACTTTCTGTAAAACAAAGTACTCGATACATTTGTAAAATGAGAACTCTCAAATACTATTTCAGAATTTGGTTCAGATTTCCAGTTTTTATATCACTTATATATTTTGAAATTTAAAATAATGTTAAAATATGCAGTTGAATGCGATACTCAAAAAAGCTGGACTGTAATATTTGAACATCATAGAAATTTTGTTGTTGTCTCATTTCTTATTTCCTATGATAACCTGTCTCTCTCTTGCTGTCTCTCCCCTCTCCTCCCTGTCTAAAAAAGGCAAGACACACTTTAACTTGTCAGCCAAAATAAATCAGATTTTGTCAGCCTAGATCTCAAGAACTGAATTTCTCAAATGCCTCATGAAAATAAGTGTGAAGATAGAAGAGAGAGGCCACATTATCATCTCACGCAGGGAAAAGCTGAAGCATAAACTCAGTTCTTACTAGGTGCTAAGAATCTCAACTGTGTGTTTAAGTAAGTTTTGATTGAAGTGACTATCCAGAAGCCCTTTGTTTTGCTATATCATAAAATGGGTTGGGTTGGAAGGAACCTTTAAAGATCATCTAGTCCAACATCCCCTATCGTGGGCGGGGACATCTTCAACTAGATAGGGTGGCTCAAAGCCCTGTCCAGCCTGACCTTGAACACTTTAAACAGGTCATCCACAACTTCACTGGACAAACTGTTCCAGTGTTTCACCACCCTCATTGTAAAACGTGTCTTCCATATGTCTAATCTAAATCTACCCTCTTTCAATTTAAAACCATTGACCCTTGTCCTGTCACTACAGGCCCTCGTAAAAAGTCTGTCCCTATCTTATAAGCCTACTTTAAGTATTGAAAGGCTGCAATAAACTATCCCTGGAGCCTTCTCTTCCAGGCTGAACAACCCCAGCTCTCTCAACCTTTCTTCATAGGAGAATTGTTCCTTCCCTCTGATGATTTTTGTGGCCCTCCTCTGGATCCACTCTGACAGGTCCGTGTCTTTCTTGTACTGGGGACCCCAGGGCTGGATGCAGTACTCCAGGCAGGGTTTCACGAGAGCATAGTAGAGGGGCAGAATCTCCTCCCTTGACATGCTGGCTGTGCTTCTTTTGATGCAGCCCAGGATGTGATAGGCTTTGTAGGCTGCAAGCTCTGGCTTGTGTCCAATTTTTCATCTACCAGTATCCCCAAGTCTTTCTCTGCTGGGCTGTTCTCAATCCATTCATGCCCCAATCTGAATTGGTACTGGGGATTGCCCTGACCCAGGTGCAGAACTTTGCATTTGGCCGTGTTGAACTTAATGAGGTTTGCATGAACTCATTCCTTAAGCCTATCAAGGTCCCACTGGACAGCATCCCTTCCCTCAAGCAAACCAGTTGCGCCACTCAGCTTGGTGTCACCTGTGAACTTGCTGAGGGTGGACTCAATTCCCCTGCCTATGTCATTGATGAAGATATTTAATAGTTTTAGTCCCACCATGGACCTTAAAGGGACACCACTCATTACTGGTTTCCACTTGGACATTGAGCCATTGACTGCAGCTCTTTGGACACGGCCATCCAGACAATTCCTTATCCATCTGATAGTCTACCAATCAAATATGTATCTCGCCAATTTAGAGAGGAAGATGTTGTGTGGGACCATGCCAAAGGCCTTGCAGAAATCTAGGTAGGTGACATCTATAGCACTTCCGTTGCCCACTGATGCAGTCGCTTTTGATTGAAGTAACTCAATTTCCAGAAGCCCATTACTTTGCCATATTGGATACTCAAAACCTTCAATGAAAAATGTGATCATCTTAGCCAAAACCAAGCCTTCTCCATCCCACCTCTCATGACTGTTTTTTAAGGTATCTTTACAAACCAAAGACTACTTGGAACGTGTGTTTGCTGTCCCTCGACATTCTCTGTACGCTTTGTAAAAGAAAAGACTATGGGTAGATGGCAGACCTGCTGAATTAGAATAAATGAATTTCTTATTTGGTCACTTTCTCACTTTTTTTTCCCTCCTGATTTTCTTCCCTGTCCAATCTTTCATAATTCCCCTTTCCAGTGGAACTTTCTGTGAACACTGTCAAAAAGTTGTTGATTTCCTGAACATTCAGGCAGTTCTGCTCCATGTCTCAAAAAAGACAAATCAAGAGGGTCAGTTTTCCCAGATCTTTGAAACATGGGGTTTGGGGGGCTGGCTGGGATTGTGGTATTGATTTAAGGAGAGTGTTCGTCACATGCTGTGATGTGGAGTATCAGCAGGAGAAGGATGAAATAGATGTTTGTGTGGAATGTTGTTCTTCAACAACGAAGGAGAATATGGACTGCCTAAGAGTTTGGACTCGTGACTCTTGGTTTGGAGTATCTTGGTTGCAATATTAGACTTTTCTCGTACTTTCTGTTCTCTAATTATGTGGTGAAGCACTTCCAGGCCCTTTGCACAGTGTTTCTTCCTGCTGTTACTTGTGCTTACTTATGAGAGTCTAATACAAACATGTTACTGACAAAGATTGAATATTCTTGTGTTACCTACTTTCTCAAAATGAACTTCACCATCAGAGAAGTAAGGCAGCTTTAGCGTAGTGTAGGTTTTGTCAACTGTGTAGCAACTGATTATAATGGGTTTCTTTTTGATGACATCACAATTGACTCAGTAAAGATCTGGAATATACAGTTGTACCTGGGTGGTGATGCAAAGAAAGATTCTAAAAACTACCATCTCTTGTGTGGATGTAGGTATCCACTGTAAGGTCACGTTTCAGTTTTGTTTGGCCACAAAAGATGTGACGTGCTGTCCGCGCAAAATGCTGCCTGCAGTATATGGTTTAGAGAGTTGTATTAGGTGATGTCTCTTTTGAGTGTGTTGGTCATCTTACAGCGGGGTTGAAACAAACCATTAGGTTTTGCTTAGATCCTTTACTCTTTGTTTCCTTTCAGTGAAGGGATATTTCCTGCTAGGATTTGAGCTTTGTTTTCTCTTGCTGAGAAGCTGGAGAGGAGAGAGGAGGCCTACACAAATGCCAGATTGTCATGTGGTTGATTGGCAGACCAGTCCAAAAGTGCCTCTTTTGGCCTGGCTTCTTCTGGGTTAGAGGGTAGAATGCCTGCGTGTGTGGTGCTTCCACCTTACGCCCCTTACTTAATCGAGATTGATTTGGGATTGTGGGTGGTGTCAGTCTTAGGATGGTTTGTCTGTTTTAGGATATGCTTTAGAGTGTAAGCTTTCAGGTAAGACTGGTGTATGCTTTCTGTAAAGACAGTTAAATGTTAATTCTGGCCCTGATAAATTATGTCCTCAATTTTTTAAAGTTTTTACGAGGTCACATTTTGGATGATAAAATGCTTTATTGTCCCGAGGCAAGGCAAATATTGAAACTAAAAAAACCTCCCAAAAACCCAAGCCTGAAGATAGCAACTATTTAGTGGTAGGATTTATGAAACTCCTGGCCAGATTAATTTCATAAATTTAGTGTGTTATAATCAAGACACTTTTTTCTATTCCAGAAATGAAAATCACTGCAAAATAATAGGATTATGTTGTCTTCTAATGCTGCAAAATATACAGTCAGTCTTTATGCAAGCTAACATTTTTTTTTATCAAAGTGGGTTTTTTCAGCTGATAGTGAAAGTAATAAAATCTCGACTTTACCATAAAGCTAGGTCAAAAATATATTTCAATCAATGGATTAGTTGTGAAGTCTTTGATGAAAGAGTCTCTCTTCCTGCATTAAAAAGTACCTTTTCTAAAAGTCACCTTTAAACTTGGAATAATTCCTGTTACTCTTCAAAATGACACTGAATAGGTGTACTATATATGTGGATTAAGCAGTATGTAAATGACTGCTTTCTACATGGGGTGTTTTTTTCACTGTTTAATATTATTCATGTATGGATACATATTATCACAACTTATCATTTTTTCCTCTTTATAGGTCCTGCTGGGGACTTGCATCTGGCCTCAATGTGAAATTAAGGTAGAAAAACACATCTACATATGTGTTTGCTATTAGCATTTAGTTTATTCACTGGTCATGCCTGAAGAGTGATGTTCGTCTCTAGATGGCTAACTGCCAGGAAATATAAATGATTGTCCTAGAAGTCAAGCCTCTCTCCTATTTACTGGAGTGAAAATCACCTCCAGATATCGACGGAATATCAACTACAGAAAATGCTTCACGTTATAAGGATGCCAACCACCTAGATTCATGCGCCCTATCTGTACAGTTGTTGTGGATGGTTTGCCATCTGAAAGCTCCTCAAGCTCTTATCCAGGCCCTGTATCTGTTTCTGAAATGTCTCTGCTACATGCTTTGGGTCCAGTGCAGACCTGGCTGGGACAAGAGCTAGAGAAGTGTGGCATTGATGCCATGATTTATACTCGGTATGTCCTCAGTCTTCTGCTGCATGATAGCTATGACTACGACCTGCAGGAACAGGTATTTACATATTTTAGATGTTGTCCAGTGAAAGTGAGTTTTTGTATCAGTTATGTTTTGTGTATTATACATGGGTATGGTTCAGATGGGGAGGCGGTTGTCTTTCAGTGTGTGGGTGGAAGGGGGGTATAAACCACATGGGAATCAAATCTGATGGGTGAAGGGAGATTAATGTAGTTAGTGTGCTGTATGAGCAATTACATTAAAGAAAATTTTCACATTGTTACAATTGATATCAGAATTAACAACACTGCAATGTTCTGTATCATAAATGCAGACCTTCAGTACTCACGATTATAAGGTTAATTTAATATTGGAACATTACTAAACTAATGTAATTATTGTAAACTGTGTCAAATTGGCTTGCTTCATAGTAGTTTGTAGACTCCCCATCACTTCTCATGGATTTCATCTTGTGTTATTTTCAGTAAAGAAATAAAAAAAAACTACCACTTTTTTTTTAGTATTCAAATATTTAAAATGTATTATCGCACATACATTATTCATCTCTTCTAAAAGAATGTTAATGCTGAATCCTGATAAAAGGCATGCAAAAGAGTTGTGGAACAGCGAGTCGCTATACATGGCCCTGATTCAAAAAGGGCAGGGGAGGAAAAGTGAAGCTATGTATCAGAGAGGCCAATTGTATTACTGTTTCCATGTGCCTTTATTGCTATGGATTTTACATGTCCCTAGAACATACTTTTCAGTCCTGATTTCACCTCTTTTTCTTTTTTCTTTTTTTTTTTTTAATTTTTGATTTCTCTGCATCATCAACCTATACCAAAATACTTTTTAATAGTGGAGTTTTTTGGATACAGGACTCAGGGAAGTTTTGGTGTTTTCAACAAGGAATGAGGATGCTGCTGATCATAGACTTCATCTTATAAGGTGGCTGTGATTACAGTGGGAAGGAAGAAAGCAAATACCTCTTATTTGGTGATTTAATTATTAGTTGTTTTTTGTTGCTGTTGTTTTGGTTACACTTCACATATTGCTACCTAATTGCTTCAGAACTTTAAATTTTTTCTAGTTTACCTTTGTAAAAATCCAGCAAGAGCAGGGCAGGGTATTGTGGAATAGATGTAAATGTAGGTGAAGCAGAAAAAAAATTCATGTCAGATGCTGCCAGTTTCTGAACTCTTAGCCTCCATTACTGTGCATAAAAGCCTTCATGCTTCCATTGTGCAAAACAGAAAACTTCATGTGGAAAAGTAATTTTTGTTCAAAAGTTTAACTGGCAGCAGTGGAAGTCACTAGGAACAACCTCATGGTTAATAATAGTAATGATAATAATTAAAAAACCCCACTGTAAACACTTTTTAGAACATACCTTAACTGAACTTATTTAGGTCTTGGTCAGGCATGAATAATTGTAGTTTAGAAGGGGACAGAAGAAATTTCCAAAACCTATTTGAAAGGAGGGTGTGGGGTGAGGACAGAAAAAAAGAAACCAAGTGAAACCACACCAGAACTTGGGGAGCTTTATAGATAGCCTTGTGGCCGTGGGGAAAAATGAAACTTGTTTGTTTTCAGTCCATTTTAGAGTATTGTCATGACTGAAGTCACTACTGTGATAATTTGTAGTGTCTGAAGTGCCAAAATCAGTTTTCTTTTTATCAGGATTTGCAAGAAGCAGGGTAACTATATTATGAAAACCTCATTCAGTTTATTTCTCATTCCGATACCTTAACTGGGTGCATTGTGGGTTGATAGCGGAGCTTTACAGAATGTGTCTGTTCTTTTTCCAAGTTGATTATCTGAACCTAATGAGCCAAAGAGGGAAGAATACCGCATGCTAACAGGGTAGCCAAAACCTGTGTTGCTGAGCAGGTGCTGTAGTACAAACGTACAGGATGCCTTCTGAACGATATCAAGATTTGAAGAAGGTGGAAGTTTCTTTTCCACCTCCTCCAATTTGATCCTGCTTATAACATACTTTTATGGCATTTGTTCCCTCTACTTCAAATAACTGTTTTCTCAGTTTTGAGACCTACTATCAATTTAGTTTTGGGATGATACTCTGTAATAATGATTGGATGCATATGTTGGGAAACATACTGCTACCTAATTCCTTTCTCAAATAGCTTAATCTTGAAAGACTGCAAGTAAAAATTTCTTATATGGACAATTAAGGAAATCCTAAAACACATCTGCTTGTGCTTTTTTTTATTTATCTATTTTTATTTTACTTATTGCCTACTGGTTATTTGTATGACCTGGCATTTTAAAATTAATTTTCACTTAGTTACGTCCTTCAGAAACAAGAAAATCTGTACCCTAAAGTGTATGTTTGCACATAAGCAGTTTCAATCCAATTTTGGTGATAAGTACAACATTAAGACAAAGGGGAAAAACAAATACTAGTGTTGTTTACAAATAGAAATCAGGGAAGAGTGCAGCAATTAAACATCTAACCGAGAAATAATTTAGGAGTAAAATACTGAGAGTTGCTGAGCTCCTGTAATTCAAATTAATTCTCGTGGAAGGTTCTTAGCATCTCAGAAATTTTTTTCTCCCATACAATTCCTTTGATTCTTCAGAAAGATGACAGAATTTCCAGGGAAAAAACTGTTGTCAACAGTGGGTTTATTGCAATGATTTCTGCCCGTCTTAGAGGACAGCTGCAAAAGGGTGGAGACTCTTTCTTCACAAGGAGCCACATGGAGAAGACATGGGGCAATGGGTACAAGTTGTGCTGGGTGAAATTTCATCTCAATAAGAGAGAGATTTTTTTATTATTATTTTTTTTAATAGTAAGAACAATCATTTGCTGGAACAACCTCTTCAGGAACATGATAGAGTCCCCATTGCTGGAGGTTTTCAAGGGTGCTAGATAATCTTATCTAGGCTCCCTTTCCCTCAAATGGGTGGACCAGATGATCTTTTGAGGTCCCTTCCAACCTGGACTGTTATATGATTCTATGATTCTTTCCTTCTAGAACTCTGTTTCTGTGGGGAGTAATTAGCCATCACTTCTTCCCCAAAATACATCAATGACTTCTGTCTAGAACAGATTAAAAGGAATGTGTGGTCGCTGAACACCCAGAATGGGATTACACATATGAACAATCCATTGCAATGTGCTTTTTATGGGGGTGGTGAAGAGGACAAATTTAGGAAGTCTTAATCTTATGGGCACTGTATAAATCATCTTCATTAGAAATGCTGCAAACTGAAGTTAAGATGGTCATTAAGATCTTTCCACCTCAGAATGTTGATGACATCATTAGCACTGTTTTAGTTGCTTCAGAGAGCCTCCTTCCGTGCTTTCTTTATAGTGTTCTGGTGTCATCAACTGTAGCAGGGAAATGGAACTGTGAAGTCCTCGACTGAGGTTCTGTCAGGTAAGTACAGAAAGATTTAAAATAAAAAATGAATGAAAAAACATCCCCAACCTTACTAGGCATACCCAGCTTTTTAAGATATCAGTGTTACTGTGTTATCAGTCACCTCTGTTTACATTTAAAATAAGCGTTTCAAAAGAATATAGGAATCTTGATTGACTAGGTCTTCAGGGTTATTTTTGAGAATAAGCAGGATGTTCCCTTCTGGTTTGTTACTAATATATAATATGTGGTTTCTGGTCTTGATTCTGCTGCAGACTTCCGTGGCTTTGGTCGCTTGACCTGTCTTCCTCCAATATTATCTCTATATGGTGAGGTAGTTTGATATGTGGATAGAAGATAAAATATGTTTAAGGGTTTGGTGTGTGGCGTTGTTTCTTTTTTTTCTTCTTCTTGGTTTTGTTTTTCTTTGTTTTGTGTTTTTTTTTGTGTGCGAGTCTGGTTTTTGGGAGTCTTTTTTGTTCGTTTTTTGTTTAGTTTTTATTATTACAGTTAATTCCATGCCTTGCCCAATTAGAGTGGTCTCTGTTGGGTATCATTATATGGACGCAGGCTCAATATTGCAAAATGATAGTCATGACTTTTCAGAGAGTTGACAGGAGCTTTTTGCAAGTACTTGTGTGTGGGGCTGTGGAGGGAGGCACAGTACAGAAAACATAGGTGAGAGTAAAACCCTAATACACTGCAACCAAATTTTACTGGAATGTTTGCAGTTTTTATTGTGATTCATTGGCTTGAACTGAAATACCTATTAAAATACTAGGAAAACTGATAAGCGGGTATGTTTTACCCAGCTGTGTTCCAAAGTACTAGAGAGCTTTCAAGAAAGGAATCTTGTTGATGATAAATTGCACTGTAGTATCAAGATCTTCCAGAGCTACTATGGTTATACATACCTAGCAAGAATTACAGTAACACCTCCTAAATATACACACTTTAAATGTTTTTTAAAAAATACTCAAGTACTGAAGTTAACTTATCGTTGGCATTTATAACACAATTCTTACTCAAGCCATACTTGCTACTTTTGGAAATGAGTCTAAAAGCTGAAGATGTATAAGTTCTTAAGCAGTCCTTCATTCTTAGTGTGCAGACTTTTTTTTTTTTTTATTTACCCACCCCCCCTTTTTTTTTTTTTTGGCAATGATATTGCTGGTGGGAGTGTTTAAGAGGGCAGAAGGGAAGAGGCTCCTTGGGATTTTTCCCCAGCATTGACTGATGGAGGAGAGAATAAAAAGACAATACAAATTGGGTTTGCACATTTTCCTTGATTACTGTGACACAGCAGCACGTTCATAGAAATAGTTTGGATTTTTTGTGGCTAGTTAGTTTAGGTCTGTCATATCAGAAGACAAGTAAGGACTTCAGTAGTAGATTTGCCTTATTTTTTTTCTAGAAACAAAGGTGTTTCTTGCTTACAAATTTTATAGAGAACACAATTCTCAAATTGATTTGCACACAAATTAGATGTCTACGTGGTCAAAATTACTAAAGGAATCTGTTGAACCATGTTATATAACATATTATTTAGGTGTGTTAGGTTTTTTGTTTGTTTTGTTTTTGTTTTTTTAAGATTTGAGGCCTATCAATGGTCTCTGTTCAAAATGTTTGGAAACCGCTGGTATTTTGTTCTGAGGTAGATGAGCTTTTAGATGCTTTTGGTCTGCTAAGGAAAACCTTATAAAATTGGTATGGATTTAAAGACTGTGTGATGGTAACTACAGTGCAGAGTGTTTCTGTTCAGCATATATGCTTTCATCATTTGCATTTTATTACTGATGTTTTGTATTTTGGAATAAAGGGTAAATTAAGGAGAAAACCCCATGAAATTACTGACAAATCTTTAACTTGTGGAGACCCACAGAATTGCTGTTGGGGGAGATTTGAACATCGTGAGACAGCCTTTTGACTTCAGACTAGACTGGTTTTTAATCAGAATGCCTTGCTCTTAGTTTCCTAATGTTAAATCAACTAGGTGCTTTTAAGATTTCTGATTGTCATTTAAATGTTAATTAAAAGTATATTTGTAGATACATGTGTTCACAAACCAGTTTATGAGACAGTAAATATTGCGTTAAGATAGTATAATCTGTGGGAAGCGGAAGGCATTGCCCTAAAATATATTTTGTGTGAAACGTTATTTCATTGATCTTTATTTGTACAGTGTTAAAATCAGTGTTCTGTGTTTTATCTTTTATATAATATTTGTAAGTATAGCTGTTCCCGAGTATAACAAGTTCTTTTTTTTGCCTGCAGACTGTTCTCCCTTTTGAAGGGATGGAGCCTCTATTAAAAAAAAAAAAAAAAAAAAAAAGCCAAAAAAACCCGCAAAAAACAAACCCGACAGCTAGACACTCTGCCAGATAAAGGCTTTGTTTGTAAGCCTTTGGTCATGCAGCATGAAGGTCTAAATGCATTTGTTATGCATACTTTCCATATCAAGTGTCTTCTGTTGCTTTTGATCTACTTCTTTCAACTCATTTTTGGAAGCTGACATTTTTTTCTGACCCTCAAAAAAGTAAAAATCCTAAAAATATTTCTTAAAAATACAATATTTTCCTGGCTCTGAGAATTAAGTAGCTGTTGTAATGCAAACTGTGTTCTTCTGTGACCAGCATCGGATTTTTTTCCTTTTGATTTTTCAGTTTATAAGAGGGAGTGTTTCATTCTGGAAGACTAATTATTTGTAGACTGATTTGAAATAGTTCTATTCAGGTAATCTTTTACATGGAGGGATAGAAAATATCTTCAGAATGATGCTACACTTCTGCTGACTCTCTGATCATAGTTTTTATTCTTGCTTTTTCATCATTAGCCACATACATATTTAAAGCCCAAAAGGTAGTTTTCTTTTTTATATTAGAAGAGAGCAGCAGAACAGTGGAAAAGAGACCTCAGCCCACATAGGATAAATTTTAGGTCTTTACTCAGTGTTTTTTTTCTCTGTAAATGCTTTTGGCCTATCACACTGAACTAGGATGGAGATATCATTGCCAGCTCTTGTGCGTTTGGCTAGCGTGTGCGGGTAACACGGAACGCTTTTTGCTGACAGCACTTGTGACGCACCTGCTAGGTTCCAAGATCCAGTCGTACGCGAGGCATTTATTCTGCCTGCCATCCCAGGTTAACCCAGTAGAGGGACCTGATGTTTAGATTTATATTCTAGTAATGGATGTTTAGTTTTTCATATGTATATCATAGGGGGAAGAGGATGTGTTTGATTGTGTTTTGTTTTGAAGTGAAAATCTCATCCATAACCTAAAGACGGGAGGAGAAATGAGGATTTGGTTCTCTGTACTATGCTAAACCTGTATTAAATGTTAATTTTGCTGGTATGCCTATTTAACAGAAGGTGACAATGCGGCTTCTAGTATAATTACAACTGCTCTTTTGTCATCCCTAAGAACCTAGTTTTTTTAAAGGCATTAAAATATGCACAGTATAGTTCAGTTATAGTAGGGTAATGCTGTATGAGTGCTGCACACGTGTCATTAAGTTTCAAAGTCCACCAGCAACATGTAGAAGTAAATGTCTTGAATGCAAAAACATTTTCAGTTTAGTTTGTGTTGCTGCTTATTAAGCTGTGCAATATTCCTGTAGGAACAATTTTAAAAAATTTTCTGACTTCAGTTTTTTAATCATCACCCAAACTAAGTATGTAAAATTCAAGTTGTGAAAATTTGTGTATGAAGAAAAGAATAGTTAGGTGGGCAAGGGAGCTGTGAGACCAAGACTTTTGCCTATACTTTCTTTTTTATGTGATTAACTTGAAGTCCTTGGAGTATTCAAATGCATACATGTTTGCAGCGTTGGGAGTAAAAACCTTCTCTTTCTCATACATAAACATGTAAACTGAAGAAAGACCACTTTTATCATATTTAAGAAACAGTACTATATCCTCAAGTTAATATGCCCATAAAGCTTATTTATTAATAGAAAATAGTTTAACTTTTTTAAAAGCTCAGACAACCAAGTTAAAAAGTTCATAGAGGAAAACTTAGCTGTGCTTCCCTTCCCCTGCCTCCCCTTTCAGGAGTGATTAGGTGAGGACTATATAACTCACACTGTCATATTTCAACTTCAGAAAAGACATCTTTTGTATACAATATTAACTTGGTGAGAAAAATTGCGGGGATGTGGATTCCTGTTCAGTTAAGCAGTGGAAGATGACTGAAATGGCATTACTGTAAAGACATGTGCCTCAGAGAACTCCCAGATATCCTCTCTGAACAGCTGTGTGTGCAGCAGGGTAGGGCCTCTGAATTTTGGTCTCAGAGCAGACTTGTGATTCCCCCAGCGTGACGGGCTTTGTCCTGTGAAAGCACCTGTAGTTGGTTTGTGCGGATCAGCTGCACCTATAGTTGTTTTGGAGGTGCTGAAGTCATTTCAGTTGGATTCCTCAAGTGCTCTCGGTACAAGAGCTTCCAGCCAAAGGTCATGTAACAGTTCTGACCAATGCAACTCAAGTTCGTACTGGTGCAGCGTCTCTGTGGGACTTACCCTTTTTTAATTTTATTTTATTTTTTTTGAAATTAGTTACTTTTTAGTTGGCATTTGACTTAATATGAGAACTGCTCTGTTCTCTATTTCTGTCTTGGTTACTGTCAGAAGTGGGGTAGATTTGGAGTATTGTGGACTATGCATTTGTATTCTTCATTCCATTTTAGGGATGGCAATTGTGGTGGCAGGGATTGGAGCTCAGCAGTAAGCTTTCAGGGTCACTGTATCTGTGCAAATTGTACAGGTTTCAGGGTAGTCAGCTTCAGCTGATAGTGAAAAAGAAAAGCATTTGTTCTCAAGGACTATGGTTATCT
The DNA here is from genome assembly GCA_017639485.1 of Pluvialis apricaria. Classification (NCBI taxonomy): domain Eukaryota; kingdom Metazoa; phylum Chordata; class Aves; order Charadriiformes; family Charadriidae; genus Pluvialis; species Pluvialis apricaria. The sequence goes on from CM030010.1 coordinate 29,487,744, forward strand.
GAGAAATTTTTCTTTCAGACTGTCTTCTGCCTTTGTTCTGGTGTGAATGATCATGTTGAAACGCTGATTCCTTTGCAAACATGTCTGTGCCAATATGCGAAACATCCATGTCAGGACATCCAACTTACCTAGGCTCTGTGGTGCCTCTCTTATGTACTATCCTATTGAAGTAGGCACATCAGTGTAATACAGTTAAAATGTTATCATTAGCTTCTGCTCTGAGTAATCAAAGCCATCTTTTAGTTATGGTGTCTCTCTCATAGTCATGCAAAAACAATAACAGAATCACTTTTTTATTGTTAAGTTATGACTACTAATGTGTTCTCACAAAGGCTTACATAATGCAAAGCAGAGATATAAGCTCAAGTGCCAGGCTGGTTAGTCCTTTGAAGAGTCAGGATTTATTTGCAGCCATCTCTGTGTGGATACAATTGTACTGTTGCGGATTCTGGGGCTAGCTGAGATACCTCTTCAGTATGCTTTGTACAGTAGACCATTGCGTGACAGTATGCTCACCACGTGTCTCCAAGCATAGGTGTGCACTGCCTACGTTCTCTGAAATCAGATTATTACAGTTGTCTGTGATGCTTGCTACACAACTTTATTCCAAGTCCAAGAAAGCAACCATAAATGCTGTGAAATAACTTCTCCAGTCATAACATGTCCCTTTCGGGTATCTGGACTCTAGTGGCAGTTTCTGTTGCGTTCTTGGCTTTGTTTTCTGCCATGTAGGTGAGACATCCAGTAAAATGATGACTTTATAGCTGTAGCTATAGCCTTGCTAAATTTTCTTCTTTTTTGCTTTTACTGTAATGGGAGTACTCTAAAGGCAGCCTGTTCAACAAACATAGGATTTCAACAGATGCAGTATTTGCATGTTCTCTCGCTCTTGGGAGTGGGTGTGATCAAATTTCTTCTGCTTGGTTTCAGCCTAGAGTAACTTCTAATTAGCGAACAACACATAGACTGCCCTTTCCAGTTGGTAGGATTATAAGCAAGAGTTTATAATTGACAGAAACTCGGTTTACAGGATTTTATACTCAGATTGATTGGTTTTGATAGGTAAAGTTCTTCCCTGCCTGCAAGGAGTGGAATCATCAATCCCGAATGCCTTGAGGACCTTGAAGTCATAGCAGTGCCTGATGTGGTCTGATTTATTATCAGCTGTTCTGTTACAATCCAACTGCATAGGATTGTAATGTTCCACTTACAGAAGCTGGGAAAGAGGTGACTGCAGCGGCTAGATGGTCTAGCCTAAGATGTCTAAGATGAGTTCTTTCCTGGCGATACCTGGATTTGGAGTAATTATCTAACACTAAAGAATGTTTTCCAGTCCTCTTCATTCTGTGGTAGCATGGCTTTTGACCTGGAGAAAACTTGTGCTGTTCTCTGAAAGTGTACTTACCTGCTCTTTCTCTGCTGAACCTCTTGTTGCGTGTCTTTTGGAGAATACAAGCTGAGCTTGTGCCACTGCTCTCATATTTTCTTCTGAATTGTCTTGCATATGTATTATCTCATTATCTTTGTCTCAGTCTGAGGCAGCCTGCGAGGAACGTCTGAGCCGATCCTAGCCCATTAGACCTTTCTCAATAATTATAGTGAGATGCAATGTCTCTTAAAATTGTCGCAAAAGCAATTATGAAAAGGTATATGGCTCTACGCAATCCATGAGAGTTCTTCCTGAATCGCAGTTTAGGGGAAGTATTTTTTCAGGGAAGGTCACTGAAGGTATTTATAGTCTGCTTCCTGAATAATCTTAAAGGTGAAATACATGTGTAATCTGTGGCCGTTTTCCCCAAATTCTCCACTATGAGATCCCGCTAGAGTTAGTGAGCACCTATTCCGTTTTGGATATAGTTTGTAGCTATTTTCTTCTGTTCCTTGCCTATCCAAACATCTCGAGTTGATTTTTGGAGTTCTTTGAATAAGTTTTTGGAAAAGCTTTTTTGCAGTGCACAATGGTTCCTACCTGTCTACGCAAACATTGCATTTAATTAAACATCAATGGTGTAAAAACTGTTGATGCCAGAAGAGACCAGGACTGCTGGACTACCTGGGTTTTCATTATGTCAGGTTATGTAGTCTTTGTTTTAATTTATTGACTACAAACCTTGACAGCAGTCACTGACTTAAGATACACTGATGATAGACTTTAGCAGGGAAATTTTGTGGACTGCATGTTGATATTCAGGAATTATTTTGGGTGTGTTTGTAGAGAGAGAGAACGTGCATGCTTTTGGAGAGTGCTGCTGCCTTGAGTCGAGACTATTCTGCCTCATAGTCAGAGTAAAGATCAGCAAATTCTGTAGTTCTATCAAAACATTTTGGGGTTTGTGGTGTCTTGTACAACCCATGACCTCAGTGTAGCAGTTGTTTTGGGTGATCTGTCTTTTCCTGGTTTTGAGCTTCTTTCTAAGGAATGATGGCATACGCGTTCACTCTGTCCATATAAGCATTCATTCTGTTTTTCCTTTTGGCCTGTCCAGTAATTTGATGATCTATTTTAATAGCATTTGAGCATCTTGAAAAAAAGTTTTGTAGGAAAGATTTCTCCTACAGCTTGGTAGAGGAGTCTGCAGACTAATGCCCTAGTTTGGAACAAGCAGATAAAACTTAATCTTTATGTACTGCACTGGGCAGGAACTGGCCAGCCATTTAGTAGATATACAACTCCAAACTATTCATGGCAAAAATGCCTATCAACTGTTCTGCTGAGTCTTTGGCAAATGTTTGCCCCCTTTAAAAAAACTGTGGGTAATTTTTTTCCCTTCCCTTGGAGATGCCTCTTAATCTATTAACTGAGAATTATAAGAAGGAAGAATTGTTCACATATATTACTCAATCTTGCAGGACTCTGCTTGCATACCTTAACAATTTTGGGAATTCTTTTTCACATCAGATGATTTTCTCTGGATGTTTGGGCTACTTGTTTTGATGGTATTCTTTGGGTTGGATTCTTAAAGGGAATGACTCTCTGTGTGTGATTATTTTGTATTTGAGAAATTATGACATTGAATGCTGCTTATTTTTGTATGAACTTGTTACTAGAACTTCCTTGTTGAAGCAGTATGTTTTGGCTGGCCAGCAATAACTTTTATGAGAGCAAGAAATGCCAGGCTGGTAATATGCTTGAATAGCAACTGGTTTGTGCTGAAATTAAAATGCCCAAAATGAGGAGTTCTTTAAAATTCTCTGATTCAGATATTTTTTTAACTCACTATTTTCTTCTCAAAGAGAGTGAAAATTCTTGCCCTTAAGTCTCTCATATAATTCAAAATAGAAATGCCAACCACATAGATAATTATGGCTGTTCAGTAGCTTTTCTGAAAATTGGATATACACTATATTTGTTCATCTTATTGTGTATCTAATCAATCTGTAGTGTATTTACACAGGGAGAATCTTAGGGAATTAGTTTCCCTGAACTTACTTTACAAAAATAAATCTTTTTAAAACATGTTTTTCTGCTGATTTGATTTCCCCATTTGGGGAGTGTGTTGATCAGGTTATTAAATCTGATTCCTTTCCTGGGTGTTCTGCTGATAAGGCAAAATTTAAGTCTGTTTACTTTCCTGAATAGAAACTGGGACTTTGAGTCATCTAATGTTTCTACATCAGTGAACTTGACTCCAGCTTTTATGAAGTATGGGTAGTTCCTGCAAGATTCTTGAAGTATGTTTTAACACTGATTTTCTGTTTATGTAGACTATGAGCTTCCAAACAATTTCCTTCGGTCTTATCACAAGGTGTCACATTTTTTCTCTTATTGAGGAGATATTTCTCTATTGTCTTTACAACAAATGAAAGCAAGAAGAATCAGTACCTACCTTGATTTTCTTTTGCTTCTCCAGTTTCTTAGTAGTGTAGAGGGAAGCACTGGAATTGCTGCTTTTGAGCAGGAGAATCAATTTAGAAATCTCTTTCTAAAATTTACGCCTGTATATTAATTCAGGGCTGAATTAAACAGTCCAAATACTGGATTTCTTGAGGCCTTAGCATAAAGAATACAGATACTTTACTAACATTTCTTTAGCCACATTTATGGTTCTTAAGTTATTCTTGTAATGAAACTTTGCACTTTCAGTCTCTTTACAATTAAAAATCTCTAATATGAAATTATCTAGTTATTTAGTAGGTAGGTACAGTAGGACTCTGACGAATAGATGTTTAAACAGCAGTTTAGATATTCAAACTTGAATTCATCCAATGGCCAGATGGCCTCGGCTTCCTGTTGATATTTATTTGAGATTAGGTAGTTGTCCCTTAAAAATTAAATTAGTGGTAGTCTGTTTTAAATATTAGAATTTTGTAAGCCAAGCTGAAGTTTTTCTGCTGTGTGTATGCACACTTTTTAAATCTGTACGTTTGGGGCGGCATTGCTTTTATGAAACGTTCAGTGATCACTGAATAGAACTGTGAAAACTCAAAGTTATGGTAGAGCTCTTGCATTAAAACAAGCGTTGTCATATGATCTGTAGTTCTGTTAGGAAACAAAGGTAAAGGAAAGTGTCTAGTAGCGGAAGAGAACAGAAGTCCTTAGTGATTCTTTCCATGTGAAGTAACTAGTTTACTTGCCTTCGTGCATATAGAATGTTTTGTTGAAGTGCTTTCTTTCCTGTTTGTCATGGACTTAATATTTTCCATCCTAAAGGGTAAACCTACTAACAGGCTCCTCACCACTGGAGACAAAGTTTAAAAAAAAAAAAAAAAAAGATTAATTTAAACCGTTTGAAACTACTGGATTGTCTTCTTTTTTTAATAAATTCAGTCATAAAAGCAGAATTCCACTTGGTTTGTGTGTCACACCTTGAGTTCGACAAACTCTCTAGGAAATTTTCTAGTTTCTTAGCTGTAATCCTTTTTTTCTTTTTTTTTTTTTTTGTGGTTCTAATAGATCGTAACACAAGAACTATGTGTGAGGACTTTTTTTCTTTACTGTTCTCTAGTGGTTTATGGGGGTGGTGTTTGATTTGTGTACAGAAAGTGCAAAGTCCTCAATAAATTTAGGGTATATCAAATACATATATAGTGCTGATAAATATTGTCATTTACATGAGGATTTTAAACTTCAAAATTTTATGTGGAATAGCTGTAATCCATGGTGTTTGCTAATCTTGTAAAATCTGAGGCTAAAAAATTAGTTGGTTTGTCCAGGAAAAAAAATTCAAAACCTCAAAGTTTTCAACATTTTTTTTCCCTATAAAACTTAAAATGACTGTGTGAAGCCCTGGCAGCCAGGTGTGACTGAAAACCATATGCTGAGAAACAAATTCAGAAACAAATATTCTGTGTATCATCTAAAGGGGTAGAAAGGAGGAGTGGATTCTACTGAAGCTCTGTCCTCAATGGCTGCACCCTACGAGATGAGTTGTGTTGTTCCCAGAGCGCACAAACAATGTGCTCATTCTGGAAGGAGGGCTGAGTCTGTGATACACACAGCTCTGTGGTGGGTGCCTGAGAGAGAATTCCATTTAGCCTCCCTTCCCCCTGTTTAAAAAATCAGGTATTTGTTGCAAGGATTAAATTTTTCAAAATTGAAGTGTCAAAGTTTGTAGACAAGGACAGATATCTTCCGTATTATGTGTGTGGAGAACTGAATGAAATGCTTAATAAATTTCGATAAGCATAAAGGTTCTTACTGCTTGCTGACAGACTGCTGGCATATATGGCTAGCAAAGCTACTCTTGCAGAGGTTCGTTTTAATGTACCAGTACAAAGCAAAGCTTTGTTGGCGTAGATAAAACAAAGTACTTCAATATGTAGCATTTTGATAATGTTTTCCTAGTGTAGATGTTGCCTCAATCAACTTTCCACCTAAAAGCAGAATAAATGAAGTTAACCCAGTGCATGTTTGCTGCTGTGCCTGGATTTTCATTTTGAGTAGTGTATTGCAAGCGGGTATGTATTTCTTCATTCATAATTGTGCCCATGTGGATGAGCAGGACAGGCTTTGGAAGTTGGTGGGGAGTAGGTGGGTCTCATCAGTTTGTATACTTTCACGTAAATACTGGGAAGAGTTAGAGGGCTCTACAGCCTCATTGTGTATAAAGAAATACATAAACTACAATTTCAGAAAAGACTTAGGTATTTATTTTAAAAGAATCGAGTGTAGATATGCACAGTCTATTGAACCTATTTTCTGATAATTTTATTTTTCTTATTTTTTTCTATTATTTCTTACTGTTAGTCCTTCTAAGAACAGTAGCCTGTTCAAATTTCTTGCTTTAAATGAAACACTGGCATTTTGTACAAGTATAAGGAAAAACGGAGTGACTGGTAGCTTTTTGTTCTTTCAGAACTAAACCCACTTCTCCAGTTTTGGTGATCAAATAAGACTTTAAGAAATAAATTAAATTGCTCTACTCTTTCCTGAATGAGTGGGTCATGTACAATCATGAACAGCAGCCATTTCAATGGCTGCTTCTGAAGGTGATTGGTCCCTCTCCATCCCCCTTTTTCCCTTTTTATTCTGTGATTGTTCTGTGCTTTTTCCTTTCCTATTCTGTGATTGCACAGAGACAGCTAGGTTCACTGACAACTTGGTTTTCATTTTGAAGCCACAGCGAACTGAGAGTTGTTTTAAATGAGGGTAAGCCTTAGCCTGGATTTCATTAGAAGCAGTGACAGATACGTTGAAAAGGTTGAAAAAGGGATGTTGAAAAGCATCAGGTGTTCATGGATCTCTCTGAAGAAGATGATTTAGACCAGCATACATTAAAAAATGTTAAAGATTATGTTTGTGGTAGCCAAAATATTTCTTTAATGAGATGAGCGCAGGAAATCACATATATTTGTGTGAATGGACAGCGAAGAATAAGAAAGTCTGATAATAAATTTTGTGAATTCTGAAAAGCGATATAAAACAGATGCTACATTTCTTCAGATGATTACATGTAATGCAATAGCATTCTTCTTTGATTTTATTGTTCTTAATTAAATGTTCTTTCATGTATGGGAACCCAGTTCCCCCCCCTCCCCTGCCCATTCCCCTGGCAGTGTCTAATTTAAGCTGAAACTAGTTGAGGTTCGTTTTAAGATAGGCATTGCTATCTCTAGTCATAATGATGTTCATTGTGAGACTGAGTTGAGGGCTTTGGAATCTACTGTTGCATTTTCTTCTTTTGGCTTGTTTAGCTTATTCTATAAGTTTGATCCTAACTCTACACTACTTGTTTTTCACCATTATTTCAGAGATCAGTGAAACTCTCTAACATATTTGTGTAAATTACAGTAATACCTTCAACCATAAGTTGGCCATAAAATTTTCTTTATGGGTGTGCTTTGCAATTGGAAAATATTGCAGTGAAGTGTGAGTAGCCTCCATGTCCTGTGAAAAAATATATGTGCTTTTCTGAATAGTAAGTGCAAATTTTCTGTAATCAAACTGATCTTTAATGTGGCAAAAAGTAGTTTTTAGTCGATAGGATGAGGTTGTTTTTATTTTGAACAGTATGTTATTTGTAGTCCTGCTCTGCTATAGTACTGAGATATTAATGTATTTTAACTAATGTAATTTCTTTATTTCAATTTTAGGAGAATGACATCTTCCTGGGCTGGGAAAAGGGAGCTTACAAGAAATGGGGAAAGAGTAAGAAAAAGTGCTCTGATCTAACACTAGAGGAAATGAAAAAACAGGCTGCTGTCCAGTGTCTTCGCTCTGCTTCTGATGAAGTAAGTTTGGACTATAGATTCTTAAGACTTTATGCCTTTCTTTGTGTTAGATATATTGAGCTTGTGATGCTTCTCTTTTAATTCTTAAAATGCAAGTTCCCCAAGAGTTCTCTGAGAGTTCTGTATTTTTCTTTAGGAAATTATGAAATCTCTGTACGGCTGCAGGATTTCACAAAAGATTCTGTACTATGTAGTGTCATGCTCTCCTTTCTGTAAGCCCTCACCTATTCTTGTCAGGGACAGTTGCAATGCACCAATTTGTGTTGAAATTACCACAAAGCTTTGTGTTGAAATTACCACAAAGCTTTGCATAAAGATATTTCTTCAAATTCTAAATTTACTTTGTGTTGTGTGTGAGCAGCAAGGAATGGAATATTTGGGCAGAAAGCCATCTTGCTTTATGCATGCTGTGTGTGTAATCCAGAATTGCTAAATAAAATGCAATGTATAGCAGCAAATGTTCACTTTCCAGATTACATCATTGAGTGGAAGTGGATTTGAAGTGCACTGACTGGAAGGGGTGAGGAGAGGTGAAGGCAAGGTTGAAGGAAGATGCATGCCAGAGGCAGCAGATACCATGTAGCTCAATGGAAAAGTGGAGAAAAGGAAAGACCATTGAAGGAAATGTTTAAGAAGAAAAAATAATCTGTAGCACAGGTCAATGAAAGCTCTCAAGGGAGATTTTTCAGACAGCAGAAATGAGAAAGTCTATCTTTTAGTTTACAGGGCTACAAATACTCTGATCTGTCACTACTGTAAGAAGCAACTACCCCACCTATGCAACCTGGTTGCATTATTGCTCCATACAGCTTCCTAGTCACGCTTTGTGCTTTCGCAAGCATTTGTGTGGTGGTGTGGAGAACTGGATTGGGAAAGTGAATCAGTTTCCTGAGATTAACCTGGTTGGGGTGGAGGAAATGTTAACCCAGAGAGGTTTCCTGGTCAGATTTGTAGCACAGACACTTCTGCCAGCAAGAGTGAGGAAGGTATATGGCCAAGAATAATGAAGGAAGTGGGGTTGATTTATGTGGTTGTTCCCACCACCACCACCACCTTCAGCAGCATTGCCATCATATACTGGCTTACTGTTTGTGAAGCTACCTGAGAATTTGTTCAGTTACTAAAGTGCTAACTGATGAATTGAGAGTTTTCTGAACTCCCATTTTCCCATTGCTTAGTATCCTAACAAAATGTTGCAAAATATGATTTTGTTGGTAATTTGTTCTGCTCTCATACTTACAGAATATTGAGGTCAGCGCTCTTGACTACCATAAAAGTTAATTTAAAATTAATATGAAGCAAATATGAAGAAATATTTGCAAGAAGCAATGTCTTTTTTGAGGATATGACTATTTGTGTACGCATTTTAGGAACAACAAAAAGTAGTAGTCTCCTATGTAGACCACAGGAATACTGATGTTCGATTTTTAGCTTTAGAAATTACTCTCTTGATGAGTCTTCACACAGCTGAAAATCAAGGAGCATCACTTAGAATTAAATTTATAGCGTATAGAGAAATCCAGTTGAAAAGAAAAAGGAAGGAGGTAAATCCATTAATAATCCCTGTTTTGCCTCCACTTGAAAGTTTGTATGATCGAAAACAGAAGAAGGGAAGAAACCCTTCAACTAGAGTTTTGAAAGAATAAAAAGTTGTGTGATCTGAAAGGTTGAACAAGTAACTTCCTCCTTTGACTCCTGCCACCTTGTCAGATTTTTATTGCTCAACGTTAACCTATAGACTTGTGTTATTTCAGGGCTATTTTGACTTCTCTTGCATGCCTAGACAATTTAGCCTGCACATTTGTTGTCTTTAATGAACTTGTAGGTTATAATTTTTTTAATGTCTTTTCAAATGCAGGGTGGAACCTTTTAAACCTTTTTTAAAAAAGAAGTTCTTACTGAAAGCTGTTCTGTAGGTAGTTTAACACTTGTATTGCATAAGAGAGAAATAAATATATATATTTTTTTTTTCCCCTGGAGTTGCAGGAAAGGGTGATCCTGCTATGATGCTAGTGATGTTTTAAAGTAACTTGGAAGGTATCTTTTCTTTCTGCTTTTCAAACACATTTCCTGTGTTGGCTGGTTTATGTACTTATGTTTGTGTGCTAATCTGATGGGAATAATCAGTAGTTTTTGGACTGTGAAATATAATGTTACAATACTATTTCTGCTGAAGCATTCAAGCTGCGCCATGCAATGTTCATGATTTCATCTCTACAAAAAGATAAAAATACTCTGTTAACTGTAGCCAAAATTGATGATTAGTGGTGTGTGAGTGAGGAGCATTTATAAAAACTGTTGAGATAGAAATACTTTTTGTCCAATGCCACTTTTTTTTTTTTTTTTTTTTAACTGTTTTCTGAATCATCTGAAAATGTTTACCTGGAGAGATTTTTTTTTGGGGGGGGGTCAAAGAGGTAGAAGTTGGAGGTGTTCATGAGGATCTGCATAAATATGTCAACTAGGAGCTTTGTTCTCACAGGTTTTTGTTCTTGCAAGGGGTCTGGCAATAGTCCACGTGGGCAGTTCTGGAGCTTGCTTATAGTTTTGCTAGTCTTCTGTGATCCCTTTTTTCAACGTAGGTGGATATAGAAATACCAATACCCTCACGTGGTTATGGAACACTTGCTCTTCCAGCCTAACCTCTTCTTTCAATCTTAGAATTGGAGCAAAGCAAGCAAGGTTGAGGTAGCTCCATTATTGGGAGTAATTGACAGAAGTCTTAGTGTATTAAAAAAAAAGAGTATGTTTAAATAAAATTGTATTTAAATGAAATGGTTAGAGTGTTTAACCTATGTGTGTCTGGAAAGAGAATATATATACACGTGTGAACATGTACACACACACAAAAGGGAAACAATTAAATGAAAATTTTAGTATTCTGCAGCCTGGTCTATTTCAGGGGGGAAAAATGTGCAGAGGGTGAAAGGGTATTGAGGGTTAATAATAACTTTTTTAAATCCTGTAGGAAATAAGAGATTCAGGTACCATAATTTTGATGTTTATATTTAATTACTTAAACCAGTAACGTGTTGCGAAATTGAAGGCAGTCTGCCTCCTCCCCCTGACCAGTAATCAAAGGCCCTAAAATTAGGTAATCACTTCAAAAAGATGCTTGATGGGGAGAGGAAGTTTATAGATTAGATGAAAATTGACTTGATAACAGTAAACACTGTTTTGTCAGTCTTTCATTTGATGGTTGAAATAAATACTTTTGAAATCTTGTCTCTTGTGGATTTTCATTTACATAGTATTCCTTCTTCAGGAGTGCTTTATTTGGTAGCTTAGTTTTGTTTGAATTCAGTTTTGTGTCTCTTATTAAAAAGAATACTGCTATAAAACACTAGGCTGAGACAGAAATCCAAGATCCTAGTTATAATTTTACGGTGCAGAAAACAAACATTTGACTTCAAAAAGCCTACAGTTTAGTGTTTACTTCTGAAACATTTCCTAAGTGACGAGTATGACAAATCAGGGAGGCTGCAGTCTTTTGACTGCTCTGCATCACTGTGCCTTGCAGTGGCAAAGCATGTTGTGGACTAAGTGCTTTTGTTAGAGGAGGCCTGATTTTGACAGACACTGTCTGGTATGTGTAAGAATGTAAATTGTTAATATATGTATGTTCTGAGGACAGTATTTTTTGTGTGGCAAGCATTTTGGTATCTCAAGTTGTCTGTATCTGTATGAATCTTTGGCTGCAGATGCTCCTGGTGCAGTCAGAAGTAGAGAAAATGTAAGTGCATTGCAACTTGCCAGAAAATGAAGACAGAATGATGGTGAGAATTCCTCTTAAGACAAGTACTTTAATGTAGTAATCAATTACTATTCTTACTGCAGTTCTAAAGTTTATTTTTTCCAAAGCACTTGGAGTATAAATAGCAGTTCAAAGATGTACTGAAGAATTGTTCAAGTTTTAAAAAGCTTGTTAATATTGACCTTGAATAGAGATTTTTACTTTAATTCTTATCCTGCTGAATCGTGGAAGAAATTTTAAAATCTTGGTTCACAATTAGCTAGCAAAGTAAAGTATCCATTCTAATGACATATTGGGTAAAAAATACCCCAGCTGTTTGGGACTGGGAATTATTTATGTAAAAGTCCTTTGAGGAAAATAATAAATTTTATCCTGAAATTACTGCATCAAATTTTAAGTAAAAACAGCTATTTCTGTCAGCATTAAATGACTTTTTTTGGTTAGTGGAGTTTTTTTTGTTGTTGTTGCTGTTTTTTTAATTCCTGTCTGGTACACCTAAAAATAAGAATGTAAGTTTGTTGTCATGTATAGTTTCTGAGATGCTCCTTTTTTTTTTTTTTTTTTTAAGCCTCATAATTCTGAAAGTCTGTAAATTATTTTGGATTTGAATAATGAAACCTGTCAGTAACAAGACAGAAAGCAGTGTCTTTGAGACTCAGAAGATTAGTAAAAAAATGTAAGAGTTCAGAAATTAATCTGTGGTGTATTTTTGCAAGGTGGATACTGTCTGAGCAAGATTGGAAGTAGAGGTTACTTGTTGAGGCTGACACACGTAAGACTTTTCAGGAGGTATATTTCCTACTAATAATATTGAAATTACTCGTGTTGCCTGTCTCATTGGTCATTAATCCAAGCTTAATTACCTTTTAACTGACTAGTTTTCTGCTAAAGGTTGCATTGCTCAATAGAGCAAGCAGGTTTCCAGCTGTGTTATTGCAGTTTCTATATAATAGGTACAGTTAATTCCTTGAACACTTGTAGCATTACATGTGAAATTCCACACCAAGATGGTGCTAGAGTTTCAGTTAAAGCAATCGGTGTATCATTATTCTGCTGAACCATATGAGGACATTTTAAGAATGAGCAAAGGAGACTACTTTATATGTATCTGCACTGATGAAACCAGATCTTTCAGACTCTTTCCTTCTCTGTCTATAGGTGGCCACTTTGCCTAAGCTATTCCACAGCACATACTGAGACATTATTAGTGTCTAACGCTGCTGATCTCTCAAGGCATGTCCTAATGGGGTTCAGGCAGTCTGGTCCATTTCTGAACTAACCAGGCTCTCAGAATCTGCTAACTGCCACGTGAAACAGTGTACATCACGTTAAAGTAAGAATTAGTCCTGGTTGACAGATTCCATAATGAATTTTGAAAGAGCACTGGTCTAATATATTTGACAAAAGCAAAGAGTGCCTTCCGTTCCCACTGTTCTGAGAGGTTACTGCTTGGAGGTAACACTGAAACGTAATTGGTGAAACTTCATAACTGTAATTTCTTTGAAATGTAGTCAGGTGGGGGCATGCTGCTATTTGGAGCATTGGCTTTGCTTGTTTTGAATTATGAGGAGGGAATACAACACTTCTGATACCTGTATTATCATATGCGAGCGCTTACAGGAACAAGTATGGCTCTAGTGAACACTGTTGTTAAAAATTTGGAGTGATAATCTTCTGAAATGTACCTTGCATTCAGCACAAATTTGAGATGTGTCTAAAATAAGATTCTATTGAAAATTTCTTAGCACTCGTCATCTTTCTTGCTCTAAGTGCAGAACTGTCAAACTTTGCACACAGTTCTGCACATAATCCCTGTTTGAAGAGATAAGCTCCTAATAAGGCCACATTAATCAGTCGGTTATAATTCCATGTCTGAGCATATTTGTATTGATTGTTGTAGTCTCCATGGTATCTGTGTTGGTATTGTATCTGGTATCTGTGTGCCAGTGAGACCAAGGCACTATTGCTTAGCCTGTCTTGCACTTGGCAATAGTGATGTGCAAGAACTGAGGCAAAAAGATTTGTGGAGCCCGTAGCACAGGGACTATGTTTCTTTTCTTCTTATGTAGAATACCAGATTAACTAGATTATTTAAAATTCATTTTAATCACTAGCTTATTTATGCTGTTTTCTGTTTCTCTGATGTAAGCCAGTATCGATTAGGTAATACCCTGACCACTTTGCTGGGGTACCAGGGAATCAGCTAGTAAATATTAGATGGTTTGCTAAGTGATTTAACTTGTGCCTCTTGATATAACTAGAAGTGACGTGAACAAGAGATGTGTAAAGGAAGTGCCCAATATTCTTTTGACTTTTTAAAAAATAGCTGAAAAATGTTAATCAAAAAGCCCTGTAAGGAGGGTAACCAAGTGCTGGGATGAACACTGTTAAAGTAAAGATAAAGGACATCATAAGAATGAAGCAAGTTGTGTAAAAGCCATCTTAACAAATCAGAAAGATTAAATTCTGAAGTTGCTGTTGAAAAGTCCATGTTTATTAAAGCAAAAAAAATGAGTTAAGGATCTGAAACAACCGTAATGCTTCTTGAAGCATATATCCTGACTAGCTAAGTCGTAAGCATTTCTGTGTGTCTGAGGATCATTGTTCAGAGGTTTCTTCCCAGGAAATCCCAAAAGATTTCACAAAATCAGCTAATATTATCATCCTTCTGGGTTGTATGCAGTTGGGCTTCTGGAGGGGTATATACTGTCTCTCCATAGAACACACAGCATTGTTTAGGAAAGAATTTTAAAATTAATCAGGAGCTAAGAAGAATTTTACACAAGATGTGTGTTTTGAAAAATAAAATGGAGCTAGGACTGATGTCACTCAGTTGCTTCTGTGAGAAGGCACCATAAAGTCTTACTATTTCCAACCAGTCATTGTTTTTCTACAATAATTTAATTTGTATTAGTTTAAGATAATTTGTATTGGCTCTGTGTTATCAAATCCATTCGCTTCAAAAGTTTCCTTCTTTCTCCATTCATATACTAAGTAAGCTATGAGCTATTGAATTTGGCAAGCTATATTAGCCTGTGTTTTATAACTTCAGATACCATACAGAAAAATGAAATTAATTTGTCTTGCCAAGGTAACCATTAGACAGTAAAATAACTACAATAAATCAATTCATTTTTCCTTATGATTTTGGCATTTATATATATTCATTGTACCACATATCTGATTTGTCAGGTTACTGAAGCTGCTATGCTGAGTATAATAGTAACTTTAATGGAAGTTGATACATTTTTTAATTATTCCAATTTTTGTATGAGCTTTCTTGATGTAGGAGAAGTATATATTGAACTGGAGAAGTTCTTTGTGGGAGCTTAGTCTACACAGAAGTTGCTTCATAACATTGGGGGAGGGCATTTTTTTCTCAGTTTACTTCAAGCCAGCAAAAGTAAGTGCGTGCTTGTCTTGTATTTCTTGTATTTAAGTATCTCCCATAGTATAGATCATTTTGTCTTGGAGGCTGAAAGTAGGTATACAGTATGTTTGGAAGTTATTTCACTTTGTGTGTGCTCCCAACGATAATAGGAGCAAAACGGGGCAAGGCAATTCTCTCGCCAGCAGCTTCTCTGGTAAGTCTGGGACAGAGAGTGTGCATATGCACATCTTGGAGGGAGAAGGTGGCACAATCTTTCAGGTACACAACCATGTCCATGAAGACGCCAGAGAAGTCAGTTACAGAGCTCTCCTGACTAATGGCTTGTGTTTCATCACAGAACAATGTTATTAGATTATAGTTTTCCTTAACGTACAAAAATAATTTTCACTAAAAAACTGAATTGGGGCCCATTATGAATTCTTATTATATGCACAAGTAGACTTCAGTGAATATAGCAGAGTATCTACTGAGGAAATTTTAGGTGTCCCTGCTGCATTTCACTTGATGCAGAAAACTTCTGCATAATTGGTGGAAACACATTTTTAAAAGTTTCTCCTGTGAGAAAAGTTTCTCTCTCTTGTATTGCTTGAGATTGGATTTTTGTGATATTAAGTTGGTTTGTCTGCTTAGAAATCGATATTCTAAGGTCATACATCTATTGAAGATTACTTGGATCGAGTATTGGTGAGCCCCAAAGGAGAAGTTAATAAATAGAATTCATTTTTCTGACTGATCCAATGTTTTTCTTGTAAATCATTATGTATTCAAGTGAAAAGGTAAAGATTTAATTATGTGCTCACTATTGAAGGGTCAAAAAGGTGTTGTACAAATACATACTGTCAATGTTTCTTAGTGTCATCCATGTTGTTATACTGGAGGAAAATCCTGTAACACAAACGGGAACCATGTTTTACTCCTTTGAACTCTACCTGGATTGAACACCCCAGGGAGGCTGCTGTTTTGGTGAATTTGTTTGTTTACTTGTTCATTTAGTTATTTAATTATGATCTTGGGGTTAGGTATTTTTTTTAGTCCTTGTTTTGGTCTTTCTGTCTCTTGAACACCTCTTTTGAGAGTACTTGTAATCAGATGAATTATGCTGTATCAGAATTTTAGAAAATGAAAACCTAGACTTCTATGTAACTCTCCTCTTCCTACAAAATATAGAAATAGATGTGTGGTTCCAATGAATCACATTTTGTGTCTTAGTCAGTTCACGTGGCGTAACAGCTGATTCATACAGAACAGCTACCTAATCTTGCTCTTGGTGACAGGCTGCATGCCAAGAAAACAGTCCCGATACACTACAGTCAGAGTTCCATCTCTGTCTGGAGAGTCCCATGACCTGTTAAAAAGAGTGATTTGAAGCTATGAATGTACTTATTTCCTTTAATATCTAGATTGTTTGAACTTGTATGCTGTGAAAGGAGTGTCTGTAATCTGCTCTAGCTGATCCTGCTTCAGCAGGGGTTTGGAGTAGATGATCTCCGGAGGTTCTTTCCAACCTAAACAATTCTGTGCATCTGGGAAAGAGAAATGAGGATTTGTTTTAAAAGTGTAAGCTAGAAAGCTCTCAAAACCCTATAAGCAAATGAGTGATTATTTTAATTGTTAAAGTAAAATGATGTGTTATGCTTTTGTCTTTTCAAAAAGCTTAAAGAGGAACGAAGGAGCTTTCCTCATACCTTACAGGCCTGCAGTAACAAGCCATATTTAGTAAATATTTACAGTACACAGTTCAAACCTTCTAGATTACATGGCAATTTTTGGATGGATGTACAAGAGCCATAACTAGATATCGTTACTGGGTGACGGGAGGGGGGTAAAAGATCAGTGAAAACAAAAAATGTAGCTTACCAATGCTGTCCTCAGTTCCATAGAATAACTATGTGAAATAATAATGGTGCATGAACATTTGTGATCAAATTCAGGGAAAACTTGTTAAATCTCCTGGATGGTGACTACGCAGTGCTTGTTTGCAACATTCAGAAGTAACCTACTAGCAGAGATGAAAGTCAACAAGAATTAAATTGATTTGTCAAGAATCTGAGAGGAGCTAACGTTTCATAGCTTCTTACTAAAACCTCAGAACATAGGAGCCAGTGCCCACTGTTAGCATAGGCAACAGTTTTTAGTGGATTTGAATTTGGTGTATTTCAATATTGTTTTGTTTCCATGGTTCACAATTGATTGAACTGATTATTTTAAATTTATAAAAATATTTCAGGACTAACTAAATTTATAGATTCAATATCTTCTAGGAACATTTTCTGCAGCTATACAGGGGTTTGAATGTATGTACAAAAGCAATTGGATTGCTTTAAGCTAATGTGTTACCACTTATCATCTCTGACTGCTCTACTTCCAAAGTAGAGCACGTTAAAAAGATCTTTGATTTAAGATTTGACATTACAAATATATATATGTGCGTGTGTGTTTAAAAAAAAAAAAAAGATATGAAACCCCCCAAACCATTTTACATATATATGTAAAAATATGTGTGAGCTTTGCTGTTGTGTTTTGTTTTTTTTTTTTCATTGCTGTCGTTCCTCATTATGCAGAACTACATTAAATTGACTCTGAATGGAGTCATGTCGGTCAGTAAGCAAGACACTGGAGTCCTATAACTCCAGCAGTCAGTTTGACTGTTCTTGTTCATGCTGGGTGAGTTCAGAAGCTTAATTTATCTGTTAGCACGGTCACTCCTATGCCAGTAACATAACACCTATCCTTTATGTAATCCTTCCCTTGCCTCAGCCAGCTGATAAAAAGCTGAAAAGAACAACTTCTGATGGAACTGGATGTAAGTTAAAGCAGGGGAAGGAAATAGAAATATGTTGGAACCAGTAGAACAGAATAATGTGTTTTCGTTGTGGAGGAAGCTTTGTTACACAAAATGAAAAATATGAATAAAAAAAACGACGCGCTACCCTTTGTAGTTTGAATGAGAGAAAAGGGTTAGTAGAAATCTGGGTTAGTAGTTTAAATAATGTTACAGATAATCATGAGATTTAAGCCTTCCGCGTTGGAATGACAAAAGCAATCAGAATTACGCACTTCCATGTTGAAAAACGTTTTTAAGGTATTCCAGTATTTGTACTATTTGGGGACTGTTTTGAAATTTGAACATAAGCAAAGCAGTTCAGGCAGATCACCAAATTTTGTTAACTGATTGTATGCTATTGAACAAAGCCGGTGCCTGGAATATCTTACTTTCTGGCAACAGGGTTGCTGCAACTACAATGCATTAACTTAAACAATGAAAAACTACAGCAACTGAATCTCATATTCAGAGAATCCTATCTGAAATAATTGCTGAGGCATTCGCTCCATTAGGTCTGCAGCTAGTTTTTATATACTGCAGTAAGAGGTTGAGCAAGTGGTCTCTGGAGACTTGGCATTCTGCACAGTGGCTTCCCCCCTGCCTTTTTTTTTTTTTTTTTTTTTTAAATTCTAAAGCTAGCGCTCGCTCCCTCGGCGTGCGCTGCAGGACAGCCTGCAGCCTGTCAGCTGACTCAAGTATTAGTTTCATGGTACAGGAGGAAATGAAGCGTTTGAATCCAAAAGTTTTCACTTCTTCGGTGTAATGGTGAGCATATTGTTGCCCGTTTGGGGGATTTTTATTTTTAATTATTATTTTTGGACATGATGTTATAATTAAGTGAAGGAGGTGAATGTATATTCCTTAGATTTTGAGTACTTGCTACAGGTGTCCTTTTGATGAGACAGTTCGGAGAGCTAAGCGAAAACAAGGCCAGCTCCTCCTCTGTTGCCCTTTTGGGGGGAGGAGGGGAGAGTCAGGAGTGGTATAGGCATAAAGTGACGATTATTACAACTACATACGTTTGTCCATACTACTGTGCTACTTGGTTCTTTCTGAAAAATTTAAATTATGTTGGTAAATTTACTGATCTAGAATATGCCTTCTAAAGTTTAATATTGCTAAGTCATCCTCAGTTAAGTATGTGGCATAAAGGTTTATATTTAGCACTTCAGTGCAGCAATGCAGTTAAGAATAGAAAATTGCTTTCTCACTTGACTGCAAATAATTAAAATTTAGAAGTTAGCATATAAATCATTGCTTCAGTGTATGATTTTTCAAGTGTGTGTTTCTGACAGAGAATTAAACAAACTAGTCTCACTGTATAAATTACTATTCCCTTTTCCATAATATTTTCTTGTGCTTTAGCAGCATATAGTCACATTTCTCAGCAATTTCTAGCCAGTAATCAGGAAAGAGGAGAAGCTCTTAGATCTTGGAAAAATAAAAACTTTGTACCACCATGGTGACACAGCAAATCAAGCTTTTTTTTTTTTTTTAATGCATTTCTGTAACTTGGTATTTGATCTGCATTACCGTTGGAGAGAACACATATTGCATTAATGTATGTGCACAAGATCATGTCAAATTGTAAGAGGTTTTGTATGTCTCCGTCTCCAAGTATGATGGGGACAAGAGGCTGGAGGTGATACTGAGGAAACTGTGCATAGGGTACAAGAAGCTGCGCGGTTTTCCCTGGTTACCATTCCCAGCTGTATGGTAATATGCAGGGGACTTCTTGCATCCTCCTCACTTGTTTCGGATTGCTGCGCTTTGCTGGGATTCCAGCCTTCTGTTTGCGGTTACGGAAAGTGCAGAGTGCTGCCTCCAAACGTGATCCCTGAGCATCGAGATAATAAGGTGGCTAATATCTACACAGTACCCACCTCAGCTCGTTCTTCTTCCAAAAGGAAAGGCTGTAGCAACGTTGGTATTGCACAGACTGGCACCCAACTTTTATTCCATTAGAATAGCGCGGGGTTTTCTCCTGTGGGACAGTTGGTAGCATATTGTGCCACTTTGTGTGTGTGTTTATCTTTCAGCATTTTGCTGGGCTGGTGCTGCTGCTTTAGAACTGCTGGCAAGTTTAGACAGATGGTAAAAGCAGAAGAAAATGCATTTGAGAATAACACTGAAATTGGATTTAAAAGGAGACTTGAGTGTATGGAAGGTTTATGTGAAGGAATAAAGGAGGAAAATAGAGACTTATAGGGAAGATGAATAAGCTGTTTTATTTCCCCTCTGGTCTCCTGAGCAAACAACACAATGTTTAAAAAGAAGAAAAACTGGGCATTGTAAACTGGCAAAACTATGGGATTAGTTTTGCATGAAGATACTGCTGAAGCCTCTCCTCTCCCTCTCTGCCACCTATATGTGTATGTCTTCATGCTGTTCTCCTTTTCACCTTTGCTCCTGATTTTCTGTATCCTTTTAACAGTCCCGTTCTCACAGGTGTAAATTGTGCAGCCAAGAGGGTCAAGCATAGCTTTTTAAAATGCATCTTAGTGATCAGTTGATTCTTGAACTTTTATCCTGAGACTCTTGGCTAAATCCTAAGTGATACCATGCAGTAAATGTGACTGTGCATAGTTTGCAAACCTTGGATATACAACAATGCTTGTGACGTGGAGTTTGAAACCTATGTGTGAATGTATCTGCGTATTTCGTGGAATCATTTTGAGCTCTAATTAATGTATTTATAGTAATAGATTTATACCTAGTAATAATTTTTGTTGCTTTTTAATGTGCAGTTCCCATGCAAAAAGAAAAATAGGTGTCGGCCAAGATATGTTTACTGTATTGATGTCATTCTATAAATGAATATTCTTTTTAGTAAATTATGTTTTCTTTTTTTTTTTTTCTTCTCTCCCCCTGTGGTTTTGTTGTGCAGAGCTCTGGGATTGAAACGTTAGTGGAGGAGCTTTGCTCCAGACTGAAAGACCTTCAGAGTAAGCAAGGTGAGGAATAAATCTTTAAACTTTTGAGGCCATATATTGTATTTATCAACTATGTAACATTCTGAGGGGTATGGGAGCAGCCTGTTAATTCGGTAGCTTTTAATACAGGCTATGCAATTTTAAAATGCATTTGAATAATTTCATTCAAATAGTTGGAGCAATTCTGTACTAGTATGCTTTGTTTACCCAGGAAATAGTCATTCACAAACGGAGTTTTCCTCAAGAAAATACATAACTCTTCATATCCAGCTATGCTTGCTTTTTTAGTAAATATTCCATATTCAGGATCCCCCTTCCCCACCAAAAGAAGTCAAAATAAAGTAGGCTTGTTTCTGTTCCTTTTATGTATTGATATTTGCAAAGAATAGATTGGCCTCAAAATTGTTATATACTAGCTATTCCTGTGAGAAGCATCCAAGTAGCCATGGCAGAGAGGTGTGCTTAAAATTTGAAGGCTTTAGTGGAATGGTAATGGGGACTTTTATGTTCTCAAGTTTAGGGCCTGGAGCATAATGTAAAGTTGTGGTGTCTCCAATGAAAGTTCATTGCACATAAATGTTTGTGCAGACACATAGCAGCAGCCTTTGACACTTACAATAAAATGAGTATGTTTATAGTGTAGTATAAATAGCAGAAAATAAAGGAAAATATTTACCTGCTTAAAGCATGATTTTAGCTGTTTCGATTCCCTTTTTCTGTTTTTTAAACAGTAATTACTTGTGAGCTCTTAGGGTTTCATAGTGCTATGCTGTGACACTTTCTTACTGAGCCAAGGTTATGCTGACCATCTATTTTGAAAAAAAAGAAAATTAGTGTGAATGTCGCAGCATTTCTTTGGTATTTTACAGATTTTAATACAAAGGAGAGCCACCTCTCACACAGGAAATATGTCCTTACATCCACACAATGCACAGCAACTACTGCAGGGATACTTCCTTTTAGTGAAATACGTGAGAAATTTGATGCAATCATTTGTAAAAATGTTTAGTTAAATAGTTGGGTTTTTTTTTAAAAAAAAACCTTTTTTTGCATCTAGCAATGTAAGAAGGAGATAAAGATTTTAATAGGAAATCGCTAAAAATTCAAAAGAAAGTCTCCTAGTAGGGGCATTGCTAACCATGAAGTTGCACGTAGCTGCTAGCCAGTCATGTTTGGTGAAATATGTAAGGCTTAATAAGACGATGTGGAAAACTTGAATCTTGGGTGATAATTTATAATTTCTTTATGTATAATAACCAGACTATAAATTATTCTCTATTTTACAGTGTTTTATGGAAATTTACTACTATTACAGGTACACGTCCTGGTGCTTTTTATTAAATACTGTTGTAAAATACGCTGGCTTTTTGAATTTTTCTGTTAAGCATTTGGAATTTTCTTCCCGAACAGAGGAGAAGATTCACAAAAAGTTAGAAGGCTCGTTGTCTCCTGAGACTGATTTATCTCCCACAGCAAAGGATCAAGTAGAAATGTATGCATTTTTTTATTATTATTATCTGAGATGCTTTTCTCCTTTTGCTCCCATATTTTAAAACAGTAAAGTTAACTTAGTGGGTAATCTGCAGTTTTGTGGATATTAAGAAATAATTTTTTTCCTGCCATCTTCTTTTTTTCATCTTTTATATGTAAATATGAGCATTTGATACTGTGGGCTAGTTTAATTTTGGTCAAAGTCCTGAGTGCTTTCTTCTGACTATGTGCAGAACCCTAGTTTCCTTAAGACCAAGTCAGCTAGACAAATCAAAAGCCTCTAAAACAGCATAATTGACACGTTAGACTTGCAAGGGGAGAATCAGTTTCCCGTTTCCAGAACTGTCTTCTGTTGCAGATGTGGGAAACTGAAACTCTTTATAACCTTTAAATTCGTTATAACCTTTAAACTCTTTATAACCAAAGTATTCTACTAGTTAACAAGTACCCGAGTCTGGTGTTACTGAAGTACCCAGGAGTTTTATCATTGACTTCTTTTGGAGATGTGACTGCTTCTGTATCTCTTAGTAATAGCCATTGCTAGCAATAGTCTAGTACAAGTGTTGTTAAATGGGTGATACGTCAAGGAGCTGATTGTGCTAGTGTGCACTTAACTGACTTCTAAAGATTTTTTTTAATAGGTTTTCATTGAAACATATGCAATTTAGTATAAATCTCTACGGTCAAACACATGCTACTGTAAAGATTGCAGAAAAACATATTTTAGTCTTGTCCATCTTGGACAAAGCTTTTAGCATCTTAAACTACTGTAGAACTACACTTTTTGTGCAAAAACTGAGATGTTTTATTAGAAGTCAGGGCTTGTTGACTGTCTTTGCAAAACCGCGTTGATGATGTATGATTTCTGCAATTGCTATAGCTTTTTCACAATAGCTGGATGATCAGACTATGTAGAACTTACCAGATAGTATTTAATTTCACAAAGGAGAATTAAAATAACCTGAAATTCAGGACTTCCTCATTTATACTCTAAATCAAACATGTTTAAGAAGACTGTAGTGAATTGCTACGCTATCTAATAAATCTGGAGTCAGGCCTTCACTGTTTTAAGCATCCAGAATTTCTGTCTACAGTAAAGTTTAGTGCTCCTGAAAAATGGGATTGTTTTACTTGGCAGTATATTTTTATACATATATTAATATAAGCACTTTTAAAGTTTATTTTAATCTCCCATTTGAATCTCCCCTTTGTTATTATTCAAATAATCAGCGCAATGAGTGGCACGTGCATATGTAGAACAAACTAGATTTTGTGGCAATTAGAATGGTAGCGTTTTGATGTGGTTTTAGTAATACTTTCTAATCTTAATGCCCGTCTGAAGTTTTACGATCTGAATGTCACCTTTGTGTTTTGTTTTCAGGTACTATGAAGCGTTTCCTCCTCTTTCTGAAAAGCCAGTTTGCCTGCAGGAAATTATGACTGTATGGAATAAATCCAAAGTATGCTCTTACTCTAGCTCCTCATCTTCATCCACTGCTCCACCAACTAGCACGGATACATCTTCTCCAAAAGACTGCAATAGTGAAGGTGAAGTAACTAAAGACAGAAGTAATAAAGTATCTGCCACTGTACAGGAAAGAACCCAGCAGAAGAAAATTAAAAACGAGAAAGAAAACAAGTTTAGTAACAACACTGTTGAAGAGAAGCCTGTTTTGTACAAAAAACAAGTCCGACACAAGTCTGAGGGAAAGATGCGTCCTCGCTCCTGGTCATCTGGATCCAGTGAGGCTGGCTCAAGTTCTAGTGGTAATCAAGGTGAATACAAGGCATCAATGAAATGTATTAAAGTAAGACACAAAACAAGAGAGGTTCGAAATAAAAAAGGGCGTAATGGGCAAAGCAGGCTTTCAGTGAAATCTGGTGAAAAGGCTGATAGAAAAGTCCTCAGCGGAAGCAGTAGCAGCAGTAGCAGCGGGTCCATCAAACAGCTGTGCAAAAGAGGTAAAAGGCCATTAAAAGAAATTGGAAGAAAAGAAGCTGGCGGTAGCGATGGAAAAGATTTGTATTTAGACAGCAGAAATGAAAAGGAATATAAAGAAGAACCCTTGTGGTATACTGAGCCGATTACAGAGTACTTTGTTCCTCTTAGCAGAAAAAGCAAGCTGGAGACTACATACCGCAACAGAGAAGATATATGTGGCGTAACATCAGAGGCTGTAGAAGAGTTGTCTGAATCAGTGCATGGTCTTTGTATTAGCAACAATAATATTCATAAAACATACCTCGCAGCAGGTACTTTCATCGATGGTCACTTTGTAGAAATGCCTGCAGTTCTAAATGAGGATATTGACCTCGCTGGGACCTCAATATGTTCTCAACCAGAGGACGACAAATATTTAGATGATGTTCATCTGTCAGAACTAACACACTTCTATGAAGTGGATATTGATCAATCCATGTTGGATCCTGGTGCCTCAGATCCGATGCAAGGGGAGAGTCGGATTTTAAATATGATTCGACAAAAGAGTAAAGAAAAAACTGATTTTGAGGCAGAATGTTGCATAGTGTTAGATGGAATGGAGTTGCAAGGGGAAAGTGCAATATGGACAGATTCGACCAGCTCTGTTGGTGCTGAAGGGTGGTTCTTGCAAGACCTTAGTAATTTAGCTCAATTTTGGGAGTGCTGTTCATCTTCTAGTTCTGGTGATGCAGATGGGGAAAGTTTTGGAGGAGATTCTCCGATCAGATTCTCCCCCATCTTAGACAGCACAATGCTTAATTCACACATGCTTGCTGGCAATCAAGAGCTCTTTTCAGATATTAATGAAGGGTCTGGTATAAACTCTTGTTTTTCAGTGTTTGAAGTGCAATGCAGTAACTCTGTTTTACCATTTTCTTTTGAAACACTCAACTTGGGAAATGAAAATGCAGATTCTAGTAGCACTGCTAATATTCTTGGGAAAACACAGTCTAGATTGCTAATATGGACCAAAAATAGTGCCTTTGATGAAAATGAACACTGTTCCAATCTTTCAACAAGAACCTGTAGTCCATGGTCACACTCGGAAGAAACACGTTCAGACAATGAGACTTTAAATATTCCATATGAAGAATCCACGCAATTTAATGCAGAAGATATTAATTATGTAGTTCCTAGAGTGTCTTCGAGTTATGTAGATGAAGAAATTCTAGATTTTTTGCCCGAAGAAACCTGCCAGCAACAAGCTAGAACTTTGGGAGAAATGCCCACCTTGATTTTCAAAAAAAAATCTAAGCTAGAATCTGTCTGTGGTATTCAGCTAGAACAAAAAGCAGAAAGTAAAGACTATGAAACTACACAAGGGTGTAGTGAAAGCAGTCCACATGGAGATGGCTACAGCTCAGGGGTTATTAAAGATATTTGGACAAATATGACAGACAGAAATTCGGCAGCGATGGTAGAAATAGAAGGAATAGAAGATGAATTGTTTTCAAATGATGTAAATAACTATTGCTGCTGTTTGGATACAGAAGCAAAAGTTGAAACCCTCCAGGAGCCCAATAAAGCAGTGCAGAGATCAGAGTATCATCTTTGGGAAGGTCAAAAGGAGAATTTAGAGAAGAGAGCCTTTGTCTCAAATGATTTATCAAAAGTAGATGGTGGTGACTATACTACACCATCAAAACCTTGGGATGTTAATCAGGATAAAGAAAACTCATTTATACTTGGTGGTGTGTATGGCGAGCTCAAAACATTTAACAGTGATGGAGAATGGGCAGTGGTGCCACCTGGTCACTCGAAAGGGAGCTTATTACAATGTGCAGCTTCTGATGTAGTGACAATAGCTGGTACAGATGTTTTTATGACTCCAGGTAACAGCTTTGCCCCTGGTCATAGGCAATTATGGAGGCCATTTGTATCATTTGAACAGAACGAGCAATCAAAGAGTGGAGATAACGGATTAAATAAGGGTTTTTCTTTTATCTTCCATGAAGACTTACTAGGAGCTTGTGGTAACTTTCAAGTTGAAGAACCAGGGCTTGAATACTCATTCTCTTCCTTTGACCTGAACAATCCATTTTCACAAGTTCTTCACGTAGAGTGTTCGTTTGAGCCAGAAGGAATTGCATCTTTCAGCCCTAGTTTTAAACCTAAGTCAATTCTGTGCTCCGATTCAGACAGTGAGGTTTTACACCCCAGGATATGTGGTGTTGATCGAACGCAGTACAGGGCTATACGGATTTCTCCAAGGACTCACTTTCGCCCAATTTCTGCATCTGAACTTTCTCCAGGTGGTGGAAGTGAGTCAGAATTTGAGTCAGAAAAAGATGAGGGAGGTATTGCTGTCCCTTCTCAAGTAGATGTATTTGAGGATCCGCAAGCAGATCTCAAACCTCTGGAAGAAGATGCAGAAAAAGAAGGGCATTATTATGGAAAATCAGAGCTCGAATCTGGAAAATTCCTTCCCAGATTAAAAAAGTCTGGAATGGAGAAGAGTGCACAAACATCATTGGATTCCCAAGAAGAGTCGGCTGGGATGTTGCCAGTAGGAAACCAAGATCCCTGTTTAGAATGCAGTATGAAAGAATCTCTAGATGGGAGGGCAATGGAGAGCTCTAAAGTAAACTGCAGAATAGTGGAGCCACGTGAGGAGACTGGCAGGTTTTGCAGTTGTAAAGCAGGGTGCCATTTCCCCACGTACGAGGATAATCCTGTTTCTTCGGGAGAGCTCGAAGAGGTATGTGGATATATAAAATTACAGAATTTGCAGCTGGCAGCTGATAACCAGCAATTTGTCATGTGACAGTTCAATTTACATGTTTGTAATTGTATAGTTCTTTAGAAAAATACAGTTTTTTAGAAACACTGGAGGTTCCATCTGAACATAAGGAAAAACTTTTACTGTAAGGGTGACCTAGTGCTGACACAGGTTGCCCAGGAAGGTGGTAGAGCCTCCATCCTTGGAGATACTCAGAAGACAACTACATGTGGTCCTGGTCAGCCTGCCTAGGTGGCCCAGCTTGAGCAGGGGCAGTTGGACATGATGACCTCCAGAGTTCCCTTTGAACCTTGATCATTCTGTGAAAAAATTAAATGTCTTTAGGCATTACGGTGTCATCTTGCATACCTTTAGAAATACATGCATGTGTACACTCGTGTGACTTTGACATCTGTTTATCTTAGGTTTTTAACTTATCTGATTTAGATACGTTAAAATCTGCATAAAGTTTGAGTAATGAGATATTGCTGATTTTGATTCAAACCTATTTTAAAGTTTTGAAGAGCATGATCTGGAGTCAGTCTTTGCAATATGAATTATGGTTACTTCCAAGTAGAAGAATCTGGAGTCAAATTGTTGGATGTAAACTTCAGGAAAGAAGGGCTTGTAGAAAGGCTTAATTGTCTGGAAATTAAAATGTTCTTTTGTCAGCATAGGCACAAAAAGAAATAAAATGTGGCTGCAAAATATCCATCACTACCACAGTACTGTAAGGAGGCCTAACTATTAACTATGGATTAAGTACAGAGTTTTCTTTCAGGTCATTGTAGCCATTGGTTAAGTAATGATCGAGAGCAAAAATCCCTTCCAGCCAAACATATCCAAATTCATCTTGCTATGAGCTCCCTCTGCTGTTGAGAAGAAATACTCGACCAGCAAAATGAAGGTCCTTAAATGCGTCCAGTGGAGGGCAACAAAGCTGGTGGCAGGGCTGGAAGGCATGTCCTGTGAGGAGCAGCTGGGGACTTTGGGTTTGTCTAGTTTGTAGAAAAGGAGGCTGAGGGGCAACCTCATTGCTCTCTACAGCTTCCTGAGGGAGGTGCTGGTCTCTTCTCCCTGGTGTCCAGTGATGGGACATGTGGGAATGGTTCCAAGCTGCACCAAGGGAGGTTTAGACTGAACTTTAGGAAGCATTTCTTTACCAAGAGAGTGATCAAACCCTGGAACAGGCTTCCTAGAGAGGTGGTCGATGCCCCAAGCCTGTCAGTGTTTAAGAGGGATTTGGACAACGACCTTAACAACAGGCTTTAACTTTTGGTCAGCCCTGAATTGGTCAGGCAGTTGGACTCGATGGGGGTTGTAGCTTCCTTTCAACTGAAATAGTCTAGTCTATTCTAGTCTAAAATAATTTAGTTGTGCAGCCAGCCCAGAAGTGTTGTGTGGATAGTTTTAAGTTGCATCTGATGTTTTCTTTTCCTCTTCAGCCTCCTCTTCCACATACTCCACAGTTGTATTATCTACATTAGGAGGGATTTTTTTTCATTTTCAGCTGAAGAGTTGCACCCAAGTTGTGTTGTGCTATTGTAGACTCCTCAATTATAAGTTTGAAACACTGCTTCATGTATGGGAAAGCTGACCTTTTTTTTGGTAAAACTAAAGCTAACCTTTATGTTGAACAAAATCAGAGTTCCTTATTTTCCTTCTTTCCCATTTGTTTCTTCTCTCATCCTCCTTTAAATTAATTGCTATTGCAGTTTCTCTTCCCAATATCAGTAAGTTGGGGTCTGCTGCTTGCACATGAGAATCAAATTTGTGACTTTTCCAGGCTTAACTGTTAAGTTAATGGTGATGAAGTGGGTCCAAAGATCTTCTCTGGAGTCTGGGAAGTTTCTTGGTGTGTGCCAGGCCTTGCAAAAAGAGTCACCAAGAAATTAATAAACTCAGGCTGGAAGTCAGAACAGATTCCGGAATTACCTTTTACTGGGAGTAGGCAGAATCTAACTTCATCATGCAGTAGGACATAATGAATGAACAAACGGTACAACACAGTTATTTGTGACAGCAAGAGTCTAAAGTTCCTTCCAGCCCTTTCCAGATCTCCTTTCTAGATGCTTAGTGCTCCATGGGGATGCTTGTGCTCGTCTTTGCTTCAGCCACTTACCCATTCAAGAAAGTAGTAAGTGTCTGGTATGAGATAAGTTTATAGTTTGTGGTAGCTATGAGGCTTTAAAAAAAAAAAAAACCTTTGGTACTGAATAGGGCTTAAAAAGCTCTGGTATTTTATTTTCTTTAAGTTCCTTAGTACAAGAGGAAAACTAACTGCTTCCCTTGCTCAGGTTGCATGATTTTGTAGGCATTTTCATAGCTTCAAAATTGCAAACCACTGAGCAGTACAAAGGGCCAACAACAGTCTCAGCAATCTCAACTCCAAGTTAGTTTGCAATTAAGCTCTTCCTAGGGGGCTTGAGGAGCCTGATTACAACCTAAACTCAGAAGGGCTGGGTTAACTAGCCCTCCTGTATCTAGTATGTCTCAAGAGGATGTGTGCAGACTCTGGGCTTTTCTGAGAGCTATTAGTGTGCATCTGAAGATAATAGGCTTTTTGGCTTGAGAACATAGACTTAACTGCGATGATGAATTTAGATATATCTGTAAAAGAAGATGATTTTTAAGCATTAAAACAATTATAATATGAAGTAAACTTTAATCAGTAAAGATGATGACTATATCGTGCAGGAAGGGGTGCAAATGTGATGCAAGTATGTCTTCTGTGTGCAGACTTTTTTCTTTTTAAGAATAATATTTATTGTCATGAGCATTAAACAAAATCAATATAAAATACCTAGAATTAGAATGGCTTAGGAGAAGCATTCTTCCTGGACACCTCACATGTACATGCACGGGAAAAAGAGTTTTAACTTGAGCAGAGGCTATGGAATTGACTGATTAGTACAGATCAGTACTTGTAAAGGATTTTTTTAAAAACGAAACTTCTGTACTTCCTTTTATTGACTTATGATAAAAGTTAAAGTTATTGTTTAACTCACTGTTATTTAATATAAAGTTTGAATTGTTCTGAGGTACCCCCACTATTTTTGCGTAAATAGTGGATGTGAAAATACTAATGCAGACCACAGTGTAATAGTAAAACATTCTGTTTTGTGTCACATAAACTTGAATTATATATATGCTGTACAAACACACATCTTTGAATACCTGCTATCTGTAAAACTGTAGGAGAATCTGGTTCGGTTTCCTCCCTCTTAACCTTCTATATTAGAGCACTTCTTTTAGAATTATAGCATATTTTGCAGCAGGAATTTGCTGATAGCTCCTGCAGAAGTTCTTCAGAAGTGAATGATAATTATATACCTAGCTTTAAGATTTAAAAAACAAAACAACAAAAAACCACCCCCAAAACAAAATAAACCCACCACCCTAAACATCACCACCACCCCCTACCCCCTAAATACCCCCTGAAATACAGTCCTTTTTCTTCCAAGTAAGTGCTGTTACCATTTAACTGTGGAGTCATGGGTAGCTACACAATCTGGTCCGGTTAATGGTCTCTGAATACGACAAAGCTGAATCTTTTATCAACAAATTGGATATGGGCTCTGATCTAGTAGGTGTGCCCTAAGAATGCTTATACTATTGAGCCCTTGACATAGATAAAGAGACTTGTGGGGTTTGTTGGGGTCAGTGCCAACCTTTTGAGGTCTGAAGATGCCTAGGACAATGCATTTGGGGATAAGGAAATTTTACGGGCAAAAAACCTTAAGTGTTTATGGATCTCATGACTTAATATGCCTATTAGATTTGGTGAGGTGCTTTGCTTTACTGGAATAATGCTATGTAAGTGTGTAACTCCTTTAGGAAGGGCTGGCAAGAGAGGAAGGGAAGAGGGGTGCCTCATACAGTGGTTCTGAGGTCAATGGTGTAAAAGATAACTTGCCATAAACCTAGGTAGTGGTAAGAGGGAGACAAAATTCAGAGGGGTCTGCTTTCTGCCTTAAAATCAGGAGAATCAAGTGGGGAAAAAACATTCAAGAGCATGTAGAGTCGTCCTCCAAAGCGAAGGACTTCATTGTAAAAAAAAGTAATTTTGGGGCTATCTGAGAAAGAATTGGTCCAGATAGTTCTTGATATGTGCTGATCATGGCAGACGATGAAAACACGTACAAAGACTGAGCTCTAACTTTTTAATTAATAAGACATTAATTTGCTGAGATTTTGAAGGGTGAAAGTATCTTGTTTGAGAAGGACCTTAAAAAGATAGAGTTCACAATGACAGTATAAAAATCATGAGGAAAGCTCAAGGTTTAAAGTAAGGCAATAAAATAAAGATTTGGTACACCTGAAAGTCCTGGAAGTAAATCAGAAACAGAAGAATGAATAAAGGATATTTCTGAGAGACAGAACTAACAAGCTTGGAAAGCTATGAAAAGATAATGGCAAAAAGGTATTGTTTATTGTGGGTTTTGTCATTGTTTGAATTGTTCGTGAAAGGACAATTAATCAAAGGAGTAGTACAGATAAATTACACTGTTTCACCTAGTTGCAGGAATATTCAGCTGAATATCACGAGGAGCAGCAACTAACTTGAAAAAAGCCTACTAGAATACTTGTTTGAGAACACACAGAAGGTAGAAAATATATAAAGGGCAAACACATTTCCATCTTTTTAAAGACAAAAATGGAACTTGGGGTATTACTAGTGACTCTTAAATTCCCTAAAGAAATGTTTTAAACTGTAAATGGCATGGATGCACGAGAAACTGAGAATGCTTCTATGTATTGGTTTGGCAAAAAGATTGCACTCTCAAAATAACAGTCAGTGGCTTACTAGAGGACAAGGGAGATGATTAATTTTTTTGGTCTGGTGTGTAAAATACATATTTAGGAAAATCCCTGATGATATCAAACTGGGAAAGTCTGCAGTTACACTGGAAGACTGGATTAGAATCAGAAGGTTGTTCAGTTGGAGAAACGGTCCGAAAAATAAAATGCAATCCAGCAGGGACAAATACAAACTTCTAAAGAAAATAATAATCCTCTTCAGAAACACAGTGTGAGGAGTGACAGGCGAGGAAATGATGTGAAACAGAAAAGCATCTTCAAGTAGATCATAAGCTGAGCATAAATCAACAATGACACACTGCAAAAGACAGCGACATTGCGATATATAAATAGGAAAGCAATTCTGTAAGAGGGGAAGTAATTGCTCCTCTGGAGCTGGAAAGCCTTCTGCTGGAGTACTGGGCTCGGCACCCATTACCTTGTATCAAGAAAGATGTCCTGAGGATATAAACACAAAGATCACTACTTTTGAAAACAAAGTGAAGGAACTGGTGTTGCTTTATCGCAAAAAAAAAAAAAAAGAAAAAAAAAGAGAGATACAAACACACAGAAACTTGAAGAAGAACCCAGCAGTTTTGCAGAAGCCATGTTCATAGTTAGAGGAGATAAGGAGAAAGCTGTGCTTGTCTTGTAGGCTCTGGTAAACACAAAGGAAGTGGACGTGATGACCTTAAATCACAGAAAGGGAAATTGAAGAATTCTAACCAGAAAATTAACTTAGTAAGACTCAGTATTATAATTATAATTGAGTAAGGCTCAATTATTTTTAGGAAAGCAATGGAAATTCTTTCTTGAAGAGATTTAGATTGTAGGAATAGTGCATTTTGATTCCGGCTTTGTGCAAGAATAGAGATTAGATGATCTCATAGGGTCCCTTAGACATATTTTCAGTGAAATTTGAGAATTAGGCAGCTGCCAAATAGCTTTTAAGAATATAAATCATAGATTCATAGAATGGTATGGGTTGGAAGGAACCTTTAAAGATCTAGTCCAACCCCCCTGCAGGAGCAGGAACATCTTCAACTAGATCAGGTTGCTCAGAGCCCCGTCCTACCTGACCTTGAATGTTTCCAGGGATGGGGCATCTACCACTTCTCTGGACAACCTTTTCCAGTGCCTTACCACCCTCATTGTAAAAAAATGTCTTCCTTACATCTAGTCTAAATCTACCCTCTTTTAGTTCAAAACCATTACCTCTTTGTCCTATCACAACAGGCCCTGCTAAAAAGCTTGTCCCTATCTTTCTTATAAGCCCCCTTTAAGTAGTGAAAGGCTGCAATAAGGTCTCCCTGGAGCCTTCTCTTCTCCAGGCTGAACAACCCCAACTCTCTCAGCCTGTCCTCACAGGAGAGGTGTTCCAGCCCTCTGATCATCTTTGTGTGGCCCTCCTGGACCCGCTCCAACAGGTCCATGTCTCTCCTGTGCTGAGGACTCCAGAGCTGGATGCAGTACTCCAGGTGGGGTCTCACCAGAGCAGAGTAGAGGGGCAGAATCGCCTCCCTCACCCTGCTGGTCACACTTCCTTTGATAGCAGCCCACGGTACGGTTTGCCTACTGGGCTGCAAGCACATGTTGCCAGCTCATGTCCAGCTTTTCACCCACCAGTATCCCCAAGTCCTCCTTGACAGGGCTTCTCACAGTCCCTTTGTCCTCCAGCCTGTATTCATACTGAGAGTTGCCCCAACACAAGTGCAGGACCCCGCACTTGGCCTTGTTGAACCTCATGAGGTTCACACAAGCCGACTTCTTTGAGCTTGTCCAGGTCCCTCAGGATGGCATCCTGTTCCTCAGCTGTGTCAACCGCACCACTCAGCTTGGTGTCGTCTGCAAAGTTGCTGAGGGTGCACTTGATCCCACTATGTCATTGATGAAGATACTGAACAGCACTGGTCCCTACAGGGGCCTCTGAGGGACACTGCTTGTCACTGATCTCCATTTGGACATTGAACCATTGACCACTACCCTCTGGATGTGATCATCCAACCAATTCCTCATCCACCGAACAGTCCACCCATCATATCCACATCTCTCCAGTTTAGAGAGAATGATGTTGTGGGGGACCGTGTCAAAGGCCTTACAGAAGTCCAGATAGACAACATCCGCTGCTTTTTCCTTGTCCACTGATGTAGTCACTCCATCATAGAAGTCCACTAGGTTGGTCAGGCAGGACTTGCCCTTGGTGAACCCGTGCTGATTTTATTGAATCACCTCCCTGTCCTCCATGTGCCTTAGCATAGCTTCTGGGAGGATCTCTTCCATGGTCTTCCCAGGCACAGAGGTGAGGCTGAGAGGTCAGTGGTTCCCAGGGTCCTCCTTTCTACCCTTTTTAAAAATGGGTGCAAAATGGGTTTCCTATTTTCCAGTCACCAGGGACTTCACCTGACTGCCATTACTTTTCAAATATCACAGAGTGGTGTGGCAACTATATCAGCCAATTCCCTCAGAACTCTGGGATGCATCTCATCAGGTCCCATAGAATTCTGTGTGTTCAGGTTCCTCAGGTGGTTCTCCTAACAGTGGGAGGGACTTTTCTCCCCCAGTCCCTGCCTTTTAGTCCATCCACTCGAGAGGTGTGGGGAGAGATGTTGCCAGTGGAGACTGAGGCAAAGAAGTTGTTGAGTACCTCAGCCTTCTCCTCATCCGTTATTACCAGTCTTACTCATTGGGTGGGTCGGCTTTCTTTGACCTTCCTTTTCTGGCTGACATACCTGTAGAAGCCCTTCTTACTATTCTTTGTGTCCCTTGCCAACTTCAGCTCCAGCCTTGGCTTGTGTCTTGGCCTTCCTGACCCCATCCCTACACAACCGGGCAGTGTCCCTATAGTCTTCCCAGGATACCTGTGCCTGCTTCCACTGCCTTTGCATCTCTACGTTATTCATGTGTTTCTTTCTGATAGTCAGGGATTGCAGAGCAGGTTCAAGGAAATTTGTACTTGCAGATTAATATGACTTTTAGTTTTTCTGTGGTTGGTTATGAAGCTGTCAGTTGTTACACCAGATAATATTCAGATCATAATGAGGCTTTAGTGCTTATTCTGTTCAGATTTTGCAAAACTTTTGCACTGCCTCGATCCTTGTCAGCATGCATTCTGAAAGAGTGAAAATATTCAATGCTGGTGTTTTCAAATTAGTATCTATAGCCCAAATAGTCTATCCTGAAAGGCATATCCATTTAGATGAAAAATAATAGCTATTTAGATGGGTAGCTGAAAAATTTAACAAAGCTTTTCATAGAATACGGGAAGTGCCCTTTTTTCAAGACAGATGGTCCTTAAAACTGTAGACCCCATCTCTAAGAAAATGCTTTGCATAAAATTTGCTTGAAGAATAAAGTTCTGACCATTGTAACTTTTCTAACTAGCAAATGACTAATCAGCCATACGAACTTGCTGTAGACTTTTGTCTGTAACTGTAGGGGAAAAACTTGTGATGGAAGCAGGGAAATCAACAAAAACGATTGCTACCTCAAACAAAACTGTTAGTTAAGGAACAGCAAAAAAACCTGTACTAATATTTCCCCCTATGCAGATTGTTGATAAGATTGAAGTTGTTAGGCACATCCTATACAAAAATGTGTCGCATATTCATAAATGCTTTCCAAGAAATTTATTTGAGATTGCAAATTAAAACTATGTTATTTTCTGCCAAGAAGAAAGAATAAAGTAAATTCCTAACAAACTACTTGTATGAGCAATCAAGCTCTTACCTGAGGAGAAATATTTTTTTATATTTATATATATCAAAGTATAAATAAAATATTTTGGGGTTTGTGGGGTTTTTTAATGTATCAACATGAACTTCCCTTCTAACACATCTGTATACATAAGGAGAGAGTGAAGGAACCTCACTCCCCTGCCCCCTCCAGATTTCTCCTACCTTTTGTTCCTTGGCTTTTCCATCTGTGCATTTATCATTCGGGTAATAAAACCTCATATTGCAGATGTGACAGTACCAGGTTTATCATTTTATCATACAATTGGGTCTTTTTTCTTGAATTCTGCTTTCATGCTTCTAGACCTGGTCTTTCCCGACTTTTGTAGTCATTGTCTCCTCACCTGCCTAAATGCCCCTGTCAAAGATAATCCTAAAAGTTGGCTTAGTATCCTGTCATACAGAAACTACAGGTACATTTTCTCTTATGTCAGCAAACCAACAGTACCACTCAAATGTGCTGTTTATCAGGCTGCCTCCTGGTCCCAGTTGGAAACCGTGGTGTTGGATACTTCCCCTGCTGTAGTGAGCATGGAACAGTTCACACGAGCAAAAGAGTAAAATGCTCCTCCCAGGCGCTCGTTCTGGTAGGCTCAGCTCCGCGGTCTCAGGTCTGTCCTCCAAAGTGGCTTGTCCCTTTCCCCAGATCAATATAATATATTCTGCTGCGCACTCGCAGTACAGCTTCATCAGCTAATTACGTATTGCTGCCCATAGCAGTCTGGCGAAGAAAGCAGCAATACAGTAAAACTGTGTAGAATAGCAATCTTCCTCGGCTGCTTTATTTCAAATATGTGCGTGAGCAGAAAAGGTGAGGAAAAATCTCATTGGCTGTAGGAGACGGCATTCATGGTGCAGAGAACAATCTTTCACTTCTCTGCTTCTTTTCCCTTTTATTCAATGTATCCTTAAAACGCCAAATTGCTTTTCCATCGTTATGCTGGAGATCAAATATACTGTTTAAAATGGTCATTATCCACTTAAGCTCACAAAATCTCTCCTTCATGTTAGCCACTTTACTCCAGCTACGTCACGGAGTCGTTTCACTGTAATTTGATCTTTGAACCAGCACTAGATTTTTCTTTTTAATTAAAAAAAGCCCTAATTCTTGCTTTTATTCCTTTAGAAGGTATTTGTGCTGATATTTGCAAAGAATGGTTGTTCTCTGTATACCAGAGGTTTCATTTGAAATTTTGGATGAAAAACCTAAGTGGACAGCCCTGTTATATGAAGTTCTTAGGAAGGTTCCTTTGAGAAAAAGACATAAAATTACTTGGGAAGGAACAAATGTGAGCTAGATGGTCATGAAAGACATGTAAGTGCTATTTACAGTTTTTGAAACTATTTTACTCTTTCAAACTCTTATACAAACAATAGCAAACATTAATTTTTTTCTGCTGTTGGCTTAACTCTCGGTATGGGAGTGGTATCAGGGGGACAGAAGTAGAATTGGAGTTTTAGTTTTTGCATGTAACTGCACAATTCTGACCCAAATGTACTGAAAATTCATAGACAACTGCGGTTGAAATCAGGCAGGACCTGGGGCAGGAGACTTGTAAAACTATAACATTACAGTAGTGTTTGTGCTTGTGAATGCTGACGTTCTGAAGTGATTTTACATCACCTCAACCAGAGGCTCTAAGAGAAGCCTGAGCTGCCATATGTTCAGCTGTAGAACAAGAAATGAAACCTATCAGCCTTCTCTTGGACCTACAGCAAGACTGGGAGCGAAACAGCGTTGTGGTTGGGTTTGCCTTGTTGTCTTTGAGCTCTGCTTAAGAATAACGTAAAATTAATATGGATAGTTTCAGAGAGGAAGGACTTCCACTTGCAATTTGTAATACCAGTACCATTGAGAATAATAGCTATTTAGATGGGTTAGCTGGAAAAAATAATGAAACTTTTCATAGGACACTGAAAGCGTATGTGAGTACGCGTGAGAGAGAAGGAGGCAGACACTGAAAGTGTATGTGAGTATGTGTGAGAGAGAAGGAGGCAGCATAAATTGAAAATGCTGTTTTAAAAGGGAAAGGATGCCAGCAGAGGAAGGCAGTCACGGTACTATTCTGGAGTTGGTATTTCATATTTACTAATTGGGAGTATTTCCTTAATTCACAGAAATTCTCATAATGAAAGACCGTGCAATTATAGTAAACATCTCAAGCAGGGGGCGTAGGCTGCGATGGTGACTGTAGCCCGGAAGCAAGGCCACTGTAGCTTGTCATACCCTGCTGCCAGCCTCAAGCTGCCTTTGCTTGTGACCCGCTGTGGCTCATCCAGCTTATCACGTGTGCGGGTACGAGCGCAGGTGTGACACCAGCGACGTGGGAAACTTGGCAGCTAATAAAGCATTGTGCCTGGGGAGTTTAGATGCCTCTGTCCGTAGTCAGCAGCAGAGTGAGGCTTCCGTGATGGAATGTAGGTGTAAATGCATATATTTCTTACTGAGTCCTGCTGCAAGTACCCTTGAGCTCGCTTTGTGGGTTTTTTATTTTCTTTCTCTTTTTTTTTTTTTTTTAAAAACTATGGTTTAACTTTCTAAGAACTCCCTTTCCTGGAGTTGGGGGTTGAGCTTTTGGAGGGTGATTCCAAAAGGACTGTTCCTCAGTGTTATGAGGGGAAAGCAGCACAGATAATTTCAATATTTATTACAGCAGAATTTCACAGGGGAAAAAAGTTTAATCTGGCACACGCTTCTTGAATAGAGCGCTCGAGTTGCTCATTTGGTTTGAGAGGGACTTCTGTTTATTAAGTAACATGCATTTGTAAGTATAGGTTCTACAGGCTGGTAGTTCTACAGTCGCTTAAGGAGGAGCAAAAGGAGGTTTGTTAATTTTCCCCGCTTAAATATTCTCAGGTTTACAGAGGAGGAAGCTGGATAGAAACTCGGTGTTGAAGCTCATTTGTTACTGGTTTTCAGTAGCTAGTTGCACGATAGTTTGTTCTTGAATCATTCTGTCTGATATCTGTAAGGGTTGTTACAAGCTGGCATTATCTTTTGAAGGTTAATGGGGTTACCCACATGCAGTTATAAAACTAGGGACACGACTGTTGTGACAAGCCTTTGGTATTTCAGCCACGTCCATTAATTTCATGAGGGAAGGGCTCTGGTAAACTCAAATTAGCATTAAAATGTGTGTGTGGGGGTAGTATTTAGGCATTTCTAGTGAGTAGATGGAAATTATTTTTAGTATAAAGACAAATCTTTAATCATCCTCATAACCAATTTTTCCTCATGTTGGCAGATTAATTCTCTAGTTTAATTTTATGTTATCCCATTGAAGGTAATGGTACTTCTTTAAACATTAAAATTTGCCACTTTTTGTTTGCTTTCTTTTCTGTTTTATTTTACAGCGAACTATTTGTCAGGTTGACTAATGTTTCATTGTATTTTTATCTCTTGGGTAGCTATCTCTTCTCTCTTGTTTTGTACTTAGATTATAGAGTGTAGGGTTTGAATTAATCTTTTTTTTCTGGATTTGTACAACTGTATATCAACAAAGTATGAGCCCCTGTGTGGAGTTCATATTGATTATAAGAGTTCAGATATTGGATGTTCTGTTGTAGTTTGACAGTCCTTTCCCATTTGTATTAGAAACTAAACAGCGCGACCTATAAAAAGTCAGTTGTAACACCAGAGTTTCCTTCTTTACATGTAAGTATATTATTTATGGCGTAATGAAGTGTGATCATTGTCTAAACACTTTCCTATATTGAATACTAATCTGCAGAGAGTGAGTGGCAGCCAGGAAAAGCAATGCTGGTGGGAAAAGGCGCTCTATTCTCCCCTTTTTCCTGCATCGCAGTGTGAAGGTAAGAAGCTGTGCCTGTTCGAACTAACTTGCTGTCGCACCTGTGTTAGAATGAAGTGCTCTTTCTTACAGATTGGGATTGTTGCAGATGAATTGTAACTATCATCTGTATTTAAAAAAAAAAAAGAAAAACCACAGTAAACTTCCATAATAAATTCTCTTATCTGAGAGAGAACTGGGATGCTTCAGTTTTATTTGTAATAAATCTCTAGCATGCTTCTAAATAGTTTTAAAACGAAAGTGTGAAAGTACTTTTAAAATAGCCTTAATATTTATGCAAATTTACTTAATTCCAGAGCCTGGAATTAAGTAAATAGAATATTAATCTCTGGCTCTGAAAACATTTTATTACATTTTCTTAACATGTTTCAACCTGAATAATACTTATTAGGTAGCCAGTTTTATAAGAATGTGAAAACATGATAATTACCTTTTATGGGTTCGCATAAGTAACACGCCAGTTATTCAGTGAATGTGTGGAATTTCTCTCAAGCTGGGAAGGAGAGGGATTTGCCTCTTGGCCACTCCTTTCACAGTGACAATCTGGGAATTTTTGTGTCCCGCACAGAGAGCAAGTCCAGTCTTGGTAGGCAGGCTGCTCGCAAGCAGAAGCAGGTGTGCTTCCAGCACCCTCTCTCTCTTGCCTCCCAAGAATTCGTAGCATCTGACAGCTGGCCCCAGCCCAGGTTTTCAGTGGGCAGGCAAGAATCCACACAGCTTTCTTTTGCCTGCATACCAATTTACCTTTCCTGGGGAGAAGGCAAGAAGCTAAATAAGAACATTCTGTATTCCGAATTGACAGGCTATCTGATGCTTTCTCTTGGCAGAGGCTCAGCACAATAAACTTTTGATCAGAGACCTGGTTCCTTAACAATCTGGAAGTAGATTAGCCAGTAATTATGACTGAACTGTTTTCGGAGCGCACCTTAAAGTGCAAGCAACTAAACTGTGTTCTTGGTGCCTAAATGCCCTTACTTTGGTGATTAGGACAGTTTGGGTTACTTTCAAGAACATCTTAATTTCCTTCACTCCCAACTACAGAAGTGTGTTTGCACAGTGAGAAAGAATAGATTGATGCCTACAGGACTTTGCTTTGCCTCCTGGACTGGTCACAGAACCTCCCATATTAGAAAAATAATCAGTATTTACAAAGTAAAGATATTTAGTGTCCTTTTGTAAAGTTGTGGGGTTTTTTTTCACAGTGACAATTGCAGAGGTATTTTTGGTCTAGTAGCAAATGCAGTGACTCGCACTCTTGCGTACGTATTTTACACAGAGTAATCCTTGAATTCCTAAGAGTGAATTGTGTCATCTTTTTGCTGACATCTGCTGGTGAACCTGCATAACTGTGCAAGTGTTTCACCACCTTAGTTCATCAGAGGAAGACAGAATATACGGTGTAAAATACTATGAAGTCCAGAACCTGCTTGATACGCTGGCAGAATTTCTGTGAAGTAGAATAGTTCCAGAATTTGCTCTTTTAGATGAAGTTTAACAAAACCAGAGCTGTATCATGAGAGCTGTTATTCTTTCACAAATCTTTAGCTGTATCCAGTTTTCTGCATGGGTATTTTTTCTGTATGAATATCGATGCATGTGATGCATATGTATCTCTATGATATATGTTGATACTATATATGGAAATTTGCTCTGGTAAGTAGAAACCACAGCCATTCACGTCAACTTTTGGGCGGGGGGCTTCAGTCAGGGTGAGGCTGCTGTTGCGGCATCTTTTGTATGGATATAGAAATAGGAATGATGTGGAACACCATGCTGTATCAGAGTTGAAAAACGTACTGAAACATTTATAGTAAAAGAGTAATTCTGGCTCTTTGTACCTCACTCTTTTAGATGTTTTCATTAACTAAGTAGCTTCTTTTTTATTATTATTATTATTTGCTTATCCAGGTAAGATTTGGTGGACCTTCTGTAAGGTATTATGCTTCTCTTCTTAAGGATGTCAAACTAGAAAATCCCCCACAAGCACAGAGTTTACGTGGCTTAGAGTGTGAATTTTAAGAATACTTGTCTAGATGCTTTCGTTTTGGCTAAATGTAAATAACAGTGTTCCTCAATTCTGTTTTTTCTTCCTTTTTCCTCTGAAACACCCCCACAAACACAATGTAAGAGTGTTACACAAATGCCAAGGGAGAGAATGGTGTAGGAGAATTTGCAGATGTAAAGGAAATACCCAATGATGATGAACATCTTTTAGATTTTAATATGGTAAGTTTGTCATTGTTTTGGGGGAGGAGGTTTTTTGTTGATCTTATAAGGGTGTGCTACCACCTCTTTCTTTTCATCACAGTTTTCAGTCTGGCCTCAAATGAAATTCCTACAAAAACCGTCAAAAGCTTTTCCTTCCTTACTCGCTTTATTAATCTCCTCTGTGTCTTAAGCGGTCCTCTGAAAACTCCTCAGTACTTTGGGTAGTACAGCCCTTTGTACAGACAGTTGTACTTCTAGTAGTTACACAACCTCCGTTTCCTTTGGGAAGACTTGGCTTTTGCTTGTCCTGTGTGTTAAATGTGAGTCTTTTTTTCCTCAGCTTCTAATTTCAGTAAGCGTAGAGTGGGCTGATGTGCACTGTGACGGCAGAAAGGACCAGTAAAGGCATAAACATAATGTATGATGAATTCTGTCCTGCTTACGAACAAAAACCTGATTTTTTGCTATAAGGAAGATCTTTGTGTACACATGCGCTTACTGATAAACTTTTAAACTTTTAGTGATGGTAGCACTTAAATTTACACTGTGCCATGCTTGCTATAGCTTTACTGATCCAGCTGAAAATATAT
This sequence comes from Pluvialis apricaria, assembly GCA_017639485.1. NCBI lineage: Eukaryota > Metazoa > Chordata > Aves > Charadriiformes > Charadriidae > Pluvialis > Pluvialis apricaria. The sequence goes on from CM030010.1 coordinate 29,529,649, forward strand.
TGGTTTTGCTTGAAGTTTAGGCAGATCTGTGCTGTTTCCTTGATGTTTAATACTTACTACCAAACTTTGGAGATAATTTGTACAGTAATTTTCTAACATCATGACCTGTGATAATGATGCATTCTAACTGAGTTCGCTTTTGATTCTCTCGCTGTTTTGTACAAATCCTAAAACTAAGGAATAGGGAAAAATAATAAAAGCTTCACTTTTTTTTCCTGCTGTTCTGCAGTCCTTTCTACATAGTGGACTAAGTCAGGAAAGAGGAGGACTTGTCCTGTAATCGTGACATCTCTCTTGAACAACTACAAAACTATATAACCTCCCAGCTCAGAGAAAAGCAAGCATGTTCTTTCTTGTTCCCCATCAACACTGTCAGTTTAAATCCTTAGGTTTCTTCTGTTTATGAAGCAAGATGTGCAGATGATATAAATGCTGAGGCAAAACCAAATGGCTTCAGGAAGAAGATCTACTCCAGTGATAGCTCCAGCTCTGAAGACACAGCTTCAGAAGGTGGAAGCAAATGGGCTGATCCGTGTGAGGAGGAGCTTTTTTCTCGAACTCAACTATAAAAACTGCAGAGTAGAACAGATGATTTAAAAGTAACGTGAGATGGAAAACTATCCTTCTTGAGGGTCTGTAGCTCTAAAACAACAACTTGAGTTTCCTCTTCAGTTAATGGATTCAGATGTGTATTTATCTTTCTCTTCTTGCTTATTTTATAGATGAGGACACAGCTGTCCTGTTGAAGATTTTTTTTTTTTCCCAAAAAAAACTGTTAAAATTCTTGGCTATTTGAACTAGACTAGATTGTGTTGTCAAATCAAGAATGGATGTGCATGTGCTTGTCTTAGTAGTACCACTGCTTTTTTGCATCTTAATTGCAGTTATTTTCATTCGTAACTGTAGCCCTACCACTATTACTATCTTCTTAGCATCGCAGTGTCTACAACTACTTCTGCTATTCAGAGACTACAGCTTTCTGCACATTAGGCTTTGTTCTTTAAGAACTGGGAGATAAATACTTAACACTGTAATCTATCAGTGCCTTTCTGAATGCAGGAGAAAAGCATGAATGACTTGTCCAGTCTTCATTCAGTAAATCTCATAACTTTGAAGTAGGAACAACAGGGTTGTGCTTTAGAGACTTACAGAAACTGTGTTTTCTATCCTATGATTCCCCCCTCCCGCAAACCAACACTGCGGATACCATGGTTTGTATTTTTGCTAACTGGAGAAGCCAAGGATTTTTTTGTAGGTATGGAGGCAATGTGGGGTTTTTTTCCTTTTTTTCTTTTTTTTTTGTCCTTTTTAGCAACTTGCCAATGTGGGGCAGAAGTTTAAAAAAGTAACACCAAAAATAATAAACCACTGGGGTGATGTGTGGATTGTTGTGAATTTTGTAACGAGTAATGAGAATGTTGTCTTGTTGCAGATGATGGCATTCATGTAAGCTGCAAAAGCGTCCCGTACCGAACTTGAGCCTGAATGACTGAAACTATCTAAAATGCTCAGAGCGTTCAATGTTTTAAATGCAAAGGGTCAGTGCTTCACTCGAAAGAAATCCTGTGGCTGCTGCAGTTAGCTGCTGTTGTGGCTGTAATTTAGTAAATCTCGTAGTTCATTTTGTGTTTCTGAGAGAATGTGTGGGGCAAGTTACGTGTGCGGTGGGTGGGGGTAGGGAAAGTGATGACTTACAGCATACGTGTGTGATTGCAGTAGTGGTTGTTGCTTTATGTGACTTGCTTTCAAATTTTACTTTGTTAACTTAGTCAATACATTGTCAAGTTGCATCTGTACGAGACTATCAACTCCTTGTGCTTTTAACACATTATGCAAAATGTATAAGCCAGGAGGAGCAATATTTGCAAAACTAAACATTCTAAGTTTTTACCAACTCTTAGTTTATAAAACAACAACAACTAACTAGTCTATACAATAGCAGCATGTCTATAACATCAGGAAGTGCAGAAAGTCCAATGCTGACTTGAAAAGCTTAACCGTTAATTTTGACAGGCAATAAACCTCATGAGAACTATAGCTGTTTGAAATGCGAGCTGAACTGCCTTTGAAATATGTTCTGTGCTAGAGGGGTTTTCCGAGTAACTGGGTTTTGTTGCCTTTATTCAATTGATAATGTAAGAATTGAAATACGTGGTTGGAAAACCATGCCATTCTTCGTGCAACGCTTTTGTTGAGATCCTTCCTTAAAATTGGCTTGGTTTGTCCTTACCCAGGGACTTCCTTTTGGTCCTCCTCTTAGACTATGTTTTAGGGTTTGTATTCATACAACAAATCTTTTGACACTTTACAGTTTCTTTTCTTAATTTATTTGCAGACTTTGGATAGATTTTTATATATTTTACTTTCTTCTGGAGCTTCCTTGAGAGGTTGTTTAGCACCTGCACTGAGAACTAGTTAACTGTAACATGAAAGTGAAAAAAAAAAAAAAACCAAACAACTTTACACACAAATTCTTCAAATCACTACAGTGAAGAATGGAATAGAAGTTCATTCGAGAACAAGAAATGACCAAATGGACATATTTCAAACACAAACTTCAGCTCAGTTAATTTTGGCTAGAGCTGCTTCTTTGGTAAGAAAGGGCTCAAAACCAACAAAGGTGTTGCTTATAGTTACATCGTGGCATGTAATAATTCCAGCACCTTTGGGGAAAATAAAATCCTATCTTGAGCTTAGGCAATAACAAATTGTCTTTACTTGTTTTCATAGTTTAATGGCTAAAGCTCTAAAGCTTTCAGTGAGAGTTGAAGTGTGGTTTTTAGTTTTTCTGTATGGATAGAAACACACAACGACGACAACAACAACAACAACAACAAAAGCATTAAAGGTTGGCATACGCTGAACCGCACCGTGGTATGAAGCGCATTGCATATCCATAGCACTGAAGTATCAGTTTTCCATTCCTGGGCTGAAATTTGTTTCTACTTTTTGCTTCAAGTGGTTGTATTGTTCTGATTTCACGTACACCAGAGTAACTGATTTTGTTTTCTTGTGGAGTTACTTAACACCGAATAAAAATATAAAAGGACAATTGGATGGCGTCTGCGTGTGTTCATTTTCTTTGGCTAATGTATATTACTTACATACAACATGGCAGTTAAGCATTAAACATTCTGAAGAGAGTATGAGGGACTCCTTTTCATTGCTGTAAGTTTTTAATCTATTTTTTATTCTTTTTCAATTCAATGCAGGAAAATGAAATACATTCCATATATTCTTAAAAAAAAAGGACAAGCAAACAAAATAAAATGTCATAATCTCATTCCAAAAATTAATGTGTAGTGACAGCTTCATGTTTAGAGAACACAAGACCTCATTCCAAAAAAAATCAAAACTCAAAACCCAAGCAAACCCAGACCCTCTCTCATGTAACAGTCAAAGATCTTTTATATAGTACGGGATCTAAAATAGCAGACTATTTCTGCTTTCCGCTTGTGCTCACCCATCAAATGGTCAATATTTCACTTCTACTTTTAGAAAAATTGCATCTGTGACAAGAAAATGTCACATGCCTGGACGTCTTTTTATAAAAAGGAAAATAGACAGACCCAGTTTTCAACAGCGCGCCTTCAGCTCGGTGGAGACGTGCGTTATGTTGTTGTAAGTTTACAGCCATAGTGACTTGGGTTTCTGTGCAGGGTGACTGCAACTCCCCTGAATTAGAAGTGCAATGAAAACAACACATAAATACACACTTGGGAACTAATGGAAAATAGTTGCTCTGTAAGGTCCTTGGGTGAATACTTTTATTCATTAGTACCTAGCATGCTTTAAACTTAGTAGTTAAAACTTTCAAAGACATAAATTATTTTTAATTATTTCTTAAATAACGGCAGAAGGAGTATATTTTCATTGCGTTTATAGAAGATGCTCGATAAAAGAATTAAATAGAATCAGCCAGGCCTTTCCATTATTGTACCTGAATTAATATTAACTCTACATGTCCTAAAGAATTAGTTTCCAATGTTAACAATGCTTCTCTCGTGCAAAAAACAGCATATGGTCTTTGGCAGCAATTGCATCTGTGGGTGGTAGGGCAGGCTTCAAATGCACGTCCAGCTGCGACTTCATGGGAGTGAGCTGCTGTCCGCAGTGAAAATACACAGGAAGGTACTGCAGTTCCTGGAGAGCCCCTCCGCCCACGAGACAGTAACTCGTTCCTTTCCTGCCAGCACCAGCGTATCGAAGCATTATCCCCAATGAATTTGTCATCTACCTTTCACATAAAGCACCTCACATATAATTTTCTTTTATGACCTGTGAAACTAGTAGCAGCAAGGCTCCAGAGGTTTGGGACAAATGAGACTTAACTGCTCTGGTTTAGCTTCCTACAGTAAGATCCCTTTTCCACTGTTCAAGTTGCTCTTAAAATATTTTATAATATGCAAGTGCTTCTGAGTTTTATGAGCTACCTCTGTGCTCCAATGTGATGATAATGGGATTGAAAGGGAAAAGCAAAGCTGACAGAGCCGGCAGCGGGTCAGCATGCTGAGAAAAAGTGACCAGGTGACAAAACATTGTTTTCCCTGCCTTACTTCGTCATTGCTTACAGCTTCCCCTATAAAGAATGCACTGAGGAGAGAGAGACTGAGATGAGAGACTTCCGTGCACGCTACCTCCTCCTGCAGCCTTCCTGTAGGGCGAGTGCTTCTCGAAGCACTGTCTCTGTTACTGTGATGTATTTGCAACTGTGGAACCCAGTCAATCCAACAACATGAGGAGGTGCAAAAGCAGTAGTAAGTCTCTATTCCCCTCTCACTACGAGACACGGTCACTTTCACTGACAGCAGTAACAGCTATATAATATTGCTACAATTGCTTGTCACATAAAGATTTTTGAAACTGTTAATGAAGAAGGCTTAACTGCCCATCATTTCTGTGTAGACCTTATTTTACCCACTGCAAGGAAACGGAGACACTGTGAGATGTAGCAACTCCTTATATCACAGAATTGAGCAGTCTCAAATTCTTGAATTTCTTCTAAAAATCAATCTAACAATCAAGCCTGTTAAAAAGTATAGATGAGTATATTTTCATATGCATTTCAGTGCTTTTCTTGTTCGTAGCCACGGAAATGCCTGAGCGAATGGCACTGCAGTAGAGTAGCAGTACTGAAATCAAATACGTAAGCGCTGGAATCGACTGCCTAAAAAAGGGATGCTGCTTCCACCGTTACAGACTTGTAGGAACAGATTAGACAAAGGTGTCAGCAATGATGTGGGTACGTACACATACCTGCTGCCTCGGGGTAAAACGAGGAACTAGCTGATCTCCAGATTTCTCTCAATCCTGTTTTCCATACAGGAACAACTTGTATCCAGAAGGGCTGTTAAACCGATTCCTAGTTTACAGAGAAAAAGGAACCATAAGACTGCCTACGGGACATTAAAACTTGTATAGTTTTTCCTTTACTGCTCTCAAACTTGTGTTTGAAAAAAGTACAACTTGTGTGTAGTTTAAGCTCACCATCCAAAGGGTAATTTGCCTCATGAATCCCTACCTGCTGTGGCAGGCCACCCTGGTCCCCTCCAGATACAGGGCAAAAATTGGAACCGAATTGCTCTTTTTTGCACACTTTTATTCCTGCGATAATGAATATTAAGGACTGTCAGTGTGCTTCTTGTTCCTAATACCCTTTCAGTAGGATTTTTCCCTTTTATTTTTTTTTTTTTTTTTTACATTTCAGAACTTCTAATTTTTGTATTGATGTATAGGCTTTTAATTGTCTTCACTTCGAGGTGGGGTTTTAGCCCATAGTCTTTTGACTCTGGAACCCTTATCTATTTGACAACAAAGTCTTCTTCCAGAAATCTAGATTGTTATTCATGCTTTTTAAATATTTTTCCTCCAGTTTTCCTATAATTTTATTCAATACAAAAATACGAAATTTTTGAAGCACTGCCGATCCATAGAGACATAATAATTGGATCTGTTATCTGCCCCAAATTGAATGTTACTTGGTTTCATTCATCATTACTAGTTCTAGACAACAACTCATTTTCAGCCCAGCATTATTTTTTCTCCTAGCGAGATCCAGTAGAAAGTCACCACACATTTGGTGCAATGCCTTTTGTATTACAGAATTAATCTATTTGCTTTCGGAAATGTAATTTAAATTGTGCTTGCTTAAGAGAATAAATCTGCTATAGCATCCCAACTTTTCATTGTGCAGCTGTGCATAATAAAAACCTGGTTTCCTTCTCTGCTATGATTTAGTGATGAGTTAAGATCCATAACAGAAGTACCATAGAGGCTTTGTTAGCGATTATTTATGGGCACTTCAGATTCTGCAATTCTGAGATATTAATACAAGTAGCAATATTTTTAGTTTGTATCGTCTTACTCCTTCACACCTTATTACTCATTTTGTCTTTCCTGAACAGCTTGTAGACAGTGATAGAAACATTCCAGTCACACGCATCACGTTTCAGTAATGCCAATTCAAATGCGCAGGAAAGTCTCGCACTATCTTCCCCTACCTTTCCTGCTCTTCATTTTCTTGCCGTCTCATGGAGGGGAACTTTAAACCATGCAAGTTCTTACCCAGTGGTAACAGAAGGGTTAACAGTAATGGTAGTTATACACCTGGCTTCATTTTCCTTATCCTTTATCAGGTTTCAGTTCCTATAGGAGGAGGCAGCCTTTGGGGAGAATGAAATGGCACGTTCTCCAGCTGTTGCCGATTCATCCCAAACCAGTTAAAATGGCAGACGTTCCACTGCCAGTAGGAATGCCCGCACAGATGGTGGCTGTGCTGGAAATGGACTGCTATCAAACACAGATGTACAAAAGGCAAATATTAGTTTTGTGAGAACAAAATTAATTTGTGATTAATTTGAAGTAGAATAGCATAATACTCTCCATTTATCAAAAACATCACCACTTGCTTGTGAGGTATTGATATTTTTGATCATCATCCTGCTCATGGCTATATGTCAGTAGAAACTGGAATTTATTCATTGTTCCCTTTTCCTGTGCCATAAAACAAGCATTAGTTACTTCAGCGTACATACAAGTAATGCTGTAAAGCAAAGAGGAAAAAGATCAACGTCTCATCTCTGTTCTAACGCTTACCTTCAAGAGTGAACTTTCCTGTCTCTTAGCGTGATGGACTGTAACAGAGATTACCCGTCACATCCTACACTTTGTACACTTGAACTCTCTCTTGTGTGAGTTAAAACTACCTTAAATGACAGCGATGAGGAATGGAAGCAGGAGCTGTTGATCAGCTAGTACTCAATGATGTGCAACTGTTGTATCTTCACAATATGTAAATCTTCGGTTAACTAGAGAAACAAATACTATGCTGAAATGTCTTCCAGTTCATGACAGAGAATTACTGACCTCAAGGTGGATAGGGAGCTGCACAGCTGATTCAAGAGAAGCTCAGCTCGGCCGTCTTTGAAACTGCTTGCATCAAACCTGGCATCTGATGAACGAAAATTCAATCTAGATGTTCCCATCTAGTTCTTAAAAAAATTAAATTAAAAGTTGTTTCAATTGCAAAATTGCCGATGCTTCAAAACAGAACTGAAAGCCTAAGCAGAGAATGATCTCCCACATCTACAGGAATAAGAAGCATAAGCGAAGCTTGCGTTTCTGTTCCTTAACTCTACCTTGTTCCAAAGGAACAAAGGAAGGACTATTACTTTGCGTACTTTTTTCATATGTAGTATTTTTTGGAGAAAGCAGCAAGACAGAAGAGAGCACAAACCCTGCCAGCTTTTTTGCACAGTAACCATGAAACTGGCATATTGAATTCTGCTGGCACGAATATGAGTTTGTATGACAGAGCTTTTGAATTGAATATTTTCAAAAGTTAAGTTCTCTAGCACTGAGGTACTATTAGACCAGTTAGATGGTTTTTGCCCACCAGGTGAACATCAGTTGCTAATTGGAGGCTGCTCCGTGCGGTGCTTCGTTTCTACACAACAGCCACAGGCAAGACACTCTTAAACAAACCAACAGGATTTTGCCCCAAGAATTTTTACAAAAATAAGTATTTTACAGGTTTACCTGACTCTGAAATCAATGGCAGAGCACTGATGATAACCACGCTGAGTAAGCACCACAACTAACTTCTTATCGTGCTTTTGAGGATTTACTTACAACCCACCTATTAAAACAGAAGACTTGATTTCTCGGCGTGCCCGTCTGGATGAACTTTAAATTTTGCACAGCTGAAAAACAAAGGTACTAAAGGTCTCCTTTGCACTTCATTATGCATTTATACTTCCCGTGCCTGGTAGTACCTGTTCTGTTTCCTTTTAATAATTAGGACATGCCATGCTTCCATGACAGCTAATGGTGTGACGCTGCATTTAGTCACATAATATCAGCCCTTCAGCTTTTACCAATACAGAGGAATAATAATACACAATACTTGCAGACAGAAACTACGTTACCTCGGACGGAGGTAGCTTTAACAGAACTGATGCTAACTGCTAACACAAAATGTCAACTTTTGTTAATAGCCCACGTGAACCAGAAATGCTGTTTACCCTTTTCCACGAGTTATACAGTCATTCACATGCAATAAAGAGTATTTTTTTTACATTGACTAGGCTGTGATTTTCTGTAAACTTTTTAAGGCCGACCCTGGTATTTTTACACTGCCCAGCACACTGGGACCCTGGTTGTTACGTGCTGCTTCAGTGCAAAGAACAGTAACAATTTTGTTGCGAGTGGGTATCAAAAAACCTACCAGCTGAAGTCATCTGTGGGTTGGAAATGGAAAATATCCACTAAAATAAATTACATAGAATGGGATCTCAACGGTATTATGATTGTTAGGCAAAATTCTATCCTTAAATAAGTGCTGACTCAAAAAGTGTTTAAGTGCCTAACTCCTGGTGTGATTTGAAACTTTTAGCTGTACTCTATGCTCTGCTACTGCTGAAAGATTTCCTGCAGCAGATCTTTCTCATAGTTTCTTCAGCCTAAATAATATTACAAAGATGGGAGTATCATTATTTCCTTTGGAGACACTCTGCAGACTTACAGAATTCATGAGTGTATTCTTTACCTGCCCTAGGAACCCAAGAACTTTTGATGACAATACACTCCCCTCGTTGCTCCAACAGAAGAATTGATTCCCACTCTCAAAACCAGAAGGAAAATGTTAGTACTGAAAAAGGTATTAGTGACAGCATATGCTCCAAAATAGTATGTCTCTTGCATATCAACAAGTTTATAGTGCTTCAAAGCTGTTTTGCTTTTATTTACCTTCTTTTAATAGTAATATGCAAGCTGTCTTGCAGAGGTAGCAGTGATTTTCAGATAGATATGGAGAAATTAGAAATCCAGCAGAATAAGCACTGAAATTTATCAGTCTCTGACCCCGTCAAAGAAACTAACTGCAAAGGTATAATTTTTGGTTGACAGTAAGTTTTCAGTGCCTACTTCTCATCTTAATAATGACCCAATTCTCATCCCGATAGCATGGAACTGGTGCCAGTGGGGTCACGGTGGCAAGTACTTCCACCCCAGTTTACCTCAGCCTCTTGCAACTTATTCAGGTGGAACTTGCCCACATCAAAGCTTGAATAATCACAGCTTTGCTCTTCTCGATATTGAATTAATTACCTTAATGCAAGTTCAGATACTTCTGCATTTGCTGCACTCATGCTTCCAGCTTCAGGGTAGACATAGGTGTGAGGTGACAAGAGGCTGGCGCTTACACCCTTAGTTAGGATGGGGGACAACTTTTATCTTAATGCCACTCTAGAGGCACGGTCACCAAGTCTAGGTGCAAAATGCATATGACCTTGGCAGGAAAAAGCAAGAACGCGTTTCAAAGATGACAAGAAAACGGGAGAGCTCTGCTGCTGTACGGCACTGACTGCTCCTCACTCCTTGGGTTTCAGCGTGGGGGTGGGCAGAAGGGATGTGGACGACAGGCTGACTATGCTAACGCCAACGGGGAGCACTTTGATATGGAAGGTAAAGGTAAGATAATGGAAAGAGAAATCAAGCATGCTAGAATAGCTATCACCATCCCAGAGCCTCCACTTTTGGCTTTACAGTTCAGTTCCGCAGAGCTATGCATACTCCTTCCCTTGATGCCCCAGACCGAGACCTCGCACAGCCTAAACTTCCAAAACCCGCCGAGTTTTGTTTTCCTATTACACGCGGCCAGGGACACAAGCTGACCCCCTCCGCACACCTGCTCCCCCCCGGGGGCGGCCGGCGCGCAGGTCCGGCGGCCCCGGCCCCCCGCGCCGGCGGTAGCGCAGGACGGGCGACAGCCGCCCGGCAGCCGGAGAGCGGCTCCCCTCCATCGCGGAACGCGGAACTCCTCTGAAAGAGCGCCCTCCATTAAAGCCCACCGTTCTTCACCCCGCTCCGCTCGCCTGGGCCACCCCACGGCCTCCGCCGCGGCTGAACCGGCCGCCCACAACTCGCCCTCGCCGCTCCGCCCCCCGCCTCGGGCGCGCTGAGGCGATTCAAAATGGCGGCCAGCGCCCAGCGGCCGCTTCCCCCGCCCCCCCCCGCCCCCCCGCGCAGGCGTTCCCTTCCCCGGCGGGCGGCGCTTCTCGCCGCCGCGCTGGGGAGGGGGGAGCGGCGGCGGGGCGGGAGGAAGGAAGGAAGGAGGCCGAGCCGCGGAAACCGGAGAGTCCCAGGAGGAGCTCGGCACCTGTCCCGCCGGCAGAGCCCGCCGCTGCGCCCGCAGCCAGGTGTGCGCCGAGCCCGCCGCGGGGGCGGGCGCCATGGGAGGCCCTGCGCCGAGCGGAGAGGGCGCCCGGCGGGCGGGGGCTGCACCGCCTCACCCCCGCTGAACCCGCCGCTCCTCCGCGGGGACCGGGGAGCGACATGGAGCGCCCGCCGCAGCCGCCAGCCGCCTGCTAGTCCCGCAGCAGCAGCTGTGGGGGTGGGTTGGGCATGGCCCAGCGTGAGGAGAGCGACGGAGGGCAGCGCTACCCCGGTGAGGCGTCAAACTTTCTGCGTGGCTCTTCCTCCGCGGGCGGCAGAGCCAGGGCGGGGGGCGGCTTGCAGCCCTGCCCGGGGCTCGGCAGCCCGCGTTTGGGGCCCGTGGTGGGTTGGGGGTGGGTGTGCGGTGGCACCTGCAGGGGCGAGGGGCAGAGCCCTGGGGGGGGGGCGAGCGGCGGCGAGGCCGGGCCGGGGCGGCGGGAGCAGCCGCCGTGGGTGAGGGGCCCGCCTGGGGCCGGGCGGGCTGCGGGGCGGGGGGCGGCCGCTCGCCTTGCCCGCCCGTGGCCACCTTAAAAAGTTAAGAGGAGCAGCTCGGCGCCGCCGGAGCCTTCGCCGAGTGGTGGAAAGACCGCAGGGGAGGGTGAGCGTCGCTTCCTCAAGGCTTCGGGGGAAGGCATTGGTTGGGTGTTTTGCTTTGGGTTTGGTTTTTTTTTCCTTTTTTTTTTTTTTATTTATTTTTTAAATGAAGGCCGCCGGCCAAGGAGCAAACCTTCGCGGCGTCGGGTCCGCCTGAGAGCCCGTGAAAAGGCGGCAACTTTCATCGTCTCTCCCCGTGCCTCTCTTTCTCTCTAATCGAAGTCTCCCAGGCGATTCCCAAAGACCAAACAAAACTACAGCTCACATTAGCTGAAGCTCTTTTGACGCTGCCGTTAATCTTAACGTGGCTTCAGATTTTTCAGTAATATTGGTGGGGGGAGGAAAAAAAAAAAAGCCCTGTAAACTGCTTCTGGAGCAGAGACTTTAGAAGAACACTGTGACTCATTTATATTGCCTGCCTGACGTAGCAAAAAAAGTGGAAAAGCGGTGAATGGTTTACTTATGATCGCGCTTCAAGCGCCCCGCTCAGAAGTCAGGTTTGTAAAGCTCACACTCTGGGAAGAACGCCGGCTGGGAGTTAGATAAAAGACTTATTAATTAAAAAACAACAAAACAAACAAAACAACAAACACTTCTTTTTGCTATTAAAGTTTTGGCGGTGCATACATATGGAGCCTCAGTCGCTGTATCTCATTCTCATGCTTTGTGGAAAGCTAGGCTGTTTTGTAGGCTCAGGAATGCTTCACTGTTGGCAATGCCGTGGCTGTTGGAACGTGAACACAAACAATCTGAAGGAAGAAATGTTTAATAAACAAAGCTGGTTTTGATGCTGTTGTGCACCAAGGTCACCTGCAGCTGCACTTGACAGCAGCAGTGTGTTTCTTGGTATATTCAATAAAAATATTGTTAAATGCATGGGGGGTTTAAACTCTTTGCTTTTTTTTCATGTTTCTCCTTTAGGAAGAAAAAAAAACAGTTGCAACTTTGTAATTGAGGCAATTCCTTCCTTTTAACATCGTTATTTAAAAAAATGCTGGCAGAGACAAGTGTTGAAGAGACAAGGTGATAAAAATTGAGATGTTAACTCTTTGAGAACTGGGCAGTATATGTAAACCATTCTTCTCATTCCTGTAAGACAAGAAGATGTAAAGCCTGTTTTGTAGATACTTGTCTTGCCCTTCCTTCGAAGCAAGTTCATTGCCTAAATTGCATTGCAAGTCACAGCAAACTTGTAAGAATGTGGCTTGAGTTGGCATCTTTCTGATCTTTGTTTTACTCTAACGTTTTGGCATTGCTGTTAAACTTTCTTTAAATTTTACTTTAAAATGGGTTAAAAAACATTTTATTCTAGATCTTAGAAATTATAAACAAGTATGACTTGTTCCCTCTCTGTGGTTGAGTAATATGTAAAGTGAAAAATATGTTTTAAAGCCTCTGGTTATTCTCAGAGCCTTCTTGCATGCACTGATGAGAATCTGGGGAACGCAAGGCTGTATGGACAGCTGTACTGGGGTGGACCAAAACTCAACTTGCCAGACAGAAGAATTTACCTGGGAGAAGGCTTAAAAGCAGGACTAATGTACTTCCCAGAAGTTCTGATGCTTGCAGTTCAGGAACTTACTGAGTTTCTTTTTGTTTAGAAATACTTAGTGATTTTGTTTTCTTCCCTGAGCTTGCATGGATGCTTCTAGCATCCACAGTGTGCTGTGGCAAGGAGTTATAAAGTTCAGCTCCTGTTTGCATCAGCTATGTCCTGGTGTTAATTTTGAACCTGGCTACAAAACTGTCTTTATTTGGTGCCTCTAAGCATTTATGTTGGAAGAGTTAATGAGTAAATAATATCTACTTGCCCTCTTATTGTTGCTTGTGACCTCTGCTATATTTTTCCTATCTCTTTTTCCCTTGTTATCTCTTCTGGGATATTCACACTCAGGTTACGGTTCCTATAAGACATAGCATATTTGCAAATATCAATTTTGCTTAAATATATTATCATCTACATAAACCATGGGGATGATGAATGTTGTGCAGACAAAATTCCTTATTCTTTCTCAATAGTTTATTATACTGCTAATACTTTAATAATGTTGTGTTTATGATGATGATGTTACAATTATGGTATTAAATGATTTACGGAAAGAAGTTAGTATTGGAGCACATGACACTTTGAATGTTTGACGTCAATTGTCAGATTTTGCACTTACTGGTGAGGCAGCAAAAATAAAGAGTATAAATATCACTTCACTACATACTTAAAAACAGTCCTACAACAACTAAATGCAAAATGAAGCAAGGAGTTGTCATGTATGTTTTTGACAGCTGATTACATCTCAAGTTTTCATTTAAAGCCCTTGATGGGTATACTTCAAAGCTTCCCACAGTTTTGCTGAACTGTGTAAAACCTTTGTAGCTCATTATTGCATAATTTGCTCCAGCAAGCTATAGCTGTTACATACTTCTGCATTTGCTGGTTGCCCGTTTAAAGGATCTCTTCCTGTTAAATTTCTTGCTTAAAAAAATACCGATGCAAGTTAAAATAGCTTCAGTACCCCATGTAGAAATGTATTTTCATTTCTCTTTGAACTTTCTTGTTTACTGAGTTGTTTGGGCTCTTGAGCTGCGGTATTTACTGGCTCTTCCAAGGCCGCCTGAATGCTTACCATTTGTAAGCTTAATCGCGAAGAGTCATACAATTAAACTAAGGACTGGCTGCTACTTGAGATAATCATTGAGCAGAAGTCAAGGCAGTCACTGGAGGAATTTGTTATGGGAACATGCTTGTGCTATTTACCCAAACAACATCAAACTTTTTCTTGGCTGACTACGTTTCTGTACTTTTGTTTTCTGGATGCATTAATAAGTATGAATTGTGATAAAGCAAACACTTGCACCCTTGCTTATACAGTTCCATAGTGTGTGTGTATATGCTTTAGAGAAACATTGGGGCTGGGTGGGCTGTTGATTTAAAGAGCAATATAATGTGTATGAAGTGGTGGGTGAGCACAGGGAAGAGAAAACAGTCAGACTTATGTTAGAAAAATAAGTGAATCCAAGCAAGAAGGTCTAAGAGCAGGAGATCCAAGTATATGCAACAGTAATTATATCTAATGCTCCATGTTATGTTATATTCGTACACTTTGACTATCACAGTTGACTTCATAAAGTAGAATAGTTTGTTGCTTGTTTTCAAGGATTGTTGTTTAGGGGGGTTTTTTTTTTTTTTTGCTGGCCCTTGCAATTTTAATTTAGTGAACGGAGAGGTTCTTAATGTGTGCAGTTGGTATGCTAGCTATCTCAAGACATCACTTCTTTAAATTGCAGGGGATGTAAACTTTTCAAACCATGGTAATGTGAAAAAAGAAAAGTTGCTATAGCAACTCTGTAAGAAAAGTGTACATCTTCACAAGCTTTTTAGTCAATAAATTTGAAATCCAAAGGATTAGGCAATTGATGCATTGATTGATTTGGGTAGGTAGTATATAGTTGGCTGTTAAAGTTCTGAAAAGGTCTCAAAGATGAAATATGCAGGATTGTTTCTACTTGACTTTTCCTTACTCTTAGGAGTGGATTGAACTGGAGTGTTGGATCAGCTATTGAATAGCATTTGTGTAGTAAGCTAAAGAGTAGGCATAGCATATGAAGTAGGTTTGGATTCATGAACTTTTCATGTGACTCAAAGCTTGTGGAAAAAATCATTACAGTTTGAACCAGTGGAATATGTTTGAAATGTGTTTTCTGTCACCGACTGGCTGTCGGTATCACAAAGCCAAAGTGTATTGATGTGCTTATATTAAAGAATGGACGGTGTGTCAAACCCTGGTGTTTGGCAGGGCTTAGGTGCCATTCGCTGGTGGTTTGGATCTGTTGGGAAGAACCGGTTTTCCCAAATGAGATGTTTGGGTTTTGTTTTGGTGGTTTTTTTTTTTTTGGGGGGGGGGGGGGGGGGAACAGGACGTGGGGGGAAGGTTGTTTTTTAAAAGTAGAATGTGGGGAGGACCTCCTAGAGGACAACCGGCACCTTTAAGTGCTGCACTTGAGAAAGAATAGGAGACCAGGCTTCAGGAACTGGAGAAAAATCTGTCTAGAAAGCAAGCTGTTTGCAAGATGGGAGGAGTATTCTTCACTTCTTCGCATTTGGTGCAGAGTGTTTCAGAGTGAAGAAACTGAAGCAATATGTGCATATTTGTTCTGCCAACTGCTGCAGAGTAATTACATTGCAAACTTCAGCAGAGCTGTAGATAATTTAACTCTTCATATAGAAGGAAGATGTAGTGTCCCGATGGTAATCATGTAGTGGTTTAAAGGGTCAGCAGCAGTTTTGGGAGCCAGGGCAGCAGTCCTGAAGGTGTTCCAGGTTTTGAAACACTGGAGTTGCCCACGAGGCCAGTGCATCTAACCCGCAGCTCATTCTTGACTGCCGTCTCTTTGAGGGTCACTCAGATTTCGACTGGAAGTGGGGCATTGACTGCATTAACTCCCCTGCTAGCAGCCCCCGAGGAGACAGTGTGAATTTATCTTACGAATACAAAGGATAGCTATCCCTGAGTGCAGTAAATACTATATATTCGCAAGTGTCAGTTTTGCTGTACATGCATTGATGAAGTGCATCATGTGTATTGTCAAAACGTTGACTACATGGACAGCTTTATAGCTATTCAGATTTTGCATCTCTTGCTTAATGCAAAACTAATATATTATGCATTCTGTTTCAGTGACAAATTTATTATAGGTTTTATGGTTTCCAGCAGAATGTTAAAAAATTCTATTTAAATGAACACTTCAGAATTTTGGTCTAAGGGTATGGAAACAAGTTTTGTAGCCCCCCAACATCAGTAAATATGTAGTTATGACTCTAT
Organism: Pluvialis apricaria; assembly: GCA_017639485.1. Taxonomy (NCBI): domain Eukaryota; kingdom Metazoa; phylum Chordata; class Aves; order Charadriiformes; family Charadriidae; genus Pluvialis; species Pluvialis apricaria. The sequence continues at coordinate 29,545,773 of CM030010.1, forward strand.
AAAAATAAATTTCAAATATTTGTCTTAATAGTGACATGGAGCGTTAAAGTACTGCAGTTTTTATAGTATGTAATTTCACTCTCGGGAAATGTATACGAAGCAAACACTGGCACACAAACTGCTTACGAAAAGGTTTTCATGCTTGACATTTTCTGGGAGCCTAATTTAAGTTGCCATTGTCCTGCTTGTTCAAGCAGGAGGAAGGGGTAGTAATTGTGTACAAGAGAAGATGAATAACTTTTAATTAAAAGCCTAGATTATGACAGGACTGAGTGTATTTAAAAAAAAAAAAAAAAACAAACCACCAACAAACAGCCAAGAACAAACCACAACCTTCCTGCAAACTCATTGTCTTGTCTTTTCTTTCTTTTTAACCAGTTACCAGTTGGGCCAAGACAACTGATGTAAATTTATCCAACTCCTTAAATGGTTTGAGCTTCAGGGGAATTCTGGACACAAGAGTGGGGAGCAGTATCCAGGGCCTTCAAGACTTGAACTCTGGGACCCCGAGATCACTCTCATTGCCTGAGTATGAGCTTGGCCAGCTGTCCAATGCTTCAGAAGATTGTCATAGCCTTAAATCAGTGGATTCTGGTATTCCAACGCTAGAAGTAGGAAATCCAGAGCCTGTTCACTGCAGTGTGTTAAATGTGAAGAGAAAGCAGTCAGAACCTGAAATTGTGCCTGACAGGGCTTTTCAGAGCGCATGCACACTGCCGTCTTACGTGCCTCCACATTCTCTGACTTCTGAACATGACCATGCTGTGCGAAAATCCTCTACTTTCCCAAGAACTGGGTACGACACTGTCAAACTTTACAGTCCAACCTCAAAAACTCTGAATCGAAGTGATGATATCTCTGTCTGTAGTGTTTCTAGTCTTAGCACAGAACTGTCAACAACTTTATCAGTTAGCAATGAAGACATTTTGGACTTTGTGGTCACAAGCAGTTCAAGTGCAATTGTGAATCTTGAGACTGACGAGACGCACTTCTCGGATGTTACTCTGAATTCCACTAAAGAGACCAATGATCAGAGCCAGCAGGAGTGTTGTCAAGAGACAGACGTGGACAGTAAACGAAAAATATTGGGACCTTTTACGAACTTCTTTGCCAGGTAACGTTTCCGTAAAGTGTATTTGTATTTTAACAGTGAGATAAGGTAAGATCATAGGAGAAAGGTCTTGTATGATATTTTCCTTTGAAAGAGGTAATAGCTTACTATTTTAATTTAAATTGGTATTAACAACATATTTTTTTTCTTCCGGGTAAGTTGGCAAATATTGCTAGGGACTAAGGGTCTGAATCCTGCTCTGTATTATCTTTATGATATATGGAAACATCTTAAATCTTCTTAAAAGATTCTTTCTACATTACAGTAAAAGCAGTTCTGAAAATGCTTTTTTTCCTCTGAACAAGGGTTTTCTTCCTGGCTTCTCCAGTGACACCTTTTGTGATTTTGGCCAAGGTCCTTAATCTCATGTCCCCATAAATAGGTGAATATAGGTAGGATCCAGACTTGTATTGAAGAGCTTTGACATCTAAGGATTTGTAAATGGTCTAGTAGTGATGGAGTGGTTTATTACCAATATAAGTCTGTGAAGCTTAAAATACAGATACTTGCCAACACTTGCGTGACTGCCATGATTTTTCCAAATCTCGGTTCCAGCTTTGTTAATACCTTTTTTCCCTTCATTTTTGTATAGAATGAGAAATCTGACATTTTGTCATTCAGTTGTTGAAATGAAAGCATTGGCCACTCAAAGCAGTTACATGACCTCTTCTAAACGTGGCCCTTGCGTGAACGATAAGGTATTTGAAATGCAGATACGCGGTGAAAGTAGTGAATGAGGAAAAGGCCTAGTCTACTTTCTTGGGTTTGGGTTGTTTGTTGGTGTTGTTTTGGTTTTTATTTATTTCAGGCCTTCATAATGTCTCTTATTTTTAGAATGTAATGTCTGAACTATGATATATTTTGAAGAAATGGTTCTAGAAATAAACTTCAGACATCAAGCAAAGTTGGCTGTATCTAACCTGTTCTGAACACGTGATTGCTTCAGCTAATCTTTTTCCTCACGTAATTTTTTTTTGCATGAGATGAATAGGCTGATATGAAGAGACTGTTCAAATACTTAGAGAATTGGCAAACATCATTCTTTGAAAGGCTGCCTTATTTGCAAAGCTTGAGAAACAGTTTATTTAGATGTATTAAACTGGCTGAAGCCTGCATTGGTTTTTATTCTTAGCTGAAAGTTAAAGTAGAGTACTGTGCAGCAGAACTCCAGTCATCAGTCATGTTTGAGGTGCTGAAGCTTTTGTGGACCTCTCACTGTTTGTTGCCATGGAACCAGACTTAATTCTGAAGCAGGAGGCTTCTCAGCACTTCAAAGCATGAACTTTTGTTACCCATTCTGGTAGCACAACTGCTAACTCAAACAAATGCTGTCCTTCAGCCTGGAGGGAGCACAGTGGAATAGGCGCATTTAGACCCTGCTCAAAGTAGGATGTTTAACCACTTCTCAACTTTTGTTATCCAACAAAACAAAGCCATCTGTCCAATTCTATTCTAGTGTAGTCTCTAGTGGTTTTGCCGGTGTTGCAGAAACGGTGGTACTCACTAGACTGAGCTTTTTAACCTGAATCTTTTCAGGCACGTTGAATTCCAGACAACAAAGGCTGTCCTCACTACCTTTTAAATGGGCAACAGGTAGTCTTGGTCACCACGTGATGTCATCATGAGAATGTGAGGATTAAGGTCAAACTAGGTGATCGGCTTTGAAGTTCCAGGTGCTCTGTCTGTAAGCTGGCCTTTAATATCCTTCACTTTAACATCTGCTTTCTGCTCTGTTTTGAAAACAAGAGTTGCTCACTTTTTGTCTGTACTTGCACACCACACCCCCATATTTTATGCATCTGTTCTCTTATGTCATGCGACCTGGTGGTGAGTTTTACAGGTATAGAACACGCAGGGAGCTTTTGAGGGTCCTTCTGCTCAGCAGAGAATACTATCTATATTGATGCTGTCATCGTTGTTAAGGACTGTGGTGGGTTGACCCTGACGGGGCTCCAGATGCCCACCAAAGCCTCTTTGTCGCTCCTTCTCCTCAACTGGACAGGGGAGAGAAAATACAGTTGAAGGCTTGTGCATTGAGATAAGGACAGGGAGAGGTCATTCAGCAATTACCATCACGGGCAAAACAGACTCGACTTGGGGAAAATTAATTTTATTTATTACCAATCAAATCAGAGGAGGACAATGAGAAATAAAAACTAAATCTTAAAACACCTCCCCCCCTGCCTCTCCCTTCTTCCTGGGCTCAACTTCACTCCTGAAGTCTCTGCCTCCTTGCCCTTAGCAGCACAGGGGGATGGGGAATGGGGGTTGCAGTCAGTTTGTCACATGTTGTTTCTGCCACTCCTTCCTCCTCAAGGGGAGGACTCCTCACACTCTTCCCGTTCTTCAGCGTGGGGTCCATCCCATGGGAGACAGCTCTCCATGAACTTCTCCAATGTGAGTCTTTCCCATGGATGCAGTTCTTTACAGACTGCTCCAGCGGGGGTCCCTTCCGTGGCCTGCAGTCCTTCAGGAACAGACTGTTCCAGCATGGATCCCGCATGGGGCCACGTGTTCTGCCAGCAAACCTGCTCCAGTGTGGGCTCCTCTCTCCATGGGACCACAGGTCCTGCCAGGAGCCTGCTTCAGTGTGGGCTTCCCATGGGGTCACAGCCTGATGTGGGGTCTTCCACGGGCTGCAGGTGGATATCTGCTCTGCTGTGGACCTCCATGGGCTTCAGGGGTACAGCTGTCTTCACCATGGGCTGCAGGGGAATCTCTGCTCCACTGCCTGAAGCACCTCCTCCCCCTCCTTCTTTGCTGACCTTGGTGTCTGCAGAGTTGTTGCTCTTGCATATTCTCACTCCTCTCTGACTGCAGTTGTGCAGTTTTTTTATCCTCTTCTTAAATATGTTATCCCAGAGGCACTAGCACCATCACTGATGGGCTTGGCCTTTGCCAACAGCAGGTTCGTTTTTGGAGGCGGCTGGCATTGGCTCTGTCAGACATAGGGGAAGCTTCTAATGATGCTTCCCTTATGCTTACTCCAATGATCCTATACAGTCCCTATTCCATGGAGTTCCTGTGGGTTCTGTGATTCTTAGGGTTTAAACAAGTACTTCAGTAAATGAACTTGGGCCTCGCAGTGTTTTGTTTGAAAATAATTGACTTCTAGGGACCTTCCTACCTGGCTCACCCTGTGCTGTGGGCCAGGGTTTGTGTACAGTGTTAGACAAGGAGGAGGCATTTGGAATAGTAACTTTGAAGACCAGCTTGCTGAGAAGGGAGCTACCTAAAGTAGTTTGTAAAAAGCGCTTTGGTGGCAGGTATAAACAAAGTCCCAGAGAGGAGCATGTTCTTAGCATTTCACTCTGCTGGAGGGAGTTTCACTTGAGATTCACTATCTTGCAGTTTAAGTGCCTAAACCTTCCCTTTTGAAAACCAAGGATAAACTACATCAGGAGAAAGCCAGGTAGCTTTGGCTTTGGTCGGTGGCTGGCATGCTTGTGTACAACATGGAAGAACAAGGACCTGAGTGGTTTGTACACATCCTTTCTACCTTCCAGCAGCCTGATGGTCATGGGCTAAGGCAGCAGCGCAGGGGCTCTCAGCCTTCATCTGCAGGTTTAGCTCTCTGAGGGCTCCTCAGAGATATGAGTAATGGGATATGGGTTTGGACCACTGAAAGCGAAGACGAATCAGCTTAGTTTTTGCTCAAATTGTTGACATTTGGTAAAAGGAGAAACCTTGCTTCTTGAAATGACAGCTGTGCTTGTGTTGAACCCCATCTGTCATCTGAGAATGTGTTAGTTTCTCTGAATTTGTGAAGACCGAGTTTATTCTGGATATGTCAGTTAAGATTTACAGCTGCCTGTGGACATAATACTGACAAAAATTATATGTCTCCAGTGCTTGGTCATGTGCATCTAAGCTGCTTACTTAGCAGTTAAGGGTGAATCTTCCATAGTATCAAGAAGATGCTTAGAGAGGCACCTGCTTTGGAGTGTAAAATTCTTTCTTAGCACTCCGTAGGTTTATTTTTCCTTGTGTGACTGTATGCATGTGTGCACATGCACTATGCACGAGTTTGTGTGTTCCATATCAGTTGTGGCAATATCTGGGGTGTGTCATGAAGTGTTGGCTTGGCACTGCAGTTCAGAATGGAGTTATACATGAGATGGAAGAAAGGAGAAGCCCGTTGGCTCATTGCCTGTCAATCCTGGGACCTTCAAGAGCACTTGAGAATGGAGTGCTCCTGCCCTGCCTTCTTGAGCACCACGGTGAAGAAAGCTTCCTGAACTGCTCCTCTGGCACCATTTCTGTCTCTTCATCGGTTTGAGACTCTGAAAGGTCTGGTTGTCCCCTCAGGCTGTTACGTGTCTCTTTGAGTGTGGCAGGAAGATCCAAAGTGAGAAAAAGAGACCTCTTTCCTGCTTGTTTGCGCATAGCTTTCCTCTTGAATGACCTTAAGGCATCACAGGTGGAGTACTAGTGCTCTCATTAGGCTCCAGGTTAGCACATGAAAATGGATTATTGCTTCTGAAAGCAGCTGTAATGCTGACTGCTGACAAAGAAACCTTACATGTTGGCTGTTGTCAAGTGTCACGTGTACTTGTATCAGCTCTAAAAGGCCAGAGGTCTTTCACATAAAGCATGAGTTTGAATTAATTTCCTTCATTTGAATATATGCAGGAACTTGGTTTGAGAAATAGTGTGAGCAAATAATTGGCTGGGAGACTAAAGAGTCTGTGGCTTCTGTCCCTTCGCCCTAGTGACCCAGAGTGGCTAGCGTAGGTTAATGAGTTTTACCTTTGGACTTTGCTTCTCTACAGTACTAGTGGAACATAGACTTTTTAAATGCTTGAGTTTTTAAACAGCTTTGCTGAGTCAGGGCCATTGTGATCTTACTGTAGAAGTTGTACTTTTCGTATATCATTTTCATTTGTTGTTTTGGAAAGTGAGGATGATGCTTTTTATGGTTACATGCAGAGTGACCATAAAAAGGACTAGGACTATGTTGAGTTAAATAATGAGCCATGCAGTCCGCTTCCTTTTGAGTGGGCTACAAGAATCCTAAGTCTTTACTTAGTCCACTGCTGTGGGTATTGTCTATTTTCCCAGCAATCTGGGTCCTCTTTCAGCCTGCTCCTACAAGTTTTTGATCCAAATGTTCTAAGTAGCAGGATCTCAGGAAACCTCTACAGAGAATAGGGACTACACATGAAATAAAGGGCTTTAAGAAGAATATTACATTTTACTGTTTCCAAAGAGTCTCTGTATTTCTGAGAGAAAGCTTCTGAAGCAGGATTGGCATCCTATACCATACGTAGAAGCACAAACATAGTCCAGGCTGTGGCATTACTTGGAGTCTGAGGAGAAGAAGGGCTTAAGTTTCACAACAATAGCTACTGGTTTCAGCATTAAGTCTGTAATCATGTAACTCGTACATCTATATCACATACGTACATACACACATGTGTTTTGAGGTGACTGGTCACACTTAATTGGGAGTTCTGAATTTAAGGAATTAGGTCCATTGATACCATAGATAAGTCATCTGTGTTAATAAATAGGACCCTTCCATAATGCCATTTGTTGATTTTAATGAGAGGACAGCTTATTGTACTTCTCTAATTTTGGTGTTAAAAGGGAAGTAGAATAACTAGGAGCATTATACTGTTTATTTCTCACTTTCATTTCTCCAAAAAAAGGAATTCACTGACCATAGAAGGGAAGAGAAAGGATGAAAATAATTATGATTGAGTAATCTGAGATATTAGACTGTATATATGATGATGTCTCCTCTTCTGTGCATGTTTTGCGTTAAATGAAGCCTATTAGATAGAGGAGGAGACAGGCTGAGAACAGGACTGAAGTGTGTAGGAGGAGGGACAGAAAGAGCTGGATGTGCTGTGGGGGAGGATATGAGTACACTGCTTTTAACCACAAATGAACAAAAACTACCTGAGCTGCAAGTGGAGTTGACCACTGGGAGGAAGGACTCCAGAAACCCAACCTCTGGCAGAGGGAACACGCACAGACACCCAGCATGGGCTGCCTCGCTGCCCTGCGGGTGGGCTGGGCGCCCCAGTCCTGTGGTTGCCTGACCTCCAGGATTCACTCGCCTGTTGGAGGTGGAAAGAGGAATTTGGTGGCAGTTTCGTCTCTCTGCACTACTTTATCTGGGTGCATTTTGAGGTAATTGTTATCAGTAACAGGTATCTAAAAGGGTTGGGGAGAGAGGAAGGCAAACAAGCGTATGTTTCAGTGGTGTGGGAAGCGGCATAGGCACCAAGGATCTGTATTAACAGATGATGCTGGAAACAATATTTCAGCAGCCCATGAGGCACTCAGGTATACTCATCTGATGGGTGCTTCAGTCTTCACAATATAGTTTTGGATACTACTTATTTGAAAGCCACTTTCTGTCTACTTGAAATGAAAGACTAACGGTCCTCCCCTCATCTGTACTTACTGTCATGTCTCTGTAGAGCAAAAGAAAAGTTGCAGAATTTTTCCAAAATAAATATTCTGTCAAAGCAGATCTTCCATAGGTGCAAAGTTTGAGTTCTACAAAGATAACAGCCTTTTCTTTTGATAAAGGTTGAAAATTGTTGGAAATTTTATGATACAGTTTTCAGAATTCCTATCCTCTAATTCACTGTATGATGTTTTGAACTTTGTCATGTGGCCTGTTCTCCGCTAGGTGTTAAACTGAAACTGTCCACATTAATTATAATCCCTATTTTCCCTTTATGCATGGAATAATGTAACTTTTGTTTAGAGTTACTGTTCTGTTAGTTCTTCCTTAAGTTTTGCACTAAATCTTATTTGAGATGCAGCTCTTTAGAATAAAGGGAAGTTGCTTTTGCAGATAAAATCTGCTTTATTTAAACTCCCGTTTGTGCAAAACTGTTTTCAGTTACTGAACAGCAAAACTAAGAGGCTTGTTGGAGTTATTTGTTCATTATGGAAGCTAAATGAAAATCTGCTCAGCAGTACTTCTGGGATTTTTTTTTTTTTCAGTAATGGTACAAAACTATGCAGTGAGTGAGGACTTAATGTGATCCAGTTATTATTTAAAGTAAAGTCAAATGTGTATGTTTCTTTTCTAGTGGCTGGTGGGAAGCATTACAAAAGTCTTCTACCGGCTAGTGAATGAGATTTGTAGCATAGATGGGTGTTGGATGTCGCTTGCAGCATTTGGCTTTAATGCTTTACCCTCCCTGTTCCTTCTCCATCTCCTGTGTGAGGCTGACTTTTGGAAAGCTTGTGGTTGTTCAGTTCTGTGCATTCTACATGCTTGCTTTTGAACAGAAAAAGAATTACGTGCATTTTGATAGATGCATACAAGACTTCAGGAACTAACTCAGATGAATGAAATTAAGGTCTGTTTTCATTCCGATTCATTGTCTGTATGAAGGCTTAGTGAATTAGTGGGTTGGATGGACTTTGTATCTTCAGTTAATTCGCAAGAACTTTTCTGATGTTTGCTGCATTAAAAGGAGCTGTGAGAGGAAGTGGACGGGCACTGGGGAAGAGGGAGAATATCAGCACAATCACTGCCATGTGACACTTTGTGGATTTATCTAATCAAAATACCATTTAATGTTCAACTGACTTTTTGTTTCTTCCTTAGTAGCAGTATCAACTGTTGTAAGTTATTGCAAGTATAGAAGTGATTAAAATAAAAAAAATTACTCCGACTGTAAAGAGTACTTAATTCAGGGTTGACATTGTGAGGGAATGTTATGTACACTTAGATTCTGAAAAATGCAGAGAGGTATGAAATTACATGGAATAAATATCAATTCTTGCCTCTTGATTATTATTTTCTTAATACTGTCTCCCTTTCCTGGTGTTATGTAATTTGGGGAAGTTAGAGTCAACATTAACTTTTGTTTTAAACCATCTTTATAAAGGCTCAAATAAGAAATAGACTGTTAATAAAGCTCTATGTATGAATGAATACTTGTTTAACAGAAATAGTATATGGAGACCATGGGTTTGCTGGAGTGGGTATATGTGGTTTTATTCCTTGCTCTGGTTATTCAGAGTTCTGTTAAATAAACGTTGAGTTTGCTGGCAGGAGAAAAAAAAATCCATGAATTCTTCTTTATGAACTGTTAATCTCAATTTGGGCATTAGTTACATTGCTGTTTTAAGGACCTCTCCGTATTAACCTCTCTTCCTAGTCATTAAGTGCCTCAAAAATTGTATGTAAGAATAATAAAGAAAAAAACCCTACGGTAAATGAGGAGTCATTCACACCTTATAGTGACAGCTGATAGAATAAGCACAAGAACTTGTAACAAAGGTGACGTAACACAAGGTATTTACTTAATGCTTGGACTCCTCTTTGTGAGCTGCAGCCTTGAATCACAACAGAGTTTAGGTCAGAAGGGACTTTCGGGAGCCATCTGGTGTAACCTCCTGCTCAGTGCAGGGCTGACTTCAGCACTACATCATGTTCCTCTGTCCCTTGTCCAGTCAATTGTGAGTATATCCAAGGTTGGAGTTAACCACAACATCTCTAGGCTACGTGGTCCAGGATTTCTCCACCACCACTCTGATTTTTATTTTTTTTTTCTCCCTTTTCATCCATTTGGAATTTACCTTGCAGCAGCTTGCTGCTTTGCCTCTTGTTTTTTCTGTTTGCATCTCTCAGAATGGTCATCCAGGCTCAATGAAACCACCTCTCTCAGCATCCCTGCTTGTGTGTCGTAGGCCTCAGTGCCCAGCCGTCGCAGTGGTCATCCACTGGACTTCCTCCAGTTTTTGCGCTCTCTTGTTTTCAGTCCAGGGGCCCCAAACTGGATACAGATGTAGTCTCGTGGGTACCAGGTAGAGCGTTTAATCATTTTTTTCCTCTTGATCTTGCTAATACAACCCAGTCCATGTTTAATCTTTATTGCTGCAAGGTCTTACTGCTGACTCAGGTTCGGCTTTTTGCTTAAGGTGACATTTCGTGTATTCATTCAGTTTTTTTATGAGTGATAGTAGTAATTCAGATCAATGAAGAAATCTGCTTTCAGACTCTGGGAATAGGATTTTGGGTTATTCTGATAACATTGGGGTAACTGGCAACTTTGCCAGCTAGAAAAGAACAATTTTGTGTAGCTGGTTGACTCTAATAGTTTGAACTTAGACCCAAATGTTGCTTTTGTATAAGAGTCTTAACTTGCTGAAACTCCTGTTTCTGAGAATTCTGCAGCATTAGCACGGTAGGCTAGCATTGTGCATCATCCACATGCACAATACTTCTTGGATTGCTACAACCAGTCCTAACTGCTAAACATGGAGGATTACTGTCCGATTTATCTTTTCATGTCTTTGACACTTCAGTGCAGGCAGCTCTGCTTTGTTCTCCTCTGAAATGAGGGCTACCCTCTAAGAAAAAAAGGTAAATACACAACTTTGTAGTCTTGATAAGTAGTTTATCAAACCCTGCTTTTTTTTTTTTTCCCTCCAGAAACCAAAAGAGAGATTTCCAAATTACCTCATTGCAAGCTATTGAGTATCCTGTACTGCTAACTTGTATTGTATTACTGTCTCCCTCAACTGGGGAAATCCTTTTCCCCATCTGCAGGTATCTGTTGCATTGTAAAGTGTATTGGTTCTTGGTTCTTATTGAACATACTGGAGTGTCAGCGGCTGGAAAACTTTGTTTATGAAATGACAAGGATTTATAAAACATGATTTGTCATTAGTTACCTGTTTTGTAGGTAGGTCAACTTCTAGGCTGACTGGCTTTACTTCTGCTGGATTTGTTTATCCATAAACCAAGCATTGTTCTTCCTTTACCTTGACCTTTGGCATTCTCTGTGAGATAAAATTCTGCAAACCTTGCTTTTGTATGTGATTTTTTTTTAATCTTATTGAAAGCATAACTTTTGACTTGTTGATGAGGGTTCTTCACCATAGCCAAAATACTTGGACTTTTTTGATGATGTTTTGTTCTCTTGTTTTGGTTTGTTTTTCTGCTGCTTTCTTTTTTGGTTTGGTTTTGTGGGGTTTTTGTTTGTTTTTTTTTTTTTAATAGAAAAGTGTAGGTTGACAGAGGTGATCTGGGGTTGGGAGGGGAGAGTCCGAGAACTGACAGTGTGTCTAGTGAATTATTTCTAGAAACCAATGTTACCTGGTCGTGAGTACCAGCTATTGGCTTTCATCTGTGGAGAGTGTACATTTAGGGCTTCTCGGGAGATTTCTGGTATGGCTTCTGACAAGAATTTCTTATTTCCTTCGGTTCCCTAGTCGTCATAATCTGTGTGTCAGGGTCTTGTTCATCCACTAATCAGGTAAAGAAAATTGCTGTGATACAATCCATTGCTGATATTTGAGGGTTTATTTTCTGTGCCTCTGGAAACTATTTAAGTGTCCAGAGTGCAAATTTGGAACATCTAGAGGTGAGAATCTTTCCTCTGTTTATTGAGGGTAAGTTGTGAAGGATATGGTTAGTACAAAATACAAAAGGTCATTGAAGGTTGAGGGGGGAAAAAACCCAAATGTTGTTGCACTGTTTACCTAAATTCCATAATGGTGTGAGAATGTTTCCTAGTGTTAATTGAATTTGTACCATGCCGGGTAAGATGGCTGGACACTTTTGCTCACAATGCAGCAAATATTTAATAAAATTTCTCTTTTTTTCTTAATAGATGCCACACATTACTTAAAACATCCTGTTTCAATGTAAGTTTCTGGATGCCTGGTAGAATAATGTCTGTGGAGGCATCTCTTACACTGTGCTTATGTGCTCGACATATGGGTTTACTTAGCTCTTATGATTAATGTCTGCTTACTGTCAAACTCTTTATCTAAAAGTCCGTTATGCACTCCAATATGACTGCCTTTGCATAGGCTGAGGGGCTCAAGACCCGAGTGCTCTCTCCACATGTAGTTTAGAGTTGTCAGGAAAACTCAGGATCTTCCCCCAGAAGCAACTGAAATCAACTTTGACTTGCCTCTGTTTCTTTCCTGCTTCTTGAACACACGTGAGTCTGATAGTCATTTGAAATTGTTTTTCAAGATAATTTTGTTCTAAAAAATCTGAACCTTTTGAACTTTCTCCACTGTCCTTATTCTTCATCTGCTCTACTTGCGAGATTGGTAAGTCCTTCTAGTTGTTAATTCACAGGACTATTCCAATTGTTTTATCTTCCGAAAATAACCTTCTTAATAGAAAGACTAATTAAAATTTGAATGTGAGCATGTATCTTGAGAGAAGGAATTGTTGTATGTGTGTTTAACACTTATAACAACAATTTACTTGCAATTGCAAATTAGTTTTGGGTAAATGCAGGTAAAAAATTGCATCAGTCTGTGCATGAGTTGGGTCAGTGTCTAGTTAATTCTCACGCTTGTTTCTTTACAACTGTCTTTTAAAAAGTAAGGAACCCATTTATTTGCAAATATAATCTCTATGCTCGGTCAATGTTAATGTGGTTTACCACAGAGCAGCATACGCCATCTCACTTCTGTTTTGCTCACAACTGTCATTCCATGCTGCATGCTGGTAGCTCACACACTGTGGTCTTTGGAACGTCGTCTAAGGAGCCATGTCAAAATAGGAACATCAAAATAGTTAAAAATCATCAATTTCAGATTTTCTGGAGAACCCAAATACTCTTTGTCATGAAAACCCCTAAGTCCAAAGCTCCTGTACCCTTTTATTTCAGGAAACTGGTGTATCTTGGGAGGTTTGGGAGGGGGGGAAAATAGTTGTGCATTGCCTGGCAGTCCAGGTGTAGGGGCTGTGTGTGCACCAACAGGTGTTGGTGGGTGTGTGCGTGTCCACCTCGCTCGACTCCACCCTCTGACAGCTAATGTGTTGGAGCCCATCCTTTTTTCCTGTTGTTGGAATGACAAGTGCCAGAGAAACAGTTCCTTGACTCTGGTGGTACTGAACTTGAGGTATCTGAAGGGGCACAGTGTTGAGCCTGCCTGACTAGAGGAGGCTTTGAGACTTTTCAAGGAGGAGATCTACAGCTGACTTCAAGTTCTGAACTAAATTGGCAATAGAAACCATGGCAGCACTGTCTGTGCTCCTTTTAGGGGACAGGTTTGAACTGAGGGGAGAAGTGGGGAGGGGTGGCCTTTTGAGAGGTGACTTCATGTAAGTGGCTAACCTTGCCTGGGACAAGCCACAGCTGAAATGTGGCAGAAGTGAATGCTTGTGGAGCAGCACTACGAACTTGTCACGTGGCAGTAGTTGCTGGCAGTTTTGTTACAGACTTCCTGTATTTTTAGAAAGAAAATTAGACTGAACTAGATAAACTTTCTGCTTCAGTGGTGATGCGGGACTTTGTTTAAAAGCATAAGCTGGAAAAAGCTGTAATAGGTGCTATATGGATAGATTTGGCTTGATTACTTGTTGCTGATGTGGTTCTAATATTATTTTTTTTTTTACTGGATTGAGGCTTCAATCTGACCATGACAGCAGACAAGGCTACATAATTACTGGTAATACATGAATGTGCAGTATGTATGTATGGCAACTATTCCGTAAGTTTGTCTTAGCAGTGCTTATAGAACCAAAATGAAGTGTTTAAGTTTTATTAAAAAAAAAAAGTTTTTCTGATACTATTGAACTTATCTATTAGTATTAACTTCCTCCTTTCACCACAAAGAAGGCAGTTGGGCAGATCAGTACGCAATAATGGTGCAGTATGTGCATGTTCAAGCAGAAGGTTGTTCGATCTCTCTCCTGTATCACAGGATGCTATTTGTATGTATGTAGACATTAACTCTGGAGTTAGAGTTAATTTATCTTCAGGCAGGTAATTCCTCTCCACAGCTCAATTAAAATAACAAGGTTAAACAGCTGTTTAGTGCCAAATTTTGATTTTAGAGGACTGTGCAAAAGTAATTTTCTATTTGAAACATGATCTCAATTTAACTTCTGTGCTTGGTTTTCCTAAAATAAGCAGCTGCAGATGCTTAGTGTAATACAGTTAACATGTTCAATAGGAATGCAAATGTAACCCATGACACTTTAATGGCTCCACGCTAATGATACTGCAGACATGATGTATCATGTCAGATATGCCTGTTAATATCTCTGTTGTAAATGAGCATGATGGGCTCTAATGGTTGTGAAGAGGACAATGAGACTGAGATAATGATCAGCATGTGATCTTTTCTTTACCAGCATGTCAACCCTTCTTACATTCAAGATCTCAAATTAATTTTTATCTCTTAAAACACTTGTAATTAAACTTTGAGATCTTTAAGATTTATTAGCTCGTCTTTGGAGTGAAAATCTGATTGTTTTTCTTTCAAATAGAGAATTTTTGCTCCTTCTTAATGTCTATTTTCCATTAGGTAAGATCTTCCTAAGTTACCTTTAGAGTGGAATTTTTTTGGTGAATTATAATTGCTCAGAAGTGAGACTGCTTAGTACTTTTTTTTTGAAAATCCTAGGGAGCTGTGTAAGCATGAGAGGAAAAGAATTTCTTTTTTGTGCTGTGGCAGGAGAAAAATTAAAGCTTTTGCTACGAATTATTTGCTGTTATATATATATATATATATATATAGCAGAAATCATTACTTCTTTCTAAGGGAGTTGCATATTTTAAGGGTTTGTTTTCAGTCCAGAAGTCTCAAGCAGTGGGTTTATTGGGGCCCTGGGGTGTTGTCCTGATTTATTGCAAAGCTCTGCAGAAATCGGACCAGAGAACATTCCATAGTATTTTTTTTTTCCTTAAGTTTTCTCAAATTAGGTCCAAAGGGAGCAGCATCTCTTCTGCTCCTCCTGTGCCAGCCCAGCTGTCAATGTGGTTTACCTTTGGCTTGTTCCAGTCTGGGGCAGATCAGGGTTTAATAATGTTGTGCATCCTCAGTCAAAGCAAGACCAGGTTTGCGGTTCTACATTTGATTGTGCCAATTTCTGGCTTCTGATAACGTTATATCTTTTGGGAGTTTTGAGCCTCTTTGGAGTGCATAAAGAGTGTGGACACCAGCGAAGCAGCAGAACGCAGGCATAGACAGAGCGCAGGGGGAAAAAAAGGAAAAGGAGAGTAAGTTGCTTTGTACAGAATAGGAATTGTATATTGACCATGCCTGGTGCTTTCAGCTTGATAGATTTTTTTTTTTTAAATGAAAAAAAAAAAAGTGAACTGGAAATCTCTGACATAGTGCAAAGCCAGGAAGACATGCCTGGTGCCCTAGAACATACAGTGGAAATCATGCAGACAGAGCTGAGCAAGTGCTGTGCCATCTGCTAGGTAATCTGTAGAACAGATTACTTACCATGATGCTCCCTCTAAAGGGAAAACAGATAGTTAGGATTGCAGAATTGAATGAAAGCAAGCATGTGATATTGACTTTTCAGGTTTAGTTCACTTTATGCAGACACTTGCAGCAGGGAACTATTATATATACTTTATCATTCAATTCCTCTTTATTTTGCTCTGAGGATGAAGACCTACTGCTACTCTTAAAATCCCTCCGAGGAGATTCATGGGATTGTTGCTTGTGTATACCTGTGCTAGCAACCTCTAATATGGATAGATAGGGAGAGAAAATTGCC
Organism: Pluvialis apricaria; assembly: GCA_017639485.1. Taxonomy (NCBI): domain Eukaryota; kingdom Metazoa; phylum Chordata; class Aves; order Charadriiformes; family Charadriidae; genus Pluvialis; species Pluvialis apricaria. Next base: position 29,561,351 of record CM030010.1, read on the forward strand.
TGTTAGTCCTTTAATTTTCATGTTACTGCAGTGCTAATGAACTGTAGTGAAAGCCTTTTACTTGCAAAAGAGGATTTGAATGTGCAGAGAACTGTCGCGCAGGTGTGCCTCCTTGCGGGGCTCTTTCAGGTGCCCCTGATGCTAGAAGTTCTTGTTTTCTCTAAAGACAGTATGTAGTATGGAATTTAGTTTGCTTGCTTCTGAAGTAGTAACAACCTGAAACAAAACCTTTTGCAAGAGCAGCTAGCCTGTCTTGCATTGTGTATCCTATTCACCTGCAGCAGTTTTGATGGTGTTATTCCTGTTATGTTTTCCTTTTTATTCTTAGATATATTTTAGAACTTGCGTGATAGTTCTTAATTTTAAATTAATTAATCATAGGTATAAAAAATAATCTCATGTCTGTCTCTATTTACATTTTATTTCCCTGGTAGCTGCCTCAAATGATCCTATAAATCCATCATCTCAGGCTGTCTTACATACATGTTATGAACTTGGGCAGGGGTAAGAAGATAATTACATGCAGAAGCCCTTTAAGGTACTAAATGCACAAACAGAATGGATTCTTTATATTTCCACGGAGAAGGAATTGCTGGTGAAAAGAAAGCAAATTTGATTGAGATACCTTTCTTGGAAGCTGTTTTTATGATTGTCTCTTTTTCCCAACACTAGCAGTTGTAGCAGTGTAGTTATTGATAAATGCTCTTGTTACCTTATAAATCTCTAAGTAGCATTACAGCTGTAATGATGAGCTATAGGAGAGCTTCAGAACACTGAAATGGAGTACATTAGTTGTAGAGACAAAGCAAATCTTTGGTTTTGATCCAGTAGTTTACCTGTTGAATTTTAAGTTCATGCTTTGAAAAAAGTGGAAAGTGGGAAAACATGGCAGTATGTTCCTATGTCTTCCATGCTGTTCTTTAGTGTTTTCCCAACAATTGTTTCCCCTACATCTTTATACTATGTTTTATTTTGTGTGGGGTGGGGTAGGGTAGGGGAAAGATGAAAGGGGTTTGTAGAAGTATAGTTACTGCTTAGCTTTGACATTAGTTGTTACTGACTTGTGTGATTTCTGTACCTAAACACATTGTTCTTATCTTTTAATATGATAATCCGTTCCTGGTTTGAGTTTCAAGGTAACTGTACCCTTGTGATATGGAAGCATGTGATCATTTGTGTAAATATATGCATATTTAAGGATGGCAGTGCACATTTACCTTATAATACATTCCAGTGCATGCTGACGTTTATGCCTCGATTTGTTTTCCTCATATTAAATGCTTCTCCTGTACTCCAAACAATATTATCTCTGTTGGTGTATTTATGATATTGTTCATGTTAGCTAATACAGAGTGGCCAGGAAAGACAATTTTTTTTATGTCCAGGTTGTTCCTCTTGCAGATGTGTATTCAGCCCTTTTAGGATGTGAAGTTCAATGTAGTTTTATTTCCCAAACTGGCACACTTTATGAATAAGAAACAATCTGTACTTGCTGGGTCAACCCACTGGGCTTTAAGGTAGTAACTATAAGTAAGGAAGAGTGGTAATGTCAGACTGGAAGCATCTGTGGTATGAATGTACTATAGCTGCCTGCTGATGGAAATAGCAAAAATGCTTTTGTCTCAGTGGAACTGTGGTTTTTCTCTTTTAAACAAGGGAGCAAAAGCCTGTAGTCAAGTTCCCAAAAAAACTTACCAGAAGACGTGTAAATAATTGAGCTAACCTGGACATATTTGAATATTTGCTGAACTACACAGTAGGACGAAAGAAAATCTGTTATTTTAATAATCCAGACATGCCGTGGGTGTAGAATGTCTGTTGCACTCTTGGAGGAGCTGAGTGCTACCGAAAGCATGAAGACTGGTCTGTACTGTGTGTCCAGTTTTGGAAAAACATAGTTGTGAGAAGACGCAAGTCTGGCATACTGCTTTATGATTAAAAGCTAGCAATGTCAATAAAAATAATTTAACTTTCAGTGGCTTTATGTCTACCTTTATGACTGTTACTACAGTGCTTAAGCTGGTTAATTTGAGACATGTCAGAGAGACTTCAGAATTAATCTGTTTTGATAGCTGCTTTTAAGGTTATTCAGAAAAAATAATCTTTTATGAAAGCAGATCAAATACAGCAAAAGGCTACTATGTCTGCAACTTTTTTTGTGATTTTTGGTAGTAGTGTGTTGTAATAGGTGGGTGGAGAATGTTTATGCAGCAAGAGTGTCTTAGTCTTACTTTAAGAGAGTGAGCCTAAATGATGTAGAGGGGGGCTAAAAAAGAAGGCTCTTTCTAGAAAGTTACAACTGAACTTATTTTTTGTCCACTGAAAATTCTTATTTAACCAAGTCCATTGCATAGTGTGGTGATAATACTGCATAATGTGTTGATGAGGATGGGAAACAGTGCCTGCCAGCACAACCACAAGAGGAGTTGGAATATGTGATTGGGATACATAAGGTTAGCAAATTCTTCTTTTTGTTTATTATAATTAATCAACCTTTTTTCTTAATCAAACTTTTTTTTCCAATAGGAATTTGTTTACCAGAAAGCAAAGTGCAAGATTTGAAAAACAAAATGATGTGGGATGGAAGTTGTTTGGAAAAGTACCTCTCAGAGAAAACTCACAGAAAGATCCAAAGAAAGTACAAAAGGTATTTGTTTAATTTTGTGTTAGGGTTAGTGGTGAATGTAGAAGCCAGTTAAGTTTATGATCTGTGTTTATGACTGTGAAGCCTGTTTGTCTGATGAGTTGCATGCGATTTCTTGGACAGTATCAAGGAAAGTTCTTCATTGAAATTTTTCTTTTTACTTCCATTATAACAGTGTCGTTCAAAAGAATATATGTTCTACATGGTCATTACATTGAGTACTCCATGAAAACACATACCACTTCAGTATAAAGCATTTCATGTGAAGATTCAAAGTATATGAATGCATATTTGTTTTTTATAATCAAGCTTAGTAGGTATTTTGAAAATCTTTCAATCTGCTTTATCTTGTTCTAGCTTTCACTGGTTTATGGCCTTTGTGTCAGACCCATCCATAACATGCTGTTTGAAGGGAAATTGTTCTGCTGGGCCTTGGCTTAGTTGTGTTTAAATACTAATTAAAAATACATAATTTCAAGATAGAATGTATGTGGTAGAGTGCCAGATATTTGTGTTGGAATGCTGTTTTCATTCATTCCTTGTTTTTTAAGTATTTGCTGTTTGGAGTTGAAATTTTCCGTATGTGGTCCTTTGATGAACATTTGATTACTGACTTGAAATGTCGGAACCACATACAGTTAAGGATAACCAAATGGAATAAAATTGATTTTTTTTTTGCCTTGTACAGTATCGTTCAAAAGGGGGTGTGTATTGAAATTGTTTGTTGAAGTGGTTCCCTGAATAGAGAAAAAGTTTAAAAGCATCAGAAACACTAAAGAATTTAGGTTTCTCTTTGTCTTCATTGCTGCTAAACTGGTTTTGACATTGGTTTTTAGGTATATATCTGTTGCTTATATTTGCCAGTAGTTAGATCCATGATTTGTCAGATTTTAGCAGCTGTTCTTGGGGGCGGGGAAGGGGGATGAAAAGGTTATACAAAAATCTTTTCCAGCCTTCCTTATTGTGCCATGAGAGAGTAAAAAACAAAGTGAAACCCACTCTTTCTCCTTTTTTGCATATCCCTTCTCAAGCTATAGCATTATGACATTGTTGAAAACATAATATTTCAGAGGACTGGTTCTACTGCAGGTAAACGGAATCTAGTGAATCAAATAACCCGCCTTCCCAAGGGGGAGAAATCTTGTGAAATCCAACTATGTGGTCAGTAGTTTATAAGCTGCTCTTTCAGTGAGAAGAAAGCATCCTCTTTCCATCTGTCTCATTTGATCTGGGATTTTTGGATTGCATGTAGGCATTTTATGTGTTTGGGGCTTTTGTTGTATTTCATTGGGTTCTCACTTCTTTGTTCAAACTACTGTGGGAATAGGAAGATTTGCATGGAGAGAGACCATGCAGTTAGAACTTAAAACCAGCTGCTGTGTGTGAAATGAGAACGCTGATTTGAAGGACTGTGCTGCTTAATTTAGGGTAAAGTGCTCTGGAAATCCAGGTGTGTCATGTGACTGTTCTTAGCTGTAGCTAGGCTGTTAATTGAAGTGAAGTTCAAGCAGCTCTTTGAAGTTGTCACTTTGATCAATCATTCAGACCTTATCCATGGCTTGTCTTGGTACAATTAACAGTTCCGAAGTGTTCACCAAAGAGGCACAATTGAAGAGACTTAATTGCAGTACTCTGACACTTAGCAGTGTATTTTACTATAGTGATCTGTTCTTTGATAATCATAGAATCGTCTAGGTTGGAAAAGACCTTTAAGATCATTGATCCAACTGTCAACCTAACACTGCCAAGTCCACCACTAAACCATGACCCTAAGCACTACATCTACACGTCTTTTAAATACCTCCAGGGATGGTGACTCCACCACTTCCCTGGGCAGCCTGTTCCAGTGCTTGACAACCCTTTTGGTAAAGAAATTTTTCATAATACCCAATCTAAACCTCCCCTGGTGTAACTTGAGGCCACTTCCTTTTGTCCTATTTCTTGTTACTGGGAGAGGAGACCAACCCCCACCTCACTACAAACTCTTTTCAGGTAGTTGTAGAGGGTGATAAGGTATCTCCTCAGCCTCCTTTTCTCCAGGCTAAACAACCCCAGTTCCCTCAGCTGCTCCTCATAAGACATGTGCTCCAGACCCCTCACCAGCTTTGTAGCCCTTCTCTGGACACGCTCCAGCACCTCAATGTTTTTCTTGTAGTGAGGGGCCCAAAACTGAACACAGTATTTGAGGTGGGGCCTCACCAGTGCTGAGTACAGGGGGACAATCACTTCCCTAGTCCTGCTCACCACGCTGTTCCTGATACAGGCCAGGATGCTATCGGCCTTTTTGTGGGTAAATCATTTATTAATATTTTGTGGTTGACGCTGGTACCGTGAATATTTTTCCTTTAGACCTGATCTGTCGTGCATTGTGAGTATTCAGTGTTCCTAGAACGTTATAACTTCGAATGGTTGTATTAAATTTGTTAGAAAAAAGTAGCTATTAAAGAATTAGGTGGTATGGCATCCAACCATTAGTGAGTTTCTGGCAAGATTGCAAGTCTGAAACAATTGTCTCCAGTGCCTCTTGGATAAGAATAACTAATCTTTCCTAATTGATTTGGTGTTTTCCTGAAGTTATTTTTGATACGTAGAATTTCTGAGATATGGGTAATGTTGCACATAACTAACCCAGCCTCCCCAGCACCCAAAAGCACATCTCAATTTAGGTTACCCCTCACTGGTTGCTTTGACAATGACAAAGTAGCACTTGTGTTGCAGAGTTTTTTTGCCCATTTAGAGATATGCTTTTAGCCCTTTGATTTGTGCCTAAAGAACTTGCATATGTGTAAGTGGAGGAGGTGACAGCATATGGCTATTGGGATGATGCCTGTTGGCCAACACCGGTTCCTTCTTTCTAGAAAAAAAGGGTACGAGGCCTGATGAATAAATGCTCTGGGTCTTTTTCTACCTTGGGGTATGTGTTTTATTTCCAAGGCCAGAAGAGTAGGTGCATGAAAGATCCTTATCTCCTGTATTGAATTTGGAGGTATGTGATGAAATGTGGGAGTTGAGGAAGATGGCTGTGATCAAGGTAAATGGTTAGTGTCTTAGTAAATTATTTCAGTGTCTGCACTTTTTCCTGTGGGGCATGAAACAAGGTGCCTAAACTATTTCTTTTATAGGTGGCTGTTAATTGTCTGCACTTTATGTATGCTTTACTTGAAATTTGGCTTGGTTTTATTTCCCTTGAATTTATTTTTCTTTCCAGAAGTGCTGGGGGCTGCCTTAAAGCTCAGTGCAGCTGGTGTTACACTTGCATTATATGAAATCCATTATAGACATTAGGTGCCCTGAGAAGGTGGTTGTTTGGGGATGCACAGTTGGTGATTGTTTTGGAGCTTGAGACTCTGTATTTTCATCACCAGCGTTTCATGACTTGACTGCCACACTGTCTTATGCAAAGAGATGTGCAAAACATTGTAGGATACTCTTACATGAACTTTTCAGTATGGGAGCTGCGTCTTGAGGACTGTGCAGGGAACTGCGAGGCCCTGAACAATGATGGCAACATCATAATTATTAATTGAACTCTGGCAGCTCTATGTATTGAGTGAAGTGCATAGAGTACACAGTCTGAGTGGAAAATGCCACCTAGACAGAAGAGACAAAGTCAAAATCTAAGTTTTCTTTTAACATACAGTCGTGTGTAACTTCTTGTACACTTCAAGAAAACCAAACTGGAGGGAGAAAAGACAGAGTTAGTTTTTCTAATGTCATGAGAAATCAGCAGGGTTTTGAACCCTGTTGTTTGTTGATCTCTTGAGCTAATATAGTGATTTGTAGCAGCAGTCACCTGTCACTCCATGCAATGAATTCCTGATTATATTGCACAACTGGGCTTGTGCACACTTCATGAGAAATAGTTAGATATTGCCATGTGCTGCTGCCCAAAGTTATGGGTATTGCTTCCTTCCTGTAGTATGCTTTATTCCTTACATCTTCTGTATGTGCAGGATTATCTGACTTCATTTGTAGTATTCAGTGCTCTGACAGACTGACTTCTAATGTTTTGTGCTGCTGACATGATGAACAAAAGAATTGTGCGTTGGCGTGCCCTTGTAACTAACTTTTCATCACTCTACCTCTTGGGTGTTCATCTGAATTTGTACTGAAGAGATACTTAGTGCCCTGTTAAAGGGCTTCATGCCATGCAGAAAACTGACAGGCTTCTGAGAGGCTGTTACTTGAGATGCCTCAAGTTTGGGAAGGGGTGGAGATGTAGACTGTGCCTTCCTCTTGAGGTTGACCCCGTCCCTCCTGTTCCAGTTCCTGCCTCTGTTGGTGCTGGTACTTGAAACAGCGCTTGTTTATTGAGCAAGAGCCTTTCCATTCTCTGGCTGCTCCAGCTTGACTTACCGATTCTTTTCAAGGAAAAAAACCCAAATGTATTCGTACCATGGAGTCCAGGTCTTCCTGTAAATTGGCTGTTCACAGTAGTGTTATTGTCTATGTGCTAAAATATTCATTAGCCCATAGATTGTAGGAGACTCAATCTGCCTGACTACAGAGACTCTTGAGTAGTGTTTCTATTAGCAAAATTTTGGCCTGAGTTAATTCTGAAAGGCAACTTAGAGGAAAGGTGATAAATTCTTCAACGTGATTTTTACTTGATTGTGGTTTCCTATCTTGGAAAAAAAAAAAAAATTCGAGTTGCATGTAATTTGTTTAGACTATCAAAAGTCCTTTGGATTGTCTAAGATGCCACAAAATAGCCTGACTGTAGTAGTAGCTACAGTTATCAGCTTCTGTTTGTATCTGTGCACAAGTTTCATGTAGCTAGGGAAATCCATCTGACCGTACCTGCTTGGTATGAATCTCTTTGTGCATAAGAACTGAGGTGACTGAGACATCAACCAATGCTTTCTCAGGTCAGCTTCTTTTGCTTCTGGACAGACATCAAAGAAATCCGTTGTGCCAGGTCACTAATTAGAGCCCTCTGACTATCCCATTAATTTGGTTGTAGATTCTGGTAGTGAGTTCATTGATATGTTCATGGTTCCATCTTTTGATACCTTTTTTTTCCAGAACGAGATGGACAAAGTTAACTGCAAATTTAGTCTTCTGAAAGATAAGGATGTTAGTGTACACATTTTTTTAAACTTATATGAAGGGAATAATCTTTAAATACATTCATATTATACATTGTTCTGATACTTTCCCCGTAATAATCTCACCTGGGATTGAAAGAAATTCGCAAGAAAGAATGCAATTGTAAGGTATATGTTTATGTAAAGCATGAAGGGGGGGGGGGGGGGTGTAATTGAACTGTGAAGTGGCTGAAGATTATTCTTGGAAATACCAGTTCTTATTTCCTTCTGGCCTGCTACTTAATAAATAAACAGTGAAAACTCCAGAGCCTCAAACATCAGTTACAGTTCACAAGTTGAACATTGTTATACCGCTACAACTGAGGCCAGACATAATTTTTAAGGAGCAGTAGCATTTTTTTGCCTGACCGCCAACCAAAGGAATGGGCACGAGTCACATAAAAACTTCTAACAGCACTCACTTGTTCAACTAGTATATGTAAGACATAGCATCATAATCTATTTTAACAATGTGGGAATTAAAGTCACTCCAGCTAAGTTGGTGTTTGGCCTACTTTTACTGCTGACAATATACATGAGTATTTTTCTCTCAATAAAGAATCAGTATTGGCATAGGGTAAGGTTGGATTGCTTTGCATCATCACCAAAAGGTTTTATATACGATTTTTATCCAGTTAAATGTTTTAAAGGTTAAAAGCTGTCAGAACAAGTAATTTCATCTGAGAAGCTGGAAGTACATTTACAATGGAAGTTTGCATGATTAATTTTTTGTATCCATTATCTTTAGGAATCCTGCTTGAGCAGAACTGGTTATGTCAGTTGCTTTTGTAATTGGTGGGTGAAAATGCAGTAAAAGTCAGACAGTACTTCACTGAGAGTAATAACCGAAGTTAGATTCTCTTCCCTTCCAGTAGACTGTAGAGCTGAGCTAGGCTTTGCAGCCACTCTTTCAGTAACACTTTTCAGGATTGGCAGGAACAATGCTGTATCTTTGCACCTTCTTTTCCCCACCCTCCAATGGTTTTCTTAGTGAATGCTCTTGAAAAAGAGATTCCTTTAAAAATTCAAGAAGAGATAACATTGTTCTCAGTATATCATTACGTTGTTCTCAGCATATCATTTGGTTGCCTCCTCTTACGTGACCAGTTTTCACAAAACTTGTTTACAACTGGCCAGTTGAGATCTTGCATATTAAGAGAATAATGTATATAGAGGAAAGTCAGATTTTAGCTATATCCTAGAGACACGTTACAGCTGTCTTCTGCAAAGGAGCAGTTTAAATGAAATCACTTTTTATCTATAGTATATGCCTCCCCTTCTTTTTCTGTAATATGAAAATCCATTTTTTAATCAGTGTGTAATCTTTTCCCTTCCGAATATGCTGTGACCCTATGGAGACTGTTCAATTTAACTTTAAGTATATGAATTCTAATAAGAGCTCAATGGAATGTCTTCATTTTCTTTGAGTTTTAATACCAGTAAAATTCATCACATATAACACTTAAGGCCTTTCAATATCAACTTTTACTCATAAATTCAGGTCTAAATATTTTACACTCTCATTTGCTGACACTCTATATCAGAATATTTGGAATTTCTAATGGCAATCCCTTAATAATAAAAAGTAGCTATGATTTTTAACCTAGGGATGGTCATCTTCCCAAACTTAGAAGGATTTCTGTTCTGAAAGCCATAGTGTGCTCTCTTGGGGGGGTGGGAGAGGCTTTTTCTGCTCTCCCCCCCCAGATAAGGATTCACATAAATGAATTGCTGGGGAGTTGGATTCCAGCCACGAGGCCACCAGTAATGAAAACAGTCTGCCCACCTCGGATGCTGTGGAAAACTACAGGGGTTTATATGCAGCTGTGGGTAAGAAGTTTGTACGAGGCCCCAGGAGCAGACTGCGGGTGTGCAGTAGGTGGAGTGGCAGCATAAGAGCTCGTAGCTGGGCTTTTCAGTACACCTTGCTTGTTCTGCCCTTCCCGCTACAGCAGAGTCATTTGAGTCAGATTGTTCAGCCTTGATGATCCCATTAACACAATATTGCTTCTATCATACAAGGTGCCAGCAGTGTGTTCCCGCCCCCTCCTACCAAACTGTTTTGATCCCCCCCCCCCCCCCCCCCCCCCCAGTCATTCCTGTATTTGTTTCTTTCAATGAGATGGGGGAGATGGAAAAGTGTAATTCTTTTTTGGTATCAATGGTAAAATTTCCCAACTGGGCTGTCTTCAGCTGGAGACACAAAAGGCTTTCTTTTAGGAGCGATACACTAACAGGAAATAAATCAACGTGATTTACCAGTTATGTTTTTCTGTAATAATTAGATTGTGACTATAGGTGGGATCAACATTCTAGTCAATTAAAATCAATTGTACTTAAGAGGCTTACTCTGCAGCAAATGATAAAGTGAAAATGAGCTCTCAAAACAGCTAAATACATTGCTTTGCTCATAGGTGATGTTTTTTAATGGGATGGATAGTTAAGCTTATAACAGTACTTGAGAGAAAACTTGCAAGTCGATTTGAGTCAGTTATCATTCAAGTTGATCTTCACTTGATTTTCTTTTTTTTTTTTTTAAAGCTATAATCCTTGTTGATTAGTAAAATCGCTTTACTTAAAGCCTGTTTTTTGGCTTGGACCTATTAGATGGAAAAGAGTTGCAGAGGAGCAGCACCCAACGAGAAATACTGAAAGAGATTACTACAACCCATGCTTTAGGCAGACAGTGATAAGAGCTGCTGTTGAGAGCAGTGTGTTTTATCCAGGAAAAAAAAACAACCCAGACAACAGTCCCCCAACTGCTGATGTGTGGAGATCCTCGTGCAGCTCTGTGTGTAAGAGCACTCCAGATGGAAGCTGTGCAGCATGGCTAGCTGCCACCGTGTGTTCCGCTTCCTCTTGCCCTCTGCTGATGTGTGGCAGTTGTCTAAAAATACTGAGCTTTTCTAAGCTGTTTGTCTCAACCCGTGCGTTATGTTGTATTCAGATGGACCATTCAGGGCCTTTTGAAGAGGAAGTGGCTGGTTCAGGCTGGCTGCTGATTCTGGCAGGAGCTAGATCTACAATTTTGGATAAAGCATTGTCTTCTGCTTACATTGAGTTTGTCTTTGGATAGATCACTCAATAAATCAGTGTGACTAAAGGCTATAGTTCGTAATGGCAGGGTGGGTGTTTGCGTGTAGACTTCATTCACGCTTTCAAGTGTTCTAGGCTATAAACTGTCTGGTGCATTATTTTTTCTGTTCCGCAGCAGAATTCTGAGGGTGTAAATGATTCACTTCCTGTGTTCTCCTCCTCTGGGTTCATTTCTACTTGTCAGCCTTCAAAAAGGCAGGATTTAGATCTGTCATGGTGTGCCTGAGTTCCTTTTTTTAAGAACAAAGAAGCAAAAGTGCAGTTGCAGTGCAAGAAGGCATAGTTACTGTGGTTAGTCTAAAACTAACCTATGCTTAGTCTTGTTGCAATCTCTAGAAATAAAGGTTTAACTCTGATTTTTCCCACTTAAAAAGTATAAGCTAAAACTTGCAAGTTGCCTTGAAATACTGCTATTTCATGTCTTTCCTTCTGGTCCAAATAAAAATATTTTTATTTTATTGTAATCATATGTAAAGGGCATCTAATTTTTGTGAAAGTAAATAAAAATAAGTAAAGAAAGGAAACCTGTTTTGTCGCTGAAGTCCTAAAATATGTTATTTTTTCCCCCAACAAGAAATGTACTAAATAGCTTATGCAGCAATTCCAGTAGGTTGTATTACTTTACAAAGAGTGTATTTCCCTTGTCCTGACTTGAAAATTACCTACCTCAAACAAATCTACTATCGTATTTAAACAGATAAAGCAAGAGTAATAGCTTCCATCCACAGTAAATGAAAGGGTAATTTAATACTATGGCAGAAGAATTGTTCCAGAGTATTTTAATAATAAAAGAATGTAATATGACCCACCCAGGCATCATAATCTAGCAAAGAGTCTAGCTGCCAAAGTGGTGGTTTTGATGCTCTTAGAACTTCTTCCCTTATGTTATGAACACGTGAAAGCACAGAATGTTATGAGCGTTAGGCTAATAGAAAATGTTAGGCTTTGAGTGTAACTTCTAACAGTTATGACAAGCTACGAAGTGTTTTTTTTGAAAGGAACGGAGAGAGTTCCACCCTCCTCCTTTGCCAGTTTTAAAGCTTTTATTTTAGTTTTATCACTGTCTGAAACTCCTCATGTATTGTCTTGATCAAAAGCTGGAGGGATCGTAAATAGGTGTAACAGGCAGTGTTTAAGGGTAGGTATCTCCTTTCTGGAATAAAAATACTAAAAAGATAGAAGTATAAGCTTTTTTTTCCTTGTTATTGCAGTAAAAATGTCAGCTGCTAGTCTCTACTGAAGAGTCTGTTTCAATGCTAGTGGTATGTTTTAGGGGGAAATGCAGTAAGTTTTAAAGTTGTCCAGTGAGATCATAAAGTTGTCTTAATTGAAACAGTCACTTTGTAACCCAAGTTGATGCCTAGCGTTAGATGGAATATAACTTCACATGGCAATGCAGAAAGCCACAAATTCATGGAAAAATGCTTGATTTCTGAGGATGAAGTACGCAGCCATTCCTACCCCCAAAATTTCAAGGCCAGGGAAGACAACTTTTCAGAAGAACTGATACACTGGTGGAAGTTTGTTCTCATTTGCTGTTAAATGAGAATCCAACATGTAGCTGGCATTTGTGTGTCTGTTAGTGTTCATAGATAGATACTCAAACACCTACATCTTTCTGTAGCCAGGAAGTTTTTTCAGTGTGGTAACCTTCCACTGTGCGTTCTGGTAAGAAACACACAAGAGGCTTTTGGATTTTTTTTCTTCTTCTCATGGGTTTTGGAATGAAAATAGAAATCTGTAGAGAGCGAACCTGGAAATACTGGCATATGCGTTTGAATGTTGCATTGCACAAACACTTGGCAAAACATTACTGTGAAGCAAAGATGGGGACAAATCCTTAAAGGCAGGTGTGTTAGCCTCTGAATATTGTGGTGGAACTGCCTATCCTAAGAGGAGACTAGAACTTGCATTGGTAAAATATAAAATGAATTGAAAAAGCTTTGCTAGACTTCAGTATGTTAATTTTGTGTTAAACAGAAGTAAGCTCCCAAGAAACCCGACCCAAAGATTTTCTTTGTCTTCCAGTTTATACATCTCAAACTTCATCTAAAATTAAAGAATTGGGGGGAGGTGAAAGTTTTGAAAGGCTCTTACTGTGCTCACTAGCAACAACAAAGGCAGCTGATGGTCTTTGGCTCTGCAAAATGAATGGAGTGTGTGTGTTATGAGAAACCCTGAGGATCCAGATGCAAGGATTTTAAAAAGCCAGGCTGGTACTTTTTCCTTAAGTGTCCTTCTGAAGAAAGGCAGGAAAAATATTTCTTCAAATTTTATGTTCTCATTCTCCCTCTCTCTATGAAGACACTCGATCTCATTTTTTGACGTGATTTTAATACACATTTTTTGTGCCTGTTAGTTATTTCCATGTAAAAATTTTCTTTTGCTCTATTGAGAAGTTGTCACTTTACCATGACAAAGTTCAGTGGAAACAATTTCATGAATATTAATGCCTGGAAACAGCCATTGCTTTAAGCTAGACTATGAAGGTATGTTGCCTTTCTTCATATATGTTATTTATATTTGTGTTAAAAAGCTATAATCTCTTCTCAAGATTGAACATTAAGTTGTAATGATTATATTCAGGAAAATTTAAATGTTCATATAGTCTTTTGTAAAATTAAACAGAATGCACAAGAGGCTGCCAGTCCGAACAGATGATGAGAGATAATATGAAGCACAGCATCAGCAAGAATACAAAAGAAGCTTTTATTAGACATGTAAGAAATTGGCACCAGTAACTGCTTCAAGGGTAATTTCAGGGATCAGAGAAACAAACATGGATGTAGAAAACAACTCAAAAAGGCTTTAGTGCAATTATCACCTTGCTTTTCTATCATTGCTAAGGGCAGACAAGTATCAAAATTGAAGAGGTCAGAGATCCTTAGAGATGCACAAATTTTGATGAGGAAGTAGAATAGAAATCAGCAGAGGGATTTGAAAAGAGGGGGGGGGGAGTGGAATATGGTTAAAAGTATCAGGTGAAGTACCTTTTCTCACACTAGTTTCATGTATGTACTGAAGTCATGTAGCTAAATACGAGCCTGCGCATAGACACCTGCATCTACATGGACAGCTGTTTGCAAACAAAAATAGTAGCTGTGTGCTGTGGTGGGTATCTGAACAGCAGAATAATACGAGTTGTTGTGCATTGCAAAGTAGATGGCATTCCTGGGTGGCTTTTACGCTGTCTTGAAGATTGCAAGTATTTGAGGTCATATTTGCAACTGATTTGAGAACATGCGAGATAAAATGCTGTATTCCTGCAACTTATTTCCTACATCCCAGGGTTAACCTGGTGCTTTGGCCACTTCAGAATGGTGTCAGTATGAAGCTGAGGTGGCATGGAGAGCCCTTGTATTTGTGTCTCGCTCAGAATGAGGGGGACAGTTCTGACACGCTCTTCAGCCAGGCTGAAGAGCACGTTATTTGAGACTAGATAGGAAAGGTAAGTTTTCTTCTGCAACATCAGCACTAATGTGAAATGTCAGAAGAAAAAGTGACTGGGAAATTATTTGGAAGAGTATGGTGCTGAGGCTATACAGAAAATTGATGCAGAGAGACCAGTGGGCAGACATACAGTTTATGTAAAATTATGTATTTACATGAAGTCCATATCCAGTGTAATCCCGGTCCCTGGAAGTGACATTTAGGAAATGGTGAAAGCAGGTGTTTGTACTATTTTATTCTGGCAGATGTTCATAAAAAAAGAGTAAAATAACCATTTAGCTTGTATTCTCTTGCTCAAGCACTTAGCAGATGCTTGCCCTGCTGGAAGCCTTTCTTGTAGATGCTTCCACTTGTTTGATACTGTAGAGTATCAGATAGTATCAGTATATAGGGAAACTGTGCACATGTTTATATGTGCAGATTAAGTTACATCCTTTTCAGTGTTCTAAGTAGTAGGTTTTTTTTTTGTTACTGTGACTTATATTGGAGTCACTTGTAAGAGTATGCTGCACAATCCGATTACAGATCCTACTTTTGACAATAAAGAGCTGTTCTTAAGCCGTGTGGTTCACAGGTGTGCTTTGTCTCTGAGTACTTCAAACGTAGGGAATTATTCTAGGTTCCTCTGGTTGGTGGTTTTGTTTGTTTGGTGGTGGTTTTGTTTTTTAATAAAGCGTGTCACTATATGAATCAAAAAGCATGTAAATTATTCACATATATCCCAAATGAAACATGAACCCTGAGGGTGAGAACCATTTGATACGTAGCATGTTGCATGATTAGAGGTGACAGACTCCGAAACAGCAAACTGTTATTCTTTCTTGGAAGACCTAACTTGGCCTTACCTAGACTTAGGTTTTAAATGTTCCTTAATTTGATGGCTCCGTTGCTCAAAATATGATGCAATAAAAATTACATATATGTAAAAATTGTTAAAATAGTCCAGTGGCTGGAGCACAGGGCTGCAAAGTAGAGTATGTGGCTTCTAGTTCTCTCTTTGCTGTTAACCTTTTGGAAGAGGTTTCCATTATTTTATTCCTTTAACTTCAGTGCGATTGCGTGGGACCAAAGTTGCAAGCCCCAGTTCTGTATCACCTGTAATCAGAAGAAAAAAGTAGATGCTTTTCAGGGGAAAAGGGAGAAATTTCAGAGCATTTGCTTGATGCCTAAAAATAGGTAGTGTGAGCTCTTCCTCATGTGAACTGGCCATAGACTCTTACCCTTACATTGCTTAAGCATTCTTAATTTGTTAAGTATGGAACAGGAGAATGCCGTGGTACTAAATATGAGAAGGATGTCCTGGTGGAAGATAAAACTTCACGTGCATAATGTTATTTCAGTCAAGTTCTGTCATCACATTGCTATCTTCTGCTCTGGTATCCTTTCTGTAATGTAAGAGGATTAAATATATATATATATATATAAGGGTAAAGCAAGTAGGGCTGATGATTCTTGAACCATTAATTAATTGTAGAAGTTGCCAGATCACCAGCAAAGTGTGTAGGTTGAGTGTGCAACTCGGATTTCTCAGGTTGTCAGATCAGTGATAATTAATTTCATTTCAGAGTAGTTCTGTACTGGTTTTGGAGTTATATAAAAAGCTCTCCTTAAGGAGTTGTTTGAAAGGTTAATGTCCGAGCTCAGCAGTTTGTATTTTCTTTCTGTTAAATTTTGAAGGATATTCTCATAATCTGATCTTTGCCTGATCTGCCAGTCTCCTTAAATTCTCTGATTACTGTAGTTGTACTGTATATGTAAGAGCCTCCATTAAAATTACTTTTTTATGACTTGAAGCCACGTAAAGAATCAGATCTTTGTTTCCAGACCCAAAGATCATCACAATTTTCACGATCTGCTGGTTTCAATTAAGCTTCTGAAAGAAACAGTCCTGCTGCTCGCTCCTTTTACTTCCACATTTACATTGCCCCACAGCAAACATTACCAGAGTAACCAAACTAATCCAACAAAAGATTAGTTTTTAGCAGTATCGTTTCCCCAATCTAGTGTATTGTACAGTCACACAACTACTTATGTCAGCACAAAAAAAACAGTGTGAGGGGCCAGAAGGGCAGCATAGGGCAGTGAAGTGGTAGGTGTGTACCAGCTTAAATTTATCTGGTAAACCACTTTTATAAATAAAAGGCAAGAAATTACACATGGATGTGCAGTAGAAAGCTACGAAGCAACAGAAGGGAACACTGAAGTAATGTTTAGGTAGCAGTCAGACTCAAAAACCGTGAAAAAAACAATTTTCTGTTTGCTTGTGCAGTCCTGGTCCAGTTCCTATCTCGTATGCTGAATGAGGTGGGAATTCCAGTGGAAAAAAAGATCATGTAATTAAAGCTTGTGCATAACTTGTTCGAGTAGCCTCAGGTACTTTAATAATTGTGGCAGCCTAAAATTAGTGACTGCTACCAAATGTCTGTGTAACGTGTGGCTAGCTGCGGTTTGAGTTAGAGCCTACTTAGCTTTTCACCCATGGAAGTCTCTTCCCCCGTCACCAGGCATCGCTCTCTCCCAGTCGGTGTTTTGCAGAATGCGTAGCTGATTGAGCGAGCTCCTCTTTTTTTTTTTTTTTTTTTTTTTTTTTTGTGGATTGACAAATGGCTGTTTCCTATGCCCAGGAGAGCTGCAGTATCCTCCTGTTTTCACAGAGATTTACCACAGGAATACTGTTGTCCACCTAAGGTTGCTTTTCCTCATGATCTGAAGTTTTTTCTGTGTTAATAGCTGTAATTTTACTTTTTTTAATATATATATGTGTGTGTGATAATTTACTGCTTTGGATAGCTTATGAGAAAAAGCATTGGCATTGGAGGCTGTAGTGCTTTTCATGAGCTATGTTGCCTTGCCACTGTGGTAATTATTATTGCTCTGACACTGGATGCTTGGATGGCAGATGTCTGTAATTAATTGGCGGTGGTGGGAATGAAGCCGAGATACTTTTAAACAGTGAGCTGTTCCTCATTTGGTGTAGTATCGCTGCATCTGTGAATTAGAGGAGAAGTCGCAGATTGAAAACGATAGCTGATATAACAGCTGGCAATTTTGGGAAAATAACTTCTCTCAGCTTTTGCGAAGCCACCTCGTGCGAGCGGAGCGCTTCAGTGACCCCGGCTGGTGCGGAGCCGGCCCTTGCTGCGCGTTCGGTGGCTGAGGATCAGGCCTTGGTAAGGGCCGTGAGCAGCGCGGCCCGGCCGCTGCCGCAGGCCCCGGTCAGGGGGATGGGGGAACGGGAAATCCCTCGTACGGCGCTGGCAGGGAGGGCAACCGGCGGTTGCAGACGAATAGATAACGGGGTAGCAGGCGCGTCTCCAGCCATGGTGCCACAGCAGCTCGGGTACCAACCCTGCGCTGGCGCTTTCGGACGCAGCGGTCCACCTCGGTCTGAAGCGGGCTGGGAGGGAGCGGCGCGGGGCGGCCGGGGGCGCCTCTTCCCCCGGGGCCGCCGGCGGGCGCGCCGTGCGTGCTCAGGCAGCGCTGGCGAGACGGAGAGAACCGATCGGGCGGGCCGGCTCTGCGGGTGATTAGCGGGGCTGGCGGGGCGGGGGCGGAGGGGAGGGCGGCCGGGGGCGGGGCGGGGCGGGCGGGCGGCCCGCGAGGCCGTGCGGGCCCGGGCGGCGCCGCGGCGGGGAGCCAGGCCCGCGGTGCGGGGCGGGCATGGGGGCTCCGGCGCCGCTGCCGCCTGTGAAGGACCGCAGCTTTCATGGTGAGCGAGGCCGCGGGATGTGTGTACGCGGGTGGGCGCAGGGCGGCCGTGCCAGGGCAGGGCGGGCGGCTGCTGAGCGCTTGGGTCGGGGGGCAGGCGGTGGGGTGGGCGCGGAGTTCACGGCGTGTCGGTAAACCCAAGCCGTGCCCGCTTTTCAGTCGCCTCGCTGGGTCCGGTAGAGAACCCAAGTTGCCGGGAAGGGGGGGTCCCCTTTGTGCGGGGCGGGGCGGCGGCACCCCGCCGGGCGTGGGAGGCGGCGGCGGCACGGGCCCACGCGGGGCGTGGGCTGTTGTAGCGCGGAGGGAGGCTGCTGCGAGCGGGGGCCGGGCGGCTGTGCCCACGGCCTGCCGGCTGTGCCCACGGCCTGCCGGCTCCCATGCCGTGCGGAGCGCGAGTGGGGCCGGCCGGGCGTTTGCCGGGGGGTCACCCGGCGCGGGTATTTCATACTCGGCTTCCGCGGAGAGCGGTTACCTTGAAGCAAGCAGGGCCGAACCAAGATGACCTTGATTAGAGCAGTTCGTGCGTGGTGGGCTCAGCGCTGGGTGCGGGTGCGAAGTGACACAGCCCTCTCTCTCTCCGGCGGTTAGCGCAGCTCATCTTCTAGCGCTTGCCCTGTCTTCTGCCGGGCCGCTGGTGCTCCACCGTAGAGGTGGGCTGGGATCCCTGTGCCAGGTCAGCTTCTCTTTCTTGGAGAATTGCGGAGGATCGCTCACTGCAACTTGAGCTTCTTGCATCTCAACTGCAAAGCTGTCAGGTTCCACCCAGGATTAAACTTGGTTTCGTGTGTGTGTGTGTGTGTTTCTGTGGGGTTTTTTGTTTGGTTGGTTTGGTTTTTTTAAATCGGTGCTTTAATCTACAGCACACTCTCTTAGAACATCTTCAAACCAGAGTTCAGCTATTGTGGCTGAATGCTGAATAGGTTAAGACGAAACCTGGAAGAAAGCCTAAGTGATCTCAGTGATAAGGATGTATTCTAAATCATAAAGGATCAGCTCATCCTAAAATTAACTTACAGTCGTATCAGGTTAGTAACCCCTCATTACAGTGTAGGATTTAAATAGATGCTGAATTATGTGTACCTGTGAGAAATTTGAGTCTTTTTTTTTTTTTCTGGAAAAAGAAAAAGCTTAAAATGAGCTATTGTGTGGTTCAGTCTATTGCAGTATGCCTGTATGTGCAAATACTTCTATTTGCTCAGTCAGCAGATACTCTTAATACGAGTTTGTGGAGGCTTCAATCTGCTTCATTGCTGTATCATACATTGTGCTCTGCTCAAAATTGCATTCTCTTCTTACTGGAATAAAAGATCATTTTCACAAGTTTTTTCTTCTGTGAATTTTGGGCGTTTTGTTTTTTTTGAGGGGTGGAGTGGGGTTTTTCTGGTTTGTTTTTTAATTTTTCCTAACTAAAAAACAGTCTCATAGATAATGACTGTCACCAACAGACATTTTTATTCTTTTTTGGCTATCGCTGAAAAGGATGAAATTACTACAAAGGACTCATAGTTGTAATCTAATAAAATGTGCCACTCCCATTTTTGTGCTGGTCTGGCTTCTTTACTGTAGGGTAGTGCAGAGTAGACATGTCAGTGAATACTTGCTGAAATACAGGGTGGGCTGTTGCTTTTTAAGAGGTTTGAATGACTTTACTAATAGGCCAATACTAACTAGCCATCCATATGCCAAAGTAAAGCATTCCTTAACCAAGAAATTCTTGGAAGAATGATATGCCTGGTCTGGAAAACTTTGTGCTTAGCTGAATGAGATTTCCAAATTAATTCTACGGTATGGAATAAAATCCCCATTGCAGTGCAGTGTCTACAGTTTTTCTCACTTTCCAAAAGCAATTTTGCTCTGCACTTGGCTTTCAGGGAAAGAAAAGAGCTCAAAAATACTTTTTGTAAGCCAAAATTAAGCAGCTTTTCTGGAACTTCTACTGTAATAAGGATTGGGTGCATGTGTTTTAATGTCAAGTTCTTTGATGCTTTAGGGAGATCAATATATGATGATTTCTGCATATTAGCAGTTTCTTGTAGATGCCAGATGTTTTTTCTTTCATTCGTAGTGTCTCAAAGGAGTAAAAACATTAGATTTAGGGACAAAGGTTCACCTTGTCTGTAGAAGCAGTAATAGAAGTTAATATTTGACTATGTTAATTTGTGAAAAATAGGTAATAAAAAATTAGTCTTCTAATAGAAACTGGGAGAAAGAATAGCCGTTTGCTTCATTCCTGTCAGCACAGTGGATATACTCCACTGTGCAGTTGACTGTGCAGCTGAAGCATGTTATGATGGTGCACTCATATACTGGTCACTGTCAGCTGCTTGCAAGTAGTTTCTAATGCAAAAATAATGTATTAGCTTTCTGAATATGCTGTCGATCACAACACCTTTTTTACAATATTTCTTTGCTTATTTTCTTGCTGGAGGTTGGTTTTTTTTTAGCGAACAGCTTTGTCAGCATGAGCACTATCCCTTTACTAAACAAAGCTAAGCACTATTGAGTAATTGACATACGTTTTTCTTGGTTCTTTTCCTTGTTTTCAAACTGATGTCATGCATAGCAGTATTAACTGGTATTAATGAGGCAGACATTCCAAATTCATGACAATGTTTCCCATCACAGCAATGCAGGCATCATAGGATTGATTGTTGAGACAATGCCCAGTTAACAAACACGGAAAAAGAGGGTTTTTCTGTGTCCCAAGAGCTTCACAGACCTTTACCTGTGAGTCCCACAGAACTAGCTTGAACTAGAATTGAATTGTGCGACAGACAAGTAAACGACAGCCGTGTTGCTCTGCATTCACATGTGGTTTTCATCCATCCTTTTTTTTTAAGGTGGAGTTGGAGGAGAAGGCCTTTCTGGAAGTGATAGAGATCTCGTTTTAGTTTCTGAATGTGTTGGAAAGGTTGGATGTATTGCCCAAGGACAGGTTAGGTTGAGAGAAAGAAATCGGTACCGTTTGAGGAGCTGTTTGTGTTAACAGGAAAAAGTCAGTGGCTGGAACACTGTTCATAGTGCTCATTTATAATTATTAGTTTTCACAGTACAGATTCTCTTTTTATTATTGTTTTAATAGAAACAGTATAAACCATCTACACATGAAAGCAGGTGGTTTTTGGAAGTGGCAAAATTCATTACAAAGTTGAATGTAAAAGTATCTGTAATCTGGATTTGTTTCTTCTGTGGGACTGTTTGACCATGTTTATTGTTTGTATATCGCCGATACTTTGCATACTTAATGTTTGCTATATTATTTAAAGCTTTGGAGTAGATGGCAGTTGTGTAAAGGTTGTTTTATCCCATTAGGTCATGGTTTTGGTACATTTTCTTCCAAAACAGTGTTTGTAGGAAAAACAAGAATAGTATGTAATGCTAGGTCCTCTAATGTAGATGATAGTGATACAGTAATTAAGGGTGGAAAGACCTCTGAGGGGCTAACTCCCTTTTCAGAGCAGTCTGCTTAGACTGGGTTCCCAGGGCTCATCCACCTAAGCTTTGAATGCCTTCAATGTCAGAGGTTCCGCCACGTCTCAGGAAACTTGTCCCAGTGTTTGACTACCTTCCTAGTAATTTTTTTCCTCCTAAGACCAGAATTCCCCTTGTAGCTGTTTGTCCCTGTTGTCTTCATGTTCTTTATACAAGCGCCTCTGAGACTTGTACTTCACCATCCTGTTATTGTTGTCTACGAAAGATCCCTTATGAAGCCTTCTGCTCTGAAGGTGGAACAAGCCCAGTTCTCTCAGACTCTCTTCGTATCTCACTTGCTCCAGACCCCAGTCATCTTGGTGCCTCTTTGCTAGTCTTACTGCA
Source organism: Pluvialis apricaria (assembly GCA_017639485.1). Classification (NCBI taxonomy): domain Eukaryota; kingdom Metazoa; phylum Chordata; class Aves; order Charadriiformes; family Charadriidae; genus Pluvialis; species Pluvialis apricaria. The sequence continues at coordinate 29,583,152 of CM030010.1, forward strand.
ATGTGTCAGTGCCTATATTACAAACCCAAGTTAATACATTATGTTCTGTTATGATTTAGGATTATTGTACTTCAAGGCGTCATAACAAGTGTAGGGTTTCTGTCTAAAACCGTGATTTTAACTTTTTTTGCCATTGTTGCACTGTGGCATCTGAAAATAGCTTGGGTAGGAGAAATCTTATGGTCGCATTTTAAGACAAGGAGCTTGTGGTTGTTTTTGGCTTAAATTTCAAACCCATGTAAATCAAAACAAAAATATTTTAAATGGGTCTTATTTTATACCTCAGATAGTATTTGCTGTTTGTAAGCTCATTCTTAGCAGTACTTTGTAAAAGCAGGCTGCCAGTCAGAGGAACTACAGATGTTTCTACAAATAGAGGGAATGGAAAAAAAAACATGAAAACTCACTCCTGAACATAAATGTTAACACTGTTTTCAATTCTGAGGTTGCTCTAGTTGTAAAGCTTTAAAGGGACTGCAGTTGGGCAGAGATGTGAACACATTATCTTGGAGACTTTTGTAGACCCTGTCGGAATTTCTCATGTGGTTCATCTTGGTGTTCTCCACTCTTTTAACTTGCCGTCTCTCTTTGCTTCTCTAGGAATATGAAGAAAAAACTGGACGAGCTCACAGACCACTCTCTCCTAAACAGAATGTGAGGAAGAATCTTGATTTCGAACCACTCTCCACCACAGCACTTATTTTAGAGGATAGACCAGCGTAAGTTTTGAGAAGTACCACAGCGAAGGTCCCTTAAAAATTATGCTACCAAGGCTTTTCTACTCTTTGTATTTGATTATTCTAACTTTAACAGATGATTTAAAATGTAAAGTAGATTTTTTGTTTCAGGCTAGTGAATATGAAAGTGGGATGATTATGAGAGAAATTTTTCAAACAAAAGTAACCTTATTTTATAATAAAAGCAATGGCTTTGTATGAAAGGAGGTAATTAGGAGAGCAGAGCTCTAGTTTTGAGTAGTTCTAGCTTCTAAACATGAATAAGGGATTTTTATTTTCCCTGAGAGAACATAAGCACAAAAATGAAGCTTGTATATGCTAAAGAAATTGAGAAGCAAGGATACAGTGTCCTGTTTACACAGAGAAAGACCACACCTCCATAAATAATGAAACAATATAATGATTGTTCTGCAGTGGGTTCAGCATCGCATTTTAAAGGTTGTCAAGTACTTTATAATTTATTTCGTGCTTCTTTTGCTGCAAGGAGATTCTTACTGGCAGCTGCTCCACCATGGTTTGCTCCCAAATTACACAAATTTAGTCATGCTTAGTCAATTTATGAATGGTACTCAGCTTTACAGGCATGGCATCTGCATTTTTAATACAGCTGTGCATTGGTGTAAAGAACTCGCATAACATAGGTCTGTTTTCATCAACAAATCTGTATGAAGAATGCTCATATCAAAGTACTCTAGTTGTAGGGTTGTTTAAGACAGTTTTTGGCTTGACTGTTAGACTATGTGACAAGAGTTCTTGGGACATCTAGAGCAGTACAAGAGTGATTATTTGTTATAGCAGGTTTTATTGTGTGCAGCTGGAAACAATGCATACTAGCTTATGTGTTGCATTTAAAACCTGTCTGTTATAAAGCATTCTTTATGTGAGATAATCTGAGAAGTACAGTGTTCAGCTAGATTGAATTAGCGGTGCATTACAGAATAACCTTCAGATTTTGCTTTCTTTCCTCCTGTTGATAGACTGAGGAACTCCTAGCAGAAAAGGTATTTTTAAGATTCTCTACAATTGAATGATCATTTCTTTTGTCTAGTAGGGAAAACTGCTCTGGACAGCAGTGCTGTCTTCTGATGAATCTTTCTAAAGAATCTTTTAATTGCTTATTTACAGTTTGCGTACTTTTTTTTTTTTCCACCTGTTAGGCTTTAAGTAATTTCTTTTTGATTTCCTATGACAAAAAGATTTAAGACTTCCAGAAGAAAAATGCAGTGAGATTTTTTTCTGAAATGGCTGCTCTTGATTTTGCACTTCCTTCTAGGGTTTAGGTAAAACTTTCTAGGAAAAATCAATAAATATTCCATACTCTAGCTTTAACTGGAAATATCTTAATAGATACTAAACATCATTTCACATGTATGGTGATGTCGTTAAGAGATAGGACAAGTAATTTAAGTGGTGGAATTTAAGTTAGCAGAACTTGCATTGTTTTATCTGGTTTTCTTTTCCAAACTTTCCCTAACTTACACCATTTCTAAAGACTTGGATTTAAAAAAAGATGCTGGTCAATTTACATCAATGAAACTGGAAAAGAGTAAATTGTTCTCTGTGGTTAGCAATGACACTAATGTGAAAACCCACTTTTCTTGTTCTTGTAACGATCTTGATTTAAAAAAATATTCATAGGCTGTGCATACTTTACAGGTAATATGTTTATGTAAATAGTAAAGAATACTACTATTAATGGTGACTGTTGATGGCTAGCAGCTGCCTCGGGTGTGACACTTTACAGGAATGCGAAAGTGAATTTTTGCATACTTTTTGTATTAACTGGAGATATAAACTGTCCTAAGAGTACATTACAGTGTTCTACAATACGGCATAACAAAATACTTAAGTCATTTCCTCTTCTGATGTTTAGGTGATCCTGTAGTTGTGTGAGATACATAGTGGTTATGTCAGTTACAGATATGATTAGCTTAAAGTTAATGTGGTCTGACAAATGAGCACGTGTATTTGTATGACAGAGATGTTACCAGTCCAGGTTTAATCACAAATCAAAATGGCTGTGTTGGTATTGATAAATGGGGAATGTAGAGGATGACTCCCGTGCTGCTTGCTGCTGCAGAAGTGAGGGGGGAGGAGTTAAGCCTTTAAAACAGACATGGGGTCTCAGAGGGCAGAGGGGAAAAGGAAGCTGGTGTAGGGACCCATTATGGCACGGGTAAAGAAAGTTGTGGGTATAACTCTTAAATGAGGTGCACAGTAAGAGAGATTATGGTCTTGTGTCTTATCTATAGAGATCAGTTTAAATCAAAACTACCAGCTTGGTATATACCAGTATATTCCCTTTATTTATGAAGATCAGCCTGTGGGTTTGGTTGGTTTAATAATAAAAATGCTGAAATTACCAAACATAAGGAAATTACTCAGCATATTTTGTGTATAAAAGTAGTCGTAGCTCGTCAGTGTTCTTTCCTTTTCTTCTGCTGACTCTGACAAAAAAAAAAATCTTTCCAAGGATCTGTTGGTCTACTTTTTGATCAAATATTTTGACAAGAAGCAGTATATGCTTTTCTTTCAGAAGTGTCTAGAATTTTCTTTAGACAGGCTTGCCAACTTTAAGTACTGATTATTATTATTTTTTAAATTTAAGGAACCTCCCTGCAAAACCAGCAGAAGAAGCTCAGAAACACAGACAACAGTATGAAGAAATGGTGGTTCAAGCAAAAAAAAGAGGTGATGGAATTTCTTGTTTTCAGAGGAGAGAAGTAAAGCGAGGGGGTATTTCTAAACCTGAAATGCACTTGTGTCAGTCTGTTGCTCTGTAATGTGAGGGATCTGTACCTCCTCTCGAAGAATCAATCTAGAGAAGGGAGAGGGACGACGGTGGTTTCATTAAAAAGCCCCATGCCAGGCTGAAAAAGAAAATAGTCCTAGAATCCATCAGGAATTTTTTTTTTTTAGTTTGTAACTCTTAAATAATTGAGTGGTGTCTGTTTGTGGGTTTAAAAACTTACCAGTATACCGAAGTAGATTATCAGTCAAATTAATGAAGACTAGACTTATTTAGATAACTGCAGGATATTTGGTGGTTCCATATTGGGAACAACTTGTTGAGGCTGTAGTACATCAATACATAATTTTCCACATAGGAAAATGTACGTAGTTATGTTCATTTGCTAATCTGTCTCCCACCTAAAATTTACAGCTTTCCCAAGGTTTTGCTTGTAACTTCTTGTCTGACACTGTTCACAGAAGTGTCTCAGCAACACTGTCTCATGCACATCAGGTAGAGCTGACAGTTGTGGTTTCCTTCTGCTGATATTTTTGACCATCTGGGTTTTCTAATAAAACTAAGCATTGCAATGATAGGAAATTTGGACTCATACAAGTTTTGTGTCCAGTCAGAGCTACTGGAAATATCTTTTTTGTCCGGCTGGCCAGGCCCCTGAGCCTTATGAAGTGGTGGAAAGGTGATATGAACACAGGACTTGCTTGCTTTCTGCAGTTGACATATTAATAAAAGTATCCTCTTGGGGTTTTGAACATCATACACCTACCAGTAAAGTTCTAACTTCATGTGACTCCCATATTAGTAAATCCACTTAATGTGTAGTAGTCCAAAGGAGTTTCTCTGTTCTTTCTTTGCATGTAGGGTAGATGGTTTGGGAGAAGTGGGATGGTGCTCAGGTTAGGCAATGGGCCAGGTCCTTGTGCTGTCTTCACTGGACTGGAGTATGTCCTCCTGTCTAGATTATCAAAGCTGAAAATATTAGGAGGCAGTTGGTATGGTTCAGCTTCTGTTGGGCTTTGAAGTGGACCCATCAGGTTGTGTGTGTTCATTCCAAAGACCTTGTTCATGGTACTGCTGCTCTTCAGTGAGTTTTCCTTGCCAGGTCAGTACCTTCCTATATTGTAGGCAGCGTGTGTGTGTGTGCACGTGTCCCGTATTTCCACTGTGCTGCTATAAAGAGTGTCTGCCTGCATTTGTTAAATTGTGTCTCTAACAAATTTGCCTGTGGAAAAAATAGTGGTTGATGATGCAAGAAGAAATACTGAGTGATAATGCAAAAATGTAAAATATGTTTAAACATGAAAAATGTTTTTTTAATGACCTGAAGATTTCCAGTATATGTATGTATTTGATGTATGACGTTTTGATAAACCATATGCTAAGTAGCATCAAAAAAGGTGGCTCTTGTGATTTCCTGACAGTACATCTAAATCATAATTTCTGAAGACCAGCACAGAAGAGTGAAAACAAAATACAAAATTTGTATTATTTTAGCCTGTATTTTTGAGTCTGCCATAAAAAAAGGGGGTGGGGCTTTTTTTAGGAAATACTCCGACCTGTCCTACTAGGTGGGGCTGCTGGCTGTCAGAGATGCTAATTCAAAGTTACTAATGTGGTTAGATTTGAAGGGTCAAAGGAGCGATATATTATCCAACTCCCTTTGTCCCATCCATCGAAAATGAGCCTTATGGATAGTTGCACTTTTTTCTTTATTCAGATTTGGCATCACTGCTTAGCTTGCTGTATGTCTGGGAAATTTTGATTTGAACAGTCCACTGTACGTTTAAGTGAATATAGTGTGCTTAATATTTAGTTTCTGGTTTTATTAACTTAAAAAGGAAATTGCTTTTCTGCAGAGCTTAAAGAAGCCCAGAAGAGAAAGAAACAACTGGAAGAACGCTGTAAACTGGAAGACAGCATCGGCAATGCTGTTTTAACTTGGAACAATGAAATCTTGCCTAACTGGGAAACTATGTAAGACAGTATGTTATACTGAGTTTTAATTAAAATTGCTGAGTCTGTATCCTGAAGAGAAGTTACAAAGTTAGCAAGCATAATTTTAAATGGTCTTGGAAGCTTTTGTTCAGAAGTCACTTTTGGACAGCTACAAAGAAAATGAGCAACATACGTTTCATTATTTCTACAAGGTGGCTGGAAGTGACGCAGTTCTTACTGTTGTCTTTAATGGAGGTTCGGGATATTTAGAAACTGTGAAACACTGTGTAGTGATCTGTGCTAGAGAATGTAAAAGCAGAAAGCGTAATGCTTGAACACCATGCATTTATCAGAAGTGAGCTTTCCTTGACTACTTGAGCTGTTGATGTTACAATATCAGATGTAGATTGAAGTAACGTGTATGGTATTATGAAGCCTCTTTAATTACAGAGTGGTATACCTGCTGGGATAATCAAGTGATGGAAAAGAGAAGTAGGGAAAAAGTGATTTTAAAAAAAGTATTAAGTTCTAAAAGATTTCTTACAAAGACAGAGCTCAGGCAATTGCTAAACTGCCTTCGCTGTCTAGTTTTTCATGTACTTTGCTAGTCATCTTAAAAAAAAAAAAACAGCCCCCCCCCCCCCCCAATATAACCACCCCCACAACAACAAAAAAACAACCTCCACAAGCATTCACAATTGCCATGTGCTTAATCATGGAATTCAGTTGTCCTGAGAATGTATGTTAAAAACATGGATGGAATTTATTGGAAAATGCATTTCTGGAGAACCAAAGTAATAAAGTATAAGCAAATTGCAGATTTACATGTCTGTTTAGTATTTGAAGATGCATCTGTTATAGCTGCTGTTAAAATAAGGACACCTTTTCCTTTATTGGTTTATAAATCCGGAAGTTCCCCAGTGTATTCACTGTCTTATATTTTAGTTCAGAATCTGCTTTCAGATAAATGGATTGTTGTGGTTTTTGTCACTACCACAAACTTTCATTGGTGCTTAGGGTGCTATTCTGTTCCTCCTTCTGGGCTCTCAGATTGATGAACATCTGCTCCAGCCGTTTCAAAGCCTGTGTTCTGTTAAGATGTCTTTCATGCTAAAAGCTGTTACTTGTTACATCTTCCTGCATTTTTCTGGAGGATTAGAGCTGCAAAGCTGTGTGGGAAACTGCATGTCTCATTTGCACAGCAGGGTGATGACAGAGGGGAGAGGGTGAACTTCCATAACTTGTTTCTGTATTTAATTTTACATGGAGATTTAAGTCTGTCCAGCCTTTAGCATAGGCAGTGGTGTAGATATGGATTTAATTTTCATATGTTTATTTCTGTCCCCTATGATTCTTGCTGGTCAAGTGTGGTTGCAGATTACGGATATTGTGATTGCAGTGCTTCTGTCAAAATAAGCCATTAACTTGGAAGGAAGTAAGCTTTCCTTTATAGTTCAAAGCAAAATAGTGCTGAAGAATGGGTATGTGCAAACTGCATTTGACTTCTTGGCCTGTTGGTGTTCATTTTGGTTTGGAACCCTTCAGTAGTGGTAGGAGGACACATTCACAATTCATCTGGCAATGAAGTATTTCTCAGAATAATCTGTTTTATTTTAAACAGGTGTTGTTCCCGTAAAGTTCGAGAGCTATGGTGGCAGGGCATCCCACCGAGCGTGAGAGGCAAAGTCTGGAGCTTGGCAATTGGCAATGAGTTAAACATCACCCATGGTGAGACTGTTGTTCTGTCTACATTGTCTTACAAAGAGAAGTAGTAAGGGAACAGCCTTGTATTTAATATGGTGTATCAGAACCTGAGGTGTGGGTGTGGGGAGATGTTACCCAATTATGCTTTTTTGTGGTGCTTTGACCTGTTTTGTTCAAAAATACAGTGTCTTTTAATGTTGTAACTGCTGTAGCACTGCTGCTGTGAGTTGTTTCTGAGTGCTGTCACTGTGTCTTGCTTTGATGTTAGATGGAGATGGTCAGAATTAATGACTCAAGCTTACTTTTTTCATTTTGAAACTTAGAATTGTTGTTAATTTTGTAATGCCCTTTGATTTAGAGCAAAAGATCAGGTTTGTGAGAGACTAAAAGACCCCTAGGAAAATTTGTACTTTTGCTTATGTGTGTGTTTGTGAAAACAGAAAGAGTGTAGTACTTCAGAGTACAGAAAAACACAGCTCTGAAAGACTAACATATATAATTAATTCCAACATGGAAATGTGATAGACTGCCTGTACTCCTGCTGTATTGTGCTGCTTTTCTGTGCATTGCTTATTTACCTTGGGTGTAGTTCTTACATGGAGTTTTCTAGACTTACCCCAATTATCCATCGAGACTATAATTTTGAACACCAGTGCTCTGTAAGAAAAGTAACTGCTTGAACATCAAATGCAACTTGTGCCTAGATTGCCTTTCCTTTTCACTTAGTCTTAAGCTGTATGTCAGCAGAACAAGTCTTTCAGAACCATAACCTACTTAGAAATTCAACTACTGTGTTAGAGATACTGTTACTTGTAATGACTGGGGCAGCATTGCTCGTGTGGTAGGTAGGTAGTACCTGAAAGTGGACATGAGCATGTACAAATAGTGGACTTGATTTTCTCTGTTTTTGTTTTTCCAGAACTGTATGATATTTGCCTGGCTCGTGCCAAAGAGAAATGGCGATCACTTAGCACAGGAGGGGCTGAAGTAGAATGTGAAGGTACGCTGTTCGTGAGGGATTTATGCTGTTACAAAATAGGAGATTCTGTAAAATTTTTCCTTAAAATGAAATCACAGATTTTAAACAAAAAATTTGAGTTGCAGAGATGCCTCTGGTAAAAAGAAAGCTGCTTTTTATGGAAGCAAGAAATAACTGTATTCTTTCTTCTCAATTAAACGATAGTCTCTAAACACACTTGTTCAGTTGTCTTTATAAACTATCTCTAGGTACAGTTCTTATTTGATACTAATTTGTAGGAAGACTAGGACAATTTGGGGATTATAATTTGAATTGCAACACTAAAATACTTTTCTGCATCTGTAGTTTTGGAATTGAAACAAATTATAACAGAAAGTTGCAGTTTAGTCCCTTATTGCAGCTTTGAGCCCATCTCTTGGGTGTGTTTCAGAGAGCAGCAATTTATTTTTGCAGATGAAGTGGTTTGGGATTTACTAATTGATTGGAAGAGTTGTGTGTTTTTGAGAGAGTGTAAAACTACATGCAGATGCTTGAAATTGCTTTTGGTAAGTAATGATGCTGAGCAGAAAAAGAACATACCTACTGGCAGTTATCAACAGAAAAATATTTTTGATTGGAAATCCCCTACTTTGTTCTCTTAAGATTGTCTGCATCTTAAATAAGATGACATCTACTATGTTTCCAGCTTCCTCTTGCACTTTATTTTCTGGAGTGTGATTAGTGTAAGCATGGGCTAGTGACAGCTCTTGTTTTTATGATTGCTCAATAAATAGCAGTAAGTAATTCCCAACTATACTTACCAGAACAGGCAAAATACAAATAAAACTTTTTGATGTCAGAAAGAAAACTAATACTTTAGAAATTTACTTTGTATGAGATCTGTTTCAGTTATGGAGACTGTATTGCAGCATCCATGGTCTTTAACAACGCGTACAAAGAGTAAATAGGCATGATTTTGGAAGGAGAGTTGACAGTAGTAGAGATAGGTGGCATCCATCAAATGCTTCTGCTTTAGGACTTTTCCTTTCCACCACAACCTTTCCACACAGTCAGCTATTTCAGGAACCGCTGGGAAGTCTTGCTGAGAGTGAGGGGTCACATGCTAACAGGCGTGTGTCTGTCTAATGATTTGTCAGCCAATACCAGTAAAGTACCTGGCCTGCCTTGTTCTGTTGTTCTGTGTCTTTCCGCCCATGGCTTTGAAATATGTTGAAGGACAATGTGCACTGCAGGGCTGCTTTGAGTCAGGACATACTTGCTTCTTAGCCTGTGTGCTGAATTCAGGGAATTGTCCTGTCTACACCCTTACTCCCTAGCATTTGCATCAAAATATATGAACTGTGCAAAAGCTAACCCCTACCTGGGGTGGGGGCGAAAGAGTGTACCCTGATCCATGTAATAAATGCCGTAACTTTGGCTTTTGTAGATGCTGGATTTTCTGCAGCTGACAGAGAAGCAAGCTTGGAGTTAATAAAACTGGATATCTCAAGAACATTTCCTAATCTCTGTATATTCCAGCAAGTAAGCAATGTTAATTTTTGTCTTGACTTCTCAGAGAAATTTAAGTTTATGTAATTTTGCCTGTCCCTTGGTTGAAACAGCCCATTGAGTTCAAATCTGAAGGAGCAGATATCTTGAGAGGAAGGTTTCCATAGATTTTGGAAAACTATAAATAATCTAGAAAAGAGTAACCTCAAAGTACTATACATTTGGAAGAAGCAAAAAACAATCTGTTGGCTAATCATCATGATTCATCTAGCCCAGTTCATGCTGGTTTCTGTTTGATGAAGTGATGCAGGTGAGTGTTTCCAAGTCAGGGATTCAACACTGCTGGGTTGCAAATACATGGTAAGTGAGAGAGACCACAGCTCAATCAAGCAAGACTTGGTGGTCTTTTTTTGGTTCCGTGCAAGACCAATTTAACTTGTATGTTTTTGGTGTGCTTTAATGACTCATTTTAACCAAATATTTTGTCCTTCTATACAAAAATTTCAGCAGCCCTATAAAAAGTTTAGATTGTGATAAGTCATCATTTCTGGGTGAAAAACTTTTCCCTTTGGAATTTCTCGGCCAGTTACAGTACTTAGTGTAAGGTATGGCAGCTGTTAATAGTCAACAGCGTGAAATTCTTTTTAGCTATACATGTCGTTCTTGATATGCTCTGTGTGTGTTATGGCATATTGTTGTTGTTTTAACTATTTTCTTCATGGTTGAATTCTGCCTCTGGTCTAATAGACAATTAAGTAGTTCTCATTAGTATTCTCTCTTGGCACTATTGTCAAAGTGCTGCTAAGCTATAAGGAATCTCTTAGGTTTACATTCCTTTTGTATAGGGATTTACTATGCAATTAATGTATTGGATGAACTGTGTGCATTTGTAATAAATGTGGTATGGAGCGCTGTTTCATGCTCTTAAAGACAAAACTGTTTTGAAAGACTTGGGGCTGTTCAAAGCTGCATAGGGAAATATGTCCTTCGTCTGATGTAATAGATGCTGTCTGTAGCACTGAAGGCTTTTTAACATTTGTTAAATACTCAGATGTGTTGTCTTGTTTTTCTTTTAATTATAGGGTGGTCCTTACCATGACACGTTGCACAGTATTTTAGGAGCCTATACTTGTTACAGACCTGATGTAGGCTACGTAAGTGAAGAAATTTTTTGGGGGGGGCGTGAGGAGGGAGAACTCTAGAGGGAGGGAGGATTGTGTTAATCAGTCCTTTGTTAGACCAGTGTTAAATGATTTTGTGAATACTTGTGGGGTTTCTGTGTGGTTTCTTCTATTCCAGTACATGCTTGAGAAGTGTATATAATGGTTCTGTTGCTAGATTTAAGCTTTTTAACAGGTTAAGTAATTGGAAAACTCAAAAGTACATATTTGTACTGCTTGAAAATTGAAGTCAAAAGAGAAGTTGTAGTTAAATTGGTTCTTTGAAGTACATACTGTTCTTAATGGCAGTCTTACAGGGACTGTTCTGTTGAGTATCTTATTCCTCTTGATACGCATTTCTGTGTCTTGGGACTGTGAGCCTTCTGGAACAGTCTTTAAAGCAATGCCCATTGACGCTATGTGAGCTCCCTCAAAGTATTTGAAGTAGTGATTATGAGAGGACTGAGTGGATTTCAGATACTCCATATAGGCTTTTTTTTCCAGAGTGGGGAGATATATATCTATATATCTATATATCTATATATATATCTATAGATATATATATGAGCTTACTCTTTATTAGGGAGCAGTTGTTTTAGAGAAGGCAAATGTAGAAAGATAACGTTCCTATTCTGTGGTGGGATGCTTGGCAAAAACTGCTGGATGTGACTGCTGGGAAACTAGAAACAGGGCAGATCGGGTGGTGTGCTTCGTTTGGCATGGAACCTGTTGTTGTGTTGGGAAGGAACTTGTTCCTCAGGTTTGCAGGAAAGACTGTCACACCTTGGTCCATGTGACTCTACAATGGCAGCGTTACACCCTCTGAGTGAGCGAGCTTTGCCTGGATTCAGCATTGATTCCATAGCATACTTTGTAGAATAATGCAACATCATGACCTTATGGTAAATGAAACATGAGCTTAATCTCAAAATGCAACTTACTGCTTGTCAGATGAGTCATTGCAGTTGTCTGTAACTGCTGGTAATTGATTGAAAAAGGAAAGAAAATACTTAGTCTCTAGTGTCCTAGTCCAGCTTTCCACAAATAAGGGTACGTATGACCTATCCCTAGGAGAAGAGGGATTGCTTAGAAACAGCTTATTCTTCAAAAAAAATCTTTATTCTGCATATTTGAAAGTGCTGTCATCCTAGCCTGTCTTAGGAGTTTTACTTAGAGCCTTTGAAAGGAGGCAACATGGGGATCATTAGCTTCCATGCTCTGAACATTCAGTACCAAAAGGTCATGTGGGTTAAAAAAAATCATTTCTGAACGTTTCGCAAAATTTAGCAGCTCAGGGAGTACATTAAACACGAGTGATTACAAGGACAAAATGAGGCAGTATTCTTGGAAGAATACAGTTATTGCTGAATGGTGACACTTCTCCTTTCTTCAGGTACAGGGCATGTCATTCATAGCAGCAGTATTGATCTTGAACTTGGATACTGCAGATGCCTTCATTGCTTTTTCTAACCTTTTAAATAAACCCTGTCAGATGGCGTTTTTCCGTGTGGACCATGGCCTTGTAAGTATGCAAGAAAACCGTAATCTACATGTTGTAGATACGTGTAGGGAAAGTTTTAAAATGATGGGCTCAATAGCTTGGAAAATAAGTCAGGATTTATTTTAAAGCAACATGCTTGATAACAAAAAAAAACCCCAACACACACATGTGCACACCCTCTCAAAAAAAAAAAAACAAACAAACCAAAACCTACCCCACTAACCTTTTTTGAACACGCAGGTGAATGAAATTGTTCAGCTGCTATTTTATGATGCTCAGAGAATAGTTATGAGAATATTGTTGTAGGTGTTTTTCAAGTTGAGCACTGTAGTTGAAAGCTGAAAACGCGTTAATATTAGAAGTGTCTTTAATGTGCTTTTTCTCCCAAACTAATAGGTCGCTAAAAATAGACTGTTGCAGGGAGAACCAGGTTTCCTATCTCTTACTGTAGCAGCTGTGTTTGAAAAGCAGCCTGAGGAAATCAGATGAGCAGACCCCTCCAGTTTTCAGTGGGAGCTGGTTGCCTGGTTCTCTCTGGCGTCTCTGAAATTCCTTATTAGCATCTACACTGGTCTATTTGTGTACCATAGCAAAATAAGACACATCTCCTGAAGCGTGTTTTTAATTTACTTTTAAAGTATTTTTTGTAAAATATATGTATTTCTTTCTCACCTATGTACTTTCTAACACTATGAAAATAGGATCTGCTTCTCAAGAGTTCAAATGGGAGAAATAAAGCAAGGGAATGGATGACATCAACAATAGTCACTTTTGTTGCTTAAACAGTGGGACCCTAGGCATCCTGTCAGTATATCCTGCTGGAAAAGCAGTGTTCCCTATTGCAGCCCCTGAATCTCATCAGTTGTAAATTCCCATGGGGAGATGTACCCCACAGCACAGACAGTATTGCTAGAAACAGTATCAGTCCGTCTCCATTACTGTACTTGGAAAAAGAGAACATGCTCATGCATTCAGTGTGTAATATGGTTCTTATGAAGGTGACTTTGGATTAAAGTTGCTAGAATAAGATTTTTTTTTTTTTTTTTTTCAGCTGAAATAGTGTTTTTGGTATGCTCTTTGGTGTGCTCTTGGATAGTGCTGTTTAGTTCTGTTAGCCTGGCTAAATAGAGGCTTCATGATAAATGGATGCTTACAGAAGAGTGGAGATGGTGCTACATGAAAGAGTATTAACATATCGTAAAATTACAAAGCCATAATTCACACCAGAAGGAAAACTTTGTACCTAATATTTCAAACAGAGTAGCGAGACATGAAGTGAAACAGTTTTGGCTTCCTGTGGTTAATATACTGATCTGCTGTCTGCCCTCACCTTTTTGTGTCAGTTTTACAACTTAATAACCAAATGCTGATTTTTCTTAACGTATAATAAATTAAAACAATAAAACCAGCATAAATTAGTTGGAAGATAGTAATTTATACCAATTTATCTTGATTTCTTTTGTTGGTTACAGTTTTATTCAACTAGAAATTATTTTAATTACTACTAAGTAAATGTCTTGTTGAATGTTGATTTGATCAAGATAAGTACCTGAACTGCTATTGCGTTTCTAGTAGGGCTGGTTGCATTACTATCAATAGATGTGATTGTAGCAGTTATGTGTAAAATCCCTTCTCTACAGGGATCATTGTGGAAGCAGGGCTGTAACTGATGGTTCAGAGATAACTTTGGCTGTTTTTGTGGAATACGCCCATCTCTGATTGGCTTTTAAGCCTTATACTCTTGCTGACTACCAGGCTCAAATTTTTATTTGCTGCTGTTAATGAAGGTAGTCTACCATCTGTCACTTCATTCAGATGAAATGGGAAAAATTTCTGTAAGAACATTAAAAAAAAATCTGGGAAAGAAATCTGTCATTCTTTCAAAGGATTTCAGACAAAAGGCTCCTCTTTTCCCTTTACTGTCATGGTGTTTTGGGGAGAAGCACGCTGATACAACTCATACTTTGAAGTAATCACAGCCATTTTTTATTGCTTTGATAGGGGTATTCTGATGAAAATTACTGAATCATTCAACGACTTTGCTTAACTTTTCTCCCTGTAGTATTAAGAAGACGGGGAGGGGGAGCTAAAAAGCCTTTTTTTAACTCTTAGTTGGATTGGAAGATTTTCTTTTTCCATGCCCTCCATTATGAAATTTGAGCTAAATATTCAGATTTAAAATAATATGAAAGTCTTTGTGTTAAAAGGAGTACAGTTCAGGGGTTATGGTATCAGATGGGAGTTACAATCTGTTTCTCTTGCATAGGTGTGTTGTCTTTTCTGTGTGAACTTCTTTGGCTTTTCTGTGTGAACTTCATCTCTCCCTTTTTGCTATAGAAATGCTATTATCTCATTTTTAAAATGTATAGTATAAAAGAAGTTTTGGTATTAGAATGTGATTTACGATTGGAGCCAACTGGACACTTCACTCTTGCTGTGGACTATTAAATTATTTTAGTTCCATATTTCATTTTATAATCCATTGGGCCTTGGATTTTATTCAGTGTAATATTAAATTACTGCCACAAGCATAAAGCACCATTCTGTTACCATAATTATTTTGGGAAATCAGCAAATAACTTCTCTCCTGCTGGTATTTTTCTGTTCAAAGGGAGCTGGCCAAGACCCAAAACAATAATTATATTGTTTAGTATGAGAACAGTATATAGGGTGGATCTTAAACTCTGTGTGCTTGCAGATGCTGTCCTTTATGTAAATGTTTAGCTCTTTATTGTATCATGTAATTCATACAATCCTGTTTTTGAAGAGCATTAATCCAACAACAAGTAATACATTTAAGCCTATTAACACAGCTAACTTCTTTTTTCTCCCCGTTGTATTTTCCTAGATGTTGACTTACTTTGCCGCATTTGAGGTATTCTTTGAAGAAAATCTGCCAAAGTTATTTGCTCACTTCAAAAAAAATAATTTAACTCCAGACATCTACCTTATTGATTGGTAAGACATTGAAAGTATAATTAACGTGCATACTAGCGTATAGCTCCATGTCAGTATTCATGACAAACTGGAGTGCTCTTACCTGGTTTGGTATTTTTTGAAGATAAAGATTTTATCTTTTCTTCAGTACTTGAGTTTGTCAATCCAAATCATTCCCTTATACTTCTGTGATGTTTGGTGTTTGCCTAATGTTTATTATTGTACTTCTGTTGAATTTGAAGCTTATTTTGAAATACAGCTGTATAGCACTGTTTATCCATATTTAGTGCATATTGAGATTCATCTTCTGAGAAAATCTGTTAGTTTTTCTACTTTATGTGCAGGTGTGTACCAGGGGTGTATTTCCAGAAAGTATTGCTAGTTTTGCATTTGAAAGTTATAGTTTGTCCTCTTGCACAGAACAGGAAAAGAGTTGTTAAAACATAGTGTTTCTGTCCATACAACAAAAAGCTAGAAGCTACAGAAAAGCAAACACCGAGGCTTTTGGCAGGATGAACTGTCGCTCTGGGGCCGTATCTCACTCATATGTTAGGTGGTCCCAGATCCTGTTTAGAGGATCCCAGTACAGGTTGTTTAAAAACTGATCTTGACACAGTCCAATTGTATAAGGGCGTTAGCACGTTTTTAATTACCGCAGCTATTCCACTTAGCAGACAGGCAATTACAATCTTTTTATTTGGTGAAACCACCTTCCTTTTTAGTTCTAGTGTAATTAGAACCTTTTTCCTTAGAGAGGAAAAAAGACAGGATCTTATTTGCACTCCTGCCAAATTTCAGTGTGGTATAAGGCACTCCAAATTGAGTATTTGCATTTGTGCCTGTTGTGCTTGGTTTTGGGGCAGCTAAAATGTCTCTCCTCAGCAAGACTGTTGTCAGTTTCAGGATGGTATGAAATTTTTTTTGTGGAAAATTGACTTGCACTTAAGTTGTTGACAACTTCTCCTGTTCTCAGGTATCTGACAAATACCTTCAGTAAAAGATGGAATTCCTAGTACTGACAGCATTTTTTTCTGAGATTCAGAAGTTACTGTTTTGGAAAACATTTGGACTGTTAATGCAATTCTACCTGAACCAAGCTCTCGATACCCTGGTGATCTTTAAGACCTAGTTTCTAGCACTGAACTTGTTGCTGATCTATTAGACAGAAATCTATTTAAAATAATTCAGACCAATCCAACAGCTAGAAATTTGAATACATGATTTTTCATAGGATCATAGAGTTGCTGGGGCATTGGAAGGGACCTCTGGAGGTCATCTAGTCTGAACCCACTGCTTAAAGCAGGGTCAACTAGAGCATGTTGCTCAGGAGCTTGTCCAATCAGGTTTTCAGTATCTCCAAGGATGGAGATTTCACAACCTCTCCAGGCAACCCGTTCCAGTGTTCAGCCACCCTCACAGTGAACGAGTCTTTTATTTTCTGATGTTCAAATGGAATTTCCTGTATTTCAGTTTGTGCCCATTGGCTCTTGTCCTTTCACTGGATACAGCTGGGAAGAGTCTGGCTCTGTCTTCTTTACGGCCTCCTATCAAGTGTTTTTACACATTTAGGTCCAAGATGACTCTTCTCCCAGCTAAACAGTCTCGGCTTTCTCAGCCTCTTCCTGTGTATCATGTCATCTAAGCCTTTAATTGTATTCACGGTAAGCTGGACTTGCTCCGGTATATATCTCTTGTACTGGGAAGGCCAGAGCTACCGCACCAGTGCTGAGCAGATGGATGACCTGCCTTGGCCTGCTGGCAGTGCTGTTCCTAAGGCAGTCCAGGAGTTTGTGGATGTTCTTTGCTGCAAAGACACATTGCTGGCTTACATTCAACTTGTTGTCCACTGGGACCTCCATGTTGTTTTCTGCAAAGCCACTTTGCAGCCTGTTGGCTTCCCATGTGTATTGGTGACCAGGCTTATTTCCTCTGCAGGTACAGGACTTGGGCATTTCCCATTGTTGCACTTCATGAGACTCATGTCAGCTCATTTCTCTAGTGCCTCAAGGTCGCTATGGAGTGGTGTATCAACCACTTCTTCCCAGTTTTGTATCACCTTTAAACTTGCTGAGCGTGCGGTCTGATGCATCATCTAGGTCCTTAATGAAGATGTTTAAAAGTATTAGATGAGTATCAAACTCTGGAGTACTCTACCAGTGGATTGGCTTGAAGCTGTACTTCATGCCATCGATGACAACCTTCTGAGCTTGTCAGTTTCAGCCAATTTTTCAGTCCACCTCACTGTCCATTTATCTGATCCATACTTCATCAGTTCAACCACAAGGATTTTGTGTGTTGAAAACCTTGCTAACATCAAGGTAAACAACATCCATTGCTCTCCCTTCATCCACCAAGCCAGTCATCTCATTGTAGAAGGCTACCAGGCTGGTCAGGCATGATTTTGCTTTCATAAACCCATACTGACTTCTCCCGATCGCCTTTTTGCCCATCATATGTTTTGAAATGACCTCCAGGAATTTTGCTTCCGTAACTTTCCTGGGGATGGTGGTGAGGCTGACCAGGCTGTGGTTCCGTGGATCCTATTTCTTGAAGATAGGAGTGACATTTGTTTTCTTCTAGTCTTCAGGAACTTCCCCTGGTCACTGGGACCTTTCAAAGATAATTGAGAGTAGCCTCACAATGACACCAGACAGTTTCCTCAGCACTCACGTGTGTATCTCACCAGGTCCTATGCACTTGTGTATGCCCATTTTGTTTAAATACTCCCTACTGTGATCCTCTTTGCACTGGGGTTTCCCACTGCTCTGGAGGACCTGGGATTCCTGAAGGTCTTCTCAGTAAGGGCTGAGACGAAGGTGGCAGTGAGTACCACACCCTTCTGCATATACTTTGTCACCATGTTTCCTGCTCCGTTCAGCAACGGGCTCATGTTTTTCTGACTCTTTTTTTCTGCTGATGTACCTGTAGAAAGCCCTTCTTGTCCTTAACATCTGTTGCCAGATTCAACTCCAGATGGGCTTTGGCTTTCCTAGTCCCTTCCCTGCATGTTCAGACAATGTCTCTGTATTTCTTCAGGGTCATCTGCCCCTCCTTTGGCCTCTTGTATGCTTCCTTTTTATATTTGAGTTTTGTCAGAAGGTTTTTGTTCATCCGTACGGGCCTCCTGCTGCCTCTGCTTGAGTTCCGTGATTTTCATGTGCCTCTTGCCATAGAGGTTAGTGTAACATGGGCTTTGTTTGACTTTGCTTTTACACTGGGATTAAATTTTAATGCAACGTGAGCAGGAGAATGAGGGGATGGCTAATGGATAGGTCCATTTCTCCCAAATTTTGATGAGAGTAATACCATTGGAAGGAGTTTAATGACTGCAGGCTGAGAATATTAGCCTAAACTAGATCTATGCGCAGAGCAGGAAGATGCTAGAAAAAAATACCAGAACAGGATAGAAGGGAAGGAAGAGGGTGGAGGCTGGTATGTTCAATGATAAGAGGAAAGATGCTGAAATTGTATTGCCTCAGACGATGATGTGAAAACGCTGTGTGTGGAGGAAGCAATTGAAATAAAAGGGATATCGGAATAGGAAGACTGTAGACATGCTGGAGAATAACTGGATAGGCAACATTAAAATCACAGAGTTATCTTTTTGAGGGATTACTAGTTTAATATGATGCTGTCATAAATAAGGTGATTTTTTTTATGTAGGAGAGACTAAAAATGAGTGTCTTCATGGTGCAGGCATGTTAGTATCACTCTGTTGTTTAACTTTGAGCTTCATGTTGTAAAGAAGAAATCCTGAGGAACAACACCAGAAAGTGGAGATTTAGAAAAAGACTGTTTTGATGAAAGGTTGAAGGGTTACGTTGCCCTCAGCAATTTTGCTTTGATAGACTAGTCTTTATTGTATTTTCTTGAGTAAACATTTACGTGATCAGTTGTTCTCTCTGAGCACATATATGGGTTAAAAAAAAAGGACAAAATGACTGATTTATGAGCAAAGAACTGAAGTGTTGCAGTCTGAATGTGTGGGGCACATCAGACTCCCCCTTTTGTTCCTTCTGTGGGTATTAAGAGCCCTTGGAAAAAACCTTCAGCAGGAGTGCTTGTGCATGGTGCTTCTCAAGGTCTTTGCATGAATGGACTGACAGCCCTTAGCATTTCTTGCTGACTACCTGCATCCATTCTAGCTGTTTATTTTAATCCCAAGGACAATTTATTGTGTTCCTCCCCATCCGCAGAGAGTCACAACACTACCGTCTTGCCCAGGAATGGAGACTAGTTGAGGCAGTCCTGCCCAATCCTATATTAAACTTTTTTCACAGTTGTCTTGAGCTAGGCAGCTTGTCCCACTCTTATCTTTAATTTTGATAAATAGTGGAGTTGGTATTTAACTGTGTAAGTTTTAGGTATAATATTTAAAGATGTATGTGTGCATGTGTATATAAGTATATGTATACATATGTGTGTGTGCATACATATATATACTTTCTATTTTTAAATATTTTGATCCTGTAGGAAGCAGGTTCAAATTTTTTTTTTTAAATGGCCACTGGAAATTTCGCGAATTGAACTTTATATGTGCTGTCCTTCCATTACTTCCAGGAAGTAATATAGAAAAGATGTAAGGAAAAATCAGGTGGGTCTGTGTTCTCACAAGTGAGTAACTATTAAAGCTAAGGACTTTGGAAAATATTGTTTATAAAGTTGCCTGTGGGTCATGGCTGCCAGTGAATTTGCTGTAGTACAAATATCGCTCCATTAAAAACAGAACTGTTTCCGGAAAGATAAGAATGTGGTTTCAATGTGTTTAAAGTTAGGGAAGAGCATGGCACAGTGTTGCTCTGAATAGACAAACCTTTTGGTTGTAGGTAAAAATCTCTATGAAACAGCCTTGCTGTGACAACATTACTTTTATTTAAATGTGCGTTTGTTCTGAGCTCCGAAGGGATGCCTGCTGCTATTCCGGGGGCTGGCATGGTTACTGTGCAGGCATGTGTGCAGTAAATCGCAGTTGGTGCCAGCTCTGGGAGGGCTCCAGTAGCCAGTGCTGCGCAGACCAGTTGCTGGGAAACCCTCCTGCTTCTGCTGCAATTACAGTGGAATCAACTGGACTCCTTTGTGCTGCTTCCTGTAACCAGTGCCGGGGAGAACGGCAGTAAAATTGGTATGCTTAAATCATTTGTTGAAGGGATGCGTTCCAAGAAACAGAAACGCTATGCGTATAGATGGGCCTAGCTATGCATTTGATGCAATGCCGCTTTGGGTTTTTCTGGGGGGCTGGTTAGAGGATCTAGGGAGGGGAGCCCCCCCTGTCAGTTCAGTTCCACCACTGCCTTCTGCGATGGCAAAATGCTGAGGACTTAAGAATTTAATTAAGAGGTACAGTGGCATGATTATCAGTGGATACCTGCCAGAAGTAACGCATCTCTTTCAAAAAGGACTCGTGCTTCAAACCTAAACTCCCAACTGATAAATCTCAAGGTAAGAATTAAAAAGCTAGGCAGGTTTTTACTTTTTTTTGAAGAATATAAAGGGAATGAAGTGTGAGAGGGGTGTAAACAGCAGCGTACGGTCAGGTTCACAGAGAATAGAGGGGAAATAGTGTCTGCATTATCCCGGTTTTGGCCTCTGGGCTCTGTCAGCTGATGTACCGCAGGCTCTTGTGAGCAGAGCAGGATGTGGATTTGCAAAGGACACATGCTGTCTATTTATGGCCTGCTGCTGCTATACAAACACCTCTTTATCCCTTCTCAGAAAAATGATTTTGGCAATAATTATAGCCAAGGGCTTTGTTTGTGCTGATGGATTGATCGATGGTTCTTTAGTATTGCGTTGACTGGGATTGTGCTGTGAACACTGACTTTCTATTGACACCATTTGCTTGGTACAATACAGGTCCAACCCACTTTGTGTGGACGTTTGTAGTGGGCACTTCCAGTGAAGTATTTATAAGCTTGCCGTCTGTTACATTAAAAGAAGCACAGTCCATGTCATGCCAGTAATTCTCCACCACCCCAAGAAGGTGAAGCTGAAGATGATGCTTTAAATGCATGCCTCCTTTTCAAAGAAAAAATGGACTGTAATTCTGTCCAAAGGTTTCTGGCGACATCCTGATCTTTTTGCATCTGAGTTGTTACCAGGCTTCAAAACATCAGTCTTCAGCCCAATTTAGAGTGTGCTCATCCTTATGTCGCTGCAGGTTAGGGCGGAACCAAGTGAAATACTGCGTTGCCTTGTACTCCCAGGTGAGACAGCGGGGCTTTTTGGTGCTTTTGACTCGTTGGAAATTGCTCAGGAACTCACACAGTATTTGTATTACATTGATACGTTTTAGAATGCAGTCAGTTTTGCTGGGTACTAAGAAGTTGCTCTGTGGCAGTCAGTATTGTATAATATATAATAGTTTTTCTTTCCCTTATAAGGAACAAAATAAATGCTTCCACTTCTTTTTTTAAACTGTAATGCTTTTAAAATTGCGCTAAATAAACTATTACCAACAAGCTTATTGCAATAACTTTGAAGGTGCTAATGAGAACAGAGATGCCACTACACAATAAAGTAATGCATAAACACTTAGAAAGATGCAATCTTTGTCTCAAAGCAGATGTAGTTGAAATTGATACAAAATGTAACAACTAAATATGAGTACCAGGATGAAGGAGGGAGGATCCAAGAATAAGTTTAAAAGCTCAATTAGGTCATCAGTTTCCACAGCTGAACTCTGAAACTGCATAAATATTTTTGTGCTGTTAGGGACATGGGAAAAGAATGTGTAATGCAAGAACATAGAAGATCTGATTCACATCAGTGGTGTTGTGCATGAGTTGCCAACCCAAAACGTGGCATACCCATCTTCAGTGCTGTTGCTAACGTTACTTATGAAGACTTTTTAGTTAAAAAACGAAAAAGAAAAAAAGGAAAGAAAACACAGAGCCTATGATTATCATGGTAACAGTGCTTTACTTTCTTGATAACGTTATAGTCGTATGCTTTCCTTGTGAGTAGCAAACCAGCCAGGATTTCATGGATCTGCCTCAAAGTACACTTTTCATCATAAGCAGGGCCAGGAGGAGCAGGAGCATCTGGTACTTTGTTTTTTCCTCTCTTCCAAACAGATAGCGGCCAGTAGCCTGTGTTTATGTTCTTCTGGGCATCTCTGTGCTAGTTAGCCGTGTTGTCTGCACCTGGGACTTCTAGTGAGTTGGAAGAGAGCTGCAGAGAGAAAATCATCCTGCAGCACAGCAAGGGCAGGTCATGTGCAAGTAGTGTGGTAGCGCTGCTGGGAGCTGCTGCTGTAACTGGTTTAGTCTAGCAGCTGCTTTATTACTATAATAAATTTCAGCTGGGTTTCAGACCAGTAGCTCAGATGTCTAATAAAAAATGTCTTTCAGTAGGAAATGTTTGAAGGAAGCAAATGCTGTATCCATTCTTAGCAGTAATGATTCCTACTGTTGTTTTGTTGGTTATTGTAGGGGGCCTAGTCTCCATTCTTGGGGCTTGATGCATTTAATTCCATGCTAGTATTAATGAAAATTAATTGCCTCACGAATTTCCCGCAAATTGCACTTCCTTCCAAATTATGAAGAGATCAATGCCAAATACCTTATTTGAGGTGACAACTTTTTTGATGCAAGTAAATCTTTTCCTACAAAAGGTATTTTTCTAATAAATAGTTCTCACTATTCTGACAGTTAATTTTCTGCATAGTTGCAGGTTTAATACACATGGGTTATTCAGGTTAGGTCTGAATCATAGAATAATAGCTTTTGTGAATAAAAAGATATTAAAAAATAGGCATTGTTACTTATCTTTAACCAGGACTAGTTTCTGGCTGGGTGTTTGCCTGCTACTTGGTGACCAGGAAGGGACTCAGTTGAATTGCTTCCTATTACACTGTTCTTTCTAAATGGCAAAGCTGTTGCTGTTTCCTGTGCGTGTGTGTGTTCTAGACAAAAAGTCTTAGTTTTGCTGTGTAGGTATTCGGTAGCCAGACATTTTTATATGGCATGTGACTGTTCAAGAATGTTCGAGTATACAAATTCTGCAAAGCGTGATCAGCCAATAACCCAAAGAGGGGCCTTTTATCGTGCTATTCTTATACATTCATTTATGTATGTGAAATATGTATAAGAACAGTAGTGGTTTTTTTCATCCGAGACTCTACCTCTTACTTGCCTTTTTTTATACTTCCAATTTAGCTTTTTGGAAAACAGAATTTAAATGTTTGCCACTTGTTAGAAAAACATTGCAATTGGACATAAAAATAGAAAAAAGTAAAATCCAAAGGATCCGAAACCTGCAATTTACTTATCACCTGAATTTGTGGAAATGGTTTAGTCTCGTTTTCCAGCTTGCAAAATGAATGTTTTCCCATTTTCCTAAAAGGCGCTGATTCACAGAGAAGCAGTGGATACTTGATAACACATCATTCAAATAATCTTCTATAGTAAAAAACAGATACTGCAAGAAACCTTTGTTAGAATTTGCTGTGAAAATATATTCATTCATATTCTGTACCTATGTATGTATATGTGTGTGTGTATATCTACCCCATTGTATTTTTTTTTTAATTTAAACCCGAATTTCCTAAACAAAAAATTAGAGGGGAGTCTTAAACACAATAGAACTACTGTTCGAGTCCCCATACTTTAAAAGAAATTTTGTTTTAAAAGAGGTGGGAAGGATTTATTTAAATGTGAGGCACTGCTGACCTCTGCCGGAGAAAGAATTATTTGCACTTTTATGGAGATCTATGCAGCGCATCTGTGGAGAAATGTTCTCTCTCTAAATTCTGAAGACAAAAATCACTGTAACTTTTTCCCTTATATACTACAATCTGATTCCAGGAAACTTACTTATCTTCGGTTGCTGTTACGACATTGTTAATGGCAACGAAAACTGCTCTGCCTTGTAGCAAAGTGTTGGACAGAAGAGGGAGTAGGGAGCATCTTTGTGTTCCTGGATGCAAGGCAGTCAGCATTTTGATGAAAGAAGCATGCTCTTGGCAGTTAATAAAAATGCAGTTTTAGCAACTGGGAGGAGGTTCTTGGTTCTGCTGTTACCTTTACTCTTTGGGGATAACATCTGTTCAAGCATGCTGAGCCATCATTCTCTCTGGACATTTTGCCTGTTTCTCTCCACTCACCAGAGTTTAAACGCATCTTTCCTCCAAAACGCCAAATTACTCCTCCAAAAAACTCCAAATTACTTTGCCAGTCAGTCAAGTCTGGAACAGGGATAATTTTACACATCTCCTTCATCTGATCCACAAAATTCCCTTTGCAGTATGTCTTAAGATTCAGCTTTTTGTGTTCTCACAGCTAAAACTGCATCAGTCCTCAACTCTGAAGTGGTGATTAAATATGCGTTTGATTATACCTGTGGCCAGTGCATATCCATCATAAAACCATGGATATTGTTTCTTCTGGCGTGATCCGAGAAAATTGAAGACCCACATTGATAGCAAGATGCCTTAATTGTTGTATGATTCTGTGTTGTTTTATGTATTGCTGTGCAGCAATTAACAGAAGTACTTCTGAAACATAAAAGTATTTAACTAATAATCAGTCTATGTACTTCTCCAAGTATCCAAGACATTTTTCTGTAACTCTGAAAATTTTATTCTGTTTTTCAGGATATTCACGTTGTACAGCAAATCTTTGCCGCTAGATTTGGCATGTCGCGTCTGGGATGTGTTCTGCCGTGATGGAGAAGAGTTCTTATTCCGCACAGCCCTGGGAATATTAAAACTTTTTGAAGATATTTTGACCAAAATGGACTTCATTCATATAGCCCAGTTTTTAACAAAGCT
This sequence comes from Pluvialis apricaria, assembly GCA_017639485.1. NCBI lineage: Eukaryota > Metazoa > Chordata > Aves > Charadriiformes > Charadriidae > Pluvialis > Pluvialis apricaria. Next base: position 29,608,111 of record CM030010.1, read on the forward strand.
ACCAGAGGACTTGCCTTCGGAAGAATTCTTCACATCTATTGCTGCCATTCAGATGCAAAGTAGAAACAAAAAGTGGGCTCAGGTAAAGAGGACGTTGATCTTTGATAACAGATGATTGTACTGTACTCATGAGAATGCGGTTTTGCAACACCTGGAACAATGTTTTAGTAGAGCTAGTGTTCAATTTTACAGGTAGGTAGGACTATGTAGCTCACTCCATGCTTTTAGTATACATTCAGGTGAGTGGATTCCCTGAGCTTATTCTCCTCTGGAAAGGGAGAGCTCAGTCAACATTCAAAATTGAAATGTTGGGTGGAGTTGATGAAGTAAAGTATCATATGACTTTTTAAACTTACTAATTACAAAGGCTGCTAGCAACATTGCAACTTGGTATTTAAAAGTAGAAATTCACTCTTTGAGGGAAGATGACAATTTGTCAGGATGTGTCATCATACAGTCATTATCTTAATATCCTTGATGATCTAGTTTGCCTAATTGTGGGCTGCAGAGAAGAGTCTACATGTCCAATTCACTGGAATTTAGCACTGACGCCTTTACTTCAAAAATTGTAGTTTCATCACTGTATGTACTCCATAGCATTTGGAGTGCAAACTCCATTTTTTTTCCTTCAAAGCAGCGATACAGCTTGCTTCATGAAACATGCTGTAATAGAGCTCTGCCCAGTTTATCCATTCTTTTTTGTAGTGAAACTGAAAGGTGGTGTTAAATGTAATGGTTAAGGGAGTTTTCTTTCTTGGAGTAAGTGTCTGTAGATGGGGGGCACTGCCAGCTTGCTATTTCGAGATGAGAATTTCTAACCTTTGCAGTAGGGTTAGACTGTAGCCTTCTGCTCCTTATCTTGTGTATAAGGGGGAGCACAATCTGCACTGCCCAGGTAAGAGCAGCACGCTGCCAGCACTTCCTCCCTGACACGGCTTTCCTGACAGCTTATGTTGCATTTACCTTCGGGTCTTGGTTGTAAGTTGCTAGTATAGATCGAGCTTTATTTCTATTCTTAAGAACATTTTTCAGCCAGCAGTGTCTTTACAAGAAACCGCCCAGTCTTGTTCCTTCTTAATATGATTCATTTTCTTTGAACATGTCTTGTATGGATGAGGATCACGTACCAAATCAATCCACAGCCTACAGCTGCTTCCTTTGCAGAGAAGGGGAGATAGTGGTCCTATTCTGCCAAGTAATAGACTTGCTTAGCCGGTGGTTTTCAATCTGACACCTGTGAAGGTTCAGTGGTGATTATCACAACAGGAGGAACACTTCAATGTAACCTAGCTCGAGCAGTCTTCCTCAGTCCCTTCATCAGCTTCATTCTGATTGCGTTGGAATTTCCGATTGTTTTTGCTTCTTGTGGCAAACTGAAGAAAAAATGCTGCTGAGCTCTGGTGCAGATAGATCTCAAAACACAGTTAGCATGCTGTAGGGTTGGTATTGGCGGACGTCTTGCCTATCTTGACTTCTGCAGCAGCTGGTTTTCTTCACCAGGTAGTTCCACTGCTGAGTAAGTTTCCATCAGGAAAGTCCCTTTACTCTCTAGCCTGCCATCTTTTGCAAGCCAGAAGTGGGTAGGGGCTGTGAGTTTGCTCACATAGTGTACTTACTGGGACTCCTCGGTCACTGAGGTACCACTGTTGGAATCAACCTAGAAACATTAACAAGACAAAGAGTATGTGGGATTATGTTTTCTATTACTAAGATGCTGTCTGTGGTGCCCTATTATCTTTCTTCAGGCTTTTAAAGTTCACCTGGATGAGTTTGGACTTAGAAACCCGAACTTTGCTGTTCTAGGACAGACAGGCTTCTGGAAGTGTGTGACTTGGTTGTCCAGGTGGACTCATAGCAGTGCTGGGGCTGTGGCAGCACACATCCATGCAATATGCTTGAGAAGTCTGGCTGCAGTTGGGATGCTCCCTAGCTGGATAATTATTTCTGACTGTTGTTTTAGGAGTCAGATGCTTTGCTCTAGTATCCGTGTATTTTTTGTAGGGAAATACCTTTTCAAAGTAGCAAAAAGAATGTCCATTGTGATGGATGCACTACCTTTAAGATAAACTCTAGGTGAGCTGATTCCAGGGACACTACTTCCCAGAGGATGCAGAGTGCTCTTGAGCTTAGAAAAATGGGCTTTGTGTTCCCATCTCTAGCATCAACTTGTTTGGTTACAGTAACTGTACCGCGTAAGCAAGCAGCAGAGTTTGAGCTACTGCTTCTTTGTAGGAAGTATATTTGGTCAAATTGAACAGCACTTCTCAGCAGTAGGTGCATCTGGCAGTCAAAAAAAACACCTGCTTACTGAGCTTTTCATCTTGCTGTACCATGGTAATTATGGTCCTGGTATTCTGTGGGTCACATTCTGGTGTGATGGTATATGTAGGACCTCATCTGAAATGTTATGGGCTGCTTATGACTCCAGATCCCACAGTCCTGGTTCTCATTAAATCACAGTATCACAGTATCGCAGTATCGTCAGGGTTGGAAGGGACCTCTGGAGATCATCTAAGTCCAACCCCCCTGCCACAGCAGGGGCACCTACAGCACATTGCACAGAACGGCATCCAGGCGGGTTTTGAATGTCTCCAGTGTGGGAGACTCCACAACCTCTCTGGGCAGCCTGTGCCAGTGCTCTGCCACCCTCAGAGTAAAGAAGTTCCTCCTCATGTTGAGATGGAACTTCCTGTGCTCCAGTTTGTGCCCGTTACCTCTAGTCCTATCACTGGGCACCACTGAAAAAAGGCTATTCTCATCTACCTGGCACCCTCCCCTTAAGTATTTATAAGTATTGATAAGATCCCCCCGAGTCTTCTTTTTTCTAGACTAAAAAGCCCCAAGTCCCTGAGCCTTTCCTCATAAGAAAGATGCTCCAGTCCCCTAATCATCTTTGTAGCTCTTTGCTGGACCCTCTCCAGCAGTTCCCTGTCCTCCTTGAACCGGGGAGCCCAGAACTGGACACAGTACTCCAGACGCGGCCTCACCAGGGCAGAGTAGAGGGGGAGGATGACCTCCCTCGACCTGCTGGCCACACTCTTCTTGATGCACCCCAGGATGCCATTGGCCTTCTTGGCCACCAGGGCACATTGCTGGCTCATGGTCATCCTGTTGTCCACCAGGACTCCCAGGTCCCTTTCCACACTGCTGCTCTCCAGGAGGTCAGCCCCCAACCTGTACTGATGCATGGGGTTATTGCTCCCCAGATGCAGTACCCTACACTTGCCTTTATTGAACCTCATCAGGTTTTTTTCTGCCCAACTGTCCAGCCTGTCCAGGTCACGCTGAATGGCAGCACAGCCTTCTGGCGTGTCAGCCACCCCTCCCAGTTTTGTGTCATCAGCAAACTTGCTGATGGTACACTCCATCCCTTCATCCAGGTGATTGATGAATATATTGAACAGGACTGGACCCAGTACTGACCCCTGAGGGACACCACTAGTTACTGGCCTCCAACTGGACTCTGCACCACTAACCACAACCCTCTGAGCTCTATCTGTCAGCCACTGTTCAATCCACCCCACTGTCCATTCATCCAACCCACACTTCCTAAGCTTGCCTGTGAGGATGATGTGGGAGACAGTGTCAAAATGGGCTGGTGTGTGTTTTCCATCTCACTCCGTTTTCCTTTGGTCTATGACAATGTGATCAGGAAACTAAAGGCTGAAAAAGGAGTTCTGGTAAATCACAAACATGGCACCTCTGATACCAAGGACTCTGGTTATCAACAGGAAACCTGTGAGCTCTGTTTTTCCTTCTGGAATTACCTACAAAGAACTCCAGGGCCTTATGCCAATACAGCCTTAGCCTGAAATGTTATTGTTGTTACACCCACTGCTTTGTTATCAACAGCAGAGAAATAGAGATGGTAGAACAGACTAGACTATTGGCTTAGCATTTATGCAATCTGTATGTTTCAAATCTTAGCTCCGTAACGTTTTCCAAATAACTAAAGAATGTGAGCTCTGCTAGTTGGCTTAATGTCTATGCTTTTCTGGATCAGTATTCTGGTCCCATTCTCTGGTTCCTTAAAAAAAGGTAACTCTTTTCCACCAGGGACGTTGTTGCAATGGCATTTGATACTCTCATAAGCCCATTTGAGTAGCCGTTGATATCCTGAATCTCTGTGTAGAGGACCTCACTGAAACCTCTCTCCAATTCTAGAAATTGCTGAACAGCCAGCCAGCTGTGGCTCTGTTCAGATCCACGTGGAACCCCTCTGTTGCAACAGCTATCGATGCCTTTGCATTGAAGCATAGGCAGTGTTGTGTGATTGCTCTATGACTGATTTAGAGCCACCTCCTGTTAATTCTGATGATGCAGAGGTTGGTTTGAAGTCAGTCAGAGAGAGACAAGAAGACTGCTTACTCGTAACTGCAATTCTTTGAGATTGAATGTACTGAGGGACATTTAATTCCAGGGTGATTCTTGGTGATGCTGCTGGAGTTCTTCAGCAGTGACTGACTATAGGGCAGGGAGCACGTTAAGCAGCATGGGAAACTGGCCACCGTTGTGCCCTCTACACTAGGGCTAACAAAAGAATCGGATAATAGGAAATACAAATTTTCAATGTGGGTGCAAATGCGGACTTCTTGCTTCAGAAAAAGATGTAAGCAGATCTGGAGACAGTGACATGCTCTCGACAAGCACCAGTCAGTGCTGTGTTAATTCTGTCCTGAACTCGTAGGTAACGTCATACTGTTCAGGCTGCTCGCTTGCTGTTTTTAGACAGTCCATTTATCTTGAGAATTATAACTTCCCCTCGGACAACTTCCTTTAATAGTGCTAGACTTGTGTAATCTGGGTAAGAATCTCACATCTGGGCTTCAAAAGTGCGTATTGGGGAGAGATTGAATTTAAACCTTTGTTAAATCCATTTGTATCTGCCGTGCCACAAGAACTTACGGGAGAGGTCTCTAAATTTGATTACATTTAATAGTTAGAATAATATTGCTCAGAGATAATTAAATTGGAAACTCTTCAGACAGGGATTTATTGAGTTACGTTTTAAATCTAATACTTTTTCCCCCTCTCATTCCTCGAAACATCTAGATACTGGCTGCTCTGCAGAAAGATAACCGGGAAATGGAAAAAGGAAGTCCTTCACTCAAACGTTAAAACTATGATTGCCTCCAGTGACTCACGGGAAAACTGGCAAAAGTATTGAGTACTGTTTGACATGTATGAGCCTGCAAATCAAAGTGTTATTTTTGAGTTTTGTTTAGTAGTAGGATAGCCTTAAAGGGGGGAGAGGAAAAAAGAGAAGTTCTTGGGGCGGGGTGGGTGGAGGGGGAAGAAGGAAGGAAGGAAACTGAGGGATAAAACTCTTCTAAGTGAAACCTGGGCTTAGCCTTAAACTTTCAGTGGAATGAGCGTTTGCTGTGGACAGCATTACACATTCTGTACTTCTGATGAGGGCAAAGAAACTAAACAATACTAAGGGGTTTTTTTTAAGGGTTTTTTTCCTTTGATGTTTTAAGACTGGGCATTCAGCAATTGAAAGCTATTCCCCAGTTTCATTCTTAGGCAGGATATATTTCCCATACCCATAACAGTAGCTGGATCTGGATTTTAAATAACTGGTGCTGGAATTCATAGTTAAATGGTGTAAGGACCATTTCTTTAGAAATGCTTCTTGTTTTATAGGCTGTGGGTCCCATTTACCAAAGAAATCAGTAGACATAGAACTACATTCCATTCTTTGATAAGAAAAAGTTAAGTAGAAAGTAAACTTGGAGGAGAAGTCATGCTAGCAGTGCAAAACCAATTATTCTTCAAGATGCCTTGAAAAATCTGTTTTCAATCTGGATGCATATGGAAGAAGTTCCATTAATCAGACTAGATTCCAAACTCACCGGGGGGCTTCTAATACTAAGATGGTATCATTTCCCAATTGTACTTTCTTTCCTCTGTTTAAACACAGGGTCACATACTACTAAATGCATGTTTCCATGTCTCCCTCTCCCGGCGCAGTGCCGTTGCAGGGTGTTCTTGCCTACCAGCTACTCATTCCTGTGCCACCTCTCCAGTCTTGCTGATAAAACTGTGGGCTGAGCAGATAAATTGAGAAATGGTTAAAAGCAATTTTTGTAGTTACTTTAAACCTAGCTCTGCTCACTGGCAAATCTGAGGGGGAAGGGTGTAGGGGATAAGTTCCATAAGCCAACATTGCTGCTGAAAAGAAAAGGTTCTGCGGGATCTCCTGAAGCTGCTGCTGCAGTAAAAAAGTGTTATGTGGAGCTGATCTGTATGTAGTGACAAGTGGAAGAAGTTTATTGGGGAACGTGGCAGACAAATACTATCAGGGTAAGTATAAGCTGTTGTTTCCTAGTGTTTTATCCAGCCTCTAATACATGGGAGCAAGTTCCAGAGATGGCGAACTGTGGTTGCATAGTACTGATATACAGCTTAGATCCCCGCTGCATTCAGATGAATGTTGAACTGTAAATCATGAGTGCCTCTGATTTACAAGAATGTTTGTGTAGTGTATAGTGTAAAATCTATTTTATAAATAGTGATGACCATTGAAAAGGGAAACTAACTGAAGCAATATTTGTGTTAACTGTAAACAGGCATTACTAAATCCTCTAGCTATATGGTCAGCGGTTTCCCATGCTCTTCAGTCAGTTTTATGCTGATTAATTTGGCATTGTCTGAATAAAAAAATGAGAATAATAGTTGCACACTGCTGAACTCAACATATAATGTAAAGAGTTGTGGGACATAATCAAAATACTGTCCTTTAGTACAGACATTGTTTCTGCAAGGGGTAGTTTGAAATATTAAAAAGAGCGAGAGCAAAATTCCCTGGTAAGTGAGGACTCAGTCACTTCGGAAGATGTGTAATGCAAATGCAGCTTGCAAGCCTGATACCTCATTGGCCTCTTTTCCTGTCCACTTTGTGTACGTGGTGTAATGGATGTGCTTTTTTTGTTGGCCATCTTAATTTCTCCATAAGACTTCTTCTAGGTCATCACTTACTGAAAATAGACATCAAGATGTTGATATGAAACACATGTTAATTCTCCCAGAGTTGGTATTGCTTTGGTCCTCCAGTGACCGGTACTTGTATGCTACGTTGCTTTGAAGTGCAATAGAAAGCTGGAAGGTCAGTAAGTGTTTTTTAATATTACTTTTTTTATGACTACAACAAATATGCCTTTCCATGAAGGATATGAGAGGCCTACCATCTGAAACATTTGCACTATGCTTTTAAACAGTTTATTAAACACAAAGACAACTTTTTCCTCAGTATACATTTTTAGGTGGTACTGTAACTGGCTTTGTGATTTCAGTCTTCATTGCAACTAGATTTGTATTTCCTTTTAAACCAAGTCGACAAGTGTGGCTCATTTGTCCAGTTAAAATGCATTCTTTAGCCACTAGGTATCTTTGCAGCCATCGACAGCCTGTTCTCCTTTTTCTCTTCTTAATAAGATGTTGAATGTAACAGTGAAAATGGGCATCGTTGTGGGAAAAAGGCCTGCTGCAACACTTGTGCACTGTTTGTTACTTGCAAATGTAATTATTTTGTTCTGTGATTTGATCTTTCTGTTCTTAGAAGATGTATATATTTTCTAAATGATTTCTTTGTGTATATAAGGTATGTTCTTTAATGAAGAAAAGCAATGCAATAAGGAGCTTTGCACAGTTTGTTTTCAAACAAAATACAACTTAAAAAAAAAAAATCACCTGCCTAAAGATGCAATTGTTTCAACTTCTCAGTAACTTGATTTGAAGGTAACGCTTGAATTTTGATAAAAACAGAGATGAGTAGTAAGGGCATAGAATTACTTGCCACTGAGCTTTTTAAGTTTCTTGCAGCATACCAAATCTCTTAATTAGCTATTAAGGAAGATTTCTCTAATAAATTCAGGGATTCCATAAAAAATTTTAACAATTCTATTGTTCGGGTGCTTGAGAGTATCTGTAACATGACACAAGAGATTTTCTTTCATTGATCAAGTGTTCCTCTCAAGCAAACTTCCTTTCTTCATGGGTTTAAGGTAAAATAAAAACGCTGCAATACATCAGAAGTCTGCACTACCACTGTAAATGCAGCAGATTAAAGAAACCAGAAAACTTCAACCAGGTTTGGAATTCTGTACGACCTGCACTTTATAATAAAGCCGTTTTGCAACTTCAATCAGCAATCAATCATTAACATTATTTCATTTAGTAAAGAATTTAATTTAAAAAAACAGGTACCTTGTAACAGCTTATTTTTGAATGTTTTAAAACCTAGAATGACAGAGAACTGTTGATACATCCCCTGTACATCATGTTTAAATTGGTTTTATGTAGTTATCAAGTTTGTTTTGTTTAGATATGTGTATCAAACTGGAACTTTTTTCAGCTGTAAATATATGGTTTTGTTAAATAAAGTCATGTAAAGTTATCTTAATCACCTATTGTCAGTGTAATTCAGAAATTAAAAATTCAGTTACCTCTCTGTTTCTTCACAGGCTTCTTTAGCAGTTTTTGACTGCCCAAAATCAAGACCTAGGAACATTTAAATATTGCAGGTAGAGGATTTTAGGGTGATGCTTTCCAAGTTCTCATGTTAAAATACCTGTTATATTACACGTGACATTTAGAAGATTTGATACTTATGGTGCCCATGGTTCAGTCCATCTCATATGCCTTTCTCTGGACTAGGTCTGAGATCTGATAAATTTATTACGAAAAATAGACGTAAGTAAATCTTTGAGATGCGCAGAACTCAGAAGTGCTTGAATACCTTATCCTTTCTTTGTTTTAAAAGAAGAAATCTTGGTTTATTGCAAGTTTCATAATCGCAAGGCATTTTTGTGCTCGACTTAAGGCAGTATTCTTTCAATTCCTTCATGGGCATAAATTCAGAGATTAAAATAGAGAAGCTTCCTGTTGCCACCAAATACAAGATAGATAAAAGCAGGGGAGAGAAGACAGTACCTGTGCAACAAGACTAGGCGGGGAACGCAGTCAAAGACTTGGCTGCCACATCTCTGGCTTCCTTGTACTAAAGTATCTTACTGTTTGATTTGCGGAATTAGGTCGTAAAATCAGATTTGCTTTTATGTAAGCCTATACCAATTTGGTACCAATAGAGCGTTATATTGTATATATTACTGGAGTTGCACAAAATTGTTGAAAACTAGATTTACTTTTCCTTACCTGTTTTCCCAGTACTAATTTCAATCTGTTTGAAGAGAAGTGAAATACTTTCCTGCATGTGAGATTAGGAAATAAAAAGACATTTGTCTTTACTGCTTCCTGACGGAATGTCTGCCTGTATTTATAGGGGGAAAACAGAGGAATCTTTGATCTTTATCCTCAGGGTGCTTTGGAAGGCCGGGGTAGCAGTGGGTTGCCTCAACAACTCAGCGCTAAGAAAAAAGTCCTAGAGACAGTGTGTGAAGTTCAAGCAGATATTTTGGTAATATTTGTTTCAGTAGAAATATTCAGTTCAGGGAATATACTATCAACCTCATTTGCACCCTGAAGTCTTGCCTTCTCCAGGTGTCAAACATGCAGCAATGGAAACCATCTACGGTTTACTTTCCCTGCTTCTCGTCCCTTTATCTGTCTGAATTTGTTGCTTAATAGTGTTTAAGAAATTAAAGGAAGGTTTGTACGTCTTAAGCCAAAAGCAGCAAGGAGTGTAAGAATTTTCCTGGCAGGAATTTGTAAGAAGTCAAAACAGGGAAGAGTAACTTCTCCTAGGGAGATGACTGCTGATCATCCTTAATTATCTATGAAAACAGTTTCATGGAACACCAGGAGGCTACTCGACTTCTGCGATAGCTACTCCTTCAGCAGCAGAAGAGCATGCTTTTGGTAACAAGGCTCAAGATTAAAGGCACTGATTTTAGTGTCTTTTTTTCATTGTAAGTGGTTAGCAGTTACATTTGTCTCCTTTTACAGTCTAGCAACAACAGAGAGAGTTAGATCTACTGGTATTTTGTGAAAAGTTTTTGAATATTAGTTGTGTAATGTCTCTTCATGAATAGAATGTTTGAGCTACTGAAGATCCCGAGTACTTCGGTTTGCAGAACAGGAGCCTGCACTGTTCCACTGCGTTTATGCAATACTTCTGGGAAACTGTAAGGACCTTAGAAGAATATAACCAATTTGCTAATGCGTGATGGCAGCAGGAGTAAGAAATTACTGATTCCTTCTCTCGTTTCACTATGACAAACAAACAAGATTTAAACCTTCAATAGTGTAATAACCACTTTTAATTGTGTTTTGTATTTTAAATATCCGGGCAATGCCAAAAACCTAGGTCAGAGATTATTTAAAAGAGAAAGGTGTAAGCCATTCCTAAAAATGTCCTTATGTAAGTTTATCTGCTTTTTATCCCCATGTAAGTGCATTCAGTGACTTGTGTACTTTGTTTAAATGCATATGCAACTTACTTTGGAAGTAGAACCAGCAGCTCAAATGCAGCTCAGCAATACTGATCCCACAGGGCGTAATTCCAACCTGTAGTGGAAAACCATGACTCCACTCCTACTCTTTTCCACTGACATGTGCCGCCTTTCCTGCAAAATCCACAGCCTTTGAACACTGAAGTCTGGGCCGTTAATACCCGCCTCTGCGTACCAAAAATGGGACTAAAGATTGCTGGTCTATCTAAGTAAAGTAGTGGTATCATACACAGAAATTAACAATTAACTCAGTAGGACTGATTTAATAATTGAGCACATCAGTGAGTGGTGGCCCATGAGGAGCCTACCAAAGTTGCAATTCCTTCTGTAATGAGAACACAGCGTGTCAGAGCTCCAGCATTGCTGGCCTAAGATGTTTCTATATTCTTGCCATCCATCCCATGCCTTAAATTAAAAAAATAATGCTACAATAGCAGCAGTCAGAGTTGTGAGACATAGATCGGTCTCTGCCGCTGTTTGTCATGGGGAAATTGGAGTTTATAGAACATACTATTTTGAAAGGGGAAGCTGCTGCCTGTAACTGAAGCTCCATGAGCTGTACAGTCATAAATGTGAAAAGGTTTGTTGCTCCCTCCCCTCCTCCTTCAGTCTTTTTTTTCTGGAATTCTGATATTCTACAGTTGGGCAGTGCAGAGGGGACTGAAACAGCGATGGGCTTACATTATGCCCTGCTGCTTCACACACCATGAATGAAGAGGACAAGGCTGAGGATCCTCTAAAACTGTAAAAGCTGAAAGACCAAAAAATCCAAAACTCTAGTTTTGAGTGATTTATGTATATATTTATACTATGAAAATGGTTCTTAAAGTAATAAACCTTTCTTCTTGTGTACCACCAAGGCAAACTTGGCAGCCATGTATATTTACAGAATGGGTGAATGATTTAATGCTTCTGTACCATGTTGGCTGTACGCAAGTCATGTCAGGTATTGACAATAAACTTCTCTCCAATCTATGAAAATTGCCCCTGACGATGTGCCCAGAAGGCAGGTACATTTATTGTACAGATGAAGTCAATACTGAATTATAAAAGCCATACAGAAGGTGGCAGGATCAGGATTGGTGAGTGCTCTGCCTAAACAGTGTTGCTATGGCCCTGAGAGACTCAATGCTAAGGTGAGTTTCCAAAAGTGTGGGCTTTTGGCTGAGGCTTGTTTCAAGATAGGCATGTATATGTGCTTACATTCAAAAGGAGTGTAACTGCTGTAATCTCTTCATTGAATGCAGAATACTGACAACGTCATTTAGAAAAGGCTTTTTCAGGAGTATGTGTGTAATGTATTCCCCAGGACCGGCCAAAAAAGAAGCATGTTAAAAACAAGAATTAAGGAAAACTCCTTGGTTTATTTTTTTCCATGCTTGCTTTTCTTCGGTCATCCTCAGCAAGGAAAGAGGAACTGGCTTTCTCGATTTTTTTCTGAATTCCCCTACAAGTAAGGATCAGATCAGCATGGTGACGTTTCAGTGTTTCCAGTCGCTGACTTAGCAGCTCTACAGTATCCACCTTTTCCTCAAAGTCCCGAAGCAGTATCTCATGTCCGAGCAACCCACACTTCTGCTGCAATTTCAAATTGTTTCTCCAGAGTCTGTCTCGGGCCTGTTTGGTTTTGGTCAGACTGTCTCTCTTCTGTGACAGAGCGGTCTCAATGTGCATCAGTTCGGCCTTTCTGCCTTGATTCTCAGCTTCCACAAACTGTAGTTTTTCCCTGAACTGGGTGAGAATATGTACTGCATTGGATATCTTCTTTTTGAGCTTCAGGATTTCATCACTGAGGTCGTCAATCTTTTCTCTGTGTTGCTGATTCTCTTTCTTCATCTGCTCAAAGTCCATAAAATGTTGACCCTCTGCCAGTTCTCCCTGAGCTTTCAAGATGGTTTCAAGGTTTTGGATTTCATGCTTCAGTTTGATGTTTTCCACACGGACCTAGAGGAGTAGAAACAAAAGAAGAATGACTTTTTTTTTTTTTTCCTTCCCCTAATCCCTGCCTTGCCAGGGAAGAAGTGCTTCTGTTTAAAATAAGTCATGACACTAATAAAGCTTCAAGGGGAGAAAAGCGTCGTATGTCTTCTGTTGTTTAATACCGAGCGGTAGACGGTGGAAAGGAGTGCCCTATCTGTAGGAAGAGGAAAACGCTGCCCCTTTTCAGGAACCTTTTTGACAAGAGCAGACGGAGCTGAGAGAGACGGGACTGCAGCCGGGGCCCCGACGCTCACCTCCCGCACTTGCTGCTCCTTGTCCTCTTCCCGGGCCTGGATGCGCTCCACCGCCCTCGCCGCCGCCTCCCTGCCGCCCAGCCGCCGGCCGAGGCTGGAGACGACCACCGCCTTCTTGCGGGCCTGGAAGGCGGCCCACTCGGCCTGGGCCCGGGCCTGCCGCTCCTCGACGCTCCGCCGCCGGGCCGCCTCCCGCTCCCGGCAGGCGGCGGCCGTCCGCTCCCGCTGCTCCCGCAGCTCCCGCAGCAGCCGCAGGCGCTCGCCGTACCGCTGCGGCCCGTCCGCCCCCGGCTCCGCCCGCGGCCGCTCGCCCCGCCGCAGCCGCAGCAGCTCTCCCAGCCGCAGCTGCAGGCGGGCGCTGGCCTGCCGCAGCCGCTCCCGCTCGCCCGCCAGCCCGCCGTGCTCCTCCAGCAGCGCCGCCCGCTCCCGCCGCTCCTCCTCGCTCTCCTCCGCCGCCTCCCGCTCCGCGGGCGCCCCGCTGCTCCTCCGCTCGCCCCCGCCGGGGGAGCCCGGGGACTCTTCGGCCCGTGGGGCGGGAGGCGCCCCGCCCGCGGCGCCGTCCCCGCCGCTCGCCGCCTCCTCCTGCTCCTCCTCCCCGGCACCGCCGGCTGCTCGCGCGGCCACCGGGGGCCCCGGCGGTCCCGCCGCGACCTCCGGCTCTGACGGCTCCGAGGGCCCCGGCGGCTCCGAGGGCCTCGGCCCCAGGGCCCCCTCCGGCCTCGGTTCCGCGGGCTCCCCGGGCCCTTCTGTCCCCTCGGGCCCCGGCGGCTCCCCTGGGGCACCCGGGCTCAGCTCCCCCCGCCCCGACGGCCCCTCGGGGCGCTCCGGCTCCGGCCCGGCGACCGACGGCCCGTCCGGCGCCGCCATGGCCGGGCAGCTCCCCGCTTCCCCCGTTGCCCGGGCAACGGGACTCGGCTCCGGCGGGCGGCCCCGCCCGGCCCCGCCCCTCTCCCCGTGCCGCCGGCTCGGCCGCGCCCCCTCGCCTCGGACTACCACTCAGCGACGGGGTGGCTCGGGGTCGCCTCTCCGATTGGCCGCGGGAAAGGAAGACGGTTCCTGCTCGGCCAATCCCAGCCCTTCATTCTTTTTAATACCCCCCGCGCCCAGGCGCGTTGGCCCCATTGGCCGGGGGTCCAAGGGGAGGGCCAAGCCCTCCGCGCCCATTGGCCGCCCGCCACGGGGCCCCGCCCATCGGGCGCGCCGCCATTGGCGATGCCGGCGCAGGGGCGTGCCGGCGCGTGCGCGCGGCCTGTCGGCGGGCGGGGTAAGATGGCGGAACTGGGGAAGAAGTACTGCGTGTACTGCCTGGCCGAGGTGAGCTCCCTCCGCTTCCGCTGCACCGAGTGCGCCGACATCGAGCTCTGCCCCGACTGCTTCTCGGCGGGCGCCGAGATCGGCCCGCACCGCCGATGGCACGGCTACCAGCTCGTCGACGGCGGCCGCTTCACCCTCTGGGGCGCCGAGGCCGAGGGCGGCTGGAGCAGCCGGGAGGAGCAGCTGCTGCTGGACGCCATCGAGCAGTTCGGCTTCGGCAACTGGGTAAGGGCCGCGGCGGGCGCTCCCCGCGCTCGGGGGGCCGCCGGGTGCGTGGGGCAGCGAGGGGGCCGCCGGCCGGCCCGAGGGGGGGCCGCCGGCCTGAGGTGCGGGGAGCCCGCGGGCCTGGCAGCGGCGGGGGACGTGCGCCGTCCTGACAGGAGGCCCCGGTGTCACGTCCCGCTCTGCGGACCCCCTCCTCCCCGAGGCGCTGCGGCGACAGCGGCCTTCCTGGCTGGCAGGTGCCGGCGGCTCCGTGCCGGCTCGGTGGCCTTTACATGGGCCGCCTGCGGGAGGGCTGCTGGTCAAAGGGGCGCTTCGGGCTTCTCGGACCTGCCGCTAGCTTAAGTTCCAGCCCGTGCCTTGCCCCCTGCCTCTCGGTGATACAGACGTGATACCCTCTTCTTCTCAGTGTCTTTTCCTTCAGTATGTCACAGCTGTAAACTTGCCGCTTGGCTTCTGCGCGCTATACAGTCAGGCTCGTTCTTAAAAAAAATAGCAGTGAAAAGCATCATCGTTTGATTCATTGTCTCTTGATTATGTTTTGCTTCATTGAACGTAAAGACTTTTTCAAAATCTTAAAAGTTTATCATCGTTATAGCTTGTTGCTGTCCTTAAAGTAGAAAGTAGAAAAGAGTAAATGCTATCTTTCTTACTGTAAATACTCTCTTTCTTTATATCACTCTAAAAGTACTTCAGCAATACAATATAAATGAGCAAAATCCAAACGACGTAGTGATCTCGGTGCTGGCTCAGGACGTAAAGCTTTCTGGTGATGGTAAGGTGACTTTTTTCAGGGAGCAATGGGTGCTCAGGAATCAACGATGTAGATCCAGTGTCTCGATGGTGTTGCTGTAGCTAGAGGATCTGATGACGCTTGCCTTAGTGATGTTCCTGGTGCGCTTTTCAGGGCTTACGTGCCCGTGTGCACTTGGAAATACCTATCTGGACCTAAAAATGCAGATCTGATGGAAACATGGCTTACTTCAGTATTGCTAGAAACGTTTAGGCATTGTGAGCTGGCTTTTGGGGAGCAGGGAGGAAGTTGTGCTCTTCCCTGATGGCATGTTATGCTGGAGATGTAATGGGAATCATCTTATCACTCCTCCTTATTTCCCATTTAGGAGGACATGGCTGCTCACGTGGGAGCATCCCGAACGCCTCAGGAGGTGATGGAACACTATGTGAGCATGTATATCCATGGCAACCTGGGAAAAGCCTGCATCCCTGACACTATTCCCAACAGAGTAACGGATCACACGTGTCCCAGCGGCGGCCCGCTTTCTCCTAGCTTGACCACACCGCTCCCACCGTTGGATATATCGGTGGCTGAGCAGCAGCAGCTGGGATACATGCCGCTTCGGGATGACTACGAGATCGAATACGATCAAGATGCGGAGACTCTGATCAGTGGCCTTTCGGTGAACTATGATGATGATGATGTGGAAATAGAGTTAAAAAGAGCTCACGTAGACATGTACGTAAGGAAACTCAAGGAGAGGCAACGGCGGAAGAACATCGCACGAGACTATAACTTGGTACCGGCCTTTCTCGGGAAGGATAAAAAGGACAAGGAGAAAACTCCCAAACGAAAGATTACAAAAGAAGAGAAGGAGTTGAGGCTGAAACTGAGGCCTCTGTACCAGTTCATGTCTTGTAAGGAGTTTGAAGACTTCTTTGAGAACATGCACAAAGAGAGGATACTTCGAGCAAAGATTCGGGAGCTGCAGCGGTATCGTCGAAATGGAATCACGAAAATGGAAGAGTCGGCAGAATATGAGGCAGCCAGGCACAAACGGGAAAAGAGGAAGGAGAACAAAAATATAGCTAGTTCCAAGAGAGGGAAGGAAGATGGTAAAGAGGGTGAATTTGCTGCCATTGAAAACCTGCCTGGCTTTGAACTCTTATCGGACCGGGAAAAGGTGCTCTGCAGCTCTCTAAATTTGAGTCCTGCACGTTACGTGACTGTAAAAACTATAATCATTAAAGACCATCTCCAAAAAAGACAAGGAATTCCTTCAAAGAGTCGCCTTCCCAGTTACTTGGATAAGGTACTGAAGAAAAGGATTTTAAACTTTCTCACAGAAAGTGGTTGGATATCCAGGGATGCTTCATGAAACTCAGCTGATGTGAAAAAACACAGCGGAGGCCCATTATAGCCTCAAGGACTCCGTTATTTTTTTCTTTCCCTCCCCAAAGATACAGAAATTATGTCACTTAAAAACAAACAAAAAAAGCATATATATAAACCCCCACAGTATTCATGATCTGTGGTTTAAATAGACTTTTGCTTTGGATCATGGAAAATACTTAATTGTGAAACTTCTACATTGGATTTCACTGCTTTTGGTACATTATTAGAACAGATTTCTTTCATGTGAACTTATTCAAGTCCAGTAGTCACAGAGTGCGTTACTCCTTGCTGCTGGACAAATGAATATCGGTGTAATCCTTGCTTGTGTTTTTGAAGGGGGGAGATGGTTTCCAGCAAATGAAACTTTCTTCTTTTTTTTTTTTTTTTGGCGTAATGCTGGCAGCAAAGTGAAGCTTACAAAAGTCCTGAGCTCAGGAGCACGCTGAGTGGGGATTTTTGTAACCATTGCTAAGGTTTCAGAACATTCTCCTTAGTAACTACAGCCAAGGCGCTGGGACAGCAGGGTAAGACTTTTCTGTCGAGCGTACGGCAGAATAGCAGGGAGTGGAAGGGAAAGGGATGAGGTAGGCGAGATGTCTTCAGGTACTTGTGCTGGAAAGGGTTCTTGAAGAGCTACCTTCACACCCAGCTGGTCCGGATATAGCTTTGAGCTGTGTTTTTGCCGAAACAGACCCCACTGAAGCTTTGATGTTAACTAATTAGTAGCAAAGTTGCAGGAGTATATGGCAGCTGTGGTGCTCTGTTCCAGAGAAGGGGTCAGCACTACTGTGAAGTGGCTCATTTGGGCCAGAAATGGGGTTTAGGAAAACAGGCGGTGAGTTGTCTTCCAGGGGTTGGGACCCCCAGGCAGCAAAATCACCATTTCTTCTTGTGGGGGGAGCCTACCCACTGCCTCCTGTGGTATCTGTAACTTCTGAGCGTGTACGGGCTGAGGAGGTGCAGCTGCCTCCTTCTGATGACTTTGGGAGGGACAGGGAAAGGGAGTGAGATTCTCAAAGAGAGAGCGATCGCCGAGGTAGATTGTATCACTTCTCATTTTTGTTTTTAAAAACCAGATTAGATCAAAATGCATAGCTAATGTGGCCCTAAAGTAGGGAGCTGTAAATCAAGCCATTACAGGGTTCTAATTGCACATAACTTGAAATGTACCGGATCAACTAAACACATTGAAGTTGAAATCACTGACATGGTAGAACTGTGAATGCAGCCCACTGCAGTGAGAACAGCGCACCTTGAGAGGTAACTCGTCACAACTCTTAACGACTGCGGTCTCAACTGGGTGCTTTTGCGACAGGCACCAGCTGACGAGGTAACACAGCACCTAACAGAGCCACAGTACCGTTTTAGCAAGATCTACCGATTAAGGGAAAGATGTTGAAGGAGGACTAGAAAAGGATTTTTATACTCACTTCATCCTTAAATTCCCGTGCTGGTATATTTAATCAAATGAATAAAAAATGGTGGTTGCCATGTGGAAGACAGCACAGTGTTACTTGTGCTTAAGCCTCTCTACTGGTCATGCCCAGAGCAGAGGCTGTGACCGGAGGCCAGCTGGGCAAGTCTTCTGGAGTGCACGTGTGCCAAAACACGGGACTTGACTGGCTTCCAAACAAGTGCAAGCACTGGAAATGTCATCTTGGTTTGATGCTTTGGGCTGTAGTCAGTGAGGATACCACGAAATCTTAAAACAGTATTAATTCTGCAACTTGGCAGAGGTATACTGATCAGAACTGGGTTTTAGTTAATATATCCAGCATTACCAAAATAGTGTTACCAGTGAGTTCAGACTAAAAGGGGTACAATTACAAAGCCAGCATTTCTAAGGAAGAAAGAACCAAAACTCTAGTGCCTTTTTCTTTTGAGCTTGTGATGTTATGTCCCTTCAGAAAAGGTAAGGGCTATGTCCTCTCGGATGTAATACTTTGTTTGGCTTACCTGTAAGTGGCTTGTTGTGGAATACTTGAGACAAAACTGTCTCTCCTTGGCAGCAGTGGAACTAACTGCAATGTGCTGAGTAGCTTTAAGAACCACTTCCACCCTGTATGCATGCACAAAGAGCACACAAGTTCATAAGGTGTAAACCCTTGGTTATTTTCTGTGTCCTACTCCTGTGGAAAGGAAGCTCAGCCTTTCTTTCTAGTATTCTAATTATGCAATTTGGTTCTTCCTGTAACTTGTTACCTAACTGCCATAACATACCATTACCGATAGTGTTCTGGAGCATCAACTCTGCATGTAGCTGAGAGTTTAAAAGAATTGGGTTTTCTTTTTTTAATTATTATTTTCTAAAATCTGTGATTTTTATATTTCTACACTGTTTTGGCACATCTGAGTTCAACTGAAGCAATAGTCTAAGCCCATCTGAACAATAACTTAAAAAAAAATAATCTAGGCACCAATGAGTCATTTAAATGTTGAAGTGAATTCTGCATATACACTTTGTAGTTTCTTAATTCCTCAGCCCCTCCAAAATGTTTCTTTGGTGCTAGACGTAACTTATTGAACATCAAAATGAATGTAAAATAAAGTATTTTTAATGTAAGAAATATGGATATCAATATTTATTTTATACTTGCAAGCAAATTCAAGGTGGTAAATGTTTGCTTTAGCAAATACTAGTCCCTTGGAAAGGGCTTCCCTAGAAGCAGTGTCTCATTGTCAGCTATGCTTTTAATTTTAAAGGTGACTTGCACTAGAGGATGCTGCTGTTCCATATTTTCACGTGGAACTGATTTAGTCTAAGCATTCCTTTGTAATGAGCTGCTGTTTTTTTGTTTGTTTGTTTGTACGTTGGGATGCAGTTATGTTAATCCAGCAACTTACTAGAGCTACGCTGCTTCTCTTCTGTGGTGAAGGGGCTGAGAAAAAAAAACATGGCAAAGAGCTCTT
This sequence comes from Pluvialis apricaria, assembly GCA_017639485.1. Classification (NCBI taxonomy): domain Eukaryota; kingdom Metazoa; phylum Chordata; class Aves; order Charadriiformes; family Charadriidae; genus Pluvialis; species Pluvialis apricaria. Next base: position 29,627,334 of record CM030010.1, read on the forward strand.
CAATTTGTATCTTCTGTAGATCTGGAAGTGCTTCCTGTACTGTACAAATAACCTCGCCTTCATGTTGCTAATGAAAAAGTGTTTTATATGCTTAATGCTCTTGACTTTTCTAATTAAAGATATTACTATTGATAGTATCTGTCCTAACAGCATTGATGTAAGCCTATGAAAGAGTGACACTCCCTAAGCTATTCAAAATACTGATCTTCTGCTACTGATACAGGCAGCAATAAGTCTGTTTTAATGCTGTATGTTTACTTCGATCAGTCCAGTCCCAGTGATGTTTTACAGTAATATTTGCTCACTAAGTAACAAGGGAACATTAATCTGCGTTGTGTGTGTGCTACCCAGTGCAGAAGAGCTTGTTAGAGCATTCTGGATACAGACCCTCCTGCCCCATGTTCCGTTGCAGTCCCAGCAAGCATTAAGAACAGCGTTAGTAGGTTTGCACGAGTCTTGACCATAAACTGCCTTGTAAATCACACAGACTAAGCACTCTGCCGTTACTCTCTTGTGCGGCAGCTGCATCAAATTTCTTTGCAACTTCAGCGGATTTCATTAGCCTTTTGGTTTACTATCTCTTCTTGCAAAATGTTTTTGCATGTGCCCCAGTTGCTCTTAAGTGATGCTACATTAAATACTGTGAAGGAGGGTACCTGGTGAGCGTGTTCAGCTCATCAGCTGCTTCCTTGAAGGGAATGTTGCACTCATTTGAACAGTGTACTGGTGTAGCTGTGCCAGACACACAAATGCCTGTGCTGAAATCATGTAAAACCTAACTGATGTTATGCACACTCAGCATTTTACTAGGTTTTTGCATTGTATATTGGTAAATAAACTTGTATTAAAGTTTCTTTCCATTATTGATTTAACGGTAACATAGCTTGCGTAATGAGGGAAATGGCTTAAGTCTTTGATGTAACACATGGAGATGCATTTTACCTAAATGGTGATGGGTGAAGAAGTGGTCTCTGTGAAATAGCTAAACCAGAGCTACTGGTGGTAGCTTTGTTGGCTGCTCTTACGCTTAAGTTTCAGAACCACCTCCCTCTGTTCTTTGATTTCTTCAGTGCTTCCTACTGTTGTACGGCAGAGTGCACAGGTGGTTTGAGCTCTCAGTAAACACTGAAGGTCTCCAGGCTGAAAGCTTCTCTGAAAGGGCAGGCAGAGGAAAAGGAACCACTTAAATGAGATGATAGTTATCAGCTTTAAAGATACTAGTTTGAGTCTTGTGCTGATCATTTAACATTAACTTGGGTTAATGTTAAGTTGTAACTTGTGAATGAAATAATGTAGTCCAAAAAAGACAGTTTGTGTGAGGCCCTGGAACGCTCATTAACAAAATCTTAATCTGCTAGGGAAGAAGCTGTTCCTTTGTTTTACGTGCTCTACTGGAAAAACTTCTATATCAATGAAGTTACGAGATTTAGTTTAGATCCAGAGGGGTTGGGAAGAGGCAGAACACCACATGACAGTTCTTACAAGGTATATAAATTGACCCTTGTCCCTTTACGGCATGGTAGTTGAGCACAGATTCCAATCAAAGTGCAACAAAACAGTTTCTTCAATCCTACTTCACTCAGCTACAGAGTGCTCCAGCCCAGATGGAAGGAAGTTATTTCCAAATTCAACTTAAGTACAGGGAATCCCTTTTTTCCCCTGTAGTTTTACACTCAATCTTTGCATTTTCATCCCTGTACTTGATTAGTTCAAAAAAATTAACACTGTAGTTGTCTTCTCACACACACAAAAAGTTAGGCTCCCTCCCCTGCCTTGTCAAAGCATTGATTTTCTTTGAGTCGAGAAAGAATGAATGAATCCTTAAACACGACTCATCCCCAAACAGCAGTATGCACTTAGGTTGTTCCTAGTTAACTGCGATTCCCATGAGGCAAACCACCACTGGGAAAAAGTCTTAAGGAGCAAGTAATGACTTCTCACCATGTCAGTCTAGTGTTCAGTAAGCTGTTGGCAACGCTGCATCTGAACCAAAAAAAAATAATCAATACTTGACCTTAAGGTAGGAAGCTCCTTAATCCAAGACAACCAGAAACAAGGGCGAAAAATTCAGAAGTACTTACTGTTTAACAGGTCCTAATAACGTGCATAAGTAAGTTTGAAGTGTCTGTCCTGTGTGTTAAATGTATGGGCTTTGAGGATACAAAAGGACAGCTGCTTTGTCAGTTGCGTAATTTGCCAAGTTGCATCCACTCCTATCCAGGGGACCAGACAAATGCAGGACAAAACATTCAGTTAATCATGTATTGTATTTTAGCCTGATTCTGCAGGATTGGGAGCAGCAGCTGGAGTTAGACACGGCAAGTGCTGCGTATGGGAAAAGTTCTGGCAAAACTTAAGATCCAAGCTGAGCAAATGCAAGAAATGAAGATAAAACTAAGTTCACATTTTCGTTTGAGCCACTTACATGCAATTATTTATGTAATTCTAAAAGACAGTATATACCAAACTCTCAGCTACGCGCTTCTTTGGGTATTCTGGCTTTCAGCAGGGTTGTAACTACAGTTTGCATAACAAACTGATTGTAAAGCTTGGAAGTTACAAGACTATCAAAATTGTTTAAACCAATTTATACAATATTAAATTAAAAATCCAGAGATAGGATAAATTCTATTGGTTCTTCAATGCCATACAAGTATTAGATGGTTTTCTTGAGTCAACATTACTACAGAATAAAAAGGGTTGAACAATTACAAAAGAGATCTACTCTCCATTGCCTTTTATTTACAGTCAGAATTCACAAAGGTTTCAATTTCAGTTGTTGAAAGAGATTATTTCTGAATAGACAAAAAAGGGCATTTATCACATCTGTATGGACGCTTGCAGAAAACAGGTTATTTGTACTAATTCACCCACTTCTGCCATGTTAGATTCTACAAAACAAAAGGAAGTGTTTGAACCACTATTCAGATTTTCAATCTACACATAGTGATAAACATGAGACTGGAAAATTCTTGTGACCGTTTCATTCTTTTCAATTTCGTGCACCTTCTGTAGCAATAGTTGTAAAAAATGTTATCTAATCTAAAGCATTAGAGGGCTTAATGGCTCTTGTATTTCACACTTAAGAAGAGAGCTTATGAACAGTGATGTTGAAGGCCACTAAGCAGGAGAATTTCATCAGTTGCTTCATTTTCACTAGGAGACCTCCACCAATTTATTTAAACCTCTCAGGGGGCAGAGGAATGAGGGAAGCATGGTGTAAGAGAAAAACCATCCAGCTGTTTAATAGTTGTATGGCATTTTAAATCCACAGATTAAGCAGCTAAGCGTCTTTCACAACACCCACCAAGGCAGGCCGCAGCGTACGCCCGTGCAGCTTATAGCCAATCTTGGATACTAATGCAATAGTGCCAGGCTCCTTCCCTTCCATGGGAGCATGGAACAATGCTTCGTGTTCATAGGGATCGAACTTGGCTCCGACAGGATTCAGTCTGAGCAGGCCATGTTTTTTAAACACTTTTTGAATCTGTACTTCTGTCATAACAAGACCTTCATATAAGCTCTTCAGGTGAGGATTTTCATCCTTAATTTCTTCTTTTGGAACACTTTCTGTTGCTTTCTCCAAAATGTCTGCAACTTCTAGTAAGTCCTTACAGAAGCTCTGAATCCCTAAAAAGAAATAAGAGAAGGGACTGGCATTAGTCCACCGAGAGAAACAAGCGTTAAAAAACCCCAACCAAACACAGTCCCAAAACCTCAGCAATAATATCTGTACTCTTTTAGATTTTTAACAAGATCTGTGATATTGTAAACATTTGAGGTAAAATGTCCTTCACAATTTTACTTGATGATACAGAACTATTACAGATACCTTGAAATCCACACCATCTCCTCTGGTTCTATGGAAAAAATGTATTTCAGTTTAATACTTAAAAGAGTTAAAGCTATGCTGATGACCTGACATTAACACTTAACATTCTAACTGAAGTTACCAGAACCTTCAGATGGCTTAATGTAGTTTCCTCATGTCTCTCATCCTGGGAGTCACCTAAAGTTCAAAGCATTATGTTGCCCTATCCTACCCTTGCTGATGTGCTAAAGGTATTAGCAGAAGAAAAATCACGTAGTCAGACTGATGAGGAGTCCGAGAGATGAACAGGGATTCTTCCTTGAACAAAAAGAACTCACACCTTTCCTTCCCACTACAAACCACTTTTACAGAGGCAGACGCTGTGCCTCGTAAAGACCGAGCAATTTCGAAGGTAATGATAGTCCATGTCCTCATATCCTGAAGCTGTTCTCTGGCTCACACTAAAAGAATCCGGACTAATCTCACTTAAGGCAAACCATGTCTAGAGATCACGAGAAATCAATAAGATTCAGCAGAGTAACACATTTCTACATAGAGGTAAGCCAATGACAAATTGGACTGCATTTTGGTAGGTTTGGTTGGTTTGTTTTTTTTTCTAGCCATAGACAGCCTTTTTAATTCTCACTCACATTCTAGATGTTTTTTTTTTCCTTACCAAGAAGCAATATGAGCATTACCAGAGGAGAAGTCTTTGGTTTAAACAAAAAAAAACCCTACAGAAGCACCTTGCAAGACCTATAGGGATAAGCTAGTTCTCAGGAAAGGGTCACTTTAACAACTGCACAACTCTACGGAGTTCTTTATAGAGCTCTTTATAGAACAGTAACTAACAGTGTCCAAGTAATTCCAAAATTATGAACAAATGAATCAAGGTTTTAAATTAAACCTAGAACTGTGGTTAGGGCTGAAATGTCCCAAACATAGATTAACCTGTTGTCTAGTGATCTAGATCAAACCAAATAATCAAACTCTTCAGAAGGTGATGTTTTGGGGTTTTTTTTCTGCGTGTTATCTCTGCAGATGATATCTGTGACTGCTTCTCTGTGAAGTTATACAAGTCTCAGAAATTAGTTTCTCTTCCTTCAACAGCAAAAGCAGTCATATACAAATGATAAAACTTACATTCATGCAGATTATCTGTAATTTAGTTTTCACAAGAAATTTTGTTTGAATATTTATTTCTATTGTAGCATCTCTGAGCTCAGACATGACTGAAAGCCCTTCTGCACTAACTAGCATAATAGTGATACAATGCTTATTGAAAATCAACTTCAGGATGAAGCATTCAAACATCCATGAAAATGGTACAAGAATACTATGTAACTGAGAAATGCGTTTTCTTACAGTACACATTAACTGAAGGCCCTGTATTCAGAAATTAAAACTTCTGCAGTCAGAATTAAACTATACAGCTGTATATAGTGTGTGGTAAAAAAGGCCAACTTCTTTCTTGAGCCAGAGTGACAGTCAAACACCAAGATGATATAGAACTCTTCTGCTGCAGCATTTGCATAAAATTTCTGTTTTACAGATTTGTGTTTGGACTGTCAAAAAGCTAAATCAGATGTCAGCAGCCTGGCTCTTGAAGAAGGATGTGTTTCTAGCACTCGTCGTAGCCAGTGACTGTACATTCTTACCACTGAAAAGAATCCACCCATCTAAATGTATTACTTCTATTTGGAAGATATGGCCTTCAACAGAACAGAAAAGTTATTCAAATATAAAAAAAAAAAAAAGTAAAAAAAAAACACCAAAAAAGAACCGAACCCAAAATAAACACCAAGAACAAAAAACCCCAAACCAGAAGGAAAACTAGTATTCCATGCTCTTGGTCCAGGTTTTTGCAGCCAGTTCTAAGACCAAAGTATGTGAAAAAGGCAAACTTCAGGAAATCAGACACCAAATTTTAAAAAAAATTCAAGTTGTTTGCTTTAGCAGTTTAAACCTTGCCCTTGTTTAGCGAGATGATTACAATTCTGATGCAAAGTGAGGAACCATTCAAACCTCTCTGCCTCAAATACATTTTTTAACCAAGTAGTCAGAATCACTGGGAAGTACAGCTTGTCAAAATTATGGGCCAGTCAGCTCAATTTTCCAGGCTTTGCATTTCCTGGGTCTTACGAGTACACACAAAAGGAGCCTCCACTGACCGTATAACTTTGCCTCTTCTACCAGTTTCTGGCTTCTTTGCCTCACGTTTTCTGCATCTGCCAAGGCACGCTTGTACTTGTCCTAAAGAAGAAAAACCAGTAACAGAAAACATTTCATTCCTGGTGGCTGGATAGTTGACAATAATTCAAAACAGCATATTCAGTATAAAACAGCATTTTAAACAGTTACATAGCCTAAACCCACCATCTAATGAGTAATCTGAAGACAACATGCCAATTATCACAGCATCCTTCCTACCAAGGCAGGTGTTTGCTTCACTTTAGTGCAAACAGAAGTGAGGGAAAGGAAATAAGACGGGTTTCCAGACTCTCAGCATTTGTCAACAGATTATCTGGAAGAAATTTTTAACTCTAGAGATATATCAATTTTTACGAACTTGATTTCCGCTTTTTCTGATGTGTGTTCACAGAGAGCCTTCATCAGTCATAAGGTATTTTGACACTTGGGGAAATGAGATTCAACCCAGCTATGACTTCCAAACCATCCCTTCCCTCTCCATACATACCACAGAGTGTCTTCTAGTTACTTCAAACTTTACACACTATGAAGTCTAAGTTCTCTGTTGTTCAGGTTAAGTTTTGGTCTATTCCTACCAATATGGCCATCTAGTAGCAGATGTACTAAGAATGAAATTCACTAAAACTTAGGCACTTCAGGTTGAGTGCTTCACCACCTAACCCAGAACTCCATGCTCAGCTTCCACTCTAAATATGCTTGTGAAGAATCTTAAAACAGAATAAAAATAATCAACAAGTTGACTGAAGGGCCATGTTAGGTAGCCAATACCAAATGCTGTCTCGGCTTTGTCCTTCAGTACTTTGGGAAGGGCAACAGAAAGGAAACTCAGTCCACTTACTTATGATCCATAGCTGCTGCTTCTATAGAAGGTTCTGAGCTACCTCTCAAAGTCTCAAATGCTCTAGAAAGACGCTTTATAAAAAGCACTCATCCAGAAAAGCAACACTTTTGTTTAATCCACGCCTTTTACCTCTCAGGGCATTCTTCACCCTCTGCTGAACTCACGCAGGGTAGAGAATGCAAGATACATTAGGCTAGCCGGAGGGAACATGACGCTTCAGCCTTGTGTTTGAAGGGCTCTCCAACAGAGAAGGTTTGAAACTTCCACTTCCAAAATATGTAATAAGTATACACTGTTATAAAATCTAAGCATCGTTCACCCTGACCTTTGAAAAGTCAGTAGCTGTTTTCAGAAAGCCTGCTCTTAGCACACACAAATACACACATCAAAGACACACTCAACCGCTTCCATGGGCTTCTAAAGATTATTTCTCTACTAGCAAAACCTAAGCAAACTGAAGTCAGTGGAACTCAGTAACAAATTTTCAGACCGGAGAAGGTCCAATTCCATCCAGAAATCAGAAAGAAACTATTCAAAAAGCTTAATTTTGGACCAGGGATACATCTCAGGTCTTGTAGTACATCTGCTTTTAAGTTTAAAGAAATTATCAGTTTGCAGGTTTTTATTCAACAACTAAACAGCAGTCACACACCTGTATCAAGATTGTGCACTGAGAACCCATAATGGATGCTCTTAGGTATGCAGTTTGTAAGGTATGCAATCATCTGATGACCAAAAGACACTTACTGTAACTTCTTTTAGTTGTTCTTCCAGTTTGGCCTTTTCTTCAGTTAACATTTTTTCAGCAGAGCTGGGTTCAACCTTCTGCTCATTTTGGCTCTGACTCTGGTCCTCTTCCAAGTTCTGGCCAGTATTCTTCTGTTGTGTTGCTACACAAAGCAGTCGGGGAGAAGCCCTAAGGCAAAAACATTTTGACGAATTTGTAAGATATTAGCATTTTCTGGACATAGCAGACACTTTATTTATTTAACACATCAATGTCTACAAAATTCTCACATTAAAGCACAAATGAATACAACAAGTCTAGGTCTGTGAAGACTGCAGAAGCTTTCATCAGAACTAACTGAAGTTAGCCCATCTAAACTGTTGCAAAAAATAACTTTGCTGTGAGATAACAACCACTGAGCAGCAGCTTGTAAGTGTCCATTATATTCAGTTTATGAAATCGTAGCACTTTAAGGGCAATATAAGCTTGTTTTCAGCACAGTACTCTATCAGGAAGCAAATCTAGTTTACGTGATGCAATCACCTGCAACACAGCCTCCCAGAAGACGCACCAAGGAGAACAGTGGTTTGCCGCCGATTGCTAGAGACCAACAGAAAAGCGCCTTCTGTGTCACTGCTGTACCTCATTGCTGTATCACAAATTATCACGTCAAGAAGGGGCCGGTCTCCATGAAGAGGACTATTTACCCCTTCCTAACGTTTCTTAGCCTGAACTAGCAGAGCTACCTGAGCAAACCCGTTCACAGACGAGGCGGGTGGATCAGTGCCGCAATGACAAAAGGCCTCGGATCCCTGCACGCCACATCCACACCTCGGGCCTAGAGGCCTTCAGACTCAAGACCGGGCCAGGAAGGCCCCGCAACGCCTGGCCGGGCCACTCTCCCGGGGGAGGGTAACGGAAGCCAGCTAAGGGCGGCGGGGGATGGGGGACCGGCACCAGCCCGTCCCGGCTGCAGGAAGGGGTTCCCCGGCGCAGAGCCGGAGGGCCGGAGCTCGGCTGGGAAGCACCCCAGCGCGGCGGGGCTGGGCCCCGCTCTCCTCCTGGCTCGGCCCGGCCGGGCGATGGCGAAGCGGTGAGCGCGGACGCGGGCGCGGCCCCGTCCCGACGCCCCCGATCCAGGCCAGGCGGCGCGGCGCGGCGCGACCCTCACCTCAGGGAGAAGCTCAGCAGCGGGTACCGGGGGCGCAGCGCGCCCCGCACGCACTGGGCCACCGCCGCCATAGCGCCTTCCTGCCCACCGACCGCCTCAGCCCGCCCCTCCGGGCCTCCGCGAGACCGCCACCAATCAGCGAGCGGGCAGGCTAAGAGTGACGCGGGCCAGAACCAATCCGAGTGGCGGATGCACGCCCCAAGCCAAACAGGCGCAGGGGGGTGGAGCCTGCAGCTCTTCCGGGGCGCCGCGGAAAGCTCATGTAAGGAGCGCGCTCCTCGCTGCCCCCCGCCTCGCGGCGGGAGGTGACGTGCGAAGTGGGCGTGGCCGCGTGTGAGGCAAGGGGGCGGGGCTCGCGGCTCGAGCCCTGGAGGGCCATTTTGTCGAGGGAGGGAGGGAGGGGGGCGGGTGAGTGAGGCGGCGGTGGCCTCGGCGGGCCCTTGGCGCCCCCCCGCGGGGTGGTCACGCATAACGTGGGGAAGGAGGGCTCTGCGGGAGCGGGCAGGGCTCTGGCTGCGGTCAGGCGGCGGTATTTCCCTGGCAAAACGGGTCAGCGCAAGGTGGAGGCAGTTTGGTGGGTGCAGGTGGTCGCGTCTCACGATCGGCATCTTTCCTGTGCAAGTTGTGACTGAAAAGTTTTGCATTTCAAGATTGCAGCTCTTTTTTTTTTTAACTACTGAATAACCCCGTTACCAGTAGTACCTTGTAGCATCCATCAGTGGTTTGTCTGCAAACCTCCATATGGAGGTTTTCACTGTGTGCGTCTATACACACTGTAACTGCTGTATACACTCTTGCTGGGTAATCGCGATCTAAAATTGTGATGATTCATTAAAAGGGATAACGTTGCTAATCCACTGCTTCCAAATTTGGCAACCTGCTCGTGCAACCTGTTCGTGTAAGTGTCCTGCGTAACTGGAGGCTACAGAAACCCTGCTCGGTGATATTTGGATGACTTCTTAACTTTGGCAGTGTTGTCAATTAGTTTGTCATTATCCTGTTAAAAGGGAAAAGAAAATGAAGGTCACACACTTACCCAACAGTCCCAAAGCGAGTGCTAGGTTATTCACAGATGCCTGAACACCAGCTGTTAAACTGATTTTTGCATGCATTTGTGCACTATCTAAATGAAATCTGAAGGATAGAGAAGATGCAGATTCCACAATACAAATTCAGTAAAAGTTATATTCAAGTGTGTAATTAAATTATTACTAAAAAGCTGCAGAAGATATTTCTGGCTTGCTGTATGAGAATCCTGCATAAGTAAGGACCTTATTAAGTTAAATCAAACTTCGGCAGAGTACACTAAGTTTTCAGCATGGCCTTTATTTAGCAGGTCTATGATGTGTTGCTTCATGGCCTCTGCAGAAAGCAGGATAAACGGTGTATGAGGCCAGTGGTCTCATACCCTGACAACTGTTTGATCCCAAGGAGTCTCGCTGTCTCTTACAGTTACATGGATGTAAATTTCTCCTCCTGTGAGAAGATCTGGAAGAGCTAGAAGCATACCAATAAACACTCTTGGGTGACAACAGGCAACTGCTCTAAGATAAGAACCAAATGGTTTTGCAGTCTGTGGGTTTTGTATTTTTGGTGATTGCTGTTTTGTACCAGGTGACACTGGTACAGTCCAACAGATTGCCTGTACAGAACACAGCAAAGAGAAAGAGTATACGCCGTGTGCTGGCCATACTTGGAGTGGCTGTAATGCTGTCAGTGTCTGCTTTCTGGAAAGTAGATAAGCCACAAATTCCAAGCTTTATCCTCAGAAATACTGAAAGAAGTAGTTGAGGAAATCTGTTAAAGATGCTGATAATGCTGAGGAAGGATCAGAGAGAACAAGGAGAAAAATAGGAGTAGCCATAAAGGACCCATTTACTCCAAATGACAGTTCGTAGGCCTTTTGCAAGCAAATTTTCAAGATGCTCCACAGTGAAAATGATTTTTGTTGTGATTTTCTCAACTTGAACAGCTGTCAAGAAAAACCCACAGCTAGCACAAGTACTGATGGGTCAAGACTAAATAGCCTATGCAGCACAAAAGAAAAGCATGCAAGTTTACAAGGAGCTTGTTTGCATCACGACTGATGTTGGCTGTAAGTAGTGTCCCACTTTGAAAAAAAAAAAAAAAGTTTTTTCGTACTTTGGTCTGACTTACACTATTGCAGTCTGTTCTGGTTTAATTGTAGTGCCACCTAGTGGGTCGGGTCTTTTTTTAAACTCACCTAATGAGTATTCAGTATCTGTGGCTTGACCTGGTTGGCAGTCACAGATGTTCAGTAACAAGCATAGCTTTGTTCTTGAGCAGTCCTCTACATATGAAGCGGTCTTTTGCTCTTCACATAAATACCGGGTTTGAATATGGTTTGATGGTAAGTAATGTTTATCCTGAATTCTAAAACGTTAACCAGCTGCTGCTTTTCAACTTGATGTGGTTGAAAGTGACTCTAACCTCTAATTTCTGTGGACTAGTGATAGAATCAGGTAGTCTGGATGTAATTCCTGGTTCCTCTAGTGATTCACTTTGTGGTCTTGTGCAGTTATTTAATCCCATTTCCACATTTCTACAACTACAAATTAAGGGTAGTAATCTTTCAGTACCTTACAAGAAAGTTGTTTAGAGAGCACAAGGGAATTTCTGTGATATTTTGAAAATTCTAAATGTCAACTGAATGATAAGTCTCTTTTTTATTATTGACGTTGCACTTATGGTAAAGAGACTTGTAATCCTTTGAGATGAAAAATGCCATAAATGCAAGATTTGTTCTTGAAAAGTTAAATGAAAAATCAAGGCATTTCTGTTTCTCTAAAAAAAAAAAAAAGCTAGTTCTGTCTCCTAATGTTAAGATTTAGTTAATTGATATTCATCCAGCAAACAGAATGCCATTACATTTGTGTTTCAAATATGAACCGTCTTATTAATATTTTGAGGGTAAAAGCAAAAGGGTATTTTACCTTTCCGATCAGCTACATTATATGTCATCCTAATCAGAACTAAATATTGAGTTATGGTGGAAGCAAGTGAAAAAAAAAAACGCAAAAAATATCTTTGTAAGTATTCTAGCAGTGACCTTTCTGGCCAGTTACCAGGAAACACCTAAATCAAATTAAAAAATGTTAATTAGCTGTAAGACTGTTACTGAACTATATAGCAGTGAAGACAAACTTGTTATTCATACCTGTGCCCTTTAGAAAAGATCACAGATAAGATCACTTAGCCATAGTATTCCATAGTCCATTGTGGGAAGATGTCTAGTGTAAAATTCAGGGACTGATCTTTGTGTATAAAATCATAAAAAAAAAATTCCTCTATAACTATTATTGAGACTGAGGATCAGCTACACCCTGGATCCATTTCAGACAGAGGACAATAAAGATTAAATCATTACTTGCATCCAGAAACTTTAAATCCTGAAATGCATGTTAGGGCGTGTGCGGGAAATAACCTTACTTTCTTTTAATTAGAGCAGTACTAAGATAGTTAATCTGTATGTTCAAAATTTATAATTTTTAATGCAAACATTTTAAGAAATCTCTCCCAAGAGAGAATGTGTAATACCTACTTTCTGCCTCGTTTCTCCTTAGGCTGAAAATACAGAATCATACATCTTGCTCTGATTATAAAGAATACTCTTTGAGTTCCCATAGCTTTTTGCTAACTAGTTTGAAAGGTACATTTTGTAACTATCTTGTTGCCTGGAGAATGTTGTCACTGTGTTGGAAATCTAATAGCTATAGCCACGGGGCTCTGAAGAGAGCTAATTAGAGCAATTTAGAATAACAGAAGTTCTGTTCCTGGGAGGACACTGAAGAGATCCTTCCCCAAAGCAGCATGCCACAATTTGAGAGACAATTTATTGTAATATTCCTGCATGTCATCTGGTATCCCAAGGATTTACAAATCTTTACGGTTTGTTTTCTTAACCCTTATGTTATCAGGGGCTCTTGAGTGTGTCTTGTAACATTCCTGGAAATATAAAAATGGAAAAACTCTGTCGATCAAGCGTTGTCTATCTTACTTTAGTCTAGTTACCAGTCAGAACCAAGCTGTTTAAATGCACAGAAACAATCTTCTATCATGCTGATGTGGCTTTCCACGTTGAGACAAATTTATTGAGCTTTGAGAGAAGAGTTTTCAAATCAATTGTGATTCTTCTAGTGTGGTGTCATAGATTTTCTTAATATTTTTCTTAAAAATAAATTGTTGCCTTTCAACTCACCAGAACAAGTTGATAGAAGAGGAAGTCAGCTGTCTTTTGTCACATTCAGATTTGCCAAGAAGACAGTAGTTGTTGGTATCCATTTGTGTGCAAAGGCTAACAATGGTAGTGCTGTTATTGGAATGGTATTTTGACATTCAGATCTACATTTTTCTTTCTTTCTTAATTTTTCGTTAAGATTTGATGAATTAGTTGCTGTGGGCCCGTTTCTGCTGTCCTTGTGTACAAGTGATTTGTATTAGTCAAAGGGAATGTTGCACGGTGAAGGACTGCCAAGCCAGGTGCTAGGCAAACAGGCTGCCAGTACCGCTGTAAAAGCCTGAGGCCTGGCTATTTATTGCTCAAGTGTGACTTGTGCAAACGTTTCTCCCTTGCTTTTTGCATATTTTTTCTGATGACTGACAGGATGTTGAACTGCATGGTCGGTTGGGCCAGCGCACGGAGCTCTGTTTGGGCACGATGTTTTAGTGCGCTGATTCACAGTTCAGTCTCATCGGCAGGCTGCTCTGCGTGCACCCAGCTGGCTAACAAAGGAGGAATGCTCATTCTGCTGACGTTGTGCAAGGGTATGGAAAAGCTATGAATACAAGAAGCATAAAGCAAAATTTGAAAGGATTATCTTCCACTTTTATTCAACTCCTGTAGAAAGCAGCAAGACCTTTTAATTGTGTTTCTATGCGTAATTAATGAATGGGTGCACACTCCTGTAGGACCATTGCTGTGCTTCACTCAAACCTAATCTAGCTAGGTGGGTCTGGCCAGAATAGGGGCAAAGAGTTCAGCTAAAAATAGCTGGAGTAGGAGGGAATAAAAAGCTTCTAAAAATCTGATTGCCACATAAATGAGATCTACCTAACGAGTTTTTGGTGCCTTATCTAGAAGTCACAATCTCTGAACCTGGACTTCAACCTGTCCCTAAAATGAGTGCTTCACGCTTTGTTCCCTTTCCACAAATATCTGTGAAGGCACAACTTCAACCTTGTTATAGGAGCTCATACCTTTATTAAAGTTAGACTGGTGAAATTGTTTTGTCAAATTTTCCTCAAAATCAGTTGGGTTCTGTTGCTGATATCTGTGGTTTAACTCCAGGTTTTGGAGTTTATTTGAATGTAAAATGTGTGCTACACAGGTACAGACAGAACTGAAAGTTTACATCTGCAGTACTTGCAGGTTGTTCAGAAAGCAAGAGCATGGCTGCTTTAAGTTTTCTAATACTTGTCAACCAAAGTACTTTCACTGCTGTTTTAAAGGTCGCCTCAGATTTATGAATCACCTCAGGTTAATGTGTTATTAATCAATCAGAAACCAGTTGAAAAATTATTGGTTCAGCACTGTGAATGCTCTTGTGCTATATGCTTAGAGAATAAAATACCAGGAAGGAAGCCTGGACTTCCATGTTATGTGTTAAATAGGAATTCTGCTGCTGTAGCTGAAAGCATGTAGTCTCCCTCTGACTCCATTACCAGCTCCTCATCTCTGCACTGTTCTCTGATCTGACTGGACAAGCTGCTTCTCATTGGCTTTACAGCCCATTGTTGGTCCTTTGATTTTGCCCAGGCTTATGCTGTCCTTTCTCCTTTTTCCCCTTTTACCATCTGCTCTGCACTTTCCATCACCATGTCTGCTGTGTGTGGAGTAGAAGAGCCTCTTTACCACATTGCTTCCATCTCTGCTTACTCACTCGTTCTTGGGTTTTGCTAAAGCTATCTTTGCTTAAGATCTCATCACGATTTGTGATCAAGAACACCTTCATCTTTTTGATATTAAACATTGCTTCAACAGCACTGTGTTAATTTCTAGAGATGGGGTGACCAGTACCCCCTGCTTTGGTTCATGATATTAGTGCTGGTTGATAATTATGCTTGTGCTGTGGTAAAGCATTAAGGCGGAGAATCCCAGCCCCACTGTGGCTTCTCTTTTAATTCATCTTTATTACTGAACAAAGCAGACTCTTCCATTTCAAAGAGCTTATAGCTTTTTTATGACTAGTGCTGTCTGTAGTTTATTAGACCACCTTTTTCTGCTTGCTTAATTTATATTGTAAGGCTATTTTAAAAATGATATTTCTATTGTGTCTTCTTAAATTTGTGTTTATTACTTTTCTATGACTCCCCAAGTGCCTTGGCTGGTGAAGTCTTAATGAATAAAATTACTGTCATGTTATAACTATAAAAATCCACTCCCTCCATGGAATGGGGCATGCAAGTTTGAAGAAGCTGAGGAAAATGGGAAGTATAGTTACCTCGGAGTTATTTTAAGTAGAATAGGATAAATGCATAGGAAAAATATTTGTAAAATTATTTTGCAATTATGAACTGTTAATGTGTTGATCTTCCTAATTTTACATTATGCACATAAACCAGATGGTGTATCTGTACTATTATTACAATGATGTTTGCTCTATAGGACAGAGCCACCCAGGCTAACTTTATTGAAGCTGAACGCTGACAGTAGCCTGAAAGTACCGAAGAACGCTGTATGTGCTAGAAAACCTGCTTGAGTGTCACGGTACATTGTCATACTAATTAGCTCTGAGCTGGTTGTGCATCTGGAAAGCAACTTGTATCTGAGGCAGCTTGTATCTCATACAGCTCTATACTGCTCTGCAGACACATTAGCGACTGTCTACACATTGGTTTGACAGCTTTTCTGTTGTTTGGAACAGAAGGAGCTGTTTTGGACTGCTGGTTGTTGTTTTTCAGTAACAATCGTTAATACCTTGGTACAACACCAAGTGAATAAAAGATGTACAAACAAGAAGTTGAGGCTTCAGAGATAACTCTGAGAGCTGTAAAGTAGATGCTGTACTCTTCTGCCAGAAGACGGCATGACAGACTCAGGATCTGTTCTCATGGTTCTCCACATTGCAAATAACTGTGTTTCACAGCCAGCTTTTCAGTAAACTCCAGCTAAACTATGTAGATCATGTAAGAAGTTGGCCAATGCGGCTACAAGCAAGGTCAAGCAAGAGCATAGCACAGGAAATATTTATGCATTAAGGACAATTTCCTTGTTACAGCTCATGGTTTGTATGGAATAAATTCCCAGTTGGGGGCAATTTTGAGGCAACAAGCAAATTTACCTAGCTTTTTACTTTTCAGATGCTACCTGCCTTTGTAAGGGCCCTGCAGATCACAAAGTAAGTGCAAAATGCTGATAAAGTTAGGTGATGACTTCAGGCAATCTCAGCTTTTCAGGCAGAGTCACTGAATGGGAGAGACAGGATATATTTATCTTCCTCTGTTGGCAAAATGTGATGGGTTGACCCTGGCCAGCAACAAAGCACCACCAGCCGCTCGCTTACATCCCCCCACAGCAGGAACATGGGAGAGAACTGGAACGGCAAAAGCAAAAAAAGATCATGGGTCAAGATAAAGACAGTTTAGTAAGAGAAGGAAAAAATGGAAAAAACCCCACCGAGTGATGCGGAGGCAATCACCACCGCTCACCAACAGACTGATGCCAAGTCAGCAGTGACTGTCTTGGAAAGACTCCCTCCCCAGTTTTATTGCTGAGCATGACATATGGCATGCAATAACCGTTGGGTCCATTTGGGTCAGCTGTCCCAGCCATGTCTCCTCCCAGCCTCCTGTCTGCTCCCAGCCTGTTGGCTGGGGCAGCAGGGTGAAAACCAGAGAAGGCCTCGGTGCTTTGCAAGCACTGTTCAGCAATAGCTAAAACATCGGTGTGTTATCATCAACACTGTTTTAATCATAAATCTGAAACACAGCATCATACAGGTTGCTGTGAAGAAAATTAACTCCATCCCAGCCAGACCCAGTACATACAATAATAGATATGCCTGACCCAACAGTGGGATAAATGCTGTGCTAGCTATAAACAAAACTTGACTGCGTTTGCATCTTCTTCTTTTCTTTAATGTTAATGACATGTATCCAGTTGACATAGAGAAATACCAGTATCTTAAACTCCTAATAAATTTTATGAAAGGTCTAAGCAAAAATTTTCAAATGGAATGACTGAAATTGTGCATCTGATCTCTATTTATGCACATAAATATTTTGGTCTTCAGACATGTACTTCACTTGCAGTTCCAGAAAATTTGTAGTAGCCTGATCACTCCAAGACTGCATTTTACAGGGGTTGTATATTCATCATTTTTGCTTGCATTTTGTGATATATTTTCATTGTATATTTAGGTGAAATTCTAGGTTAGGTAAATCTGCAACCTAGATAAATATAAGCCTCTGATTTAGAGGAACTTATTCCTGCAGAACTGTCTCTGTTTTCTTCTAGAAAAGCCTGTGACCTGTGGTAAAATCTCACTGTTTAGGGACTTTCTGGGATGTCATTTCTAGCATTCCTCCGTTTGCCCTGGAAGCACTCCTACTTTTTTTGAGCTTTATTTTGTTACATTTCTTTCTGGAAGAGACGATCACTTGGAGCAGAGAAGCTGCGATGGAGGAGGGTATAAGGCTGGAAACAGCAATATGTTATTAAAACCACACAGTGTTTTGACCTACGAAGGGTCAAGGGATGACTTGAGCATCAGGCTTCATTCTGTTTGGCCAGTGATACCACTGTGGAACTTTTGCATCTGTTGTTTGGGCTGGAAGCTGAGTTCTCTGTTTTTTTCCACCATGTAAATTACAAAGCGAGTGATTCAAGTGCTAAATACCTGTAGTCCCATTGTAGATACCTCACATACCCCACCTGGCCTCCAGCAGCTGTTCCAGAAGTGCACAAGCCTTAGTAAGTCTTGTTTTGTTTCCACTAGCCCCATGCTGATGCCTCATTTAAAATGTTTTTAGATACCTATTTTTAGGCACCTGAATCACTCTTCAAATGTCAGTTCTAGCAAATATGTCTGCAAAATCCTGTAAGCTGCAGTTCTACACCTAGTGTATCAGCTATACCATTGCAGCTGGTGCACAAGCTCTTCTGTGCATGTCAAAAGAAGACCCTATCAAAGGTACTTAAGGCCCAGCAAATTGCTCTCTATCTTGCAGTCAGTATGCAGCTTTACGTAGTTGGGGCTTGTCTGCCTGTGCATCCCCTGTGTTTGTGTGTCTGTTTGGCTCTCGGCAAAATGATTTATGCCCTTTCCAGTCTGCCTTCCAGAATCATCCTGAGGCCTTTGTTTGGCTCAGTCTTCTGGCCTTCAGTCTGTTTTCTCTGGCTCTGCTCTCATCTGTTTCACCCAGTATTTCTTATGGCTAGGACTCTTGTCAGTGGTTTACCCAGCTATTTCAGGAGATATCCTGTCTTTTGACTCTTGCGTTTTGTGCTCTGGCTTGTGAGCTGGCCAGAAATGTGAGGGTCACCATAACCTTGACTTGAGTTATCTGACCGTATCCTTATGTCTCATGTTGAATTCCTAACTATTTACCAGCATGTTTTTCGTGCATCGAACCCAAAGACAACCTCAGGTGCCAGGCTTTTAAACCAAACCATTGGCCTAAGAAGGCTTGGGGTGCTCCTTAAGAGCCTTCTAAGTGAATAGGAAGGAAGGTCACATGTTTGGGATGAGTGAAAAAGTAGTTTAACCTCAGGAAGGACTTGATAAACCTAAGCGAAAGTTGAGTTTGCTATTTCCATATCAGATATTCTTTCTTCAGTAAGATTTGTGATGAGCCAAATGCTCATTGCTTATCCTTGATGTTTCTTGGGCTCTCTAACATACATTGGTGCCAGAGATTACATGTGTACATAGTACACACAGAAATACATGTAATGGCCAGGTTAACATAGTGTTGGCATACTACTGTGTCTGTTTGATGAGCATATTGATGTGTATCACAGACTGAACCGAACACTTAAAATTTATTTCCTTGTTTAGAAAGCATACAGTGCTAGTAATGGCATTACAAAGATGTCTTTTCAGTCATGTCAAAGTTGGTGCACTTATGCCTACTTGTTAAAAAAAGATACCATTGATTTATATGATTTAACCATAAGTACCTGGTGCTGGGACCATATTGAAAATAAACCCCATTGTATTTGACAAGAAATGCTGCCCCATGTGCCACACAGAAGTGGCAGCCAGCACACAGCAGACTGGAAAGATCTTCTATTATTTTTCTAAAGTTCTGAAGTGAAAGGAACATACCTGTGAAAATATTTAAGTAATATATTCTTCTTTTACAGTACCTCATGTTCTGTAAATGCCTCTGAAAATCAATAAAAACAAATTGTACCTGATATATTCTGTGTTTTGCAAGGAGGGCAAGCCTTTTCCCCTGGTTTATTAATGTTTGGAAAAAAGTCATTGCATATGAAAATCCTACATTAAAAATAGTAATTCATGATGTTTTAATATCCTTTTCCCCTAGTTAAAGAAGAGTAGGAAGTATAGCAGTGATTGTTTTTTACTGCTATGAAAATATTTCTATGTTTTGACAGTAACTGGCATCAAGAATAACAATAAAAAAATATAAGCCATACTGAGTATTCCTCCTCTGATGTTTTATGTCTACTCAGAGAGGATAGGGTACAGACAATTGTTGAGCTGCAGTAAAGTTCTCATTTTTATTGTGCAGAGCTAAATTTATCCTTGCTGTAATTTTTCTGAAATCAGCAGAGTTGCTCCTGCTAGGCATGAGAGTGACCTGCTCTGATTGTATTGCTGTTCTAGGAGAGACTACACTCGAGTGGAGTTTCCTTCTTTCAATTGAATACACGCATACACGTAAATTGTGTTTACTTCTGCAGCTGTTTATATGAATATAGCCAGCACAGATAGAGGAGCACAGTAACTTGAATCTCTGGCTTTCAGGTGAATGAGATAAGCTTTTGTCATTTCAGAAGATGGATGCTGTTCCCTATCACGTACTTCATCTGAAATGCTTTATCATGTACCTGATTAAACAGAAGCCTTCTTTAGAAACAAATTGGGGTTAGTACTCATGAGATGTTCAGGCTTGATATTTTCTACAGAGTATGCAGAAATTGAGGGGGGGGGAGCTTTGGTTTTTTTAATAAATAAGTTTCTAGCATTGTTGAATATTCTGTGATTATAAAAAAAACAAGGCAGTGCAAAAGAAAATAGGCTGATGGGAGTTTTTCCAAAGCTTCTATTTTAATTAAATAAATGTCACAGAAAGGAATAGAGGAATATAAGGTTTGCATAGAAGTAGGACCAAACTGAGATTTGACATCCAGTTTCTATTTTGAGATTATACATTTTCTCTCTATTAGGTTTATTTTCAATTCTCTCCAATTGAGCTAGTTCTCTGTAAACTGAAGATTCATAATTCAATCCCAACATTTCATGTTCTGGTCTTACTGGTATTGATATGAAAATCTGGATTTTTAACAAAGCTGATTCATTTTTTTTTCTCTTTCCCTGGAATTACCATGTGTCCAGAAATGTATATGGTTCATTTCTGTGCCTGCTTATTTTTATTTATTTTTAATGAATTCTCTCACTCTCATCAGTAGCATATGTATGGTACAGGTTGCCATGGTAAATATGAATTTTTTATTAACATTGTAAATATTAATTTAAAATATGAGGAGGTAGTAACTGAGATGTTAACACTGCTTTGGAGATTTTCCTGCTCCTGAGGTGACAGAAATTACATATGGGTTAAAAATGTGAAAAGCAACATGTCTTGGGAAGGAAGTCCTGTAGTGATAGTACAGCACCCTAAGGGCACAGAAATGTGGGATATTTGGACTGTGAAGCAAAGACAATAGGAGGTCGGACGTAAGCTGCTGAAAGTTAATAATAGAGGTGACATGGAACCAAGATTCAAGTTTTAAACTCCTTCCTTATATTTCTGGACCATTTGTTGTCAGTACTTGCCATCAGAGTATGATCAACTGGCTGAGCTGAATGCAATATGAAAAAATGTGAAGAGATGTGGTCAGCTTCAAGGCAGAGAGGAGCACCGGGCTGGCCTCCTGAAGTTTCCTTTATGACTTTACATCTAACTGTGCTAAACAAGTAATTTTAGGCAGATTTTTGAAAACTCCCAGTTACTCAAATTTCATTGAACTCAAAGGGAGTTGCCAGCCAGCAAGTTCTTGAAAATTCACCTTTCTAGACATATCATGTCTCTAAAACTCATGTCCTTCAGCCTCTGTTGGATTGTTTGTGCAATGAGTCCAATGCTGCTGAGGAAACAGAAGTATTTTTGGATAGGTGATAGTTTTGTCCCATGGATTTTTTTTTTTTTCTGCATAACCTGTGATTCCTGATGAATTTCTATTCACCCATGAAGCCCCTGGTGTTATGACCGAGTGTTAATTTTTCACTGTGGATTCATTTTTGGAGCAGAAAGTTATGAGGTTGTTGTCTTGCCCTGGGACTTTGACTTGTATTTGAAGCTGTCACTGAAGAGTGATTTTAGAAGAAGCTACATGATGAGAGGTGCTATCTTTCAGCAGATATGTTAAATTGAGGTCGCTTCTGTCAATGGCCCTCTTAAAAATCACCTCTGTGTCTTGTCAGACATTCCATTTCCCAGTGAAATTAATTCCAAAAATCAAGGACTGTGTCTGAGATATTACTAAGCCCTTAATGGCACCTCTGTTTGCCCTGTCTTCATTGCACTACTGGTATTTCACTTACTACTTTTGTCAGGACATATTACAAAACTCAATTTTACTCCGTTCTATATCACAAAGCAGCATATGTCACGCTAACTCCACTGAGCAGAGTAAGATTACTACATGAAATCTTACATCATCTTGTGATATATAAACACACAAGATTACTCAGAAAATAACTTGTCACCACTGTAGACACTTCATGGTTGCTGGAAAAAACACTCCATACTGAAGGTCACATGTATATATACACTGATTTAACAGCTCTGTTCACCCTTTGCTAGAACAGTGCTGCTAGCAGAATGACAGGAGTTTAGTAAAGCTTCATACTTTCAAGGAAAGCTTTCTGATCCCTTCTGTTTAAAGGACCCAAGTTCCTTACATTAAAAGGAAACATAACTTTTTAACAACATTATTTTGTGAAAATAAAAGCACTCAACTCTGTTTCACCTTGGACGCTATTAAGACTCCACGTGTCACAAATGTTGCCATATAGCACACCATAGTGATTGCAGCATTAGATTTGACACATTCAGATTGTTAATTCCTTGGTTTGAGTCATGTTGGGGATTTTTTTTTAATACTGATAACCAATTCAAGTAGTTCATGTTTCTGGTTCTTCAGCTGAGATGTTAAAAAGCATAGTCCTCTCAGATTCTTTGTAGACTGAAGTCTGATAACCCATTCACAAGAACAGGACTTAGGAAAGCTGGTTTTGGGTGCATGTCTCTCCTTCATACTCTTGTTCACTGTACTGTATGCATTTCTGCTTGATGCATGTCAATAGTCATTTCAAAGGTAAGAAGGCTTCCTTTCTTTTCTCATGAAAAGTCTCTTAGATTTTGCTGATTTCTAACCTATTGAAATGTAACCTTTAGTATTAGTGTCCTGTGCCTTTGAGGTGGCTCCCAAAAGCCCAGGTCTTTCTGTTGGTTCTGTGTGTTCCCAACTGAGATGGTTAGTTTTGCAGACTCACCTTTTATCTGTTCTGACTTACTGTGTATCTAGAACTAAAGTTCATTTTGGCTATGTGACGCTGGTTGATTTATTGTCTTAAAATGTTTCATAAAACCAGTAAGTTTCTTTTATTTCTGTGGAATGTATTTGATAAGAAGTGACAACATTTTACATTCTTCTTTTGTAAGTAAGTACCCAAAAATTATGTCCTAAGTGATTTGACTTCTAACAGACTTTATTCAGTTTTTCACAAGGTTCTGATCTGGCTTTGTGTTAATTGATTTCTTTAATGGTTCCAGCAATATCTTACGACAGAAGAATGTTATATGCGACCCAGTAGTGTTGTGCTCTTCGTAGTCTACAAATCAATAAATGCACTTAAAAAACTAAACTCTAAAAACATTAATTATAGATATAGGCAAAGGTAACTCCCTCTGTCAAATTCCTCTCCCTATCCTATTTATAAATAAAGAAATTATAAAGCAGCATGCAATTTGTGAAGTCTAGTGACAATGTTTATTTTTATATATAAATTAGACTGTAAGGGTTCAATTTTGGAAATGGAATGGAAAAATTTCAGTGAGCAGAATTCCCCACCGGCTTAATAAAAATGGAGGTCTCTCATAGCGTATTATGTAACAACAACCACAACAAATCCAGAAACATTATTGTGCTCACTGTCATTATCTCCACATGGAATTACTTCTTGATTATAAAATGGCAGCAGAGTCTCTCAGCACTTATACAGTAACCAAGCTGGGACCTAAATTGGTATTCTACCACTTTCATTTAAATTCTAGCAATTATATAAAATAAATAGATAGACACCTTTTGATATTTTTTCAAGCCCTGAACATTGAATTAAAATGTGGAACTTCCTTATTATGTCAAATGCTGTCATGAAGAGTTCACTTGAAAGCAATTCAGGCATTACAGAGAAGGGTACGGCTTAGTCAGCTTATTATTTCTTTCACTTAACTTGAGTTCTAATGTGAAATTGCTTTAATAGCTTTGTTGCTGTTATAAATGTTTTACGAGCTTGCCTTCTGCACAGACATTTTAGTCACCATATTTAATTTAGGAATCTTTCCTTAATTAAATTAGTATTTATAAAAGTTGACAACCTTGTAGGCAAAATTCTGTATTTATTCTCAGGACAGATATAATATAGACATGGAGAACGTATGCTATTGTTAGATAGGCATGGTTGTCTGGATCAAGCTGCATCAATTAAAGTCATCACCACAGATCCTGGAAATGGCAGTACTGTGTCCTGTGCTCTGCATTGTGCAGGTGCTCTCAAACCACGGCCTGGTGAAGTCAAGTGAGACAACCAGCTTTGCACTGAAGGAAAGGAGAAGCATTTACTTGCTTCTTTTACTAGCAAAGGTTTGGGGGCAGTAGCCTGTGCCAAGGGATAGTAACAAGTGACTGTAAATTATTGATACCTGTCCTAGCATGCTTCCTTGCAGTATGAATGACCTGAACTTCCATGTCACTTGTTCAATGATACTTGAGTCTTATTTTAGAATAGAAGAACAACTTCTAGCATTATAAATATGCTCATTTTTTTCTGCAAGTTTGCAGTATGGGTTGTGATGCAGGTTGTCTATACCAGTGTAATTTCTGCCTTATTTTGAATTGCTGAAAATTATGCCAAGCTATGGACAATGGGGGTTTAGGGTCTTTCCGCAGTAGGTAAAGGAATTGGTGCTAACTATGTGATAACTAATGTAAAAAACCCTAATGGTTATATGGTATGTACACAGCCTGTTTGTGCATAGCTGACATAATTTTGTTTGTTTTTAAGGTAGCATTTACAAGTAATTATCATCGTGCTTTTTGAAATGTTAGCTTCTGCACAAGAACTGGTCTACCTGCTTTGTCAATTTTGGTTTTGAATTAAAAGGGCTCTATTAAACCAGCATTTGAATCAGTGCTAGTCTGTATGGATGTTGATGAAATGTGGGTAGACCTGCTATCTAGAAGGTGGACAAAGGGAGAGATACACTCTTCAGCTAGAAGCTGGCACACCTGATGCAGAGCCTCAGGTTGGTAAATGTGCGATGAGGTGCAAAATCAGCCAGAGTAGCTCCAACCATGACTAGCATGGTTTAAGGTGAGCTTTGACCTTGCCCTGAAGAAATGAGGAGGCCTTACACATTCTGGCTTGTTGACTCTGATGCAAGGGGAATAACTTCCAGCCAAGAGATGGCAACGTGCAGCTTTAGGGCAGCGACACTGCCTAAGGCACTGTCCAGGCAGTTACTGCTCCAGACAGCTGCTAATAATCTAGTTTATATTTGTTAGTTTTGTACCATAAAAATGTAGATGTAAACTCAAAGAAGCAGATGCAGACTACACAGGTGTGAGCCAGATTAGATGTAATGCAAGAATGTAATAATATTCACGCATAATACTTCAAAATATCATTCATTAAGCCCATGCAAGTCACAGAGAAATTTGGAGGGAAGAAACGATACTACATTACAAAAATTACTAAGCCCCACTGTCTGAATCAACTCAGGCACTGGAAAGAATAAATGTCATGGAAAGTCAATAAGACTTGGCTCCTGGGTAACCCATGTTATTTTAAATGTCATGCTCTGTGCTAAATAGTGACTCATTTTGTACATGTTACTGAATCTTCTTGGGAAATGATCTGCATTAAACTAATGCCTGTGAAAGGAGCAGTCACTCCCTGGCCATCCATTTCTGATTTTTTGATTCTTTAAATATTGATACACCTGAAAGGGGTCTGAGCGAAAAAATGGCTCATAAACTAAAGGTGACCCGAATGCCTAGTAAAGATCTATGGCAAAGAAATCAAAGGTGTTAAATGCCATATGAATTCTGACACAGGAATGTTACGTACAGAGGCAGACACACTTGCAGCTCTTAGGTGTAGTTCAGGTCTGAAAGAGGGTTTCATATGTACTTACAGTTTTCCAGGAAATATTCCACTGAAGTCATATTTATGCTAAAATAAACATCTTTAATTTATTGAGCTGAATACTATAGTGTTTTCCATTTTTTCCTCTCTCTAGACTCTGCTTAAGTGTCCTCAAAGTAACACATATGGTTTTGATTGTCAAATACTTAGTTGTTATCTTTGAATTCCAGGTTGTTTTCTGGAGGAAAGTCGTTTTTCTGGTTCTGTCAGAAAAAACAACATCAGATTGTATATGTGCTGGTCTCTGCTCTTCCTTCATGTTAGTCTTGTACTCAGTGCAATCAACGTCTCAGTCTAAAACACATACGGAGAGCAGTAGGAGGTATTCTAGTGATTAATAGGAGCTAGACTTCTCAAAGAAAAAGAAAATAATCCTCCAAGATTGGAGTCTGGCATCCAGTTTCCTTTCTAAAATTTTAAGTATCTTTCCTGACTTTTCTGTGAACATGAGAGAGATTTTATAGAACCATCTTTAAGTCTACAATGGGAGTTGAAGGAGCAGAAATATTTTGTCTTGTTTCTGATCTAGCTAGATACATGCTTGATTATAGTGTTCTCCTGTATGACACCATAGAAGAGATCTGGCAGTTAACTTCTGTTTCGAAAGCTGTGTACTTTGGCTGTAAATAGCATTCTGCGTGGAAAATTGGCACAGCAGGTGTCAGCTCAGGATACTCAGAATTCTTCCTCCCTCTGCTACCGAATCAGGCACAGGAAACGCTGTAAGAATTTTGTGGTTTCATGTTCCACTGTGGTGTTTTTCATTCTCGTTACTCCTATTTTACCTCCCATCCAGCCTCCCACAAGTTTCTTAAATGAATGAGGTTCTACAAAAATGCAAGGAGGAGCACTATGCGAACTGCGGGCTTGGTAGCGTCACCTCAGTCCCTGAAGAGATTATGGAGCAAGTCATGTTGGAAGCTACTTCCCAGACATTTGAAGAGCTAAAAGATAATTGAGAACAGCACAGATTTACCCTGACAGATGATGCCTGACCAATTCATCATGTTCTAGAATGAAATGAGTGTTCTGTGGTTGAAGGAATAGCCATGGATGTTTACCTTGACAAGGCTTCGGACATGGTCTCCTAGACCATCTTTGTCTTTGTGAGACATGGATTGGGTAGTGGATGAAAAATTGGACTCTTGACTCAAAGAAGACTGATCAATAATTTGGAATAAAAGGTGCTCACCAAGCCACTTTCCGTCATTTTCCAACAGTCCTGGCTGACTGGGGAGGTCCCAGCAGATTGGAAACCAGTCAATGTGACACCCATCTACAAGAAGGGCTGGAAGGAGGATCCGGGAAACTACAGGCCTGTCAGTTTGACTTTGGTGCTGGGGAAGCTGATGGAGCAGATCATCCTGAGTACCATCACGCAGTACGCACAGGACAACCAGATGATCCGGCCCAGTCAACATGGGTTTATGAAAGGCAGGTCCTGCTTGACTAACCTGATCTCCTACAATGTGGTCACCCACTTAGTGGATGGGGGAAGAGCTGTGGATGTTGTCTATCTGGACTTTAGGAAAGCCTTTGACACCGTTTCCCGCAGCATTCTCCTGGAGAAACTGGCTGCTCATGGCTTGGATGGGCATACACTTTGCTGGGTAAAAACCTGGCTGGAAAGCCAGGCTCAGAGAGTGGTGGTGAATGGAGTTAATTCCACTTGGCGGCCAGTCATGAGTGGTGCCCCCAGGTCTCAGTACTGGGGCCAGTCCTGTTTAACATCTTTATCAATGATCTGCATGAGGGGATCCAGTGCACCCTCAGTAAGTTTGCAGGCAACATCAAGCTGGGTGGAAGTGTTGATCTGCCTGAGGGTAGGGAGGCTCTGCAGAGGGATTTAGACAGACTAGATTGATGGGCCAAGGCAAATTGTATGAGTTTCAATAAGGCCAAATGCCGGGTCTTACACTTTGGCCACAACAACCCCCGCCAACACTACAGGCTTCTTGGGGAGGAGTGGCTGGAAAGCTGCTCAGCAGAGGAGGGGGGGCGGGGAGGGGGGGACTGTGGGGAGGGGGACGGGGGTGGGGTGGGGGTGTTGATTGATAGCTGGCTGAACATGAGCCAGCAGTGTGCCCAGGTGGCCAAGAAGGCCAATGGCATCCTGGCCTGTATCAGGAACAGCGTAGCCAGTAGGACCAGGGAGGTGATTTTACCCCTGTACTCGGCACTGGTGAGGCCGCATGTTGAGTACTGTGTTCAGTTTTGGGCCCCTCACCCCAAGAAGGACATTGAGGTGCTGGAGTGTGTGCAAAGAAGGGCAATGAAACTGGTGAGGGGTCTGGAGCACATGTCCTATGAGGAGCGGCTGAGGGAACTGGGGTTGTTTAGCCTGGAGAAAAGGAGGCTCAGGGGAGACCTTATCGCTGAAAAGAGGTTGCAGAGAGGTGGGAGTTGACCTGTTCTGTCAAGTCACAGGTGATAGAACAAGAGGAAATGGCTTCAAGTTGCACCAAGGGAAGTTTAGATTGGATATTAGGGAGAATTTCTTTACTGAAAGGGTCATCAGCATTGGAACGCGTTACCCAGGGCAGTGGTGGAGTCCCCATCCCTGGAGGTATTTAAGGGTCGTGTAGACATAGTGCTTAGGGACATGGTTTAGTGGTGGGCTTGTCAGTGTTAGCTTAATGATTGGACTAGATGATCTTACAGGTCTTTTCCAGTCTAGGAGATTCTGTGTGTGATTCTGTGTGAAACTGGCAGGCAACTGCAACTGATCTTCTGCAGTGATCCGTACTAGGCCTGATATTGTTGAAAATCTTCATCAGCATGAAGGGGCAATGCGCACCCTTATTAAGTTCATGAATGATACCAAATTGTGTGTGGGAGGAGAGCAGCTGATATGCTAGATTGGAGCAGAGCTTCCATACAGAGGGACCTCAACAAGTGGGAGGAATGGGCTGGTAGAAGCCTCATAATGTTCATAATGCAAACACAGTGTTCTGCCAAGACAGATTAGTACAGACTGGGGGGCAACTGGTTAGAAAGCCACTCTGCAGACAGACCTGGGGGGGGATCTTGGTGGGCAACGAGGTCAGCAGGAGTCAGCAGGAACACCCTCAGAGCAATGAAAGCCAATTTTGTACTGAGCTGCCTTATCAAGAGTGTAGCCAGCAGGTCAAGTGGTTATTGCCCTCTATTAATTACTTACAGGACCCCATGTAAAGAAGTGTGTTCAGTTTTAACCCCTGTGCAAGAGACAGATGAATAAACTGGAGCAAGTCCAGCAGGGAGTAAGTAAGATGGTTAGGGAGCTACAGCATAGGAAAATTAAGGAAAGTTAAGGCAGTGAACGGAAAAGTTGAGAGCGCTGTGCTTGTTTACCCTGGAGAAGTTAAGGCTATGGGATGATCTAACTGCAGTCTTCCACTACCTCGAGAAGGGATAGAGAGAGGGTGGAACCAGAACTGCACAGCAAAAGGGCAAGATGCAATGGATGCAAGTGCTACATAGAAAATGCAAAGGCATTAGGAAAATTTCTTGGATGGTTAGGTAGTTTTATTTCACAGGGAGGGTGCTTAAGTACTGGAACACGTTGCCCAGAGAGGTTGTGGAGTCTCCATCCTTGCAGATACTGTAGCTTGTTAAGTCCCCGAGCAACCAATTTCACTTTGGAACTCACCACGTTTTGAGGAGGAGGTTTGGCTTGTCGATCTTCAGAGGTCTTTTCCAACCTAAACTGTTCTATAATTATCCCATTCTATAATAAGTCTTCACCTCTGGACATGACATAATTCTGAAATGTAGGAGAGGTAATGAGATGGGAAAGAAGTGTGAGGTTTGGAAGTTATTCTGTGGGCTTTCTTAGAAGATTTTTTAGATCTTAGGTTAGTCCTTGAGTCAGCTCTCCTGATTTTCATGGGTGTATCAATCCTTAGAAGTATTGCAGAGCTCTGTTAATGCCTGAATAGCAGCATGGTCCAACGTACGGGACACAAGACTGCCACTGAGCTGGCTTCTGTACTTGACCATCCTGCTGAGTTGAGAACTAATTGAGTCACTAGTGTGTTTTCCCCTCCCATTCCTTCCTTATTTAGACTGTAAACTTTTTGGATCAGAAAGTGAATTTTTACTAGCTGTTCAGCATACAGCATGCTCGGACCTCATATTGGGTAGGTCTGTAAGGGGTTTTTTTTTTGGTAAAACACCATTTGAGGTGAGCAATGCTGTAAAAACACAAAGTGTTACAGCTGGAATTTCCCTCAGACTACGTTTGTCGTGTAACACTGAGAGAAAACAGAAGTCCTCAGTGCTGTACTGTTCCCAGTAAGAGACTTAAAACCACTTGCATTATGAATGGAAATGTTAGCAATGGTGGCTGGAGATGCAGATAGAATTAGAGTAATCTGGGAGGAGAGAAGCTGAAGAATCTTGTTACAGTTAGTGGGGCAAGATGAGGGAGAAGACTCTGTTAAGACTCTGCTTATTCCCGGCTCCCTTCTCTTCCCTCCTCCCAAAATAAAAATAAAGCCACAGGGCTTTATTTGAGGCTGAAATCCATATGTGACTTGGTGGAAGACTTTGTGTTGGTTCTGTAGTGCTAATTTCTGCAGGGTACTGTGAATCCTTGACTTCCAATTAATGTTGATGTAAAGTGCTCACAGGATTTATGAGCTAGAATTAAGAAAAATAACTGACGTGGACTGCTGCTGTAGGCTCTTGAGAGTCTCTTGTAGCCAACTTTGCTGCCACTAGAATTGTTTCTGGCAAAGTACTGCAGCTTCCTTTCTTTCCTTTTCCAGAATGGAAGGAAATGTCTGATCATGGCATGTGCACGTGTTTCCTGCAGCTTCTTACAAAGACAGTTGGGTCTACTGCTGAAATGAAGAGTTCAGAGACCCAGTGAATAGTTTTAGTTGCATTGCAACCTATGAAGCAATAGAAGAGCAACCATAAAGCCCACTCCATAGCCAGGGTCAGATTAACTCACTTTTGGAAGAGTATCTCCAGCTGCCACACAGGTGATTTAGTAGCTCTGTGTTATTACTTTCTGCTAGGCCACGCAACTGTGGGTACAACTGGGACATGATACGGTGCTTCAGCAGTGTTAAATGCCTGAATAGCCTCCCTTGGCTCCCACACACAGTGGCTGCTAAGCTCATTTCTGAACATTGGATAAGACTGTGAACTGTTTGCTGATTTCCTTACCTTTCCCAAACTGAATGCCTACATCTCCGACAGCTCAGGATGGGGCTGAAGCTTTTAAAAATATTTGTTCCTAGCACTTATTTGTCAGAATTCACCCTTTTCTTTTAAAAAAAAAAAAAGGTTTCTTACCTACTGAGACTATAAAGCTGTGATTTAAATTACCCTGGAGATGGTATCTCTAAAATAAATACTAGTATTAGGTTTATATTAACTTGTCCTTTGCTCAGTTTTGCTCCGATAGACCTACTATGAACATATGGCAGGTGACTCAGAAAGCTTTGAATTTTATTTTGTTACTGCCTCTGCTTGTCTCATTATTCCTCGTGAAGTTCCAGGATGTGATCTATGAGTAATTTGTAATTACATGCAACTAGAAAGGTAGTGCTGGTCTTGCAGATAAATCACAGGACTTGATGGCAGGAGGCATAGATTCTTTCAGTTCATTACCTTTGTGGCCTCCAGCAAGTCACTGGATTTTGGTGTCTCACGGTACCTATCTGCTTAAGTGGGCTCAGAAGTACAACAGACTCAACATTTATGCAGATGTGGTGAACTTTTAATGGACTGTTGTGTGGAAGTTAATGATGTGATTTTGTAAGTCTCAACCCAAAATTTAGAGCTCACCCAGGTAGCATGTTTCTGGTGAAAGCATTGCTGGTTTTAGTTCTGTTGTTTGGAAACTGGATTAAAGTGCGTGCAAAGGAGGAAAAGTAGTAACAATGCTTGAAGTCTATGAAGAGATATGGCATAATGCTGCTTCTGGCTTCTGCCTGTTGTAGCAACATTGCTATCTGTAGCAACAATAACTTTTTATGATGGTCAGTATTATAGTGTAGATATACCTCCAGAATCTTAAATCCTTCTGAAATTAATAGGCTATGATGATCTGAGTACCTTGACTAAATATCTAGTTGAGAAGAGGTCTCTTCCAATAGCAAATTTTCTGACAGAAAATTCTTGACCTGTGATGATCCTGGGAAAACTGATCTACAGCTTAATCCTGCACACAAAGTAGATTAATGGATGGCCAGAAGTAACCTGATGTCTTTATCAAAAACAACATTCATATTGATTAAGGATTTTTTTAGTTGGTTCATTCTCTTGTATTCTATGATAACTGCTGTGCACGGTGACACCTGGGAAATAGCTAAGTAAAGAGAGACTATTATAAAGCATAATCTATCATTTTTCCTTTTTTTTGGTTGAAACACATTTGTGATAACATAGGTTATTGTTATGTAGGTTGAAAAAAATATCTGTGCACGTACTTCTGTAAAATTTAGTTGGACTTTTATGAGTAGTGTATTTTTATATGATAAAGACAGGGAGATAAAGCAATAAAGACAGCCAGAAAGATCAGTTGAACTATACTGATCTCAAACTGTATGCTGGAGTCACAGGTCCATTTAATTGCAGTATGGAGAATTCTGATTCCTGAATACATTTTCTTTGGTGTGATGATTTTTAAATAAGCCTTTAAAGTTTCTGTATTTTTAAGGATTTTGCAGTTTTCTTAAAAGTATATAGGGCTAATGGATTGACTTATAGCACAGAAAAGGCTGAGTAAATTTTTTTCCTTAAGCTTATGATTCTCATACCTTTACAGGCTTGTCCTTCTAGTTCATTGAAATTTGTGTTGATGAACGTTGGATTTGAGAACGCATACTAACCTTAGTGTCCTTAACATATTCACACTCCACAAGAATAACTCCTTACTCCTGTTTTTTGCAAGTGGTGTAATTAATTTCAATGGAACTTGTCACAAGACTCAAGATTTCTGATGGGTTTAGAGGCTTTTAGATTGATTCTAAAACAGTGCAATCCACTTAACTTCCTTATGCAGTTTGACATGAATACTGTTCTTCGCTTTGACATAGAATAGCATAGCTGGGTGCTGTTAATCAGCTGCTGTGTCCCGCTCCATGTGTTTGCTTGTGATTCCTATGTCTCCCTTTAATTGTTTGATTAACTAATGGGAGGTGTTATTGGTGTTTGTCAAGTGCTTTGAAATCCACATATGAATGGTGTTGGAAAAGTGAAAAGCTGTTCTTTGGCAATGCTAAGAAAAACAGGAATTGCTTTAAATGTGGTCCATGGAGTTATGCTCAGTCCCTCCCTTATCATTACTCGGCTTTATGAAAAAATAAATAAAACAATGGGGTATGACTGGGCTCATTAAAAACATATTGCATTATTAGGCATCCTGTAAAGAACATATTGTAATATCAATTACTGGCTTCAGCAGTTTCGGGAAATGGGAGCGTCAAAGTACATGAAAGCCAATATGCACCAATGGTATAGTCATTGATTTTCATAGGACTATGGGAGTCAAAAATGGAAATTGATATTGCAGTGATGTCCTGGGTAATTGACCATTTAAGTAATTCAGTAGTAGTCCTGTAGGTAAGGGAAGAGGTGCCCTTCTTTGGTGCCTGTTCCATATTAATGAATTTTATACTTAGTCTTTTATGCTTGTTTCGTTTACGGTACAGCTCTAAGTACCTGATCTTGACTTGAGAGTACTTGGCATCTTGCAGGATCAGGAATTGTGCCTGCCGAAGCTTGCTGCATTTAATGTAATTGTATCATTTTATTCACTGTTACTCACTCCATCTGTCCCAAGGGGAACATAGAGAAAGGAAAAGGGAAAGGAGAGAGTGCCAGTATACTATAATAGCAGAAAGAAGGAATTAATTTTAAACTGCTTTGAAACATGCTTTCTGTATGTGATGTGGTCCTCCCAAGTGGCAAAGAGCTTAACTATTGAGAACTGCAATAAACTTGGGTTTTCTTCCAATGGCATAACATAGTGTATTGATAACACCTACTTACAAGCACTGTCTAGAATGGATTTTCTAACCTAGGGAAATTGTCAAGTGGATAGGACCCAAAAAAACAGAAAGCCTAATTATTATCGTAATTTATACTGAGGGTCATACAGAGGGTTAATAAAAGACTTAATAGATATTTGAGTAAAAGGCAAATCAGCAATTACAGTCCAATAGATTGCTTATGAACATTGCCTTTAACTATCCATTAAACCTTCTGATGATATTGTCAGCTGTAATATGTTAATCTTATAACTATATTGTCTTTATAACATGTTAAAATCATTTAACTTTTATAAAATATTTATAAATGGAACCTTATTATAAGTGTGGCCCGTATTTTGTGTCTTTGATTTTCACTCTCCAGCATGCTGCTTATTTTGCAGATCAATATTGTCTTATTGCTTCCTTGTATTCCCCCATCTGCCTGAATGTAAGAAAAGAGGATTTTCTTTAGACTAGTGTCTCCGTGCTACTGTGGAATTGTACAAATGTGTTTAATTACACACACAAATGTTATGAATGGCTTCTGAAAGATCAGCTCAGGAAGTGCCAGAATGAATGTTATCTGTCCCAAAAGAGGGACATGCAACCCTGATATGAAGGGCTCCCATCTCACAGTATATGAAATTGGGAGTAAAGCCTCTGTGTGGTGTTGTACATGATGCAGTGTTCCTCCTTGTCCTCCTGTGCTGTGACATCCTACCATGTGTCAGGGGCCAGCATGACGGTATGGGTGGAAGGAAGATCCAGGCTCAGTGATGTGTCATTTGGTGGATTCACTGTTAGCCCACTTTGAGGCAGGAGAGTATTTTTGAAGCAGATCTCCCAGTTGTCAACATGCATCATAGAGGAGTTGCAGTTTGCATGAGCTAGATTGCTTTCAGAGGAAACTAAACCAGAAGATCCACTGCAGGTATGTACTAAATATGCCCCAGTCCCTAATAATGAGGATTGCAACCATGAATTGTCCTCAGCACCATGAAGTTTTCCAGCATGCATCGAATGCAACCCCATGCAGTGCTACAGGCTTGGGGCGGAGTGGCTGGAAAGCTGCCCGGCAGAAAAGGACCTGGGGGTGTTGGTGGACAGCCGGTTGAATATGAGCTGGCAGTGTGCCCAGGTGGCCAAGAAGGCCAACGTCATCCTGGCCTCTATCAGGAATAGTGTGGTGAGCCGGACTAGGGAAGTGATCATCCCCCTGTACTCGGCACTGGTGAGGCCTCACCTCGAGTACTGTGTTCAGTTTTGGGCCCCTCACTACAAGAAGGACATTGAGGTGTTGGAGTGTGTCCAGGGAAGGGCAACGAAGCTGGTGAGGGGTCTGGAGGACAAGTCTTGTGAGGAACGACTGAGGGAACTGGGATTGTTTAGCCTGGAGAAGAGGGGACTGAGGGGAGACCTTATCACTCTACAACTACCTGAAAGGAGGTTGTAGAGAGGTGGGGGCTGACCTCTTCTCCCTAGTGACAAGTGATAGGATGAGAGGAAATGGATTCAAGTCATGCCAGGCGAGGTTTAGATTGGATATTAGGAAAAATTTTTTCACTGAAAGGGTTGTCAAACATTGGAACAGGCTGCCAAGGGAGGTGGTGGGTTCGCCATCTCTGGAGGTGTTTAAAAAAAGGGTAGATGTGGTACTTGGGGACATGGTTTAGAAGTGGTTTTGTCAGGTTAGGTTAATGGTTGGACTTGATGATCTTAAATGTCCCTTCCAACCTCAACAATCCTATGATTCTATGATTCTAAGAAAAGGCTCTTGGACACTTGAGAGTTTGTGCAGCACCCACAAAGTGCTTCTAGTGCTATATAAAGACCCATAGGGCAAGTATACCTTGATGTTTGCTGCTGTTCACCACCTTGAAATTTGCTTCTTTTTTTTTTCTGGGACAAGTCCTACCTCAATATTATTTTCTTTCTTTATAAGCACTATCTTGTGTTGCAGTCTGTCTTTGCTGAACCTAGTTCTGAACAGAACCTTGGTGTCTTTTACAGTATCTCTCTTTTTTTCCCATCTTGTTATTATTTCGTCCCACTCCCTGCTGTCTTTCCAGGCGGAAATGCCTTGCTGCTTCAGCCTCCCAGAAGATCCAACAAGGTACATGCTGTGGTCCCCGGAATATAATCATGTTTATTATCTTGTACTGTGAGAAAGCTGAGAAGTTCTCCGGTAGCAGAATTACCCAGTGGCAGAACAAAGAGCTTGCTAACCTCAGGATAGCTTCTAGGTGCAAGGGGGCTGCCAGTCAGGGGAGTACAAGGCGCCGGAAGGTGAAGGTTCTCTTCATAGCAGTAACTACACTTTTGGGGAAACAGAGTGGATGTACCCCTGCTAAGGAGATCTGAACAGCTTTTCAGTCAACCACACCTCTGAGGCTGCCATCCACTTGGATGCTTGTGCCATGGGTCCTGGGATCATCAGGCAGGGGTCCTGGAGGAGAACTCAGCCTTTAATGCCACTCCAAGGGAAGCTGAATCCCACAAATTACTCCCGCAAAAAGCTGTCAACATCGAGGGTTTTTTCTTTTGCCTGCTCTCTGCCATGGCCAGTATCAACAGGCCCCTGTGTCAGATTTAATGTTTTCATTTTAGGTAAGCACAGCAACGCTAAGAATTCCACCTCCTCCCCATGAAAACAAGGACAACTGCAGGCTGGGTTTGTTTCAGAAATCAAGCCAAGGGTTTATCTTGATCTGCTGTTACATTAGAAAACTAGAAAGTTTTCTGTCTCCGTTAATATTTTATCCTTAATTTCAACTTCATTCTAATGAAGGCAAACCATGAGAACAGTACCAACCTTAATGTTAGTACATAAACTATGTGTGTATTTTAGGTGACTAGCCATAATTAAGACTTGGCGTGTTTTCTTCCTCTTTCTTGGCCTGTGTGATAATGAACAAACAATTCTGATGAGCTAGTTATCAAACTTGCTTGTAATGATAAAGTAGAATAAAACCCAGGTAATTTAAAATTATTTTTAAAATTGAAATGAAACATATTTTCTTTTGAAAATACATATTTTAAAAAAATACCTTTAAAACATGAATATATACTAAGCCCTGACTTTAGTAGAAAATACTTTTAGTTATTTTTATGCATTAAAAGTTTATTATATTGATGTCAATATTTTCAATAGCTAAACCACTGCAGTCACTGAGTAAGTGTTTGAAACAATAGGTTACCGAGGCTATAATACAGAATTAGTTTTTCCCTGCAGACACAAAAAAATGCTCCCTTATTTTGGCCTTTTCAAATAATTCAATTCAATAATTACTGAACTCCAAGATGAGAAACTGACCTATGCTGAAAAAGCAAAAAAACCTTGATCTTCTCTCCCAAACTGTTGATAGGATAGGAGGATCATATCATTAAACACTTGGAGACAACAGCTGTAAGAGACAATCAGATTAGTTTGCTAATTTTAGATTAGTAAAGCCTTCTTTATCAATTACAAAATTTTGAAAAGAAAATGTGAGTTGACAAATATTTTTCTTCAGGTATACAGCAGACTGAAGATTTTTACTTACTTATAAAATAGCATCAAATGCTGTGTTATGCATTTGGGGTGAATTAGAATTTTTAATCTTAATTCAGTTTGACAGAAGTTACACAGAAGCAGACATTTAATAAACAAGACAGATGCTATTCACAGGAATCTGGCTCTAAGACCCTGGAGAGTAAAAATAATTGTGTACTACTCAAATAAGGTCTTAAATTAGTTTCTTTTAGTCAGCAAAAAGAAAATAACAATACATGCCACCAATGAAAATTAACTAAGTAAAGAATACAATTGCAAAACCAAAGTAGTGATTATTTAAGCTTTTCTACTTGGGAATTCAAGTTTTGATCAAAATCTGTGACTATCAGCATAGCTACAAATTATCAGTAATTCAATGGCAGCAGCATAACTTTCTCTACTCTCCAGACAGTCTCAGTATTCAAAGATAGAAATTTCTGTGGTAAGATAGGAAATAGAAGACAGATTCTGTTGAAGGAGACTGACAATTATGTTTTCAGTAATTCCTCAGTGGTAAAATGCTCACTAAGCAGTTAAAGCTGAATTGAAATGTTCTTACATATATTGAAATGCTACCTTACTCCACAGGAAATCACATTCATTGCAGCGTCTTGTTCAGTAATGTGGTGGTTAGTCAGTCTAAGACTATGGATGGTCTTTTGCTTTTTTAGTTTCTTCATTCTTACTCCTGGTAACGCTTTCTCTGTATTTTTAACTATAAGTAGATAAAAATAAACTGACCACTATAAGGAAATTGGGCCAACAAAAGCAGTTTACCTTTAGATATTAACTTAATGGAGGAACAACAAGAAACACCCTCAGAAGACCTTTAATTTTGACTGTAAAGGCTGAGCTATATTTTTAATTGTAGCATTTTTAAATTCTGTGCTGTTACTTCAGGTTGTTTCTCAGTGGATTTAAATGGTATGTGATGAATAAAATATTGATTGGTGGTTTTGGATGACAGATGCTTCTAAATCTGAACAAACATAACTAATATGAAATTCAAATTCTGATCAAACAAAAAATTAATATGAATTTCATATTTTCTTGCTTTTAATAAGCACAGATGTCTTGCCAGTGGCTCAGGCTCTGTCAAGCATCGCTGCATCACTTTTTGTGGGCTCAGACATAAAGGTATGGAGTTCTTTCTATGTATATGCCTTGCATGCAGAATCAAACCAGTTGGTATTCAGGCATAACTGATGTTGATTTTCTTGAATGGCAATCGTGGTCCTAATGTAAAAATGCTGAAACTCTTTGCTTTTCCAGTACAGTATGCATTTAGTAATATAGGACTAGAGGGTCCTAGCTCATCAGTGAATCACGTTCCCTGGTCTTGCAGGGCAATTTGATAATACAATTTCTTTAAGAGACTGATGCAGCTTTGTGTCTTTTACTGCTTGACAATGGGTAAAGAAGATAATATTGCTGATATTTATATTATCTTCTGCCACGTTACTGAAGATTAATTCCCTAGCCTAAATGAAGCATCAGTTTAGTCAACAAGGAAGTATATGAACAGAAGGATTGCTATGTAGGTGAAAATATTGTGTGTCTAGTCCAGTATCGTAGGTTTGACAATTACCTCACCAGAGTGAGGTTTAAGAAACTCTTTTCTGAATCATTGCACGGTGACCTTCCTCTGGGGGAGGCATTTTGGTAATGGCTGTCAGTGAGAAATCCACCCAAACATGAGGTTTAATTTTTTTTTTTTACTCCTGCTGTATAACTTGTGTGTTCATCCTGTTTCTAGAAACATTTAAGTTTTACTTTTAATGCGTTATAGTGGTGAGTTTCAGAGGTTAACCTGAAAATTTTTTTAAGTGTTTCTGCCTTTTACCTTCACTACTTCACTGAGTGAAGGTATAACAAACCCTGACTGACTGTGGCTATACCATTGATTATTTCATGTATCTCCATCATACGTCTTCTTGTTGGCATCTTGCTGAAGCACTTAGTTTCCTCCAATATCTTTGAAAATAAGATGCCCAGAACTAAACACACTATTTCAGCTGAAGGCATACTAATGACTAGAATAAAATGGCATGCTAACTTTATTTTTATTCTTTTCTGTATCATTCCATTACAGAAAAAAAGGCTGAGAATCTCAAGAAATCATCTTTCCCCCTCATCCCATAATCCTAACACATTGTTTGCCTCTTTATTTGCAGTTGTGTGTTTATCAGAAGCTTTTGTATTCAATCTGTTTACAGTAGTGCTCCGGTCTCTTTCCTGGAAGGTTCTAATTAATACAGAATTTATCACTGTCTAAGTAATTCAGACAGAATTAATGTATAGTGAAATATGTCTGGATTAAAATCCTCATGTGTTGGATTGCTGAGTAGACTGGTGAAAGCATGGAATGCCTTTCAGTTCTAATGCAGTTTGATATGGTATTGACCAAAAATTTTTGCCAATGTCAATGGAGTTTGTGGAGGTATCATCTTGGCATTTTTTTTGTAATTGGTATGTTTTTAGGAAATCTTCACCAAGAGGCCAAGGCTGGCATAAAGTAGAGCATGTACAGGTGTCTCTGAGAGGTGGGCCGGAGTGAAAAAGCTGACACTGCTGCTCGCTCTGCATTATTAATTCTAAAAAGGCCCTGGGGAAGGGCAGGGAAGGGCAGGGAAGTATTTTTTTTTTTTCAGTTGGGGACTTAAATTATATTTCTGCACAACCCAAAGTGATGTCCTGAGTGTCTTTTGCTCCTTGGGTCAATGAGTTAGCCAACTATATTTAATAACCTAACCAAGCTCAGCCTAAAGATGTGCTGGTGACTGTGACCATGGCCAAAGGATCCAGCAGTAATAATACATTCTGATTAGGAGGCACCTATGCTTGAGGATTGTAGCTTTATTAGCCACAATTAGCATGAATATGCAACAAGCTGAAATATGCCCAAGAGTGCAGGATGAGAAAAATCTGAAGAAAATTACCATTTACATCCCATTGCCTCAAAACACTGAAATTGGACAATAAATATATGTCTGTACAGGAGCAATACAGTGTACAGCCTATTGCCTGGTTGAATCCTGATGTGTATAGATATGGAAATTTCATTTCATGGCAAGAATGTACACAGCGTATTCAAAGAGTGAGACAGACACAACACACTGGGTACATGAATTATCAATATATGAGGAGTTACCTATCATTTTAGGTTGATGTAGATAGTAGATATGTAGTAGATTGATATATCTAGTACATGTACTCTTATATTAGATGCAGGAATAAAATAAAACTATCTTTGCTTAGTTGATGTCTGAAGTCTTCTTAATGGCACAAATTTTATTGAGACAGTCTGTGTGATGGAAAAATAATTTATTCCTTCCAGAAGTTTCAAGTGCAAAGCAATAAAAAATCTGGGGCGTTATTGCCTACTTTCTGTGATTATAAAAGGATCTACACCTATTGCATGAGTCAACCTGTCATGACAAGTCTTACCAGAAATCATCAACTATTACTTACAAGTTCAGCATTCATCTCCAGTATTCCCTCATTATAGTAACAGTCCATGCAAGACTCATCCTAGACATACGGCATTAGAAAGACATTACTCTGTCTCAGTACTGGAGTTGTTCAGAACTCTGCCACTG
Organism: Pluvialis apricaria; assembly: GCA_017639485.1. Classification (NCBI taxonomy): domain Eukaryota; kingdom Metazoa; phylum Chordata; class Aves; order Charadriiformes; family Charadriidae; genus Pluvialis; species Pluvialis apricaria. The sequence goes on from CM030010.1 coordinate 29,667,839, forward strand.
ATCACCATTAGTAATAATGTCTGTCTCATTTGGAGGATCTGAAGAGGACCAGGGCTTTTCTGTGTTTAATGTTGCATAGGACTGGTAGGAAAGTATCTTGCTTCTACAGCCTAAGGTTGAAGTCGCCAAGGGAGAAACGGAGAAGCATATTAATATTCAAAACAAATGACCATTAGATGTGTAGGGTACACACATGCATGTATCAGGGCACACATTTTTGCTAGTTTAAGTAGAGAAACCAACCATTTAGTTTAGTTACTTGTTAACTCATTTCTTCTGGGCATCATGGCAGAAGCGGGTAACGATAAAAAAGGGATGATGCAGGTGCTGCTGCTGTAACCTGGTGGGAGTTTAAATCTCTGTGTCAGATAGACAAATTCTAGAATTGTGAAACACTGATATTGAAAGAGACCTCTGGAGGTTATCAGTGCTATGCCCTTGTCCCAGTCTTCTCTGGGTTTGAATCCACAGAGGGACCTGGCTATATTGACAATCCTTATACAAACTGAGATTCATTCTTTCATTGCTCTTAACATCGTGTACTCTGTTCATCTTAATTATGCGAAGCGTAGGTGCCCGAACTGGTAATTTTTCATGATGCTGAAAGATTCATTTAGCATACCGAATAAGCAAAACGCAGCTCTCTTTCTCTGTTTCTCCTGCTCCTTGCATTGTTTCTGTAGCTGGTGTGATATCAGCCAGCTATTACGGTTTTGTTTGTCTTGATTTTTATGAGCTCATCTTTAGATTGGCTCACTGCACAGCAAATGCTGTAGCCACGGTTTCTAGTGATACCTTTAAAAATTCTAATTCAGTCTTGCTATTGCTCGATATGTCTGCAAACTGTCAAATTGATCGTAGCATTCTCATCACTCAGCAGTCTTCTGCGTAAGGCCAACATGTTGCAGCACTTGAGCAGCTTTCATCTTTTCAAACTACTTGTTTCTGCTTATATACAGTCTGCATGGAACTCAGAATTTATCAGTGCTTTTGTAAGAAGGAAATAAAATCTCAGGAGAAATTTATTTTTATTTCTGTTTATTATATCTTCTGTTGTGATTATAAATTACAGAATCTACTATTCTTTATAATGAGGAACAGGGATTTTAAAACAATGTTCATCTGAAGTTTATAGGAGAAGTTTTTGATGCTTTTTCCATTTTAAATGCATTTTCAGTTTTTCTGTGGGATTTGAGTTATTTATTACATTCCTCTTTTCCTTATCATGGAGTGTGAGGTTCTCAAGGTGTTATGGAGCTGCATTTCCACTTTTTTTTCCTACATGGACCTAGTGTACCTCCAATAAAGCTGCTTTTGATTTCAGTAGGTAACATTGTGATGAGAATTGTCTCTCTGATTTTGAAATTGCTGAAAATAATTTGCTTTTATTCAGAGATTTGGAAGTACAACAGAATGCTATAAATAGACCTAAGAAGAAAGCCCGTACCAGATGCAACCATGCTGTGAAAGAAGGGATATTGCTGGATGACTGGTTTTGTATCATTTGGCTAATATCACATGCTTCTTTGGTCCACTGCTTTCCCCATACCCGCAGTAGCAGATCTACCTTTGTGTAGTGTAGGGAGAGAGAAAGGAGTCAAGTACCACACCCTGACTTTCCTCATAGTCTTATAGTGACAAGAAGCTCCTTGCTTTAGGGTCAGATGCTGAGCTATTAAGAATATTGTGTCCACCATCCCCTCCCCCCCCGCCACCCCCCCCGCTTTTTTTTTTCTGCTGCTATGTCTATTCCATTTTTCTACACAGTGATGGGTTGTTGCAGATGGATGTATCACTTGTGGTTTAAGCTTCCTTTGTCCTCAGAGCAGCATCAAGAAATTTGTTGGAGTCATTTAGTGACAATAAATAATAACAGCCTGTGTCCCAGGGAAATGACACAGCCAGGTCTTGTTTCACCAATAGTAATGTTTAAATCACCTGAATTTGAAAGGGAGTAGAGCTAGCAGAAGCATTACATTCCTGCATATTTTGTGAGGACAGGTTGGCTGGTGAAGAAGGTATAACCTGTTAGTGCTGGAATACCTTTGATTCAAATGTGTTCAGGCATCAGTGGTAACCCATTTTGAGTATTATGTTTTCTTGATGCTAGTAATTCATACAATCATAGAATGGTTTGGGTTGGAAGGGTCCTTAAGGATCATCGAGTTCCAACCCCCCTGCCATGGGCAGGGACACCTTCCATTAGACCAGGCTGCTCAAAGCCCCATCCAGCCTGGCCTTGAACACTTCCAGGGATGGAGCTTCCACAACTTTTCTGGGCAATCTCTTCCAGTGCCTCACCACCCTCAGAGTAAATAATTTCTTCCTAACATCTATTCTAAATCTACCGTCTTCCACTTTGAAGCCATTACCCCTCATCCTATCACTACGTGCCCTTGTAAAAAGTACCTCTCAGGCTTTAATTGTAGAAGTACGTATTTTAAAACAGGGGGACTCACTAAATGGTAGTTTATTTTGATTGTAATTTATCATTGAAATGCTGTGTCTGGGAATAACTGGATTCTCTGTCGCTTTTTCCTTAATTACTTCTTTCTAAACTGGATAGCCTTTTGAATACAGCTTCTAAATATGGCACAAGAAATAATTGGTGAAATTGTAAAGGACCTTAATGGCCTTAAAAACTATTGAAAATTATAATTCTAATTTATTTATTTGTAAACAAGAGTTTCTGTTACAGGAGCTCAAGGCAGAAATCTCAGGTTCTCTAAGAATCCTGTGCTTATCACCTCTTGCACTTTAAGAGCAGGTAGAGCACTTGGATCCTTATGTTTGATCCATTTTTCAAACTCACAGAAATCAGGTACATCATGATGCTTTCAGAATGTAAATATTTAACACAGACTTCTTCCAGGAGATGGAACCATATTGATCCTGTGTTCTTAATTTTTACAACTTTACCATTTGTCTGACTAAAATTTGAAAGCTATCCTTTGTGTTTTTTGGAGTTCTCGTTCCATTTATGCTGAATGATTTGACTAAACTCCAGATCACTCGGACTGTAATTTATGTAACTCAGTTGCTCAACTTTCTGTCTCCTCATTGAAACACTGTGTGGTTTGTTTCATTATTGAAATAGACCACACTCCATAAATTACTGTTCAGTCTTTCGACATGTAAGCTAAGGCTCTAAGTGCAAATGAAGGGAAAAATTCTGAACTTCATACACAGAAGCTGTAATTCAAATGACAAAGCAGGTATTTTTCAGAAAGGAGTAGTCACTAAATAGAGTAAAATGAAAGCTTCCAACACTTTTTCTATGTTGAGATTGTAAGTTAGGATAATAAAAGCTTCAGTAATGAAGTCATATGCAGACCATAAGTAACAGAACGTTCACCACCAATCTAATGAGAGGGAACTTGATTTTAGTAGAATGTGCTTTCTTTCTATGAAATTAATTATACATGTTTTTCATGTTTTAGATCTAGGATTTTTAATAAGTAGCAACTGCACCTTACTTCTATTCAGGCAGGTATTAATTATATGGTAGAGACTATACTTTTTGGTATTATCAGTTGGTGACAAGACTTTGCCCAAATCAATCTGGAACAGACTTCGCACCTTACTATAAAGCAAAGGAGTGGGTAGGGGGCATGTCATGTTTTAGAACAGTAGGCAATATAGAGAAGATTGGTGTGTAGCAAAAACTCTAAAACTGAAGTTGTCACCCTGCATGGGGCTAGAACTGCTTTTTCGGAAGCTAATGGTTTGCAGGTCCTTTTCCCTGGTGAACATTACTGGAAGTTTATCGTCTATCGTCACTATGCACTAGGAAGAATACAATACATTTAACCAAAATTGTTGCTGAAAATGTCCAGTAATTGATAGTAATCTATCCAACAGATACAGACTTTCTTTCTGCAGTTCTGTTTTTGCCATTATGTCTTTAATCCTATTTGTCCAGGACACATACTTCAGTCCACCCTCACAATTTCTGAGACACTGAATCATTTCATTTCCCTAAATCCCTCTGTGACTAGATGATGAATTCTCACAACTCGGTAATCTTGCACCATTTCCGTCACTGAAGTAACATATTCAATAAGAGGGAGACTTTAACTAAGCTTGGTGCTTTTGCACCAAATTTCTTGTGACCCAGATGTTCACGTGGCTGACTTGATTAATGTTTTGCAAAAGTGAATTCTGTTTCATGAAATTAATGGGAATAGGACATAATTCTGGTAGTTGTCTGGCTAGTTTGATAATGTCATCTGAGAGTAGTGGAAAACGACATGTAAATAATTGAATTTCACATGCCTGTGTTGTTACTTTATTGTTGTTGCTCCATATCTGAGTGTAGCCTCATAGAGATAGAAAGGTGTGCTTGCTGGTGCTCTCTCCTTTTATAGTTAAGCTACTTTGCATTAGAAAAGTTAAAATGGTGATACAAACAGAGCAAAGAGATGTAAATAGAGTGCTGTCTCTCAATATCCAGTAACAGATGTTTGGGGAAAAATAAAAGAAACAGGGCAAATACTGAATAATCTTTCCCTGGTGCCATCCAACCTTTTTGTAAATGGCAACTTAGGGACTTTCAGACCTGGATGTTTCATCTGTACCATGATGCTCAAAAGCCTTGATGTGCCATTACCACCCTCTAATGCCTCTTTTACTTCTGGCTTCCACAACATCTCATGTGGAATTTAATTATGTTCAGAAGTGTTTCATTTTGTATGTTTTAGAACTGCTGCATGCTGAATTCGCAAGCTACTTTCTCCCTACTGGTTATTTCATAGAACCATACTGTACTCCTCTTCAGTCATCATTGATCCAAGCTCAAGAGTCTGACTAGCCTCTTTTCATACAGATGCTGCTCATACTTCCAATCATCATTGTTGCACATTTCCTTCTTTGGGTTCCATTACATCCTTTCTGAGATGGGAAGATCAGCACTCCATACAGTATTTAAAGTGTAGGCACACCATATACATGTACAACAGTGAAAACTGTCTTTGCACCTGTTCTCAATTTATTTTCTAAAAATGTGGCCATCCTAGGGGAAGAGAATGTTTGAGTACCTTGTTATGCCATTTACAAGGTCTTTATAGGTCATTTACATTGCAATCAGCTGTGCGGTTCATCCAGGAAGACCTTACCCCTTCGATTTCTTCTAATGCACCCTTTCCTAGTCTTAACGAGTTTCAGAGCTCACAAATGGCCACGTTCTCTTCACTGGATATGACTGGCTCTGGAGCAGATACCTCTTTGGCCAGTACTTCCTTTAGCCCTTTCACTTCTGAGCCTCACAAGGAGCTACTGCTGGCTGCTTGCTTGGTGTAACTGTTGCTCCCCATGGTAAGTATGCAAAGGTGCTTCCCAGCTTCTACATGCCAGGAGTCTTTCCTTCTCTATTGCTTTGTTTGTCTGGTTCCTCCTGCTGCTTTCACATGCATGGAGTGTCATGCTCTTCCTTCACTACCTGCTTCCCTTTCAGGGAATATTTCTATATTTCTATATTACTTTGCTTGTATTATTTTTCCCCTTCTCATCTTTTTTTGAAATCAGTGGTGAAGCATTTAATGTGATGGGAGATTAGAGGTCTGTGGCCCGTTTTGTCAAGCAGTGTACAAACTTGATAGAAAAGTTAATCTTAGTTTGTAAGAGCTTACTGTGGTAAGCTTACTACTTACTTAAAGGTAAGAGGGGGCTATGACAAGGGAAATGGAGTACAGCAGTGAACTGTAAAAACTAGAGGTAGACACAATGGCACTAAAAGTAGACAAAAGGTCCAAGTCTAACCTGGAGACCTATCGTACTGAAATGTGGTATGGAAGGAATAGTCCTTGTGTTTATAGTAGGCAGAATCAAACCTTTGATTCAGATACTGCTACGTACTAAGATAAGAGAGTGTTAAAACTGAGACAATATTTTCTTGTGCCTCAGACCCATGTTCAAGTGAAGACTAAAAATAAAAAGTCTCTGCAGCTACAGCAATAAAAATACTAAATAAACACACTAAATAAAAACACTAAATAAGCTGTAAGGTTAATAACAAGCACTCCATGGTTTTATACACAGGAACTCTTTTATATCCATGACATGATAAAAAGTTATTATTGATGGATGAATAGTCTGCTTAAGAAAAACTACAAAATATTCCACTCCTAACAAACTTTTAACTAAGATATACTTTTCTCCTTATAATGGTTTATAGTGTCTTAATGTAAGGTGTTATCTTAGACCTGTATGTACAACATGTAAGGGATTTTGAGAATAATAAATGAAAGTTGCTATAGAAATAATACAAGAGTACTTAAGAATGACTTTTAAATGGTTTGGTGAAGTAGATACTGGAACAGCGATCTAAATTCTATCAGACAAGGTAATGGAGGGTAAAGAAACTGGCAAGCAGAGTGACTGGAAAACTAAATGATAATATAAGCCTAAAGCACAGAAGAGCTTTGAAAAACTCTATGCAAATGGGCTAGGAAACTGATGTATACATGAAGGACTGTAGCTTGAAAGGAGTAAAAAGAATATCTGGTTGAAAAGGGGTCAAGGAAGAGCTGAGCCAAAGGTGTTACTGAGTGCTTTTGCTCTGGATGCATGGCATCCATGCAGCTGAGGGCTAAATTCCCATTTGTGGTGTTTTGATTCAAAATAAGACCTATACGCATACAAAATATGGCTGGTAATGGTTATCTGGTGAACCTCTTGGCTCCAAATGAGGATCAGCTGTACCTCATCCATTCTTACAAAGCCTTGTTCTACTGGTCCTTAAAATCCTGCATGGGGATTGGCAGTCACCAGAGGCATTCTCTTCCAAGTGCTGGCAATTCACCTTAGGGAACTTTTCCCGATACCTCACCTGATACCATACTTTTAGCCACATCCTCAGCTGACAAGAATGAGATCTTGCTGCTGTATTACCTTGAATCTCAAGCTTCGCTCCTCTGCTCCTACGGTCATCCCTAATGTGTGTATGATACCCTTGGGCTCTAGTCTGGAGTGACCCGCTCACCTCTGTAGACAGGGAAGTTCAGGTCATTGACAAAATGGTACAGGTGCCATATTTCTGTCTAAGGGATTTTACACAGAGATATTTACACATTGGCCTGATAGTTGCTAATAGCTACTATTTCAGCTGATACGCGGGATATCTAGCAGCCAATCACAAATGTACGAATCCTCCATATTAAGCCTGGAGGAAAATCCTGGCTTGAAAAGGAAAATGCATCTTAGAGAAATCCATGGGAATACAACCTGGGGGGGAAACATTCATAGCTGGTGAATTCTAGTTTGAATGTGTTTAGTCTGATGTGTTCTGACAACAGAGTGCTTACTGATTGTTATTTGAGAAATACATAATAAAAATAGGAGAGAGGCAATTTCAGTTCTCATGTGGAACAATCACTGAGAAATTTGTTCCCAGTGCTTTTCTAGAGCTAGGCAAGTGTTCAAAGGTTTCTTTAGCAATAATAAGTGCTCTGAAAAGAAAGCTTAGCACCACAATCCAGCCACATGACAAAGTTTCTTGAGTGAATCGGTAGATGATGCGCATATCACGGGAATCCTGTGGGGGTTTTACAGATTTGGTGTGTACTGATGATCTGGCTGCTGTTGAATATGGTAAAACAGCAGATGCTATGATGAAATTTTGATTGAGGAGAAGACTGTTTTTAAGTATCTCAGCCAATGTGGTTCCTTGAGGATTTGGAAGGAAAGATGTTCAGACAACATGGCACATGAATGACGTGTACTGGTCAGTGCTACAGCTGTACTTGGTCTATAATGAAGCCTAAGCTTCTCAACACATGTGGTGTTTGGAACAATTAACTCTGTTGACTTTAGAAGGCATAAGAATTTGATGTAATTTGCTCTATTTTTAGCCAGTTGGATAGTGCCACACATTTAGTTTTGATTAAGTTAGTCAATGCACAGGGCTAGTAAATGTTAAACATTAATATTAATCATACAGCAGTGCCACTTACAGGCTCTCAGCATTCTGATCTTTAGCCAGAAGTGCAGGTGTGCAAATGAGAAATGTTTTGGCTTTAAAAGCCAAACCTTTCTGCCTCTTACACCTGCACATGTTTGGAAAATCAATACAGCCAACAAACCTCTTCTAAAATATTATTGTTCAAGGATTCCCTACCCAAACACTTAGGAGACATGCACACATGTATAGAAGAAGCAGATGCTATTCCGAGAAGTGTAAAGCATGCTTATTGCATGGAAGTTGATGTGGTCTACTCATGCTCATCAGAACGGCAGCTTGTATGAGGTGTTTAATTACCTGCAGAGTCTGTCCCTGGCTCAGTAGACTGTTATATGATTATCTAAAAAGCCTCATCTTGCTCCCTCTGAAGTCAATGACAGTGTTCTCACCTTGTTGTCATTAGTGGGTCATCTCTTGGCAATATTTCATTAGATTGTAGTTCACATACAAGTTCACAGCTTCCAATTAAAATCTTTGCAAATATCGCCTTTCTTGATTGTTTGTTTGTTTGTTTTAAGGGACACACTTAAATATTTCCACCTGCCTTCTACATTTTTTGTTATCTTTTTGTAGGTTGATACAGGGTTTTTTTAACACTCAAAATTACAGGGTCAAAATAACTACAGGAGTAAGTGGTATGTTACTCTACTGATTTCAGTGAAATTATAAATGCATGGTTTACAATCTGCATGGCAAAATATGGCAAATGCAAAATCTGGTATTAATAATCTCAGGTTTTGTAAGAAAACCTACTTTGAACACTGCTTGTTGCACTGTATTTTTGAAGATGTTAGTTCAGAATGAAATAGGAATTTAGTAAAGTTTATTTGTGAAAAGAATCACATGGGATAATATTCCCTGAAAGTTGCACAGACCCTTATGAAAGCTCTGCTGCTGAAAAGCAAGGTCCTCTTGTAGTACAGGATACACAGATGCCTAATATCCATCTTCTGGAGGTCAAGGAGGAGATAAGAAGATCAAAAGTAGTACAGAACATTCATAATCAATAAACCTTTTATGAAGATAAGTTGGATCCTGAATTGCCCCTCCAGGGAGCTCCCTAAGGAAAAAGCATGTGTGGGTGTGAATCTCTTCCTGGTGTCCAGTGAGACAAGTGATTCAGGAAGGAGTTAGTGCAGTTACTGGTAGAGTGTCAGCTGTGTCAGTTAGCATAAGCACAGCAACCTTGGTAACATAGCTGGGGAAGGCACGACTGAACTTGTTTAGAGCTAGTTTGATTATCTCCTAACAGCAGACGTGAATCTGGCTTAATGTGTGAAACTTGAGGAAACCACAGTTACAAGATGATGATGGGGAACTCTGGCAGAACTATTTAAAGTGAATACACATCACAAAGGGGAAGAATTAAACTTTTCAGAGAGATTGAAAGGATATCTAACTATCTGGAAATAATGGAACTGAGTCAAAGCAAAACTGTTAGGAAAAGTATCTTATTTGCCTTGTGGCTCTAATGGAGTCACATTTTCTTATACTTGAGCTTATTTAAGGCATACATCCACCTAAAAAGATCACCATAGGCTTGGTTTGCATGCTAGTAAGTCTATCTAAGGTTCAGAAACAACATTTATAGTAGGAGAAGAAATAAGTGAATGGCAGTAACTGTTAAGACATGATTAAATTTGATGTATGTGTCAGAGGTGATTAACTTCTGAATGGCTAAAGGCTACTTTTATTCCCTGGTAGGTGTTTGTTGACCAGAACTAGCAGCTGTATTTCTGTGGCGTTGCACGGCCTGTCCTAGATTAGGATCCTCTGTATCACCCACACACAGAAATGCCCTTTAATTTGGCTGATCTGTTGACCTGATGGCATTCCTGGAATCCAGGTGTCTCTAAGGTTTCAGCCCTGCAAGACCGACAAACCTCAGATTACTAAATAGCCACTCCTTTTAACTGTGCTGCAAATGGGTTTCCAACCTAGGTTAGGGGTCACAGCATGAATACGACTGGAAATAAAAAGTCCAGATGACAAATACGATAGCTTACATTGGGGCATCATTAGTATGGGAAATACTACTATGAAGTCAATCCTTCTCCTTTGAAATGCTAATGCTTAGTGAGTGCAATGGGCATGGATTTGGGATTTTGTCCATATTTAACTTATTAAAAATGCACAAAAATGTTTCAAGGGTTGCAAAGGAAGATTCCTAGTGAAATCAGGGGATCCACTTGCATTACTGAAGTTAAATGTGTGCTCAAGGTCTCTGCTGATTTGTGAGCCTTGGCAAAGGGCCTTCCTTTATTGCTCTTTTTTGTCATTGCAAAGTCAGTAATGTATTCAACATATTTTCCATAATTTATAACCCAACACTGACAAGCACTGTATCAAATGCTGCTGTAGTGACTGATAGAAGTAATGAAGTTCAGGGGCCATGTGCAATACATAGAATTAGACGGTTTTTAGAGATGGAGGGAGACTCAGCCAATATGAAAAAAGATCAAGTATGCACCCTCTTCACAGTAATACTCATATCCGTAGGAATAACTACTAATACAGCTAAGGTGGAAAACCTAGAAAATGAAAGTGCTTCAAAAATAAAGTGGTAGAAATACACTGAGGATGAGAAAAACTATACATCAAGCCAGCTACAACTGAATATCTTCACTAATATTTTTTTCTGCTGACACTGGAGACCCCATGAGAAGTTTTTTGTTTTTTTTTTTGTTTGTTTTCTTCCTAAAACAGAAGATTTGTGTCCTGTGATGCAGTTCTGTGCAGGCTAAAACTACAAGAGCACTGCTGCAAAATTGCAGGAACAATGATTTATTCCTGGGTTGAAAGCTGAACAAGGGAAAACACATAAACATTGCACTATGGGCACAAAGGGTGATTATTTTTGCCACATGAAACAGTTTTAAAATTCATGGGAAAAAGTAATTTTTAGCAGTATGGTGTAGGAGGTTTAGGTCTTATAAAAATAGCTATGGATGGCGTGTTTGTTTTTCGGACTGCTATTTTTGCTCTACCATTCAGGTATTTTTAATGGCTTTTCTTGAATAAGACTTAGAGTAGTTAGGTTTATTGATGGATGAATTTATATGATTACAGCAGACTAAAATTGCAGAATCTTTAAAATTGCAGAAACAAATCTGCAGCCTGACTGTATTTTTCTTGAGCAAGTTGTCTTGGGAGAAAAGATCTGATCATTCTATTTGATTGATTTTTTTTTCCCCCAGTTGTATTTATTTTAAGTATTTTGGTGGATAAATGTACTATTTTTCTGGGTGCTATACTCTGAATCATGTATGAAATTAGAGTGAAGTATGGGAATTTAGCAGTAGCTTTGTCACGGAAATATATATAAAAGTCATTCTCTGTTGTTTTGTCAATTTTTACAGTTTAGGTGATGCAAATTCAGATTTCTTAGGGCTCTTTCATAAGCCCTAAGCAGATTTGTTTTGTTAGGTGTTTCCAATGTCCATCTTTCCCAGATTTCTGGTTCCAACTTCTTTAGATCAGGGATACAGAATTACCAACTAAAGATGGAAAAAAAAAAAAATCCTAATGTCCTGGTTTAAGGTCCTTTTTTCTTAAAAATTATTTCCCAAGTGTCATTTCAAAACCAGAAGAAATCAGCTCAGGGCCTGTAATGTAATAACCACTAAAAGCTTTTGCAAGTTTGGTCAGGCAGGAGAAGATGGTGAGAAAATCATGCTAGACCTTTCTGCCATGGCACTGCAAAAGAAAAACTAAAATGTTGAAAAATCATGAGAATGTCTTAAAGAATGTGACATTAAAATGAAATTCTTGACTCCACTTCCTTTGTATTCCAATATCCTGAGTCTAGAGGATTAATTTATGCTGTGGTTTTGGTCCATCTTTGAAAACATGAGGGCTATCACACTTCCTAAATGCCAACACTGAGGATTTTTATTCAGTCTTCTGATTCCAACAGCTGGAGCTCTAAGAAAAATATTGTGAATCTGTAAGCTGCTGTACAAGCTTTATATATTGTTTCCTATGGATACATATTTGCTCTTATTTACCTCTCAGACAGTACTTATTCCCAGTTTCCAAGTGAATGATATAGCAGGCATATGGAAAAACACAAGTTTCCCAGACTTCCTTGCTTTTTGATAATCCCAAAGAAAATTGAAACAGCCACTCATGCCAGATTTCTAAAGGCAAATTCATTTTCTAAAGCATTTGGGCTCTTAGCTCCCATTGATCTTCATAGAAGTTAGGAGCCAAGAGCATTGAAAATGCCTACCTGCATCTTTACAGATTTAGTCTCTTTCAAGATTCTGGATCAAAGGGAGCTTCAGGGTAGGCTGCAATTGTTTGGGATTGGAGAAAAAAATATTGTATGGGAAAGAAAAAAAGATAGAGATATGCTTTTCTTTTGGATATTTTTTCATCCTGTGTGTTTATAAGAGGTACTGATAATGAAATTTATAGAGGGCTATTCAAAACAGTTTGATATTTATGCATCAGTCTTGTTTTTTTCAAGTTAGTTAGGTCATCCTATATTCATAGGACAATACTAAAAGGTACCTTTTTTTGGGGGGAAAAGTAGTATATTGTCTTGATACAAGTAACCTGGCTTGGTGCATAAAACAAGACTTTAAGATTTTACAAAATATGGGGGGGGGGGGGGGTGTTGATGTTTTACCAGCTCAAATGTAGAGCAAGAATGATTTAAAAGAAATTAATGTTTAAATGTAGAAATAGAATTGATAAGGGGAGCCTTGGAAACTGAAGCCCTTTGTATGTCTCCAGCTTGTGATTCCAATGCCCTCCAGCCTTTTGCTTACACAAAACATCTGCCTTTAGCTGTTCCACTTTTCAGGAACAATAGTTTGTAGGAGAGGAATTGGTGCCGGTTGTGTTTTATGTTTCCATTATTTTAATTTTCACTGTTACCCATACAGCTTTTTTTGAAAATGGTCTTCTCCAAAATGTGTGATAGTCAGGTTCCCTGGCATCAGGCAGGGATGACATTTTTCACAGTGATACGTTACTTTCAGTAACTTGCTTTTTTGGGGGAAAGGGGAGGAAGACTTCTCTTTATCCATTCATCTATACCATTCAAATCTATATTGCAAACAAACAAGGGGAAAAAAAAAGACTGAAAAAGAATAAGCCAGCTCAGAAAAAAGTACTATCTAAACAAAATTAATGTACTATTCTGTTAATTATTTAAAGCATCTGCTCCTGAAGGTTGTTACTTTAAGTAAATCTATTTCACATATTGAAAATAGTGTGGTCTTCTATGATGTTTTAGTTGAATATGTCTTCTATACAAAACTCTCTCATTTTTGTTGGTTTGGCTTTGAACCAGCCACTGCTGTGTCTGCAGACCTCAGCCATGAGACAAAATTTAGCAAACTACCTGGAAAACTTACAGCAAAATCCTTCCCCACCCCTTCAAATAGGCATGCAAGACCACACAGTACCCAGTCCCACGCCAACTTAAGCTTGTATGCTTGCAATAGAAAGGATTTGCTCTGTTGGTCAAAACCTAGTAATGATAAATTGAACCTACACATCTGCGTTCCTCCCTAAGCTTTTTCCATGAAGAGTTTGAGAGGATCGAGGTAGCTGTAAACATGCCATACTGACTTGCCACTAAAAGCTTACCAGATGGGAAGATCTCCTATTAGAAAGATGGTGCCTTCAGGGGTCCTTTGCAAAAGAGCAAAGGACTGATTTAGAATGGATTGGGTTTAGTTGAGTTAAATATTTATTTAATTTTCTGATACTGGTTTCTCAGAAATGCAACCATATTAGCAAACTGATTAATAAAATGACACTGGCAAAAATACCGGTAAGACTAGATTAGAATGGAAGTGGTTGGTAAGACATTAACAGTATTTTTAAAATAAAAGGAACTTTATGAAGCTGAATGTAAACCTGAGAATTACATCCTTCACACCACATTCTACTTACCCAAATACCCAAATCTTGCCCAGCTTTCTGTATTTTCTCAAATTAGATTCATGAAATTTTAGGACAGAAAAAGCATGAGTGCAAAGCTATTCTGTGAAAAACAAACTCCCACAGTCTAGCCAACCACATAAAAGGAAAAGCTCCTCTTGTTCTGTTGTGAGCTCTTAAGGTGTAGACAATTAATCCAACTCTCTCATGTTTTCAGAACTCTTATTAATTGTTGGTGAGAAATTATGAAGGCTGAAGACAGATAATCTTGTAATAACCACCACAACATTATGCTTCACCATATGCTTTCTGTTTCAGACTAAGCCACTGTTTCAGGCTCTATGGCATAACAGATTTATCCAGGTTACTTGTATTTTTGTTTTTTCTGATTGATAGAAGATAAAACTTTAGGGGCTCAAGGCAGCTTGTATTCCTTGTCAGCCTGTTTTATAAGTGACAGTAGTTTTACAACTTTTCTCTCTTTCATTTTATGAGCTAGAACTAGAGAAAATTACAGTGTATATTTACCTACTTACTAGTAGAAATCCTGCAAGGTGCTGAAATGTTCAGTTACTTTCATTGAATTAGATGAGAGCTGAAGATGCTCAAAGGTTGAGGTTTCTAGACAACCTCAGTGACTTCTTGTTTATGGACTACTGGCCTATATAAAGGTGGGTGGTTCTGTCAGTTTTCTCTGCGTACGTGCTGTTTGCTAACTCGATACTGATAAAATTAGAAGATATTTAGCTTTCCCTCAAATTATTTACAGCTCTTCCAAGTTTTTTCTCATACATGTATGTGAGTTAGTATACTCATACCTAAACACAGCTCTCCGTAGTAATCAGAGATAATACACTATACTGAAATTCACTCTCTTTTATGTTGTTCGAATTTGAATAGGATAATTGAACGTGTACTTTGTAGCTTAGTCAGTCTTTCCCAGAACAAAGGCAGCTACTCACTTTTTTTGACTTCAGAACTGCCCACAGAAGTTGAGTTTTGTTTTCCTAGTGACAAGTATTGCTTCCTATTAATTAGGCTTTCTTCTGTGGGCATCTGGGCTAGCTGCTGACAGCAATGTATCAGTGAATTAATGTGAACAAAACAATCTGACATCTGCTTGATTTTTTTATTCTCCCAAATGGAACAACTATGGAGAAAAGTGTTAAGACATCTAGATTTGATGACTATAGAAAGATTATTTTTTTTTTTGTAATTGTAGTAGTGCAAATAGAAATTATATTGGATCCCAAGAGGCCTAGCTAAATAAAAACTCGGCTGTTTGGCATAAGGGAAATCAGGGTATGGCATCATGTATAATAATTTGCATTTAACACAGAAGAAAGCATTTGTTTTTTCGTTAATTGGGTAACAAGGCAATAAAGCTTTGCCATTTATTAATTTGTTAGCTTAGAATGTGGTCAGAGTGAGTAATAAGGCTATTTTGGAGTCAGGCATTTTGATAAGACATGTGTGAGATGAAGTTGTTTTCATGCATGAGCATTTTGTCTAAAACCCTGCAGGTCACTACGCTCTTAATGATGTTGTTAACATAAACACAATGTAAATGGAAATTGTTTTGTATATAATGAATAGAATCAGGTATCTTAAATGCATCTTGATACACTAATTTGAATCAACTTTAAAAGAGGTACACAATCTATAAAGAGCATGCTTAAGTAGGTAATTCTTTTGTGATTTTCTACCATGTTTTGCATCTGCGGTCATCTTGTGTTACCAACCTAAAAAGGCTGAGAGTATGAAACATGTAACAAATGGTTACCAGTATTTTTATTTGCAAGAATACTTCTTACGTCCAGTAGCAAAAGGAGTATTAGCATTGCGTCTTGGTTTCTGCTCAAGCAGAATGTGCAGCTTTCTGTAATACTTTCAGTGTTTGATCAGAAATGAACCTGGTAAAAATAAAGTGGGTTAATTGAAGCCTTTTTAATCTTAATCTAATCTGACAGTCAATAAAAATGTGAGCAGACTTTATTAGTATAGCACTAATAATTCTGCCATTAACAGGAAGAAACTTGCCTTGGATTTACAACGCACTAATTCTTTTTCAAGCTTTTTCTATTTCTATTTTGGGACTAGAGGAGCTCAGAGGTGTCTGATACTAGGTTATTTGTCTTTTTGTCTGCCCTGTGTGTATTTGGTGAGCCAGAGTTTATAGGAGACATAAAAGGTGACGGAAATTTAGGGAAGCCTCTTTGTTTTAGGAATCCTTAAACTCAGTCTAAACTAGCTTTTTGGCAACCCTTAAGAAGTGCCAGTTAAACAAGCTTTGAAACTGGGAAAGCCCTTCGCTCCTCAGAGTTGGTCTCTTAACATTGCTTAGCTTGCTTGGGCTTTCTAGACAAAATTATACTTACTGGACTGTAAATTACCTTCCTTCCTTTATTAACAGACTTGATGTTAACAAACCTAGAAAAATCAGTAGCAATTCTGTTTTGTTCTGTTTGCATTTCAGCTGGAATAGTCACAACAGAATAAGAAGTAATAAAATATTCTGGTCATGCTTTGGACTAGAAGTATGTTATTTTGATTGTCCTTTGCATAAACAAACATTTCTATGAAGCTGGATCAACCTTTGTTTTCTCTTTTTGTACAGTACCTACCTAGCACAATTGGACCCTGATCTGTGATGTGGTCCCCTGACTTTGGACAAAACAAATACATGGTGATTTAGCTACAGGACTTTGAATGACGTTAATGGCACTTATATAATGAAACTTCCTTTCCCGTTTGCAAATCTCAGCCTTCTCATCCAATCTGCTGGATACTCATATTTTGAAACTATACTGTCATTAAGCATACTCAGCAGTGATATAATGCAATACAGGTATTGTTGCTACCATATCCCTTGTCTAGAGTTACAATGTTTTATTGTTGTGAATTACTGGTATATTAACTATGCATTATTTATTAGATTGCAAGATTCGGTAAGTGTGTATTAATCTGGGTGATGTAAAAAGAGCTCCAACAGCCATTGAAGAAGTGGCCAGGTAAAAGCCTTTCACTTAATGGCAGAAGTTCTCTTCATCTATCCTGAGAATGTCTATTGCAGAGACAAGACAGAGTGCAAATATTTTCATAGCATTTCCCACACATCTGTCTTGTTTACGATAATCTCTGTAATGGAGGAAAACAGAGAAGTTACCTTTGTTTCCATTTAATCCTTGACCTTTTAGGAGCCTGATACTAAGGGATTCAGGCGCAGTGGTAGGTTGAGTGATTCATCCCCGTGTACTCAAATCCCACAATGCATACAGAGAAATAAGAATTGCATCAATTTCTCTCTGCTTTAGCATCCTTCAGGTGAGATTTTCAATTGACTTGCATAAGAAGTAAAGTCCTGTGGAATTATTCTTTGTCAGTGACTAATCAGTTGGGCTGTATGTCTGTCCATCCACCTTGGTCAACATCTTCTGAACCTATAAGATGATTTCAACTAAACTGGCAAACAGGGGGAGGTCACAAAAATAAGTGAAAAGTTTTGTGATTGGGCAGACAAGGAGGACTTTATTAGTGGATTTGTTAAGTTCCTGTGAAGATACATGGGAAAGAATTCTGACAGTGGGAAAAGATTCAAGCAGACCTTGCGGGTGACCATAAGATGCAAGGCTGGAGGAAACAAGGCTTCATTTATTCTAGAACTACTGCTTGGTTTTCTTTTTACTTTTGTAGGGACATTTTGTGGGAAATGTCAGTTACTGACAGATACAAAGAGCTTGACTCTTAGGAATGTGGATGTTATCATCTCTTATCTGCTGCTCGCTGGGAGCCCTACCTGTCGAACACAGAGGTGAATGCAAAATGGATAAGCATGACAAAGTCCAACTGTATTCATTCAGATGAAGTATTAGGTTTTGTATGCCGGTTTTAACATGTAGAGACTCAGGCCCTTCCATCTATTCTGAGTATTTTTAAGTTATTCTACAAATGTTGAGAAATCATCACAATTTCACAGGAGATAGGCCATGATGTCAGAATCAAAATTACTGAATTCCTAACAATGGACAAATGACCCCTTCATGCTGGTTGACAGGATTGTGGTCGGTCAGTGTTTTCTTAACAATTCTTAACAATTAAGCATTGCATTTTATCCCTTGTTCCTTTTTGTGCAGAGGTGCAAAAGAAGGAAACACACTCAACATGTAAGTGTTACCCCCAGCAGGAATGACTTTCCACTCGTGTGTTTTCTGCGAGCAGTTGAATCACTGCCTAATTTCTGTACCCCTAAAGAACATGTCCAAACAGCAATGATTCAAACAAGTGTTTGACCACCAGCTGTCACTGAGACCAGTTTGCAAGAGTTAAGGGGGTTTTATCTGGAAAACTAACTCTCTGCCCACTTAAAACCAGCTGTTTTTCCCCTTACAAGGGTAGTGTTTCAGAGGGATAAGACACTGTGAGGAAACTAACTGCGTGCAAAGATCATTTTCATCTCGCGCTTGTGTATAACTTCTCTTTAGCTCCCTATAGCTTCTCCTAGGCCTTCTGAGCTTTCAGTATTGTCTCCAGAAATCAAGATTTGAAACAGAATTGAGTTGCTTTTTACACAAGATGTAAAGTGCTCCAGAAATTAATTTAATATACAGCCCCTTCAAGAGTCCCAGGGGCAGCTTCTGGTGAGCTGGGCCAGGCGGTGCTGCCTGCCTGAGTTCCTGCCGGCTGCCCGGGCTCCTACTGGCAGGGTGTTCGGGGCAGAATATCCAAACCCGGCAACTGGAGATTCCCAGAGGAGGGGCGATTTCTTCTGTTAATTTAGACACCGTGCTGGAGGAACGAGGGGGAACGCTGCGCAGAGGCTGTTTTGAGGCTGCGCTTGGCACTCTGAAAGAGGAGTTTATTGGGAGCTGTGGAAAAAGCACATGGGATTATTTTATTTAATTATTTTTATTTTTAATCTTTATTCCTTTTGAAAGGTGAGAGTCATCCTGAATTTGAAGCTGCCTTATAGTTTGAGCCACTACAGTAGTAACAGGTTACTAGCACTGAAGGTGTACAGCTAATACGTAATCATATAGCTTGCTGAAAGTCGTTTTTACATGAATTTGGGATGACCAGGTTATTTTAGGTCATTATGGTAGTCATCCCAGGCCTGTAAACAGTTTAGTTAAACCAGTGGATACTATTTTTTTCTATTAATCTTCCTGGAAAAGCCTTTGTAATCCTAATTTTCTAGGCCATTAGGGTAAAGGCAGATTACAACTAAAGCTGGTTTACTAACTTTACTCACCTTGGGTTTGCCGAGCCCAGATCTCTTCTAGTAGGTGTCATTTAATGTGTCTGCCTGTAGCTGCAGTCATTACCTCCCCCGGTGGTCTTTCAAGCGTGTTTTCTGACATTTAGGCCTGAACAACCTTATCCTACTGTGAAGTCCAGCTTCAGAGTTGGCCCTGGACTGCGCAGCAGGTTGGACCAGGAATCCTCCGGAGGTCCCTGCCAACCTCAGTTACCCCGTGATTTTAACCTGCTCCTTCTCACGGCATCAAACCGCTTCGCAAGCACCAGTTTATTGACAGTTACGCAGGAAGCTGCAGGGGAGCAGGAAGAGCATCTGACCTATGATGGCTAAATCTTCTCCCACCCCTTCACCTGTCTGTTTTGAGTTACGGCACACTGCACAGAGCCCGTCATCGCCCCTCCTGGCCGTGACCGCACTGCCCCGAGCATTTCGTGGTGCTGCCATGGATCAGTCAGAAGTTACGAGTCACCAGTCCCCACAGTGGGCAGTACTGGATAAGCGATCGGCTCTGGACAATGGAGGTGACAGCCTGGTGCCTCCGAGGAGCTGAGGGGCTGGAGGAAGGAAGGGCTCCCATTCTCCATGGAAGCACTTCTCGTCTTAATCACAAGAATCGCATTTTTGCACCTGCTTCATTCACTCCTCGGCTTCCAGCTGCTGACAAACAGACAGACCCCTTCTGACTTTTCCCCTGCAGCCTCCCGGGGCTCACGGCCAAACCAGGGCCGTCCCCTGTGCCGGCAGAGGCAGGGCTGGCGTGCTCGCCCCCGGGCGACCCCGGGCCCCGAGGGGCTGCGGGAGTTTTTCCTCGGAGCGCTCTCGAAATGCCTCTGCCGGGAGCTCAGCGGGAAACTTCACACGCAGCGGGCTCTGCCCACGCCGGCTCCTTCCCGCCCCGCCGCCAGAGACCCGTCCCCGCCGCTGCCCACCCGGGGCGCGGGCGGCTGTGCCCGTCCACCCCGCGTCCGTCCGTCCGTCCGTCCATCTGTGCCGAGCCCTCCCTCCACTCCCCCGCCGCCGCCGCCGCCCGGCGTTTCGGCGCGGGCCAGCAGATGGCGGCGCCGCCCCGGCTGGGCGCGGAGCCCCGCGCACGCCGCTGCCGTGCGAGCCCCGCTCCGGTTACAACCCTCCCCCGCCCCCGCCCTCCGCGGCGGTGTCTCCCTCCCCGCCACCTCCCCGCCTGTCACTACCACGCCGGAGAGCCACCATGGCGCACGGCGGGCCACGCGTGTCCGCCGCCGCCGCTCCGCGCGGGGCCGCCCGCCTGCCGCTGCTCCTGCTGCTGCTGCTGCTGCCGCCGCTGCTGCTGGGCGCCGCCGCCGCCGCGCTGGGCTGCGCGGAGCCCTGCGGCCGCCCGCGCCCCGGAGCCCTGACCCGCGGGGCGCGCAGCCCCCCCGGAGCCGCGGCGCGGCGGCGGCGGGGAGGCGGCGGGGGGCAGCCGCTCCAGGAGAGCATCTTCGGCGGCGGGCCGGGAGCAGGTCTCCCTCATCAGCACCTCCTTCGTGCTCAAAGGGGACGCGTCTCACAACCAGGCGATGGTGCACTGGACGGGCGAGAACAGCAGCGTGAGTGCGAGGGGTAGCGCGGGCGGGATGGGGGGGGTCCTTGCCCTTACCCCTGCCCTTATCATTGCTTTTCTCCCCCAGCTTGCGGGGCGCAGCCTGCCGCTGCCGCCTGCGCTCCGCCGGGCTCGGTGCGGCCGGAGCGCGCTGCTCCCCGCCACCCCCTGCCCAGCCGGGGGCGCGGGGGTCCCCGCGGGCCGCGCTCGGGACGAGCAGCGCCCCGACGGCCGGAGAGGTGCCGCCGGGAGGCGAAGAGCCGCCGAGGTCGGGCCAGCCCCGCGCACCCTCCGCCACTTCCCCAGAAGTTTGGAAAGTTTGCGAGCGCGCATCTTGCAGAGGGGCCGGGTGCGCGGTGTGCGCCGCGCTGCGAGGAGGAGGAGAAGGAGGAGGAGGGCGAGGAAGGCTTGGCCCCGGAGCGGCGAGGCGATGTCCGTGCGCGATCGGCGTGTCCCCGGGGCTGTGCGAGGGTCTCCGGGTAAAGGCGAGGCAGGGGGCGAGCTGCGGAGCGGGGATGATCTCCTCCAGCCCGCATGAAGTCCCAGATTAAATTGTGGAGGCTTAATCGATTCACCTCGGTTCAGTCATCCCCGTGTACTCTTCCGCGCGCCGCGCTCTGCCTCCTCAAGCGCCGGGGGAAGAAAAACCCCAAACAACATCAAAATCAAATAAAACCCAGCCCCGGGCTTGAGGTGGATGTGGGAGGTAGGAGCGGGTGAGCGGGGCGGCGCCGCGGGGAATCCGCCCGGCGGGCGCGGAGCCTCCGCCACGGCGCGGGCGGTGGGCGGGGAGCGGCGGGGTCGGGCCGGCTCCCTCCCCGCACGGCCCGGGGCTTCACCCCGCCGGGGCCCGGGGCGGGGAGAGGTTCCCGCGAAGGAACAGCAGCAGCTCTCCGAAGATTTTTTGCAGCCTCATCGATGGATAAAAATCGCGCGCTGGCATCAGTGTTACTGCGTTAGAGCATCAGCGTTCACAACTTTTCGCAGTTAAAGCAGCGTGCCTTGCCTTTATTATTTGGTTATCTGTTTTAGACAGCAGCTGTCACGGTGAGCACCCATAATCTATTTTTAACTCATTTTCAGTTTCAGCTCGCCTTCGTTTCTTTGTATTGACCCGTTAATGGTTGTGTATTTGCACGGGTGGTTTCAGGGATTTGCTGCTTCTAATTTATCCTTCACTGAAACATTGTATCATAACAGTGGGCGCCATAGGTAAATATTACATAGCACCTGGCACTGTCTGTGTAGCTTCAGAGGCAGGAAAATATTGTTACGAAGGCTCAAGATCAACTTTCTCCTGGAGGATTTTAGTGTTTCTGCAAAACTCTTGAGTGTTTTTACTACCGTTCAGCTAAGCTCCGACTCTGCTTGAACTTTGTGAATTTAGTGTAAAGTTTACTTAAACTTGGCTCAGTTCAGAGAAGTTGTGTTGTGCTTCTCATAAGTATGTGAATTATCCTCCTCTCTCTAGGGTCCCAAGTCCTGTTTTTTGCCTGTTTTGCTAGGGAGTCGCCCAGGGTGTGGAGCTGCTAAGGCTCCGCTGGTGAGGATGCAGCGATTCCCTTGAGCACACTGAGCGCTTGTGTTAATGCTCTTGTATAATCAGGTGTCAGAGTTGGAGTCTGCATCATAAAGCTTGACACTTTCAAAGGCAGTTTTTGATTTGCCCAGGAAGGAAGCATAAGATGATGGCCATTTTCTGTGAACAGAAAATGTTGCAAATCAGCAGCATCAGCTGTTCTGATTCTGTCCTTCCTCTGTTTCTCTGCTGTTAGACCGCTGCTGTTTTTTTGTGGACAGTGCTTGCAGGCTATTAGGACTACTTCCTTGAAGAATTCAGTATTAAAAAGTTGGCATACATTCATTTTTTGACATAAAAGGCAAGTAACAGCTTTCATACAAAGTACTCTGCACTCTAAAACGAATATGGTAGAACCTTGCTAATCCACATTTATGAATAGTGGTCTCTCCTCGCCTCTCTGCAAAGATTTAATAACAGATGCTGCAGTGAGGGCTTGTATTGCTAAAATGTTATTATTTTTTCACAGTATGCTACAGTTCACTTACTAGAATACTACCAAGTAGTCTCTTCAAAAGCAAAGATAAGTGGCAACTGTCAGAATAAATGAAAGTGGTTACAGTCTTTGCTGCAACTTCTTAGTTCTTTTTTGTTTGCTGAGTTACTGTCTACTAACAGTATTGCAGGATGACATTCTCATCATGAATGACTGCAGATGTTCTCTATAGTATTTACAAATTTAATAAAAAATACTTATGCTGAGTTACTTAAAAATTATGTTGCTTGCTCTGCCTGCCATCAGGTGATTACCGTCAAGCAAGACTGGATTTGAACGAGTGACCTGGTAATGAAAGACTTTTTGGTGCCTTAACCCAAATGAGAGCAGACAGTCTTTTTGCACTGGCTGTTTTACAGTATGATTGTCAGCATTTTTTTGCACCTTCTTT
Source organism: Pluvialis apricaria (assembly GCA_017639485.1). Taxonomy (NCBI): domain Eukaryota; kingdom Metazoa; phylum Chordata; class Aves; order Charadriiformes; family Charadriidae; genus Pluvialis; species Pluvialis apricaria. The sequence continues at coordinate 29,690,975 of CM030010.1, forward strand.
TCTTGTTAGCTTTGTTTTATTGCATGCTTCCAGTAGAAGAGCTGATTTTAACAAAGGCTTCTAGAGAAAAATGATTTGTAAAGACAGTCTGTAGAATATTTTTCTTTTTTTTTTTGAAAAGAAGTGGAAGAAATACGTTAAGCCCAATGGAAGCAGGGTGGATATAAAGGGTTTGGAGAGAATTTTGCTGCCTGTGTGTATGTGAGATTAAAACAATTGAAAAGAAGTAGCTGATCCAAAACATATTTAAAGTATTATTGAATGTTTGTTTATATAGATATGTATGGATTTATTTATTTATTTATTTATTTTACTCTGACTTATGTGTTTGGAGGAACACTAAGATTCAGTGCGTCTCAAACCTTGCCCCTTACCCTGCATACTTAAATCTATGGCAAATCTTGCTTTGCCTCAGAAGCACAGGCTTGAGCCATGAAGTGCTGCTCTGTCCCAAGCGCACTGCAGTCAAGGGGAGGACTGCCATTCATAACAGTGGGGTTTTGGATCAGGCTCTGTGAACCTCAGGAGGCGCTAAGCAATCTTAAAGTGTCACCACGCACGTTTGGCACTTCATTGGAGGTACTCAGCACTTTGTAAACCAAGGAGCTAAACTAGTTCCTTTACCGTGTACAGCTGCGTGGCTGAAAATTTGACAGTGATGAGCTCCAGATGACCATATATCCTCTTAAACACCTCACCTAGTAAAATAAATGAAGAAGAAATATGCAGTAGGATTATTCCTTTGAGCTCTGTGATGGAGAGACAAATAACCATGAAAGCAGAGGGGGCAGCTGCTTCTCTGAGGGATGTTCACCTGCATGAATAGTTCGTTGAAAGTGCTTCCATGGAGTACTCGTGTGTGGATCAAGGGCAAATAAATAAATTTGAAAGGGGCAGAGGTTAGGTTGATGTGTACATGGAGCTTTAAAAAATGTATTTACATCTTGTAAATCCTCCTGTGCTGCAATAATAGGAGAGTGTGATTTTTGGTTGCATGAGATGTCTTGAAAGAAACTAAGAGGCTATAAATTAAATTGGTTCTCTCTCTTCCCCCTTCTTTTCTGTGTTGTAGAAGTCTGACATGTACTTTATTATCCTCTCCTAATGCTGTTAGTTTTGTGAATTAGAGAAATGGTGGATTTGATAGCACAGCAGAGTATATGGTTGCACTGATTGTAAAGTGAGCTTGAATAACTGGGAAGATCATTGTACATTTCCTTGCTTTGTCAAGAGAGAGCTGTGCAGGGAGGTATGCAAATTGCTTCCTGTTTTATGTCCTCATTACTTTTATTTTGCACTCTAATACTTAATTATTTATAAATTACACAAATGATAAGCCTGCCCCCGACCTTTCTTGACAGAGGGATGCATAGTTAAAACCATCACTAGTGATGCAAGTCTTGCAAAGTTAGTCCTCGTAACATCAAGAGTGAATCAGGTTAGTGAATTCCTACAATTAGTATTTCTGCTCTCTGTCCCCTATGCCCACAGAAATCTGCTGTGCACTATTACTTTCAAACAAAGGCTCATGCAAGTGGAACTAATTTCCTTTCCAGTCTCAAAATATCATAAACTGAAGACATGACAGGTGGGTGGTGCAGCACACCATTTACATTGGTAAGGGGTTGTGATTGACATGTGTGTAACTGATAAATAACATGGACTTGTGCATCAGAATATATACCGATAGTGTGCTTACCGAATAGCCTCTTACTGCGTTAAGCTGAATATGTATGTTAGCAGATTTGCTAAAAATACATTCCCCTTTCTGATGTAAGGAAAAATAGTCAACTGATGACAACTTTTAAAAACCCTACTTTTCCTTGGAAGAGACCTTATAGTCATCCCAGGAGCTTTTTTTTTGTGTTAGGTAAACAACTTTATTTGCAAAACTATATTCTTTTTAACCCTCATGGAGAATTCCCATTGTGCATTAGTACTAGCTGATTTAAAAAAAAATCAAAGCCAAAACAAAAATACAGGGAGAATGAGACTCGTATTCACGACTGATTTTGATTCATGACCTGCCGTTCATGCTGTGTGCGGACTGCTAACGTGTTGTGAACAGGACTTCATCCAACTAGTTCTAAGTCTGCATTTTCATGGTTCCAGTATTTCCTTTTTTTGTTTGTTGTAAAAATATTAATTCCATGCAGGCACTTATTTGTCCAGTAAGTTGATGTCATGATACCTCATAAACATGTAGCTCTTTGTTATGGAAAACAAACATAAATATACACACATCTTTTTCCAGACTTCATATTTAGCAGCACCTTGTCAGAAAGGAAGGTTTATTGCACATCTACAGAAATTGCTACACACAAAAACGTTAGCTGATCCAGACTTTTCTGTATTTGATATACAGATACTTTGTTTAATTTAAAAAATACTACTCTTTGTGATACAGTTTCACCATATATGATTTATAGTGCCCAGTGATCACTAAATGTGTTCTTCTGGCAGATATTTTATTTAATTGGTTTTCTGTTTTGTTCAGTTGGCACTAAATTTTGCTGAGGGGATCTATAAAAAACATTGACTTCAATATTACTGTAGCAGTATCTGTAACGGTAAATGTAATTATCTATCCAAATTGGGCAAAAGTCCATTTGTGGTAAGGTTTTGGTGCTGTTTCTCCAGAGTAGCCAGACTACTTTTTATGAAACTAAAGGGAGCATGAGGTCAAAAATCCTGACGGCTCAGACCTTTGATAAATGGCAGATATACCACAAAGTGAAAGGCAGATTTCCCATAGGGAGTTGTTTTTTTTTAAAAAATTCCTTGAGATAATAGTGCAATAAAAACCAAACCCAATAATCATATTTGAATGGAACAGCAGAATCCCACACGGAAAGCAGAATAATTTTAATCTGGCTGAAGGAACTCAGGAGTTTAACATCTTTTTTTCCTTTTTTTTTTTCATGATATAATGTTTATCACAGAATGGTGTAATCACAGAATGGTCGGGGTTGGAAGGGACCTCTGGAGATCATCTAGTCCAACCGCCCTGCCACAGCAGGGTCACCTACAGCACGTTGCACAGGACGGCGTCCAGGTGGGTTTTGAATGTCTCCAGTGTGGGAGACTCCACAGCCTCTCTGGGCAGCCTGTGCCAGTGCTCCGCCACCCTCAGAGTAAAGAAGTTCCTCCTCATGTTGAGATGGAACTTCCTATGCTCAAGTTTGTGCCTGTTATCTCTAGTCCTGTCACTGGGCACCACTGAAAAAAGACTCTTCTCATCTACCTGGCACCCTCCCCTTAAGTATTTATAAGTATTGATAAGATCCCCCCTCAGTCTTCTTTTTTCTAGGCTAAAAAGACCCAAGTCCCTCAGCCTTTCCTCATAAGAAAGATGCTCCAATCCCCTAGTCATCTTAGTAGCTCTTTGCTGGACCCTCTCCAGCAGTTCCCTGTCCTTCTTGAACTGGAGAGCCCAGAATGGCTTAATTTATTTGCTTCTATCAGCCTCTGTTTTCCCTGTCTTCCAGCCCTACAGCTTGCTAGTCATGTCGCTGCCTGCAGAGCTCTCTCCACATTTCAGCAAATTCCAGCTGAAAAGAGAGTGCACCTCTTCTCATCCCCTAAGTAGACACTTAAAATTGATACATACTTTAGTTAGTAAGTGTGTGTTTCAAGCGTGCTTGAAAGTCCACCTCCATGCGCAGCCCTCCACACCTGCAGTCATACCTGGTTTTACCTGGTTTGCTGGTTTAACTGGCGTTACCTGGTTTGCTTAGGAGCAAGCTACTAGCAGCCTTAGCATGAGTAAGTACTACTGTGCCAACACAGGGATGTGCTCAGAGAGTTTAAATCTAGGAGGGAAATTTAGCAATGAACACTAAAGACAGACACTGGACTGAAATCCTATCTCTGATGCTGCTGATGTATTATTACCTGTGCACGATAAACCAAACCTGGCTTAATAACAATCATTAGATATGTGTTTAGGCTGTTGAAGGCAGGTTCGCATATCACAGTGGGAACATAATGCATTCTTCCCAAGCTTGACAGTGTTAGGAATCTACTGATACAGATCTTTGGAGAAAAATGAGGACATCCTTTTGATTTTATTAAAATTCAATAGACTAGTAGGTTCTTTTTGAAAGAACATAAAGGGAAAATGATGAGCTTTTCAGAAAAAAACCCTAATTGTTCTGCTAAAATGGTAAGTTTTGTGAGGTGTGTACTGATTTATGGATTTAAAACACGAAGCTGCCCAGATTACTGAAGTTTTTATGCCAAGCCCTAATATGTCCAAATAAAATATTTTATGGTTCTGTCAATTAAGACCAAAGGATGTTAGCATAAGGAGAGAGAATCTGCAGTGCAATCAAGTGGGAACCTTCTCGTTCCTGAAAGCACAAGTTCATTTAAGGAAAAGCTGAAAGTGTAGGTTGAAAGTAGTCTGCTGTAGCTCAGGATGAAACTTGATGACCTGCAACATTCCTTAGGCATTTTTATTCCCATAGTTTCACATTCTTTACCAAACATTCCCATCCCCAACCCCCTGCCCCAGTAATAATTTAAAATGCTAACAAATCACCAATGACAAAACCAGTTTTGAAACAAATAATGGATGGGATCCTTTGTTGTGCCTAACTTCAGCCTTCAAGCTTAAGCTTGGAGTTCTGCAGTTGGAAGAAGGTGGAGATGGTCCCTGGATTGGTACCTCCTCTGACAATGTTAACATCTGTACTTGAGAAAGCTTGGATGAGTTGACTCCTGAAAGCATGTATCTCTCTCAGCTTATTGTAGAGGGGCCTAGTTGACAGCCTTTGATGAAACACAGAATTTATTTAAAGTTATCCCTAACCTAATCTGGAGTTTATTGCTGCTGCAGTTATTTCCTTCCTTCTTATTGTAGCATGGCTGTTGGACTTTCAGTTATGGATTAAGACTCTGTTGTGGTGGGTATTGCACAACACTAATGCAAAAATACAGGTGCAGCTCTAAAGATTTTATAATTACAGTTTTACCTACATGCATCCCTGAGAAGCAAAATTATATGCTTAATGGATGTACATTGACAGAGATTACACAAAGGTCTAAGTTTGGGTCCGAAGGCTGCTCCAACAGCTGTTTAAGTATTTTTTTTTTCTAATGACTTGGAATATTCATACATAAGCAGTCATTGGGGCAAGGCCTAAAACTTCCTCTCCGAGTTGAGAGTTAATCAGGAGTTTAGAAACATGCCTACTCTCTGTGTATGTATGTAGCTATGTTCTGTCTCTTTCTTTTTTGTCCAAACCAGTAGATCTGCAACGTGCCAAGAAAAAGTGGAACAGTTTTAGCAGTAAGTGTTGTCAGTCTCTCTTCTGGCTGGAGGTGTGTATTTCAACTCTTCATGGAGAAGGGGGAATTAGACCCTTCTGCTGGGCGAGCGCTCTAAGCCCAGTGCTGTTGTGCAAGGGTGAGGAGGGCAGTGTCACCTCCCGTGAGAAGCCATGTTTCAAAGGGAGTTGCCAGTGTGCGCTGTGAAATGCTCAGAGTTGTAAGTGTGTGCTGGCACATCTGCTGGACTCACTGGCCCTGGTAAAATGAGAAGTGCCGTGCTTATGGATCCTGTTGGATTTCCTCAGCCCTGGATGAGGCTGCTGTGGAAAGAGGAGAGATGCTGAGGCACTGCTGTCTTGCAGGACCAAGAGCATGCGTGCTGCCTTTGGCAGAGCCGGTGGTGCTCCGCACAGCCCCGTCACCACATCTGCAAGCTCTGAAGCAGTGCTGCAGTATTCACAGTGGTGCCTCAGGGAAGTTTGAGGCTTGGCCAGAGGTATAGTGTGAGGTTCCAAATGTTGGCTGTTGGGTTAAATTGAAGCTGAATAGGAGCACCGAGGAACTTTGCCAGGTACCTCAGCAGTATCCTCTGAAATAGCACTTGCATTATGTAGGTGATTTTGTGCCTCAGTTTCCTACCTGCAATGTGAGAATAACGGTACTTCCCTTTCTCTTAGGATTGCTGTTGCTCTAGCTAAGCTGTGCACTTTGATATTAAAGTAACGGTTATCACCATAACACCTAAAAGGGGCAGTATTGTAGAAAATCACCTCTCTGGTTTCTTTGTTCCCTGGGCTGTTTCGCAGTACAGTCCAGGTATTAGAGAAGAAAAGGCTCTCACAGGTCATGCAAACTTCTCTGCTTGTTCTCATGTTTGTCTTAATTAGGACACCTTTTGATGTGTGGTTCATTTTAATGTAAATGCCTAGACTCTGGCACTTCAAGATCATTGAGCAGGCTTAAGATTATGTGACTGAAACCATTTTCAGTTAAACTTAACCTGTATTTAACAGGATTTTTTCTGCCCTTATTTACCAGTATACTGAAATAACTGTGCTTCTTTCTCAATGCTTGTACCTTTCCTACTCTTGTAGACTAGTAATTATTTCTCTGAATAACACTTATTTTGGCCTTTAAAATTTTCTTTTATAACTCATTTTTTTATGTGAGTTTGGTGGGCTCTTTAATTGCACTATCTGGATAGGACAATGCCTATATATAATAGTACCTACCCACTGTGTATTTGACTGGCATATTTTTAGAAACGTACACACAGAGAGAGAGATTATTGTTCATTTCTGGCATCCCTCTAATCTCTCTAATGTCCTCGTGATTATCTGTGTTTTCTAAAAAGAAAACCAAGAACAGTAAGTAGTTTTTTTTAAAAAAAAAGTCATAAAAACACTTAAATTATTTGGTCATTAGCAGAAAAGCTAATTTCTGTGGTTTTAACGTTGTTAAAAGTTCATTCTGGTAGATGAAGTAGATGTATTTAATGTTTATCTTTTCCCCATTCACTTTATGAAATCTGTTTCTTTCATGGTCTTTGGAAGCTCATCAGAGGTATGGTAAAACTGCATGAAATGTCGTAGAAGCGTATTTGCAAGCACCGACTACTGTGATGTGTCCTTATTCCTACTGAGCAGTAGGCCCATGTTTACTGGCCAGTGTGTTTAGTTTTAGCAGATGGCAAGCTACACTCTGTGAAAACACATTTTTTATCACTCTTGCTGTCTCTTCTCTGCTCCCCAGACTGAAGGTGCCACAGGGAAAGAGCAGTCTTCCCCCCGCACATGTACGAGCAAGATGTGGTGTACTGCGGCTCTGCTCTGAGTTGGTGGTGTTTAGGTGATTCTCTAATACCAATAAATAATAATGATGACAGAGGATTGAGCTGTTCCACCTGTAAATTCTAGCAGTGCGTAGCCTGGCCTCCCTAACTGAGCTATAGTAGAGAAAAGTTGCTTTTCTCAGGTATTGAAGAACAGCCCGTTTATGGTTAATGCATTCCCATGCTTGCCTCCACCAGCAATTGTCACTGCAATATAGATGCCCAAGGGGATGGAGCTGGAGGGTGAGAGGAATACGTTGGAGTCACTCTTTGAGCTTTGGGCAGTGTTTCACAGTGTTAAATGTGACTGATTCTGAAGAAATAGTTGTTTCTTCATTGAAAACACAATTGTGTCAGGGGATGCTGGGTTGCCATAAAATTCTCCTGGGTCTAAGTTCAGTAAGATATTTTTCCTGTGTTTGCTAGCAGAAAAATACCTTGTAACTTCCTCTTTTCAGAGCATTGGAACCGCCTGTAAGTCTAAGGCATCTAAATCTGCAGCAGTACTCGTTAAATCTTGCCATTTATGGAAAGCAGCATATTCTTTTCTCGGATCTTCTTTTATGCTCCTTGGTATTGTGTTGGGTGTTCAGCGTAAGTAGGCATCAGTGTTAGCATAGGTAGAGACAAGAGTACAACCCTGAAGGAACTTGTGATCGCCTTTTGTATTGGCAGCTCTTTTTTATGTGCAGTTTTTGAGGGGCTCCAGGGATGAGGCATAAAAATAAAGAGAAAAGAAATAAAAGTGACAGGTGCCAGCGACAGGTGGATTACTTTCTCGGTGCACAGAGATCTTTACCAATCAATTACCACCACGATGCAATGGGGACCCGTCAGGATGTAGTGCCATACACAGTGTTCCAACATTCAGCCTGTTAAGAGAGCTCAGGAGGTGAACTCTGGGGAAATTTGTAGCAGCAAATGCCTGGAGATGCGCAGGGACCTGGCTGATGATGCTGGAGACCCATAACTACGTGCAGTTGGGTGGCACAGAAACATTAACGCACTTTTGCCCAACACACTTCAACCGGTAGTGATCTCCCCAGTGGGAAAGGAAGTCAAAATTGAATGATTGGGATCTGCTATGTGTTTGTGTGTTTGTACTTACAGGCTCTAATCTCAATGATTCTTAACTAAATAAACCCCAGTGTCATAGTCTACAACAGGTTGGTATTAACTTATTTCTATATCTAAGTTCCCAGCTGTTTTTTAGAGTGATCCCACTGTGCTCTTTCTGAGCACTTTATGGGGCCCTGTTGAGACTAGTAAAGCTTCACATCAGATTTGGCTGCTACATACTGGTTTGTGGATACAGTCTGTGAACATCATTCCTTCTGGCCTCTGTCACTTTAGTCTCGTAAACCGCATAAGTTTAATTGATATGTGTAGGACTTCAGAGTCTTAGGTATTGTAGTGTTTCCTGTGGTTACAGCATAGAAGCAAGCAGGCATCTGAACTAAAAAGCTTTCCTCTCCCAGGCTCAGATGCCCACACACAGGCACTAGGACTTCATCAGGCTTGCAGCTTTTGATTTAGAGAGCCATTTCTAATTTTGCTAATTTGTTTGGCTTTTAATCAGTAGTTTCCTATGTTTCCCTGCCTGTTACCCAACCACATAATGTCAAGCACATCAAGAGGTCTCAGCTGCCTTGAGAGCAGTCTTGAAACATGTTCTTTGCCCTGAGTGAGAAGTACAAACTGAACAGGAACTATGCAAAACCTCTGTGTTGGGAGTATGGTGGCTTTGGAGTGGGAGCCGTGTCCTGAGCACCAGTGACAGACTACAGAGGATGGAGAGTGAACTCCCTGGTTGCCCTTGGTTGTGCCGGTGCTGGGGGTAGAGAATTGGGAAGCTGTTACTATTGTTGGTTCTGAGCTTTTCTTTCCCTCTGGATGAGGGAGGCCAATACTGGTGGAGTCAGTTGAGACCTGATCCTGTTCTTTTTGAGGGTCCCCAGCCTGATAGGAAAAACAAATACGGAAGAATCCAGAGTTACTTTTTCCTCTCTTGTATGTCACATCCACTGACGTGCTGCTGAGCACATGCAGGAGGGAGGAGGATGTGAGGATGGAGCAAAAGTGCCTATATTTTTGGAGCAAGCAGCCCACTATCAATGTTTTTAATTTCTCTTGGGTCACAGATATTATTATTAAATTCTGTCTAAAACCACTGTAAAGAAGAGAAGCAAGAAAGTATGTTGTACATCAGCTGAACAACATTTTTGTAGCTCCATGAAACCCACTTTGTGATTCACTGATTAAGCTGTTGGCTCCCACCAGCTTCTGTGAAGGAAGTTGCAGAAGGAAAGCAATCCCCTGCATATTGGCTGAATTGGGCACCTCTGCTTAAAAATTGTAAGATGTAGCTCAGCGAACACGTTTTCAGTTCATAATGAAATACATATGTTCATCTTCATGCAGCATATCTCAAGGGCTACTGTGCAGAGCACTGAGGGCCACTAACAAAATCTCCTTTTCCTTCCTTCCTCCTCTTCCAACTGCTTTAAAACAGATGTTTTTTTATAAAGTGGGCTACATTTAGAAGGCTTTGAGCCTTGCAATTCTTTTTAATAATCTCATTGCTCCTTGAGAACTCTAAGAGACAGCGTTTTTTAAATTGATTGTATAAGCACCTTGTGCCCTGTGTTCCATTTCTGTATTTAAAAAACCCTTGGGGGAGAGGAGGGAGATGATTGATATCAGGCTACCATATATAATCAGTGTAAGCGCTAGGTTGTTAGCTGGTAAAATATCAATATAAAGTATTTTTTTTTTAGTTTAGCTACCTGCAGAAAAGCCACTTCTTAAACTGGCACAACTTAAGAACTGAATAAAAGGCAAGCTGCTTCATCAGCGGGTGGACTTGGTTTGGCTTGATCAGTCTGCAAAAATGCAGGAATTCTTGAGCTGCTTTTGTGTGTGCTACTGAGGCAAGATATGTTTTATGAACACTGGAGCTGCATGAAAAGAAGACCCTCCACTTCCTGTTTGAATCAGTGTCCGTATTATTGTGAGGGATTGCATCTTGGCTCTAATGTTCGTGACTGCGAAGAGACTGTTCCTGAAGATGGGAATGTAAGGCTAGAGAAGGATATAATCTTTATCTTTGCAGAAACTGCCAGCAAGTCTGGTTATTGCATTGCTGTGTTTTGTGAAGTATATTGAGGCTCCCTGAGGGAGCAGGACTCAGTCCAGCGTGATGTTTCACAGGGGTCGGTAGCTCAGAAGTCAAGCCCATTGAGATGAGAGCACTGAAATTCACATTTAGGCACAGACTGTGTGCCAGGAAATAATATAAAGAGTTCATAGTCTTTGATCCACTGTCTGTTGTATGTGGATGGTTTGCACGAAATATGCAAGCTTTTTATTTTTTGTAGCAGCTAAATAGACTTGTATTTATTAACTGAACCTGATTGTCACAGTTACTATCACTCAGTGAGAAACTCTGCTCCCCTTTAGGCAACTTCTGCGTCTGTCCTTTGTTTCTGTTACTTTTCTGTCTGCTTTTTTGTATGTCTCTCATTCCTCCTCCCTCCTTTCTTTTCTCTGTCTCTGTTTGTCTCCTTTGTTATTCTCCCTTCATTTCCTTCTCTGTATTAAATCACCTTTCTCACCCCTGAGGGCTTAAATAGCATCATCTTCCCGGTTCCATCTGGAAAAAAAGATCTTGAAAGACATGGTTAGTAATGACACAGACATGTCATCAGTTTGGGAGTTGTCATTCCAGTGAATATAGATGTTCACACTTGGTCACATGTTGTCTGCAGGCTTGGACAGACAGCGCGACATTGCTTAAGGAAATCTTGCCTTCACAGCAGTATCTGTAGCTCCAGAGGACAGCAACAGCAGATGTTTAAAAAAAACATTGTCGCCAAAATACATCATCTAAATTGAAACTGGCCCAGGAGCAGTGTATTTCACCTCATGCCCTGTCTTTGTTTAACCCCAGCCAGCAACTAGGGCCACGGCAGCCACTCGCTCACTCCTCCCAGTTGCAATGGGGGAGAGAATAGGAAGAGTAAAAGTGAGAAAACTCATGGGTTGAGATAAAGACAGTTTAATAAGTAAAGCAAAAGCCGTGCACGCAAGCAAAGCAAAACAAGGAATTCATTCACTGCTTCCCATGGGCAGGCAGGTGTTCAGCCATCTCCAGGAAAGCAGGGCTCCATCACGCATAATGGTTACTTGGGAAGACAAACGCCATCACTCTGAGTGTCCCCCCCTTCCTTCTTCTTCCCCCAGCTTTGTATAGTGAGCATGATGTCACATGGCATGGAATATTCCCTTGGGCAGCTGGGGTCAGCTGTCCCAACCATGTCCCCTCCCAGCTTCTTATGTACCCCCAGCCTGCTTATGGACAGGCCAGCATGAGAAGCAGAAAAGGCCTTGACTCTATATAAGCACTGCTCAGCAGTAACTAAAAGATCCCTGTGTTATCAACACTGTTTTCAGCACAAATCCAAAATATAGCCCCATACTAGCTACTATGAAGAAAATTAGCTGTATTCCAGCCAAAACCAGGACATGCGCCCAGCCTAAAGCTGTGAAGTGATCTCTTAATATCTCACCTGGCGTCAGTTTTGGATTGGGGAGATGAAGTGACATACACTGCTTCTGTGTCAAGCTTCTGGATGAGTTTAAATGATCATAATTAGAAATGAAAGACTCAAAATCCCATTTCCAGTCATCCCATTCTGTAGTCTGCCCATAACATATAATAAGAATTTTTATACTACCCATCACCGGACTGACTCTGCTGCTCATCCAGGTTTAATTGAAAAATAATCATAATCTATTCAGTGTTAGATTTAATGCATAAATGAGGTATTGTGAGCAAAGCACAACTTCTAAAATGTTTATTACTGTGGATTTTATTGTCTGGATTAAGTTCAGATATTAATGCATGTCATTCTGATACTTGGGAGATGTGATTCTGATATGTGACTTTGCCAAGTATGCCTTATTATTTTTGCAACCTATAGGCAATGAATTCTTTTTCCTTTAAATAAAATGAAATATTTACAAGCTGTTACTTATTTCAGGAATTTAAATGAATGAAGCTTTTTTTGAAAACAAACGCAAGCTGAGGAAAGCAAAGACAGCAAATGAGTGTGAAGCCGTCGTAGGAGGGAAACTCCTATGTAACTCATCTATGTAAGCTCTGTGGCTTTAGCTGAGCCTTGAAAACACAGGAGTCAAAAGCAGGAAAGTGCTAAGGTCTTGGTTTCTGGCATAGCTTGTTTCTCTGATGCAAGTGCACTTGCTGTGCAGCCACTGCAGATCATGGACTGAAAGAAGATGAACAGATTTAGAGTGCTTTTATCTGACATGAAATTGATACTGTCTTATGGGAATGACTTCTAAGAAGAACATAAGAATGTCTGTGCTAGGCTAGACCTGTGGATATCTAGGGAAGAGCATCAGACTCAGATGAATATTTTGTGATCCTTCACCAGACAGCTTTTCTGGCCAACAGCAATTTGTGGCTCAGGGGTAACTGTAAAAGCTTTTCAGGTGCAAGAAACATACCTTGTTTATAAAAATGAAAATGAGAGGGAAGAGCTTATGTACTTAAATGCAGCAGTTAGCAAAAATTGCTAGTACTGAATTTCTATTGATTACATTGTCCTTTTCCCAGACTTAAATGAGTTCAAATTCTGGGGTCTGTTCTCTGAGTGATTTAAATTTTGTGGCTCTGTAGCTGCATTTGAGAATTTCAAAACCATTTCTTACTATATTGATTTAAATAGTAAATTAAATTCCAACAAATTATATAAAATAACAAGTAGCCCTATCAACACATCATTTACAAAGTACTTATTTTCTACTGTAAGTTTCTCACCAGTTTGGAAAGTTTAAAGAGTACCCTTTCTCTTGAGTGAATGTTGTTTCTAGAAAGAAAGATGCATGGCAAAAGTAGTTTTTAAATTTCTTTTTGTTTTCACGGAATTTATTAAAGCATCTTTTTAGAAGTGTTGGATGATGGTACTTTCACATGGAAAAAATACTAAGTATCCTGAATGTTTTCCTTGGTTATTTAAAATTGAATAAATGTTCGTTAAATGGACAACCTCATCTGAGCCAGCATTAATTTTAGATTCAGGCCATTATTCTCTTGGTACATAACCAGTACAGTATATGTTCTTATAAACAAGTGAGTCTCATTTTTAATTTATGAAAGTTTACCTGAGAGTATTCAAATGTCTCACCCTTTCCAAGCATTAAAAAAATGCCTTTGATGTTTCAGCATTTGACTTTAAAACAGCTGATCTTCTGGTGTGCTGTATAATAAAGTTGTTTTGATACATACAAGAAATGCTGCTTGTTCGTTCCAAGTTTGCATGGCATAATTAAGCTAGGTGTTTGTTCAGTAAAAATTGGTGATTCTGTTAAAACAAAAATCAATCCTTTTCTCTTAAATTACTTTAAGGCAAAGTATTAAACAGGCATGATCAGGTTTCTTAGATTTTAAGAAGTGCCGAAGGTGAATTTTGAAAATCTTCTTGCTCATTCTTATTTACAAATAATTCATGATTTTTAAATAAAGATTTCTAGTGCTCTCTTTTCATTTTTAGTATTGAATTGAAGGACATCAATAAAAACATTCAATTATAGTGGACTGTCTGTAGGCTCCATGGGAACCCGAGCCGTGATTAGATTTCTCAGAGTAGAGCAGCACCATTTCATTGACTTAAATTTCACTCATTATGGAAAGATTCTTATCTTTGATTTGTCTCACAGTTAGCGGAGTGTTCACAACAATGGAAAAGAAGAGGTGCACAAGCCTACAAAATGGGAAAAAGTAAACAGAAAACAGGTAATATCACAAGAATTATATTTTAAATGTCGAATTCCACACTGTTCTTTCTTACTGTTTTTCCTCATATTTTTTTTCCGTAAACATTTCTATATTATGGAGTTTATCTAGAAAAAGCAAGCTTGTTAGCTCAAGCAGAGGTTTGTTGGTTTTTGTCTGCCTTTGTCTTCTCACTCTTGCTTAGTCCTCTACCTTCCTTTCTATGGACTGGTTAATTTAATCTTTCTAGCTGCTGCATTGGTTTGTTCAGCATCACAAGGGTCAGCATGCTACATATGAAAGGCACATCAGCTGAAGGAAACTAATATCCCGATCACCTTACCATCACTGCAGATAGAGGGAAGCCAGCTGGCACAAGTGAATTGATTTCTGCATCAATTTCCTTCCACAGGCAATCAATTCAATGGAGAGAAACGAGACCTGAGTCCTCATCACTTTCCTTTTGTAGAAGGCCCCTGTATCAGGGTCTTGTTCTTCTGAATTCACTGATACACTGTGCTAACACGTAGCTGTGAGAGCAATGGCACTCCATACTGAACCCAAAGCCTGTAAAAGGCAACAGCAGGCTTCAGTGTGTTTTGGATCTGATCCTTGGGCTAGTGCTGCAACCATACTAGTCACCATATCAGTGAAGAGGTATTTAAGCCCCAAAAGCATTAGGAGGGATCTCTCATCTGTCGTTGCGAACAGCATGAAACTCACCCTGATAACAAAGCAGGACCAATTTTGTTTGTAAATTTTAATATACTCAGCTGCTTTTTGTAGTTTCTGAACAACATGCACGCTAATAATTCTGAGGAATGACATACAGTTTTAATAGGCATCATTATGATATCTACATGGGGAAAAAACATAGTGCTTTCACTCTTCTCCCTCACATTTTGGTGAATGAACAGTAGTGCAGCAAAGCAAGTCTGTTCTGTAATAAAAATTTTCAGGGCACTATAATTTATAACTTAGGTAATGGCTTAAGTAGTCAAGTTAAAGAGAAAATAATTAGAAGGCTAATTTGGATTCACCCTTCCCTATTACCACTTAAAGATGTTGACTGTAGAGTTCTGTTACTGCTTCATTTAGCTTGACTATTGCAATGACCTAAGTGCTTGTGCATCAGACTGTTCTTGTTCAGATATGAAGTGGGGCTTTTGTGTCGCTGGATCAGAGCACGTAGCACGTGTGGCTTTTCTGATATCGTAGAATTGGGAGTGAATCAGCTGACATTGGCTTACACAAGGGAACAGGCTTGCTCGCTTTGGTCCCAAAGGTGTCATTGATTCTATTTGCATTACACAGTCAAATATTTGTATATGGTATCATTGAGGCTGACAAAAGGTTGTCATAGGGCAGTGTTTATGTCACAAACGTGACATTTACTTGTTGATGGGATAGTAATGTCAGCATGTTGTGGTGCAAATGTCATCATTTTGTGATGCGACAAATTGTCCCTATGGATGGGCTTTTTAAGAGACCTTAACGGATGTTGGAAAAATGAATAGATTTAGACGGATTTTTTTTTGCGTCATATTTAGGAACGATCAGAAGTTTAGAAAGCAAAGCTTCCAGCAATTTGTATCACTTTTCATTCTTGAAGGGTCTTTGCTAATGTCACAAACTTTAGTCATTATATACACGATGCTTCCTTAACAGGCAAATTTGTTGACTCATCATGCTTCAAGGCAGCTCCAGAGATGACAGTTCTTCAGGAGCTAACGTGTTTAATTGGATCATTCTCTATTTGTAGCAGACTGGATTTTCCTATTTTAACCACTAAATAGTAGGAGAATTTGGAAGGTTTCCCGTCTGTCAAAACTTAAGTGCAATAGGAAGTAAGATAATTTTGTTTGTAGTTGTTCTGTCCTTCATTCAAACCTTGTTAGAGGCAATTGTGAAGCATACTAAGCAGTGTTGCTTATACCTTATCTACAAGGCAAATTCAGCTGGGATGGCTGTGCTTTATTAACACAACTAAACTGAGCCAAAAGTACATTTGGTATTGCAGCGTATTCCTGGGCAGCTCCCTGTGTATGCCTCAGACATACTGTAAGAAATCAAAGGAGAGGATGTTCAGTAGTTTTCAGAAGACATTTTAAATGAAATTAAGACGTGTAAATTGCACTGAAATCGGAGCCTTTGAGAATGTTGATTGGGTTTCTTAAATATGAAGGGAATATTCTGGCGAGAACCAAAAGCTGCAGCTTTTTCTGTGGCAGTAGTAGATTTCTGCTTCTGTAGAAATAGACTCAATGGAAAAGTTGTTTGTCCAAGCACAGAATAATTAAGTCATAGTTTTGCTCTTCAGGTTAGGTGTTTCTGGACTTAATGATGAAATTTGGTCTTAGACAGGCCTAGTCATACTTCAGGGTGGTGGCAGCATGCAGGCTTATTCTGTCAAACGTGGGTCAGAAAAGAAACATGTAATAGCACTAGCGGGCAGTATCCTGCCCTCTGTTCCTGAGGAGCTGGGTGCTCATTCTAAGCTGGACTTCATATGAGTGGTTTTGTATGAAGCTACTTTCCACTAGATTTGGAAAAAGTTCTGATGATATTTGTGCTTTCCAAGTCTGCATGTTCTCAACTTGGTGTTCGCACAGAAATTTGCATTTGTGTATGTGCTGTGTGGGAAACTATATAAGCAGGTGGTTTCAGGCACTTACTCTGCCTGTACAGTTTGTAGATCTAATGCAGAAGTTTGAGCTGCTGTTCTTTGAAAACACAGATAAATATAAAAAAAATAGAGTGTGTTCTCTTGTAAAATTTTCTAAGTGAGGCTGGGATGGGAAGTCCCTGGACGACTCCTCCCCAGGAACCAAGAGAAGCCTGGCCACTTATGTCAGCTTCAACTATGGCACTACTGTCAGAGAACCGTGCTCGTGCGGACTCTTCTTGCTATACTTGGCCAGTATTGAGCTAAAGCTCTGTGGTTTCACCAGGCTGTAACTTGCTGCGAAGGACGAGAAATTGAATAAAGAAAAAACATAGTGTTTGATGGAAACAAACAGTGTTGAACAAACTTTGAACAGCTTTCTAATCAAGGTGTGTGGACATCGGGTACTTTTTTCAAACCATTTGGTTTGGAACTGATCCAAAACCAGTCTTTCTCCTGAGCAAATTCCTAAAGTAGGACATTTTTGCTCAGATTACCAACAGCGTAAGCCTCTGTTTCTGTAGTTTCTGTGTCGGTTCAAAGACAGACTCCAGGTGAGTTGTGATTTCTCTGCAGAGGACTGTCAGTGGTTGCAACATGATGCGGTTCCTGCAGAAACGGCAAACGAGGCGGATCTGGTTCCTTTTGCATCTCTTGGGCTTCTGATTTGTGGGGCTGCCAGAGGCTTTCTGTTCAACCTTGAGCAGGTAACTTGAATCTTTCTATATCTAAATGTCACATACGGAAGTCTTGTTCCGCCTCTTTGGTTAGAAGGGCAACATCAAAGATTATGAAGTGTTTGGATACTTTGGAAATTTGTGTGATCATGTTACCATAGGTAAACAGAAGGGAAAAGAGAGGCAAGCTACACAGGGAAGTTATTTTTCTGATGTTAGTCTGATACAAGAGAATCTCATTTTACAGTCCCTTATCCAGAGCTTTCATGTGGCTTTACATCCTACACGATACTGTTTTTTAAATTCTGTCCTGTAAAAACAGTAGAGCATTATGAATGATTTTTCATTTACATATATTTTTAATACCTGATACTTGCATTAGTGAAATATGCTTCTTACCAAGCCACTTTTTATTTTGATATGCATTATTCTCTTTCATAATAACATCTACTTAAAAAATCATTGGGAAATTTTACCTTCCTTAAAGAATACTTGAGATTTTTAAAATTCTTTTTCTCAACTATATGTTTTTTCAATTTTAATTCGGTAAGAGTTATAAATTTCTTAGAATCATTGCATACATAATAATTTGAAATGTGTCTGGCATTAGTTCTGTAAAAACAATCTGGATGTTCTCTGATCTGGATCTACAGAGCCATAAAATATATATGGCACTGTATTAAGTTTTATAATGCTCATTACTTCAATGTTGTACCTGTTGGGTAGAAAATCACTGAAGCGGATGAAGAGTATTGCTCTTTGAGCAGCAGAAATATTAGAAGTGCTTTTACATGGCACCTTCTAGATATGAGTTTCACTGCAGGGTTCAGCAAAGAAATAATTAGTATTTAAACTGTTTGCGAAGGAATATCACTATTCCTCCAGAGCAGAAGAATTACAAATCAGTGGAGCGCTGCAGAATTTTTCTTTGGGCTAAAATAATTGCCATATGAGGTCTTCAAGATATAATGAGGGATATCTGTGGTCTAGCAAAGTGAGCTTAAAACTCGATATAGTAGGACCCTGTTTTAATTCCCGAATCTTTCACGTGACGGTCATTGTAATTTGGGGGAATGCTGTTTGTTCCTGTTCCAGTTATTACAGCTGTATTAGCAACATAATCTGTGTGTCTTTAAAATTAACTCTGCCTTCATATTTAGTTACTTTCAGGGTCAATTGCTATGCTGCTTAAGACAACAAATTGACCCTACCTGCTTTGTAATCACTATAATCGGTACTCTGGAAGGCCTGGGATCTACATGCGTGTTGCACAACATCGACCGTTGTACTCCAACAATGAGATCCGAAAGGTTAAATACTTAGATAGTGTTAGCTAACCTTCTGCTTATAATTATAGCCCTAATAAACCTCAATATTTGTCTTGATATCTTCCTATTTTTGAAAGGGATTTTTATTTACGATCCGTAGAAAATGCATTTATTTAATGGGCATTGCATTAGCATTGCTAATGGTCATAATGTGTTTAGTTTCAAAGGCTACCTGCTTTGAAATTTACTGCAGAGTAGTGGAAGTGCCACCATTTGCTTGGGAGTGTCTAGAAGAAAGTCACGTTAATGTTTTAATTTTAGAAGATGTCATCATAGCGTTCCACTTTCATTACTGAAGTGCCAGTTGTTTGGTCTCAGTAGATGTACAGGACATGAAAGAGCCCTGTAAGTATCATGGTATAAAGCCATAAGAAAACGTGGAAGTTTGTGGTGGATATATAATCCCCAGCTCAGTTTTGCACGATGAGAACTTGTTGTCTCGGTTTCAGATGTAAGGAACTTCTGATTGTAAAAAGTGGTATGCATGCCCCATTTACGTGAGCGACCCAGGTTCACCTGTCTATTGTATGGGTTTAGATGCTTTGCAGTCTGCTGATTTTGCATTCTCCCGGGTTATAGCCCTCTTAAAACAAACCCTCCAAATCCAGGGTTGTTTTTTCACTGTACTGGTGCATGGTACAGCTCTGTAACCATTGCACTGACACAACTGAAAGGGCATCAGATGCAGGCAACAACAGGGGCTGCGAACAAGTGGCCAGAGCAGTAGGGAAATGGAAACTTTGGGAAATAGCTTTGCTGCTGAATCAGTGTATTTTGAAACGGATTCCTTACCATGTAGTTTGCTACCTGTTTCCCTGGGTAGCAGTGCTGTCTTAAGCAGCCACGGAGTATTTCCAGGCCCGTACAAACCCTCTCAGCTGGTGTCAGTGTAGTTGTTTGTGGAGAACTGACTCGGAGAATTAATTGTGATAAGAAGAACCTGGGCAGCTGGGTTTAGACTATTTTCTGTAATGTCTGATTTAAATCTGCCTTGCTTCACTTTACTTCTTTCCCTATGCACTAGGGATATGGAGAAAAGTTTATTCCCTGTCTCTTTTCATCAAACTTTAATGTATCTGAAAGCCTTTATTATGCTTCTTCTGTCTCGCATTCTTTAGATTTAATAACCTCAGCTTCATCATCCTTTCTTTGTTGCTCACTTGGTGCTGCTTTTCTAGACCTCTCATCATTTTTATTGCATTGTTCCAGGCTCTCTGCAATTAATCCACATTAGTCCTGTGATGCTTTGGCACGAACACACTCTTCCAACTGACGTCTTCAGGCAGGAGAAGTTTCCTCTCTGAGTGTCACAGTCTGCACGTGTCTTGTCTTGTAGCCTCTTTATCCATTACTTTATGGTGCTGTGCTGCTGCGAAAAAAGGCAGACATTACTGTCTCATGATTCATTAACACACTCTTCCTTTGCTGAGTGTACTTTGCTCTTGCCTATTCTGATGATGCCCATTGGTCGCCATCGTTCTTGCTGAATGGCACCCAGCCATTTTTGATCATTTTTCCAATTTGTGAAGATCACTTTCAGTTCTCATCCTGTACCTCAGTCTGTATGTTTCAGCTTGGTGTCAGATTTAATAAGCATAGCCACTTCATGCAGATGTTGAATAGGATCAGACTAAGGACATGTTCCCTTGCAAACCCGCTTGATACAGAGGACATCTTTTGTCTCTCTGTTATCCCTAAGACCTTTTACTTTGCTATATGAGGGAATTAGATCATTTTTATAGTACTTGCTTTTCAAGTTGGACTTCACTCATTGCTAGCAGACAGTTTATTTGGTGGTAGCTTCTAGAATTTTTCTGGGAATTGAAGCTATGCTTACTAGTTGGTGATTTTCAGACTCCTCCTGTCCTCTCCTCCTCTTTTTATAAAAAGGGGTTCAATGTCTGTCCTTTTCTGGTCATCTGGTATGCACCCCATTTCTTTAAGAAACGAGTAAAACAATCTCAAAACTTCTGGCAGTTTGAGAATCTGAGGATGATCACAGAATCCCACAGTCTCCTAGACTAGAAAAGACCTAGGTAAGATCACCTAGTCCAATCATTAAGCTAACACTGACAAGCCCACCACTAAACCATGTCCCTGAGCACTATATCTACACGACCCTTAAATACCTCCAGGGATGGGGACTCCACGCCCTGGGTAACGCGTTCCAATGCTGATGACCTTTTCAGTGAAGAAATTCTTCCTAATATCCAATCTAAACTTCCCTTGGTGCAACTTGAAGCCATTTCCTCTTGTTCTATCACCTGTGACTTGACAGAACAGGTCAACTCCCACCTCTCTGCAACCTCCTTTCAGATAGTTGTCGAGAGTGATAAGGATGTCCATCTCCACCTTATACTAGTATCTTCTGTTGCCTTGTTCTTTGTTAAAATACCAGCTAAATTCTTTTTTTCATCCTTGTCCATCTCCAGGCACCTGTTACTTTTCAATACATTTCACTTAGCTTTGCCACCACAGCACTTCGTGCGGTCTTGTGGTAGAGCAAATGAGTGAACTGATTTTGGTAAGAGTAGCTCTGTAGTCATTCTCCACAATGTCTTTCCTTTTCATGCTTTGCATGACACTCCCTACCCCCCCTCGTTTCCCCCCACCCTCACATTGGGGGAATCATACGTGAAGAAGTCAGCATCCAGAAGTGACTAACAGGAAATTTTGGGACAGGCTGTGTCCTGCTGCATTCCTTTTCCAAAATACATCTGGGTAGTTTTATTCACTTTACTGGTAAACTCCATGAGTTGAATTATTTTTCTTGCTGATTAAACTAATGTACAATGACATGAATCTTTTAGAAAAATGTGAATTTCTGTATTTCTGTGGCTTTTATTTCACATGACAAACTCTGCTTTGAATTAGTGCATCTGCTTCAAGGCCTGGATGGTGTCATTGGGTTTTGCATGCCGTTGCCTGGATGTTCTTCTGTACTGGCATATGGGCACACAGCATATGTCCTTCCACGCCTCCTCCCACCTCTGCTTCACTGCACTTTTACTGCTGGGCAGTCTTCTAGTCTTCCTTTATTTTTTTTTTCTTTATTTCTTCTTTTTATTCTCTTGACACTGCTGGCATTTTCTTTCTGTCTCCCTCTGCATCCTTAATTCTTCAACCTGCATGAGCTTCATAATACATTTCTGGATTGAGAGTTGGGGTTGTTTGAGGGAATGAGACACGGACTCCTGCACAGATGGTAAAGGGAGACCTTTATTTTCTCACAACATCTCTTCTTATACCTTCCAGACTGGTCACACGCAATGCATGCGCCTCTTCTACTTCTCTGATTGGTTCTGTAGCACTTATCATGCAGCATTTCATTGGTTTGTAGCTAGACTGCTATCTCCTCTTTTGCAGCTTTTTCTTTTTTTCCTCAGCGTTCTAAATTCCTTCTTTTCTTGGCTTACACTTTCAACAACCTTAGTTTACGGACGTGTTTATCAACTCAAGGTCACTGGCGTACTGATCACTCACAATTGTTCAGCCTGGAGAAGAGAAGGCTCCGGGGACACCTTATTGTGGCCTTCCGGTACCTAAAGGGGGCCTACAGGAGAGCTGGGGAAGGACTTTTTACTAGGGCATGTAGCAATAGGATGAGGGGGGAATGGCTTTAAGCTGGAAGAGGGCAGGTTTAGATTAAACATTGGGAACAAATTTTTCACTTTGAGGGTGGTGAGGCACTGGAACAGGTTGCCCAGAGAAGTTGTGGAAGCTCCATCCGTGGAGGTGTTTAAGGCCAGGCTGGATGGGGCTTTGAGCAACCTGGTCTGGTGGGAGGTGTCTCTGCCCATGGCAGGGGGGTGGAACTTGATGATCTTCAAGGTCCCTTCCAACCCAAACCATTCTATGATTCTATGATTATAGACCTTTATAGGTAAATTTTGTATGAGCAAAATACACAGCTGGTAAAAATAAGTTAAAATCAGGGAAGGATCAGAAACTCTGTATGCATGTATATATACTTATTTATGTCTCACTTGAAATACTTTGCAGTTTAACCTCTCATTTGTTTACTTCCCAGAAAATAATGTAAACGTTTACAAATAATGACTTCTGTTGCGTTGGTTCTGTGTTTACTTTTGCCTATCCCTTTGCCTATGTGGCCAATGTGAAATCCATGCTTCTGGAACAGTACCTTATATGTCACTTAGTATAATTTTGATTTTGATTTTGAGCTCTGAGTAGGGCATATAGGTGCTAGGTAAAGCAGGTAATAATATTCAGCAGATGTTAATGCATTAAACATAGGCGTTCAGAGCCAGGCTTCTCACTTTTAGTATTATTAGCACACAGCTTTTAAGTGTCCCTATGTCTTCCTCGGCAGATATCTGGAATTTATTGAGTGGATTGCATTCCTTCTGGGTGTTTACAGCAAGAAGTGACAAATGTGATTTGATAACATTGGCAATTACACGATTCCCTTCCTGCTGGTGAATCCAAAACAACTTCTGAGACCAATATGAAATTAAGTTATGACCAAGGCCAACCACTGTGAGTTACAGTAAAACCAAGCGTTTGGTTAAACCCTCAGAGCTGCAGAATTTATTACAGACACATTCAGACAACAGAAGAAAAATATCAGAATGTTAATGAGCTTTATGTCTACCAAAGTTAAACTGATTTTTCAGATAAACAGAAGTGTGTAGCTCGCTGAACAGAACAAAGAAGAAATGTTGCTGGCGCTCATACCAAGCCGTTGCTACAGACAGTGTGATGTAGCTGTTGAGGAAAGTCTTTTGAAGAGTAACCAGTGGTACAGGGGGTACTTGTGAGCAAAGTGTGTCTACTGTGCGCACAGGAATGCTCTGGCAATTACACACAACATTAGGTGACTGTTTCTGGTGCAGTTCATGTGTAGCAAAATGCCTCACTGTCTTGCATGCTTGGCATTGCAAGTTGAGTAGATTTCATAGACTACTAATGGCATTTATGTAGGTAGAAGGTGGCTGAAAATGGGCAAGGCTTGCTACTAAGCATGAGGGAACTGAAATGCTGAAGGTACAGAACTGTGTATTTCCTGTGTATTTCTACAGAGGTCAGTGAAGCTGTATCAGCAGTTGTGTACTCTGTCCTAGGGGACCTGTGTTGCAAAGAAGCACTAAGAACTATAGGGCGATAATTACCCCTGGTAGGATGCGAAGAGTTCCCTAGCTGTCTAAAGCCAGTGCTCTTTAGGAGAGTGCTGAAGGAAAGCTTAGCATGACAGAAGAGAGAGGGCTTGCGTCTTCAAAAGACTTCACACAATGCTTGGCATTAGATAGTTTTACTGAATATTAAAGAAGGCTCTGAATTTTGCATTGTTACTGCTTCGACTGCTTCTTAACATGGTCAGGGAGTTTTTGGAGCTCATGGTATTCTTGTAGGAAGAAACAAAAGTGAAATTTGTAAATGTGTAACAAAAGCTCTGAAAATAATTTGGGAGAACATTGGAAACAAAGAGCAGAGGAGATTGTGCCAGTGGAAGCTGCCGTTTTGATTTTAATTCTGCCACCTCTCTGAGAGCCAGGAGGTTGAGCTCTAAGATAGTGCAGGGTCATGTTGAAAGTGTGAGTATATTTAGAGATGTGGGAGTTCTGTGATGGGGAAAAGCGATACTGTGTTATGGCCATCAGGCTCAATTTTTCACTTTGGCTTTACTAGAGCCAGATTTGATTTTTGAACAAGTCCTGTAATCAGTCTCTTTCTTGGCCTTGATAATCTACCTTTTATTTTCTTTTTGATCCTTTTTGTCTATTCAGATAAAACTGCAAGGAAAAGACAGTTTCTTACTATGCGTTTCTGCAGCACAAAGCACAGAGGCAACCCAAATTTGAACACAGTTTTGAAGTTCTACAATGCGGAGAGAGAAGTTCACCAAAAGCAGAGTTGATGCACATTATTTTGCTTGCTGAGCTGTAGCAGATCTTTACAAAAAGTTTACAGAGAAACCATTGGCTCCACTTGTCTAATAATCTATGCTTCAGTAGTTTGTGATCCCACATATGTTCTGCTTCAAGCTAGATAATTAGCGTTGCCAGTGGTTATCACTTTCTGTGTAATAACTCATATCTGTCCTGGACTAGAGGATGATAAGCTTTTGTTCCATCTAAGGGTTGCTGTGCATCCTCATGCCACTGTATATATGATACTTAAACAATTATAATCTCTCTCTGGACTTTCTTGCTCTTGCTTTTCCATGCCAGTGAGCGTCTTTCAGGGTTTGAGAGAGAGAGAGTGAGTGGGTGATACACTTCACTGGGGAATGAGGACTGTTAAGGGGAGGTCATGCTATATCATGCTACAGTATTTCTTTATCTTTTACTTGGGCAGACACGATTTCCTGTCACCTAGGGAGCGTATTTTAAACTTCCAGGGTGGGAAAAAATGCCTGCGCTTTTGCTTGCTGAGTTAGAGACATATCATACAGGACAATGCAGCGTGTAGAGCTTAACAAGAGTATTTAGCCATTGGTCCATATCAGCACACAGCAGATCAGCCTGTAGAGTTTCTGGTATCTCATAACTTGATGCTGGCTTGCAGAGAGCTTGTTTGAAGATGATGCTCTCTGTGTCTGGACAGCACCAGTGGCTTCGAGTGGGCACAGATATGGCTCCGTGCAGAAATGTTTACTGTCACAGCATCCAGTTGTGACTAAGGAGTAGAGGGAACAAGTGGGGAGGAGGAGACCGTTATCATAATTTCTAATTGTAAAGACTCCTTCAGCTTGTCTTTACTCTGTTCTGAGTCCGAGTCAATAAGGAATAAGCCATGAGAAATAAGCAGAAGTTATGAGTAAGATGTACAGTATAACTGAGCCCCAAAATGTTTACAAGATCACACTTTGATTTTTAAACAATTGCTTAAACAGATAGTTTGTTGATAGAAGGACATTTCTTGAGTTTGAAAATGATTTACGATATATACAGTAATTGAAGTGGCAGTTGCTTCATCACACTTAGGTTTATTGATTCCATTAGTACATTGACCTCCTTTCTGCTGAACCACCAGTTTGAATGTCTGTGCTGTTTGGGATAAATTAAAAGGAAAAGATGCCATTTTCCTAACTATGCAGGACCCAGTTTTCTGCAATGAGTAAAGAAATGAAGGCAAACAAAGTAGTGGAAAAAGAAAAATTGCAGGAGAAATGATGCTTTGAATCTCTTTAGATTTGATGGATTTTTCAAAGCAACTTTGTGTTTATCAGAATATGCCTTTTCTGCAGGTCAGAGATAGATGCTGAGTTTGCTTGCTCTGTTAAAGTGGCCAGAATCCATATTCCAGCAGTTTGAATAAGCAGAAATCCAGAAGAATATGAAAACTATCATATGAATGGGAGAACAAGGCCAGCTGGAAAGTGACTTCTGTATACTCTTTGTATATTCTACATGTTAAATAATAGTTTCCGCACTTTTATTTCCCCCCAGAAAGATCGCTCATAGTTGGGCGATGCTCAAAGCTGCAAAATAAAAATGTGGAGCATTGGCATGTGAACTCAATGGGAGCTGAAAGAAATTGCAGCAACACAGAAATCTCTCTCTGCTCATGTTCTGCTGGGGCAGCAGCTCCCTCCTTCTCTGGCCTCTTTAGAGCAAGCTGCCTTCTGCTCCAGTCTCGCATAGTCTTATCTCACCTTTAGGGAGATAGTGGCTTTCTGCACCAAACAGTGCCTGTAAGAGCAGGAGCTGCTGCTTTGCCAGGACCAAGTGATCCTCCATCTCTGTCTGCCCTCCCTGAATTCCTGGCGTCATTCAGCTTGCGACAGTTCCCCTGGACAGTGTGGTATGAAAGCTGGTGGTCTGCCATGGCACTGAGTGCTCATCTAGTCCGAGCATGGCACTAAGGAATGAACATTTTGGCTTTTGCTGCGTGTCCCTTAGATTTGATAGGTTTTCTGCTTTCTCTCCTTAATCACTGATGAAAGTCAGCCAGACTGAAAGGACATGTTTTGCTCTTTGTAGCTGGGAAACAGAACAAAACAAAGTAAAGATCTGGCCCTTGGGATAATTGAAATGAGAATAACTCATCATTCTGAGTCTGGTGGAAGGACAGTTAATATTTTTACCATTGATAGTATATGCTGGGCTAATGGATGTAAAGCTTCAAAAGCACCTGTAGGATATTCTGACCATTTAATCATGCAGTTCTGAAAAATAAAGGACTTTGATTACAACCAAGGCTTCATATAACAGTCTCAAGCTAACATTCAAGGTCTCGTAGCAGTACTTAGATACTGGTAGAAGATGTATTTAGCAAAGTCATTTTAGGAGCACCATATTTTTAACAACATGATTTGTGCCTGGATTACCACAAAGTGAGTTTTGACACAATTCCAGGAGCACCTTTTCATGAGATTTGGCCCAGGCATGCTGTGCTTTCACGGGAGTGAGCCTGGACAAGCTGAATGAGAGAAATAGAAATTGGGAACCATCATGCTCTTTCCAAAAGGTTTTTCAAGCAGATTTGTTTTCATCCTAATTGCAAGATGGAAACTTTTGGATGCAGAGCCTGATTCAGAGACCAAAGGGTTCACATAGTCTCGCATTTATTAAATTGCGATGTGAGTTGAGCCATATGGCACAGAAGCAGAACATGGGGATTGTGAAGGGTTTTCTCCAGGGATCCAACTCTTTCTGTGACTACAGTAGAGTTATTACCATTTTACGGTGCAGACATGCTCAGATGCTGTACTGAGAAGTGCAGTATGGTAATCTGAACTGGACTGAATTAATTTCTTCTATATGACAACAAAGTCTCTGGCCATATTACAAGGTTGGCCTCTTGTCATCTTTTTTGATTGTGGTACTCTAAATTTGGACCATCTGTGTGGGGTTACATTAGTGTTGTTGCTCAGAAGTTTACAAGCTTTCTAACAGCCAAGTGGAAAGGGCATTTCTCATTATTGTACTGATGGCTGAGACATTAAATGCTTGTTGTTGTGTTCACAAATGAGTGTACAGATTTTTGGCAAAACCAAGGAGTCAGATTCACTCATGCAGATTAAGGTCTTATTACAGTATGTCCAAGGGGGTTGCATACACCCAGGTCGAACCACTAGGTCTTTCATGTGAAACGAGGAGTAGGTTTTAGATAAATGCTAGAATTGGTATAATGTTTTATCAGCCTTTTTTTTTTCCTCATCAGTTTGATTAAAGAAGAAAACAGGATCTAATTTAATTTCCCTTCGTCCTCCCTGTAAAAATCTGTTTTACTGGCAAATTAAAAGGATGAGAATTTCTGAAAATTTTATCAAGCAAATACTTTCCATCTGACAAGGCTGAAACTCCAAAGTTGCCAGGAAACCAGAAAGCTAGTGTGACGTTAATTAGAGGAGATGGTCTGGCTCTTGCTTTTGCCATCTAACTCCATTTTTCTGTCCTTGCATGATTTCACAGAGAAAGCCCAATAACTATTTTAGGTTCAGTAGCCAGCTGATTGTCTTGTCTTTTACATTGCATAGCATGAATAAAAAAAGAGTTTATTTGCAGAAGTATCATGACATATGTGTCTGTGCTACCTATGAAAATACAATAATCTTTTTAGATTTTAAATGGCCAGAGCTTAAATGAGAAAAAGGGGAATGGTGACCAAAAGGGTGGCTGAGCACATAAGAACTGCAAGAAATATCTTCCACAAGCTCGCTGTTATAATTTTATTAGAATGATGATTAGGAACCAGTATGAATACTTTGAATACAGAAAAGGATATGCTTCCCACCTCCTGATTTAAGGAGATGCATAAGGATTAAATTAAAGTAAATATGCCTGTAATTTACTGTATTGCGTGCATTCAGCATACTTGCTCTTTGACAAGTATCCAGCTCCATTCAGTGCCAGCTACTTCCTAATCAAGTAATAGATGAGGCTGGAAGGAGGCTGCTCAGCATCCTCTGGTTGAGTGTTTGCTGCTGGATAAAGAGGTTTAAGGGGGCCAGATGCATAATAAGCAATAGGAGGCAGGATGCTATGGGAGCATGGATGCTGGGAGGGTGGAGGGTGCTTCGTCTGCTTGTTGTAGGAATTATTTATACCTTTTTCCTTAAAGGATCTTTGGTTAAAGTGCATAAATGGTGATTAAAGCTGTGGATTTAGTGTCTACAGTTGTGGTGTTGATACTTGTCTCAAATGAAGTGATGCACTGTCTCCCTGGCTAAGCATTGTAGGACAGAATTTTTACAAGTGGTGTGTTTGGATGCATCCATGTTGTCTTTGTTGCTAGCCTGAATATTAGTTACTTTTTTTGTCATTTAGCTATCATTGCAGTGGCCTCTTGTCTTGTGAGGTTTATAAACACCTGCTCTCAAAAAAACCCAACCAACCCAAAACCAATTAAGAAGTAAATTTAAGCTGAAGCTTCTTTATTAGGGATGAATTTAACCATTCTGTGGAACAACTGCAGAATATTCTAGGTTTAGGCTATGCCATAAAGGGTATCCATTTTTTCCTGAAGTATTTATATGGAATTTCTTGAGAATTTGGGTTAGAAGCTTGACTTAAATGGAATCCTTTAAGTCATAGTAATAGCGATCCTTTGTGTTTGATGACAGATGTCATATTTTTAGATCAACAGAAGCCAGATCAAAGTGGCCAGTCTCTGGGATCTTGAGCTTCTGCTTTGAATCAGTAAAATGGGAATAACGATGGTTCCTTACGTTCATATAGTTATCCTGAGAATTAATTCATGAACACCCAGTTGCTGGTGATGGGAGGCCTGCAAGTATGTGGTGGGAGTGTTGGTATTGGGTATGGTTACATACATACTATATTCAGTTGGATTCCATGGAATACATAGTGGCACTTTTGAGAATTTCTGAAGTTCGGTGCTATGGACTGCATTGAGATGAGCGCAAAAGTGGAATCTGAAGTTCTTGTTTTCCTTTGAGACTCTCAGTTCACATGACTCTTCCTTTCGAACCTGAGACTTTGTTCCTTCCAATCATGGTCCAAGTTAAAACAAAAGTGAAATAATGTTTTCCATTGTCTCCCAGTAGGCATTGGACATGCACTGGATATGGGCTACACCCTGATTACATTATAAAATGCATGTACTGGCAATAGCTCTGGTTTGTGTTAGACACCTCAGTCCTGCAGTGTGTCGGACACTCCTGCGAGTTCTCAGTGCCCTTGCCATGGCTCACAGCGTTCAATGTGTCCCTTAGGTCTGTGTAACCAAGCTGAAATACATCACAGTGCTCAATATTTATATTTTCATTATACTGTTTTTATTTTCCCTCTCTCTTCTTTATTAACTGTTCTCTTCATCTGGCTTTGGGCTCTGAATATTCTCAGGTCCATAGCTGATTCTAGGTTGTTGACCAAGTTTTCCACTACCTGTCTACTTCATATTCCCTAATGGGAAACCTTCTATGTAGGAGTAGAAACTTTCACTCTGTGAAGATTTGGTGGGCCATGAAGACTTTTTGCAGCCAAATTAATTTTTAATGGTGCATTGATTCAGTGTCTAGCAACTTACATGTCAGAGTGTATGAGACTCACTCTTTGTCCCATCCCTAATGCATTTCTCTTTAGCAGTCACTCTTTGTGCATCCTTTTTTTTTTTATTTTTTTGATTTAGGACCTTGAAATGCACTGTGCTACTTCATTAACTTTTATTTAGCAAGAGTGGATCACGTTTGTGATCAATAAGCTGGTGAACTCTGACAGTTCAGTGAAACTACATACATCCCTGGTGTGCCATCACATGCACGGTGCTGCTGTTCTGTCTGCTGACATACTCCAAAGCAGAGGCAGTTTTAAGAAAGTGCCATACCTAACAACTTTCACATTTAGTGTGGAATAACGTAAAGCGCTCTGTTAGGCAGAACATGGAGCAGGAGCCGGCACTCCTGGGTTCGGCTGTCCAGGCAAATTTGTAAGATGCTGTGAATGCAGACTTTTGGATGCTGGTGCTGGCTGTCCTGCTGATTTGTTGTTGCAGTTTCTTATTTGTGTCACCACAGCATCTAAGCATCCCAGGCAGGGAGCTGAACATCTTTGTTCTATGTGCTCTGTACACACAACACAAAATGTGGTCTGGGAAACACTTTACAAACTTGTAGGAATAAAATTAATTTTCTAATTTTTTTTCTCAAGTCTTTAAATCAACTTTGCTGGGGTTTTTTTCCCCAGAAGTGGTATACTGCTTTTTTACCCTTACAAAGTTCAAGGACCTAGCCTTATGGAAATAAATAAAGTCAGCCAAACAGAGAGTTTTAAAAGTGATTAAGTATAATAATATATTTAAAGCTATTTAATTAGTTCAAATATTTAAGATTTTTTGGATACTCATCTTGAGGGTTTTTTTAAAAGGGTCATCTGAAAGGACTGCGTACAGAGTCCTTTCTGAAAATTAGGTCTAGTTAAAGTTGCCTAAAATGAAGATAAGTGCAAGTCAGCTCACTAGTCACTTTTGAAAATCTATGTCTATCTAATGTTGAGAAGCCTAATTTGAGGTCCCTGTTTGGAAACACCGATGCCATTTTTTTTTCTAGCTTCATTTAATCCCTCTGTACAGCAGGCTAAAAGAGGTACACCTCATCATGTTGCTGTCAGAGTTAATACTTTTGAAAGACTCTGAATATACTTCACACATTACACCTCTAAAGTATTAATTTATTTATTATTGTGGCCCCTCGTGGAGACATACTTTGCCTTTCTGTATCTCCGTCTCTCTAAATGAGCACAATGGTATTATTTGGTATTAGTCTGTATTTTTCCTGTGGAATGGAAAACTGTTGATGCAGGCAGGAAATTCTGATGAGCTCCCCCTCTACAAGTTTTGTAGCTTAGGAGTTCCCTCTGCCACATTACTGTCCCCTCAAGCTGAAATTTTAAGCTGTTCCCCTCTTTCATTTTGATGCCTACTTTGTAACATATTCCTATTAACATCACATTTGTGTCCCGCATTATATCTGGTGCTGCTGCGTAGCTGAGAGGTGCAGGCATTTCAACCCAGAGTGAGTTTGTGGCTTGTATTCATATTCAAATTTTGGTATCATCTATCTATGAAATTATTCATCAGATTCCTGTGTGAATGCTTTTAATGGTTTAATGTGTTCAGCTGATAACAAACTGCATGCTGAAACGTAATGTTGCTCTTTTTAGACTTGATTAGACTCTATCCTTGATTGTGATTTAATGGCTGTTCACAAGCTTGTTCGCTCTTGCTGTTGCATATTAAGTACCAAAGTATTGAGCCAGGTCTGCCAAAGTCTTTCAAGGGACCATGGTTTCTCAAGGGAGATGAAAAGCCCTAAGTAGGCTAGCGTTTTGATTCAGGACTTGGATTGTATTTGATTGTTCTTGATCACCAAAGATTTTGTCCGTAAATCCCTCTGGAAATGTTTAAGTGCTCAAAGACCTGTCTCAGTGCTGGATTTTACTCTCCTAAAATGCTATCTAAACAATCAAACAAAATCCTTTTTAAAGCAATTAGCACAAGCAATAGCAGTCAAAACAATTCCAAATGTAAGTTTTATTCACCTTCTCCTTTTCATTTCCTAAATGCCTATCTGAGCTATTGTGCCAGAAAAAGCAATGTATGATTAGAAGTCAGCCGTTTCTCGTATGCCTTGTGCATCATCTCTAACATCTCGTATTTGTGTATCACGGGTACTTGCATGGCCCCAATTACCATAATCTCTGCTTTTTAGCATACATTTGTTTTCACTGTGCCTTTACAGAAGTAACGGTAGACCTAACTCTCTAACAGGAAGTTGCGGGGATTACCACAGAGCAAGGGCTTGATATGAAGTCCTGCTCAGATGCCACAACCACAGTCGCTTTTCCCATAAGTATCTAGTCTTCTCTGTTTAAACTAGGAAAGGATTAATAAAAGTGTGATAGTGATACACTAGTTAGGAGAACGTTTAAGCTAGGCTTGAAATTTTCTCATATGCTTGATCAGCACAGCGAGAAATGAAATGTGTTACGTAGTTTTCTGGACAAAGGGTCAGGTGAGGGAAGATGTACACTGGGCAGTGGGAATGTGGGACCATGGAAGTATATTAGTGTCTTCTAGTGATGTGCTCCTTACCTTTGGCTAATGTGTCTTTTATAAGCCCTAGTGAATTCATGGTGTCTAAGAAAATATCTGTAGGAATAAATTAGCTTTTAAAGTGTAGGTTGATGACACCTGCCCCTCAGGTGACATTGACAGTAGCCTGTCAGCAATGGCATGTTTTAAACCACAGCTGATTTCCACAGCCTGCATTAACTGTTGCTTTTCTAAAGAAAGAAATAGTCTAAGGAGTTGCCAGTGCTTTTTTATACCAGCGAGTATGTGTTGACTTTGGTGGAATTATTTCTAGTTTACTCCTGGTAGCTAAGAGGAGTTTAGTTGCCACTGCCTCTGCTTTCCTTTCTCATGGCTGTGGTTAATGCATCTGCCACAAGATTATTGCAAGATGAGGATTTAATTTTAGTTGAAATATGAACATCAACTGAGTGCTTTTGATCTGCATTTTATTTGTTTATTAAGCAAAATATGTTGATTATTAAAAAAAAGCTAAAGAAACTATCACCTAGACTAGATTAGGCTAGACTAGACTATTTCAGTTGGAAGGGAGCTACAATGACCATCTAGTCCAACTGCCTGACGACTTCAGGGTTGACCAAGTTAAAGCCTGTTGTTAAGGGCATTGTCCAAATGCCTCTTAAACACTGACAGACTTGGGGCATTGACCATATCTCTAGGATGCCTGTTCCAGGGTTTGATCACCCTCTTGGTAAAGAAATGCTTCCTAAGGTCCAGTCTAAACCTCCCCTGGTGCAGCTTTGAACCATTCCCACACGCCCTATCACTGGATTCCAGGGAGAAGAGGCCAGCACCTCCCTCAGGAAGCTGTAGAGAGCAACGAGGTCGCCCCTCAGCCTCCTTTTCTCCAAACAAGACAAGCCCAAGGTCTTAAGCCGCTCCTCACAGGCTATGCCTTCCAACCCTGTCACCAGCTTTGTTGCCCTCCTCTGGACATATTCAAGGACTTTCACATCTTTCTTAAATTGTGGGCCCCCGCACTGCATAGTACTAAAGGTGAGGCCGCAGCAACGCTGAATACAGCGGGGCAATCACCTCTTTTGACTGCCTGGTCATACTGTGTTCAATGCACTCCAGGACGCGGTGTGCCCTTGTGGCTACCGGGGCACACTGCTGACTCCTATTGACCCCGCTGTTGACCAGCACCCCCAGATCCCTTTCTGCAGGGCTGTGCTCCAGCCACTCCTCTCCCAATTTATACTTGTGCCCAGTGTTACTTGGTCCTAGGTGCAGAATCCAGCATTTGGACTTATTAAATTTCATCCCATTATTCATTGCCCAATGATTTAACATCAAGATCAAGAGAGTCAACAGCACCTCCTGGTTTGGTATCATCAGCAAACTTGGTAATGACGCGTTCAACTTCTGCATCCAGGTCGTTGATGAATATATTGAACAGAACTGGTCCTAGAATTGAACACTGAGGAATGCCGCTGGTGACTGGTCACCAGCCAGATGTAGCCCCATTCACTACAAATGTTTGGGGTTTTTTTTGTGTTTTTTTTTCCCCATAAATCAGAAATTTTATTTTGAGGTCAGTTTCAGCCAGAGAAGGTGAGTGTTGTGGAGCTCCCCTTGTCCATGGTTGTCGCAAGCTTCCAGCTGCCTGTGAGACCATGGTGTGGTGCAGACTGGGGCTGTGGGTGCTTCCTTGTCCTCAGGTCAAGGGCTTTGCAGAAAGCTGCAGAAATCTCCAGCTGAGTGGCTGGGGACAGAGGGGACAGGAGTGCACCAGGGTTTGGTTGTGTCCCTGTCTGGCCCTGAGGCTGTGAAAAACAGGACAGTATGTACAAACAAGGGGAGCAGCCACCCTCGGTCACCATGGGCAGCCTCTGCCCAGGGCTCTCCCAGCCTCAGGCCAATGCTGTCAGTCCCACGTCTCCCAGCAGCCCGGAGACACCCGTCGTGGGGTGGCCATGTCACCAACCACCCTACCAGCCTGCTGCCCACTGTGGCATGGCCACTACACTGTTGGGGCTGGTGCCAAGAGCAGATAGTTCAAAAATGGCACTGGCCAGGTGTTATTTTGATTCCTTATCCTTTTGCCAGTGTGCTTGTACAAATCTCTCTGGCTGTGCAGCTGAGGACAGGAGTGTGCCATGGTCTGGTCACGTCCTCTTCAGGGCCTCTGGCCCTAGAAGGCAAAGGAAGCACAGCCACTAACTGGTGCACCACAGGCAGCCCCTGCCTCCCTGCTTGTGGCCCAGCCATCACCTTCCCTGCCCTCTTCTCTGTCCTCTCACCTCAGCCTTTGCTCACCCACTGGCTCTCCTCCAGCCTAGGCTGGCTCATCGCGCAGCCCTTTTGGTACCCTCCCTGGGCCGGCCATGTCACCGACCCCCCTGAGACACAGCCCCTGCCCACATTCTGCCTGCTGTGACAGAGAACTGGTGAGAGGGGGGTGCCAGGGGCTGATAAAAGGCCCAGCCCTCGGCTTCCCAGCGAAAAAGGGCTGTTGCTCTTCAGGTTTACTCAAATGCCAACACGGATGGCTCACTGTTGCTCCTGTCTGTATGGGGACAGCTTCTCGCCTGGGGCTGTGGTCACATCACAGCCCCTCATTGCCCCCAGCCCATCCCACCTCCCCTTGGCCTCCTCCATGCTGTCGGGGTCAGGCAGAGGCAGACGGAGCCCAGCATGAAGGTGCAGACAAATAAATGTGGTGTCTAAACACTGGAGAGCAATTCAGCTGTATAACACAGTGACTTCGTGCCACTTTGGTGGTCTGAAAGCACAGTATCCTATGAGTATACATGACATTGGCAGAATAAAATACAGGCCTTTTTAGATCAGCTAGGTGGGGTACAGTAAGGCATCTGAAATTGCACTAAATGCTTGTTTTAATTCCAGTTGTAATGCCTGGAACTCCACTGGCTTCATCTATGCACAGCTAGCTCACACCTGGCAGCACACCTGCGCTTGGGAAAGATACCAAGCTCACTATCCTTTTATTAAGCACATTTAGAGATTAAATGCAGAAAGTTGTACATGAAGGAATGATTTTTCTGTAATAAGTAATGGGGTAAATACCAGCTATCAGGGAAAAGCCATAGGAAAGATGCAATTTTGACCCCTGGTGAGGAGGTGCAATTGACTTGTTTTGAAAGTAGTCTTACAAGGAGGCAGGTTCTTGTACCCTGCTTTAAAACACTTGCAAAGATTTAAACCTCCAACATGCCTGTTCCTGTCCAAGTGGCTCTTTTGTGATTGTATTCAACCCCATGCCTTCATCACTGCCTGCTAAAAGTCCTTCATTTTTCCATGGGGAAATAATCACCAGCTGAAGTGGATCAAGAATTACTTTTACGTGGATCATACTCTGCAACAAGTTTAATTACAGCTGAAGTGGCAGATATTCCCCTTATGACACATCCTCCCTTTATTGGCACCAGAAGAAACATTTAGCAAGGGAGGAACTCCGAACTTCCAGGAGAATATTGTGCTTTTCTGCTGCTCTGACCAGGTGACTCTTACATTAGCCCAGCTGCACCTTTCATTTTCCTTTCAGGAGAGAAGCAATATATAACTTGTGATTTAGTACATACCCAGCACAAGGACTGGGTATAGGATTTTAAAATCAGCAAAATATTCTGCAAGTTTAAATTGCATTATAGTGTGTTATTAACGCAGCAACTCTGGATTTTGTTAAGATTTAATGTAGACATTTTTATTACTTATTAATCAAATTCCAGATATGTCAGGAATATGATTTAATTCCTACTTAATAATCCTCTAAATGCAAATATTGGAACTCTTTAAAACAAGCTGAATATTTTTTTCACTTGAGCTTGATGAAGCTGATTAAGAATTACCTGCAATAAGTTGTTTTAGTTCCAGCGTAGACTATCTGCTTAGTAAAATAAATTATCACCTCAGGGGAGCATAAAGAGAAACACTGGAACATACTAAGGGTGAGATTTTCAGAAGCGCTTTGCAATGGCTTAACTCTGCTCTTTGTTGTGAATTTTACCCTTCACTTCAGATGGAGGAAGGTGAGGGAAACACCCAGTGTCCATCTCGGATAAACGGTGCACAGTGAATGCAGAAACATTTTTTCTCTCTGTTCTCTGTAAAATGTTTGTTCAGCATTGCTATGAAATCCTAGTTGTCTTGCTAAAATCAAAAGTCTTCTGCCAAAGGCAAGGACAGGTTAAACTAAGTGAGCTGAAAAACAGCTGTTATACTCACTGGCAGTACTTTATTGTCTGTGTCTTGTTAGCTTTTTGTTGGATTTGGCTCAGTTCCTTGAGAAACAATCCCATCTCTTGAAGAAATAAACCTCATGTTACCACCTTAAAATAATATGAAAAGTACTTGATTCTTCTGACTACATTCCTCCCATCTTATTCTCTCTTTAAGCTGTGTTGTTTGGCCATTTTTCTGTCGGCCTCTTTCTGTACCGAGCCTGATACCTGCAATATTTTTCATTGCCTTATCCTCTAAAAACTCAAGCATATCACAGTGCTTGCCAGAAGCCGTTCAAGCAAAACATTACCAGTTTATGAAATAGCTTTAATTAATATGCATATACTTAGGAGAAATAGGTGGTGTTCAAGACTGTTCAGCCAAACCAAGCATCGTGCTGTTGTTTTTATCCACAGATCTCCCCTCCTTCGTTTGCTGGAATCTCTGTTGAATCATACCATTAAGCTGCGAGTCCTTCAGAGGGTGGGGGATTTGGGTAGTTTGCCAGGGGGCTGGGCCCCACCCTACCTTCTGGAGCCTGGGAAATAATAGACCGCACTAAGGGAACAATGTGGATCCAATTTGAAGTCTAAGAAACGAGGACGTTCTGTGGCATATCAGAAATGCACGGCTTTTAACCCACTTTCTCATGCCTTGGCTCTTGCTGATGTCCTTGAGAGCACAGTGATCAAACATGACACACAACATGCGCTACCTCAGCTAAGCACGGTGGAGCAGGGGCGGGCAGAGTTACGGCCTTAAATTTTAATTTTCCATGGTTTTGTGACAGAGGGAGCATAACTGTGTTGGTGCTGATTCACACATGCATATTATGCGTGCTGAGAGGGAAGGCACCAGGGCTTCCCACGGGGCTCCAGCCTCCTGCAGAGCAGGGCAGGGCTCGCAGGCAGCGGTGCTTTGCAAGTTTATGTTCCAGCAGCTATTCACGGCCACTTCTTCTGCAGAGCTCCCAGATCACAGATTTAGTAGTTGTTATTAATTGTCCTTCTGGATGTTGATAAAATACAGAGTGAAAAATATACTGGACAGTAACTGTGGTTTCTTTTCTTTTGGGTGCTGAAGTTGGGTGCATCTCCTAATGTAAGGTGCACACTAGGAGCATAGAGTGAGCGAGATGTCTTCTGGAAGTTCATTGCTGGAGAAAGTGAATGTAATTGCTTTTGAGAAGTGCATATATTCATTTCAGGACCCTGCTAATTAAGCTTCCATATAGAAGGAAAGAGAGCTTTCCATGCATGATCCTTTTCATGCAGATTGAAAACCACTCTCCACAGGTGTCTTTTTCTAACTCAGTTCTGGGCTACAAGCTCACAGGTAACTGTGTATTTGCACACTTGAGAGGCTTTGATGAGGCAAAGGCACCATAAGGGAGGTCATCTGGTTTCATGTCCAGTCCTTAACCCTGACTGTCTTTGCAGCCTTAAATAAATCACTTAGGCCAACATTTTTTGAGTGTTGATGTCTGAAGGTAGACATCCAAATTTGTAGTTAAGCATGTAAGTAGGGCTGCTCTGACTTTTATAGACGCTGACTCCCACGGTATCTTTATGTGTTATATTGTGTGGGGGTCTGCAGCATTACTGAAAACTAAATGTGGATTTAGGTGCATAATGTAAGACAGCCAAGTTTGAGAATGTCATCCTTGATCTACACAAGCTTAAGTTTTTGCCTCTCTGTTAAGCTAACCTAGTAAGGCTTACCTGGCTGAAAAGGACGCCAGGAGGACTGATGGACAGTGAGTTTTCTGATTATGAAAGTGTTTTGATCAACCAGTAGCTGATATTTTCTAGTTTATGAATAAAGACAGTTATTGTTACAATATGAGGAGGGAGTTTTCTTCAGACCCGTTGCCCAAGCATCATGCAGTTGTCAAATGCAAATGTAGCAATCTAATACATTTCTGAATATCAGGACTGTGCTGTTGAACACAGCCTGGTTTGATCCACCCTCCACCAAAATAGATGAACTGCAGTTTCTTACAGAGCCGTTAGATAGCTTCTTAGAGACATGTGCAATATCATACTGATGAGATAAGGGCTCCTTTGTAGTACTCGGGATTCATAAGCATGCTGGCTCCATGGGCGGGGGCAGAATGTTTGAGCATGTTATTAGAAAATAAAAAAGATTTTTCCACTGTTTTGGTAAAGTTTTGGGGCCACATTCCAATCTTGTTTTCATCACATATCTGGCATAGAGAACAGAGGAGCTTACAGCTACATTGGGGGCTAACTTCCTTTTCATCACGTGGGGACCAAAGCATAGAGTTCTCCTTTTAAATTCCACTGATCCAGGTTTACAATGGCAAGGACATGTTAATCTTGCTTCGTAATATAAAGGGAGTGAGGTCTGTGGCATACTTTAAAGGACTAGATTTGATGGTAGTAAGTGCAAGTGCAGCTTTCAGCTTGTTACGGAGTTAAGCTCCAGAGTGTGTGTGTGTTAAAAAAGAACTTCCCAGTGAATGTAATATTGTTTGCAGGCAGAAGAGTCTTCAAGTCTCTTATCCCTCTCCCTTCCGTTTCGTGAGTGCTGTGACAACTCTGCCCCTTTTGGGGACAGACCAAAGTCTGCTGTAACTTTGTGTGGAACGTGTATCAAAGCCTACTTTTGTCTTGCTGAATTCAATGGGAATTTTGTCTTTAAATGGAGCGGCAGCCCTGCTGGATTCCTTCTGTTACAATTTATTCTTTAAGGAGTTTACATCCAGAAGTACTGACTGCCTCTTGCTTCCGGTTACTTAAATATGAGCTGACTGCTTATCACCCTTGAAAGGTGGGGTTTTTCCCTGCAGAAGATTCCCGTTTAAACAGACAGGCATTATTGCTCAGAAACAATTTTTCCCTTGGCTCCTGATGAGACTGTCTTAAGTCAGGCTTGGTTTGGTTTGGTGTGCTTTGATACAGAGGTGTGACAGTGCTTTTCACGTAATTGGGTTAACGCTGCAAGTGTTGTCTGTTTTGATTAACATGGTGCAGTTTTTCTTTACCGGGTAGAGAACCAGTACAGACACAGAATCATTTTGACTGCCAGAAAAAACGTTCTTCAAGCAAATGGGTTTATCGGGTACTTGATCAATCTTTCAAAATCCAGCTGTTGAGCAGAATCAGCACAAGCAATTGTTTTCTGTGGTTTTAAGTAATGTGTCAGAAAGGATCTTGACTTTTAAGAAATGCACTACTTGTGTTGTTTTTTCACTCTGAAGCCATGAAGCTGCTTTGCTCCAATTTGGATTCAAACATCTTGTGCAGCACAGGGCTGTGTGCGGTACACAACTGCTGGAATTGTTTCTTTTTTTAACTGAGAGATTGGCAGCCACTTGGATGAGTCACAATGATGAGCCTAATTTTAGCTGGTATGTATGTATTGGGAGAATCTACCAGAGACAGTTGCATCTCAAGGGCTAAGAGAGGTGAAGTGAATGTAGTTTTGGGGCTTCTTAGAAGTCAGCTTTTGTGTCTGAATTCTGTTTCTTCTCTTGTGGTTTTGTACAGTCATATTATATGACCTTTCTGTTGGAATTCACCTAATTCCTTCACCTTCAAAGAGTTTATTAGACGGAGACAATCTACAGTGACATCAATACTTTGATTGATGCATGTTGGGTATGTGTTTGACTTGTGCTTGTCTTTTGAACATAATGGAGTCCAGAGTTTAAGCTGTCGGTAGTATAGCGTTCATTTAATTTATCCATACACAGCGTCTGCTGGTTTCCTCTAGCTGACGTGGGAAATAGTATCCAGGAAGGTGTGGTAGTATGTAGTTTGAGAGGAGTTTAGTATATGCAATCAGAGCCCTCCAGTCATTCAGGCTGCATAATCTGGCTGCCTGTGCTCATGCCACTGTTTAGTGACTGCTACTGTTATTTTAAAGCAGTAGAGGTATTCTGTTGAATACTGCTTTTTGCTCTTGTTGGTCCACCTATATGAAAGTAACGCAACCTCTGGCAGGAGCTGGTTCCTACTTCTGGCAGCCTGTTAGGAAAGCAATGGGAGCAGCAGTGCCTGCCTTTAAATGCTGCATATGTGAGAAAGAAAAGGCATGTGCTTTTAATGGCATCTTGCTGTTCCCTAATGCATTATTCCTGCTTCCTGTGAGGCAAAGGTGTCAGACTGGATTGTGCAACGACATGGAGGCCAAGTTGTCATTTACTGCCCATGTTGAGAAAGCATCCATTAGTAGTACCCAAGTCTCTCCTCTGCTTTGTGTTCAGCTTCTGTGTGCACATAGGTAGTAAACTACCATATGCTGTTTATAGAGAATGCAAAGGCAGTGTATCATTTTCCACTTAATCAGGATGTTCCTAATCGGGAAATTGCCCAGAGAACTAATTAAAGCCAAATGTACTCAATAACTACTGTTTAAGAGACACAGTAATTCTGCTTAGCAGGAGCATCCTCAGGTGATTTACAGGTACTTGGGCCACATCCCATTTTTAAACTGAACCTGGCCTCGTTTCTCCTCGGAGAGCTCTTATTGTTGTCTGAGTTATGATGCAGGGAATATCTGTGCAAACAACTTCTCTCACTGTCTGATCTGTATCGAAGCTCTAGCTTTTCTAGACCAGGTAGGCAGAGTGTCCTTCAGTCGTCGCTGTGGCTGGGTAGCCAGCCCTGCTCCTGCTCCCGGTAGAGATGCTTCTTCGGTTACCCGGAGGAGTTTCAGGCTGTGCGCTGGTGGTGGTGATGGTAACGGTCCCACTTTAGCTTTGCTTATGCCGAGCATAAACACCTCCTGGCCCTGGACACGTGTTCCTGGTTTGTGCTGCTTCTTGTGTTGTCCTGGCAAACTATTTGTTCAGCTGCGCAGCAGCTAAATCTGGATACTGGTCTGGCTGAAAAATAACCCGGAGAAAGGGGGAAAAAAGAAGAGAACAGAGGTGTCTCATCCAAACCCATTTTCTAGCCTGGTTCACTGTGTGGCTGCACAAACAGCTGTACAAGCACAAAGAAGGGAGTGGTGGGAATAAGTGGGTGAGGTCAGGGAGAAGGGAGGCTATTTAAGCCAGCGCTGCTGCCAAAACGTTACTTGCCAAATTACTTCTCAGCTCCTCTGTTTTCTTGAACATTTCCTCACATCTGCTCTGTCACAGTAAACTCTTATGGATGTTACCACTTCTGCATAATAACGTAACAGCTGTACTCATTCAGACGACGACTTCATCTAGCCCAATATCCTGTCTCCAACAGTGGCCATAATAAGCAGACCCAGGGAGTAAGAAGGGGACATGCATGTCTGATACTTCCATGAACGTTCTCTCAGCCTCAAATAATGTTTAGCTCAGGGGATTTCTTGAACCTGATACAGTTCATTTACACAGTAACTCTCGACCAATCTCTTGAGTTGTCCAAATCAAGTACGCCCCTGAAGGCCATGTAAAATCGTGGTGTTCATGACATCTTTTGTCAAGCAGTACCACAGTTTTCTTACTTGGGATAATCATGAAGTCCATAGGCAGGACAGACCTATAGTACCAATGTGAACGGGCCTGGGACCATGCTGGCGCAGAGGGTGACAGTTGTGGGAGCAGCCCAGGACTGTCACACCTCTGCTCAATGAGTGTGCCCTCCAAACCAGGGTAGCTCCAACTGCTTCTCCTGTTGGGACTGGTCACTGACTTGCCATGGCTCTCAGGTCATGTCTAGGGATTGTTGGCTGTGTTGGCACGAGCCAATAAGCGTGTGGGGCCCCTCAATGGCTCCCAGCATGGGCAGGTGAATTCCAGTGCTTGGGGGTGCTCCCGGGCGCTCTTTAATTTACAGAAGGAGGTGGAGCCATGATGCCTTCAGTGAGACATGTGGATTACTATCACTGGGTTATTCCTAGATTGGCATTTTTAACCTCTGAAGGTTTAGGAAGATGATAATTTCCTAGAGGAGATGATAGTGTATGCTTAGTATGCATATTTAGTATGCTTAAAGGAATAAGTCCATTGAGTCAGGTTTAATGCCCAGTCCAGTCATCTGTGACGTATTGTCATTGTTTTTATTAATATATGTTTTTACATAATGTTGACCTACCTATGCAACAGATAAAAATACTGGAGAAAAGGCTTCCCTGAAGAATTGGAAGTATCATGAAGTTGGTAACACCTGCTAGCTACTGCTCACCAAAGATGAAATGTTTCGGTTGTCTCAGTCCAGTATGTGAAAGAAAAATGTGAAAGGACACTTTCCATAAGCCAGTGAAGGGTAATTAAGTTCTCAGTTGGTGTGCTCAGCTGAAATGACCAGGAAGGAGCAGTCAGGATGCACATTATGTGTTCTGCTCTGAGGCTGAAGGTTGAGTTCGTATCTGAAAGCACACCAGCCAGTGGAAAAGCTTGCAGCCTGCACCAGTTTTGTGGGCAAATGAAAGTTTTTTACATCCTAATTATGGTGGTTTAACCCCAGCCAGCAACGAGGACCACACAGCCGTGTAGGGTAGGGAGAAGAGGGAGAAAAGGAGGGGAAAGGAAAAAAGCTTGTGGGTTGATATAAAGACAGTTTAATAGAACAGTAACAGAAGAGGAAAATAATAACAATAACAACAATAATAATAATGGTAAGAGAATATACAAAATAAAGTAATACAACACAAGTCACTCTCACCACCTGATGATTGGTTGCCCAGTCCGTCCGAAGTAGTGATTGCAGGTTCCTGCCCCCCAGACAACCCCAGGGGTATGGAATATTCCCTTGGCCAGCTTGTTCTGCCTGTTCTCCCTCTCAGTTTGTATGGGAAGCTGAAAAAGTCCTTGATTAAGGTAAACATCACTTAGCAACAACTAAAACAATATGTAGGATCAACATTATTCTCATACCAAATCCAAAACACAGCAGCCTCTAGAAAGTAAGTTAACTCTATCCCAGCTGAAACCAGGACACTAATGCTTGTGTAATTCCATTGGGATTCATGCTAGATCATACACTGGATAACTCTGGATACCATCATTTTCGGTGCACATCTGTGCTTTGTGACCAAGTCAGTGAATTGCAGTGCTGCTCGAGAAGGGTGAATCCGCTGAGACAAGGCCGTGTTGACAAACAAGGGCAAATATTAAATGTTTGTTTAGTGGTGTGTTTGATGGAGGTTACAATTGTTGCTAGAATGTACATACCCAATTACTGGGATGGGAGGAAAAACTCTCCATCCCTTTTCACCTGATGTTCATCCTGTTTCTCACAGTAATCCGTGCTTAGGCCTGCAAGGCAGCCCTGATCAGGGTGGCGCTGGCTGAGCCACCTGAGTTGCTTTGTCAATGAGGAACACACGGAGAGAGAATAAAATTACCTGGTATTTATTTGCACATTAAAATATTTTTATGAATAGGCTGTAAATTCCTTTCTTCCGTCCCCTTGGGATGCGATTCCCCCTTTGTAAGATATTTGCAATTTATGTAAATGATTGTGATTGCCAAACTAATCAAACCAAGGACAAAAGCAATCACAGACGCTCATCTAGCATCCAGCTTCCCTACTCCAGCCCCCACATTAGCTTCTACTTCATTAAAATATATATGACCCAATTCAAGAGCTAATTTGGACGAAACCATTAGGCTTCTGTCCTCATCACTGGTAGAAGTCTGAGGTTCATTTTCACACACGAGTGAGCAGTTGCAGCGTTAAGATGCATGAAGGTTATTGCTGTGTATGTGCATATGAAAGGGAGAGGGAAAGTGGTAGACAGTGGACATACTCCTATTATTTCTGTTACGACATTGTTTTATAAGGTCTTACTTGTGCTCCACCTGTGGAACACTAGGCAGGGTATAAAAATCTATGGATGAGTTAAACACATGAAAGGAAAATTGAGCCTCTGAGAAGGGAGAGTGGCAGGATGCTCATGTTGCATTGTAACTGTTAGGTAGCTAATAGAAAAGTTGTTGTTGGTCTCATTGGAGTCCCTGGTGGAAGATGGCTGGTTGGTTCTCCAGACGTGATTGGGCTAAGCCCAGAGAATCTCTCCACACTCTGCAAAGTTGTTTGGTTTGGTTTGGTTTTTTTTTCGTATCAGGTAGCAGGTTTAAATGCCTTAACTTCAAAAGAAGCCCTTAGCAAGCAGATTTTGCAAAAATACTCAGAACATTACATATTCAGAATCTCAAGATAGTTTTTAATCCGGCAAATCCAAGTAATTTATCCCAGTAATTTCCCAGTCTTGGGAAGGATGCCATGACTAG
The DNA here is from genome assembly GCA_017639485.1 of Pluvialis apricaria. Lineage (NCBI taxonomy): Eukaryota > Metazoa > Chordata > Aves > Charadriiformes > Charadriidae > Pluvialis > Pluvialis apricaria. The sequence goes on from CM030010.1 coordinate 29,735,929, forward strand.
ATTGTGTCAGTAATATCTACCGGCATGTGTGGCTGGCAGAGGTTTCTTCCCTGGAGCCACTATCTGGGGTATCAAGTTACTCTCTGGACTGATGGATGAGTCACTAGAATCTCTGTTTTGTTTGTGCGTTTTATCAGAGATCATCAGGCAGCCGTCAGTATGATTGACTAACTCAGCGCCAAGTGTCAGGCAAAAGTAGCTGAACTGAAGTAACACAAGTGACAGCTAAAGAATAAGCAACAATCTGTCTTTTCAAATGAGTTGTTCTGTTGGCAATTTGACAAATTGTACGGTGTAACTGAAAGTTCTAGTTAATGTGTTACATTACTTTATTTCAAAATATTCTGTTATGAATTGCTTACATTTAAATTCTGCTGGGTAGAATGCTTAATGATATCAGTACAAATACTATAAAATTGACATAAAAATGCTGAGACAGTGCGAGTCTTCTGAGATTTATTCCTAAATATACTTGCAAATTCCTGTTTCAGCATTTTTTAAAATAATCTGACATTTTTGTTTTCTACAAAATAGAATGTAATAGGAGAGTTCTTGATATAAATGGACAAGAAGGAGAAAGGGTGGGATTGAAAACAATTTGTTTGCCCATAGAAAACCTCCTGCAAACTTTTGCTCAGCAGATTTATTTGGGTGCCGTATCAACTGTTTGGTCTAATTTGTCTGCCTTGCACAGGTAATTCATGTTTTTCCTATCCTAAGAACACCTGACTTCTTTTTTCTTTGAGTTTGATCAAAATTACTCTGGTTCCATGATATAAAGATGACATATTAATGGGACATGTAAATAAGGAGTAGCTCCATGAACTCCAGCTTTGTTTCACAAATATATACCAGGAATGTTGGAAGAATTTTCTTCCAAACTTTTGTTTTTCCTGGCTGGTTAATGCCTTGAGAGAGCTCACAGCTCTTGTAATCGTCAGTGTTTCCCCATGTTTTTTGAAATTACCCTCATTGTATAAGAAAATGCGAATCATGGTTAATTGAACAGTGGTTGTATTAATTTATTATGATCATATTTCAAGGTCTTATAATTTGTTTCTCACAGTCTGGCCAGTCAGTGGCTTGTACATGTTTAGCTAATGATATAGCTTGTAAAAAGCTTTACTGGAAAAATTGAAGTGTGATTTTAAACAATTGTGGTTTTACTGGTATATGTCCCTATGGGGATATCCTTACTCTACAATGATCTTTTATTTTTTCCTTTTTTCCCAGACTGACAAATCAAATTTGTGACTAGTTTGAAATATTCTCCTCTGATTCCAGAGTAAGCATCCCCACATGAAGAGCTATTTGCAAGCAATCAAGTGGCCATATTTTAAAAACTTGCTGTGAAGGTGCTTCAGATTTCCTTCTTTTATGCTGTGTGGCAAAGGACTAGGAGTGTACATTGTCAGCTACCATGATTGACTGAGAGTGCTACGTCAATCACGTGTGATCATTAAAAATGTCCACCCTCCATTACATCGCTAATATTCTATCTTGGGCTAAGATTGTTTAGATGTTGGCAGCAGCTTACAGTATCTAGGTGCTTTAGGTTTCCTGTCATGCTTGTTAGTCTGATACAGTGTGAAGACACACTGTTTCTGTTGGCAGGTACAGACTGTAGATTAAGCATCAGTTGTACAGCAGTACGTCTCCTGTTTGTCTTCGTCACTGCTACCTGCTCATGCTGTGGTGAAGATTTGTCCAGGAGTCTCCGTGAGAACAAGAACAGACAGCAGCAACAGATTTTCATAACTGTAACTTCTTTTAGGAGACCTTGCAAAAAGAAAAGGTATTTTTTTGCACATGGCATTCCTCAAGTTTTAATCTCATCCCTGATGATAACTGCATGTTGTTGGAAGAAGTGTAGACTGCAGTTACCATCGTTATGTTGAGGCTTGAGGGTAACACAGAGGATAGGGGAAAGCTGCTTGCGAGTTGCACTGCTGAAATCAAGGCAGCATCTTCTCAGTGTCACTCTGGTGGCACTGGTACTCTTCCTGCTGATGCAAAGCCTCTCCCTCATGTTTTGGTCTGATTTAAGCACCACTGGCATCAAGATGTGTGACCCTTCTAGCGTAGCTCATATGACCAACTTTATTCCTCAAAGTGGGTTGATACCGGCGTTCACATGGGGGCTAGGTGGTTATGGCCTAACATAGATGAGAAGGAGCAGGACCATTTAAATAGAAGATTACCAGCCAGTTACTGCTGAGAATACAACCTTTGCTTACCCTGAAGGTATTTATCTGTTCTCTAATAGCTGAATTTGCAATGACATCTTAGCGCCTGTGGCAACTAGTGCCATAAGAACTTTTTCTTTCAGATACAGGCTTTGTATCTAAACCTTTAAAAGGCTGTGGTACCCGCAGAAGCTAGTGTCTGAGTGCTGCAAGCAGTGAGGCTGTGGTAACTTCAGCAGACCCTGCCGCAGCCGCAGCGAGGCTGGTCGGTGCCTGCACGGCCAGTGGCCCCTCGCTGCATCATCTGACTTGGGACTACCTGCTCTGCAGCTGGGGGGGCAATTTCGGAGAGGAAAGAAAGGGAAGGGAGGGCTCTAAAGCTCTTCCCTCTCCTCTACACTCCAGTCAGCCCTTTTCTGTGTGGGGTCCTCCACGGATAAGAAGTGGGGTTTTTTTTGGAGGACATATACCTGCTGGCATCACTCCAGAAGGTTTTAGACACGACAGTGCTTTTGAGATCCATCGTGGAGAGCTGTGGGTGGAATCTCTTGGCAAGAGTTTAAAAAAGAAAAAAAGACAATTGTACTAACCTCACTTCTCCTCCCCTGTTTAAAACAACTTGGATGTTGGCATTTTCTCTTCCATTTTCAGAAGGATGAACACTAATCCAGAGGTGATGATGAAAACGGTTGATGGGTTTACTTTTTTTATGTAGTGAGTGTTGTATTATCCTTTTGTTTTGTGATTTATCGTTAAAAATAAAACTGCCGACAGTTCTGAGAAGGGGAGGATTGGTTAACAGACATACTGAAATGGAAAAATAAATAGATGAAAAAAAATTACATTCTTTATTAGTGAGTATGTTTCTTTCAGGGTACTTTTTCTAAGGCACAAAATCAAATTATGTTATCTAAATTCAAACAACTATATTTAAAATACTTTATTACTTTGTTGGCTATTCCCTTTTTTACTGTATGTCCCCAGACTTTTGAAACACAGAGGTCATCTTAAAGAATCCCACCATTGCCTTAGTTTGCAAATTAGCTCCTTGAAATACCAGCTGTACATATTTTGCATTTAATAAATTAATTTATTAAGGAAGCAAGAAATTGATTATTCAATTACTGTGGATCAGGCACCAAACATCCTAGTATGTTAGATGAAGCATGAAGCTGATCAATAAAAATCGATTTCATCAGCGTTTCTTAGCAGTGAACTAGCTGCTTGGGAACAAACGAAAGCACACACATGCAAACGCCTCTTTCCTCTAAATGTTTTCAGATTATGTGACTGAAACACAAATGTCCTGTGCAATAGAGCTGTGTATAATCAGGGAATTTGTTATGTATGAAATCCAGTTTGCATTTCATTCCTGGAAAAAAGTTATATACATGTTTGTTAGTATTATATATGTCTGAGTGAGATATATGGATCCCATGAGTAAGAAATATGTTGAAAAATCTACATGCAGAAAATTTTTGCGTATCTTCAGCTGTGCTGAGCACTGGCAACAGTCCAGTATCAAAACTGTCACGGTTTGCACGTGTCTGCCTGTTTCTTTCTTCTTAAAGATCCTTTAAATCTTTGCTTGAGAGCAGGCTCTTCCAGGTAGTTTATAAAGGGTGCTACCAAACTCTTCTCGTAGAGGACATATTAGAGGCCACGCAAAACAAAACAAGTCTTTTCACTGGGAATTTATGTGCTGAGTGATTGCTGAACGCTTTGTCTACTTTTTCTGGGGGTGGAGTGTCAAAATGTTCCTGTTGCAGTTGATAGAATGGATCATGTTTTACTATGTACTTCATAGGAATGACAACATATATCTATTTTGGGATGTGGGCAATAGAATATAATGATCCTATCACCTTAACATAAAATTTCTTAGTGTTGCTCCCTTTGGATTCTAAATATGCAGGTATCAGGCCATTGCTTTCCATTGTAACTGTCTACAGAATAATGGTTGTGCTGGGCAGTAGTATAATTATTGCACTTCTGTTTGCATATTTGTTTAATAATCTTCAATTTGGATTCTTGAGGCCAAGTTCTGCACTCTTCAAGATAAGTCTTAGACCGTCAGTCTTTGACAAATATTGAATATGTTTTGTGTAGTGTACTGAGATTAAGGAGATGACAGTGCTATTATTCTAGTGGCTTTAGTGGAATTCCTTTCCATTTACACCTAAGTAAGATCAGAGTCAGGTCATTGGTGTTTGGAGCCCTATTTTTTTTCTTTTTTCTTTACTAGAATCCATCTAATGATATTCAGCTGCTTAAAAATTTTCAAGGGAGCCAAAGTAAGTATTACTTGGGGTTTGGGAGTCTTTCATATCTTGGAACAGTTTTATTTTGAAAATAAAATTGTGCAAGCTAATTTTAATACATTTTACAAAACTCTGCTTACGATCTATTGTTTGTGTTATTGGTACACTTTCTTCCAGCCTGAGATCTCCCAGCTGGTCCTGGGAGATGTTATAACGGTACAATAATTTTTATCCCTCTGTCTATGAACCTGTAAAAGCTACTACCACCGCAAACCTACATGGATGAAGGACGCAAACCTAGTTAAACTCAAGGCAGATTTATACCCCTCTTCAGCCAAACACTTCAGCATGCATGGGTTTAATCCATTTTTAGTCAATGAGTTGCTTAAGCACATGACTAAGTCCCACTGCATTACCATAAGAGGTGAGCGTGGGCGTACGTACTTTGCTGACTTGGAGTCTATTCCACACATAAGTGCAAGAGTCTGATAGTGTCGCGTGTGTGACGTTTGTGCCATGGTAGCTAGGTGTAAAGCCACAGACTCAGGGTGAATCATCAACATCACCACAGCAACAAATTTCTTTATACTCAAAACCTTTGTCTCTTATGAGATAGAATCTCTCATTACACAACCTTGGTAGAGCGGTAAGGAGGTTTTTATTGGAATGAACCAAGCAGGGAGACTCGCATCTGTTGAAGTTGAACCATCAGCCCTGCTTTGCTTTGCACAGGAGATCTCAGTTTGGACTTCAAGTCCTGTAGTTGCCTCCCAGACACTGCCCTGGTGCTGTCGTATACCTGCGGAAAGCTGTGGCCATCCCCGCACTGATGGACTTGCAAGGAGAGGGACACCGGGTACCCTGCTGCTCCCTGGCACCCACCTGCAATCCACAAAGGAGCAGACTTTGTTAAATCCACAAGCATTTGTGTATCAGCAGCAGCTACATCTAACTGCGCCATGTAGGGCCATCCATGAAATTAAATTATTTGATATACCAGATTCTCAACTGGTGAGATTCAGTACCTGAATTAATTACAATGATGTAAACCACCCAAGGGGAGGACCCATCTTCTTGTGTGTGTTTTCCATTTGGACAGTTTGCTCACTGAAGCAGACATCTGAAGTCCTTTTTTTTTTTTTTTAAAATAGCAACATAAATTGATTATTTTGAAAGAATGCAAATGTTCAGAACAAGCCATTTTTTATCTATTTTGGATTGAATGATTGTGCCCTAAACTGAGGCTGGTATCCCTTCCAGTCTCCAGCAGGGTGATGAACTTTCTAGAGTGAATTTTGTGTTGTCCTATTCTCCTCACTCTCCTGAGTACAAATGTTTCTGTCAGGACTCTAAAAAGAAAAGATACTTTTTGATTCTTTGCATAGCGATTTGTAGTCAGTCTGAGATTCCTTATGGGATATAGTTTGTCAAACACCTGTCAGTCATGTAGTATTCTCCGCTTTGTTGAATTCTCAAAAAAGGCATAGGATTGTGTTTTCAACTTGGTGCTTTAAAATGATTTAATAATCATGATGAGTCAAATGTTTTATGAGGCTTTTTGGCTTGTGTATGCTTTTCTTGATATGGATGAAGGCACTTGAAGCTGAACCCAGAGCAAGGGTCAGAAAAGGGGTTACGATGAGATGACCATCATGGGAGTCCTTTTTTCACCCCATACTATTTATTTTGATAATAGAGCTCTTGATGGCGGCAGAGAAGAGATTCATGGCTGCTTGCAAGCAGGAAGGCCTCGCAGGCATAGCAAGGTTGGGTGCCCCTATGAAGAGTTGGCCAATATTCTTTCATTTGTTGTAATAATTATGGTTTGAGGTTTTTTCTATTTCTGAAAAACAGCAAGAGGAAAAGAATATTAAAAACTACACTGAGAAGATACCGCAATGACTATTCCTCAGTTGTTGGCTCTTGCAACTGTGTGTTTGCTGTTGTTCTCTACCTCAACAAGTTCATTTGGATGTTGCAGAGACACTTTTAAATCTTTTTAAAAAAAACCCCAAAACTGAAGGAATTGTGGTTCAACAGGGGGAGACAGAAGACAAATGTCTGGCCAGCTCATCTTTGTCTTTGCTTAATGACATTCTGTCCTGGCAGTTATATTGTGGATCTGCCTAGGCTCATTTCCCAAAATTTATTTCCACCTGTAATCGGAAGTTAATGTGGTAGAGTTTTGATTCTGTGCTCTCTCTCTTAATTAAATTATTTGAGACAGTTTTTGTTGAATAGAGGCAGTGCTATCCAGAAGTTGTAACCTTCTGTCCGTCTTGCAGGAAAGAAATGCTATTCCATGGGTGTCCCCATCAAAAATAAGAAGCTTCCTTCCTGGACAGATATAGTTCAGTTTAATGGTTCATGTTTACATCAGTCTCTGTTAAACTTAAACTAAGATTTCATGCCAGAAGAGTGCCAGCTAGTGCAGAGAAGCCTTTCCAAATGCTCTGCCCAGCTCTTTCAAACATACACTGTTGTTAATATGATACAGTCTTTGGGGTTTACTGACTTAACAGGCTTCAGCTGCCTTTGGCCTGGCAGTACTTGTACAGTATAAGTGTTAAGCATATGTCAACTCCGCATTTTAGTTCTGGGAGTGAGATTCTATCCAACTTGCAAATTCTTAGGTTTTGCTTACTGACTATATTTATAGTTGATATTTTGAATTTTTAAGTGCTGGATGTGTTATACAATGTGGTTGCCTTCCATGGCTAAATATTTGTAAAATTTGCTATCTATCATAGCTATTTTTTAACCAGTAAAAAAAGGAACACTTTCATTGCTGACAACACACTCTCCTGTGTTAATGGATGTGAAATAAAGGGTGGAAAAAGCTTTATGGTACAAATCTGTTAATACAAAAATGCACAGGAGAATTAGAGAACATGTAAGAGGATATTTTCCCCGGGTAATATAGCCTGTAGCTTGTGACTCTGCAAAGCAGATGATGTGTTAACGGTACAGCTCAAAAGAAACATTTCCATTGTAGTTTTTGATCATTTGAACCAGTCAAGACCCTTATGACTGCTCAGTCTTGAAGAAATAGATGACTTTTTTGTTTTGAATTAGCCATTACATTTGTAGTTCAGTGATATTTAAATACTGCATAAAGTCTCAGAGGTTTCATTCTGCTTTTGATGTATACATTATAGTAATTTTTTGAAGCATAGTAGTCCTTTCCGGGCACAATATAAGGGTTGCTGAATAGTTCATATTTAATTCCTGAAATGTACATTTATAGGTATATTCCTGGAGATGAGGCAAATGTAATATAACATTATGGTTTTCTTTTCAGTCCACATGATTAATTTTTTCTCATGATATGGATACAACCTAAGATTTATCAGTTTCAATTTATCGGGTCAATAATGGCCTTCTCTTCAGATGTAATATATTGAGCTTAACAGACAGCAGCCTTTTAACATTTCTGTCTTCTAAATTGCTATTTATGAGAAGACGAGTCAGTGGAATCAGCTGGGTTCACATTTTCCCAGGTCTTCAGAATGGAAGACACTAGAGGAAAATAAACTTCTGAGTGCCTTCTGGGTCTAACCAGCAGAGGTGGGTTATTCTCTGCCTACAATAATGTATTGTAATATATTCTTTGCTGTCCACAAGCTAATAAATTGTACTGCGTACTATCAAGGGAGTATAAAATATGACCTCAAGAATTTGATATCCTTTTATATTTAGGGCTAGATAAGACCTGCGTTCTTTATTTACTATGAGGATTCAGAAATAGTTTCATATTTAATGGCAGTTATTGATTTGCTAGGATTTTTATTCTGTCCTGAGGGGCTGGAAAGAGGAGTGCTTTTGCTCATGCATAAAGTAACAGCAAACAAAATTTTCAAATCCCAGCCACATCAAAAGGTACATCCCTAAATCAGCGTAATCTAATTGGTAGTCTTTGGACTACTTCTACTGCTTTCTTTCTGTTTCCCCGAGAGGAATCAGAGGAGATGGGGATTAGCTCCTCATGTACACGGAAAGGCACTCAGATCTGTCAGTCCCGCATCAGCCTGGCCTATGAGAGGAGCTCCAAAACTGGGATGTGTTGTGTGTCTTGTATCTGAGGTTTTATCTGTCCCTCTTAAATAGCCAAGTGACCTGATCTGTATCAGTGCTAAGCAGCCGTAGCCTCTGATAACTTTCAGAAGTTTCATGGTGTTCATCATTTGAAAACAAGGTATTTGGATAAATGTGGACTTGTTTTTTTGGCTTTAGGATGAAGCTTTCAGAATTTCAGCCTTTATTTCAATGACATAGGTATCAGTGTAGTTTTCTGGAATAGTCTTTTAGATGCATCATCTCATCGGCTACTCTTACCTTCCCTCCCTCCTTCTGCTGTCCACCTCATCTACAATCACCTGAGCAGTTACAGCTGCTGTTCTTGCACTCATCTGAGTCAGCCATAGCGAATACTGCCGAATGAAGACATAACCATGACTCCTCTTCCACCCCCATGTTTTACTCTTTTATCCCGAGGTGCCTCAAAGAGCAGGGATGGTCTGAACATCCGTGTGTAGGTACAGTTAGAAGCCTGTATCACTGTTGTCCAGAGTTCCAGCAGCTCCACACATTTGTGCCTCTGTGTGTTTAGAGGCTGAGGCCTTTATGTTGAAGTAATGTTCATTTTTAAGCTTCAGAATACAGTGATGTCTTTGTTGTATGGCTTGCATGACTAACAGTACTTTTGATACTATGCGGATTTCTGTTTGCAAGAACACCTTTCCATAGACAACCTAGCTGGTTCAGTCTTTTAAGGTGGACAGCACAGGTTTTTAACATGTAAATTTGCTAACACAGCGTTTGTGTTGTGCAGGCTTGGCCTGATTCATTGAAGTAGCAGATTTCATGTGTTCTTTGTATGTGCTAATGCTAAATATTGTCTCCTTCCTTATCTTTTTATATGTTGATATGCAAGTTGACAAGGTAAGTTGAAAAAATTGAATTGATATAAAATGTTAATTGTTTGAACAAATAGTTTAGAGGACCAACTCTTTCATGCTCATTACAAAAAAAGGAGTATTTCAAATATATTCATGAAATTCTGTGTGAACTTTGCAAAACAAACAGTTGAATTTCTTTCACTGAGTATTGATAGCTTTCTGTAGCTTCACTTATCTCATTGAAAGGATCTGCTTTGTGAGGTACCTGAACTCTGTAAGCCTCACTGGGAATTTGCTCCATTCAATGAAGACACTTTTAATTTATTAGGCAGCCTGGTGTATTCTTAGAAAGAAAACTTCAAAATGTCTATGAAAGATTTGGTATGTATTGAATGAGTACATGATTTGTGTACTGCAGAAAGAGAGGATCTGATTTATCTTGTGATCTTTTGCCTATACAAAAACTTGCAATATGTTAACAAGGTTGGGATATTGTTGCTATCACGTATTGGAGGAAAGCCAAGCTCTGCTCATATTTGGCTTAAATTCTAGTAAGTAATTTTTGATTATTTCAATTAAATTATTCAGTTTATGTAATTCCATAATGCCTTGATAATGTAGAGGCCTGTGCCGCACACCTACAATGTCATCTTCACGTAATAGCTACTATTTGGGAGGAACGTGATGGAAAATAGTAGAATAAAAAACCGAGTAGGATATATACTTGCTGGTTTCACCTGGTGGTTACACCAAGAGTTTTACAGTGTGCTTGTTCTCTAATACATTCCTGTCTCATGCATTGTGCCAACACCCTCAAATGAACATAATAACATTTTGGAAGAATAAATGATCAATTTCTACCAAAAGCACAATTTGGGACATCTCATATTGCTTGGTCTCATGTTGTGAGTGCTGTCTGCACTTGAGACCAGCCTGCAGCTGTTCCCCGCACCATTTCAGGTCTGTGGTTTGTGGCATTCGGGATCTGGTACCATCCAAACGCAAAGGCATATGGGTTGGGATGAAGCAATATTTAAAATACCGGTCTCAGAACATGAGTTCTCTCTTTTCTTCAGTAGTGTTGAGGTCTTTCAGTGGTGCCTGTTCAAAATAACCATTTTCTTCTTTAAGGAACAGAATTATGCAGTTGCCCTAATGCTCAGGCTGGGGTTGCTGACAGGGCACTGGTGTATTTGTAAGGGTTGCAGTTGGAAATACACTTTCTTCTGTCTTGGGCAGAAAAGAAAGAAATTGTACTTCTCAGTGCATAGCTGTCCAGAATGGAAGTTTTTAAAGGGGAGAATTTTCTAGTGAGTCATAGATATTAATGTAGATACTGATTTTTTTCCTGGCTGTCTCTACTAATTATCTGATAGGGAACTACCCAACCAGAAGGCCAGGCTGCTGCTTTCTAAGCTTAAGATACTTTCATTGTTGGAATCTAAATATAAAGCTGCAATCAATAGGATGATCAGTTTTCTGCAAGCAAAGGGAGCATAGTGTATGTAATAATCACTTTGTGTATATGTAGCTTGTTGAAGTGGTTAGAAAAATGATGGCATCAGCCTTTTTATTACAGCAGTTGGATTAGTTAGGGCTTTGGCTTGCAATATTATCTCAGAAACCGTAGATAAAGCAGCTGTTAGGGAAGCTTTGCTTGTTGCCATTTACAAGGAGCTCGCACCTGTACTTGTTTATTTTCCAGTGTGTGTGGAAAAGGCTGAGAGCATAAAGCCACTGAGTGGCCAGAAATTATACCAGTCCATTACAGTTTTCATGGTTCATAGTTTTTTGCTGTGCTATAAGTAGTTAATCTGAGCCACCGATGGAAACACATAAAAACTTCGTGCCTCCATGCTATAGTGATGCTACCGTTTGCCTTCATCTTTCCTGAGTGATGTATTGGTCCTGAACCTGCAGCCTTCTCCTATGTTGAACATTCCTTCCTTGCGTGTAATCCTGGCTCAGCAGGACCCTCTCTGGAAGTACAACTTTGAGAGTGGGAGAACCTGAAAAGTCAGGTTGTGATTTCTGTTTTAACTTCCCCAGGTGCATGGATTTCTACTGCTTATTGATCAAAGGCAGTAGAAATAAATACATGCATGCCAGGATTAAGACATAGAGACACCATGCAACTCTTCCTTTCTTTGGGCATATATGATTTGAAGTTTTCAAGTTTTTTTGGTTTTTGGGGTGGGTGGGTTTTTTTTAACTTAACCTTCTTAAATCCTCTCTGGGCTTTGAAATACACATAGTTTCATTTTCAAAGGCACTGAATAGTGGATCTCCTGACATCAGACACTGAGTACTGTCAAAGATTTATAGGTAGAGATTTAGAAATCCAATTTAGTTTCCAACAAAGTATGAAGCTTGAGACGTTTATTAAGCTTTATTTTAAAAAAAGTAAGAATATCAGAATGTATTCCCCTCAAGATGATGATTTCTTTGCATTCACAAGTATATGAATGAAACATTCCTTTTTCTGCTTGTGGTGATGGTTTTTATGGATGCTTCACCTAGAAAAAGTTTTCCCCGAAATGTAGTTTGTGTTTGGAGTTAAACAGCAGGCTTTGGCAAATTTCTTTTGACAAGGACTTTATTATTTGGCATTCAGCCATTGAAAATACACAATCCTTGCTGCTTTGCTCAAGGCTGCATTGTTCGTCGAGAGCAGAGCTATCGTGCAAGATCATGGAAAATGAGTGGATTGTAGAGACAGCTTGGTTAAAGGCTTTGCAAATTTAAGACAAGGCTTTAAAATATTTCTGAAATTAAAAGGAAGCATTCATGTACTGGTGAGATGTGTTTGTGCAGACTCCTGTTTGCCATGTGTGTCTTCATAGTCATCTGTCTTGCGCTAAATGTAGACAGATAGGGCTGTATCAGATCTGTACTGGAACAATAGTTAAATTTGCTTCACTGTCAAATTGAACATTGTCAAATTTGCTTCAATAAAAATGTCCTGCTGTTGGCATTACTTATTAAAACTAGGAGGCTTCCCTTTACAGTTATGGCACGCAGATGAAGAAAGGTGATCTTAAAAATAGCTTGGACCTAACCCATATAAAGACTTTCATAGCTCAGCATCAACATCTTGAGCTATATTGGGGTTAACAGGGCAGTCATATGGTCTGAAAAATTGTTATGTTGTGTTGCTTGTGGATAGCTGCTTTCTCCATTGCTTGCAACTTTTAAGTGATCCACAGCTGCTCCATGTAAAAATCAATACAGTAATCCAGTCCGGAGGTCCTAAGGTGTAGCAGCAGTGGCAATTATGCTTTGACAATAGACTTCTAAAGTGTGTGGTATGGCTTCATTACAGTGAATAACTTTAAATATACTGCCAGTTTTCTGAGGCTCCTCTGATCAGGGCTGAGCTGGTGTGGAGATCTTAAATCAAGGCAGCTGCTCTATCTGAGCAGTCCAAGCAAATGGGTCTTAATGGTGGCAGCTAGCGTGGTAATGAAAATCTGTTACACCTCTTGCTTGGTGTAGCAGAACTTTGGATGCCACAAAAGGTTGTCTTCAGATGAGATAGGGGATTAGGATTAGTTTAAGGCGGACAGAGCAGATGGTTAAAGAAAATTAGCCACTCTGTATTTCAGGGCAACAGCAAAGATTTCAGATTACTTTGTGCTGCCTTTGTTGCTTTTTTTTTTTTAATTGTAGACATTTGCAAAGATTACTTTGGATGTGTGCATACCAATAAAGAAACTTGTAGTTTATGCAAACAAGGAGTCTAGCTTGTACATTCATCTGAGATAAAGAAGATATTTAAGCCGTTAAGGAAATGAAAACATAATAATAGAAATAAGCCTGTATAGATATGGCATTATTGTATTTGGTCTTCTGCCAGATGCAGCCCTTGGAGTTATAGTGTTTTGCTGTCTGTAATACAGAGATCTGGTCACTGAGGCAGTTGGTCAGAGTTGGAAGTTACTTAAAATCAGAATGCAGTATTGCCTGTTGAGGCTTGCCGTCGTAGGGGACTCTACCTTCATTGATCAGATCAAGATGGATGGCTGTGAAATTGGATCTCCAGCCTCACTGAGCCACACTGGAGTACGAAGGATGCAGGCAGAGGGATTATGCTCTGGTTTGGCCATACCGCTCCAGCTGTAGCCCCAGGGCTGCTGCCACCATCCCAGCAGTCTTTCTTTTGGCTCAAGCCTAACTGCTTCACCCTTGAAGAATTTAAGATAAAGGAATGTGTGTTCTAGTCTAAAGAAAAAAAAATGTTTCTAGCTGTCAGTGCAGTGTGTGTAGCAGGTCTTTTCTGCTGTAAATTAGCTTCAGGTTCGTATGGGAATTAAAAAGGTCTATCTCTTGCAAAGTAACCGACAAGAGGGCAATGAGTTGCTCAAACAGACATCCCTCTCTTTCTCTGAAGTGTAATCTATCAGTCATTTCTCAGCCTCCTTCTTTGCTGTCATGAGATGATAGCAAATTAATTGTAGGTCTGTACATCAAACTTTTAAGTGTGTGTGTGTGCGCTTCTCTGCAAAAATAGGTTTCAAATGGCTTGGAAATCGTAATTCTAGTGAGCACTCTCCTTCACCCATAACACTTTATGTCTTTATAAAGTCATGAACAAGAACTAAACTTGGTTTTAAAAATAGTTTTTTAAAAATTAATGATTGTTAACAGACAAGGATGGCTCTTAATTGGGCTTCTTTACAAAAAATGCAACAACGCCCTGGGAACTCAAACCTCTTTGTTGCCCAGGTTGCTCTAGCAAGCTGTCCTTATCAGTGGGAAGAAAGTTTCCGTGGAATTGGTTCTCTGGACAGTGTAGCAGGGGTGTCCAAAATAAGTCAAAATGCAGTCTTCCTTGCCATTTTTGAAAAGGCAGCAGACTCCAGTGAGTTTGTGTGTCTTGCTGCAGCAAACAGGGATCTCGACTGCCTGTGTACTTGCTGTAGGATTGACCTACAGAACCACGTAAAAGGGCATGGTTGTAGTTTCACAGTAAAGTGACCCTTAAAAGTCCCATTCTTTATTGCTTAAACTGATTAGAAGACTGGCACCTTCTGCAGGGCTTTTTGTAAATCCAGTTCTGTAAAGATAAGTATCTAGGTCAGAAGCTAAAGATGCTGTTACCTGTTTTTTCAAAGCTGTAGTATGCTTGGAAACTCTTTAATAATGTTGGATTGCTATAAGGAATCCAGTGGGTTTCTAAAATACTCATTCAATTTAACCTCTAAAACTTGACTTCCAGCAGATTAATTGAGGATTGTCAGCTACTGCCTTCATCTCAATTTAGGCTGACATGAAAACTTTGAGAAAAAGCAAAGAAAAAATTCTGTGTTCCCTTTATGCTATTCACATGCCTTTTGAGCTCTTCCCATTTACTTCACTTCCTTCATTACATTGCAAAATCGAGCCTAACTGTCTGTCATTTAGCAATGTAGGGCACCTGGCTGTGTGGCCTCATTCTGCTGCTAATGAGGGTATTGACCACCGTGCTGATGAGATGCCCTCCTTAGGTGCCTCCAGCAGAGCAGGAGCTGCCGGTAGCAAGGGAGGGAGCGAAGTGGCAAGGCCGGAAGTGATGTTAACTCCAGGGAGCTGAGCCCTGGGTATAGTGGCGTTGCCTGGGTTGTGCAGAAACAAGACACCAATGGCATGCTTGTTAGGATAGAAAACCTGTCCCCCTGAGAGGAGCACCTTTGCACTGAAGGACTTTTTTGGACTATATACTTTGCTGGTGACCGTATCTTTTTTTACTGTCATGAAGTGATACTTGTTGCTCTGGAAGTCAGTTTAATGCATCAGCTGTCTGTAGGACTCTTCAGAAGATGCATCCTGCTGATATCAAAACACATGAATTCTAGTTCTTGTTTAGATGTTTTTTCTCTGACTTCAAGAAAATAAGGTTTTTAAAGAGTGTGTAGGTACTTAAGTATTCAGGCAGAGACCTTGCAAAATTTTAAAAAACAACCTGTTCTTAGCCTGCAGTTACTACGGGTGCCTTAATGCCGTTAAAATCTGCCCTGTGGCTTCTCTGCTCTAGATTTTCCTTTAGTAAAATGAAAAGATAATCAGGATTAATTAACTAATGGAAAATGTGTGTCAGTTGGACAGTGTGCTGAGGACAAAAAGGAAATTCCAAGAATCCAAGAAATGTGAAATTCTCATAATGCCTTTCTAAGACCAATATGGAATACATAGGTCTGACATAGTGGAGGATTTAAGGAAGAAGAGGTTGTTCCACACACCCTCTAAAGAAACAATGTCCCCTTAATGGTAGAACTCTAGGGTCCTTCTTTGCAGAAGGCAGACTGACAGCATTTGTAGGTTAAATAAAATGAATTAGCAAACAAGTAATTATATTTGCATGTAACCTTGTTAAGATAATATGCTGTCCATCTTAAACCTGTCATATTAGACATATTTAATCTTTGTGACGCATGGAGAGGTATATTATGTTTGACAGCTTCTAAAGGAAGAAGGACGAGAGCCTGTAATTGGAATGCTGCCGTTGGATAATAATGATGAGCACTTCTCATCTTCAAAGGGTTTGCAGCCTCTCTAGCTAATCCACACATCCGCTGAGTGGGTAAGGTAAGTTTTATCCCTGTTTTACAGATGGGGAAACTGAGATGGAAGAAGAATCACCAGATTAGAACGTGTAATGCCTAGATGCTAGTGGTGCTGTGTAAAAACAAAATTAGTTTAGATTTAGATTACATACATTACATCAATCATCCTGATATTTGACCCTTCAAACATAAAGTCAGTCTCATGCACTACCAATGTAACGAGTGTTCTCTAGTAATCACATTACTGTTGAGTTCAATAATCTTTACAAGTAAAATGTGCAGAGTTTCTGAATGTTTGCACTTGGAAGTGAAGATCCAATCCTGAAAGCCTTCCATGTATAGAGTCTGTTTTGTGCTTAGTGGAACTTCAGACTCAGAAAACTGGGAGCGTATCGCCCGTTTCACTGGCAACACTCTCACTGGAGTGTGCAGCTTCCTGAACAGTTTTACTTGCTAGATTGGCATGTTAAGGCAATTTGAATTTACTGGTTATTAGAACGGTAAAACTAAATCAGTTGCTGCAGTGGACATCTTCCTCTCCCAAAGTGGTTGCTTTTGGTGTTAAACAGATAGGTGGTTTAAAAATAAGATTTTTCTTTTGGTTTTAACTCTGTAACTTAACATTATTAAACTGGAAAATGTTTTAAAAAAATAAGTTTGCCTATTACTGTTCATACATGCTAGAATTCCTTTTATATAAACAGCAAAAGGTGGGTCAATTATTACACATATTCGCTCCTATGTGATTCTGTTGTCCCAACGGCTAGTGAGTATCAGATATACATTAGAGATTTTTACAAAAAGTATTTCATGAAAAAATAAATACTAAATTATTTTTTCCTCATTTTCAATTCAGTAAAGTTTCCCCAGTGTCACCAAATTTTAATGTACAGATCAGCCATAAACTGAACCATACTACAGTTCCCCACTGGCACCCAATGGATGAACTTTATGCAGCTGCTGAACGGACATGAAAATATTCTGACTGATGACATTTCTAATTACTGTCTATCCAGAGCATGCTTCATATGTACAAAAAAAAAAAAAAAAAAAGGCAAGCAAAAATTGCAACATTTAAAAACCTCATTAATAAAACCAGAAATGATCCTTTTTCCTTTTCACTGATAGTATTGCCCCTTCACTTATTTTTACATTGCAGTGCCGCCCAGTAATTTTGTGAGTAGACGCCCATTTTGTTTTCTTTCCCTTTTGTATTTTCTGGGGAAATTCCTACAGGCACTTGTTAGTTCCCCAATAAAAGAAAACATTTTCACTTCATCTTTACCTGAGTTCCATTGGCTGAAATGACAACGCTGTTGAAAATCAATGTGCAGAAAGCCAGATCATTACTGAGGTTTTCCCTTGAACAGTTCATAGAGACAGCAAGCTCAGGAAAACAGCCTGAGTAAACTTTATCGTGATTGATTTCAAGTACATCTGATGGAATATAATTGTCTACCCATTCATTTCTTTTCATTCTCATCTCTACGTGCTTCCTCTTTTGGGATCAAATAATCAATAGCAATAATCACAAGCAGCAAGAATAAAAAAAGAAAACACATAGAAATGATCCCCAAATCATGGTTGCAAAACCAAATAGCCGTAACTTTATATTTCATTTATGAATTCCCATATTCCACTATAATATCAGCAGCATCTTTGGGAAAGCCCTGACTCCACTTTATATTAACTTAATAAAAATGCACACTTTGGTTTATATTGATGGTTTTGCTGTTAATGGCATTGAGACTAGATTTTCAAGTGTGTCAACATCATCACCAATGTCTTCTCCCTCTTAATTTCGTTTAGAATGTGGCAAGAGAATCAATACTGTGAGGGCTTAGGTTCCCAACATTTCTGGGTGGTTGGTTTTTTTATTTTGGGTCTTTTT
The DNA here is from genome assembly GCA_017639485.1 of Pluvialis apricaria. Classification (NCBI taxonomy): domain Eukaryota; kingdom Metazoa; phylum Chordata; class Aves; order Charadriiformes; family Charadriidae; genus Pluvialis; species Pluvialis apricaria. The sequence goes on from CM030010.1 coordinate 29,753,707, forward strand.
TTCCCTTAGTTTTTTAATTGACATTTATGGCACTCAAAATGGAGACTCTGCAATTCAGAAAATAAGACTCTGACTGGCCTTTTTGAACAGAGCATTAATTGTGGAATGTGGCCTGATATTTACTTGATACAAATCCAAAGAATTAAATGGATATTAATAAACTTCTTTCAATAGGAGTCCCAGTTAAAAGAAATTTAGATTTTACTAACCTTGTAAATTTACATCAGTATAAACTCTGCTGCACACTCCTAATATGAGAAGAAGTTGTTCTTCTGTGATTATCTGCCACAGGCCATAAATCTGTTTTATAAAATCATACTCTGCTTAAAATATTATTCTAAAAGTTATTTAATTCACTGGTATTTTTGCTTTCAGGCACAAACAAATATCTTAAGGCTACCTCAGCAAATGTTTTTTGAATGTTTTTTTAAAAAAATAGTTATATAATATTACTGTCATCTCACCTATATATAGTTATAGCATATCTGTGAATTGCTGTACTGTGCTTAAAGGAACCGAACTGTTGTCATTAATGTGGACCTTTTTTTTGGTTTATCGTATGCTCCTTGCTGTAACTGCCACTGAGGATATCATCTGAGCATTGTGATTTCTTGTGAATGTTTGCTCTAACATTGTGTGTTACTTTTGAGTTTTGTTTAGTCCTAAATTCCTCTCTCAAATAATGCCTTTGTCAGTACGTCCTGGGGTTCTGTACTTGCAACTTCTCAATGTTTCAAGTATCAAATTTACTAGTGAAAACTCTGGGTTTTATTTTCTGCCAGACCCATACACTCAATTTGAAATGTGAGAATTAAGTTATGATGTTCCTCCTTTGTCTGTGTGCATGTGCTTAAATCTATCTCCAGTAAGAGATAAGCTTCTTCAGGCGGAAGGTTCATTGACTGTCATCAGAAAAAAAATTCCACTTTTTTCAGATTATGCCTTTAGTGACCTCACCCACTGAAGGCTCTGGGACTATGCAGTAAGAACAAAGCTTTGAGGAATGAAAGCAGTAATATCTCGTTTTATTCAGGTATGTCTCTGCAATGAGCAGATGGAGCCATGGAAAAGGAGGTGTCATTTTATTTTGAAGCTCTTCAGAACAGAAAAATACTTTTGACTATCTAAAAAGTCATATCCACTATCAATTTTATAGGAATATCATTAAACACTTTATAACTATTCAAGCAGTTTCTCCTTTTTGCACTCAATTTTAGGTGAACTAAATCCTTTCCTTCTTTCCCTTTTACTTTTCATGTAGTTAATCATCCATTACGTTCATGTTTCCTTCAGCTCAACCCTCATGGGTTTAGTTTACTTTATTATTTCATTGTAGGCAAGTCACTCCAGCTCTGGTCATGTTTTGTAGCCCTCTGTGAGAGTTCTCCAGTTTATTTACATCTTTCAAATAATGCTATGCATAGAAGTGCTGGTTAGCCAAATGGATCTGTGTTAATATTGCCTGTTAATAAGTGATGTAAATGTTTTTAGATGTGTTACTGCATTACCATAGGTAAATTTGGCCAGTAGTATATTGGAAAATACATGTCTGTATTACACAAATGTTTGTATATTCTCTTCCTATTTCAGCTGGGACTTCAAGGGAGTGGTATTTACGTCTGCCATTCTGGATGAGTTCTTATATCCATTTTAAAAAAAGCATAGGAGGACTTTATGTTAGAGAAGGCCCTATCTACATGAAGACCTTCACAGATAGTGAATTTTTATGGGAAACAGCAATGAATTGGTTTGTGATGAGAATCATAATTGCATTCATTAATTACTTAATTGTATTCATTTTTGAATACAAACTGATATTGTGGGTCTTTTCATTGTCTCAAAATGTGTTTTCATTAATTAAGCAGGATAGCACAAGGTTTAACTCATCTCTGGTTTAAAATAAAGGAAAACATTTGAGTCTGATGTGTGGACCTGAGATTGATATCTACATTCTCCTTATATTTCCTCTCTCTTGTATTTCGTGGAAGTTAAGATGTTTTGGTATAGTTCATGAAACTGTACAGCAAGGAAAAACTGTGGAATTTGAATCAACAATAAAATTCTACACACAATTCTATCACTATAGTTAGTGAGACTGCAGCCTATTTTTTCTTATATTTTATTCATTATTACTAAAGTGTTTCTACAGTAAGTCTCCTGGGATTAACTTTTTTTTTTTTTTTTTTAAAAAGCTGTCAGTGTGTCAGAAATAAACCTTCTGGCATTGGAGAAGAGGCTTTGAGGTGTGGTTCTCAAAGTCAAGATTTTGGGCCATGATACACCCCTTTTAGTTATATATCCATAATCAAATAGCCAGTTAAATTCCTGGGAGAAAGACTAGATAAATGTAACAGATGATGCTGCACTGTGTGTGACTAACTCATAGGTCTGTTCCAATTGCATGTTAAAGCACAGGGACGCACTTCTGATTTCATCTGCTTCCAAGCACAAAATTACACGTTGTTCCTCATTAATAATATTCTTTTTAAAATAGTACAAGGATGAAGACAAAGCCTGGACTGTCTCTTATAATGATACCCTGGAGCATGAGGGATGCTACAAGCTTCTGATGCTGGTGTGAAAATAGTGAGCAAATGGAAAATGTCTGTGTATCAAGAAGGCAGTGGAGTCTTCCTGAATACTCTCATGCACACTTTCTCTTTGCGTTGGGTCTATACCCCTGTGTTTTAACTCCTGTCCAGCATAATACATTAGTTTCTAATTACACTGCTCTTCAAACCAGTGTAGATCTTCAGGCTGTTTTTAGAGGTGATGGCTTAATACAATGACACAGAATATCAATCACAATAGTTGTTTGTTGCTGAAAATACAGATGCTGTGCTGTTCACAGACAGACTACCTTGTGCCTGTGAAACTTGAGAGACCGAGTCTCAATTTCTGTCTTTTCCACAGGTTTTCTGTGCATCTGTGGGCAAGTATTTGAGGCTCATAAAAAGACTTGGGTCCTAGTACTTGCTTCTTGGGCTGCTTATTTCCCTTTTTTCCCTCTCCCCCCCTTTTCTTTTCTTTTTTTTAATTGTAAAATACCTAATTAGTCCCTTACACGGGCAGTAGAAGTGTTGGAAAATATCTCCGTTCCAGTCTTTTTAATGACCTGGTGGTTAGAGGACCTTCTACCAAAGCAAGAGATGCAGGTTTCACTGTGGGACCTATATCTACTGGATAAATATTTTCTCCTTTGTATTAGTACACATAAGTATGATTTAATGAGAGTAATGAATGACAGTAAAAAAGCTGAGAATAATGAATGTAAGTAAGTGCATAACTGAATGCAAAATTAACTATTCTGCCAGGAAGCTTTGCATTTGCCTTTGTGTTTGCTTTCGGTGATTTAAATTTACCAAATGAAACTCGTTCTGTACAACTTCTAGTGAAAAGAGGAAGAGAAACTGGTTTGAATGGGAGCCTTTGCCATTGGCATGGAGTGCTCTCCTTGGAGTCCTTGGGAAAAGGCTTTTGGGAAATCTGCCTGTTGATAGAGCCGAAAAGAAACCGTAGAGGGGCTGTAATGACAGCAGTAATGTTGGAAGCAAACAGAAAGACATTATTGGAACGTAATGCAGGAAGACTGAAGTGTGAGATACTGGGCAACCTGTCAGAAGAATTGTTCTCTCGCTGCCACAATGATCGCTGTACTGGACAAAGAGATGAAAGGCCAAAACTGAGTGATATGTGAGGAAGGCACAAAGGTGTAAATTTGGCGGAGACATCATAGTTGATATTTCTAAATTTAGATATTAAGGCGATATTGTAGCAATATAAGGGGAGAGTAGGCTCAGTATATTCAGCAATTGGAGTTACGCTGCTTTCTAGTGGCAGAGCAGAGATGCCTGGCTGGAAGGGAAACACTGCTGTTATGCCCTCCACTCAGGCTGTTCCTAGAGCGAGTCTTTGTTAAGAGAAACAGAGTCCTCAGACTTTAGGCTAATTCTCAGCTGCAGTGGAGGTACAGTGTGGAGCAGCTTCCCCAGTTAGCAGGTGTGTGTGTGCACCCGAGCCCCTTCCACTTGTCAGCTCCGAGTACTGCAGAGCTGTTGGGAATGTTAGCTGCACCTGGACTAGCAGGACAGATTTTTGTAGGGGAAATATGTGTGGTTTTTATACTTAGGAAACTACTGCTATGAAAACTGCCTTCAAAAAGAGGCATCCCTTCTACAAAGTCACTATGCTTCTTACCGGTTTTAAAGACCCTGCTCAAAACTCCCAGATTTCCTCTTCAGGTTTTCTTTTTTTGTGCTTTGTTTTTTCACCTTCTCTGCCAAGGTTGTTTACATTTCATTGCTGCGTATTGCTTGTAGGCTATTTAGTCTCTATAAAGGACCTGTAGCAGAAAAAGGTCTAATAATATGAGATGCTCAGTTCTTGTTAGTGCAGCTGCCATCTGTGGGAAGGGAATTCTGCATGGGTGGCTGTAGGTGCGAATTGAAAAAAATGGGGAGGTGGTGAAGAAATCGAAGATGATGTGAATGTGAATGGAGAAATTGGATTGCTGAACATTTCTTGTCCTGCAGCATAAAATAATTATTGATGAAAGTTTTACTCTGCAGAAAATCTGTTTTGAGCCTCTTGCACACGAGCTTTTGCATTCGGCATGCAGATTTAAATGATGTGGAGAAATGCAGTCTCTTTTAGAAAGCAGCCATTGATGATACTGACACTAACGTGGAATTTGTTTCTATTCCCTGTCAGTTTGGCAGAACAGGCTAGAAAATCACTGAGCATCTTTTGCTATTCTCATGATGAAGAGGACTGATCTTTTGCACTGCGCTTTGGGTTCCTCCAACTCCACAGAATAGATTATCTGTTGCTTTTTCAGGAAGAAGTTACAATAATTGTATTGATTGTCTTTCATTTGACTCTTGACTGAGAGAAATAAAAAGCTTCAGGATTATTGATTTAGTTTTGCACTCAAGTATTTTACTTTTGTTTTCGCTTCCCATAGGACCTAATCCCAAGGCCATTTAGGCAGTTGTGTAAGGCCTTAATGCAGTAGAGATAATGCAGTTTTGCTCTGCAGAAGCCTGAATCAGCAGAGAGCCCATGCGTCTATCTCCTTGCTCAGGCATTTATAACTATATCATCTGAGAATAACCCTAAAATGAATTAAGAGAAGTTTAAACAAATGGATTTGTTTATTCTGCCTTTTTAGGAACTATTATTTTCTCTTATGCACCCAAATGACTTCTAGAAAGATCCTTGCTGTATCTATGCTTGTCAGTGACCAGCACCAGAGGGGCAGGAATTTAGGGCTAGAGATTTTCTAGTGCCAAGCACACCTTGATCTTATTGCTACTGAAATGCTGTATCTGTCGTAGTAGAAACAGTCAGTGCATTGTTGGGCAGAAATATGTAGGCACAAAACACAGTAAAGCAAACACATAACACAAGATAAGCACAGAAACATGCCATTAAATACAAGTAAAACTTACTTCATTGATTAGGGTCTGTTGACCGTAAAGGCCTTGTGGTTCAAAGACCCCACACAGAATCAACACAACTTATATATGTGGCAGCTTACGCGCTGTGCCTGTGTATGTAATGCTAGCGTGTGTAGGAGGAAAGGAGCGAGGCACATGAATTGATTGTTTATATAACACAGTCACTGTGTTTGCTGTACCATTATTAAAATCACACAATCCTATAATAATGTAAGTTTATCTTAGACTTCTTGGCCGCATTTTTTCCATCACTTTCAAACATTTTTGCAGGAGTTACATTAGTGCTATATTCCTCTGCCACCTCATTTTCTTGATGTTGCAGGTAAGGCATATTAAAACCTAGGAAATGCTTTGGGACAAAAAGAACATGTGCATTTAAAATTGTTTTACTATATTAAATTCAGTTTCCACTCCACTCTGAAATAGTGCCTTATGCACACCAGGATTTTAGGAAAGCAGTTAAATATACATAAGTCCAGGTCAAGTTTGTTCTCTTGGACAAAGTTGTTTCTGCTGGGATGGTTGATAGCTAATAAGAGAATCTGTTTCTCTAGTCTTAGTTTTGGCTTACTGTATGACCTTGGCAAATCTTGTCTGTGTCTTGCCCTCATTTGTAAGATAAGGATAAGGAGTCAGAGATCCATTGCACAATGCTTTGACATCTCTTGATGAAAAATGCTGTGCCATCTCTAAGTTTTTGTTATCATCCAAGTAGGGTCATTAGTGTACTGTTTCCTTGAGAACATTAAGCCCCTCTCCAACCTGTTCTTTTTTTCCTCCAAAAAAAATTTATGTATATACCTTACGTTCAAGAACTTTCTAGCACTTTATAAAGATCGGAGGATAACATTATCTCTGTTTTACAGATGTAGCAATGGAGAATCTGTAAAAAGTAAGATCCTTCTTGGAGATTATACATCGTGCTCAGTGGTCCAGGTTCCTGTCTCCCAGCAGCTTTAATCGCTAGACAACTTTGCTACCCTTTGTAAGAGAGAGACGGATGAAAAAGCCATCTGCTGCTTGTGGTTGCTAAGGAGTTGCATGCTGCCCTCCGGTTAGGCTGATCCACTTTCTCTCACATTTGTACTTCTTTGGACCGCTGCTCTGTACTGAGCTATAGCTGAGATAGCTCTTGCTCTCCACCCCCCGCCCCCAAGTAGTATGGCAAGTGGACAATTTGAGGTGGGCTGCATGAATTTAGACATATAACCTCTTAATACATACATGCAGAAAGGGAGAATAAATGTAGATTTTGTAAAGCATTGCTCTTCTACTTGCTTGTTGTCTAAAGCTTGCAACACAGATGAGGAAGAAAACTGCTTTTGGTGAAGAATGCTCACACCCGAGACACTGGCAGAATACTGAGGTTTATATAAATCTGTTCATTATGGCTCTGTGGGGAATTTCCAAATGTATTAGCATTTTTAGGTCCTCTTATCAGCACTTCAAAGATAAAGTGGTGTGAGATGAATGCTTCTCCCTTAGCGCACTGGGTTTTACATACACTGTGCACCCAGAATAGGTAGGAAAGTCTAAAAGGGGATTTATAAGCAGATGTTAAAAAGTGCGCTGAATGATTTTTCGTATCGTTTTTAATTACGATTTGTCAGATGGCTTCTCGTAGGAGCATAATCACAGGCCAGATAATGACTGATGGTTTATTAAAAGAAAAAAAGCAAAGAAGAAAAGGCAGGCTGGGTAGTGTTTTCGTGAGGTACTGCTGATGGGGGCTCTGTGTGTCTCCATCATGTTTATCTCCCTGCTCACTGTCGTCATGGAAGCTCAGAGCCAACTGGGAGATCCTGCTCTGCACGGGACTGGATTACTGACCCTAATGCATGGAAAATGGAATGTATTAAGCGGCAGCCACATTTTCAACCCTAAGGACTTCACAAGGAATTTGAAACAAAAGGCCAGAGCCCTCTGAGGAGATTTTCATCCCAGGGGGGAGTCTCATTTTTAAAAAACAAATTAGCATCACCATAGAGAAGCAACTTCCAATGACCAAAAATTAGAATACAAAATGAAAGATTTTTTCATTCTCCTGGGTGCTGCTTTCCATCTTTTTTTGCCAGTCGAAGGAGCACTCTTGTCTTAGATGTAGCTGAGGTGAGCTAAGCTCTGACCTCAATGCAGTCGGTTGCACTCACATTGGAAGTGGGAAAACTAGCGACATCAGAATGTCTTGCCAATCCATGAGTGAAAGATAAAAGAGGCTCATTCTTTTATAGAGGGTGAACAACAGCGGTCTCTTGATTTATATGTATATAAATTCACTAAAGGTCCATGAAAGGAGAAATCTACAGGAGTTAATCTAGCAGGGACAGATAGGGTTGGTTTTTTTCTCCTTTTCCTCCTGGTGGCAAAAGAAGTATTTCACAGACTTCTACTAAAAGATAGTCAGAATTCTGAAAAGACCTGCAAAAGAAAGCTCAAGAGCAATAAAAGCTTGGCCTGCAGGTACTTGCATATGGAAAATGTGAGTGTCTTATCCCTCAGAAGACAGCCAGGAGCTGTAGGGAGAGGGCTAAAAGTTCTGCGTTTGGAAATGTAAAGGGTGGAATTGCCAGAGGTAAGGCACGGACAACCTCCACATGTCTCCTTAACTCCGGTTTGCTGCCTTGCCCCACAGATTTGTGTTGCAGTAACTGGGCGTTGAGTTGTGTGGTGAGGTTAATGGCAGATGTGTGTCTGTGTGAGAGATGGAGGGCACAGGGGAAGCCTGGGAGACTTATTTTGCCCATTTTGCCCCCCTGGGGCAACAGCAGAATAGCTCCTGCGGGGGAAGTCTGTGGGGACTGCATGCTGAATTAATGCAAAATGTGTCTCACCTGTCTTTTCCTATGATAGATGCGGTCCTCTGAGTTCAGCATACATCTTTTGAACTCCTCTAAGGAGTGATTTTACCCTCATTGCAAATGGTAGCAGATTTATAAGATAACAAGCTTATACTGATGAGCGTTTTCTCCTTAAGCCTGGCTATTCAAACGTAATAATACTCTGCAGATTTTTCCCTGAAGGGTGCCTGTGTAGCTTATCACTTCAGAGGATATACACTAAGACTGCAACAACACTTCATTATGAAGAATAAGCAGATTTTAATGATAGCTGTTGTCGTATGAGATTTTGCAAGTGAGGCATGCATTTTTGGTGCAACCAAACCAAGAGCAAACCCAGCAGTACTGTCACTGCTTTTTGACTTTTTTGCTGTAGAAAAATAGTAAAAATATCTACAGTTATGTGTTTTTATATGGAAAACACTTTTTTGAGAACTAATTATTTAATATTTATAAATACATACTCAAAACCAAACTTGTCCCAGTGCCTCTCCTCACCTCTTGGATTGTTTCTTAGTTTCTGTCATTCCGAAGTAATTCATGCAGTGCTCCATGTTAATTTGTTTCTGATGGTGTAGTACCTGATCAAATTGCAGTATAGGAATGAAATAGGTAATGACCTAATTTATTTTCAAGGATTATATGCTACAGCATCCTTTAGTATATTTGTGTACAAGTCTATATGCGGGCACGTGTCCCTTTGTACAGTTACCAATACTGACATAGCAGTTTCACCACAGAAAGCTCTGGGTTTGGACACTGTAGAACATAATAGAAATCTTTTATTGTAAAGGTGGTGGCAAAACATCCTTTTTTCTGCTCTGTACACTAAATACTGAAAGGTCACACTTGTCGAGAACAGCAGTTTTATTTTTGCCACACAAGTGAAGTGTTTTGTCCTGGTTTATGCATTTTATTCTGAGGAGTGAGTTGTGGTGCTTGTGATGTGGCTTGGCATCATTTCAATTCGGTGAGCATTGGGTGGCATACACTATAGCTACTGGGAGCTCAGGCAGAGAGGTGCAAAACACCCTGGTGTGATTTTGATAAAGATGCTGAATCATTGTCTGCCCTGAAGAACCCTCCTCCAGCAACACAGTAGGATTAAATGACAGTAACTTCTCAACTGTTCACTTTTTTTGTGTGTGTGCATCTACTAGCACAAGCAAACAGTAATGGTGGAAAGTGGGATAGCCAAAACACTGCACAGGGTGGGATAATAGTAAATCATGATGGGAGAGAGAATGAAACAGAGATCTTTTCTCCAGTGCCAAAGCTATAAGGGAACATGGGGGGGTGGGGGGAATGAAACAAAAAAAGCCAACAAAAACCCACACTGTGATTAACATGGCATAAAAGCAGAGATGCTGGCATTCCTGGTGGTGACAGTGGTGACAAATGCGCACGTGACAGCCCCCCAGACATTTGCAGCTGATTAGAAGCACCACAGACGAGCAGCTGTCGTGCCAATGAAATATTATGGAATTGAAATGAACTTACAGCTGGTTGTGGTGCCACCCCTTGTACTTCACTTTTATCACTGCTGCTCCAGGCTCCTACTCTTTACCTAGTCGATGAGTCTCTTTATCTCCCTGCATGCATCCCATTTAATTAGGTTCACTTTAAATCAAAATGGGGCTCAGTTTCTGCAAGCCTGTGTTTATAAGGTGGTGCGGTATGGAGCAGACTTAAACTGTTCTTCCCCAAGCACAGCTGAGATTGGGTAGGTTATCACTGGTACAGGGGAGATGCTGATCAGCTAATAGCTACAAAAGTTTGGAGACCACTAGCGTTCAAAAAATTGTGGTACATCTGCTTTCTGTTCTTCATTTGTCTTGCCCTTCTTTCAATGCTCTTTTTCCTCTAGCCCTGTACAGAAAGCTTGTTAATATTTTGTTCACCTACCAGGTAACAGAATGAGGTGGCAAATAAGGGAAATACTTCTCCTGAAGTAGCTGTATCCTTAAAAATATATACCTATATACTTAAAATGCTGTGCCTTGGTATAACATGTGTAAAATATATTTGCAGATAATTTAGCTCAAGCCATGGTGTGAAAGGTAATTCTAGTTGACTGCTGGGAAATAGGAAGTGTAGCCTCTCATTTTCTGCTTTCAGTGCTGAGCTATTCATGGAATCTGCAAATTTTTTTTTTTTCTTTTCGGTCTCTATTATTTTCCATTATTCTCTAGATTTAGCTGCTTCTAAATCCAAAGGAATACCCTGGATTTAAAATATTGCCTCCAGCAGCAGAAAGCTTGTTTTCCTGTAGGATGGATGTTTTGCTCTTGAGTCTATTAATTATGGCCTTTTCTTTCAACGGGAATAATTGTGTTATTAATAGTCTTTTCATGAACAGAAGAAAGGGCTCTTTGGAAGGAGAATGCTCTTGCTTCACAAAAGGTTTCTGATAGCCTTAAGGTGGATTTATCTGGTGGAGCCTTGGCTAACCTTCATATTAAACAGACAGAAGCAGTTTAGGGAATTTGGGGATGTGAAGCAAATTAGAAAATAAATTAAAAGCATTATAGCTCAATAGTATAAATTAATGCAGCTACCGTAAGCTTCATCCTGAGAGAGTTGTCAATATCTGCAAAGCTCCTGCTATGGGGAAGAAAATTAATGTGTACTTTAACATTTGTGTTTTGCCCCACAAGAAGCAATTTGAAAGAGTCCCCTGTAGCTTTGATGGCTTTCCTTATCTTAACTCCTTCCACACCAGTGCCTTGGGTGTCCTCTGGGGACTGCAGAGCGAAGGGGCTAACAGTCCATCCCAGGCAAAGCATGTTGTGAGTAAAAGCTGTGCAAAACAGATGCTGATGACAACACTGATGTCCAGGCTTCCCTCTGCAGCCGCTTCTCCGGGCTCCCGGCTGTGCAGGTTGTAGCAGGCTTGGTCCAGCAATTTCTCTGTCTTGCAGATGAATAGTTTGGGGATAGAGGCATCATCTGAGTCTGCATCCACAGAACAAAAGTCTCTTCTGTTCTGCTATGGTTTTGTCAGTATTGGTGGGAGAAGAGCACTAACCTCCCTCCCTCCCCCTCCCCTATCCCAGCCTGCTGCGGTGCCATTCCTTCTGCAGCAGCTCTTTGTGTCTGCTCTTGTCAACGGAGATTTTAGTATTGTCTCTTTTCTCCCTGACACCTGAGTGGAGGCTCTACCAAGAGATCAGCGAGGACAGGGGCGTGTCTTTTGTTACTTACGGCACAGAGGGAGGAGCGCTGCTCATTCTAAACCAACATGGGACAAACTTCCCAAAGCAGAAAAGAGCAAGAACTCTGTCTTCAGCATGGATGGAGTCATTCAGAGTGGTTACATGAGAAATGAGGATAATAGAAAAAAACATGTTAATTTGCTGATTAACAAAAAGACTCTGTTATGGCATTTGTGTTCTGTGGTACTCTTAATATAAACAAGAATTGAAAACTGTTGTTGCTGCTGTTGTATTTATATTCTAGTTGCACTGGGCGCTCTTAGTCAGATCTGGTCCATGTTGTTCTGAGAACTGTGCAAACACATAGTAACTGAGAAATTATATTTCAGGGAGTTTGTGGTCTTGATCAAAATAAAATGTTTCAAAGCATATGAAAGGATGGAAAGTGGTGAGGGCAACCATGATATGGCCCTTGGCTGGCTAGGTAAAAGTCAGTCCCTACAGGGTATGCAGGAGATGGTGTCTGGCCACAGCTAACCTCTAAGAGAAATAGATTTTAGAGTGGAACCTTTTCAGCTGGTCCTGAGACAGCGTTCCTAGGGTTAGATGTGTCAGAGTTTGAGGTGCCAGAGGACAAATGGCTATTTGAGGAGGGCCGCAAAGATGATCCGAGGGCTGGAGCAACTCTCCTATGAGGAGAGGCTGAGAGAGTTGGGGCTGTTCAGCCTGGAGAAGAGAAGGCTCCGGGGAGACCTTATTGCAGCCTTCCAGTACCTAAAGGGGGCCTACAGGAGAGCTGGGGAAGGACTTTTTACTAGGGCGTGTAGTGATAGGACGAGGGGGAATTGCTTTAAGCTGGAAGAGGGCAGGTTTAGATTAAACATTAGGAAGAAATTTTTCATTTTAAGGGTGGTAAGGCACTGGAATAGGTTGCGCAGAGAAGTTGTTGAGGCCCTATCCGTGGAGGTGTTCAAGGCCAGGCTGGACGTGGCCTTGGGCAACCTGGTCTAGTGAGAGGTGTCCCTGCCTATGGCAGGGGTGTTGGAACTCGATGATCTTCAAGGTCCCTTCCAACTTAAACCATTCTGTGATTTTATGATTATTGGTATTTTGGAGCATACTGGAGTGAGCCAAGTAGTGGAAACATAGGCTGAGCAAATGCTTACTGCAGGGGACAAGGAAGGTGTCCTTGAATGAGACCCAATGGAGAGACTTGAACAATTAATGATGGTGTGTCAGGGCTTTATGATGGCCCTTGTGGAGATGAGCTGGGTGTTATGAAAATCCTCCCAGTATGGAGGCGCCATTGAGGCCTTGTCGGAGCACCCCCCGACTTAAAACTGCCTCAGCAAAACCCGAAAGACGGGTCATTGTAATAGGTGACTCAGTTCTGAAGGGCACGGAGGGCCCAATTTGTAGACCAGACCCGCTATATAGGGAGGTTTGCTGCCTCCCTGGGGCCCGGGTTGATGATGTTAAGAGGAAGCTTCCTTCCCTAGTACAACAATCCGACTATTACCCCCTTTTAGTTTTTCAGGTAGGAAGTGACGACGTAGTGAGAAGAACGCTGAGGGCAATGAAGAAAGATTTCAGGGCCTTGGGACGACTGGTTAAGGGATCGGGAGCACAAGTCGTGTTCTCTTCTATCCCTCCAGCTGCAGGGAATGATGAGGGGGTAAACAGGAAAGGCCAGCAGGTCAATGACTGGCTCCGAACCTGGTGCTACCAGCAAGGTTTTGGGTTCTTTGATCATGGCCTGATTTATAGAACACCAGGGCTGCTGGTAGCAGATGGTAAAAGCCTATCTCGCAGGGGGAAGAGGGTTCTGGGACTAGAGTTAGCGGGGCTTATTGAGAAAGCTTTAAACCAGATTGGAAGGGGGATGGGGATGTGACTGGGCTCACCAGAGAGGCACCTGAGTGTAGTAGCTCAGCACTTGTGGGGCAGGATGTTGGAACTGTTAAGGATTGGAAGGCCCACCACCTCTCTAGGGCTACACACTCACTGGCCTCTCTGAAATGCCTATACACCAATGCACGCAGCATGGGGAACAAGCGAGAGGAGTTAGAGATCTGCGTGCGGTCACAGGGCCATGATCTCATTGCAATTACTGAGACATGGTGGGATAGCTCGCATGACTGGAACGCTGTCATGGAGGGCTATGTTCTCTTTAGGAAAGATAGGCCAGCAGGGCGAGGTGGGGGAGTTGCTCTTTATGTGAAAAAGCAACTGGAATGTATCGAGCTGTCCCTGGGGGCTGATGATGAGCAAGTTGAGAGCTTGTGGGTAAGGATTAAGGGGCAGGGTAACATGAGAGATGCAGTTGTGGGTGTTTATTACAGGCCACCTGATCAGGATGGGGAAGTTGATGAGGCCTTCTACAGACAGGTGAGAACTGTCTCACAATCACAGGCCTTGGTTCTCATGGGGGACTTCAACTTCCCTGATATCTGTTGGGAAGGCTATACAGCTAGGAATGCATAGTCCAGGAGATTCCTCCAGTGCGTTGATGATAACTTCTTGACTCAGGTGGTGGAAGAGCCCACAAGAAGAGGTGTACTACTGGACCTAGTATTGACAAACAAAGAAGGACTGGTGGAGGATGTTAAGGTCGGGGGCAGACTTGGCTGTAGTGATCATGAGAAGATAGAGTTCAGCATTAAGTGCAGTATGCACAAAATGACAAGTAGGGTTGAAATGTTAGACTTCAGGAGGGCTAACTTTGATCTCTTCAAGAAATTGATGGGAGAAATCAAATGGGAGAGGGCTCTAGAGGGTAAGGGGGCTCAAGAGAGCTGGCTGATATTCAAGCACCAGCTCCTCCAAGCTCAGGATAGGTGCATCCCGAAGAACAAGAAATCGGGCAAGGGAAGGAGACCTGCATGGCTGAGCAGGGATCTTCAGAAAAAACTCAGGTGGAAGAAGGGAGTTTACAAGATGTGGAAAAGGGGGCTGATGACTTGGGATGAGTATAAGAATGCTGTCAGGGTATGCAGGGAAGAAACGAGAAAAGCCAAGGCAGCTTTGGAATTGAACCTGGCGAGGGATGTCAAGACCAATAGGAAGGGTTTCTTTAAGTATATAGGAGACAAAAGGAGAACCAGGGAAAATGTGGGCCCGCTCTTGAACGAGATGGGTGCTGTGGTGACGGATGATGCAGAGAAGGCAGAGTTGCTGAATGCCGCCTTTGCTTCTGTCTTCACTGCTCAGGCCAGCTCTCGGGAGTCCCAGACTTTGCAAGTAACAGAGAAAGTCTGGAGGAAGCGAAGCTTTCCCTTGGTTGAAGAGAAAAAATTTAAAGAACAATTAAGTAAACTGGATACCCACAAGTCCATGGGGCCTGATGGGATGCACCTGCGAGTGCTGAGGGAGCTATCAGAAGTCATTGCTGAGCCGCTCTCCATCATCTTTGAAAGGTCCTGGAGAACAGGGGAGGTGCCTGAGGACTGGAGGAAAGCCAATGTCACTCCAGTCTTCAAAAAGGGCAAGAAGGATGACCCGGGAAACTACAGGCCAGTCAGCCTCACCTCCATCCCTGGAAAGATGATGGAACAGCTCGTTCTGGGGGTCATCTCCAAGCATCTGGAGGAAAAGAAGGTTATCAGACGTAGTCAACATGGATTCACCAAGGGGAAGTCATGTCCGACTAATCTGGTAGCCTTCTATGATGGCGTGACTGGATGGGTGGATGAAGGGAGGGCAGTGGATGTAGTCTACCTTGACTTCAGCAAGGCTTTCGACACTGTCTCCCACATCATCCTCACAGACAAGCTTAGGAAGTGTGGGTTGGATGAATGGACAGTGGGGTGGATTGAACAGTGGCTGACAGATAGAGCTCAGAGGGTTGTGGTTAGTGGTGCAGTCCAGTTGGAAGCCAGTAACTAGTGCTGTCCCTCAGGGGTCACTACTGGGTCCAGTCCTGTTCAATGTATTCATCAATGACCTGGATGAAGGGATAGAGTGTACCATCAGCAAGTTTGCTGATGATACAAAACTGGGAGGGGTGGCTGACACGCCGGAAGGCTGTGCTGCCATACAACGTGACCTGGACAGGCTGGAGAGTTGGGCAGAAAAAAACCTGATGAGGTTCAATAAAGGCAAGTGTAGGGTACTGCATCTGGGGAGGAATAACCCCATGCATCAGTACAGGTTGGGGGCTGACCTCCTGGAGAGCAGCAGTGTGGAAAGGGACCTGGGAGTCCTGGTGGACAACAGGATGACCATGAGCCAGCAATGTGCCCTGGTGGCCAAGAAGGCCAATGGCATCCTGGGGTGCATCAAGAAGAGTGTGGCCAGCAGGTCGAGGGAGGTCATCCTCCCCCTCTACTCTGCCCTGGTGAGACCGCATCTGGAATATTGTGTCCAGTTCTGGGCTCCCCGGTTCAGGAGGGACAGGGAACTGCTGGAGAGGGTCCAGCAAAGAGCTACAAAGATGATTAGGGGACTGGAGCATCTTTCTTATGAGGAAAGGCTGAGGGACTTGGGGCTTTTTAGTCTAGAACAAAGAAGACTCAGGGGGGATCTTATCAATACTTATAAGTACTTAAGGGGAGGGTGCCAGGTAGATGGAAACAGTCTTTTTTCAGTGGTGTCCAGTGATAGGACTAGAGGTAACGGGCACAAACTGGAGCACAGGAAGTTCCATCTCAACATGAGGAGGAACTTCTTTACTCTGAGGGTGGCAGAGCACTGGCACAGGCTGCCCAGAGAGGTTGTGGAGTTCCCCACACTGGAGACATTCAAAACCCGCCTGGACGCCGTTCTGTGCCATGTGCTGTAGGTGTCCCTGCTGTGGCAGGGGGGTTGGACTTAGATGATCTCCAGAGGTCCCTTCCAACCCTGACGATACTGTGATACTGTGAAAATGGCAAGTATGCATGCTGAGTGCATGCTGCTCCTCTGTGAGGAGGAGTATGCAATTGGTGGCAGAATATGCCAGCAGTAGGTCTGGAGAAAATTTGCTAAATTTAATTCATTTGCTGATATCTATGAGGAGATATCCTAGAGACCTCATTCCATGGCTGTAGATAAGATAGATACTTTTCCAAATTTTAGCTTGCTGGCTTTTGTTAGAGGGTTTTGTGTCTCTCAATTTTTGATAAAAATAACTATTTGCTGTCTTCAATACATGCTAGTACTCTTTAAACACGAATTCTAATCCTGACACTGTGAAATAGATTATAGCATGCTTCTGGCAGAACATGACTTGCCTCCAGAGCAAACAAGGAAACTCATAATCTTGAAAATCCGACCTTTGCTTAATTTCTTGTTACTTGTTCTCAGTATGTGTTTCTCCTGTAGTCTTCTCTTTATTTAAACCATGAGAGAGTAAGAATGTTAACTTTGTCTTCCTGCCTTCTTTAAGCTACTCAGTGAACTTTGGGTGCCTTGTAATTGTCTGTGTAAGGAGAAGGCTTTGGGCAAGAAAGGCGAGGAATTGCACGTATGTGGAGAAAGATGTAACAGTATCTGGGCCAAAGTTGGAGTGAAAAATTCTTAAATGAAAATTCACTTAGGCATAATGCTGCATCTGGTGTGTAGCCTAAACTTCTTGCAGCCTCTGCTACAAAACTAGAAAAATACTGTCTGGTCAATTTGAGCTCCAAACATTACAAATGGAGTAAGGATGCCTAAGATGTGACAGCGGGTGCTAATATCTTTATTCTGTTGCACCTGAGACCCTGACATTCCACTTATAGTGCTGCTGAAAATGCAGGTCAATTAATAGGAGCAGAGTTCTCATTTTTGATCCTGTATTTAATTCCTTGAAGCTATTATTGTCTTGAGGGAGTGGGGGAAAAGTAGAGAAGATAATTAGACTTGACCTTGTGCTATGGACTTGTGCAAACTGTTGGATTAGCAATGAACACTGTCAAAGTGTGGTTAGAAAGCAGGGGGGGACGACAGACATGACACATTGTAAAGCATGTTGCTGAATATGCAAGAGAATAAAAATTGAAATGGGAAGGACAAGAGGGAAGCTGAAAACAAATACTGAGGCCAACAACTCTGTAAGTGCAATGCTGTCAGGAGTTAATGTCTTTTTCTTTTTTTGTTGTCAGAACAACAGTGATAATCAGACAAAATGGTACTTACTGCAGAGAAACAATTAAGTAGGGCCTTCACAGCCTAAATGATTAAAAAAAGAAAAAGTAAAAACTAGGAATTACACTAAGGGAACATGTTATAACAGAATTTGTGATGGCTAAGCAGCAGCCGTACATCAAATAGATGGAGCAGAGCTACTGATTCTGATCAGCTTTGCTTTTTCTTTCCATTTCTCACTGCACATTCTCTCACATTATCCTACTATTAGCATTACCGGCTTCCATTTTGGTGTGGATTACAATGGCTTGAATAAGTCTTTTTTTGGAAACCATCTGGCCTTAGACATCAAAGAACAGCTGTAGATAGAGCTGGCTTTTAATGTAGCTAAAGTTCACATCTCTGTGTAAAATAAAATGGAGCAGTGCCCACATTGATGCTGACATGGTGACACTGAGCCTTGGGGAATTCAATTTCTCATTTTTGGTTTCTTTGCCGTCAGCCACACCCCCCATTAGGGATTCTGGGCCAAATCTTGTTCAGCTTGCTCATGTGAAAATAGTTTTTGATATCAGTAGGATTCTTCGCTTGCATCTTTAAACCATGCAGCACGTGTCCTAAATGTAGGCATAGTTCAGCAAGTAGGGGTGAAAGGAAAAGAAGGTGATATGAAACCCAAGATCATTAGAAATTTTGCGAAATGCTTTTTTTTTTTCTGTCTGTCAGAGTCTTTGTGGCACTGGAAGTCAAAAATCAAAAGCAGTTCAGCAAAATGAAACACTCCAGAAACACTTCAAAGGGTGAAACTGTAAGGCTGGATTCTGCGCTCGTTTCTAGTGGTGTAAATCTAGAGTGATGTGGACATCTTCCAGAGTTATGTAGCTATCACAAACAACTGTGCTCAACCTAGGAAATGGAATTGATCATTGTTTTCAAGACCAGGCTGAGTGCAGGAGGGAGAATTTGAAAACTTGATGTGATTTATGAAAATGTATTAATTTTCTGAATTCCTAGGACTTAGCAGTAGCATTACAGCTCAGCTGGAGCTGTAATGTGAAGTTAGAAAATTTCAAAGGCAGCATTAACAGGCAGACTGCTTCCAAGAACGGGCATGTGGTTGTTGCATTCCTCGTGTGTGGGTCCACAGAAAGGAGAGCAGTGCCATGACCCTTTTGTTTCCTTTCCTTCCTGCCCCTGGGGCTTCGGCACAGTGGGCAACGCTGATCTGGCTCAGCCTCCCTGTGCAGAGGAGGAAAGCAGTGAATAGAAAGATTCTTGATCTTCATATCCTCTTCTGGCTTTTGAGGATCTGAATAGAAGCTGGGAATGACCTGGCTTGCTCATCGTCCCTTTCTACTTCATTTTCTGTAAGTAAAAGTACCGGTGGCCCCTGTGTACTGTGAAGCAAACAACTGTATTTGTGTTACTGCTTTAGTAATGGGCTGCGCTGTCAAAACAGAGCAAATGGGGAGTGAGCAATGAGAGAGGAAACTAATCCCCTGTTTATACCAAATCATCTTCCATCGCTTTCTCTGAGAGGAACAAAGAGAAAGTGAAGGCAAGGGAAGAGGGTGCTGCAAAAACATGTTTCAATTACTTTATGAAGAAGTAACTGTAAACGTTCCTCTTTAAAATTTGCTAAGCTTCATTGATTTAACATTGCACTCAACATGGGACTTTTCCTCCTGAGCAGCTGGGTTACATTACACCTGCCCTCTTTCCTGCTCTTTCTTTTATTTTTCAAAAGTGACTTTTTAATAATGATTTGCAAAACAAAGTGAGATTTGCTTTTGTGAGTGCTCTCTCTAGTTTCCTGTATTCTTTGGCCATTGAAGTAATTGCTTGTAGGAGACAAATGTGTTAATATGATGAAACAAAAACCCTGTAAGTACAGTGTATCCAAACTCATGTCCTTATCCTGAGCAGATTTATTTTTAAAATAAAGTGCCCTTGCATACAGTCTCACATTTAACAAAATGCCATGACCTGTAAATATTCTGGTGAACATTAAATGAAATAGGTATTGGGCTGGATGAGTTCTAATATTTCATATTTCCTCCATGGAGTCTCTGAAAGTTAATCCAAACCCTACTTTCCTTGGGCTGCCAAGGTAAAAAGGAAAAAAAACAAGAAAATAATTCCCAGCAAACTGCAGGGTAGAAGATTATTACAGGAGGGAATGAAATGCTAAAAGCAGAGGTTAAAATCACTGCTGAGCTACACTGTAGGTTTATATTTGGATTATCTAATGAAAGCGTAATGAGAGGAGTATATATGATGTATGTAAATGTGATGTAAATGTAAATTATATGAATAACATCCTACATCTAAGGAGGGAACAGTGCTTTAGATACATTAGTTAAAGATTATATCCAAGATATATTTTGGTATTATAAATAATGCATAGGTGAATTATCTGAATCGCAAGAAGGTTAAATGACGTGCTGTGGCTACTGGACCAGGCGCAGAGCTGGGATTAACTTTCAGTAACCTCAGAGCCAGGGACTGCGGTGTCCGGCTGTGCCGACAGCAGAGCTGGGAACGGAGGGTCCCGACATGCAATGTTCATCAAGATAAAATTACAGATCACATACAATGTTCTGGTCAATTAAGGTAGAAAATAACCTTCTGATTGCTGAAGATTTTTTCACTCTTCTCTGCTTCAGCTGTTCTGGCATGTATGTGGAGTGTGGCTTGCCTGAAGGGGGGACTTTCTCTGGCCTCCTGACTGGGAGTTACACTGGTGCTGTGACATTTCTCTGCATGTCTGTGGCCCTGTCATTAAATAGCAGTCAGCAAATGGTATTAAAGGGGTATTCATGAGCTAACTTGATGCTGAGGAGCTAGATTTCACACTTGCCTGCCTCTTTCAAAAAGAAACAGGCTCTGATTCTGAATTAACCTTCTGGAGGCTTCATTTCTCTTCTGGAGGCTTCAACATCTGTGGATGTGGTCAAAGTTGACTTGTCTCCCCAGGCCATCATTTGTTTTGTGAATGTCTCCCCAGGAGTCTTGCTTCTGAAGGTGAGGGAAGGATAGGTACCTGCTCGCGCTGTTCCAGGTTCTTCTGCTGTTATTTAATGGATGACTTTCCAAGTTTCAGCTTTCTGGGAACTGAGTCTCATTTTTCCTTGCATCATAGTTCTTCAGAGGACTCAAACACACCATAGGTATTGTTGCTTAACCAGTTACTGTAAATGCGCTGAGCCACGGTGACTTTCTGTGACTGCTTGATCAGGAGTCTCATCCCTTAAGTATGCCCTAATTACTTCACAGAGATCTCCAGGCAGATCTCCGATTTAACTGACTGCACTAACTTGCTACCTGCTCTCTTTGTTTTTCCATGGTGTGTATTAGTACTCCAAAGTCAGAAATACGCTTGTAGTTTTAAATCAGTTGCTAGTCCTGGAGAAAGCTTGTTTTATGTTCCTCTTAAGATTCAGTTTACTATATATTTTTTTTTTTTTTTAAATCAGAATGTATATTACTTGATAATTTGATAAACGCTGCAGCAACAAAGGCCAGCCAGTGCCTCGTTGCCTGTTGTGCCCTCTGGTTTGAATAGTAACAGCACATTTTCATGCTGAGTTTAGATGAATTGGCTCCTGCCTGTGTGTGCTGGGTAATGTCCTTTCATATTCTTGGCATTGGTAATGAATAGGGTTTTGAACACAGCTTGCAGATGTTAAGGCTTATGGTAGGAAAAACCCTCACAAAAACTTTAAGCTTCTAATATATGCCTAAAAGCCAAAGAGGGTATAAAAATTATGGTACTAATTCAGTTGCTATTGGTTGCTTGCTAGATCTCTAATTGCCTGTACGAGCACTTAAATGCATTTGGTGATAGGTGACTTAATTTTGTAGTTGCCAGATTTTTTTTTTTCCTATCCTTTTGTCCGTACATAAGAGAACTTCATGAATCTGCTTGCTTTTAGACCTGCATTCATCTTTTAAATCTGCAATATCTTCTTGAACATTAGTGGTGTTCTTGCATCTTAATTAAGATCAAAGTTTGACCTGTTTTTTTTCCCCCTGAAGTAACAAAATAGCTCTGTTAACTGATACCATGGTTTACTAGAGGAAATATAAAAAAATCCCAAACAACCCAAAACAAAAACCTGAAGAAAACCCAAATCTTCAAAACTAAAATGTCCCTACTACTAAAATGTCTGTTGCCTGAAGATAGTCAGAGTATTTGTCACCTTGTGATTTATTATTTGTTTGCAAACCCAGAAACTGAAAAAACCTTTGCAGTGTAAAATCTGTCAACTTCTTGTTTTAACAGGATGTATTTCTGAATAGTAACACAAATAAAAAACAACTAACAAATAACAAATCTCCTTTTTTGAGGAATTATTGTGATTTTCAGATCCTATTTGATTTTACAGCAGAGAGTAATGCTATTGAAAAGCCGGATTTAACACAGACAGTTAAGAGGGATTCTGTGTGTTGGCTTTTTTTGGCTTTTTTTTTTTTTTCCAAGAGAGATGTTTATTTCATCTGTGGATTTAATCCTGCCTTCAAAGAGAACTGGAGGATAAAGTGAATGCCAGAGCAGCACTGTGGGTTTCTACTGTACTTTTGCTCTTTGTTGCTGCAGTGCTAAACAAGTTTCTGTTAATGTGGTGGTGCAGGTGAAAATGCTGGGACTTCATTAACAGACGTGCTGATGAAGTGTGAACCAGAATAAAATCCAATTCCTCCTCTGTTTGCTGAGTTAGATTTGCAGGACTAGCAGGAGCGGAAAGCAGCACGCCCTGCTCATGTTATTCCACTGAACAGATTTCACTCAGACTCTACGTGGGCAGTAGAGTAAAAGAAAAGTAGCAATAAAAATGTGAAATCTTTATGCAGTCACATTTCTGAGTAAAACCAAACATCTGAGACCTTCAAAGTGAGGCTTCGCAGACCAATTACAATGGATCATCTGTGCTGTAGCCAAAATATACTGAGAAAAATAACTTGAGAACGACACATTAACAAGGAAAAGGTAAGGAAATGAACACATCGTTTTACCTTGTAGCCTGTGTAATTCAGCACAGTGTCGGAGAACAGGGTCAGACTCTGACACGGGCGCGTGTGGTTGTACTGGTGCCTGCTTTGCTACCTCCGCAACTCCAGCATGCATAAGATGGATGGTCCTGTGGCCAAAGACCTCGCTTAGGTCTTACACGTAAATCTGAATAAATAATAATGATTTTTCCAATTTCCTGGCTAAAATGAATTAAAAAAATTGGAGACCAAATAAAATGTTTTAAACCAGATTAAAGCCATTGATTTTTTTTTTCCTGCCCATTGGTCCCTACTCTCATGTAAACTCAGTGATATGTGGGTACTGTTGCAGTGGGATGGTATAAACAGTCAGGCAGTGACAAGAGAGTCCCATCTGATTAAAAACTAGCCAGCTCATTGAAGACTTACAGTAGATGCTAAAGAAAAACTTGGTTTTGTTCTGCCTTTCATAATCTCTCTGGTAGACATCTTTTCTAAACAGTGTTTTACATAAAACAGTTTAACTCATGTTAAAAAGAGTGCCTCAACATGTTTTTTAAGAGAGATGAACAAGTAAAACCTTTTTCAATAATGGGAAGTTCATCTAACACTTCACTGTTCTTAAGTATAAGAACACACAAGAAAATGCAAAACAAGAAAATCAGTCAGATGAAGATGGTAACAACAGTTCTTTAAAAGCTGGTGTTTCTTGTCTCTTGGTAATGCAATCAATATATTCTCTAAAAGCTTTAAGGCAGTAAGAGTTTCTTTAAATAGTGGTGTAGCTTTGAAATTCCCTTTCATACCTGGGTAGAGCAACATTAAATCAAGAGACAGCATCATCAAACTTGCTTTGACTGATGGAAGAAAAGGGTGGTTGTCTGGGCTCAATCCTTTTTCACTCCAAGAGAGCTTGCTAGGTGCAAATCACTTGAGACAAAAATCAGATTTTGCATCTATATTACCTTCCTAGAGAGATCTTTGCAGATCTGACCAGCACTTTCCCTTTTTCCCTAGGAGTTACCAAAATCTTTACTGTTTTTCAGTCAGTTGTATATACTGGAGGCTTTGCTTATTTCCCAGGGCACACTTCAGATGATGCATAAAACTTAGGTCGTGAACACTGGTGGTAATTAAAGATCCATGGTATGTATGTTCTAAGTTGTTAACTTAGGTATCTGGGCAAAATTCCAGCTTGGGTAATTATGTGCTGTCTGGCTGACTTCTGTCAGCGGCTTCCGCTGGGTGAGGTGTTGTATTCAACTCTTCCTCTACATGAGCGCGTAATATAAGTTGCTCAGTCTCCTGGGCCTGTGATTCTAGGAGCTGATTGCTGATTTAACCTTTGAAAAATCACTAATGATTTTACATGTCTATCTTGTCACCTCATAAAAAGTCCAGTTCTGAGAGAGCACATCCTCAACACACTGAAAATCAAGTGCTTTCAGTATTCCTTGTTGAATTAATCATGGTAAATCACCAGTTATTTTGGAAAATTTAAGCTTTCAGCAGAAATTTAATGATTTCTGGATAGATTTTGTTCAATGGTTAATTTCAGTACATTTACAAAAAAAAAAAAAAATCCCCTTTTTGACAAAATACTCCCTCCTCCCCCTGCAATAGTGCTGAATTTGCTTGAGAATACATGTATCTTTCTGTCAGAGAAGAATCAGGGAGAACTGCAATTCATGCTAAGTCTTTATTGGAAAGGAGTCAATTAGTAGGAGAGAATTCTTGTTGCTATTATCTTAATGTATTCATATGTTTATAAATATTGACATTCTGTTCTACTGTGTTGCCTGAGTGTTAGTTGAAAGCTTTTGAATATCTAAATCATTAATACTGTAACAGATTCTAGTTTGAGTAAAACGGTCCTACTTTTTATTCCATCAAGTGCTTTGTGAGAACGGTGTTTTGTCATGTGCGTGCTCTGCTGTGTGTTACTGCTAAGTACCAAATTCCTGAAGACACTGGAGACATCGTTCTAACAGCATCTTAAGCACCTCAGTTAGAACAGAGGACTAAATATAGCTCTGGTCATTTTTATTTTAAAAATTGAGTTTTATAGTAAGAAGTCACTCCAGTAATGTATCCCAAGGGACTACTGTGATGAAGTTATAGCAGAGATTTTATGTCTTAAAACATCACCTGCGGCAAACTGTGTTGTCACCAAAAACACGCTCCCATTGTGGAAATAACGTCCTCAGGCATAATTTCTTTGGTTTCTTGAATAACAGGAGTGGAACTTCAGAATGAAATTTTCCTAAAGCATAGGATAGATATTAATGGAATTAGATAAGTATATTGTGCCTCTGAGAAGAGGATACCTAGACACAGCTTCACCGTCTGTAAATCTAATGCTGGTATTGGTGACTGGTTACACAGACTTTGCTTTCTGGTGTGGGAAAGAATAACAGCAGTTAATGTCATGGATTATGAGGTGCCAAATAAGCAGATTTCTTCCCCCTTTTCAGCTGCATTTTTTCCTATTAAAGAGAAAAAAAAGAGGAGAGGATACAATGTGTCATCATGTCTGATCAGGAAACCTCTGTGCTATCCAGGTGGGATTAGCAACAGTTCAGGGATATTCTTGATCCTGTGCTGCTAACAAGAACATAAAAATTTCGTTAGATGTTAGTAAAAACGTTTTCACCATGAAAACTATTGGTGGTTAAGCATTAGAACAGGTGCCCAGACAAGCTGTGAGATCCCCACCCTCGGAGATACTCAAGAGTTTCAGCAAGTACAACCCTGAGCAGCCTGCTGTAACTTGGAAGTTGACCCCGCTTTCAGCAGGGCATTGGAGTGGATCACCTCCAGAGATCCTTTACCTATTATTCTGTGATTCTAAATGCGTGTCCAGATATTTGGAGATGAATGTGTCACTTGTTATTCCACTAACTTCACTCAATTCTTTCTAAAAGATCTGTCTGCATGCCATTACGGCAGGTGGAGATGTTGACTTCAGTTAAAATTAGTACAAGTACTGAGTCTCTGTAGTCCCGTTCCAGTGCCTGTTAAATCAGACCTTTTGTGACTCTAATTCATTTCTCTAATTTCTCTAATCCATTTATACGTGTGACATCTATAACAGTGTGTGGGAGGCAGTTCCACAGTATCACTGTATGAAAAACCTGCTCTTCTGTAACCTAAAAGTTTATCTACTTTTTTATTCACATTCCTTCCCATTGCCTTCCCTCTGCGGTTTGATGCAAGTTTGTCAGACCGTTCATATGAAGCAGAAACAGTAGAGAACCCCCACCTTGAATAAAAGAGCTTAGTACGTAACACTGGATGGGGAACTGTCAACCATGACAGAAGATGAAAGTGTTGAAATTTAAATAAGTATCCTGGGCAGTGTATTTCTACCTCATCCTCAATGCTAATATGCCTCGGCTGTGATAGCACGACATTCTGCGTGCAGAAGTTACAGCCTCTTCGAAGAGTAGGACTCGTGTGCAATGGATTATTTCTCAAAACTTGCTGACTAGCAGCAAGCCCTCGGCTGGTTTAAGAGCATCCTTCTGCCCCAGCTGTGGAGCTTGCCCGGCGGTCCCGTCGCTCCTGAGAGAAGCCAGATTTGAGCCAGTGACCCGGAGGTGAAAAGCCCTGTATCCCATTAGCTGTTCTCTGGGGGATGTTCAGTCTTCCCAGTTTTAACTGTTTAAGGATTGCTGCATTTTCTCTGCTGCATTTGCAGAAATGAACTGTTGATAGGAAATGAGATGAGACCCATTCCCCTGAGGTTTCGTCCCTCAGCCTCTCCGCTTGTAGCTCGACAGTTTGGATAGTGAAGAAATCAGTTATTTACTAACATTTTACAGTAGTTGAGCAGAAAAACGTCACAACATCTCTTTAATATAGTCTTTAGCTCCAAGTTGTGCAAGACACTGCTTTGAAATGGCTGGAAACATGCATGACTGCAGCAAGCATTGTATCCAACAGCTTTGCAATCAAGTCGAGATGACTATATATGAGTATTTGTTTCCTAATATTTGCACCTTTTCTATTTTGAGAGCTTTATTTTTTTGCTGCTTGTAGGCTGGATTTTTCTTGTAGGTTTTAGTAGCGTAAGGAAGAAAATTTGGCTGCTTGGGTCAATCCTTTGCGGTTCTCACAGTTTTACAGTTACTAGTTGTGTAACCCTTTTTATTACTGGCAGGTGGTGCCGAGGTTTGTTAGTGCAGAGTTGAGTGGGACTAACTTCTGAACGGGCTGTAACAGCTGATCAATTAAAAAAGGGGGAGGTAATTCTCTTTATCTTAGTATTTTCTGCTCTGAGACAGTGCTTAATGTTCCAGTGTGTTGCTAAAGCATGCCAGCAGCTGCCTTTCAAACCAAACTTGTAGGCAGTACCAACAGCAAGCTGGCACGGGGAAGCGCAGGTCTCACCAGAGTGCATCTTCTTGAACCTGCCGGCTGCTGGAGCCTGCTCTAACTTGCCTGCAAGGCAGTTTGCAGGTGGGAACGGGGTGCATTGTGTCTGTCGCCACTTCACAGACTGCTCTTTAGAGCCAATAACATGACCTCCCTGGGAGATGGGAGAGTGTGGCATCTCCGAGTCTATGCAAGAGATGATTTGTTTCAATAAAAATAATGTTGGCTGTAATAAGCAAATAGTGGAGTTTCCCATAAGCCTAATTCTTTTTCCCTAGAGGCTATATAGTATAGGAAAGTACTTTTATTCCAGGCATTTCTGCCTTGAATGATGAGTGAGAATGGGTGATTCTACTTGAAAGAGCATAAGATAAAAAATGAACAGTGATACTGATATATATATTTTTTGAAACAAACCAGCTGAATTAATTCTGTTCAGGTACTCCTGAGTATGACCACATTCAGCAGCCTGTTAGAAGGAAACCAAGCAAGACATCCCTTACTGTGTATGGAGAATCGATTTGAGCCGATAGCCTGGAATGTGGGAGTCTGCTACTACAGCTGCGATGCCACCAGTGGAGCTGGATGGCATTCCTTGTGGAGCCTGACAGGATGCCCCGGTGCAGTGCAGTTCTGCCAGCTGTCTCTCTTCCATGCAGTGTAGCACAGTCCATTTAGATTCAATTTTGGTTTTATTCTTTGATGAGTGTTTAATAACCATTTCCAAATCTCTGCACAGTTGGAAAGTGACATTGTCAAGAACGGTGCAGCCAGCTGAAATTATGTGGTAATGCTTGTTGTAACAGCACAGGGAAGAAGTAAAGCGGAGAAGTTTTATTTCCTTCAGGGCAGAGTTGGCTAAATGGAATTGAGATATCCTGGGATAAAATAATTACCCTCTTGGTTTTGGCTCGCTTTCCATCACGAAAGAAACAGGATGGAATTTTCAGCGAGGAATAAAAAGTCATATATTCTCATCCTAGCCTTGATATCACCTTGCTGCATGACATTTGAAAAGTCACATGGACAAAATTATGAGTTTACTTGTTCTACAACCAGGTGCTTATATAAGCCACCTAGTTTCTTAAGGTAAACCCACAACTCTGCTTTTCATTCTGGACGCCCAATGTTCCCAGCACTTGCTATTTGGACAATTAACTGTATATTGATACAGGCATTCGGGACTGAACATTTCAGCTTTATTTTTGCTATAGGAACTCTCTGGGTTTCAAGGAAAATTAGTGAAACCTAGAGGTGTGCAGCATCTTCTGAAATAATTTCTTTTATTTCTTAGTTTATTCCTGGTTAAATTGGAGGCAATTAATATCTCATTGCGTTGTTTTGAGGCTTTGAGTGCGAGATACTGAACATCATCGGCTCTGATGTATATTAATAGATGAGCATGCAGAGCACCTGGTGCAAGAAGGGATCTTGATATTTGCAGTTGCTTTGAGATCTTTGCTTTGAGATGCTATTCAAGTTGTAAGGCTTATTAAGCTCTATCTTAATGCTAGCAACCCACTGCACTGTCAGTGGGGACTAGCTGTTTGTGGCAATGCTCTTTTATTCATGACATGGTTTACTGCTTTTTCTCTGATCTTTTCCACTGACTGCTTCATATAAATGTTTTGATGAACTCTGTGAGTGCTCAAAAGCCTCCCTTCTTGCAACTCTCCCCTATCCTTTTCTCTGTTTTCTTTCTGTGTTACTCCACTTTTTTGCTTTGCTGCTTCAGTGTGGCAAAACAGCAGGCACAGCAATCTCTGTCCTTCAGAGCAACAGGATTACAGGGGTTAGATGTTGTAAAAGTATACATCGAATGAATAATTCCCATTAGAAAATCAGTCTGTTGACTAAGGGAAAGTAGCTGGGGAGGAAGGGAAGAGAAGAAAAAGGCTTACTTAAAATTGTTGTTCCCTGTTGAATCCTTGTTAGTGCGAACAGCTGATGTCTGTGGAAACTCTCTAACCTCCTTGTCTTAACCATGAACCTCCTCTTCGTTGCTTTAGCTCCCTTTTTGCTAATAGAGGGGTTAACTCAGCAGATGGCAGTCTCTTTCCTCCGAGTCAGCGCAGAAAGGCATTGAGCCAGAGCTGCAAGGCAGTTCTGCAGGTGCCCTGTTTTGGAGTAGATACAAAGCCCACACCCTGGTGAACTGGTGTCAGTCAGGACTGCTGCACAGATTTCATGGATGTAGGTGCGTTCCATCCCAGTAGGCTATAGCTCTCATAAATACGTCTCATCTTTCCAAGTTAACAGTTGCTATTTTTATTATACCATAAAGTTTGGAAACAATACAGACATGAGATCCAAGCTGTGTCTCACTAAAGGTAGCTTTACATGACTGTTGTGCATTGGAGCTGCTCTTCATTCACGTATGGAAGTGGAAAGGGCGTTGATCCCAACATGTTGTCTCTAGCAAGGTGTCCAAAAATGCGAGAAAAGTCCTGTGAAGGTATGTAATATGGGTAACACCCTAATGACAAATGACATGTGAGGAGGTGTGCTGCTCCCAAGTGCAGCTTCTCATACAGAGATGTTCTTTTTTTATTTCATTCATGTGATAGTTGCAGCAAAAACCTGCACTGTTTAGTATAACACCAAAATTAATTTACTTTGTCTTTTATTACTAATATTTAATATAATGGTTAATATTTTATTAAAATATTTGAGGAAGAAATGAAATTTGGTATGCATTGCTAGATTTCTTGTTGAAATATTGAAAACTTTCAGTCCTCTATTAATGGATTAGACTTAAAAAGTCATTCATGAGACTTAAAAAGAATCCAGAATGTATTTTGAAGTTGGGCTTTTTTGGCTTCTGAGTGAGGTTCTGCGTGGTTTGACTTACTTCAGGAGAAACTGGGAGTGATTTTAAACACTGCTTTGGGTTGTCTGCATGTTAGCTTGAGGAGGCAAGTCAACTTCCAGCCCCAGACACCATCATACAATGGCAGAAAGTCACTGTTGGAGTTTCCAGTTGAGGGTCAAGTAGTAGACTAGATTTGAAGATAAAAACTTTGAGGGTTTTGGGTTTTTTTAACTTTATCCTCACGAGCCAGTACAGTGACCAGAGCATCAACGTATCTGTGAGACAGTGAATCCATTACTAATGGGGCAGCTGCCTGTTACACCAGGTGGAGTTTGTTTAGACCTCTAGCTTTCAGTCCCACGCACTGTGCTGCAGTATTCAGGCTTGGAGGTCATATATATATGGATGATCCTTGTCTCTGTTCCATTAGCACAGAAGAACACACAGGCCTGAATGGATTAGTTATCAAGTTCATGGATTAGTTATCAAGTTCACTCTAAAATGTCCTTACTTATTATAATTTTTGCCCTCTGAGCTTAAGGAAAAATAAAATTTAAATCACTAGCTGTTTAATACCTCTAATTTTGGAGCCTCTGAATACATTTTGGTTAGGTATTTTGTACCCTGGGTTTTGACATGCTGTACACTGCCATAGTATTACTGCAACACCTGCTTCGAATTCTTCTTTCTCCTACCTGTCAGTGCATCATTTCATGCTCCACTAAGTGGTGCGAATAGCAAAACCATCTGTTCATTACTCATGTAGCCATTGTGTGAAATATGAATGAAACATCTCATGTCTGAAAGAGTCATTGTCAACTGAGTCCAGCTGGTATGGCTGTATTCTGCCCAGAATCCAGAGTCCAGTTGCTTCCTTCAGTTGTTGTGTTTAGTCTCAGCGCAGTACTTTTTCAAGCAAATGTCTAATCTGTGATTCGAAATTCATCTGGGGAGGAATAACCCCATGCATCAGTACACGTTGGGGGCTGACCTCCTGGAGAGCAGCCGTGCGGAAAGGGACCTGGGAGTCCTGGTGGACAACAGGATGAGCATGAGCCAGCAATGTGCCCTGGTGGCCAAGAAGGCCAATGGCATCCTGGGGTGTATCAAGAACAGTGTGGCCAGCAGGTCGAGGGAGGTCATCCTCCCCCTCTACACTGCCCTGGTGAGACCGCATCTGGAGTATTGTGTCCAGTTCTGGGCTCCCCGGTTCAGGAGGGACAGGGAACTGCTGGAGAGGGTCCAGCAAAGAGCTACAAAGATGATTAGGGGACTGGAGCATCTTTCTTATGAGGAAAGGCTCAGGGACTTGGGTCTTTTTAGTCTAGAAAAAAGAAGACTCAGGGGGGATCTTATCAATACTTATAAGTACTTAAGGGGAGGGTGCCAGGTAGATGGAAACAGTCTTTTTTCAGTGGTGTCCAGTGATAGGACTAGAGGTAACGGGCACAAACTGGAGCACAGGAAGTTCCATCTCAACATGAGGAGGAACTTCTTTACTTTGAGGGTGGCAGAGCACTGGCACAGGCTGCCCAGAGAGGTTGTGGAGTCTCCCACACTGGAGACGTTCAAAACCCGCCTGGACGCCGTTCTGTGCAATGTGCTGTAGGTGTCCCTGCTGTGGCAGGGGGGTTGGACTTAGATGATCTCCAGAGGTCCCTTCCAACCCTGACGATACTGTGATACTGTGAAATCTTCTGTTTATTCTGTTTATTCACTTTCTCCCCTTGAAGTGTACTTCAGGATAGAGATCCTTGCTAGGACGTTAACTGTGGCATGAGGTCAGTCTTTGATTTTATCCTTGTAGGCACTGATAAGTGAATAATATATGCATGTATACCTACAAATGAAGGAAAGAGGTGAATTTGTTATGTATTACAGGAATTTAATGAATATTTTAAAGAATTCACTTTTCCCCCCATTTTCTTTACTGAAATAACTTCCATCAAAAGTTTTCGCCACCAGGTCTAGAGTTCCATTTCCGTCAAAGCTATTTGTACCGTTCTTTCTTTTGGCAGAAAGAATTGTTCCTTGGGAAGCCATCATTGTCAGTACTGCACAGATCAGATGGCAATGGCTTCTAAAATAGCAGGTTAATATCCCTGTCTGACAGGATTAAATGCTTAACAGTGATTCTTGCTTTTACAGCTATCAGGGTAAGTGATGCCATATGCAATGATAAAGATGTGACATTGTTCAGCTTGCTTTTTGGAGAATGATTAAATGACATGCTTAAATCCTTTGTGGCCTCAGGTTTGATCGTGCTGAGCGATTCGGTGGAACAGAGCCGCTATACCTTAAGTGAGGAACAATGGCTAAGTTACATATCTAAAATTTAGTTTATACTTACAAGTTGCAGGCAGAAGGAACAGCAGGCACTGTTTTCATTTGCAACTAACAAACTGATATACTGTAGAATCTGTCACTGCTGTGAGCTTTCCCACGCTCCTCATGAAGGCACTCATTCCTTTTGGGTGGAAAAGACTGGATGACAACGCATTCAGTAAAACCTGAACCTGCATCATCTCTTTAGACTTTGGGGTAAGATTCTGTTTGTGAATTTAAATATCTGAATAGAGTTGTCTACATGTGAAGCAGGAGCCTAAGCTTCTATTATAAAGTCAGTAAAGATCTCATTATAAGAGTCGAAAGCTACTCAGCTTCTAAAGCAATGCAGTCTAGGGCTGTTCAGCTAACCAAATTTAAGTGCCTATTTTAGGATGAGCAGAGCAACTGACATGGACACTGTTGACTGTAATGAGTGCTTAGGTGAATTCTTCATGTGTGAATGCCTGTGTCTGGCACCTACATTTAAGTGAGCTGGATCCAAGTTTGCAGTGAGATGAGTATGCCTTCTCATAATCCATGCAACAAACTGGACCACTGCAGCACAACAGCTGAGGAAGGTTTGGCATGTTGAGATAGAGCTGTCGGGGTCAGGTGAACCCAGGGTTGAAGATGGATTATTTTCTCCGTACAGACTTGTGCGGGCTTTGACATCTGTACACCTGAGTCATTGAAGGAACAGCTGAGCTGTAGGATTTTGAGGCTGTCATAGGACCTCAACAGTAAATGTAGGTACTGAAACAGAGGTTGCTGTCTAAATATCTTTGAGGATTTGGGCCTTGGCATTGTGCACTGGTTGCTGACATCGTATTTAAAAACAGTGTTTGGAGTGGTAGTTTGGTCCACCTTCTTATTTTTTATTGCTAGCATAGAATTAAATAGTTGTGTTGTATGATACTAATCATTCGTACTAGGATATTGCAGAAGACAGTGCTGGGAGAGATCTCAAGTGCTGAAGTGGCCATCATATCTCCAAAGTCAGGATCAGCTGTACCAGTATATTTGTAGAAAGCCTTGGAAGGGTGGAGCTTAGCAGGTAAGTGCTTGGGGGCCTCATCCACCACTGTCATGCTGATAGTCCTGTTGATCTGGGGTCTGTTATGGGTGTTTAAGGAGCTTCTCTTCGTGCTTAAGTTGTTCTCCAGTATGGAGGTAGGAAAAGAGTGCTTACTCTAGCTTTAGTCTTTTCAATCTTTTCGCTGTTAATCTGTAGCCCCTTAGTGTTTTTTTTTTCGAGTATCATGTATTATTTTACGTATAGAAGTGACATCATTAACAAAAAATATTAGGAATATGAGAATTCTTAGACTAGATTTTAATATAAGATTATGTGTTTCTTTTAAAATGATTAGTTGTAGCCATCTGGCATAAGCCTTCTGCCATCAAGAGCAATTCTATAGTGATTCTTTAGTATCTCTGTTGTGTAGCTTTAAGAGATCCTGGTAATGGGAAATTAACCCTTATATAATCAGGCATCTAACACTTTACAGTAGGATAAAATATAACCTGCAGGTTTGTATTATGTGCAGTTTCCAGGCTTGTAGGATGTGAGCAGGTTTGGGTCAGCCCTAACGCTAAAAAGTGACTCAAAGTTCAGAAATCTGGAAAGCTGCTGGTGTTTGCTTTGCTTAATAAAGCAAACTGTAAGTCAAACATTTAATCACAGCATTCTCGTAACAGGGGGCCTGTGTTAAAACAGCTCTTTTATTGGCCTCTTTGTAGTTCAGAAATAATAAAGGCGATCTTGGCAGATAAGGTGTTTTCAACGCACGTCTCATGTGGAACCTTTATTTTCAGACACAAGCCTTGTATAACAATATGAATCACCAACATGAGAGCAGTTCTGATCTACAGTGGGTTTTCCAGTAGGGAAATAACCTGCTGAGTTTATTAATGTTTGTCTAATTTACATCATTAGGGTCATTTTTAAAATAGCCCTGTCTGTTTGCTTTATAGCCTGCGAGAGTGTTGGGAGGAGGGATGCCAGAGTGCGAGCGCTGCTCATTTCTGAGCAGACAGGAAAGCAGAGCCTTGCGTCCTCCCAGGTGCTCCCCGAGCAGAGGAGAAAAGCTTTGAGTTTTCAAGCTCTGAAGGCCTGTACACCACCGCAGGCATATGTGTTTTGCTGTGTTTTTTCTAATTCCTCAAAAGACCTTTGTGACTGCAGGAGAAGAGCAGGGTAGGGCAGGTGGGAGAACGGGGCATGTGTGCTCAGCAAGGAGTCCGTGTGACACCCATTTCAAGATTTTAAAGGGGAGTCTGGGCCATTCGTCTTCTTACAGGTGTTGCATATGCCAATTAGTGAAGGGGGATTTTTGCAGCTCATTGTGTGCTGGTTTGGCAGTGCCTGCAGAATTCAGTGGGGTTGTCCTTGTGCTGCTAGTGGTGGAGAGGAAGCTCCGCAGTGGCGCTGGGAATGCTACAGTGGTTCTGAAAGGCTTGTCCAGCTCCTCTGAAGCACCCTGTCCTCTGAGGGATAGAAGATATTTTTCTATGTCATTGCAGGAGACAGAGTCATGCCTGTTACTACCACTGCTAGCAGTAATATAGGTGAGACTGTTCAGCTGAAAAGACTGATCTAAAGGTCAGACTGAAATTCTGTTCTGTTTTGTTTTTTTTTTTTTTCTTCCTTATTCATTATCAAAGGGGAATAAGTGAAAGGAGAAGATAATACTGCGACTGAAATCTAGCACACCAAGTTTTGATCTTTGTCCTCCAGTGAAAATCTGGAGTCTCTCTTTGGTTTGCTAGTTACTGTGGGTTTACTACAATGAGATTGGAATTTGATCAAGCTATGATTTTTGTGAACTGTTTTTAATTGATACCTATCTGTCTGTCTATG
This sequence comes from Pluvialis apricaria, assembly GCA_017639485.1. NCBI lineage: Eukaryota > Metazoa > Chordata > Aves > Charadriiformes > Charadriidae > Pluvialis > Pluvialis apricaria. Next base: position 29,788,572 of record CM030010.1, read on the forward strand.
CATACATAGGTGATATGTAGACAGTTGCCTGTACTTGACTAAATTTATACTTTATTGTCGTAGTGGCAGAACTAATTAATTTCCACAGTTACTGTGACTAAATCCTTTTTACTTGAGTGAGAAAAATCTGAGGAATTGTCCAGTCTGAGCTGTAGCGCCTGTTGAGTTTCCCAGTGAGGAGTGAGGCGCTCTGTCCTGTAGTGCATCCAGCCAGGCAGGTAAAACAGAGGCAGGGATTTGGAAAAATCCCGATCTTTGTTGTTTCTGAGTTTTTAACATTTAAGCTTAACTCTTGCACTAGTAGAGCATTACACAGATTCCTTGGAGAAGAGTGTTTGAATGACTGACTGTCCTTGTGTAAATATAGTGCAGAATTTAAGATTTTGAGATTATTTGGATTTTGGATAAAAAGGAACTCTGAAAGAGCGGTTTAATCTGGTACACTGACTGTACTTGGTTCTGTATTAGACTGTAAGGAAGAAGTTACATGCAACATACTTTCTTCTTTTTCCTGAGTAGGAATTTTTTTTTTTCTTCTCTTTGTGTGGACAGCTGCTCAGCTTCAGGTAAAAAACACTAGAGTTTATGGGACTGCCAGCTGGAGCTAATTAAAATCTAATGGACCAGAGTTGGTACTAAAATATCTTTTTCTGCCCTAGCAATGTAGAGTTTTTGTTCTGCTGCTTATACATGATTTAAAAGGTTTACAATGTTGTTAAGAAACAAATTTACTCACCATTTTGCAAACCGAGATGTGTTTGAATTTAAAATCTGACACAGAAATATTATTATACTTTGGGTCCTTTAGTGAAGTCATGGTTCCACTGGGCATGGAGGTGTGATAGTGTCATAGAATAGTTTGCACTGGAAGGTCATCTAGTCTAACCCCCCCTGCAATAATCAGGGACATCTTCAACTAGATCAGGTTGCTCAGAGCCCTGTCATGCTCATGCACTGTGATGATGGGACTTTCCCTGCCTGATGTTCTCCCCCAAATATGAGACGGAAGCAGAGAGCTAAATGTCTTGTTTTGGTCACACCAAGGATCTGCTACGCACCTAGGAAAAAAATGCAGATCTTAAGATGGATGATCTGTCTTATAGTTCTGACTGCCTCAAGCAAAAGAAACCTAGGACAAGACTAGGAGCTTAAGTTACAGTATTGGAGAGTGAAAATCATCATTATTGAGAGTAACATGGGGCAAAGGGAGGCATGGATGAGATGTGCTAGAGGGACAGAACAGAGAGTAAGAGCTCAGCAAAAAGAATTGATTTTTGGAAGAAGAATTTAGTTCATTTGAACTGGAAGGAGCTGTTTGTTCTTGAGAGATATGATTCAGACTATTCTATTTGTGCAAACTAAAGGCTTAAAATGCAGTTTTTGCCTTTCCAAAATGAAGTATTTTCAAAGATTGAGTTGAGACTTTTTGACTTAGTTTTGAAGGTGGGGAGAATTTTTTTTTTTTTTCCAAACCAAAAATTTCACCAACACTGTATGAAACATGGTTTGTGTAGGCAATCTTTCTATCTAGGAAACCCTTCTTTTTCTTTACTTTGTGGTAGTTTAACTGCGTTTCGCCTCACATTTTCAGTGAGAACTTTTGATCGGTTAGCAACCAAGGTTCGCCTGATAAACAGGAACTCAATTGCTTGTGATTGTTTCTCCGCATTCTTAAAAGATTGCTCAGGGCACAAAAGATGCATGATAAGGGAAAGAGATGATTTTTAAGGCATAAACCTGAAGCATATTATTCTGTGGTTGCCACAAACAAGTAGGCTGTGCATTTGAAAGAGTGATAAATGTGAATAGTGGGCATTTGAAAGTGTGATAAACTTAGGGTTGATTTCTCTATTTTGCTATTCATGGGGCAGATCTAAGCTGCTTTTAAGCATCCTGCCATCTATTTGAAGATTCCTGTATTCAAAGACTGGTCAACATGACTGATTTTAATAATGAACTGACCAGTTTTAACCCAAAAATGGGTTATTGCATGCACATGTTCATACATGCTGAGGGTGGTCAAGTTGCTCTAGAAGGCAGGAAGAAAAAAAATTGGGAGAACAATAAAAGAACATGAGAAAAAATTGAGTTTAGAGATACTTGTATGGAATGAATTACACAAAGCCTGAAAACTTTTATATTTAGATGAGGTGCTTCAAAATGTCAGAGGGTCACAAAATCTAGGGTGCATCTAATGTAATGGTAACCGCAAACAGTTAATGTCTGTCCTGTTTCCACTTGTCACAGTGTTTTGGTGGCTCCTGGGTGACCAGTCCTTGTGGGTGAAGGTCAATTTGTGTTGAGGAGCATTTACTGTTAGACCACTCGGAGGTGAAGGTGCAGAGCTCAGGGAGAACTGTCGTCAGAGAAATGAGACTGGGCCCAGGTCTAATTTGGTCCTAACTTTCATTTTTCCATAACTTTCTTTTTCTAAAGCCCTTTGGAACCATTTCTATCTGTTTTCGTGAAAATAAGTTAATGAAATTACAAATAACTTCTTGGAGCTTTACACAGTTAAAACCATGTAGTTCCCCTCTTTATGATATATTCGTCTCCCCTCAATACTGAAACCAAGGATTCAAAGAGAACTGGAGCTCATACAGCTGTAAGGTGGTCCTCAGGTGTAGGCCTGAGAGATGCTCTCGGGAAACCACTGGAAATCCTGTACAGGTGGTGTTATTATGCCTGTATCACAGCCAGAGCACTTCCCTCTCTGAACTTGTCAATGTGTCACTTATGGGCATTAAATTTAATATTTGGAGAGACACACAACTTCATAATATTAATAACAGCTTCATAATGTTAAAGAGAAAGATATAACCTAATTGGAGAATGAATGTAGACTTTTTTGGCTGCTTTTCAGGCAGGAGATTTATTAGAAGCACTGTAGTACTCTAATTCCTAATCCATCTCCTCTCCCCTGTCTTACAGTAAGTTACACCATTTGCCTCTCCCTCTTAAGAGTACTCTTGAAATGGCATCTTTTTAGGTACCTGTTTTTTAGAGAAGATTGTGAAGGAAAAGCAAAAAGAAACCAATCCAAACTAGAATATGGATGATTCATAGTAAGAACTACTGAGGTTGTAAAAAACCCTAGTAGGGATTCTGACGAGTTGGCATATCTCCTTCCACATAGATAAATTTGTCACTGGTGAAAGTGTTTATTCCTTTGCAGTGGTATGATTTATGCTGGACCTTTTGTACTGCATATGTGGACCTATAGCTCATCGTCAAACAGTAGAAGATGAACTCTGACTAATAGATCTTAGTGACTATCCTACAATTTATGCAGGATTAGTATTTTAAAAGGGTAGTGTGCATGATTTAAGTAGGATTTGAGTATATAGCCATGGTTTGTCCTTTGCTGTCAGCAAAGGCATCCTAAGTTCATTTCTTTAAAGAAGCTCCAGGCCAAATGTCAGGAAAAATTAAATCAAGCAGTGATGTAGTCCCGTAGGGAAAATGTATTTCAATTGTGAGGTATTCATGGATATAATATGTCATCCTGTAGTCTGTGACTGTTGGGTGTACTTACAGGCAACGTGGCTTGGTAATTGCCACTTGTTAAGAAATTTGGCTATGATAAAAAACAGCCTGCCAGGGAGAGAGACGGTTTTGTTAATTTTATTTATGAGACTTTATCAAAATTGGAAGAATGTGTCTATGTGGCGGCAAATCCTCAGTGATACAGCATCTTTAATAAACGAACATTATTTTTGTCTTTCAGCAAGGAGATACCATAATGTTTTAGAGCTTTGGCTTCTGCAGTCTGAGAAACAAGTTGGACACAAGCCCCTTATTTTGCTCAGCCACCAACATTTTACTACCCAATTCGCCCTTCCTGAAGGCAAGTGTAAGCAAATTTTCTGTCTTTCCAACAGATGTGGGACAAAGCTAGGTTTGTCAGATCAGCCTGGATCCAAACCTGGAAAGAATTAACTCCACCCTCTGTAGTTTTGTTTTCATAAAGAGTTGAGTTGTTTTTTTTTTTTTTTTTTTTTTTTTTTGTTTTTTTTTTTTTGTTGTTGTTTTTTTTTCCTTTCCCTGGCATATTCTAAATAAAACAAACCAGACCCCTACATTTCAGATTATTCTTTAGTGTGGATACCTGACCCACGAGCAAGATCCTGTAGGTCATAATTAGAGGCCTGGCAAGCTGAGAGGGAGCCACAAACTGCCTTTCTATGAGACACCTTCCTGCCCGTGCTGTTGTATTACTTTAAGCTCGTCTGGGGGAATAGAGGCTTGCAGTCGTTTTCTTTATCGTCTTTAATTACAGATGGGTTAACTTTGTGGTGTCAGTAGCTGTAAGCACTGATGTGTAGCATTCAAACGTCCATGTCATGCTTTGCCCTGTTGTTTGATTACTGCGAAGCATTGCATGTGGAGCAGGCATAGAATTTAGGAATAGTATCTTTTCAGACGCAAATGGACGTTAAATCAGAAGAAGCTGATGCACATTTGATAGCACCACGCTTCCAGAATGAAAAGATTTATCACCTATTGAGTTGTTAAGGAACAATAGACCTGCTCCCTCAGCTGGCCAAAATCATTGTATTGCTTTGGGCTTTAGTGACCCTCTGACATTAATGATCTAACCCAGTATTGTTCCTATATCTGAGGAAGAGAGTAATGAAGCCATGTTTCATGGATTTATTTTAAGGATGTGAGAAATAGAAGGGGCCAGATTCTGCTTCAGCTTGTGCTGCTCTAAGTCCGGAAGAGATGAATTAAAAACCTGAAGTAATTTTAAGCGGAGCACTTGTGTTATTCCACAGTAACACTTCCCTAGCCAGAAGCTTAAAACCAATGACAGAAAAAGATTGAATCATAAGAATTTCTGAATAGTTTCATTGTGTGCTAGCACAATGAGATGTTCTGGGCAAGGAAATAGGTTGCACAGAGTTTTGAATAGGAAAAAACCCTCATGTAGTTAACCCTTTACAATCTGCAGACACGGGAAGTGTCACACCAGCTGTAGGCAGGAAGACTCAGGATGGGCTGTCACCGGACAGGTTCATCTGCCCCTTGCATGTCTGGTAAGCCAGTCCTTTTTGGGGACATCTTATTATTCATGGTCTATCTGCAAAATAGTTCTCTTCACGTCAGATTCAGCTTTGTTTATCACTTTTTTTTTGGTGAATTTATTGAATTAAAAGACCCATCTAAAGGAAGACAAAGTTTTTGTTGTATCCTTTAGTATTCATTCTTCGTATATGTCTTGGAAGAATAATTAATTATGCAGGGTCTGTTGGAACTAAAGGACTTTGGGAGACAGTTAACCAATGCCTCTTCACTGGATAGGAGGTTGGTTGACAGATCAAAGTGAGTTTTTCCCATAATTGTGAGCAAAAGATTTTAATCGAGCTGCCCATATGACCACAGAGACATGATCTCTTTTTCCTGGGAAGTCAAGGCTTATTTTGAATTCCTTGAATCTTTCCGAAGTGCATTTCATTGCAGTGGCTTTCCTTTGTCATATTGCTGGAACGCTTTGCTTTGCTTGGTTTTAGTAGTTTCTCCCAGGTTGTTCCAGAGTCCAACCGAAATGATACTGTGTCACTCACAAACATCTGTTTAAACTATTTAGATTTCTAATGAAGATGTTACATAAACCCAAAGTTACTAAGAACACAGAAGCATGTCTATTGATTAATTTCTTATATAAATGTTTTATATATTTCTTATATAAATGCTTTTCTAAACATCGGTATTGTCACTTTAGACCAATACCTAGTGTTCACAGCTCTTGAGTGAATAAGGATTCATTCCCGTCCTTTCTTCCTCAGTTCTCCATTAGCTTATTTCCTACCTGTTTTGTCTGATATTGGTGCCTGCAGTATTTTTCTCCTTTGGTTTGTCTCTTTTCCAGTTATTTCCTGCTTCCTTCATTGGAACCAATAATTACTCAGTTTTTCCTAGGTAGTTAATGTCCTCAGCTTTTTTCCTAGTCCCCTCATTTTTTTTTTTTTTTCATGCTCTCTCTCTTTTTGTTTATTGAGAGGTTCTTTCCTCCACCTTGGTTATAATTTATGCAGGTAGTTCAACTATATTTCCCCATGCTGCTATTGGACATGACATGGTGCTTGTAGTAGCTGTTACCTCCTGTGTAGTTGTTCACCAATATGTGCAGGTATTTCCTTCCTTTTTTAGACACTCATTCGTTCCCATTGGCCCTGGCTGAGAGATGGGAGCTCTCACTGAAGCTATTAAAAAAGATTTTTTTTTTTTTTAAGAGGCAAAGAAAAGAGTATTCTGCAATTGGTAAATGAAGCAATCGTTGCTGAAGAAGATTGAAGACGTTAGTTGTTGGCAGTTGCGATTCCTAACGTGCTCTTCTTTGGCAAAGCAATTTATGTAGATGTTATCAAATGGCTTTCTAGGTACACTGGTCTTGGAGTGGCAGAGATCTCCCATGCACGTACCGTCTGCTCCTGGCCTGGATTTGCTTGTGGGAGGTGAGGAGAGCACAGCCCAGAGCCATCCTGTGCTGCAGATGGCAACAGGAGCTGAAGCAGGCCCTCTCAGATCAGTGAGACATAGACATCCAGGCTTGCAGCTTCCTATTTCTTTGCATTTATCCTTTGAAAAGTGCGGTTAAAATTTTCAGACTCATTTATGTACTTTGGTGCATAATGATAAATATGCTTTTTCACAGAAGCCATTTGTAGCACAATGGTTATGTTGCACTTTTATTTCTGAAGACTTCGGGGATTCTTTCCAGGCCATATGACTCACAACTTTGAAGTCACTGAGCAAAGGGTCAAGCCCTTCTTCACTCAATAGATGCTTTCAGCTCCAAGTGCTACTAGTACATTCAGGGCTAAAAATCTTGGCTATTGAAACAGCTGTAGCTTCAAAATGTCGTGAAGCTGCATTAATGCTTCATTTCCTGCAGTGAATCATTTTGCTTATGAAAGTACAAGAGCTAGGAATGTTTCAAAAAAAAAAAAAATCTGTGCCCTGGAATGGATCTTTATCCATTCCCCCCCTTCCCCCCAATTGGATAACTTTATCCCATCACAGCAGTAAAATGCAATGATATGGAATAATTATGTGTTCCTAAGCCTTTCCAATTGATCTACTGTAGTGAAAATGTATTCAGTAAGTTCACCTGAGTGACTTTGGACAGCAAAACACAAGGACATTATGAATAAAAGAAATACTTATTTTCCTGATATAATGGAGTGTTGTGACCACAGGAACATCATTGTCAACCTCTATTCTAGGTTAGAGTAGGTTTGTTGTCAGAAAAACGGGTATGTGGTTCAGAAGGTGACTGCAAAAATGACTTGTGGGGCTTCATATTTATTCCCTCCCTCTAATTTCTGGTCTTAAAATTTAGTTTTGGATTGGAAAATGAAACTCTTCTTCCTGTTACTGTAAGCAGGAAGGTGATTTATTTTTTTTTTTTTTCTTAGAGTAACCAAATGGCAATTTTGCTGAGAAAAATAAAGCCTAGCTGTCTTCTCTTGATTGGCTTTCCGGTACAACTCATATTTAAAATATAATTTAGTTTTAAAAATATTCAGATTTAAGGGAGCAGATGCTTGGAAAAAAGAATGTGCCATTATTAATGATTTGCTTCTATCAGTAGCTGCATTTTCAAGCAGCGCTGTCTTCCCCAGGCTGTATTAGCACTGTGAACAATGAAAACAGAAAAATGCAATGTCATAGATAAAATGTATACTCATTAGTATTCCCCTGTTTTCCTCCAAGTATTCATCTTCTGCATTTGTCAGCCATACTTTAAAATACGAGGTAAAAATTGTTTAAATGTTTGTCAAATGGGGATGTAGGAGTTAGGAAATGCTGTAATGAGAAGTTATTTCAATACATAAGATAATATATATGCTATGTAATACACAGTTTGATATTATTAAGACATTATTGCAGAATTAACAGATTTCAGAAAGACACTATGTAACAGCCAATGAATATGATATATTGCAAATAAGGTCATCTTTTTTTACAGCTAGAAGTAATAAATTTATACTGCTCAGGATTGTTTTTCTATATACATTTATCCTTCAGTGGCATTTGAATTTTTTTTTTGTGTCTTAAATCAACAAAAGAACTTATTGTAAGAGCTCAGAAACAATGACAATAGAAGGAAAACTAAGAAAAGAGAGGAGGCAAAGAGCATTGCAGAGAATGCTCCTTCAAAAGTATATTTTTAGGTATTTTAATTTCAAGAATATAATTTTAATGGGAGACTGTAACCTGCCAAGATGCCGAGTTGCCTAAACAAAGAGAAAAGGATACTGTTTGTGCTTTCAGTTTTTAAACTATTTTAAGTTTGAAGATTTCAACAGAAAGCTTTAAATTTTCTGGGTTTATAATTGTTTGATTTTTAAATGCCATTTTCATCTAGCTGCCTTCCTGTTTTTGATTTCACTACTGAGAAATTATAAGATGTGGAAAGATTTGGGAAAAGGAGGAAAAAAACAGCTGTGGAGGAAAAAAATAGGAGACCTATAAGTTTTGTCAACATAATTAAACAAAATCTCCAAACCTCTCTTCCAAAATGTTTGGTTTTTTTTTCCTCTCCATATTTTTAATTGCAGAGAAATCCATTTTTGTCTAGAAACACCTACTTTGAAAACAAATCGACTAGTTCTACTTGTTAAATTATCATGGTAGAAGTGAGAACATCTAGCATGTTTCTGAATGGTGTGACAACTATAATTGCCCACACAGGGAATAATTTTTGAGAGTAGAGGGATCTTCAGTCCAGGTGTGAAAGACATGGCAAGATCAAGTGGCTGGAAACCAAAGCTAGACAAATTCAAGAAGGTGGCAAAAGCACAGGTTTTTAACAGGGGTGTGAGTGGGAGTGTTATCCATAGGAACATCTCATCAGGGAATGCTGCTCTATTTCCATCTCTTGATGTCTCACATTGGTAGTATGCCTTTCTAAAGATGTACTGGAAAGAATTGGAAGATTTCTGGGTCTTATGTGCCTCCATTCTGTCAGAGGCGAAGTCAGATGAGATATCACAGCAGTCCTTCTGGTCTTAAAGTCAGAATCTATGAAATGTTTCCAGGCAGCTTTGTGAGTCTCTCTTCTATGGCTGTGAGATTCATCCTACATGCTGAGCTGGAGGAACCAGACGCATTGCAGAGAAAGGCTTATCTTACCGTTTCAAGGGGACAGTTCAGAAGACCTGCATAATCCACTACAGCATGTGGTACAGCCAGGGCTCCATGTCATTTCTGTGAACTGTTTGACATCTGTGTGTGTTGGCTTGTAAATGCATACAGCTGGATGCTCTCATCACTCCTCTACATGTGCTTCTCTCCTCTCTATTCTAATCTCCACTTCATTCCCAATCAGCTGGTAAACACAAAGCAGTGTCTTGCTGTCCCCTCTGTCACCTGAAGAAAGTATTGCTCATATTGCTGCAACCCACCTCTTGAAGAAACTTGCATTTGGGAAAAGGAATTTTTGAGCCCAGCAGTACCTGATCTCTCCTGTAGCTTTTACCAAGGATGCTAATTGCAAAGCCAGGGAGAGGAGGAGGAAGGATGTTTCTGTCAGGTGGGCAGCTCTTTACTGATGAGTGAAGTGTGTCCTGCTGAGAGCTGAGATCAGTGCTGGAGGAGGTACATTTTTCACTTGGTTTTAATGTTGTGTGGAGTTAGATGCAGTGTTGCTAGCACTTCTGTCCATACAGAAATGTACTGTGCAGGTCACATCTTGTAATTTCAGGTGAAGAGTGGAAGAGTCAGATGTAGCTGCCATCACTAGTTAATGAGTTGTTAGCAGCATGAAATTAAAGATACTGAACAGATGGTGAACAACCTCTGAGTGAGTGTGGTGGGTTGACCCTGACTGGACACCGGGTGCCCACCAAAGGTGCTCTATCACTCCCCTCCTCAGCTGGACAGGGGAGAGAAAATACAACAAAAGGCTCATGGGTCGAGATAAGGACAGGGAGATCATTCAGCAATTACTGTGATGGGCAAAACAGACTCAACTTGGGGAAAATTAATTTAATTTATTACCAAGCAAATCAGAGGAGGATAATGAGAAATAAAAACTAAATCTTAAAACACCTTCCCCCCACCCCTCCCTTCTTTGCAGGCTCACGATTTTTTCTACCTCCTCCCCCTGAGCAACACAGGGGGATGGGGAATGGGGGTTGCAGTCAGTTCATCACATGTTGTTTTTGCTGCTCCTTCCTCCTCAAGGGGAGAGCTCCTCACACTCTTCCCCTTCTTCAGTGTGGGGTCCTTCTCATGGGCGACAGTCCTCCATGAACTTCTCTAATGTGAGTCCTTCCCAAAGGCTGCAGTTCTTCATGAATTGCTTCAACGTGGGTCCTTCCCATGGGTTGCAGTCCTTCAGGAACAGACTGCTCCAGCATGGGTCCCCTCCAGCGGGGTCACAAGTCCTGCCAGCAAACCTGGTCCCGCGTGGGCTCCTCTCTCCATGGGTCCACAGGTCCTGCCAGGAGCCTGCTCGAATGTGGATTTCCCATAAGGTCACAACCTCCTTTTGGTATCCATCTGCTCTGGCATGGGGTCCTCCATGAGCTGCAGGTGGATATCTGCTCCATCGTGGACCTCCATGGGCTTCAGGGGGACAGGCTACTTCACCGTGGCCTTCACCACAGGCTGCAAGGGAGTCTCTTCTCTGGTGCCTGGAGCACCTCCTCCCCCTCCTTCTTCACTGACCTTGGTGTCTGCAGGGCTGTTGCTTTCATATTCTCATTCCTCTCTTCTCCGGCTGCAGTTGTACAGGTTTTTTTTTCCCCTTCTTAAATATGTTATGCCAGAGGCACTACCACCATCACTGATGGGCTTGGCCTTGGCCAGCGGCAGGTCCATCTTGGAGCTAGCTGGCATTAGCTCTATCAGACGTAGGGGAAGCTTCTATCAGCTTCTCACAGAAGCCACCCCTGTAGCCCCCCACTACCAAAACCTTGTCATGCAAACTCAATAGAGTGAGAGAGGCTGTTGCATGTGAATGGGAGGGTTTTACTTTAATCATATGAAGATGACTGAAGAGTTGAAAAAAAAGTTATTTAAGGATATGCAGGGCTAATACTCATAGTAGCTGAAGGAGTGCAAATGGGAGAAGAATTTTGTTCAATTTTTCTTGGTTCTCGATCACTTTGAATGCAGTGACAAGAACAAGGATAGTATTAAAGATTTGTGGGCCAGTTCCCATTGATTAAATAACATGGCTTCATAGTTGTCCAGCGGATAAAGAAAAATAATTTAATGTTCACATTTTAAAGGGGGAATATTGAGAAAACTGAAATTAATCTCAGTTTTTCTCAGTACAATATTTTGCCAAAAGAGGATCCTGTCTTATGCTAAGGTCAGCTGGAGGTGGCTCTGGCTCCTGATTTGCCCGAACTTGTGCCTGCATGATGGAGCAGCCAGGGTATTGTGCTGTCTGCCAGGGCCCAAGTCTTCCCAAGGAGAGGGGAAGAGGAGTTGGGTAGAGCTGAGGTGGTGACTTTGTGCCTGCTCGAGACTCCCTCTTAGACCTTTTAGTGGCTGAATTTTTGCTATCCCAGTGGAGAAGAAGAAAGTAGCATCAGGTTAAATTGCATGCTCCAAAAGAATGCATTAGTTAACCCTTGATGCATCAGAGGGTTTGTGCAGGATTAGTCAGCATTAATACTGGGCCAGTAGGAGTTAAATTATTTTCCCAGAGTATCGGAAAGGAGTGGAATCAGAGCCAGGATTTGAAGCCAGCGTTTGAAGCCATGTCCTGCAGTTGAACAATGAGGCTCAGCTCTCTTTTCATGGGGTACCGAGCAGCTGGGTAGAAACATCTATTATTTGTAATGTACGTATTCAGAATATCTTCACAATTAAATTGTAGCATTGATCCTTCAGCAGTTGCATTTGAGACCTCTGCGGACTAGAGGATTCAGACCTTAGTAGATTTTATGTTTCCTAAATTGATTTTGTAATTATGTTTTCACGATTTCAAATTTTCCCCCTGAAATACCAACATTTGATATACTTTCTCCATCTGTCTCTGTCCGGAATCGAATGGTTTGTGAGGTAAATTTAATCTCTCTATTGTATCGTTAGATTCAACAGCTTGTCAGCATTTCCATCCTGAGCTGTGTTATGGAGGTCTTTGTAACTCATCTGTGTACTAGTGAAATTTGGGCTTAAATGACTAAGATGTGAGTGGTTTTCTCCCCTGTTGCTTATGGGTAATTAAAATAACTTGGTATGGAATACATTTTTAAGTTTGAGGAAGACCTAACGTTTAGACAGGGAATTGCTTAGGAGGTTGTTTTTTGCTGCTTACACTTAGATGAAGCTTGCCTCATTAGTGCAGTTTGCCGTTATTGTTAATTAGTCCATGCAAAACAAAGCAAGGAGAGTGTTTGCCTAATTTTCTTCTAAATCTCACCTTTTTTAAACTGGTGTTATTCCAGCGTCTCTAATAGAATTACTGTAGATTTACACTTAATGACTACCATGACACGCTGAATAATGCTCTCCAAGTCAAATGTGTTCCTTGCTTGGTAAAACCTGAACTCTGCTGTTTTCAGTTGCACTGAGTAGTGTCTTAAGCCAAACAAGGGTATAGCTCATTCCCCATGTGTACTTCGGGCACCTGTATTTTCTTCCAGGTATTTACTGCTGTAAGCACTGTATGCCCAGAGGGTGCAGATTTACACAGCTGTGTCTCTTCTTACATGCAATTCGTGTAAGCTATTCGCTGCATTGACACACGGTGAGGCAAAGTGTTGACCCAGGGCTTGTGCAAGCGTGAGGTCTGAACTTTGCACTTGCACCTAACCCAAAATATCCTCACTTGGAATAATTGCCAGCTTTTTCTGTGATCGACCTTATTTGTGCCATCTCATTCCTCTCTTCAAATCTAAGTGTGCACAGTGTGGACAGTAAGGAAATTAAATCAGCTGTTGAAGTCACAGTTTAGCAACCCTGCCTCATGTCTGTAGTTCCATGTGTGCTCAAAGAACCAGGTATGTGGTTACTCAGTGTGAGAGGAGTTCATCACGAACGAGAAGGACACGGGTAAAGGTTCTGAAGACAAACAAGCGAATGTGGACACTTGACATGTACTTAGTGCATGCAGCAATGTATTTTAAAACATCTCAGAGATCTGTGGTATGCTGAGATGGGCAGAGCTTTGGCACGTTGATGCAGGTTGCATGATATCTTTTTCTAAGACTGACATACAAGTGGCAATGCAGTACCATTGGAAACTAAAAGTATAAGTAAAACTTCTTATATTCTTCCATTCGCAATGCAGCAACTGGAGACCTAAAGGGAAGTCTGCTTTTTCCCAGAAGAATTTTAAATGAGAATAGCATTAATAAGGATTAAAAACCCAAATACTTGCTGTATAGGTAGCGGAGGAGCCAGCTGGGAACATTCGTGCCGTTCTGCTGCAGCCAGTGTCTCTGTTTCACCACTGCCCGTGCGTCATGCAGTGGGTTTTACCAGTGTAGCTCCTGGAAGGAAAGAGTGACAAAATCTTCTTAACCTGATAACAATGTCTACTCTGCTGGCTAACAGATGCCCAGCTTAGAATCCCTTTTTGGTGGCTCTAACTGTTGAGTTTATAGCAGTGTGTGCTCTGATTAGTGCTTCTGGCAGTTTGCTGGGCTATTTGTCTCTGAGAAGTGACCTGTGTTACACCAGTGCTGCATGTAGGACAGTCTGGGGCCCCTTCAGGTATTAGGTGCTGGATGATCAAGGCTAATAAAACACCTTTGGACTCTGGAGAGTCCTGCAGACTCGGGAGGCTGATTGTCAGCAATCACATTCTGAAGCTGCATTTCTTGTCTTGCTTTGTGCTGTCCCTTCCTTATGTTTGCTTATAAAATAAATCTCCCATATTCAGTGCCGGATGAAATGTTGACTCGTCTGAAATCATCGGGGCCAGCATTTGACTCCAGATCTTTCCAGTCCTCATGCTTTCCTCTGCCCTGGGAAGGATAAAAGATAGTTACTGTCCTCTGAACAAGAGCTGAACATGAGCTCTCCCTTTCCACTCCAATTCCACGGGATGCTTGTTTGGGAATAGTCCTGATCTTGTCAGAAATGTTTACTGTATACACTTTTAGTCTTACTCAAGCATAAATAATACTTTTTTTTTTTTTTTTTTTCCCAGTCATCAGGGTCAGTTGCATGCACATAGCGTAATCCAATATTCAGAGGAGTAGGAAAACTCTCCAAAGTGCTTCTGGCTTTTCAAGAATTTTAAGCTTTGAAAATTAACTTTTGGCAGAAGTCTAGTGTGAAGAGTCTGAGTAGAAAATAACAATTATTGCATATCTACTGTCATTGTTTCTGTGTTTGTTCAGTGTTAGTTTGGCAGTAAGTAATGTGCTGGGATTTTTTTTTTTTTAATATTTATTTTATTACATTGTGGTACACAGAATAATTGCAAAAGTAAACTTGTTGGTTTTCAGTTTCACAACAGAGGTTCTTGCTTTATTGGTAAGATGGGATACTTATCTTATGCAGGCTCGGCAGGGAATGGCTGGATAGCAGCCCTGTGGAGAAGGACCTGGGGGTGATGGTTGATGAGAAGCTCGACATGAGCCAGCAATGTGTGATCGCAGCCCAGAAGGCCAACTGTATCCTGGGCTGCATCAAAAGAAGTGTGGCCAGCAGGGCAAGGGAGGTGATTCTGCCCCTCTACTCCGCTCTCGTGAGACCCCACCTGGAGTACTGCATTCAGCTCTGGAGTCCCCAACATAAGAAGGACATGGACCTGCTGGAACGTGTCCAGAGGAGAGCCACGAGGATGATCCGAGGGCTGGAGCACCTCTCCTATGAGGAGAGGCTGAGAGAGTTGGGGCTGTTCAGCCTGGAGAAGAGAAGGCTCCGGGGAGATCTTATTGCGGCCTTCCAGTACCTAAAGGGGGCCTACAGGAGAGCTGGGGAAGGACTTTTTACTAGGGCATGTAGTGACAGGACGAGGGGGAATGGCTTTAAGCTGGAAGAGGGCAGGTTTAGATTAATCATTAGGAAGAAGTTTTTCACTTTAAGGGTAGTAAGGCACTGGAACAGGTTGCCCAGAGAGGTTGTTGAAGCCCCGTCCCTGGAGGAGTTCAAGGCCAGGCTGGACGTGGCCTTGGGCAACCTGGTCTAGTGGGAGGTGTCCCTGCCTATGGCAGGGGGGTTGGAACTCGATGATCTTCAAGGTCCCTTCCAACCTAAACCATTCTATGATTATCAAAATAAGAAACTGAAAATGTGTATAGGCTGGGAGCAGAAACCCAGTCCTCATCTTGCTTACTGTGATCCAGCCATTGCCTTGTGTTTCTCTTAAGCTCTGCACATCTACCGGATTGATGACATTGCCGTCGTGTACAAAATTTGTGAAGAAGAACCGGTGCTGACTTCAGTGGTGGTCTTTCAGATTTGCTGAGGTATCGGTTAGGTTGATTTACACAGTCCTTCTATCAAGCTCACTGAATTTACAGATAATTATACACACATAATACAGGGTGCCATGTAGTAGCTCTGTGCTTGACTCGTTCTGTTTTATGAGGGAGTAGAAACTAGTGGCTGAATTAAAACATCCAAACCTCTGATGAGGTCTTCAGTAACTTAAATTAAAATTAGTAAATTTGTAGTGTAGGCCTGCCTTATGCTGTGTGCTTTTTTCAGTCAAGTAGCTGGCATCTTCACATGATAGTTAACAGGTAAACTGTGTGAAAGAATGTACCTCCTTAAAGTATGAAGCAGAGATGCAGAAAACTCTATTGGTGCTGTTGTCTTAGCTCAGCTGCAGCCTCTCCCTACAGACTGAGAAACATTATTGCATGACCTCCTGGTGACAGCGGTTGTCCTTAAAATAGTTAAATTCAATATGGCCTAAATCAAGATAGAGATTTTATGCAAAAGTCACACAAAGGGTATCTGCTGCTGCTATTACCACTAAATAGCTTTGTATTTTAGATGACAGCAAATCCAACAATTCTGACCAAAAAAGCTTCTAGGAATACAAAAACTAGGGATATGACATAATAAAAGTGATCAACATCTTGTATTTAAGTAACTTGAATACAGCTTGTACATGTGTGGAACAGACTGGTGCCAAAAAACCCAAAGCTGCACAAGCCTTATCTTAGTTTCTTAGTGAATTGTTTTGCTTTTTATCTTGAAGGCTGACATATTTTTGTCATGAATATCTCTGTAGTACCAAAATATTTCAGATAACAGGTTCTAACTCAATTTTTGGAACTTGACCTCGTGTATTTCTTGGCTTTGATGCTTTAGGTGGAGCTGAAACTGCAGATAGGTCAAAAATAAATGAAAAGGTATTAACTACTCATTCATATTAACATTGCATATGGATATTACTGGGGAGTCCAGAACAGCCATGACTGCTGGGGTTTGTGGTGGAATAGGAAGCTGAAACCAAGAGATTCTCTAGCTTGGTTCAGCTAAGGTCAGAAGGGAGTAATACTCCTGAGGTCTGCTGGGTTCTGCAGGAAAGTGAAACTGGGCTCATTGGCAAAATCTTTCATGTACACATGGGACTCTGGAGAAGTTTGAAAGAGCTCAGAGACCAATATAGAGGGGGACTCAGTAAAGGACTTAACAATGGGGCAGTAGGGGGAAAGCTTTTGCTTTCTTGGTATACACTTCTAATTTATCCTGCTTCATTTATTAGTATCAATATGAGGTTACATGTGTTTTGCGTTTGATATGATGCAGCAACACTTTTCAGCATTTTAAATAAGACATTGTTCAGCTTTCCCTAGGCATCTTATTTCTAAACGTATACTTTCTGTCTGTGAGACGTGCTGGGACTTGGCAGCCTAAAGGGAGAGGTAGCAGGAGGTGGGGGAGTTCAGTAAAGAAAAGACAAGAATTTTCCTTCAGTGTGAAGAGAAAGATCAATAATACCTTTGATCATTGTATTTTTGAAAATGGTTTGACACAGATCATTGATGACTGGAGCATGCTAAAGCCATGTGGTCACTTCACATGGAAGATCAATATATAAATGCAAGGCAGACAAGAACGGCATAAATAACTGGTTTTCTTGAATACTTGGCTGCTTCTTGCAAAGTGCAGTATAGGGATGGCTTTTAGGGATTGATGGATGAACATAATTTTTGTGGTCTTATGTGTGGGAGCTTAAGCTACAATGATAAAATCCAATCTAATTGTTCTTCTCCAGTGAAGGTCCAGCAAGGATATCTATACTAGCATGCACTAACCATAGTCTCACCAGGGCTGGTATGCTGCTAGGTCATCGGTGGTGGGAGGCAGGAGCATAGACAGACTGAATTAATTGTTTTCAATTCTTTTTGGCCCTTCCCATTAGATTTCTTTTGTGTTCAGTGGTCTGCAAGTGCCCTCCTTGCCTTTTTTTCAGTGTGCATATATGGTTGAGTAACGCTGAGAGGTGAAAATGAGCTGAATGCCCTCCCCTCCACACACTTTCTTCTCTCTCTCATTTCTTTCTCACCTATTTTACTTTTATTAATTAATCTATTTTGCTTTTATTGATTATCCTTTTATTGCTATATGACAGCAGGGAATGGCATTGACATTGAAGGCTTTGGGAGTTTGGCTAAAGAGGTAGGGAGTCTGACATGGTGAATATGCAGACAAGATGTGCATGTGGCAGATATTTCTTCTTCTACTGGTGAGCCTAGCTCCTGAGCTTTTGTTTATATCAGAAATCCAAACCAAGATCTGACTTGGCAAAGAGCCCCTAACTCTGGAGTAGGCTGACTTAAAACCTCAGGACAAAAATCTTTTTGGTTTCCTATCAGCTACAGCTTTGAAATGTTAAGTTAGTATTGATTTTGTGTGTGTGTGAATGTGTGCATACCTACATACTTCCTTCCCCCACCAACCAAGTATTTTAGAATTCTCTTTTCTGTAATTTTTCTTTCCTCCTATTTTGTCCAAGGCCCTTCTGCCATTTCCAGCACATACAGGATGCTATGGAATAAAAATCCACGTAGAGGTAAGCATGTTAAACCAGCAGTCTGTTCTCGACCTGGTGTGTGGGCAGATGCGCAGACCATTTGAAGGCACTCTAGTTTGAGGAGAAAGTCAGCTTCAGAGGAAAGACAGCGTTTGAGAAATAAAACTCATGCTTTCAAGGACTGGGGCAGAGGTTGGATGCCATTTGGATTTTTCTTCAGCTTATCCTTTCTAAAATTTTGAATTTTAGGTAAAAAACATGTTTCTCCCAGAACTCCAGCTACTTCAAAGTCATTCTGCCTGCAAAAGTTTCACAGCTTGGGCTGAAGTTACTGATACGATGGAAGCTGCTGTGGGCTTTGAGATCTTGTGGGGTGTTCTTGCCAAAAGGCTCTTGTTCATTAAAAATTGAACTGGAGAGTTAAAAGCAAGCCATGGGGAAGAATGTGTAATGTTTTTTAAAAGTGTAGGCATTTCATGTTTCCTAAATTTTTAAAATTAGCGCATTTTATTGTGTTTTCCCAATGTTAAAAAATGCCATGCAGCATTCAGAAGAAACCATTGTAATTAGCTGTTTTTATGCTGGTGACATCTACCTGTTCCACCATAAATTAGTTCCTTGTCTGTTATTGTCTGTAAATGGACCAAGAAACCATTGTGATTGAATAGGTTTGCAGCCTAAATATACAAGTGTTAGGAGTAGATGAAGGAAATATTAATATCTCCCTTTTGCAAATAGGGATTATACGCACAGGGAAATTTAATGATTTGGACTTACATATTCTACATTTGCTCAAGGCCTGGTCCCCAGGAACAGAGCCCACATTTCAGATCTCTGAAAATATGAATCTGTTTTATTTGACTATGTCTACTCTTGAACAGGTCAGAATTATTTAAAAAACATGGAGAAGGTAGTCTCCTCAAGTATCCTGAATGTAAGTTAACCGTCAGTACTCTAACCCCCCTTTTACTGAAAGAACTGACAGAGAAGTGAATTGGGCTTTTTATGGCATTCCCAAGCCAAACATACCAAAGAGGGATTATAAGGCTAATTTAGGAATTCTCTTGCTTTTGCAGTAATTCCCTGCTCAGCTTTCACTACCGAGATACTATCAGAATCACAGTCTTCAATATTAAATGTCACTGCTTAGTTAGAAGTCAGTTATGTGAAGGACTGCAAGCTGCTATATGTTTATGCATGATCAAAGCAGTTATAAAATTCCACTGCTGTTCTAAATAAAAAATGAAGTTTTATGTGTTAGTGTTGAGTTTGTGGAGGTTCAGACAGTGAAAACAGTAGAGTTTGTGTCCTGTGTAGCCTTAGAACTAAACCACATAGTGTTACAGTCTGATAAATAATTTTATATTTTTTCTTATAATTTCTCTTTCTATGTAATTGTTTTTATTTATTCCTATCTGTATGCAAAAATCAATCATTAATACACTGTTAACATTGTTAATACCTTAACTGATCTCAAAGTCAGATTTTAATACAACAGCTTCTGCTTGCTAATATTTCAGTGAGTTGGTTTTAAGGTGAATGAAATCTGCCTTTTTGAGTGCAGTTTTCCTTTTTAGTTAATCATCTTTGACTGTATACCACGAACTGTCTGAATGCTGCTTCTTGCACTAAACATTTAGTTCATTTCCTCCGTATTATAAATCCACTTTCTGTAACAGGATTGCCATTTATTTCAACAGCACAAAAATGTTCTGTATCGTTATCAAAGTAACCACCTGGAGTGCTATAAGTAATGCACGTACAGGGAACAAAACTCTGCTCTTTATTACAGATTTTTGAATGCAAAGTAGCTGCATGTCAATTTAAAATAACTATTGACTTCAGTAGAGTTGCTCAAGATTTATACTTGTGTAATTGAGAGCAAAATGTAGCTTCATGTATACATCTTCTAATAATGCAGCAATATTGTGTGAGAAGTAAATCTAAACTTTATTGCTGTCTAATAAATTATCTGGTAAGCACTATAATTAAACTACAAACCAGTTCATTAGATGCAGGCAGTATCACTAGATTGGTTCTAATATAAGCTAGGTAGTTGCAGAATGTGAGTGGCTGATTGTGAATATTATTGCTGTGACAGCAACAGTTAATTCAAGTAATGATGGAACTTTAATAGATGAGGTTGTGTGACAGAATTAGCAAAAGCAGATTTGCTGAATAATTGGTTCTTTCTTGGGACAGTAAGTCAAGTCATTGATTTCTATTCTCTTCCTTCTCCTCCTTCCCTTTACAGCTGTAATCATCAATCTGATCATATGTGCGTAATGCCGTGAGACTTAAACTACAGCTGTAGCAAAAGTTCAGTGCCTGTCGGAATGGGTCAAGCCTGGCAGGAGAAATGCCAACCCAAATCCATCACCAAGCCAGCAGGCGCCTTGTCCAGGAGGTGCGGGTTGGGAGGCAAGGCGAGGGAAGGCACTCGTCTGGGAATAACAACCAACTGCACTGTGCTGCAGCCGCTGTTGGGACAAAAAGGGGGGCTCTGCCACAATCCTGATGAGCTGCTTTACCTGCTCCTAATTTAAAAAAAAAAAATGAAGTTGCAGCCTAATGTAGTGCTTTCCAAGTGTAAATTGCTTTGCCTGCACTGTAGATTTGATGTAGTTGTTCTTTTCTTCATTCACTTCTCCTTGACTTGATTTGTTGCGAAAAACACCCCAGTCAAGCTATTTTACTCAGGGATCAAACACCCTTTCACACTGTCCTTTTCTCTTACAGTGTGAATACTCACACATTTTTATATACATGAGCCATGGCAAAGTGTGTACGTGCATGTGAGCTCATGAATGTATACATCTGTGAGAATGCACGTGCTACAGTGTTTGCAAAGCTATCATGCCATAGTTTCTCAGCAAATGCTATCGGGGTGTGTAGTGTGATCTAGTACATAGTCCTGTTTAATGTATTTTTTTTAATAACACCGGACTGTGGGTTGTACTGCCATATTCAAATTGATAGTAGTTGTTTTAATAGCCATTTTAAGTAGAAATGAAATACATGAACTAAACCACTGAAGGCAGTTGGTTAAAATGTGGCTTGATAGGCAGGTGTCCAAAGATCAGATGTAGCTTCAGACTCTGTATTAAGATAAATCAATTTTCTTATGCGGTAACATTTCTCAGAAAGTTTAGAATTGGAGCTATATTTAGTATCTCCAGGGCCCTGCTTTGATTTTATTTTTGCACGTTGAAAGCCTTGATTGGACCTGTGCTTTAAGTTGCCATCACTTCAAGGAAGTGTTACATAGATTCATCGCTACTCATTTTCCTGTGCCTTGACTACCTGATGTGTTCTGCAGCAGATGGGGGGGAATAACAGCTCCCTGCTGCTGATGCCACTGCAGTCTCTACATTCCTCTCACACACAGATTCTGTTTTTTAATGCCATATAACTGCATTTAGGAGTTCAGTAATTTGGGACATCTACTTTGCAAACTCTGACAGTGCTGAAACAGGGCTCTTGAATAATTCTTAAAAATAACATTTTTCATAGGTCTCTGTATACTGGAGTGACAGGTACAGGCTGTGCAGGTACAAAGAAAACTTCCTTTTCTACATGCTCTGTGTCATATCCTCACTGTTATTATATTTTCTGGATTCAGGCATGATTCGACCTGGATTCTAGAATTTCTCTGATTTTGGATTAAATTTTTGGGTTCTAATTTCATCAAATAATGAAGTATTGACCCAAACTATGGACTTAAATGTCCATGCAGCTTGAGGAGAAATAGAAATGATTTAGATAATACACATGTTTTGGTTCCTCTTTCACTAGCGTGCCATTTTTTGTTGGGTTCTGGAGAGTTGAAAAAGTCAGGCATTTTAATTTGCAGTCTGTAGGATTCTTGCAGATGCTTTGCAAATAGTCTTATAGTCCAAGAACTCTGGACTGATCTTCTGCCAAAATCCAGGAGATATTCTCCTGCTTTTTCTGCTAAAGCAGGCAGTCTTTGCTTAGTATCCTGTCAACTAGACTAGCATAATGAAATATGTGCTGCTCTATTATAATCTTTAGTGATTGGATAACACTTAAAATAATTTCAAGATGGTAAGCTCAGTTGCAGTTGGTTATTATGGTCCTTGTCTTACAGAGAGACAAGATTAGGTACAACAGATTAACAGCTCAAAACCTTGATAAAATATTATAAAATCTGAAGGCTTTCTAAATCTGTAACTTTATGCCTTGATTCTGAAAAGAATTAGGTGCATATTAGTTATATTGTGTGCAGACTTCTGTCATTCTTCCTTTCCACCTAAGGAAGGTTTTTAAATGAGAATGATTTTTGTTTTATAATTCTTTGTAATGTCCCTAAGACAATCTGATAATATACCCTTTTGCAGCATTTGGATGGTACTAGATAAATTCAGCTTTGACTCTGGACATTTCTGTTGATAAAGCATCAATTGCTGTTTACACAGGTGCTAAACAAATAACAAACATTTCATTTTTCAACTTCTTGCTTCTGGACTTTTTCTTAGCAGTGCAGACGCCAACATCCAGTTGAGAACTGCTGCCGGGTACCACTGCCACGGTATTTTGATAGTTTACATATAAATGTTAGAGAGTTCTTGGTTCCACATTCTCTTCATGTTTCCCATTCTGCAGCTGATAAAAGCTGTTCTAGAAAAGAGCAGATGTTCATATTTCTTGTGGAAGTCATGGATTTGCCTACACTTTCTCTAGGTTTAGTCTTTTCCTTCTGGAACGATAACAAATGTAAATTTGCAGACAAGTAGCTCTGGCACCACTCACTTTTTACTGCATTGTCAGTACTTGTGGAGCAGAAATCCACAGACTCTCGTAAAAATATGTGGCTTTCCTGGTTATTTGCAGGTGTACCAATTTAAAATTGTATATTTGCTGCTTGTACTACTGAAATTGTGGAATAGCATGTTATATACAAGCCTTACAGCAAATGACTAACAGGCAGTTCCTGAAGGATTTTTAAATTTAATTCAAAATTTCCTGACTGGATTAGCTTTCATCTGCTATGCTAGTATAATGAAGGTTCCCCTATAAAGTTGTATATAAAATAATATGATTTAAAGAATAACGTGGATAGTTGCTGTTTGACTCTTTGATAATTATTATGGTTGTTAATCATTAAAGATCCACGAAGCTATGTGAGACTAATTGGGTATTTTAGAGCTCTGATATGTTTATCTAACAGTTTAAGTACTTCTAAATTTAGTTTGAAATTTACTTTTATTTAAGAATGGGTAAAAAGAAACGGATGTATTTAAGTGGTTGCATATAATTCTATGCACAGCTCTATATTGTTTTGAAATCAGTTACATCAATTTAAATTGCATTTGAATGTTTACTTATGGAAATTAAACCTACCTGAGTCAGTTTTATTTTTTAAGGGCAACACCGTGGGGTTCAATAATGCAGTTTGAAATCACATTGTTTATGGTATGGACACAACTGAGTATGGAATGGCTCTAATTGGAAGTAAAGCAAATTGATTTAAACTGCCTGTAGTGATGCTTTATGTAAGTACCCACGCAGTATGGTTGTTAAGTGGTAACTTCTTAAGTGATTGTAACTCCATGACTCTCAGTGAAGTGCCCATATCTTCAGGAGAAACGTAGGGCTCAGACTTATAATCAAATTATTACAGCTTAATAAATTACCTTGCATCATCTGAGGCACAGCAGTGAAAGCCCAGCAACATAATCTACCTTAAATCTCAACGTAAGAGGTTTGAGCTACATGGGATTACCTGGCTGTGGGCTGAGTGTGCATAAGGATAACAGAGTTATGTGGTAACGAACTTGAGACCATAATGAATAGTGTGTAGGGGTAAGTGTTTCTGTGTTTTTCCTAGTGCATTAATAAACCTCAGTGGATTACAGCCACCAGTTTGTAAGTGAAGAATCTGTAGTAGAATTGTTCCTGTGGTACTCTCCAAATCCCATAAATTAATTGCATTGGTATTTATTTGAATTTTCTTTGTAAATTCCATTAAGCTTGTGTTTAGAAGTTTAAATTATATACCTTGATGTTTTTCAAAAATGTTGAACTTTCTAGGGTTCCATTCATTGTAATGAAATCATTGGAAGTTGCTACAGATTGAACACTTTTTTAAAACAAGCCATATGTTTAGGCTCTTAATGAAATGTGTGAGCCTAGTTTTAGCACCCTCAGGTTATGGTCCAAAGTCTATTACATTAATAAGATAACTTCCATTTATCTTAGAGATATTAACTCAATCTGTAATTGATTCTGAGTTATTACTGCATATTTAAAAATACCTTTTTAAAAAAGTACCTCATACTGCAGTGGAAGGGCTTCTGGAGAGGTATTCACGTACAACAATCACTTCTGTGTAGCTGTACAAAACAAACCAGTGACTCAGGTTAGAAAGAATTGTTCAGGGACTGAAGTCTGTACAATATAGGTCAGCAGGTGGAAATGCAGACTCTGTGTAATCGGTAGCGTTTCTGTTATTTACAGATGTAACATCTCCTGAGTTCTTCTAAAAGATAAAAGACGTTAAAACCCAGTATTTTGACTTGGGCTCCTCTCTGCGAGGTGAAACAGTGCTCCCAACTCACCTTCTGTTTCCCAGCAGCGTCAAAAAGTAGTCTAAAGTACGTTTCTTCACACAGTGCTTAATTTGAAAAAGAAATCAGGAAGTCAGTACTGCAGGCATCCTCCCATTGACTTGAATCCAGTCATTTTAGTTATATACAGCCCGAGCTGGTGTAGAATATTGTTATTTTCCCAGCTGGCTGGGTGATATGAAATAGGCATTGAGACCTTAGTATAATTCTTCCTGCACGTGCATTTGTCTTGTTTTACAAAGCCGTGCAATCTGATGATGCTGCATCAGTTGTGGGAGCCAAACCAAGCTCTCTTCTGTTGAAAGCCCTTCAGGTGAACTTGGGCATGCTGGACCCGCTCTGTTGATAGCCTGAGGACAGCAGGCTTCACACTGTCACTCTGTCATCTCTGTCCATCTGAGTCTCTGGTGTCCTGTCAGAGTGTATGGGGAAGCAAGTAAGTAGAAATCTTTGAGCATTCTTTGGAGACTCGAACAATGTAGGGCAATTCTCAGGTTTTCCGTTTCTTTGATTAAACTTCTTTCCAAATCCAAGTACTATGTGTTTAAAATTAAGATATATAAAATCAAGATGAAGTAGTAAGCTGGATTATTTTTTTTTTTAGGAAATTAACCAAGATAGGATCTTTATATGTCGTGTAATAGGATATTTTTTTTAATGCATTTAAATAGTCAAGCTCAGATATGATAAGAAAATTAATGAGGCTACATTTGATGTAAATTTCAATTCTTTATTACTGTCACTGTGTTCGTAGATTCTGTAATAATGTCTGTGTACCGTGCTAGTTCAAAAGGATAGCTCTGCCATGGAACACATTGAACACGCACAGTCAGAAAGTGTCTTGGAATGAGTCAGAATTATTTATTTAATATTGAAAGATTGCTGGGATACTGTAGTGATCTGTAAATATTAAGACTGAAACAGAAGCTAATTAAGGCAAGCCTCTCTGTCTTATGAACAACAGTTTAGGTAACAACCCCGGCCCGCGTAAAGGTGAGGTTTGAGTTTGTTTGGTTTTGGTTTCTTTTTCTCCTTTTCTTTCCAGATGTCACTTACTTCCATTAATTATTGAGCAGAGATACCAAACTGACCAAGCTTCACTGTAACTTTTCCAGAGGTGAATATCATCTCAGGAAAAAAAATTTCCACATAAGCAACAGAACACGTTTCTTTTTCTGAGGTTAACAAGTAAGGAAGAGATGATAGAAAACTAAAGAACTAATAGTTTCTAATTAATCCTTTACTTGGGTTTTTCCTCCTTTCACTTATAAAAGTAATTTTGACTTGTGGAGCCTCCACATGTATTTCACTTCCAGCTCAGGTCTTCTCTGGCCTTCTTTTAGAAGACAAATGTGCTTGCATTTTCTTTTTGGTGTCATCTGTTTTCCTCCTCTTCGGAGGGATACTTTTATATTAGCGTTACAATCTCCAGGAGAAAGCGTCCAAGACATAACTTGAATGCACAGGTTTAAGAGTGTGTGTTGCAAATGTCATTATGTGATTCTGTTTGTTGGTAGACAGTCTCTTTGTCATCTTTCCAAAAAGCTGATGAGCTTATTTTGATGTTATTTGAAACTAAATTAGGGTAGGAGAATGATTTTAAAAACCCACGTGAGTGTTGGAGTTGGAAGCGTAGAGGAGCCCTTTCAGGCCAGTGCCTGTGAGTAACTGTGTCAGCAAAGAGAAATAGGACTGCACCTGGCTTGTTTCCTTTCACCATTACTTGTCCTGGTTTTTAAGCAGCAGACTAGAGGCTGAAAGCTGCTCAGTGTCACTGTATGGTGCTGTTGCTCTCCTGACAAGCCTGTTCCAATGTTATTCAGGTATGAAAACCCCTTTGAACCCTTTTATAGATGTGGTTGAGTGTGACTTTTTTCTGGTAATTCTTTTCCATGTTTTCTTATTCAGAAAAGGTGACAACTGCCTCTTTCCTAGAAGCTGAGATCTGAAATTGAGTAGCTTTAGTAGCTGTCTCTCATCATTCTGCTAGGAGGAAGAGGTCAGGCTGCTTAAAGATGATGAAGACTAATATATCATAGACAGGGTCAGAAGCAGAATTTGCTTCATTCTCATAGAATTATGTTAACTCTTGAAGAGCTGGACTTTGCTCCAATTTCTACTCTGTAGGCAGTATTTTCAGCTGAGTGCCGTGGAGCGGCTCACATAGTGTCTCCTGTCAAGCTGAATATACCACCTTAATCAATGAGTATATAAGTCTGTTTTTCCCATGTTGTGAACAACTATCTTACATGTCCCTTCTTCAGAGCTTTAGTTTTCTTTTTGGTTCACTTTAGTTACTGAGTTGCATAAAAAGTCTTTCTTGTAGCCAACGTAAGAATTGTCATAAAATTCCAGTGCATAAACTTACCTACAGTGCATCACATGTCCACTGATATCAGCAAATTCAGTTGTGTGAAGTACATGGCATGGAGTCTGCTCTAAAACCTTTACAGATGGAAGGTTTGTCAATGGGCCCTTTGCAAATCCCTAGCAGAGAGAGCAGTTGGCAAGGTCAGGGTCAGGTAGTGACCGTGGACCCAATGTTTGGCCAAACCCCGATTTTGCCAAGAATCGTCAAAGTTTCAGAAGGTTGCTGCTGTATGATAACTGAGCAGTGACCTATATTATTGCTTAGTCTTTGTGTGCCGTGTCTTTTGAAGCTAGTGACTAGAAAAGGTATGTCCTATAACGTCCATATGCAAGACCTAACGTCCATATGCAAGACCAGGTTGAAACATATTTCTGCTCTGATACAGAAGGGCTGACATTGCTACCGCTTCTGTACCAACTCCGTGGCTGCTGAGGCATTGTTGGTCTTTAATGTCGTTAATGTGCCATGTTTAATAAAAGTAACTACTTCTGTTCCAGT
The DNA here is from genome assembly GCA_017639485.1 of Pluvialis apricaria. Classification (NCBI taxonomy): domain Eukaryota; kingdom Metazoa; phylum Chordata; class Aves; order Charadriiformes; family Charadriidae; genus Pluvialis; species Pluvialis apricaria. The sequence continues at coordinate 29,815,942 of CM030010.1, forward strand.
TTACTACCTTCACCCAGATCTGACAATCTCAGAATCATCTATCACACAGGAATTTCCCATCTCCTCTGTTGGCAGGTTCTGTGCCTTTGTTCCAGAGTTGCGCTCTCCTCTGAGGCAAATGTACAGCCACTTCCCAGATAGTATCTCTATCCCATAAAGAAGATTTATTAATTCTAGAAGTCCCTTTCCAGATTTAATTAGTGACTCTCTTAACCAATTTGTACTGGCACCATCTTTCTCATCCATTTCCTTCTAAAAAGGTTCATAAACTAACAGTGTATTTGACAGTGTATTGACAGAGAATGCATAGAAAGATGAGTCGATGCAGGTCTGGAAGGTCCTAATAGTGGCACAGTGTTCTTTTTACAAAGGTTTAATTGTTGTTGAAGTCAGTAAAAGAAACTTGAGCTTTTAAACTGAATGTTGCTGCTACCTAGAACAGTTTAATCCTTTGCTTCCTCTGATACAGTAGTAAAATAGTATAGGAAGCTCATTTGCCATGTTCATATGGTTGTTCGTAATGAGCCATAGTGCAACAAGTTTTGGGATTCCACCTGAGGTGGTAATTTTCATGACTTCTGCTCATGTTTAGATGAGGGATTCTGTCTCAGGGATATGGAAATTGTTTGTTGTTAACCCCTGTATATGGAGGATGGAGTTTTCAAAACAGTCTGGTATAGTCTGTTCCCATTGGTGTATCGAAGGTAGTTTCACCTCTGACTTCAGTGAGAATAGAATTACGTGCCCTGCTCTACATGCTTTTAATAATCTACTTCCCTAGTTTTAAAATTGGATACGCTTATCCCTGGCAAATGTACGTTGCTTAATAAAGTTCCTTCTGGACTTGGTTCTTGACTGTATCCCATGACCAGTATACCTTTGCTAATAAGGAACTATAAGCTTGTAAGTGATTTCATCTGACCTAACTTTCCATGGCAGTGCCTTTATACTCTCACTTTTACTATTTGATAACATTTTTCCCTTACTTGAGCAAAGACTCTTTTAACACATTTCAAGTCTTAAAGGAAATTCAGTGTAAAGAGATTTGAAAAAGGTTTCTTCTTGAACATCCCATTATCCAAAGAATAGAGAGGGAATGTTACCATGAAGCCTCATATGAGAGTAATTGAATGGAAGGTAGTATTTTAATGGTAAGATTCATGCTGTATAAAAGACTTGACTGAGTATTGCCTTGCATTGAATAAACAGGTAGGTGAGATCATCATTTAGGTAGTCACAGAAATGACTGGACATATCTGTGTCTCTCCTTGTTATTCTCTCCTTCATTCTCTGCCATTCTTTTCCTCTAGGTCTTCCTATTCAAATTCAGCATGCAGAACGGCTGCCCTGGGCCAGCTCCTGCTGAGCCAGGCTGATGGGAGAGTGCAGATTTTTGTTGCTTTTCTGTGATAGGTTGTGGGTGGATGTTGGATGTAGTGAACCCAGACAAAAAAAAATGTAAAAATAACATACTAAAACCAAAACAGAGCCTGAGCACTGTTGGAGAGGGTGGGATGGTGTTCTGGGAAAATGCAATTGCTGTGTATTCCATCTGTGCCAGCATCTGAGAGGAACGGTTATTAGAGCAGGACCCAGAGCATCACACCTGCAGTCCAGTCTCTGTGGGATCAGTAATTACGTGTTAATTAACAAGTCTGGAATGAGTGAGAGTTTGCATGTCAGCAGATAATCTGTATAGTGACTAATAAGCTGCAGAATGTTTTCAATTAGCAGGCTTGAAAAGGAAATCCCAGTGAGTGTTTTGCTTGGTTGGGAAAGGACTGAATGAATGCGCTCTGTTAGGACCCTCAAAATAGGAAAGTGGCAGATTTAAAAACTACATTGTAAAGATTAAGATCTGTGAAACGCATATACTGAAGTTACTTGCTACTGCTGTGCATTGATGAAATCACATAGAGTAAACTTCAGTGAAATGAAATTTTTTACTTGATTAAATAAGAGCAAATATGGAAAAATTCTACTCTTGCGAGTAGAATCTTAATATTCGCTAAGGCGTTTTAGTAGTCTAAAATGTATTTTTATTACAAGGTTTTTTTTTTAATGGACTGAAGTAGGGATAACTCCAGAATCTGTTCACTTGGGATGAAAACAAATGTTGCATTCTTTCTTTGAGACAGATTCTGGGAATCATTGACTATACTCCACCTCTGTTTGGCTTTTCACTGTGATCTCCAGGTGTTAGATTCCCTGCATTATATGTTTACATAGTAATGTAAGGAGAAAAGTTATTTCCCGGTGACCTGGTTTGTCTGTTTTGACTTTATTTCTGTTCTGTCCATGCTTGCACTCAGGGGCAACGTTTGGAGAGGTAATTTCCAGAAGTGTCAGAGAAATTATATCACTCTTTTTTTTTTTTTTCCTAGGGGCAATCTGGGACCCTATTTTTTAATTAGCAAGGAGAACTCATACAAGGGAAGAATGACTAAAATTTGTTTGGGATGTTACAACTTATAGAAGTGGACTGTAAGACTTTTCTGTTAGATTGGACAACTTAAGAGCTTCAAGATATATAGTGTGTAATTTTGAACAACCTTTAGGCACCACAGATGGATCAGAACTGGTCAAATTAACTTAAAGGCATGGTTTTCAAGTTAATTCTTAATAAGTGAGCTGTATTCAAAATTACAGTCAGACAGAAGACATATACTGTGAAGGCCTTGGTGTATTAAGAATTACTGTTATGGAGATACGCTCAAAATATGAGTGATTTTCAGATTTGTGATTATCCAGAACTACCTGGCTCTGGCTCCATGTTGTGCAGCTGCTTTTAATGTTTTCTTCTAGTGAGGATGGTTTTTGGGAAAGAAAGGCTGATAGAGACCTGCTTTATCCATTCTTTACCTGCTGTGGCCCATCTTCAGCTCTTCGCAAGCAGGATTGGAGCTGTGTGGAGCCTACCCTGCCTGGGCTGAGCTACAGGAGGTGGAGTCCAGACTCCACTCCTGTGCTATTGCCTCATCGTATATCTCTGATAATGAACATGTTGCAGCAAGTGAGAGTTTTTTATGATCTTGGAACAAGTGCAGCTTGGATATGAATAATGTCAGCAGTTGTAGCTTTTCTTCTTAATACCCATAGGTCTTCAGGTTGGCAGGGAGCTGTTGGCATGTCTAAAGTGCAGAACACAGAATCTTTCCTTTTCATCCTGGGTGGTACCTCTTACCCTACGGAAACCACTGAACTTGTACGTGTAGGGTTTAAGGCTTGAGTTGCCCTCTGTGGACCTTCTGTCAACTTCAAAGGCACTGCTATTCCCCCCTCCCCCATCCCTCAGACTGCTGCTGCTGCCACGCTTAGAGATGCAAGACAAAGGCACATGGAAAGGTGCGAGGTCATTTCCACCTGGTGAGATGTAGCAGAGTTAGGCTGGTCACTTTAAGAGTCCAGATGCTGCAAGAAGTCTTCCCAAATTTCTCTTCCGTGTTTTCCTGCAGATCCCTTCCTGGCTGCTACATTGAACTGATGCTGGATATAAGAGATCTTGATACCATCCAAGGCATCGTCTCCTTCATGGAGCTAAAATTTTTATTATCTTGTAATTAATTTGTAAGGTTCTCTGTAGTACCTGCTAGGAAATTGAATTGGATGTAGAGATTTGGCCATGCTCCTTCTAGAGCAGGCAGGCAGGCGTTCTGCCATGTCAGATAAACTATGATTCTTGACTTCAAGCCTTTTTAATTCTCACGGGGCTTATTAGTGCTCACCTCCATCAACTTCATACTAGAGGGTTATTTTTAATTAAATTAGTCTAGTTCAAGATCTTCCCTTCCTCCCACCAATTTCTGAAGGATACCTGAGCTTGTATATCACTCAGATCAGCTTGCAGATCTTTTAGCCTTCTCCTCTCATGTTAAAACCAGGATTGGTTGGAGCCTAAGAAATGGCAGACGTTTTTCACTCTGAAGACGGTGTGCATCTAGAATTATGTCCTCACAGGTAATCGAAGTTTTGGCTGTTGTAGCAGCTACCTCTTTTCACACTGTCAGGGAAAAGAGGCGCGATAGAAGACAACTAGCCGCTCAAATCAACAGTTGGTGTTTCTAACACATGCGGACTATTACATGTATAAATGTGAAGAGTTTTAAATGCATTAGAGTGACTGTAAATTGGTTGACATCAAAGATTTCCTTGTATGGAAAATGTCATTACGGTCATCTCGTGTTAATCATTCTGGTTTTCCAGCAGTATGACAGCTGTCCTTAGCTTATTGTTGAGAATGTTTGTAAAGTGATGAAAAGTCATATTATTCCTCCCTTACATGGCTTGTTCCAGATTGAATTAATCTAATATTACTTTAAAACTAATTTTCCCGCCTGCTTTTGGGTACATGTAGAAATGATCTAATTACTTATGATTCCTCTTAGAAAGTACTGGGTGCATTCCTGCCATACCATTTGACAGGTATACAAAACACTAAAATGAAAATGCCCATGAAACAATAGTAGCACTTGCCAGCACATAGTGTTTGACACTGCTGTACCACTGAATGAATGGACAGGACTTTTAAATTACTATGAAATAAAAACACATTGAAGAGGAGTGTAAAGGATTTGACTTAGACTTTCAGATGTTCAACCAGCCTCATGGAAGTCATTTAACTTCTACTTGCTTGTCTCTGTTTGCCATCACCTGTGTAATTTACAGTTTCTAGAAATTTCTCTCACGAATGTCTCTAAAATGCTGTGAGACACCTGGATGCCAAAGAACTATAAATATTAGCAAATACTTTTCTAAATCTTAGAGCGTTCGTACTGCTGTCTGAACTGGGGTCACCACCGTAGCTTTAAAAACAGGCTCTCAAACTGTACAATCTGAAACGAGAAGTAGTTTTAAAAAGCTGATGCTTTTCCCGAGGTCTATAAAACCAGGTAATACCAAACAAAAGCTTCAATTCACTGTAATTTATGCAGTGTTAATGCTTCTTGTCCTGGCTGTCAGAGTGGCTCCACGATGATGCCACCTGTGTGCTGTTTGCAGGGGCTGGTTGAAGCAGTGTGGGATTCCTGAGCTGAGGAGGTTGGCCAAAATCCCATCCTGCTGTCTGCTGCGTGAGAGTGCATTACCCAAGCCCGGCTGGGGTGGCACGCTGAACCTGCTGGGTTTTTAACTAAGCATCATGAGTCAGACACTTTACTGTTAGAAGTGCAGAGTTTGGGCTATTTAATTATTTGTTAGCCTTAAGAATCTGAGGATTCATGAACCATCTCTTTTGAGGAATGCAATGATTTCATGAGATAAATGTTTAAAGCAGGGCTAAGATAGTAGCCAACCAGACCAGAAAAATATTTTTTCCTTTGAGATAACCTCTTAAATATATACATATTTAAAACCATTTTATCTTCTCTAATTCTAAATACCCCTTCTGTCTGCAGCAGACAGAAGTAAAAAGAGAAAACCCTCAGTGGATGCCTTTATTTTTTTGTGAAATGTGTCAGATGATAAGCAAAATGTAACTGGGTATTTATTTTACTTTTCATGTGCCCTGCAAACTGTGGAAGGCAGCAAGAGATAGAGCAGCAACAGCCTGATAAGCATGGCTTTTCCCTTTTTGCCGGCTTTCTGTTTATACTGCCTTTAAGTGAACACTGGGCTAGAGACTAAATGTCTTCACTCATCTGGGAGATTTCAGAGCTGCTGGGAATAAACTGGTGCAAAAAGCAACTCCTTGATTACAAGATCTGTAGGTAAATGTTACTTCTGCAATAATCATCACTTCCTCTCCATCTCCTCCACAGCACATTCTGTTCTAGCAGTGCCTAACAAACAATAATAGCAAAAATAAGGCGTATTTTTTACACTGGTTATTTTCTGTCTCCTTACTGAGAAGGACACATAATGGAATGAATCTGGCTTCCCATCTGTTGCTAGGTGCAATTCAAAGTGGCAGTTTTGACCTATAAAGATTTGGCTGGTTTGCGTCATGCTTACCCTAGAGACAGCCTCTCCCCTTTAATTTCTCTGTGTCTCCATTTTCCATCTGTGAAAAATCAGGATAACTCTACTTTTCTACTTCACAGGGATTTTACAAGGACACATTTATTAACAGGCACAAAGTATAGGCTCTGTATTAGACATCACACAACTATCTATGTCTAAAAACTTGCTGCCACCCTCAGTCCCACAGAATCCAAGTTGGTTGACCTTCATTCCGTGATAGAAGGTGACTCATTGTTCGAGGCTGTATTATGGATTGCCAGCTCCTAATCTTGCCATTTTTAAACACATGCATAACGTGATATTTGCAAGTCATCCAGCTGAATTTGGTATTTCCTATTAAATAGATTGGGACATCCCAGGTTTATAAAGTTAGAAGTATGTTTACATGTTGCAGTTTTGGGTCCCAAATAAAATAAGGGGCAGTGGGGACCACAAACTGTTGGGTTGGAGGAGGTGTATGTGAGATATTTATTTACTTGAGAAAGGTTTCCTCAGAGCACATATATCTAGAGTCATGGTTGCCTGTTGTATTAGAAGTGAAGTAGTTCTTCAGTTAGCTTCATAAATCAGTAATTCTCAGGTGCATTTTTGCAGTCACATGCGGGTCAGGTTTAAGCAGTTCAACATGCCTATTTGAGAGAAGACATCTCCAGGGCATGTTTGCTGATCAAAGAAATATTTTAGACCTGTACTAAATTATGGACTCAGTCCTGCAAGTGTCCAGGAGATGGGTAGGGGCATTTTAAGGAGCCTTGGCTTTACAGCAGCAACCCCTCAGTCCAGACTTATAGCATTTCATACCTGTCCTATTTCTGAGGTTGCTTGTGGATGATTACAAGGCATGGTCCATCAAGCTAGATGGATCAGCTTCCTCATTGGAGTGGCTCTTATCTTGGAAAAAGTAGGGTCAGTCCCTACCAGACCTTTATAAACCCTGGTATAATGTTTGACTCTTATTTCCCTGTTGTGCTGAGCATGGATAGCACATATAGTACCACGATGCTAGCCCTTGGTGGGAATTTTGGTGGCTATTCTGAAGCTCATGGAGATAGACAAGATTCAGGCTGTGCTAAAGTAGCACATGGGAAACTGTTATAAGGTCTATTAAAGATCATTGCCATATTTTATGTTTTCCAGCATATTACATCCATATAATCTATTTTTTCATGATATTATCTTCATAACATTAATGAAAATTGACCTTGTTTGGTTTGATACTCCGTGGCGTTATGTATGTATGCATATACACACTTTGCAGAAGAAGCAAAGTCTTCTGCAGCGAGCTCCACCAGCTAAAAAAAAAATCAGAACTGCCACTCTACCTAACTGAGTAACTCCCCTTAATTCTATTCTTTGTGTTTTTGATAAATGTAGGATTTTATCCTTTTCAGGTCTAGCTACCTTTTAGGAATCTTGTTGAGAGAATTTTTAAAAAATTAAATAAAATTAAACTGCAGCAGAGGTTTTGATTGTGGTTTTTTTTGTTTTTTTTTTTTTTTCAACTTGTGTTTAGGAACATGTTAACAAACTGGAAATAAGTAGAAAATGAAAATTTAGCTTAAAGTGTATTCATATTAGTTAACTAAACAAAACCCCCTTCATTTGAACATCATTGATGTGGAAGCTGCCTTTTTGAGTTTTGGCAGTGACACTGCTTTTGAGAACTGGAAATAAAAGTATCAGGGAAAGATAGAGACAGGGTCTCATCCTGCAAGGCTTTATTCACTTGAATAGCTCTTCATATTTCCTTAGGGCATGTTTGCCTGTAGCACAGCGTTCCAGTGGAAAGTCTCTTAATTTTGCTCAAAGACAGGGTCAGGAGGAGGTGACTTCTGCCCGTGTAGGAGGGAGCAGGCAGGTTGAGCTGCACGGAGCCTCCTCACGCGCCTCCTGCTCAGCCCAAGGAGCAGCGCGTCGGCTTGACCATGTGAGCTATTTCACAGCACCTCGTTAGCATGGGATGATGGCTTTATTGGGGGAATGAGTCATAAAAAAGCTTCCTTTGGTTAAAAATGAGCAGTTTCATTTTAGTGTGATGACAGCCTGATACTGAGGATTGCATTTTTGCGTTAAAGCTAGTTTTGTGTGTGTGCAGGCAAGAGAAGGGAGCTGTGGACACACATGCCTAGAAAGCAGCTGCTGCAGGGGGTGAAATCAAAAGAAAGAAAACCTGCTGTGATTTTTTTTTTTTTATTCTTATTTTTTAAACTTCTGAGGTTTTTATTCTCCTGTCAGCTCAACGGGCATCTCTTTAAGTAGCAAAACCCTTGTGTGGACGTCCTGTCCCTAAATCTCACTTAGAAGAGTGATCATTTGCAAGTATGGTTAAGCAAAGTACTGAGGATGAAGGTATCAGATGTGTTTTTACTGCTAGTCATAAAGCAAACATTTAATTAACGTATTGCACAGTCCTGTATCTTGTCATCATGGAAACACAGTCTACAGAAAGTTTCCGTCTTATCTGTTCCAGTGGAAAAAAACTAATGTGGGAAGACGTGTCCCCCCCCAATGTAATACCAGTGTTTAAAAAATCCGTGTTCACCTTTCATGTGAGCATCCCAAAATGCTTTTCAGATGGGGAAGCTGGAACACAGATTAATGACGTGGTACTTCTGGCTCCTTATTACAATGTATTTATTTCATTTTTCTTTTGTATTTTGTTATCCAGGAAAGCCAATCTTGGTTTTTGTTATGGTTCATACCACAGTAGTGCCCACATCCTGCCCCGGTCCTGAGGTCTCCAGATGCTACTGTAATGTAAATAATGCATATCAGCAAGTTACCTGGTGAGGCGGGGACAGAGGGAACAGAACCCAGGGTCCAGGGCATGTTTTCCTGGCCGCTAGACTGGACTGCCTCCCTAGTGTTGGTTTTCATAATTGATGTTATATTGATGCAAAGAAGCAGCCATGCATTTGCTGAAAACAGGGCCAGCATCATAATTATTAGATTTAGACACATAGTGCATGCATAGCTCACCCAAAAAAAGAACATGATTATCTACAGTCAATCACAGGCTAATACATCTGTCGCTGCATAACCACAGATATGCATCATGATGAACAATATCTAAATTCTTCGATACTGAAACAACAGAATTCTACCTGACAAATCAGCATAAACTAACATAGGTGAGATCTGTCTCAATCTCTTATTAATTGCTGTTTATTTTTTGTGATGACAGCCAGTAGAGGGCACTGGTAGATGTCTGTATAGTAGAGAGCTGTGCATTCCCATTCCATAAGAACCCAAATAAACCCACACAACTTGGTGTGACTTGCTGCCAAGAATATGTTGCATTTCTCACCACAGTGCTTTATCCACCGATAGTGTAAGTCTGCTTGAGCTACCAGAAAGTGGACTTAGTTCTTCAGTGCATATTGTAGACCTTTAGAACTTTAGGTCGGGAGGTCTTTATCTAACTCCATTGACAACCAGAATGATAGTTCTTGTGAAGGACTATTTTCTGCTGAGATAGCAAATAATATTTGTAGGTAATGCACTGGGATATCCATATTAAGAGATTAGGTGAGGAAGTGGGAAAAGTGTTACATATTTCTTACAGTTTAGCCATCTTGATTGGAGATAGACCTTACTGAAGATACTATACTTCTGTCCTCATTGATTAAGATTTTCACATGCAGCTATTCTCTATGACATCCCTACTTGCCTAGATGGCATCATGTACATCTAACATACAGGCATACAACCTGTAAGCTAATTTCTAAACTACCTGGAGCTAATTTCAAGAGAGTGTTTGGTGGCGTGGGCAGGTCAGTAAATGGACTGATCAACTGTATGGACCCAAATTCTCTTATGAGACACTGTAGTTGTGAGGCCCTGGTCCATTCTCTCCTATCTGCATATTTAATATATTTTTGTGTGATGGCTCCATTTATGTCCTGTTCTTCGTAAAACAACTATCACGGTGGTGCACAGGTTGTGATTGGAGCCCCTGGGCATTATCATGTCGTTAATAACAGTAATGTAATTTCCACCTTTCAAGCCTCATCATTTTCCTCTATCTTTTAAATGGTGTTCATTGTTACTCTTTGTAAAGACCACAGGAGGAACATTGACTTGCCACATTCAATCTTAGAGCAAACAGTTAGGCTATGGCCATCTTTGGGTGTTCTGGGGCCTTTGTATTCTTCAGGTTAAAGTGCTATTTATTCTTAGTGCTGTTGACCTCATTTTAATCCTAGCTAATGCCTTGCAGCCATTGAATGGAATATATTGAGTAGAAAAATAAATTCAGTCTTACAGAATGATGCTATAAGAGCAGTTTAAAAAGGTCAAAGATGGAATTTATTTTCTCTGTGTTGCTGGAACTCCTGTGTTTGAGTGTTTAGAAACTTGATATTCCTTTACAGGAAGTGAATAAATCAGAGAAAAACTAGAGCCTTATTTTGGCAGTTCCTGAATACCACTCCAAGTAGCTTCTCCTTGGAGGTAAATCAGTGAGAGGTAAAAGGTGTTGAATGTCTTCAGCTATTTGTGGATGTAGAACAGATCAGAGAAGGATGGAATAGAATCCACCCATGAATTGAGTCACGACAAATGGTTTTCAGTCACTGCACAGTTTCTGAACATACTAGAATAATAAAGAACGGGGGTGGCCGTATCAGAGGTCATAAGAAAAAACTCAAGTGTGTTAAATGTTCACATCTGTCAATCCTGCTCTTTTTCAAGTGGATGGAAAATAGCTGAAGAAATCATGATGCGTGTCCCAAATGACTGTACGCACGATCTGGGAAGTCTCCAGGGATGGTATTTGATTCTGAACACACACTATTTTTTCTTATCAGTCATCAAACTGGCATTGCACACTGTTATTAAGCTATTACCCAGCTTTTGTGAAATGCACAGAATCATCGCAACAAGATAAAGCCCTAAGTGAAAATCTCAGTGGCTCGCAACAAACACTTGTTGAGCAAAGCAAAGTTCATACTGCTGTTTTCTTCTGGTGGCGTTCAGGGGCATGTACATTTAATACACTAAAGTATCAGCAACTATAATCAAAATGGGAGGAATAGAGAGTCTAAAGACATGAAAATATGTCATGAAACCTACTAATGAAAGTTAGGATTTTGTAGATTGCTCCCTGGAACAGTAAGATCTGTTGAGCACTTAGATGTGATTCCTGTAACTTGAAGAGGGCACATGGATCTACTCTTACAGGAGAGGGGAAAAGGCTACCTAGTTGATACAGTACAATTTGTTAAAAGGATAATTGGTGATTATATTAATTTCTTGATAAATGCTTTCAACTGTACTAAAGTAACAATTCACTTGTGGATTTAAACAAAATGCTGAGGACTACTGGAAAGTATTTTTATTGTTTTGGAGACTTTAAAAACTGTAGGTTTAGCATAATCTGACTGTGACTTCCATTGAGTTTGGTGGAATAGACCTAAGAAAATGTTTCCCTGTTTTAGAGGGAAAATACTTCGGCTTTTTGTCTAGTGCTTATGATGCTTAACTTAATAGAAATACTTTTGCTTTCCACTTTTTAAATGTATTTTTTTTTTATCTTGTGCTGGTTTTTACTCAAACTAAATGGTGTTTTAGTTTTATCCGTTCTTCTCTTGAAGAGGAAGCTTATTTTAAATATGGCATTTTTCATGGGATCTCAAAAAAATGTATCAGAATTATTTAATTTATACAAATTTTTAGAAAAGATTTGTTCTTTATTTCTTAAATGCTACATAGCCTGGAGAAAAGGAGGCTCAGGAGAGACCTCATTGCTCTCTACAGCTATCTGAAAGGAGGTTGCAGAGAGGTGGGAGTCGACCTGTTCTGTCAAGTAACAGGTGATAGAACAAGAGGAAATGGCTTCAAGTTGCACCAAGGGAAGTTTAGATTGGATATTAGGGAGAATTTCTTTACTGAAAGGGTCATCAGCATTGGAACGCGTTACCCAGGGCAGTGGTGGAGTCCCCATCCCTGGAGGTATTTAAGGGTCGTGTAGATATAGTGCTCAGGGACATGGTTTAGTGGTGCGCTTGTCAGTGTTAGCTTAATGATTGGACTAGATGATCTTACAGGTCTTTTCCAGTCTAGGAGATTCTGTGAGATTCTGTCTTCATTTCAGATTTATGGTACCCTTTTGAAAATGGGAAATGTAGACAAGGAAGACAGGGAAATGATTCCAAGTATCCATTTAGTTTTTACATCAAAAGATATGAAAGATTCTTTTGGTGTTCAGTTTTCTACAGATGGTCTAGAGCATATATTAATCTACGGTGGGGGCATGTGTGTGTAAACCCTCATTGGGTTTACACACACATTTGGAAACAAAGTCAACCTTCTTATAATTGGTACAGAGTTTTTTAAAAGAGACCAAATTATCTTCCTTGTTATTCATCAGAAAGGGCTGTGTTTGCAACAGGACAACATCAGTTCTAGCAGAATTTTGCCAGATGTGTAGTAATACCTTTGTTTCACGCCAGGAAGGTGACTGTTTTAAAATGGCTTTTCTAATTCAGGGAATTTTGATATTCAATAAATAATTGAAAATAGTCTGGATTAGGATGTATGCCTTTAATAAATGTATTTTAAATTAAATGGTATTGAAATATTAATTTATTTTTTCTGTGTAGCTCCAAGTTGCCCATCAGGTCATATTTTTTGTTAGCTCCAAATTCTCCCCGTGTAAAGTCACAGGGATCAGCAGAGTTAATCCATGCAAACATTTTTGCCCAGTGTCATTTTTGGTAACTTAATTTACGCTTAATTGTTCAACATAATTACAAAGAGCACTTTAGTGACAGTTTATGAGAAATAGTCTCAATGACCCATTGATAACACCATGGCTCCGCAAATGAAACGTTGCATCACAGTCTGCTAGTTCTGGGATCAGTTTTTGTGTTAAGTAAATAAAAGGTGATGTGAGTAGATTTGGTGCTGAGCTCAGCCTGCAAAAAAAGAATCATTTCCCTCGTCCCACATCAAGATTTCTTGCTCTTGATATAATTTCCCTGCACTGAGTGTAATGGGACTCTGTATAAGCCACCTCCACAATAGAAAGAGTAGCTTGTCAAATAGGCTGGCGTATTCCTGCTTGGTATCTGTGGACTGTGGATGGGCTATCATAATGACACAGCATTGGGTGCTGTTTTTATAATCATATTGGAGAGTCTGCTGTTTAAGGGTAGCGTTTTTATAATGCGTGTGTTGCAGGGGGCCGTGTGATTTAACTTGGGCACCAGCTTTATTACAAAAGACTAGGCTAGCTTAAATTGATATTGCAACTCGGAACACTGAGGACAGCATCACCACCACTAGATGTGGAGCATTATAAAAACTGACCTTCATGCTATTATTAAAAATAACAAAACAAAAGCTCGACACTGAATCCTAATGAAGGAGATCTTTGTGTTAATTCAGAGAATATAATACGATTTTCTAGACCTTTTCGGGTGGCTAGAGTTACTCTCCACTGCAGCTGTGAAAGGACGAGTCCAATTACTGGTGTAATATTCTGTTTCTGAAGTGCTGAATAGCCATTCAGTTCCTTGATCAAGGCCATTGTTGGCCCTTTACTGTCCAGTGAAAATGATATGAAAAAAAATATTTATATGTAAATAGCAGTATCTATTCATATAAAAATAATAGGAATAACACATGCCTGCTCTGTAGGTTATCTGGAAATATACCTGTCTATTATCCTCTTGTCAGCTGGTCAAAATATATTCCTTTACTTCTCTGTATTGCACACACATTTCTGAGGTTCCTTTCAAGCTATTATATTTAGTTAGTCTTGCATAAATACTAGCAATCTAGGGCAAGATTCTGGTCTATTTTCATTTGCCAAGGTCTGGAGTAACTCATCTGAATTATTCTAGACTTGTGCAGTAAAGGAGATCACAGACTGGTCCCTACCAGTGAATGGGAATTGTAGTTTCCCACTTGATTCATGTGCATTGTTCTTTTTATCCTTAATGGATGTTGCACACACATATTAGGAGAATAGACCCTATTAGGAACTGTCTGTAAAGTGAAACGAAAATGATAATCACTTTGTCTTGGATGAGGTATTGTATTTATTCTATGTGATTTTAAAGGATATTTTAGTGTTTGAAATATCTGGTGCATTAGAGACTGGTTTAGATAGATAGGCTTTGGTTGATTGACAGTGGTGGGTACATTTTAGAAAATTATTATATGCATTGGGACTTTAATTTTGCTGTGAATTATATTATTTTTGGAGATGTAAATTGCTATCTCTCCCAGGAGACAGAAATAGTATGCTGCTTATTTGATTTTTAGCAATAATTAAAATGATGTGTTAAATCAGGCTCAGGTAGTATCATGAAATGGGACCTACCTACTTGTGTGGAGGAGTTCAGAGTCCTTGACAAAGCCATGAAGTTCTGTAGTAAAATAAAGTGGGTACCCTGTGATTTGTATCCTAGAAGTCACCCTTCTCCACGTGTATCATCACGTAAGAAGGCCAAGTAGTCTGGCAGAGAGACAAGGCAGCAGAGCCGTTCACTGAGATTGAGGGTGGGTGCTCTCCAAATGAGAATTAAACTAATTGAAGAACAGATGAGTGGACTGGAGATATCGCCTTGCCTTACACTTAGCTGACACAGAAGAGTGCAATTTTGAATGCTGTCAATCCTTTAATTTTCATCTGTTGCCATTCTCGAGGCTGTGACTGAATCAGTAAGTACGTATGCAAGGGCTTCGAGGGAGAATTCACTGCCAGCTGAGTAGATCTGCAGGTTGCATCTCACTTTTTAGACCCCTGGGCTTAGTGGTAGGGCTGTCGGAGGGAATAAGGTTAAAAGAAAGATCATTGGGTCTCCTTGTTGTCCGGACTTCCTGTCTTCCTACCAGAGCCCCAATTTAGTTAAGGTTGTTATTTTCTCTCCTAGAGAAGAGAAATCACGAGAAAAGTAAAGTGATGTTTGTTACAGCTGATGGGAGGCAAATTGAGTGCAGTGGAGTGGGTGATCTTTATTGAGGACTAGGTGGCAATGTCACATATCACCCTCTGCGCAGAACCTGGTAAGTGTAAAGATCCTCTTTCCTTCCTAACCGGAGCAGGGGACGGTTGTCATGCTAGATGGATGGAGCGGGTGTGAGAGGACTCAGAGGGTTCTTTTATGCCTGTAATTGAGAAAAATCTGAGATAACCTGTTAATCTCCAAGGGACAGCAAAGAAAGTCGACAGCTTGGTTCAGAGAAAGAAAAAGACTTAAGTGTGAGTACTATCACAGCAGAGTAAGTTGTTTGTAAATAGGGGCGGGTGTTTGTGTGTGTGCATCCTTAAATGCTCTAAGCAGAAGGTCTGAAGCACAGGGCTGGAATTTGGAATAGCATTCAAATAATTTCCTAAGTTCCAGCAAAGACAATTATAAATTTACCATATCAAGGAACTACAGAATTAAGACTTAAATTACTTTCTGTTGTAGTACATTGTCTACAGATGCTCCATGTATAATGTCGTAAAAATGGAAATGCTCTGCAATTTAACTGTGCCACTTCTTACTGAGGTCATCCAGTGCTTTGAAACCATTTATTACCCAAACACTGGGAGGAGCATCAAGAATGGATTCCTGGCATTGATTTTGAATTTCTTTCCATTTTTGTCACGGGCCTTACAGATATAGTCTTATGTCAAAATGCTTGTATTTAATTACAAATCGCTTACGTGTTTTATAATCCTATAGGTGGCAATGTGTAGGATGCTTACAGTTCAGCTTAGGATGCTACAGTTCAGCTGTGGTAGGAAACTACGGTCTCTGGGGCCTCGGATTATAATTCTCAGTGTTTTGGGAGTGTAACCAAAGTTAGCAATGTGATATTCAAATTCTGTGAGATTAGGGACCATCCATTTAGGCATCTCTCTAGAAAAATTCTGAACATTACTGTAAACCAAACACAGACAAGGAGAATATAAAACTTGCAATGCTGAATCAAAACAACTGTGTGATTCCTATAGTCTCTATTGCCAGGTAGTACTTAATTTTTCCAAAGGCAGGGATAGAAAATGGCCAGTAATGGGTAACTGCCAAATAAACATAAATTTCAATGTTATTGGGGCTTATCATCTGCAAACCAAAAAAAGTAGAATAGTACTCTCTCCAAAACATTATTTATAACATTAGGTGGTGTATTGATTGGATATCCTCTCAACCAGTGTTTTTATTGACTTTATGTTCTTAGCTGTTCATCATAGTACTATTCCTTTGCGTGTTCCTTTTCTTTTTCATACTTGGAGGCAAAAATGTCATTTTATCTCAATAACAATAGAACTTGATGATTTTCAAATTCATAAGAAATAAAAAAGCCTGAGAGGTTCGCCAAATCCTCCACATTCTGCATTCATATTTTTCTGTGTCATTTCCCCAGCCTCCTGTGCCTGCATCTTGATGACCACTTCCTTGTCAAATCAAAAAGTCTTCCTGCCGCCAGAGAAACTCTGTAGTTCTGGCTTCTGTTATTTGGAACAATTTCTTCACATCTCTCCACCTCATCAACTCACCTTATTGACTGTCCCTTGTGCTTCACATTTTGTCAAAGAATGTTATTTTTCTCCCTCATCCTTGTCTGTATCTTCACTTCTTTATCATTCTGCTCTGTCTTGGTACTGCAGTCATTAGTTGCATAATTTCAAGGTAAAAAACAATAAGGGCACAGTTTGTTTGAAAAACACAATGTAAGATGAAGTTGTATAATACTTGCATTATTCTATTAATTTCTCGGGCTGCTTCTCTCCCTGCAAAAATGAGGCTCAGTTTCTGGAAAAGTTCCCTATCAGCTCCCAGCTCTGTCATGCAAAATGGCATCTTGAGGTTGGCTTATCCACGTTGATTATAGTTATGTAGAAAGGGAGGGTGAACGGCCTTATTTTTCTACTATTTCTGTTAGACCAAATGAGAATCGTTCTTTATCAAAACCATAAGCAAGTATTATGGAGCCGTTTGCTGTTGTAGCACTTGTAAGGAAAAGCCATCACAGGAAAATATCTTGATGGAGAAATACTGATAGTGTTTTTCTAGAGCTGAAACTTTAATACAGCACGTTACTGGTATGTCTCGCACCAAAACAGTGCTGTTCAATCCATGAGCAATTCTTTGCTGTAATACAGCAGTATAGCTGTAGTGGCAAAACTTGCCCTATACAGATATGGCCAAAGAGGCCAGGGTCTGCCCCAACCCTACCTGAGCTTGCTGTGCCTGTTAGCACCCTCGCCTGTCCTAGCTGCTCTGTAAACAAAAGCATTACTTTTTTGTCATGTGAAATGGCTTTGTGTTAAGGAATTGTGCTGTCCTGTGGGCAAGCTGCATTTCAGACAGCCTCGTGGCACAGAGAAAGCTGTCTGGTCTCGGGGAGTGATGTTTTCCTCTGCTTTTGAGTGTATCATATGTTTTTCACAAATGAATTTCTGAGTCTGAATGTGATGCCATGGTGCGTGGATCAATGCTGTTCCTCTGTGGCAAGGTATACAGAATGCCAAATGTGTTCAGCAGTCTGTTATTATAAGGCAACTTAGCAGAGCCAAGAAGCCTGCAACCACCACTTTCATTAAGGGTAATTATCCTTGAGCAGCTGGGATAGGAGCAGGAGCCTGAATGGTAATTAGCTGCAATTGTTAAGAGATGCATTTTCAGGTCCCTGTACCATTTTTCTCTCTGTTTAAAGAACAGAGTGAGGGACTTGTGATAAATCCTGAGTCCTTGCTCTTGGAGAGAAGCTAGCTGCCTACTGATCAGCTCAAATTAGGATGTTCTTTGCATGTCCATGTGGTCTTGCTGCAGTGAGAAATCATCCTGCGCTTGGATGGTTTGGGTCTTTGCGGCAACATTAACATTTTCCTATCTGTTTTCTGAACAGATGTATTGCTTTATTGTTGAATTTTATGTTATAATAAATTAAACTGACAACTACTGCAGATCTGTTTCAATCCAGATTTGTTTTACAGGTAGAGAGATATGTATGCATGTCACCAATGAACAGAATTACCAGACAGGTACAACCTCAGTCACAGATAAGATTGATGTGTTTCTATCCATCAACTTTTTCAAAATGTACATTTTCAGTAGAAGTTTGATGCTAGATTTAAATGGAAGAATACCTTTTTTTTAAAAAAAAAACCCAATAACCAAACACATTTTTTCCCCACAACCTTCTTTGGTGTTATGTTTTGGTGTCAGTAAATAGCATTGTAAGAGCTTGCCAAGTAGTATGTCCTTGCTGCAACATGTTTTCATGAAATGAGAGAATTTGTAAAGAGAGGAAAATGAATTAGTAAAGCTCTTATCATGCAGCACAAATCTGCTAGACACTTGATCACCCCTGCTCTGTCCTTGGAAAACAGTCATCCTTATCTACTAATGTTCATCTTCAAAACTTTTTACAAGTATTAGTTAATGATCTCTTGGAGCACTATTTAAACATTAAAAAGAGGTGCGTGATGGAAGACTGAAATAAAGATATTAGGTAGTATACATTTTTCCTGTATTGTATTTCTGTGTAGGAAATGCTTCTTGTTAGTTTGCAAGAAAAAAAGAAAAAAATAAAGATCGAAGACTTGCTTCTGTGCTTTGCAAAGGACCCCTGAGGAATTGTGTCGGTGAGAGTCAAGGGTATTCAGCATGTCTGTGCTAGATGCTGGGCCCTGGTAGGATTTGTCCTGGATGTACAGTTGTCTCTTCTGGTTGCCCAGTTATATTTACCATGACTGGCATTTGTGGTGTACTGTGTAGAATAATTATTGACTTCTTTTCACAACATGTGTGAGAAATAGATGATAACAACCTCTGTTTGTAAGGCAGGCATAAGTTGCATAATATTACAGATTTGACCGTGTATCCTTTTTTCCTGCTACTTCAGACTTCTTTCTATGAGTTAAGGTTTTTCTACTGTTAGAAATCTAAAACAATGGTTTCATCGCTGCCTCCAGTTCTAGCAGAATTTCAGCATATGCTGTTTATGACAGTATTGAGAATCACTGATGCATTGCATTGGTGCGAGTGGAGAGGACTCCAGCAGAGACTGAAGCCTTTGAGGAGCCAGGCACAGGTCTGATTTTTGCTGTGTGCCTTGAGGTGAGTTTTTCAACTTTCTGAAAGCCTTTTTGGAAGTCTCCACTGATCTCTGGAGGGGAGGCCATGCTGATCTATCCATTAATCAGTAGCAGAAATTTTCTTTGCCACGTACATTTCTTTCTTTGACACTTTTCCTCTGCAAGCCACAAAGTCCAGCAGTTCATGTTCTGTTGTAAGTGTGCTTTGTTGGTGCTGGTAGTATTTTGGCTGCCTCTTCTTTATATAGAAAAGAACGTGGTACAAGGGCTTGGTTATAGTGAAGCGTAATGGAGAAGAGCTCAGAGGATGGAGTAGAGATGCAGCAGCTCTTCTCCCTGCCCTCTTCCTTTTTTTGGCTAATCTTCCTGTCCAGCAGCGTTTTGCTTGTAGGTTGTGTGAAGTTACAACTTAATAATTGAAATTCCCCCATTTGTTGGCTACATATAGGCCCCCTGGTGCCTTGTTAAGTGCTCCATTACCAGTGAATGTTCTTAATTATGTTCTGGAAGACGTTGTTCAAGTCACAAGTCATTTACTCAAGGTTTGGGCCCAGCAGGTAAACATTTTCAAATTAATTTAGGTTGCTAAACAGAAACCGCTTAGATCTCTTGAATGCTGATAGCGTGCACTTCCTACTGAATTCAGTGGGAGAAGAGATTGTTTACCATATTTTGAAATCAGGCTGATTGCTTGTTGAATGACAGGGTCGGCTTTTACTAGTCTTCCAGTTTGGAATATGTTGAATATGATTTGGATGTAAGGAGAGGTGTCTATAAAGTGTCTGACTTGCATATTTGGAAGGGACATTAGGCATGCGCTAATGAAAACAGTCATCTATAAATTACTAGTAACAACATCTGATCATAAATGACTAAACATGAAGATTTGTTGTTCTCTATCTTACCAGTTTTACATAAAGTAAAACAATAAAGCTGTCTTAATCTCTATTATTCCTTTGTGCATGCAGATATGTACTATAGCAAATGCTCTAAATATTGTAGATACTGAAGGTATTTATAGGTGAATGATTTTTCTTTTATCCTTTTATGTATGGACATAAATTTGTGTTTATGGACCTTCACTTAAAGTAAATCTTTCTTTCCTTTCATTGAAAGTCACAGAATCTTTCTAATTTCTTTGCTGTCATTATCATCATCAACTTTGTCCTTGTGCCCTTACTAATGAGTGACAGCCATTAGAAACTCAGAGTCAGCAAAATTTATACAGAACTTTATGCAGCACGAAGGGCAGGGCTCCCAGGGTTGCATTGCTGATCGACCCAGACCTTTACAACAGCAGCCTTGTATCTTGACCAAAGCCCCATACGCTGACAAACAATAGGGGAGTGTTTCCCTGCCCCCCATACCCAGTAGTAAATAAATCAGTAAGTAAAGCTAGCAAGCAAGCAAACTAAAAAACCTCTGAACAGATATTTATATCCTTTAGCCTGGCTTAAATAATTCCATCAATTTTTAGTGAGAAGAGTGTGCCCATGTGCTGCTGACCAATAAAGAAGTTGAAGGTTGCAAGTTTGGCATGAGTACGGCCTCAGTTTCTGATGCAAGCACACATCAATTATGATGATACCTGAACTTCCAGAATCTTAATTTCAACAGGATCTGTTGGGAGAAGTATAACTTCTATTAAAAGTGGTCATAGTAGTTTAAGTAGCAAACTTCTACATGGACATGTTTGTTTGTTTGTTTGTTTGTTTGTTTTTGTTTGGGTTTTTTTTTGTAGCTGGAACTGGGGACTCCTGTTACTGTATCTTGAAGTACGTGCAATATCATTTTTTATTCACTCCCACTATTGATGACCTGTCCACCTTTGGGAAAAGATGTTAGCTGTCTTAATCTGAGCTAAGTGGTGAATATCAATACTTTTTAGTGCTATACTTTGGTTTCCATCTGTGACTTTGTTAGTATAGAACTTCTGACTTCAGCATAGCGATCTTAATCACAGAAAACATTGAGCTTGCAGAAAAACTGTCAGCAACAGAATTTTATTTATAAATAGCTGTAATGCTACACTTGTTAAGATTTCTTTGGGAAAATATCCCTTCAACACACATCCGCATCCACCCACAGTAAAAAAGATGATTTTTTAGGTAGGTAAAGCCCAAAATTACTGTCAAATATCATGCAGGTTGTTCTACCTACCTATGAAGTAAAATCTATCTATTTATAAGTGAATTTACAATAAAAATCCAGATTTTTATCAGTGAATCTTGCTCAAAGTATTGTACATGTAGGGGAGGGACTGGAGACATCAGACCCTGTGGAAGTGTACAAAAAAACCCAACCCCTGACTGACATTTCCTGCAAGCAAGGGCAGGTGCCTGAGGCATCTGACAGGGAAGCTGTATGCAGATGGACTACTTAGTCACCAGGAGGTGGGTGGCACTGAAAATGGGTTGCAAGCCTGGTTGTGTGTCTTGAGATCATACAGGCTATGTGGGTATTTGACAACTGGGTGTTTGTGGAAACTGAGGGGCTCTTACTGGAAGAACACATAAGTAATTGGGATTTGGGTTATTTTGGATAGCAAAGCAAGTAAGTTCTTAGAAAAAAGGGTACTGGGTGCTTGAGGGGTGTGTGGCACAGCTGGACTTGGAAGAACATGAAAATGCTGGGTCAGCACAGTGGACCCTCAACCTGATGGTGGTGCTTCCACATCCCTGTAGCCTTTACTAGCAGGCATTTGGCAGCCAGAGGGGAGGTCCCCGACTGCCCTTTCTGCAGTGGTGATTGTGGCTTGAAGTTCTTGCCGTGCACTTGCTGTGCTCAGTGAGACTTGAACTATGCATCAGAACTGGCCTGGGGTAAGGAGTGGTGGAGGACCTCTCTTCTGACAAGTGAGCAACCCACAGGTTTCTCCAGGTAAGTGAGCCACAAAGACAGGGATCCTACTTAAGTACCAGTAACCACTAGGATACATGGTTAAAATGGAAGAAAAAAAAAAAAACCTTAGCTGAGCTGGGAAGAAAGACAAAAGCTGCAGACATTGTGGATGTAGTGGTTGAAAAACTTATCGAAGTGGAAACTGATTGCTCTACCTTTGTAATAGAGATTTCAGCCTCTTCGTTGTTAACATCTGCGATGCTCTCTTTAGTTCCCTTTCTACTGAGAATAAGGAGATGACGTGCGTCAGTCAGGTTCTTCTGCCCTGCCACCCTCCCAGGTCAATATAGATACTTTCTGCTTTCCCAGCTGCTGCTGAATTCTCTTTTGCCAATAGTTCCCATTTTTTTCCCATGCATCTGAGGTCCCATTTGCTTCTGAACAGCCAGCCATGATGTAGCTACCTCCCTGTGTGCCAGATGTCTTCCTCAGTTGTTTTTCCCCAAAGAATTCCCACTCTTTCCCCTGACTTGCTGGGGATGTGAGGATGTGCCTCCGCATTTCCTAAGCGACCTAGATCAAAAGGGACAGAGTTGACAAGAGTTATGGTAGTTTCCTCTTCAGCCTATTCATCCTACTTGCCTGCTGATCTCCACATGCTCCCCTCTTTTGCCAGTCTTTTTAGTCATTTCAACGGGACAATGTTTCCTATAATATTCATACATTGATATCAAAGGGTTTATTGGAATTCAAGAATAACCAATTGCTGCTATGTATCAGCAATAATTATCATTCCTTAAATCCACGATCCTCATCTGTAACAATATAACATCAAAGACCCTGGAGATAAAGGAGCAGTGGTATCTAATGGGACAGAGACTGTTTTCACCAGATCATATATCTACATTTGTTTAGTAAGAGTTTGAAAGCAAAACTAGAAGTTCTATTATTTTTATTACTTACAGGAATGCAACTATTTTAGTCTGTCACATATGCAGAAGGTGTGTATACCTGCCCACTCGTATGAGGAAGAGCAAAGAGATCATGGTTTGGCTTTTTGAAGACTTCTGCCTGTTGAGGCTCTGGGTTTATTCTGCCAGTTCTTCAGAACTGATACCCCACTGCTGTGTAGTGAAGCATGCTGGGGTGTTACCATATATTCCTCCCTGTATCCCTGTGGGATAGTTCATCTTCCCCTTCCTTTCAGAGAATCCAGAGATGGTTGTTGATGTATGAACTCCATGTTTTTAACCTCTAATAATAATCTCACTAGCTTCTTAATAACTGTGTGAAACCTATCTTAAAAAAAAAAAGTATATTCCACTTTTTTTTTTTTGCTCTGCTTATTTACTTTTTCAGGTGCAGGGCCACCTCTTCTCCCTAGTATGGCATGCATTTCTTTCTTTTCTCTAACAATTCTTGTTTTTCCAAGAATGCTGTCCTTAAGCCACAAGGCACTATTACGTTTTCTATCTGTGAGCAGAAAGGACCTTTCCCGCCCTTATTGCCTGAATAATTAAATCACAGTGGAATATATATTTACAAAGGCCAAAAATAATCTATGAGGTGGAGAGGCAGTTCGTTCTGTGCTGGCACGTGTGTGGAAGAGATGGCAAAAGTGTCTCAGTTAGCATCTTGTTGGTGTCATTCAGATTTGAAGCCTGGAATAAATGGCTTGTCATCTCCCATCCCAAGGTATTTGCACTGAGGGCAGTTCTAGTCCTGACTCAGGTTACTTGACAGGCGCATATCATGTAATAGTTCAAATTCCTCTTCATTTATTGTATGAAGCTTAGTGCACTAGTCTGAAGTACTGTATGTTTCACTGCTGTATCCGTAATTGGTTTAGCCCATTTATTCTTCTGTAGCGGTTCTACTGAAAACTTAAAGAAGTCAGGCCTTGTGGACCAGCTTATATGAATTGATAGGACCTCAGCAAAGGTATTTTTTCTTAAACAAACCAAAACCAGACCCCACCCAAGAGCCAAAAAAAATCCACCCCACCTCATAGCCATATCTGAATTATCTGCAGATACCGAGATCTGCACTGAATATCTGCATGTTATTCTCCCCAACAAAAGCCTCCACTGTATTATGCAAACTTCCCTGTACTGTTTTGGCTGACCTTACTGAGAACACAGTCCTGTAAAACCTGCCTGCACAAGCAAATTGTTAACTAGATCAGTAGATTGAACTGCTTTTGAAGTACTCCAGGCTCAGCAGCCTTAGTTTCCTTTGGTAGATATATTGAATAGCCAACAGTAATTCCTCAAGCTGTTTATGCTTCATGTTGTCAGAAGACCAATGTAATGCTTTTTTACTCCCTTCAAGTGGCTGAGAGAATGCTAAACTGCATTTTTCTTTCCAGGTTAGTATTACACTGAAAAACATGCTTCATATTTCCCCTCCCACCCTCTCCCCACAGCTGTACCTACTGATCACTTGCACTAGTTTCCCTTACCCAGCCTTTATCTTTGTCCACCTGGCATCAAGAATTGGTAGAAGCAGCAGTCTCAGCTGGAGCTTTTTAGCTTAAAACATTCTTCCATGTTCATTACAACAATATCCTTAGGGGCGTGACTTGATTACGCTACATGGAGCTTGTCTGGACCACCAAAGAGAGCAATTGATCACTTAGTGAACACACTAAAAATGTCTGCAAATGAGAGAGGACTGCTTTGGAGGGGTGTCTGGTGGGACCATCTTAAAAATCGTCATAAAGTAAGTTTGTTCTGTTAATATGCTAGGAATTCTTATGATGCTGTCATTAAGGGGTGAACTTTCTTTTTGGTACAGCAGCATTAGAAATAATGGGTTTTAAAATGTGTACATATATATATGTATATGCACACGCAGTGAGCAGAGACATCTCATTCCACTGGAAAGAAATTTTTCCTCTTTATTGCAGAGGCTAGTGATGAGTTACGACTGATTTTTAAGTCTTGAAAAAGTAAAGGAAACAAAATCTCTGTTCATTTTCAGTTCAGGAGTTTTACCCATGCATAGACTTGCTTCAGGGCCACATATCAGACCATACTGTGGTTTTGCAGCGCTCAATGTCTCCCTGTGTCTAGCAACAGGTATCTGGGCAACTCCTTATGTAGGCTGCTCTATTAATTGCTGCTGGTTACCGTTCTGAGTCAGCCACTTCTCGGTTCCCCGGCATGACTTGCCTCTGCAGTTCAATCTCCGGTGTTCTTTGACTTCACATTATCTCTAAATGTCAGCTGGTTAGGGACTTGCTTTGTAAATGATCTTTCTGATCTGATCCTCAGGATACCAGTGACTAGCTTGCACGTGGACCTTTTCCAATTTTTTTTATCCGCTTCCCTAGTAGTCATTTCTTGAATTGTTACTGGTGTGAAGTGGTTGCCCTGAGGCTGAGAATTAGAGCTGATATCTTTAAGAAAATCCCAGCTTCGGTGTCTATGAGTCTGCATACAGCTTGGTCTGTAGGTTTGTGCAGTGTGTTTGCGTTGCTCACCAGTGCATTAGGAAGCTCCCTTGCTAATTGTTTGCAAACTGACTTTTCACAGACGATCTCTTATGTCTTGCATCTGGGCACAGAACTCTGGCTGGGATGCCCTTGCCAGGTCTAGCACAGCTGGCTTCGCTTCACTTGAGCTGTCTCTTAAGACAACTGGCACGAGAAAAACCACATGAAAGTATTTGCAGTGCATACAAATGGGCATACAGAATTACTCCTCCTGTCTGCCTTCTGGCTTGCCATCTCTTTCGATGTTTCCGAAAGCTGGCCTTTCCTGCCTCCTCCCCTGCTTGGAAGTGCTGTAAGCTCGCATAGCTGTCTCTAAGACCCACTGAGAAACCGCAAGTAAGAGGTTTTGGTATTGCTATTGAAAATTTGGATACATACAATGCAGCTTTTTCTTTAGCATTTTCATATGTGGAAAGTGGTAACTCCAAAATTCAAGTACAGAGATGCTTGGTTTAATCAACATGGTCAGTAGATTTAATCTCATACAGAAATTCTTTTGTCATCTGAATCTGCTGGCAGCATTTGTCATTATTATTTTGAAAGAACAGGATTTTTGAACACAAAAACTTGCAATTTCAGCAGACATAGGTAGGATGCAACTATTTGTTATCTGCTGTAATAGATAATTACTGTCTTGTTACCAGCTTTAATGCTAAGATGTAGGTCCACTGGGTTTTTTGGCTGGGTAGCTATGGTTTTACTTGGCAAATGCAGCTGGCTGCTTGTTTTAGTTCCCCCAGAAGTGACACAGCAGATTATACTGGTAATCATAGCCAATATGATATGGAAAAAGTGAAGAATTTCGGAATGTAAAAGGAGTAAGAGGGAAGAAGGATAATTTTTATAAAAGATTACTGTTTACTCAAAAATGTGATGTCTCTGTGCTTTGTGTGGCAAAGGTGAAAAGGCAAAGGGCCAAGTTGGCTTGGGGCTCCTGTTGGTATAATTCCATGAGAGAATAACAATACTTTCCCGTTACGCGAAGAGATCGCAACCAAAGTACATCCTTATTATATTAGACACATATAACCATGTAAAGTTGGAAACCCTGTGCTTTAGAAAACTAGATTTAGCAGATAAGTGAAATAAATAAGCCAGGAAAGGAGAGGAGACAAATATGGGTGTTGGTGGTAATTGCTTCATTAGCAGTAATCCCAATTGCCCAGCCATTAGGACAGAGTTCTTGTGTCAGGCGGATGAGATGCATAAAGCAGTTTTGTAACAAGAGAGACAGCACCTTTTACACTCCTAAAAACAAACTAGCCAAGGATGGAGCGTAGTCTGGGAAAATTGCACCATATGCTCGTGGGTTGTACTGAACGTCACTGCAGAAAACCTGAAAGCCGGCCGCGTGTCTGTGTCTCAGCACAGGCAGAGTAGGTGTTTGGAGAGCAGGCTGATGGAGGTAACAAAATCACTGTGATGTTCTGCCAGGCACCATCCTAACGCGGCTCAGGGCCAAGCCTGAACAAGCTTCTTGGCCCCGTATCTCCACGCATAACTGTGGCTCCTGCTGCTTAAGGACCCAGCTTGTCTGCACAGCCTGCCAGCATCTCCTCACTGCCGCGGTGGGCAGAGGCTGGAGGACGGAGGCTTCCCACCATGCTGGAGAGGAGCCAGCACTGTCTGCTGTCACCTTGGCAAGTGGCGTACCCTGGGCCGGGAAGGCAGGGTGGGCACATGCTCCCAGCACTGGTGGAGACGGGGGGTGAAGGCAGGCGCCAGCTACCGGGGTGGGGGGGTTCCTCTGCTGGCGTGGCCAAATGAAGTTTAGCCTATGCCTCCTAGAAGCTGAAATGGGACCCAGCTCTTCTGAAACAATTTAGCTTTGAAAAACTGCACATCCTGCCCGTAGTCCTTCAGCTTCAGAGAGCAGAAGATCTCGTTGGTTCAGGATGCTTTGGTAGCACATATGGCCTTGGACTTAGCTTAGTTTTGCTGTTTGCAACGGAGATGCCATGTGTGGCTCATAATATAGAGAGAAAAATATCCAAATGTGAGCATGGTTTCAACACTGCATCTTGGTGAAATTCCTCTTCTCCTAAGCTGAGAAGCTAGCTTCTGCTTATGGGGTTATCACTGAGGGAAGGACGGGCAGCAGGAATTAGCAGAAACCAAATTACCATGACTTAGGTATAAGAAGCACTCTCGACATAGTTTACCAACATCTTTGCCAGGGGATTTGGTTCATACATTTAAAAAAAAACCACATTTGCTGTCCATACCCACTTATATACCACTCATTTGAAGTGTCCTCTTTAAACTGATAGATTTTAGTGCACGCAGAGGCTGGTGACTTGAATCTGCCAGGTAGTACGGGAGCACAGGACAGTGATCTGAAGAGCCTGCTTGCTTACAGACCTGAAGGAGCTGTTTAGTTGTTTGTTGTTTTTTTTTTTTTTTAACTCATCACATGCTATAAGTCCTAATTATATTTTTATTCATTAAAACAACACACTTAAACACGTTTCTTAGTATTGCATTGCCTGGAGCTGTGAGATACTGCTACAGAGTAATTAGGTAGTTAAGACACTGTTAAAGCATGTGTAGAATTTGAAAGGCATTTTTTACTTGTAAGGCTTTAATATATTTACACACACACTGATGAAGGAGGGAAAAGAAACCCCCAAACCAACAAAAGGAAAAAAAAAAAAAGGAAATTCCACCTAAGGAACGCAAACCAACATTTAAGTAGCAGTGAAGAGTCTGGCTTAAGCTCAAAAATTCAAGGAAATTCAGAGTTAAGGCTGAAAATCCATTTTGATAATCAGCAATGATTTTTATTCCTTTCTTTCTTTTTACAGTAATAAGAATGGAGGCTGGAGTCATCAGCCCTTCAGTTTACACTCAGAATCCGATGCTAAGTCAGACACCTAATATTGGGGGGGGGGGCAATCAGATTCTTGTAAATCAGTTGTAAATCAGTTTTTCTTTTAATACCACAGCGTGCTGTTTCTATAGAGAGGAGAGGGTCTTAAAGAAAGCTATTTTTCCAGGTAACAGTATCTCCAGCCTGGTATGCTAAGATGCAAGCATGAATGCAGTCTCTCAAGAGCAGCAAACATCCATAAGGAGCACAACAGGATCACCCTGTTGGTAAAGAAATAATGTGAAAGCAGAGAGGTTGCAGTATTCTGCAGACTGCAGGTGATAAAAAATCAGGAGACTAAACTCATTCAGAAATCAGTAAGCAGCTTACTGAGTGCGTTATGTATGTTTATGTATTCTGTCTATATGATCAGTATATATACAGTGTAAATATAAAGATATAATCAGTGGATATGATATTTCTATCTGTGTTTACATTCTGACCTCTGAACAGCTAGAGTTTACTTGCTAAAGTTTCTTGAACTTTTCTTTGACCTTAAATACTATGACATAACCAGTTAGAATTTAAAAATTAAATAATTTTCTATAATCAGTGTTTAATTGCAATAAAATCCTAAAAGTTAAAAATAGTAGTTATAAATTGCAATTAAACACTGATTACGGAAAATGATGCTGGTTTAATGATGATTTATTTAATGATTTATTTTGCATACCATGATTTAAATTGCATGCTGTTGATGCTGAATTCCTTTCCATTTGGAAAGGTTACTTAAAACTTCTCTCTGATTTGTATTTTATTGATGTGGAACTGTAATATTTACAAGAACTTAGGTGAAATGGGAGGCAGAGATGAGAAAACTTGCATTTTTTTGGAAGTGTAAAGTGAACTTGCTATTCTGTCTCGCTGCTTGGCTGAAGAGTATTTCCCGCAGATGCGATGAGACCTCCTCCTACTGTTTCATTTTATTTTAGACACTGAGTGCACTCAGTGTCTACACAGGGGATGAAAATCTCAAACCCTTTGAATGAGAAGTACTTGAAATCATAAAAACAGCTAGTGCACATTGATCACTCATCTCATCCCAAATGGCCACGATCAAACCCTTTTCCCCAGGAGAAACGGCTTTTCCTTCCGGGCTCCAGTGCTTCCCATTTCAGCTGTGAAGTACGATGCTCTGATGGGAACATCTTTAATGCAGGTTCCTCTCAAGTCCTCATTGACTGGAGCCAGGGTTATTGGCATCCACTGCCTTTGAGATGGAAAATAAATCTCATGATCTAGAACTCAAAGAAAATGTTCTTTGGATTTCCCTTGAGAGCGCTAATCCCTATTTTTAATTGGGAGGCAAAACTGAAAAGGAGGATTTTATTAGACCTCGTGTTCCGTGAAGTAAAGGAGCAATTTGCACAGCAGCAGCTTTGTATCCCAGTGGTAGTGAAAGAAATGCTTGAAATGGGCATAAAGGTTGAACAGAGATGCATTTCAAGCGCATTAAACATCTTTTAGGAAAATATTGATGATATGCTGTGGCATTATTTTGGGTTTTTTTCTTTTTAAATATACATACCTCTCTAAGAAAGAATAAGCTGTATTTAAAAAAAAAAAAAAAAGAAATCTACTAGATACGTCAATACAAGGGCTATTACCTGTTGCTGGATTCTTCACGTTTTTATTTGAAGCCATAGAGCTCTCATGTTCTGAGCATATCTGGGGAAATTGCCATGCAGTTCAGAGTCATTTCAGGATGTTTGGAGTTTAAATTCAATCTATACGCCAGCATTATTTTTTTTTTTTTGACAAACAATATGTTTCATTGAGAGAGAAATGTCAGAAACATCAGTGTTTCTGTTGAAGCTAATGTCCCTGGGTGATGCTATGAAAAAACTGATACCCACCGTTCTCTTGTGGTACTGTTGTTTTGCGTAATGTTCATCCTGTGGCCCTCAATCCCACTGCAGCATCGCATGCTTTGTAGCCCCTGTAGACGTGCATGGCTGCTGTGAGCTGGATGCAGGCAGGCTGTACTGTGACCACAGCCATGCTCTGACATTTTTTTATATAGAAGACACACGCCTCTTGAGGATTTTTGTGGGGAAAGAAGTTCAGCTGCTGGAAAATGAAGGATAGTCATGCCAAGGACAAACCAAGTAGCTTTGTCATCTTACAGCATGCAGCTTTTTATTTGCGGAGGAAAATAAGATATTGTGGTTTGGGTTAGTCTGGATCTGCGGGTTGGAAGGTTGTCTTGAATTTCTCAGAGTCCCTTCTGTCGATAAGTATCTTGCGAAGGCTGGCCTTCTTTCCCAGTTCCCCTCTTAAATGCAGTTGTAGTGAATTCTTAACTTTGGAGTTTGCAATCTTTCTGCCAAACTTGTTGCACAAGTGGTGAATTTTCAGCTCTCAAATTCTGAATGAAGGGTGTGGCAGGGACACAAAAACCTGAGCTAATTTCACCAGGTTTTTATTCATCCCCTGAAAAAAAGGATGAAAGGAAGGCTTTTCTTACAGCATCTCTAATGAGCTGTTTGGATGCTACATCCCCTTCTGTACCCCACAATACAGAGTAAGCAGTCAGGACTGATTTTACTTTAAGAGGAAATATCTGTGTTTCCAGGGGAAAGAGAATCTTGAATTTACTTAAATTCCTTAGCAGCTCTAAGTAATTCAAGACATAGCGCATCCCATGTAGATCCGATAGCTGAACCGTGTATCAGAGAAACACAATTAAATGTAATAAAGTGTAGATTTGAATCACAGTTTGGCCTGAATGTAACCCTGAAGTAAGTGTCTTATATTAATATTTACAATTGATATCAATCATTGCAATTAGTAATAACACTAATGAGACAGAAGCAAAATAGCAACCTTATTAAAATTCTGATTTCAATAATGTAATGTGACTCAGGCATTTGAAGTGAAAATTGATGCATGTGGATTAAATTTGAAAAATAATTTTTTTGAGTCTTTTTTTCTCAAAAAACCTCATTATAGCTTGATTTGTCACTAAGGTTTACAGTTACTTGTAGTGGAAATGCAGAGCTCCATTAAATGGAGGTCAGGAGAAAGAATAGCTGGAAGATCTAGTCTTGTAGCAGACTCCTCCTGGAGCAGGTTTGGTTATTGTTTGTCTCTGGGGTTATGTATCTTGCAATTTAAAAACCATTTTGCATAAACTAAAGTCATTAGGGATTGGAAATATTTATGGTAACCATAAAATGTGTGATGATGCTATCAGATGTAGTATTCATAGCATCGGGTGTGGTAAATATGTAGTAATCAAAATATTGAGTTTTCAGGTACTTCCCCTACTTTTCTCATCAAAACAGCACTATAAAATAAAGTACTTAATTTCGTACTGTGTTATGATCTTTCTGCTAACTCAAACAGTAAAAGAGTACAAATACTTCTCACCACGTCTTAGCCAAGAAATGCACACTTAAAAATAGGTTCTTAGTAGTTTCTACAGCATTCTGTATTCTCCTGCCAGGAATCCTCTGTTCTGATCCTGATTATTTTCAAGCTGCAATCATGTAAGCCATAATGATAATGAAAGATACTTGGTGCTCTAAGAAAATATCATAAGCAAGAGAATAGAAAATTATTTCAGTGCTGTCTTGGGCTTTGCAAGCTTAACAATGTCACCCATCTCATGACTGAAATATTTGCAAAACCACTTTGTCTCACAGATTCTTTCCCAGCTTTTCATCTTAGACAGTCTCTCCATCTTCTTTTTTCTTCTCCATTTCAGACTTTCTTAATTGCTACAAGACCTAGCGCGCAAAAGTCTCATCTGAATGCATTATGCAGAATCTTCCTGGCTGTAGCAGAAATGTCTGTCCTGGTTTTTGTTTTTGTTTTTTTTTTTTTTGTTTTTTTTTTTGGGTTTTTTTTCCCACTTTTAAACCCCTACTATAGTAATTAAAGGCTCCCTTCTGTTTATATTGTGCGGGTTGCATACAAAGAAATTAATCAGCTTCTGTCTATCAGTTGTAAACCTGTCTCTTCTGTTACTGAAAACATTTTTTGTAGCAGCAAATGCTAGTTGCCTTATCTGTCGGCTGCCTACATTTGGTAAATGTGGAGAAGTACAGTTGCAAAATTCTGGGTAAACTGGGATTTTTGAGCTGCTGTCTTTGGTTCTTTGCTATCGGGGATCTCCATTACTGCTTGGTTTTGGAGAGATTTCCCCTCCAGCTCCCCATTCTGGTGTTCACAGTGCTCAGTCTTAAAGGATTTTCTTTTTTTTTGTGCCAGTGATTATGCACTCTCTTTGGCTAGTCAAACTTCTGAGAAGGCTTGGTGAACGCTGCTTTTTCATTTCACCACTGGGCACAATATTTGATCTAGAGGTTACCCTTCTAGAGGGGTGTTGTGTTTTGTTCAGGCCGTTAGCATGCTGAAGTAATTGCTTATAGAGTGAGAAAGAAACCTGTACTCAGTCTTTGGGAGTTTCTGACTCATTTTTTTCCAATTGGATCCCTATAGGTAGAGCTGTTTTCCTTCTAGAAGATGAATGATATCCCTTATTCTCCACGTCGATGTACGGGTTGGGTGGCTTCCCTGGGTCCACAAAGATGGTTGATGAGAGCTGCTCTGCCTTGTGTGCCTTTTTCATGGCCAGTATGGAAAGGCTGGCTTAGCTTAGCAGCTGGCAAGGTTGCTGTGTCTGAAAAAGCACATTTTTTGACAAAGCAAAGACTGAGCAGTCCAAAATTATTTCTATACATGTAAAATGAATTTTGTCTCCCCTCCTCTTTGTGCCATGGGTTAGGGACACTGGCTCTAGCATCCTGCAATAATGTTAAATGTGCTGTATATACACTTTATATGGGATTATCTAGACTTGTAAATTCTTTGGGGCAGGGATCTTTTGAGATTGGTGTTTGTGTAACATCTAGCGCGGTGGGTTTAATTAGAGACCTAATGTGCAGTATCATAATGAAAACTAATGGTCTGTTAAAGTTCAGGGGATAGCTTAACTAAAAAAAAAAAAAAGATTATCTATCTTGTACCAAACTTTAGGTTCACTGTCTTCTCAGAAAATCTTTGTATTTAAATAGCTCCAGAGAACTCAAAAGCAGAATATGCAGAACAATTATAGAGGAGACGCAGTGCTCCATACTACTTGCCAGACTAACCATCCTGACTCTCTTTCCTGTCATTCCTATTTATTTTCACATGCTTTCAGATTGCTTTCATCCTTCCCCATCAATTTGAAAATCAGTTATTTCCTTTTTTTTTTTTTTTTTGTAACAACATTTCTGGACTCCTAACCCATTGTTAGAGGCCCATCATTGTTTTCTTGTGTTTAGGACAATTTTCCTTACCCTTGATTTGACTTTCATCACTAACCGGAAATTTGACTGACAGGAAAAAATGTAATAGTTTTCTTGCCTCTCTTGCCAGTGGTTTGGAAGAGAAATTTCCAGCCCATTGTGTAAATGCAATACCTGTATGTACCTCATACTAGGGTTCCATATAAATTTGGTCTTATTACTGCAAGCTTTCATTTCCTGGTAGCTCCTGTAAGTCATTCCTTCACAGGAGATGTTTTGGCACCTTGAACTTTATTTACATCTGGATATCGTGCCTGCAGATTTACCAAAGTATGATGCTGATGTATTGAAAGTAGTCTTTTTGTATTCCAGTTGAAGAACTCGCCATCTGTGATCTGTAATTAGACTTCTTACTAATTAGATATAACAAAGCTGCATAATGCCAAGTTTGAGGAAAAAATTATTAGAAATATGATGTAATATACAGCTGATTGTTTTTATTGCTTAACTGTAAATAAAGTGTTCCTCTCATGTCCTGGGCATCCATAATTTCCTACCCCTGTAGGTTTAAAGTCATTCATGGCACTACTTTGGTTGCTATAGTGATACCAATTTCCTGTCTCAGATTATTGTACTTCAGAGGTGCATGAGGCCTTTTAATCTTCCTTTTCTTTTTTTTTTTTTTTCCTTTCTTTCTTTCTTCCCATTTCAGTCTTTGATTTTACAGATGCTCTTACTCAAGGACTGGAATTCCTATATTGTTGGTGTATTTTTTCCACTATCTGATGGAAACCAGAATAAATAAATACCTTTCCCCCACAGGACTAATGAAGATTCCTGCTGCTTTATTGGTACCCTCGCTGAACATTGCTCTATATCAAGGCCTTACAAAACTTACATTTAGTTTTGTTATGGGTCACTAAGCTAGAGAAGCATGTGCTGTTCACCTTGACCAAATCAAGAGCAGCTGCACCCAACCAAGTGGAATTTACACACTTATGAAAAGCAGCTTGTCAGCCATGATAGATGTTAGGCTGGGTGAGATGCTACTGAAATCCAGTCCGAGAAGTCCAGTTGGGCCAAACCGCCATAATCGACTTAATGGTGACTGAACCCTGACTAAGACAGTTTGCTCTTTTTGTGATATATATGATGGAAAGAAACCATAAAGCAGTATTAGGTGATCAATATTCCTTTTGTTTCTCTGCATACGACAAAGTTCATGTGAATTTGCTGTAAGGATCAAGTGCTTTCTGTGGGGTTGTCACTGTGTTGGGAGTCCCTCTATGGCTTCCTGCTCTTTCTCTGCATCCCTTTGAGGGCTGCTCTGATCAGAGATGCATGTGCCTTTGGCCTATTAGTCTGTTGATGTGATATTCCCGTTGACTATGTGGTCTAATTCCCTCGGCATTTTGTACTCCTTCCCGCATTACGGCATTGCCACCGTAACCTTGATCATCAGCATATGTGGAATTTGGTGTTTTGTGAGATGTGTAGCTCTAAGCAGCCTCAGTTCAGAGGTCTGTATTGCTAAATGCCTTTCTGCTCCAGAATAGCTCGTATAGATGAATGATGCTATTTCTGATACAGATCACATCCTGAAAACTCGGTGGAATCAGACACACTGCTAGAGTTTCTAAGCATCAGGAAAAAATAATTACTGAATAAGGAAAAAAGGAAAAGATTCCAGGTGCGATTACTGAATTTCCAAATGGGCAAAAACTGCATGGGGGAAGGGGCATATAGAAAACACTTAGGAAAAGGAAGGGATCTGTGTGGCTGGAAGCAAGTCGTGTGTTTGTATTTTAACATGTAATACATGCTAAAACTGAAGGAAAAATGGGAAATGAAGAAGATGGATGTGTGTGGATCCTAGGATGAATTCATATCCCATGGAATTATGCATGAATTAAGCAGGGTGGCAACGATATTTGAATAACTGAGAAGGAATGCACAATATGCTCTTCTTTATTAATGTCTTTCTTATTTATATATGCTATTCTACCCCATTTTCTTTCTAATTTGGGCGCTCTTCTGATTTCTGTCTCTTGGGTGGCTGTCTAGCATGGTGGATTTATGCTGTTTGTTCAGCAACATTCTTACTTTTCTGAATTCTGTCCCACGTGCATTTAGCATAATCTTCAGTTGCACTTCTGCTTGCTGCCTGCTTGTTTAGCTTTTTCTCCTAGGCCATTAGTTCAGTTCTAGTTGCTTGGGAAAAAAATGTCTTTCTGCGGTAAAAGTAATTAAGTCCCCTATGCTAAAATCATCTTCTCCGGGATACTCCAGATTTGCTCTACTATTGTTCCCTTGAAATCCATATGTGATGCTATGGAATGGCAATAGAAAAAAAAATTGCCTTCTCGTGCTCCTTTTCCAGGCAATGGAAATGTCTGTGGCTGAACTGGTTGGCAGAAGGTGGGTCCCAAAGCAGTACCTGCACCACACCATTAGCAGCTATTTGCTTTGGCAGCCAGAAACTTACCCTGTGGTGTTGTCTTTTTTTATTTGTACTACTGTTCTCAGGTAGCAGCTGCTCGCTTTGCTATCTGTATTTAGCTGCCTGTATGTGGGCATAAAACCCATGTGAGGATCACTCTACTGTGGTTGTAATAGCAGAAAATAGATGTATTTTCATCTCTCAAAAAGATCTTCAGATCTTTTCAAAGAGAAGTGAACTGTGATTGTGCAGGGTGAAAAGGGTCTTGTGCTTTTTAACTTCTGTATGATGGCACAAGGGGCAACTGCATTTCTTTCTTCTTTTTCTGTTGCTTTTATTGATGATGGGAATTCAGGGCTTGTTTGGCTCAGGGGAATCCACAGGATTTATCTTTTTTCTCTTTCTTTTGTACTTATTTGACTTCATACCAATGAATGGTTTGAAAGTATTTTTATTAGCTTTTCAACATTAATTGAATTGTGGTGCTGTCTTTCCAGCTCAGCTACCAGTGTATGCTGTAACAAACTCTCTAGGTTGTTCTAGCTAGGCAGAGCAGGTCAATCAGAGTCTGAACATTTTAAAACTTTTTTTTTTTCTTGCTTTTTAAAGTTGATGTGGGAATAGCAAACCTGGATTAAAAATGATGTGAAATGAATATTTCCCTAGTCGCAGGCAAGGTAACAAGTCATGACCAAGGTCAAGCTGGGAGATCCAAGCAACGATTCAGGGACATCAGGCAATGGGGGTGGGAACTGGCACACTTATGACATAGCTCAGGCCAGGACCCTGAGCCAGAGCTGAAATGAAGATCCCAGGGCTGTGGACAAGAGGGTGCATGGGCTGGCATCCAAGGGGAGGCTTCCCAGGGCAAATAAAGGCCTATTGGTGCTCTCAGGACCCTGACAAACTTAACTTTCTTGAATTGTTTACTGGGAGAATCCTATGGCCAAAGTCACTGTGACAAGTTAGAAGTGCCCAATAGAGCTGAAACATGCATTATGCTGCCTATGTTGAGAACGAGTGTGAGGAGCTTGTGATGAGTAAATGCTGGCTTTCAAATGGAGCAATTATGAGGAAAAATGGAGAGGAGATAATAGCACTGCAACAGCAGGCTGGATGAAGCCCAGAGAGACCTATGATTCCGGTTCATATCCTCTCCTACCAAGGCTTCTTGTATAGTAGAGGAGCCTGGTAAAGGAAGAGGACAGGTATATTTCTTAGAACAGCTGAAAAAGATGATAATTACAACTGAATTCCTCTGAAAATAATCAATGGGCTTATATCACACTCGCTACAAAAGCCTGGCTTTCCAATCTTTTTGTGCTTTTGATCTGTGAAAGGAACTGCAGGTGATACTCAGGTCATATTCATATCAAAATACCCTATTTCAGACAGAAACCAAGTACTTAAAATAATAAATAATTTAAAATGCTGGTATTATCATTTCCGTAAAA
Source organism: Pluvialis apricaria (assembly GCA_017639485.1). Classification (NCBI taxonomy): domain Eukaryota; kingdom Metazoa; phylum Chordata; class Aves; order Charadriiformes; family Charadriidae; genus Pluvialis; species Pluvialis apricaria. Next base: position 29,853,276 of record CM030010.1, read on the forward strand.
GATATGGATGCAAAAGGACATGACAGCAAAGAACCAAGGTCAAAAATCAAATTCGTAATACTATGTGACTGATAGTAAAAATATTTGGTTTCCCGAGTCATTTGTCTTTCAAGTAGAAGACTCTTGTGGTAGGGGTATTTTTTACACAATGCACTTGGCCTTCTGCCAACAGATGAGCACTCCAGATTGATACTAATGAAAGAAATATTAATGCACCGTAGCATGTCAATTATCTTCAAAAGGTCTCCAGCAACCATTTATCACTTAAATTTCACATCTTATAGCTGGGGACCAAATTGTGTTACATGTTAGAATAGTTCTGCCAAATTTGATCCATCATTAACTTTCATTTGTTGATAATTTGAACATGATTTTTTATTTAAGTTATGCATCTTTGTCAACTTGATGGAAACGTCCCGAATTGTCATGTTGTCATAGATGAGTGATGCTGTTTTGCAGTTGATACTCAACTGTATTCTGAAATGCCTTTAAGGATATATCCCCCAGGAAAAAGTTTGGAGGCCAGGGACTTTATTTGCTGCATTTGGGGGTGGGAGGGGAAAGGACTTTTATGACTTAAATTGGATTCTCAATTGCTGAGTCATGCACAGAAACTTAGTTTTATTTTCTTTTTTTTTTTTTTTCTTCATTGTTATGATGGCTTTCATTGCTAGGGTTACCAGGCTTCCAAGCAAAACAGAATACTTATAAAGGGGAAAGGTAACACCAGAGTAAATTTTCTTTATCTTCTAGGTGGGTTTCAGTGGATTGGGTGACATATCTCAGGTTCAAGAAGGGAAACAAGATCCGTTGTAGAGGATGTGATGCAGTCACAGATCTCGGCACTAAGTAACGTAATGTTAATTGCCTCAGACTTTGGATAACGGCAACCCCCGGAGGGGTTTGACCAAGGAGGGTCAACACAAAAGCATCCCTCATCATAATATTGAGGGAAATCCTTTGGCTAAAGTAGTTAGACTTGTGCAGTATGGGATGGCTGCTCCTGTTGACTAGTAAGGGGTAACATGGTAGACTGTGGAAATTTGTCTTTCTGTGTAATACTGGACCATTGCAAAGCTCATCAACTTCTTTTCCCTTTACAAACCCTACTTTTTCTCCTTGCCTTTTTAGAAAGCAAACACACAGCAGCTTAGACTTGTATTATTTTTTTAGAGTTCTAAAATAAAATTCTTGGTGGCATGCAAAATTCTGGCCAGAGAAAGCTCGGAGAAGGCTCATATATGGCAGGTTTTAATCTGTAATCTGCTCAGATGTGGTTTTCAGGAGTGTGCTATGAGGCCTGTGTTGAATAAACAGAATGGGAATCAAATAAAACATACTTAAGCATCTAGTAGTTAACTTAACAAGCTGACACCTTCACACCTGTCACAAGGTGACACCTTCAGATGATACAAATTATAAAAAAGAAAAAGAGACAACAGAGGGTTAAACACTGATTATAGCTGTATGAAGTGCCTTGAAAATGGAAATGAAGCCCTAGCATTGGGAAGAAACAATATTTTTTTCTTTTTGGAAAAGCTATGTCTGGTCAGTATTCCCACCTACGTTTAAATGGACAGTGCAAATGAATTCTTCATGCAAAGCTCAGGATTGCTGTGTATGTTGTGTTTGATATAGTTTACTCTTCTGAGGATCTGTAGCAGCATAAAGGCCTTAGGTAGCCTTTCTCATCACTTGATATCAGATCCTCTCATTATAAATCAAGAGATCATGGCAGTAGTCATTTCGCCATTACCGAGGGTATTGGGAGGCTTTGGATAATGTACCTCATCCAGGACATGCTTGGAGTGCAATTTAAAGACACTCAAATCACTGTACTGAGCTCCCCAGGTTTTTGGAAGGCTAATTAGCTCAGGTTATGAACATAAGATACCTCTGTTCTGCTTCTAGACAAAACCTGGGCAAGAAGCTGCACAAATGAGTTGCTGCTGCACCTCATCAAATAAACCTTAGCATGGTTTGCAGAGCGCTACATCCATAACCCCGTACAGTTAATTGACAGCTTGAATAATTTGATCACATCTGGGCATAACTGACAGAGTGGCCGGCATTTTGCACCTTTGTCACGTTGTCCCAGCCTTACAGTGGCCGGTAGTTGGTTGTCACTATGTCTATGAATTGTTCTGACCCCACTGCAGCAGCTCTTGGGCGCACAGCTATTTGTTGCCACAGTGTGTAAAGTGCTGGTGTCTGTCAAAGGCCATTGTGCTGGGAACAGAGTGGAGGCAGTTGTATTTCTCAAGTATCAGGCTAAACAAAGTCCTGACTGCGTGGTTTTATGGTGGTATCTCTTTAGTGAACCATGGTAGTTCACGGGGGAGTTCTCTTCTGCTTCCCTTAGCTTTTAAAACATAGGGGCAGTGATATTATGGCTGGCTGTGTTTAGAGAGAGCGCTGCTGAGGTGCAGGTTCAGTTATGGTGCTGTCACAAATGCAGAAATGTCTACACTACTTAGTGTTAACATCCCTGGACACTTAATGCATCTGTTCCTAATGTTATGTTGCTTTAAAAGCACCATGATTCATTAGTGGTACAAGAAAACCACCCCAAGTAATATCTCAGTTTGTTTGCTTTGCAGTAAATTGAGTAGTGCTCAGGCAACGGACATACGAACAGCGCTTTTTATCTAAAGGTAGTATAAAGATTTCTGATACATGTATCTTTTTCTTAGGAAATAGTAAGAAAAGCTTTCAAGTTTTCTTAATAGTTTGTTATTTTCTGGGTTGTGTCTAAATGATTCTAGAGCCTATCTTACAGTTTTTGTTTCTATTTTATACATATTTTGTACATCTTTTTGTATCTCTTGAGATTTAGAGTTTATTACTTCTTAATGTTAGTATCTCATCTACTTAATCACCTCATCTCATTTACTTAATAGCATTTAGACTTGTGCTTCGTGTTTAGGTTTGTCAAAAAAACAAATGTGTGGGTCATCAAAAAAACAATAAACCAACTCTGGTAAAAATATTTCTGCCCCTTCTTTGCAAGGATTTTTAAAAAATCTAAACAGACAGTGTGTGTGTATTGCAGGAGGCACTGTTTTGGTATTGAGAACGGGGATGCTCCTTTAGTGCATGTATGTCTCTGAAACAGGGAGGATTTGAGTCTTGCAGTCACTGTTTAAAGAAGGAACTTTAGGATTTTTTTTCTAATGATGATGCATACATTTAATTTAAAGTAACTAGGGAAAATTTTGGTGAAGCTTATTTACTTACTACCAAAAAACCATATGATCCTAACATGAAAAACTCCATAGTAGGAGTAAGACTGTCTTTATGTTAACGAGCCACTTAACTCATCACTGGATTAAGTGATGTGACTCAGTCACCTTCGTTCCTGCTGTACCATGGAAACCAGCTGGATACAGAAAAATTGTGGTTTTGGAGGACAAGTCATAGTCAGTCACTTTAGCAGTGAGGTGTAGGGGAAATGTTGTGGAATTTATTTTACTCAAAATATTCTGTAAAAAGGAATAATTTACATTTCCATTGTTACAGACTTTCTGCTTATTTATAACCTAAATTAAGTTTTGCAATGGAAGCGGTCCTCAGGGAAAACAAGTGTTACAACAAACATTGTTACACCGAACTGTTGCTTCCTGTACTCTATGGAGGTTATGCTTTCTCCCCTTACGCGCACTCACGGTTCACGTAAGTTTGTTATCGACTCAGAGTGTTGCCATTTCTGACTTTGGAGGTTTTAAGAAAAAAGAGATTTAAATGCCAGGGATCTTTGTTATCAGTTTATTACACTGTTAAATTCAATCTAGTAATGGGGTCCCAGACTGGCAGTGTGTCTTGACCTTTTCCACTGAACGGCAAATAACCTGGGCGGCATCTGAAATACACGGCTGGATTTTGTAACACCGCGTGGTCCAGGCTGGTCTGGTCAGAATTACACCTTTACAGCTCTGTTCAACCAAGGATGGCCAGGGAGTGAATTCACCCATGTTTCTGGCTGCGCACCGTGAGCAGATTGCTGGGAGGCTGTTGCTCTGTCTCTGTGCCCACCTTAGGTAAGAGAAATTTCGCTGCTGGAGCTGCATAGCAGTGAGCAGGGTCTGACCGCCTTTGGGTACCTGTGACCGGGGTGGCCTCGGAGCACAGTCCTGGGGAAAGGTTTTCCTGTGGGCTCTGGGCACAGCCCTGCGTGCTCGCTTCCTCTTAGTCCCTGATCTGTGCGATCCCGCAGGACAGGAGTGTGTTGGTCAGCACGCTGTTGCTCTGTCCTCACTCAGGGACCCCGTTGCTTCTCCCACGTCGACATGAATCAGAAATAAAGAGTCCAGCTCCGTGATCGTTAATCCCAAACCAGGCGCTCCTTCATCATGCAGCAGCCCAAGTGTGATCTGGAGCAGTGCTGTCAAATTAGGCAGGCAGCGCAGCGTGAAATCCGTGCTGGCTCCGTGCCTGATGCTGGAAGACAGATGTTACCTGATCCATAGGGGTGATTGGAACGGTGCAGGCGGATAATACCTGAGCCAACATAAAGCTTGACAATAGAAAATTAACTTTTCAGCGTTTGTTCATCAGATTTGAACTGTCAGGGTGAGTTAATACTGATGCAGTGCTTGAGTGTTTCTTTAGAAGCCCTCGGGGTAGCTCTGCTGTAGTGTCAAACTACAGCCTAACTCTGATTTCAGCAGCTGTTTATGTAAAGCAGGTGGTGAAACTTTGAAAGAAAATGGGTAGTTAAATGTCCTCGACTGCTTTTGAAACCTTACCATGAAAGAGGTTTGCATGCACTGAGGACTGTAACTCTTCCTAAGCAGCGGTTGGACTCAGCTCATCTGAATTTTAGATTTAAAATAGACAGTCTGAGCCTGGCTACCAATGTCCTGCCTGTATTCAATGTCATTAAATGAAACCAAGTGCAGATGAAGCACAACTAGGCACACTGCTGAATACTTTAGGTTTCTTTCTTAGCTTTAAATTTTTTAGGAAATTTTACTATTATTTTGAGCTTGTTCATATTTCTTTCTTTTTTCTTGTCCACAATGGGAGAAGGGGATTACAGTAAAACAACTTCTTCCTTCACGTTGTCAGCAACACGATTTGCCATTTTAAGGGCAGTGTTTGTAGTCTCGCAATGTGTTAGATATGTTCATAAAAGAAAGGAATGCTTGGAAATATGGCTTTCCACCAAAGGCAAAAATAGCAGAAGTACATATTATACTGACTTTTGTGAGGGAAAATCTGGTTGTAAATTGGTGCAAATTATATGCACAATTTTAAGAGCTGTTTAATAGTTTTCAGCTAGTTAATACTGTCACTTCCAAATCCTGATCAGCTGCAGTGAAGCATCGTTTCAACAGATGACATTTTTACAGTCTGCAGAAGAAGTTGCTAGAAAGTCATTCTGTGCAATAGACATCCATAGTAGGAGCTCACTGGTGCAGGTAGTTTTTGCAAATTTTAAGGCTTATTCTTTACGAAAGTAGTTCATTTTCTAGGTTGAAACTACAACAACTATCAGAACATTGTCTTAAGGATATAAATTGGTCTTAAAGGATGAGTTGACGAAGGACTCCTTTTCACTACTGTTCACTACTATTGCAAGGTTATAACCATTAAGGGGAGACTTCTTGCTTTAACATAACTGGCATTATGCTCTTGGAGACAGGCTATTGTTAAGTTTTTTTAAAGTATGACTTACAGTACTTTGCAGTTACCAGACGTTACAGCAGCAGAATAGAGTATTTGACATTCTCTTAAAATATAATCTATAGGTATGCTGAACAGCATGTGGACAAATGACTTTTTAACAGTTTTTTTTTTTACAAGCCATCAATGCTTCCTGTTTAAAATGAAGCAATCTGGTTCAGAAAAGGAGATGCAGCTTTCACAAGGTATAGGGTTTTTGATATATTCATGTAGAACCTAAAGGGACTTATTCTGATGCATCACAATGGACTGTATAAGTGATCACATTCATGTAACAGGAGATATTCATATAACACTGGCTGAGTCTGTAGAGAAGGAAAGAAAAAAGAACAGACCAGCCAATTTTGGGTTTGTGGGAAGAATTTTATCCTAACTGTAACTGCCAGTCTTATTCTTTCACACTGAGACATTCTTAAAAGCAGAAATTCATGGGTGTAATGAACATACAGTCATCCTTGTGGGGGTGAGAATTAGATGCTGAAATGAAGTGTCTGGGTTTTGTTTTTTTTTTTTTTTTAAAAGAAATTAAAAAAATAGCCCATGACACCTGTGATATTTACAGAAGCATGATAGAAACAACCTTACAGCTTATCCAATTACACTTTAATGCTATAAATAGATTTGAAATATTGGGTGCTTCCAAGGTGCTACAGGCAGGTAGGAGATCATTTACAAAATTCTTGTGTATGTGTTATAAAAGAAATCTTAGTTGAGCATCAATTAAATGGCACTCTTCTTTATTACATTAAAATTCAGTCACGTTTGAAGAATTGACTCCTGCAGTAGGAATATCAGAATTAAAAAATAGACTAATAAAAAACCCCTTGTTGCAATGCATTTTTTTCTTTAATTCTACATTGCAGCTGATCAATGACGTTTGCTAGTCCATGGTATGAATGGAATAAAAGTTGGTTTGGAACAAATTGCTGCTGTCTAGGTCAGCAACACAGTTGTCCTTTAGAAAACAAGCTTTAGGAGTTGAGCCCTAATTCGATGAATACTTGGTATGTGCCTGGGTGCTTTGCTGAGTCATGGTTTCTGTGCTGGAAGTACAGGGTTAGGTCCTCTTAATTTGAATCCCATTTGGGCTGTTGCAGAGTTTTGGCTGGATGGGATTCTGATTCTTGGAATCCCGCGCACTTAGACTGAGCCTTTTTTGTTGAGGGAACATCTTGTGCAGTAGGGAAATATGTGAACTTGCCTGTCCCTTCTGGGGCACAACTAATATATTAAACTCCTTTCGTTAAATAGGAGCCTGTGTTTCCATACTTCCTAAAGGTCATGATTTCAGTCCCCTTTGAGCACCCTGCACAGGGTGGTAGGAAAGGGTCATTTTCAGTTTGTGATGAGTATTTGAGAAAGTCACCATTCAGGCTTGGAAAATGTTGCTCATGCAGCTGAACAAGTCCATGCTTGTTGCAGTGAGCTGTGGCCACTTGCTGCAGCTGCGTTGCTTTTCTTAGGGTTTTTTTTTTTTTCTTTCTTTCTTAGGCTGTGGGTCCTTTTGCTTGGAAAGGTTCTGAGGTCTTCTCTGTATGCTTGTGTGAAGTTTAACAATAAAAATACTTTGTCAGTGACTTTTGTTTTTTTTTGATTAGCAGTGTTAATTAAGACAGCGATTCATGACATTTTTGGCCATTAGCCTCCATTGTGGTTTTCACAATACACCATTATTTTCTTTCTTCTTCATAGCGGGCTAGTAGCCCAGACTCCTTCTACTTCTGCTGCAGTAGCAGGATGGATTTAACAGAAATTTCTCTGGGTTCAGAAAGAAGAGTGACTCATCTCCTCTTCCTCATCCACTCATGTACATCTTAATAAAAAGAAGGTTGTTTAATCATTTTGTTATGAATGTAGGGGATAGACTCGGCCTTGTCTTCACAGTATGTTAAATATTTAATTTAAGCTAATGTGTTCCAAAGAGTTAATGTTACCTTAAGGTCGAGTGAGTGCTCAGGGCAGATCCTGCTCACTCATCCTGCTATAGCAGCCCTCCTGCCCAGTCTGGTTGCTCCACCTCATTGTGGTAGGAGATGTGAAAGGCATGCTTTGCAGCTATAGCCCTGGTCGCTCTGGGAAACCAGGCACCCTAGCTAAAAATAGTCTCCTCCAAGTTAGCAGCTTTGCTTGTGAATACACAGGCATGAGAAGCTGATTTGAGTAATAAGAGATTCCCGTCGTAGACTGGGAACCAGGGCTATCTGGGAAAAGACAGGCAGGAAAAAGACAGATGACAAAAACGTCGTGGTTTTAATCCTAGCATTGCCAGTCTATGGCGTGCTTAATGTTAATTTTGCTAACTCCTGTATATTTCCCTAAGATCTCGGTGAAGGTCAGAATTTCATCCCACTAAATGCTTTACACATGTCTGAGAGAAAGCGTTTGTCTCAAAGACCATAAAGTTTTAGCAAGCCAAGGACTATGTGAGGAAAACAAAGAATTATTGTATCTTTACTCTGCTCATGGGGAGTTAAGGTGAAGGAGACTTCCTTAAGAGGTTGAAAATTTACCATTAGAAGAACTCAATCTGAATTGTCTCTGTTCAGGATGCAAGCCTTCAGACCAGTTCCCTTCTTCTCCTTATTCCCTTTGACTTGGCTGCTTCTCCCTCTCGCTGCAAAGCTTTCTGTAACACCCCTTCTTTTCACTTCTGCAGCTGAACTGAACTCATCGTGCTGCTCGGGGGAATTCCTCCACTGTGGGGTGAAGCTGTACTCATCAGTGGTTTGTGAGCCGGTGGAACTAGCTCATTTTTTCAGCTATGGGAGATTTTCAGTAAGATCATGTGTGGTACAAGGAGGAAAATAAAGATGGGGGTTGGGAAATGCAATAGATGAAGGCTTAAGTGGTCAGAATTTAAATCTTAAATTGCCAATTGCATGGCTGGCTAGAAAAAGGAAATGTGGGAAGAAAAAGGAGGCAGTAAACACGATGATTAAGTGGATCTTACTCAGAGTAAATTATAGCATTCCTGAATGAAAGTCGTCTCCTTAACAGAGAAATCATTAAACGTTAAACTCGCACTATTATTTGTGTTTCATTGGGTAGACTTGCATGTGCAGAAATATCCATTTTAATTAGTGTTGAAAAGAAGTCTCGTGTACAGAGCACTGCCTGGTAGGTATTTTTATACTCTCTCTCAGTGAACTCATTTTATATGATGATGATTTCCTCTAATTTTTAATTAACATGTCTAAGTTAGAGTTGGGGAAAATGATCAGTGTTTCATTAACTGCCTCACACTTCGAGATCTATGCAAACCTAATTGATATGGTTGCTACAGGGTACTTTGTCAAAAAGAGCCGTCCTGCCACTACCTTTCTCCCCTTGCTTTTCAGTGATATGAATTTGAGTGAAAAGCATACTGCAACAAGCATATAGTTTTACCTCTAAAATGACAGCATATGATGTGGTGTTATATTTCAATGCAATGTTTCATCCAGAATATTTCAAAACATTTTATAGACTGGGTATTAGAAGATCATTTGCTTATCACTGGTATATAGTGCCCCCCCTTTGCAAAGAGTGTATATAGCAGTGCTTAGGAAAAGAAATGAAAATAATTCTTGTTCCTTCTCTGGGGAAAATTATTGGCTCAACTCTAAGCATCACAATTAAAAATATACTTGCTAGTCTACAATAAATACCCCTAAATTAATAATGTTTAATATTACAAATTATTAAAGCCTCTTGTTGATATTTGTTGATTTATTTAACCATATAGACAAATGAACTATAGTATCTTACTGGAAAAAGTGGTTGAGGTGCAGGATGGTCTAGTGGTAAAGGTGGTGTACTTAACAGGCCTCGGCTCTGGTCCCAGCTCTGCCACTGACCTGCTTAATGACTGGGACCAAATCACTGGGTACAACTGTTGATGTACTAAAGAAAGTCATTTTGGGGGAGGACTGTTATTAGTCGTACTCATTAGTGAGTGAGTATATTCATGCTAAATGTTTTTCAAGGGGGTTAGGTTAAGCTATAGTTATTGTAGCTATACAGTTTCTGTTGCCATAATGTGATAATGAGAAAGGATAGGAAAACAGCAAAGGTAAAAAAGAACTGAAACCTGGCAATGTACTTGGTACTCTGCCCACGAATTATGCCATGAAACTGACTTAGAGATTGTAAAGTCTGAGTAGAAAGGCTATCTCTGAACTTGGATTATCTCAGGAAAAACAAGACTTTTTACTGTCTGCTTATCATAGTGGAAAGAGCTAACTGCAATAGCAGTAGTAGAGTTGATATGTTATAAATTATTCAGATACGCTTTTATGAAGCCGTTATTAAAAGGAGAATAAAAATTTTGTTTTCTTTACAAAGTGGTGAAAATGGTTATGGTAATAGAATATACTTGGTTTATTCTAAAGTTTTGGACTTAAAATTTGATAAAAAAATCTTTTGTCTTAAACTATGATATTCACATGAGATATTAAGGCACATGAGAGTAATTTAAAAGCAGTTCATGTGACATAGAATTGCAGAATAATTGAGGTTGGAAGGGCCATCTGGAGGTCATCTGGTCCAGCTTCCTGCTCAAAGTAAGGCTTATATCAAAAGTGAGATGAAGTTGTTAAGGGCCTGGTCCAGGCACGTTTTGAGATCTCCGAGGACAGAGATTCCGCCACCTCACTAGGTGACTGGTCCTAATACTTAACTACTGTCATGGTGAAAATATTTTTCCTTTTATATCCCACTGGAATTTACCCTCCAGCTTGTGTTTTTTCTTCTCTTGTTCAAAGAGTCTCTCTCTTTCTTCACTTTAGGTAGTGGAAGATGCTGCCTTAGTCTTCTCTTCTTCACTAGACAAATGGAGCTTCCTTACTTTTCCTTGTCTGTCGTGTGCTTCAGCTCTCTAACTGTGATCCTCTACTGGACTCACACCAGTCTGTCAATCTTTGTTGCAGCATGATCCCCCAAATGGACACAATATTCTAGATTTTGTATGTAGTTTTTGATAGGGAGTTGCTGAATGATAAATATCAATGGTAGGATCCCCACAACTATCTGAATGTAAGGGGACTTAGTTTATGTGCCAAACTTGCCATGAGATGCTGAATGTAACCCAGAAGGATGAGTTACATAAATCTTTCCCTTGTACCTTTTATTCCAGTTCTGAGGAAAAAGGGATAGGAGAGAAACCCAGTTTGAAAGAAGAGAGGAGGGTAGAGAATGCTTGGTTATAATGGTGATATTAAGTACAAATTCTAAAGCTTCATCTTCCTGGAGAGGTGATGAAGACGCAAGAGTTGTGGAGAGATGAGTGAAAGTATGTCTCTTGATTGGAGCAAGCACATTGCAAGCCCTCCAGCTAACTGAAACACTGGAGCTGCTTTAGTGTGAAGCATGATGTAATGCAATGAACAGTTTTCTTTTTTAACTGTTTCCAGTTCTGCAATTAGGAATGTAACCCGTTGCGTTATGAGAATAAAATTTATTTTTCCTGGTAGGCTTTTTAATGTTGGGTAAATATGACAGTCGGAACATATGGTGTTTCCTTAAAAGCTGTGAATTCAAATGATGGCTTAGTGTTGAAAAAAGGATCTGGGGTGTTTACAATCAAAGGCAGGTCTGTTGGCTACAGAAGTCGGAGTGTGTTTTCCACCAGCTGGAATGGTCCATTTGGGGCAAGTGCCAGGAAAAAAAAAAAAAAAAAAAAAAGACTTGACCCTTGGGGAAGCACTGGGGACTTAACTCACGATTTTGTGAAAACTCCTTACCTTAGTTTCTAGGCCTTAGTTCTGAATCCAGTGCTAGTCAATATTTCTCTATTTTCAATCACTGATATGGACAATGACATGAATTTTGCTGTTAAGTTTGTAGATGGCACAAAAATTGCTAAAATTAATGAAGGTTGTTGCAAAGCTAATCTGAAATGGCTAATTAGATGATGAAGTTCCAGCAAAATTCATTTTAATAGAGCCAGATGAAGAGCTTGTACATCATGAAGTAACAAAAAATGAATGTGAGACTCTCAGGGTGGAAGGCTGCTTTGGGAAGCAGCAACATAGAAGTCAATGTAAGGTTATTGAGGGGGTAACTTGCTCAACATGTACTTAAACTGAATTGGTATGGCAAAGAGGGCTCATGAGGCTTGCTCTTGTTGCTGGAATTCCTATCTGTATTTGTGAACTGAACTTGGAAGATTGTTCTCTCTCTTTCTCCACACCCCCACCCCCCCCCCCCCCACCCCCCCCCCCCCCCCCCCCCTTGTCTCCAGCTGCAGACTTTTTCTTGACAAGCTTACTCTTTCTTCTGCAGAAAATCAGTTGGATTCTACTGGCAGTTAGCCCAGGGAAGCAGAGACTAGTTAGAATAATTATTGCTGGAGGTGTAGGTGGAGGTCTACAAAGCCTAAGGCTAAACGAGAGGAGACAGATTAGAAACAGCTCTTTGGAGTCTGAGAGATTAATAATGTCTGGGCTTGGAAAATTCTTGGATTCTTGGGGAGAACCTGGTGGTGTGGATGAAAAAATGCTGATTATTTTTGTATGTATCTGCATTCATTTAATCCCTCCTCTGCATGCCCTAATTTTATTAGGCATGTTTCCCAAGTGATCTTTCCCTTTTAGGGAAGGAAGAACAAAATGTTTAACAGAGCTCTCCAACAGCAGCACTGTGCTGGTTTATCCCAGAATCGCTATTCATGGAAACCTGTGATGAGGCTCCTGTAAGCTGTTTGTGGGCTGTCCGTACAGGGTATATCAAGTACAAGTCAGAAAATTTGTTTCTGGTAGCTGCTGTTGTTCAGATCTGGTGCCCTCACCTCAGAGGTGCCCTCAATTCTAGAGGACATACTCTGAAGATAAGGGATGAGGGGTGGGGAGAAGATCCACAAAAAAATGATCCAGATACTGGAAAATAAGCTTTGTGGGGTGAATTGTAATCATTAATCTTATCAAAGAGGAAAGGTCAAGAGGTAATGTGATTGCTGTGTTTAAGTACTTATATATGGAGAATATATTTGTCAGCAGGGGCCTTTTAATCTCCTGTACAAGGACATGACAAGATCCCATAGCTAAAAATTGAAGGCAGACAGATTTAGTCTAGAAATAAGTCATCATCACCTGGCTGTCTGCATAAATAAATATTGAGAGTCTTTACTAGAGGAAGATGTAGGAGCTGTATTTTTTTTGAAATGTAGGTAGCTGTATTTTGAGCGATGTGCTTTAAGGATGTTTCTGAATTGTGTGCATTTGGGTCTGGAAGGGAGGGAGGACAGGGAGCTGGACAGAAAGGACCACGTGATCCCTTCTAGCTTTGGGCTTTGCATCTGAGATGCCTTCAGTTCATTGCTTTCATTGAAGGGCCACTTGAGTGTTGTTGTTTCAGTGCTCATAATGACTGGAAATCTCAAGCAAGCAAGATGACAATTATCTGACACCTCAGAGCATCAACCTGCAGGAGGTCAGGAGAGATCCCTTTTTCCTCCTGGACATGTGCTTGGCTCTACTTGCAGTCCCACCTGCTCAAGTGCACCCCCCAACAAGAGTATGTTCCTTTAGCGAGTTGAGGAGAGCCACAGCCTGGGATGAGATGAGGCAGTGCCTGAGATAATGGATGCAAAGAACCTAGATGTTTGGCTTACCGCTTCTTTATAAAGAGAGCATTTTTTAGGAAATACAGTTGTGGTTTGTGCTTTACGTGGGCCATTTCCACTGCCCAGAATTTTTGCCACCTCATTGCTCCATTGAGAGACTGTCTTCTCCTTACTCCTGCATCACAGGCAAACAGTCTTGACTGTGGGAATTTTGTCCCTGTCCCCCCTTCCCAATATAAGAGCAAAATATCAAATTAATCATTTAGAATAAATCAGAATATCATGCCTGTTTCTGATGCATAAACCTTCAGGAACAATCATAGGATCTTACACAATACAAATAATGTTAGAGTAAGTTAGACTACATGTACATATTAGAAGCTACATTTTAGTGAATCTAAAAGGTAGACTACAAAATGCCTTACAAGCTGTCTGAGATGCCTCAGTGCAGCAGTCACTCACTTTACATTAAAAAGGAACACTGTTGGGAAGCAGAATGTTTTATTTTTGTAAAAACATGTATTCTTGTTACTTTTTTTTTTCGTTTTCTGCAATTTCTTTTTAGTTTAGGAAGGAATTACCTTGTTTACCACCCTAGTAAACGTTTCCCTTGTAGCCTTTATGTACTTGGATTCATTATGGATTTAGGCAGAAAACATTTAGCTTTTGTGATCATTATCTGCCATTGCCTGCTATGAGGACTGTTATACTTTACTGTATTGAGCATTACTGGAATTAAGGTTTTAGTGGCAATTTCTTTAAGAAATATCTATTTCCATGGATTTGCAGCTCAATTCTAAGCATTCTGGATAGGAAACATTTAGCTACAGGCAGTTATTTAATTTTTTATTTCTGTCCTTTTCTTTTGGTGTTGAAAATAAAATTTTAAACAGCATCATCTTCTGAAACTATAAAATAAACAGATTGTCTTGGAGGCTTACTGATTATTTTCCCTCTCCCCCACCACCCCTTTTACTTTTGTCCATCCCCTACCCCTCTTGTAGCTGAAGTGGGATGGACCCTTTTCTCTAGTCTGTCAGTGTGAAATAACCATGAGAGTCACTGCAAAGCTGAATGGTAATTAATAATTAAAGACAGATCCAGAGGAATGTATCTATAATGCATTGATTTGTGGGGGGAGGAGGATGTAAGTTGCTGCCTTTTTTTTTTTTTTTTTTTTAAAGAAAAGAAAGACTTACCAGCTAGTCTTGATTTTAGACACAAATCCGTTTTACAAACTTCAGACTAAGCTTCTTATTAGTCATAGCACCGCTCCTGGGTGTGGTGAGTTAGATATTCAGTTTGCAGATCTCTCAGTCCTTGTTCATAACAGCCGGTCTTGTACAGCCACAGACTGCTAGTATTCTTTGCTCTGAGAAAACCTAGGAGAACCCTAGGTACCAGGATGCTAAAACCAAAACAAAGACTTGCCTGAGCTGTGATCAGAGACCCTCTACATTTCCCTAAGCGATTTCTTTTAAGGCACTGCAGACTAAATATTTCTTAGGGACTGACAGTTCTCCAAATAGCTTAACCCGCTGAGAAAATGGACACTGCTCGAGTTGGATGAGAACCAAAGAACTGAACTGATGTGTTTGAGCATCTTTTTTCCCCTTCCTGGTTGATGCATTTCTCTGGTAGCACATTTACTGCCTTTTTATTTTATTCATGGGGAATTCACATTATTTCCAGGTATCTGATGATTCCTGTTTTTTCACTGTAGTCCTCTGTCCTTTACATCCATACTCTGGACCTCTCCTTTCTTCTGTTCAAAAATTTTTTGATCATCGTCTTCTTGTGCATTAGTTAATTAATGCAATGAATTAAGAGCAGTATATGTTACGTCTTCTCCCTGTAAAAGGGACTTCAGGCTGCTTGTGTTGTGACTTGGGAAAGGGAGAGGGAAGCTAAAAAAATTATCACTTCAGTAAATTGGTGTCTATTTGTTGTCACAGAGATTAAAGGATGCTTTTACCTTCTCTGGACCAGGCAATATGGAGGGGACTTGATTTCTTTCCCTGCTGATAGGGAATCGATGCCCTTAAAATTGCGTAGGTGCCTGTGGGCAGCTCTCTGAGCTGGGTGGTTTGTGAGTATAGGTGGGAAATCTCTGGACTGAGTTAATGTCTCACGGCACTGAACTTTAACATTTATAATTTCTTTCTTCATATAGCAGTGATAATGATGCTGTATTAATTAACTAATACTGTAATGTGTTATGCTTGCTCATTTTAAGTCTCTGAAAGAAAGCCTGAGCCATTTTGATCTGTATTTTTCTGGTACTGAGCACAAGAGTTTTCACTGGGATACCAGTCACACGTTTGACTGTTGAAAGTCATATTTTAGTTGAAATAAACTTTTGTTTCCTTATTTTTGACACTGGTCTTCCTGAAGAAATGTCACTGTTTTCCCATTGGGAAAAAGAGAGTTCATTGAAGAACTGACAGGGAAAACAGAAGATTTTTTTTTTTTTTTTTTCTCCCTAAACCTTGATCAACTTTTGACATGCTCCTGTCTTCAGGAGGTGGCTGAGTAATCTTGAATGGATGTTTTATTCATTTTATTGTGTCTACAAAATAAACTTCTGCAAGCTATTTCTTGGGCTGGACTGAAAGCATCTTTTCCCTTCTACTTGCTGTTGAAAAATACAGGCCTACTGCCCTAAGAAGGTAGTGGGATTGGGAGAGGTTGGAATGCACTTTCTGTGCTGATGAAAAGATACTTTGTGTTCCAAAGTGGGGAAACTAAAGGAGTTGAATGTTGTTTTAGATGTATGGGTGATGTATTTTTCCTGTGGCCTTTAATGTTGTAAAATTCTTGCAAAATACAGTATTTTCTTAAAAAAAAAATATACGTAGGTGATCATGGATTGACATAATAGATCTGAGGTCATTTCCAGTATTCTACCTCTGGTCGCTTTCTCCTCTATGTTGTGAGTGAACTTTTACTTTAAGAAATGTCTATTGAGAGGGATCTTCAGAAGTGTAAGTTCCCACTAAAGGATAACAAAGCTTGCATTATTAAGTATAATATAATAAAGCTGTTTTCTTTGAGTAGTCTCATGTCCCTTATAACTTGACATTTAAAATCATAAATTTGTAAACCTACGTGCATTTTGTGAAAATTGCAGCATGGCTGTTTCTCCTGTGCGCAGAATGTTTAAGACTTTTGCAAATACTGTTTTTATCAAAAATGGATGTTTCCCTTCATAAAAGAAATTTCAAGATCTGATTTACTTTTAATATGTTTACAATGGGCTTAATCCAGATTCCCATTGGTTTAAATAGCCTTTGGATCCAACTCAAAACAAATGCGTGGGTATGGAAGGGGGGGGGGGGGGGGGGGGGGGGGGGGGGGGGTGAGCAAGAAAAACATCCGTTTCCTAAAAATGTTGAGCTGAAAAATTGCCACTGGGTTTGGGCTGTATCCTCTGTACTCTGGTTATTATTGCCTTTCTGTCATGGCATCAGCTAAACCCCAAACTCAAGAAAAACAATTTGCAAGGATTAAAAGGTTCAGATTTTTTCTTTGTTTTGCGATAAGGCAATTTCCATAAGAAAAAGACTATTGACTTGTAAACAGAGAAGACTATGCTGTACATTTCAGAAATAGAATATAAATAGAGACAGGCATTTACAATACAAATATAAAACAAACTCATTAGAAAAAAAGATTGGAAAATAAATAGCCATTCCAGAGAGATGCTCAATATAATGAAGGACACCAGTAAATGTTATGCACACTGTACAGAAGTTTTAACTGTTTAATAGTATTAAGTTCTATAATAAAGTACCCTGGTACATCATAGTCATACATGCCATTTTGAAGAAATGAAATGTGGTTTTTTGGTAGTTACAAAAACTAGTCTGCTGCACCTTCCGAGACGATATATAGTTGCATAAGTTTCTTCTAACTCTTTCCTCGGATTTCCATTTATTCCTTGGCGGAAAGGCAGATAAGGGGAAAAAATGAATTTCTCCCATATTTAAAATGTTGACTTTTTGGCACAGTTTATATTATGTGTCAGATAGGACATCTGTGGTATAAAAGCACATAACTCTTCTTCAGACCTCCTAGCTCTGCCAAGTGCTGGTGCATTGCTGTAAGTCACGGGTACCAGTGTTAGGGTTAAGTGGTCTTGAATGAACGCAAGACTTGGGTCTGGGAGCATCATGCCTTGGAAAAGATGATGCTTAAGGCTAGCGGCACACAGAATTTATATCATGTCTGTTGTGATCCTGCTTCTCGATTTGTCCTCTTTTTATATGTTTGTTTTCTGCTCTGCCTGGACTTCTTCCACAACTCATTTAAGCCCGGAGTCATCCAGTCTTTCTGAGAGGGTCAAGCTGGAAGTGTAGGTCCTTAGCATGATAAATCCGTAGGAAAAAAAGTATTTCCAAAGGACTATTCATCTCTAGATAGGCAAAACTGATCTCCAGAGGTATCTGTCTTTGTCCCTTGGGGCTGATACATCCTAAAGTTCAGTGGGATAAATCTGAGTGATACACCTCTGCCTCTATTTCCCAACTGTAAAATAGACAGTACTACTACCTTATGTTAAGGGGATATAAGAAGCCTGAAATTACTGCATTTCTACAAAAAAGAGCCATGAGGCGATGTAAGTGTTAGAGTTAACTGTTCAGAAGTGTTCTAGGGATGAATTAAAAATATTTTCCTTCCAAGTCTTGTGCTGCTTAGCTGTTGTACCTATCCTTATATATATGAAGACAGAAAAGAGTAGTTCGTGTAACATGAAGAAAGAACGTAACTTATTTCTAAAACAATCTGGGCTCACAGGGGAGAGACCAAGCATGAAAAACATCAGTCTCTAAGGGGGAGAATTTCACATTAAGAGCTTGTTACTGAAACTGCTTTGCAGCCCTAGCTACAGCCTGTTAAATGCTGACATACAAAAACTGTCTCCAAAGAATCTGTCGAATGCCTAATTCTTTGCTGGAGTAAAATAAAGAAATATAGACCTCATTTATCAGGGCCTACAATCTTTTCCTTCTTGTATCTACTTGATCTGAAGGTCATTTAAAATGTATTAGAGGTTTAAGATTGGAATGCAAGGCTAATTTGAAACCTGGCTCTAAGATGACCGATTGTGTTAATATTCTTCATACTGGTTAAACTAAAGTGTAGTGTCCATGTGACAGGACGGCATTAGCTAGGGATCCAAAAGGATGTGGCATTGCCTGGTGAAATAGCTCTTTCTTTTCACAGATAATGCTGTATAATTCCACTTAGCTTTAATGGCCCCATGGCTCTTCAAGTAATGAGCACCTAGGGCAGAGGCTGGGTAAGGAAATACAAAAAGCTGGCGAAAACTCACTGCTCACAGATTGGAAACCTCCTGGTTTGGCTTTGGACTGAATGTGGAGAACTCTCCAGCACTCCCCTGGCCCTTTCCAATGTTTTCTCTGACATATTTGGCCCCTGACCAATTTTCCCAACTGCTCCCAAGCCCTTTCTAATAGTCTCCTAACCCAGTTGGATGTTCCCTCCGCTCCTTTACGCCCTTTCCATTGGCACGGATATGAAACTCTGCTGCTTCAGGGATAAAGCTGAAGATAAATGTGTTTTCATCGTTTTTCCTCTCAAAGGGGCTCATTCCCAGTATTTTACAGTAGCTGAATTCTGTTAATGTCATTTGAAGTGTCCCAAATTTATTCTGAATGTGGCCACAGGGAGCACACAGGCTTGGCATTTGCATGGGAATGGTCCCCTTTCATGCCATGCTGGGGGCAGTGTGTTGGTACTTCTGCTGAGATTAATTATTTTAGCAAGGTAAGTAGGGATGAAACAGTTAACATAAAAGGTGGATGTGGAGAGACCAAATTCCACCCAGTAAAAGGACAGTGGTGAGGCACTGGGCTCAGTCTGTCCCAGTGCGAAGCTGCAGATCAAATAGTTCTTGGAGAGGCACCCGTGCCCACCCTACTGGGAGGGTGATCATGCTGGGGAAGTAGAGGACCTTTTTTAGTCAGCACTTGAAGTAACAGGCCCAGATCTGTTTTGTGTTATTCCTGTTTTACTAGGCAACCCCCTGACTTTTTTTTTCTTCCCCCCCCTCCCTCACTCTTTTTTTGTGTCATTGTCCAGGCCTGGTTTTATCTTTGGAATAAGGGCTGTTAAAGTACCCCTGAGCATCTTAATGCCATTCAATGCACCACATCACAAAAGGTGCAAAACAAGTTTTGCATCTTCCTCTGCTATGTCTCTGGTCTTCTGGTTAAAAGATTAATCAGCATCACTCTGTCACTATAACATAACTGCCCTGACCTTTAGCATGTTTGTCCTGGCAGTACGCCTTTCAGGTAGGAGTGTGCTGTTGTCCCCTTCTGTAGATCATATGGCCATGTTTATCTTTTTCATTTATAAAGAACAAATTCAGGTACCTACAATATTCAGGAAATATAATGTCCAGTACATTCATTCTTGATAAGAAGGATATTAAACATTGTGACTCTTTGGCTGATCTTGATGCAGCGTCAAAGTCCTTGCTCCCATATGCAGTCTTATAAAGCCCGTTTATGATAGGCAGTTGGGTCTTATTTGGGCACCGTAAGCTATTCTCAGAGATAATGAAATGTAATTTTGAGGTCAGGGTAGGTTGATGCAACCTCCGATAACTATGATGTTATCTGGTACAATGATATTTAATCCTGTGGTTCTGGTGAAGACAGAGCAGCTGTGAGGGAGAGTAACCAGTATGAACGTATCTGCCAACAGCCCTGCGTCAAATGGAGAGTTTTCCCAGCTTGTGGTATCCTCTACAGATGTTTCCATATGTCTTGCATAATAATGTCTTTTTTGAAATAGCGTAATTATTTTTAGATGGTAATTTAACAAAAAAAAAAAGAAAAGTTCTGGCTTTGAAAAAGGATTGTGTGATGCAGATTGGAAGCTCACTTTCAATTTTTGTATTTTACTGTTGGGCAGTAACACTGAATGACAGACAGGGAATATTTCACAAACAGCACTTAAAATTTGATCTTTCTTTTCTGGTAGTAAATATATAACGTTGATGACCAACGTGAATTGCCTATCCATAGTACTGGATTCCTGAAATATCTGGAAAACAGTCAAGATGTTTTACATATGTCATCTTTGGATGTCAGCTCTGCTTCCACTTGAATTTTCATGGGAATGGAAAAGAATATTCAGACAATAGGTTTGGTTCTGCAGGAAGGATTGCTAATTCAATTTAGAATACATTATTAGAGGAGATAAGTAAAGCTAGTCTATATTTCAAAAAAATTTACAATTAGGAGTCAAGCCAGTCCAGGAAAAAAATATTCTTGCTTCATGCTTTAGAAGTTTATTCTCTTGGCATGCTTGCAGATGTGGTTTTAAGAGCTTATCAAATGCTATGTTAAATATTTAAATCTAAAAAATATTCCGTTTGTGTAGAAAAAGGCAGTGGCAGAGAACTGGAGATTTTTGTGTTGGAGGTGACATTGTTCTGGGGTCTTTGAAAAAGAACAGAAGGCTTAATTGAACCAGTAGTTAAAATGTTAGATGCTGTTTCCCAAGCTGCAGATTTAATCTAGAATTTTGGGCCCTGTAATTCTGTGGCCTTCAAATTGAGTCCCCATTTGCTTGAGTGAGCTCTGCATTTGCAGCGTGCCCAAAAATATCAGAGCTGCATCTAATGATTACAGAAATGAGTAGCAACATGAATATGTTATAGTAGCAGCAAACCGGACTGGTTGACCAATTTTACATATGCTTTGATTTTTTGAAGACTAAACATTAAAAATTACAAACACAGTAGCCTCTATTGTTGTGCAGAGGGGTCGGGCAGCACCACCTAGAAGCCTGTGGTTATCCAAGCAGCCAACTGTCTGAGCTGCAAATTGCTGAAGGCTGGAAAATATACTTGGGAAGCATCTTTATTTTTATGTTTCCCCCATTCTTATACTTTTGTATTGTTTGTTTACCGCTGTTGGAGACAGGTTGCTGATCTAGATGGATGTGTGGTGTGAACCATTACAGCTACTTCAGCCATATGGCTATCTATCTCTCTGTTAAATATGATTGAAGTCAGTCAGTGGATTTAGAACTATAACGTAGGGATGAACAGCCAAAAGCATATATGTGCAGTGTACATGCAATGCCATCACATAAACGTAATTTTCTTAGGAGCTTGCACTAAAAATCTAACATCAGTTGATGATGTGAAGACCTCTTTTTCTGAATTTGGACTGTAGGCTCCCGAAGGCAATAGATTGTCTTTTTGTTCTGTGTTTGTACAGTGCTAACAGAATATAATCCTGTTCTGTGCTAGATAGCGGATTAAATGCATTACATATCTTAAAGTTACTCTTCTGTATAAATGTTTGCAGGGTCAATGTGTAAAGTACTATGTTTAACATGGTTTTGAATCCGGAAGCAATCACACCCACCACTTTAAAGACTATGCACTTATTCAGCTCTTGTGGTTAGAAATACCTCTTAGAGAATAGGAATTGAGCCATTATTTTGCATTGCCTTGAATTATGAATAAATTCACTGTACAGTTATTACTAATGCTTAAGACAAGTGCACTGGTCCGGTCAGTGACTTCATACACAGTAAGTTCTCTCTTCTTCCAATACAATTTGGTTGGAAGAACTATAAATCTAATTCTTTAAGTCTTTCATGTTAAGTCATGGGTTGCTTTTATGAACTTTATTACCAGAGAGGAGTAGAAGCTTATACAATGAATTCTTATTAGCTTTAGTAATGGTCTAAATGTCTCCTTTTTCACCTTTCATCATGACACTGCAATGGAGTAATCCTAAACGCTCTTTTTCCGTTTACAGTTTTCCCAGTGTGATGAAGTTATGAAGTTGTTAATAGTATTATGGCTGTTAGTCCATATAATAGACCTGTGGTAATATACCTTCATATTAATAACCTCTTGTTTTTTACTTTTCTTGTGAGAGTCTTTGTTTTAAATAATGAATGTTAAAACTAATGTCGACCTCAGCATGATGATTGAAGAGCCTGCTACTGCAAAAGTGGAAATGGCTTGAGGGATTGGAGCAGTAGGTGGTTGCCTCTAATTTGTTAGGGAGTTTTTTGATTATTACTTGTCAAAAAAGTTTTGGAAGTACAGGGGGTGGTGGTGATGATGAATTAATAGGCTGTGCCTAGAACATCTTGATTTCCCTGAAATAGTTACGGTTTACAGTGACATAGGTGTAGTTTAATAGCTGAGAAGGGGAGTTAGGCTGCGTTCTTGAACAAAATAGCAGCTTATGTTCCAGTCATACAGAGTATTAAGTGCATGTTCAAGTGACTCTCATAAACACTTCTCTTGATTTCAGTGGGTTCATTCACATGAATTAAATTAAGCAGATGCTTAAAAGTTTGCAGGAGCTTGAGTCTGTCTGAGCAGTGTATTTTCCTGGTAGCTCTTGCTGCCCAGAAGTATTTACAGTGTGCTCTCACCTTCTAATAAACTTGGGAAAACACAAAAATTTGCGATCATACTTGAAATTATACATTTGAAAGTATGAGTCTTTTGCTATTAAACTTCTGAATAGATGCCAAAAAAATAATTACTTCAAATCACAAATGGCAGGGGTCAAAAAAAACTTAATCCATAACAATCTCAATGTAGACAGAAAAGAGAGAAATTTGTGTTAAGAATGGTCCGTAAAATAAAGCATCATGGAGGAAGCATGGAGGAAAAAAAAAAACGGATTTTTTTCCATAAGTCAATGTTTATCAAAAACAGAAGGATCTTAGCAAATCCTTCACAGAAAAGGGAAAGAACCCCAAAGATAAAATATAAACACCAGGGAAAGTGATTGATCTGGAATTCGTTCTTTTTTCCTTTCTCGCTTCTCTTAGGTGACATGGTGATGAAAAGAGAGGATTAAAATGGGCTTCTTTAAAGCCAAAATTTTATTAGGAAATGATTAAAAGCACATTGTATCTCTTAAAGTGAAGGTTTGCTCTTTTTGGTCCAGCCTTGCTGCAAAACATTTTTAGAAGAGAGCAAGAGAAAAGGTGAGAGGGGAAAACATAGATCATTCTAACTTTAATTATTAATGTATAATAATATCTGTGGAATTTTCCATTTGTTTTCCCTGTCCATTATTCACTGAAAACTGAAGACAGGTCTATATCCACAAAGGATTTTTGGGTCAGAAATTGCCACAACTCTTTTGTTTGGAGAACAGTCTTGAGCTGTAACTACCATAATGGTGAGAAACCACCCAGGCAGGAACTAAGCTATGGAAGCAGGGGAATGGCATGGGAGGATCAAAATTCTCTCTGAGCACTCCACAGACGCCCCCCCCTCCCCCCCCCCCCCCCCCCCCCCCCCAAAAAAAAAAAGGCAGGGGGTAGGATGAAAAAGTAGAGGTAGAGAAATTTCTGAACTTCGAGGTCTCCCAGCCTGGACAAACTGACCAGAATTACAATTATTACTTCCACTGAAAACTTACTTCCAATGCACATTGCATATGACTTCTGGAATCCTAAGGGATTTCTCTTCCATACATCCATATGGAGAAATACTGGTCAACTTTTTATGGAGAGGTCAAGGACTTTAGTAAAGAAGCAAGTAATAGAGCACAACTTTTGTGACGAAAGCTGAACATTTTCTTTGTTTTTTTTTAAATTTTAAATCTGCACTGTGTGACATGGTTGCTGTATGCCTGTCACGTAATATCGAAATAAAACAATTTCTTGGAAAGAAAAGGACAAAAGTACTGTCTCCTGACTTCTATGCAGGGAACCTGGCAGGGGACTGGAGATACGATTCTCTGTTTATTCTAATGTCCCTGAAGGGAGGTGAAACTGCAGTAGTCTGCCATCTCGCTGCAAAGGGGCAGAATATGCTGCGACCAGAGCAAGCAGTAGAAAGGTAATCAGAAAGCTGTAAGGTGCGCTAAGGACTGCTCCTAAGAGAAGTCTGTGATGCTCCGATAGCAAGGGATCTGTACCAGACATCCATGTCTTCATTTTGGACCAAAGTATGTTTGGATTTTTATGTGTATTTACTTAAAACCCCCAAACAACCAAAATTCCAATCTTTGTGCTTCATTAACCTTTTCCTTCTTTACAGCTTGCAGGTAGAAAGGCTTTGGTGGTTTTACTGGTAACAAACACAGATTCCGAGGAATCTGGGAAAAAGGAATGCTTAGGGACTTTTGTTTCAGGGCAGTGAAAGCAGAAGGGATGCATCCCTTAGGTATATTTGACCAGAAGCGCCATCAGGTGTTCATAGATCCCTACCACACAACAATGAATTATTGTTGCCACCTCCATTGACATGCTTTGGGGACTAACTCAAAGAATTGTGTGTGAATTTAAGATGAAATGGTTTAAAATGGTTTCACAAATTTCCTCATAGAACAGGAGACTGGATGGACTAAGAATGTCTAGGTAACCCTGTAAATCCATCTTTAAATAAAGAATACAGTGAGTCTATTTCTCCTCCGTTGCCTACATTTATTTTAGCTATAAAATAATAACACAAAAAAGCTAAATTTATTTTAGCTGTCTATGACTGATGGTAGTATGACCTGGCTAAGAATCACACCCTTGATCATTGCTCAGTTGTTGTTGTGCTTCAAGCCTCTCTATCTACAGGCCACCCAAGCGCTTTCACTAGGACAGCCGCGTCTATGAACCATTGGCTTCCATCCAGGCTGTAAAATGCTTGTAATTATGGAGTGCCATTGAAATGAAATCAGTGAAACAGCGCTCTGCTCTTACAAATGACGCACAGAATCCAGAGATCCTGAAGACCTTTATGTTTTTATTGTGAAATTATTCCTCCTGTTCCTTGGATCTGTTTATTAATTGAGAGAAAGCACCGCTGGTTAGCAGGATCACTATTTAGCCTGAAAAGATGCCCACAATCCGGAGGACAATGCTGTAAAATCTGTTAAATAGCTGACCTACATATTTTGGACATTGGGATGAAATCCACTGGCATAGTTGAAATAGTGGTCAGCCCCCTGGCAGCCTCATGCTTCTTAGGTTGAGACAGGAATCTGCTAACAGCATTTTAAGAATTCAAAGATGGCTCGTGATAGCTTGTTTTTCCTACTAATTCGTTATCCATAGTTCTGAAATGCAAAATAAGGTATTTTAATTTTAGAAATAATTCATCAGTCAGATTGGAAAATACTGACATCTGTTTCTCAGAGTGATGACTCAGATTAAGGCACCGATCCTGCAGCGTAAATAAGACATCTTGCTGCATACGGCTGCTCCCCAATACGGTTTGCAATTACCTGAAAGCCGCTCATTTGAAGTGTGTGGAACAACAGTAGCTTTCTGATTTGGTGTGGGCATCCCCTAGATGAACAACAGCTACCAAGCGGTACAGTGAGCCCACTCCTTGTTCCTGCAAGTCTCTAACACTTAGGACAGGTGCTGAGTTACAGAAATGGCATATCTGGAAAGTGCTTTGTTGATGCTTCCATAGAGGTTAAGTTCAAAGCAGGCAGATTGAGGGTAACCCAATAGGATCTTCTGTGTGTGATAATAACCAGGTTAATTCAGGAATGAAGCATCAGGATTACCCTGTGGTGGAGTGTCTCCAATGTACATCACTGAAAATCATCTGAATTTTAAAAGTTATGTTTGTACAGTGTACAGGGATGAAAAAAGTTGGTTTACTAAGTTTAGGATTCAGTCTTTGGTTCTGCATGAATGTAAGGAAGCAAAGTATAATCTCTTATATCTTTCAATGTTTTCTTTTTTATTTCCATGCACCAAATAGGCATTCTTGTATCTCTTAAAAAAACCTCCCAGGTCAGATTTTGTGGCCTAAGAGGAATTTCAGTTGTTCAGAAAAGCATGGTCTGAAACTTTTTCTGTAATAATTGGAGCCAATAGATGCTCCCAGTACTGAAGTTTTTTTCTTTTTCTCCTTAATTGCAAGCACCAGCAGAAAGCTGTAGTTAAGACACTGACAATAGAATAAATAGCTGACCTGATGGAGCGTGCTTGGGCTGTAGCCAGGAATCTCATCAGTAGATACTCTCCCCTTTGGGAAACGGTTCTTTCTCTTGGCTTTGTAAGTCTTGTAGTAACCTATTTAAAAGTAAAATATTTTTTTTTCTTGCTTTTTTTTAAACCAAGCCTTTATTTTTATAAATCACCAAATTCCAACAAAGTGGTCTGGTAGATTGTGACTCTTTTGAGAATAGGAGAGAATAATACTATTTGTGAATTATGGATTGGTTCTGCTTTTACCTATATCAAATACATCCAGGAATATGTGCTGTGAATTTATTAGGCTTAGATAACCCTGAGTGAGACTGGTATTATAGCTCAGTTCTGCAAAACGTTGTGTTATTTCCAAAGCACCGTGTACATAACACCCGTGGTCTGGAGTTCTGTTCTCTCACAAGCTCCAGCGTACAGAGACCATGGCATAAATGTATCATCAGCATATTAATTATCTGAATAATCAAAGTGAATGCCTGCAGTTGCTGTTTGCTGGAGATTTCATCTGGTGGTCAGGAGCGGGGGAAGTGCCAGCTAAATAACAGCATGCTCCAAACTGTTGGAGACTGATGTTGACCCTGCATTAAAGAAAGCCAACAGCTGTGTAAGGAAACAGAGGTTCTTCCCATTCTCTGTGGGGTTGCTATGGGAACGTGGGTATAAGAACCACTAATATGGACTGGCAGCAAGTGAGGGAAATCTGTTTTAAATGATCTAAATATAAAACATAGCATTCCGATTGATATACCAGTCATGGACTAGTGCTTTACGTTGTTTGACCAGTGAATTTGTCAGATGTTGAGTGAATGGAAAGTGTTTCTTGCTGACTCTGCTCATAGGTTGAAGATGTTTTGTGGATGAAATTTGTTCGTGTATTTTGTTGGCTGTTGGTGATGTAGATGAGTAATTTCCAGAGCTGGTTCTTGAAGGGAAGAAAAAAAGCAATACTTCTAGGAACAAAAAATGATAGACATGAAAGTTGCATTTCTCATCTTGTAGGGAAGACCAGAGCTCATTTTCTGCCTGAATTTGTTATCTGGATAATCAAAGCTAATAACCATTATTTAACACTTTGGAGTAAAAAAAAAAAAAAAAAGGGTGTCTGCAGATGTCCAAGAGAGTTGTCTCCTAAATTTAAACTAGCAGCCAGATTGGTTCTTCCTGCTGAGAAAGTCATACAAATTGCTTGGGGGCTGTCATGTGGTGGGGGGATTTATGTGACTATTCCAACTCCACCAGTCATGTGAAACAGGCGATCTTTCACAAAGTCACCAGGTTTGCACAAAACTTCGAGTGCTGAAATCGCTCTTCTCAGAAAGAGAAAGGAAAAAAAGCAGTCTAAAAGCAAAACTGGTAAGAGGTAAAAATAACGTGAAATACAGTTCAGATTTTCAGGACCCTCACTTTTGCGTTCACCAGAATAAGGCTGCCCATGACCTACTTCTGTTTCTTATAGCAGTTTACATATATAAATATATTTATTCTCATTTTCTTTTTAGGTGATCTTGATCCTTACCAAGTATTACCATACTGACATGGGGAAAGTGCTGGAGAGCTCTTTGTGGAGGTAAGTTCTCTGCTTTTCCGATAACCCTCCCCCCTGTTCTCAGAATAGATACGTATCTTTTCCCTTTCCAAACTGCTGCTGAGTTGACTTGGTTAGCGCATTGATGCTAATATAGCAGGGTTATCCAGTTTGTCATCAGATCTTACTCCTTCTCTTCCTTAAATGCAGTTCCTGCAGTTCAGTTAGAAAGGGTTTGAAATGAGTTTTAACAGTAGAGACAAACAGTAATAGACAGTATAAGGTAGCTTCCTGATGCCACTTTGCAAGCTACCATTCTTTACCTTTTCTTAGAAATTTTGCATGAAAATTACATAAAAACTTTGAAATACTTTTTGTGCTGGGATGTGTCTCTTGGGAATTCTTACTGCTCTTGAGTACTGTATTGAGGTTAGTGAATAATCCTGCTTTAGAAGCAGTCACAATTGGATGAAATATAATACCAATGCAGGCTGTGTCTTATGACAACTGGGAATATGTAGTAATCCAAATAAATTTCTAAATTGATTCTCATTTCCTTAACATTCATGAATTAAGATATCAATATGCTTGTTGCCTGTGTCCGCACAAATTGCGCGCTCCGGTGTATAGCAGCACAAAACCAGAGCTATGGTAATCTTCTGTTATACTAGTCATACTCGTTATCTTCTTCTGTGTTAATTTTGTTTTGATAAGTGGGCTTTTTGGGCTCTAATTTTCTGTGTATCTGTATAAATCTTCCACCACAAATTTTTGGAGACCCATTATGTACACTTCAAAATTGAAAGTATTTCACTGTTATCAAGGAATATAATATTGTTCCAATGTTTGCTATGCTAGTTTTATTCGGTTATCTGTAGCAGTGGAAATATTCTTGAAATACTCTGCTGGGATATCTAAATAGTTGTTATAAATGACAGGAGACTTGCTTGAGGAGTCTTCCTTATGTGAAATTTTCATGTAGCCCATGAGCTTCAGGTCTAGAAAAAAATGGGTTGTCTAATACCTTGCAGCTTAGTTACTTGTAAACTTTATACTGTCCCAAGAGCTTGTATGGGGACTCAACCTTCATCTGTGGGTGTAAGGAGCTTTACAGAGACAATTCAAGCAAAGCAGTGGGCAAGGGAATAGGAAGGGGGGAAAAGTCTGTGACCAGGACGTGCTGCACACCAGCTTTGTTACTTATTTTGAAGGAGGCTGCATTGCTTTAACCTTGTGGGATTTCTCATCGCGACGGTGTATCTTTGCAATACCTTGTTGTCATACTAGTAGCTTTGTAGCACAGTCTGGCCAGGGGCAGTGGTCCATGCAGCACAAGGGGATTTTCAAGTAAAAAAGAAACTTCTAGTCATAAAAAGGGAGAGTTCAAGAAGGAGAGTAAGATCAAATGGAGACTGCTTAATATTGGCTCAGGATTGGCCTTTTTAGGGCTATGATGGTTCATTTGTCATTATCCTTTAAATTTACAAGATGCAAAATTAATTGCATGTTTGTTTCTGGTTTAATTTTTGTCCAACATCTTGCGCAAAGAAGACAACCAAATGGCAATTTGGATACTCCCGTAATTGCGTAAGCACACATTGCTTTCCTGTTATATGCCCCTGGCCCATACAACATGTGCAAAGTTTTGCTATCCATGCTTCAGTGTAATCTATCATAGAAGTCTTTTAAACTTATTCAGTCAGACTCTTCAAAATAAACCCTCTGCTCTTTCAAAATAAACATAAAACAGGCTTCAGATAATGTTGCTTTCTTTTGAGAACATAAACACTTCAAACAAGGTCGTTCAGACCTTGCTGACAGCTGGTGTAAAGAAGAACTGGTGTGAACTGCATTCAAATAAAATTGATGCTAGCATGCATCACAGGGAAATCAGGCCCTTTTACTTACAAGTAATAGATGTACCAGATGTTTTGGTTGTTTATAAAAACCAGGATGGAAAAGCTGAAAGGAAGCAAGTGCTTAAGATTAGCACTTGGGCCAGGGGTGGTAGCTGATCCATCCCTAGATATATTCTGCTCTGGGCTCACCTCCTTCCTCTGCCCACTGGTGTAAAAGCGGCACGTGCGGTTGTCAGTCTGGGGGAGTTACAAAGTGCCTGGATCTGGAAAAACACAAATTACACCAACTGGTGCAAAAATATCAAATAGTACCTCTCTCTGCTGAGATGTAGCTTGATATTTGTACTAAGTAAAATAAAAATAAATACTGTCCATGAAGTCAAGGAACTTTTGTGGTTTTTCTCTGTGTGAAATGGTTGGGTGTACATTGGTGAGGCTCCATGTTTGCTGATGGAGCCAGGGTGTTGTACTCACATTGGCAGCCTGCCCAGAATGCACAATGCATACATTTTTAAACTTTTTTGTTTGATTCTCTTTTGCATTCCTCTCATTTGCATCAGAACAAATATACAGTAAAACATGTAAAAAGTGCTACAGGTTTTTTTTTGTCAGCGGACAGAAGCCGCTGATCTTTGTGAGGTTTCTGTGCCCTAGTGGGAATGGATCCTACCTCGTTATTTCCTGAATCAGTCCAGTGTTGTTTTTCTTCCTATCTTGCCCAGCTAAATCATACCAGACACTTTAAGAATATGAAGTCTCTAAGTGAAAATAAACTTGTTTTATGACATGATCAATCCCCACCAGGTTAATTTTTTAATGTTGTTTATTTCCCACTTTCATCTTGCCAATCAGTAAATATTATCCTAGCTTGACATTTATAGGTTCTTTTATTTCTTGAAACTGTGTCTGTCTTTTCTTCCTCTAAAACATAATTCCTCTTCATCTCTCTCTCTTTTTCTCCCATCACTCAAAATAAATGTTTTTTTTTCCTTGCTTAGTGGAACAGGGAATAAGAAGGAAAGGGTGACTCAGTGGTCCAGTGATGCTTATTTGTTCTTTAAGTGACCTTGGAGTTGCAGTCAAACTTTTAAGAGTAATGCAAATGGTGGGGAAAAACACCAGTCAGAGGTAGATGCCTGGGAGCACTTTATGCGAAGAAGATAGATTTTTGGAAGTGGACCTAAATGACGAATTTCTGTGCCTCTGCAGCGCATTGTTAATTTGTGTACGAAATTTATGCCTGCCCATGCAGGTCAGGTTACAGTATTGGGAGGCCTAAATTTTAATTACCTTGGGATCTTTTCATTGTAGAATAAACAGGGAAAATGGTGCTGTATAATGAAAACCTTAACAATTTTTTTACTAGTAGCAGTCATGTCTGGTTACACTGAAGAGGTGGAGGCGTAAATCTTGGTGGAACCATGTAGTTAGCAAACACCAGGGTGTGCTTCTCTGGTCACATATTGCTGATACTTTGATAATTTGCTTATTAAGTACTTGTTAAGGTTGGGGTAAGTTGTATCATCGTTTACCTCAAAATAGGTTAGGAAAATAAACAGAGATGACATCGGTTGCCTCTTGAATATAAATTAAAATAACTGAACACGGGATTGTTTTCAGGTTTCTTTTTAGAGTTTCTAAACTGCACTACGTATTGGGAATACAGGTTGGTTGTTGTGTTAGGCTTTATTAGCATAATAAAAAACCTGATACTGTGACTAAAACTTAAAATTCAGGTACTGAAATTATCTTTGCAAATTGTGCATGTATTGAAGATACTTTGCATACTAGTGCTGTTCCTGTCAGAGTCCACACACATCTTTATCCATCGTGTTTACTGTAGGAAGGACCTGAATCAAACAGACTGTTTAGGATAATAGGTACTTGAGTATGTGTTTTCATATGCTTTATGTTTGTGCAGAAATGTATAGTTGCACATATTTTACAACCTCAGGTGCCTGCTTGCATAGGTTGCATGCCTGCAGCTTTAGACGTGTGTACTTGAATCTTACAATCACATATTTTAACTTTGAATTGGTAGCCACTATAATACCAATATTTATCTGCAAACCTGAGTTAATTAATCCTAATAATGTCTCTTGGAAATAGATTATTTCTATTATTAGTTCATTTTATCCATGAGGCACCCGAGATGGTAACTGATTGCTGAAGGTTATGCAGTGACTCAGCACTCTATGGCCATGGAATTGGCTTCCCACCCTGTGCTTAGGCTGGCTCAAAGTTCTGTTTCTGGTCTGCATGCAGTCATCCTCTTCTTAACTTGATCTAAACAATGAATAATAGATGCTGCTGATGATTGCTAATAAAGTTTTGATTGCGTATTATCAAGCTGTAATGATATGGTAGTGCTAATGCGACTTGCTGTGTAATTGCCATTGTTCCCAATGGTATCACCATGTTGTTATTGCTTCACCGCAGCAAAACAAACGGCATTATTTGATGTTAACTGCACTGTTAACTCCTCTCAGCATTGCATGCTGAACCCCAAGTAGGCCCATTTTCAGAGATGTTGGGATATTTTGCCCCATGTTGTCACTAATGAACGTGAACTTAATGCTAAATGGAGAAACAGACTTCTCTGACTGCTTAAGTATGGTTGGATACCCTGGCTGAACATCCTGGGACTCCATACTCCAAATGCAGCCTGAGGAGGGAGCGTAGTCGCAGCGCTGCACGAGGAGGTTGTGAGTTCAGGTCAGTGGCCGGGCAGCTGGAGGTGAGAGCTCACAGATGAGCTCGGGGTGAGCCTCATGGAGAGCATGAGACTCTACAAACCTCAGGGAGTCAGGAAAATCCTCTCTTTGGTGGCACAGCTCTTTCTATCTACACCCGCAAAAAGCCACCTACCCCGGGCAAGACCGGGTTGTACAAGCCCACTGCTGGTCAGTAGCGATCAGTGCACAGTGACCACATGGTGCTTTGGGCATTTGCACAAAGGTGCATGCCTACACTAAAGTTAAAACCCAGCCTACAAAGAGCAGGAAATTCTTTTAAGGTAGACGCAGCGAACAATGTACCACTCAAGAAAGTAAAATCTCCAGACCCTGTGTGGCTCACAGAGTACAAGAAAATTAGTATGGGCATTTGTTTCCAAACTCTTTGGACTTGTAGGTGAAACTCATTTCACTGGTTCAGTGAAATTAATTTAAAAAGCAAAACAAAAAGACCCAATATAGAGTCTTCTGCCCAAGTGAAATTCTTTCTTGGTGTGAAGTGCGGCTTAATAAGTGAGCAACTGTATTCTGCAGTGACTTGTGCTTCCAGGTGGTCTTATATTGTGGTTCTGCTTTGAAAAGTGACTTTGTAGAAATGGCCTCAAGGGATAAGTTATTGAGTCTGTGATTTCCATATCAAATTTGCTCTCTTTCCAAGTAAAAACAAAAAAAGAAGTGGCTTTCTAATTATTAGCCCAGCGAGCTCAGCTTGGGATCTAACGTCTAGCTGTGCATTTTCTGGCTAATACATCATCCTGAGTAATGCAGGTTCTGCAATCAAAATAGACTGCCCTCAATTGTACCTGTGCAGCTCTTTTGTCCTCCTATTATATCCTTATTTACACGTGTTCAGCTGTGAAAAGGTTTTGGGCAGTACCGTTGAAAAAGCAGTCCTACAATTAGAATTTTATTTCTCCTATTGAACAATAGATTTTTATGCTCTCTTTAATCATATTTCCATACTCACCTAATAGCATTATGAAGATTTTCATTATCTTTGCCGCAATTTCTGTCTTGCTAATATTCTACAGTGCATCATTATGAGTTGAATTGTGCAGGAAAGTCTATTTTACATTTATTTTGGGCATTTTTAAATGAGCTGTAAAATCATAGCTCGAAAGTGAATATAGTGGATTTCAGCTGATCAGCAAGGTTTTATTATGGGTGTCAGGTAAGAACAATATGTAAAAGACAAAGGAAATGAAAGGAACCTTGGAATGTGCAAGATATTGAAGAGAAGATTATTGATGTTTTTGATGGGCAGTGGTATTGATTTAGGGACCTAAAGGGTGCCAATGTTGCAGTGTCCTTCTGTAGTGCATGCTCTAATGGACACATGACCCACCATAGTCTTTCCTAAGACCAAGACCTATCATATCAGCACTAACCTTGCTGTTAGGTTGGTGCTGCACTCATCCTGTCTCATGTTTTGGCTGTAGTTTTTGGCTATTCAGTAAAGGAATGAGCTTTGGTTGTAGGTGTTGGGAACCATTCTCTGAGTCATGACCTGTAGACTCCTCTGAAAGAAATGTCTTTTAAATGGCTCTCAAGAGCATGGGACTTAGCTTAAGGAGGTACTTTTATGTCTGTGTTACCATAATAGCATTTCAAAAATATTTTTACATCTAGTATGTATGAAGGTCTGAACTGAAAAAAATAAATCCCACAAGCAAGTAAAAGGTACCAAAGAAATCTGTCCAAAATTCTTTACTGAGTATCTGTTGCTCCCAGATGAGAGCGCTGTGTCATAACTGCTCTTCCAAGTCTTCAACAATTTGTAGTGGTGATGATGATTTCAAATGTTTACATGTTTCTACACTAGTTTGTGAATACACAAAGAACATATGACAGATGGATTAAGATCCAGTTGGAAAGCTGTGATTTATATAGTTAGGAAAAGGCTCTTACTTGTGGTATCCTCATGTTTCGTTGCAGCATGGCTGCTGAGCATGTTAAATATATCTTTGAGCATGGGAATTTTGCTACTTTACAGGTTGATTTCTCTTCTCTTCTCTTCTCTTCTCTTCTCTTCTCTTCTCTTCTCTTCTCTTCTCTTCTCTTCTCTTCTCTTCTCTTCTCTTCTCTTCTCTTCTCTTCTCTTCTCTTCTCTTCTCTTCTCTTCTCTCTTCTCGAAAAGGAATTAAATCATGGTGAGATATAACTCATAATAAGTGAGTCAATTTATTAAGAAAGAATAACTGTTTATTTTAAATGGTTCAAGAATTCTGTCCTACTGTTTGGGTAACTTGAACCTAAGTCATAGAATTTCTGATTGCTTTAACTGGAACTGGTATCATAAACAGTTTTATAGGCACAAGCTGTGTGGGAATCATACCACGGGTTCTTGTTTTAAGTAGATTGCCGTTGGCTGGGACTGACGGTAAGAGAATAAGCAATCTTTCCCACCCAAAACCCATCCAGGTTGGTAGCAGTAGGAAGTTCAGGAAAGCCACTTCACTGGCGTTTCCTCAGATCTGTCATGGTATCTTATTGCGTAAGCCTCCCTACAAGAAATTATCATCTTTCTTGCTAGCCTCAGCAGACAGGTTTAAGACAAGGAGTAGACAAACAATTTCCTTCTATGTATTAGTCATCCGTGGGGTTTGTAATTTTGTGTGTGTTGCCTTCGCCCTCCCTGCCAGCATAAAAGAGGGAATCTTGCACTGGCACTGCCCACAATCCGCTTCTATACGATCAAACCGAGAATTGCAATCTCAGAGCTTTTATTGGGGCATGATGCCTCTGTACTAAATTAATATAAAAACAGTTGAGCCATCAGTTTTTAGCTAATCAGAAGTAGTTTGCTGCATTGTCATCCATTAACTCCCACTGTCAGCAGGCCAACACAGCAGGGAGGTGCGAGGCCCATAACCTAGGGCAGATGGAATGACACTCTCTATATATTAAGCAATGTTTCTTTTGCCACGCTGCAAAATGGAATAAATAAGAAACCATAATCAAAGCAGCTAGTTTCATTGCTCATCACATTTTTATGATGATGAATGAGGTATAAAAACCTGAATAGGATATATTTTTAAAACCTGAAAAGGGTGAACTCATGGCTTAGAGGAGCATATGGTAAAGTAGATATGACATTGCACTCAGCAGCTAGTGATGCTGCTGGTTCCACCTTCAGCCAACTGTGTGACCTTATTTGAAGAACCTACCATTCCTGGGCTTTCCTCCACTTGGTCTTTGCCGGATTTATTTCTTTGGAATATAAGTAATTTGGAGAACTGATTGTGCAAGTGCAGTGGGACCCCTGTCAGTGCTGGGGCTGTAATGCTGCATTAATACAAATAATATGAAGGAGCTGTAACATTTAGGGGTGTTTAACATTTGTCTCCTTAAAGTTATTGGCTTGAGCCTGAGAAGGACAGGAGACCATCAGAAAGCACTGACATACCATGAGGCCCATCCAAAAACACTCACCCGTAGTTTCACTACAAGGCAGCTAATGATGAAGAGCCTTTTCTCAGCTGCTGGTTTGAAAATGCTGGTTTGCAACCCCCTGTTGCTTCTCTTAGTGTTGGGCACCTTGTGTCACTGATGTGGTATGTGGCATGCGAGCAGCTTCGCTTGCTTCTGTAGTATGTGCAGTCTGCTCTAGTGCATCCCCTGCGAACTGATTACAAATTAATTTGGTTGTTGGGGCTGAATGAATGAACAGCTGCATAGTTAATTATGCAGAATGGTATAGAAAAATGTAGTGTTAATGTGTTATATGCTCATTATGCTTACAGTACGGAATATATTTTTCAGTGTGAAAATAACAAAGGCAATATTTCCCACATAACTTATTTATTGGGAACTTTCTATTGTTAGGCAGCTTTCTCTGCTTTAATTTGGTAAGGATTGGGATAATTAAAAACTCTATAGAGGCCAGTTCTTAAAATGTAAATATAATCTTATGTGCTGAAGAATTTGGGGGTGAGGGTAGTTTACGAAAATTAAACCCATGTTACAGTAAGATTTAAATGTCTCTATTCTTTTGGGTGTTCTGAAATATGGAAGGTTAGTTAAGAGCTTTTCCTCCTTCTTCCTGCAACCTCTTATTGAACAGATGACTGATAATTAGTCAATTGAAGCTCTGTTTGAGCTCCTTTCTGGTTTGGGTTTTTGTTTGTTTTGGTTTCATACGATATTTGTTTTTTTCCCTTCCTACTTCCATTCCCCCTCTTTCCTCTTTGGCATCATTTCCTCCTATTGTATATAGAGCAGGGATTAGCAACTTATTTTGCTTCAACAAATAGCCATTCTTGAGCTAACCTTCAAAAAAGATATTTCCTTTTCTCACCAGTTTTTTCTCCTAGTGGCCTTTTCTTGCTAGCTATTACCCTCCCTCTTTCATAGGACTGGCTTTCTGTCCCTTCCAGGTCAAACTTCTCCAGTCCAAACTGGAGAAGCTGCTTTTTTGGATGAGGTGTTAAGTGCCTACCAAAAGTTTCTGCATTTTTGCCTAACATGTAACCTCCAAGCCTGGCTTTTGAAGCTGTTCCAGAGCTGATGTCCTTCTGATGGTAGGGTTCTTCCCCCCATAGTTGCTTTGACAGATGGTAGATATTGCCATGACCTGTGAGCACGTTTGATCCCAATTTTCTATCATAGGATCTGAAATTGTAATTTCAATCTGGGGGCAGGGGAAATACCTGTTATCACCTATTTGTTGAAAAGCACCTGTCTGTGTTAGTTTATTTTTTTCAAATCTGTTATGTACTTTCTTTGTCAAATGGATATTGTTTTTCGCGAAGAGGGTGCATGTGGTTCAAATTATGCCCCTTGATAAAAAGGCATTGCAGTATCAGTGAAATACAGCCACCTCTGGGCAAAAGCCAGGGAAACAAGTAAAGCAGACATGCAGTGAAGTGTGCTTTCTTAATATCAAAAAAGACTAACAGTTCAGCTCCAAAGTGTCTACATCGTTCAACCTTTTGATATCCAGTCTTTCAAGCTTTCCTTTCTGGCAGGAAGAGGATGTATGGTCGTGCTTTCTGTATGATTCAGATAGTTTTCTGTAATGCTGATCCATCCTTAGGATCACTGGCTGTTGTGAAGGCTTCAACATAAAATGTTAACACATGGGAGAGAAAATGATTTTAAATTTTACTCTCTTCCAAGAATTTGGAGACTTATCGCTGTTTTATCTTAATTCTTACCATATGCTGTCCACTCCTTAATTTTGTAATATCTCTTTGGGATAGAGTGTATATGGAAAAATGTGATTTAAAAACAAAGTTCTGCTGTTCTGAAGTACACTGGCTTGAGTTTGACGTTTCTCTCCCTTTACCCTACCCCTAGGCATTGTCTGTGCTAAATACTGGTGTCTTAGGTTTCAGTAGTTTTTAATTTGCTTTTTCTTCAGCCTGACATGCAAAATTAGAAAAATAGTAATATTTTTCTTTTTAGCCTCCTTTAAAAATAATTGGGAGCAACTTATACATGGGATGGAGTTTTGTACGTGTGATGAATTCAAGTGTGTAATACTTAAACTCTCAGTGCTATTTTGGTGCAATTTTCAGCTTAGTTCAGACTGCTCTGTGCTAATGGGAAGGATGCACTGGTAAAATATTATTCTCCTGCACTGTGAGAGGGCAGCGCTTTCTGGCAAAGTGCAGAAGCCTAGAGTGAAAACTCTCATGCCTTGGCTTTCTATATGGCCTCAGGTGAATATATGAATCTCCTGGTGTTCCAGAGTGGAAAGTATCCAAGAAGCACATTAAAATAAAATTAAAGAGGGAAAGTTAGTTAATTATTTAAAGATCAGAAAAGTATGTTACAAGTATGCTGTATAAAGCACCCTGACTTTGTACCTATCACAGCGTTACCTTAATAGGTCACAGTTAGAGGAGACCTTGACTCCTTGCTTAAATACACTTCAGGTACATCATCTTGTAATGTGCATTGGTATGTGAATTGCAGAGTAGTTTTCCAAAAACTTCACACTGTTAATTGGACATAGCTTCTTAAGAGGTATATTAACATTTATAAAGTACTTCAATAAGTAAACATGAGTGCATATTTTTCTCTTGGTTTCTATGTTAACTGGACGTCTTGGTCTTTGTACTTCCAAATGGTTGTGTTTTTATAAAAATTTCATCTTGGGAATTGATAAACATTGGTATTATTAACATACACATTATTATTTCTTTTTTTCTTTAGCATGTTGAGTAGGGCTGGGAATAGGGCGTAAGTTTTCCAATTCCCAGTTGACCACTTACACGTCTGCTTTACTGGGAAGTTTCTTCTGCATTGTATACATTCAGAGAATAATTTCGGTTGCAAGGGAGCTCTGGTGGTCATCGAGTACAACCTGTGCTCAAAGCAGGGCTCACTGCAGAAGTTAATCAGGTTGCTCATGGCCTCGTCTTGTCCAGTTCTGAAAAAATACCAGGATGGAGATCCCACAGGTTTGCTGGGCAACCTCTGCCCATGCTTTGCTGCTCTTATTGCGAGGGGTTATGTCAACTGGGATTTCCCATCTTGCAGCTTGTGCCTGCCATTTATTGCCTTTCCTTATTTGTCTGAATACAAAAATAAGTGTGAAAATCCCTAAATGCTGAAATCATTAACAGTGGAAATTCAGTTCTTTAAAAATTACTTAGGCACCTAAGTCACTTCATTAGCTTTTGAAAAAGATAGCATTGGTTTTGTTTGAATTGAACCTCTCAGCTTAAGAACAGGGGGAATGCCAGCATTAACTTTTTGTCCTCACTTTTGTTATGCAGTATGAATTCTTGATGGGTTTTGATTTAGTTGCTGGTATATTATTTATGACATCTCTTGGCTGCAGCTGCTGTAATCCACGAACCAAAGCCAAGCCTATTGTTTCTAGTCATAGAATTCTAGTTTGTTGTGGAGCAACTCCCAGGTAATTAGGCAGGACGTGCTGTAATTGGTTGTAACATGGACTCTTCTAAAAAAAGCATTAATCAGACTGAATGACATGTTTTGTTTTTTTTTTCTTTTGAAGATTTGTCTACCACAGGTGAACATTATTGTAGCCACAAACATTAGGAAGATTAATTTTGCCAGGAAAGGAAGGAGTATTATGTGCTTTTTTTTTAATGATCCTTCACTTAGAAGAGAATTCTTTTAAGTCAGAATATTGAAATGTGCAAAGCAGAGTCTTTTAGGGCAAGAATTCATGTACTAATCCTGGGATGTGCGTAAAGCTAAAGTCTTATTCAAAGAGTGGACTTAATACAGCATTTTTTACTGCTGTCAAATTTATGAAATTTTGGACAATTTTGGGTCACCTTTAGCTTGACCTATACTTTTGTACATGTATTCTTGATTGACAGGGTTTCAAAGGTCAAACATAGACACCTGAAATTGCTGGAGTAAAAACTGCTGATTGCTTTAAAAACTGATTATGAACTGAGGAGACATTGTAAGAGGCATAACATTAGTTTGGTGGATTTCCTGACTCTTGGTATCTTCCCATCAAAGCTGGATTCTTTTGTGGAATATGTGATGGTACAAGCTGACTGGAAACAATGCAAAAAAAATGGGATGAAATTCAGGTTTAGCTCTGAAAATCAGAATATACAGTAGCCACTCCAAAATCTAAAGCTAATGGATTTATCTCAATTCACGCAGTGAGCTTGTCAAACAGTCTTTGCCACAGGAGCATTTAGGACTGGGGATGGGAAACAAAAAGGAGTCAAATAGCATTTGTTCCCTTGAAAGTTGTTCCCTTAAACGTGTTATTTTGCCGTATGATGATTCTTAAGGGTCAAAGCTTTTTTCTTTTATGTCTTTGTCCTGTTTTGAATCCATGTGTTCAGTTTGACTGGCTAATCAGGAATGGTGTTTATGAAGAGGCTCTCATCTGCTCTTTTGCAGGTGGCGAAGAAAAGTGAATTACTGTGTTACACGTTACAAAGCAAGTGTTGGGGTGACACTGAGGCAGAGCCTAGACCAGACAGGGATTCTTCTAGGTTTTGTTTTGCTCCACAGAGTGCTGCATATTCAGTATTTAATTTCCCTTTGTACCCTCGCTGTAAAATTCCCATGGGAAGGAGCAGCTGTTGTTGCTGCTGTGCTCGCGGTGAGCTGGATTTCCCTGTCAGCAAGTCACAGCGTGTTTTCACTACAAGAAAACAGTTACTCCAGGGGAACTGAACTGTGTGGTGTCACCCCTGGGGGCAAGCTAACCTGCATGGCCCTCCACCTTGTCTCCTTGAAAACAAATCATATTTTAGGGCATAAATGCATGTGCCCTCCTGGGGTACAAGGCAGTAAATTGGTGTAATCGGTGTAAAGAGTGCTAGTGCTTTTGGAAGCAGTGGGGCTGTAATGGTTTGCACAGGTTACAAGTCTCATCCTACAACTAACAATAGACTTCAACTGCAGTGTGTAGCAATTGTGGATTTTTTTAGAGCAAACATTTGTAGAGTGCAGTGTTATTTATTATGGAAGTAGTAATCTTCTGTTCCCATTCTTTTTTTCCCCTCTGCTCAGTAGCCTCTGAGGGGACATTCCTTTGATCACTGAAGTATCTGTTCCACAGATGAAGCCCTGCAGCAGAAAAGGGGTTAAACTTGAGCTCAACAGCAGGAATTTTCTCATCTTGACAGTTTGCACAGGGGTTTTTTTGTGGGTTTTTTTGGTTTGGTTTTTTTTTTTTTCATCACAAAGCATTTTCTTCTAGGGAGAAAGAGGTGATCTTGCCTTCTGATGGGAGTGTGGGAGGAAGGCAATGTCAATTGTATACAGGTTAGATTTTTCTGAGTAAAAACTGTAGGCTTGAAGGCCTTGGGCTTCCTCCGTGCATCTGATGATGGTTGTGTTGGTTTGGATATTAAAGTGGAGAGAATTGATGTGTTAGAACTAAGTCTCCTCATCCATTTGTTCTCAGCTTCCTGACCTATTCTTTGCTTTGTCACAAGCCAGGATCTTTGCTGAGCCTCATACCTTATCACTCATGTTGTCAGTGTAATGGTCAGAAGGTTTTGAGGAGGCACGGTGGAGGCCAAGTGGCTCTGGAGTAGATTCTTGGCTCCTGGTTTCCTTCTGCCTTTGACAGCAAATGGCAAGAGTCCCAGTATTAAACCGAGTCCTTCTTCCCCAACCAGGCTTGACTCAATTGTGCCTAGGCAGCTGAATGGCAGCAAGACAGCCAGTTCCAGAAAGGCAATAGTTTCTACCTGTTACAGTTTGCTTATAACACCTGGCTTAGCTCCGTATTGAAAACAAGCAAATGGATCAGTCTCACCTTCGCTTAAAGATATAAATATTAAAATGTAAGCATAAGAGACCTGATTGCCTCCAGCTGTCTGGGGCCACTGCTCAGAATTTCGTTAGTGGTAGGGTCGACACTTGGTGTGGCATCTGGTACTCTTGTATTTTATTTTAAAATCAGCACATGACTCACCTGGAGTCTTGTAAGGCTCACCAAAGCTGTTGTCAGTGCTCCCTTCAATGTAAATGTGCCTTAAGTTGATCATTGTATTTGTTCATGTGCTGAATAAATTAACGCAATATTTCCATAACTGATACGTAATTACTGATAACCTACCAAATTTTCAGAGGGTGGGTGTTCAATAATTTCTAGCTACCAAGTTCTTCCCTCTGAGTACTCAGAATGGGAGTTATCCAAAATTTTTATCATCTTTAAATGGTGAAATGTCCATGGAAAAGAACCCCACTTGATAAAGAAAGAAAATGTACTATTCACCAAGTTTTGTGTTTTAGTTACTGAGCACCCAGAATTCTTGGGATTTAGTAATGATGACAACTGTTTTGTTTATGTGATAGAACAAGAAGCATCTCCAAAAAGAAATTCAGATGTTTGAATCAGTTTTGTTGATTTCCACATTGTTTTCCCACATCTTTACCAAAATTCTGCTTAAGCTTTTTTCTTTAGAAATAAGTCTGGGAGTTTTTGAACTGATATATTCTGCTTCACTGATTCTTTTCTGTATTGTATTCTGGGAGTTTGCTCTCTTTTAAAAGTGAAGTTTCCTGATACTCACTCTCTATTAGAGGGAACAAGAGGGAAGCACTATGCAGTATCAGTAAGGCACAGGTTAAATATATTATTATTATGTTAATTCACAGGTCTTCTAAATTTAATTAACATTGAGTAATTTTAACTATCTGGAGTTAAGCAGCGATCAGTATCAGCCTTGCTTCAAGTCAACATTTTAACTACTTATTTGACAGTAAGTACAAATTATTGCTGATTAGTTATGGGTGACAAAAAAGAATTGACAGAATCATGAAGACTGGACTGACAGAAGAGCTTTAAGTTCACCTTAATGGAATGCTGTTTATCTGGGAACAAGAAATGTGGGATATGATGCACAAAGTACGTTGGCATATGGTGGAAGACTGTGATGGTAGAAAGGCTGAGGGGATCAGAGAGGTGACCTCCGTGGTTGTGTCTTGGGTAATTAGGAACTTCATGTAAATTGCACTTATGAGTAGGGAGAAGAGCAGTATCTTACTTTCTGTGCATGCTGCTGCAAGGGTGATACTGAAATACATCAGGGCCTCCTGTCCATACATTCAGACGCATGTAGAAAAGTGGGAAAGAGTCACAGCAGCATTTCAAAGCTGGAGAAAATGGGCTGCTGTGAGAGATGCACAGAGTTCAGTCTTTCAGCTTATCAAAGGGAAGTAAAGGGCTCTTTAATCTAACAGTTGACGTTTACAAGAGGGCTTGATGTTTGCTCTGCTCAACCCTGGGTGACCCTGGCTGTAGTCAGCAGGCTGCAGGGAAATGACAG
This sequence comes from Pluvialis apricaria, assembly GCA_017639485.1. NCBI lineage: Eukaryota > Metazoa > Chordata > Aves > Charadriiformes > Charadriidae > Pluvialis > Pluvialis apricaria. The sequence continues at coordinate 29,896,319 of CM030010.1, forward strand.
CCGTGTCTATTCATTTGTTTTCTCTTTCTGATATCCCCCATCTTATCTGTTTTGACTAAAAATACCTTTCTGACTCCTTGCTCCTTCGCCAGATTTCTCTCTAAACTATTTTCTAGTGGTTTTCCTTAAAAAAGAAAGGGAGGCAGTAACTGCTTTGTTGGATGGGCATGTCTGTTCTCCAATAGTTTTTGCAGGGGTGGAATAGAAGGAAGGAAGGCCAAAGACTAGTAAGAGGCAGAAGTCATCACTATCCTTTACAAAAAGCTTTCTAACAATTTGACACAAAAATGTAACAGTACATAGCACCAATTGTGCTATGGAAGAGTTGGTAATCTTGGTCTGATTGCTCACAGCAAAGTTGTTAAAATGATCAGACGCCCCACCAAAGTGGATGCTGATTTATGTTCTCTTAGGCAGTTGCAGATCAGATCAGAGCTTCGGCCATTAGCATGATGATTGGTTTTATTTTCTTGTCTGTTTAGTTTCATCAATATTAGGTTTTGAAACTCTGAAACCTCATTAGTTGATCCTTTTAAAGATGATGTGAAGTAAGAAAGTATTATCACCTCTGCGTGACAGAGGGATGGGAAGGAATCCAGACTCGAGCATGGGTGATGCTCACTGAATCTGGGAAACGAAGGTGTTTTAGCAAAGTGCAACACGCACAGACCATTTCTGTGTGCCTTCAGGTGCCTCTGCAGTCTCAGGCTTTGGGATTTCCTTCTGAGAGCAGACACAAGGATATTATTCCTGTTTTGTTTGCTTCTCATCCACATATTCTGTCACTTCAAATGGGAATGTTTTCCCAAGACAGTGTTAATTAAAAAGAAACAAGATATTTTAAATTGAAGGGTTATCAGCCACATGAATAAAAACGTTAAATGAGTGAATGTCCCGCATGTCTTCTGTGTCACTCCTGCTTGTACAAACAATCCCAAGAAAAAGATGAAATGCCCAGTAGCTTAGATCAGTAGCATTTAACAATTTGAAATACCCTAATTACGCACGTACTTGTTAGGAGAAGGAGAAGGGGTTGGTACTTGGAGGGAGAACAGATGAATTACATGATTCAGAAACTATAAATTAGTATGTGGATTTTGTTTAGGTTTTAAATAGAGATGTTCTGAAGCGATGTTAGCTTGGATGTGGGGCATTTCTCTGAGTGGAGACTGCATGTTTTTGGTAGATTTTAATGGTCAATTTGAGTATTGTCTGCACCAGGTAAGCAGTCTTCTCTAATTTGAAAAACGAGTCAAGTTTTGTTCTGAATTGCACTGTTACATTTAGGTAGATTGAAAATTATTAAAATTTAAAATAAATGGGCAGGAAGGAGAAAAATAAATCAAGGTGAATTTGCTATTTTAGGATATAGTTTTGAAAACTTCTGCTATAAATACCCTCCAAAACACCTTGTACATGCAGAGGAAGCTTTTTAGGAGATTATTGTTTCAGGAAATCTTTCTTTTACATTTTTTGCTTTCTTGCCATTCATTTTTTTTCCCCGTTTTTTCTATCAGATGAGGGAGGGAAGGTGAGAATGAACTCATTGAGTATGGTGAGAGTTGAAGTGATGTAGTGCAAAGCAATATCAGAGTCCTCCTCAGCTACACATTCATCACTTTCAGCCCTGTATTCTTTGAGTTAGGATAAGGAGCCATTGGGTCCTTGCGAGTCAGCTCTGAGCACTGTCTGCTTTAGGAGGAAGATAAGAAGGAAAAATAGATTCTTCGAATAACATAACCTCCATTTAAATCCTATGGAAGTTATATTAAAAGGAGAATCACTCCCTGGAAAGCTTTTGCAATGTGAGAATTGAATTTAACAGGCTAAGCTTTCCATGATAATAATTGCACAGCTAAGGATGATGCAAATTTAATGGGTCTAATCAGATGAGGTGAAAGAAAGCAAACATTAGGTTTGTGCTTTAATTTGTGGTTTGCTCTATGGTTGATTCTTCTGTGCAAGAAGAAAGGTGTGTTGTGTGTGTTGGGTTTTTTTTTCTTCTTCTTCTTTTTAACCTAGGAAGCTTTGGAAAATATTAATCAAATTGAGTGCTCTTCATGAACATAAACTGATTCCAGTTTAAAATTATAGATTTTACAACATTTAGTTTTAAATAGTTAACTGAAAACTATCATCTAGAAAATGAGAATGACCATAGGTTACAACAGAACACTGAGCTGGACAGTCCTTCGTTTCTGCCAGTAGCTCATACCAAATACTTATGAACTGTAGGAAAAGGACACCACGCTCCTGCAGTGGGGTTTCACAGAATCACCTAATGATTAGGGGTGGAAGGAGCCTCTCAAGATGGTCTAGTCCAAGCCCCTGGCTCAAAGCACAATTGACTATAGTAGCTTGCTTAGCTGAGTTTTGAATATCTCCAAGGATGGAGACTCCAAAACCTCTCTGGGTAACCAGTGCCAGTGTTTGACCCTCTTTGCATTAAAATGTCTTTTTCTGATGTTTAAACAGAATTTCCTGTGTTTCAATGCATAACCATTGCCTCTTCCCCTGTCACTGAGCATCGCAAAGAAGTCTGGCTCTGTCTTCTTTAAAACCTGCACATCAGTTATTTATACACATTAATAAGGTTCCCCCGAGTCTTTTCTTCACCAGGATAAACACCCCCAGCTCTCTCAGTCTCTCCTCATGTGTCAGATGCTCCAGTCCCTTAACCACCCTTGAGGCCCTTAGCTGACTTCAGTATGTTTGTGTCTCTCTTGTACGGGGGAGACCAGACCTGGACCCAGCGCTCCAGACTGCCTCACCAGTGCTGAGTGGGAAGGATCACCTCCCTCAACCTGGTGGCCATGCTCTTCCTAGTGCAGCTCAGGAGGCTGTTGCCCTTTTTGCTGCAAGGGCATATTCCTGGTTCACGTTCAATGTGTCCACCCTTGCTGAGTTTCATGAGATTCCTGTTAGCCTCTGCCAGCCTATGGAGGTCCCTCTGAATAGCAGCACAGCCACCTGATGTATCAGCCACTCCTCCCAGTTTTGGCTCATCTGCAAAGTTGCTGAGGTTACAGTCTGTGCCGTCATCCAGGTCACTAAGTTAAGCAGTACTGGCCCCAGTGTCAACCCATGGGCCCCCATTACTAGGGCCTCACATCCAGGTGGACTTCATGCTGCTGATCACAACCTGCTGAGCCTAGGATTTTAGCCTGCCTCACTATCCACTTACCTAGCTCATACTTCATCAGGTTGTCAATTAGGATGTTATGGGAGATGGTGTCAAAAACCTTGCTAAAGTCAAAGTAAACAATATTTACAGCTCTACCCCTCATCCTGTGAGCTGCCTACAAGGTTGTCAGTTTGGCTAAGTATGATTTTCCCTTTGTAAATCCATGCTGATTACTTCCAAACCTTCTTGTTCCTACATGTAGAAATGAGTATCAGAATTATTTGCTCCATCCTTCTCAGGGATGAAGGTAAGGTGGACATGCCTGTATTTTCCCAGATACTCCTTCTTGCCCTTCTTGAAGATAGGAGGGACATTCATTCTTCTATGAACTCTCTCCCAGACTTTAACAATTTTTGACTCGGGCAGTTCCTGAGACTGAGGTGCAGTCCCTTTGTTTAATATCCCTTCATAGATTAGGGTTTTTTCCCCATCCAGAGTTAGTTTTTTTTTTTTTTTTTTTTTTTTTTTTTAAATTTTGGGCACATTTTTTTACCACAACTGTGGGTTATGATGAAACACCTCCTCCACTACTTTATCCTGTAAGCTTTTGGTTTTATGGACACTACAGTTTTAGGTCCTTGAAGAGAAGTAATTTTATTCCTTTGCTTGCCCTTGTTTGTCTTATGTGTATTTCTTGTGCTTCCCTTGTGGCCTGTTTGAGGTAAGTAGAGCAGTATTAAACAGAGCATTAAAGGTAAGGACACAATGAAGGGGCTCGTACAGTGCTATAATGGCACTTTCTGTTTTGTTCTCTGTTACCTTCCTAAAAGTTTCTGAATTTATTTGTTTTTTGAATTGCTGCTGAATGGCAGATTGATGTTTTCATGGTGTTCTGTATCGTACCACTCAGGTACCTTTATGGGATGATAGCAATTTGTGCAAAAGCCTTCATTTTGTTTGTAGTGTTAAAACATCCCTTTAAACTTATCTACTATGAATTTCTTTTGCCATATTAATGACCAGTCCCTCAGTATCATGAGGTTCATCTACAACTTTTCATACTTACTATCTTACTTGGTGTTTACTTGTCTTCGTTTTTACTGCTTTGAATGATATTGTGTTATCAGCAGACTTTTGTCACTGTCTGCCCGTTTCTGTAATTGTGAATACGTTAAATAGTACTGACGGAAGTATCTTGTGGGACTCCTTTGATGACTTTTCTCAATAGCAAAAATGAATCAATCCTTATGTTTCCCGTTTTTAGAATAATTATTCCTTCAAATGAAGACCTTTTCTCTTGTCCTCTTAATCTCTAGCAATATGGTTTCTTGAGCACGTTTGGTGGGGGATCTTTCTGAAAGATTTTTAGAGTAGGCTATTTGGTTGAATTTTCATTTTTATATACCCATTGATTCTGTCAAAAATGGAAGACGTTAATGAGTCATGCATTCTCTTTCCAAAGTCTTGTGGACTCTCACTCGGTACCTCTTATTTTTCTGTGTCAAATTACAGAAATGGAATAGTTTTTACTAATTTGCCTAGTGCTGACGTCAAACTTCACTGCCCTGAAGTACCTCTCTAAATTGCTCTTGGAGACCTTTACAAAATTGGAATCTGTATTTGCAATGTCCATTTCTCTAATATAAACATTATTTTAAATGAGAAGACACTCTCTGCAATTAACAGCTTAGTGATTTCATCCTTGAGTACCCTTAGAACATTTGGATCAATACCATCTGGTTTGGGCAGATGAGTAGTGTTGATTTGTGTAAAATGTCTTTCACTGACACTTTAATATGAGACATATCTTAATACAGTGACAGCAAAGAGCTCTGACGTGGGAACCTTTCAGAGCAGCTCCAGGGTGAACAAAGATGAAAAACATTAGTTTTCTTTCTCTGCTGTGGCCTCGTCTCTGGATGCTCTTTTCTCACCTTGCTCATGTGTTGGCACCACAGATTGCTGTGGCAGGCTTCACATCTTTTGGTAGGTCAACAGAAGTTTTATTATTACAGTGTAAACTTTTTCAAGTTGTGTTTCAAAGGTTTTTATTTTGGCCTATTGCATTATAGTGTTATCCTTCTGAGGATTTTTTTCCCCCTGTTGTCTTCCGCTGGACAAAAACTCTTTCTGTTTTCAAGTAATGTTTCTTTTTAAGCATGCCTTTTTTTTTTTTTTCCTTTGGTCCACTTTAGGTAGTATGCACTCGCACTGAAATTCAATTTCATGCCTTTAAAAAGACATTTCCGATATTTTACCTATATCATTGTTTGTTTAGCTTTCTTTTTTTAACCAAGCTTCCTCCTTTTTGTGCAAGAATCCTGTTGAACCCACTCCCATTGTGGATATTTTGGCTTCCTTGCTTATGCACAGATGTTCAATCTACGTCCGTGCTGATCACGGTTGCAGAGTGACTCACTGACAACCCTGCGGAGACCCGGTGAGGAGTTGCTTCCCCTCAGAGTTTCCTGGCTAGCTACTCACGAAGCAGGGTCTGAAAATTTGCTCCTGGCATTGTGCCCCGATATAACATTTAAGCGATCTACGTGGGGTCATTGAAATCTCCCATTACTGCTGTGTTTCCTGATCTGGCAGTTGTTGAGTTCCTGGAGCAAATCGAGTCACTGCTTCCATCCAGGCCAGCCCGGTGGTGCTGTGGTAAATACTGCATGCTGCACTCCCGGCCCTGTGTGGGACTGAACTTCCAGCGCACAGGGATTGTGTATTACTTCATACAGTTAACTTATTTATTGAATTTAACCGTAAGCATTTCCTGATGGATAGTACCCTTGCTAGCTACTTTGTTTTTTCTGTATCGCCTCCCCCACTATTTAAGCAGTCTACTAATTTTTTAGATATCTAACATTTATATAGAAGGACATTTACTTACTTTATTCTCTGGTTTGATTTTCTTTTTTTTTTTTTTCCCTCCTGCTTGCTTAAATGGGACTTTCTTTTATCTCACTGCTTTTAATCATCTGCTATTTCAGATTTGCCAACATCTCTCCTTTTCTTTGCTTAAGGATACAGTGTTTGACTTTCCTTCTCAAAAAGATGCATTGTCCCAAACTGCATGTCCTCCTGCGCCTTTCAGCGTTCTTTTTCTGTATATCTAAATTTGCTTTCTCCTCGTGTGACTATCAACATTATTGATTTCAAATCTACTAGTAAGTAGAAAGATGCTAAATATCACATACATTAATTTTTTTTTACTATCAGTATAATTTGGGGGTTCTTTTATTTTCTCTTTTTCCTATGACTGTGAGTTTACGCATTGGAGATATCAAAAATGAAGCAGCACTACATTCCTTTTTAGGAAAGAGGGTCCTTAACTCAAAAGCATTCCTGCCTTTCTCCCTCACTCCAGCAGCTTCCCTGGGAAAATTCTCACTAAGGGCGAGGACGCCTTTGTAAAACCCTTGGCCATGTGTTTTGTGTACGTATGTCATCTGGCCTTTTCCTTTTTTCTTTTTAGTTATACATATTTGATATAAAACCAAGTTGAAACTAACCAGAATTCAGAGGCTTTGACTTTTCTGGTGAATAAAAACAAAGATAGTGCACATGAGTAAAACAGACTTTGCGTGTCTGCAGCAGCTTCCCACACTCCTTCCATCTAGCAGCCAACACTTTCCGTTGGCTTTTCAATTAAAGCTCTATGCATAGGGACAGATTTGCATAATTTAGAAGAAAACTGCTGTTTAATGCCTCATAGACATTACCTTCAGAACAGTGTTATTCGTTAATTTTTATGGCTGGAAACAGCTTAGTCATCTGGATTGTAGTTTATCTCACTGCCACTTGTGCCTGTAATAGATCCTGCCTGTGTGTGATTGGAGCAGTGATGTTTGGTAGTCCTTTCCACACCATCTCTGCCTCTTGCTTCTGCCTCCCCCTGTATAGGGAGAGATCGCTTACGGTCTTTCACCCAAGAAGAGGTCTCTCCCCATCTTCTCCCACCCAGTTTTTCACTGTGTTTTAAAATATAAGCAGAAATGTTAATAACAGGAGATCAGCATTTCTAAGAATAAATACAATTCTTGATGGTTTCTAAGAGGGCAATTGTGGATAAAACTTCCTAGAAATTTCTTAAGGTTTCCATGCATTTCCAAAGATAACTTCATATATTTTTAAGAAAAGGGCTTTTGTTTGTTTTTTTTTGCAGTAGTAAAACTCTGTCCATGACCTTCCTGTATAGTGGAAGGTCTTTTTCTTGCTAAGGAGCCTGTTACAAGAACAAGTCTTTGTATCAGACTTGTAAGGAAAAGAAAAGGAGGAAGCCTTGTCCCCTTGTCCCTGCGTATCTTTCATCAGGCATATACTGTGTCTGAGGAAGAGGAGAGGATAGTAGGAGGTGAAAACTTGAGAAAAATTTAAAAAAAAAGAGACATGGGAGGAATTCCTCAGAGACCCTTTCATACTTTCTCTCTTTCTCTGAAGAAAATACTAATATACAAAATATAAATAAATGCTGCATGCCAGCTAAACCATGTATTAAGGCTTATATCATCATTAGATTGTCAGTTTGTGTATGTCAACTCAACTGTGTGTATTTAGGTTGCTCAAAGAGCCTACTTGGGAATATAAAGTGCTTTGTAAGCATGGACTGATTGTTCTTTCTTTTGGATTTTGCACTGTTCCTCATCATCAGGACCAAACCAAGAAGTGCTTTTTACTTGGTTTTTACTGCCAGTGTCAGTGATTTAGGATGGGACTTCAGGGTGTGCCAGGTATATACAGAAAATGAACTTGTCTGCCATGAGGTGGAAATCTATTCTGTCATTCAGCAGTTTGAGCCATAATCACTTCAAGCTGGTATCTCATTGGATCCCATCATCAAGGGAGCAGGGCTAGGCCAGGCTTCCCTTCTGCTATATGAAACCCGGACCTACGTTCTAAGTGTAGTAGAGAGAAGAGGTGGCTGCTGAGTAGCTGGTACTGCCCCTCTGAGAAAGAAAAATTAATGCCAGTGCTGTCTCTTTGATAAGGTGCTAAATAAAATCATTATCTTTCATTATTAGCAAGCCAGTCTTTATAAAAGGAGAGGACTGAACCCTGTTATTCTGGACGTACTTCAACTGCTACATGCACATTTTTCAGACTTTGTAGAGGTGTTGGTCACAGGTAATTGTGATGGGATACTCTGTGTGTTTGTATGTGTGTGTTTCTGTATTCAGACATATCATTTAGAAGAAATTAATTATACTCTCAAAAAGAGGAAATACCAAGTACTGGAGAGCTCTACACTTTTTTTTTTTTTTTTTAAAAGGCATGAATATAAGCAATGGCTGGGAATTGAAGCAGGACAAATTCAAATTAGAAATCAGGCACACATTTTTAATTGGAAGCATAATTATAGGCTGAAACAAACCAACCAGAGTAAGTGATAGATTCCTCTAGTCAAGACTGGGTGGCTTTTGGAAAGACAGTGTGTTGGCCAGACAGGAGTTACCATTCTCTCGTGTTGCTGTACTTGAGCAAAATGCTCTGGCCAGTTTCATGCAGCAGGTCAGGCTAGAGGCTCGAATGCATCTTTCCAGATTAAAACTAAGTGAATCTAAACACTAACAGTATTGCTGTGAGACAGATGTATCTAAAACTGGAAAACAGCAACCTTGTTAAAACGTAGAGAGGCAAGCATTGAAGGAAGGCTCATGTTAAATTCCTAGTTTAAATTCCTGATTTCTAGATCTGTTTGTAGTATGATTATTTTTTTTCTGTTCCTTCTCATGGGGATTTTCTTTACCTGTGTTGGCAAAGAATTTGAATGTAGAACAGTTTTACAAGTTGGGATCTAACTGCATTCCTTAATGTACTTCTTTTCAGTGGTTGGACTGGAGGATACTAAGACATTTTCATTTTCCAATGAAGAGCAATTGATCAGAAATTTAAAATAGATTTTCTTTTCCTTCCTGTTTTTGGCACATTTTTCACATGTAGACATAGGAATAGTTTTCTCAGTGCTCTGTCTATTGTGTTGTGGGGGCTGTATCCTTCTATTTGTCATTAATTTGTGGCTTCTATACCATCCAGAAGCTTGGAGGAGAAAATTGGACAATGCATATGAGAAATTTCCAGCAGTCTTGCACTGGAGGAGGCAACTTATCCCTTTCCTACACTGGCTGCTGCATCAGCCTTAACGTCAGAAGGAAGAAGCAGCATGCCAGGAAAGTGGGGACGGGGAATGCCGGAAGAACCGAACTGTGCCAGCCTCTGAGGAAATTGTAATGATTGCCCTTGTATTCTAGCAAACTCTGACTCTGTTTGTATGTCCTGGGGGAATGAGGGGAAATAAGGTTTGAACAGGCATTTTTAACTGTTTTTCTGAGACTCCTTGTAACACTCACTGTTCTGTCTGACAGTACCTTGGCAGCCAGGGACTTCTGGCATCCCCTGGAGGGGGAGGAGGAATCCTGCCTCGAGATTACATGGACACGGTCAACTTTCAGCAGTTGTAGGATCTCAGCCACCCAAAGCTGCTGTTGCCATCCATCTTCTTTGTTTCAAAAATTTGCTTTTTGAATGCATTTCCTTAAAGCTACAGGAAGACATCATATAGCTCTTAGTACAACAGTATGCAAGATTTTGTGTGTGGTACTTCGGGACGCTACAAAATGTGTAGGATATCTTGGGGGGTGTGTGTCTGTTTCTGTTTCTCTTTTTATTTTTTTTCTTTTCTTATTTTTTCTGTGGCATGCAGATTACACAGGAAGTAAAAATACTCTTTCAGCTGTTTTCCCAAATTTTAAATAGCTTTGGAAGCTTCCTATGAAGTCATCAGTCACCTAGTTACTACACATAAATGTGTTCCTAGATGTAACAGGTTTCAGATTTCTGGCTGAATTTCTCTTTGCCTGTGTCAGAAAAGCCTCACAAACTGCAGACAGCTGAAGCTAAACAGAAATAATCATTCTCTGGAAGTGCCTTTAATGTGTATGGCAAACGGACCACAGTTACTTAGCTGCTTTTTAGTTTTGTCTGTATTTTTTTGAAGACTGTACAGAATATTAAGGAAGTTATAAATTTTAAATTGCCCTTTTCCCTACTTTTCATATAGTCAAAGAGTAATTTGGAGTTGGAGAACTTACTAGCAGGGGCTTGAATTCATTTGTTCTGCCCAGCAGAAACTATCTAAAATATTTAGCAGTGCTAGTAGAAACAAAGAGGAAAGCAAGGAAAATAAAGATACTTAAGCTTTAATGAGCGGAGTTGTAACTACGTTTCCCTTTTCTCCACTCCACATAGGTTTTATTTTTTAAAGGAAGAGCTCTCTAAATGCATCAAGTGACTGTGAGCCCCAGACATTCCTATTAACTTAAATGCCTAAATTAGGTAGGTAGTTGTCTAAGGTCATATATATAGCTAACAGAGATGAGTAGAGGCCTCCAGAGGGTGATTGGGAAGACAGGAGTGATGACCTGGCCATGGCAGTTGCCTTTCTCTGTCCACTGATTTCTGCAAGGTGAACACTAAGTGGGAAGGATCTGAATCATACGAGTCCCATTGGGAAAGGAGGAGTCAGTAGGTACCAGCTCTACAATTCTCTTGTTTTGGAATCAGAGATGATGATCTAAGATATGTTTAGGGAAAAGGAGGAAGCAAAAATACAACACCAAAAATTCTGGGGAAGTGGCATCAGTGAAGTTCAGCTTGATGCCTTGTTGAGCCAAAAACAGTAAAGAAGGTGTGAGGGATACGATAGGAGAATGGCTCAGTCACAGAGAGAGAGAAAAACAGAAGCAGATCAAATTCATCTTTTCTGAATACCTTTCATATGATGCTCATGTCTGGTTCACTCCCATCACGTAGTCCTTGCAGGACGTTTCTGGAGTAGGAAAAGATTTGCTGACTGTATATTGTATACTCAGAGGCCTTGCTAGGTAGGTGGTGATAACTACGATGGTAGTCTTTTTGATGCAACAGGGATGTTGCTGCCATCACTTGCTGCGCTTCAGTGAGTTGCTAGATTTTTCCTTCTGAGAAGAAGTAGTATCCAAAAGAAATGGACACTGCAGTCCTCCCCAACAAATTCCTGGCTGTCTGGGCAGGGAGATGTCCTTTTCTTATGGAAAGGAACAACTTAGTGTGCCATCTCCATCTGCTGGTTGAGCAGGTTGGCAACAGAAGTATCTGAACTGGTTTCAGAAGAAAGAGAACTAACATATTGGAAAATTTGAGTAGGAAGGTAGAAAGCGTAATATACACTTTAACCCTTACTAAAAATGGAGTTTAATCAACAAGGTATTAAAAATTACAACCCTTCCTTGGATGATTTAAATAATTTCTTATATTTTCATGGCAGGAATATAGTTACATACTGTTTGATTAACTGCATAAGATATAACTGTGGACTATAACTTGACTGATACAGGCATATCAGTATGTCTATAGTACTGAAAATATGGTAAAATAGGCGTCTTTACTTGGAGCAGGTATCATGGTTTGTTTTAAAATTCAACCATGTGTAAAGCAATTATATAAACTATATTTTGCAAACTCTGTATGTGTAGTTTCTGACAATGTGTTTGATAATCTCATTGTTATCCTTAGGGTGTAAAATTACATAATTGCTCATTAAAATGTTCAGCTCCACCTGAAAAAATGTATTACCTATGTACTTCTATTAAATATTTTCTGTTCTGTTCAGAGCAGAAGTTCTCATTTTTAAACTGGTTGTCACTGAAGTATTCACTTACTGTAGCTACACTTCATCATTTGGAATGTGCTCAGAGGAGGAACTTAGGAAATGTATTTTCCTTTTCAGACTTTAGTACATAAAATAGTCTGAGTGGCATGCTGATAACCTTCAGGGCAAAGGGATTTCTTCTCTGCCCAAATAATGGAAGTGCACATTCAAGGCTTTCGTGGAGCAAACCAGAAACCTTAAAAAGGGCAGAGGTGAGGTCTACCAGCTGGCAAGTTTACTTGGCAGGTTGACTTCACTAAATTAGATATTAATGAAGTCATGATCTGTAACTTTGGAGTTTAATCATTAAAAGGTGCATATTTACATATTTTTAAATTTATAGGTGTATATTGCAAGTACATTCCTGAATTTAGCATTTGGATCTTCAGCATAACATTATATGGATGTAGTTTCCTTGTTGTTGTTTTAATCTATATTCAAAGCAAAAAAAAAAAGATAAAGCTTCTATAAGCACTATCTTTTCCTTATTTCCAGGGAGTGCGATTACCTTGATATCAATCTACCCCTTTATTAAAATGTGGGGGTTTCTTTTTGTGTAAGTGTGTGTATGTAACTACATAAAAGGTAGAGAGAAGCGTGAATTTCTCAGCTGCACATTTCAATGAAAAGAAAACCACAGTGATACAAGAGCTATAACTGTCGTCATCTTCTGACGTCTCTGTTTAGGGTCATGGTTTTGCATCTGGATATCATAGTGACCTTTGATGGAAAAATATTGTGGCTTCATCTTTACTGAATCCATTGATTTGAAAACAGTGGAAGTCCAGCAGGGTTCAAGCACGGGCAACATATATTAACCACACAATTCAGGACAGAATTAATGTTTGGGGTTTTTTTTTTTCCCTATAGGACTAAATTTAAAACAATCAAGTTAAAACAGAACAGTAGAGCGTTTTAGTAATTTGGAAAATGTTTGAGGTGTAGGCCAAACTGGTGCTAACTGTAAGGAGCAAATACAAAAGTTGTTCTGGTAGGTATAAATTGAAAATAAACCTTGTGCTTTGCTTTATGTTCTTCCTCTTCCAGAGTGGCAAACAATGGGGTTGGTATTATGTAATTGCAACTTTAATAGTTTGGTGCAACTAGAATACAAAAACTTCATGCAATAAGGAAATGTTAAGTGTTTGGACTTGGAATCACTGATGCTTAGTTTTCAGTGTGTTACCTATGAGTAGTTCATCTAAAAGCAGCAGGATACAGGAAGGAATTGGTGTAAACCTGATGGGCTATTCAGTCCTTAAGAGGTGGTTATCCTTAGGTAAGTTCTTCTGTCCAATCTTTGCCAGTTCGTAAACTGTGACTGGCAAGGATATATATCAAGTATCAAAAGGAATTGCACTTTTCATGAAGTCTCCTACAGGTGCTTGTCTGATATTATATCCTTATACCCCATTTGAGTTTCTCTCCTATAACAGAAGGAGATAGTTTTGCCTTCATGAAAAATATTCTCTCTCTTTGTTTAAGAGACCATTTCTGTCTTAAAAAAATTCAGCCCAAGTAGAGTGTGAATAACCAGCAGCAGCTGCCCAACATTTCCATTTTGTCCTGTTAGAATGTGTGGTATGTTCTCTGGTACTGCAAGCAAGAGAGTAGAATACATAAATGCGTTTTGAAGAGTAGTAACAATCAACCTTTTCATATAGCAGTTTACTGTATATTCCTTGATAACATGCCACTACTAAGAACTTCAAAACCTGTTGTTTGTCACTGCCTGGATTGATGGAAAATAGTTTAGCAATGATAAATCCTGTGAATGGTGGGTCAATGGACCCATTAGTGGGGCTTTGTGCTAGCTTCCACTTCGGAGGTGCTCACTGATATTTCTTCTTCAACCTTGCCTACAGGAAACAATTAAAAAATGAGAGCTTGTTTTATTGCTCCAACATTTCAAATCCAAAGAGGAGAAAATACACTCAAAGGGATCTGAAAGGATATGCTGGTATGTCTGCCACAGAAATGTCTGGGTTTGATGTCTTTCCTGCAAAGTAAAATTCATTCCTGCGATACCCCTCAGGCTTCTGAACTCTTAAGCCATTCTTCAAGCCTTAGATTATTTGAACAAATGACCCATATCTCTCTAGCAGGTCCTTCCTACAGGGGTGATAGCACTGAATAGTTTTTTCCTTTTTCTCCAGTTTATTTCAACTGAGGATATAGAGTTCTGGTGATGTCTAAAAGAGGCTAACCATATTTCATATACTAAAGAAGAACTGCATTTCTTACACCAACCATATTTCATATACCAGGTGCTTTTTATGAACTCTTCCGAAGGGGAGGATCTACCCCAAATCAGGATTGAAGCTGCAGTTGCCCACTTGCATGATTTCTGGTGATGTCTTGGCTGAGCAGGACAGAGGCAGGATTCCCACCTTTGGAAATGGTGACTAGAATGAAGCCTCAGCTCTGAGAATGAGAAGTCACCAGAGGATGTGTTACATGGCTGCGTTGTAGAGCTGATAGAAATTAGACAAGTGACAGGGAAGGACAGGAGCTTTCCCAAGTGTCCTTAAGCTGCTGAATTTCTTCCTCCATTCAGTGCCAGAATTGAGTGTACAATGCTGGAGTTTCTCTTCTTATTACTGTCTTTCCTTGGAAGAAGTATGTTTGAAACTATTGTTATTATATCTTTAGCCCAGGGATCTTGGGGACCTGGCCCTCTTACCAGATGAGAGAGACTTCTATGTCCATGCGCTACAGAGTGCAATGGAAGCAGCAGGTGTTAGGATGAAGCTGGGCTAAAGGCATCTCCAAACTGCCCCTGGCTCAATGATGGTGGTTTAAGGAGAAATGGCATGATGCAGAGGTAGTACAAAAAATCCCCTGACATCAGATGAACACAAATTGCCTTTTAGGGAGTGGAAACGGATTTGTTTCTGTGTGGTCTAGTCTCTGAGACTTCATTAACCAGAGTCTAAAGCTCACGGGAAGGGGTAAGTGAACTGTAGAAGCAAGATCATAGAATGACAGTTATGTTGGCTGGACATGACTTTTGGAGACTATGCAGTGCAGCCTCCTCATATCTTTGTATTGGGCAATTTCACCATCAGCAGCTGTGCAAACTGAGGTGAGGGATTATTGCTGATGTATCTGTGGGGCTGGGTATATAGCTTATACATATGCATAAGTTTTAGCATTTTCTTATTTTATTAGTTTCTTTTCCTTCTAATAAAGGTACTGTATAAAGGGCTTATAAGAGGGATCAAGCCACTGAGGTGTACTCATACAAGTAAGAACCCTTGGATGTTTGCATCCTTCCACCTATCTTGCTTACAATACTGCTCTAAACAAGAATTGCAGGACTTGGCGCCAGACATTTGACTTTGAATGAAACTGGAGTTTGGGAAGAGTTTTTTTGGAGGGAACAATGGCAATATTTGTCCAACACATGTCAGGTGAAGACAGACTGGTTTTAGTCTGTCCATATAAGCAATAGAAGTGCATATGTGAAGTGATAAGGGAAATAATATGGAAGTGGAAATCAGGGTTGCGTACTCATGAGACACTCCAGGATATATCATGTATAATACATATTTATCCTTTAATGTTATTTTGAAGATGGATAATAGCCGGGAACTCCCTCTTGCCCTGTTTCTGAAATATCTTATGGTATCTGAAGGAGAAGTATTTGAGAAATACCTAGTGGTTTTGAAATATGAGAGAATCGTAGTGTTGGAAAGTAATGGCCACCTTTTATCTGCAGAACTGGTTCAGCAAAGGTCGTGGTAGGAACTGTCTCTCAGCTCCATGCTGTTTGGAAGAACCACCTCTAGCAGACGGAGGGTGCAGCCTCTGCTGCTCATTGAACCACTAACATGTAGTATGTGATTGCCAACAAGGCTGTCAATTAGTACTAATTGTGTTGGTAGTTTTTGTGAGTCTAATTAAATTCTTCAAGCCATTCATATTGCTTTCCTTGGCCTTGCTGGATTATTTAATGTTACCCACAGTCTGTGAGAAGACATTTATGCTTATGTTGCATTGGTGCCAAATTAGGTCACTTAATGGCTACACCTTGTTGAAAACTGATGCTTATGACTTAGGAATACCTGGATGGAAATAAATACTGACAGCATCTAGGAATAATAATTTGGTTTTCTTATTTTTATTTGTGGGCTTTTGGACACAGACAACACTTGCAGGTATTAATAAGCCCATCTGCTCTCCCAGCATTTGCCTACCAACTCAAATAAGGCAGTATTACAGGCAACTAGAGATAGATGATGGGCTATGTCTTTGAGGATGTGAGTTTGCCTCCATCAGTTCTGATGAGTTTTACTTTAGTTTCCATTATCTAAGGATTCGCCTGGGAGTGGTGTAAGCAGGCATCTATGTTTCTATACATAGTGAGAATTTCCAGGATATGAAAGTGAGATCTCAGGGCAGGGGGTTAGTCTTCTGCTTCTTAATATAGTGCAAGATTTTTCTTGGTTATTGGAGGGAACCCCATGTTGACAGGAGTGCTCAGCTGAGTGCTCTGGCGTGTTGCCATTTACTAACTTTCATTTGAGTCTAATCTGCAAAGTAATACTAATTTTTCAAATAAATGCTTTAAAGCTGCAGGATGTTCCCACACTGAAAGAAACCCCAGGGGGTCATCTGTTTCCTCTTTCCTGCTACAGCAGGGGAGACTTTTTCTACCTCTTTCTTTCAATGCTGTTTTTTCCAACGGTACCTATTGTCCCAAGCTATGCATAACCAAGGTACACAGTGCTGCCAGTCACAAGTAAGCCAGGAACTCAGCATTGCAAGTCACAAGCAGAATAAAATATTTCCCACCCTTTATTTGGCTATATACTGCTGGATGGAAAGAAAAATGTTATTTTGCTTTAGGAAGTGGTGAACCTTTATGTGCCATAGATTAACTTTCTGTGTATTCAGAACTTGATATTTTCTGGTTTTATGTCCTTCATAGAACCAAGTGTAAAATTCTTCTTCCATGGAAAGTTGTTACAGTAAGAGGCAAAAAGCCCGTTTAGTTGATCTTTGAGGAAAGATATCACAGAAATAAAATTATTTATTGGCATTTTACTTATGCACAATTTGAAAATGAATAAAGGAACTAGAAAGTGTGTAAAGTTTCTTGTTTGAACACATTTTTTAGATGAATTAAAAGTTCCCAGTACACTTGCTCTTTCTAAGTAGTTATCTATTCAAACCAAAAATTCAACCCTGGATCCAAATGCAGTTTGTGAACATCCTTTCTTACTGCTAAAAGCCATGGACCTGCTATTGGGTCCTTAAAGAGGTAGTGTTTAAGGACTGAGGGCATGTTCAGAATGTGAGCTTGAGCCCAGAGGTCTGTCTCCTCTATCGTCAGATTTGAGAACTGCCTTGCTTTCAGCAGTTCTTCTATTCCTTAGGCTTATTTTGTGGAAATGAGTCAACTGGGGAAATTTTCTTTTCTTTTCTTTTCTTTTCTTTTCTTTTCTTTTCTTCTTTTTTCTTCTTCTTCTTCTTTTTTTTTTTTTTTTTTTTTGCATTTATGAATACTGCTTTTGCTGTCAGGGCACAAGAGAGTTTATTTAAGGAAATTTATTGCTGAAATAAGGGAAGAAAATGAAATTCTGCTGGCTGCCGCTTAAGACTTATGGACAAAGAACATATGGACAATAATTACTTTTAAAGCCTCCCTGGAAAATATAAAATCTCTTGCTATTAACTAAACTGCCTTTAAAACTAAAGAAGGCATGTGCAAGGCCTGCACAATTTTTTCGTGTGTGTCCATGCATGATTCTCTGTGGATTTTTCATTTCAAGTCTACATTTGCAATATTATCCATTTCTTTCCTCTTATCCCTTTAAAGAACTTTTAAAATGCCTATTTAGACACAGAGAACACATATTGTAATCCACAATTCCACTACCGAGTTTATTTTTCATTTGATTATTATGTTTTATTATAATGTTGCATGGACATCTTGGTTAGCTAAATATATGTTTGTTGATCTGATTAATTTACATTTGGTGCATGTGTCTTAATATAGGCAGTTCTTTCTTTGCAATGACTTTTCTGGTAGCTTGCAGTCTATTTGTACTTTCCTTGGTAATATTTCCCAGAGGTGGGATTTAAGGAAGGAAATGGAGCAAATCTAGATTCAGACTTTGCTTTTGGATCTCCTCTCTCTAGAGGATCAGAACAAATCCCTGAATTTAATGATGCACTCGAATGTAATAAAAATTTGGATATTAATCATCACTGGGAACCTGTGTTCTGTGCTCATTAAATAGCAAATTTTGGTGAGTGCTTTCCATTCCCTCATGAGATACCAGAACAGCAGGTAGATACCAAGCAACATCAGGTCATAATGCAAATTTTCTTTGAGGTAGAGCAGTGCATATTGCATTCGTTTTCAATGAAACCTCAGATTCTGCTTTTACTGATGTAACTTTAACATCATAAATATGCAAAACAGCTTTATCATGTGCAATACGGGATTCTCATCGCTTTTGTTAGTGAAAGTCTGGACTATTTAGAAGGACCTGTTGTTTGAGTTGACATGCGAATTAGACTGAGAAACAGATTTCAAGAGTGAAGAATAATAATTCAAGTGGTGTTAGAAATAAGTGACTGCTGAAACCTTTCCTGATTTACTGGTGAAATATATCTTTTTTTAATTACTTATGTTTGTATACAAGGATGCAACATGACCTAAATATTTGGGTTCATACAGGACTCTAAGCAGTGTTGTCAATCTGATGCATTCAGAAGTCAGAAACAAGCTTGAGTTAATAAATTTTGAATTCTTTTTGCTCATCTTCTGGCATTTGTGCCTTTAAGACCTGTATTTTGAAAGTTTTTTCTGCTTTCACAAAGAACAGGAATTTTCTTTCACAGTGCTTTAAAATGAAAGGGGAAAAAAAAAGAAAAAAAAAACCTGGGATTTTTTGGGTGATTATGTATCTCCCTAAAAGGAAAGAGGTCATTTAAAGGAAAAAAAAAATCTCAAATCTCAGGATGATACTCAGATTTGTCATAAGATTTCACAGTATGAAGCAGAAGATAATTCCCGCAGCTAGACCTGTGTCTTACCTGTTCCCAGGACAAGGTTCCCTTCTCTCTCCATAATGCCCCACACTTGGTGCAGCCAAAATATGTTGAGTTATGATGTTGGTATTTCCTATTCCAATGGGTTCTTACACAGCAGGACTGTAGGAAGACATTCAGAATCCAGCTCATGGTCCAGGTCGCTTCACCTGCCACCTTCCTCCCTCCTGCCCCCAGGTAGCTCTGGCCTGGTCCTGCTCTGTGTCCTGCTACAGGCCTGTCACACGCAGGGAGACAGTAAGGGCTTGCAAGCTTTAAACAGCGAGGGCTACATATGGATCGTGTCCCTGAGCGGTTCTGCAGAAATATGATATTGATGTGATGGCTATTCCACCACACAAGGAGTCTAGCTTTGTATATTCTGTGTGGGCATGTGGAGTTCCCCCCGAGTTACTGTTTGGTTCACACTATAGGAAGCAAATGACTGATTGAAAAACTATTCAAGATCCGTGCATTGCATCAGAAGGAAAAAAAAACAACAAACCTGAAACAAAACCCCAAAACCTGATGGTTTTTTTTTGGTAATCAATACAGGGCACTTAAGAGTAAAGCAAATACCACAGTGAATTTAAATTGTCTCTTCTCAAACTGCTTTAAAGTTGGAAAAGCAATGTCTATGCTAACCTGTAAGAATGCAACTGAAGCTGTGTAACATCTGAAATTACTGAGTACCAGAGGTAAAATTGCGTTTTTAGAGTACAAGTATGAATTCACAAATGCATATATCTTTAAACATGCAAAACCCCTCTAGATTAGGAGCAACCAATTGGATTCATGCTGTTGCATTCCCAGTAAACTTTAAGTGTCACATGGGTAGGGTTTTGCTCAAGTGGATCTGCGGTGAAATCTTGTTTTTCCTTCATTCACCTGGCAGGTGTGGTGTTCTAGGTTCAGGACACTGCAGTTCCCTGCAACAGCTGATGAGTTCCACGTACATAAGGCTTGCAATCCCATATCCAGAACTTGGCAAGGATGTAAAGAACAGTATTTTTAGGTGCATTCCTATATACGGTATAATATGTTATGTGTTTAAGTCTGTGTATATAAAGATAGATTACTCCAGATGTTTAAAAAATGCAGATCAGGATAGAATATGTCATTTTTAATACATATTCTTTACCAGCTGATGTTATTTTAAAATAGACTTTATATGTATACATTATATATATGTATGTTTTTTCTCTTCCTAAAACAAAAATGAAGTTTAAAACTAATTAGTTTTTAAAGACAAATTACCATGTTTGTACTCAATTGTGTATTAGAACATCATGTATTAACACATTGTATGTTATTTATTAAAAGTGAAGAAGATTTTAACTTACTTCTCATTGTTTGTTACGGATCTTATGCTGTGATACTTGCATATTTTTACTTCCAAACGCTGAGTGGGAAGTGGTGGAATGGAATAGCATTAATTCATCAGCAGCACTTTCTAATTATTTGTATCTTTTGGTTCTTTCGATTTAAAGAACTAATGTTTGTTGTGGAAATGTTAGCTATGTTTTTATGTTTGTCATGGGTGCTAAGCAGCTCTCCTTCCAAGACTAGTCCGAGCTTGCAAAACCATCTATGCATTCTTATACTAATGAACTTTAATATTAGATTTTATACAGTCTGCTTAACAAAACTCAAATGGGAGTAGACTATTGAAGATACCTTTCTAAATCTTTTGTGCAGTTGTCGTGGTTTAGGCTGAATCGGCTACTGGGGATGTGGGGGACCCAAGATGGGACCAACAGATGCTCCCCCCCACCTCTCTTCAAAGAGAGAGACAGAGGAGGGGAAAAAGAGACTTATGAGTTTAGAAGGAACTAAACTACTTTAATGAAATATTAATAATAAAAGAAAAAGGAAATAATGAAATCTATACAGAACTGTATCAAGCTCCCAGGATGACAATCGTGGCATTGGTCGTGTTTTACCTCAAACCAGGACAGCAGTAAATAAGTATCTGCAATTACTTGCTCAGTTTGCATTCTTTCCTAAACGCCATCTTCTTGTTTGCTTGGTTTGTGTGCAGGAGAGGACTTGGGGAGACAGTGGCCTTACTTATTCTAATGTTATAATTACACATTTTAGTTTACTCGTATACATCAGCAAATGTATGTTCCATGCTGTAAAAGGAATAAACAAACCCTCTTTTTCTAGTATTTAGCATGAGTTGCTTTAATTGAATGTAGGTTTTAAAAACTGAGTTGTTCTGCCCTGTAAACCCATTTGTCCGTAATTTACTAACTACGAAAGCCTGTTATTTGCTTGTCCTTCCCATCCCGTGCTGACTGACTGCTTTGAATTTCAGGAGTAAATGAATTTGTGTGCAATGGTTTGTTCCATTCTAGCTTTAAGGCTTAATGAGACTATAATGTATCCAGGCTGAGGTTTTTGTTTGATCTTGTAATAGTAGGAAACAGCCAAGTAGATTGCACTAATCATTAACGATTGCTAATACATTTGTTTCTCGCTATTCTGACAGAATGACTCTCTAATGCATGGGTTGGAGTTGGGCACATGGTAAAACCAGGAGGTTTATATTGTCTTACTTATGTCCCTGGCAAAAAATACATAGTTGGTTATGGAGAAGGCTGGCCATGTCTCACGTGTCGCTCTGCAGGAGCTGAAGATGGAAGGGTCAGTGCTGTTTAGAATAGCAGGATGTTCTTAGTGGGAGCCTCCTCCTGTGAGCCGCTCTGCAGGCGTGATAGAGCTGACCCTAATGCCGGCTGAGGAAGCGGGATGCTTTCAGTTGTGCCCTGTGGGAATTAATAATCCAGAGCATTGTGTTGGAATTGGTGGCACATTCATCCTGTGAAAGTAAGTTCACCTTTAACGTAGTGACTCTGGTGCTCTCTGAATTCATTCCTGAAACTTAGTCCTTTTCTTCTCTCATAGGTGTTGGAGTGAATTATCTGTCCTGCCAGAACAGTCTGAAATGAATATACTTCCTTTAGGAAAATGGCAAAATTAAATTAAACTTTAAAGAAACCACAGAATCCCTTTTGAATATTTAACTTAAACCTTGACTTTTTTTTTTTTCACCCTCTCTTGATTTACCCGACATGGGACAGAATCAGAACTGAGGAGTGGAAACCAGGGGTGGGAGGGCAGCCCTGAGCTAGAAGTTGGGTTTTTGGATGGTGGCCAATCATGGGAGAAAGCCAAACTGGAAAACTTGCAGAGGTGTTAAAGGCTTTGAGCCCACAGTCCTGTGGCTCACTGATCGAAGCTAGAAAAAAATGCTGATCTGAAAAGGTAATACGAAATGTATCGTAAAACATCAGGATGATGAAATAATATATGCAGTGAAATGGGAAACAATCTTGGACTTTTCAAAAACATCTGGATGTTCTGGGGTGTTTGTTGTTGTTGTTTTTTTAAGTTAAATAGGACTTAAAAAAATCTGCAGCATATGGGAGCCGCAAATTCCCACCATGTGTTGCTGCTAAGTGCAAGGATGTCTGGTTTGTGCGGCGACTTTTATTATTTTTAAAGTGTCCATGTGATTTAGCTGCTTGCTTTGCTTTCAGCCCCACCCCAGTGAGAGAAGGCTGTCAGCTTGTGGCAGGAGAGAGCATTAGAGCCATTGCAGACGACATTGTGGTGATCTGGAGATGGACGTAGATCCCGGCAAAAACAGACCCTGGGAGCCAAAAAATTTCCAGCATAACTTGACTGCCCGGCTCGCTTTCTGCAGACCCTGTCAGCAACACTTAACTGTGGTGATGATAAGCACTATAAAATGTCATGGATGTTGTCTAGAGCCAAATTCTGATGGTGTTGCATTAGATTTGATCATGGGAACATGCATTCTCTTAGAAACAGCTCTGATATTAAAAATAATCTTTTCTTGCACCAACATTTGGCCGGCAGCTATATAGACACTTCCCAGTAACAACACAGACGGCTTTATTTGCTTTTGGAAGGTTTTGCTGCCCGAGTTCATGCTCCTTCCCTGCCTTTCTCCACCCCATTTTTTTTCTTAAGTAGGACTAGATCAAGGCACAGTGGGTTTTGCAAGAAACCTTATGCTTTTTGGTGTCTCGGTGACAAAACAGATAAGGAAGTCAAGTGTCTTTTCCTGGCATACAAACATTTACTGACTGGAAGAAACAGTGTGTGGGGAGTATCCAAACATTTACAGAGAGAAGAATGGCCGTGGCAGCTGCGTTGTATTTTATAACTGTGATAAAGATAAAATCATTCTGGTGGGTTTTGAACCTAAGGAAACAATTTAGTTGAGAGGAAAAAAAAAAAAAGACATTTTCCAGTGTATATGAAGAAACCCACATGCACACTACACAAACTCTAGTGCAACAATTTTGGCAAGTTTAAGAGCTGGGAGTGTTTTCCCTGAGACACAGCGTTCCTTGGGGTCACATGGAGCAGGGCCTTGCAGCCCAGACACGGTGTAGCAGGTTCTTGGGGATCCTTATGCCTTGTGATGTCTTTTTTTTTTTTTAAAGGGAGTTCAAGATAAGGTGATCTGGTTTTCAGGAGTGAGTACTTCGCAATGGGCGAGCTCCTTTCTTTGAAGCTTTGTTGGTGGTTGAAACACTGGGATAACTTCACGGTTCGGAGTGTGTTAGGCACATCTTGGTGGTGCAGTGAAAATATTAGAAGATGCCAGATGGGTGATGTGATACTGTGGGCAGATGACGGGGGCTATGACTAAGACTTGTGGAGGTCCAGCCATAATGGAGACCTTCAATAACAGATGCTGTGTAATTTTCGAGTGCAAATGCAATGAAGAGCGTCTCCCTGTAACTCGAAGCATTAGCATCCTGTTGAGTAGGCAGATGGTTCTGGAAACCACCAAATGAAGGCATTAACTACCTGTTGTATATGCTGGTCTTTGCTAGTAATGATGGTTTATTATTCTTGGAAACAAGGCACACATTTTTTTTGTTGTTTCTTTTGAAAGATTTCTTTGTATGTGATGACTAACATTTTATTTGATTGGAGTTTTCATTGAGGTTTGTGGTTTGGTTTTTTTTTTGTTTGTTTTTTTTTACTGCTTTTAAAGACACTAAAGGTTGCTAAAGAGCCTGCAAAAAACAGTGTGCTAAGTTGAGATATATCACAGGGTTGTGCTTAGCCCTGAATAATGAAGACTAATCGGATGAGAACAAAATGCAGTCTACTTTTTGCCTTGTATTCTGGGAGATGAATAGATGGATAATCTGCTAGTTCAGGCATAAATCCTGGGTTTTGCTCTGCTATAAAGTTCATGCATGGTGCTCTTAGAGGCTATCCAGGGAGCTTTCTCTAGGCATCTACAGAGCATCTCAATGGCCAATTTTGTGCATTTAGGAAACACAAGGCTTCAAGGTCAATCATGGCTCCGGGAAAGTGATTCCCTGGGTTGGGTACACAGCTCCCATCACTGGCAGCTTAAGTGGTACATAGATACTGCATTTCTCAAATCCCATGCAAAGTGCTTACTTTTGTGCAATCCTATCTTTTTGGGTACTATTCTCTGTTTATAATTGTTATAGTCTCTACCAGGGCCATTCAGAAAATGTTACCTGTCTTCCATGTTATATTTTGACATGCTGAAACTTGATACAAAAACCATGGAAGCATCTGATTTGCTGTGAAGATACCAGCAGGGGTTTCAGGCCCAAAGGAACCACTAGAGGATTTAGCTCTAATTTTCTTTAGAGAAAATAATAGAAAAAGATCATTTTTTGTTATACCTGTGTACTCATTTGTTAAGACTGAAGAATTTTTGTCTTCTGGAGACTAAATTCTTTGTGCCAGATCACAGGAGTACTTGATACTCTTGGAATGACAAGGAATTTATTAGGTATGATTACATGAGTCCATTAGAAAAGAAAGAGTTCATAGAACAGTTTTCTAGTTTTATCTTTTGCTTGTGCTTAATCTCTGATGCTGCAGAAGAAGCTAAATAGCATTCTTTGCTTTTCTGCCTTTGGAGTAACTCTAGATAGCTGCATGGGAGGGAGAAGGTGGTGTTTCTGACCTCAGCAGGTGATTTTGAAAGCCCAAAAATAAGAGCTGTCAATAAAATGATTTTCTTAATGGAGAATAGAAGTCATTCTAACTCTTTTGGGAGAAAGGCAAGAAACTCTGTTTTCCTGTGAAAGGAGAGAGATGAGCAGACAGAGGTTTTTAGAGTCTCTTTACTTTTATAGTCTTTCTGTCCCTGAAAGTCAAAACATCATATTTCCTGTCCGGTCCAACAAAGCATGTTAACTGCAGAGAATTTCTCCAAGAATCTGTGGGAAAAAATGAAAAAGAGGAGAAATATATTCTAGAAGGATAGCATAATTTTCTTTTAAAGACTTCAAGCAACGCGGAGTCCCCTGGTAAAATATTTCAATTTGATTTTCCCAGCTGTGAAAGTAATCAAAAGCGTCTTTCAAGGTTTAACTTGCTAATGAGATCCAGTGACTGGAAGTTAGTTATGCCATTGTCTGCATGATTAACTATTTCCATACTGTTATCAGATAGCTTTTATGTGTGAAAATACCTGTGCATGGTGATGAAGTCAGCCTATAACACTCTCTTTGATGGTCTGAATATGTTGTGCTTCTTAAGTCTCGCATCATGAATCATGTTTTCTATGCGTGAGTCGTTTTTGTGGCCCTCCTTTGAATGTTTTCCAGTATTTCCACACATTTCTTAAGTTGTGGACACTATGCTGGTGTTCTGTCAGAGGTCTCACAAATAATAATAAAAAAGTGAGATTATTTCTATTTGCCTAACCTTTATTTGACACCCCCCCCCCCCCCCCCCCCAAGAATCTTATAGATGCTTTTCACGAAGATCTTTCAAGAGTTTATCCTGAAGTTCTCATCCTTCTCTTTCCTCCACCTTCTCCTTTTTCTCTCACTTCCACCAAAGTTCTCCTCCACGTTCCTCAGGTGGGTGGCTGCCGTGGCAGTGATGACCTGATAGCCTTCAGGTATCCAGCTAGTAGTATCTATTTCTTTTCCCATAATGCTGTAGGAAACAGGCTCTTATTTTAAAAACTTTGACAAGCATCTAAACTAAATTCCTTAAGTGGGCAAGTCGAGTACAATCCTGAAGTTCCCATTAGGCACATAAAAACTCCATTCTTATTTCCCCTTGCGTTGCCGTGCATTTAGTTCTATTAAATGAATTTTGTTAGATTCCCAGCAACTCAGCTTCTCAGACACCACGTTTTCTTCCCTAACCTTTGAGATGCTGTCTCACCCACCACTGTTACTACAGGTGATCTTATATTTTTGATAAAAATAACTTCAGATGAAGAATGAATCCCTTAACAGCTCCACTAAATGAAGAGTTGTTGGTATCAAGAACATTTTGAGACCTGTGAGTATATTGCAATTGAATCCAAATGAAGTACACTCTGTTAATTCCACATCATCATTTTTTAATTGAGATGTCATGTTGTACAAAGTCAAATGCCATGGAGAAATCAAGAGCACTATAGCATACAATTGCCTTTGTCAACCAGACCTGTTATCTCTTCACAAAAAGACAATAGGTTTGTTTTACAAGACCAACCTTCCATTAAACTAACTGATTGACATTAATTAGATTTTTAGTCTCTAATTCTTTGTTGATGAAATTCCAAATTAATCACTTGTTTTACTGAATGCTAAATAACTATTCTAGAGGTCTGTGGCCCATCTGTTTTATCTTTATTTAAATATTGGATCTCCTTTGGCAGTCCTTTATTTCTGAGGAATTTCCCCAGTTTTCAAATGTTTGTTTAAATATTAATATTAGCAATTCAGGGAAGCTCCTCAGCATGTCCTTTTAACACTCAGGGGTGTGTGTTATCCAGGCTGCTGATTTGAACATTGTTTAATTTTAGCAGATGTTGCCTAACATCCTTCTTTATCGCATATGGCAAACTATCTATTCCATCCACAACTTTGCATGAGATGAATGCATCCTCCTGCTTCATTCTGAATACAGAACAGAAAAAAAAATAAATTTGAGCATCTCTGTGTACTTTATGTCACCCTTTACAGTTTTACCACTCGCCTCTTGCAGATCTCCTGTATCTTTTCTTCCCACTATTACCTTCTATGCATTGTCATTCACTTAGCTTTCTTCAGCCTTATACGTCCACACACTCTCTTTCTTCCTATGTGTGTTTTATATGTTCTAGTTTCTTTTCTGCTTTTGTTGCTAGTTCCATGTCTCATTTTAAGCAAGATACCTTCTTTGCCTTTTTTGTGTGCATCTGGGTAATGATGACTTCTTGGGAGTTTAGAAGGATACCTGTAAAGACACTATCATATTTTGTTAAAACTTACAATTTAAATTTATTTTGTTGGTTTTTAGTTTTTATGCCAACTGTTGCTTTAGATTTTGGAAAAAGGATGCTACAGAGTTTTCAGATTTCCTGTAAAATATGTGCTTGTGCTTTTAGATAGAATTCGTTTTTCTCTCTGGTGGTGTTTTGCACAGGGTAAGTGCAGTGAAGTAATGATCATGAGTATCACCGTCTGATGTTTGGCATGTTTTTTTTAAACAGTGTTTCACATTTGGAGATCTAAAATAGATCGTGGGTGAGGAACATGGAGTTTTGGATGTTCTAATGTGTTGATTTTGTTAACTGATGAAGGCAAATATTTGTCTTTGCTAGAATTTCCTTTACTTTTCTCGGTGGAGCTGCGCAAATCAGCTGGTGCAGAGCCCATGGAGAGCTGAGCTGCTGTGCCAGCGCGGAGGCTCCATGCCATCAGTGAATTCCAGCAGCTGGTATCTGCAAATATGGCATCCTTTTAATGATACTCAGTGGTATTTACACAATATTACAGTGAAAACTGTTCATTCAGGCTCTTTTGTGACTGAGCTGTTAATGCAACACGCTAGATCTCCTGCATGCTGTCCCTTCTATGTTACAGCTGCAATGGTATTAATATTACTTCCTGCTGTCCCAGTGTTTGAGGAGGTGTGGGTTTGGGTCTTATTAAGCTGTATTGGCTCCCCCTGGCATCTTCAATGTGCCACTCTGGCACCCACTCCTGCCTTCAACAGTGGTTATTCTTTGGCAGCAAAAAGCAATGCAGCCCCACACGTTTCGATTTACATTTAGGAAATGCTACAGAGGGAAAGCAAATACCCTGAAGCGGTTGATGCTCCCTGTGAACTCAAGACAGATGGCACAGCCACCCTGCAACAGGATCTGTTCACGATGGGGCTCCGATCATTCTTCTTTACATCTTCTCTGTTGTTCAGTGAGCCCAGGTAGGGTCAGGATGCTGCCATGGTGAGAAAGGGCTGTGTGCAATGAGGTTTTGTGGGTCTGATTAGGAAATCTGCTCCTTAGAGAAAGGATGTCTGTTGTGTTTTTTTTAAGAAGCAGAGAGGAGCTGAAGAAGAGGGCCTGATAGTTGAGGGTAGAGGGAACTGGGGAAGCTCATGTGCACACAGCAGCTCAATCTCACAAATCTTCCTGTAAACTCCAACTGGATTGCTTCCAATATCTGAGTTGTGGGTACATATTTTTAATACCTATGTCATGTAGAAATGACTCACACAGCTGTATGTTGCACTTAGCCCCAAGAGAATGGTTGGGGATACAACCTAGAGTTCAAAATATACATCAACTGTAAATTAAGAGAGACTTAAGACAGTGTAGACTTGATGTCCTAAGTGTAGTTTCCTCCTTCAACATCTGACACGTTTACCGCAATATTTTCTACACATCTCATCTACCTCTTCAGATTTTGGCTCCAGTTCCTGTGCTTTCTTCCCGTGCTCATTAGTACTCCTGCAGATAGAGCAGTCAAGGATGCACTGATGAGTGCTGTGGTAAAAATGACTTTATTGTGAATACAATTACAAATGTTCTTTATGGTTTGTTTGACCCTTTTTAATCACTTTAATCACTTCCCTTCCCTGAGTTGCTGGCTGCTGACAGACGGACTTTGTTTTCTAGCTATCACTGAATGCATGGAGATTACATAACCTTGTACTTAACTACATCTTCAATGTTTGCATCTCTAATAGAAAATTGATTGATCAACTAATTGGTAAAATCCAGCTAAGAATTCACTAAAGTGCTTGTGGGCACCAAAGAGGTGAGGAAAAAATGGAAAACCTATTTATTCTAATTAACTCAGTAAAAAACAATTTTGGGAAACAATGCCTGCCTCGGTGGTGTGGAAACCTACAGATATAGGCAAAATAACTTTATATAATGTTTCTCATTTTATTAAGAGGGAGTTTCTGATTTGCCGGAGGGGCTCGCTTTGCAGTGGTTTTGCTATACAAGTAAGGTAGAAGAAAATTAAAACTAGAGTCCTGGTAGCTGGAATGTAAAGTGTACTCACCAGTGGTCTTTGTTCTTCTTGCAGCCCCAAGCACAGAAAATCTCCCGTGCTGTTTCATTTCTTGCCTCAATGCATATATATGAAGGCTGAGAGTCAAAGTCAGTAGTAAAATTCAGTGCCTGAGACATGGCAGTGAAATGGAAAGGAGCTGCAAGACATCAGACGCATGACTTTAAATCTCATTGATTTTATCTCCTTCTTTGTATGTTGGAGTTCAGGAGCAGCTTTTGCCCTTGCCTCCCACTTCCTCCCCAGGAATGACAAAAAGCTTGTTTTGACCTGTAAATGCTTTGGAATTGAAGTGTATGTGCATGCATGGATAATTCAGTCACTTTCTACAACTCTTTGTACAATACATAATATGCTGCAGTTGATTCCCTGGGTTAAATCTGGTCCTGTAGCTCGGCTTTTATTTAAAAAAAAATGACAACAAACCAACAACAACAAACAAAAAAACCCCTCAAAACAACAACAAAAAAAACCCCAAACCAATCAAGCTTCCCTTTCTTTAGTAATTTCTTTCAGTTGTTAGAAGTATAAAGCAACAACTCTTTGCTTGTCTGATTTTAAAGCCTGACTGTAAGAATAGTCTTTAAAGGGTGTAAACATTTATTTCACTGAGAAGCCAAACTTGGAAAAAATCAAATGATACCAGTGTGAATAGCAGGTCTTTCAAGTTCAGTTAATTATTTCATTGCCTACATTAGGCAGTGAAATAATTAACTAAATAATATGCTTGATTTCCAAACTCAGATGGCTTCCTCAGGTATCGAAACCTTCCAGTATTTCCTCTCCAGCTGTCAAATTTTCTTTCCCTATAGTCTTTCTTGACAGGATTTATAATTTCCTTGTGCGTTTTCAGTGCAAAACTTTCTCCATGTTGCTGCTTAAATCTTCAAAGCCACCCAAATTAATCACATGTATAAAATTAAATATGGGACTAAATGCAGACCCAATCATTTAATATTTCGTTCACTTTAAAATTTTATTTTTCAGTGTGCTACAAGATTTCCCCCTACATTGCAGTAAATGCTAGACTGTTATGTTTCTTTGAATTGAGGCATTTTCCCCACAGTACGTGGTGCTTTCATGCAGTGAGGTTATTCCCCATGTGCAGGGCTGGGGTGGGCAGCAAGGGATGCTTGCTAACTTGAGCAGCAGTTCACTTCTAACCCCTAAACAGGGTTATTATTATCTCAGTATAACCTGACAAAGAAGCTTGTGCAATACAGCTGCTTTCCATCTGAAAATGTCTTTGTGGTCCTCCTGGCTGCTTTGGATATGCCTGGCTATTGGGAAACCAGGAGCGATGTTGTGCTGCTTTAACTAACCTTAATTTAAAAAAGAGGGAAGTCTTTTTCGAATTAAAGAAAGACTATATTTCTACCCAACTGTCTTGGATTTTCTAAAAGAATCATTACTATATTTTATAGCTATATTGTAAGTATGAAATAGGATTAGACTTAATATAGACAGACTGTGATCTCTTCAAAGAGTTTGTCTCATTATGCTTCTGTGTACCATGAGGTATATATTGTCAAGTGAATATATCGTGTCGTGGAAGTTACAAGTTCAGTTCAGGATGACTTAGCTCAAATTGCTGCAAACTGAATAGTTCTGGTTCAAGGCTCTTATAAGCTCCTCAAGTCTCAATGTTCTAGCTGAAGATATTTATATCTCCTGCCTGTGAAGGCCAGGGTAGTTTGTTTGTTCTGCAAGCAGAACAGCTTGAGGAGACTTTTCTCCTTTTCTATTTGTTTTATAATGTGTTTCTTTGGTTGTGGTGTTTTTTTTTTCTTTTTTTTTCTTTTCTCTAGGTTTTTCTCACTTCTGTGCACTCATGATACTGTTAATAAGCAAGTCAAACACTCATGAGTTCTGTTCGGTAGGGCTGAAAAAGAACATACACAAACATCAAGAAGCTGGAGCTAAAACTTGAATATCCAACTCTAATTTGACCGAAGTTGTGTCTGCAGTAAGATAATGTGTCACTTTTTAGCATTGACTACTTATATAATAAAATTGATTGTGCTGTAAAAGTTAGGATTGTCAGATACATCATACATTTATTGCAGGCTTTGAGGGCAATATAAAATTTCATTCACAGACAAGAGAAAATAGTCCGTGAAATTTTTTGTGTTCTTTAAAGTTACGTTCTGCAGACTTAGAGCCTTTAAAATAGCATTCATTTCTTACAACTAACAACCTAACTGATATGAATATTTAATATAGGAAATTATATTTTATGTTTGGAATGCATTAGTAATTACTGATTATCTTAACGTGAAAATTTGAAGCGATGTTCAGGTCAACCTTGGAGAGTTGGTATGATGTGAGGGAGTCAGGTGGAAGCCGGTACTCTGGGGGATGTGAGAGCCTCTGGGAGGCTGTATAGCATAAGGCTGCAGATGGCCTCTATAGGCACCACAGATCTCTGTGGTACCCGCAGCTGGTGCATGGTGCCAGGGTGTAACAGAAACCTTGCACCAAGACCACGAGTTCCACACCCCAGGTCAGGGCAGTCACAGTCCCAAATTAATTTTGGGCAAACTGTCAGTTACTCTTACCACGGTTATAAACCTTCTGCTAGTGAAACCAATAAAATCTGTTGTGATTCACTTCAGCTATGCATGGAGACCAAGCAAGTAGAAGAAAACGCCTTTTGCAGGTCCCCCCTGGAAAAGCAGCTGTAGGAGGGAGGGAGCAGGGTTGCAGGGAGTGCTGATGACAGGGATGCTCAGGCACACAGACTTAGCAGGAAGCCTTCTCCTAAAACATTGTGGGTTCCTGGTGTGTAGGTCGGGCTCCTGCCTATCTGTGATTTCCTGGAAAAATATGGCTTTTTTGTTTAAAAATTCAGTCTTGTTGGAGTTTCATACTTTGGTTCATTTGTCTGAGATTCCTGCTTTACAGATGGTGTGGCCAGGAGCCCCTGCCCCAAGTTCAGAGCGTTTGCAGCTCAGAGAAGTGAACTGCTCCACGTTTCGTTCCTGGGGCAGAAACCATTCTCCAAATACAGTGTCCAAAATATGTAATCTCTGTGGGACCTTCACCTGGCTTTGTACTAATGAGATAAGGAAAACTGGGAATGTAAGGAAGTCAGAAAGCTTCCTTTTTTTGAAAGCCCTCTGTAAGGCAGCAGCAATAGAGAAAAAGGGAAATGGTCTTCTACATGCATACTTTTGCCATCAGCAAATCCTTGCCAAAAGTATGTCTTTCATAGCTCAGCAATTTTTGCCTGGTTCAGGCATTATTGTATCGCATTATTTACACCTGTTTATGTAAATATGTTTACTGATTAAAGCTGACACATTTTCTTTCCTGTTAGTTTTCTGATACTGGTTTCCCTTCTTCCTCCCTATTCCATTAATAAAAAGAAATTCAAGTTCTTGGAATTCGGACCTTAAAGGATGATCTGTGGGTATAGATAATGGTAATGTGCAAGGGTATGATACTATCTTCATCCTTTAAGGTTTAAGATTTACTCATAATAAAAATCTATATAGACATAGATTTTTCTTATGAGTAAATCATTTTGATGTTCCAGAATTGTCACTGAGAGCTTTTGGTTAAAAAGGAAATAAAAGTAAAGGTGAATATAGAAAGACAAAAGTCGGGCTTTGTCCTTTGATATCTTAGAAATAGGAGGTATGTATCTGGAAAATGACTGCCTTCTGAGGCCTCCCTCTGATTCAACTAATCTTTTAAAATTGGTGCTGATACTTGCTTTTGCTCAAATCTGGGAATAAAACCTGTTCTAATGGTGATCTGTGACCTGCTTCTGTTTTTCTATGCTCTTTTCTCTGCCTGTTCCCCTTCATGTAAAGTCTTCTTGTAATGCAAAAGAATGGTCGACGTGCTATACACAGCTAGCTGTGAAAAGATATAACTATGTAAAAATGAGTTCACTTTGAGCAAACTTACGAAGTTCCTATATTTTTCTGTTAATGCCATGCCAACAACTTACATGCAAGCCCCCTATCTAGCTGAGGGTCATCCATTAGGTTTTTTGATCTTTCTTTTGGTTTTGGGTTGCATTGCAAAGATACGAAAGATGTAGTGAATGCATGCATATTCTCTGTAATAAGATGTGAATTGGACACAGATTAAGCAGAAATTTGTGTATCTGAGTTCTGGGCAGAATTCTGAAGTGGACACACTTGTGTGCAATCATGGGCCCTAAATGGTAGTTCCCATTTATTTTGATTTCTTTGAGGTCTGGTTATATGGTTTTGGAATACTTTAGGTGACAAAATTAGTTGGTGTTTAATTCAGTTGATGAAGGAATCAGCATTATTCTTTCAGTAAGTGTCCTAGTCATGGTAAATGGTTCTATACAAGGACTAAAAATACCCCGCAGTGTATTTCACAACCTGCATGTGAGTGCTGGTGAATAATTCCCTTTTACTGTATTAAGTCTAACCAAACTTCTATTGAAGTAAGCCAAGCATTTAATGGAAAACTTTGGGGTTTGATGTACAGCCAAGGCACAAATGATGTTTTGTATGTCCCCAAATTCCAGGGTGGTATTGCCCACGAGCGAAGCTGGGCATGTGAGAGCACAGGATTGCCTGGGTTGTGAACAGATGCTGTTACGTTTCATAGATTTGTACAAATGGTTTTGTTTCAATGGTACCCACATATGGCTGTTAGTTCTGCTGTGCTGCATGTTCTGGGGGAAGGCAGTATGTTAATACCATCAGCTAGAAAATTCAGCCAGGTGTTAAGTTGAACAGGAGTTAGATGATGATCTTAAGCAGTTGTTTTTAGATGGAGGTTTTGGCGTGTTATTTAGTGTCTTTGTACAAACACATAGCACTGAGCATCATAACATTTGCATCTCCCAACAGTTAAGACTTTTTATATGCTGCAATCTTGATGCAGATAATGATATCAGTGGTGCAAATACTTTCCGTGCTCCAGCAATTGCTGTTACATCTCAAGATAACCTTTTCCCAGGAAAAAGAAATTTCATAATCAGGACATGTGTCTTTCTCAGAGTCAGTTAGCTATGTATCTAGTGTTACTCTTGCAGAAGGTAATATTGAATAACTGCAGATGTGATTACAGCCCTGTCAATTTTGATATGAAAAGGTGTCTTAAGTTATTCTCAGCAGTTTTTCTGGATCATACTTTTGTTCCTTTTAACAGACTTGTTATCCTCAGAATACTGTCCCTAAATGGTCTTGATGCCTAAATGGGATTATATAGCAGAAATTGACGGGTGCACTTTTGTGCTAACAGTGTGCACGAGAATTACAATCTTTGCATTGTTCCCACTTTCATATGAAGTTCATGTTTACCAAACTAAGGCAACACAATTGTAAGTGATTTAAGAAACCTAAATCCTTGTAAAAACTGGAAAATGTTCAGCACAAGGGATTTTGTAGCCCAGTGTTCTCACTAACGACAACTGTCAGCGGATGCTTAGGAAACAGTATGAAAACAAAGATAGGTTTTACATTCAGAGGCACCTCCTGCCTCTGCCAACAATCAACATTTTAGACTTGCTGAACCGGAGGTTGCATCAGGATTATTGCAGCCATTTGTGAATCCTCCTTTGCTGATGCAATACAGAGGAAGAAGACCTACAAAAGAGCCAGTAAGGTCAAAATCTGTCCTGCGCACTTCCAGGGTGACTCACAAGCATAGAAATATGCTGCCTCTGCTATGAACATATCCTTTGGAAAGCTGTCCACCTCTTTCTATAACCTACGTTGTTATCATCCCTCTTTTATGCATACAAATTTTGCTATACTACCTCTGTGAAACCTCATCTTCCAAATCACATTTTTCAAGAGGATTTATCTTTTCTTTAAAGACAAAGGTTTGGCTTGTGCAGTGTGTCCCCCAGGTACTTCATTCCAAACTCTGCCAATGATTTGCACTGATTTTGGACAAGACTGTTTATCCACTTTGTGGAAGCAGAGGTAATAGTATTTTTCTATAGAGATGAGTTCAAAGTTTTTTAATGGTGAAAGATACTGCGCTGCTAGGTCCGCGCTATATCATAATATTTTATTCATGAACTGGACAGTGAATAAAGCTTATAGTAGAGTGGGATCATGAGATACTGCTTGGGAGCCAGCTTAAATTTTCCTCGTGGTGAAAATTTGGTACACAGCTGAATAGCTCTGGCATTTTAGAGGCACACATCTGAAATACATTGAGCTTTTTCCTTAAACAACACTTCATTGTGGATTTTTTTTTAAGTAGAAGTTAGTAAAAGTTCTTTATGTCATATCTGTACTTGCAAAGAACTTGACTCCTATGGAATGGTGGCTAAATAGGCTCTAAATTTTCTTATGAGGTGTTAAACCCCTTTTCTTTCAGGCTTTGCTCTTGTTCTTATAATGCAAAAAGCCCTTTGGTTCCACCAGGTTGCACTTTCCATGTTTGCCTGCTTACCCAACCTGGCATGCCAAAGTCAGTTTGCTGATTCCAGCTCTTCTAGAAACTGTTGAAAGAGCCAAGCTATATTTTTGCTTTGTAACATGTCAGAGAAATAGTGATTTATAGCATTTATTTCCAAGTTGAAGTAGGGTGCAAGAGGCTGGTTCTCATCATGTTTTCGTCTGGTCTAAAGCACACATTAAAATGGGTGTGTGCCTTGCGATGCACAGAGAAAATAATTTGCATTAACTGGCATAAGTGGCTACTTGCATGTGGGCAATGCTGAGCAAACGCTTCTAAAATTAACTACTGAAATGTAATCATTAGAAAAACCTTTATCGTGCTGTAAGATTCCTGTAGGAATCTGTTCTCCCTGATCTGAAATGTGGAAAGGATGTTATCTCTTCATAGCTGCTGCTCCTTCCACCTCCTGCCTCATGGGGTGATTTTTTTTTACGATGGCAACATTTTTTAGGAGACTGGGAAAATATAGAACATTACATCAGAAAGAAAGATCACTTGCTTGTCTGGCTATTTTTAAATGGATATTTATCCTCTGTCGTGGTGTAAATTAACTGAAAAACAACTATGCTAAAAATAAATGTACTGTTGTGGTAAATGAGTGAAAATTGTATGGTTTCTCCTGGCATTATTCTAAATGATGCATTCTATCCAATCCTATCCTGTCCTATTCTGTAATGTTTTTTCAAATGATACTCCATTCCTTAAATGATAACACTGAGTTTAAAGGCAGCAAAGAGTGTAGTCAGGAATAGTGCAAAGCCACTGCTGTGCCAGTTTCTCTGTGCCAGCTCGGGACTGAACTACACTGAACCGAACAGTCTCTGTTTTCAAGTTCTTCATGAACAAAACTGAGAAATGTTTTAATTGTTGACCTTCAGAGTGAAAAAGCTGGTGCATTAACTTATAATGTCGCCTACTATGCTGTGCTTATTGATTCCTGGGGCTAGAAGTCTAGGTAATAACGAACTGATGTGCTTTAACAGCAATTTATTATAATAACTAGTCATGATTTTTTGATAGCATCTCTTCTCCTTTTCCTTCCCTCCTGCAACACTGGCTCATCTTCTATATTTTTGCTTCATCTCCCTAATCCCATTGTTTCATCTGGCCTCCTTATCAGTGTCTGCTTAATGCCAAGTGCATGCAGTTTTAACCCCTCATTAGATAATCAAAGAATTTTGTATGCACCAGGACAAAACACAGATTTTCATAATAACATATTTGCAGTTCTTCTCTGGATCAACTTCAATAGGAAAAGAAAATATCTACTGGATACCTCATTTTAAAAGTTGATTTGTATCTTCAAAGTAGTGCAAATACTGTTTTGCTAAGAAATGAAGAGCTGGTGTAGATTGACTTATATGTGTGCTAAACTACTACTTTTTTTTTTTTTTTTTTTTTTTTTTTGCGCTTTTGCTCCTGATTTTGGTCTTGGCAGGTTGAGAGCTCTGCAGGGAAAACATCATAACTTCATAAACGCTTTACAAATCTTTAGTAAATTAGGCAGTAAGTTACATCAAAGTAAAATTTGATCTTATAATCTAGAAAAAGCATTGCTTGCTGCAGAATTTAATGGTGATCGTTGAATTAGATGATGGTTTTTATGCTGGCTACTGTAATTTCTGGTGATGTAGATGGATACAACATTACCCAACAGGACCTGCAGTTTAGGGAGCTGTAGAGTAAATAGCTCAAACGTGGACAGAAAAGTGCTGAAGATACTTGCGGGGAAAAAAAGAAGCTATCAATCGGTGAATACTTACTTCTGATGCATTTAATCATTCTCATAATGCACATGGTATTAAATGAATGTGGCAGGTTTTATTTTGTAGATATAACGTTTAAAGAGGAGAATGCTTAATTCATTTAAGCGTGAGTGGCCTGAACTCTCACCAACAGGGCGTACGGATACTCACATCTGCTAAGAACGAAAACCTTGGAAACACACACACTGTGATTGGGAGTGACTGCAGCTGCTGTAGGTGACTAAGCCCTAGAAGGGAACTGCTATAATTGTTTTTTTTATCATTCTATTAATTCTTGAGTCTTTCCAACTGATCATCAAACTAAGTTTTAAGGATGGTTTTTTTCCTTTGTGAACAAGTGTTTCCTTGTCTGGATTTGAAGTCAAGACAGTGGACTGCTCTCCTTATCAACAATATGAAAAAACACAAATTATTTTCTTCGTTTCCTGTCCTCGATGAGAAAAGATACGGCAAAAAGCTTTTGCAGACATGATAGATCAGAGGAGACTTGTAAAGTAGTTTAAAAGGTTGGTGAATTACACGTAGTTTCATGAATTACATGTCTTTCTGTATGCGTGGCTTTTAGGCAAAATTTGACATGTGATTTTGCTAACTGGCCATCAGAGTGTAGTGATAGGTCAAGGCAGAATTTAATCCAGATACTAAAGAGCACATTAGACTGTGAATTATCAAATTGCTGACTGTTTTTATTACAGTATTACACACTGGATTTCTCCGAAGCTCTGCAATGAAGAGAATGAAACCAGCGTGTCTTATTTAAGTATGACCATTCATTACTTCTGGTGCACGCGGTTGAGGTCAGGCTCTGGAACCCATAATGGCCATTGTGTGTCAGTAGAGATGGGTAATAAAGGTGTCCAGAAGTGAAATATGTTCCATCACCTGCAAGGGCTCTAGTGACGTCTCGCCAGCACTATATGGTTTATGCTTCTAGTGCTTATGAATTGATTTATCATAGGCCTGTATCAGTTGTTGGTTTTCATTATATCACTGTAGATAGTCTGATATAGCTTCCTTATCAGTTATTTTTATTTTGCAGTTATTTTACTGGCTTTTGAGTTGTGCAATGTATTGGTTAAAGAGCTTTCAGAAGATCTTAATTTTCCATACATTACTGCAAGAGAAGGTAATATTTCAGTGAGACTGTGCTACCTACAAAATCCCTTGGTGGAAGATGGAAAATAGTTTTGCAGAGAGCAGAGAAGAAAGTTCTAGTAATGGTTGCAAAGCATTTATATCCTGATTCTTCCTTTCCAAGATTTACTTTACAAAGGCTGTAATTGTCCTGCTTGGTCTCTGCCCAAGAGCGAGGGTTTTGTTGGTGTGTGTGGGGTGTCTGTTTTTGGTTTTAGACTCAAGCCAAAATGGTTTAGTCATTATACAGAGACATGAAAAAACTAAACAAAACAATTGTCCCTGCTGCCATTATACAGAATTAGAAAAATTTGTAAAGCCTAAATAAAAAATGAGGGAAAACTAAAATTGAAAAATCCTTCCCTTGAAAGGATAGTGGGGTGTTTGGTTAGGTTCAGCAATAAGAAAATATTCATTTTTGTGTTGACTAACATACTTCTTTTTACCCTCATATGTCAATGTTCCTAGTGAAATCTGGCTCAAGTACACATGCTTGAGTATCATTCTCTGTGAATCATGAACCTTGCTGCTTTTGTGATGTACTTACTCCTAGTCATATTTTTTTTTGTTATGCGTCTAGAGGGTGTTTTCCTCTGACCAGAAAAAAAAATGTTAAAATGAAGACCTCTGCTTGGCTGTTTGCCTGAGTACAGGGCAATCTACCCACTATGTGACTAGTACTCTGATCATGCCTTCTGCTGAAGACCCAGGCACGTTTCTCAGAAATGTTCTTCTGAGCGGTCATGTGATAGGAAGACCCCATCCCTGTGAGGGTGGTCCTTGAAGAACTGGGGAGAAGGTGGGCTCTGAAACATCTCTGTTCCTGTGGACCCTAAAGAAGGGACTGGCCAGGGAGGTTTGAACAACTTCTGTAGGACAGGAAGACATCGATTCTGAAGACTGTGACTCTGGGATGGCGGGTTTTCTAGGAATTTTTCTTGTGCTTTACAAAATTTCCAAAATGTGGTGTTTTTTTGCAGTTCAGTACGGGCAACCCCCTTCTTATCTCCTTAGTATTTTGCATAATGGACAAAATTGATACCAAAAAATGCCCAAAAGAATATAAAACCAAAAGCGTGCTTTGCATTTGTGTTTACTTAATACAGCACTTTGATTTTGGTTGGCAGTGGCGGGGGGCTGGGACGTTGTTTGCTTTGATTCTGCTGTTTGAGCTTGGTTTGAGAACAGTCAATTATTGACTAATTGTTTGAGACAATTTAGACTTAAAGCAACCTAGGAAGCCAAGTGATCATAAATGATAGTTGCCTGGTCTCTTAAATAAAGCTGTTCACAAAGCTCTTTTAAAGATGTAATTTAAATCTTTGTGATATTATGCTTGTTAGTTCTCAAAATAATAATAATTTCCATTTATAGTACTACTGTGCAGTTGTCACACTATAACACTGTGCTCTAGATAGTATTTATTCAATGTTTTTAATTGGAAGAGCTTAAAGCATTTCACAAAACATTAATAATCCTTGCAATTGCCCTCTTAAAGGAAGTATTCATAGCCCCAGTTTCTGTATAAAGGAAGACAGAGACATTGAGTCTTTGCCCTGGGTTACAGAACAAGCCAGTGGCAGAGTGAAAATAGAACCTATGGGTCCTGATCTCTAAGAGGTGAAGTAAATCTTCAAAAACACAGACAAATGTTTTTCACTGCATGGGAATTCCTTTATATGAACAGGGGGAGTAGGATAGACGAGTAGGTTTTATGAGTGCGTGCTCATGGAATTATGTACTAATTTTCTTGGACTCTCATATGTATATTTTTTTAGTTCTTTATGAAGGAATAGAGGTAAAATTTGCTAATAGGGCTATATAAGAATGCTTATCTTCTGTATTGTTTTTTCACTGTGGTATAACACGTGCAGTGCTTTTGTGAGCATTTGAATTGTAGATTAGTATTTAACTGTTCAGCTGCAATGGTATCAAGCACTACCAACCAGGGCTGACACAAGTGATATGGAAATACAGAACAATGCAATTTTTGCATCTCTGAGGAGATTCAAATCATTAGCCTGTGTAGAATAAAGTATATTTGAATAGATATCAGCCATATGAGAATAGACACTTTTAATTGAGTCAAGCTTAGTCCTTGAATATAAAAATGCTTTGTTTCCGTAACCAACATTATGCTACTGTAGCATTTTCTTCTTATGTGAGTTTTCTGTATTTAGAGCTATAAAAATGGGAAAGGTCAAATTAGCATTATGGTTTTAATAATTAACATTCTGCTGTAAAACAAGTGTATAGCTTAGTTTGATGTTTTTATATCAGTTTCTCAAGAAGTATAAGAACTTAAAAATTAAGCTTCATATCACAAAAAAGCAATGCTATATTAAAAAGGAAATAACTATAATGAAGAGATAATGTGTCTGAATGAAGTTGTCTGTCTTCATCTGGTGCGGGGCATTTTATTCTCAATTTCTACTCAGCAAAGAGAGCTTATTCCAATCCTGTCCATGTTCTGAAATAATATTGGTGGCTTTTGCATTTTGAAAGACAAGAAATATGCAACCAACGGCTCTTACCATCTTCTGCCTTTACTGTTGAAGGAGCGGTATCTGGTGCTGTATTGGTTTCTAACATAAATCTTGCACAAATTCATTGCATTACATTGGTGTAGTGATACAGCAGGAAACGAAGACCATTTTATAGCCCCCGTGGAGAAAACAGTCTAGGAGGATGCTCTGCTCCTTGGGTCCTTGGACCTGTGCTAACACTAATCTTGTTTCTGCTGTTAGTGATTTTGGAAAAATGCCATTACTTCGCACTACTGTGAGGCTTTATGAAAGGAAAAATACTGAGTTTTAAAATTAAATATAAAATATAAGAATAAAAATATACTCAGTGATGGTTTTGGTCTCTCCCTGCGGGGTTGGGCATCTGACTGAAAAGAAACTCTGTGAAACACACTATAACTGGTTCTGTGCTGACTTTAGGTTATGAGAAATGCATTGTTGGTACTCAGATTTTCAGTATCAGTACTCAGTCTGCAGTGCTGCATGAAACATGTTATAGATTGAGTATATTATGGGTGAAACTGTCAGATCTACTTCAGGAGAAATAATGCTAGTTGAAAGGCATGCTGTTGTCATGACAAAATCCGAATGTTAAGTTGAATATACCTGATCTAGTGACCACTGGTCTTTGTAAGCATCTCATTTGGAGACTGTTGTGTTTGTGGCCCACGTCTGAATAGCAGCTATTCTTCTGTAGTCAAAAGAACAAAATATTAACAACAAAAAGTTTTCCCTTTTAGTGGTATACCTTGGAAGAAAAGTCAAGTATTTAAGAACAACAGATACGAGACTGGGGACAGACATAAGAGAAAGGGAGAATTTTGCAACAGGGCTGTTACACTTTCAAGTAACCAAATTACTTTTTCTTGCTGATAGAAGAAAATATGTATGTTGATCTTCAAGCAGCTCATGATAGCTAGGTGACTGATGATCCAGCTAGTCCAATGTATGACATCTGAGTACCAAATGCTTAAGAAAAAGTGCAGAATGTGTTAAGAGGTTTCTTTGGTATCTAAACTCCTTGAGACCCTGAAGAATTGGGTTCGATAAGGTTTCCAACATGTGCTGGAACACTTGCCAGCTACTCTAGAAATTGTTATGTCTCTAAATATCATGCCATGACCTAAATATCATTCTAAGTCTTTCTCTGCTTGATTTCTTTATTATGTGGCAGGAAAATCCACGAATTGGTTGCTTGAGGAAGATTGTTTTGCTTGATCGGGTTTGATTTGATACGTTCTTTGTTTTGTTCGGTATACCTTTGTCATGGTGCTGCATTAAAAAAAGTGTCAGATCAGCCCTCTGTAGCCTGTGCTTTTGTTATACAGCACGCTTATCATGTTTCCTCTAATTTTATCGTCATGAAATAATCTTTCAGTCTTTTAAGTCACTTTTTGAGGGAGTACTGGTATCAGTCTATAATTAATCTTACACCCCCTCCCCGAACCCCCTTCAGCTCTTTAATAAATGGATTTAGCAATTTGGATTAAGCATAAAGCAGACTAATGCTGTAGCTAGAAATGGATTTTAAACTTGTACTTTAATGTTTTGCTGAACTTTGGCCTAAATGAATACATTGGTTAAATCAGAAGTGTTTCATAATTAGTATGCAGACACTGGTAAATGAATGTTATTAATTTCTTATTAGCTATTTTTGGATTAAGTTAATAAAATTATTGAGCATTTCATAAAGGACTATTTTTAATATTTTTTACTCTTGTGCACTGCCATCTAAATACCAGAGGGTTGTTGCCAATCTGAAGTTTTCTGCTGCTGCTTAGTGGATCAACACCACATTTCAGAAACAAACTTGCATTTAGCGTAGGACCCAAATCATACAGTGCTAAATTTTGTCATATACAGGGTTCGAGAAAATAAATCCTCCATTTATCAAAGGCTATAAAAGAAACCTTGACTGACCTTTAACTGTAATGTCGTAATCATGACTATATAGCATAGAACACCATATAGCATTTCAGGTGAAATAACTTAATTTATGTTAAAACAGTTTAGGACATTGGAACAAATCTGTTCCCTTTGGTTCCAACAAGCCGCGTGCTGTAGCAGCTTTGTTAGCCTTCCAATATATGTAAGGCACACCGCAGTTTAAGTCTTTGCGATGGATAGGTACACATACACAAACAATAAAATGATTGTATGAATTAGGTGAAAAAAGTTTTATAACGTGGATTTGTTAGGATTACCTTCTTTCAAGGCCTGAGCTGCCCGTGCAGTGGGAAATGTAATACGGTTTGGCTGGTGGGTCTAGTTCTCTCCCCCACTCCCTCCCCTTTTTTCTTCAGTTCCCAGCCCGAAACCTGAAGCTTTCCCAAATCCACGTCCAATCCACAGGGATAAGTTGCTGGGAGTCGGTTAGCCTTCCAGTGAAATGTGGCTGGTCTGGGGCACTGACATCTGTGGCCGTGACCTTCCTGTGAACCCTCTAACAAGTCTATTGCCATTTTTCTGCATTTCATTCAACATACGTGGCAAAGAGTCACTAGTTGCATTTGCTGCGCTATGCTACCTTTAAAACATTACTTT
The DNA here is from genome assembly GCA_017639485.1 of Pluvialis apricaria. NCBI lineage: Eukaryota > Metazoa > Chordata > Aves > Charadriiformes > Charadriidae > Pluvialis > Pluvialis apricaria. The sequence goes on from CM030010.1 coordinate 29,939,878, forward strand.
TACAATGTCCTTTCTCCTCATCTGCTTTTTTTTCCCCTTTTCTGCAGTATCTGGAGAGTATCAAACTGATAGTTGCAAACTGAGTATGAGCTTTTGAAGTCCAGGCATTTGGAATATTGCTTGGCTTTAATGGTGAGAATAAGTATGTTATTGAGAGATACTAAAGACAACTGGAGTCCTAATGACGTCAGGCCTGAAAAAATGATTATTCTATCAGTAGAACATTTAATTTCCGAAAATTAAATTATGCATCGCTTCCAGATTTGTAATAAAATAATTAGTGCCTGCACTTTCTCATTATCGACTGGTTTGCTCCAATTTCTTTATATGAAAGGGGCTTTGTCGTTTAGTGAGGAGTCATATTATAGTCAAGTTTTACGCATTTTATTGTCTCGACTTCAGCTCCAAGAATTACATGTCTACTTGGGAAATGAATTCACAGTACCACAGAGGCTGGCAAGCTTCCAGATTTTAATTGCTTACCAGTGAGGTTCAGGGCAGACTGTTCTTCCTAGGATGGGAAAATGAAAAAGAAACAAACCTCAGTTGTGCTAAAGAAAATGAAAATCACCTTCTTGAAAAGAGTATTCACTGATACGTGAAAATAAAGAACTTCATCGTAGTTGTCATTGCATAGTGGGCTCTGTGGCTGAATTAGCAAAATTGGGGAACTCGGCAAAGTCGGAGCCGTCGTGTTATTTAGCCAAGTCTTACGGCTTTTTGTAGCTAACTTCTTTTAGGCAGACTGAGGTAGCTGATGGGGGAAAAAAGGGACTTAAGATCAAAATATATGGGCAAAGTTGAGAGGAAGGATGGTCTAAAAAGCTCTGTAGTAGCAAACCAGAGAAGTAGCCCGGAACACGTCAGCTGCAACGTAAAGGTATGGTGCAAGGAGATCGAGTGATGAGATCCTGTTACTGAAAGCAAGAAATCTGGCTTTTGATCTGTGGCTCCTGTCATGCCTTGTTTCTGGCGTGCTCTGTCTGCAAAGAGGGAGTATTTTCCCACCATTTGCCTAGAGTTCTCTTAGTCTCTCTCTCTTTAAAAGAAATACTTTCCCTTGTGTAACTTCATGTAATTGCTTTCATGTCTCCATCTTGTAGCGTGCAACCATCATGATACCAAAAAAGTTGCGAGAATAACAGAGAGTAAAGGAATGGTGAAGGGTGAAGTGAAATAGTAACTGTACGCGTGAGAAGTTCTTTGCAATTTATTGCCATCAAGCTGTCTAGAAGGCATGCTATTTATATGATACAGCTTTAGAAGGGATCATTGGTGCTCTGAGGAGGACGATGTTGTGTTTCACCTTCTGACACTACTGCAGCATCTACGTAAGACTGCAAAAGGGAAAGAGGACAGTGTTGAACAGGCTCAACTCTAGGCTCTTGTAGAAAGAGTGACTCCTCAAAGTGAAGCAGTTAATGGGTGATAAAAGAGTGAATTTTGTGTTTGCTACAAAAGTGGTTAGAGAAGAGGTGGAGCTCTGCTAGGAAAGACCTTTACTGCACCGTGCATGAATAGATGAAAAGTAACATGCTTGAATTTGGATATGAGCAGCTTGGAAGATTGTGGAGGGGGTGAGAAGCGGTAATCAACAGCTGTAGGTGAGCCGGGTGGCTGGATTGGTGTGTGTGGGTCTTTGTTCCAGTACTTGTTTACTTGGACCATGGACAGCCTGACATCTGGTTGTCTTCTAGTGAAACTCAGAGTTTCAACTTCATTGCCTCTCCTGAGCTTTCCTTTCATACTTGTTAATTGGCTTATACTAACTTTTGAGCAATCCCTGTATCTTCCATTCTTCTTTTCATCGCCAGCCTGGTAAATGACAGGAAAGAGATCAGTACGGTTTAGCCGAGGGAAAAATATTTCCATGCAGTGCAACACGAGCACTAAAATATATTCACCAAACAAGAGGAAATATACTGCTTGCATGACTTAAGATCTCTTTATCTGTCAACAATTATGTGCTCCAATAGGTACTGTTTAATCTCAAGATACTAATAGTACGCATGCAAAAACCAGCTCTAGTTAGATTTGTCAGATCCAAAACTTTGTAAGCCTTGCTATTCATTCACTAATGTTCACACTCACCGATGTTCAAGCTTGTTAAATGTAACACTCATTAAAAATATATAATCCATATTCATCATTTGAGTTATCCATCACTAAATCAGATTAACAGATCACCATACAATTTTACATTCTTTTTACAACTTAATGGAAATGATCCATTATTCAAATACTGAGCATTGCCCATCTGCACTCTTTTTTATTTTTTTTCTCCAGTTGAGTCACCAATTAATGAGTGACAAAAAGAGTAATGCTGACAAGTGTATCTGGAGATCTTAAAAATGTTGTTGCCAAGACCCCTTGTAGGGTTTGGTTAGCCTTCTGAGTCACTCCACTGCGCTTCTGGCTTCTTGTGTGTCTCCAGGTGGGGTACTCCTAGTTTGGCAATGTCTCTGAAAGACAGGATCTCTGTGATTGGATTAATGGATTCCCTTATTATGTCTGATGACTTTTCCTATTTCTCATTTTAATCCATTTTTTAAAAATGGCCTCATGTCTTGGTAGCTTCTTTCCCATGAGAGGAGGTCTGTTTTAATCAAAACACTTCATTAAAGGGATTTTTTTGGGTAAATATCTCATTCTTTTTGCCAATACTGCCATATAAATACCACGTAGCATTGTCACGTATCTTAAAATTGGGTGTGTCTGGGATAGGTGGGACATTGTATGTATTTCTATTCCAGTTTATGATTTCTGAGCACACTAAGGAGGCAAAAGACAATATGTTATCCTACTTAACATCAATATTAATCACAAAAATAACTAACTATAAGCATATCCCTCACTGATTTGTTTCATCTAGGTTTAACTCAAGCAAAACCTTCACTCTAAGAGATTTCTCCCTCAGGATTTCTCCACCTGTCTCTGTTATTAATTCTAATTATTTTTGTCTTCAACAACATCTCCAGAGGAGGTAGGTGCTGAAAACCAGTGTGTAGCAGTCAGTCCTTAGAGGACAGCCTCCATCCCCCAGACCTGTCACCATGGGTCTTGGGAAAAGGGTCCAAATCCTTCTGAAAGTGTTTGCAGCTTCTCAGCTGCTGTCAATGCTAAGTGATGCAATTGTAGGAGAAACTCTTGTCAACCTGTTCTAGTCATAGTCAGCAGTGCACTAGAAGATATACCAGGTGCCTCAATTCCTGGACAGTTCATGTCACTCAGTGTGCAGGGATGAGCAATACTAACCAGACTTAAGAGTTTCACAATAAATGCTACAGGAGAGGGGTGAAAAAGGGGTGGGGGAGAGGTAACTCTGGGTCCGGTCATTGCAAAAAAAACCCCAACTTTCCAGCACCTCTGAGGACTTATACAGCTCATGATGAATTTTCTCTCTTTTTCTCTGTAGTGCATTTTTTTGTGCATGTGTAATTCCTTTGGCGAAGGACTGCCAGGTTGTACACATAATATGTTCTTTTAAAAATTCCATTTAGTAAATCCAGCATGCTCCCTTTTATTCTTTTGTCCTTCTTTATGCTTCATTTTGTCCCCATGCTTCATTCTATTTATACTTACCAAAGAGCTGCTTGTCGAGGCAACCGTCGGTGGGGATGCTGGGCAGGTGATGTGCTGGGGAGACAGCAGGGACATCTTTGCTTCTGGCGTTCTCTCACTCAGCCAGTGCCCAGGAGCTCTCCCAGAAGCTGTGTGGTGCCCTCCTGAACCTTCTTCCCACTGGGCTGATGGTCTCAATTGGCTGTGCATGGAGCCAGGTCTTCAGTTTTGTGAACCTACTCTTTTCCTCCTGGTTTTCCTTTTTCTCTCTACCTTGTTTTCCGTGTCTACTTTTTGCCTTCCCTCCCGAGCTGCCTCCCGAGAGTTGCTGTTAAGGGGAGCGGGTGCAAGCTGGGCTTGCCGGCTGTGAAAGGTTTTCACAGAGGAACCTTGTAGGAGGCTGAAAGGTGAGAATTGTTTTCTTTTTCCTCAGTAAACACTTGAAAAAAAAAATAGCTTTGACTATGAAATAAACCTTCAGAAGTGATACTAGAAGTAAAAGTGAAAATTTTCCACGGTGGAAAATGTATCAGGCAATGTGTGTTTTAATTACAGTTAAGGAAAGCAAACAAAGAAGCCTGTGAAGTCCACAGTGTTTTGATTCAATAATAGTAACTTTGTGAATTGCTGAGAGAGGAGTGTTGACGTGCTGGGAAATCATCAGATTCCCCATGTATGCCCTATATCTGTAAGGCAAAACCAACTCCACTTTATACATTTATCTAAAGCTTGCTTGATGCTGCTGTAAGCTTCTTCACAAACTGAGAGTGGATCCGAGTTATTGGTCACTCCAAAGTGAGGTACTTTAATAACAGAAAAATAACAAAAACAACAGTAGGTCCTATATCAATATTTTAAACATTAAGCAAACTTATTTCATGCACATCCTTTCCTAATCACGCATTTAGCAGCAGATTTTTTCTATGTAGGTCCAGTGATGCAGTGAGTTGTGTTTGTTCACATATTGTGCAACATTTGATTTCACCTGCATGTTTCCAACTCAGGAAAAAGCGATCAAATAACCTGTCCAGATAGGATGTGAGCTTTGTGCTATAGCTAAAACATGATCAGCCAATTTGTACTGACCTTTCGAAGTGTTTGGACAGGCTCTTACATGATGAATGTTTTCTTCTGACGTTCAGTGGTTTGCTAAGATTACTATTTGCATTTCCTATTCTCATCTCCCTGCCTGCTCAGCCTTCATATTTCCTTCCCAAATATATCTTTTCTGTGTGTCCTTGTGTCTTTTTCCATGTCTTTTTTTCCGTGGCCTTTCTAATTTGAATTCCTTTGTTCTCTTTCAGCATCAATTAACCTCACCTGCATCCTTACCCTGACTCTGTAAAACCTTTCAGTAGCTGTCCTGCTCAAAGATCCCCTAATGTCAGATATGAAACAAAACAACAGAAGAAAGAGCCCAACTTAATGATAAATGCATCTTTCTGAGTTTCAGTATTTTGCCTCTGTTGTTTCGCTGGGGCTGTGTGCTTTGCTCATATGGTAGAGGCACTTCCTTGGAGAACTTACAGGCTGAAAAGCACCACTGGAGAAAGCAATCTGTTAAAGAGGTTACCACGTACAAGCACAGTATGTTGGATAAAAAAAGCCCCTACTAGAAAAGGAAGAGTTTTTTATAGTATAAATGGCAGTTGTGGGTCTTTAGGAGGGACATGAGTAGTGAGAAATCTGGAGAGGAATCATTGGCTTAAGAGAGCTTCTTGTGTGTAAGGGGCATGGGAAGGAGGGGAGGGAAGTCGCGTTGTCAGTGGAGGAGGGGGGCAAGGCAGCAACTTCATGAAAGAATAGGACGGTTTCCTGGACTTTCTGCTCCAAGTTCAATGGAGCTTCAAACTGGAACGAAGAATTTCGGATGACAGTCTGGCCTTTTCAAAAGATGAAGGGGTTTGTATCCTCCTTAAATATTTAAAGAACACAGGGAGCACTTTGAAAAGACTAAAGCATTGAGCTAGGCAATTAAAAGAGAGAAGATTCTGCTGAGACCTTGTTTTTGAAGAGGTAGTAGAGAGATAAAAAAGCAGGCTGGTCCAAATGCTTAGTACACAGAAGACAGCAAATAGTAATTGCTTAAGCAAATGTGTGTTGTAAAAAAAAAAAAAAAAAAAGTAAGCAATGCAAAAAAGGTCAGTGTTCCCAATTTGCCGTTGAGAACCTGAGTACAGTTGTGTGTTTGCATTAGAAATCCGTGCACTTGCATGGCTGTGTGTAATACCCCTCTGTACTGCTGACATTAGGAGCCTTCCAGCATTGTTCTACTTGGATAAAATTATTTCATTCAGCCTCTGCCCATCCTGTCGTTGAGAACTGATGGGATATCACAAGATTTATTGTGCTCTGTAGATTTTTGAAAACTCACAGATTTTTCATGGCTGAAGATGTCTCCAAAGGAGTTAATTGTAAGATTTATCAATCATCAACAAACTCTACATCCCCACCCCCCTCAGCCCTGCTACCACAAGGATTTTTGTCTTGAATTAGGAGATAGCTAGTGGTACCTGGAATGTGCTTCAGAGATGCATAAATGGGAAAGGCATAGGTCATTTGGTAGTGGGTATTCACAATTGAAAGACTCCTAGGAAAATAATTGGCTTCAGAAGACTTTTGATTTGTGATTAATTATTCACAGCACAATTTCTCTAGCCTGTCTTGGTCTTACACTTTAATCTCTTCAATTTGTCTGGCCTTCATTGGTTTTATTTGTAAGTTTGTTAAAATTAATCTTTCTGGAAAAGAAGTTGGAATATAATCTTGCTTGTGCAATGAATGTGGAAATTTTGCTTTGTTACATGCATCTATATTTGGGGGAGCGGCATATGAAAGGGTAGTCATGTGGATTAGATGAATGTGCAATCAGTTGTCTCCAAATGTAATATGTTACACAGCTTCTGTTCTTCAAGACAATGGAGCATCTGCATGGACACGTTCCACACAGCAGCACTGCCTTCACATAGCTGTACATTTTTTTAAAAAGATAAAAAGCACTAAAGTAGTACTATGAATGGCTACAAATTATTTGCAAGTGGTCTGCAAGTGCAAAGCTGGGCTACGCTTTAGGTACTATATTTGGTTTCTTGGTCCTCATTACGTCGCATGTGCTTGCTGCTGGCACCGTAGGGCTGGGGTTGCGCAGGCATTTTAATGATCAGAAATTCCTCTGGCGCAGAAAGGGGCGGCTTGTTTCCCTCTCCCTCCCCAGCTACAGGCCACTCGTACCTGCGGCGTCCCCTGTGCAGGTGCTCGTGTTCGCGCAGCTGCGGGGCGAGCAGAGCAGAGCCTGGGGCTGGCCGACGACGGCTTTGGGAAGGGGACCAGTTTGCAGCCAGATTTTTTTGCAGCTGTTTCTCGCTATAGCTCACTTCTCTCGCTGGGGGTTTTGGTACAAAGAGGGGAGCAGTGGCCTGTGGCAGGGAAGCAGCGCTACGGGCAGCCTGCATCTCTGCTTCCGAAAGCATTGGCAAGCAGTACTTTATTTAGAGAAGTAGAATAGCATTGCAGTTTGTCAAAGGCAGCTGAAAGGATGGATTACATAGGATGTTGAGGACAGTATTAGTGTCAAATTTAGGTACTAATCAAGATTGATGCATGGTTTGCTAGAGTGGTATTTTAATATACTGGTTGACAGAAAAAAGTGAAATACTGCTTTGCCATTTTTGATATTCTCGTTCCTACATCTCCTCTGGTGTATTTGACTGGAAACTGGCATAGGATCCCCCCTGATTTGGGACTCTGTTTTGTAGCTATTTGCTTGAGTTTCATATGCCTTCTTTTGATGTCTTTAGAAGTATTTCAGTATTCATCAGCAGACACATTCTTGATCAGGTACCAGTGTTTCATCTGAGCCTTTTTCAAAATTATAATGATGCTCTTCTAGTTCATATTCCAGGAGGAGTAAGCATCATCTTGTTTTAGTTGCTATTAAATTATTACTTTGTTTTTGTCCTCTGTATAGTTTTTAAACATGCTTTATGGCTCAGCTGAATATAGTTGAATTTGCTTAGCCCGTTTTTGTGAACAAAATAATAAGCCTGAATTAATATTTCTTAATTAGCAGTCCCTAGTCCTTGCTGATAAAAGTCACTTTGAAAATTAATCCAACCAAGGTTGCTATAGTGCTAGAGATGCTCATTAGGTATTACTGTCTATAAGACTGTTCCAGATGTTCCCCGAGGTTTTAGTGCTGATACTTGGAATGACTGGCAGTGGATGGGGAGGAGTTTGGGGTGTAAGTCCTCAAAACAGCAGATCTGCAGTTTTGCAGTTGGCCAGTATGGAGCAGAAGCAAGGGAAAGTAGAGCTGGAAGTGTGTAACCAGCGTGAAAGGAGATACAGCACACTGGTGGTCACGCTGTTGTTTAGGCACTCTGCTGCCAGCTCAGTCGAGGATCAGTGTGCTTTCTTCTTGTGTATCATATCTTGGCGTGAAGGAAGATAATGTTTTCAGGGTCCTGTGATTGTGAACCTCACTGCAGAGCGCCCTGCTTTACCCCATGACACATCTAAGTAGAGCATTTCAGAATTGCATAGACTGACTTTTGGTCTCAGGTCCTAAAATCTGAAAGCAGTGGTGAAAGCCTCACCACTCTGGGGTGATGAAACATCCCACGGACATAAGGGGATGTTTTGCAGGTGAAAGAGAGAAGTTGGAACTCTCTTGAGAGCTTGTGGTGGTCGGCTGGATCTAGGTAGGGGACAAGTGAGGAATCGGGAGGTAACATAGGCAGTATGAGAGGTTTACTTGCAAGATGCAAGACAGTGCTGTGCTGTGTGGTCAGCTTGCTTGTTCCTCTCTCCTGGGAATTTTAAAAGTCGTTTACGGAGACAAAGCAGCCAAGCCTGAGGTGAAGAGGTGAAAGGCCAGTAGCCTTCCTTTTGGGTGAACCTTAAGGGATCCAGGAGAGAACCATCTAATATCCAATAAACAGGTGCCAGCCAGTACCAAATGGCTGTACTGAAAGCAAACAGTGCATAGCAGTGTGTTTTATGGAGGGTCAGCATGATTTAAAATGCCTACAAAAAAAGAAGTGGGTGTCTACATGTGGTCACATGTTTATCTATGTTATCTGCGGCTTTGATGATCTTAAAGGGTGTCCTCTCATGAGATACAAACGCTACCTAATAAGAATTTGAAATACTTATTTTGCCTGTCAGGGATAAGTGTCATTTAAATCTGAGCTGAGATTTGAGACCTCTTCCCAGAAGAGCTGTTCATTAATTTTTCCTGATAAATAACACTTTGAACTTTACATGTAGGATGTAGCACATAGTTTTCTCCTCTTCCAATGTTAATATTAAAGTCTGTAGCTTTGAGGGGGGAGCAAAACTTGAACCCTCCTGAATTAGCCCAGTATCTGTCTCAATATTAATTTCTTGGGAATTACAGAAACCCCCACAATCATATGGGACCGCAGATTAGTCCTAACTTCTTTTTAAATTTGGAGTTTGATTTGATAAGATGAGGTACCTGGTGATTGCTGAAATACTGACTGTATCTGGAATATTGGCAGATTTTTCCTAGTATACTGCTCTAACAGGAGCAGAATCTAACTTTTCAGAGGTTTGCCTTAACTCTTAATTTTTAGTTTCCAGAAGCTTTGCTGAACTTGACATTCAGAAAAGGGATGTGATACTATTAGGCAATGAATTGTTTTGTTACAAAATATTGTTATTAGCTTAGCCATTTACATATTAACAATATAGAGTTAAGCAAATATTTAACTTCAACTGTACTTGCTTTGCCAGTTGCTTTCATGGGAAAAATTTTCAGCTGGTATATTCAGAATTTCACAAATTTCAGGACGTGCTAATGACAGGGGTTTTAATTTTTGTGTTGTTTGCATGGATATATTTCAGACTAGAGATTGCTTTAGAAATCTTCAGTAGCTAGTGTCTAAAGAGTTAAACCTGCTTTGTGTGTGAATATGTTAGCAGCATTTTCTTATGATGGCATATCTGAAAAAATTGAATACTGGAAATACTTGACTAGCCATACATTACTTTTTCTCACAGAAATTCTGACGCTTTGGCCTTCAGGTAGTGAGTGGTAGAAGGGTGGTAGTTCTTACTCTTCTGGTCACTGGCTTTGTCTTGGGTCACTGAATTTCTCTCACCACAAACACATTGCGTGTGAATCGCTACTCACCATGTGTCCCAACCGATCTAGCCAATATCGTCTCCTTTTTCCAAATGGGCTGAAATTGGGCAGTCAAATGGAAACTCCTATTCACAGTTTGTGATGAAAAAACTAATGAAATGCTCCATTAATCATTTAGTTTGACCTTCATTCCCACTGTAATGAAGAGTGAGAGGCAACATTAGCCCATCTGAAAGGTTTAAGCATTTGGGATTGATATTGAATGGGATAAGGCCATCAGTGATATGATACAGGATTACTAAAGGCTTAAATAAATAACTCCTGTCTTATAGCTGCGTTAACATAACAATCAGTCATACATAGTACTTCTCGGTACTGTATCTAAATTTCATTATTGAAACGCCTCTCACTGCTGGGACTTTTGTCTGTTTGCAGAGAAACTTGGGAAGGCTGCTTATTTTGTCTATCCAGTATTTTATTGCACTAGTTATAATACTGTGAATGTTAAAAATGCTAAGTGAGGCAGGAATTATTTTTTTTAATACCTGCAAAATAAAAATACTGCTGGTTTGTGTGGAGTTGCATCAGTTGGTGTCGGCAGCATTCTTCTCTTTGTGCCAGATGATCCCAGATCCAAATACCTCTTAGAAACACAGACATCAATTGTCTCAGTATCTTGACATGGTGTCTGGTGTTTTGTGTGAGCCATATCCATACTTGAAGTGCAAATTTTGAAATTACAGGCACGATATATGAAAAATTTAGAGGAACTTAGGATACAGTGTAATTTATATTTTTCCTTTGTAATACTTCTTTCACAACCTTTATAATTAGGATGGAGCCTCTATGGAAACAAGCATTGGTATTCAAAGGGCTTTCCATTATAAGTGTCTCCATTAAGTAAATAGATGTAGGAGTCATAGCAAAGCAATTTGTTGTTTAGCTGTATAAAACAGCTGTGATTTGTGCTTATTGAATTTTAAAACAGTGCAAAAAGTTAGAGCAGAATTTCAGAAATCGCTATGCAGTTCTTGTTCACTGTTACAAAAAGTTGAGTGATGCATACAAATAGCGCTAATTAATTTTTCAGTAGGAAACCAACACTTCATGCATACTGATTCTTCCAACACTGGCATGAAATTGGTTACACTATTGCTGTACTGGGAGCAAGAGGCATTGCTGCAGGGAACGATGATGTGTGTAGAAAGGTGTTACGCAATCAGCGCTTCTTGGATCTGCAGTCTCATTGACTGAAAGCATTAAAAATGGGAAAATGTATCATTCTGCTTTTACTCGTTACTTTGAAAATGTATGAAATTGAAATGTAATTTTCTGATTTTTTTACTTTAGATAAATTAGGCTATCATCAGTCTGTAGCAAATGGAAGGATTACTGTGGTGCTGGAGTCAGGGTTGACGGCAAGCTCTAGGCAATGTCAGTCTTTAAATGAGCTGAACTTGTTGCTTGTCAAATGATATTTGTCAGTAGAGCAGGTTTAATGTGAGATTTTAAATAACAATAAGACCTTGTGGTTTTGTAGAATTCTTTTTAAAGATCTGTAGAGTACCTTTTATCCTATGAATGAACGAAAGCTCAGAATACTTTTTTTTTTCTTTTATCAGGCTGCAATATTCAAGATAATAAGCCTTTAAAAACTCTAAGAGGTAGTTAAAGTCCGCAGCTGTTAATATTACTTCTTTGCATTTAGCTTTTTTCAAATGCAGTGGAAAGCAGAAACGTATATGAAATTCCTGTACAACAGGAAACTGAATTGATCATTCTGATGGTAGGGAGAGTAAATTTTCGGGGATATTTTTACAACAGAAAAATGTGTTAAAATAATAAATAAGTCATGATAGGTAAAACTTCAGGCCATTGAGGCAGTGCCTCTGCACATCCACTATGGACTTAGCCCGTTAAGTACTTTTTACCTTTAGATAACGAAGCATGAGAAGGTGGAAAAGCACAGTTACTGCCAGACGATAAAGCATAAAAATGTTGGTACTGTGCTTTTCACAATCACTGTCACTTTATGCTTCCCTTTGATATGGCTCTACATACTTTTTCTGGGACAAAAGTACAGCCTGCAGAATTAGCAGTTGATGAGGTTCTCGCCTTGTACCAAAGAAAATTTTTCTGTAGCTCTTGTATTGAACAAGCTTGGAACTAATTTAGAACGGACATGTTTGTGGCTTTGTCAGTTGACCAGATTGTGTTTATGCCTTTGCAAAATGTCTGAATTACAGTCCATGGCTTGACTGCAGCCTCTGTGATAATTTGTCCAGACCCGAAACAATTGGAAAGTCTTTTTCTTCCCCTGCCCATGTCAGAGTGCTTACTCTGCACGCTGCTGCTGTAATCTCGTGTTTCCTGAGAACAGGGTGAGTGGCTATTGATATATACCACAGCAGACATTTGGCTTAAAGAGTTGAGGATGTTGAATGGTCCAACCACAGAATGGAACAACAGAATTGTGAAATTTTAGGAGTCAGTGAAATAATTGCTATCGATTTCACTGGATGCAAGCTCAGGTAAACTTTAGAAAGTTCCCCTGTTGCTTAATCAGCTGATACGGAACAGTTTGGAATATTTCAGAAATTTCTTTTGTCATTCTCTCTGGCAATAGCAATTCATCCTGCCAGGCAAAGGGCTCAAAAACTGGTGTATCAGGACCATTCTTAAGTACCAGAGTACATTGCTGTTGTGAAGCTCTGGGAGCAGCAGGGCATTTCCTTTCACAACTCCAGTGCTCTAATGCATAGCCAGGGCCTTTTTAATAGGGCGAGACCTTTCCCCAACTGGAAAATTTGAGCCAAACCGAGAATTAGCTAAGTGTTTCTAATGATTTTTCAGCACTACCTACTTTGTAACAAAACACCCAACTGAACAGACTTACTGTATAATATTACATTTCTTGATCTGATCTATCAAATTTTGGGTGCATTAAATGATTAAATTACTCATTCATTCCTTATGCTACTTAGAATGCAAACTGCTCTGTGGTGGTGGGGCAGAGTTTCTCCAGATGTAGAGTTCAGTGGGAAGAATAAGATTCAAATCCCGTTCTTTGAATAAACGACAGAACATTGTTGTTGCTTTTTAATTGGACTACGTTAATATTAGAATGGTACAAACTGATAGTAGCACAATTTCTATCTGAAATAGGAAAGGAAAGCATGCTGGACAATCTAAACAACACTTTATTGTCAAATGGTAAGGATGGGGTAACACTGTTGAAAGAGATATTTTACTGTTAATGTTAAAGCATTAATAGAAGTATTGAACTTGCAGTAAAAAGTCATCTGAAGAATTCAAATCTGTTTTATAAATACAATTTTATTTGCATCCCAAAGCTTTTGATGAAAGTAATTATTATAGTCAAGTAAACCAGGGTACAGTTTGTAACAGAGAAGAGGATATTGTCACCTCTCACTAGATCCTAGACCTATAGGGAAAGCATGCAGAACAAAAGATTTCTTATGAACAAAGTGAATCTGTAGCATAGTGGTTTGGTCCTGTCCCTGTCTGAGCTGTATTACTAATTTTATGCTCCAGTATATTTTCTGATACTATGTTTTAAACCCTTATATGAGATCCTATAGCTTCCTGACAGCCTCTTATATATATTGTACAGACAAGTCTTCGTATAGAAAGAATCCCTCTAATGCCTTTTGTGGCCAGCTTCCCCCTCCTTTCACAACATGTCTCCTTTTATTGAGTGTGACACTGATTCGGACTGTCTGATCTGTGCCTTTTAGACTTTTGTCACTTAGATTCTTCTCCCCGGTGTCTTCTGGCAGATGATTACTAAGGTTATTTTTATTCCATGTTTGTATTTTTTCTTAATTGTAACCTAGGCATGTAGCTTTCATTTCTCTGTAGAATATTATAGAATGTATGAAATGCCTATCTCCCCATGTCTGTATTTCTAAGTCATTAACAATTTTATTACTGCTTCTGTTTTTATTAACTGTATGTTTATATTATCAGTATTTTTTTAAAACCTATTTAGCTTCTTTCTGAGTCTTTGATCAGCTTTAATATAGACCACTTTTAGAGTCAAGCTATTATTCCTTTTAGTTCTCTCTCCTATCATTGTAAATAATCCCTTACCAGAAAGGATTATTCTTAGAAGGTGTACTGTCACCTTTCCTGCCAGATATAAATGAAGCATTCTCATTCCCTCTCCTCTGGGCTTTATCTGTACAACCCTTCCATTGTTTTGCTTGCGTACTTTAGATTCTTTCTAATTTATTAATGTCTTTTTTGTAGTAAGTGCCAAAAATGGCATGCAGTACTTTAAAGCACAGGTGCTAAATAATTTGTTTCCTATGAATAATTCAGTCCATACTCTGTTAATGAACTGAACCTGCCTCCACAGAAGCATCCATTTTTTGTAAGTGTGTGCCAAATTGTTTGTGCAAACAAATTTCATGTGATGGGATCTTGAACAGTTCAGCTATTTGGTTTTGGTGCTATATGACTGTTAACATAAGGTCATCTTATCACAGTCTTCCTTAGTTAAATTGGTCCAAAGGGCTTATGTCATAATAGGACTTTCATGTGCTGTTGAGTATTAGTAGTGTTAAAAGTATGGCTCATCAGTTAATTTTCATCAATAGAATCTATGGTCTTAGTCCATCACAAATGTGAGATGAGATTTTTGCCTCCCTTTCAGATAAACAGCTTTAATCTAGGACCCTGAGTACAGCTGTTAGTGCTCATGAGTTTTTAGCACGTACATCTTTATTCTTGGTTGCATGTCTAAACTTAATTTACCCTAAATGTGTTCCTAAGCAACTTCAGCTAAATTGAAATAAATATGTTGCTTAAGCTGAAATGAGAGCAGATACAAACACCTTGCAGAAGTGCAATGCAATTCTGGAATCCAGTCCTGTCCGTGTGCCAGGGTGGCACGAGTGAAATTTGTCAGTGCAGGAAGGTAGGATTATAGAGTGCCATTCAGTGAAAAGAAGCCAAGGTGGGCCTGCTAAAGCAAATACAGGAGTTATCACCAGAATCCTTTATCTGTTCCAATAATCATAATCTGAATCCTGTTCCAAGAATTAAAGCAGAAACAACATCTAACAACATAAGCAATGTCTTTCACAGATTAAGTGTCAGGAGCAAAATTTGGAGTGGTTTTATTCATTATTATATCACTTTTAAAGTACAAGGTTTAAAAAGCATGTAGCTGGGACCTCATCATTTGTCAGTGAGTCAATGAAGGATAACCGCATTACGTTTTCTGTTATTAATCTGCTTGCCACAGTCTGTGGGACTGGAGACATTGGATTTTGACAGGGACATTGAATCTTGTAACAAGCTATTACAAGAATATTCTAAGGAAAGTATGACTTAAAATTATTTAACAAGCAATTTGTTATTTTGACTTGATATTCAATGGTTTAATTGCCTAGACTGTAAGACATTGTGTCAAAACCATCTTCCTCTTCTGTGATTTGCTGTCTACCTCAGGTTGGGTGATACAGATAATGCAGTGCTATGGATACATAGTAGTACTGAAATTCTGTATTGGTTTAGCTCTATAGATGATTTGAAATTTTTTATTCAGCCACTCTAAATAAAAAAAAATCAACATATCAAAATATAGATTTAAAACAGTATTACAGCATGTAATATATCTGAATTTAGAGATAAAGTATCCCTGATACTATATTCTGAAGGGAAAATTCAACAGACTTTGGTCCTTAATGCTAGATCTCAACTCGACAAATCAGTTGTAATTCCTCTATCCACAAAGTAAAACATCATTCTTGGTTACTACTTCTGATTTTAGGATTTCTCAATTAAGGAGGTCATTTTATAATGCATTACAAAAGTAGTAGAAAAATTCCATCCTATCCCTCACTAGCATTTATAGGAGATGGCATTTCTTTGACTGATGGGCTGATTTTGACTTCCAGTAAAAAAATGAATTGCAGCCATAACTATGAACTCTCGATTTCCAATTCCCACAAGTGCTCTTCTATTGTATATTATGGACCTGAGATCTGAAAGAAGATTTAGTAAGGAGGACTATAATTCAGAATTAATAGAATATCTGGAGTTACATGAAAGTATTTGATTGGCTACTGTACAGCTTATTACTTCTTTAAAGTTCATTTGAAACACATTGCTTCAAAATAGCTGTATATCTATCACATTTAATTTATTTTTTTTTTTATGACGGCAATTGAGTGAATGCAAGTCATTTCTGTGGAATCAATTGTCAACAAAGGTTAAATGTCCCAAGAAGTACCTTGTGTCTCATTATGCCTGAAAGAGGTGTGGACAGCTTAAGAACTTGAAAAAGTGTTGGCAAGTACACAGAAGTCTGTTCTATGGCATAAAGATGAGAAACAATATCAAAAGGAAGATGTGGGGTGGAGTATAAAAAGGTATTCGTATTTGGATCGAGAGGAATTAAATAACTGAGAGCTGTTCTACAAATAGTTTCCTGAGAAACTTTAGGTCGGTGTAATGAAAACCAAGCACGTCACACTGAATTGTAGTACAAAAGCGTAGCCTGGCTTTGTTATGATTTGACAAATAGAGAAAAGCAAAGAAAATTGCAGGAGAAAAAAGGTGAAACTTTAAAGTATTCAGAAATGGCAGAAGTAAAACAGAGAGCAACATTTGAATCCTGTTATAGTTATTTGAGATTTTAAAAAAACACTTCAAAGATTTGCTTTAGCATATCTGTGGTTGCATGCAGCTCCCAGTACACTAGAACTCTGCTTTTTTGGAATTCTTAGTTTGATGATGATAAAAATACTTACTGTTAATGCATAGATTTGTGAGCAAGATTATTTAGCAAACTGGTATAAATAGGTGACAGAAAATTGGCTAATGTACATGTGGCAAAGTTAGTTTCCACTTTTTGCCCATTGGGCCCAATCCTGTAGTCCCTGTGGAACATTACTGATTCAGCATCATTTGGAGAATTTTTTAAATGTGGACTTCAAAATATAGAATGATGATAGTGCAAGACTTTTCCCCTGATTAAAGATGATATTTAGTTAATACCCCATGATTATCTTTTAAGGACCTGATGGTATGTGGGTTACTTTCACAACAAAGTCTTTGAAATTTTGTACTGATTATGTTATGTACTTATGAATTGAGAATAACAAATAGTATCATCTTCTGTAGCAAAGCACATATATCCTTTTGTTATTTCTAAAATATAATATATTCTAAAAGCAAAGCAAATGGAATCTTCCAGATTAGATGGATGTTAAGAACTTGGTTCAGTAAAGCACTCGGAAGAGCTTAAGCATGATCTCCTCAGCTTTCAGTGTTTTTAAAACCAAAACCAAAACAACAACAAAACCCATTCAGTCCTCCTAGGATTGTGTGCCCTGAAGGCACCAATGGGCCTTGGTGGCCCTGACCAAACTTCCCTGGAGCTTCTCTCATCCCCTGCCCATGGGCCCAGAAGCCCCATTTCAGCTCAGTCTGGGATCATCAGCCCCCATCTGAGGCACACCATGGATGTCCCTGTCTCCAGCTCTGCGACCAAGTGCCCCTGCGTGGCCATGGGCCTTGGTGGTCTGGACCAGAACGTGCAGGCTGACTTGTTGGCTAGACCTCAGACCTGACGCATCCCCGTGACATTGCCTTATGATCTGGACATGGCCACCATCTCCTGTCTGTCCAGCTCACTTCACTCGACGTGGTAGGATGGGGCCCTGGTCAGTTAGGTTCTTGTCCTGCTGACCTTGTCCTTCAGGGAGCAGTCACCCTTTGTTGCTCCTTGACAAATTAAGGCTAATTCCATGTATTTTACAACAGTAAGAATTACCTCTGCATGAATTCAAACATTGCAATCCAGTGTTTCAATAGTTGCTTTAGGTTCATTCTATTATAAATCCTGTTGAGGGAAGAAAGGAGACAAAATACACAAACTACACGCTCTGTTGCCTGCTTCTGCAAAACAATTTAAAGGGAATGTCCTATCTGAAAATGTAAGTCTGAAAAACTACTTTTCCTTATACTGGTAATTAACTTCCTGCTGGGAAAAGTGCCGTGTGTCCTGTTCCTTTCTGGAACACAAATCTGACAACAGAGATCAACCCATCCAGAGAGAGAGAATACACTGGGCTAAGGAGTTTCAGAAGATCATAGTCAAAGATGTATTTTCCAATATCGAAACTGCAGTAAATACAAAATTGCATCTGTTGTGTAAATACAGTGCCAGGGATGGTTGAACTTCTTTCTTTACAGACTATTTTACCTCTGTCGTTTTTCTGCTGTTTTGTTGTGTGGTTCTGTAAACCCATTGGGATGTTGGCCTTGATTTTGTTTCTGAAAAAAAACCAAACTCAAACAATGAAACACAAAAAACTCAAACAAACTCGAAGAGGTTTCTGTTATGAAAGAAAAGCAAATGACTAAGCAGTTTTGCAAAGAGAAACTGTACATGGATCTTGCCAATTTAGGCTGATTTATAGTAGAATATACAGAATACTTTCTAATCCAGGTAAATGCTGATAAATTCTTAGCCTGATCCATGGATATTTTGATAGGTGAATATGTAAATACCAATATATTGAGCTGCAGGCATCTTCAGTGCGCTACTTGTTTTTACTCTTTATTCTTATATTTCTGTTAAAACAAGAATGGGAAATTCAACATCCAGGACTCTGGCACATGATGTGGTAGAGCTTTTCAGGGAGATGTGGCAACTCTTCTTCAATGGATTTAGCTGCTGAACAACGTTGTGGTAGTAGCATAACTTAATCAGTTCCTTCTCTGGGCTGTCTCCTTGATTCTCTCTGTGTGCTGCCCCTGCCCTGGTAATAACAATCCTGTTATTTTTCTAATGGAATTGTTCTACAGCTTGACCAGTTTTCCTGTTCCTAGTCATCAGACAGGCACACAAACACCTCCTTGAGCACAGCGCTGCATGCCGTGCAAGGGCAGGAATAAGTGGCTGGGACTGAGGAGGTGATTACTTAAGCTGCTATAAGCAGTACTGCTGGTGAACGTATAATTGCAGCCTAGCTCCCGTTGACTTTCAGCCCCTGTTGCTTGTGCTTATGGAAATCTGAATCATTGTGTATGGCCCAGCAATAATTCCTGTGGTAGTCTTCCAGCATATTTGATGTGAATAGGTGTTTTCAGACTGAAATACCTGACCTCTTTTTGGCTTATCTGTCTTTATGTGACTCCCTGAGTAGACAATGTGAAGACTGAGATGTGGCTGTAATTACTGGCTTGCTCAAATATTTTGGAGGATAAGAGTTGTTTTAAACAATTGCATTAGATGAGCACTTCCCCTGCTAGCGAAACCCTGTGCAGTCACTTATCACAGCCTGCTCTTGTTTCTCCACCTTGGAAGAACTGAATTTTGGCAGATTACTGCTGCTTAACAATTCTCAATCTTCTTTCAGCTCCTTTGCCCCCGCTCTGGAGGGGCCATGATCCATAGTGTAAGAATGTAAGACCACATTCGTATTCATAAATTGAATGTATGAAGTGTGTAACTTGAAGGGAAATTGAAAAGAGGAATATAAATTTCAGAAGAGGGAAAAAAAGCCTTTCAGAATCACTTAATCTGTTTTTGAGCTTCATCATTATAAGGAAATACCTAGAAGAATATGTGTCTTTTATTAACCTGAAGACCATATTGCTTGCACCTTATATTAAGTAATCCTGTTGCTTTCACTGGGGCAATTTAAGAGAGTTAGACGTGAATCATTGTAATGTTGTTTGAATCTTGCTGTATATAATGCTTGAAATAATATTTTCAAGGTGTTTTCTTTATAATCTGACTTGGGCCGCCTTACGAACACATTTTTTCAAAAGTAGAGATCACCATTTAATATGGTGCCGGTGCCCAGCCGGCAACTAGGACTATGCAGCCATTCACCCCCCACCCCTCTCCAGTACAGTAGGGAGAAAGAAGAGGGAGAAAAAGGAGGGGAAAAAAGGAAAAAAAAACCTTGTGAGTTTAGATAAAGATGATTTAATAGAACAGTAATGGAAGAGAAAAATAGTAGTAATAATAATGGTAAAAGAATATACGAAATAAAGTGATGCAACAGAAATTGTTCTCACCACCCAAGGATTTGTTGCCCGGCCCAGCCCAAGCAGCGATCGTGGATCCCTGACCCCTGGCCAACCCCCATTTATATACTGAGCATGGCATCTATAATATAGAATATTCTTTTGGCCAGCTTGTCCTGTCTATGCTCCCACTCAGCTTCTGTAAGAAGCTGAAAAAGTCCTTGACTCAATATAAGCATTACTTAGCAACAACTAAAACAATATGCATTATCAACTTTATTCTCATACTAAATCCAAAACACAGCAGCTACTAGAAAGAAAACTAACTCTATCCCAGCTGAAACCAGGACAGTATCCACCCCTTATTTTATACCATCTATGTCATGCCCAGGTCTTATGCTTTTCAATAAATCACCGGCGCTTTTCCTGTCTTTGGGAGAGATATGTGTATATATACATACACTCACACACACAGATATCATTCCCTCGAAAATGTCTGTTGAATTAATTTGGCCCATGACTTTGGGCTGCATCTATCATAACAGTCTTTCAAGGCAGGAGAGGTGGTGTGTGGTGTTGAATTGCTGCATGCTGCATCTGGAGCTCGCAGCTGGTGTATCTGGTATAGCCCATGCCCACAGTCTGTGGGTTGAAATTGTCAATCTCAAGAAAATGGCTGGGCACTAGTTGCTGAGGCCAGTTCTGATTTTATCACTGCTGCACTTCACTCGGTTTCATCAAAGTTCATTCTTCGTTAATTTGGGCAATTCTCACTGTAATACCATTGTTATAGTGTATAGTAACTCTACTAGTGATAAAATATAGTGGCAATTTAGCAATTAACATCACACAATTTAATTAATTTGCTATTCTCACCCAAAATTAAATCCCCTTGAGGTACGTATTGGACTTCCCCATCCGTCTGCATCACCCGCCAAGTGCACCCAGGTCCTTGAGCAAAAGCAATCCCATGAATGGGTTTGCCTTTGCCCATGGCAGGAATTACCCAGACTGTTTTCCTTAACATTTTTTTCACGTGCACTACAGGAACTTTTATCCCCTTCCACAGCATGTGGAGGTTTTGATTGGGCAGAGCCAGCTCAATTTACAGGTCTTCTAGTGTTAACTAACCAGGTGGCCTTTGCTAAATGTGTATCCCAATGTTTGAAGGTCCCACCACCGATGGCTCTCAGTGTAGTCTTTAACAGTCCGTTGTATCATTAGATTTTCACGGAGGCTGATACATGGTGGGGGATGTGGTATACTGACTCAATACCATGCTTTTTGGCCCAGGTGTCTGTGAGGTTGTTTTGGAAATGAGTCCCATTGTCTGACTCAATTCTTTCTGGGATGATGTGTTGCCATAAAACTTGTTTTTCAAGGCCCAGGATAGTGTTCTGGGTGGTGGCGTGGGATGTTTCCAGCCATCCGATGGTTGCTTCTACCATTGTAAGTCAATGGCAGGTTTGTGGGAGTGTGATATAATCAATTTGCCAGGCCTCCCCATATTTATACTTCAGCCATTGTCCTCCATACCAGAGATGTTTTAACCACTTGGCTTGCTTAATTGCAGTGCCTGTTTCACATTCATGAACAACCTGTGTAATAGTGTCCGTGGTGAAATGCACCCCTTGATCATGAGCCCGTCTGTATTTTGCATCTCTTCCTTGATGGCCTGAGGTGTCATGGGCCCACTGAGCTATAAATAATTCACCCTTATGTTGCCAGTCCAGATCCACCTGAGCCACTTCAATCTTAGCAGTCTGATCCACCTGCTGGTTGTTTTGATGTTTTTCACTGGCCCAGCTCTTGGGTACATACTACATTATGTACTTTCACAACCAGATTCTCTCTCCAGGCAGCAATATCTTCCCACAATGGGGCAGCCCAGATGGGTTTGCCTCTGCACTGCCAGTTGCTCTGCTTCCGCTGCTGTAACCATCCCCACAGAGCATTTGCCACCATCCATGAATCAGTATAGAGCCGAATTACAGGCCATTTTTCCCATTCAGAAGGCCAGCTGGATGGCTTCCACCTCTGCAAACTGACTCAATTCAGGTTTGTCAGACATGATTTGCCCTTGGTGAAACTACTGCCTTTTCGCAATCACGTGCTTCGTTTGACTAGTGATAGCCCCCAGGAGGATGCGTTCAGTAACTTTCCCAGTGACTGAAGTAAGACTGATGGACCTATAATTTCCTGGATCCTCCTTTAAGCCCTTCTTGTAGATGGGGGTGAGATTAGCCTTCTTCCAGTGTTCTGGGGCATCCCCTGATCTCCGTGACTTCTCAAAGATTGGCCTCATCATGATGTCAGCCAGCTCTCTTAACAACCTTGGGTGGATAATGTCAGGGCCCATCGATTTGTAGGGGTCAAGCTCCTGTAATAGTTTGCATACAAACTTATAGTAAACATAACATCATTCTCATTCTTTCATTTGCTTTATGGTCTGTGAAGGTTAAGCAGCAACATCTCAGTTCTCTGAGCCAAAGACAAAATGTATTTATAGTCTTTTAACTAGTTAAGGGTTTATGTTTGTTAATAAATAGAAAGCTTCTCTCTCACTTGCTCTCTGCCCAAAGTGATGGTTAGCTCATTATCAGCCACTAACAATTAGCTCTGGGCTTCTGCTAGTGCAGTGTATCTGTATTTCAAGCTGGATACTGCTCTGGTTCTTCTCTCCCCAATTTATTTTTTTTAATTGTAAAAATCAGATGGAATAAACATTCTAGAGATGTCTGGGCTTTGAGGGATATAGTCAGTTTTTCATTATTACCTGCTCTTACATTACTTTTTATGCCAATGAAATACATCACCTGTCAAGGCTTACCCTTCATCTTTTTTTTTTTTTTTTTTTTAAATACACAGTTACACTTTTGAATGTAGCACAGAGAGTTTCTCATGAATCTGAAGTGTGATGGCTCCCTGTTGGCTCATGCAGGAGATGATGGTAATGGAAATCTTCACACTTTTTTCTTGAGCTTGAGCCAGAGTCTTCAGTCATAGCAGCCATGGACTGGGCCAGCGCGTACTGCCCAATGGGTTAAACGAGCACTGTCAAACTAGATAAGAATCTTTCCAAGACTTCAGTAAGGTCTGGACTCGATCCTAAATAAACATTAAAAAGTTTGAAAGGGACATAGTCCCAAGTTGTGCTTTACAATTATGAGCCACAGATTTTCACATGGGCCAGAAATATGCTTTGATTAATGAAATGGCAGTAGTTCAGCTGGTGGTGCTAAAAAATACATTGATTGCTTGTAAGCAAATAGAGATTTGACTAATGCATGGTTTAGTGGACACATAGGGTCCTTCCAGGCTTACATAAGTTATTGATAATGAAATATTTCATGCCTCCAGTATATTTTACCCTTCAACTGGAAGTATTTGTGATCTAGTAATTAGCTCTACTCAAGTTGGTACATACTCTCTGCCATTTTGAGGAGGCATAATGTGTGTGCAAAGCAAACTTGTTCCAGTGTAGTAGAGAAGTAGATGAGTTCTTTAACTTTTATTTTTAGAAGAAATATTTTATGGGGCTTGCAGCTGAAAGCCAGTCTCAACTGCTACTGTGAAGTGATAGTTGCTCTATAATAAACTTATGATGCTGTCATAGGATGAAATATATAGATGTAGGTACACAGTTGCGTTATAAATATTTGATTCTGTGTGTTTTCAAAGACTCACAGCTTGAATCATGGGCTTTTGTTGGTTTCCTTTACAGGTTATATGAGGGAAAGTTGATCCCACATTGTACAAAAAATACCTTTGGAGGGGAAAAGACAGATATTGAATATTGAGCACAAAAAGGTTTATAACAAACAGTAAAAGGAAGACAAGCAGGAAAAAGGAAAAATTAAGATACAGAGCTTATGAGAGTCACTCCATCAAGCACTGAAATAGACTTGTTCTTCTCCAGCGTGCCTGCTCAGTCTATACTGTTTCAGGCTGCTGAATCCTGTACTCTGTCATACTTCCCAGGTCTTTGGCTTGTCTGTTCGGTTTTTTGTTGTTGTTCACAGCACAGAAATCTTCTCTGTAGGACTGTAGTGACAAATGACTAGAAACCAGGACATCCATCTTAGTTATAATTATGACCTTGCAACTTTTAAGGAGTACTGGAGGGATTTCTTCCTCAAAAAATCCCCAGAAAATGCTCGTTCATAGTAACAGTGCTCCAAATGAAACTGGCAGTGAACTGTTCGTAACACAAGGTCAGTGAATCATCTAATGCTAGTTAGCTATGGGAAAAAGTATTCTCTAATGCAGGTGCTGTTAGCATCCTAATAGTTTATATCTGTAAACGTGGCATTGAATGCCCACTATGCTCCTCAAATTATCATTTAGCTTAGATACATGGGGAAAAAAAAGTGTTCCATCTAAGTCGTAGTCCTGTCTTTGTATTAGTCATGGCTAACACTGTCACCCAGCATGGAGGCTGACTAAGCTGTGCAATACTGAAAGATAATGCATCCCTTGATAGCGCCTGGGGTTGCGGAAAAATTTGCTTTCAAAGTATGTGATACCACTTCTACAGCAGGAAGCATTTGTACATGCAGGTTGCATTCTTCTTGCTGCTCAGGAGCAGTCTCGATGCCACACTTGAGGCTAAATGCATCACCTGTATACTTCATTTTCTCTGGTGCCTTCAGGGTTGCCTCTGAGGTAACCCAGCGGTGTTTCAGGGAACTCCTGTTTTAGCGCACACTGGAGCACGTTATTTATTTGTATGCAGCCTGGCAGTCTCCTGTGGCCCTGGCACATGTGCAACAGACATTCATGCAGTACTTCTTAAATGGCCACCAAGTTTATATGCCAAAAATGTAGATGGATTTCTGTGGGTAGCAGGAATTCAGGCTGTCTGCAAAGAAAGTGTGGAAGGATAATGCAAGCCTAAGGACAGGCATGGCCAGAGCACCTCTAGTGGGACCAGAATCTTTGATGAAATAGAAACAACAATAATAAAGAAGGAATTGGTGTTGAGAGGCTGTGTGCCATCCAGACCTTGGAGTATAGAGGAAATACAAAAAGGTTTGAGCTAGGCTATTGCTTCTTATTCCTCTTCTCTCATTTTTTCATTTTCAATATGATGTCTCCTGTGGATTTCCACATCCACCATCTCTCTGCCTTTGTAGAGCCTCCCCAGGTGTATTGTCTCCAATAGTTTTGCACTGTATTCTTTTGTGTAGCTTTCCTTGCTGCTTCTATTAGTTGAGCTACTTCTGGCCAAATATATCGGTCCAGATAAGGGAATTACTTCATGCTTCAAACCCTAAAATAGTAATAAAAAAGGAGTACTGGAGAGGGAAAGCAATCTTTTCCCTTAATCATATCTGTTAACTCTTCAAACCATCTTTTGTTTGTAGGCATAGCCCTACATTGTGGTTACTGTCAGCAAGAAAAAAAAAATCCCCTAAATTAAAAAAAAAAAAGCAAACCCTTTTTTTGCTGATAAAATTATCTCCAAATATATGGCATGTGTCTGCCTAAACAGTACAATATAAATAGTAGCACAAGAGTGAGATAGCAAAGTGTTGCAGCAGAGTATCTTTCACTGAAGGAACAAGGAGTCACATTACCGTCCCCACGATCATTATGATAACAGTAGGACTGGCTTGGTTAGCCTGGCAGCCATCCCTAAGTGTGCAAAATGAGCTGTGGGGACAGAGAGGAAACCTGTGCGTGAAAAAAACACATTTCTTAATTGAGCTGGGACTGAAAGTGAAGGAGCCTTTATGAGAACATCTTTTATTATCTCTCTCAGCATCAGGTACAAAAAGTGACCTGGAGCACTTTGTGTTAGAAATATTTTCTGCTGTTAGCATATGTGTAGCAAACAACATAGCACAGCAGTCAAAACGCTAATGCGCATTGGCAGTATATGCAAATGCTCTAAAAAGAAATTTTCATTTATTTATATACACTGCTATCAGTGTAGTGGGAATTGAAAATAATGTCTGAATTGTTTAGTTGTTTTCCGGATAAATACAAAATGTTAAATGTAGGAACCTGATATTATATATATATTAGTTTTTTAGATGGGATCGTTTAAAAATGTTTTTGTATGTTTGTTCTAGAAGGTGCTTTGCAGCTGAAGAGACTTGCTCTGCTCTCTGAAGAATTACCATGCTAAATAAGGCTCTATTTATTGAGGTGTTATCATTTTTCTGCTAGAAAATGGGGCGTTCCTTTTCTCGCTACTTGGAAGCTTTTTCTCTGAGGAAGGGTCTCCATTACTCAGGCTAGTTGTCCCAATTCCAGCACCGTTTTCTTACTCCAAGAACAAGTCTTGAATTTGCAGGACAGAAAAAAAGGAGGAGGATTGATGTAGCTCAAGCTAGACAAGAAGAAATTAAAGCTTGACTGCTTTGAAAGATGGATGCCTCCCAGCAGGAGCTCCGAGAAGAATTGCATGTAAGAATAGAAAGTGGGGACAGGTTGCTGGGAAACGGATTAATGAGCTGGAAGATAAATTGAGAGGAAAAATTAAACAGCAGATAGACCCTGCCTTTAGTGTCACAAAGACTAATGTCCAGTTCCCTGTAAGTGAAGAAGCTGTGAGTAAAACTTCCATCTTAAATCCTCACGCTCTTAGTTTCCAGACCAAAATGTGTTCTGTGATCACATCTGGTGGTGAGGCAGGTTGGGATATGTTGTGCTGCACACGTGTACTCCTGCCTGCTCACGGGGGTTTCAAGACCTGCCATAGTGCATGGATAATGTCACTCTGGTAGCATTACATGGGAGAAAGGCAGAATTGGGCCCTAAAATGGGAGGAGTTACCAATAGTGTGCTCTGTTAAATCACGTTTGGATGCATGTACCTTACTTCTCCTGAGCAGAAGGAAAACCGTAATGTTTTCTGACATGTTTTTAAGGGGAAAAAATGCTTTCTTGATTGATTTCAAAGTTTATCTGTAAAAATGAATGGAATACCTAAATGATTGCTTTTGAAAACAGACTATTAAGATGCTATGCATGATGTACATGCATTGGTACAGAATCAATTTGTCATCATTTTACAATCTACACATTTGGGACTAAGGTTAAGTCAGCTTCAGATTGCTAGGGAAAACTTTGACTGTCACAAAAGTCCTTTTGTTTGTCAGAGTAATGGGGCTGGTACGTCATTATGAGTGAGCCAGTGATGAAACTTTAAGCAGGAAGAACATTTGGGATACGCATGGGAGATCTACTGCAGATTCTCAGACAAAGGGAGAACATGTCCCATTTGGAGAGACAACAGTGGAAAAAGGAGATTATGGAAATGGGTCATGCTCAGCAACAATATGTAATGCCTGAGGGGAGTATCCAAGAAGTGTCTAAGAGCTGGAAATGTAATGACACGGTTATGGATGGAGCAGCTCTGCTCATCCGTTGGAGCAGAAAGCAAATACATCACTTCTCAAGAGCAAAAGACGACAGGTGCAACAAGAACTGAAGGGAATTAAGTTACATACTACGTAAAATTCTCCTGTGCTAAGGCCATGGCATTGAGTCCTTTTGTCCACATTTCCCAAAACATAAGTTGTAGGCTTTTTTTGGTAAAATCTTATATGACTCAATTATGTTTTCAGTTAACCAGGTGCAAATTTAGAGTCAATCTGTTTAGTTCAGTAGAGTTATTTGACATTTCTACTAAGGTGACAGAAGCAAAGTCCGGCCTCTATGGATGTTATAAATTTGAATGCAGAAGAGGACAGTTGTGTGAAATGATGCTCTTGTCAGAGCATGAGAACAAGAATGTTAACAGGAAGGAGGTCATCCTTCTAAATTTATAAAATTGCATTAAATTAAGTTTTCTAAAATTCTGGCCTTTAACCCAAGTGAAGGCTAACATGCGACAGAATTTTATAGGCTGTGTAAGTGGGAAGATGAAGAAAGCAGCCCAGCTGAAAACAGGCTGAGATGACGACTGGGTAGAGAATGATATTACTTACTGGGTTTTGGCCTAAATATGATTGCACTGATCTCAGTGGTTCAGTATCTAAGCTATAGGGGGCTAGATATGGAAATAGTATGGAAAGTTTGGGCAAAAGCTAGGTGGCAGACTAGTTATATTGGAAACTATTTAGACCATATGATTCTAGTAGGTAAAGGAAAACAAAAGAAGGAGAGGGAAGCAATGCCTGAAGTATAGTATTTTTAGACAACATGGAAGATTTTACTGCTCTATTTGCTCATCTTCCAGGTGAGAAAAGGAGGGAAAACATGGGGACTTCATTTTGTTTAACCATACTACATATGAAGGTAATGAGTAATTTTGCATTTTGTGCTATTTTGCCACTTGTCAAAATATGCAGATGTGCCCTCTATTTCCTGATAGTTGATGTACTGCACAAATTGCAGCCAGAGATGGGTGACGCTAAAGAGGTTGGCATTGAAAAGACAATTTATTTCTTTGCTGTTGTGGGTCCCCTGGCCTCTTTCTGTAATCCGGCAAAAGGATGGAGAGAGCATCAGCTTTTAAAGGGTGCTCTCAGATTTCTACTTTCTCTTACTGTCTGCTAAGTTATGAACAGTCATATGCCTGGTGAGGCATCTGGTTAATCTTTAATTCTGTAGTGAATAAATTCTCCTGCCTTTAGCACTGATGTGAAATAATGGGTCTGACCTTTAATTTCAGACCCTAGTCTTGCGGGATAAAGTGAAGCATAATGCTTTTTTCGCAGCTCCAGGAGGTTCCCTGTTTAATATTGTCAAGCGTACAATAGGATCTCATGTCTCATTATTATTGGGTAGATTTAGGGATTTTATTAGAAGTATTTAAAACAATAACAAGAGATGCCCTTTGTAGAAGCTCGTGTATAGCATCCTGATGAAGCTTTTCAACAGAAGGTCCCTATGAAGCATCTCAAGGCCTATCATTAGGAAGACACCTGTCTCTAGTCAGGTAATTGCACCGCTTTTTCCTCAGTCTATCACATGTAAAAGTCCGAAGAACCACTCCTGTCCTTCAACTGTGTTTTTTTTTCCCCCCAGTATAGTCCTATGATTAATAAGATATTCACCGTGAATCAGATGTAAAGAAGAAGTTAAGATGAAGATAAATTTGCAGGCATAATTCAGAGCTCTGAATTCTCAGATCCCTCATTATGAAAATGAAATTCCCCCAGTGCAGACATTGGAAATGTGGTATTAGGAATAACTTTACTTGGAGAATATGAGAGAAGCGCTCAAAGGAAATGCCATTGTATTAGGATAGTATGAGGAACCATTATGAAAGGACCAGAAATACACACCAGAAACTTGCTTTTGAACCCATGCTTATCCTAACAAGCTTCAAAAATGTGAGGTGTTTATAGAGGATTTTTTTGAAAAGTGGTCTTGAAATTGAACTTGCAGGGGACTTAAATATGAACTTGTTGCATTTTCATTGTACTGTTAGGCAGAAACTTTCCAGTTCTACTAATCTGGACAGAGGATTTTCTTCTGATTTTGTCTTCACGCTGCTTTGCTTATGCTTCATATTTCTACTAATGTGTCGTTTATTGCCCGGTGAAAACACGCTCATTTTCAGTAACACTGATACTGGTAAAGTAAATCTCAACAGTGTAACCTAATGTAGAGATGAAGTACCTGCATCTCTGCTGCTAAGAAGTTACATTATAATTATGTCAGTACCTAGTAATGTTTGTGAAGGTTTCTTTTGCTTTGTGAAATATGATATTAGCCTTCAAATTAGGAAGAAATGACAATGCCCAGCCCTGACAGCTGTACACTCTGCATTCCAAACACAGTGGTTATGGGAAAAGACCACTTTCTTCCGTCTGTATTTTTTAAGGATAACTTAGTTTTATGTCATGTGTTATAAAGTATACCCTTCAACCAGTTTTGATTTTACTCGGTGTTGTTAGTCTGATATATATCATAGAATCCTAGAATGGTTTGGGTTGGAAGGGACCTTAAAGATCATTTAGTTCCAGCCTTCCTGCCATGGGCAGGGACACCTTCCACTAGACAAGGTTACTCAAAAAAAAATCTAAAAAACTGTGTCTAAGATATATATCTCCTTTCTCTTCTACTTGGAGTTTGCTATAAAAGATGATGGCAAATGCAAAAGCCCCATTGCTTTCAGGGAGTCCAAAATTTCACTTTTGTGGAAGCTTATTGAAGCCAACAGAGACAGTTGTTATACAGTATTTTGTTTTCCTTTCTTCTGATTTAAATGGCGGTTAAACAGAATTTTCCAGAACTTTAAGAAAAGATAGGATAAGTGGAAATTTGAGAAGAAAATAAAAACGTGGAGGCTTTCTTCCCTGCAAACCAGTTTTAGTATCTGTAATCCGTGAGCACGGATAGAGGTGTACTGCCTTCATTCATAGTTGCCCAAATGGTCCATTATGAATTAAAGTTATAAGGACATGGCTATTATAATTTAGTGAGAAACATTGATATTTCTCATTAATTTGGATGTAATTTCAAAAGACAGTAAGTTTCCATCAGTTGGTGTATTGCTAAGACATTGATAATTGATTAATTTGTTTCCAATTAGACTTGTTCTCA
The DNA here is from genome assembly GCA_017639485.1 of Pluvialis apricaria. NCBI lineage: Eukaryota > Metazoa > Chordata > Aves > Charadriiformes > Charadriidae > Pluvialis > Pluvialis apricaria. The sequence continues at coordinate 29,970,067 of CM030010.1, forward strand.
TTTATGGATGTTCCCATTTGTTTGACTGCCAAAACTGTGGTGAGATGCAATTTGTTACTAAAATGCCTTGAAGTCTATAACATGTCTGTCATCTTTAGAAGCCAGTGGAGAGATTCCTTATTAACTTCAGTAGGAATTGGGTTGATGCGAAAATTACTTGGCTTTAAAGCTTATTTCTACTTTCTTTTTACTAGCACATATTGTGGGTTATGCATTTTTTTCTGTACTTCTCATTAAAAAAAACACATTATTTGGAGAGAGACGCTCTAAGCATTGTGTAGTTGGGAGACAAGCGTTCTGGTTTTCAGCTCTTAAGAAGAAGAATTTCTCTCTATCTGAGGAGACTCATTTGTCACCTATGAAGACATTTCAACTTTGTCACGATCAAGAGTTGCAGTTAATATTATTTGTTCTAGGAAAGATAACCATGAGCCTCCCAAAATTACAAGATAGACAGCAAAGAACTGGGAAGACAGATGAAGAGTGTTAGGAGAGGGTTGTGGTGGGCATTTAGAGTTTTGGGTCCTTTTTAAAATCTATAAACTGACTTCTGCCTTTATAATTTCTGAATGGAAAACCAATTGTGCTCTGCCGGAGTCTGCTTGTCCTAATCTAATCTGCACACGGTCTTAGAGTCACAACACCCAAGTTTGAAATGAATCCATAAATTGAACTAAAATCATATCTATCTTTTAAACAGTGAAAGTATAAATTACATTCGTTCTGTCTTAGAGAGAAGGGAAAAGTCTATGAGATGTGGGTGGTCCAAAGTCTGTGCAACAGACAAGAGCTCTAATTTATAAAGGGATCATGATTTTAGCGGATAAATGTTTATAATCCCAGATGGGAAAAGGTCTTAGAAAATAATTTTACAGTCATGGGATTGCCGATCAGAGAAGAATTACCTTCTGGACATACCTTCTGTTTTAATTCAGTTAAATATGTGTATGTACACTAATAATAATTTAACACATTCCTTCTGTTGTGTCTTACTATGCTGGAAAAAGACTTTACTTCTTCAGTGAACTCTCTGTCTCTCTGTTTTCCCACCTCCATTGGTTCTTCCAGATGTCTGTAATAGATGCCATGAAATGATAAAAGGATTAAGGTTTTGAGCCATCTGGTGATGTAAGTCTTTCTAGCATTAAAAATTCTAATTAGACATCTCAGCGTAGTACACATTTTCAAGACTACCTTTATTTCATTTTCAGTGCCTCCCCTGTAGGGTCTTTTAAGGCATAGATTTACTTTTTTACTCATTTTAGAGATCAAACAAGTATTCAGTACCTTGATTATTTGGCAGCCTTCTCTTAGTATTTTCACTTACTGAAAAGTCCTGAAAAATACTGGAATATTTCTCCTATCTTTTTGTTACATAATTTGAGTTGTGAAGCATATTTATTTAAGTTTGTTTTCATATTCTGGGTTCACTAACAGCATTTTAAGTACTCTGCCTTTTAGTAAAACATCCAGGTTTGTTAACTGCATCCCTTTGAGGATCTGGGCTTGATTCACTGCAAGGTCCATAGAGTTCATGCAATACAGTGTGATGGAAATGAAATGAGAGTTAAGCTTCTTACACTGCAGTTCATACAGTTGCTTTAATAAGCAAAATGCTCTCAGTGTAACCAAAGCAGGCAGCTCACAAATGGCCGAGAATTGTAATTGTAAAATTATCCAGTCCTTCAGAGTGGATCTTCTTTGCAAGTGCTTCTGAGACAAAAGTACCTGTGGATTGCCTCTGGAGAGCTTGCGAATGTGTACTGCATTTCTAGGGCACACTGACAACACCCAGGCAACAGCTCCCACCAAATTTTCAGCATGGAACAGTATCTCGTGGATTGTAGTGGTGTAGGAAAGCACTGCAGGCACAGGAAGTTTCTAAACATATGATGGTCAAAATAATTTCAGGCCATGTTTTAGTTGTTTGGGGTTTTTTTTACCCCAACTAAGCAATTTAAATAAGCAGTAATAAGTTGGCAATATTTGCCAAAAACTCCTTTTTGATGTAAGGGTATTGCCATCAGATACTTGGTGACCTAATTTAAATGTCAACAATGTAGATGTCTGTTTGTTGTCTCGATTTCTGTTTTATATGTGTTTGCATAAAGATTGGCTATGTGCTATTAACATAATCCTAAAACCACATTCCAAACCAGAGCCCTTGTATGCCTGTTTCTCCTTATTGGTGATAAAGCGAGCCCAGGTGACTGTCTCAGATGTTGGCATTTATATTGTAGGGGTATAATGTTTGGCAAGATGAGTCCCATCAGTGGCGTGGCAAAGTCAGAAACCCCCAAACCTTACTTGATTCCTGATTTTAATATGCAAGCTCCCTTCTCAGCTGAGAAGGCTGTATAAAGACCACATAGAATATAAATTGCAAAGTAATTTATTGCAATGACACATTGTGCTTGTGTTGAAATGGGCTGTATCTCATAACATGTTTTACAGAAGAGTAACTTTGAGTTCAGTTATTAAGGCTCTAAACCATTGGGGAATCACTTCTGTGCAAGAAGTCATCAAAGCAGCTATGATGTGAGAGCCACTGACCGCAGTGCCATGCGAGTAAAAGCTTCTTAGACCCATATCCACAAGGACCATTACCTGCAGCAAATCAAGGAAAGTTGTCAAAACTCTAAGTAACAGGAAGACTCGAACACTTAGAGTCTCCTTTCGGAAATGCTGGTCATACTCGTTCATAACAGAAATGGGATTTGACTGCATGAAATTCAATTGCAGATGGAATTTCTGAAGTGAAGAACCATGTTGTGGGTAAAACCTGGATACAGAGGAGGTTCTGGCTGACCTTTACAAAATAAATTACCGATAGATTTTCTTTGCTTTACTACAGCCAGTTAGTCATGTATTATCAGTTGCTATGTTCTATACCTAGACTCCATCTTACTTTTTCTTAAAACTGATCAAGTCCTAACCTGAGGCATCCGAAGTCAGCCAACAGGAAATTTTCATCCCCTCTTTTGAAATTGAAATGAAATTACTATCCTGTCAGATACATGACATTCTTTCCACGTCCATTAATGAACTTCAGCCAGGTTTTTGTTTTGGGAAGGTTGACTTTTTCTAATCTAAGTTGGCTGTTCAATAGCTTTTTCTACCCTTAGGATTTTAATCAGAAGGCTGTATTTTCATTCTAGGCTTTTGGATACCATTCATTCTGAAAGACACGGGATATCTCTGCTGTAATTAGGGAAATGGGGCCTTGGGCTGGGATTTACATGCAGCCCCCAGGTGACTGTCAAAACCAATCCATAGCTTTTGTAATCCCTTTCCTCTGGGAAGGGGAAAAATATTTAAAGCACCCCTGCACAACTCCTCTGTTAGTCACTTCTGTAGTTTCTGTAGGCTTAACACTTACCACCGATCCCAAAGGGAAGGCATAGACCTGGATAGGGCATGTTACTAGTCTAAATTTGATAAAGCACTGAAATATCAGAAAATGCGTTTTGGAAAACTATATTGGAAATATGAACGACTTCTTAGTTTGCAGGTTTTTTTCAATTTCTAGCTCGGATGATTCTGTGGCATATACTGTTTGTTTTCTCAAGCTGTCTTTTATAGTTGGAGAATTTGTGTGTGCTCGTTAGCAGTAAACTGGGATAGGACTTGGTCTCTGTTTCTCTTGGCCTCAGATTTGATTTTCTTTGGAATACCTCTGCTTTTTAAAGATTTATAAATATCCTGGCCCATTTCTGTAAAACTGCAAGATCACTAGCAAGGGCACTGGCCAGTTCCTCCTTCCTCTTCTAGTAAATCTGAAGCTTAACAGCCTCTAAGAAGCCTTTCTTTCCAGAATGTGTCATCTTTTTCTGCTCAGGATGTCCAAATTTTGCTCAGGAAAGAACATAAGAACTGCTGCTCTCGTCAGGGCAGGGGTTCTGCTCATCCAGTTTCCTTTCTCCAGGATAAATCAGTACCTTAGGGAAGAATAGAAGAAATAAGACATTGAAAAGAAGATTTAAGATACATTATTTTGTTGAATTTATTCTAGCCATTGATCCAAACAATATAATTCTCCCTTAGCAAATAGCACTCTCATATATGAAATAGTCTTTTTCATGGTTTTAGCAGCCTTACACAGTCATTAGCTCTGTTCTGTGCTAAAGCCTAATAGGTACTTACTAATTTTCTCTCTAGACTCATATAAATTGCTGTATGAAATACAAAATTTTGATAAAAATGCAAATATAGCACCTACACACTCCTCTGTTCATAGTAGAAAGTTTTTAACTTATTAGGCCCATGTACAATAAATCTTAATCTGCTCCATTTGCTACATAGAGAAAATATTCTCCAGCTGTTGAAAACAAGGGTAAATAATGTTGGAGAAAGCAGAAGCTGACATAGATTAAGTGACCTTTCTAATAAAAGGAACAATAATTGTAAATTAAAGTTTCAATTGCACAACATACCTATGGATCAATATCTACAGATGAGTCTCCTGTTGTGGCAATAAATACTAAAGGAAAGGTGCTATATACAAGAGGAGTTTCTTTTTAAGTTCTCTTCCTTCAGCCTCCAGGATATTTTTTTTTTTGCATTTTTCCCACTGTAATTTCTTGTGTGGATATGTGTTTCTGTCCCCAAAACGAGAACTTCCTTTCCTTATCTTCAGTTCTGTTGACATGCCCTTGGCCTCCCTCTGGTCTTCATCCCTCCTCCTGCCCTCACCACAGCTCACTTTCTTTTTCCCTGGATCTCTTTGCTAACAAAACTAATGTCGTCCCTTTATATTCTGCTCTCTGCTGCTGTTTACATTTCTGATTTTCTCACTTTCTATTTCCACAGCGTGGTCTTCAAATTAAATAATTTCTCTTTGTTTTATTTTCTCACTCTGAACTTGGATCTCTTATTTACACCTGGAAGGTTTTCCTCATTCAATGGGTAAATAAGCTCTCTTCATTCATACCCTTTCTGAGAACTTGTCTCCTTTGTGTGATTGATACTAATAAGCCATGCAAATGATTTTATGTATTCTTAAAATGATTTACAGTTTGAGATAAAGTAATCTTCAGCTCTGTAATGTCTTATGTGTCTGTCTTGTATGTGATTATAGCTGCCTTGGGGCAGGGTTCCTGTCTCTGTTTCTTTTGCGTGCAGTTCAGAGCATGTTACCGTCACTAAACAAGTCACATTATTATTGACTAATAGATGGGGTATTTTACTTGTCTGGTTTCTTAATTTGAACCTGTGTGAAAGGTGATTCCTTTTTTTTTTAAAACTATTTTAATATTATCTTACAGCTACTTTTGTTCTCAGCCCAAAGGAAACAAACAAGGTATTTTGTTGGCAGAAGCGTTTTAGATAAAATGTACTGTCGGCATGACTCCCGAGTCTTGATTTAGAAGATTTTAGACATTTTGAATGATTTCTAACAGAAATGCAGTGGATGATATGCTGTGTTTGCTTCAGAAAATGACTGACATGCAATCTAGAATTTCTTCACAGTTGTATAGTTACTGCTTTTGATTTTAATGTGAAATTCAAACCACCACCACTATCAATTTGATTAATGGGGTAATACAACTTGTGACATTAAAAAAAGTTAAATGGTGATAAAGATAGCATTTATTGGTGAAGAGTTATGAAGTCAGGTCTTTTGAAAATGTTGGTATGATTCTTAATGTTACAACTTTAAATAATACTTGTCATTTAAATATTTGTGCGGTTCTCCATTCTGTAAGACTTTACTCTGAAATCTTAATCTCTGCAGGGGCAAAGAACTTTGTTACATAAACTAATTGGTTGAGAAAAAAGGAAAAGGGCATAAAATTGACAGAAAAATAAGCAGAAATACTACTTTCTTTGAAATCCAATGATTAGAACACTGCTGAAAAAATTACATCTGCAATACAAATATGCAATAAGCATGTTGGCCTTTTTAATTTTAACATTTCATTTTCTTTTGCATACAATATGTAATATTTTTGTTATATTTAACTATTGTGGTAGAACAAAATATTGTCCATTTATAAGCAAACGCACCATTTTCTGTATGGGTAAAGTAAAAGAATGCAATTACAGAGGGAGACAGCAGTACTCCATACAAAGTGTGGTTTAACACACACTCTCTTCCAAGAGGTGATGTACTTTCAACTGTTGAGATGAAACAGAGAAAAAGAAGGAACGTTTAGGAGGAGATTAGTGTGTAGGGGTAGGGGAAAGTAAGGTATGTAACAGGAGGAATGGTAGAACTGAAACCTTCAATATCTGTTGGGTTTATAAATTGCTTTTTCTAGAGACAGTGGTAATAGTACCAAAAGAGAGTCCTCCCCATTGATGCAAGGCTCTACAAGGTGCTTCTTTTCTGTAATATCCTCTTAAGTATTCTAGCAGTGTTTTTTTAAAGTACGGCCTCTCTTCTCTCTGAGGCAGATCAGTATGGCCATCATTACACTGTAGTCATCCAAACTAGCGTATCTTCACAGATGGAGGAAAGCAGGATTAGTGGGAAGGCAGAGATCACCAAACTAGATACACATCTCAAGGGGAAGAAAAATGGCTGTGCAATTAATTCATTTAGCATTCTTTTGTTTTCATAGTGAAGTAGAGCTATACTCTGAGAAAACCAGTTTTGTTAGCTGTGAAACCAATGTTGACTCCCATATGCTGTACTGCAATGTTGATGCCCGTTAGTTAATATTTCTTAGCACTTCATGTTGACATGAAGTGCTTCTCCATAGGAAGGGGAGTCCTGTGTGCCAGAGTGTGTAGGGGTGTGCAAGTAAATATATATATGTGTGTGTGTGTCTGTGTGCAACTCTGACTTTGTGATCTCATCAGGAAAGAGAAGACTGGGAAATCCCAAAATTTTACCCCCTATTACAGCTGCAAAGAAACAGAGAAATTAAGCAATTTGAGGCCACAGAACTAATTTCTGGTGACAGAACTAGGACCTTCTGAGCCCAGAACTTCCTTTCATAGCAGGAGTGTTATTGCTGCCACTCCTCCAGCCCTCCACCTGCAGAATTACAAGCCCTGGGCTAATCTTGTCTATGAGGTACGCTACCAGGCTATTAAGATTCATATCACAAAATACGTCAACTTTTTTGGAAACAACATCGTTTTCAGTGTTGTCATCTTGCCTCCCATCTCTTCAATGACTTGATTAATCTAAACTTGTCTTTAATATAAGATTGGTACTCCTCACAGATTTTGTGTTTTTAATTACCTTCGGTTTAGAGAAGTTTGGCTTGTTGTTTCAGTGCTCATTTAAATTCTTTATGGAAAACAAGGCGCCTCAAATGGCATAAATTGCATGTTTTATCATCAGTTTTCTCCAAATAAATTCACAGTTTCAGAGATTTAAATACATATAGTCCTGTTCTCAGTTAAGACTGTGAGCAGGCCCAACAGGATTCACAACCATGTTGGAATAATAAGATATTGCACAGAATGAATGAAAATGGCAAATGCCAGCCCCATGCTGTTACTAAAATTTTGATGCACTAGAGGCATATGAAGTTGTGACTGAAAAAAAGGCTTTGAAAGGAAAGCAGAATGTAGACAGCTATGAATGCAGCCTTAGAAGAGCAAAGTAGATTACCTGAAAGCAGAGCACATTTAAGGTACATCTTGCAGAATGAAAATTGCATCCCCCTCCTTCCCCCCACTGATATTTTGCTCACTTGCTTTTAGAAAACAGCAGTGACAAGTTAATGCTTTACACCAATTAACATTTTCTCGATGTTAGACTTCAAAGTTTCTACATTCTTGATGAAATCTAAATTGTGAGGTAAAATATTAAAATAATCTTGTTTAAATTCTGTCATCATCTTAGGCTTGTGACAAATTAGAACCCATTTGCTTCTGTGTTTTCACTCATTTCATTCGTTAGTTGCTACAATATTGACTGTCAGTTCCCATGCCCGGTAGACTAGAGGGCTTTCATACGATTTTTGAATATGTACTAGTACTATCAGGCCCTAAATCCAAAATATTTTCCAAGGTTGAAGCACAGGTGTTGCATTTGTTTTACTGATTTTTTCATTTCCTCTTCAATTCAAAGTCCCATGGGGTGGGTTTCCATCTTCTTGGTCCTGTATAAGAATTTTTCTTAGGCTGATGAATCTAGTATCTGTCTCCAGACAAAATCCATTCTTCAGAGAAGCTGTCGATGTGCTGGCTCTGAATTGACTGATGCCATCTGTATGTTGATTTTCACATGCTCTGTGTGCTTATGCCCTGAAATATGAAAGTTTTCTTTATTGTATAGATAAAATCAGGAGCAGACATATGTGGAATTATACTGCTTTTCTTAGTGTATAGTATTCAACTGTAATGAGTATTTTTTGCTTTTTAGTCACTAGCTCCTAGTATGGCAAAATCAAAAATAAAGTTGAGCACCAATATGTTTTAATGTAGCAATGCATCAGGTTTTACTATGGTATCTTTATATCTAAATGATTTCTTCTTCCTATTTCTGTCCTTGGGCTTCTACATTTTTATGTCCAGATGAAGCATGGTTGAGAGATTTTTTTCTAAAGCAAATGATGAATGTGGCTTTACACAAGAATTTTAATGCAACAGATGCATTCACTTATAGTAGAACCTCAAAGGCTCTTTGACAGCAAAATGAAAATATATTAGTTTGTCATTAAAGGAATTTTGAATTTCTTGCTAACTTAGATAAATGCAACAAAGTATATTTTTGACATCTCATTAGTTAAATTGATTCCAATAGAGTTGTACATTGTTAAATACAATAAAACATAACATTAGACCCTTGACTGGAAAATACAGTACAGAACAACCTGGAATTGACTTTTTTTTTTTCCCAGTTTTTCTTTTAAGTGCAAGTACAACTATGAGAGAGATCACTCTTGTTAGCTGGTGGTCCCTGCTTGCAACCACATCACCTAGCCAGCAGGCAGATGCCAGTAGTAAATAAGAACTTTTTAAAGATTTTTTTTTTTTTTTTTTTTTTACTACGTTCTTATCTTGCACCCTGTCCTGCTTCCATGATCCTGCCTTTTTTTGGTTCATCAGCGGTCCTCAGTTTGTGGTCTTGTTTTTGGAGTTTGTTTTCCGTCAAGCATATCCCAATACTCTCTGCTTTTACCCTGTATTATTATCATAGTGTCTTCATGAATTGATAGGCATTGTGGTGGTGGTGGTGAAACCTTGAAAAGATGAAACACTTCAACGCAACAAAAATAAACTAAATAATCTTAAAAAGCAGACCCCAAATTCATTATTAAAAACAGTTGTATAAAATCCTACTTTTGAGAAACCTGACTTGTGATTTTTTTGTATTTGAGATTCACATTACAGTATTGCAGTGTACCATTTTATATGTCATCATTGATTTTAATCGATTTCAACAGTATGTTGAGCATTGACTTTATTATTTCTCACTTAGATAAAATGTTTACCTCTAGATCAGCTTCATGCAGGTACAGCCTTTGCTGGACAGCTGGCTAGCTTGCATTTCTAGTGTCATTTTATCAGATTTGTTACTGGTTGAATGTATCCTATTCAGCAACAAGTAGGAACATAAAAATAACCAGTGATACTGGAGTTGTCATTCTTTAAAATGTCCTTGCAGAAAACTCAAGGGAAAAAAAATGGTAAAATGAATTAACTATATGTGCTGTGCAGCAAGGCCTTCTAATGGTCATTAGTTAGTTGTCTCTTCATCAAGGTTGTAATACTATTGGTGAGAAACAGGGATTTTTGAGCATTGGTTTTAAGGAGACAGTATGATAACAAGGATGGTAATAATAGTAAAATTTTGTCTGACAGTCAAGAAATAGTAACACAAGCAGATGAAGCACTTTCAGCAGGAAGAAAATAGTGGGAATGACATACCTGTCCCAGAACCCCATTTATTCACACGCTGTGTTTTTGAACCTGTACGAATTTGACTAAAATTCATGTTACCTTCACCTGTTGTTATGTACCTGAAACCATTTTACATCTCTGCAGATACTTTTGGACTTGCATCCTTCTGTAGCTGTGTCCAGTCAATCCTTTGTATGGAAAGCAGATTCATCAGAAGGATCTGAGAGGAATTAGGGTTTGGGGGCTTCTTGCAAAAGATGTGCAGTTTATTAGCAGCTTGAGTCAGAGATGGGTTGCGAACTCCATCTCGATCCTGACCACACTGACCAGTTGAAGCTCTTGCCTTTGACCCCCACACCTGATCTCCAGGCTCTGGGGGCCTTTTGGTAGGGCTTCGTCTTGCAGTTTATAAGCAGTAAATGAGCCAAATGTCACGAAGCTGATACTTATCCAGGTCCTGCTGGGGTGTCTCTGCATACATTCCCAAGCCCCCATTTCTAGGAGGATTTTAATTTGCTCTTTTTTGTGATACTGTCTGTATGGTCATGTAATGCAAACACCCAAGCCAAGCTGGCTTCCTACAGACAGGTGTATTTATTACAGGAACAAGTCAAACCTCCTACAGTGTCTGACTATTTGGGGCTTTGCCCTTCTTGGGAGTGTGCCAGGCCTCTTCCTTGCCTTAGATGATAGTTGGCTCATTTAAAGGATCTAGTAAAATAATAGACTAGGGACTCTTTCAAAGGTGATAAAAACAATTATTGGTTCTGGTAGTTATTCTCTTTTGTCATATTTTCCTTTACAACCTTGAGAGATGTGGAACAGGGCCTAAGAAGGATTTTTTTTGTGTGTGTACAGAGACGTTTTCCCTTTTATTAAGAATATATGGCAGACATATTACAAAATGTGGTATTGAGACATTATTTTTCAGGATTCTGTCATTTGACAACATTCAGTCTTTCCAATGCAGACAAGATTGAATAGTACCTCAAGTGTGTCATTGAATCTTCCTAAGATGACATAATGTTCAACTAGTCTCATTCTTTATGTAAAATGAGAAAATGTGCAGAATTACTGAAATATTCATCGCTGAAACATAAAGCATAATTCAGGGGTATGAATAAAATGCAGATCAGTCCAAACTATGTCGAAGTACTAAATTTATTTTTACTCTTGTGCAGTGAACCCACAATATAGTTAACAATGTGTGCAGGAACATGGATGTAACTCTCTATAATATGATTTAATGATTGTATAGCTTGGTTTTATCATTTCTATATGTATATGTTTCTAGAAATAAGAAAAATGAATAAATTCAAAATGGTGCAGTCAACAAATAAGCTTGAAGAAAGGAAGAAATAGAGCAAAGTAGAGATGCACCGTGTTTTCACAATGCTGCACAAGGACAGGGTGGACAGCATTATAGGAGTGACCAGTTTATGAGAGAATTAATGGGCAGGAAATGAGGCAGCATAATGATAAGGTGAAAAAGAGTAGATGTGGAAAGAATGATGCAAAAAGAAGGTATGCTGTTTGGCTAGGGAGAAATTACATGATCATCTATGAAATTAGAGAGGAAAGAAATATATGATGAAGTGAAATTGGATTTAATGAGGTAGAAGAAAGGTGATTAGGGACAGAAGAAAAATAGAATTTAGTGATGAGAAAATCCTATTAAATTATCCAATAAATCTTCTTGCCACTCAAGGACTTCCCTTCTTTCTCCTCCTTCTCCCCAGGATATTTTCCAAGGTAGTTGTCTCAATATGTAACCATACAGGAATGCTATTTTCCTTAGGAAGCAGCTCATCATCTCTGCGTAGGACCAAGAAAATGACACAAGTGTAGTCCTGCACGTAGTCACAGCCTTCAGGACTGTAGTCTACATAGTGTGTTAGTGCTTTGTCATTACCATGTTTTAAGTGACTGGGTTAACTTATTTTAAGGGCTTTTTTTTTTTTTTTTTGAGGGGGATTATATCTGTTCGTTATATCAGATACTGCATATGAAATAACAATCTTTCCAATAATCTCCATTGCATAAGTTAAATCTCTGGACTTTGTACCGTTTGCTTGCTTTTAACATCATTCACTTCCATATTACAACTTTTTTAAATCTGAGCAAAGTAGATAGGAGCAGCAGGATAGTGCACGTAACAGATGGCTTTCCATTAGGAAATGATCAGTTTATCTGAATTATACTCAAAAAGTAAAGCGCGGAGTATTCGTGCAGTCTCTTTGCTTTCTTTTTTTGATGGATAAACAGGAAAACTCAACACTTCATGCCTCAACAAAGCAACTCCTAAGACAATCCATCAAAACAACAATTCTAATGCTGTTGCATTCTCAGTGTGTCACCTTTCTGCCTTGATGTCATGTCATTGAGACCTCATTTGGCAAGAATTTGCCTATTGGTTAAAACTGGGTATGTTTGGACAGCAAGATGGAAATGTCAGCAAAAGTACATATGTTCCCCAAAACGTGGTTTAACAAAACAAGCCTGGAAAGACTCCAAGGACAATTCACGCTTTAGCGGTCTGAAACAGGGCTCTCTTCAAGTCAGTGAGCTAATAGAGATGGAGGGGGGTGATGGAGGGGTGTCCTGAAAAAGCAGTACAACTAAACTGCAAAATTTTTCTGTGGTTTAATTTGCATATAGAAAGATTTCCTGTCAAGTTACAGTAGATCTGATGCATGCACTAAAGCATCAGTCTTAAGGTGGTGCGTTTTGCAGAGTGGAAGGCAGCTAAATTGGCCAGTGTTTCTGGAGGTCTCCCAATCACCACTTTTTAAGTTTTGGGTTTTATTTTAATTTTTCCTGTGGCAATAATTTCAGATCTTCTAAAAGACTGTTTTGAAGACTATTTCACATGAAAAAAGAAATCCAGGAACTAAACTTAATGCAGTTGTCATAAAAGAAATATGTTGGTTTAGTCAAATCGTAAAACTTCTTGGAGTGTGCTCTTATGCTTATCCTACAGACTGGGAATACTCAGCAGAAATAAATGTATACCAACCAAGTCTTCCACCTCCGTGTCCTTCATGGGAAAACATTTTGAGTGTTGCAATTCCACAAGTCTATTCGTTCAGCTTGAAGTACATTTCAAAACTGTTCTGGTCAATTAGATAAGCCTGATGTTGCTCAGCAAAGTTCTTAATTTGGAGTGCCATAAAGTTGCAAGAAAGTTCCCTTAAGGAGTAGTCCCCAGGACATGGAAGGTGCTGAAACCAAAACTGGGCAAGCTGCTTTCCTTTCCTGTAGTCTCTGGCTGATAACCCTGTCTCCATGAATCCGTGTTACTCGCCCATCGTCATGCTGAAGATGCAACAGGCAGCACTTTAGAGAAAAAGAATCGTTAACTTATTTTAACAAGAGAACTAATATCTGAACAAAGCCTGTGTACCAGGATTTTGGAAATGTGTGTGAGTGTAAAGTAAGAGCATTCCTAATGACTGTGAAAAAGAAAAAATGCTGAAGTAATGACACAATTTAAAGAGAGTATATAAATATATACTTTTAGCTCTGTGCTATAACTGTTTCTTGAATACTTGGTATTAACAGTAAGGGCTCCGCATATTAATCCTAAAAGCTCTCTTTCTGGGGGAGATGATGCACACAGAGGCTGCTATGCCAGCTCTTTATCCAGCCATATGAGTACAGTCTGTGTTTTTAGTGGTGGACCAAACACCAGTGATTCTTGCATTGGATTCTGGGCTGGTTCCTGCTCTGTGTGTGTGTACCAAATAGTCAAATTGTATGTGAAGTGAAATTTGAAAAGAAGACAGCAAGAAAGAATTTTTTAAGGAATGTAAAATAATACATGATAGCTGTTGAAAGCTAAAGGAAGCTTGAAGTGGCAAGAAGAGAGGAAGTATTCTAAATTTATAATGAAAATTAATTATGCATTCATTGCATTTGAAGAGGTCAGACATGATGAATTTAAATAGTACATGAGAATGAAGGCCATCTTTTATATTAAAGGCATTACAACAGGGTGGTGTGAGGAGAGGCAGAGAAATAAAGGAAGCAAGGGGGTAAAATTGCAACACTGAGGCAGTAAGTAACAAGAACATTAAATCGAACAGATCTGCTTTGTGACTAAATTGATTCATGATTTTCAGGCAATTCAAAATAATGATAATTTATTAGCCATAAAATTATACTGGAAAAATGTTTAAAGCTGCTGAGAAAGTTAATAAAAAAAGAATTTCAAAGTGGATTCTCACCATCCAGCTTCAACCTTTACAACTTCCATGCAGTGGAATAATTATTTCTTAAAATTTTGTTCTTTTCTTACATATAGTTGCTATATGTATTTCTTGCTTTTATGGGGAATTTTTTTTTTTTCTGTTTTTTGCTATCTCCTGACATATCTGTGCTGTTTTTGCTACCCCGTTTCATTTTTGAATGTAGTATATAAGAAAAGAGATTAAAGACAAGCCTGTGTAAATGCCACATGGGATAACTAGCTGTAGGGCTAAAGCAGAGTGTCTTGCTCCACTTGCTGCCTTACTGGAGCAGACAGTTATACTTAAGAGGGATAGACTATACTGAATAACACCGGTAGAAATACAGCATAACCTTTCTGCTTAACGCTGTTTTAATATATGTATTCTGGAATGTATTAAGATATTGCATTGCTCAACCACATTTCTGTTTAGAAATGCAGATACTTTGGGGCTGGGGACCCTATACCTTCCATATCGAGTTGGCAATACTTATGTTGATATCTAAGCACTGCTGTCAGACCCAATAGTTTATTTTGATTCAAGGTATTGCTATGGAGCTTGAGGAGACACAAGGAATATGTGTGTTGCAGCATGACTGGGAAGTCAGAAACTCGCACTGACTTTTCCTAGCAAAGGCATAGCTTTAATTATGGAAATTCCAGGTGAAGGGAGTCATTCAAGAATTTCATTTCTATGGCCCTGAGCTAAGCATTGTCAACAGAAAGTGAAATCAGAGAGGCTTAGTGGTTAAGAAGGGGGGAAAAACGTATAACAGCAAATAGTAAATTGTCACCTCAGGCTTTTACAAAAGAGCACATAAGAGAAATAAAGAGTATTTTTCCCTAGAGGGTGGTTTCATGTACCTAGTTGTCCATGGGGTGCAAGGTTATCAGAACAGGATACTGTAACAGATAATTCCCCTATGGCAGCAGTTATGATTCACTGGTTTTAATATTATCCCCAACTTCACTTGAGGGAATTCTCCAGGCAAGCTTCTAAAGCGTAGCATGCAACCTAATAGCGTTATTGTTTTTATTTTTTTATCACAGGCATGTTATTCATTTACTTACAGTCAATCTCTATACTGAAAATGGTACCGTAATTCCTGTAGCCACAATTAGATAACCACAGTTAGATTGAATCAATACCCATTCTTCTGAAGGATATTATACTGATATTGTGGAGTATGGCTCTCTTCTTCATCCTGACAAGTACAATTATCACTAGAACCCTGGTCCAAAGTCCACCTAATTCATGTAATAAGTTATTTACCAATTAAATAATATATTAATAATAGATCAGTTAGTATTTAACACATGTATGCTGTCCTCGTATTTTAGAATCCTAAGTGTTCAGCATGGTTATCTATTGATGACTAGTTATTGCACTGTGTTTGGTGAAAATCCTAACAAATTTAACAGGCAAGAGAGGAGTTGGGCTTTTAGCACATTGGAGTTTTGATACCTAATAGGGAGTGGGGACTTTTCATGTTATATTTCCTTTTCCCTTTTATTTCCCTTATTCTTCACTCTAGAAATGAGGGTAATTCTATTCTGAGGGTAAAAAATTTCTGTAATATGTCTCCTTACCCCCAAAGTGCTTGGTGTTTCCTCTCAAGCTTTGCATTGTGTTTTGAACTGACAAATGGTTGGGTTGGCATGGTTCTACTAGAATCATCAGTGGTGAAACCACTTGCATTAACCTGTCATTTTTTCTTTGAGGACTTCACAGTTCACTCTCTGAACACTGAAAAACTGATTTACATTGATTTACCACTAGGAAGTTTTCCTTTGCAAGGCACTTCAGCACAAGTGTGTGAGCCTGCTAGCACCTATGGATGTTCCTCATATACTGATGATTTCATGGAGCCCAAATACATTACCAGGTGTAGGTCTTGGTGGGTTCCTTTTGATGGAGTTTGAGAGTCTTCACTGTGATTATGCATTACCTTTAAATCAGCTTCCTTTGTGCAACAATCAGTGCAGTATATAAAATGGGATTATATACAGGGAGCTGTACTGAAGATGGGCTTACCTTGTCAAACAGGCAAGTCAAGCACAAGGTTGCAAAACACACCATCGCTTTTTTGATTCAGTTATGTTAGATAGTGCCTTTGCAATATCAGTCAGGTCTGTCAGATTTTCATTTGCCCTGTGAACAAAGTTCTGGGCACTGGGTAACCAAATGGAGATAAAACTCTGCCTTCTCCATGAAACTCATAGATGGGCGTTAGGTAGTTCTGGGAAAAGCTGTAATAGATATCCATGAGAAAGAAATAGTAACAAGAATATGGTGGGCCATCAGCAGACCAGATCAGGCAGAAGTTTGTTTCTTGCAAAGGCATACATAAAATAGGACCATCATCTCTTGTTTACAATTTGTCATTTTAATGCTATCCAAGGGCATAATTTGATTCCACTCATGACTTATATTTTGCCTTAAGTTTGGCTTTAAAATTGAAATCCTATCCTTTTTCAATTTCTTTGGGGTTTTAAAATATTTCTATGTGTTTTCTTTCATTTTGATATCTCTGTCCTCAACCAGAAGTAGATTTTTTCTTTTAAAAAAAAGTTGTAACGGAAAAATCCTTCCCTGCGAGGACCCAGTCAAATTTTCCCTCATCAGTTAGGTTGACAGCAGGTTTAGCACATTTATTAATTATGAGGGCAATTTGTTAGAACAAACAAGATTCCAAACCTTTAGGAGGCCTGGCGTGATTATAAATAAACAAAAAACCTTGAAAAATGCTTCAAGGCAAGAGCTCAGCGAACAAAACGAAGGGACTATGCAAGTAAACTGGAGAGTACCTTCCCCCTTTGAAAAATTATGCCAGGTATGTTAGCAATACGTTAATGGTCTACAGGTGTATATATAGTTTTTTGCTTGCTAGAGGTTCATTGAAACAAAATGTGTTATATACTTGCACATGAATCTCCTTGTGAACATTTTCTACCTTAAGGACTGGCAGTAGTTCTGTTCTCCTTCTTGTGGGTCTGATTGTCTTTCCAGCTTTGGGGCATCTGTGTGCTACTCAGCAGATAAAATTCTGCAAGAGCAGTGATTACTCTGGGAAGTTGGTTCTGGGTTGGTACGTGCTTTTTTTTTCTTTTTTTTTAGGAGGATGAATGCTTTCCAGACCCTTACAGGGTTCTCTGGAGGTCAAGTCCCTACTCAAAAAATGCAACCACCTTCTTCAAAATTACCATCCATCGTAATTAACCAAAGGGGGAAGGTTCATTTTCAGACATCACTTTCCATGTTGCCTTTGTTACCTAACAGGCTGCTTATTGAGCAGGACCAAAATACTAATGCTGGGGACATCAGTTGTCATAAGTTACTACAGTGCTGCTTTTTGTGTGCCAACAGGTACAAAGGATTTGGGTGCTAACCAGCTGTCATGATTAAATACTGTATTTAGAGAATCTTAACTGTTCTGTGTAAGAGGCATGCAGTGTGGCGATTTAGTTGGATAGCACTAAGATTATTGATTTCAGATCTTGAGAGTCTTGCTGAATATATCATGAAGGCCAGTATTCATTTATTTATTTTTTTATGAACAGGCATCAACACTGAAGCAGTGAAAGTGGAATGTACAGTGGTGATATGAGTAAACTTCTTGTTAATGTGTTCAGAAGAAGCAAATACCTGTTTGTAACCAACACAAATCATATTTTCTGTCCTGATCTGCCCTATGTCTCCATATTTACAAATATTTATGATTTCCATGAGTATATATAAAAACCTCACCCTGTTAACGTATGTCTTCCAGTGCCGTAGCTGCCCCATTCCTTGATACAAAACCAATATGAACAGCTGTGTCTTGTCTTACTACCTTGGAAATAGTATATATGTATTTTGTTCTACAACAGGGAGTTTGCATCCAATAGCTGCCATGCCTCTATCCGGTTGCTATACATTCTGCTATGAGAAGCAGAAAATAATGGAATGCAACCAAATAATCGGCTCATCACTGACAGTAGAACTTCAGAAATGAAAATACTTTTCTCCATAACTAACCTGGATACCCTTTTCTCAAGAAAATGTAGGAGCACTTGTGCAGTGAACTGGACTCGCCTCTTTGTTACACTGATGTAAAAAAGGGTTCTGTTGCGTTTCTGGGGCAGTTCCAATGAAATTCAGTGAGCTATTCCAGCTATACGGCTTTGTAAAACAGAGCTGAATTTGACTTATAAACATGTTTTTCTTCAGATGTAAGATTTGATTTCACTGATGTGCTACTGTAGTGTGCTGCTTTTGTAACTGCATTTGTTTCTTTGAAGTTAAATATGACGGTGACGTACTGTCAAGACAGGTCATACCCACAGAGGTGTGTGAGAGAGTCAAGAGGAGAATATTGTGGGCTGTGAGAGTGCCTGTGACCCAGAAAGTAGCACAGAAGTGCATTTACTCTGTGTGCTGATGACATACTCACTTTGTTTTTTCAAGAACTCGGTTACTCATTTTCCCACTCTATTATGTTTATTGGACAAGTTCCACATAGTTCATGATCAGCAGAAAACTGAGGTCATACCATTAACATTTTTTGGCATTCACAGCTAGACACATTTTTTTTTTCCCTTTTAACAGAACAAGGCTTTGAAATAAACAAATTTTAAAACCCTAAAGCCAATTGTAGTACCTTGTAGGTCAATGACTTGGTTTTCCAAAAAACTGCGGTGCCTGACAATACCTATCGGCAATCACTCAGCCATTCTGCAAATCGAGACATCAGCTTAGGTACATGAGTGCACATGTCACCATCAGACTTAAGGATTCTATGTTACTTGTATTTGGGTTTTTTTTTCCATATTTTTTTTACAGCTTCAAGGGTCTTTTCCCTGACACAGAAGTTAACAGCCAAAGAAAACAGACTCACATCTGAGTGTCTAAGTATAAACCACCAAAAAAGTGAAGGAGTCTCAGATTTTGGAAATTTAGTATCTATCTGAGCTGTTCATCTTTGTCCATCTGTGATTGAACCAAAGGTCTGTGGGATCAGCTGAAAGGCTGATATTTATGTCACAGTTTTAAAAAAGCCCTGAATGCTTTGTGCTCCACAGCTGGTTGTTGGTAAGATATATTCTCTTTCTGAGTATTTATATTGAGATTCCTGAAGGACCAGATGATAGAGGATTTACTCAGCGACTGACTTTCAGGCTGCCTTGGACTTTATAATTTGTGATTTGAATTCTGTTTTAGCTGTGACCATATTAATAAAGTAGGTTAGTTTAAGTATGTTTCAGATTTGAAGTCTACATTGTTCTTTAGAGTTGTAAGACACAATGTGGATATATAGTGAGTGTAGTTATAAACATAATTGCTAGTACTTGAAAAACTTCTCCAAATCAGTTGAGGTTAGTTTTTGTAATATGATTTTTTAATTCTCAGGTACTCAGAGAGATGTTGTCCTATTAGCTGGGTATTCTACAGGTTGCATTATGTGTAGATGTAAAGTATTCATATAAAAATAATTGTATTATTAAAGTCTAACATCTAATGAAAGAGATGTTTCAGGAATTTTGAGATTAATTCAATATTTGGAAGGTTGGTTCTTTATCTCAAAGTTTGTGCTCTGCCTGGGATTTGCTCTGTGGAGTCCTCTTCCTCTGCAGTCCTTTCCTTCCTGTCATTGTCCTCAGCGAGTCTGGCCTGCCCTGGCTTTCTGCTGGAGTCTTTTCTTGCTTCCACAGCCGTTTGTAAAAGCTTGAGTTGGGAAGGAGACTGTTCTGCATTTGGGTGGTTACAGCTTTCATTTTGGATGTGCAGACCAGACGTGATGCTTCCCGGTTGTAGATCATTTTCCCCCTCTGTCACACACCCCACACGTGGTCTGTGCTGCGGGATGGCTGCTTGGTCCATACCAGGAGCTGCACTTGCTCATTACCTTTTCTCTCGTTATGCCTCGAAGCCAGCAAGGCATCGTTTCAGGTGCTGCCTGCTCCTGTGGTTCAGGTAGTACAGAACCAGGAAGGTTTCACAGGACTCGTCTGTGGACAGCTGCGTTTAATGATGCTATTATGTGGATTTTGGAAGATCCTGTAGTTAAAATGATCGTAATTCAGACTTTACAAATGCTTTTGTGAACATTTCATAGCCATGCCCAAGCCATTCTCCATGTTTTGTGCAGACAAGGCAAGATGATTTCAAAGGAAACATTCTGTGCCTTTCTGGATGACATCCTGCTGCTTCCCAACCACTTTTTTGTTTGCCTTTTTTTTTTCTCCTCCATCATATATTAATTCCGTCTCTTCTTCCTTCAGAGACAGATGGTGAGCTGGTGATACTAATGAGCTCCCTGCTGCCCAGGGAAGGCAGACTGAAATGCTTTGTGTTCTGAGAAGTAACAGGCTGAGCACCCTCACTAAGGATGTAGCACATGCGATGAAAGGTTTGATGCAAAAATACTGTAGCAGACTTTCTTCACATGCACCTATGAACCATGTTTCCCCAAGAGAACAACTTCCCAAAACAGGCTGCCTAATAGTTCAATCCTTACCGTGTTTATTGGGGTATTGCTCTGAATGGTACAATAATCTCTCTCTTTTATGGAGATGGAGAGAGCATTAGGTTGTGGACACATGGCAATTGAATGCCCTGCTTCTCTGGCATTAGCACACTGAGAAATAAAAACAAAGAGCACCTGCTGTTCCTCAGAATGAGTCTTTGAACATTATAAAAACTTTCTTGGCAGAAAGCCATTCTCTTCTGGGCTGACTTTAAAAAGAATGCAATTAATTATAGGAACTGCAGACCTCTAAGGTAACAAAATGCAATTATCCAGGGATTCATGATGGATTCAGTTATGTTGTGTTTAAAATGTAACAGGATTGTCAAAACTGACTTGTACTAAGTATGCAATTAAAGACGGGTCCAGTTGGCCTGGAAGTCTAACGGTTGCAGTTGTGTGGCCAGTTCAAGGCTGACTACAAAGTTCCCAAGTGGTGGTAGTTATGTGGATTCAGCATGATCCTGAAGAGTTTTTCAAAACCTAAATGAATTGGTTATGATTCTGAGAACTTTCGTAATGGATTCATTAAATGTTCTCTCTCCAGCAGAGATCACAGAGAGAGACGTATCCCTTTCTCCACACTCAGCAGAAAAACTGCAGTGACACAAGGTTTCTAATGGAGTGAATCTGAAACATGCAGTTTTTGTGTTTAAAAACAAATAAATAATAGTATCAGGGTATCTGTTTTTTAATGTGAGATCTCTTTCTCAAGAAACAGCGTTTTGCCACTGGAATGGAGAACATTAAAAATACCCCCCGACTTTGCTTTCAATTACTACATAAAGATACATCACATAAGTTTAGGAGGTGGTTAGTAAATCTAACTCTAACCTGACCAACTATCTTAGCTGATAAAAAGGTGTTGGTCTCCTATCAAAGCAGGTGCTTTGATATCTGTTGATGCAGAATAGTACCCAGCCCACATTTAAGTTAATTACTGTGTACTAGCAAGTAACAGATGTGCTGCAGATGGCTAGGGTGATTAAAATAAAAAAGCTCACAAATAAAGATTTTACAGGTTTGGAAGCTAACAATAAATAAATGAGTTAAAAAGCACTATATTAAAACTCAAATATTTTAGTAATTGAACTAAAACCGTATTTGTTTCCATATTATCAATCAGTTGCTGTGAATAGGTTTGAAAACAAAATAATGAGTTACAGACTTAAACAGAGATGTTTTCCCATTTTAATTTACTAGTACTATGCCAACAGTTACTCTGGGAAAATGTGTGTGTACTCTCTTCTTGGTTCTGTGCTTTCACCAGCTTTCAGTAAGAACATAAAATGAGGGTCAGTCTGAAAGTGGCTGATGGTCTTTTTTTTTCGAATGTACATTTACATTTACTGAAATGAAAGCTTTTTACAGGAATGTACTAGTTTCTCCAAGAATGCTTTTACAAGCCTTTCTAGATTATGACTGGAAATTCCACCTTGAAAGGAGAGGGTGCCACGTACAGACAGGCAAATACCTATATTGGAAAAAGCAAGGTGGTCCTGTAGGCAGTGTAGGATCAAGAAGTTGCACCAGATGTTCCCATGGGACTAGTGGGTGTAAGGGTTTTTTCTCTTCTGGGATGTTGCTCCTTCTCTGGGTTTTGTTGTTTTGGTTTGGGTGCTTTTTTTGAGAAAAAAACTTGGCAAGTCTTATTTCATCCTTGTTTTCATCCTAATTCAAACCGTGGCAATTTATGGAGTCTCAAAACATTCATAAGACAAGAAAATGGTTTCCTGTCTAGCTGTGAGAGGCGTCATTGTAAGGTGAGAAAGATTATGAAATGTTAGTAAAGGAAATTATACAATCTCAGTAATTTAAGCGTGTATGGGTAGGTTGGCCCAATTTCCACATTAATAATAAAAATATAGACCACCTTGCTGTGAGATCGGATCAAGAAGAACCACTTAGATAGATAACGTTGAATTAGCCAAAAGGAGCTTAGTCTGTTCAATGTACTACACTAAGTAACGTGTACAGAAGACCCATCGTGCTGTGGTACTCAGGACTGGTTTAAAAAAAAAAAAAAGAAAAAGAAAATTAATCTTTTAGAAATTCTTCGTAAGTAGGCTTTTGTTTCTTTGGGTTTTTTATTTTTTTTTCTCATGGGATTGCAAGTGGTACTTAATCAGCAAAATAGTTTATGCGTGTTTTGTTTTAAGAGGGTATTTTTAATATTAGGTGAAATAACTACTCTTTGAAAGAGGTGATTAAACACAGGTGGACTGCTTATTTCTGGATTTTGCTATAGCTGGTTTTGCAACTAATAATAAAGGGGGAAATCATAAACAAATAAGAATACTCAGCTTCTACTCTTTGTGGTTATAGACTGCTATGTACAATTGGAACACCAGATAACCCCACTCATTGCACAGAAAGGCCGTGGAAGTTTCTCCCCATATCTTAAGGCATTCTGCTTTTTATTCTACTAAACCTCTGCACTGCATAGTCATTCACACCATATTCACATGGATGTAGCTCTGGTAGTAGAATCACAGAACACTTGCTTATCCACTGTAATAACAAACTTCCTTGCTATGTTCACCTGACCTTTCTCTCTGAGTCCTGCAATACCCCATGGTCTTCTCCACGTGCTTCTTGGAAGGGCGAGAGGCAGTACTTGCTGTGGCTGATGATGAGCCGCATGAATGCTGGCGAGCTTGCTGGCTTCTACCTGCCAGACCCCCTGATGGCCTCTTCCATTTGCCTTTCCCTCAGTGGAGAAGCCAATTGGGTTTGTATCCTTTCTTGAGCTATTGCTATTCATAAAAATTGTGGGAGTTCAGGATTTTTGAGGTCTCTCTTCCTCTGAAATCTGGGTCCAAAAGCCATTTTGGATGGGGAAAGGAACTGGAAGAGAAAACAAATGATCATTGAAGTTTTGTTTCCTTAGGGAGCCAAACTAAAGATGTCTATCTAAGACTTGTCTCACACATTGTAGATCAAGCAGAATGCATCCTCTGGTGTATAGGTATAGTGGGGAAGCTTAGTTACAGGGGTGATCAAGAGTTTAAAACTGTGCCTCTATTGCCATGTGATAGCTCTGGGGTTGTATTGTTTCAGAAATGCAGTTGTCTTTTGTTCAATCATTTGTTCATATGTTCTAGGTAGTTGTTATCTGTTTCCAACTGGTTCCTCTCAGGTCATCACCAGAGATGACGTAATTACCTGCATTTATGTCTATCTATATATATACATATGATACTTTATTTGCCAAAAAGTTTTGCACTGTGCAGCGTTCTGTCATATGAGAAGCTAAGCACAAGGTGCGCTACAGAGTTATTTCCTTGCAATGTTCTTTCACTTATTAAACTTGGTTTCTGTTAATGCTTTCTATTAGTTTGAATTCCAGGGTATGGTGAAACATTGTTCAGACAAGTTTTAGGCTTGTATCATCACAGACACCCCCTTAAAGAATTAAACAGGAAGGAAAAAGAACAACGTTGCCTTTTCCTAAATTTGCGTTACCAAGCACCTCCTTAGAAATCACTTTTCAAATTTCCATCATGTCATATGAAAAATTCCTTCCTTTCCCTTTAGTTGTGAGACAAATAGCCCATCCCCTGCCCAGATGTACAGAAAGATGTAATTTGAAGAATATTTAAAATTGGTTAAGCTTTCTAGTTTGAGCATATGCTGGTGGCACTGTGGAAACCTGGGAAACTCTCTCCCTGTAAAGATAAAGTGAGAGAAGATGCCTTTTCCATGCTGAATAAACCACTTCTGCTTTAAATATGGAGAAGCTTTGGTATTTTGGATTTAATGAGGCCTAAATATGTCAACATTGGAGGCTGTTTGCTTTTGTTAAATAGTTGGCATGCTATACTGGCTGGCATTGTTGTATTTGCTCTGTCAAAATCCTCTGCAACTCATTGTTTCCCAAGCTATATGAATTTAGCTCTTCAGGCCTGCCTTCATATTAGGGTGTTCTGTTTAGTTTTAGGATGAACTACATCTGCTCTATTTTTTTTTTTCCAAACGTCTTGCTATTTCTTCTGTTACACATCCTATAAGCATTGATATAGACCCGAGTAATTCTTTTGAATAAAACCAGCACAAGAAAAGTGATGCATTTGAAATGTGAACTGTGGAAGTTTAGCTGATGTAGATACTTGAGTGCAGCCTGATCGTATTCAAATTTGGCTTCTGAATGTCTAAGACTACAGTTCTTTTGGCCAGGGGCACAAGGCGCTCATGCATATGGAGCTGGATTGCTCTGCAGTCCCAAATCTGAAATATCCTGAGTTTGCGCTACAAGGGATTATACTTGTTACAAATGACAGCTCTATAATCCATTATCAGATTTCTCCACCAAAAATAGTTCTTGTCACAAGGCCTACTTAAGTTAGTGTCTAGAAAACATATTTTCTTCAGAGTTGTGGCAGTTCTTAATTTCTGTTTCTGTGGTTAGCATGCAAAGGACTACAGTAAATCATCTCCTTTGCTGTTGTGTACCACATCTCTCTTGTAAGTACAATGCCAGAATTATAATGTGAATTGTTAATATTCCAATGCTGAGCACTGAAGTCAATGGAAACTTGGCATGTAGGGTGATGGGATTATCAGTACGAGTTCAGTAAAAGGCATGTATGTTTTATTGCTTTACTCAGTCATTTTCCATGAAGTAGTTTCAGAGTATCCAGTTCTTTATTTTTCTCCAAAGATTTTGATGGCCTCCTGAAATCACCCCAACATCTATGGGTTGATAATCAAATGAAGCTACTACAGAGGAGGTGGAGAGCTGGTCTGAGGACCTTCGTAGAAAGAGTCATTACTGCTTCACTGGGAAAACAGAAAAGTGAAATGAATGAGATTCTCTAGAGATCTGTGTGTTTGGGGCAATCAATTTTTATTAGTGATCTCGATGGTGTAGGCAGTGTATATATTAAATTTGTAGATGTCATGGAGTCTGAAGGGGTTGTAAGCATGTTGGAAGACAAAATTGGAATTCAAAATGATCTTGGCAAACTGAGGAAATGATTGGGGAAATTAGTTAGTAGGTTTAAGTGCAAACAATTGCACTTCAACAGGAACCGACAGCTTCGCTGCTACTGATTAGGTGGAAACTTTACAGAAATAAAATTTAAGTATTAAAATTGATCACAAACTGAACTTCTTGGTGATGCAGAAAAGCCAAACTTCACACTAGGATATATGTATTTCTGAGTTTACATGCAAAAGACACAAATTAGTCCTTCTTGTCAATTCAACTTTGTAGGGCATCAGATGGGAGTGAGTCCAGAGAAGAGCATCAAGGATGAGGGAGCGTCAAACTCGTGACCTATGGCAAAGACCAGAATAATGTGGGTTATTTATTTTGGAGAAGAGCAGTCAATGTGTTAGCAGACCTCAAATATATGAAAAAATGTCGGCAAAGAGGATGAAGTCTCCAAATGCATAGAGCCAGATGATGAATAACAGGCTTACATGTTAGCAAAGAAAATACAAGTTAGAAATTAGGGAAAACTTTATAAAATTGTATGCTATTTGGATTATTTGCCTGAGGAGGTTAGAAAATCTTCATTACTAGAGGTTAATAAATATATAAGAAAACATCTGTTAGGAATGACAGAGGTCTAATTCACCTGCCTTGGCAGCGGTGGAAGTGAAGTAGACTTCTTTTGAAGAAACTTGCAGCCCTGTTTTTTTTATTTCTGTGTGGTTTTGTTTGTTTGTTGTGATTCTAATGGCAAATCGATACTATCAGAAAATAAATTTGGGGGTTTAGGACTACTTATTGCCTTATGTATATATATATATTTATGTATGTGTATATAAAGCCTGAAAAATTTCACACCAACAGGTAATACTGCTTATATTCAAGTGATAAGAGGTTTTCTTAAATTAGGCAGATGAATACTGGTATGCTGATCGATAATTATTTAATACATCTGTGATAGATTAAAATCAGATGTTATTATCTTTTCAGTATGTGGTAAATTGTATCTTCCTTCTGAAGAACTTCCTTTTATGACCATGCCTAAAATAAGCATTTTTATCTGCTCTGACATCTTGATGGTAAATAAAATATATCGTTAGTGTTATGGCTCTTTTTTAAGTGTCAGATTTATTCTGATTACTATTGTGACCTCCTGAAAGTGGTAATTTGGTAAACATAGTAGGAATGTTAATAGGCTCCACAGGCACATTAGCCTATGTGGCATTAGAGTTTATTTCTTACTTCAGTAGAATTTTGTAAAATAAAGCAGAATTTGCCTCTCTGCCTTTGGTCTCATTCATATTGATGTGCCATTCTATGTGGCATGATACTTCTGTGTAAAGCAGGATAAACTCAGATTGGAAAGGAATGTGACATCTTTATCACAGAGAGGAATAACCTACAGCAGGATCTGATGGGGATTTGGGGGAGGCAAAGGATTCGGTTTCTTTTGTCCCTGTAACAGCTTTACCCATGGTGGAGATGGGCATGGCAGAGCAGGCAGGTTGCCCTGTGGTGTTTGAAGTGGGTGAGACACCTGAATTAATCCTCTGTAGAGGTCAGCAGTTCACCAGTAATCCGACGTTCAGCAGCCCTTCTGCCTGACCCCAGGACCTTTCATTTTTCGTAGCGAAAGCAAGTTTTTGATCCTGTGAGGTGCTTCCTTCACTGTGGATTACAGGTATGCTGGAAATGTGTATTTAGATCCACAGTTCAGTAATGGAGGGATCGAGGACTTCGCTGAAAAAGATAGTTATTTTTACAGTAGCTGTATGCAACAGTTAAGTATTTATAGGCACTGTGACAGAAAATTGGAATCCTGACTGCTAATTGTGATTTATGCTCAAATCAAAAAGTTTCTTTTAGATTTTTCATGCATTGCATATGTTCACATTTCTGCCCTAGTGCATTTTCAGTTCCTTCTGTTACCTTAAATATCCTACATCTTTTAGATTTGGAAGAATGGACAATTTCCACCAGGCTCATTTGTTCTGAGTTGCAGCATTACCTCATGGTTTTATCCCATCAAATATTGTAAACACTTAGTCAGCTCTGTTAGCTCTCCTGAATCCCCTTGCAAAGTTGTAAATGAATTTCATATTGTACACAAATGTCAGCTCCGTTATAAAGGTAGGACAC
Source organism: Pluvialis apricaria (assembly GCA_017639485.1). Taxonomy (NCBI): domain Eukaryota; kingdom Metazoa; phylum Chordata; class Aves; order Charadriiformes; family Charadriidae; genus Pluvialis; species Pluvialis apricaria. The sequence goes on from CM030010.1 coordinate 29,997,680, forward strand.
TGAAATCAGATCCTGTTATCGCTGAGCTTAACATTCACTATCATTTTTAAAAAAGAAAAGCTATCAGTGGCTTTAGTATTAAGTGTAGCCCACTGCAGTTACTGGAGGGTGTGAGCATGGCGATACTTCCAGGACCAGATTTGGAACATGGTTTATATGACAGTTATGTTGTACAACCATTACCACTTGAAAACATTTTCAGACAAATATGAACACTCTCCAAATGTATGTGAAGAAAAGGAGCCAAGAAGCATTCGTGGTACTGACTGATGACATTTGTAATTTTCTGTAGTGAAATCAAATTTTTATGAAAGCTGGAGCATTCCAAAATACATTATAACAATTGATTGCAAGGTTAAGAGTGAATTCGGGATGTTTCCAAATGGCAAAACATTGCCAAAAAGGCACAAGTGTAGACCAGATGAAGAAGCATTCGGTCTTTGGTTAGGTTTGTTGGGACAGGTACGGTGACAGTTTTGCATCTCCAATAAATGCACACACATCACTCGTGTGTCTTACAGTTCTGTTCAGTCACTGTTTGTTTCAGAGAGAGGAGCAGTGTGCTTGGGGAGTACTTAGGCAAAAGTATGGCAAAAGAGCATGCATTATTTAGTGCATATGCAGTGCACAAGGATTTATTGAGAGGCTTTGTTAAAGGGTACAAAGCTCTGTTCCAAGTGGTTCATCAGGTGAACTAAGAAACCTTTTGAACTGCTCCCCCTGCACGCTTCTGTTGAGTTGGACTCAAGTTGTTGGGGAGAAGAAACAATGATTTTTGATTATGGAAATAACTTTTGCTTTAAATGGGAATATGTTCTCAATTGAAATGATTCTTAACCACTTGGATAAGCAGATTTCAGGATGAAATCATATATTTATAAATGTCTCTATGTATTGAATGACAGTAAGAAAATAACATTTACATTTTGAAGCACTCTTTAGAGAATTAATTGTTAAGTTAAAAAGTATTGTTGTTCCATATCAGCAGGGATAGTGGTAGCTGGTAGAGGAATGGAAGGAGGATAACGCTGGAATATTTACTTGGCTCTGGACGACCAAGTGGCTTTACTCTGGAGCACAAAGTGACCAGGAGCTCTGGCTCCTGTGATAAACCTCTGTGACTGAGCAGGGCTGTTATCAGTAGATCTTGTCTCCTGCATGTTCTGCCAAACTACTACTGTAGCTTGTACTGAAGATTCACAGTGTGGCGTTCAAACAGAATCAGCCCTGCTAGTAGTTGTTACCAAGTACTTTATGGCATGTAGAGCCAATTCGGTTTTTCATATCACTGTTTTTTGAAAATGAGTGTTTTCTAGGAGCAGACAGGACCAAACTTTGGTACTCTGCTTCATCTGCAGGTGCTTATTCTGAGGTTAGGAGCTGGCATCATTTTGTTCTGTGGATGGTGTGATTTAATGGACAATATTACCTGCAACGCAGAGCCTGTTAAAGCCAACGGCAAGAGTGCTAGCATTCCTTTCACACCAAAAATTAATTGACAAGCCAAACGATACCATTGTGCAAACAGTGAGGGTGAAACCCAGAGGAGTGACTATAGCTATTGATTTTCCCTTGGAAGTCTTCCCTATAGTTGAGTGTGTTTGAGGTCGCAATTGAGTTTGGTTTCAGACAGGAGGCATATGGCAGTGGGTTGGGGAGCAGAGACTTCGCTGGGACACAGAACACCCAAAGAAGCCTCATGAGTAATTGAATCTTTTGTTCTGCTTGAGTCGAGCAACAGAATACTGCAAGTTTTCTGTGAATATTAGCTCATAGGTGAGAATTAATTTATTTCAATCGTGTCTAGACCTGTCCTGTGTTCATTTTCTACAAATAGACTTCAGCAAATGGCAGGATTTGCCAAATCAATACATTTTAACTATGTATTACAGAACACTTGAGGATGGCAATTGGAATTTATAACCACAAATGCTTAGGACAGAAGTCTGATTCTACAAGTCGCAAGTTGATCAGGCAAAAAAATCAAACTTAACATGTTACCTTATGCCCTGTCAGAGCACAGGTATTTTATAGCTAACAAGCTACAGGTCAGGAATTACTTTACAAGTAATCTGAGACAACTATTGTTGATTTTTTAGATAATTTACAACCAGAGGAATAATTTGTCTGAATAAATAAAGTAATGCAATGTTCTGTGATATTCTTGTATATTGAGGTGAATTTAGTGCTCATATATGTAGAAAGCACAGGGCTTGATTCCAAGTGATTTACTTAGGTGACTTTTTATTGGACCGTTCTCTGTTTCTCAGCATCTCTTCCTTTCCTGTATACATCTTTGCAGAATATTTACCGTTTTCAGGAGGTGCAATTTGTCTCACCATTCTCAGAGCTTCACCTTTTCTCTGTTATAATGGAAACTAGGGTGGTGAGGGTGGCAAGTGAATTCAGAAACGATAGGTTAAATCCGGAGTAAGTACGTGGAGATGATGCAGTTAAATAAGCAGACTACTGTGGGTTTAGATGAGCAATTTTCCAGCCATCTGTCCTATTTTTCTTCTCCAGAATTGATGGCAGAGTATCAAAACTTTTGAATAGTTAGTGATAGCTGTTAGAGGTATCTGTAAGCTCCCTATATAGCAGTTCACAGTGGGTATGGACCACTGGTGGTCTGCAAGTTCACGGGCCAGTGCTTCACAGCTGAGCTGTGGAACTACATTGCAGGTATATTGTTTTCAGTTGGAAGTGTAAAGTATAGTGATATTTGAAATATTCTGACAGAGGTCCATTTATCCAAAATTTTTGGAACCAGTTGCCTGCAGATAGCATACCTGATATTTAAGGCATTTGTTTTCTCTTCTCTAAGATGGGACAGTAAACTGACACCAAGCACTGATATGCTAAAAGAGAACATAATAGAAAATTCCAAAGTAAATACAAATAGGCCATCTCATCTGTGTGCCAAGGATGCCTGATGTTGCTATCAGTACTGTTAGTGATGCTGTACCTGCAATTTAGATGAATTCTGTACCTAGCGTGTCCAGCTTTCAAAATACGGAATAATGCATTTCTCTCTCCTTGCTGATGCTACACACAGAGTCTTGTGTAATCACTGCCAAAAGATAAGAATGAAATGGGAAGAAAAAGTAGCAAAAAACAATGCTGTTCTGATGGGGAAGGCAAAGAAAAGACAGGCATAAAAGAAAGATTGTATGTGCAATTGGTGCTGTGATAATAATTTGAAATGCAGTTGCTAAAGGTCAGCTGTCTCCAAAGGCAAATTTTGCTCTGCTGCTTGTGGACTTGTAAGCTGAGGGGGAGAGGCTTACAGGAAGTAACAAGTAAGGATGGGGTGGGCAGCAGAGGATAGCAGACCATCTTTTCTGGCTCAGGACCTTAGATCTTCTAATGACAAAATCATGTACATCTCTGGTTATCATATACCTGACAGTATTGCTTATTCACTACAGCTTCAAGGCACGGATGATCCCACTCCACTCCTGTTTCATTTACCTCTGCCTTTGCATATCTACTGCTTGAGGGATGGGAGAACAGCAGAACTATTTCTCTCCCACATTCTTCTATAACATTTGACACATTTACTAACAAAGACAACTTAATTTTTTCTCCAAAATCTATACCTAAAGATTTGGAGAGAGAACTGGAAAGCATAAAATTGAAGCCTGAAAAAATTATCTACAGTATGCATAACCCTTTATTTTCTTTAAGATAGTCCATTGAAAATATGACATAAATGTTCTTCTTTTCTTTCCTCTTACATTTGACAGTATGTGTGTAAAGATGTGAGAGCTTGAATGTGGTGTTATTTATGATTATTGTTGTTGTTGTTATTTAGTAAAGCCACAGAGCTGAAATGATAAGTAACCAAAACCTCATAATAATAAGTAAGCATGACTCATGGGTTGCTCATAAAGTATTTGTTCCATTAATCCCACTCTAGCGTGTGGTTTGAAAGTAATTACATTTTGAATATTACTGTGAATAACTTAATGGTTTGGAATCACTTGAAATTTCTTATCAATCCATCAGCTAATATCCCTTACTTATAATTTGCATTCTTAACAGAATAAGTGACTCAAAACTACTTCTTATTTTACTTCTTTTTATAATCGTTTACAGCTTCCTTTGATCATATAATAATATCCTTCACTTCCACATCCTCCAGTGTCTTAGAGGCAACAGGTATCAACTTTGTTCTATTTTTATGCTTTATTGAGGGAAAACCAGAAGTTTCTCCAACCTCTTGTAATATTTGAGGAATCTGAAGCTTAGTTGTGTTGAAACCACATTTATTTATCTGTGTAAAATATGCAAAATGTTAGGAGTGTCTGAGACATCCAAAAGATATAACCAAAAAAATAATTTTAGAAACTTTAAAGTGCTAATCAAAATGCTGTCCACACATAGCTGCGAATAGGCCATATGTGGCCAATGCAAATACAGGTGTGACGTGACTGCTCGTTGTTCTGCTAGATTAGTCAGTTCCTGAAGACACAGCACTAATGTTGGAGGAGAATTTCTCTGGGATTTGATGGGTCATCTGATTATCATATTTTGCATTATTCTCACTAATCTCATGCTGTAGAATAGATGAATTTGTAAGCAGGTAAATAAGGAGAGTGGAACTATATTGGAAGGAGTTGGAACAAAAGATCACTTTTCCTCCAGAGACAGTTGTGCAGCAAAGCAAAGGATCCTTAGCAAACACAAGAGAAAATTATTGCCATATGTAATTTTTTATGTAATATTGCTAATGAAGGAAGGAAAGCATTACCACCGGAAAAGATTTCCTTCCTCCGTTCCCCTCCTTAAATCCAGATGTCTCATTTTCCTGAATCTGAAGCACAGGAATGCAGGCTCCATGTTAGTGACAGAAGGACAAATAACCTGTTTGCATATATTGTACATAATGATGAGAATAAAACAGCTTTGAGTCATGTAGGCTGCTTCTCAAACTTGCCCAAAGCTTGCTCAGTGAGAGATGACTAAGCTTTTTAGGTTCTCTACCTGTTTCTCAAAAGGGTGTCATGTTAAGTCCTTTATTTGATACTATAGCTTTTTTCTTTCTTTCACTTATGTGGCCTATGTTGGCCTTAAAAAAAATAATGTTCTTCGATAAAAAAGACCCACCAAAGAATAAAACGTAGTTTAAGAATTGTTTTGCTTGTCTTTAATCATAAGGTGGAATAATGAAATTTGTCTTTCTTTCTTAAAGTACATTACAGATGACCCTACTGTCCAAACCCATTTACTATTATTAGATCTTTTCAAACCTGAGAAGTGCTGACATCCTGTCATTAATACTCTTGTAAATTCTGAAGTAAACAGATTTCAAAGGCACTCGACTGTCAGTGTGAAGACAAGGTCAAAGAGTTGAATGACAAGTCCTCCTGGTACAATAAGACTACCCATCAATCAGTTTTACTAGCAACTTCTTAATAAAGAAAAGAGATCGGAACATGACAAAATAGTATCTTGGAAAATATATGTGCATGACGTCCATTTTGGTATCCTTGGACTAGTAGTTAATGACGAACAACTGTTATATATGGTCTGGAAATATGGTAGTCTCCTGTAGGAGAACCTCTTCTGCGGTTTAAAACTTCTGAAATTCAGAAATTGAAAAAATCTATTACGCCAAAACTTTCTGAACAAAATATATTAAAGTAACTAAAATAAGCAAGATTGTTACATTTCATTTAAGAGTTACCAGGTTTTAGTACTGATAAGTCAAGGGTGGTCATTTACAGCCATTAAATACAATTTTATTGCAGTTATTAAGTACTCTTTTGTATGAGTGTGCAAGCTTCACTGTCAATGGATTCAACAAATACACAGCTCAGAAGCTAGGTCATTTTCCTCCAACTTTCTGCTGAAATTTTTTGGAACTTTTTAGCCTGCCCTGTGGTGCCACTGTGTTTCATTCCCTTGAATCTTCTGTGGCATTTGTTCTGCAGGGTTAATTGGTGGTAATGTTAAACACAGCCAGTCTACCAGTTTAATAGTAGAACGTGGTCTGAAGTTAGACAGATGGCTCTAGAAGAAGGAATTCCCTTTATCTACTAATTAAATGTATAGAAACAACAACATTACGACTCACGGCTCTCATTTTTATTAGCACAAGATATTAAAAATTAGAGAAAATATTGAATGGCTAGATGAGAAAGGACCTCAGGTGCATTCAACAGTCAAGATATTACATATGTCTTTAAGATACATTGTGAGGTTTTTTCACTTGGTCATTATCTCATGATGATAATGAGAGTTTGTCTCAGTAAAAAGAAAACAAAAGTCAGTTCACATCTGGAGATTCAGTCTGAACACAAGATACATTTACATATAAATTTACTTTACTATATGAAGCTGAGAGAAGGAGGGCAGACTGCAGTCTGCTGTATTCCATGGGATTACCCACAAATGTGGGGCAATAGGCTTTGCATGGAGTGACTCCTCCTAACCACCCTCCTTTTGCTTTCTCCAGTGATAGCTGGAGCCTTGATTTCTGTGGAAAAGGCTGCCTTGGATTGGATGTGATTTGGAAGTAAGAAGAGCAAATGTATCTTAGTCTCTTTCCCCAAATACTGGCATGTTGGTTTTCATTTTATTGGTGTAAGATCAAGCTGTTTTCCGAGTCATGTATAAAAGGTACTTAATAAAATATGCCTGGTGGGACTAGTGGCGAGCCTTTGGGATCTGTACATTTATTTGTAGAGTAGTGGTGTTGTGCTGAAGTTTCACTGTGAACCTGAGGCTTGACCGCATATGCCAAAAGGTTTGCCAAAGCTTTCATAGGTTAAATTCTCCAAAGTGGTTGTTTTGAGTGGAATCAACAACAGCAGAAGAGAAGAAAAAAAAAAAAAACTTTCATTGAGCAAAACCACATGTTTTTTTCATGTAAGCTTGACTGCTCTGGGCAGTTGAATAAGACTTAGTTATATGACTGCAAAAAGAAATGTAGATGAAATGTAGATAAAATGCTTCTGTGCCACCATTCAAACTGCAAATGTACAGTGTGGGATACAACTGTAATTTCAGACATAAGATTGTGCAGGCCTTATGTTGTAGGTGCTTTGCTTATTGGTAAATGTGAGGTTATCTTTTATTGGCTTAACCACACTGCTGCACAGCTGGGCTCTTCTTTGGCACAAGCAGACTCCAGGCAGAGTTCTGATTCCACTGAACTTAAAACCAAAACAAAATGACAAAGCTTTTGTTTTTAGTGGATTTCCTGGAAAATATTCTAATAAGTTCCTTCAGTGACTTGGTGATGCTCTAATTGTGTTGGTGGTCTACAGAAAATGTTTTTTGTTACACAGTATCTTCAACAAAGACAAACCATGTTACGTAATTATAAGTAACTGCAGAATCACAAATTGATTGAGATTGGAAGGGAACACTTGACATTGTTGAATCCAGCCCCCTTGCTCAAAGCACAGTGGTCTAGACCTTGCTCAGTTGAGTTTCTAGTATCTCCAAGGGTGGAGATTCCACAACTTCTCTGGGCAACCCGTTCCAGTGTTCAACCACCCTCATGGTAAAAAAGATTTTTTTCTTACATTTAAATGGAGTTTAATGTCTTTCAGTTTGTGCCCATTGCCTCTTTTCTTGTCACTGGGCACTGCCAAGAAGAGTCTGGCTCCATCTTCACTCCCTCCCATCAGGTATTAATACACATTGATAAGGTTTCCCCTGAGCCTTCTCTTCTCCAGGATGAACAGTCCCAGCTCTCTCAGCTTTGCCCTCTGTGGTAATGCTCCAGTTTCTAATCGTCTTTGTGGCTCTTTGCTTGGCTTACTCCAGTTTCACAGTATCACAGTATTGTCAGGGTTGGAAGGGACCTCTGGAGATCATCTAAGTCCAACCCCCCTGCCACAGCAGGGACACCTACAGCACGTTGCACAGGACGGCGTCCAGGCGGGTTTTGAATGTCTCCAGTGTGGGAGACTCCACAACCTCTCTGGGCAGCCTGTGCCAGTGCTCTGCCACCCTCAGAGTAAAGAAGTTCCTCCTCATGCTAAGATGGAACTTCCTGTGCTCCAGTTTGTGCCCGTTACCTCTAGTCCTATCACTGGGCACAACTGAAAAAAGGCTATTCTCATCTACCTGGCACCCTCCCCTTAAGTACTTATAAGTATTGGTAAGATCCCCCCTCAGTCTTCTTTTTTCTAGACTAAAAAGCCCCAAGTCCCTGAGCCTTTCCTCATAAGAAAGATGCTCCAGTCCCCTAATCATCTTTGTAGCCCTTTGCTGGACCCTCTCCAGCAGTTCCCTGTCCTTCTTGAACCGGGGAGCCCAGAACTGGACACAGTACTCCAGATGCGGCCTCACCAGGGCAGAGTAGAGGGGGAGGATGACCTCCCTCGACCTGCTGGCCACACTCTTCTTGATACACCCCAGGGTGCCATTGGCCTTCTTGGCCACCAGGGCACATTTCTGCCTCATGGTCATCCTGTTGTCCACCAGGACTCCCAGGTCCCTTTCCACAGAGCTGCTCTCCAGGAGGTCAGCCCCCAGCCTGTACTGATGCATGGGGTTATTCCTCCCCAGATGCAGGACCCTACACTTGCCTTTGTTGAACCTCATCAGGTTTTTTTCTGCCCAACTCTCCAGCCTGTCCAGGTCATGCTGTATGGCAGCACAGCCTTCCAGCATGTCAGCCACCCCTCCCAGTTTTGTGTCATCAGCAAACTTGCTGATGGAACACTCTATCCCTTCATCATCATGTTTGTCCATTCAACATCAGTTTGTCCATGCCTCTCTCATACTGAGGGGCCACAGTACTGCAGGTGTGTCTCACCAGTGCTGAGTGGGAAGGATCACCTTCCTTGGCCTGCTGGCAATGCTCTTTCTGATGCAGCCTGAGAGACTGTTGGCCTTCTTTGCTGCAAGGTCACATTGCTGGCTTACATTCGATTTGATGTCCACCAGAACCTCCAGGGTCTTTTCCACAAAGCTGCTTCCCAGCCTGTTGGCCTCCAGTATATACTGGTGCGTGAGGTTATTCCTCTCTAGGTGCAGGACTTCCCTTTGTTGAGCTTCATAAGATTCCTGTTTATCCATATGTCCACGTGATTTATCACTGATGTGTCAGCCACTCCTCAGTTTTGTATCATCTACAAACTTGCTGTCATCATCCCATGGATCTCTTTCCTGTCATCTTGGAAGCTGACCTCCATCCATGCAGCTCTTCACTTGGTGACCCAGATCTTCCACCACCACAAGGCTTCTGCAAGGAAGGAGGCCATCTCCTGCTGTCTCAGCCTCAGTGAGAAACCCCACACACCCCAGCAGCCCCAGACCTGCAGAACTGCATCGTCTGCTGGCAGCTTCATCTGAGCTTGAATGGTAGATGCTAGGGGAAGCAGAACATATAAATATTCTTCACTCCTACAAAAAGAACTCCTTTTTAGATGCTGAGTCACTTTCTTCTCTTCCTAGTCTCCCTTAATGCCAGACAAGAATGTGATTGAAGTTTTCGACTCCTTGAGTGCTTTGTGTTATTTTCAATGTAGAGAGCTATTCTTATTCTGTGGGGGTTGTTCTTACTTGCATTTGAAATTACATGGCAACAATTTATCGTGGACCAAGCTTCCGCTAAGAGCAGTTAGTCACCATCAAGTGAACAGATGTATTAGCATGTCACCCTGGTATATATCAACCCTCTCTCCTATAAAGCATGGTGTCAGCTGTGAACACACTCTCAGTGTGACTTTCTTTTGACAAAATAGATCTAGCATGGCACGTATTCAGAAGACTTCTGCCAAGGATCATCTCCTTACTGTTTTATTTTTAGAACATTCATTACCATTGTGTGGAAGCACCGTAGATCCATGTGAAAGTAATGGCCAGAAAAGCGCCTGCTTCCTGTACTTGTTGCTATGAAGTGTGATCTTAGTTTGGAAACTCCTGTGTAAATGCATGTATTTGTCTTAAGATGGTGTTTCCTAGCAAACTGCAAGGCAGTGCAAAATGTGTTGTATTTGCTGTGGCTGGCCCTCCTAATCTGTCTGCATAATTTATGGGAACACTTCACGGCACCTTCTGCTGCTAATGGTCTCTCAGAGTCCTGCAGAAAAGGCTGGTTCTGCCTCCTAATTTTAAGAGCCATGATGGTGGCACTGTTTGTCTCTTTTCTGGATCTATTTTGGATTTATGTCTGGCCAAGGGTTTGGAAGAGCTGCTATAAAAGCAGAAACATCTGCTGGGGCTTTATGTGCTGCTGGCTTGCCAAGTTCAACAGCAGGCCAAACTACAGCTGATGGGCTCGGCCCTCCCCAGGTGTCACTGCTGTTACAGGAGAAAGACTGCAAGGGATATTTGGCTGCTGAAAGCTCTAAACAAAATAAATTAAAAAAAAAAAAAAAGCTTCAGCAATTGTAGAAGGCTATTAGGAGATTATGACTGGGGTCATTAGCAAGTAAGAGAAACAAGTCACACTGAAGTGGTTGTGAGCATCTGAGTTCCCCCAGTCAGCCTGGTTCCTGCAGCACCCTCAGGTGTGCCTCCTCCCATCCTTAACCGCAGGCTTTCCCTCTGTGTTCTGCAAACTGCCAGATCAGGTGTCACAGACACCCGGTGGTTTTAAAGGCTGTTGGGAAAACCTGACCTTGTTTAACTGTCTGAATGTTTTCATGACTTCAGACACGTCATGGCAACCTCGTTCATGGGCAGATGTGGATGAGGCAGGCAGTGTTTTCGACACAGACAATGAACTACTGTTGCAGGAGAGGAATTGAAAATGATGCCTTAAAATTCCTTGTTAAAGGCTTTGTTCCTGATGCAATTGTAATAACTTAGAATAATCGCTCCTTTGACACTGGGGACATGGGAACTGATATGCTGGATGAATTTGTGCTGCATCTGAGCACTGCCCAGCCTCCATCTGTGATGTGTACTCACAGTTTTGGAGAAGCATGCCAGAAAACCCACAACAGACAACTGTGGAGCAGTTGATGGGTCTCTAATACGCTCAGCATAACGCTTGATACCTTCCAGAGTCTATTTATCTGTATTTACTTACTGGTTAGGATATTTTCATTCTTTATAAAAATGTCCAGTTACTCCCTTAGTCCTGCCAAGCGTTTGGCTTAAGGTGCAGAGTACCACAGTCAAATTACTGACAAAACATTGGCTTCATTTACCTTTTTATAAAGTGCTACAACCTGGCCATATAATTCACTCCCCCTCCCACCTCCCCCACAGCACTCATAAAGTTGAGGTCAGCACTTCAGCAGCAAAAGCAAAAACTTCTACAAATGGAGTTAAAGAAGAGTTCCACTTACTGAAGAGTAAGTAGCTGACTGTTATAGTTGGCAGAGCCCATTACTAAAGAAATACATAATCACATGTGAATGTGCACATACAATTTATTAAATCATTATCAGTTCTTTCTTAATTTTGTAAATGTTCTTGTTGCAGCCGGATCCATCCAGCGATGATGAGAAAACTTACTGTTCTGGTCAGAAAGCACAAGGCCAAATTCTCTTTTCTCATACATCCCAACATCCTTCTTGCCTTCCAAGGAGCTGCCTGACTGAGAATATAGTTGTTTCAGAAATATTTCAGCTGTGTGTAGTGGTTTAAATAAAAAGCCTGGGCTGTGGGAAATACCTAGCATTTTTCCATGGTGGAGAACTTTAATGTTCCTTGCAAACCTCCAGAAAATGTTTTTAATCATCCCCTTTCTCCAAAGAACACAAGTATGTGAGATGAGAAATTTTCCTTTATAATTACTCATTTCCAATCAGAGCACTCACAAAAGAGGAATCATACTGGAAGTGATATGTTTCCACTTTTGGCAATATAGTTAGCAAGCATAATTTTGGAAAATGGCATTTTAGTACCAAAAGCTTTTCTTTGGTTTTTTTTTTCTCCCTAAATTTTCAACAAACACACCTTTTTTTCAAAGGTTGTTGTTTGTTCAAATCAATGGAAGGAAGTTGACACTATATAGAAGGTGAAGCATTCATTTCTTTTGTAGGTAGCAATTAAATAGTTAAGTGAAACCACTGGTTTTTTAACACAGTACTTTCCAAAATAATAAATTCAGCTCATGAAGGAAAGCCTTTTTAATAAAAAAATATACACCTTACGGTAAAATTCTTCCTGTACTCTAATCCAGCTAGCATTTTTATGGTACAAAACCCCCAAAATTAATATTAATCATTTTTTTAGAACTCTGTGAGTTATCAATTCTGGTATTTTATTTATGTTTCTAATATGCCAGAGCTGTCTCTCTGTAGCAAACCCCACAAATGCTCCATGATATACTCCATTCCTTGCTGACACCTACTAAAGCAGTGCTGGATTTGCAGCTGCTGAAACTAAATCTACACAGGACTGTTTCTTAGGATAAATGCTTGCAAACTAATGGTTAGTTACATGACACGTTGAATTCAGTGAAGAAAGTGTGGTAAGAAATTGATCTTTCCCTATTTCTCACCATTTCATTCTCATTTTCTACTCCCTTGTTTAGGTCACTACAACTGTTTGTTGGGCTAGAATTGTAAACAGGATTACTGAAATGATCCTGATTAAAAGCAAGTTTTCAAAATTATTAATTTGCACTTGGATAATTTCAGTCATTTTGTTTTTAACAAGAGCAAATGGCTGAGAAATGGTGGGGAATTTTTAAGGTACCCCCAGGCCCGGCTGTGTTCGGCACCTGCCCCAGCCCTGCCTGGGTTGCAAACCTAAGAAGGAAAAAATAGCACTGAGCTTTTACTTTTTACAAAAGTAAGACATAACCCTGTGTTCCTGGCAGTGTCTTGTCTGCTTTGTCACTGTGACACTCCTTGTTTCATGGTTGAACGGATTCATCACAAATATCTGTGTACTGCAAGCGTGGCTACAGGCTGTACCTTCCAAGCCGTGCCGTCAGCGAGTGCTGTGTGTTGGTGATGGAATTAATGCACCAAGGCAGTAGTTTCAGAATAGGCGTCCTACCTAAACTAACAATTTCTGGGAGCAAAGGTGATGGCTGCAGCTAATTGAAGCTAATGCGGTGTTTTGCGGGCCTGTAAAATATGAAGTCTAATTATTGGAGCTGTGCAGCAAAGTAACGACGAGCTTGAAAATGTAACTGATAAGCAGTGCGATTATAGGCTAATGAGCACGATGTTTGTGGTATATTGAAGGACTAATGAAGGGCTGCAAAAGATAACTGTGGTGGTGTACAGTGAGACTATGCAGAGTAGGAATATTTAAATACAGCACTGAAAGATATGCAGTGTATACTAAAGACACAGTGCTACTAACTATTGGAGTTTGTGTGTGTGTGTGTGTATTGCACAGATTAAGTAATTAACCAAAACCACTACACTATAAGTGCATGACAGAAGATACCAGTAAGGGAAAACATGATACCGTACATAAGTAGGTATTATATAGCTTGAATTTCTGTGCCAAGTAACACCCCCATCTGTACACACAGCTGTTTATCACTTTCCATGTTCCTTCATAAGAAAACAGGAATGATTCCTGTACTGTGCAAAGATTTGTGTGCAGACAGCTCTGAGACAGGGTAATTCCTGGAAAACGAGGGCTTCAAAACACTTTCTGCGAAGGTAGTTGCGACATCAGGATAGAAAGTTGTAGCCTGGCATGCTGGTATGGGGCACAGTCGGCCCAGGTACTGTGCAGCGTCGGGGGAGCTGGTTGTCAAACCCTCAGAGGAGAAGCCAGCATGTAGCACCATTTAGTGTTTGTCTTCTGTGATTTTTAAGTAGGTTGCAAAATAAGGCTGTGTCCTATTCCTCACTATGAAGTTATTAAACATAGTTCCTGAGGAAGGATCTGACTCCCTAAAGTCGCCTAGCAGGGTAATTCTTGTTTTTATTGTCAGCTACAGAGGACTGGTTTTCCTGCTCATTGCAGCCAGTTGAATTGGGTGTATTAAATGCAATGAATAAAAGTCCAGTTGTAGAATTTGTGACGTTTTGATCCTCCTTGAGTTCTCACTCAATATGAATGTGGCTCTTCAGTGTTTTGGTTTCGACTGGATTTTTTTCTGTAGTTTTTTTTAGGTCAGTATTTTACGATCAGGTATATCTACAGGTCACTGAAAGCCACTAAAAATGGCTCCCTGGCCTTTATTGTCCTCCCATGTAGTGACCAAGTCTGTAGGACTCTTCATGTGCGCATAATACCTGTAGGAAGGAATCTCTATAACTGTATAAATGCAGAATTGCACCATGTTACAGAGCATTACAGAGCAGGTCATTTCAGCTAAAAATGTTGTGATAATCCACAGTTCTTAAAAATATCTATATTATCAGCATATGCGATCAATATATATTGTCAGTAATGGATTGGTAAGTAAAAACAGGATACATTCACCTTTGCAGTGCTTTTGGGAAAAAAGGATAAACTCTGTATTGCCTAAATATGGAGTTGCTAAACTGTTTGTCTGTTAGCTCTTGCCCATGCCATTGATTCTTTAGTGTAAAACTGAATTAAGGAAGAAACATTTCTATATTTCTGGTTTTGAGAGGAAAAATAGGTAACTTCAAAAAGGCACAACTTTTCTGGAAAGCAGAGAGAGAGGTATTTTCAGAAAGTACTCCAGCAGAGCTCATAGCTGATGAGTAATCTGTTAATTGGATTGCTAGGAGCCATACTCTTCTACAGCCTTTGAAGAAGCTTCCATCTGCACGAATTCCTCAATACATGAGTCAGGTATTGGAACCCAACGTTACAATGTGTTTCTACTCTGAAGAAAGGCTTTGGGGTTTTGGAGGATTTTTGTTCCTGTTTAAAAAGACTTTATGAGGTTAACAAGTCTCTGCAATCTCCACATTGTACGTGTGAGCCCTGTGCTGTTTAAATAAAGAAGATACATCAGTGTACCACTTCTTTAATGATACTCCTCTGGTTACTTCCCTTTCAGTAGGTTTGTTCTGGCATTTGTTGTTGGAACTTATGATGTATCTGTCTTACATACTTCATCAGCCAGTTCTTCATTGCTCTACTGTCCTATAGATATCTATTTTCCTTGCAGACAAACTTGAGGTATAGGAGATAGTGTTGTCTCTATTTTTCGGGTGAGGGACCAGAACACAAAGGAAATCCTGGTGTTAGACATAAGTCTGTGATAGAGCAAGAACCTGAATTAATTTCTCTTGCACTTTAAAGTTCATTGTGTAAATACTGGATTGTTCTTCTGACCAAAAGGAAGGGAAGGTGAAAAGACGTTTGCAATACAGACTGGAGAAGTGGGAAGAAATCCCATGAGTGTTATCCACAGATCCATTCTGCCTTGATTCTGTAATGTGCATCTCAGTTGAATTCTTTTTGTTCAACAATTTATCAATAATCAAAACCAGCAGCTCTTTAGTATGTTTTTTTTCCAAAGGCTTGCTTTTTGTTTTGCTAGCTAAGTAATGCACGAGTCATTTGAAATCTCTTCATTGTTGTCTTCTAGGATTTTCAGTTAATAGGGCTTGTACAGGATGGCTTATTTGGCTAGAATGGAGCTTGAGTTAATCTTCAAGAAGAAAAGGTAGAGGAAATCCATTGAACGTGTGTTAAATGTTCCCACCATTCTCTTTCCAGTGCGTCTCTTCATTAAACATAAAAGATACCTGGGGAGGAAGAATTTACTATATCTTACTATATGCATTTTAATGTTTCTTATATATATTTTTAATATATACTTGTAAATATAATCTGGAAAAACAACTAACAATGAGCAATACTGAATCATAGGTGTGAGTCATCAGTGGAGAGCTGTGTAATGATAGTGAGGTTTAGACAGGCAAACATTTGGTTCATGTCTCTTTTGGTATCTGTTAAATTTCTTCTTCTTTCTCAATATTTGTTGGAAGGTGTCCAGACTCAGCATTTAGGTACAGTTCCAAATAATGTTAGGCATAAATTTATTTTAGCTCAAATATAAAGATCTACATTTTTAAGGATGAGACCCAAATTTCCTCAGAGTTCAGGGGCTTTGGAAGTTTTGTTTCATCAGGGTACCTTTCTGTACCACTTGGAAGTTTTCCCAACCATCACTTGAGCTCACAGTATTAAAACAAGCTAAAAAGACATAATTCTGTCTGTGCTGTAATAGCATTGTTTGATTTTGATGATTATGTCAATATGCCATTGTTACAGTGACAAGCGATTTTTCCTTAAAGAAATAAAGAGAGTGGCACATATTTCAGCAGATGTACGCACTTTCAAAGAAGCTATTACCCAGCCACAGCCCAAGCAGGTTGTGTGATGTCTGTATCAGTACATGAGTAATCATGTTGTTCCAACATCCGATGGTCCTACCGCTTTTAAATGGCCCATCACCTGAATACTGGAAGATGTGTTTCCTATGAGTCCTCCACTGTGTTTTGCTCTATTAGAAAACATCCACACAATCTGTAGCCTGTAGTGTGCAGGTAGATGAGCAGCAGCAGGAAGCAGCCTGTGGATAGCTTGCTGTATCCCCTGGAATGTCTCGCAGAAAGCCAAAATGCTCACTAACTGCATCCAGGTCACTCAGAACCACAGGTCAGGTCCATTTTAAGAAATCAGACTTTGTAATTCTTGCTCTGGTTTATGGTGTTCTGCTGTTGTGCTACCACTGCAAATAAACCATGCCATAGAAGGGTGTTTTACTCTTCTTATCAGATACTTGTGTATCCTCTTTCCATTATACTTTGAAATATCTTTTCATGAATTTTTAGGGAGGAAAGGTAATATATTCATCCTGATAAACACAGATGGTTTATTTGTGGCGGTTTTTTTCCTCTCCTTAACAATTTTGACACAGCGCAAGTTTGGTTTTTAACACACACAAAAAAATCTCTTTATGACTGGAAGAGCACAAAGGGCTCCTCCTCTCCTGAATTTGGTATAAAACACATTTTGTGCTTCTTCTTAATATATTCTTGAAATAGGCATGCTCTGAGATCCCAGAATTCATCCTTCCCAGCCCTGTCTGTAGCCCAGTAGTGCAATTACAGGGAATTCTGTGTGCTACAAAATGTTAATTCTTTATATATGCAGAGTCAGGAACTTGGAATTTATATCTCAAGTAAAAAAGCTGTAGTGACCTCTTTTCTCTGGATTATGGCAGAATTGGAAAACCAATTATTTTGGACAGTGTTTCCCCTGAATGATGTCCTTGAACTATGTCCTCTTGTATGTAAATGTCTCAAAGAGTAGCTGACATTCCTGGGCTTCCTCAAGACTGGATTATGGGAAAAAAGATTTGGGAGTCTGGATAAATTTCTCCATAGATTCGCAGATCTTCTGCCAATCCAGGCCTTCCTGCTTAGGCGTGGTGTACCTTTATGGATCTGCATTAGCCTGTTGTCTCAGATTGGATTTTTTTTTTATTTTTTTTCTTGAGATAGCTAATTTGTACCAGAAAATAAAAGATTTATGACTATTTATGTTTTCTACCTTTGTCTGAAAATACCTTAGTTACCTTAGTGTACTTTTTTTTTGTTACAACTTTTTTCTTTTAGTACTTTTTATAAGTCGTGAGAATTAGAACAGGAAGTTTTGGACTGGAACTTTTTATCTTTGAAATGGCGTACCCTCTTTGGGCTTCCTGCCTGTACTCTTTTCATACCTTGATATAGTTGCCGCCACTGTCCCTTCTGCAGCGTCACTCTCAAGTGGTCCCATTGTATTAATCCTGGAACTGCCTCCTCAAAGTAAATTGTATCATCTTTAAGGTTCAGAGAATTATTTCAGGATGTTATTACTGGGCAAGGCACTGACCTGATGTTCCGTCCTCAAAGAGAATACAGTAGGTTCTGTTTCCATCACACGTACTTGTTCTGAATGTTTTCAGTACATCTGGCTGAAGTCAGTATTTTAGTCTTTGTTTTAATTTCTTTTCTGTCAAACACCTCCGGCAAATTAGGTTTAGCACTGTCCATCCTATTCCCCTTAGAATTTTAATTATCTTGGTGCTGAATACCCAGTGCAGTGCAATTATATGGGTTTGATTTCTACACAATTATTTGTCAAAACTGAATTGCTATGATTCCATTAACTTTTGTAATGTATTGCTGTGTATCTGCAGGCAAAGCAACATTATGGGGGGAAAAAAAAGATCAAATTCATTTAGATGTCACTGTAAAATAGGTAAACTCTTAACTTCAGGCTGTGAGTGTGGTCTGTGTGTCATAGGCTTATGCCCAGTCATTTTTTGACTGGTAGAGAGGGAAGAAAAGCAAGGTGAATATGAACCCTTCTTTACTTGGTGTCCCTTAGGACCTGATCCAGGCATGTAATTCTGTGCTTAGTACGCTTGATGATGCCAAAGATATAGAAAGCTCCTCCACAACCACAGCTGAAGGTTGTCGTGTCACATGGAGAGCTGGATGTGTGAAAGCAAAGTAGCCGCCTCTGGCTTCGTACTGTGTGCCCTCTGACTTAGGTGACATCCTCAATGGGACTGGGGCATGGGCAGGTGCAGGGCGGGCACACAGTGCTCCGTGCACCAGCCCCTCGGGGACGTTTCTGCCTCAGTCGGGTTGGAGGAGACCTCAGGCCACCTGTCAAGGTGTACACATTCCGCCAGGGATTTGGCTTATCACTTTTCTCTCTTGCTTTACTCAGTCATGTTCCTACGAATTTCAGCAGTGACTCCCCTGGGCAAAGAGTGTGAGACAACAGAGCCCACCGGGGAGCATACATGGTAGAATGGGGCTATAGGGAAGAAATCACTGCATAGGCAGTCCTCAGTGTCACACCGGGAGGGACAGAGGTCTCATCCTGGTTCTCTTGGACGTGAGAGCTGTTGCATGTTCCCAGTTGTTCAAATAATGCAGAGGTACCAGGCAGGGCACCTTTGTCCCTGTTTGTTAAAGGAGATTGTTATTCCAGTGGAAAAAAGGGAGTATAAAGTGGAAGTCCTCCCACTAACCACCTGTCTTAGGGAGGGCTTCTTGGTGAAGCATGGAGAGATGCCTTAAATGTGTCTGAGTCTCCTTCCAAATGCAAAAGGAAAAACTGTAAATATGGAGAGGCCATATGGTGCAAGTTGATCCTATCTAGAACAAATGAGGCTTCATACAAAGTGATTCAGTTTTGGAGGTGACTTGCTTTGAGTTTCACTAACTAATGTTTTCCTACAATAATATTTTACTTGTGCATTCTTTTCATACTAGACATTGCTGATACAGGTACAAAGCACAGATGCCATTTTTCACTATAGTTTTATCAGAAATACGAAACAGTTTCTGCTGAGTGCCCGCATTTGAAATATTCGTAGATTTGTGCATATGGCATACTGATGACCAAGTCCTGACTTTGTTTTTATTAATTCAAAATTTAGTGATCCTCTTAAAAAGAGCCGGAGGAGTGGATGGATACCTTTATCAAGTATGAATTCTGGTAGAGGTCCATTGCGAGCCTTCCAGGTCTCAGGCCAAATCATTCTCATACATGACACCAGGCTCTGAAGTTAGGTCTTCTATTTCTGCATAGCTGAGGAGGTGCTGTTAGTACTTGCCAATAGCCTTTGCTCTGCTTAGCTTTTTTTTCCCCACCTTGTGAGTGGTGATGGAAAGGTGTATGTGTTGTGCTTCTGTGACTGCACGGTGCAGTGTCAGGATGAAAACTAGCATTGCACAGAACTGCAAAATACGGACAGAACTAGCCATGTTTTTTCAAATCTATAAAAATGTTCTCAATAGTGGTAGGTTTCTTTTAGTTTCTTTTAGCTAATGAGCACTGAAAAGAACAAAAGGATGGAAGAGGAGCATTTAAAAGGGATAGTTACTGCTACAAAGTGGGATTTTTTTGCAGAGTTTCAATGCTGAAGCCTTTATAAGAGAGCACTTACACATGTTTGATTTCTTTCAGGTCCTCAGATTTTGGGACATTATACACAAAGTTGAATCTACAGCCTGGGATTTCCACAGTTATTGACAATTTCTACATTTGTCCCACCAACAAAAAAAAGGTATGTGGCAAAAAACGAAAACGTTTTATAGTGCAGCTGAGACTCTGCAATTACGTGAAGTGTGTTTTACAGGTTTTCAAAATATAGGGAAGTGGATTTCACAAAGTTGCAGGTCACCTTAGATGAATTTGTGACATATGGAAGTGGGATATTTATTCTTCCTGAATAATATAGAAGGGAAGAAATGCCTCGATGGAGTATGAAAACTTTTGAGGCCATTGACTGCTGAAAATGGAGCTTCCATGGCGCTTTCCACAGTAATAGAAAAGCAACTCCTGCAGGTTTCCACAAATCCACCTAAATTCTGCGACTAGTGTTCAACCTCTTCAACCTTTATGCACAATTTCGAAGTCCTTTGCACGTTCCTTAATATAAAGTATAGGGATTGGGCAGGCTGTCATTGAGAATGATGTTTATCCTGTGTAAAACCTTAATTAAAAAATAAAAAACCCTCTTCTTGAAACTCTTTCTTAAAAAATGTTCCTGCATCATATACCGAACCAAAAAGCTTTTCATGGAGCCTAGGAAGATTAAGTGGACTTTATAAGTGAGAGCGAAATTGACCCATTGAGTGTATTTACAATGGATGTTATATTAGAAGCAACAGGAAGAGTGATTATGAGGAAAAAAACCAATAACCACCCTTCTATGTCTGCAAAATGCCCGTGATTTAAACAGCAAGAATTGTGAAATTCATTGTGAATAACACAAGCACAGTAGGTCTTTCATGAAATAAGAATTTTCTCTTGATAAGGGCCTTTTAACTCCAGTGTAATACAGAAGCATTGATTTCATGCAGAGGCCACTGATTGGAAGGACAATGTTAGTTATGTTTATCTGTCTGTTCTGCTTAATCAAAAATCAGTGGAACTCAGCGAGGCTCCCTGGATGATTAAGTACATATTTTATTTCTCTCGCAATTGTCACTGGAGTTTTTGCACCCAAGCTATGCTATGCCTGAGCTTGGTAATGTATTTTCAATCTGCTGCAAAGTCAGAAATTATTTTTTTGTTTCTTGAAGTGGAAATACCACCAAGCACAAAGTTTCAACAGACTGTGTCTCAGAGATAAGATCTGCTGGTGATTTCAAGTCCAAAAGAATAAAAAAAAAAAAGTAAAAAATCTTCAGTCGTTTCAGCTTTGGGAATAAAAGCTAAAAGTAAGAGACAGATGAGAGCTCTGGAGGATTTTTCCCAGCTCACCCAGCTACAATATAAAAGCTGGCATAAGCATAGGGGGGTTAGTGACAATGTGGTTGTGCTAGTTGTCTGGCAAAATAAACAGCGATAAGATCACTGCTGAATTTCAAGCCTGAAGGACACACCAGTGTTCATAAAAAATCTCATGCTAACCCTATCTTAGAAAAACCTATGTTCTGCTCAAGACAATTTGAAATTCTTGGAGATATAAAGCCTTCTTAGTAAACTAATATCATATTGGAATCCATTTGTTATAGAAAGTCTCTTTGGTTAGCCATTAAATACTCTGGTTTTATGCTGAGATTTGCTTATGCGAAGATGTTGTTTGATAGTATACAAACAACAAAACCAGCAGAACAGAAAGGATTTCTAGAGCCTGTAAACAATGCCAGACGGAGACATATTTCTACATGCAAATATACATATATGCACACATACATGGTACAAAAATGGTGAAAGCATTGGAGTTAATTCGGTAGCCAACAGCATCGAACTGGTCTTGGAGGTCTTGCAGTCACACGTGGCAGGTAAGGGGGAAGTCTCCATGTCATAAGAACTTTGTCAGTCGCAATGGCAACTTTTCTGGTGTTGGACATTTGATTAGGACACTAACTAAGACAATCAGCTGATTTCACAAAAGTTATTTAGAAAGATGGAAAAAACCGTCTCCCTGCCCATCCATTTCAGCCAAATTGTGGTAAGGTGGGATAGAACATTTAGAGCTCTGACTTCCTTTTCAGAGCTGAGCAAAAGTCTCAGGCTTTCATTCATTCCTGGTGCTACTAGACTTCAGATCATTATGGTATGGGTTTTTGTCAACCAGTTCACATCTTTTGAAATGTGCTGAAAATGGAAACTGTGCTGGAGTGCTGACTGTGCGTACTGGAACTGAGCATGCACTTTAAATTTAAAGCGTAAGTAGTCCCATGCTACCACTTAGCATTTAGAGACTGGGAATATGTACGAAAGCAGAGATAAAAGACATTGATGGGTATTTTTTGAATACTTTGCATATTAAGTGTTATTGTATGCTTTCAATGTTTACCCGTTGTAGACCTCATCTGTGGAAGAACTGATACTGTAAATTCAATGCTTATCTTTTCCACCTCAATGTCATCAGAGCATTAACCTCACCTGGTTTTAGCTCTGTGCCATTTAGGTGTCTAGTCAAACCCTCTCTCTCTGCAGTCAGTGGAGAAACGTGGGTACCTCCAGGCAGTTCATCCTATTAAAGTCATAGTTCTTTGTAATTGTGAGACTAAAACTGAATGAGCTTGTGGAGGTTCCTGTAAATGACTTTGTGACTACTGTGGGCCTGAACAGAGTCTCAACTCGCTGCAGCTTCCTACAAAGGCATATGGAGAGATAGAAGATGATTTTTGTTTTGGAATGCAATTAGATAAAATATTTGCTAGAAGGCTCCAGTCTTGTTCTTGGACTGTCATTTCTTCAGTTTATCTGTGCTGGTATACCAGCTCCTGGAGTGACTTTCACTCATCATGCCTCCACTCTGTGAGCTGCAATTACACCGTTCAGATCAATGGACTTACAAGTGAGCTTTACATGGCAAGTGTGAAATTGTATTGGAAATTTCAGTCCCTATGAATTGTTCTAGTTTGCATTTTCTTAAGATGGATTGAAAAGGAAAAAAAAGTTTATGCATCTTATCTTCCCTACCTTGTTGTTTAAGAAGTTAAAATTCCACAGAATTATAATGCTGTTCATGAAGAAGTGCATTAGCAGATGTAGAGGGTACAGCAGCATCCTTTTCATGTAGTGCTCCATGGAAGAGATTGTATAAAAAAGAAAAAAATCACAAGGTAAACTACGGGAATGCTGGGGAATTTGAACTAGCTGGTGGAAGCAATTTATAAACCCTACTAAATCCATGCAAAGCAGCTGCAGATTTCTTTACTCTCTTACCCTTCTATGAACGAGTTGCGGTGAGTGCTGTTCATGGGTCTGAGACGAATCAGGAAGGAGTTGTATCAAGGTCATGTCTACACAATCTTTTGACAATTGAGGTAAATGCACTCAGTCTGGGTCTTTTTCTGGCTGAACACAGCAGAACTCTGATGCATAAATTGTGTTGCTGCGGTTACCACAGGACTCAAGCTAGGAAACCCAGTTTTGATAAGAAACGATGACAAACCTCTGAGGGTAGAGCTTTAGAGGGCTTTGTGTATTGCTTTGAATGGGCCTTTCTGATGAAATCATGGGATGGAGGCGTGAACCATGGCTGTATTGTTTGTAATTCAGAGCTGAATTGCAGCCAGCCAGCAGCACAAGTAGAAGACATTTGCACCTACCTGTGAAAGACCATGTAGGCTCCCTGTAAAAGCTATGAAACAATAGAGTAATAGATGAGGTAACATGTAATTAAGAGTTCACGCTTCCTAAGGATGCATTAATATTTGCTTTGCATTCTGGCCGGTTTCAGTATAGTATAAACCTGCAACCAAAGACACTGAAACTGTTTGACGTGGTTTTGGAAAGTTGTAGAGTAATGAAGGTGAGTTCTCCTATGTAAGCTCTCTGATGCTAACTTCTCCATTTGAAGCACTTTTTCGTTGATCTGTGACATAAAATAGCCTTACTCTATGCAGGTCTTGAAGTGCTGTGCGTTGATAAGGGATGTTCCTGCACTTTAAACAACAGAACTTACATAATTATCTCCTTTTCAGTAATTACTCTATGCCAATAGTCAAATAGTGCAGGCATCCCATAATGTACCACGTGGGGGAAATAATTTGATTTGTATCCTCTGTCTTCCAAAATAGCATTATAATTGTGATTTGGAAGTGATGCAAATGATTCCTGGAGTATGGGATTATGCTTTTGGTAGTGTCATTCTGGAGTCAGCTAAAAACAGTAAATTCTGTCTGCAGAAGACAAGAGTTAGCAGAATTTAGCTTCACTAAGCTAAATTATCGAGAAAATATTTAACATTTTTATAGGGTATATATGCTGTTGGGTGTAGAAATTACATATTTGCTTTAATTCTGTTTGTGTAATGTTGCTGGGGAGGAGCTGGTTGAACACTGATCTTTTCCCACATCAATGCAAGGTTAATTTTCATTGGTGCTAATGCAACTGATACATCCATCCTTCTGTTTATATGCTTCTGGAAAAGAGGCAGCTAAGCAATGTATATTCAGGCTTTTCATATTAAGAGAAAATAAATGTTGATTGTACACACACTGACTTACTATTAGATGGGTTGAGCACTTACATTTCCCAGCTGTCACAATAACCAATAGCTGCATGTTTTTCCAAACTAAAAGGCAAGGTGACAAATGTGTGTTCTTGCTTGACAAACCATGCAGAACACTTAAGATAGTAATAAGGATATAGGCTATCCTGTACAAGATTTTAACTCCTGATATTTTAAAATAGTATAAATTACACATGATCTCAAAAGGGTATTTGCCACAGCTATAAAAGCATTTCCCAAGATGCAACTGGCTTGAGCAATGTTTGTAAGTACTTACAGGTAAATGCAGTCTTACAGCACTTTGACATTTGTCTTTCAGAGCAAAACAATTGGTAGTGGAAGTTGTCAAAATGCAGTATGTCTACATTTACTTGTAAGGAATAATTCTACTCAAGTATCAGTTTCCTTAGAGACCATACCAGAATGTCTGCAAACATAGACAGCAGAATTATCTTACACTTTTATTCGTAGAAATTGTCAACTATAGAATATTCCTTTCAATAAGCTGAGTAGTTACTTCAGGAAGGTTTCACTGTGAAACTGCAGAATATGAGTCTGTATGTTGTGATGCATCATCCATTTACCATGATGCATTCTTTCCTTATAAGCAGTGTTGCCATTCAGTTTTTTTTCTAGTGATGCACCACCAGAGCACTGATGTAACCTGACTGCATCATTTTGCTTAAGACTTCTGTCCGAGACTGTTCAGTTCATCATCAGATTTTACAAATGCTTCCAGAAGTATGCTCAGTAATTTGTGGGTTTTCTCCACTCATAATTTACTAGTAAGTGGATTGTCCTATGCAGAAATCCCGAATTTTATTGACACACACAGCTGATGAGCAGTTGCCTGGCTGACAGCGAGGAAGCTATGAAATACAAGTGGAACTCAATAGGTTAAAACAGTCAGAGCTTTCACTGAGCTGTTAGCTAGCGGTCACCATCCACGGCAGAGGTTCATGTAGGACCACCAAAACCAAACCATACAGGGGGAAGATTTAATGGATGCTGTTTGATGGGGTGTGAGTATGTATATGTGGGAAAAGCATGATAAAGCTCTGAGAAACAGAGTGGAGCAGTTGAAAATTAAAAACATATATGGAGCAATCCATAGGAATCTGGGTATTAGAAAAGTATTTGAGCTATTTACTGGCTAAATGGAGGCTAGGAGCTACAGCTTTCCCTGTCTGACTGATTCCTGCTATTTTTGGGAAACCAAGGCTTTTGCATACTTTGTATGTAAACCAGGCTGCATCAAGAATGTGTAACTCTTACATGGTTTTTGTACTCTAACTCCTTGTGACACCTCCTCTCTTAAACAGTAGGCTATGAATGCATTTTTTTGTATAGTGTGATAGAGAAAGGTTTGGTTTGGTTTCCATAAAAATTTTGCAGATGCTTTCTGTGCATTTCTCTGTCCTGGTCTTCTACATATGAACCTAGAAGGGAATCCCCAGCTCTTGTTGATTAGATGCATTTTTGTCTTTGAATACTTTTTTTGCATGCAGGTCTACCAAAACATTGAACTACCTCTACATATTTTTGTTTCAGTTCTGCTCCCTTTGACCTATAAATGTTTTATAGTCCAGCACCTGGAGTAGACTGTGGTCAAATGCTGCACCTCATTTAAAAAAAGAAAAATAACAACCCACAAAAAAACCCACACCAACAAACCTGGCTAACAATGCAAGTGAACGGTGGACTGCCATGACTCGTCTTAGGTTTGCCATAGTAAGTAGGATAATTACTCGTCAAGGTAGCTAAATGCGTGCCCACTTGAACATACATTTTATGTTATTATTCTATCCTATAATTTATTTGATGCTTAATGTAGAGTTCTCAATTGAAGTTTTACAGATTGACCTTCTGCTGTGATTTTGGAGCCTAATGTGCAACTTTTGCATTCTTTTGTGCTCAGGCATACAATTATTCTAAGGAAAAATAGTCCTGTCTTTGCTGCATGCTTATTATAAATTCTTTTGTTCTGTTTTTATGAATTTCCTGTCTAAAACTCATTAATCATAAAAGCAGACCAACAACTACCAAAAAGCCATAATGTTAAATTAAGTTTACTGTAGTGAAGCCAAAAATAAAAAGACTAGTTGGTAGGAGTACAACATAAAAAAGATTTATGTGATAATGGAAAAGACCTGTGAGCAAGTGTTAAGAGACCATTGTGCATATCATTCTGCACTTGAGAGACATCCATTTCCCTACCAGTAATTCTGGGAAGAGAAGGAATCCAAGCATCGTATTTTCAGCAAGGTTTTATTTCCTATTATGATGAGCAGGGGTCATTGCTTGGAGAAATAGGAATAGTCAATCAAGAGCATACAGTAGAAAGCAGATCTGAAGCTACCCTCAGCACCTGTGGTGATGTGTGCTGCTGAGCGGGTGGCTGGTCAGAGAGGAGCCGTAAACGGGAAAGCGTAATGTTCCACACTAGAGGGGGTTTAAGGTCTGGGATTTTGATTTGGTATGTCTGAAAAGAAGGGCAATTTTGCAAAATTTAGACCAGGCTGTCACTTCAAAGCTCTTTATTTTAAAATGTAGATTCATATACGTAGGCCCAAATCTAAGTCTGAGCCATACGCCAGAGAAAAATCTCGGGGCGTGCTGGTAGGTTTCCTGTGCAGGACACTAGGCAGGTCGTGTATTTCCCTTGTCCAGCCTGCCCATGGGCTCATCGACCTGAAAATACACTTTAATTCCTCCACCGCTTGAGATAACAACTAGGGCGAAAACCAAAATAACTAATCAAGCAAAATTGTCTGTGGTATGTCTCTAGACCTGAGTGAGACCTAGGCTTTTGTCCGGCACGGCAGACATGTTCTTGTGTCCTAGCCAGAGCTACAACTGTCTTCTAATCAATAGTTGTGAGGACCATGCCCATCTTTTTTGAAAGCTATACATTCCCATAAGAATATCATCCTGGAAGATTTTCTGATGCAATATGGAGCTTGCAGAATTAAATATAATGAGGAGGCAAATGAAAATATATGGCATAGCATCCAAAAGAGGTGTCCATAATGAAGAGTGAACAGAGTTACCGATTCAGGGTTGCGTGAAATCTGTGCCAGATAAAATCAGAAAGGAGGAGGTGGTTATATCAGCCGTACTGAATCTTTGCAAAAGGAAAGAGGATAAAAGAGAGAGAAACTTAATTGTAAAGAGGAAATGGTAAAGGATTAGTAACAAGCATCTTACGGTACTTAATAAGTATTTAATTGGTTGCCCAATACGCTAGGATGAAATGGGTATAGATAAGTCTATAGAACAGAGTCAGATTTCTGCTAAACTGACATACACAAGATGAGGTTTTTCTGTGATTAATTTAGATTATTTATATCTGTTGCAATTATCCTGTGTGTTGAGATTACTTTTGTCTAATTATTTACTGAACATCACAACATGCCTAGAGGTGTGTATCAAGGTTCGTGTGTTACAGAAGGGAGGAAATTGGGAACTCTTTCATCTTAACTCAGTCTAACTGCAGCAACAACTAACCAAGAGGACAATGTTAAGGAGGTTATATGAAAACTTCTAAACAGTATTTGAAGAAAGATGAGTAATACCGTTCTGCAAGGACAATGTACAGTAGGCATATTCCCCAGACAGCCTGAAAATAATGGTGTAGAGTGTTTGAAACACATCCATCATGCTTGCTGATGGATCTTCTGCATCTCCTGGAGACCTGTGCATTTCCTCCTCATTTCCCCAATGATGGAACGGCAGCACGAGTCCCAGCTTCCACGCTTCATGCTCTGCTAGCATTTTCCAATCTACTGATGTGTCAAATTCTGCTTCTCTTCACTGCAGCTGTTTGACTTCCCTCCACTCGTGCTGACCACACATGCTCCTCTGGCTCTCTCAGGAGCAGAGATGCAGCAGGATTTTTTTCCCCAGGGTTGGGATGGAGGCACAGTGGAAATGAGCAGGGTTTAAATTGCTGCCACAACCATTTTGTAGGGCTGGCAGCGTGGTCGCCCCACTGAGAATCCCCATGGCTGCTACTCCCCTACACTACTGGGGGTGAAACTGCTGCTTAAACCAGTCAGCTGCTGTAATCTTGCTGTCACGGCACAAATATTTGTACAGGACTCCTAAACTACTGTGAATCTCACAGTTAAGTATGCCAGGGATTTTATTTATTCCACCCTCTTTGTGACATTTACTAAAAGGGATGAACATAACTGCTTACCTGTTTCTAATTCTGAAATGAGCCCTGATTCCCAGTGGTCCCAGCACTCTGCAGCAGCAAACTTCTACTGAAAAAGTAGGACCTGTGTGACAAATATGTTTTAATCACGCCCTTCTCATGTGGCCTGTACACATTTATTTGAATATAGTCTTCAAAAATCCATGCAAGCATAAAACAGATTATTTTTTTTTTTCACACTATGTGTTTCTGTCAGGCAGAGAAAGATTCTTACTTCTGGAAACTGAAGTCTCTTCTGTTTAACTAAGCCATCTCTGTAGCCTCTTTCAGTCTTGTGCTAGAGACACATTTTTTCCATCTGTGGGAGTAACTAGTGCACTAGGTTGCTGTCGTCCCTTCGTAGCAGAAGATTGCTGTTGGATGAATGGTGGATTCTTCATAATTTCTGATTTGATTTTGAGGGGGAATCTTCTGCAAGCTTGTTTTGTGTCTAACCAGTATTTCTTTCTCCTCATTTTTTTTCATAATGATTTTTTGCAACCTTTCATCACTTCTTTCTGTCTTTCCATCTCTTAATCTTTTTCCAGCACTTACTTCTTTTCCTGCTTTCCTTTCTTCCATTTCTCAGCATGACTCCTTTTTACACCTCACAAGTCATTTCTGTGCTGAATTAAACCTTTTTCTTTCACAGGCACCATTACTAAAAAAAAATTATTTAGAAGAATGTAGCTAATGATCTATGTTTCTATTCAAAAATCATAATTTTCTTGGGATAATAACAAAACTGCTGACACATCCCTAACTATAATTCATAAAATGAATCTCTTCAACAGCGGCAGTAGGATGATTCGATCAGGGAGCTGTTAGCCAGGAGACCTGACTTCAGTTTCTATGACCTTGAGCAAGCCTGAGCCTCCCTGAAGCCTGACTTCCCATTGCCTTGCGCCTTGTCATATCATTTGCCTTGTGCAAAAACACTGTGACATGACATGATTTGACAGTCTACCTTGAGGTCAGATTACAGGGTTTTGCAAAAAGTACAGAATTAGTCTGGTTTAGTTTCCTTATTTAGAAACTTAAGACAATAATACTGAAGTCTGCAGAGCACCTGTGATCCCTAAATAAATGCTGAATATTTTTATGATCCCATTTCAAGAGGAATGCATATTTATAAGGTATTTTTTGTGTCACATCCCTGCAGTACTGAACAGCATTTTAAGATTTGCAGCATGCTGAAAACAATTGTTATAAATACGTCCCTATGTTTTTCAAGATTGTTTAGTGTTTATCAGGCATGGCTGGTTCGGGACATAGGTAGTAATTGGAATATGATGGTAACATAAATGAGGAAATTAAACTACTTGCCCCGAATGGAACAGGATTAATTTCTGCTGCAGTTGTTGGATCTACAGTTTACAGGTTTACAATCCTATTCTCAGTCCTTTAAACAATATTACCAACCTGGACGTTGAAACAACATTCAAATTTGACTTTAAAATGCTCTGCTTTTCCAGAAGTCACTAAGTCTATGCAAGGAGACCTTGTGGAAAGGTCTGGTGAGGGAAGTGCCTCAGGTAGCACTGAGGGATTGTGGAGTGTTTATCTTGCAAAGCTTGGTGTCAAAAACGGACATCTGCTAGTTGCATAAAAAGCTGTGCTTTCAGTGTAACTATGACTACAGGAATCAGACCAGGATCACTGGGAATAAGTAAACATCTCCTGTCAATTTAAGATATTAAATGCACTGGTGTTGTTCTTTAATGCTAATATATGTCCTGTTTGTTTCATTCAGTCATACCTGTGAACTGATCTTTTTCCACATTGCATCACTTTGTAGGATTTTCTGTGTTTAAGTGCTTTTACAGTTTGTTTGTGATGCAGTGCAGGCAGGCATAAATTTGTGGGGGTTTGGCTAAAGGTTCAAGTCTGTCTGGGAGAATAATAGTGTCTTGCACTTCGTTCTTTCTGTGGGCTCAATCAAAGGCAATGGTTCTTTTACTTGCTGCATCTGAAGGGTCGAGAAATGCTCTTCTGCTCTGCAAGGGGCTGTAACACAGGAGAAGGAGATCTGGGCCTCCATTTTTTACATCTTTGCTATGTAGAGCTTGGGGATATAGGGTTTCTGTTGTGCTTTAGGATTGTGAAGCCCAAAGGCTCCCTTGAAACTCTCCCACACTGTATATTGTTGCAAGGTCCAGTCATAACTTTTCACTTGACTTAAGTGGACAAAGTCTATAAAACTGTCCTTTCCGGAATAAAATGCTGTTCAGGAGGTAATAATGTTCCATTCTAATATTGCTTGGTATATTGTAACACCATATTAAAACCACTTGTGAGTTGTACTCTGCCATAAGATCTCAAAATTTTATATGCGCGTAGATGATTTGGTGTCTCCTGCTAATAGCTTTGGGAATTCTGAGGAGATTATAGGATTTGCCTTTTACAGATGTGGAAACAGAAAGATGTAACTGACTTGCCTGGGAAAGGAATGAGAGAAAATTAATAATAAACCACAAATCTAAGCCAGCCCCTCAGCTAGAAGCACAAAACTTGTTGCCCCTCAACAAAATAATAGATTAATTAAATCAAATGCATTTTTACCAGTTCAAGGGAGAGTATGGGCTTGTGGAAGGTCTATCAAGACCATGAATATTGTCATTAGTCAAATATATGAAAGCTTGTTTTTGGGAAAAAAAAAAGAAAAAAAATCAGAATGGTTAATACTTCCAGAATGAAGGACTGAAATTTGAGAAGTATTTTCAACGGTAAGATCATGATTAGCTTTAAGCAAGGACCAAGAAGATTTTTACACTTCTTTGTGTTATCATTTTGGAAGATTAAATAGATGAACACAGAATTTGATAAAATATTCAGCAATACCTCTTCTAAGACTAAAGATGTGACTTATGAGCCAATTTCGTAATAACTTTATAGAAAGCTAATTTGTGATGATAATGAAAGAAGTTTTAAAGCTTTTCTAAAGTTTTAGAGGCAATTTGAACTACATCTTTAAAAAGATATAGTTGGAAACAAAGAAGGGGGCTGAATTTACATCTAGGACCTTAGTTTTAGATACCCTGTTGGAGAACATTGGCCTCAATGTTCAGGGAATTTTCAGAGTTGGAAGGGACCTCTAGAGATCATCTAGTCCAACTCCCCTGCCAAAGCAGGATTGCCTAGAGCACATTACTCAGGACTGCATTCAGGTGGGTCTTGAAAATCTCCAGAGAAGGGGACTCCACAACCTCCCTGGGCAGCCTGTGCCAGTGCTGTGTCACCCGAACCATAAAGAAGTTTTTCCGTGTATTTGAATGGAACTTCCTATGTTCCAACTTGTGCCTGTTGCCCCTTGTCCTGTCACTGGGAACCACTGAAGAGAGCCTGGCTCCATCCTCCTTCAACCCACCCTTTAGATACTTGTATGCCAAAATAAGGTCTCCCCTCAATCTTCTCTTCTCCAGGCTAAAGAGTCCCAGCTCTCTCAGCCTTTCCTCATAAGGGAGGTGCTCCAATCCCTCAATCATCTTAGTTGCCCTATGCTGGACTCTCTCCAGCAGTTCCCTGTCTCTCTTGAACCGGGGGGCCCAGAACTGGACACGGTATTCCAGTTGTGGCCTCACCAGGGCAGAGTAGAGGGGGAGAATGACCTCCCTCGACCTGCCGGCCACACTCTTCCCTATGCAGCCCAGGATGCCATTGGCCTTCCTGGCAACAAGGGCACATTGCTGGGTCATGGATAATTTACTATCTACCAGGACCCCCAGATCCTTCTCCTCAGAACTGCTTTCCAGCTGGTCCACCCCTAACCTATACTGCTGCCTAGCATTCTTCCTCCCCAGGTGCAGGACCTTGCGCTTGCTCTTGTTGAACCTCATTAGGTTCTTCTCTGCCCAGCTCTCCAGCCTGTCCAGGTCATGCTGGATGGCAGCGTGGCCCTCTGGAGTGTCAGCAACCCCTCCCAGTTTGGTATCATCAGCGAACTTGCTGAGGATACACTCTGTCCCCTCATCATAATTCATAGAATTTACTTTTTATTAACACTTATCTACTATAAACCAGTTACCATATAGCATATGGCTGGGTTAGGATAAGGCAAGAAATTTTTATACTCTGAAAATTTTTGAAAAAAATGATATCCTGACTTACAGATGAAAATAAAAGACTTTGAAAAGAGCTGATGGAGCCAAGATAAGGAGAAACAGATGAGATTAAGTGAAATATTTTGTTTACATTGTGACCCTCTTAAATGTAGTGTTTTAAAAGTATGTCAATATTTACTTACAAAAATAATAAATACTCCTAATTAAAATTAATATTTGAATTGAAACTTGTAAAAATGTGCATTGGAAAACATTGCCCTTGCCACTTCAGCATTTTCTGTCCAAATTTTTTTTTTTCTGAAAGTGCCCTGGCATTTTAATAGCCAGTAAAGTGCCAGAATCTTACACATTTTTTTCTCTAATAGCTGGTAAATTTTTGACTTAATGTAATATTTATAACTCTGAGTTTATCTCAAAGCTATAATGTATTCTGCTTTATTCATATATTTTTCTCTCTATGGGATTCTTTGATTCGTTAATAAGGGGATTATTCTCTCCCCCTTTTTTAAAAAACTAAGATGTTAAGAGGCAAATTCATTAGGCTGATGCTCACAGTCTGCAGGTGACACTGTTATGTTTTCCTTTTTTCCTGTATTCAGTGGTCCATGATTTAGGTAATTGCCAGTTATTTATCTTCTTTGAACATTTTGATAGCACACTGGGTTTTGTTTGTGGTGGTTTTTACCCTCTCTCTTGTCTGCTGTCTTTGACTGGAGAAACTACTGCAGCTTTCCAGTGGCTGAGGTTGGACACTTCGCTGTTCCTTAATACTACTGTGCCACCTGCCACTGCATTTAAGCCATATTCACAAACGTAAGCTAAATATTACCCAGGTAAAAACAAGAGAAACACTAAATCTGTAAATGTTTGTGCTAGCAAATAAGTTTATTTAAAAAGCACCAAGTGATGCAGTGGCAGAACCCAAGAGTCCCCCTTTCTGCCTTCTCGGCAGGTCAGTTTATAAGCTTCAGCTAACAAAATTATCCCCGGAGAACACTGCGGTTGTAAACTGGCAATGACATCTGCTGTGGTAGGGGCTACAGGCTTTTACCAGAAATCTCAAAAAAAGGTCTATTCTCAAGGCTATAGCCATTTTTAGTAGATTTTAGAAAGGTGAGGAATGCACAATAAATTTTCAGTCTGCTTTGTAATCCAGTAAACATATGTTGATGGCTGCACAGTAAGATGTTACTGTGCTTTTTTACAGAAGCGTTTGAGTTTCCAGCTTACTTTGATTTCTTAAGGAATCACAAAAATCAGGAGGAAACCTCCAATTTAGGCTTGCCCAGCTCTGTTGTGGTATATTATATGGTAATCAGAGTACTCCAGCTTGATGACCTTTCATCTAGGACTGTTGTTTAACAGCGTGCAGTGCTGGGCTTTCATGTGT
Source organism: Pluvialis apricaria (assembly GCA_017639485.1). Lineage (NCBI taxonomy): Eukaryota > Metazoa > Chordata > Aves > Charadriiformes > Charadriidae > Pluvialis > Pluvialis apricaria. The sequence goes on from CM030010.1 coordinate 30,031,633, forward strand.
TTTGAGTATTGATTTTCCAGATAGGGAGAACTGCAATAATAACCTGGGGAGGTCTGGCATCACTGTGACCTGGTTTGCTTTTATTCCTTATGGCTCTAGGCAGAGCAGTCAGTTCCCGGGAGCGGTAAGCTGCTGGAAATGGCATGTCTCCCCCGGCTTTGCTTGTGTGAAAGCCCTGAAAAAGTGTTTCCCTGGTGTAACTGGCTCTCCTTCCAGCTTTCTTTTTCAGCTTATTTCTATTCCCCTTTTCTTTTTCTCCTCCCATCCTACCAGCTGCAGATGGACCTGGAGGGGGCTTTTCTGGGCAGCCACACTCCAGGAGCAGCAGCATTCAGCTCAGCCTGTATTGCTGGGCAGCCTGGCAGAGGCACTGCTAATGGCTGCAGCATCAGAAGCGGAGGGAGTTGCATGTCAGATGCAAAATTGCATATCTGGTGCAATTTTGGTCAAGAATCACCTCAAAATGGTTCTCTGCCTTCATAATGTGTTGTTTTTCTTTCCGTTGGACAAAGAAATGTGCTGGCATTATCTTGTTCAAGTCTCTATGTAAATTCACTTCTTCCCTTTCTAAAGCTCTAGGGTATGAATCCGGTTCACACTGGGGTACCATGGTGATGGGTGGCTTCCAAACACCAAAGATAAAAAGTGTGATAATGGTTGCTGTGGTGTTCTTAATCCCCTCATGATCCTCTTTATATGAGACTAGTTCTGTGTGAGGAACCTATGATCCAGACTAAACGCTCTCCATGCCAAAGGAACGACAATAAGGGGAGCAGTGATGCTTCATGGGGTTGAGTTGGTGACTGATGTTAGTACTCCAGGTTTCTAAAGCTGTGTCACCAGATGTCTTTGTAATCCTGGATATGTTTACTCGATCTAAAAGACTCTTTGTAAATGGGGTTCTCGTCACGTGAGTGAGGTTACTTACTAGCTATTTCAGAATACAGTATATTGTCAATATTTGTTCATTGCATATAATGGTGGGTATGCAATATTTATAGCCTTCCCAGAAGGATTACCGTTGGGAATAGCAGAGTCACAACCAATTGCCTTAGCTGCTACTTACAAAAGCCCAGCTCAGTTACCATACCTTGGTTGGAATAATCCAGCCCTGCATTAGAAGCATATTACCCAGTAAACACAATGCAGTCGATGCCTATTTGAAGAGACCTCACTCGTTTCAAAAGTCTCAGGAGACAAAATAAGTTATTTGTGTGGCTGAATCACTGAACAAAAGAGAAGCCGTTTGTTATCTGAAGTAACAGGACAGCATATGTTTCACTGCAGTGTGGCTGGCAGCCTAGAGCCTTGAAAAATGTGTTCTTGTCTTCAGGGAAGCATAGACATCAACTGCGTGCATCTCAAGAGGTGTTAAAACAGCATCTGATGAGTCAAGTTGCAATCAAATGAGCCTTGCTAGGGAAGAGCAAGCAACATATTCAAAATTTTGGCAACTGCCACTTTACCTTTGCCTTTTTTAATCAGAGAAAATTCGCTGCAATTTCTCACAAGTTTTCTTGAGCTTTACAATAAAGAAAGATGCCCTGAGCTATTCTCTCTTTCTCACCCAACCATCTTGAAACTTTAACCTTAGAAGTGAAAATAAAATAAGAAGTTAAAATGCAGTTTGTATTTTTGTTTCTGTTCTCTCACCTATTAAAAACTACTGAGTTTGTCACATAAGATTTACTGAGTTAGTCACCAGAGGGGAGACCTGTGGAACCTGTCTTCATTCCAGAAAAAAACCCCATAAAATTTTATTTTTATCATTTTGAAGAACACTTTGGCTGCCAAACAAATATCCTGAAGAGTCAATTCTGCAGATGTACATAGTCCTAAATTTGTCATGTTTGTGTTCAGATATGCCATGCCATCTGTCTTCATGGTTGTAAGCATCTTATTACATGTAACCCTTTGGGTAGTTTAGAGTTTGTATTTTCTCGTAGAAGATATCAGTGATGCCCACAGTTTTAGCACCCTCACTCTGGTAAAGAAGAAAAGATGGTAATCATTAGAGACTTTTTATGCCCAGCAGCTTGCAAACACTGTGGAAATTAGTCCTTGTACAAGATAAAGATGAAAGGTGTGTGAAATGTTTTTTGAAGCCCATATGTTTTCTAGAAGGTCAAGCAATTTCATCACCAGCCCTAGGCAAGGATGAGGGACTTCATTTGCTGGTGATGAAAACAACCCGGTCAAAAAGGGACTGCATCAGAAGAAGTGTGGCCAGCAGGTAACGGGAGGTGATTCTGTCCCTCTACTTCACTCTCATGAGACCCCACCTGGAGTACTGTGTCCAGCTCTGGAGCCCTCAGCACAGGAAAGACATGGACCTGTTGGAGCGGGTCCAGAGGAGGGCCACAAAAATGATCAGAGAGCTGGACCAGGTCTCCTATGAAGACAGGCTGAGAGAGTTGGGATTGTTCAGCCTGGAGAAGAGGAGGCTCCAGGGAAAGCTTATTGCGGCCTTTCAGTACTTAAAGGGGGCTTATAAGAAGGATGGTGGCAAACTTTTTAGCAGAGCCTGTTGCGATAGGACAAGGGGTAATGGCTTTTAAACTAAAAGAGGGTATATTTAGAATAGTTATAAGGAAGAAATTTTTTACTATGAGGGTGATGAAACACTGGCACCAGTTGCCCAGAGAGGTGGTAGATGCCCCATCCCTGGAAGCACTCAAGGTCAGGTTGGACAGGGTTCTGAGCAACCTGATCTAGTTGAAGATGTCCCTGCTCATTGCAGGAGGGGTTGGACTAGATGACCTTTAAAGGTCCCTTCCAATACAAACCAATACATTTTATGATTCTGTGATTCTAAAAGAGGTAACAGTCACGCACACAGAGGTGTTACGTGCTTTGGTTGGATCTGTAATTCCATTATGCTGTGTGACTAAAAGGTGTGTGGTAAAGGAGTTTCACAGCAGAACTGAACAGCCTATTCTTGTCTGGAAGTGCAGGGAAAGAGAAACCATGTTCTGCCCAGATTTGAGTGGCAGAGATTGGAGGCAGAGGTCAGTTCCACAACACCTAACTGTGGATGGTTCACTGGAAGAGCCTCAGCTGGGACTATGACACGTTCATGGTGTCAAATCCATAATCATGTTGATATCAAAGGCTCAGCCTGTTCTTTTCTTCTGAGGTAATTAACAGCTTCATTGCTTGAACATATCCACCTAGTGCTATTGTGGACCTATCAACTGTTATGATGCCATGCAGTACTCTTGAACATCCATTTCAAAGCAATTGCAGCATTAGGTAAAAAGGTAGATAACTTAGAGACCTGATTCTGTTTACATTTTGCTTGATCTCAATCAAAAATGCTGTGCTTAGTTTCCTACCTTATCCTTTGCATTAATTTATCAGTACTAATGCTTGCTAAACAGGGTGTAGGCAAATGGGAGGAGACACCTTGGATGGCTTCTCATTTCTGATGATTTTTCACCTCAGAATTCCTTTTTCCTCAAAGAAGTCATGTTTATAATGGAAATTATGAAGGATTTAAGGAAACCCTTTCATCTTTTGTCTTCTTGCCACATTGAGAAATTATCACCCAAAGTGGAAAGAGTGACCTTTTCTTCATTCAGAAAAAATATGGAAAATTAAATCAATCAATATAGATTATTTCAATATATGTTGGCTAAAACTGCTTAGTTGTGCCATGCCTATTACATCATGGGGAAATTGGTACATTAGGAAGGTTAATAATTGCCTCAATGAATGATACCTTATTTCTTTAGCATAACTCATGTTGTTGGATGTTTATTGCAATTATCAAGGTAAATGAGTGGTTTGTGCATGTGACATTGCATTCTGTTGGCATCTTTATATCAGTACTTGGTCATGTTCTCAGGAGCAGTGGTTTGACTGGGTCATGAGTGACAGTGATTAGTAGGTAAGACAGCATAGACAAATCTTTTTAATGTTTTTACTTTTTTCTTTTTTAACTTTTCCATGCCTGTGAGCAACATGGAAGAGCATCATAGGCAGTGTGTTGCTCCCAGCACTGCTTTATGAGCTGACCTAAAGAGATTGGTAACTAGCTGAATACTGTTGAATAAAAAAAAAAAAGGATGTAAATTAGGTAGATTTACTCTTCAGGATGTAAGCGAACGGGCATTTACCAAAATATCATACAAAACTTCTGCTATGTTTACTTCATTCACTCATCATCACCCTTCTCAGAATCTAAGCCTTTTGTCTGCCACCATAACTTGAGTGTTGCAGAGTTTCTTAACTGTTCTCTGCACTATGAGTATCTTTATTATCAGATTATGTCCTTACGACACAGAATATAGCTAGAGATGTACGATATGCAATATAAATATGATAAGAAGTGTCACCAGAGCTCATCCTTGATTAAGAATTTATTTTACTCTCCTCTTAACAAGGATTGACTGGATCACAGGCCATTTCATTTAGGAGGCTGTATGTGAGAGCTTTGTTGATTTTTAATTTTCCTCCATTGATTTTCAGCATCCAGAGAGCACTTGTTCTCTAATGGCTCTCTGTGTTGGTGTTTGCTTGCAAATTGAAGTAAAAGATAAATGGCTTTCAGGGTAATACCTCTCCAAGGGCTTCTACTTGAGGGCCGGTGGCTGTTAGCAGAGCTGCAGTGTGTTTAGAAAAGTTCTGTGCTCAAACAAAAGCATTCCTGAGCCTCTAAGTGTGGTAAAATTGTTTTAGGCCTGGTGTGACAACAATCTCTAACTGATTTATAGAGTTTTACAAGGAATAGCCCAATTTGTCCACATTTTTCTATGGAAGTGAAATGCTCTGCACTTTTCTTAATAGGGATTCAAATGTTTTCCTTGCACATGTTTTTGCTCAGCAAACAATTGATTTTTCAGTAAAAGAAGGGCAGAAGAGCTGCTGGCCTTCTGTTAGTTATGAACAAGTATTTGTACTAAAAGGCAGTATTTTTTGCTTGTGCTAAGATTGAAAGTTTTGGCCTGTCTATTGGAAAACCATATTTTGAAAGGGCTATAAATTTAATTTTCAAAATCTTTGCTTGCTTAGGAATATTAAGATCATCTATAGTGTAAACTTTCTTTATATTTGGATATTTCAAGCCGGCTTGTACACTGTTGCTGTGATACATCGTTGCATTGTGTAACAGTGTGCTGTCTTATAACCACTGCTAATGAAACGGTCCTGCTTAGCACTCCTCACCCATTGCCTTATCAGTCCAGGCTTCGCTATTTAGAAAAGACATATCCTTACTCTAGACTTGAGTTAAAAAGCCGTGGAAAAAGGGTGTGAGGCTCTTGGAGCTGCAGGGAGATGATCCCATAGATTGTGAGCCTCATCTCCCACAGGTGCTGGGCAGCATCTCTTCCCATCGGCTTCTCTGGAAGTGATTGCTGTTCATTGCCTCAGAAAGTCCTATTTGTGTGTCACATAGCCTAATACAGCATGTAGACATAGACTGCAGTATGTTTTCTTGTACATTCAACTTGTAAAATTGGGCTAATACAAATTTTTAAGAGAGTTCAGTTATTAAACGTATGCTACTTATATAGCATCCATGTGTGTCATTTCTTAATTAGGTTTTCGGCTTTTCAAGTGCCCTGTAAAATCAGTAAGAACCTGTGATACAATTTTGTTACTCTCTGCTTTTTATGCCACTTACATTGAGCTTAATTCAAGCAGCTTCAGCAAAGGTCTGGAGTAAGATATTCATTCACGTGTCTGGATCAGTACTGAAACAGCTTAACAAACTACTTCATTAGCATATAGGTCTGAGAAATTAAAGACTCAGTCTGAAATGAAGAGGAGCTACAAATCCTGAGCTCCTTTCTCTGTTCTGCTGCTGTGTCGCTTTATGTCTCCAAGATGGATATGAAGGACAGTCGTCTTAACAGTCCCCTTGTCCTGCAGCATCCAGCATCAGTCTGAGTTTCATCAAAACTGAAGAATGGAGACCTGAATTTCAGGTTGGTTTCTGTGTTCTGCTTCAGCAGAAGCTTAAACTGTTCATGTTTGGCATTAAGCGCATGGATGATGCCATTGACTTCAGTTCAGTGCATAAGGTTAAGCATTTGCACAATTGCATTTGGGAACTGGGGAATAAAATGGAATGCACAAAAATTAGTCTTTACCAGAGGAGCGGGACAGTAATCTCTCCATATGTTAATTTATAAATGAGGAGAGTAGCTTTTTTCCAAGCAAATGAAGCCACTGTTTTATAGCAAAATGCAGTTTATCTGAAACCTTCACTTAGCTCTTTGTTTAAATTCATAAATTGCTGATGGCTGTGTGTGCCACGGGGCACACAAAAATCTTTTGCTGGAGGCTTTGTTTCAAGCTTTTGGGGCTTTTCCTTCTCAGTGGCCAGGCTTATTACATCAGATGTGCTTTTGTTTTGTTTCTTCAATGCATCTTTCAGGGTGACCTCTGCTGAGATAAAAGGACTAAAAGCACTGTGGATTTTCCTGAAACAACATCTTCAGCAGCAATGGGGCAGTTCATCGCTCTGAAAGCAGCTGCACGCTCCAGAAAAGAACCCAAACCAGCTCTTGCTTTTCTCTGTCCCTCCTGTATTGCTTGTGAATCAGGGCAATGTTAAATCTTAAAATATAGTAGTATAGGTAATGACCATAGTAATGACTGAGAAAAAACGTTGTCTTATTTTTTCTTGAGGAATTTAAAGAGTATTGTAATGTCATTACATTCCTGCTTGGCTGTTCATTGGGACCTCTTCTGGAAGAGCATGAATTTTGTGCTGTATCTTCACTGCATGCCTCACTGCTGTTTAAACCCAGGCAAATCGAATGTGAAGGAGTTTGAAATACTGCCAATAGTATAGGATGGCTTTAAGCTATTGTTACAAGAAGCACCACCGGAAAAGGGAAGATGACCGGGTTTGGACCATGCAGAGGTGTCACGGCTGCTCTGTAATGAAGGGACATGTACATGCGGGGGATCCATCCCAGGGCCTCGTTTCCCAGTCAGTGGTTTTAGGCCAGCAGAGAGCTCCAGAAAAGGATCTTTTCCCTCTCCCTCCCCTCTAAATAGGGGAAAAAGCAGGTTGGGCTCGAAGGAGCTCTTCTCAAAAAGAGAAAGATACATCCCCCAAATGACTGAAGGGCAAAGTTGCGGACCCAAGGGATGTTAAACGGAGTGAGTCCTGATGTTTCTTCTGCTTGGCTTTGAAATAAGGCCTGATGCAGCAGCCTTCCCGCAAGAGAGGTGGTGGTACCTGTCGCCTAGGATGGTGCGGATGAGGCTGGCTGCTCTGCTCACACTGTAGGAGCTCTGTAGGGATCTAGCAGTTTTTGGTGAGAGGGTAGGGCGGTATGTATTTAGCTTTGCATAGCTGTGAATGGCTAAATCGAAAGTCAGGGAGTAGAGAAATGAAACCTCCATCTCTTGTGGAAGTGGCAAATTATAGTCTCTATTGTGAAGGTGACTCTTTGTTTACTTTTATTCTAATAGAAGGTAGGAGATTTTGTAAGCAATATTAGACTATTTCACAATCCATAAATCAATCCATCTTCTTTGAAGTGAGGGCGGAGGCAGAGCTATATGTGTCTGTTTATCAGCAATGTATGCCCTACAGTATTTCCTGGGAAACAGGTAAGGCTAGTATCAGGGAATAGTCCTGGAATAAGACTCAAATGAATAAACACTAAGTATTTTCCAGAATACTTCTTTTTAATAAGATGCCTAACAAGGGAGTTGAGGGAGGGCACTGGAGTGGTTTGAAGCTGAAAAGAAGGCATTTTATGGAAATAGGCTCATTAAAGCTGCCTGTTATAGAAGTGCAACTGTTTTTCTATGAATGTGATATTTGTTCAATAATTTAAATATGTTTCTTAAAAAGAAATATACTGTCAGTTTTCTTTTTTTGGTTACGTAATTCATAAATGTCATTTAGAAGTAAACTAGATACCTTGCCTGGAACACATCTACCTGCTTTTTACTGGTCTGGTGATGTAATCAACCTGCAAAATAAAGGTTAATTTTATTAAATGGGTAAATTACTAACGTGAATCAGTAAGTAGAGATGTGGTTCTGCCCCACAGCATGTATTGTCTAATGTTGATGAACCAGACTCAGGTTGCTTTAAGTTCTTTGTATTATTTAAAATACATTCTATGAACTACTATCTTATTTTACAATATATTTAAAAAAATATTTTTTAAAAAGCAATTCTTTCACTTTGAAGCTTTTCTTAGATCTTAAACAACAGACCTTGCTATCGCCTTTGCACATAGGTTTGGAGAAGCCACTTGATTACTTACTGTAGTTACACTGTCATCTTTTTAACCCTTGTATTGATATTTCAGTTCTACAGAGTGCTACTTGGTTCTTATTTCCACCATTCAGGGTGACAGCCTTGGTTTAAGGAAGTCTATGCAATTTATTCCAGCTTCAGTGCTCAGTGTCAGGGCACAGCACGGGGTGGCTGCTCCCTGTAGGACGGGGAGCTGAGAGCTGAGGGGGCAGGGAGAGTGGCTGCCAGGCACATCCACGGTGGTGAGGCCATGGTAAAGGGGGTCAGCCCCAGCTGTGGCCTCCCCACAGGGCGTCTGGGAGTTGCTTCCTCCCTCCCAAACCAAAATTTTCACAAATATTTTCAACCCTAGCTAGCTGTTCTGCTAATCCCATCAGTCAGCCCCCAAGCTGGTCTGCTTGAGCAGGAGGCTGGACTGGAGACTTCCTGAGGTCTGCAGGGCTTCTGGGGTTACTGAGTGCCACACACGTTCAGAATTCAGTTTCATGGTTCTTCCAGTCAAAGGTTATGATTTACTTTATGTGCTTTTATTTTACACGTCCAGTTGTTTAACTTAAATTCAAAACTGCTTCAGATTCTTTTTCAGAGAAGATGCGCAGTTTGAATTGGGCCCTTTATGTATACAATCTGGTTATATATTGCAGAGTTAAAGACACCACAAGAAAGGAAAATGCTATGAAGCATGCAGTATAAAGCCTTGAAATAGATCCTCTGAGTCTTGAAGTCACCAATTTCTCACTGCTGGCTGTACAAAAATGGGGTGGTTCAATTCTGCAGTTGGCCACAGACCCCATTTTAAACATTTTATTTCTCATTTCCTTGATACCCTTTCCCTTTTGTAAGTATCTGAACTAGACTTTTCAAGATTGTAGCATTTTTTTCCTCCCCTTCCCCTGATGGGAAAAAAAGATTGCTCCTGTCGTGCCCCCGGAGCCTGAGTGAGACAAGAATCAGTGCCTTGTTAGGCTGAGAGTGTCCCGAATTCTTCAGGGATGGAAAGCCATGCTGTTGTAAGCAAGATGACCCAAGTTCACTTGGTTTTGTTGCATTATGTATATTGATATTGGTTCTTTTGTCACTTGGCTGACTTGTCACTTAACAACGTTCCTGTTTTGAAGTCTAGTGGCACGCTGGAGACCAGTTGAACCCGAGAGGCACTGGTGGTCTATTGTGTGGCAGTTAAGGATGTCTGAAGCCATGGTTTGCAATTCAGTGAATGCTGATCAGTTCCTGTGGCAGATACCATTAGTTATGGTTTCCCTTTAAGCAAAAGGTTTGCAAGCGCCTTTGTACCAAGTTCGTTGGTAAAAGAGAAAGACGTACTGTGCACATGGAGTATTCACCCCCTTCCAGAGCAGTCCACTGTTCTGCGGATTTTTTTCTTTTTCCATACATTACATACTTTGCTGTTTATTGATGGATTTTTTTTTTCACCTCTCCCATCTAATTTTGTTTAGAATATGGCTATCTGGGTAAACTGGTTTATACTTTTCACGCCAGGTTGTTCACTGAAAGGCATCAAAGCATGCTACAAATTTGTCTAAGCCATGAGAAAACTGAGTGTGAGGTGCTGGAAGGCAATTTTTCATGGAAAAAGAGACAGAGGAAGGTAGAGTCCATCAAGGTGGGTCACACCCCATGTGTGACAGCATCAGGGATTGCTTGCAGAGTGCCGATTGCATGCCAATTAATAGACCATGTTCTCAACCTTTAGCTTCTTAGGTATATATCCTCACTGTTAGTGCATGAACTGCTGGGTCTTTGTCTGTTCGCACAGGTTATAGAAGGTAGACTTGTATTGGACTTTTTTCTTTATTTTTTTCCAGAAGTCTTTTTAAAGCAGGCAAGCTGTGAGAATCTGCAGTGTACCGATAGGCAAAGTACATTCTGTACAGCACATTTGGTGACCCCTTTCAGCTCTCCCCATAAACAGTAGAGCACCTATTGATGGACTTTGTGCTGGCATTTTCATCAGGCTTCTGAAGAAGCAACATTGCTGGCTCGATCAATAAAACTCAGTTAGATTTACTGATTACACAATTCTCTTTTCCCGAGACAAACAGTGAGTGTGTAATTGCTCAGCGTACTATATTTTTCAGCAGCTATATCCAACCACACCTGTCAGTTTGCATGTGTCATGGGACAGGATTCAGATCGCTTCAGATCTCTTCTCTCACACTGCTGTGAGCTGGTGGACTTTCTTCAGCAGAAAAGGAAAAACGTGCTTTTTACAATCTGAGCCTGTCACTGCAGTCTTCAGAGCAGTGACCGTAATGTGAAACAAATGTTTTGAGATTTTAAAAGGGTAGATTGTGACGGCTGAGTATGCTACCTTAAAAAAGAGGTAGATTGTCTCAATATAGTATACTAATCCTACAAATTAATAATAACAAATGAGGTTATTATAGTATGTCCAACTGAGCTGTGCTGTCACTGATTTTAATTTTATTTCTGAATACAAATATAATTTTTGTTGTTTCCAAGGCTATGCTAGGAACCGTGAGATGCACTATGTGTGGTTACCTCTACAACTGTGTACCTGCTCTTGTACATTGGCAGACATGTCAGTCTTAAGTTTTGGGAGTCTTAAGTCTCCAGTACACATAAAAACTCTGAGCTCAGTGTAAGCACTGGGCCTCTTGTGCAAACTAAATGCCAGTCAAGAAAAACTGATAGTTAAAGTCTTGGAGCTGAGGGTAATTAATTCATTTAATCAAGCCTATCTGGATACCTGCAAACCACTATGCTACATGTTAATGGGCAAGTCTCTCAAACTCCCTTTTTCTCACTGGGTTTGGTAAAGCAGTTATTCTCCTCTTTGAAAATGCAGGTCATGTACAACTTGGAAAATGCGTGCTAAATAACACAAAACAGTTAGATGAGAACTTCCATTCCCGTAACCACATTTTACCCAGAATTACTGTTGCTTTTTAGTAATGTATTTACTGCTGTAAGAATGCTGCAATTACTGGACTAAGGCGTATTTACTGAAGTACTTCCTAAATAGCTCTGTTAGAGGTATGTCCTTCTTTAATTTGGCTGCCTGCTAGGGAATTACAGCCATTCCCTCTCTATTTCCTTTGTTCTGGAGCACAGATTCTCTGTTGAGATGAACAGACAAAGCTTCATTGAGAACAATGCTCGATTTTGAGCCCTGTCTTTGCCATGCCCTCTCCTGCACTTCAGTCATTACTGCTGCAAGAAACTCTTCTCATCAGCTTGCATAATTTGTTTTGGTAAATGCAATAGCTTGATCGTCTCTCTTGCTGGGGGTGCAAACCTGATGTCCCTGGAAAATCCATGGAAAAAGAAGGGAAGGATTCAATGACGCTGAATGGGTGGAATTGCCTTCTCTTAGAGGTTATGTCTTTTTTTCTAAATAATTTTGATACTCTTGGGACTGGATTCTCCACTGTCCTGAAACCTGGTTAGTGACTTCTGAAACTGTGAGGAGAAGCTTCAAGCTCACAAGTACTCAATCAAATCTGTGACAGTACAAAATGGAGGCGGCAGAGAAGCAGGGCTGGTTTTGCACAGCAAGCAGGAAGAATTGGAGGATCCTGATATAAGGGTTAATAAATGTTCTCAAGGGTAGAAACAACCCGAGTTTCCTAATGAGTATTTTATTGCATTTCAGGCAACTGTTTCACCAAAATTATCATCTTTGCTTTCTTGAAACAGACTGACCTTCAGCTGAACTGTGCTAAGACACAGTTTTAACAGAATTATACCAGCTGTTAATAGAGAGTTAGGAAAAAACCTGTGCTAGATTCACAGCTGGTAAAAATTGATGCAATTACATTGTGTTCAGGGGAGCTCCGCTCGTTATATGAACCTGAGGGTCTGGTGTGTGGGGCTTTTCCGAGGCTGATATGCAGCATGTGGCTGCAGTTTTCCCCACATGCTGTGTGGTTTTGCTTACTGTGAGATGGTGCAAATATCTGGTTTTAGTCTTAGAGATTCCTCTCTTGGATTTTGAAGAGTCTCCTGAATTTGACCTTTTGGCACTTCTAATGCTTCCCAGCTCTTGAAGAGCACAGTGTGACAACTGTTTGCCTGGCTGGAAGTGCACCAGCTGGTCACAGATAGGGAACCTTCCTGAGGTAGGCATAAATACATGTGATACGTTATTTTGCTACATAGTGTAAAAGCTCTTAAAAGGAGGTCCCATTTTCCAGGAGAAACTTGTGATGTGCTGAAGATATTTACAAGTGAGCAGTATTTTCATTGTGGTCTTAGCTGCTGGTTTGCAGGTAGGTATAAGGGGAAGAAATTGGTGGGCTCATCCTTTGCAGGTTGCCTGCTCCTTAGGAAAACTAACTAAAGCTTTCTCATTTAGATAGATTTATCCCCTCTAGAAATCAGTTAGATGGTTAGTTGTTTTTTGGTATTGGGAACAATTTTTAATGAATAACTTCATCTCTTTAAGTAGTTTTCTTCTAGTGCTCTTAAATTATAAAATTCCTAGGAGATGGGTGCTAGTTAAGTCCAAAGAGACCTGAAAAACATTCTAGGCTGCTTTTGTCCAAAATGGCATTTTTCAGTATCTGTCTATGATACTGCAATGTCTGTGATAAGTTGAGGTTTTTCCCTTGTTATTTTGGCACTGTGAAGCAAGAGCTCTATGATATAGGTGCTATTTAGTAGCCCTTGCTTAGTCCTGTATGTAGAAGTAAAAGTCTTCAAAAGAAATAAAGGTAAATAAATATACACTAAAGACATTTTGAACATCTTTACTTTTTTGGATGTCTAAACTGAGTCATTTTTTCTGGTGATGAGTGCTTGCCATTTTCTAAAGTAGGGATTGTCTCCAAGTGGATGTGCTGGAATGAGACATCAAATCCATTTTGTCTTTGCTTCTTAGGCAGCTTATTACAGCTAGAGAGAAGGGCAGCCAAATGTTGAATGACATGTCTCAGGCCATAGGTAACTAGTTTCAGATACAGCATTAAAATTAAAAAAAAAAAAAAATAGTACTCTTCCTTGGACTGGTAGCTTTCGGTGGGGGAAAAAAACCAAACAAACCAAACCCAAAAAACCTCACAAACCCAAAAAAACACCAAGAATTTTTTTTTCTCCTCCTGTTGCAATACTTTTGTATTTTTGTTTAAAGATTTTGTGTGTGTGTGTACCTCCTTTAAATCTATGATTGCCTAAGTTACTTCTCTCTCCCAACATATCTTATGATCAAGGGGACCTATTCCTTGTGTGTGAAATAAGAGTGTATGTGTTTCTAGCCTATTTTAATATGGTTTAGCAGGTGGAAGAGGGAACAGAATTACCTTTCGGTGGCCAGGTACTCCTCGCTGTAGCAGCAGGAGGTGAACTGCTGGCCTCTAGTGGTGAATGGGGACTAATCTGGGAGCCTGAGTATCTCTTGCTCGAGAGACGATGCCTTCTGGTGTTACTTCATGTAAGTTACACCAAAATTTGAAGTACCAGTGAGACTGTGGCTGTGATTTAGTTTGTTACATGAATTATTTTCAGTGTGATTCAGATAATCTTAAAATGAAATAATCTTAATTTGTACTAGTGTAAATAAAATTCAAGAAGTTGCATGTGAGCACTGGAAGACATGGAAGTCTTGTAGCAAGAGCTAAGGGTAGAGTTATTTTAAGAGACTGCAGTCAGTATTTTATAATTTCTGTAAAGAGGAAAAGCCTCCGTCAAGTTGCTTGTGACAGAGAAATAGATGTCATTATAAAACATGTAATCCTCTGAAGATATGTTTTGGGTTTTTTCTCTTCCAAGTGTATCTGTAGAGAGATATGTCTCTCCCTGGGCTATATGGGTTGCTCTCTTTTTCTACAGTTAATGAGGAAAATAATATAAAGGCCAGTTTGGTGGCCTACAGGTAAGTGCTGTGTTACAGGGCTGATCTCTGCCCTCCTGAGGTGGCAGAAATCACAGAGGGGCGAGCTGCAAAGTTCCCATTTTTAACACATCACTGAACTGTGGTTCAGTCTGGCAAGTGTTGCAGTGGTGCTCACGTGAGCTCTTCTGATGAAATTTAATAGTTATCACATGGAAATGATAGCCAAAACATGCTAAATCTGTTTAGTAGTCTCCAGGACATTATAGCAATACCTTAGAGGGATTGAAAGAAGGGAGGAAAATGTAAATCTTTCAGCACAGTTGAGAGGAGAAAGGTCCTTCACTAACTCCAGAAGCAATCAGTGTGAGAAGCAAGACATTACCCTTACTAATTTGTGTATTATCAGATGTTTTTACATTGCTTTAATTTTCTGCAATAAATATATCTGAGTTAAAACTTACGCATTGCCCAACTTGTATTAACACCAAATAAAGTTACTCTCAGCTTAGTTTGGTCCTTTTTTTAAAGGACAGAAATAATGGTCCTGAGTCTTAATCACAGAAAATGGTGCAATTCAAAGGTGGAACCAAAGGATCTGTGCCAAGGTAAAACCCGAATGGAATCTGATTCCCTTGCTTTGAATGGTGAGTTCCTTTGTCACTGAGGTTGAGCTAGTGTTTTCTGGTTAGCCCAGACAACTGCCATTTCTGCAAGGATATTCCCTCCTGTAAAACATCCTTCATCCCCCTTTTCCTCCCTCTTCTCAGTCACTGGAATGACAGAAAAGATCTGCTTACGCTTATATGCACCTCAATAACGGTATTTGCCAAATGTTCTTTGGCAGGATGCTTTGTGGTGACTAAAAGTTTCTCTTTTTGTATCCACTTACTTCTTTTTTTTTTTGGTCTATTGGGAGACGTGTAAGGCCTCTGCTGGGTTTCTGGATGTGTTCTATCCAGCAGAAGGCGGCATAGCAGATGGAGAAATCCCAGGAATACAATTTACTTTTCTTCATAAAAGGTAACTTCCAGTGCAGATGGTTCAGCTGCAGACCAAGGGCTGTAGAACCCAGCTTCTCCCTGCCTGCCCGGCTGCGGGCTCTCCAACGGCACTGGGGTTGTTGGGACCTGAAGGAAGAAAATGGTAAAAGCAAATTAAAAAGACCCAAACTGTAAGAAGCTTGAACAGCCAGGTGTTGTTTACACAGTATACCTTCTGTGAAGTTTCTATTACTTTAAAAGTTTTAATGTTTCAGATTTGCCTCTGAAAACTACTGTATTTCAGCAGCTCCTGAGTCTTTTGGAGCTTTTCCCCCGGGTGTCCCCACCTTGGAAGAATGTGTGGCTTTACTGTAGCTGCTGGAGATCAGGCTTTGTGTTTGGTTCTTAGTGCTGTTCCCCTCATTCATAGGGAGCAGTGGCTTGGAAGAAAAGACTCATGCCCCTCCTGGCATTCATAATAGGATTTCCTTCCATTTACAGACCCTTAACATTACTTACTCAGCTGTTCAGGGGTTGATGTCAGTGAATAGCTGGCTGAGTCATTTTTGAGTTATTTAATGTGTTGAAAATAAGCCTGAAGCTGTCAGACAAGTAACATCTACATAGGCTTTTTCTAGCTGCAGCCATTCTTAATTTCTGTGCTATATTAAAGCTAAGCTAATAATAGTACTTTGAGTGATACTTTGATGGGAAGCTTTGTTAATGCATTTGTGAGGACTAAAGAGGACGGTTAATTCAGTGCTAGAAATGTTAGAGAGGCAATGATGCTAAACTGGAGATTGAATGAATAGATGGAGCAGCTAGTTGTTTTGCTAAGGAAGATAAAATATCTGTGTGTAGGTCTTTGCAGCACATGAACTGGTGAATAGACACAATAGCTATGTTGTCATAGTTGGAGCTGCTTCTTTTCTTCTTTAAGAACGAATGCTTAGTGTTTCGAGTAGAAACTGGTTGTTAGAAGTGAGACTAATTTTAAGAATATGTGTACAGATATTCAGTTCCTTGTTACATCTTAGTAGTCATTCCCAGACTGAATCTTTTTTCAGAAGTAGCCTAGTGTTTAGCCAAAGTTAATTAGAAAGGAGGAGATTGGTGCTTCTCTGTTGAGCTGTCAGCAGATGATGTACAGGTGGTACCCATGTCTGCGCTAGTGTGCAGCAAAATAAAATAGGGCTGTCTCTGAGCTGATTTGGTTACTTGAGAAGGTTAAGAGGTGGCAATGAGTGCTGCATCTGAGAAGAGCAGGTGAGGACAGGGAAGCATGCTGGAGAGCTTGATAAGGCCACCGTCGTACCAGAGTTATGTCGGGTACATCTGGAGAACCAGACCCCTTTTTTGGTGGCATTGATGGAGTCAGTGGAGCTGTGGCAACTTGCCACATTTGAGACTGTCTTGAGTAGGTCAGCTGCCTTATTGAGACTTTGGTGAGCTCAAAGGTGGGGAGTAGCTGACATCCACCACTGACTAATCTGTGAGAAATGTCATGTTTGGGAAAGTAAGATTAGGAAATCTAATAATAAACACAATGGTCACTGCAAGACTGTAACCCTCTAGGAATCATTGATTTTGTAGTAAAATTAAGTTCAGTTAGATGTTAACTGGTCATAAAAGCAAAACTTACAGATATAGCCTTTCTCAAAATGAATAATTTCATATTTGTATGGGTAAGCTGATAATAGATATTGTATAGTATATATTGATTTCTGTGGTAATGTGCTTTTATGTGTAGGAGGAGTTGCAGGGTGGGAGCTAAAGGTATCCTGCCTGGGTTATTTTTGTGTACTTTCTTGCTTTTCTTTACCCTTTGGTGTCTCTCTGGGGAGTAGTTGTACTGTATCAGATAAATTCTATTCCTTTTATAAAATTGTATAGATAAGCTTGAAAACTATTTTGAAAGAAAATACTCTACTAAATTCTGTGGATTAGGTTTTATTTCCTTCATTCACACTGAATAAAGCCATCAAGGAAGAATTGTATGGTATATGGTATTGTTTAGTATCAGTAATAGTGGCAGAAAACAGCTTTATATATTTGAGTAATATTTCCTTGGCGAAGTCTGTGAAAGCGTCAAGGGCAGCTCAAAGGAACAGGCCAGGGCAAGAGTAGGAGACAGAAATGCTGAAAAAGACGATAAAAAAAATGAAAATACATTAGTGCAAAGAAACTAAGCTTGGGATCGCCTTACATTGCCTTCTCCATAAATCCCCACATCCAAGGGGTAAGCTAACATGTGAAGCCCTGTGACAGGAAACCCAATGTGCATGTACTTGTTGCTAACTGCTGCTATCAGCTTGTCTGTGACGCTTTCCATCCAAGCACTTCAGGACAATTTTCGTACAATTTCCAAGCATTATGTAGTGAAACTGTAACCCAGAGCAGTTAAGAGTCTCATCTGGGGCTGTCCAGGGATGCAAGGCGGATGCAGAACCCAGCCTGTGTAAGTCTTCTGTCTTCCCCTGCGTAGCTCAGTGTGGCAGCCTTACACAGCATCTTTGCCTTTGGGTTGCAGAAGATCGGTCAGTGTAGAGTCACAAACTGCATCCTGTATGTTACCTTCACGGGGGTGTTGTGGAGATTCCTGATGCATGTTACCCTGTGGGTGGTATTGTCTGTAATCTATATACAATATACAAAGGGAGCAGAGCCAGATCTTCAGCCCACCTAGCAGTGGCAACTTTCTGTTCAGATCAGCTCCTGCTTTAGATGTGAGGCAGGCGATGGGATCAATGCCCCATATTCTTTGCGTCCCCCTTTGTTCCAATTGTACAGTTTGCTCACAGCGTATATAACAGATAAGGTCCTCTTTTGTATTCTCTTTGTGATTTCCTTGCATGTTTTGCTTTTTCTCCCCTTCATACAGGGACCAAGTGATAAACCTTGAAAGCAAATGCGCAAGAATAAACAGATCGTCCACTCTCTGTATCCCTTACAGACGGTACAGACTTTGAAATGTTTTTTCTTTCAGCTAGAAATGTCAAAATAGTCAGCAACTGGAAAGCTACTGCTTTATATTAAGGGAAAATGTTGACACAATTTTCACTAGCATCAAGGCTCTTAATGAGCAACTGTTAAGGAAGAGAGGACGAACACAAGTAATTGTATTGCTCATTGGGATTACCCTGTCAGATGTAGTTCTCCTTTTCAGAAAAGCAGAAGAGTATTTTTATGATAATTAGAAATGTAAGATATACTGAGGACTAAGAGTCTGTTTTTACACCTGGAATATGAGGCTTCCAATCATCCTGAAAAATTGAATAACCATTTCTGCCACTGCATGTTGAGAACAGGCTTGCAGATGTGGTGCGGGGCCATTAATGAGTCAATGGTAGATCATTGTCCTAACCTTGTCTTGGCCTCCATGTCATTCACAGGTAAAGTGTGAATAACTTTAGATGATGTAACTGAATAGGATGCTGCCTCTTGAGATTTCTAAAACTCAGATAGTCTCTTGCCTCGTGCAGTTATTCTTGCAGGGGCACTGGAACAGGGACATTTTTAGCAGTTAGCACATTGAATAATGGAAGCTAAGGGAAATACTCTCACATCTCTTTGTGGAATTTAAGCATGCAAAGTGTATTAATACCAATGATGGTAATGCTTTTAAATTCTGCTAGTACTCAAATGTAAAAATATGCAAACTGATCTAAAATATGTATCTTTTCGGCCAGGATTGTCTGAAAACTGAAATATTGCTGTTCTAGAATTTACCAAAATGGCTTTTGGTTATTGGGGGGGGGGGGGGGGGGGGGGGGGGAGAGGGGGGAAGAGCCATCACAAGCTTTACTAAGTGGACGTAATCACTCACTGGTCTGTGTACTGTGTAGCTGTGATGCTTTATGCTTTCTCTGCTGATTCCACTGTCACTATCCCAGATATAAAGGCTGTTCATGCAGGATCTGTACACAGTGTGAATGGGGTTTTTTTTTATACATAGACCTTTATAAGATAGCTCTGTGAAGAATTGCTGTAATATTGGGACAGAGTCAGAAGAGAACACTGAAGTCCAAATTCACATTCTCCAAAGGCTGAAAAATGTGGTAGGTGAACTAACTTAGATGTCCTTAGATATCATTTCCCTCACAAAAAATTGTGTCCTATGTATTTAGAAGCAATTTTTTGGTTGTTGTTTTGGGGATGGTGGTGGTTATTATGGAAATGGATTTTTGTATTGCAACTAGTGCTGATAATATTTTAAGCAACGCACAGAAAAAATAACATGTCAAAGGGCTGGATTAAAAAACCCAAACATTACTCTCTCTCTCATTACTCTGCTTCCTAAATGAGACTTCCTATTTAATTTCCTGATTATATGATGATTTTAAAGAACTGTCAACTTGACAAAACTTGAAAATTGGATTTCCTTATGGACATCCAGAATACTTAGATTTTTTTGCTAAAGCTTTTGGATTTATTTTGTTTTGCGATTATACTATTGCTAAGGACCTGATTCTAACAGATATTGGGTTTATATTTTCACTAGACCCTCACACGTAGAAATTAGAGTTAAACCTCGTAGCAGTAATAAGGACTGACTTGTTTGCTCCTGAATACTTCAGTTGTACGTCCTCATCTCTTGGAAGGTCACGTACTCTGGCTATCCCTCAGATTTCAAACAAAATGAGATCCTTTAGATTCATTTTGTGTTTCAGCCTAACAAATAATATTTGGTTATGTACTTAATGAAAAAGATTGCTGGTGGATGCTCTCGCTCTATTTTCAGTTGTTATCTGTGCTCATCGATCCATGAGAGCAGTTTAATTACACTAAAAATGAATGTAGATGGATGAAGAAATAAATAAATCTTTTAAACCTGTATAGCATAATTCACTGAAATAACTGACTTTAATGACCTTCCTAGGACTACCTTTAAGAAAGGTTAAAATGGAGATCTAATGCGCTGTGTGTCTGCGTCCTTCAGCACTTGCTTTTAACCTGTCTGTCACTACTAAAATCAAGGACTGGGACAATGAGTTGATTTGTAGATGAGAGCTTTGTAGACTTCAGGTGGTCTGTCTCTACACGATATCTCATGTTTACATTGGGTCGACTTGCTGTGGATTTATTTTAGCCACACTTAAAATGGCAAGAATTAGCTATGAAAGGGTAGGAAGTGAGCTCAGCTCTTACCCAGATAGCATATCGAAGAGAGTTATTGGCTGAGCTTAATTCTGTCCCTTAGCTCTCGGTGTGGCAACGTTTTGGTTGAGTGGGAAATGTAGACTTTATTCTGTTTTGCTGCAAGGAAGTGCATTCTGAAGGTTTTTCTTGAGCATAACATATTGTTCAAGCATCAGAATCACCAGCTGTGTTCCAAATTGTGGGATTCAAGACACTTATTTGTATGCATGTGAGGCAGAAGGGTAATTGATGTTTAGGTCAGTACCTTGAAAGGTCTCTCAAAATAATGTAGAAGTAGTGTGATCTGATTGTTGCTAATCTCATTTCCTGGTCTAAAAAGTGTTTGAGATTTTTGGCTGCGTTTTCTGGCAGTTGGCTGAATTACTGGGTGAAAATACAGTAATTTAGAACAACTCACATTTCTTTAACTCTATTTGTAAGTGAATTTCTCAAAGGGCTTGAATAAAGCCTTTAATTACAGAGTAGCTGTGGAATAAATATCCATAGGACAATGCAGGTACCATTTAAAGCTCAGTTACATCACCTTTATGGCAATCATGCTTAATGTCAACTAATGAGCATGGTGTTCATGAGAGAGTAGATATTGGCAGAATAATACAGCTGTTGCTGCAACTATAAAAGGTCATTGGATTTTTAAGCTTTCAGTTAGCAAATACTTAAATGGATAGGAACTGGGACTGATGTTTCAGCTGTTCTCACTGTAAAGTCACTTAAATACATATGTACAACCAGTGACAACCTAACTCTGACAGCTTCCACCTTCATGGAAATCAGGGGAAAGCAGACTTGACCTTGGTGGCTGTTACTTTCCCTGCGTTATGTGCAAGGCAAGCACTACTCAAAGTAGTTCATGTTCGTCACCCTCCCATGCCCTCACTGACTTCGGACACTGACTCACAGGTTCAACTGTCCCTTCATTTAAAACAAAACCCCAAACCTTTGTGTTAAACAGTAATCAAACCATTTTAGAGATGTGTTTTTCCCCCCTTTCTCAATGTTAGTGTTTATTTTTGAAGCTGTGACTGAAGTGATCTCCCTGAAGTCAAACAGGAGCTGGGTGTGGAGATAAAAATTACAACTTGGGTCTCCTGGTGCTGGTTTGAGGTCTTGTCCATTGGGCTCTGCTGTCTGCACCAGTGGCGTATGTCTAGTGTTTCCAGCTTGCTCCTGTATTTGATTTGATAGTCACAGTAATGAGTGTTGCTCATCTTGTTTCCTGCTAGACTGTTTACTGTATTAAAATCTGTGTGCTCTGTTATCCTCGAGTTGATCTCGAGGGTTGGTATATAACAGTCCAGTATTTATGGCTCATTTAACTTTGCAGTTTTTAAACACGGTTACTGAAACTCCTCTGTCCTTTATTTGTAATAGCTGCAAGGACTCAGTGGTCCTGTCTGATCAAGTGTGTTGTACAGAGAAGTAGCTTGCAAAATATTAAAGAAAAGATGAATGGGAAGAAGGAAAAGTTGCTTGTTAAACTGCTCCTCTAGTTCCTCGTGATTTAGGAAAAGGAGAAATTCTTCAACTATAGATGATTTAAAAAAAAAAAAAAATTTGTAAAGAATGGTATTTTCCCCATAATTCTCTGAATCAGTGATTTGTAAAAAGGAAAAAATAAAATTGCTGCAATAGTTCTGTCATCTCGTACACAGTAGGGCAGATCCAGAAGTGATATGAACATTGATGTTAATGAGGGACTCATTCCCGTGATTAGTAGCAATCCAAAAAGTTAGGTGTTTAGTACATTTTAATTGTCAAAATTAATGAAAATCCAATGGCACCTCAACATGATGCATCACAGAATTGGAGTGAGAGATAGTTGAAATATATCGTTGAATATGGAGGTGACCATCGTTGAAGTGCAGGGGTGACCAGCTTTGTCTAGAGACTGACGATATCTTCACTGAGAGGCAGGCTTTTAGAAATAACCAGTAAGAAGATTTAGAAATTGGCCTTTCATTGTCATTATTGACTACTTCTTTGTATGTGTTCGCTGTTAAAACCTTAAGCATCTAATCCTATGTTAAGTTTGCATTTCTAAATCAATACTACCAAAGGAGAATTTTGCTTGCAGAGTTTATTCCATGTCTGACAAATGAAAACTATTAATGAGGAGTTCCTAATTTCCATATGCATTTCTACTGTGCATCATAAACTGGCTTGAAGTGATAGATAGATGCTATTGGTTGCTCAGGCGTTTGTGTCTTCTGGTATAAATTGCCATCATTATTACTGTTAAGAAGATGTTAGCTGGGCGTTTGGGTGTCTGTTGCTGTTGGTACTTCTCCTTGCACCAAGAGGCATGTTGAATGCCTCTCAAAGCAGTAAAATATGACTTCTGCACCTGGGAAACTGTGATACAGATTGCAAATTGGTGTAATGAGGGTGCCCCAGTACAGAAAAGGTAGTAAAACTGGAAGGATCCCTTTATTAGGCAAGATCATAGCATGCCTGGAGATGAACAAAGTGAACTGGGGATATCTGTTCTAATTTGCAGATGTTAATAGCTGATCGCCCTACAATACAGGTCTTTTGTCTTTGGAAAAGCTTTGTTCTTTCTCAATTGTGTGTGCACTGTTAACCTCCAGAAATAAATTACCTGAAAAAAAAAAAAAATCAATTATGTACACACACAGCAGATTAGACTTGAGCTCCATCTCTACTGAAGTGACTTTTCACTCCTACGAACAGTAATTTAGTTGGGTTTTTTTTTTTATTGAAAAGTGAATAGAAAATACGCAGCAAGATGATGTGACACCATTTTAAATAGTCTTCATTGTCCATGGCCATTTCCTGTTGGTTACAAGGGCATAAAAGTGTTTGCTGCGTGTTCACCTCAGAAGGGCTCTATTGAAGTACAATCTGTTGCCTTTCCAAGACCGTAGTGATATTAATATTAAGCAGGTTTTCGTGCAAATGTGGCAAATAGAGGACAAATAACAGTTTTGTGTCTAATGTTAATCAAATAGAGATGCTAAAAATGAATAGGTAGGTTGTCTTTTGATAAAGATAGCTCTGTATTTGTAGATCCAGACTGCTTGCAGGTCATTTTGAGCTAGGTAAGAATTTGCAATGGGCTTTGTTTTGATAGAATATAGCAGTACCTTGCCTGAGAAAGGTAGCAGTTCTAATAAGAAACCATGGTCAATAAGGTATGACTAAAGTAGTTAACTTCCTTTAGAATTAACCTATAACGAAAATCTCAATGTGATTAATGAAGAAAGGAGATTCTTCAGAAATGTTACATGTTAATAGTATTAACACTTAAGATGTACTGAAAAATACTCTGATATACTTGTCGAACTTGAGTGTCTTCCTCAGTTGCACACCAATACATTCTTTCTGAAATAAATAATCAGTGGACTACTTCAGTGTGGTACACATCAGATTTGGCAGCAGGTGTGATTATCATCTCCTTTCTGAAGCAAGTTAATTGTCAGTTGTTCAATTTAACACACAGGTATTTTCTACTGAAGGTGAAATATGAGAGCGCTACCTGCTTGATGAGGATATTTAGATTCCATGGCTCTTCTAGTAAAGGTGGATTTTTTTCTGTCACTAAGATTGTAATCTGCTGAAGTCTGTAATTGTTAGGCATGTTCTTTAGCTGTCAGTTGTCACTCTCTTGCAGAAGCTGGAGCTTTTCACTGGTGCTGTACGTGATTTTGAAGTCTTATGCGGTAAGCAGAAATGCTGTGTTAAAGTATTGCTAATAAAAATGTAAATACCAAAAGACACATTATCCAGGATGTGCAGATCTACGCAGTGAACCTTTGTGAGGAGCAGCGACAATAGAGATTTGGGTATTGAGATGAGCAATGTTGGCTTTTGACTCTTTTAAAGTGTCACAGATGGCAGGGAGGCAAATTAACAATTCTTCTAGAAACAGTTGTGTGTGCTACCAGGCTTTTGACAGATGGGTTTCTGCAGTAAGGCCTGCAAGCTATAGTTTCCGCTGCTACTGTTGACTTACGAATTCAGGGGAGTTAGCGCTGGATCAATAGGGATTTTCGAAGGCTTCAAGGCTTATAGTGGGAGGTGAGCGAGTGATATCCTTGGACGTTCAAGAGGTTACTCAGTAATAAATCAGGCAAAGATATGAATTTCTACCAAAACAGTGATATGAAAGAATGAACTTTGTAGCTTGAAAGACAATTTTTCTCTCTTCAGCAAATGTGCATATGACTGGGATTCAGTTAATTTAGTTTGGTAATTGGATCAGCAGTTTGCATGGTAAAGCCTGACTACTGATGGTGCTGACAACAAAAACCAAGATCTGTTATGCCTTCTGAGAGCTGAAAGGCTAATCCCTTCGGTGCTGTTTTCCGTGAGGTGGCTGACCCCGTCGCCAGTGCCCCTCTGGATCTCTGGGAGCAGCACACCATGGATGTGCCATGTGCCTGTCCCATGACACACATGTTGAACCACCTGAGCTCCTGGAGGGGGAAAGGAGTAAAGGCTTTAAGGAGAAGACAGGTACGACAAGTTGGTACTGACTGGTTATGAAAGAAATTGAAAGGGAGAGAAATATTGATTAAAATCTAGAGAGAAGGAGCAGGGCAGGGTCTTTGCTGTATACATGGATGTACACCAGCTCATCTTACAGGAAGAGGAGAAGAGAGGTGTATACCAATATTCTAATGTCTTTATCTTAAGCTTCTTTTTCCAGATGTATTCAGGTATCTGATGAAAAACAAAAAAAAGGCTGGATTAAACTGACCTCAGATCTGCTACACAATGTCATACCCAATGTAGAGGGAGAGTACCTCTTAAGAGAGTTGTGAGTGCTTATCTGAATGGTTACAGAAATTCTTGTTATGTTAGATAAAAGCCAATGTGCAGCAATGAAGAATTAGGATGCAAGGAAAAAGCCTAGTGTAAATAAGAGCTCTAGGATTTATCGGTGTCAGAGATGTCACTAAAAGTCCTGTGTCACTTCAGGAGGCATGGAGAGGATTGCATGGTGGGGTATTTGGGCATTTCCTCTTGGATTAAAAATTGTAGGCAGAATACGGGCCAACTTACTGAAGTTTCCATGCGACAAAAAAAAAAAAACACAAAAAAAACCCCACATATCCTCTTGCTGAGGCAACAAGTGCAAACTGGGACACAGCAAACCGGGCAGTGTGCCACCGTTGCTGTAGTCTGTGCTCTGCAGCAGGTAACACCTTATTCCCCTATTTTCAAAAAGGGAAACAAGGAAGACCCGGGGAACTACAGGCCTGTCAGTCTCACCTCTGTGCCTGGCAAGATCATGGAGCAGATCCTCCTGGAAACTCTGCTAGGGCACATAGAAAACAAGGAGGTGATTGGCGAGAGCCAACATGGCTTCACCAAGGGCAAGTCATGCCTGACAAATTTGGTGGCCTTCTAAGAAGGGGTTAAAGTGGCAGTGGACAAGGGAAGATCTGCTGATGTCATCTACCTGGATTTGTGCAAAGCGTTTGACACTGTCCCACACGATATCCTGGTCTCTAAATTGAAGAGACATGGATTCGATAAATGGACCACTCGGTGGATAAAGAACTGGCTGGATTGTCGCACTCAAAGGGTTGTGGTCAACGGCTCGGTGTCCAAGTGGAGACCAGTGACAAGTGGCGTTCCTCAGGGGTCGGTACTGGGACCTGTACTATTCAGCATCTTTGTCAGCGACATGGACAGTGGGGTAGAGTGCACTCTCAGCAAGTTTGCTGATGATACCAAGCTGTTTGGCGAGGCAGACACGCTGGAGGGGAGGGATGCCATCCAGAGGGACCTGGACAGGCTGGAGAGGTGGGCCCAAGCCAACCTCATGCAGTTCAACAAGGCCAAGTGCAAGGTCCTACATCTGGGTCAGGGCAATCCCAAGCACAAATACAGGCTCAGCGGAGAATGGCTGGAGAGCAGCCCTGTGGAGAAGGACCTGGGGGTGCTGATTGACGAGAAGCTCGACATGAGCCAGCAATGTGCGATCGCAGCCCAGAAGGCCAACTGTATCCTGGGCTGCATCAAAAGAAGTGTGGCTAGCAGGTCAAGGGAGGTGATTCTGCCCCTCTACTCCGCTCTCGTGAGACCCCACCTGGAGTACTGCGTCCAGCTCTGGAGTCCCCGACATAAGAAGGACATGGACCTGCTGGAACGTGTCCAGAGGAGAGCCATGAGGATGATCCGAGGGCTGGAGCACCTCTCCTATGAGGAGAGGCTGAGAGAGTTGGGGCTGTTCAGCCTGGAGAAGAGAAGGCTCCGGGGAGACCTTATTGTGGCCTTCCAGTACCTAAAGGGGGCCTACAGGAGAGCTGGGGAAGGACTTTTTACTAGGGCATGTAGTGATAGGACGAGGGGAATGGCTTTAAGCTGGAAGAGGGCAGGTTTAGATTAATCATTAGGAAGAAGTTTTTCACTTTAAGGGTAGTAAGGCACTGGAACAGGTTGCCCAGAGAGGTTGTTGAAGCTCCGTCCCTGGAGGTGTTCAAGGCCAGGCTGGATGTGGCCTTCGGCAACCTGGTCTAGTGGGAGGTGTCCCTGCCTATGGCAGGGGGGTTGGAACTCGATGATCTTCAAGGTCCCTTCCAACCTAAACCATTCTTTGATTCTATACAAATCTGCATCAAAATAGTAATGTATTAATTATAATATTAATAAAAGCTGCAGATGGCATGAGCACCTTTAGAGAAAATTGTGAAGAATTATTGTAGGGGAATTTTTCATATTCTAAAATCACTGAACTTTTAAGTAACTCAGTTTCAAACATTTGGAATTCTTATTGCACTGGGTCAATCAGGAGAATGCCTAATGCCAGGGAGGGAATGCTTCACACTGACAAGCTAAAGGAGAGAGGAGAAACTTACAATTCTTTCAGAGTAAGAAGCAAGATAATTCATTGCCGATGGAACTTTAGGAAATGTTAGGAACAGCCCGTCAGGTGCATTGGTGAAAGCATCTTCTGGGCATGCTGATAGACAAGGCTAATAAAGCCAGGGCTCAAGGACATGGAAGAAAGAGTGCTTGGTAGGAAGCCGTAGGCAAAAGGTTCATCTCTGTATTTACAAATGAGTAAAATTGCAGTTGAAAGGAGGTGGAAAAAAGCAAGGCTAGATGTGTAAGGAGAAGAAGCAGAGCATTGATGCTATTAGCACAGGGCTGCGTATTGCATGGGGACTGACCATAGACTCATCTTTATTTCACAGTGTCTGAGACCAGAAAGGGGAGAATGAAATCAGGCAAAGTTCAGACTGGCAATTAAATTGTGTTGAGGAGCGTTGTACTGAGCCCGAGAGACTTGCTCAAACCAGTTCTGCCCGAAAGCACTGCATGTGACAAGCAAGCAAGGGAGGCTCAGGCATGGCCAGTGCCTGAAGCCTCAGCAGTGGCAGAAGGTGGTACTTGCTCCAGGTCTGCACTGCACGTCTTGGCTGAATGGTTCTTGGCCAGCATAGTCTGGGGTAAGATTCTTCCCCATTCCTAAATCTCACGTGAACACGGAGCAGACGAAACCATGAATTTAAAAAATGATTTATTTTCACTCCCACAACATCATGTCTTTTTATTTCTGCCTTCGGCTATCATATCCTAACATACATACGTCATCGAAACTGAGCATTTCTTTTTTTCCCTAAGTACCAACAGTTTGCTCTTGCTGAACAGATTGAGCTCTGGAGGCCTTACATGGTAAAGCTGACTTTTCAGTCCTTAAAGCATTTCTGTGTCATGTGTTTTTTTTTTTTTTTTTGTGTGTGTTTTTTTTTTCTTAAAGTTCTGTGGCATTATCACATTTTATATTTGAGCAAATTTATTTGCTAACTATACCCTGCCCTGCCTACCTAATACTCTATGTATTTTGTCATCTATAAACAGCAGCTGCGAAGGATCTATGTAAGAATCTATGTGATCAGTGATAGCCACTAGTTACTGGTAGATAACAAACCCTGAATGCTGCTTTACTATATATACTACAACTGGGACAGCTGACTATTTCTTGAGTTCCTTACAAAATATGTAATTGTAATTGTGAGGTTGACTTTGAAAAGACTTTCATGCTGGCCTGGTTCTGCTCCTGCTGGAGACCATAGTAAACTCCCCTTCCTAGCCAGTGGGAGCAAAGTTAGGCAGGCAATGAGAGCTTTAGAAAATCCCACCCTACAATTACAACCAGAAATAATTTTCTAGCACATTGTTGTCTCTGGTTTCTTTTTTTTTAAAGCGAAGCCACCCATTGGGAGTTTGATTCTGTAGGACTCTAAAGATGACTGGGGAGGGGGAGGAAATCAAACCTAAAAATAACTTAAGAGGAGCTCTTTTATGCCTCAACAAATACACAGTTGTAGGCCTGTCATTTCTGGACCTCCAGGGCTGAGAAACAAACGTTGGATGCTCTGGAAAGAGAATATGTGCATGTAAGCATGTGCCTGTGTGTTCTGGATGTATACATAGAAACTTTGTCAATTTTTACCCTCCTTGGGATTGATTGGAAACATTTATTCAAGAATCTGGATTGCTTTTCTCATCAGCATGCTTATTACACTTTTTTTTAATAGGTAAGACCCAAAGTACTACAATTCTTTAAGACTATTGTTTGCTAATTTGTTGGAAGTCTTGTAGCTATAGTTTATAAAATAGTGAGGCTGTTGATACAAGCAAGTGAATTGTTGCCAGTAGAACTGCAGAGAAAGCTGGATTTTTCAGAAGGAATCTGAGGTGCTGCGTTATAAGTAGAGCAGTAGACACAGGACCATGTTGTGGTCAGCACTTATGCCAGAGTCGATCCCGATCAGCTCCACAAACTTTACCAAATCCATGCTACCTTCATGGTACGTTTATGTGAGAGCAGAATATAACCTATGGTGTCCCACTGCTTGCTTTACTCGTGGGTGGATTAACAAGGTTCAGAGTTGTTGCTGACTTGTGACTCCTAGTAGTGCATCTACCCCTTGTTGATCCCTGGCTGCAGCATCATAGGAGGCTCATGAAAATGTCACTTGGGAATGAGGTGGCCAAATTCCTGTGGGTAAAAGGCATCTAATTTTTTTTCCTCCTAGGAGAGCGAGTGTGTCACCTCTTAGTTGCTTTCAGTTTTCAGAGTCTATCTGGCAAGTGTGCAGAAAAGTTTTTCTCATGTGTATTTGAGTTGAAGCACTTGGGAATACAGTCGTTTGGCTTTTCAGGGTGGGGATCATTGGTCTGGCAGTGCTTTGCTGCTGTTCTGCTGGAAAAGCTGGTCATATGGTGTAAGGTAAATCGAAAGCCAGAAACAGAGCTGATCCTGCTTGAATTCTGTAGTTCTTCCACAAAGGAGTTAATATTCTTCTGTTTGTTTTAAAGTGTGATTTTTGCATTTATTTTACTTTGAGCCTCCAGTAACACCCATCAAGCCAGATTATATGAAGGGTTTGTAGTCAGACGCTACTGAGGGAGAAGGAAGGATGTAAACATTGCTGCTTGCTTCATAAAGAAGCATATTAATCTCACTCTGCCAGGCCTTTGTAAACCTTTGCAGTGGATAAATGATATTACAATTCTTCAAGCATGTAGAGAAGAGAAAGCTGGTTACTTCACTTGTGCTGTCACTATCATTGGCAACATAAAGTCTGTATTCCTGCAGCTGCTGACACTTTGTAGAAGTCATGAATAAAAATCTGCATTTTTAGTCAAATTGTGCTGCCTAATCCTAGTATGCTGTTAGCATGATATCCTATTTCTGGGTGGAATATAATAGATTTGATTGAATAATTCTATTTTGAGTTTAGTATTTCATCTTTCTGCCTGTATTTTCAAGATTATAAATAAATTCATGTGATCATTTAGACATTATCTTACAATAAAAATCTATGGTAATTCCTGGATAAGAGATAAGAATTCATTTGTAATTTTGATCAAATGTTAAATCTATACTTATGTATATTCATCATTATGTAATATAATATTTGTGTCACAATATTACAAAAACTTATCATTGTACTCTAGGACTGTAATTTCAAGGAATATTCTTTGTGACAGTCAGTGTTGACTGGTGCTATAAAAGATAGATTATGAAGAGGATTCCATTCTTGCTTTGTGGAGGTCATAAGTAGAATCATAAATATACTGCAATAATACGAGTTCTAATTCATATTTCTGTGTAATTATAGGAAACATAGGTGGTTATTTGTCCCCTGTAATTTTGTAGCTGTATTTCCTGTAAATGCCAGCTGTACCATTTTTCTATATATTTTCATAGCTGAAGGAAAATGTCATTTCCCAGTAGACAGAGTCCTCTGTAAATAAAATAAAAACAGAAATGTAAAATGTCAGCAACTTTTTTTTTTTAAGAAAGCCATTTTGCTTGTGTGTTTGCATGCAGTGAGCAGGGAAAAGGAGTTCCTTTTTTTTTTTCCCAGTGTGCTGATAAGGATGATATTTCAAGCAGCATTTTTAATTTGTTGTTCTCCAGGGGCTGACTGGTATAAAATGGTGATAATGAATTATTAACAGTTTTTAACAGAGATGCTGCCAGTTCACAGTATGCCTGTAATCCACGGCTGGGTCCTGTCCTCCTCGGAGGAATAGGACTTTGTTCTGTGAAATCAGTGCGATTTCAGCTGTGGTCGGATGACCTTTGAGAAACAGCTGTAGTGGTTTGAGGTGTTATTGTCCCTGAATTGCTCATCCTTTGCATTGGAGATTGGGCTAGTAGACAGTTGAGGTAGCAGAACAAATTGTCCAAGCACTGTTCAGCAGCTTTCATGCAAAATCAACTATCTTTGTTTAATCAGGTTGCACTGATTATCCAAGTCAAGCCATCTGAGTCTGTGCTGAAGAGGAAGAGGAATGTTAATACTATCAACTCCTCAATCAACAGCAGGAGGTGTGGTCTCCAGCCAAAGAGTTAACTTATACAAGGGAAAGGTTTACACCTTGTAGAAACATGTAGCCGTTGGAAATGCTGACCTTCAGTTTTTCTTGGTTGTCCTGGTTTCAGCTGGGATAGAGTTAATTTTCTTTCTAGTAGCTGCTGTGTTTTGGGTTTAGTATGAGAATAATGTTGACAACACATATTATTTTAGTTGTTGCTAAGTGGTGTTTATATTAGTCAGGGACTTCTTCAGCTTCCCATAGAAGCTGAGAGGGAGCATAG
Organism: Pluvialis apricaria; assembly: GCA_017639485.1. NCBI lineage: Eukaryota > Metazoa > Chordata > Aves > Charadriiformes > Charadriidae > Pluvialis > Pluvialis apricaria. Next base: position 30,062,910 of record CM030010.1, read on the forward strand.
ACAGGACAAGCTGGCAAAGGAATATTCTATACTGTAGATGTGCTCAGTATATAAATGGGGGTTGTTCAGAGAGCAGGGATCCACGCTCACTGCTTGGGATGGGCTGGGCAACTGATCATCAGGTGGTGAGAGCAACTGGTGTTGTATCACTTTATTTCGTATATTCTTTTACCGTAATTATTGTTATCTTCCTCTTCCATTGCTGTTCTATTAAACTGTCTTTATCTCAACCCACGAGGTTTTTTTCCCTCCTGTTTTCCCTCTTCTCACTGCTCTACTGGAAGGCTTGTGGGGAGTTAGCGAGCGAGCAGCTGCGTGGTCCTAGTTGCTGGCTGGAGTTAAACCATGACATTGGTTTGTTTTAATCTTGGAGAAGAAGGTTGGGGAGGATAAGATTTGTACATCAGTGTCTAGATTAATTCCAAAAACTGCATAGATATCTTTGATTTACCTTCCTAACCTGCTGTTTTAGTCTTCCCTTGTAGAGGACTGGCATTTTGAGTGTGCATTTCTTTCCACCTAGGATGCCAATAGTCCTGTGCTTGGTCTTTTCACTCACTGTAGAAGGACCACATGCCATTTCATACATGTAGATTAAATATTACCTTTGGATATCTGCGATTAGGTGGGATGAATTTGGTGTTAGCAGCTCAAATGCACAATCAAGTTATTGTGCTAGCAAATTGCCTCTGACAAAGTCATGCAAGGCATCTTTAACCACCTCTTTCTGCCTATTAAGTTGTAGCACATTAATTTGCATTTATTATGGTCTATGACTACACACACTGATAGTTGCCATGGGTCAGCTGATATTTGGTAGCTGAATAAACTATAATAACTGGATTTGGGAATCTAATCCCAAGCCGAATGTGTGCATGAAGAGTATTGTTTTTACTAAACTACTTTATTAGAGTATCTGCGTGCTAAGAAACCAAGTATTATATTAATAGATGTGATGTAAGGTAAATAGATGTTGATCTGCTTAGTTTAATATCCTGTCTCCAAGAGCAATTTGTTTGGGAAAAACATTAGTATCTCACAACAAGGAGTGAAGAGGAAAGAGTTAATATTTCCTATCTTTTTTTTTTTTAAATATACCACTAGTGAGTTTTGTTGAATGACCCCTACTCTTCTGTCATGAGGCAGAGAGCTAAAGCTCCCTCTCAATATAACTCATTATTTTTGATACATTAATTATGCATCTTCTTGTTTATTTCCCTTCTGGGATAAACACTATCAATGTTTTCAAATCCTACTTCAAAGGAAGAAGCTCTGTTTACAAAGAATTCCTAAAAATATGGCTAATCTTAAAAGTATGTTCCAGACACAAACTCTTTGGTAAATGTAACATTACTGTTATAACAAAGCATCAGGGGAAAAGATTGAGCCAGAAAATAATGCCCTATATGTTCATTGACCTGATGCTGCTACCTTTAGATTGAAGATAGCTGGTGTTAGCATGACATGTCTCTTCATGTTTTGGAGGATAGCGAAAGAGCAACATATTTGCTATAAAATCTGCAATTTGTGTATTCAGGTTTTTGAACGGAAATTCTGGACAGCCCAGTTCCTCAGTAGCGTGTTAGAATTGGATAACAAAGGGAAGCATAAACCAGGCTTGCAGTCACTGGAGGAACAAAGATAATCTACATATTTATGAGAATAAATAAGGACAACATTTGGACTACTTGTTTTTGCTGTCTCAGTTGCTTCTTCCAATCATAGCATCCCTTTTTATCTGTCTTCATCTTTTTCTTAATTAATACTGGTGAAGTCATCCTTATCCATGTTGTCTAGACATCTTTTTTCATACTTAAACACTTTAATTTAAATAAAAAAATATCTGTTGCCTAGTGAGTGCAACATACTCTGAGATAGTATAAATACCCCTGGTTATGTTTGCCTTGGGCTACTTTTGGTATATTGAGGACCTGTAAGGTAGGTATGAATCAGAGCACTGGAGTTAGAGCCCAAGTCTTCTATGTAATAAGCAGTGAGAGCTATGTGACCTTGAGGGTGGATGAAGAATATATCAGGAATTTTAACAGAAAAGTGGCTTCTCTGTAAAAACCTTAGATTTTTTCACATCTCAAAATGTTAATATTTCAATTAGAAGTCTCTTACGGCAATGGTGGTCTTTCAGGTGAGTGTTTTGGTTTGGGGTTTTGTGTTGGTGTTTTTTTTTTTTTTTTTACTTGAGCACTGGCACTCAATTTATTATTGCAGATGAGAAAGAGCATTAGAATGCGTGTCAGGATGTTCTTCAAATCACAAGATTTGTTTAGTTTGCTGTTGCATAGGCACAATGATATTCTGAAAGGACCAAGGAATTAGAGTCATTTAGAATTAGGTTTTGCAGCCTAATATATTTCTTGCGTAGTGATAAATTACTTGTTTTACAATACAAATAAAGTCATTGAAATTAATTATGGGGTATAAATTTAAACGTAAACTTGCCGAGTCCTTGCAAAATTGTGGCCTAACAGTTATTACATCCTGGAAAATTACTATGTTTAAGTACATCTCAAAACTTGGCTTTCAATTTGGAAGATAGATCTGAGCTGTCTGACTACTTGATGAAACACATTTTATGTAAAAATTGGAAAAGCAAGTTTGATAGGAGCAGTTGTTTCCATATATCAGCGTTCATTTAAAAAATTGCTTCTGATTGTCAAATTTCGTGTAATGAAGTCTTAAGTCAAAACCTGGTAACTGTTATGAAAAGATAGGTCAGAAAGAGGCAACTCACGACCAGCCCAGGGGCAAATAAAAACTTGTTGGTACATCTGCCTGTATATTGCTTTTTATTGTTTGTCAAGGAGTCAGAAAATGCTACAAGGGGAATGAGTATCTTTCGTTACTAGTGTCTGTGCTGCCAGACCATGGCTGCCTGCAGCAGGGACTGTACATACCTCGTTTGAGAAGTCTTTACGTAGTACAGAAGAGAGCAAAGAAGGACTTAAGCTTTACTAACTCTGTCTTTGAGTGTACATTTCCCACTGTAATTTGCAATGTATTGCTGTGGAATAATAGCAGAGGTTGCTTTAATTTTGCATTACATAAAGCAAAATCAGGTAAAATGGGTGCAAATTAGAGCATGTTCAAACTTGTGTTCTATAAATATAATTGAACTTTTAACATGCATTTTTATAGGCTTTTAATCATGGTTATTTTTATTAGTATTATTTTGCTGCAAGAAAATAATTCTTGAAGGATAACTAGATATTCACTTCTGTTAGTGTAAATAAAAGCAATCAAATTTAATTTGGTGGGAGAGTGCAAAATGGGTGTCCTCCATTTTATATATAAAGGCTGAATAAATGACAGTTTTGCATATTCTCTAAGTAACTTAAATTTTGCAAAGATTCCTTGACTAAATCTTGCAATTCTTTGCTCATTGGTATTGTATTAGGTGAAACACCTGCTTTATCCAGTACACACAATTGTACAGATTAATCCATAATAATAATGCACCTGTCCTTTATTTGGGAAAGAAACTGTGGCAGTCTGCTGCAATATTGGTTCACGTATTTGGACCCAAGACTTAGCATGGTGTAGCTGTTGTCTGAGTACCATTTAAATTGAAGGATCAGTGTTCTGTTTCTGCCATTTCATCCATATGAGCATTAATTGCTATAAAGATCCCAAGAATAACACTAGAGCTTCTCATGGGTAGTATCTCCTTTTAGTGTTGGAGAAATCATTGTAACTTCAAATGGTTCCCAAGATAGTCTGGGATTTTGAACAGTTCTAGTTCTTCTATTACTTAATGATTTAAAAGATATTGAAGCTGTATGGAAATGCTCAAGAAATGAAGTAACAGTGGTAGTAGGAGACTTCAGAATAGTTTTTATTCTATAATAAAATATAATGTATTTGATATACTTCTGTGTGATAGTAGTTAAGATATCTAAAAATGTAATTCTCAGTTATATTTTTTTCTCTTTTTTTTCTAAGTTTTCTAAGAGTTCTCCACTGTTAACCAGCAGCTACAAGAAACTTTGTTAGTAAATTTTGGAATTTTTGGAATTTTCATACAGGAAAAAAAATAGAGAACTTTTAAAAAAGAAAAAGAAGAAAGGCAACAGCAATTAGTTCAGCTTGGAGCACTTTCCTCCATGGCTGGACAATTTTAAAGTGATTGAATCATTTTCTCATAGCAGAGGCCAGGTGAAGATATACCAGATCACAGTTAGTACAATTTCAGTAGCCAAAGCCTAAGCTCAGGGTTTAAAGTGGACAATACTTGCTAACCCTACAACAGGTTGCTGTTGTGTGTTACTGTACTGATGTATCTTCTGTTTATATGAAGTATTGATTTCTGTGTCAAAATTCTCTGTAAGATGAGCAAATATACTTAAATCTTATCAATAATGTTTGGCAACTTGCCTTTCCCCTTTCTATTCTTTTTGCAATTCATTTTTGGTTGCATTGATACATATGTCTGATGGTCAAGCTGATGCAATTGAAGGCACTCCTGCTGCTGAACTCAGTCACCAAGTTATTTGTGGTTGCAGTAGATGTTTGATGTATTTGAATGCATTTTACTGAACGTGTTTTGCTATTTGTTCTACCCTAGAAGTAAATGCAGACATGCTTCCCTGAAACAACCATTTGGCAGCAAGGGCTAATGGCAGGGCCAACCTCTCAGTATCCAAACCAAGTCTTCTAATCGTCTCCTTGCTGATGGCTGATGCAGACCTTTGAGTTAGAAAAGAGCTGTGTCTGTGAGAAGTATTTGACTGAAGGATGCCTTTTAGAACTAGAAACTTGAATGGGCAGCCTGGTGCCTTCACGTATCTAAAGGTGTTATATCGCAGACCGTAAATTTGACCATTGACTGTATGTCACGATTATGTCATATAGGTGCAGCTGGAAGAACATTTGTCTGGCATTAAACCAAACAGCTCAACTCTTTCAGACAGCAGCACACATATAACAGTTTCAGATCATTCATCCATCTAGATTTTGATCTACTGTGAAAAGAAATGCCAGAATTTATGCACTTGGTCACACAGCTGACAGATTTCTCAGGATGCTTTGAAGAAATCTGACAGCTCCAATTTAAGTTTATTAATGTGATAAAGTGGTTTTTAAAGGGAATAAACATTTTATAAGGGGAGCTGCAGTCTTGCCAGGGAAAGTGTTTGGCTTTACAAAAACATAAAGCAAACAAACTCCCTTCCATAAAATAACATGGCTTTACAGTAATATCGTTAGAGAAATTTATATGGTTAAATCTGCTGAAGAAACTAAAGGATTCCATAGGCCATTGGATTTCTGGTGCAAAATCCTGTTAGTCCAGAAATATTCTAACAGAAGAAAGGTTAAATTGTGTGATTAAAAAAAAACAAAAAAAAAACACCTTCTGTTCCCCCCCCCCCCCAATTAAACGTGAAATACTGGCTTAAATTTGTTTCTTTATGGAAATACCTTTACAAAGGTCAAATCCAGTTGTTTGCTATTTTTTAATCATACTCCTTGGTTGATAGGAAATTTTGTATTTAAACCCCCAAAGCTACTGGTGTGTCCAAACCAAGCTGCTTGGTTCAGGACTATCTCCAGTTTTACATCTGAGTAACTGGTTTAATATCTTTCTTCAATCAATTTGAATACATGGAACCGGAGTGAGAGCACAGTTAGTGTAATAGCTTTGTCCGAATGTATGGAGCAAGAAGTAGTTCAGAATAGAAAGCTGCTTCAGCACGTCTGTGGGTGTTGTAGTGTTACCTGTTCCCTGTACTCCTCGACAGCAAGGACTAAGGAAACTGTTCTCTCCCTTCCCATTCTGATTGGACCAATTTCCTTAATGCTTTTAACATCGCATGGATGAAATAGATTTTTAACTTGAGCTTGTGAAAGAACTTAATTGCTGTTCAGGATAATTACTTTTTTGCTGCTGTACTGTAATACATAATGTCCTTTTTTGCAGTAAAATAGCATCTTAGAGTGAGAACACAGTAACAGTTACTCAGATTTTAAACTATAACCATTAATGGTAAGGTAAGCATCGTGTTGTTTCTCACTTCACAGATGTACAGTGAAGATAATCAATTGGTTTGATTGTGTCTATAGTGTCAGGTATAAACTTTGACATAATCAAGAGAATGGAAGAAACTTGTATTGCCTGAAATGAGTCAAGAGGTCCTCCCACCAGCACCCTTGTTCACAGGGGACATCTGAGATGATGAAACTGATGTGCCAGTAGAGGAGGTATTATTATTAAAATAAATTACCAGGAGCTGATGATACTCACCTAGGAGGGGAAAGGAACTTCGGGATGAAATAGCTCTGCCTTGTACCAGTTGCTGAAATCTGATGTGTCACCATAGGACTAGAAGGTGTCCAATATACCTCAAAATCGGAGAGGGAAGAAAAGGGAGGATGTGTGATCTGTGGAACTACCCAGTAAGCCCAATACCCATAACTAATCAATAGAAACGCTTTAAAAGAATAAAAATAATAAATAAAACTTGTATCAAATGGATTCTATATGAATCTTAATGTCTCAAAAATACATTGGAGGATTTTTTTGAGGAACCAGTACTTTCCTACTTTTACTACTGCTTTGGGTGTTTCAGTATTGGCACAGGAATCTGTGGATGCAACACATTTGCAATTGTTTAAAAAGGATTAAGAAATTCATGGAAGAAAAGTACATCTAGACTGTTAAACACAAAGCTGACACTCTTTTCTTGGAAACCACTGCCATCTTCCATCAACTCATGGTTCAGTATAGAAAAACTGTAAGGCAAAAAGCGTTGGGCAAAGATTTACTTTCCTATAGTAGTTTTTCTCAGAAATCTATTTGTCTCCAGTCCTGGACAAAAGACGTTGATGTGAACTCTCTGTCAGCACCAGTGTGCCTTATCTTAAGAATATTTGAAGAGTATAAAACCACGAAAGCCCCTGCGTAGCATCTTCATCTTCCACTGGCCAGTGCTCCCTGGGGCTATTTTTTTTATGTGAAATGATAAATGTACCCAATATATACTTTTTTTAAAAGTTAAATATTATAGTTGTTCTCTGAATAGATTATTGTTGAATGTTTACTCTCCTAGAACTGAAAATACTTACTTAATTTAAAACTGTTCCAGTAGTATGAAAGATATGTCACACAGTAGATTATTCTGTTCAGAAGGAGGTGTACCAGAATACACCTGAATGCCCATGAAGTGATTTAACATACTCTTTCTCAACATTCTGAATGGAATTCCCTTATAGCTTTACTATGTGATTCTTTTTTTTCTATATATTGTCTTTGTTAAGTGATGGATTCACTGGATGAACGTGATATTGGGTGCTAAACTTTCTCATAGCTTTCTAAATCTTCTCATTTCTTTCAGCAGATAGATATGGATACAGTATTCTCTGCGAATATGACACACACATCTCCCCAGTTATTCATTTCTTTGTTGCTTCTTATAGCACGCTCATCATCTTTCTCTTAAGCCTAGCTCAAAATTTAGCATCTAAATACAATTTCAGTGGAATCAAAGTGCAGGAGAATAATCCTGAGAATGTCATTGGGTGAGTTACAATCCCTGGAAGTCCAACTTTTTTCACTAGTGGAGTTATTAAAGTGACTAGGCTTTTACTGCTGTGCAAGCCGAGAAGTGCCTCCGTGTCTTGGCAGCTACCTGGTGCCGGAGGCAGTGTGTGATTCACACAGCTGGCATCTTGCTGCTTAATCCCCCAAGCAAATAATCTAGTAGGTATATTCAGCATGTCTAACCTATACTGAAAGTGTTGCAAAACTATGGCTACTGTAATTACTACGAGTAGTGGTTATACCTGTATACAGGTAAGTGATAAGGGCACCTATCCAGGGAACGCAAAACCAGGATCTTAGGACTGCTTTAGCTAGAGGGAATTCAAACCAGAACTTGCACTTTTCAGAAATGTCCCCTGAATTTCTGTTCTCCTAAGAGTTTCTGTTTTATACCAAGCGATCAGGGAATATAAAATGTGCTTCTGAAAGGCAGGACCAGATCCAGGACTTTGCCTTCCCAGATGATTCCCAAAAGTGGGGACCTAGAGACACGATCCTGCTACTCCCCTCTTCTTGCCTCCCTAAACCTCCTCTTCTTGCTGACAGAGGGGCCAAGCATTAACATGTGTCCTTGTCCAGTTTGACAGAAAGGTGATGGGTGGCATGCTCTTCAACCTTGTAAGTAGCTTACCATATAATAATGTAAATAACAATTCTTACACCCCTTCCTCCACCTTAAAAGAAAAGCATATGTCACTTCTGTCTATGCAACGTGAAGCGTTTAATTTAGGGGAAAGCTGATAATCCTGGTCTTCTGTCACTATCAAGCTGGAGGCTTTTGCTCAGCATACAACCTCTAGAAAGAGGTGGTATATTTCACCATTTTATCTCTCTCACTTTAGGTGCACCCCGGATCCTCTGCCCTTTTTCAGTATACTGACAGTAGTTGAATTCCACTCTAGATGCCTCAGTCTGCAGTCAGTATAGAGAGTGTGGTGGTCGTGGTGTTTTTTTAAAATAAATTAAAAAATCAAAAATTAACACAGACCCAAGGGAAACCCAAATGTTGAGCCACAATATACCCACGTTTACCTTTTTCATCCCTAGAATCAATATGTCTGTGTTTGCATGATAGGTAAGAGTCAACCCAAGTGCCTTTGCATCGTGCCTCTGCTTTCCGGGCTGGCTCAGGAAGCCCTGTCAGGGTACTTGGTTAGACAAGATTTTATGGCTGTAAAAAAGTGGGGTTGTTAATTCTGCTTTGGCAAGTAGGTGTCTTGACTCCCCTTGTGGACATGACCAAAGAACCATTTTGATACCCATGCTGAAATTCAACACATATTTTCATCCTCTTCTGCATTTCTAAATTATTCCTAAGCCTTTTCCATAAGGAAAGTAACTGAAGCTGCAGAAGTTGTAGAAGTAACAATGTTGAAAATGCCATATAGTATGAAGAAGATTTGAAGACACGGTTCAATATTTTGTTTTAAATGGATTTATTATTACATATGGGGATTCTTTGCTTCCACAGTCCTGAATGGGACAGAAGGAGAAGAATGACAGCATGTGTGGAAGTATTGATTTTATATAACTAGACTATTAAATGACAGCAAAAAAATGCATCACTCGGTAGATACTGCTAAGGACGCTATCACATTCATCTGTCACTGTGGAATGAAAAGAAGTTTTAGACTAATACCTCAGCTTTTGATATAGATTTTATGGACTTTTTTTGCTTTTATAATTGGATTAGAATTGTTGCACTTGTAACCTTTTTAGTAACTACTCATTCAAGTATTGACACATGTATGTGTTTTATTAGTATCACCCTTGTTGTGCAAGGACCTGCGCTACAAACAAATGGATATCTGACTCCCTAGAAATGTTTCTCAATGACTGCAAATTCCAAGAAAACATATAATTTATAATAATATTGATTTTTCATTTTTCCCTTTACTTGAATTTAGCAAGGTCTCTTCAGGCTGACAGCATTGGCTATTAAAGCCCTCTGTTCGGGTTCAGATGAAGCTATAGTTCAGTCTCCCTGTACGATGTTTAAATCCTGTCAGCCCCTCTGTAAGATCTTTGTGACTGTTTAGGAGAGTTGGGAGGCATGATGTTGCCTGTAATAGTTGTGTCCAGTGAAAAATGCAGAACTTTGCTTTATAAAACTACTTTCAAATTTCTGTTGAATTAGTAGCATTATTAAGGAGGTTGAAAAAGTGGTTATGATATTGTGAGGTACTGGTTTATTTTTTTTAATTGAGTTTCATTGTTAAATTGTCCTTACGGGGGGGTGAGGGGGGAGCATTAAGGTAGGTGATTATATTATGCACTAGTTTTTAGTCCCTTCCTGACTTCATGTATCTCGGAATAACAGAAATGTGTCTTGGAACCATTTTTTTTATAGCAATTTCTAAATCTCCCTAAATTAGAGATTTAGAAATTCATTATCAGGAATTAGGAATTAATAGCATCATGTAGATACAAAACACATTGGAACTGGAGAGCAGACACGTTATCATATTTCATCTGAAAATATGATGACAGAGAGGCACTCTGAATTTTTGTGTAGATACGGTATGTATTTGAGTTGGTAAAGAGGCAATTCTCAAAAGCAAATGCAAACATTTTTGTCCAAAATGCGTAACTGATATGAGAGGAGTGTTGATCCAAAGATGGCCTTTGTGATCTCTGAGAAATTTGTTTATTATGCATGCACAAGACATAATATTCTGAGGGTTTGTGGTATGCAGAAAAACATATAGCTGTCTTGTATTATAACATCCTGAGGGATGAAGTCTAATGCATCTTAGTCCTGGAAACGCTGCTGGGAGTTTCACGTGAGAAGGTGATATAACACCTTCCTAATGTAGAGAAATAGGTGGTTTCCAAACAGAACATATTAAGGCCTAATCCTGTATTTGACTTGTGAGGTGTGTCTCAAGTGGGACTATTTGTATAGACAAGGATAATAATTTCCAATTTACTCTTTCCCCAAATACAAGCATCAGCAGTTAGATTATGGGCAATGCCAACAATATGAAATCACTCACTTAAAGAACATTTTTTATTCACTTTATTTCATGCTTTTTTATTCTTATTGTAAATAAAACAATAACTTATTCTGTATGTTTTGCTGAAAATATCTGATCTTAGCTGGGGGAACCATACTCATGTAAACGGTCATATTAACATCAAAGTTTGTGGATGCATATAAACAGTTGTATTAATGTCAAGGTTTGTGGCTAATTCTGCTACAGAATACCTGAACAGTGGCACAGGCTCATGTTCTCATGGGGTTTCCTTAGGGGTAGGAAGTTTTCTCTGATTTTCCCCCTTCCACTCCATCCACTACCTTTTCCAGTGGTGGGCTGGGGTTGTTTTTCAGTTGTTTGTGTTTTTTTTTTTTGTCAGCCTTTAAGCTCTGCATATCTGTTCCCTTTAATATAAATGGTAACTTTACATATATGAGTAATCTTTTTTAATTCAGTGGGGACTACCTGTGAGTTCAAGACTGCACATCACCTTCATTTTCTGGGGCAGACGTTATTTCTCATTCATGGTACTGCAGAGCACATTGTCAGCACTGTAAACAAACAATAAATAGTAACTACACGTACAATATTAGGCTTAGATTTATCAGCGTACAGAAAAGTATTGTTCTTTTTTAAAATAAATTAAAAAAAAAAACACAAACAAACAAACAACCCAGACACAACTGCTTTCTCCCTTGTGCTTAAATAACTCAAAACTGGCAAAATGATCTTGTGTTAACCTTTCCAAAGTATTTTCTTTTGGAACCAAGACCAGGCAGGAGAAAGATCATCCCAGATGTAAGACGTATGCTTTTTGAAGAGGTATACATGACAGAAAAGACCCAGTTAGAAGTGAAAAACACTATTTCAACTTGACTTTTAACATCCGTCCCCAGATGATGCTCTGTGAATAGCTTTGGTGGTTTTTACTTTTGGAAGTCTTGTTTTAACCTAATGCATAGCATGCCAAGGCTCTCCACAGTCTGCATCCTCATTATGGATGATGCATTTCTGATAATAGAGGCTTTGGATAGAAGTATGCTGGCAGAAGTTGTGTTTGTGGTGGTATCAATCTCTACTTGCAGTGGTGAGAGTCAGGTTGTGGTTGTTTAGTGGGGGGAGCAGAGGTCGTTCACCTGGGAAACGTGGATGAGGTGTGACTGTATTTGTCCTTTCTGTTTTCTTTTTTTTTTTCGAATTTATTGCAAACATTTTTCCATGTTAGCATTTCTAAGATGCACATCTCTCCCACAAGACTCTATCCATGCTGCACACAAAACAGAAATGACCTTTCACTGAATCCAAGGCAGACTATCTCCAGAATAATCCCAATCTCTATACCCTAAAAATACTTATTTTAAACAAGTCAGGTAGGTAAGAAACAGATCATTTCTGGATCATTATGTGTTGTCTTTCCTGTTCACCTCTCCTTGATGCAGTGTGCATGATGGGGTGTAAGTTAGTGATGTGAACTTAGAGCTGCTGCTTTGGGACCTCGCTGATACGAAGTCGCTTGTATTTCATACAGCGTGTGGTGACAGTGGGAACGAGCACCACTGCAATGACCTGACCTCTCCTTTCCTTCCTGGTGGCATTCCTAAATTACATACTGCAGCAGACTTGGCAACATTGGTTGAAGCGACTCAGGCTAATAATTCAGGTCATTTATGGGACTTTTCTTATCTTTCTGTTAAATTTGTTTTCAAATTACAAAAGGTTGCAGCAGGAAGCATATGAGAATGTCTAGCAGCAGGTGCTGCCTGCTACAAAAGGGGGCTGGAAGGCAGTTCGAGGACACTAAATGGGGATAAAGAGAAAAATAAGCTGCAAGCCCATTTTAAAAGCTTTTGAAGCCATAATCCATCACTATCATAGGGTTTTGTGGTGTTTAAAAACCCATGTCAGGGCAGCTTTTTCAGCTTCAGATACTGGTGATGGCATAAGGTTAAATTAAAAAAAAAAAAAAAAGTGGTGTAAAGTGGTGTGAAGTTGTAGTAGATCTAGTAGCAGAAAAAGTTGAAGCCACAGGGGTGAACAACAGCTGACATATCAAAGTGTAAAGTACGTTTTATCTTGGTTCTCAGTCCTTTTGTAAGATATTAATGGTTTATTTGAAATGCAAATGATAAAGGATGAAATTTTATTGCAAAACCATATTCCACATCAAACTTTGATGTCTGATTATACAGGAAGAGCTTCTAAAATTTTTCTGTCGTTTTTAAAATCACCATAACATATTCTTAAAGGGCCTGCATTTGAGATAAAAGACTTGGTAAGCAAACAGCATTGCTGTTTTAAGTGCAGTTTCCTATTCTCCAAAGCATCAAGCAGGAGAATCATTAAGTCTCCTTTGTTTAAGTCAAGCCGAAGGAGAGGGCGGGAGGCGAGTACAGACCTTGTGGTTATTTTCGCAGAGGCTGTTTTAAACAGCCCTTTTGTACCACCTGACTGGGAATCAATAGTACTTTATTGGAAAACAAACAAGCAAAATGAAAACCTAAGAAAGCTCCTGAGCACAGCTGCCTGTGTTGCCATTGGGAAATGAAATCTTCCTTCAACTTTCAGCCTTTGCACAAAAGGGCAGCAATGTCATTGGAGTTTTAGGTTAAATTTGACTTCTCTTTTGGACCTTTCTATTTTATTTATTTTTTTTTAATGGGAAGCATAGCCTACTATTTTCATGGACTATAAATCATGTGTTCTCATACGTGCTGTAGCAATACAGTAACTTCTGCATGGAAAAGCTTTGCTTATTTTCTTTTATTTTTATTCAGCTCTATGTTCTTGCTCCCTTCCCTCTTTTCTTCCTGTGCTCCCATCCTCAACTCCACTTCTTTACCATGGTGTAAATGGCAACCAAATTGCAAGGAAGTGGAGAAGTATTCTTAAATGACATCATCTCAGAGAAACTCTTGATCTCTTTGGTTTGCACTTTGAGTGTCTTATCTGTGTGCCTTCCTCCACTCAGGAAGTATTACCAACTCAACAAAGTAGCAGAAGTTTTAACTCTGTAATTCAGGCTGGAAATTGTCAAATTGAAATGGAAGCTTTTGTCGATGTGAAAGAAAAAATTGTTTGAATACTTCATCAGAAAAATGTGACAAAGCTGTGATAATTTGTGAATGGAATAACAGTGATTTTGAAATGTTATCATCAAAGCAAACATTGTTCATCCATTCTGCTAACCCTCTTTTTCTTTCGTTTGGTAATGGGTACTTCATGAAACTCTGGCTTCAAGCCTGGGAGGAAAGTCCCCTGAAATTATTATTATGATTTTTGTCTCTCACGTGCTTTTTGGATATTTCATTTTTTTAAATGTTTTTAGTGATATGAATGGATGGAATTGTGAAAACTAAGGATAGTTAACTTTTTGGATAGAATTCCTCAGGCCTGAGGCGTAGGTGTGAACATCTCAGCTATAACTGGTGGAAGGAACTGCACTTTTAGAGTGCAATTCAGTTCATAGAATGGGTGTTTGAATTTGTACCTTAAAAGTGCCTATTTCGCTTTGTTGCCTAGAGAAACTTGGATAAGTAACTCAGGTCTAGGTATTTATGTAGATGTCTAAATTTAGAAATTAATTTTATGCTCTAACTTGACAGCATCCAGTCAAAAATAGATCTTGGCATCAGTGTAGACAGCTGAATTCAGGCTTCTATGTATTGTGCAACAGCTGCCGAAGAATAAACAAATACTCAAAAGTTAAAGGAATGGAAGAGAGAAGAATGCTGAAAACGCTACAGCTATGATTTTGCAGGGGGGGAAGTCAGTGTTGTGCCCTCACCTGGGACATCGTGTTTGGTTCTGATTGCTCGATCAGAAAGACACATTGGAGAAATAGAGTGGTTGAGAGAGAAGATGAGAATGACAGGGGTATGGAGAAAATGTTCTCATATGAAAAGAGATTGAAAAGACTTGGACTATTTAGGGAGAGATGAATAAGAAGGAAACAGTAAAACTAGCCAAAGTAATGATTACAGTAAAGAAAAGCAGGATGGGAATTTGTATTTTATTTTTAAAGCTTGAATAGAAGAACAAGGAAACACTGATTGAAACTGGAAGGGGGAAATTGAAAACTGATGAAAGAAAAGACTTTATTCACACATTGCGTAATTAACCCATGGCAGTTGTTTCCCTAAGATGGCATCAAGGCTAATGTTTTACCAGCCTTGGGAACAGGGACTGGAACTATATATGTGAACAAGTGAAACATCTATGGCAATGATTATACGCAACATCCCACCCTCAAAAACAATTTCAGTGCCCCTGGAACAGCATGACTCTGTGATGATTTGAGATTTCCCCACTTCTGAACAAAGTAGAAAGTAAATGATTTTGAGGAATTTTTTTTCAATAGTTAATTTGTTTATGCAAAATAAATATACTGTTTGAAACCATCAGATTGGATATTGTTTGCTTATCATCTGTTCTCATTTATTCAACTTTATGCAAAATCCGTTGTGGCCCTCTATCAGAATGAAGGCATATTTTTGTTTGTGATATATTAAGGACAAAATAGCAGCAATATTTCAAAAAGAGTGGGCTAAATCAGTTTCAGTACATTGTCTGGCTGGGAGATGAGCTCAAAGGAATCTCAAAGCAATTCAAGCAGGTTGCAGCCTTTAAATGCTAATTGAGTTTGTCTGCAATGTTATTGATAGAGCCTCTAAGGAAGAGAATGAGAATTCATTATTCTTTATATGAATAACTGAAGGAAGAGGAAGTGAATTAAAGGGAGATGTACTTTTTCTTCCTAAAGTCTAGATTTATCAAACCAATTTCACTCATTTCAATCTTGTGTCTAGTGGTCAATGTAATGTGTTAGATTTTGTTCTGTTTGAAGGTCATTAAATATCTGTTGCAAATATGGGTGTGTTTTTTGAATTGAGCAACTAGCAGAAATGTGATCTCCTGTTGATTGCTCCAGTTGTGGGATGAAACATAGCCATGCAGTCTATTTCCATGTCCACTTTGTCCTATTCCACAAGGATTATATGAAGTCCTGTTTCTCTGAGTTAAGAAGAGCTAAGTTTTCTGAAAGCCTAAAGGCTGTTTTAAGCAGGACCTGCCATCAAGGGTGCTCCTTGAACCCTCTCTTAAGTGCCTTCATGTCTTTTTTGGCCAAGGAGGTGTGGCGTTTTCGTCCTTGTCTTGTCACCTACTCCTCTTGGTGGCATTGCGTTGTGCTGTACAATTCCCTGATTCTCAGCTCAGTGGAAGTTGGCTGGGGCTGTGTGGGATCAGCATGAGAAGGCAACACAGCAGCTTCCTGCAGTTATTTTGTGGTCCATGGAAAAAAGTATGGGGAGACTACTTCCAGAAAGGTATGACAAATATGTATGAGGTAGCACGTTGATTAGAAGTGGTGAGAAGCAGCAAAAAAAGGAGATGCTTGGAACTAAATTAAAGAGGTTTTTGCTCCCTAATCTGGAATGTTATTCTGGCTGTGTGCGCTTCTCTCCCCTTTCCCAATGTAGTTTGCTGTGGTCGAACCCTTAATGTTGTTACTAACCAAAAATTTCCATGAAACTGCTGCTGCTGTGAGTGTCGAATTGGGTTAGAATGTGACTTGGAATGAGAAAGGATGAGTTTAAAGCTGGGGAGCGATGGGTTGTATTCATCAGGGCATACCAACTGCTCTGTTTAGATGTGAAAGGTTATGAAAACATCATCAAACCAGGATATTAAACAAGGTTCATGGCCGCTTTCTGTTACTTTCAAAGAGACTGCTGTACTGTACTGGTGAATCCCTGTAATTTTGAGACTGGTTTGAAAAAGGAAGGCTATTCATCTTTTCAGATTTATTTTGTTAAACCCTGGGAAAATGAATGTCATTGAGAGGACTATTATTTTTCACAGACTTGCAGTAAAACCTGGAGAGCACCTGTAAAGATTGTGTTGAATACTGTATATACGTACTGCAGGGAGATGTGCCCCAAGCGTCTTTGGGACCATTTGCTGAAATTTTTTTTTTTTTCCAATTTCAGTACTGATCTTTCTATTTACTATTTTTTTTCATAAAACAGATTTAAAACAAAGAGCTTGCAAGCTATCAGATTTTCACTGATGAAGTGTGTTAATTTTCCTCAGCATTCTCTTTTATTGTGATGTTGGAACAAGCGATATGATTATGCTCTCTTAAACCAACTCAAAGAACATTTCCATGGGCAAAAGTTAATGCCTTGCTCTACAGCACTGTGGATCAGAGCTCATATGTATTTCTTTGCATTCTCTCTTCATCTTAAATTTAAAACAGAAGAACAACAGCAAAATTTGTAGTAGTACAGAATTTCTCCCGAGTGATTCCGGTTTCCTCCCTTTCACAGCCCCCCTCCCCGCTCCAGCTGCTTTTATAAGGTCTCACCAGCCATTCTGGCTATATTTCTTACTCATATGTCTTCATACTGTTGATATAGGTATAATGACACTTATCAGGGCAAAACAATCCAGCACTATAGCTCTTTATCTTTGTGCATCGCAAACCTGTCTGGGGGCCCTATGTTAAATGTCTTAAATCTTTATATAGGGGGTGGGCATACAGCAAATAGTGCCTGGGCTTGCAAGGGTCCTGAAGAAGTCTTGTTTCCTGGGACTTCCATGGGATGTAATACTGGCTATCTCCCCTCAAAATCTGTCCTTATGTTTCCAGGTCTTAATGCAAATATGTTAGACTTAGTGGGAGCCTCTGCGTGAAGTTTCTTAACCTTCTTGCTGCCAGATGCATTGTTTCTAAAGCAATAATAATAATTTCCTCTGAACTATTTAATTCTCACAGCAAAATATATGTATGTACGTTTGTCTATTATGCCCCATTAATAAGTAAAGAGGGATAATAATGTAAGTAAACAAAATGCAAAAATCGTACATATTCCTGCGTTCAGCTCCTAAGTGATGGAGATCTAAATATAATTGCTCTATAAGACATTATATTTACTTGGTTGCTGACAAATGAAAAAAGTATGATGCATATTTAAATTGAACTTAGTTTGAATTCTGCGAGCACTGAACGTAGCTAGATTCATTGCGGCTCTTTGTATTGTAGTTCTTGAGGAGAAAGTGTGTTTAGATGAAGGAAAGGGAGAGAGTTTGTAGGATTACAACTCTGAGCGAAACCCAAACTCTGAAACTAATGAGAATACTTGGAAAAGTTTTTCCATGCATATACTTTAGTATATGCATGCATTAATCATAATCTATTCTGCCTAATAGGCAGCCAGAAGCTATAATCACTATGTCTATATACATACACATATACATATATAAATGAAAGCTTTATCTCTGTAACAAAAGAAATGTTTCAGAATGAAGGTTTAGGAAACATGCATTTAAAAAAAGAGAGTTGAGTTACAGGAAAATAAAAGAACAACCCTGTGTAATAACCTGTGCATTGCGGCTGGTAGGCTGAGAGAATCATGTTGTGTTAAGTATTAGGAGATGATGAGTAGCATGGTTATCTCAAATTGTTAGGGCTCCTCTGTGTATCATAGTGACTGGCAGGCCGCAGAGCATGTCCACTTGGTTTGTTGAGCCAGCGAAGCATCTCTCTCTCTCTTTCAAAGGATGCTTGCTGCTAATTGCTGTCAAACTGAACCCTGGCATAGAGTTTTTCAGAGGGTTTTTTGGACCATTTAATATTGAACCTTTTTGATACTATCTATATGCCTTCTTCAAGGTTGTGTTTAAGTATTCTTTTGGTGACAGTTCAACTATGATTGGATTTGCAGAGCACATGAAGTAGTCACAGCCAGTGTGGAGAAAAACAGGAAAAAATGCCAGTATGCCTTCAGAAATGACAATGAGAGCATTAAAAACATATAGCCGGCGCAGAATAAAGGTTGATTTCCAGATAGCTGGATTTAAACGTTTTTTTTTTGACACAATTTAAAAACTTAAATGATATTGATGTAAATTTGATGAGAAAGCAGAATGTCACTGTAACTTCTTAGTGCCTGGTATGCACCAATGATGCCAACTGAATGGAAGTCTGGTTTGAAGTAAGTTTAAAGTAAAATGAAACCTATTTCTATGTCATTGTTATCACCAATGGAGTACCAGTGACTGTAGCCCTAAACTAGTTTAAATTTCCTTTTTTTCAAAAAAAAAAAAAAAAAAAGAGATTTGGCTTGGAAATATCATTTAAAAGTTTGCTTTCTTTAACGGCTAAGTCTTGAGGATCAGCAGAAATAGTCATAAGTATATTTATGGTGGAACTAATGGAAACTTCAAACTTGTTTATTCTCTTTGAAATGATGACCAAAGCTTTCCTTTATCACCTTTGTCTTTGCATGCAAGAGAGATTATTCTTTTTTCATCACTTTCCAAAGTGAGACACCACAAACTGGCAACACTAGGAGAGAGGTTCATTAAATGAAAACATGATGATGTTTCAAGGCGTTCAAAATTAGCTGTACATGCTTAAAATGACTGTCTGCTCTCCATTATGAACCATATACTGCAATTAATTTGACGACCTTTGAGAATATTTCCAGCCATCTGGATATCTACAGAAATGGTGGAAGAGCTTTATCTCTTCAGGTTTAAAAAAAAAAAAAAAAAAAAAGGCAAGCTTGAGTTTAATATCAATTAGGGCTTTAACATCTGTTACTAGAACTAATAGTCCATAAACATCAAAATTCTCAACATCAAATGTTAAAGGTTGGAACGTATCTGACTTAATGTTAGCAGTATAAATGTTATGCACCTAGCTAGAGCTAAAGTTCTAGTGTTTCTGTCTAGTCAATGGACAGAGGCATCTACAGATGATTTGTTTTGTTCTAAAATAGATGCCTAAGAGGACTAGCGGAAGTTGCCCTTTCAAGGTGTGTACCTCTCTGCCACGACATTGGAGAGAAACTAGGGTGTTTCTCTTCTTAGATCACTAGGGTGAGTCAGATTAATTCCAGTCTAAGTACCAAATTGCAGGTTATTTAATAAAAAAAAAAAAAAAGGAAAAAAAAGAAGTACTGTGAAGTGGTGATGGGTATCTCATAGCAGGTATAAGTCAAGTGGCATATTGGGAACCTGTTAAATCAGCCTGGCTTTGCAATTAGTGGGGAAGAGACAGCAGAAAAGGCTGTTTGGAAGTAGTTAAATAGGACATGCTGTTATAACTGGAATACTGTATTCTTATGTTCATTTGTTTTCACTTGTCCCACTTAGGTCTGAACCCCAAAGAGAGCTGTGCAGTACATATTGTCTTGGCTGTTCAAGTCCAACCACTTTTTAGACTGAATTTTTTTTATAGCTACTCAAGCATAGATGCTGAAAATTCTGCATTGTAAGGGTAATTACCTTTTTCTCACCTTAATAAAACTTTTTCTAAAGAAATTAGAGCACTCCTATCTCCGTGCTTCTTTCTCAGTGATTTAGCATATCCCCAGTGTATTTGAACTGTTCATTAACCAGATGGTACCTAGATTACAAGGGAAAAGGTAATCTACCATGCAACATGACCCAATACTTGCTTAAAAATGAACTAAATTTGTTCCAAACCATAACAAATAACATGGGCTTGTCCCTTGGGCCTTCCAGTGAAAATTTCATGCAGAGCTTATAAATGTCATCTCTGTGTCCATATGCAGTTAGTACACATGCCATTTTGTATAATGAGGTGTCTTGTCAGTCTTGGATAAAGTCAGGATAATGTTGTAGGAACAAGGCACAGGCTTTTTTTTTTTTTTTAAATCATGTCATACAGGAAAAATCAAATAAATAGTTCAATAGAGATTCTGGAATTAGGTCTGGCTTGCTTCTTCGTAGATCTGTTGATCCGTTTAGGACTTCATAAAGCTTTAAGGCCACGTGAATAGAACTGGAGACTCTGCTTAAAGCTCATAAAGAGATTGAGGGATAGTAGGACAGACTTCTTGGAGAAATTGCATAAATGCTTAAACAATTTAGTGATTAAACCCAAACTTTAGCTAAACCATTGTAGGCACTGCTGTAGATCATTCTAAGCACATATTTATATTTGAGTGCTTTCAATATCGTCATAGCTCTGACTACAGGAGCTAAAATCTCCAATAAATGTATACTTTTGGGGATTCTTTTTTAAATTATTCTCATTTACAGGCCATAGCTGCATGCGGGCCATTGGAAATCCACAGAAAAGAATGAGGGGTAGGGGAAGAGCCAAGACTCAGTTCTCTCCACATGCTCACTTGTATTAGCGTTTTAATTTCTTATGGTTCCATTGATAGTCTTTAAACTTTATGCCACACAAGCCACACAAAAATACATAGCCCTTACCTACGGAACCTGCAAATTATAGGAAAAAATGCAAGTTAGGGGTAATTACCATAGGTTTTGTATGGTGACAGTAGTAGTAGTAACACCCTAGTAACATAATACAGACCTGAGATAACATCTTGTCATCTGTTTGCCATTAAAAAATGTGTGTAGTTCTTTGCCAGTTTTGCTGTTAAACGTAGCTAGAAGAGTGGCACCCAACTTCATTTGTGTTTTTTTTATGTTGTTGCCCAGTAACATACACCTAATGTTTCAGATATTTCCTTTCATCTTTCCTCCTCATTCTTACAGAGTAGGTAAGTGCTGCGATGTTCAAGATCAAACCATCTTGATGGAGAGGGTTCAACTTTAGTGAAATCAATTAATTTGTTTTAGGTAATGATGGAAAATACATAGTTACAATTATTGAAACTGCTATACATATATATTGGAAAGTTTGAATTATTCTGTGATGTTATAAATGTTAAATATTACAAAGCAATGCTTTTCTTCCTGCTGAAGTTCTAATGTCAACATGCTGTGTCAATGTTATAAGCACGTTTTTTCTGTAGAAAGCCTAACAGATGGGTATATTTTCGATATTTTATTCACAAAGGTGTTCAATAATTCATATGCTACTCTGCATCCAATTGTAAAACTGCTCAGTAAGCAAATTAAAGCTTAAGAAGGCTGTTGGGTTTGTGGAACAGAATTCTGTTCAGCATTTCAGCTCTTTTATCTCAAGCCTCACCCCTTTTTCTGTCTATCCTCACCGCTGCTTCTTCTCTTGTGCGGTACCCATACCTTTCTGGCCATCAGCTTCTGTCCTCCACTATTCATCCTCTTTTCTCTCTACAGAATTCCCATTTCTAGGAAAACTTCTCAACCTTTCATAACGTACTCATAGTTTTCACATTCTATTTGGAGTTGTGAATTTACAGGAAAATGGCAAATTTGCACCAACTACTATGGAGGGAGGTAGAAGGAAAATTCCTGTTCTCCACTAAACATATTGGCAGATATTCCCTCTTAACCCATCTGCTGAGTAATTGGACATTCAGCCCTGTATTCTCTCTTTAGAAATGATGTTTCTTTGCTGCTTGTAGAAAATTCTTGCTTGTAGAAATTTCTTTACCCTGTTTGCACAAACGTCCAGCACGAAATACTTCCATTAGAGTGAGAAAGGTAAATGATTCCTATATTTCTGTATTATTTATTTTCTGTTCTGCAGTTTGACAAACTGACTCTCATGAGTCACAGTGAAGAAATTAAGTGTCTTGGAAGGCTCTGCTGACCTCAGAATTAATGAAGTAAAGACCATCGATTGTACTGGGGATAATGCCGTGCCAATTAACAAACAAATTACTTTGTTATATGTATGACCTAAGGTCAGTGAGAAGATCTGAAAGGCATCTAGAAAAATTTTGGTAATATCTTTTTTCAAATCAGAGTCTATAGTGATAGCCACTGCATTCAGTGCATGAACTTCTTATCCCAACTGCAGTACATTGCAAGGAAGGAGAGGAAGTCATTCTGCTGCAGACAAAATTTCACTGTGTTGAAGTGTTAATAAATGTGACTTAATTTTGGTTAAACTGTGAAAATCAGGAAGGTTCCATTTATGGATAATTTGATGCTAAAATGTATGTACTGACTAACGGTAATTTCCTTTTCAATGTGTTAAACACATATGAGACACTCTATCTCAGAGCAGGTAGAGATAATTTCAATAAGGTGCCATTGATATTCTGTCAGGTGTTACTAGTAATCAATAGAAAAGGTTGGCAGTAATGTCATTTATATTAGCACATTGTTTTGCTTTGGGTTTCCATTTATTGAGAGAACAAATAGTTCAAATTTTGATCTAAAAATCTAAAAAACTTAAATTGTTGACAGCTCCTGACCTATCTTACAACTGACAGTAAATTAATTATGCAAAGTCCTGTCACACCAGTGTTACCAGTTAGAATCTTTTTCCGGTTGTGATGGCTTGATATTTTTTTCAAAGACATTTGCAAGGGAATGCAAGTTGGAATGGGAAGCAGATGTCTCAGCAGTCACTGAATGGTCAAAGTTGAGGTAAAGGTAGCTGGAAGTCTTGAATTTGAAACCAGGAATTTTGTAGATCACCGGGATAGGAAGAAAGCCAGAAGTGAGGAGCAAAGAGGAGGATAAGAAAGTTGTTTGGATGAGTATCAGTGGGAGAAGACTGCATCTACAAAGGCCAGGAAAAAGAAATCTGCAGTAATAGTTTGACAATGTAGTGTGTTGAACAAAATGGAATAATATGAAAGCAAAATGCCTGCGAAATGTGATGCATGACAAAAAGGTGCCTGACTGGAAGGTTGGGCCTGAACCAGGATAAAACAGTTCCATCTCCTGATCCAGAATCTCTCAAATGGCTGAACTTTGCTGAGTTTTGCTTAATAAAACATACATTTTACCAAATAAGCCTAACTGTTACTTAAGAGAGAGTTTAGTTGGTCTAAGCATATATACAGTTGAGATTTATATCAAATTAATGACATCAATTTAAAATTGATTTAAGTTAAACCAGTTCAATTTCTTATAAAGACTGAATTTCAGATGGGTCAACTATTGTAGCAAGAGATTAGGGCAAAGTTCTTCCACAAAGAGAATTTCCAGATAGTTGGCAGTTATGAAAATCAAACTTCTTATTGATGGTTAAATCAGATGTAGGAACTTTGTTCTCTTTTCGTCTCTTGGCCTTAGTGACTTGCCCGGGGTCACTCTGTGAGTCAATGGCAGAGCTGGAAATAAAACTGAAGAATTATTACTCCCAGTCACAGGCACCAACCGCAAGACAATCTTTCTCCTCATTTCCCTTTTAATGGACTACACTTGCGTTTAGCATTCCGCAGCAGTCAACAGGGGAAAATTATTGGCTATAGTTAGACAAGCATACTAAAGAGTACCTCAGAGTTTATGGATGAAAACAGCTATAAAAATGCTCAGGTTTATTATTATTATTTATTGTTTGCAAACATGGAAATTCAATGAAAGTTTACAGATAAAGGAGGCCCAGTACAGGACTTAAGTTTCCCATTATTTCTTTTCTGTTCCAAAAGCAATATGCATGACTTAAAATATTTAGCTGAAAGAAGTTGTTGCCAACATTTTTCTGATATTTATTCTTGGAAAATATATTAAAATATGGAAGAACTCACCGTGAAAAATTATCTTAAATTATCCTGTTTCCATTTTCAGCTTCTCTTCTTCAATGAACAATGTAACTGTTACATGTTTGTCTGCTAAGAATGTAAAACAGGACCTATTAGTGAAATCAAGAGTTACCTATAGTCCTGAGTAATCCGTGAAGGATTTTCTTTCATTGCCAGATCATTTTCACTAGTCTGAATGGCAGCTCAGTTCTCCACACTGAGGTCAGTTCCCAAATTTTGTAGTTGATTTGTCTTCCCGTCATTGCCAATCAGCATGAGTGAGTGGTGGGAATGAGTTGTATTATCAAGTACCATTCAACATGAACAACCCATAAAAATTAATGGCTGTATTTTTCTTTTGGGGGATCCATTAATTTAAACGTGAACCATATTTGACAGCAAACATTTGCACCGTGAATTGAAATAACTGAGAATTGACATGAAAAGCTAAAGTTAGCAGGTTATGAAACTTCAGACAGTCTGACTGTGCAGGTTCAGCAGGGACATCACAGCATGTACAGGAGTGGGTAAGACACAAGATGAGGACTGTCTTCTTGGAGACACAGTCACAAAATAAAAGAAACAGATCTGCATACCCAGTAAAACCTGGCAGTGGTTGTAGGGGTGCAAAAAAAGCATGGGACAGATTAACACCAGGCAGCAAGCAGTGTTTGTTTTGCGTATTAACTGCCAATCTTGAAAATGAGCTGCAGAGATGTGCCATGCAGCCCACCACGGAGAGCAGAGAATAACCTTCAGGACATGTGCAATAACAAGGCTTGAGGGTAATACTTCATTACGTTCAGGAATCGCAAATTACTTCCATGAGGAGAGGACCCAGCCCCATGCATTCTGGGTGCTAGAGGGGTGCTGTGTCTATCTAGTTGCAGAACAAAGAGGCAGTGGTGTAAAATACTTATTGACGCTTCCAGTGGCCACAAAGCTCTGCAGTATATATTTTTTAATTCAGAATCTCTAGTACCTTACGTGTGTGGAAGGAGCATCTATGAATGAGCCCAGGGTGGTGAAATGGGGAATTGGTGCTGATAATAGATAAGATCCTGGTATTGCTAAGAAAGGGTGAATAAACTAGTGTGAGCAAGTAGCCCAGTAGTGCCACTGCAGAAATGAGTCAGGTACTTCTGAATGCTGTGCTAGGGGGAGTAGAGTCGTATGCAGAAGCATAGCATATGCACTGGTACATCTGGTGCTGCTACTTATGCTAAACTTGAAAAACACGACAAAAATTACAATTTTGTGGGGAACTGCTGACAACAAGAAGTGTGTTGGTGTGCCTGGAACTCTGCAGAGCTTCTTGTGGTTCATCGTGTCCACCCTGTGCTTTTTCCATTTAAAGGACTTTGTTTTCTCTTTTTGTTTATTTATTTATTATCAAAGAATTGAGAATATAATCAACCTCACTTGGCCAAGAAACAGCAATTTTAAAGCCTCCTGCTCCTTGGTCATTTGTGTGACTCATATACTTACGTTCTGTTTGTTCTTTAATGCTAAATCCCAGTAGAATGAGGAAAAAAGCAAGCAAGCCTCAGAACCTAACACAAACCACAGTCAACAAGTAGCAGAATTCAATAGCAAATTTCAGGCTTCACTTGACTACAAATTAATTCTGCATTCTAACTGTGCTCTCTGGTTCATTAACATTCCAGTTTCTTTTGTGTTTTCTGAGCACTGCATTTAACTCTAACACATCCCAGTTTATTTCTGCATAACCTCATTCTACCACAACATTCCAGTAGCAGGCACTGGGTTTAGAGAAATGCAGCTTTTTGTTTGTTTGTTTTTAAACCTCCCCTACATATTTCTAATCAAAGGAATTTTGCCATCAGCTTCCGTAAGGCGATATTTCACCAAGCATGCATTAAAAACAAGGGTAAAGTAAGTGTGTGAGCATGAGCACATCAGTAAAAATAGCTTTTTTTTTTTCCCTTTCTTTTCTTTTTCCCTCTCTTTTTTTATTGGCAAGCCATTTGTATCTTTCAGAACTCTCTTAAAAGTCATTAATAATGTTATGGTACTCTCTAGTCTCAGTAGAGAGACTTAATGTATTAAATAGACTCAAGGAGGTGGGGAACACTTCCATGCCCTGTTTTGCAAGATTCCTCTCACCTTCTCCACCCCTTCGAAAAGGTATAATTTGTAACTAGTAATCTGAAAATAACATGAAGAATTGTTTTTAATGCGAAAATTAGTATAGTAAAATTTACTGAATGTGAAATCATCATGTACTCATGTTAATATAAAGTACAAATGACGTAAACTGTCAAGCTTTGGGTTTGCAAGCTGGTCAACTGGAGTAAGAGAAATCTCCTAATCTCCAGGTGCATGAGGTTTTATGCATTCCTCTAAAGCGTTAGACCACAGCTGGAAGCAGATGAGGATGATCGGGTGCACTTAGTGTAACAATTCCCAGAAAAATACGCATTTAGCATTTGCAGCCATGAAATGAGTACATTTATTTAATAGATTTCTGTTATTTTTTTCTTGGATAAATGGTATTTCAAAAATGAAATGTTTGGCAGACTGCAATACAAAGTGAGACAGATTTTTTTATTATTTATTTTATTTGTTATCCTTTAATAAAAGGTGAGGGACGCAATGTAATTCTTTCACTCTGTTCTGTTTTATGTAAAGGAAATGCGGTGTGACATGTGTCACCTTTGCAAGCTGCTCCATAGTCAAATGACCTGACTCCAGAGCGCTGCTCTTGGGATTATTTCTGTTTTTCATATGGTGGCTGTGTAATGTACGATGCATAAACTAAGCAGGGAGTATAACCTAGTTTCTTCCACTTCCCACTGAGTACCTTGAGCACGAGGCCATAGAAACAGCTCACTCTGCCTGCAAATACCTTCACCCCTCTAACGTGCAGCCATGAAATGCACCTTCACCAGACTCTCCTGTAGCCTGGTGGACAGGCGCTCTGACTTGTATTCCTCCCACTAAATTCTGGACGCTTAATGGAAGTGTTGAAAGGAGTTCAGGATCTTACCTCGGTAATGAATGGAAAGAGAGAAGCAGTTCTCCTTCAAACATATTTACAGGTAAATTGCCTGTGGGATGTGTGTACACGCACACGATTTGCCTCTCTGAGAGGCATGACAGGTGGTTTTGGGCTTCTTCTACTCAAGGGAAGACCCAGATCCCACTTCTTCCATTCCTGGTTATATATGCTAACCTACAGGGCATTGTGTCAGCGATTATTGTCACCCACCATTGGATGTGGCTTATATATACAAGTCCTACCTGCAAACGTGGCACCTAGATCTCAAGTAGAGGGAGCCACTAAGCCTTTACTGAGGTACCTTTGCATGGCAGGAATTTGGTGATGACCCTGCTGTCTAGCTGTAGGTTTCTCCTTGCTAACTTTGGGGCTTCCTAGGTCATTCTTTGGAAGCTTTTGCTGTTGATGATTTTTTTTATTTTTTATTTTATTTTGAAGGGGATAGAGTCCTTGGTTAAAAGCAAACCAAGAACATGTGTACGTTACTGCCTCTCTCTGTGAACTCGCTTACGTAGCAGCAATAGTCACTGTCACAGACTTGGCCATATGAAGCAGGTTTCAGACACATCCCAACCGGACCCCTTCAGGTCTTCAGAGTCTCCACTAAAGCTGTTCTCTCTCCTGCTCTGCCGGATAAGGGGTAATACTCTTTTCGCTCCTCCTTCCCGTTCTGGATGAAGTGAGCGTGAGCAGGGCTGATAGCACCCACAGAAGATTACTAATCACTTCTGGCAGCTTGGTATTAATATCCCCGTCACAGCGTCAAATCCTGGTGCTGTGAAAAGGAAATGCATCTCCTTAAAGCTCTTAGCTGGAAGACACAATTTAGTTGCGAATAAGGATATTTCTGCTAGAAATATAATCTTCTTTCTCTGATTTTGCACTGAAGACAGTCACCTAGTGGCTTTTATTTGCAGTTATGAGTCTGTAGTAAACTCTCTGACTTAAGCATGTTACATATCAATGCAATACATAAATCATGGTCAACTGGAAATAAGCCAGATCTTTGCATACATGAAAATGTTACTCAAGTGAACCGAAAGATCATATTTGCCTGATCTTTTTTTCCTCTTACTGTAAGCATTGAAGAGTAAGTGAAATGCCAATTGTTGATATGAAGTTATGCCATTTAGTATTGTAAAAACTTGCTGGATTTGTGAACAATCTAATAGTACAGGTTCTCCAGAATGATGTGTTTTCTTTACCTGAAGAAGCGATGATATAATAATATCAGAAGATGTTATGGTAGCATTTTGGCCACTGTAGTATGAAGTGCCTTGCTGTAAATTGAAGTAGAGCACATGTAAACATTTTCTATCTGTTCCTTCTTGGATCTCCTTAGTTTAGTATCTTAAACTTCTAAGAAACTGGGTATTTTGGGAGTTTTAGTGATATGTTTTTAAATAATGAGGAAGTGAACTGCCTCACTGTATTTTGTAGTAATGCAATTCCACTGACATCATTTTAGTACAGCTCTTTTACAGATACTGTAAATAAAGCAAGGTGAGCATTGTCTCTCTCATGAAGGATAAGGGGTTACAACTGATGCAAAACATATCACCAAGCTACTTTTTGTGCTAATTGCACCTCTATTCAAAGCCATGGTGTGATAATAGCTGTTTGGTCTGCTGTAGGGCAGAAAATATGCATGCAATCTCACGTCTTTAGTACTAGTACTTTCAAAGACTGTCTTGAATTTAGTAAAAATTGCAGTAATTTAGAACTCAATAAAATCAATCCACTAAGAAGTTCAACAAATAATTGGCTACAGCATGCTAAAACGTGTCACTGGAAATTAGGTAGGTTTTTGAGTGTTATGTATTTATTATGCTTAAGTAAGTGAAATATTTGAATAAGGTCATTTTCTCCAACTCTTCAAATGTCACAACTGTATTTTAACAAGAAAATAGTTTGGGATTAAGAAGCCTAGGTATCTTAGGTTGCATGAAAATTGAATCAACTAAGCATTTTTAAATGTTCTTAGTTTTAAATTAATCGCCAATATATCCATTCTACACAGGACTTCAGCAATTCAGTGAGATTTATTGCATAATTGACTTGAATTCCTGGAAAAATACTGGAAGAAGTCACTAAAAGTATCTGTAAGCACCCAGAGAAATAAAGGAGATGAGGGATGGTAAACATACATCTGCCAAGAACAAAATGTGTCAAACCAATTTAATTTTCATCTCTCATAAAATAACAGGTCTTTTGGGTAAAGGACAGGCAGTAGATGTCATATATTTTGACTTCAGCAGAAGAAATTATTGTAGGTGGATAAAAAACTGTTGAAAAAGCTATAATAGGGGAGTGTTATTAATATTTCACTGTCAAAAAGAAGCGCGTGTCAAGAATGTGCTTATTAAATCTGTAGTTGACACCAACCTGAGAAGTACTGTAAGTACTTGGAAAATAGTGAAGCAGAAGATCAGGAAAAAAAGTTATAATGTGATTACATAGGGAGAGGTACCTGGAAAATGTAATGATGTTGCAGTAAGTAGGGAATACCTCAATTATGCTACAGTTTAAAATAAATTGTAGCTGAATAAAAAGCATGGAAGATCATTACATTTGCTATTTTTCTTGATGATTACAATTGAAAAAGATTTGATTTGCAGTATTCATGTTAGCACTTAAGGTGTGATATTTCTATCTAACAATTTGGGTGAAAGAATCCATGCAAATGAAAAGGGACATAATATCTGTTTGAGAAAAGTGCAAATCTTTGATATCAAACTTTAAAGCTATTTTATATCACAGCTGCCAAAAACTTCAGTTTCGGCATTGCAAATGATACCTCCTCTCTACCCAGTCATAAGCTTTTCTTGTATTAACTGATGTTTTATCATTTAAGTGGGCAAAATACAATTTATTTGATCATTTGAAAGTAACAGAATAGAAGTTCTGTAGTGAGACAATTTTCGTCTCTTTGTAGCAATGAGAAAGCAAATATTCTTGGTAAAAGTAGTTTAGCGTCATCTTTGAATCTTGTTGTTAAAAGGATGTTATCTGCTTTGTTACTTTGGCTTTATAGCATATATTGCTTCTGATAGAAGTATATTAACGTACATGTATCTTAATATACTGTCTGTACATGTATAGACAGTATACGTGTGTATACATGTATCTCTATATGCATATACCTGACAGCTTTACATTTTGCAAAAGTGTATCCTTAAACCCTCCGTTAGGAAGCTACTATTATTTAAGAAAATTATTTACTGACAGTCATAAACGAAATAAGGAATGACTGGAATTCAAATCCCAATTCCCTTAATAACATTGCGTTAACCTCATTAAAGAAATTCTATTAAGTGTCAGAGCACTGTGGGGTTAAGTAAAGGATTGCTGAATAGTTTCTTTTCATCGTATCAAAATTATTGCACTTAAGTGATCAAGTCTCAGCAAAATAAATGCTTCCAAAATTTGTTTAACTTCAAAATGACTGTGGAGAATGTATTTTTTTAAATATAAAACTGCTGTTTAATTATCATGTTAACGTTTCAGTTGTGTTTATAGACAATACATTTTTAATATTAATCCCATTAATATGTTTTACCATCTTTTTCTTAGTAAGATTGTTTTATCTTCACTGAAATCATTACATTTTCTTTAATAAGATGAACATTTAATGTGCTCTTGGCATGAATTAATTTTTAATAAACCATTAATAAGTCAAATCTCTAATGGATTTCTTTCCCTTAAAAATCAAGCCTCTTCCAGCAGGGAGTTTTTTCTGGATTCTGGCATTTGAATTTATTGTAGCATTTTCAACATTATTCATAATAAGAAGGAAGGAAAAACTCTGGTTAGCTAGACTGTAGATTATTTTTTCCCCTTTGATACATTTATGAGACAGTGTAAAATTTCTATTGCTAGAAGAGCTGATTCTTTTAAGATGTGGTGAAGCCTGGGTTATTATACAGTGTGTTCTAATTTCCTAGCAGAAATTAGCAAAATTGCAAATTTTATCTATTTATCTACCTGTCAGAGTATTTGCGTTGTACTCAAGCACTGATTCACTCTTCCATTTGTTGAGGGGCTACTGTGAACGTTTTTGCATTGATGCTTCAAAGATCTGAGTTGCAGAACTGACATGGTCCAAGCATGGAAACAGGAATTCTACTTAGAAATTGAAAACCTACGTTGGTAAACTACAGGCCTAGCCTTCTGTCTGTTCTGTCCAAGGCTTCCAAAGGAGGTAGTGTGAATATATTTGTGGTTGATTTAATGTTGTCAGCGATCGCTCTTCAAATGGTAAGTTAAACATACCCTGAATTTATGTGCAAGCTCCATGAAAAAGCTATACGTTCCAGCTCTTGGGACAGGGTGGGGTGGGGTGGGGTGTAGATGCTCAGAAAAGAGCATATCTGGGTTACTTTTTTTTATGCTGACCGTAGAGTTGGGAAAAGGTAGACAAGCTTTTGGGCTGTTCAGTTCAAAACAGAAGCAGCAAGCTTCAGAGAGAACAGTTTGTCAGGGTTTAGTTACATTGATATCAGTTATACGATTCGGAAGAAGGTATGTTGGTGCTTGTAGGTTGAAGTGGAAAACACTGAGATGTTCTCTCCAAGGAGCAAGAGATCAAGGATGTTTACAACAAAGGCTAGTTTACATTTCTACTCCTTTGTTGTGGAGTCTCCCACACTGGAGACATTCAAAACCCGCCTGGACGCCGTCCTGTGCAACGTGCTGTAGGTGTCCCTGCTGTGGCAGGGGGGTTGGACTTAGATGATCTCCAGAGGTCCCTTCCAACCCTGATGATACTGTGATACTGTGAAAAGAAAGGGACTTCTGTGCTAATTCCTCTGTGTAAAGTTAAGAAACCTGATAGTGGGTTTTACACGCTCACAGGTACTCAATATTTACACCAGAGACTTTTTGTTGACCTCTGGTGGGTTATTGTATTTAACTGGAGTCAGTGACTTTTCCCATTCAGTGAAAGTTGCAGTTGGAGCTGTGTAACCTCTTGCATGTAGCCTGTTGTTTCGTGGACAGTATTTCTGTGAGTGGAGAACATAAAGTCCTTGAGTGGAAGGGTTCTCTTGGGTCATTTTGTGCATTGGAGTTCTGTTTCAATATAAAGTTGATGCAAGTCTTGTAGATGTTTGCTTAAAATGTACAGAAAAATCAGTTTCCTTTGAATTTTAGACTCTGTTGTATTATTGACAGGAAGGAGACAAGTGGGTACGTAACCACTTGGTCAGGATCTACCCTGAGGGAAGAGCTACCCTTGGTTCTACTTATACCTGATTGATTTTAATGACGCTTTAGAGGGACTAAGGCCTCGATCCAGCATTACACCTAGTCATCAGCTCAACTCCAGCTGTGTAGCCAGTTCCCTTGAGTTAAATCGGGCTGCTGCCAGCCTTCCAGTTGGACCACTGAGTGTGCTGCATGGGATCAGGCTGTACATAAACTGGGATTTGCTGACTCTAATGCTCCCAAGGTTTCCCCCCCGCAAAATGACTGAGAGTTATTAATGAAATGGTGGTGAACCTGACATCAGCATTTTAAAGGAACCACAGCAAAGCAGAGGAAATAACATGTCTATATTGCAATATAGGTATTTCTGGTTTTGGCAAAACAGCTGTGGTTGTTTCTTCTTCCATTGTGTTACAAAGACAATGTTTTGTTTAGGTTTGGGCCTTTCTTGCTGTGCTCAGAAATGTTGCTGTGTGTGGAATTCACAGACAAGAGGTGTGTTCTTGTGTCATTGTGTGTCGAAGATGTTCTCATTCTGAGCCATTAATTTAAGAGGAAACTTGCATTTGTTTTTGTTAAATTGGAGCTAAAGGTTTTTAGAATAGACTTCAAAGAGGAATAGATAAAACAGGCTGAAGAACTTATAATTGGCCTGGATTTATAAACTATGTAGCTATATGTATCTTGTGGTTACTTCCGGAAAGCTTGTCAGCTTCTTGCTTCAAAGGTGCTGACAGTTTTTACTGTGGTACAGTTTGAATAAGCCTGCAAACATGCAAATGCAATCCAAGATAACCTTTTACTAACACTAACAGCCAATTGATCAGATCGAGTGACAGAGGTGGCCATGCAGGACTAAACCAAAATCTGGAGAGGATTCTCGTTCCTTTATTTGTATTCATTTTCATTGCTGCTAAATTACAGACATATAAGGGGAAACCACCCACAGGCATTCTTGTGTAATATGGCTCTGTGACCGTAAGGATCATGTCTTTTGCAAGCATCTCTTCTAAGCAATTACTGATGCTTTGTACCTTATAACGTAGCCATTTTTATGATTTTCTAACTTAGTTACAGTACATTTTAATGCTTACGTTAACTGCTTTCCTTGCTCTGCCTGTACTGATTCTGTCCATCTTGAAGTAAGGAATCTTGAGTAGTTTCCACATACTTTTGTTTAAATACGGGTGATCTTCTAGTTTTGGTTGGTTTTTTTCTAAGATTTAAAGGAATCCAACATAGAGGGTGACTATGATGTTCAGAAAATTGCTGTGTTATGTTAAATGCAGGGGGTTTTATCACTGTTATGAAGATAAATTAACAATACCATAGAGAGATACCATTAAAAGTTGCTTTTGTTGGGGGTAGGGGTTGTGGGGTTTTTGGTTGTTAGACTACGTTTTGGCCTAATGTTGAATGTAATCATCCCTTTGTGTGTATGGGTGCATTGAGCTAGGTATTTTTATGTATTAGGAAATTAATATAGTCTTTTTTCTTGTGGTTTATCTATGGAACGAGTAAGCGTTCTTGCAGTGATGTTTTTAAGCACAAAGAATAAGTCTTTGAAGCGTATGGCCTCAGTGTTTTTCTAGCAAAGTGATTTCAGTTCTGCTGGCATAAATGGATCTAATATACTGGGGTGAAATAGAAAATACTGTTCTAAAGGGAATTACTAAATAGTAGCATTAACTTTAAGAATGTATATGTATAATAATTGATATTTTAAAATATTGTCAATTATAATAATTCAGACAGACCACATAACACATGAAACCTTATTAGATACCCGCACTATAGGAAGAACTCCAACTTTCAGGGTCCTTTAAGTATATGGCCTCCATAACTGTGGTGAATCATGGCAAAAACCAATACTAGGATTGCCAAGAAAGTACTTAAGCAGGCTACCATGCATTGCAGTATTTGCACTCATTGAATTTGGCCAGTAAAGTAACCGCAGGCCTGGATTTCTTGCCTAGCCTGAAATAACACTGCAGTAATTGCTGCAGCAGCCTGGTCGATGGAAATGGGGCCAGGTGCAGAAAGGTTGTGGATGAGAGCGGAACTCTAGCACCTAGCACTCAATCTCCTTGTCTTTGGCAGAGAAGCCGTACTGCTAGGTGCACCATAGGAAGACTAGCGAAATAGGAAGGGCTCAGTGTCCCAAATGAAATACTGAGCGTGTTGGGCAGGAGGAGCTGTTGAAGTACACGTTCACTTGTCAATTCCTTTGTGCAGCCTAAGAGGAAAATGGTGAGGATAAGAAGTTCTAAATCAAACAGTGGTCTTTTAACTGTAATTTGGAGGAACCTTCTGAAGACACTCATGTCTTCTGTTAGTAGAATATTTGCTTAGGAGATGAGACAGATTCAGTGCTGATGTCGGCATGATGGCACTGTACCTGTCATGACAGTGAAATGGCAGTTGAAACTGTAATGGCGAAACTGGCATTGCACGGAGAGCAGGGCACAACAAGGAAGAGAGGAAGGAAGTGAAGAGGAAAGAAAACACAGGAGTGACATGAATCCTTGTGATTCGGCTTCTGTATTAAGCAGCAAAGACTGTTTGCTATAAAATATACGAGTGGTCTTATAAGCAGGGACACAAGGCCTCATAATCCCTGTTCCTCCCTGCTCTGTCCTCCTCATAGGTAACATCGTAGTTGCAGCCAGTTTCATAGGAGATGTGGATTTGAATCTTTTCAGACATTGGACTTCAATCTCCTACTCTGTCACAACTGCATTTTGTGCAGGTTTTTATGCTGGTGGTAAATGTTACTAGTACTTTGAGAACACCTACCAGACTGAGGCTCCAAAGGCTTATACACAAGACATGATGTTGGGGGGTTTTTGTTTTGTTTTGTTTTTTTAAACTGGCTGTTCTTCATTACCACAATATTCAGCAAAACTTGGGTGGAAAGGCAAACGTAATACCATCTGTAAAACAAGGGAAGGAGGAAGAACCTTGATGTTACAAGGTTGCCAGTTTAACTAATTTTTTTTTTTTTTTTTTTTTTTTTTTTTTTTAGAAAAGCATTGGAACAAATAAATAAATTCTTTGTAAGCAACTAGAAAATTACAATGATGCTTAATAACTGTAATCAAGATATCAAGATTAATCAAGAAGAATGTGTCATATGAATATAATTCGCTATTCTGACAGTTTAACAGTTCTGGTAGGTAGAAGAGAAGCCATAGATGTCTGTATATTGACACATTAGAAAATCTGTCAGAATGGACACATACATCAAATGAGACTTTTCAGAAGCCTGACTTCAGCCCAATTATTATTCTATATTTTCATTAAATATTTGAATGAACTACACAGACTGCTTTTTCAGTCTTCAGTTGACAATAACACAGGAAAGTGTGCAAGGATATTTGGGTGGCAAGGTCTGAATTCTGTGAATATAAAAATAATTCTAGTTGTTCTGTTACTGAAACACTTTGGGGAAAAATAAAATAAGCTTAGTTGGGTTGCTATGTAGAAAGAACAGATTGAAACTTCTATATTTAGATAGGAATAATTAACTGTACAAGCACAGGATGGGTAATGACTCCTTAGGCATCAGCAGTACAAGAAAAAATGTGGGTTAATAGTCAATCTCAACTTGAACTTAGGTAAACAATGTCTTGTCAATGATGTCAAATGCCATCTGGAGTGTGTGACAGGAGCATTGTGTTAAAGAACAGAAGCTCTTTAGCCCTCCTTGAACCTCCTTAGGTCAAAAAGGATATGGACCAATTTAGGAGAGTTCCGAGAAAAATGAGTCCTCAAAGGTCTGTTAAAAAAAAGACTAATAAGAAAAGGTTGAAGGAACAGGATTTTACAGAGAAGGTAAGATGAAGGTGTCATGATACAGCTTTCAAATATAAAAAAGGCTGTTGCAAAGAGGTAGAGAATACATTCACAGTCTTTCACGGGGAGATCAGTGAGAAACAGTTGAAGAATTGCAGCAAAGAAGATTCAGGTTATACATCAGAAAAAAAACTTCCAACCATAAGGATGGTGAAGCTTTGAAACAGGTAGCCTAGGGAGAATGTGAGGTTTCCGTTATTTGAGGTTTCGAGAACAAGTATTGTTACTTGTTATTGGGGGGAATATAGCAGGAGCATGGGGAGCTCTTTGACTAGGGGTAATAGATGCATACGAATTTGATGCATCAAGTAATATCTATTAGCTTTATGTTGGATTCTTGGAAACAACGTGCTTGTAATTGGATGTTTGCTGTTTGATACCAATATGTGAACATACTAGGTTGTAATGCATTTAAATATGTGTTGAACCTGAGAAGAGGAGCATAACTTATTCCCTTGCTTTCTTTTCTTCTGTGCAAAGCAATTTCTACCTGTTAGTCTTTCAAAGGTGAAGTAGAGAACAAATCTGAACTGCTTTTCTTACAGATTTTTTCCTCCTAAAGTGCTGGTTCAGCACTCGGCACCTCAGAGCATGACATTTCCACTGGAGAGCTGTACTTCCATCCTAACCCCATTCTAATGGCACCACTGGGCCCAATGCTTCTTGGCCAGTGCTTGTTATTGACTTTGATTTTGCAGAACCTGACAGCAAAGGTCCTGCAAATTCCAGCCTTGTTATAGTCTTGTTTCTGTGTCTCATAACTTCTTTAGTAGGCACTGAGCTGCCTTTTTTTTTATTCCCACCCTGCCTCCCCCCCCCCCCCCCCCCCCTTCTCCCCCAGCAATTCTGGTTGGGATCATATCAAACGGTGTTCTTAAACATCAGGTCTAAAGCCACCTCTCTGCTTGGTCCTGCTTTTGTTGGGGAAATAGATCTCTTCTGGTTTTGTTTTTAAACAGCAAAGGGCTTCACTTCAGGTCAGACTGCTTATCTGAAAGGCACTTCAGAGATAAAAAGAAGAATGCTGTATTTATCTTGCAGTAACAGCAACATCCAGCAAATAATGCAGCTGTCTCCCTTGGCTCTTGTGCCTGAGACACAAACAAACCAGCTATAGAAAGCAGTTCATGTCGCTATAGACTCTCAATTTAAGCACTGCCTATTAAAGAACATCTACATGGCCAATTCTTTCTTGTTTTCCTCCCTAGAGAGGAAAAAAAGACCTAGCTGGTTTTCAGTCACGAAGGTTCTCAGTCCCAACAGATGGAAGAGCTGTCATCTCTCTTCTCCTTAAGTGGAAAGAGGACATTCATCAGCTTGGAATTGGATGCAAAAATCGATATCTGCTATGTTGTTAAACCCATTCAAAGTGGAAGTTTCAGCATATTTGTAAAACAGCTTAATGCAGTGAATTAAAAAAAACCCACATTGCAATAGGAGAACCTCACTAATTTCAGTATTTAGCCAGAATATTCGCTATTAGTCTACTTAAATATTTATGTAGATCCAAAATATAAGTGTTTTTCTTCTAATCCAAACCAGACTTAATTTTAAAACCCAGAGTGAATTTCTCACACTTCTTATCTTCTAAATACTTACTTACCTCAAAATTCAATTTGTCACTAGCTTAGCCAGTGCTGTATGCATTGTAAGCTGTGACAGAATTGCTAGTACAACCTGGGCTGCTTGGAAGTGACTCAAAGGCAAGAAGGAGGTAGATGGGTGCTGCTTCACTGAGTTTCTGATTTTGAACTGATCCGTAGTATGTAGCTGAGCCTCTACTGTAATATCTTCCAGTGATGACATTTCAAGGTACTGGAATTAGTCTAGGATAAATAAATCAAGTCTTTTGGCAAATATGAACTTTCTTTGCTCAGGGAAGGTGAGAGCAGTAGAGGGAATGATTTTTTCTGTAATTAATGTTGGTCTTTCACTGGAATTGCCCTGTGTTTTTTTTCAGAATATATGACATACTTTGATTCTTTGCTGACACTGTTCATTTGAGAGTTTGTGATCATTTGCGACTCTCTTTAGTTTGTCTAAATTCCAGAATAAACTCTGCTTTTAAAGATACATGGGGCTTTTAATCATTATGCAAAATTCTGTTTAATCTCAGAATTAAGAGCTCCTGTTCACTGGATAAGGAAATCTGGAATTATGTTATTCAGGCCATGCTATGGTAATAGCCTTTAACAGAAGTATTTTTCACATCTAATTTCTGATAAAGCACGTGTGAAAAAATAAAGTTGGAATGTATGTAATCTGAGAGACTGAGATCTGAAGGTTTTTCTGCACATAGAACTGAGTTATGCATGTTTACATCCCATACACTGGAACAGAGGAAGTTCTGTCTGAACATAAGAAAAATCTTCTTTACTCTGAGGGTGGCAGAGCACTGGCACAGGCTGCCCAGAGAGGCTGTGGAGTCTCCTTCTCTGGAGATATTCAAAACCCCCCTGGATGCATTCCTGTCCAACCTGCTGTAGGTGAACCTGCTTTGGCAGGGGGATTGGACCAGGTGATCTCCCAAGGTCCCTTCCAGCCCCTACCATTCTGTGATATTGTGATACAGCAGATGAGTGCCCTAACCTCTGTGTATTGAGTCGTCCACCTGGACGAGGCTTTAACTTTGGGAAGATCTTGGGTAGTCAGATGTGTAATGAAAAGTTTCATGCTCAGCACTAGTTCAGGGTCATAGTTACCCTTGGTAGTGATGACAATATGGTTGAGGTTGGAAGGGATCTCTGGAGGTCATCTGATCCAACCCCCCTGCTCAAGCAGGTTGCCCAGGGGCTTGTCCAGATGGCATTTGAATATCTCTAAGGAGTGAGATGCCATAACCTCTCTGGGCAACCTGTACCAGTGCTTGGTCACCCTCACATAAAGAAAGCGTTTCCTGATGTTCAGAGGGAATGTCCCATGTTTCGGTCTGTGCCCATTGCCTCTAGTCCTGTCACTGGGCACCACTGAAAAGAGCCTGGTTCAGTTGTCTTTGTACCCTCCCTTCAGGTATTTATATACATTGATAAGGTCCCCCTGAGCCTTCTCTTCTCCCAGCTGAACAGTCCCATTTATAATATCACTCTTATACTGTACTGTACTAAATTTTACTATCTTCATGAAAATTCATTAATGTTTCTGTTCATATGTCAGTCAGATTTACTGACCCGAAAGCAGTTGCACCTATAAAAATCCATTGAAAGCAGTTGGTTTGACATATTAGTAGAGTCAGAGTGAGTACTATGTGTTTGAATACATGTAATCATAATTTAACACATGAAGCTGTATTTCTGGTGATGACAAACTTCTGAGCAATTCAGCTTGACTTTGAGATCCCAGATTGGGTTTGGAGTGGAGGAACAGCAAATAACCGTGAAAATCTCTGAAAGAGAATGTCTTCTGTTATGAAATTTTGCAGTCATATTTATAATGCAAATTTCACTAAATATGCGTACTTTAGGATAAGCAGGAATGTTCTTTCCTTGTTCAGACAGATCTATTCTACGCTACAGGGAAATACCTTTATCTTATCACAGGTTTTCTTCTGTGGTAACAAGGTATTATCAATCACATTACAGTGACATCAGACTGTTTTCTTCTGGAGAACAAATGCGCTTGCAGTAGCGGATCTCATTCAGTGTATTGTTTTCAAGGCGAAGCCTTGAGATATCCTCCTCTTAATGAGAAAGCTAGAATTCTTAGATCTCATTATTGCTTAGGTTTAGAGGAAGTTGTGTTAAAATTC
The DNA here is from genome assembly GCA_017639485.1 of Pluvialis apricaria. NCBI lineage: Eukaryota > Metazoa > Chordata > Aves > Charadriiformes > Charadriidae > Pluvialis > Pluvialis apricaria. The sequence goes on from CM030010.1 coordinate 30,102,676, forward strand.
AGTTGTGTTAGTAAAGATGGTCACTTGGTTAAAGAATTCACTCTTGTAACGTCTCTAAAATTGCACCTTTTTTGATTCTGACTGTAAAGATTAAAGGTGACTTATGGGGTTGTTAGAAGTAGATTTCACTGAAAGCTTTGAAGAAAATCCTGGTCTACTAGTCAAAGAAGACACAAAGCTGTAATTCTTTCTTTGATGAAGTCCACCATGGTGAGATTTGACACTTAAGTCCCCATTGTATTCTGTACACGCATGATGGATTTCTGATAAAAGTATGTGCTGCTCTCTCATCTGGCTTTATGTGTGTTTACGTGTGGTTATTTTAGAGGAGATATGACATCTCTATCCAATCTTGCTGTCAGTGTTCTCAGGGTAAATAAAAGATGATCTTCTAAAAGTTTTATTGTATAAATTAAATTGTAGATAAAGAGGAGCTTAGTGGCTCATTATTACAGAAGAAATAAAGTTTCTTTTTAATTGGCAGTAGCATTGAGAAATATGTATGCATAGTCTTTTGAGAAGTTTATAAAGTTATCCTTAATGTAGTGTTTCCACTTTTTAAAACTTTTAATAAAGATGCAGAATTCAGCTTTGAGTACTTGATATATGGGAGTTAAACATAAAAAATTAACTAAATGTAGCTTGGTCAGATTTTTCATAAGAACATTAAGGAAATTTTTCTGCAGACTGGATAAAAACTGATTAATGCTTTATCATGGTTTTGCCTTACATGAACAATGTTACTGGTGGGAATTTAAAACCTCTTCAACCTGAAGGATTTTTTACTGAGATTTCTGTGTCTCGTACCTGTTAAAAAATGAATAAGTAAGTAAAAAAAGGCAGTGTTCTGAGACCAGCGTATCTTAAATGATCCTTTTGTGGCATGTACTCAACAAAACTGCCAGAGTGCAGTCTTGAGCTTATGGCTTACCTTAATGTTTTCTTCTGTCAGACGTGTTGGCAGGTATTTTATTTCTTCTCATCTCTTAACAGCTCTTTGCTACTGGCCTAAGGTACAGCTTCAATTAAAAGGAGTGCGTTGGAGAGAAATCAAAGAAGCTACAATTCCTTATGGGCATGAGAGTATCACCACATGTGTGACATTACATCTACAAATACATGCAGGAATTTGGAAGCTCTGTGATTTGTTATTTCGGGATCTGCGTGCATGATGGCAGGATATTAACCCTTAGACCTTCAGCTGGTTTCAAGGCACATCATACTGAATATTGACCATCTTTACAGCTGGACTGAACAATGGAAAAAAAATATCACTACATTGGAGGGATATTTTTGCACTTGGTAGTTGATGGATTTTCTGTTGGGCATTTGGTAAGGAAAGATGGCAGAGGGGTAAGGAAAGATGGCAGAGGGGTAGGGGAGAAGGCAGGTGGGAACTGCAGGAGGATTCAGAACCTGAGTGCAGCCATATCATTTGTCAGACGGATGTATTGTGTGTATGCTTTGAATGCTCAACACCAGTTAAGCATGTGGTTGAGGATGCAGCACTTCAGTCCTGGCAGGTTAACAATAAATCTTTCTGGTGTATTTTTCAAGTGGTTTTTGTGTGGTATTATCACGATCTCTAAGTGTCCACCTTCATTCACAGTCTCTCAGCTGCAGTTATCCATCCTGGTGACAGCTTCTCAGGCTTTTAGGTAATATCAGTGTGCTAAAACCCTATCAGCATTTAATGTCAGCAATTAAATAAAAGGCAATACCACAATATTTCTTTCTTCTGTAAACTCACTTGGTTCCTTTTCTCTTTGGCTTGAGGGAAACGTTCGCATATCTTTGTTTTATCTGGCTTAGAAAGTAGGATAAGAGAGGCACCTAGACTGAATGCCTGCACATTTTTTAACTGTACTGGTAATCATCTCGAATGAGTAAAAAAATCACTAGTAACCTCCATCACTATTCAATGGACTTGAGAATTAGATAGCAGATTTCAGTTACCTGTGGTTCACCTTGCAGCTCATGAGTTCATGCAGAGCTGGAAACTTTTGCAGCATAATGAAAAAGTCCAGATTGTCACAAATTAGGTGACTGTTTTGCAGCTAGAAAGCTGCATATTTGGGGGAATTTTATACGTATATATTTTGAACAATTTTCAAGTAGTGCAATCCCATTAGTTTATCAAAAAAAATACCAAGATGTGATGTGACTGTGATTTATGAGTGTGGTAACAGGAGATAGTTTTCAAGAAATGCTAAGCCAGACAATTTAAACTTTGTACTGCGTGCAAATTTTAAGGGGTTGTGACTTTCACCTCTAGAGGTTCCTGGCTTGAAACTAGAGACTTATTCTAGAATATAGAATATACTGTAGGCAAATAATAGTTGAACTTGAGAATAGTAAGTGGTATTGCATAGTCTTTACTGCACTGATTTCACACATCTTTCTGATGATCATCTTTCTGATGATCGCTTCCCTTAGAAATCTGTGAATCAATGATTCCCAAGTAGTAAAAAAACTCTGGCAAAACTAAGCTAACATTGACCTCTCAAATTCTTATTAAAAATAAATTGGCAAAGTTATACCAAAAAAGCAAAACTCAACTTCATTTGCAGGATTAAAGCCTTTCTTCAGTAGATCAGGGAAAATAGGGGACTTGAAAATCATAAACTTTTCATGAGGTCTTGGCAATTACATCTGGCTTGTTCTACGCTCCTATATCCCAAACAGGATAAGCAGTTGGCTCATAGTCTTTGTTACAGTAAGTGGAGCCGTCTGTGTCCCTGTTAGTGGACTCTATCCCAACCTTTGTGTCGAGTTCTTTAGAACTGACATTTTGGTTTTGGTTTTGAATTTTCCAAGTCTAATGGTGAGCTATCTTACTCTTCATTTGTTTTCTCTCAGATGACCAATTCTGACTGAAATGGATGGCTGCAAATTTGTTTAAATTATCTCTTTTAGTAATTGTGTTCTGAATCTTTTCTGAGCTAATGATGATGATAAGACTTGATCCTGTAATAGCGTGGCTGTCGCTCTCATCATTAGATGTTGAACCTGATCTCTTCCTCAGGGTTTAACTCCTTCCCCCTCCTTTCTTTTGCATTCATGCAGATGGTATCAGTTTTATGGGGGCAGTATTGCTTGAGTTGCAGCTGCTAGAGTAGGCCTGTCAATCCTTCAAGTTTTGGTTGCTTTCTGCCAGTCATTAGTGTTTCTTCGTATTGATCACCCTAAACAGGGATATTTCTCCTGCAAACTATTGTAATATTGATGTGATTTATTAGTTGCCTGCTAATTTGTGAATGGTATTGAACACCAATCTTTCCTGTCATCCCCGTCTACTGCCCTTCGCACCATTGGGAGGATTTTTTTTGGATTTGGAAAGGTTAGGGGAAGTGATATTAAATGAATGGTAAGAGCAGAATATCCTAGGAGATAACAGATACATAGGAAATTTCATAAGAAAATCCTTGTGTCTAACAGAAAAAGCTATCCAAGAAATGAAATGAAGTCAAAGTCATTCAATAAAGACATCAAGAGAAGGAGAGGAGGGTTCTCCACCATTCTTATGCTGTGTATTAAAAAAACCCAACTAGTTAAGTGTTGTGAGAGCTATCTCTCTTCTTTGCAGGAAGATTGCTTTTGACCACTAGAGTTCACCAAATTACCAGGTCAAACTCAGACCTTTTTGGGGTAGGAGGAGTTTACCAGTGAGAATGAGGAGACCTGAAACAGTTTGTGAGGAAGCTGTGACTGCTGCTACTGCTGTGTTGCTTTTTAAAGGAAAGGCATAAAGTAATAAATCTTGGGCCTGAAGGTCCATTAAACTTTTTTGTGTAATACAGGTCACAGAACGTCACCAGTTTGATGAGTTGAAGAGCTTGTCTGGAGTCTGTAGGCAAAGCAGTTTGTTTACAAGGTGCCTTCAGTATTACTAAAATATTAGATTATTAAATCAGAAAATTCTAACTAAAATATTCTGATTTATGAAGCGTATAATACTAAAATGCAGAAGTACTTTGGATAATATATAAAAGGATTATAAAATGTCTGCTATAGCATGAGACAATAATAATAATAGCTGTTCTTCAGTAAAAGACATTTCCTGCTCATTGCAGGCATTTGTTTAGGTTTTTAAATGATTTATTTTTATGTTTAAATACAATTTTATTACAGAGGTTTCTGTAACTCAGAACATCGATAATTTCAATAGAAAAAAAATCAGTAATAACCAAACAAGGAAGTTCTCATAAGAGTGATTTCCTGGTACTGCTAGGCTGTTATATCTGGAAATTTGGGACAAAATCCAGCAGAAAGCTATACATCTGTATAAAGACATTTTCTTTCGTGATTTGTTTGTTTGCTTTTTAAATTCTTACTGAATCAGTGCTGCTCACTGTCAATCCCTGACAACTTCTTGATTTTTCTTTTTTCTGCTCACCCTTTGCAGAGTGTAGTATTGACTCCCATTTAGAGCAAAGGAATGCAGTCTGTGATTTTTATCTGTAAGCTTTCTTTCCAACTGCTTGTCATTCTCAATGAGGCCAGTGAGTCTGTTGCTACCTTACTGCAGTTTTTGGAAATGTGCTCCATCATTTTTACACAGCAGTAGAACCCAGAATGCCTTCATGTCATGGATTTGGTAAATTAAGGCAAACAGATGAATTGTGAAGGTGTGTTGCTGTGTACTTGTCAGTGAGGTATTCTAAAATACAATTCAGAAATACTCCCTTTGCAACTCCGTTGTGTTTCATGGGGCAATATTTGTATGGGAAACACTGTAAATCAGTTTGCTAAAGTATGTCATCCATGATTCCTAAATTCCTAGTTCTCAGCTGGGAGCAGGGTTTTATTCATCATGACTCACTTAGGAGGTTTATAATAATCTGTCATCATCTCCCTTTCCTCCCCACCTGTCCTGTCTGACCCTTTTCTCCTGCTAATCAGTGACTGAGATGTTTTTATTTCCTTGAATTTTGTCATCTTGGTGACTCCTCTGGAGGCACTGCTGAGTTCAGATAATCCATTTCAACTCAGAGCTCCAGACGAGTGCAGAGGAAGACAGCAGGGAGTGATAGAAAATGGCATTTGGAGGAATAGAGGATAAGCAATAAATTTTTAAAACACAAGTAATGAAGAAGTGGGGACACACTGGGAAAGAAAAAGCAGCAAAAATATTTTCAGAGATAGGACGTCTTTTCAAGTCATGGATTGGAAACAGTGGGTCATGTTATGATGTCCTAAATCCTTGCTGCACCTTTTGAAGAGACATTGCACACGTGGCTTCAAAAAAAAGGCACTGAAGTGTCAACTGAGTAAATTCTTTATTAGATTGATTTCTCTTTGACAAGCATCTACATCCATTACTGTAACATTATTTGCGTTTCACTGGTGAACTCATCAATTTTTTACATCAAAACTGCAAGCTAGAAGGGTGTTTACTTGTACTGTCTTTTTAGTACGCCATAGTTTGTGCTAATTGAAATTCTCACAGTGATTTCTAAGTTCAGAATGTAAGTTTAAAGAAATATAGTGATTTAGCAAGCTGGCACTGATGTCTTCTCAGAATTGCACTTACATCTTCTTGCAGCTTACAGCACACATAATTTATAAAATTGTAATCCCAGGAATGTGCTTAGCCCCACAATAGGGTGATGTTGGAAGGTTAGCTCAGCTGTCATGTCACCTCCAATTTTCTGCAAGACCTGAGATTTTTTTATACAGGGTTTGGGGTTTTTTTTGCGTTTGTGGTTTTTTGTTTTTTTTGGGTTTTTTTGTTTGGTTTTTTTTTTGGGTTGGGTTTTTTTTGGTTTTTTTTTTATTTTTTTTCAGATAAATTGGATGAATCACAAGGAAAAGGTGTCTAAGGTCACCCAGTAAAATTCATGGTTCAGTGTGTAATTTTCCCTAGGCTTTTTATCCTCTGATTTAAGTACCTGATTGCATGGTCTCATTAAAAATGAACTGGAAGCAAGAATATACAGAAATGCTACCAAAAACAACTGCTGCAGTTTGGAGAGTTAGGCTACCCAAAAGGTAAGTTTTAATATTAAGTAGAGATGTAGTGGCTTTCCAATGCTTTTGTTTCAGGAGGATGTAACTGGTAATCAAAAAATGATTACTCAGTACTCCAAGTGATAAAAACTATTGTATGATGTAGCTAAGTGCCTTTCAAGCACTGATGTTGTGGAGAGTAGGTGAAGTATGTTTACTCTGCCTCCCCTCTTGGATTATCGTTGCAACACTGTTGTGAAGAAAGCAAAAATTTATTGCCATATTTTGATCTTGAACTGAAGAAGTTATTTAGTGGTAGAGTAAATTAACTGTGCTTAATATGTGAACATGGTGGTTATATCTAAATCCTTTCAACTATGACAGCCATCAGTTGCCTTCATACTCAAGCCTTCAAGAAAGCATGAAAATAATTAAATGTAAAGGATATCTTTTCGTAATTGAGGTGATAGGACTGCTTTGATACCTCCTCTGTAGTGACTGTTCTTAAGCATTAACAGTGTCTGTGCTGGACAAGGCAAAAAAACTCTGCAAAGTTTTTTGGTCTGAACCAGGCAGCCATTGAGCAGAGGGCTTCAAAAAGCCTGGAGAGGGATTGATTGATGCTGTTTTGCTTCTTGTGGGTCAATAATCCAGATTATCAGACAGTAAATTCTGCTAATATGCAAATGAAACATGTTCTTATCAGTTTCTTCTTTTCAGATGTCAGAAAAACACTGTGGTTTTGGTGTTTTGTCTATTTGTGAAGTAACAAGGCAATAGCAATGTTTCCTTTCAGTTTCATTTTTGGCACAGAGAGCATCTTTAACTCTTTGTTGTGACTGTCTTTTTGTGAGGGACAAAAATGAAGGGGGGACTTAAGGCCTGATTCCACGATTTTTGAGGTCAATAGCGAATAGCCTGCTCCAAGAAACTGTTGTCACTTACAGGTCTTCCTATTGACCTCTGTGAATTTTGGACCAGTCCCATGAGAATGGGAGCAGGTCCCTAGCAGAAAAGCAAAAAGAGCAATTTTCATCACAAGTTTAAGACGTTTGGAATAAGGGCTTTGAAGCCTTGGATTCCCTAAAGGGACAGTGAGGCATCCTCACCTTCACTGCCTCAAAGCATATCATATCATATGCAAATGACCTGGGAGAGACTTGTAACGTTGCTGAACATCATCTCATGAGACCTCACCTGGAGTACTGTGTTCAGCTCGTGGGGCCCCCAAGATAAGAAAGATATGGACCTGTTGGAGCGATTTCAGAGGAGGGCCACGAATATGATCAGAGGGCTGGGGCACCTCTCCTGTGAAGACAGCCTGAGAGAGTTGGGGCTGTTCAGCCTGGAGAAGAGAAGGCTTCTGGGACACCTTATTGCAGCCTTCCATTACCTAAAGGGGGCCTATAGGAAAGATGGGGAGGGACTCTTTATGAGGGAGCGACAGGATGAGGGGTAACGGTTTTAAACTGAAAGGCGGTAGATTTAGATTACATATTAAGAAGAAATTCTTTACTCTGAGGGTCATGAGACACTGGAACAGGTTACCCAGAGAAGTTGTTGGATGCCCCATCCCTGGAAGTGTTCAAGGCCAGTTTGGATGGTTCTTTGAGTAATCTGGTCTAGTGGAAGGTGTCCCTGCCCATGGCAGGGAGGGGTTGGAACTAAATGATTTTTAAGGTCCCTTCCAACCTAAACCATTCTATGATCCATCACAGCTGTTTTTTGAATATCCAGCTCCAGGAATGGAGCCCACAAGCCCATCTTCCAGCACCTGCTCTTCATAAAGCACATGAAGACCGTCAGGTGTTCAAGCATGTTAACTGTGTGGGGATGTCTAAGCCAGCTTAGAGCAGTAGCCGCTTGCCTGGGGCTGCAGGAGGTAATGCAAATGTATCTCAGCAGCAACTGAAGGCTGTCAGCTGTATCACGAAGAAGTGAGGGGAAAGAATGAGATCCTAGAAGAGACATGATTAGGGTGAGGAGAAAGAAAGAGATCTGCACCCATCTTCTAGCAGCTTGAAGAACTGTGATCCCTGGTCCCTCAAACCTAGTCCCTCCAAATCATGCGCATCCCAGAACTCTTCCTGCATCCTGCCATTAGCCTTTCCCACACAAGCCCCACCAGCCCCTCCTAACCTTCTAGGCCTGGAAATGCCAATGGCTGCTTCTGCCCCTTGTGCAATTCGTAACTCGGTGCGTTGCCACTGCAAAACTGAATTGTGCTAACGATATTGAAGCCTGGAATCACCAGTGAGTCATTTGTCAGGAAAAGCTGAACGGGGTGCAAAAATGTGTCTGTGGCCTGACTGGAGTGTTTCTGGGGTAGGCATTTGTTGTTTCAAAGTTCAGGAATTTAATTATGTGTATCGCTCTTCTCTTAATTTGTTGGGATGGAAAGAAAGAGGATTCTGCCATTTGTGCCATGACCTCGTGGCTGTGCACCCTCCCCGCAAGCAGGCAGTCGGGTTGAGTCTGGGCCGCCCAGCCATGCCTCCCCGCAAAAGCTGGGCTGGCTGGTGGGAGGGAGGGTGGTGAAGAAATTGGGCTGCAGCTTCTGTCTGATGGTGGTTTATGCCTTTTATATTTTTACTCTTCAGTGAAAAATGATTAAGTAATTTTCAGACAAGGTATAGAAGCCAGATCTTGAATTTCCTGGGCAGGGGCCCCAGCCCCTCATGCTATTAGGAAAATATAAGCACTGCTGCTGTCTTCTGCTCTTCATTTTCCTCCTTTTTGAGCTTGGTGCTGTCCGTGCTCATGGGCATGCACTAAGTACATCTCCCAGATTAGCAGATACAATTTTTAGGCCCATGGGTGCCCGAATTTGTGAATCTGAGCTTGAGTTGCTGTGCATTTACATACCTGCCTGAGGATGAGGAGGGACTTCTTTACTTTGAGAATGGCAGAGCACTGGCACAGGCTGCCCGGAGAGGTTGTGGAGTCTCCCACACTGGAGACATTCAAAACCTGCCTGGACACCATCCCGTGCAACCTGCTGTAGGTGACCCTGCTGTGGCAGGGGGGTTGGACTAAATGATCTCCAGAGGTCCCTTCCAACCCTGACCATTCTGTGATTCTGTGAAAGACAGCAAATACACACAGCAAACTCAAAGCACCCCAGTAATTTTTCTGGGAAAACAGAAGTTCCCAGGGATCATTAGGTATGGAAGTTGTTATGATGAAAATTATTTGGTAGCTCTCACGTTTGGACTCTGCCTAAATTTTGCCTGATTTGAATTTTGGATGCCTGAGTGCTTTTTTCTTCCCCCCTTAAATATGGACAGATAAAGTATGTCTTGGGGAAAATTGAGGCACACACAAACAGAACACTTACATTGCTATAGCATGTTTTATGTCAGAAATTAGTTCTCAAATCTACAGATAGATTATTTTTTTTTACCTTCCTTTTAATTAAAAGTGTGTTAAGATCCAATAGGAGCTAATGATCTAAAGATGTAATAGGCACAGAATTTTGCAAATTAGTGAATATACAAATTCATTTTTTTTCAAGAAAGAAAAGATAATGCAACTCAAAATGTATTTTAGTTCTTTATTTGACAAATGTAGATTCATATTGAATTAAAGGCTTCCTAGAATACTAATAAATATTATTTGATAAATTTCAGTAAAGCTTGATATTCTTAGGGTAATGTACAGTAAATTGCAAATCTCATTATGTTGGTCTTTAGAAATCCTTTCTGAAAAGAAAGTAGATGGTGATTATAATGCAAATTGTGAAGTGCAAACTAAATATTAGCTAGTAAGTTGCTATTCTGTTTAGACTTTATGATTCTTATTTTCTCAGATAAACCTACTGCATTCATTTTAAAAATAAATAATGTTACGGAGTTTCTGTGCCTATTGTACATTAGGTTAAAGCACTAATTTTTTTTTTAATTCATGGAATTCTTTAGTATGATTTCATTTATATGTGGAGAATACAGAAGACTGCTCTCCTTTGCTCTTTCCTTCTGCTCTGAAATTTTTATTTTCTGCACTGACTGCTTACTCTGGAGAAGTGGAAGGAAAGGTGATTTGAACTGGTGTGACATGGCTTTCTGGGTTCCCTGGCACCTCTTGTGGCCTTAATTTCTCTGGATTGGTTATGACTTTCTTATTGAGCTGTCATCCTCTCTCTCCCCAAAGTGATGATGCTCACAACTGCTTTGACATCCTTTCATGACAATGCAGTTGTCAGAAGCATAACTTTTCCTTGGCGTATGCAGTACATAATGAAACTGTCTTTATGTCCAGGGTGGGTTCCCATGGCAACAGCGATGTGTTTCGCTGAAAGGTTAATTACAGTCATGTTGGTAAATGAAGAGCTCCAGGAGCTGTGTGGTGACTAATCCTGTCTACCTGTGCCTGCCACTGAGGCAATGCTTGGTTTAGGAGAGCATCTCATTCATTGTGTTTTTGAATGATGCAACCCATGAAGCAACACCTTTTACAACAATCAGGGCAGAGCAAATTTTATCAGTATTATTTTGATCAGGTTCGGGCTAAGACCATAGTCCAGGGGGCTTGCCCCTCTGACGTCTGGTCCCGCAGGGCTGCTGGTGCCTCTGAAGCATCTTACGGGGTTATTTCCCTTGCCCAGCTTGGGAACCTGACTACAAAAGTTTTTCACTTCTAACTGGATATTTTGTGAAGGTTTTCTCTGGTTTCATTAGTGCAGAAATGTAATTTCAAAATACGTAACTATTCTTGAAAACAGATGAACAAGGTAGTAGCAGCCCGGGGTTTATGCGCAGCCAGTGCATTATCCCTTCCTCCCTGATTGACACCATCACCAAGAGTCTGTAAGGAACTGGTACACAGAGTGAAAAGTTTCAGACCAAATCCTTACAGACTTACTAGAATCCATTTTATTGGTGTCAGACAACAGATATGAGAAAGTGTAATCTCCACATTAGCCCTACAAAGGTATCAATGCATGATTAATATATTGAGAGAAAACTCCTCTGAAACACCATGGAGGGAAATCTACAGCTGTCATCTTGAAGCTGTAACTAAACTTTTCAAGGACAAAAGGGATTGAATCATCTGGTGAAGTTTATTAAATACATCTTATATTTCAGTTAGTTACTTCCTCCAGTTTCACTTGTTTAGAATCATAGAATATCTTGAGTTGAAAAGTACCCATGAGGATCATCGAGTCCAATTCCCTGTTCCTTGCAGGACTACCGGTGTCCTTGAATACTACCTCTATCCAAAGATACCTAGTCACCATATTGAATTTTTACAATTCCCCTTTGAAAGCAAAGACTGGTTCAGTGATTTTTTGCTTTCATAGTGTAAAATGTATGTCAAATTCTTAGTACTGTAACTGAACAAAACGCAGGGGGTTTTCTTCGTAATAGGCAGTCTGGGAATGTATTCAGGTGAGGCACTGGGATAGTATTCTACCATTTAGTCCCAGCATGGGTGATACCAGAGAAGAGTGTATATTGCAGGATTCGTATGTGTTGCTGCCTACCTTTTATTAGCCAATGACTTCATTTATGGAGAAATGTGTGCAGATGTGGAAGGAAAAGCAAATATAGTTGAGCCAACAAAATGTGTACTGAGCTGAGCTGTGCTTTTATCCATTCTTTTTCTTTCTTTACCTAGTTTGATTTTATGCCCTTCAGAATAGCATCTGTGCATAGGAAGTACATTGCTGTTTCTTTTTGACACTGCACGAGTGACAATTTCACCTGCAGTGAGAAGTCAGAGAAATCTACTTAGCAAAGTAGGAAAAGAACCCCATATAAGATGATTGAAATTTTAGACTTTGGAAAACTGTAATCACAATTTGCAAATGCATTTGCAGATTTCCTTGTGGAAATAATCGAGAAGATGAAGAATGTTAAAACTGGATGCACAAAAATGTTTGACTTTTTTTTTTTCTTGGCCAAGGAAATCTGTTTTGTGGAGATCAGTCTTTTAAATGTATCTACTATGAAATGAGATGGCTCGGTGCTTATTTCTTAGTACAAGATTAGATCATTCCAGTGATGGATGCAGAATAGTTAGATATTCTGTTTCTAGTGTGACTGAAGCCCTGTGAGACATGATAGCTGCTCATCAGCAGGGATAGCTAGCAAAATATTTGAAGGACGTGAGAGAGGTCACTTTTTTTAAAAAAAAATAAAAAATAAAAATCTGAGATCTGTCAAAATTTTTGTGTAGCCACTTGGTTTATACTGCAGCATTTGAGTTTGTTTACTTTTGGGAAAAAAAAAGAATGAAGGAGAAAAAGAAAAAAAATAAATATAGAGAATTAATAAGAGGTAGAGGCAGGGATTTTTTTAAAAAATTTATTTTATTTTTCCCAGTACCCTGTCCCTTTGCACAGAGCAGAGTAAGCTAAGTAGAAGACCACAGAAATATGCAGGAACTGGATGGGCAGTTGCTATTATCAGTAATTGATACTGAAATAACCTACTGTAGTCACATTGTAGATAACCATCCTGGTAGGATGCTCTCATCCCTCGAGAATGGAGTCAGTCTGGTCTTTGTGGGGACAGGGATGTGAATAGTAATAAATATGGTGTCTGCATGTGAAAAAAACCCCACCATGTGAATGAAATAATGTAATTCTCCAGTTTTAGTTTGTTATCTGGAAAACAACTGTAAAATCTGTGTTGAAACGACATGGGGACGGCACATCATGGGTTAGTGCTTTGTGTGGATAATGTAGATGCAGTGTTGAAGTAATGCTTTTGGACAGCTAAACCATTATGTAAAAATCTCTGTATGGTCTGTCTAACGGTATTTTTTTTTCCAAAAACTTTCAAAGTTTCCCTGGGGGGACAGGGTATGTCCAGCAGAAAAAAAGCACTATAGCTCTATGCTGTTACGATGATAGCGAGTGACTTCAAAGGCGGGGACCCTTGTCAATAGATTTTGACCCAAAGCTCCACTTGGCCTTAGTAAGGTTTAGTCTCCAGACTTGTATGTAAGGACTAGAAAACTACATATGTTCACGCAAAAGACATGCATGTCGACTGCTAAGTAAGTGGTTGGACTGCTGCCATCTTTGGGTAATCTGCTACAATAGCATATGTTGGCGAGAAAACATGTTTATGTAAATGACCAATTTGTAGACAAGGAATGCTGAGTGGGATTTGTCTCGTCTGAGCATGCCTGATGTTAGAAGACTGGGAGATTAGCCTCGTCAATAGTAATTACTACCTCTTCCTCCAGCCCTTGCAGGAGAATAATGATACCCCGAGCACTTCGCTGCTCACTACCTGCTGCCATGTGATAATTGCTTTGACTCAATCAAACCTTAATTAAAATATTATTGATAATTTGTCTGCAAAGAAACACTTGCTCACATTTCTTAATGGGAGGTCAAATCGTGTTATCGCTTGCCTTAATCAACTAAAACTTAAAAATTTACCTTGGTCTTTTTTTGCTTTACTGTGGAACTGTTGGTCAGTATGTTTTCACCCTCTTGATTTCTGTATGCAGAACTAACTGGTGAAAGCAAAGAGTACATGATGATATGCAAGGAAATCTAGGGATGGCACGTGAAAAAAAAAGTATACCTAGAGATAACAGGTCAATTGCTTAGCGACTATAGCTGAGCAAAGCTCAGCAATTTTATTTCTTCTACATCTATTTAAAGACTTTCTCCTAATTTTTGTATCTGAAGTGTAACAGTAAACCATTTTCACTTAATGTTCCAGCAGAAGAAAAAAATATCCTTGTAGTAAAACTCAGAACTACTCAACTTACCTGTGTTTGCACAGAAATACATATTTCAAGTGATTTTAAAGAAAAATCACTGAGGTTGACTCCACTCAGGTTACTTCAGGAACAAAGATTTTCTATGTCTTAGCATGTTTATAACACATCATCTTCTATTTGGAATTTATAATGCATAGGGATAATTGAATAATGTGTTTCAGGTTTGATTGATTTGCTGAAAATAATAGATGAATCTTGCGTTTACAAATCAGGTAAATTTTATATGATTTCAAATTTGGTTCCCATGTTAGACACTAACATAACCATTTACATGTTTTTAAATCAGTAGTAGATGCATGTGGATGTTGTAGATGTAAATAGTAGCAGATGTGTTAGTAGATGCAAGTAAGTGCCTTTTAATCATCTAGATGTATGTAATGAGTCACCTTTTATGCACCAGATATGAACGTACAATGCTCGTGTTTTCATTAGTTATCTAGCTTGCACTGATGTTGGTAGCATAAATGTCAGTAAATACTATTGACATATTTATGTGAATGTATATGAATATATTCACATATATATTTATATACATATGAATCTCGAAATGATATTGGGGTCATATAAGAGAAGAAATTTGTTAATCTCTGAGTGTGGTCAGATGTTTGGCCAAGAAATCCTACAGCTTTGGTCCCTGACAACTCTTGAGTCCCACTTCAGAGAATATTGCCATTAGGTGTGTATCTGAAGGGAATATACCTTGGCAAAAGAATTAGTGTGTGGAATGGTGCCAATGAAGAACAAGGTTTTTGTATTAGCTATTGTTATTGTATATACTTTTTTTGATTTCTGGTTGGAAGAATCCTTTGGAGAAAACCTGTCATTGACTATACCCACTCTGGCTTTGGTTTAATCTTTCAACAAATGTGTGATCAACTATCTTTGGATATATTTTGGTAAACTGTGACTAGTTTTTGTCCAGTATTTACTGGTCTTTCTTTGAATGTGCATCCTGCAAGTGTATAGGATGTTGTCTCCATTTGCTTTTTCAGTGGTTTTTAGCATTACATTGTAGATACTTTGTGAATTTCTGTATTTTGGTAGTTTTGTTCTGAGGCTAAAAAGCAACTTATGCTTTTAAACAGCCAGATAAGAGCAGTAGCTTGATGGAGCCTAGTGAGTTTGGTTCTGTAAAAAATTGTTAAGTGAAATCTGACTAGGAAAGGTGTTAATGCTGCAAGAGAATATTTTATAGCACACTCTTAATCTTCTTCCAATACATTCATGTGAAGGAGTGGTTCAGTTAACTGCAGTTGTCAGTGTACAACCTTATGCGTTTAATTTTTTTTGGGGAAAAAAAGGACAAGCTAGTGTATTAACTTCAAATGAAGTTTATTCAGAGCACATAAGCGCTTTCAAAAGCAAAACATTTGTGTCCAGGAAGAGTGTTGGCTAGTTTGTGGCCTGGGACATCATTACTGATCATTCATGCTGTGCTATTACAGAAATTTTTCTGTTATTTTAGAAGGCACAGTTTTTAATTTGTAGAGTGATTTTTCCTCTTTGGCCTCCATCTTCACATTGAAGTCTAAACACTTTGATTGCTTCCATGATTGAGGCAAATCTCTGTGGGAGGAGATTTATTCCAGTATATATCTAGCAGATAGGGTGGGGATTTTCTTTGCTCTCATAAGCAGATTATGTAAAAGCAGGCATAAATTGAGTCTCATTAGTGCTGGATATAGTAGGGCCAGTTCTTCATTCTCTTTCCACCCATAATTAGCATAAAATGTTACTCCATGTCCCAATATGCTTTTGTGATCTCTTTTTCATAGCTGACATAGCTCAAATACACTTTACGTTTAAATGGTGCTCCGCATTACCAGAGTGTTGTACAAATCATTAACAGTCCTTGTCATTCCTCTTTCATTCTTGCGATGAGAAAGGTATCATCATCATCACCTTTACAGAAATGTCTAACAGACAAGAAAGTGAAGGGGCTTCTTCATCGTGATTCCCTGGCAGAGAGTCACTCCCAGATAATGACAATGCCTGGAGTAGAGCAGGTGGTCACTAGGGTGCAATTCTGACTGCTCAACCGTGCTGCTTTGCTGGGAGGAGGAGAGGTAAGAAAGGATTTAATAAGAAGTGCTAGGTGGCCGGAGGCAGCTATGTTAGGAAATGAGGCAGTATTTACTGCAAGATGCATATAGCTGTTGTGTTTCCTTGCCAGGGAAGTGAAAGCATAAATATTCAGCCAGATTTCTAACTATTCCTATCCAGTTGAGGGGACTATCCAATCTGTTCAGAGCTAAGTCTCTGTGAATAGAATGCCCATTTTTAGTTGCAAGATAGCTTCCCTCCCCTATTCTGTTGTCTTATGTAGGGTATGTGTCAAGTATAGCTGTCAGATTTCTGTAGTTCCTCAGGGCGCTAGTCCTGTTTTCCTGCTTTGAATCCACCCAGTAGGTGATCAGTTTCTAGTTTGATTTTTTGGAAGTGGTTTTGTTTCAGTTGTAGTGAGACCAACTTTTTAAGTAACAAATCTGGTTGCACGTCAGACATGTCTTGTGACTCCAATGAAGTGCTGCTTGAGGAGATTTCTCCTGGTTTACACTAGCCTTCAGTCTGTTCTTGTGTTACAGTATACATATATTTTGTATATACAGTATATAAATATTTTTGTCACTGCTTTGTGAAGAAGAGCTGAAGACTAACGATACATGGAAATCAAGCACTAGAAGTTGGGATGAAAAGTAAACGTTTGTTTTCTCTCTTCATATCTTCTGCATTTTGGGTATAGGGCATTTGGGTTTTTTCCTGTTCATGGGTGTAAGGGAAGGATAGGTGAAAACAAGTGTGACTTTAGGGACAGCTGTGGAGTTCGGACTACAGAGTATGAAATTCCTCTACTCAAGACACGGGTGATGAAATGGGCTCATTTCCCTTTACTGTCTGCGGGTCTCCTATTTAAATCTTTGCTAAGTTTGTTCTGAAAAATTTGTTTTACCTCATCCCAGTTATAGAAATGAGTAGTTTTTATTGTCTTACTAATTGAAAACAGTTCCTTCTCTATGAAAGTAACTGTTCTTCTCCTTCACTCTTCTGAGGACTATAGCCTTAGTAGCTCATGTTCATTTACTGTCTTGTCTGTTGTCTTGTCTGCTTTCAGAATTAAGCCCACTTAAGCCTACCTATCCAGTTTACAAGAGTTTTACCTCATTGTCCTGGTTTCAGCTGGGATAGAGTTAATTTTCTTCCTAGTAGCTGCTGTGTTTTGGATTTAGTGTGAGAATGATGTTGGTAACACATTGTTTTAGTTGTTGCTAAGTAATGCTTGTAGTAAGTCAAGGACTCTTTCAGCTTCCCATAGAAGCAGAGAGGGAGCATATACAGCACAGGCTGGCCAAAGGAATATTCCATACCATAGATGTCGTGCTCAGTATATAAGTAGGGGTTGGCAAGGGGACAGGGATCCACAATCGCTGCTCGGCACAGGCTGGACAACCAATCATCAGGTGGTGAGCAATTTGTGTTGCATCACTTTATTTTGTATATTCTTTTACCATTATGATAATTATTAATTTTCTCTTCCATTACTGTCCTATTAAACTGTATTTATCTCAGTCGATGAGGTTTTTTTCCCCCTCATTTTCTTCCTCTTCTCCCTACCCCACAGGGCAGGCAGGGGGAGGATGAGTGAACTGCTGTGTGGCCCTAGTTTCTGACTGCAATTAAACCACAAGACTCGTTAATTTTATTATCTAAATTCTTTAACATTGGAAATGTGAAGCACATGTACCGTAACTTGGGCTCATCTGGTGTAATTTGTGTTTGTTTCTGATTTCATATTTCCAGCTAAAACCGAATGAGGAAACAAGTAGTAGTCTTACATGAAAGCAAAGATGAAATGCATCCAGAACGGACATCCTTGTTGTAGTCTAAGCACAAGTCAAGCCCAGGCTAAGAAAAAGTAGACTAACCCCAAAGGATCTTTTTGCATTTTCAATCATTGTGACAAAAGCATCATAAATAATAATAGTGTCAGAAACTAGTAATCTTTCAATTTGTTTTCCTTAGGAAATCCCATTGTTTTGCCATTAATATAGTATCTTATTTTGTATCAGCTACACTACTTACAAAGAAAAACTGTATTATGTATAAAGATAGCTTAGCATAAATGCTTCCCATTTAGCCTATTACTTTGCGATTCTGTATTATTAGTGTCTGACACATTTATGTCTCATCATAACTTGACCAACATTACATAAAAGTATTAGCAAATTTCTTGAAGCTGCATAATGTACCTTTCTGTAAAAGATAAGCTTCTGAAGTGTGTACCATATTAAAAGAGAAAAGCTGAAGGGCAATATGAAGTTGTGCATGGTGTTTTGGATTCCTGTAGATAAAAAATCCTGAGGACTTTGTATAGTGAAATTTCATCATAAAAAAATGTACCCAGCTGGAAGTCTTCCTAATCCCCATGTACCATTTATCTATAGTTGTCAGATAATTTTGAGAAGTCGTGGCAGTCTGGTGAGGTTCCTACTGACTGGAAAAGGGGAGACATAACCCCTATTTTCAAAAAGGGAAATAAGGAAGACCCGGGGAACTACAGGCCTGTCAGTCTCACCTCTGTGCCTGGCAAGATCATGGAGCAGATCCTCCTGGAAACTCTGCTAAGGCACATAGAAAAACAAGGAGGTGATTGGTGACAGCCAGCATGGCTTCACCAAGGGCAAGCCATGCCTGACAAATTTGGTGGCCTTCTAAGAAGGGGTTACAGTGGCAGTGGACAAGGGAAGATCTACTGATGTCATCTACCTGGACTTGTGCAAAGCGTTTGACACTGTCCCACACGATATCCTGGTCTCTAAGTTGGAGAGACATGGATTCGACAGATGGACCACTCGGTGGATTAAAGAACTGGCTGGATGGTCGCACTCAAAGGGTTGCGGTCAACGGCTCGATGTCCAAGTGGAGACCAGTGACGAGTGGCGTTCCTCAGGGGTCGGTACTGGGACCCGTGCTGTTCAACATCTTTGTCAGCAACATGGACAATGGGGTAGAGTGGACCCACAGCAAGTTAGACGATGATGCTAAGCTGTTGGGCAAGGCAGACAAGCTGGAGGGGAGGGATGCCATCCAGAGGGACCTGGACAGGCTGGAGAGGTGGGCCCAAGCCAACCTCATGCAGTTCAACAAGGCCAAGTGCAAGGTCCTACATCTGGGTCAGGGCAATCCCAAGCACAAATACAGGCTCAGTGGGGAATGGCTGGAGAGCAGCCCTGTGGAGAAGGACGTGGGGGTGCTGATTGACGAGAAGCTCGACATGAGCCAGCAATGTGCGATCGCAGCCCAGAAGGCCAACCGTATCCTGGGCTGCATCAAAAGAAGTGTGGCCAGCAGGGCAAGGGAGGTGATTCTGCCCCTCTACTCCGCTCTCGTGAGACCCCACCTGGAGTACTGCGTCCAGCTCTGGAGTCCCCAACATAAGAAGGACATGGACCTGTTGGAGCGTGTCCAGAGGAGAGCCACGAGGATGATCCAAGGGATGGAGCACCTCTCCTATGAGGAGAGGCTGAGAGAGTTGGGGCTGTTCAGCCTGGAGAAGAGAAGGCTCCGGGGAGACCTTATTGTGGCCTTCCAGTACCTAAAGGGGGCCTACAGGAGTGCTGGGGAAGGACTTTTTACTAGGGCATGTAGTGATAGGATGAGGGGGGAATGGTTTTAAACTGGAAGAAGCAGGTTTAGATTAAACATTGGAAAGAAATTTTTCACTTTGAGGGTGGTGAGGCACTGGAACAGGTTGCCCAGAGAAGTTGTTTAGGCCCCGTCCCTGGAGGTGTTCAAGGCCAGGCTGGATGGGGCCTCGGGAAACCTGGTCTAGTGGGAGGTGGGATTGGAACTCGATGATCTTCAAGGTCCCTTCCAACCTAAACCATTCTGTGATTCTATGATAATACAGCATCAAACTAGTTTAGTCCTTGACAAACCTGAATATGTGTGAAAAGTCAAGTGATGAAATAAACTAGATGATAAACCAAGCCTAGGAGGTTCCATAGTTTGAGGTCAAAACAGAATTGACTAAAATTGTGACCTTGGGTTTCTCCCAGATAGCATCTCATGCTGTGGGTCAAGTTAATCCAAACTGCCAAATTTCTCTTATAGTCTCATGAATAATTTGTTTCATGACTGGGTGTGCGAATGGAATCTTATATGAGGATCTGTGAGGGGGGACTAGCGTATTTATTCAAGTACCGATCATGTTTGTTTTTACTGGCTGCTCAGGGTTGGAACTTGCCTTTATCTATCTTTGTGATACAGTGTTTAACTTGCAGATGACATATAGAAGTTTTTCAGTAACTCTTGTTCTGTTATACTTTATATTCAACCTTGTGTTCTTGTTCTAACAGCCACGTTCTTTCCCAATGAATCAAAAATACAGATCTTCCAACAGAAGGATTTTTACAGCAGTATTTTCCTGCCTGAGCCACTTACCTATTGTACAACTGTCTACTGAAGAAATTTCAAAATTTCCTGAAATAATCATCACTGAAAGAGAAGGGAACGAAAAATTGTTCCAGTAATAGAGAGTAGTGGAAAAAGCACGTAGAAGCAGATAGCTTTTCTTCGCTTTTCTTGCAAAGGGGTTTTATTATCCTCCAAATGTTTGTTTCCTTTTCAAATCTGGTCTCTAGTTCAAAGTTTATTTTACATAGATGATTTTTTGGCAAACCCTAGATGACATGTCTGATATATACTGCAGGCATCTGTTCTTCTCTGATACTAAGTCCTGCTAGAACATTTTAAAGCCTTTTGACTACCAGATGGCCGTGTGAGTTTTCAGGAGAACTTTTTCATTTTGAACCTGAGCTCAGCTTATCTCAGTCCAACCGTTTTGGTTTGTGAATTCTGAAAAAAGCATTGGGGAAATACATGAGTACAGTGCTACTTAGTTTAATAATACATACTTATCAAACTTTTCCTTTTTCCATTTACTAATATTTAAAGGAAAGAGTCCCAGTGGCTCATTTCATGATGGGCTGGTTTCCTTAGTATAACATAATTTTTGGAGTTTTTGGCAGTTGTTTGGTTATTTGGCAAATGAATGCTGATTTTTCATATGGAATCTGAAGAATTTAACTATGTTGGGCCCAAAGTGATACACCTTACCAAGCAGAATCAGTGTGTCTCTTTGAGCCTTTTAAGATGATGTGGTTTAACTGGGTTTTTAATTGTGACATGCTTTTTAGTTTAAAGATTCCTATTATTGGTTGTTTGAAAAAAAAAAACAAAACACAACAAAGGAAAAAATGAGAAAAGGCCTTTATATTAGAACTTGATTATTTTAAATATTAGATTAATTTTGAGTTTTAAAAACTTCATTAAATAGTCACAGTAGATATAGCACTGAGTCACCTTGTTTGATTTTTCTATAGCTCATCTTAATTAGCCATAACAAGGAGAATTTTTTAAAGTGACTAAGTGACTTACAAGAACATGTAGCAGTGAAAAAGGTGTGCTTAGATACCTCTGAAAATATTGTATCTTGAGTTTACTCTAATCCATGATGAACTTTACAAATGCATAGGGCAAAACGTGCTACAATCAAATCAAGCACTCTGATGCATTCAGTAATGATTTTGATAATTATTTTTTTTCCGGAGCATAAGCATTGCTTTAAAAATATTAAAAATGGGTTGATGAAACCACAGGTAGCCTTGAACATTTTGTCCTCTCTCTGAGATTTGCTGTAACACTCGGTGTCAGTTGTAAGCAGAACCAGAAGTAACAGGAATGTTTTAAACAGCCAGAGGAGTTGGAACATCCGTAAATAATTGAGAGAATGGAATTGACCTTGACTGAAGTTTCAGTTGCTATATGGTCTTAAGTTAAACAGAATCTTATGTTTTGCTTTACTTATCTGTTATATGAGAGCCTGATTCAAAGCTGAATCTTCCCATATCCCCCACTGGGGTTTGAATAGGTTTCAGATGAATCTCCCATGGTTATTGTGAAGGTTAATAAGTTAATGTTTGTGTAGCGAATAGAAAATGTAAGGTAATCCCTACCCAGTGAATATGTTGAATTTAGAAGTAGCTGTAGTCCAGGTATAGATGGAGAGAAGGGAGGGTGAAAGGTTGAGGCAAGCTACATATCTACACAACCATGACCATGTCATGTGGTTCATGAACATATACCACTGTGATAATTGAGGAGCTATAGCCTCTTTAATCTTCCTCATCCAATAAATCTCCTATCTGAAATAAGACTTCCAAAAATTTTAATGAATGACAGCCTCAGAAAAGACAACCGTTTCACGCTTCCTATACCCCATGAATATGGTTTTACTGCTCTTTAATAAGAATGAACTTTTTCTTTGGGGAAAGAAAAGTTACTCTCTTTGAGCAAATGTACAGATGATACATTGTTGGATTATGCTAAATATTAAGGATTCAAGGTGAATGCGTCTATTCTGGGGCTTTGTGATCTGCATCTAGGCTAACTACTGGTGCTAGCATGTGGACTTTATATTACTAAGCTATTCTAGGTAGGCAGAAGATTGGATTATTTGCAGGCATATCCAGACACCAGCTGTAAGAGTAAGGTGGCATCATGGAGTGAGATACTTTCAGGTTAGCTCTTGTAAAAGACAGGTTATTCTATAAATTCCGTAAATACAGCCCCATTGCTTTTGGGTTCTCAGTCATAACATGCCACCATTGAATCTGAAGGATGGCCTTTGGGAGAGGAAGCCAGAAAGGGAGGATGAGAAAGATGGGAGAGGGCTGGACTTGGAGACTATTCAGAGGAAACCTGTGCTTTCACATGGTGATGTTGTGTTTGGAATAGAGAAAGCAGTTAGCAGTACTCTGGGCTTGTAGAGCAGTCCCTATGGGCATGTTAAGTGAGAAAAAAGTGATGCGTTAATTTTCACTTACTATTGAGTACCTTTAAAGATGCTTGGCTCCCTACTATTTCTGCCTCTTCCGTGCAGCCAAAAGGACATTCCCTTGTTTTATTACCTGATATTTCTTTGCCTCACTTTTTCAGTAAAGTACAATTGAGATCAAGGAGGATAGTGAACTTTTGAGGTAAAAATCAGGGACAGCTGCAAGGCATGTTTTACAGCCACAGAGGATCACTTATCATCTGTGCTGCTAAGAGCCATGGGGTAGCTTCTGTCTCTACACACGTCTTTGCAGAAAAATTTAAAGATAACCAAAGATGCTGAGAAGCATTCTTTTAATCCTGTCTCTTACACCAGAAATGCCTGAGCTTAGAGAACACACTGAAGTGCTGTAATAAATAAACATATTTGGCTGTGGATAAAGTTGACTGGACACATCTTCCTCCAGAGATGAATAATGCAGCTCTGTGTGGCAGCCAGAGGGGCTGGTTAAGAGTGATCTGAGCTGCTTGCAGCCCCCAGGATATATTAACAATTGCATTTAATGCTTATGTAGCACTTTCCCAACGTTTAACTGGATTACTGGAGTCTTGTAACTTAAAGGCTTCTCATGACTTAAAACAGAAGAAAAGTGGAAATCCATTAAAATAAATAATGCCCACAAAAAAGTGCGGTATTACCTGTCTAAACCTCCAGCTCTGCAACAACAGCATGATAAAGAACAAATACAACCAGAGGGCAGAAACATCCTCCTCCTTATGGACATACCCTAGGGCAGGAGCTCTCAACCAGGAGCAAAAGACAACATGAGTCCTCTCAAACTTGAGCTTCACCAAATGTAGCTTGTTACATATGGAGTAAGTACTAGATCATATACACAGTGATCAAACAAAAAAAAGACACGGCATTGTATTGATAGCTATGGTAGATAAAGGGCTTTTTCCATTGTGATAGGAATAAATTAAACTGTGCTCGTGCTAGCCAAAATGTGATCTGGCCCTAACGTGTGTAAAAGGGCCAACAAGGAACACATAAAATAAGGCTGAAATAAAGCCAGTCCATGTGAAAGGAGATACATGTTGCAGTCTGTAAAGTGGGTAAGAATAGCTAAAAACTTACATCTTCCTTAAGTGAAGAAGTTGGTAAAGGATTCTGATGGTGTGAAGTAAGGGTCCTCTCCCTGGGTTCCCTCCAAGCTGATGGAGCTGAGTTGGCTCATTAACAAAAGACTGAGCGACAGCATCCTAACCAAACCTCCCACTAGTATCGAGTACAGCCTAGATAGTAAGGGTTTGAAGCAAATCATACCAGACATCTTTCATAACCCATTAATGGCAGTGTGTTATTGCCAGCAGATACTGCGGCATTAGAAAATAAAATGCACAGATAACAAAACCATGGGATCATGTTGTCAAAAGGATGATCCAAGTATTTGGTTGTCATGACAGTTGTCCAGTATCTCCTAATACTGGACTTACTGACTTTTCAGTTGCTTGTAACTCTGCCTGGCTTTAGTTTGGTGAAGTTTAGACTGATTTTTTTGTTTACATATCTGCTATGCAATTGTTTTAATTTACTGTGAAAGTTCTATCATTTTTTTGTAATATTAGGCAGTAAACCTCCTGTGAAGATTAGGTATACATCTTGTGCCAGTGAATGAAGGAGGTATGTGGAACTACGTGCAAGAAAGGATTATATGCTCAAAGACCCATTTATAATATATACTCAAGAAGCTGAGCCAAGGCTGAGCACGCAAAGTCAGCATAAGTTTTGGCAATTACAGCTCCAGTGTTTCTGGTCCGTATCTCTGTGAGTGCTGGAGTATTAAGAGCTCAGAGTAAATATGTCTGTGCAGTCCCACGTGAATTCACCACTGACTTTGTCCCATGGGAACAATCAGTTATTTCTGTGCTTTTTTTTCCCCAAACACGTGAATCCTGGAGCCCTCTATCAGCTCAAATGCAACACCGTGCCTGAGATAACCAAGAGACATTCCCTATTTGTTGGAGTGCCAGAGAAGGCAGTGTCAAATCCTGAGGGTCTCTCTCCTCATGTGCTGTGTGTGGTTCGACCTCCCATGCACATGCGGCAATAGCAGTATTATTTGGTTTTTCTTCCCCCTCCTTCCTCTCACTCCCAGAACTGGGGACTTGACTCTAATATCTTAAGTTGTTTTCTGAAGAATATATCCCTTGCTTAATCACTTATCCTTTTGACACAGGAGGACAATTATGTGGTTGACATGTTACCTCTTTAATCTCTCCTGTGAAGTATAAGTGAAAACAAGCGTGGTTTTATTGTCAACAAATTACATGTTGGAGACCAATTTTGATGACTCAACTCACCAAAACATTAGTATTAGCTAATTCACTTATTAGCGTCTAACTGCAGAAGTATCCCTACTGGATTCATTGAGTCTGCTCATAGAGCAAGAGGTCTCTTACAATGAGTAAATGTAAAGAAGTAGTTCTGTAGCACTAGAACAGACAGAAGAACTGGCAAGAAAAAAAAACTTGAGGTCTTCATTATTTCTTTTTAATTTTGACTTCTAGCAAGTTCTGATAAAGCTAGTAGGAATGTGTAGGAATGTGGAGGGAATAAATACTGAGGTAGTGTATCAAGATTTAGCTTCTGTTGGTAAGGGGGAAAAAGAGAGTGTGATGCTAATAGCTCAGCACACTGCAAATATAGCAATGCACAAGCCATGTGAGCAGTTATGTGCATGCTTGATCAGACAAATATAATTGTGCTCAGCCAACCTGATGCAATGGTGACACATGACGTGTTCCTTTGCAGCAAGGCACGATGCGCAGTTTTATTATGCCACGTTGCCTGGGCCAGTAACCAACCTAGAAATGCTTTTGGTATAGGAAATCAAGTGGTTCTGTTGTGAATACTAAGGAAAATATACTGTAGCTGTATTTCTGCTCGAGGTTTGTGCATCCATTTTTCTGTCAGGTGAAACATGTTTCATTTTATAAAGCTCAAATCACTATCCAATCCAATATGCCTTGTCATTTAATCTTAATCTTAGCATTTTCTATTCTTTGTTCTTGATTATTTATTTTTTTTTTTTATCCAAACATATATGAAACCAGAAAACTATATTTTGTCTTCAGTAACAGTCTTCAGTGACTTTATTCCTGGTTTTGGAGCATGTATGTATAAAAGCATATGGATCTCTGTGAGCACAAAACTCTAACCTGTGTTTGTAGTGATAATGAAAATTTAGTAGTTGCTCCAATAAACATCCAGTTACATATCTGCATCTATTTGCATGCGTAATTATACATGCAACTTTTTAAAAATTAGGTCATTCATAATTTTGCTTACACTGACAAAATGGTCATTCATCTTAATGTTTCAAGAGCATTTTTGACAGTATGCGCATTTGTATAATATAGTTAGCGAGTTTATGATTGCAGAAACACTTATGTTCTCAGATGGCTGGGGAAAGCTAGTTATTTGTAGATGGTGCAGGCAGCACTTTGGAAGCGTGAGCAAGTAAGTCCTTCTCTGCTGAACTCAAATGTTAGAAGCATATCTGTCCTTTGGGGACCTGTTCTTTGGAGAACCATCATTTGCTTGGTTTTGGATTTTTGGGGTTTATTTGCATGGAAAAAGGTGCAGAAAAGTAACGTTTCCGTGCCATAGACCATAACCAAGCTGAAAAAAAGAAGGGTAGAATCCTCTTGTGTTTTCTTTATAACTAGATGAATTTTGTTAAAAGGCTTAAAATAACCAGTGTTTTTTGAAGAATCTTTCTTACTGCAAAACTTTTGTCTGCAACAAGTCAACAAGCTCCGAGACTTGTGTTTTGCTTAATTTTCCAAGCAAAGTAATTTGGCTCAAACATCACATAAAGTTATTTTCAAAATGCCAAGAGAAGCTTATAATATAGTTTTCAAGATCTGAATCATACTGTACCTTCAAGACACTAATGTTCTTCTTACACTAAACAGGTTTCTATTGTATGTGGGGTACTGAGTTCAGCGTTAAGGTTCCTCATATTGAAAATGTTCATAACAGTGTTCTTGTGCTTGAGTTGCATGCAATCAGATATTTTAGTTGATTCTCCGTATTGCTGCTGTGTATCAGGATAATAGGTTGTGGATTTATTTTTCATTTGGTAATTTTCCAGTCTGTTTATGAACATGCTGAAGAATTTTGCATGTTATGCAGTCCAATTCCTTACTTCTGAACTAATGAATTATACAAGTCCAAAGTGAAGTTCACTATCTGTGAGGCTTTGGAATTGGTGCTATTTCTCAGCTTGTTTGATGTCAGATATTTTACCCAGATATTAACAATTGTGGTCTTTGCAGGAAATTGTTTTTCCAGCAGAATCGGAAATAAAAAAAAGAACAATAAAAACAATACTAATACCCAGTAACCTGGTGGAGGGTGTGCCAAAGTTATACTTTTCTTGAGGTCTTCTAGCAAGTGTTTCTGTTGAGTGCTGGATTCTCAGAGCTCACTGGGCAGAGTTTGGTGTCTTAATTTTCATCATTCACGCAGTCTTTCATATCCTACTGTGAGTCTGAGGGGGCATCCTGCCCATTGTCAATTTTTTTCCCTTGGTGTTCTAAAACAGTATTAATGTTAAGCATGTGCTCAGTGGATTGCTGGTTGATTTCAGGCCTTGTGTGTAGCTTCTATATATCAAAAAATAAATTTTTCTCTGGAATTGTTGAGGGAAAATTCGATTTAAAGGTTTTAAATCTACTCCAAAAACATGCTTCAGTCAAACTACACACTTCTCTTCTCTCCTTCTTTTATGAATACTTGCTGACATGGAATCTTATTTTTATTTCTTCAATGCTTTTTTTCCTGGCACTCTGATTAAAAATGTGAAATGGCAACAAATTCTTCTCTCAGAATGTATGTGCACAATATTTGGTAGTAATCATGTAATCTGCCTGATTGCATACTCTGATTGCAAAAGCAGGTGTTCAGATTGATTACATAAAACAGCTTTCCTTTTGTAAATATCTGTCATTGAGGGATGAATTGTGCTCTCATGCTAGTTCAATTCCAAAGTCACTCCACTAAAACTAATGGAAAGTCTTTGGATTTCAACCAAGATAAGGTGTTCAGTGAACAGTTCAGATGGCAAACTGGCATCTTACTGTATAATTTGTTTTTTTCCCCAGGTGTTCTGCTAAAGCCAGAGACGGTGTTTTGGGGTGATTGTAGAGAGGTCGTTATCTGAGATACAGATTAAAGAAAGGAGCTATGTAAAGTGTAATTTTTTTTTTTATTTTTTTTTTTTTTTTTTTTGGTTTGTAGTGGGAGTTTCAGGTCTGGGTGTTATAAACAAAGTATTTCATTCAGTTGGCGTCATTAATGGCACTGAAAAATTGCTTGGAAATAGGCCCCAGGCAAAAAATATAGCGTACTTCAGGAGTGCTGTTCATTTGCCACAGCTTCCTCTGCAATTCTTAATGTGGGTAATGCTCTTCTGTGACAGCTGTAGACCTTTCTTCAGTTGAAATATGATTCCATTAATGTAGAGATGCATTGAGGTTACTTGGATACTAATGGTGTCCCGATATCTCCTGGTAAGACCTGAAGTATTCCTACATTCCCCCCTAGGGGATTCATTTGCTGTGATACTGAGTAGGATGGTGTTAGTATGACTCTCACCAGCCCCTCTTGATCTTTGGGTTGTTCTGCTTCATGAGATGAACTACATTTTAGAGCAAAAGCAGAACACATGCAGTGAACCCTAATCTAGGAAATAAAGTTGCATCATTTTGAAGTTTTATTTTACATAACAGTGTTTTTATTAACAAGTATAGGCAGTGTAGTATTCAAGAGATAATTAGTAGAGATCTGAGGAAAATCCAGCAAGCCAGCAAAATTATGCCAGTGTAAAAGTGATATTCGAAATCTGCAGTATTATCACATGCAGTTTCAGCAGTGTTGCACTCATAAGAGACTTGTAGTGGCCTCTTCAAGCCTTAAAAGGTATGAATCTGTGAGGTTTTTATAGTTAGGGAAAATACAGCAATTGCTCGGTACTTTTACGGTAAATAAGTACTTCTAAAAATTGTTTGGTGTCAATAATTTAACGCATAACTGATTCGGCTTTTTACATACAGGTTGTAGTCTGCCTTTTAGATCAATTCCTCCAACAAATGGAAGCCTCATAATAGATATATTAGAGCATTATGTGGTGCTCAGCGTTAATATTAAGGCACACAGCAAAACATTTTATGATTTTCTTGCAGGGCTTCATTGTCTTTTTTATATCACAGAAGAAGAGATAAAGGTTTCTCTCCAGGTTTTTCAGTTACTTGACTTTCTCAAGCATGCTCTGCATTTGAACAGGAACATTGCTTAATGCTATTGTATTGCAATCCAAGTTCATTGCACTAAAACCAACGCTGTCATGATTTGAGCACATCCAAGTTGATTCTGTTGTCTAATCTGTAAATTCACAACCTGCTGTACAAGTGATAGCTTATCAAAACTTGATTAAGAGGTAGAAACTGGGGAGACAGGATAGGAATCTCAAATGTTACACTTTTTGAACTCTCACTTGAAAACCCTGGCAGCAAATAGCTGATAGCAGTAGGTTGCTATTGCAAAGGCTTGAACAGGTCCAGTAAAGGGCACTGGTGCACATCTGTGTCAGCTGTGTCTCAGCAGTGATACCTGCCTCTCAATTACATTTATCTCTGAAGTTTCATGGGTAGATACCGCCTTCACAGAACACACTAGGCAAGGATATTGCATGCACAGAGCAGAGTAAAAAGCCAACTGTCTTGTATGATGCGGAGTTGGAAAGTTACTGATGGAGAATCTGTAAAGGGTGGTGAAATTCAGAACAGAAAAACACTTGAATAAATCCTAACTCTTGACTCTAATGAATGTTGATTGACTGTGTAACTTTTAGGTAGGTTTGAGCTGGAATAAATGTCAAATATAATTCAGTTCGCACAGCAGTGTGAAAAGAACTGTTACTTCCCTTGGAGAAAACCTGACAGCCCAACTTTCTTAAAGGGCTTTTCTGTCTTGCTCATTCGTTCTCTTTTTTTAATGAAGCCTTTCACAATTGACACTTCCCTAACAAAAGGTAACACAGGTCATTCTATTAAACAGAATATTCTTCCATCAGCAACATCATAGCTGTAATCTGGGATCAGAAGCTATTATTTCTCTTTCATCTGATGGAAAGGATGAGTTGTTACTCATAAGAATCGTGTGGTGTTCTGAGGTGATGTCTACAGACTGCGGGTGCTTGGTATTAATGGCACGTGTTGAGAACAGGTATTTAACTGCCATAAATGTAAAACATGTATATATATATATGAAACTAAGAAATGTGTGGTATTAAGTTCTTGAGTGAAAAAGAAAATGCACTGCATCAATACCCAGCTCTGCAACACTTTGCTTTTACAGAATGCTTTTGGGAACAGATTTGGGGGATGGTGGGAGAGGGGAGAAAGGATCAAAATTGCTTAGTGCCTGTGATTATGACCAGATTTACTCGGAGTACTGAGTTCTGGCATAATTGGAAAATGTACTCATGGGGCCGCAACAAGAGTTGCTGTATGCTCAGCATTTTTGAAAACCAGCTTTTTATTTACATGCCTCAATAGAAGGTAAGGTTTTTTGAAAGCTGGTCTCTGTTTTTCTCCATCAATTCATGACATGGAGAGCGGTGTTGATGTTTTTCCCTTGTACTTCAGTCTCTTTTCTTTTTTACGTTACAAATGATGATCAGGAACTGTCTCCCCTCCTCTGTGCTTACATTTCTGATCTGCTGTGGTTGGTTCAGAGTCACAGAAGTATTCAGAAGTCCTTCAGATCTGTCTTGTATTTTAGTCTTCTGGGTCAGGGTCACACTGCTTTAAATCGTTCAGGATTTCTAAGAAGATGACCAGTATGTGTGTCAGTCAAAGTCAGGAGGAGCAGGAGTGTTAGATTTACTTCTAACAGGGGAAGGACCAAGCCGGGGTGGGTTGAAAAAGGAAGAAATTGCCTCCAAGAGCAATCAAGAAAGGTGTAGGAGCAGGGAGAGAAAGGAAGAGCAGGAGCAGAAACTTGTAGGAGCTGGAGATTGCTTTTGACAAGTGCTTCAGGAAGCAACTGTCACATCAACAATTCAGCCACGTTTAACTGAGCCACCTACGGTGCCACCTCTTGTTGAATGCTGGAATGCATGTTAATTCAGCACTGTAATGAAAATAAAGAAATAAATGTGTCTGAATACCAGGGGGGTACGAAGAGCCACTATTGAAACATAAAAAAGGTTTGTCCATGTAAAATGTAGCAAGTTCTGTTCTGGATGTAATTGAATTAGTAAGAATGACAGATAGTAAAGAGATGATGGAGGAAAAAAGCACCTCTATTGTTCTCAGGTAAGACTGAGATTCTGTTTGTATCTGTATTTGTTACAGAAAACAAGGCAAATAGAGATCCAGTTTGAAAATGGAATTATTGATATAGAGAGTAGGAATTGTGAAAAAAATCTTTTCTATTACTGGCAGCAGTTGTTTTATAGTTCTCTTGAGATGTTTAAGAAAATCATTTTGGAAATCCAGTCAGAAGATAAATTTTGACACTTTCCAATCATTCCTTAATTACAGCTGTTTATGACTTGGGAGAAGCTGGCTATGGGGTGTGGGTAATGATGATATCCCCTGTGATCACTCAGAAGGCAGCAGGACTTGTAAGGCTTCCTGCAATTTTTGTACAATTCGTGTAGACAAAAGCCACTCTGGGATATAATATTTCTCATGCAACAAAATACTGTTCTTCAAAGGGTCTTAAAATTACTCTAGAAAAATACGTTTCCTATGTAGATAAAAACAAATAACTTAAATCTTAGAATTATTTTTACCACCGTATTTCTCTGCCATATTTTGCTGCCGTGGTATATACTCTCACTTGCACTAGAACACACTAGTACTACTTTGAAGTAAGAATCGTAATTGATTTTCTTTCATTTTAGCCACTTGTCTTTTTACAAGGTGACCATTTCAGGGTGGAACGCTATGGTACACAGTCAGTGCTTTCCAAATTGCTACTCAGAATTGAATGAATAGAGTTCGGGATGGGAACTGAGGAGTGAGGGAGACACATTCAGCAGTATTTGCAAAATCATGTATGTATTTATTTATGTATTTATTTGCAGTGGGAATCCATGGGTATTAAAGCCCTATCATATTGCTCCCTAGCCCAACAGGTGAAGTTTGTCTTTGCAGAAGACAAAGCTTTCTTGGGATTTGGTCTGAGGGAAGGCTAAGAACTGCCAGCAACCTCTGTCCTCTCTTCCATCTGCAAGGGGCACTCTTGATCTTGTATTCTCCAGGGTACAGAAGTGTGTATATTTTAATAAAACTCCAGATGTAGACTGTGCACAAATGCCTCCTTGAAAAGTATTTTTAAGGATCTCTCTGTGATCAAACCGTATCATTCCATTAATTCAAATAAACCGATACAGAACTCAACATGCAGAAACACCAGTAACTCGCAATGCTGATGAAGTGACCTTTTTTTCTGAGGCAAAGAATGGTTTATACTGACTTGTAGTCAGCATGATTCGACATGATGTGACTTTTGATTGCTTTTTACTGTGTAATTCAAGTACAGTCCATTCAGAATTTGTAATATAATGGTGAATGCTGTGGTTCTGCTTTTTCTTCGGAGTGGTGAGACTGCTAGTGGTAATTACTAGGTCTAAAAATAGATATATTAGCTAACTTTCAGATCAGAAATAGGTGGAGGAAATGGAGTGCTAATACAGGTGTTAACTTTTCACAGTGAATTGAGCAGCTCTTGATAATATGAAAGTCACAGAATACTGGTGTGCTTTAGAGGATAAACCAGCTCCAAGGCCTGAATTCTTACACCTCTGAAATACAAGACACTCATCACAAATTGTTTTACTTCAATGGATGGCCACAGCGAACCTGATTCTGCAGCTTCCTCTTACATAAGAAAGGATTACTTATTTCACGAAAACACCTCATATATTAAAGTGAGGAAGGACTGTAGAGACCCCTACCTCTAACTCTATTTTTTTTTTAAGGTCAAAATAGATCTGGACTTCATAGCTTTAGCCACAATTTTTACACTGGCAAATGTGATTGAACCAGATCTTTATAGCAAGAGATTTTATTTCTCAGGGCAAAGATTTGTATCTGTTAGACCGAGCTTCAGCAGATTTAATGGTTTTCATATTTGGCTCTGTCATTTCTAGAGGAAACTATGAAGTTGAATGGGTGAAGGTTACGCTTAATTCATGGAAAAACCTGCTTTTGAGACTTCTTTTGACAGCACAGATGGTGTTTATTTTTCTTCACCATATTGTTTGTTTCCTTGCTCAGTGGCTACTAATTTGATCTACATTATGCCCATTAAAACAACAGTTTTACATTAAATGGTCAAAATGCCAGCATGGAAAATGAGAGGAAACCCACGCAGGATGAAACCTGTGTGCTTTTGTGGAGAAGTGTAAGTATGGATATTCTGAAGTTTTTACAGGAGAGGACAGTTTAATATTAAGTTATATTTTAATTCTGTCATTTTAGTCCTACAATGCACATAAGTATTATCTCCATTATGTTGATGGGTATTATAAAGCGCAGAGAGGTGAGGTAAAGAGTGCCCCAAGTCTTATAGTGAATTGCTGAGGAAATATCAAATACAGCTTGGGAACCCGAGTCTCTAGTGCCTGGGTTTGCTGCTTGCCCATCACAACCACACCCTTGTTGGGGTCCAACAGTCATCTTCTGGTGAATCTTGTTTGAACTATCAGTGCAGCAGTTTGTCCTAATGTACTGGTCTGTGACCAGAGCAGGCATTTTTTTATACTCTTTTCTAGAGTGTAATCTTCAGCAGAGAGGTTGCAGGCAATCGTCTCAAAATGCAGCAGAGTTGACATAGCTTTAGGGTCTTGCGTTGAGGGGGAAGGCTTTGTGAACGTGTAATTTTATTACAAATCTTCTGTTGAGAAAAGGCTGTGTGCTTTTTGCAGCCGTGATCTACGTTTCCGTGGTGCGATGTGCTTTGGGAAACAGTTCCTGTACCTTGTCAGCCTGCATTATGTTACAGCATTCACAGCAAATTGTTTTGTTACCATCACTCTATTGCAAAAAGGACTCTTCAGTGAATGAAACTTTTGAAGGTTTTTTTTCCCCCCTTATGTTTAACAAAGCGAGTATTGATTAGTAAAAGTCACAGCTGATTATTTTGCCTAAAAATACAGTAGCTGGATTTGGGAATAGATACCAAAAATGCAATGCATTCCTAAGTTCTGAAGGCAAGTGTAGACAGAATAGTGACATAAACCAAATCATCTTTTGTATATATGAGTATTTAGAGTATCGCAGGATCAGCCACTACTATTGTGCTATGTTATGGGAACTACAGACCATAAAATGTCTTCCTGGGGGGCCCAGATCTGCTAGAGATACAAGGCAGCACAGAAATCAATTTAACTCCAACTTTTGATGGAGATGCTTATATGAATGTTTAAATTACCTATAGCCTACACTGTTCATTCTCCTTCTTCCATGATAGTTTTCCAGCTTGCAGTTTCACTTAGACATGAAGAGAGCAGTCAAAATATGTACCTGGGGGTTAGTGGAACAAAATACATGCCTGAGCATGATAAATCTTGGACATTAATGACAATACAGACTTGAAATACATATCATAACACGATCTGTATCCCATGAGTGTTTCCAAAGCTTTGCAAATATGTAAAGACTTTGTACTCATTTTACTGGTGAAAAACAGAGATAACCTCTGATTAATAGGTTATGATATAAACATGTGTGTAGGCTGTAAAATTTAGCTGTTTCGTGTCTTTCTGAGAAATGTCTCAGTATGAGGCAGACTTTTTTCAATGGGATTATTTTATTATAGAACCTGTTTTAGTTGGAAACCAAATCTGCACTATATTGAGCTATATGGCCCCAGTTCATTGAAAGGAGTTCTCTATAGCAGATGTAGGTTCCACACTCCATAAGAAACTCTGGCCTAAGTCTGAATTCACAAATTCTCTCAAAACCAAAGACTAAACATACTAACTGTAAATTTGAATATGAATAAGAAAGATGTCAACAATTGTTTTGTATTAGAAAAATATTGGCGTCATGCTGCAGCTGCCCTACCTGGTTGGATTTCTATAAAACCTCGTGCTGATGACCTGTGCCCTGTTCAACAGACGGACCTGAGAGTCCCCCGATGTCACCAAGTGAGAGATGGTAACCAGATGAGCAGGTCTTAACCTGAGGCTTGACAGGTTGGGTATATTGTTGTTGAGAGTTTGCAGGGGTTTACCATTCCTCAGAATTGATATGAGTCACTCCAAAAACCTCAAATTCTTGTTTCATCCTGTTTCAACTAGCTGTTGGCAACCTGGCATTTCTTAGTCAGAGCTTGTTTTCCAGGCAAACAGTTCAGCTTCTCAGTGGCTTGCAGTGATTACTGTCAGTTAGCATGGTGCCACAACAGGTTGTTCGGGCATGAACTTGCGTTGTTCTCTTTTACTTTTTTCCTCCTTGGCTGCAGCAATTATAACAGCCTGAATCACACCTAACCTTTCATCAATACCCACTGCTATGATTGTTTGCAAAGTCACATTCATAGCTCCAGGATACAGAAAACTCTTCCTAGTGATAAACGTTGAAAAAGATGGTCAGAGTAGGAGGTTTAGCAGACTTGGATTTCACTGTAGGCATAGATTTAAAATCTCTGGAAATTGTGGAAAGTATGAAAGATGATGATACAGTTGGGAATTTTTGGTGCTTCACAGTTTGAAAATCACACCACTAGTATATCAAGCAGTAGTACAACGAATACAATTAATGGTCTTGCTTTCTGTATATGACAGTGCAAATGAGGGCAGTGTAGCTCATTTGACTTAATTGGCCGTAAATATTTGATGTGTCTTTAAAAATCACCAAATTCTTATTTAGGGGTTAAAAAAAATAGAACTGAGTTCAAAAAAACAGTCAGCGGGTCTCAGCATTCAGTATGGCCAGTCTGTGTTTTGCAGCTGTATTTATTTACTTTTATCATGATTGCACCTACAGGCAAAGGTATGATTGAGCTCGGCGCTGTCCAGATGTGAAGCAGAGAGGCAGTCTTGCTCTGGGCAACTTGTAATCAGACTGACAGAGAAATGGATGTGCTGAAGCCTTTTGAAAACTTAGCTATGACTATAGGCATGCTGACTATGTTTCAGATGGTGGGATCCTATTGCTGCTTTGTTTATGAATCCTAACCAGTATTATTTCTGCATCCCCAATCACTACTTTGATTTATGCAGCTAAAACTGACAGAAATTCTGGTTATTACTTTCTGAAACATTTTGATTTAGGATCCTTTGGTTCTGTTTAAACATGCAATAATAGAGTCATAGAATTGTTTAGTAATCATAGAAAAATTATTTCACAGACCACAGAGGTCTGTTTGCAGGCAATTTGGTAAGACCAGCTATCCACCTGGGCAATCTTTCTTCTTGAATGAGGCTTGGTTTTTTTGTCATATTTTGAAGTTTTTGGGTGTTTGGTGTGGTTTTTTTTGTAAATGTAGCATCTTTGATGTCTTTTAAGTCCCATAGGCCCATTTGTTTTCAGCAGCAATAAATGAGTTATAGTCTATTTCTCTACAAACTTTTTCTTGTCTGCTTATTAATTCTCTCAAAGAAATGCCTAGAGCAAGCTGATGAAGCGAGGTAGATTTGACTGTGAGACACTGTCAGGCGAGAGAGTAAATAACCTTCTCTTTTTTTTTTTTGCTTCTTCCCCCCCTCACTTGTCACTGAACTGTTTAACTTGAATAAATTATCAAGAACTGTTAGTAAATTAGTATGCCACCTGGGATGGGCTGTTGATTATTGTATGATTTCTATTTACTTTTCTGGAATGGGCTGCAGTCTCAGATGAGTGCTTCTTTCAGGAAACTCATGTGTAGAAATGACAAAAGGCCATTTTTTCAGGATAAGGTTATACTGAGAGTTTTTAATTAACTTTTAATTATGTGAAAGAGGCTCTTTATATCTCCTAGTGTTTCTTTTTTTCTATGTCTCATCCTTTATCGCTAACTCACCCCACCCTGCCTCCACCCAGTTTGTTCTGTTGTGTTACACTGAATTTGATGGTGGTTACAAGTATTTAGGAGCATTACCTCAAATACAATTGGTATAAAAGACCATAAATCTTCTTATGCTTTTTATCAGTGGCTAGCTATGGTCCAGGGCTGCAATGGATTAAAACATAAGAGGTGAAGGACAAGGTTTCCTGGAAAGTTATACTGGAAAGGATTTTATAAAGATAAACATAAGAATATACACTACGTTATTTGCAGGGCTAATACCAATGGCGAAAAAAAAACCCAAAAAGCAAATTTTGAAACAAATTTTGAGGATCAGAAAAGGTCATTTGAATGTATTCTAGAGCAGAAATGAGCAATTCAACTTTCCTAATTATTATAACTGATGCTAGAAAATCAAGGCTGGAATCCCATCCTTCTAATTTAGGAATGTGAGATCCTCCCTTATAAAAATGTTAGGGACTTGGACTACTTCCGGTAATAGACTCCACTTTACCAAGGCATCTGGCTATCTCCAACAAGATAAACCTCTGAAAAATCCAGAGGACAATCTAGTCTTCCCAGCTTCAGTGCTTGCTCTTCTCTATGGCTTGTAGAGGGAATAGTATTTGTGGGGGACAATGAGACAACAGCAATTGTTAGATGCCTCCATCTACACACGTTTTTTTCAGGATGGTACTTTCAGAGCCACATTCACATCAGGCTGGAGAAATGAGCTGGTAGGAAGCATGTGAAGTTCAACAAAGGCAAATGAAAAAAAAAAAAAAAGTCCTCCATCTTGGATGGAATAACTCCAGCAACTGTATGAATGGGGCTGACTGGCTAGAAAGCAGCTTTGCAGGAAAGATCTGGGGGTCCTCATTGAACTCCCAAGTGCAGAGCAGTGTGCCTTTGCAGCAAAGAAACCCAACAGCGTACTCTGGAAAGAGTGTAGCCAGCAGGTCTAGGGAAGTGATCCTTCCCCCCTATTTAGGAATTTTGAGACTGCAGCTGGAATAGATTCTCCAGTTTTGAGCTCCCCAGGACAAGAGAGGCATTGACATACTAGAGGGAGCCCAGTGGAGGGGGCAGCTAGATCCAGCGCTGGGGCATGGAAGACATGAGGAGAGGCTTGAGGGAGCTGGGCTTGTTCAGCCTTAACAAGGCTTAGGGGAGATCTTACTGCTGTCTAAAGCCAACTGTGCGTGAAACTGAAGTCAGACTCTTCTCAGTGGTATGGACTGGAGGTAGAGCCAGCAACACCAGCTGGAACATGTGAAACTCCAATGGCTTACAAGGAAACAAATTTTTATGATGAGGGTTGTTGAACACTGAAACAAGCCATCCAGACTGTGGGATCTCCATCCTTATTTGGGAATGGAGGGGACATGGTCCTGAACTACCAGCTCTACTTGGCCTTGCTGGAGAAGGTTGGACTAGATGATCCACAGCATTCTCCTGGAGAAACTGGCTGCTCATGGCCTAGACAGGTGGACTCTTCACTGGGTAAAAAACTGGCTGGATGGCTGTGCCCAGAGAGTGGTGGTAAATGGAGATAAATCCAGCTGGTGTCCGGTCACAAGTGGTGTCCCCCAGGGCTTGGTGCTGGGGCCGGTTCTCTTTAATATCTTTATCAATGATCTGGATGAGGGGATCGAATGCACCCTCAGTAAGTTCGCAGATGACACTAAACTAGGCAGGCGTGTTGATCTGCTTGAGGGTAGGCTGGCCCTGCAGAGGGATCTGGACAGACTGGACCAATGGGCTGAGGCCAATGGTATGAGGTTCAGCAAGGCCAAGTGCTGGGTCCTGCATTTGGGTCACAGCAGCCCCATGCAGTGCTACAGGATTGGGGTGGAGTGGCTCGAAAGCTGCCTGGCAGAAAAGGACCTGGCTGTGTTGGTGGACAGCCAGCTGAATATGATCCAGCAGTGTGCCCAGGTGGCCAAGAAGGCCAACAGCATCCTGGCCTCTATCAGGAATAGTGTGGTGAGCCGGACTAGGGAAGTGATCATCCCCCTGTACTCGGCACTGGTGAGGCCCCACCTCGAGTACTGTGTTCAGTTTTGGGCCCCTCACTACAGGAAGGACATTGAGGTGTTGGAGCGTGTCCAGAGAAGGGCTATAAAGCTGGTGAGGGGTCTGGAGGACAAATCTTATGAGGAACGACTGAGGGAACTGGGGTTGTTTAGCCTGGAGAAGAGGAGGCTGAGGGGAGACCTTATCACTCTCTACAACTATCTGAAAGGAGGTTGTAGAGAGGTGGGGGCTGACCTCTTTTCCCGGGTGACAAGTGATAGGATGAGAGGAAATGGGTTTAAGTTATGTCAGGGGAGGTTTAGATTGGATATTAGGAAACATTTTTTCACTGAAAGGGTTATTAAACATTGGAATAGGCTGCCCAGGGAGGTGGTGGATTCACCATCTCTGGAGGTGTTTAAAAAAAGGGTAGACGTGGTACTTGGGGACATGGTTTAAAAGTGGGTTTTGTCAGGGTAGGTTAATGGTTGGACATGATGATCTTAAAGGTCCCTTCCAACCTCAGCAATTCTATGATTCTATCTCTGGAAGTCCCTTCCTACCTAAGTATTTGGTTACGTATTCCCTACCTTCTCTTTGGTGTTCTAGGACTGACACTGGACAAATAACTCCCAGTAGCCACATAGCCTGTCCCTCAACACAGCAGATGATCTGAGGAGCGTAGGCAAAGAGAAGGAAAAACAGTGAGATAAACTGAAGTTCTTACCTAGGAATAAGAACATGTTAATTTGAAAGGAAAGAAAGGGAAAGACTGTAGAAACATGCAACTTCTAAGTCAAAGAGCTATTTCTAATGTAACACCTGGGCAGTATCCAGGTCTGGGTCTGGGTCTATCAAACACTGGAACTGAGTCTCCAAGAATGATGCCTAATTACCAATTGAGATGAATTGTTTTTATCCTTTCTGTCTTAACCCAGAGTATTTAGGACTGCCTGTTCAGATTGGAAGACATACAGGTCTGTTCTGTTTGCTGTATGTGCATGGCAGCTGACCAGTAGATTTAATTAAAAACATATACATCTGCACAGCTGAGATTAGAAATCAGCTCTGGAGCAGTAAGGCATTCTTCCCTCATGAAAGTTAGCTCTAAGGTACTGAGACCACCGAAAAGAGCAATATACTGCGATCTTAATGTAAAGGGGTGAAATTTATTATTCAGTCATTGGAAGTGGATACTTTAAACTGAAAGTTTGAAGTTACATTGCAATAGTTGGTGTTTTTTCATAAGAACAACTCCTAGTATCAACGTCAACGTTTTTTTTCAGGATTAATACTTCATTGGCAGCATTGGGGAGTGGAATGTGAGAGGGAGGAGTCCCTTTTTTATTTACTGCTAAAATCCATTTTGTTTATATGGGGCTGCTTATGTGCTTCTAATATGCTTGAGACAATCCAGTGACTTATATGGTATCTGGTACTTTCTGCTAATGAGATCAAAATATGAACAATATGGAGATTTTGAGGAGAATGGCAGAGAGGCTTTCTCCTCTTGCATTTGTTGCGTTGCAATTGTTCCTGCCAATACATCTTCTTTAATATTTTCTGCTATTTCCTGAATTTCTGTGTTTTTGTAGTTCCTCCATTTCCCTTCTAAAGCAACATACGTATTTTTATTCCCATCCTGTTGGTACTGATGTGAAATCTAGACAAACTGTGATATATGTTAAGTCTCATGAGAAATTTGTGTTACAGCCGCAAGACCCACTACAAAATCTTGTAAGTACCAATGCAGTGGTATGACCAATGTTTTGTTTGGATTCTGCTTTAGGTGGGTTCAGTCCCCAGGATGTGCAAGATGGTTAGTTTGCAAAGTTTCTGCTGACAGAGAACAGAATTGGTACCTCAAGACTAACATTGGTCTGATGTTTTCAGAGCTCTGTGTAGCTGTCTGACTTAGAAGAAAAAATAATGGTATTAGCTGGATTTTCTTTTTCAGTATTAGCCGGATTTTCTTTTTCAGTATTAGCC
Source organism: Pluvialis apricaria (assembly GCA_017639485.1). Lineage (NCBI taxonomy): Eukaryota > Metazoa > Chordata > Aves > Charadriiformes > Charadriidae > Pluvialis > Pluvialis apricaria. Next base: position 30,143,285 of record CM030010.1, read on the forward strand.
ATAATTCATAGCTGAATCTATAGTAATAGTCTTGCTGAGAGAAAGCTCCTGAAATCTTCCTAGCTGCCTTCTGTCTCTGTAAACACATTGCCAGGATCCGAGCTCTCCATCTCATTTTCAGTAAAAAAATATGTTGTTTTTTTTTAAAAGTAATCGCCAGGGTTAATTACAAACTTTTCCTGAGGATTAAATGTTAGTAAAAGTGAGAAAAAGGGAATTAGTAGAAATGTTTGTGCATTCATTTCATTTAGTTTCCTATTCACCTTTCAACTTTTCATTAAAATGTACTGAAAAAGAGACGTAAGAACATGCTTGGAAACAAAAAAAGAAACAATAACCCTTGCCCTTAAATTTTACAAATCTAGCAAATGAGAGAAAGAACATTGTTTTCTGTTTTTGTCTTGGTTTTGATGATGTGCAGCCTTTTCTCTCTCATATATATGAGAATATGTACAGAATTGCCTAAGGTTTTGTAATCACAGCATTCAACTGGGAAGATACCATGACTCGTTCCTGCAATGACGCGTGCGAGTACTCTAATCGCTGATCAACAAAGTCAGTGTCTCTGTCCCAACAAATACTTTCTTTGTATCTGCATAAGGTGGAACAGCCTCAGAAGGAATACCCTCGCCCCATAATTGCCTCATAGGCCTTAGGAATCCTGCTGGTAAATCTTCTGATGGAAGTTTTCAGCAATACACTTCAGTTATGGCAAAACTATTCTTTTCAATAGGAAAAAAAATATTTTATACATCATCTTTCAAAAGCTCAAATCAACACCCATCCTTAAGTACACCTGGAGAAAACTAGCACAATGAGTGCCAGGTATGTGCATTTGCTCTAAAACCCTACCTCACTATAAAATAGGTACTTTACAACTGCAAAAATCTAAGCCCTGATGGAGGAAGGTTTATTATCTACAGTGCTGCTGGAATCAGGCACAGCAGTACTGATGCTTCTGAATAGAAAAGCTCTATTCTTCAGTGAAGTCCTTTTTCTATTAATGAGATTCACCCTAATGGGACCAAAAATTACTTTAAAAGACATTTCCTTTCTGCTTTTCAAGGGCTTTTTTCCAGTCCATTTGGACTGGATATCAAAGATAAGGGGAAATATTTCAATAGCAAGAGCTTTTATAATTAAGTTTTGTAGCCTACATAATGGAGATATGGCCAAATTCGAGTGAAAAATAATTACTGTTTTTTTCCAGCGCTTGCTTCTGCTGCTTCACCTCCCTTTCTTGTTCCCCCTTCCATTTTTCCCTTCAAAACCACATAATCAGTTGTGCCTTATGTATGAAAGGCTTGCTCAAGGCAGCTCTTTCTCCCAGGTTTGTCTTTTCCCCTGTGGTCTAGGAGAGAAAAGCTGCTCAGTCTTTAACTATACCCAGACCTCCATTAAGAAGAGCGCCTACGGTTCTCAAAAGGAAGCACGTGCTTCCTTGACGGGTAAGGATTTCAACTCACTTCGTAGTGCCAGTTACACCTTTAGATATGCGAATGGACAAGTTCAAAATACAGTGTGAGACCCATCTGAGAGACTTTATAGATGATGCTAACATGAATATGTTTATTGTCTTCCAGTCTTCAGGACCCTCTCCCATCACTAGAGCCTTTCAAAGCTCTCTGTGATTTCAGCCAGCTGCTTCAGCAACTTTGGATGTAGCCCATCTGGTTGCATGAACCTGTGTGTATTTGCATTGTATATACACACACACATCTCCAAGTTTGGAAAATGCTACTTATTCTTTAGGATTTGTAACAGAGTGGTTAAGTACGTGGATCTCCGTAAGAAGTGCTCTATAGAATTGGGGGAGAGAGAGGAGTAGGGGTGCTTGAGGTTGATGCCTCAGCTGGCGTTAGGGATGTCTTGGGAACACTATGGGATGGCCTTTGGCTGTGAGAACACCAGGAACCTGTTGAGTATTTGGGATTGGAGGGGACAATTTGTGCAAAGTGAGATTCCCCAGAGTAATGTTTTGAGCGCTCCCTTTTCCAGTCTTCCCAGAAAATTCTTATGCAGCCTTATAATAGAACTGAGTTTCATAATAAAAGACCCAAAGGCACACTTGTAATATGTTTAAGGCAGACAAGTGTTTTACCTATTATACAAGACAATGAGGTCCTGATCAATCCCATAAGACTGATATTTTTAACGACCACAACTGCCTGCCTTTCCTTCATATTTTATCCCCATCTGCTAATTACCATCCATGTAATTTCTCTTTGAGCTTAGTGCAGTTTTTGCTGCTGACAGATTAATGGCTGATGACTAGGAACTGTTTGACCTGTTTCTTGATTAAATGAGATCAACACACATATGCAGTCATTTGTTGTGCATCCATTACCTTGTTTGGGAAGCATTGTTTTATATTGTTGCTCTGTAATGTTTGCAGGCAGAAGATATTTGCAGGTTTATTGAAGGTCCACAAAATAACTTCTTGAATTAGATTAGTCTGCAAGTGCCCAAGATAGAAAGACTGGTGTGTGTCTATTCTGTGTGGGAAATACTAAGGTTTGTGGAGATGTTGGTGAGAGAGTGAAACTTGCCCATTTCCGCTGTGCATTCCAACTCCCTTTTTTTCCTCCAAATCACACAAAATGTCCTTATTTTATGGGCAATATAAAACCTGGTTAGGGAACATTCCCCTGCTGTGACAAGAGTTGGCGCTATGCCTCCACAGTTCTGTTCCTCGCTCAAACTGCTGATTTAGAGCGTACTGGGGAAGACTATCTGATTTAATTCCTGGTATACTGGAGTGCATAGTTTTAAATGAAACCATTTGAATATGTAAAGATATCAATATGATGATCATCCCGCAAAACATCTCAATGTTAGGTTTTGCTCTTATTAGATGTACAAACTGTACAAAGCGTACATTAAATGATCACTGTTGCTGAAGAATTAGCAATAGCCAGGCTAACATTTGACCTTGCAGGAAGATCAAAGGACTCTTCTGTTTTCATTTTAAAGAAAGAGAAAAAAAAGTAGTATCTGCAACAAACAGAATTGGGTTCCTTCATGTCAATCTTAGATACCTAATAAAGCTTCTGTTCCTCTCAGTGTAAGTTCAGCCTGTGCTAAGAGATCCACTGTATATATTAAAGATATTCCTTATTAATTAACTACTCGCTCATAACAGTGCCAATGTATTTTACAGAAGATAAACTATGTATATTTTAGCTCTGCAAGGTAGGTGCAAAAAACACTAGAAAAATTAGCTATTAAAGAAAAGACTGTCTATGACGATGTTGAGTACTGTTTCTCCTCTCCCTCTGCTGTGACCTTTGGCATATTCATACCTCTCATAGTGTATTTCAGGAATACCAAATTTCTTAACATGTGCCGGGTTTCTAAAATTCTTGGACTGGCGGCATGTGCTGCTCTGAAATGTTTTTGAACAGAGCATTCCTCATGGAAAATTTTTCCTGCCACGCTAGTCAAGTGGCAACAATTTTTTGGTTCCAGCAGGTTATGGCCCATGGAGGAAGAAGTAATGATCAGCTTGCCTATCCAACCCAACATTTCTCTAAATAAGAAGACTGAAGAATTGAGCTGTAATTGGTATCCCCTAGAGAGCTGGCATAGTCAGCATCTTTGAGGTGTTAAGTTACAGAGATCTGGCAGATTTAGATACATACAGGTTTGCCAACTAGCGCAACAGGGCAGGATTTTCAGGCTGGTCAGCAACATCAGTCAGAACTTTTGTAGCTGTTTCTCTGTGGGCATTCATTATTATGATATGTAACCACCCTTAAACGTGTTTCCACTGTAGTGAATGCCCTAGAGAAAAGCCGACTATTTCAAACCTATTTCATTTTACTCGCAGATTATATCATTTCAGGCTTGCTTAGTTGCAGTGTATGTCAGTTGTACTCCATCCAGTTGCTCTGATGCTTTTTTCTGTTAAGGTGCAAACTCTGATGTTCATTCCCTCTTTAGCATGTTTCATGTGTTACCAACTGCTGCCATCAGTAACTAGCTCATTTTAAGATCCTCACCTCTTAATATATTCACTCCACATCCTAAAGTGCCTGATATGTTGCTGGTCCTAGATAAATAATATTACAGCTCCTCTTGTGATATTCCAAATGATTAATGAGCTGACCACAACACAGGGGAGACAAAACTGTAATACATGTTTTCCATTAGCCCCACCAGGATTGCTTCATATGGCCTTTGATTGTGTCCTGAGATTATATGATCAGTGTAGTGGATGTTTCTCAGGAGCCATCCTTAACATTCCCACCTTCCCTTCTCTTATGGCGGTTCTCATAGAGACTAGTTGCTATTTTGAAATGCATCTTTGTGACAGCTTGAAAGGGACTATTCAAGTGAAAGTAAATACAAATTCTAGAGGAAGCTGTGAACGCCTGCTGTGAAAAGTAACGTGGGATGTATCTACATTCATGTATATATGTATTCCATTGATATGCATTTACGCAATTGAGTTGCACACGTAAGTTGATTTTCTAGCTCGTGTTAATTTTCAGTGATTCATTAGTGATTAGATTTGCTAATAACTAACACTTGTGAGGAGCAATTTTGAGTGCAACTTCCAGGGAAAATCTACAAGATTAAAATTCTATCTGGAAGGCCTTTTATTTTACACTCTGCTTGGAATTACCCTGGGTTGATTCTTTAGATATTGTTTTTACTGCTATGAGAGTAAGGGGACTGTATTTCACTCTGCAGCTTTGCCACTCTTAGGTTATCAGGTCTTTCATACTATCCAAAATAAAAATCATGAGCCTTGGCAGTCCCCTTTGTGTGTTTTATGAATGCCGTCTGAGAAGCAACATCTCATTTACAGTTGGGACCAGGAACTAGAGTAATTTCTGTACCAGCCAAGCATACCTAATAACATATAAATAATGTAAATTGTAAAAACAAGAAAAACAGATGAGTTAGTTACTTAATCTGAAAAGCGTTAAGAGTGTGACTGCAGTGCTATGAAGCTCTATGAATGCTGCCCCGAGACTGGCAGTATTGCCACAAAGAATATTTATCTTCAAAACTCATGTAGGCATGCAGGTTTATGTGATGGTATCACTAGGAGGTTGGTGCTGCCCTGTGCCCAGCAACCTTGTCTCCAGTTTAGCTAAGAACCCAAGAATGTTACATGTTCTTAATGGTAATTAATTGACCTCAGTGGGGATGGCTCATAAGTTTGCATTGTTAAGGTTTTTGCTGGGGTGAGTCCAGCACTCTTTAGGATTGGATCCCTGTAGCCAAATCCTCTATGTCCAGTGGGAGTTCAGTCTACTGGAGGTGACTGAAGAGGTGTAGGTGCTTCCTGGGCAGCTCGACCTGTCAGTGCATGGATGTTCTGTGCTAAAATGAAGAGTTTCTGTATTTTGGTTTCTTACTCAGCTCAAAGGAGGTTTCTTACTTCAAGGTCAGTTTAGAGTGCTCGGGAATATCAGGTGTCTTGATTTCTGACCATATGCGGGGTTATAGAACTAAAAAATGGTGTGTCTCATCTCTCTGACCACTTATTGCACAAATCTCCTGTGGCAAGTCAGATGCTATGAGTCTAGAAATATCTTCATGATGGACGTTTTGATTTTTTATTTTTTCCTATTTTAATACTAGAAATACAGAAAGGAAAATAAAAGCTAGAATTAAAATTAAGCTCAGTTGCTGAAGCTGAAAGAGCACAATTGTAATATGTTAGAAGATTGCCTTGTTTTAGAGAAAGTGCTGATTAAGATCAAATTTATCTTGAGTTTACATTTTGATTGGACCTAAACTGAGGGGAGGGGGGTTATATTTCAGACACAGTGCAAATGATGCATGTTAATATCCTGGGTTTATTGCCACTTGAAATTACAGCATAGCTTTGAATTGCTGCCAAATCTACAGTTAAGTCTCCCTAGTAATCACTATGATTATTTCAAGTCTTCACGGTAATAGTGGGAAGAAAAAGTATGACATGCAAGCTACTGTAGCCTAAGCTGTCAGAGTCTTTCTATTCTTTGGGGTTCACATTGTGATTCTACCTAGTAGAGGGAATGGTCAGATGTGCACCTTGGCCGATCAGTCCTGAAAAAGAGATCAAAAAAATGGATTTAATTATGCTATTTTCAGATTTCTTTGCCTTTTATATTACCTCCTGCCTCACTAACTTTTCCTGAAATGAGGAAAAGCGTAGGTTTTCTTTGTTTTTGGAATGCTTTAATTCATGTGTTATGATGTAGTATTTTTTGTTTTTATTAGAAATCTTTTTTTGCTTTCCTATACCGTACTCTATATCTAGAACATATTCTGGTTTTACTCATTTTCTTTACAATCCATGGGATAGTTTATCTACTTGAAATATTCTTTCACCTCTGCTTAACTGTTGGAAGTTGTAGATTTACATCTGATCTGAATGTATACACACGTGTTATTGTGGTTGATGGGAGATTAAGCTGATGGGAGTTTAAGAAGCAAGGTCAGGGATAAACAGCACAATATAAAGTTACAACATACTAAAAGAATATTAAAGAGTCTCACAAGAGGGAGAAATGCTCTGTAAAAAGTTGTTTAAAAGAAGCTTAAGTGAAATTTAGATGTGATTAAAAACTGTTCTGGTTTTTGGATACGCAATTATTCAAGCAAGTAGTTGTTTATTTTGAGTTAAAACCCTCAGCAATCACTGTTAGTGAGCTCTGCAGATGTCCCGCTTGCATCCCTTCATCAGTTGCTAGCAGGAAGGTTTTGCTATTTGTTCCACTTACAAAGTAAATAAAACTTGTTATGGAAAGCATTTAATGTGGGTACAATATTTATTCTGGAATATTTTCCTCAATAAGTAGTGTTAGCCAGCAGGCAAGTCTGAGCACCCAGTGTGCTAGCTGTGGGAAGCAAAACTGTATGCCTGGCACGTAATGATCAGTTTAAACTATTGAAATATAAATCAGAACACTGAGTGAAATTGAAAAATATTTCATTAAATAAATTATGATGTGTGTGTGAATAAAAGTATAGTTAGGGATTGTGCCAGATATGCTTAGATGTCTACAATCTTTAGGCTATTTTTTTTCTGATAGATTTAACTGTGAAAGATACAGAATATTTTTGAAGGACAGCATTAGCAAATATCACAGCATGTTTGCATTTCATTATAGCTAACATTTTTCATTTTTCTTATTACTTCAGTTTCTAGAATGATGTTCTTTGCAATGTGCTCTTGGGTCTTCATTTCACATGCCTATTCATGCCTATACTCAAGACTCATTAACAGTGAAAACCACTCCCAAACTTATAAACCTCATTCCCTCATTATTTTGAAGGCAATATTTTGGTATTTTTTGAAACTTAAGATTTATTTTTTTTTGGCCAGAAAAAGAAAGCAAGACAATAGCACTGTAGTCCAGAGATTACCATTCTGTACAAGTGCAGTTTATGCCTTTTCTGGCATATATGCCATACTGATTTGTTGTCTTAGTTATATACATTTTTAGAAACATTAATAGGAGAGAATGAAGATAATGATATTTACAGAAAATGTTATTTGGGCTAGAAGACTGTATCCAAAGATATTAAGCTTTCTATGTGGAATTACTCCTGTACTGCTTCTAGTGATACAGCATGGAAGGACCTGTACACACTTCAAACTAAGCATGGGTCTCAGGACCAGCTTTGTGCGTGCGTTCAAATGCGAGGAGGTGCCTGGCCACAAGCTTCAGCAGGAATTGTGGAGCTCCCATTGCATTTGCCTTGCTTGTGGAGTTTACTTTTAGCACAGGACTGGTTCCTCTTTCTGTGATCTGGTCAGGAACCAACAGGAATGAGCATTATATAGCTTGCTCAGCATGCAGATAGTTTGAATTCATTTATTTCCAAGAAAAACTAGATATTTTGAGCTTGAGTTGCAGATGATAGTTTGGCAAGGAAAGTACAAGTCTCTGTGCTGGTCATGAATGCTGCTTCACTCCACCTTGCAAGGCAAGCAAAGGGACAGGGCAGCATGTGACAGCCACATTCAATTTTAGGTTGGAGCCGTGCCCTCTGCAGAAAACCTGCTAAATGAGCGTGTTACAAGAATCTTTGAATGCTCTATGTAGGCCACCGGCAGCATGCCTGGAGTGTACATAGTAATAAATTAAACAGGTACTCTTTGAAGAATCTACGGAGAGACAGGAGGCCATTGGATACAGTAGGAATAAGAGATGGCATTTGTGAAGGTGTCATTTATAGACTTTCCAATAAAGCTGATACAGTTTCCTACTCATGGGTAAAGTGTATCATTAAAAGAATACAAGACCATAGTGAGGTTCTGGACTATTATCTTGCTCTTCTTACTGACCCAGTCACACAGCTAATAATGTTTGGCTTAATATATGCTTTAGCGTGGGCTTTCAGTGGTGGACCATGGACCCTGAAGTATGTGCAATTCTCTCTCTTGTTCAACAATGTACTTCAATGTGTGCCCCATTTTAGGTATATGAAAGCTATGCAGAAATTAGTGCAACTGTGTGTGTGCTTCAAGTACAAGTGCACGTGCTTAAGTAACAGCATCTAAAAATGTGGTGTTTATAGATTTTTTTTTTCCCCCAAGACCAATTGCAGTTAAAGCTCAGTCCAGCTGTCATATCTGTGTAATTCATTAGAAATTTCAAATTTTGAACTTCAGCTTTACTCTAAAAAAAAAACCTACATAAAAATTGCACTGTTTTGTCTAATATATTTCCTTCTCTGTGTTCACCTTATTGTAATTCTGTATAACTCGTTGCCATTTATCTCTGTCAGCAATTTACAGTCACTGTATCAGAGTGATCAGGATTCTGTGGTGCCTTCTGCATCATTTGCTGAATATTCTACACGCATTTTGAATTCAGGATTTTTTTTTTTAATTGTTTTTGAAGTGTGAGCCAAATAGAGCCCAGCTGGGCTTTGAAAAGCTGTGTTTTGTTTGTAGGCTATCAGTTGATAAAGGCATCTTTTGGAATGCAAACTGGGCCTGTTTGGTCTGGGAAGACAATAAAAATGGATCCTCACATTGGCATTTTTAGAACCATGCTATAACATGGTGGCCAACTACAAAAGGTGAAGAAGTTGGAGAGTGATGTTCTGTGGGGATAATGAGGGGATAATTTCTTTGTTGCTGAAAGCCTGACATGAAGTTCACACAAGGAGACAGCTCAGGCTTTTAGTATGTTTGAGTCAAAGTATTATCTGGACCTGAGAAGGAAATGCAAATAATTCATGAGCATATTTTTCTGCATCAAAGTGAATTGCCATTTTATCCAAAATGTGTCAGCAGGACGAGAATGGTGAGGCAACGGAGAGATGTTACAAACTAGTTCTTTCTCCTGGGTTGTTCTTCTGATATAACTATAACAGAGATTATTTTTACATTTAGCATTTAGAAAGGCAGCCTCACTAGATAAAGTGATGTATTTATATGGATATGTTAAAATGAGTCATTACTAGAATGAATTCTTTTTTGATTAGTCTGAAAATTTTCTCATGTGGCCTCATGAGCCTTGCACGAGGACCACAATCCAAGGCAGTTATTTTTAGTAAAGATTAAAAGTGTGATCAATTTGGTGTGATTTGCAAGAGAAGTTATAGAATTTAATGTTCACAGATTTGGTCAGGGAAGATTAATAGGATCTTGCAGTCCTTATCTTAGATGCTTTTGAATTTCTTGTCCACAAAATTCTCATAGGTAAGGTATGTACAAAAACTGATTTTCATGCAAAAAAATAAGTCTGTGCTGTCTGTTACAGAGAAAGCAGTCTTCTGAATATACGTTGTCGGTTTTGTCTTTTAGATTATTCTTGTAAGTTCCTCCCATAATGACCGTGACCAAAGCCTTTTCATAAGCACGGATGAAGGAGCCACTTTCCAGAAACAATCCATTACTTTCTTTGTGGAAACTCTACTTTTTCACCCAAAAGAAGAAGATAAAGTACTTGCTTACACCAAGGAAGGCAAGGTAAAGCTTGAAGATACAGCATTTGTTTGAAATTTAGGAATTACTTTGTTAAAGAGATATAAAAAAGTTCTGATATGCTGATTAGTGTTGGGTTTTATGAAATATCTGTTGCACAGAAGGGAATCGTATTCTGGTTTTGAGGTTTATTTAAATATTTATTGTCTTCATGTCCAAATCTGCTTTTACAGTAATTTCAATCCTGGCATTTTCAGTTGATATGGATATTGGTAATATTTATCCTCCTGCATCGTATAGTTAAATAGCACCTCTGCAATGTGCTCCTCCCTACAAAGTGACCACAAGCAATTGCTCTGTAATTTTAGTAAAGTAGAATGTTAAAGAAGCTGAAATAGTGCCTCCAAAGGCCGTTCATGAGATGTAAAATAAAGTAATATAAAATAAACAGCATAGTCTTACAGCAGAAAAGGATTTGGGGAATCAGCAAATCTGTAGAAATGTAGAATAATTCTCTCTCTTATGATGTATTTATATCACTTTCAGATTCAGGAGTTGTATCATGTGGTTTGTAAATTTTGGCCATCTTTCAGAGTTCTTTTTGTTCAATTATAAAGTCATTGTTCTGAATGGGTGAGGCTAAGCACTGATGAGTATGCAAACAGTCTGTAAATGTGTAGTTCATCTCTTTTTCATGGTGCCAAAACTGCAATTGTAAAGTCACTGTGGCTCTGGTCCTGGTAGTGGTCTTGACTCACCTCCATTGTTACGCCTGTTTTAAACTGAAATTAGTGACCTCCAGTCCATTTTAATCCTTGTCAGACTTCACAGGTGTATATTTAGGTGGTGAGATTAGTTGTAGAAAGTTGCTCATGCTGCAGCCAAATACTGCGCTGATTTCAATGATAGAATGATAGAATCGTTTAGGTTCGAATGGACCTTCTAGATCATTAACTGCCAAGTCCACCACAAAACCATGTCCCTACGCACCGCGTCTACCTGTCTTTTGAACACCTCTGGGGATGGTGATTCAACTACTTCCCTGGGCAGCCTGTTCCAATGTTTGACAACCCTTTTGGTGAAGAATCTTTTCCTAATATCCATCCTAAACTTCCCCTGGTGCCACTTGAGGCCATTTCCTCTTGTCCTATCGCTTGTTACTTTGGAGAAGAGACCGACCCCCACCTCGCTACAACCTCCTTTCAGGTAGTTGTAGAGAGCGATAAGGTCTCCCCTCAGCCTCCTTTTCTCCAGGCTAAACAACCCCAGTTCCCTCAGTGCTCCTAGACCCCTCACCAGCTTCGTTGCCCTTCTTCAGACACACTCCAGCACCTCAATGTCTTTCATGTCATGAGGGGCCCTAATTCAAACACGGTATTTGAGGTGCAGCCTTACCAGTGCTGAGTACAGCAGGACAATCACTTCCCTATTCCATCAAGTCATAGAATCATAGAATCATGGAATGGTTTAGGTTGGAAGGGACCTTGAAGATCATCGAGTTCCAACCCCCCTGCCATAGGCAGGGTCACCTCCCACTAGACCAGGCTGCCCAAGGCCATGTCCAGCCTGGCCTTGAACACCTCCAGGGACGGGGCTTCAACAACCTCGCTGGGCAACCTGTTCCAGTGCCTCACCACCCTTAAAGTGAAAAACTTCTTCCTAATGTTTAATCTAAACCTGCCCTCTTCCAGCTTAAAGCTATTCTTCCTTGTCCTATCACTACATGCCCTAGTAAAAAGTCCTTCCCCAGCTCTCCTGTAAGCCCCCTTTAGGTAGTGGAAGGCCGCAATAAGATCTCCCCGGAGCCTTCTCTTCTCCAGGCTGAACAGCCCCAACTCTCTCAGCCTCTCCTCATAGGAGAGGTGCTCCAGCCCTCGCATCATCCTCGTGGCTCTCCTCTGGACACGCTCCAGCAGGTCTGTGTCCTTCTTATGTTGGGGACTCCAGGGCTGGACGCAGTACTTCAGGTGGGGTCTCACGAGAGCGGAGTAGAGGGGCAGAATCACCTCCCTTGCCCTGCTGGCCACACATCTTTTGATGCAGCCCAGGATACGGTTGGCCTTCTGGGCTGCGATCGCACATTGCTGGCTCATGTCGAGCTTCTCGTCAATCAGCACCCCCAGGTCCTTCTCCACAGGGCTGCTCTCCAGCCATTCTCCGCCGAGCCTGTATTTGTGCTTGGGATTGCCCCGACCCAGATGTAGGACCTTGCACTTGGCCTTGTTGAACTGCATGAGGTTGGCTTGGGCCCACCTCTCCAGCCTGTCCAGGTCCCTCTGGATGGCATCCCTCCCCTCCAGCTTGTCTGCCTCGCCAAACAGCTTGGTATCATCAGCAAACTTGCTGAGGGTGCACTCTATCTCACTGTCCATGTCGCTGACAAAGGTGTTGAATAGTACAGGTCCCAGTACCGACCCCTGAGGAACGCCACTCGTCACTGGTCTCCACTTGGACACTGAGCTGTTGACCGCAACCCTTTGAGTGCGACCGTCCAGCTTTTATCACAAAGTCATCTTTTGTGATATTTTCTGGGATGTATAAGTTAATGGCTGATCCCAAAACAATTAATGTTTACAAGGATTTGCAAATAAGGATAGAACTAGAATAAAAAACATAGCAAACCAAACTCAGTCACAAATTACATTAAATATTTTACTTAGCAGCCTCAGTCTGAAATCCTAACGCATATAACACATAACAAGTATGTTCAATGCATGTTATGTAAACAGAATACTTCAGGGAAGCCTGACATTATGAAAAGCATGTTAGGATAAGCTTTTTTTTCAGTTTTACTTGTTTCTGACAATAGATGTAATTCCTGAATTCTGTATGTTACAGAATGGCAGAACCTTTAAGTATAAGAGTCCGAAGAAGTGTATTGAAGAAGTTGACCAGCCCACAAGAAGTGGGTAGAAATATTTGCCAGGAGAGAGAAGGAGGCAGAAGCACGAAGTGAAGCTTTTGCCTTGTGTTTTGATGAATTATGCATGATAGGGAGATTTTTACGCATTTTATACTTGGATAATATTCCAAAAAAAGCGATGCTATTACTTGCCACTCTTAAAATGTGACTGGACAAAAAAACCTACAAAATATTCAGTAAAGCTCTGCAGGAGTAGCAGGAAGGGTTAGGTAATCTGATGGACTTTTCTCAGGCTTTCAATATGATGCTAAAATGAGTCAACCATAAAGACTTGCTGGCTAAGTCTTACATCTTTACCTAAGATGGGTAGGAATAAAGGATGCCTTTGACTATAACTGGGTCAGTAACTTTCTTAAAGTTTTTATAAAATCTGATTTATTTGGCCTGGGGCGGGGCAGGGGGTGAGGAAGATGAAGTGATGTTGGCAAAGGAGGAACTGAAAATCAAAATTGCAACTTGACATAAAAAGAGGTCGCTGTACTCTTCAGTACAGTGCTCTTCAGAGATAGTGTTGATCTGAATTTGGTTTAGGAGATGGTATACCCTAGGTTTTTGAGTTAAGTAACTTTACCTTCACTCAAAGAAAGTAGTATCAATCTAAAACTCAGGAGATGCCATTACGTCCTGTTACTCAAATGATTTCCTATAATCACACTTTTGAGAATACAAGGAATACAGGATCACGTCCTTCATAAAGAACAATCAGGCTTCACCGTCTACTGGAGCATCACAGCCTTTCTCACAACTTCTGATATGATTTAAGGCTTATTTTATATTGCAAAATATGCATTGTTCTTTCATTCAGAACTCTAGATTTTGTTTAAATAAAGCTCTAGCTTCTAGCTGACACTATAAATGAATGCAAATGCAGTCAATATGGTTGGATTAATCCATTTACTGCCTCAAATCTATACTTTCTTTTTCTGGCTACCTCAGTTATCATGAATAACAATCAGCTATTCACTGAGTCTATATAAATGCTTCTAGATTATTTTTTTTTAGACTTGACAGGGATGCAGTACGTTTTAGTTGTTCATTTGAAAGCTGAAAGGATGAAAAATGGCAAAACTGAGAAAAGCCTTTTACATTTTTTTTAAAAGTGATTCCACATATTTATTGCATGGATGGCAATAAACAGAATTATAACATCTATTAGATGTGTTTGCTGAAGCCAGAGATTTTAGCTGTCCACTATTATAACTGTTTTCACCTCATATCTAATCTCAGTTAGTAGTGTTATCATATGTACCTGTTAAAAACCAAAACACATATGGGTCACACACATGGGTCATTTACTTTAATTAAAGGAAGTTGAATGTGTGCATAAGTTAGGTACACGTTATTTTTTATTTATTTCAAATAGTGCATCAGTTAAAAATTCCTCTCAGTTTGAATGTGCCTTGTCAGTCCTACTTCACTCTCCCTTACAGTAAGATTGCAAGGGCTTCCCCCTACGCTAAACCAAACTGTTCATTCATAACCTTCCAGACTTCAGTCTTAAATGTGTGTGAGGGCAGGTAGTTTGGGTTTGGGGCGGGGGGGGGGGGGGGTAGTGGGGGGTGTTTGGTCTGGTATTTTTTGGCACCTACTACACAGACATCACTGTTGTAACGGCAGGAATCTTCTCTCATTTTCTTCTGAAATTCATCCATGACAAGATTATATCCCTTTATCCACTTGCCAGTGTTGTCCCCGAATGGCTCTTTTCCCTCTTGCCAGGAACCTCTTGAATTCTTGGCTTTCTTTGCAGCTTGGACACCAGGGTGAGGTCAGCACGTTAAATAATCATCTCCTCCAGATTTATAGCAGTCTGCTGAGGCTGGTAACTAGCTGAGCAGGGTCCACCCTTTTAGAAAGGTGGTGAAACCAATGATTATCTTTTCTGTAATGCCTGTGGTGACAAATGTTTGAAGAAGTAAGAAGCTTAGGTTCTCCATCTTGCACAGTCTAGCCCATTCAAAGCCACATCCCTCCCTCCCAGGAGGTTGCTCTGAGCTATGCACTGTAAAATACACTGGTCACAGCAAACCCTAACCCATGTAATAAAACTAAGATCAGAGAGTTAGCAGGCAAATCAGGAGCCTGGCTCTGCAGCCCCATCATTAACACATTTAGCTCTGAGGTTGAAGACTTTTTGATCCCTGATCATTTCTATCTATGTGTTGAGTCAGTGAATGCTAAAATAAGAAATCTGAGTCCTGATTGTAGTTTCTTACCTGAAGTGTGGTCTACCTTCTTTAACTGAGCCTGCAGTGGAACAAAGCCCAGTCATTGTGAAGTACAGACTAACTGGGAAATACTGTTTTATCTCTAATTAAAATTTTAGTAAATTTACCAATAGAGTTCATGCTGAGATAAGTTACCTCAGCCTTTATCTTTACATACTAATATTGCTAGTTTTCTGTAGTAAAGCATAATACATTATCGTGGTTTTTTTTCCCATTTGTCATTGAACCTGTCATTTAAAAACAAAAACATTTCTTACTAGTCCTCGTAAGACACTTTCCCCAGAATGATCAGCGACTGAACTGGTGGCTTATTCCCACATCAGAGAAGAATAGTTTTACTTGCCCTTTTTTCGCCTATTAGAGATATTAAGAGAAAACCCATCATATGTAAATTGGATCAAATAAGAAATGCGCGCAGGCAGCAGGGGGCTTTAAATCTGTCTTTTTAGAAGTCTGATAGATATTGCCTATTTCAACCAGAGGAAACACATTATGAAGGCAAATGCTGAAGGAGAGATATTTTTTTTTAACAGCTATTTTATATCCCACTTTATTCTGGGGGAAAACAGCTTTCATCTTCACTCTTGATATCTGTCCTTCTCACTAGCATTTGCTTTTTTACCAGGGGTGAACTGTTCAGAGGGAAGGTGGAGCTGGAGACCTCCTCCCCCAGGCCATCTTATGCCAAGTGACCGTTTCTTGTGGGTCACAAATTGGTATCCAGGAAGCAAGCCCTTAAGTGCTTCTGTCCTCATCAAATCTCTTAAGCATTTCTCTAGTATCTTTTGGTCCTGTTTTAGCAGATTGTTAAATCCATTGACTTCCTGGCTTAAGTATTTTTGATGGAATTAAGGCTTGAAGCATAAAGGGAACATTTGTGCTTGTTTGGTCAATGAATGGGAAGAAGGAGAAGAAAAGTGCCCTTTTACCACCCCTCTTGTGTAATCATGCTGAGGTAAAAAAGAATCTGACCCAAAATGAACTGTGAATTGTTTTCACAGAATCTCCTAGATTGGAAAACACCTGTAAGATCATCTAGTCCAATCATTAAGCTAACACTGACAAGCCCACCACTAAACCGTGTCCCTAAGCACTATGTCTATACGACCCTTAAATACCTCCAGGGATGGGGACTCCACCACTGCCCTGGGTAACGCGTTCCCACGCCTGATGACACTTTCAGTGAAAAAATTCTTCCTAAGATCCAATCTAAACTTCCCTTGGTGCAACTTGAAGCCATTTCCTCCTGTTCTATCACCTGTTACTTGACAGAAGAGGTCAACTCCCACCTCTCTGCAACCTCCTTTCAGATAGCTGTAGAGAGCGATGTCTCCTTCAGCCTCCTTTTCTCCAGACTAAACAACCCCAGTTCCCTCAGCCGCTCCTCATAAGACATGTGCTCCAGACCCCTCACCAGTTTCGTTGTCCTTCTTTGGACACGTTCCAGCACCTCAATGTCCTCCTTGTAGTGAGCCCAAAACTGAACACAGTACTCAACGTGTGACCTCACCAGTGCCGAGTACAGGAGTAAAATCACCTCCCTGGTCCTACTGGCTACACTGTTCCTGAATTCCTATTTTCACGGTAAACAAGAAGACGTTGTCACTGAGTTTTGTTCATTATAGTTTATGTTTTAAAATATTTTCTTTATGAAAGGTTATTACTCTGAAAATCATTGTAGAGAGCTCCTGGTAATGATTTATTTTTTTTTTTATTGGTGTGCAATTTGTCATTTTAGTAGTGACATAATAGTGTCTTTGAAGATGTACAATATTAACAGTTTCCTATCATCTGGTTTTTCTTTTTTTTTTTTTTTTTTCTTTTGTAGGTTTATGTATCCATTGACTTGGGGAAAAAATGGATCCTTCTGCAGGAACGAGTTTCAAAAGATCATATTTTTTGGTAAGAAGCCTGTTATTTTCCAAATAAAAAATGAACAGCAGAAGTATTTCATTCTAATCAAGAAAGATGTTTCCAGAGAAACTGATGGGGACAGTAGAAGCCTTGGCATCTTTTGCAGCTTATGTCAGTGTTGCTGCTTCCACTATTGCAAATTCATACTCATGCCAGTGATCATACCAAGTGTCAGCATATATAAGGGTTATAGGTCTGGATCTATGGAGCCCAAGATTTAAAGAGAGCTGTAATGTCCAATGAAACTGCTCTTTGTTTTACTGGTGAAATTGATCTTTAGAAAGAAGAGTGGTCTTTTTGCTGAGAAAAATCTATAACGTTTTTTTAAGAGAGGTCGAATCAGACCTATTAACTGGAGTCATATATAAACTTACACTATTAAGGAAACTGGTGAAACATATGACTTTATCGAGTACACATATATCAAATTATTTCATTTTCAGCTCAAATATTTTGCAGTCCCTCAAAATGTCTAAGAAGTGATTTAAGAAGGTTGACAAAATGTTTGAAGAATAAGTCGATGCCTGTTTTTTATAAAAATGAAATTAATTTGAAAAGTATATAACTTCTTTTACACTGAAATGAACCTTTTAATATGTTTTTAATTGATTTGGTATTTAAAAATGGTCAGTTTGCACACTCAACGTTTATCTGATTTCTACTGAAAAAGCCAGAGAATTCCTCCTTTCACTTTTTACTTCAGTGTGTAAGTATGGACTATGCATAACTGTATCATTACCAATAATTGGTATTTTTTATTACAGATTTAGTCATGACATGCTAGACACTTCTGTTTCCTAAACGACTTTTGGTTTTAGTTCTAGAAGGACTCTGATCTGAGTGAATTAGACATATGGATAATTATATTTTACCTATGGAACCGTATCTGGCTTTCAGCAATATTTTGTGGTTTGCTAGTGGTGTTGCCAGTATTGAAATGGATTTATCTGATCTTGGTTGCAGGATTTGTGATGTGTTTGGCGTTCATGCTTTGATCCTCCTTGTTCTTCAGGTAGTTGCTTTTCTCTTGAGTTGAAATAGCTACTCCCATCGTCAGGGGAAAAACAAAACAAACAAAATCTCAACCTGCTTGAACTGCTGGTGTAGAGGTTACAAAGCATGCAGAGTTGTTATTGACCAAAAAATCCCACTTGGTGAGTCCAAAGGTGTGCTGCATGTGTGCTGCTGCTGAAGCTGGGCAGGGGGAGGTTGTGACCCAGGGCAGGGACACGTGGACCGGTTTTAACTAAATCCTGTTTCAAAGAGCTGGAAGCACGAGACCTACCCTGTCCCTGCTGCTGTAATTATCCCTGGACACATCAAGGGAGCTTTTTCACACTTCCAAGTGCCTGTTTTTCAATCCACAACCTACTTAGTGAGCGTATGTTTAGAACACCAGCCTGCAGTTGGTTTGTAGTAACACCCATCTGATTTACTCCAGTTTGTCTCAACCTTTTCTACTGAATTTCTTGAATCAGCCTGACGCTTTCTGTGTACTTGCTCCTGCAAAATATAGCCTTATTGAAGAACTTACTTCTACACAGCAGCTGGAATTTCATAGGCAATACACTTTTACAGGTCTCTTAACTACCATGTGAGAGGGTATAATCATTTAGAAGTAACACAGTGGGTCAGAAATGCCATGTCTGCCTTATAACTGATTTTTCCTTAGCAAGATTATTATATAGAGTGTAAATCAGAAGGGCATGTGGCTCTCTGTCTTTAATCAAAGAAATTTTTCAAATGTATTAGGTCTGAGAACTAAAAGTCACTAACAGGTAAGAAAGAACAGTGGAAGCCTCTCTCTTGCAGATTTGTTTAAAGATGTTTTTCTTATCTCAGTCTAGGTATATTTAACACACTTAAATTATGAAAAACATAGTATACCACTGAGATATGTGTCAGTTTTGTTTTGACTCAAACAATCTCTCGGTATTTTTTGTATGTAAGAATTAAAGCCAGCAAGTGCATGTTTAATATTAAGTCTGTATTTTGCTGTCTGTCAGAATCCTTATATCATTCAGACACAATCAGGGAAGTGTCCTGGAGCTTCAATAGGAATAACTCCCATGTAGTACTTCAAAGTTGTGGTTGTTCGTAAACGTCACATTCCTCTCAGATAAGAATAATAAATTCTAAGAGTCTGTACGTTTATAACCTTTAGAACTATTTTCGAGGGTTTTTTTTTCCCCTTTTCTATGTATGGACCGTTCTGATTTCTCTCAAGAACTGTATCAGCTAGCAACAGGAAGGATTTGGGAGCAAAAGTTTAGTGCCTCATCAGTACCAAATGATCCTTCTCTTAAACTTCCATAGAAATAAAGGTATATAAATATATTTTACTTCTAATATCATGTCGGACATGGGAATATATAAAGAATCTGCTGCAAGTGATGGGTTGGACATGATGGCCTTCCAGTGGGAGTTACTCTAGCATTATATTAAACTTTATGGCCTTCATCACCCAAGTTGTCTGAGTGTTAGATAGAAACAAGTATTTGTGTCGTTTTCAACACATGTAAGAATATGGGCTTTGTCATACCATGACTATTAAGACATTAAGTCCAGTATTGTTTTCTTGTCAATATGTAACATCTGATGTGTTATAGATAGGTGAAATTAATTCAAACTAGATGTAAATTTCTCTATAAATGAGGGCGTGTGTCTTGCTGATACTGGCTGGTTGTGCCAAGAATGTTTCACTGGGCGGATCTTTAGCAGATGTTTCTCCTTTGATTTCAGTCGAGCTTTGCCACTAAAGTTGGTAATATAGCCTAATATTTTTATTTCAGCCTGGTAACTACAAATATTATCAGTCATAGTATTTTCCCGTGCTTTGTAAAAGCAATTTTATACTGTGCTTCCAGCAGCAGCCAGATCATGCATTTCCTGAAGAAGCACTTTTTTTGCTCAATGAAAATCTAAATGCAATTAATTTAGTGCCATGTCTTATGTATTTATATTAAGGGAAGGTTAGTAGGGACTAATTATTTTAAACTATTTATGTTCAGATCTTGTACTGTAAGTTTATGAGAAATATATTAAAATCATCTTCTAGGCTTTTTTTGCACGATGTCTGATAGATGTAAAGATGGTTTCAAAACAGAGGTATTCTAGAAATTTCTTTATTTTTCTTTGATTATTTTCTCATTCAAGTTCAAATGAAAAAATCAAAATATAGGAAAAAAAACAACCTGTTCATAAAATATGGAAATACAGAAAATAATTGCTCTGGCATTGTTCAATAAAAAGCTGCTTTTTAATTTTTCAAAGCAAAATTATGAAATGCGGATTTGAAATTAACTTAATAAAATGAAATACTAAGTCACTAATTCAAAACAGAAAAAAGTCATATCAACATTTAAAAAATAATTTATTTTTTTTTTTTGCCTGTATAAATACTAGCTAGGAAGATTCAAATTCTTTTCTTTGTATGTGAAAAGTTTTACTTTTGAGCAAATTCTTGTGCTTTAAAATTAAGAAACTTTGATTACTGTGACCAGTTTTACTGCTGCATGTAAACTGCAACTGGCCAGGCAGTATTGCCGCAATGTGGTGATTTCTATTTAAGGGATGTTATGCTACCCATCCTTTATAAGTACTTTTTCCAGTAGGAGGGAATGGAAAGAGACATGACCTATCCCAGCCAAACATTAAACACCCACACATCACGTGCTACGTAATTGGTTTTATATATCAAGCTCGTATTGGGGGAAGAAAAAAAAAAAGGCTTATGCACCAGTTATGTTCCTTCTGATTTCTCAAAATAGAGCTTGGTAATACACAAGCAAAGAAATAGATTGTGAATCAGCTGTCTACACCAGCACAAACATATCCTAGGACAGTAAGTTGTGAATCAGTAATTACAAGAGAATTAGGCCCAGCACTTTTCCTTTATGACTCTGTCTGGAGCCTTAGAAATGCTTTATCCTCGATGCACTGGGATATGTGGATCCTATGCTATGGGTATCTGTGTACTCTTATTTTTAGCTATAGGCTCTCCATTTTTATGAGAGGTGAGAACATAAAAATAAAAAATGAGGAGTTTATTTGGGTAGAACAGTTGTTCTCAGGGGACCAAAGTTCTGTTCTCATCGTGAAATCCCACACGAGTAATCAATCACAGCCGTACCCATTAATGTCAAATATAGCAGGTTCCTGGCTATTCAAGTGTCAGGTGAAAGAGGGGATTTCAGTGATGTTGTGCCCTGAAGGAAAGAGAAATGCAAAGAGGATTTCATTGAGCCTTTAACATTGAATTTTGTGTGAAAGGCTCTTTGTGTGGGAAGCAAAGAATCCGTGTGGGCAGTCATTCTTATGTGTGACTTAAACACTTGGGATGGTATTTGTTTCTATTTCTGTCTGTGTGGTGATGTGTATGACTGTATTTCGTTTATGTGGCAAGGTTTGGTAGCACGGGTGTTTCAGGGCTTCTGTGAGAAGAGACCAGGAGCTGCCCCCATGTCGTGCAGAGGCAGTTCCAGCTGGCTCCAAGACAGACCCACCGCTGGCCAAAGCTGAGCCAATGAGTGAAACTGGTGGCCCCTCAGTGGTAATGTATTTTAGACAGGGTAAAAGAAGCTGTGCAACAGCATCTGGGAGAGAGGAGTGAGAAAAATGTGAAACAACTCTGCAGACACCAAGGTCAGTGAAGAAGGAGAGGGAGGAGGTGCTTCAGGTGCCAGAGCAGAGATTCCCCTGCATCCCGTGGCCAAGATCACAGTGAGGCAGGCTGTCCCCCTGCTGCCCATGGAGAGTAACAGTGGAGCAGATATCCACCTGCAGCCCATGGAAGAACCCATGCTGGAGCAGGTGGATGTCTGAAGGAGGCTGTGACCCTATGGAGAGCCCCTGCTGGAGCAGGCTCCTGGCAGGACCTGTGGAGAGGAGCCCACACTGGAGCAGTCTGTTCCTGAAGGACTGCACTCCGTGGGAAGAACCCACATTGGAGAAGTTTGTGAAGGACTGACTCCTGTGGGAGGGACCCCATGCTGGAGAAGGGGAAGAGTGTGAGGAGTAAGGAGCAGCCGTGACAATGTGTGATGAATTAACCGCAACCCCTATTCCCTGTCCCCCTGCGCTGCTCGAGCAGAGGAGTTAGAGTGAAGGAATGAAGCTGAATCTGAGGAGAAGGTGGTTGGTTTTTTTTTTAGTTTTGTGTTTTGTCTCTCAGTGTCCTACTCTTGTTATTAATTGGTAGTAAATTAAATTAATCTTCCCCAAGTAAAGTCTGTTTTCGCCTGTATTGGTAATTGGTGAGCAATCTCCCTGTCTTTATCTTGACCCACGAGCTTTTCATCTTATTTTCTCCTCCTGTTCTGTTAAGAAGAGGGAATGATAGAGCGGCTTGCTAGGCATCTGGTGGCCAGTGAAGGTCAACTCATGGCAATGACAAACCACTCCAGCTATTTTGTTTGGATAAAGGTGGCAGGAAAAATGTTTTTGTTAAAAAGCCTTTAAGCCTAGGGAGTAAATAACACAGCACATTGACTGTTTAGGGCATTGACTGAATCATTGAAGGTGTGTCTTTCAAAGCAGATGCAAAGTTTGCAAGGCCTTAAACGCAATTCAGTCATAATCAAACACATCTTTAGCTTGTATGAATCAAATCATAGTTTTGTCTCCCTGTGTAACCCGGTTGCAAAGAGTCAATACCATTTTAAGCTACTCAGTGAAAAAATTTGCATACTTTTGTCTTGCTTTCTAAGCAAAGCACTGCCCTTAAGCCAATTGCTAGAAATCAGTCACTATAAACTGAGAATTTGTTACCTTTTGGATAAACTTCATATTCAGATATTGAGAGGCGCAGATTGAAGAGACCGGCAAGTTTTCAGATGGCCTTTGATTGGAGGCTCCTGCACAGCAGCGAGCAGGTTTGTCTTGATTTGGTTTTGTTTTCAGATGTCCTTTTTGAAGATGTCTCTTCATTAATATGCACCCAAGTGAACTGCATCAAATATTTAATAATGAAGGGATCTGTTGGAGGTAGAAAAGTTGTATGTCCATAGCAGACTCTACTTGATTAGTGTTTGCAGACAACTGCTCCCCTACAAAATGAGCCCGGACTACTGGAAACAAAGTTTTCTGCTTGAAGTAAAATATGAATTGTAATTATCATATAAGGGACTGATGCTTGTGATTCACATTTTGAGATGCATAGTATTACGTCAGTGGTAACTTTTGTTCATGTATATTATATAAATATCAAATTTTAGGTGAGTACTGGTGTTTTTCTAATCTACTTGCAACGAGAGTAATAAAATACTGGGGTGGTTTGTGAAGAAGAGAGGTAGCTGAATAAAAGAAAAATTGTTATTAAAATAACGCCAAAGGTCTCATAGTTGGAATTCTTAACGGAAAATTCTAAATTCTTGGAATTTTAGCATGGTTATTCAAAAGTATAAAATACCTAATGGTCGTCTCATGGAATATACATTTGTAATACAGACCAAGGCAGATGCAGAGGGCTTGTTATTGCTGTCCATTGCACCATTTTCATGTTGGTGTAACACTGTTAAGGTCAGTGGAATTATCTGGCGGAGCACTAATGCAGAGATTTGAAGAATTAGATCATACAACAGCTAATTTTTCAGGAGAACTTCCCTAAAGTCTAAAAAACTATATGCATAAGAAAGGGCTCTAGCATCCCTCAGGAGACCAAATTCAGGCCTGAGTGGAAACAAAGATGCCCCGAATTTCCCTCTGCTTCTCATCGTGTTTTATTAGATGCAGCTTTATGGCATAAATGAAGTTAGGCATGCACAAAGGCTGCATTAGGGCTGAGGCAATTTCACCTCTGCGCCACCAAAAGAGGGGGTATCTTGCCACTTTTCTTCCACGGGATTGGTGCTCAACTGCCACCGTGATCCAGTGACTTAAGAAACAGAAAACTAATCCATCCAAAAAGTTCTAAAATTACATTCTGCAGGACTGGTTTTCCCAAGAGGCTCAACATGGTGTCAGACGAGCACAGGGAAGATGATGGGAGCTTGTTTTCACAGGAAAGGGAAGAAGCATATTGAGGCTGCCTATATTTACACCACCCTACAATCAAGTTGAGCTATTTTAATTCTGAAGTGTTGTAACCACGCTGTTACGTGATCTGAAGTGCTGGTGTGTTGCACTTGCTTTATCCAGCATGACAGGTCAAGAGATATTTCTTTTCCTAGAGGAAAAGTCTGATCTAAAATTAAAATTAGTCTGAATTTCATTGGAAATTTTAAGGGTTAATGTAAAGCGCTAAAACAACCCAAACCAGAAAACCCTGAATTCAGTGGTAAGCCCTGCTGTACCCAAGTAAAACAAATAAACAAAGAAATGGTCCCAGGTTGCTGAGATATGACCATTTTCATTGCAAACTACTGTGAGAAGAAAAGTGGGGGAATTCTAACCAAACCAAGCCAAAACCCCTGCTGAAATTGAGAAAATTGAGAAAAAATAGATAGTTCCTGAGAACTGTTCTGTTTGGGGAAAAAAAAAATTAAAAATTCATGCTGAGATATCAACTAAAAAGGAAGAAGCTGTTGGATTATCAGGGTCTATTGTGTCTGTGCTTTGTAAGACAGAAGAGGTCCTATCCTAAAGCCAGCTGAAGAACAGTAAACTGTGCTTCTGAATGGATGTGTGGACACAATCCTCACACTGGTACAATGTATTGATGTTGTGGTAGTAGTAAGTTTGTAAATGAAAATGAAAAAAAAAAAAAAGTCTTACATTTCTCCCTCAGTATGAAAAAACAGTATAATTGAGCCTTCCTTTTAAGCGGATCATTTACTGTATGTGTTCCTGTATGTACGTTATTTGCCCACCATTTTAAGAAAGCCATATTGTATGGGCAGCGGGACCTAGACTATTTAGCCTGCATAGCATCATATGGCTTTTTCTTTCATTCATGATTTAAGCACAAGTGAAATAACAGTATTGCTTTTTAAAGTACTGTTGGCAGAGGAGTCCGCTGAAATGAGTAGACTAGTTTACTCTTCAGGGATATAGCTTCAAGATCTCTGCATTAGTTACACTCTGTTCTGAAGATTTTCTTAGGAGCCATAATAGATGGGGTCTTTTTTTCAATAAAAGAAGAAAGGACTATTTCAAACTGTTTGTAAAGCTGGGTAAAGGGACTTAGGAGTTTGGAAACTCTTCTCTGTAGCTGACATTTTAAAGTAGACCTTGAGGGCGTAACATCTTCACTGAGTAAACAGTCTCTGCTGTTATAGCTTATCTGTACAATTAGAGTAATGAAAAACACAAAACTCATTTTTGAAATACTTGCTTACTTAATCTGTGCCTAATGATCATTTCTTTCAGCAGCATTATGTCTTCCATCTTGGTAGGATCACCTTTAAATTAGACAGTTCCCAGCACTGGGACCTGGCAAGTTCAATGGGACGTCTGAGGCGGTGAAGGATAGGCAGGATGGCTTAATCTGGTAAAGCAGTGAGGAGAAATGCTTGTCAAACTGCAGTGGGGAGCTGCCATCCTAAACCAGCTTTATAGTCAACAGACATCATCTTAGGTGATCCAGCTGGTTTAGGAAGAGAGGACTTACACCTTGGGAGTAACTGTTCTCCTGAATAATGAAGGATAGTTTTAAAAGGGGGAGTAGGGAAAATGTTTGAACTTCAGGGGGAAAGAGGTATTGCATTTTTGTGGCTGGGTTAAAAAAAACCTTCCTTGTGATTTTTTCACATCTACTCAAAAGTCTAAAGAAGAAAACTACTCTGGATTGGAAACTTTCATTTTCTGTGTTGAGGCAGTGTTCATTAAAACAGATCAGTTACAAACTCTTGCACTAAAAGATTACACTGGAAACGAGATCAGAGGCTACTTGTGCCAGCTGCCACTATTAGAAGGAACACGGTAGACATGAGATCATTGTCACTTCTGAGCTGTTGAAAGAAATATAAAAAGGTAAAGATGCTGACAAATCACTCAAACTGTGCTTATGAGATTGTGTGTGATAAATTAAAGATATAAGAGGTTGTTTCAAAAGTACCCAAAAACTATCTTTCCATTATTGATGCCAATCAGCATGTCAGGCTGAGCCTCAGAAAATTTTAACCCTAAAGTTTTTGTTAGTTTACTTTGTGGTTCAGCTTCATGAAGTCCAGAACAAAAAATAAAATATTCAGCAAACGTAATTTTCTTCCTTCGAGACCCTTACTGCAGAGTTGATAGCAGGTTTGATTCGGTGTGTTGTGAATATCTAGGAAAATAGATACAGCGCGCACAGCAAAAAAGTTCACAGATCTCTTCCCTCTGCTCAGATATATTCTTATCAGAACTCAATGGATGTAACGTGTTCTCTGACTTAATGTGTTGCCTTCAAAATGCTAGAATAGTTTGTGTTTCTGAGACCAATTTCTTAGTAAATGGAAGATTTTTCCATGCATTTACTAAAAAATTCCCACTAGAAGTTTCCTTCGCATCTCATGGCTTGGCGGGGGCTCATCTCTCCCCCTCCCGTTCCTTCTTCAGACTGATCATTTATCTTATTAGGGAAAAACAGCATATGTGATTATTTCTGGTTGTTATGCAGCAGTGGAAGTCATCCAGTCTCTTCCCCCTGGCCTGCGTTCCCAAGGAGCCACCAATTACTGAGTCTGAGTTTTAACCGCTCCTCATAAATCAATGCTATTAAAATCATTAAACAGTGATGTAATTTCAATCCAAAGTATAGTTTTATTGCATTTTGTTATTAATAATTGTATCAAAATGATCATTTTCTCTTAAGTAGTTTAATGGGCTTTTTTAATATCTGCATCCAGCTGCACTTTATCACTGAATGTATCTCCTTTGCGTGTCTTCAGCTCACATCTGCTGACTCGATGGACTCGTACCGTGCCAGTGAAGAGCCTTGTGAAGTGCGATGTAGCTATGGGAGTGGGGAGGGATTCTGCTTCACTTAGTGACAGCACGAGTGTCAGCTCAAAGCTTTCTCTGCAGAATCTGCCTGACTAATGGCAAAGGAAGGACCAGAAAAAAAGCGCAGCTGGGGCTGCTGTTCCCAGGCTGGAATGGAAGCCCTGAGGGTAGAAAACTCATCTTTTAGCTGAGAATATTTGACATGGGAGATATTAAGAGAAAATCAGCCAGCATTCCCATTACACCTTTTCAACATTAAACTGCACCTTGATCAATTCTGGCTGAATTTCCTTCTCAGGATATTCTTTTCAAAATTATACTTCACTTTCTTCCTTTGTCAAAGCAGAATCTACTCTTCCCCTGAATGTGCTAACCAAGGATGTATCAATTCATTATGGAAGCCGTGTGTCAAGTTTAAGATATTTCTAATAAGAATGGAATCTAAGTCATTTTTAGCACTAAATCTGCCTTGTAGTCTCAAATGTCAGAGGTAATTGTAAAAAGATGTCCTAGCGCTCACCAGTGCATGTGAGTGTGTGCATATCTGTGTGTGTGCATATTTATGGTTTATGATTATAAAGTTTTGTTTCCAATTTCATACCTATTTCTGTTCTTTTCTCCAATTGTTCCTATTTGTATGCATATTTTAGTAAAAGAAATTCTAAAGAAATTTAAGAAAAAACATAATGTCAAGTGCAGAAAAAATAGTTTCTATCTAGGTGTTAGTAATAGTACATCATAAATGGGGTTTATTTCAATTTCCCAGCTAGAATGTTAAAGCTTGTTAGTATGAAATTCTCTCTTTTCTTCCATCCACATAATGCTTATTCTGTAGCTGGCTCTGCATAACTTGATTATATTATGTTCTCAGGGCTGTCGCTGGAGTTGATGGAGACCCTGATTTAGTTCATATGGAAATCCAGGACCCCAGTGGAGGTATGCAAATGAAAATGTTATCAATTGATACCCTAGTGTATAGTCATTTCTCTTTGTTTTAGAGAGTACTTTTGGGATTGTTTTCAAAACTAATCAGAAGAGAAATTGTGCAAGTCAGATTCTTTCTCTGTTTATCTGTAGTCAGCAAAGCTGTCCTGTTATATAAAAATATAGTATAATTTAAAATTTACTTGTTTTCCGCTCTAAGACGAATTGACGTCAAGATGCTATGCTCCGTTGAAAATGTCCATTAATAGTGCAATTTATTCTGGCAGTTAAACATTGAACATTTTTTCCTGATTTGCAAATAAAACTGGCAATGCAGTGTTAGTGCTGGGTAAGTGTCTGTTAAAGTGAATCGTTGCATATGTCAATCCTACTGCATTAACCACTATATCCCAGAATTTCCTCATGTTACAGTATCCAATATACTTTGAGACTTCAAAGGGAAAATAAATGAAAAAGCAGATTAGCAGTCAGGATGTGCTGTACTAAAGAATCACCATGATTCCAAAAGCTTGTATAGTTTCTTGTTACCAATTGTACTCTTGAAAATAATTTAATTCCTTGACTCAGATCATCTAAGTTCCTGTGCAGTCTTAAAAAGAAGTTGTAAAGAACGCATGGTTTGACTTTCCCTGATCCAGTAGCTTTTATTCATTTCAGCCATATTAAAAAATCAAAGCTACCATGTTAAATTCTGGATGACAAAGTTTCTAAATCTTTCAGCAGTGAGATTTCTGAGACTTGGTGACCCCTACACAGCCCCATCAGCAGCTCTGTTTAGAGATTATGTAAGATGAGTTCAGGAGCTGGATGGAAAGATTTATTTTTTTTTATTATTTAACAGAAACAGCAGGAAAAGAAAGACTCTTATGAAATATCTCCTTGCTGGGTTCTCAACAAACTGACTTTGTGCATTTATGGTCAGTACAAGCATCGCCATTGATTTTAGTGGAAACAGCATCTTTGTACTACCTATCTGCGGAAGAACTGTAATGCTTGTCATGTGAATTATGAATAGCTGCAAGACTTTTCAATGGCCCATTGCTGTGTTTGCTCAAGTATCCTTGTGGTGATGATTAGGACAGCAGGAGAATTTGGATTGACTCTAGCTGCCTCTTAAACGGATCCAGATTTTAAAACAAATATTTGTATCTAGTATACTGGTTTGGCCTTTTCTGACTGAAAGTCATAGTGTGGAATGCATTTCCTATCACACTGCAGAAGTAATGAAGCATGGGGGTGCATTGTTTGCTCTTTCATACTGTATCTGAAGTGTGGTGAGAATTAGTGATCTGGACACAGGATCGTGTATATAACACTTTTCTCATTGCGCTTGGGAAAGTCACTCAAGTACTTTGTGCTCAGAAGCTTGTGACGAAGGGTGAGCTGTACAAGGTCTTGACTCTAGGAGAAGGTGTTTGGGCCACAGCTGGTGTAAGATATGACTATTGGCTCTGCTCTCTCTGATAAGAACAGACTGCATCAAAGATGCAGTGATGCTGTTCTAACAGCCCAGGCAGAAAGAGTACTCCTTGCCCGTTGCTAACTGGAGAGCAAGAGAGAGGCCATAGCCTCCACTGATACGAATCAGTCCAGGCTTTTTCAGCAAGGTATTTATTGTGAATGTATAAGTCCTGCCCCAACAGAGCGGTTCCAATAGTGTGTTTAATAGTGTGTCTTAACTTTCCTACAGAGCTTTGAAAAGAGCCTTTAAAATTCTGCATGCTATCAAATGGAGTCTGATTCTCTTCTTGCTCATCACAATTTTACACTGGGGTTGATCTATTGATTTCAGTTATGTTGTGTCAGGCTGCAGTTTCTCCAAGTGAATAATTCGTCTCTGTGCATAGGTTAAGTGAGAAAAGAGGCTCCTTCTATTATCCCCACCCATGAATGTCTCATTCATCTAACCCCTAATCTCTCTGGACCAGCAAAATTTGGATAATAACAGGCTGCCTCCCGGGAATGATCTGAACTGTAAGCAGTTAATATATTCTCAGTGCATTGGAGATTGAAAAACTCTTGTATGAGGGTTTAGTATAATAATTTTACAACTAACTCGACGGGCAAAGGCAGTGCTTTCCCTACATGAATAACGTTTTATACTGCTTGGTTCTTTTTCCCTTGATAGCCCTGTCATATGTTTCTGTCTGTCTTCCCTCAGGTTATCGTTACATCACTTGCCAGATTCAAAATTGCTCTGATAAGATGACGACAGTCCAGTTTGCTGGTGGCACTGATCGGGATTCCCTTACTGTGCAGGATGACTACATATTTCTTCAGGTACTGCCACTTTCTGGAGAGACAGTCCATTTTCAAATTCAAAAATAAGATTTTAAACAATGCAGCAACACTAATTTAGGAGCATGGAGAAACCTGTTCCAGAGTATGAATGGTGATTTATGAATTTTTACGTGGAACAAAGTATTCCTTTATCAGTGGAAAAAAAAAAAACCCAGTGCATCTTTAATTTGTGCAACAAGCTGCCTGTTTGTTTGGTTTATTTTAATTTATCACTGACCTAGCTTTAACAAGATGAAGACTTTCAAATAGGTTATGTGGTTAAAAGTTACTTTTTATAAGTGTAAATATCTTGTATGCTAAGCAAAACGCAAGCCTTTTGTTTTTATGCTTACAACCTCTTCTGGGTCCTTTCCAGTACCTCCATAGTGCAGAAAGGTTACCTGGGAAGAGCATCCAAGGAAAGCCACTGACAGAGTAGTGGCTCAGCTTCTTCACATGGATTCTCTTGTGAAGAGGTTTTCCCGGGAAAGAATTCATACAGCTGTGCTTAGGAAGCGAAAGGGTGAAACAGCCATAGCTGCGAAGCTTGGAGCAACTTCTGATGGTCCACATTGCATTGGGGTTATTTAATTCCCAAACTCTAAGACCAATATGCAGAAAGCTGGGCTGGGACTCCATCAGTCTTATGGCACCACATACAGCTCAGGCACGCTTAGATTCATGTCGTTTTATATGCTTGGGACTGGTTGTGATTTGAATCTGTCAGAGCGATAAACCTCTGAAAGAAAGGTTATGTCTTACCCATTTTTGAAGATTTTCCTAGGAAAGTTGCTTGTACTTTCCTCAGTGGTTGGCTATCATTTTTTCTCTTACTTTGGTATGATTTGCTTGTTACAAAGGCTTGTTTATCGACTCTGGAAGGAAAGCAATGTTGTGGTGATGGATACCTCTCCCCACCACTGCCTCAGTGTACATCAGATTGCCTTCTTTGCAGCTTTCCCCCATTGTGGCTGTTTCTTCCAAAAGGATGTGTAAACTGGTGACGAGACAAAAGATCTGTTCTCCTCTTGTTTGCCATAGTGGTTTTAAAGGCCCACATGGCTTGGAACATTTAGCACCACAAAGAAACAGTAAAATGGATTTGGAAAAGTATTTTTGAGTTAAAGTAGGCATTTTTCAGCTCAGCTCTAGCACTCATGGCACCTGTTTTGCTCAAAGGTGGTATTACCTATGGCTCCCCCCAGGCACACTCTAAAATCCATTTCACGGTGTGTAGATGGTGAGAAGTGCTTCTCACCATGTGAACTTCCAGACTGCTGTGCTCAGCAAAACACAGGCTGTTTCCTCTTTGAGCATTCTGGTTTTGCCTGATGTTGTGTATAAATGGTTCTCGAGCGGTTGTTATTCTGTCTCATACCAGGCATGGGCAGACACAAAATGGAAGTGCAACCTGGAAATGTACACATAAAGTAATGGATGGTTGCTACTAGCAAAATGATGCCATTGGTAACAACGTCTCTGGAGATTTGAGATATGTCAGTGCCAGTAGATGAGATGTGCATGTGTTCTACATGAAGGGGAAACGTCTCTAGTCTTTTCCTTTCAGACTTACCTGCAGTAATTCACAGTATATAATGTACATCTCTCTTATTGCTAAATTGATTTACAGTCAGCCATATCTATATTACTGGAGGATAGAAGGTAATTTGGGGATTCTATATTCACATTTGAAGTGCAGCCACCCCTGAGGTGTGATGCAGGCCACTACTCAACTCTTCCAGTGAAACCACACAGCAGCTGCACATCTGAGAAACAGCATAGTTTTCAAACCACGTGGAAATTCTTTTATCACTAGACTAAAATATTGCTTATGTAAGTTAGAATCCGACCTGGGACTCCTCTCAGTATCTCAGCAGTATCTGTCAGAAAGAAGATGGGGTAGACGAGACTGTCTTATTGCCCCTGGCATCACTCACATCCGTCAGCTGTGCAGCTGTGAATCAGAGCGTTGCAGGTTTCCACTTCTAATCCTTGCCCGAATCTCAGACTTTTACCATCTGAGAGGAAGATCTCAACCCCATTTCTTTAGTACGTCTATACCCACGAAGATCAGGAATTTCCTAATGCTCGTTTCTTTTCCAGTTTGCACTGACAGTCAGGCAGTTTCAGAGGTGATTTTAGTAGGAGGAGTAAAGTTTCAACACTGTTTTTAAGCACAGACCAGCTTTTAATTGCCAGTGAGGCTTGCCACGACTAGCTGCTTCGACTCCGATTCTCTGCTGCCTTGCATCATCTTCAGTCATTTAAAATGAGTGACATAAAATAAATGCATAATGAACAAGAAGGCTATGAAAAGATGGATAAGACTGCTGTTTGACACTAATTAAATAAATGGTGAGGTTTTTGGTTTAATCCGTAATTTCACAAATCACATTCCTAACGGGCATCACGTTCTTTCTACCACAAAAAAGGGAATTTGTTTAAAAAAAGAGGGAGAATAATTATAATGTTAAATACTTTGAAATCTTTAAAATATTCAGTCAGGTGGACTTTCTGTCATGCATCAAGTCTATTTTTACCAAGCCAAGTCAAGTTTCCATGTTTCAGGATAGGCTGTTTTCCAGATCAGGTTCCCTTTTTAAACACAAAATTTGAGGAGAAAACTAGTGACATTAGGGTAGGATTTTAAATAGATTTTCTAAGTCAAAGAAAGAAGATGAGTCTGTTTGTGCTTCTGTTCCAAATTCTGCGCATTTCATTTCACTTATTCCATTTTCTTTTTTGATCAGTCCATTCCTGCAAAGTAGCCACCCTTTATAAACTTAGTGAAAACGACTGAATAGCCATTACCTAGCTAATCTTCTGGGGGTGGGGGGGTGGGGAATGTGAAATATTATTTACAAAAAGCTAAACCCTTTGCTAATCTAATCTGATGGGGCTCAAGAGGCTTGGTTGGAAATGTGCCGGTTTATAGACCAGCACAGATTTTGGCATTACATTTCTGTCTAGAAAAACCAAGGGAGGCTGTTAGTTGAGTATTTTCATCAATGGTTATTTAGAATCTTCCTTTTGGTAGTTTGGAACAATATTTGCATTATTTTTTTTTGGTGAATAAGGTAAAAGTCTTAAAATGACCAGTGTATCTGCTATTAGAAAGAGGAGAAAGGGGGTAATGTGTAATAGTCGTACAACTGTGTTCCTTTCAATGCGCATTTCTGTTGGCTTTCTTTCGTGAAAATTTTCATAAGCTCCCAAGTATTTTACATAAAACCTAATCTGTTCCACACATGCAAGCAGTTGAAATACATGTTTAACCTCTGTATTTAAGCGTATAATTGTGTCTTCAGGAGGTATCGCTGACTTTCAAACTGACCAGCTAATGGATTCAGAATTGCATCATTATTCTCCATGCGGCATGTCAGCATCTCGCACTGGGAAATGTTTTATCCTGTATAGAAAATATTAGTCGAATATAGCTAATGCTTTACATAATGTTAGCATAATTTATTTAGCATTTATTGCTCTGCTTTGAATAGCGCTGTTGGAGTACTGCTTGCCCTTGAGGTACCTGGTGTTCATGGCCAGTGTACCCCCTCCTTACCTCCTACCGGGAGGGTGCTGCAGCCTGGATTTCTACAAAAGGGCAGAAACGTGGGAGACCTATAGGTACTGAGGTATCAATAAGTACTGGGGACAGTGAGATGCTGAAGTCTTGGGTATCACCCATGACAGCTGGAATGGCAAAAGAGGGAAGTAACTTCTTTTCATCTGAAAGAGGGGGGGAGCATTGGAGTTTGAGTCTTTTTGGAGCCTATTTTCTCATTATTTTTTATGTATTCTTTTAGGAGTACACTGCAAATTAATCACATGTAGTAGAAGTAATAGCTATATATTTCAGTTGCAGGTTAAAAAAAAAATAGTCTTCCATCGCAGACTCTTTAGATTTAACAAACTATCACAGGGTTCTGTTTTTCCTTTGTATAGACAACATCAGCAAATCGGACCAGGTATTATGTGTCTTACC
Source organism: Pluvialis apricaria (assembly GCA_017639485.1). Lineage (NCBI taxonomy): Eukaryota > Metazoa > Chordata > Aves > Charadriiformes > Charadriidae > Pluvialis > Pluvialis apricaria. Next base: position 30,177,307 of record CM030010.1, read on the forward strand.
GTCGCAATGGCTTTGTACAGATGAAGTTGCCAAAATATGCATTGCCAAAAGTAAGTACATGCATTTTTCTATTTTTTTTCCTATGTATATATTTTAATTCTTCTCTTTCTACCTAAACTAGCTTTGTTCTTTTTTTTTTTTTTTTTTTTTTTTAACCCTCATTATTCTGAGATCATAACTTCTCCTTGCAAAGATTTCTGAATCCCACGTGTGGTATATTCTTACCCTACTGTTTTATTTTTATTCTAGGAATGTAGTAGGTCATAAACTGTAGAGGGCCAGAACATAGGATAGCTTATTTGTCACCAGTTACCTCAACAGTTTTTGAGCTTTGCTTCCATGAAACAGTCCTATGCACCCAATGGCAATGTAATGATATTGAGCGAGTGTTCTTTCAAGAATCAATTACAGTTTAATTCCACATGGTGCTTTCTGGTATAAGCATGAATAGTAATATAAGAGCATTTTACCAGTTGATGGTGCTCTGTTTCATTAAAGAATCCCAATATGAACTTTAATTACTTAACAAAATGGCAAGGCTTGTTGAGAGGATCCTTCAGTTTAGCATATTTTTATAGTGACAAGGTTTCTGTATTTGCATAGTAAATTAGCAATAAAGCACAGACAGATATTTACATATTGTCTACCTGATGCAATTGAATTTTTGTGCTGCACCTAATGTGTTTCATAACTTTATGTATAGTTAGAAGGCTTCTACAATCCTGAAGAAAAATGACTTTAAATGAGTTTTTAAAGACCCAGCAGGATAAAGCCTCCAGTAACCTGATCTCGCCTCACAGCTCACCCTGCTCCCAGCAGGAGGTTGGTGGAGAGACCTCCTGAGGTTCCTGCCTTTTCATGTGATTCTACATGATTCTGTCACTTAGTAGAGAATTAAGATGTGATTTTTTGCATGTCTTGAAATGCATAGGTTTAATTCATTGCTCACATAATGACAGACAGTGGAGTACAATGTATTTCCTTCTTTTCTTCACAAAGAATGTGTTTAATGTTGTTTTATCATCTTCAGATTTTTTTAATTTTTTTTTTTTTTTTAGTCTAAGTGGTGGTCCATAGTCTTCTGGTTTCAAATATGCAACATATTAACAAAACCCTCAAATCAAATCCTCAGATATTATTTGGGATATGCTCCTAGTAGCACTATGGAAATAGATATTTATTTATTTATTTAAACAAGAAATGTAGAGCCAAGGACAGGTAAATATATCAACACTTCCACATAATTATTTCAGTATTTTTAAAGCCTTCAGTGTAGCCTTTATGCTTTCCTAGGGGAATTTGTAATTAGGAAAACAACAGGAGAATATCCAGTTGTAAATGTTAAAACATGCCAGATGTGCACACCCTGAGGGACTGCAAACCTTGGGCAGCTCCTGCTGAGGCCAGGATGCTCCAAGGGACTGCAGTCCATGGGTGACCTACACTGGAACAGAAGAAAACAAGAAAGGAGCAAGGGAGGAAAGCAAACAATAAGCAAGGAGCGGCAGAAAGAAACCCTTCCACAGATGACCCCAACCTGCTGCACAGCCCATTGCCTCCCTGAAGTAGTCGGGAGAAATAAAATTAAAGCAAGGTGAAAACAAGGGACTTGAGAGTAGGAAGGGGGGAGAAGAGGTGTTTGGTTACAAAAGCTGATCCTGGAGAAGGAGGAGGAAGGATGTTTCCCTAAATGTTTAATTATTTATGGTATTTTTTCAAATACCCAAATCAGTAATTAAACATGTGTGTTCGCTGGCAATAAATTAAATCACGTAAAGATCACCAAGTCGTGAATATTTTGCCGATGGCAAATTTCCTAAAGAAGTGTCAGCACATTAGTGCAAGTGTTGACTATGCTAACTTGTGCAGGCAAACATTTTCTGTTGGGAAATGGAAGCGTAGAAATCTTATAAGAGAAACCTGGGCATTTCTTCCTTCTGCTTCTGGATGGCCTGTGCAGGAATTTGTACTTTTCCATTGCAGTTTCCTTCTCATTCCCGGTAATCTGCTGCATTTGGCCAATGCGGCACTGCTTGTCCTTCCTGATACTGCCATCATGTAGAAGATGGATATACTGACCCAAATTTTTAAAAGTTGCACAGAGTGTTATGATTGTAGACAGTAGTGGATAATTACTCAAGCATTCGGGAAAGTGATTTTTTAATTTTTTTTAATGTTGGATGCGTACTATACGTCCTTAATGACCCATGTCTCTGATGTAAATATCAATATCGCAGTACACTGTATTAATAAAAGGCATGTTATTTGGGTTCAGATCTAGCTATCTGACATATCTCAATAAACGGGTGGACGTTGTCAGAACTCAAGAGCTACATGAGACTATTCTCTTGTAGGCATCCACATTTGTAGTAGGTGAGCTTGCATCAGTTGTGAAGAGTAGCAAATGCTATGGGAGGGCTGGAAGCATGGCACGCAGTGGGTGATCCAGATCTGTGTTCCATGGAGCTTTCCTTGGCAGCAAAACCAGTTTAAGAAGTCCTCCCCAGTCATTTATTTCTACTAATCCTCTGCAGTCATCTATGACCTGTGTTGTGTTTGCGGGACCGCGCTATAAACAAGATCAGTGCAGCAATCTCATTGAAAAATAACCCTGAAAAAAAGTATCATTTGTTTTTCAAAAAGGTAGATCAAGAGGCAACCTGATTCTAGTGAAGAAGCCTCCTTATGGGGAGAAAATATCGAGTCTTAAAAGTGCTTTAAGCGCTCCCCATAGCTGGGAGCTGCATCCAGACACATTCAAATTAGACATGGAGCTCAACTTCCTAATGGTGTTGGTGATTACGTATCTGAAAAAGTACCAAGGAAAGTGAAAGATATTCTAGGTTTTGAAGTTTTCATATCATAACTGAATAGCTTTCTGGGCGATTTGCTCTAACCATATAGAAGTTATTTGTTCCTTCTGTATCTTGTAAAATACGCAGAAATAATTGTTGGCAATTCTCTGGTTGGAAAGATAGCTGAGAGCAAACTAAGGGATCTAATCATCACTTTTAGCCTTAAAAGCCATTAATCTGCAAAGGGTGCTTAGTTTACTGGGCATATGGTCTTACTGAGTGCATTTCTGACATACTCAAAAAATGTCAGTCATAACTCACTGGTATTTCTGTCATATATAGTCTGGATTGTTTGAAATAGTGCTGCACGCTTAATTCTTTGTCTTGGAAAATACGGGTTTTGTTTATTTGTCTTTTTTTTTCTTTCTAAGCAGATTAACTCCAGGCTTGACTGAATAAATAAATTAGAAGTTAATGGTTTCATTTTGGATAGAGTCAATAGCAAGCTAGGAACAGGATGACTGTGTCATTTGGAAAAGGATGTTTTTGTGTTCTTCCTAGTTCAGGCAGTACCTGATGAGTGGAACAAAATAAACTGTATCTCTTTAGCATTTTGATGATGCCTCCAAGAGAAGTTTCCTGGGTATCTGCACAAAACAGAGCTGAAAATTTCACTAAGAGGGCCTGGAAGCCAGACATGCATTAGAATAGTGGTGAACGGGAGAGATTTTAACCTCTTCTGTAAAAGATAATATTATTTTTTTTAAGTGATTTGGTACCTTCGCATTACAGCAGAAATTTTAGATACTGAAGTAAATAAGGACACAGCTCTGAAATTTTTCATCATGCTGTGTTTTAGTGGGAATCATCAGAGTGCAGTAGAAATGTATCTTCCAATCCAATTTGAACAGAAGGAAAAAGATTCATATGAACAAATTACTGATGTAATCTTGCAAAGAAGCAGGATATCAGCAAAGACACTGGCACATTAAGAGTACATCTAGAACAGGTGATACTGGAGTTGCTGCTTTTGTGGTGGTAGGAGATAAAGAGAATGAAGGCATTTACAAAGAATTTGGTTTTTTAAGTTTGATTAAAAACAATAGCTTTTGAAAGCACTGAGTTCAGGGTTTTTTAAGTATTAGATTCTGCCAAACCAGCAGACGAAGCAGGTCGGAAATAGCCTATATTTCATTTTTCTCAGAAGAATTGGATAAAGCTTCCAAAAATTGCTTTCCAAGTGGTCTCTGTAGAGTGCTTCGTGTCACTGGCCAGAGATTTTGAGCAGTGATTGAGTACAGGGAAGGAAAACTGTAGCCAAGTCAGAAGGTACTACAGGCTGGTCAAGGAGGTGTCTAACAACGTTAGGAGAGCTGTGCAAGAAAACCAGGCTTCAGCCTCGGGGAATAGTGCTGGGCTCTTCAGATACTATTCCTGTGCAGCACAGATGCGTTTCACGGTGATTTTATATATGGAGATAGAATGAACATTTTCAGATTGAGTAATTACAAAAATGTTATTGATGTCTCTTTTTCCTTTTGATATGACGAGGTTGAAAATCTACAAAAAAAATTATTCCATTATTTTATATTGTTTTTAGTTGTATTTGTGTCTGTATTTGTTCAAAGGTACCCGCAAAGAGAAACCTAGAAAAGGGTAAATGTTTGTCTTTGGACGAGGCCTCCTTACTTGTGAAACAAAGGCTGTTAAAAGCAGCTTCCAGCCAAGCTTTACACGTGCTAACCTTCTAGGCTCCGGCTCCACAGTGCCACTTAGATCACCTTTTTGTGACACATCATAGCTCTGTGTATTTAGAGAGAGCAGAGCCGTTGGGGACCATCTAATGAACAGAATTCAGATTTTTTTTTTAGCTTTTTTTGCCTGCTCTTGAGACATTTTTTTTTTAATTTTTTTTAGTAGCGTGTTTGATACTGACACTACATTGAATCACACAGCTGTCTCCTGCATTTGACAGGAGTCAAGTGCTGGCTGCTGCCAGGCAGAGTGGTAGCAAAGGGTGGTAGAAAAACCATATTAAAGGCTGCCTGTATGCTCCCCAAAACAGAAGAGGAAATTTGGAGCAACTGTATCAAAACTGAATTGGCTTTTAGGCTATATTCCATTTTACCGGGATTGCTTGTTCTCTGCTGCTAGAGCTAGATCAGAAGTGAATAACTGGTAGGAAATGAATACCAAAATTAAGCCAAGAGCAGCAGGATTGCATTTGTGTCATGGGATGGCTGGCTAGGCATGCAGGTATGTTCCAGGGAGATCTAGTAAGTTCTAGGGAGATCCAGCGATCCCCCTTGGGCCGTTTTTAGCCTGGAGTAGGGGTTCAGCTGCTGCTGCTGGGAGAGCAGCTCTGCCAAGGGGTGCAGGCTGCAGTCCCATTTGGAGAGTCGTCACGCTTGTATTGCAAGAAGTTCCTGCAGCTCTGATTGCCCTCGCCTAGAGAAGTCTGGTGCGGAGAAGGAGGAGTATGTTGGGTTCTGGTCCTTCTTTGGGATTTTGAGTCATGCTGTAATGTGACTAACAATACAACTGGGAGCTAGTTCATTCTGAGAGTTTAAGCAAAAAATCTGTTAACAGAATTGCTGACCAAACCAAAGAGTCTGCTACAAATTATGGTAGTTTTACTGTTGCAATTTGGAAGAATTTAATTATTCCGAGTCCCTTCCCACCTCTGGTAAATAAAATCCATTGATAAGGATCTCCTTTCATGAACTGATACAAGGCATTTATTGATTCTGCATTTGTTCATGCCACCTACAAAATCTTAATAATGTGAGAGCTGTATTGTCTGTTACACTCTACTACAATTCAGAAAGTTTAGTTCTGAAAAGATATGGTGTGGAAAAAGCTTCTTTCATCTATTTTGATCTCTGTATGTCTTTCCAATCTTGTGAAATAGGCAATAATGTAAAATTTTTCAGGTAACCAAGATAAAAGAGAATACAGGGGAAAAATAAACAAAAATAAAAAGAAAAAAATCCTATTGCCTTAGAAATAAGTTACAGTCTTTAATGTATTCATGGTAATATGAATCTCTTATATATGCCTTTCATCCACTCCATATATTCTTTTTATTTGATTATCACCTAGTGCCCTTCTGAGGGGCTCAAAACAGGCCTACCTCTTCCTTGCCTCAGTCTGAAACGTACATCATTATTTTAACCACAGGTTTTCTTCTGAACTTGTCTGTTCGTCCAAACTTGTCTGTATCATCCAAGAATAAATTTAACACTATCAAGAGTAAAATATTTTGATCAATTTTACTCTTTCTCCCTAAATAACCATCAATCTTTTGAAGCATGTATTCCCTTCTCTATCAAGCTCCCTCTTACCAAAACTTTTTCAAGGATTCCTTAAATGGGCCCATTCATTAACAGCAGAAATGTCAGGAAAGATTCCTGCAGCCCTTTTGTCAGTAAAGTTCTCTTGAGGCTCTGGCTGCGCGATGGTTGGATTACAAAGTACTGAGGGTATGAGAGCTCATTTAGCAAGGCTCTGTCTCCCAAGAATTGTTTCTCCGCTTGGGTAGCCCCTTCGCCACCTCTGCCGTCTGTCACTTGGGAAGGCTTAGGCTGACGTTGTTCCTCTGTGCCAGGCAGAAGAGCCAAGTGCAGCTGCAGCAGGACTACTCCCTCAGCCTTCTGAAAGTCCATTGGAGTGGCTGTTGAACAAAGAATAGAGGGAAACAAAATAGAAATACAGGTGGTAGTGGCATTTGATGCAGTAGAAGTATTTCTTTCCTGGGCGGTGTCACAGCACTACCCAGTGAACCTGAGCTGGAGCAGCTTGTCTGGCTCCCCAGCTGTACAAATCCATTCAAGGTGGATTCAAGGAACTGTTCTTTTCTTCATGGTGTAACTTGTTATTGATTTTTCTCCTTGCACCATTTTACTCGGCCAGGCAAGGAAGATTAGGGAGATTATCTTTGGGATATGTGCCATCCAGTTACCTTGATTGTACTTAAGAGATTACAGGGGTATAAATGTGGTGCAACTGGAGGTCAAGGCTCAGACTACACAACATTCGGTGCTTACATCTGTTGTGCTTCTGATACATTTACTCCTTGTGATTCTCTGTTTAATTTATCACTTGCTTCAGGTTAACGTATTGCCCAACCGCAGCATTAAAAGACTGCAGAGGGGCAGAATTCTGACATTGGACTGAAGATTGTAAGATTTGAAAAACAGGAATTTTGAGGTTCTTTTTTATTTGCCTTATTGACTAAAATGTCACAGTCCTGCCTGTGTAGCATTTTATTGGCCGTGCTGAACATTGCCTACAGTGTTTTCACTTAATGATATTTCCCGTGTCATCAGCACATTTTACTACAGAAAGGAGCACTGGCTTGTTGTACGATCCTTGTCATCTTTTATATCCTTCTGTCTTCAAGGTCTAATTGTATTTTTTTCTGTCATAGGGTTTCTTATCATGATTAGTAATATACTAAACCATATAGAGCATTTCTTGAATATAAAATTGTATAAAGTATTAGCAGACTTACAGGCTGACGAGTTATTAAATGTAGATGGTAAGGGACTGTATACAGTGAAAACAATATATTTCTCTTCCCTTCCTCCTCTAAACCTCTTTCTTTCCTCCTGCCTATCCTCAGATCCCAAAAACTTAACTCTTTTAGTTGTTTAATGCTCTTGTGCTTCTTGATGGATATTTGATTTTTGATTTGGCGTTCGTTCAGCCTTCTGTGAAAACAGACTCAACTGCACTGAAAGCAGATAATTTTGGAAAAAATGTTAGACTGATCATGTTGGTATCTGTGTTAAAAGTAAAGAAATAATTCTCAAGCAGTGTGGATATTTTTAAGAAGTAATATTTGATCGTTGCTCTGTACTTGCTGGAAAAGTTCTTGGGTGCTTGCGTTCCATTGCATGGCTGAACGTACAGTTACTTCAGTGTCATGTGTACACCCTCAGACTCACACATTTTGTTTAATAGACCAGGTCTGTCCATGTGATATGACATTTCTTTGAAGTAGTACTCAACTAACATGTCTAATTATTTCTAGTATCACTTTGAAACTGTCTTTGTGTTTATTTGAACAATTGTGTTCTCTGTTACTGATGTAAGGTACAAACACAGCAGCTTACAAGTCCCTGAGAGAGCAGGAGTGCTATAACCTGTCACTGGATGCCTTGTTTAATCATACCAGTTTTTAATAAGCAGTCTTTGATCACTTTCAGGATTCATTTAGCATTTTTATTGAAAAGTAATTCTGATTCAACAGATTTCAACAGAATTCCTTAATTCTAATTCCATGATCAAGTTGAAATTCTTATTTGTCTGAAATTTTTTTGCTTTCTTTAGCATATTTAAGCAATTATAGCTCTTGAATTAAAAAAAAACAAAAACAAAAACAAAACAAAACCAAAAGCCAAAACCAGAACAAAGCCCAAAAAACTCAAATGCTGTTTTTTTAATGGTATTTCTATTTTCATGTGTAACAGTTCAAGTCATCTCAATAAAGGTGTGTTTTTATTTTCCCCTGTTTTCACAGGATCATAGACAATAGACGTGTAAAGGATCTTGAGAGGTCCTTTTCCAAAACAGTCATCTGCCTAAACCAGTTCTGACAGATATTTGTCTAATCTACTCTTAACAATTTCCGAGGATGAAGATTTCTTTACCTCCCTAAGCGTTTTATTCTCAGTGTTTATGACCAGGCCCTACTGTAGGAGGATATTCTGATGTCTAACCTAAATCTCCTTAGCTGCGATTTACACCCAGTATTTAACTGCAAGTAGACAGAAGACAGTTTATTCCATTTTCCTTGGGGTGGCTGTTTACATTATTTGAAGGCTGTTTTCTGTCTACTCTCATCTGCCCATAGGGAAATAACCCCATGGACTTGATTTCATAATGGATTTTAGAGCACTTTGCAGGCTTCTTTGGTTGTGTGCATAGGTAGACCTATCCCTGTCCCTAGTTTGGTCTGCTGTCTTGAACGTATGAGTATTTCCACAGATTTTTAGTGATGAACATACAGACATCTGTGCTTAGTGTGGTATAATATTGCCCGGTAAAGAGAGGAGGATGAAGAAAACATTGTGACCAAGGAATTCACAGAATATAGTGCAGAAGAAGCACCTTAGCAAACAGAACTAAAAAGTCTCCTGGCGATTTAGATTTAAAAAAAAAAAAAAAAAAGTAGTTCTGGACAATACAGCTAGTAGCATCAGAAGTATTCTCAGAGCTGTACAAAAGCGTACAACCTAAAAAGATGAGATAGAGCTAATGGAGAAAATTGGCTAGCAGACCTTAGGATGTTGTATCTGGGAATAGTACCCTATTTCTGATACAAAGTGCCATTGGTGAGCTTTGCAAAAACAAAGAAGAGAGAGAGAATTGAGAATGAGGAGAACGTGGATGCTTGGGTCAGCAAGACATGGGATAGCGCAGACATCAGGCTGCACAGAGCGAAAGTAAAGTAGTAGAGATGAGAGAAAGGATGTCCTTGGAGAAACAGGCATGCCACAGAGAAAACAACACGGTAGTTATGGCAAACCTGGAGAAAGATTCTGCCTCGGCACACCCAAAAGTATACAGACTCTCTCATTTCAGCACGGAAATGAACAGGAAGCACAAGAACTCAAATACTGAATGTATATAAAAAGCAGCCTGGAGATGAACAAAAATCTGAGTCGTGATAGTAAGAAATGTTCCGAATTCTGAAGGTCTCTAACATCAGTAAAGAAGATCTTTATAAATTAATTTGAATAAATCATGTGTGAATAGCATAATTACAGAAAAATTAGATGATCAGTGGGATTTTGAGTAGCCTGCAGAACGTGGAGAGAGAGAGAAAGCAAGAAGGCAATTGCAGTAGTCCAAGCATGAAATTATCAAAGAATGAATGCTTTCTGTATAGGATCTGATGAGATTACAGCCTGAGATAGTATCTGTGGCCATGAATTAGGTAAAGCTATAAAAGCTCAGATTCCTTGAATCAAGATATTTCTTCTGTCTCAGATATCCTTGGTAGTTGACTCTTTACTGACTGTAAGTTCTGTCTAGCAATATTTGTTGATATTCCATCTTCGTGTGCTTGTCATCTGTTGAGCAGTGTGTATTATGTCAGCAAGAGTGATATGACAATTTAGCTTTGTTTTAGCTAGATTTTCAACAGTCTATGTTGCTCAGGAATTTTAAAGATACCATGCATGAAATTTGCAATTTTCCTTACTTTGTCTATTATTTTTCCCAGAAGATTATATCACGATTGTAGACAGAAAGTGTTGTGCAGGATTCTTGCAAGGTAGTATAACTGAAGGACTGTTTTGCTTCCTGAGGGAAAGAGAAATCACTGCAAAAAGAAATAGCAGTAAGGCTGAACTAGAAATCTGAAAGAGTAAATTCTGAACAGAAGGAACAAAGTTCAAAGACGTGGAAAGGCAATTTGCCTTGCTAAAACCAGGATCCATTAAGTTCTTGCCTCAGAAAAAAATGGCATCAAACAGTCTGAGTGTACAAACCTCTTTCCTGGTAACAGTCACTACCAAGAGAAAAGTAAGCCCTCATTTGCTGCCATAAGCTTCTCCAGTCCAACCCCTCTTTCTTTAACCTGAACACTCCAGTCTGCCCAAATTAATTTTCCTGTCCTTTTGCACCACACATTTTAGCTCTCTGTGCGGTGCTGTTGCTGACTCAGCATCTCCCACCCCACCCTGAGACATGAGTACTGCAACTGTGCCACCACGGGCCACCCATGCAACCACTGCCACCCCACCAGAGCTTGAGGCAAGGAAAGCACCTTACTGGAGTTTTGCATTTGTTATGGCACTGTATAAATGCTTTATCATAAGAATGTAGATGATAATTTTGCTGAAAGCTCCTGGCTCACAGGAGAGTAAGGGTTTTCTAGAGGTTTTCACATGAAAAAAAGAACTGTTTCTTTACTCCTTACTTCACTCCCTGCTTCACTTCCATCCTTACTTAATGGATAATCATGAGAGCTTTTCTCACACTCCAAAAGATAAGGTGAATTCAATATTAGATGTAGTGTAATGTGGGCTACCCAGTCGTATATTTAAGGCAGGATGAAGCGTTCTGTACATGTAGGAGGTTTTTTTAAAGAACCTGTTGGGATCAGTTGCTGTGTTTTGCTGGCATTTCTGTGGCAGAATTACTATTTCATACTCAGATGGAAGGAATTGAAGTTCTGCCTGACTCTCTGCTTCTGAGTAATTTTTGAGTACAAGAGAAAAGAGATCTATTAACGGGGTGCTAAACAAAAATCTACTTTAGTACACAGTTCAACAAGAAAGTCTTTGAAAACAGCATTGAGCTGTCATTGATAGGAAACTTCATTTAGGTTCCTTTGTGTTGAGATGTGTCAGACATGTAAAAATACTTTAAATTTAACTAAATGATTAGTTATTTAACAACCATATTTTATTCATCTTAGAAATCTTTCCATTGTATTATTTTATTTCTATTCATGTCTTTTTTTTTTTTAAGTGCTTCAATTGAATCCTGCATGTTGCCTAAAGCGTGACTGCCATGCTTTGCCAAGTATTCAGTGTTTCTCAGTGTTACTCACATTTTCTCCAGTCTTAACTGGATTCTTACAGAATTTGTTTTATTTCTCTCTTAGAGTTCTACAAAGTTGTTTTCTTGATACATATTTTTGAAGCTAATTTTCCCCAGCTCATATCCTCTTGATGTTATGGTGGCTTTATTTCATATTCACTCCATTGCCTTAGTTATTTTTCCAGTAATAAGGTGACCAGAGCTGTATACAGTTTCTCAATTAAGTACCAAGGTCATAAAGAGTTTACAAGCTTTCAATCTCTGTGACTAAATGTCATTTCATATGTAGCCTTAACATCTGCCTTTATGCTGCCATGTCCTATTGCAAATTCATGTCCTTTTTTTTTCTGTTTGCTAAGCTTAGTTCAGTGTTGTGAGTTCCTGATTTATTTCTTCTGTTTAATATTAGTGTTAAATTATTTTCCCCAGCTGTGCATTTTTTGTCTGAGAAGTTTGGAGTGAAGAAACTGGGAAAACTGAAAGAAAGCTGTTGCAGTATCCATGCCTGAAATTCTTGAGAAATGGATGCAGAGTGTTGACTCTCATGTTATTACTGTTGAATATTGAAGTGGATCTGTCCACATAGATAGATAAATTAACATTATGTACTATAATATACATGAGCTGTTTGTATGGTATGTACTACTTCCCACGTGTAACTGCTGTAAATTATATCTGACCCTCTTTGTGCTGTGTTATGCTTTACCCTGGACAAAATAGTTCTTAATTCTTTAGGTACCTGGGGATTATTTTTTTCAGTTATCTTTGTTTATGTTGCTTCAGTCTTCCATTGACTCTTACCCAGATCTTGAAAAACCATTTACTTTTTTTTTTCCTTTCCATTTTTCCTTCTTTTCAGGAAGTCATTTCCTATGAAAGTCAAAGGAGATCACAGCTTTTGCACATTCATGACCTTTGGTCTTCTCTAAGCTGGTTTGCACTCTGATAACTTGTAGCCAGAAGACACTGACTGACCACCTTGGAGTAGGGGGATACAGCACATTGATTAGTATTATGTTGAGACATTACTGTCACTGAACTTTCAGATGCATTTCTCTCCTCCTTCCCTCACCTGCTGCCCGTATTCAACTCTCCTGGCTAACTTATTGTTTGTAAAATAGAAATGATGAGAAAATAAGTAATTTTGTATCTTATTTTTTCCTACAGGATTTACAGATAATCAGTACAGATGAAAACCAGGTGTTTGTGGCTGTTCAGGAGTGGTACCAGACAGACACGTACAACCTCTACCAGTCTGACCCTCAAGGTGTTTACTACTCTATCCTGCTGGAGAACGTCCGGAGCACAAAGCAGCCAGAAGAGAATGTCCTGATAGATATTCTGGAGGTAGGTCTTTATCTATTCCCATGTGTGTAGTCTGGGTGGAGTTTTGGGGTTTTTTTGTTATTTTGAGTCAGTATAATTAATTTTACATTAATGTATTTTCACAGTTATCTTTAATGTAAAAAGACTAGGATTTCTTTCTTATTCATAGACCATCATTAATACTTACATGTTTCCCTCTTGCCCTGCTAATGTGCTGTGCGCTCTAACAACTAGATTCTTGGTATGGGGTTCCATGGATGTGCAAAACCAGAATTGGCTGAGGTTGGGTTTGTTTGTTTTGGTTTTTTTAAGATATCGAAAAGTGAAGCTGGCAGCATAATTCATTATTGAAGTAAGAAGTTATGCAGCTGCCTATGTACAGGTTTTTTTCTTCTAGGTGACTCAGTGATACGCTTCCTGACTTAGAGCCACAACATCTTTTAGCCAGTAGGGTCTTAAATAGTAACCCTGCGAGCCTTGTGCTAGGTTGTGTCAGCTTGGACAAGTGAAGAACCAAGAAAATTAGATGTTGGACAGCAAATCCACTTGCTTTCAGTAGGTGTCTTGTGCCAACAGCATTTGCTATGAGACAAACTCATCTGTAAACAAATCTAGGATTTTAACATCAGCGCACTTAGCAAAAGAGAAGACTGAAGATTATAACGTTTTGGAAGAGTAGCACAAACTGGTATCAATTCCGTTCCTGCTGATGATGACATTTAAATGTAATAAGGTGTTGTCATGGTTTAACTCCAGCCAGCAACTAGGACCATGCAGCTGTTCACTCACTCCCCCTGCATCCCCCACCCCCGCCAGTAGGACAGGAAGAAAAGGAAGAAATAGGAAAAGAAAGAAAGAAAGAAAAAACAAAAAAAACCCAAACAAAACCCAAACCTCACAGGGTGAGATAAAGACAATTTAATAGAGCAGTAATGGAAGAGAAAATAATAATAATGGTAAAATAAAAAAAAAAAAAAAAAAAAAAGATGTAATACATTGCTGACCACCTGATGATTGATTGCCCAGCCCATCCCAAGCAGCGATCGCGGATTCTTGCCCCCTGACCTATCCCCATTTATATACTGTGTGTGGCATCTATAGTATAGAATATTCCTTTGGCCAGCTTGTCCTGTCTATGCTCCCTCTCAGCTTCTGTGGGAAGCTGAAAAAATCCTTGACTTAATATTAGCATTACTTAGCAACAACTAAAACAATACGTGTTATCAACATTATTCTCATACTAAATCCAAAATACAGCAGCTACTAGAAAGAAAATTGTCTCTATCCCATCTGAAACTAGGACATGTGTACATTTGTTCTAGTTCTGTTCTTTCTTGTAGCACATAGCACTGGCCATTATCAGGGTATTAAACTAATGGACCTTTGGTCTGACACAGTTTGGCCACTGTTACTCTGCATGGCGATAGTTAAAAAACCCCTTTATAAATGCACTAGACTAATCTGGAAAAGGTTTGTAGTAATTCAGAGTACAAGTCATACACTTACAGAGCTGTTAAATGGCAGTAATGAGACTCTTGGTGGGGGAAAATGATAGTAGGTTTTTTCCCCCCTTATCTCCTGCGTCTTTGTTTAGCTTTTCATTTCCAAATGGCTGTAGTAAAACAAAGAGGTGTATCATTACCAATTATTATTTTCAAGACTCTACCTTTTTAGAAATGAAGTTTCTTAATGAGTGAAGCTACACATTGTGTGTAGCCACATTCCCACAGGGTGATTTATTGAGAGCGTTAGTTTGCAGCTCTGTGCTCCTGGTCACTCCTGAGGGATGCAAAGCTGAAAGGGAGTCAAATACAATCTCTTCTCCCTGCGTCACCTGTAGCATGTCATTTTAGATAAGTTGTACAAAGATGCCATCCCTGGCTGTCCTTTTGTCTACAAGAGTTATTTACTTTATTTGGTTTCACTGATGATTTTAGAATGTCACAGTGTTACTGAGGGCATATTTGATAATGTGCAAGAGAGAGGGATCCTAGATTGTTGTGGGTGGTGGATTAATTTGTAGGGTTGCGTTAAAAAGAAAATGTGTACATGATAAAGCGTAATTGAAAAACAATACACATGGAGCCATACAATTCAATTTTTTAGAGCTATTTTTGTAAGAGTTGCATTATAGAATACTTTTATTTGCTTACAATAAGAAAGCCTACACCTTCCAGATAGCTTGTGCAATAAATAATTAGTGTTCATCTCGACTAGAATGTGATCAAGTACTTATATCTACATGTAACGTCTGGATTATTTACACAGTACTAAATAGCTACTAAATAAAATATGAATTGCAGTCCTTGAGGATAGGATTTTTTTGGTCTAGTCTGGGTTTTCTCTCTAGGCATTTTAATGCAAGTGTCCCATCTTGGGAAGAGGAATCTTCAGTGCAACACAGAGACGGTCCTCAATCGTTGACAATTTCTCTTTCCACCAGCGCATAATTCTGCTTAAAATTTGCACTGTTCATCTTCGTTATCTTCTTCTGACCTGACTTCATCTTTTATTTGTACATCTGCTATAAAATCTTTTATAGGTTTCTACCTGTCTGAATTCATTTTCTGTTATATGCTTTATCTTTTTTTTTTTTTTTACCATATTTCTTTTCAAGTTGCGTATGAGAAAGGGGAATAATTCCCAAATACTTGTTCAAAGAAGGAAAGAAAAAGGAAGGAGCATGCCCTTGAAATTTGTGACTGTACAAAAGGAGCACGTCCTTGAAATTTTATTAAGTGCTGCCAATGTGAACCAGTCAAATTTGACATAGGCATATTTGCAAAATGGCCATACTAACGTAATACTTCTAGATTGGTTCTTGTTATGGTTCTTCATATGGGTAAGAGCTACACAAGTTGCAGTACACATTCTTCATCCTTTTTTTCCCAAACAACAAATTGTATGTATTAAAATTTTAATCACAAACTTCTTTATATAGCTGTATTTTTTGTATTTCAGTAACTGCTGCTCAGATTGCTGTTATAAATTGCTTACATCCTTTGTAGAACAACGTTTTAGAGATGTCCATATTTTAAAAAAAAATGCAGAGCTCTAAGTTTAACAGTAGTGTACAGTAAGGCCACGCAATTGTAACTTTCATATTTTGCTGTATGAACTACATGTAATTTGATTAGTCTTCTGACATTGAGAGAACTCTATATCCTTTTTAAATACATTTAGAAATACAAGTCAGTTAATAATTATCCTCTCCTCCCCTTTCCCTATTCACCCTTTCCTCTTATCCTTTTGCCTTCCTTTTTTTTTTCTTAAGGTATTATTCACTTTTCTAGTGGAGAAACTACCTGAGGTACACAGTTCAGAGCCACAGAAGAGTGGCTAATCAGGGATAATCCTTGTTAAAAAAAAAACGTGTACGTGCTGGTCATTAACCCTCTTTCCTCTATGCTCCAGGTCAGAGGTGTAAAAGGAGTCTTTCTAGCCAACCAGAAAATTGATGGGAAAGTTACAACTCTGATAACCTACAACAAAGGCCGTGACTGGGATTTTCTAAACCCTCCAGACATTGATATGAATGGCAAGCCGACAAACTGCAAACCTGTAAGTGGTTCTTTTTAGCCTGTCCTTTCTCTAAAGTGCACAAGAACTGTTTGTGTGGCAGGATGTGCAGTAGTTCCAACAGCCCAAGAGCTTTGCACTTAGTTTACCAGCCAAACTAGTAGGCAAATGTGCTTGCATTACATAGCAGTGATTTCACAAGCTGTTAGTCCAGTCATCTTCTAGTGTGAGTAGTCATGGCCCTGTCTGTAGCACTGCATTTCTTAATGTAGACATTGCTTTGACACAAAGAGGATGTTTTTTCCTGTGCGTCAATGACACAACCGAGTTCAGAACAGTCATGACGAGTCATTTGTCTCTGGATATAAGGGGCACGTAATCAGTCAATCAGAGTTTACCAATACCTTTTCTCTTTCCATCTTTCATGTTTTTGTTTCATCTTAAACCAAGGTAACCCTTGGTTCCCTGTTGAAGAGAACTCTTCACAGTTGCTTGAAAATAAACACCACAGTTAACTGCCTGAAAAAGGCCTTTCTTTTTGTAAGATAATGTTATTTGGGTTTGTTTAGGTGTCCCAGCTACCCATAATATTTTGTTATTTTCCAAGCTGTACTGAAAACCTTGTATTTTTCTCACTGACTCTTTTCCTGGGGACTCCAGGCTGTGCACTGCTGGGCAAAATAAATGCTTTTAGTCCTGCCACTGCCAGAGCTTCGATCCCTCTCCACATAGCAGAAGTGGAGGGCTGGAGCTTCTGGCATACTTTTGAAGGGTTCAAGACCGTGCTATGTGGTTCAAGCCTGCAGAGCTTGATCCGGAGCTCTCTGAGATGCGTGGAGGGATGGCAGTGGCAGCAGCTCCCAGGCAGTGCTGGCAGCCCGCTCCTGGTAAAGCTCATGGTCAGGTTGCTGTGAGCAATATAACCTCTGAGTGCCGCTGCACAAAGAGCAAGAAGCAGAGAGTTGCTTAGCAAGGAGAGGTGATAGATGTGTCCAAAAGTCATTACGCTATTTTTCATAGCACTTTTTTTTTTTTTTTTCTAAAAAAGAAATTTCAGTACAAACAGTTGGTTTTAGTCATCATTTTACCAGTCACCTGGGACCAGAAAACATACAATACTTGTTGCGGTTAGTTGTAATTTTTAAGCAATTGTTCTGTCACAAGGGGTTTTTGTACAATAATTTCATCCTGACTTTTTTGAGTTTGGAAATCTTTTTGCTGAGACAGTGGCAGACTACACAGACATCACCAGAGAATCTTGTTAGTTAGCTAATATTAACTGGATATTTCAGACTGGTTCCATGTGAAAACAGCCATTCTCTTTCTCTACAAAGACATACATTGCTGAAGCTGCTCTCTGACTGCGCTTTCATTATTGTAGGAGCATAACTGTTACCACCTGTGTTTTGTTTTTTTAAAACCTGTTGTTTTCTTCCCCCACAAGCCTGATTGCTACCTTCACCTCCATCTCCGCTGGGCAGACAATCCCTATGTGTCAGGAACAGTCCATACGAAGGACACTGCACCAGGGCTCATAATGGGGGCAGGTAAATGCATAAAATTATTTGTTGAGACCTGAAATGTGGCAGCAGTTCTTTGTAGATCTAGTCTTCTGGTTTATAACAATACCATGCTAGAAACATTGCCAATATAAGGCTTTCCCTGCAGAATAACCCTTTGTGGGATCTCTTGATCAAACAGTTTAATAAAAGTTAATTGAACTCCCAGAGCTGTGTCTTCTAGGGCAGATATATAACAGGATACATTATGCTTCTCTATGCTGTATAATATCTCCTTCCCCATTAGTGTGGTGTGGAGGAGTGATGGTGGCTGAAGGACTTGTCTCACATTCTTTTTCTCTAGAAGTGGGGTGTAGGGCCTCCAGCATCATGAATAGCCCAGCAAATCCAGTAAACCGATGTAAACAGTGGCCAAGCTTTTGTTCTTTATGCTTAGATACAGATAATTTGCCTTCTCATTTTTATTAATTCCCTTTTTGCCTAAAGAGAGATGAAATGAAAGAGGCAAATGTCTCTCTGTGATGGGAACAACGCTGGCTGGGGCTTGTCCATTATAACATGCATATGGAGCCATGGTACTGTGAAGTGGCATGTAATAAAAGAATTTCCATTTCAGTGTTGACTACTCATCAAGAAAAATATTCATGTAACTCTGTTTTACTTTATATCCTTGTGATTCATCTAGTCATTTCATTCAATTTTATGTTCCTTTGTTTCAAAAGTATTGAAATGTTAACTGTTCTAAGAGTTTTTTTAATTGCGTTATTTCATTCTTATGTGTTATGTTTAGGTGAAATACACACACGTACTGCTTCTCTTTTCCTAAAAGTATATCTGGTTTTAATCAATAATGCTTTCTGCCTTAGCTTACACTGGTCTCTTATAAATGGCTTACTAAATTGAAAACTTCCTGAGAATATAAAGGTGAGCGTATTTGGAGTTGAAAGAGACTGACAGCTGCCATTACTTCAATATGACTGAAGACTTCAAGTTTTCCCCTAGTGTAAATGGAGTTTAAAGTATTTTACTGGAGGCAGACCTACCTGGTGAAATGCTGCTATATTTTTATTGACATGAATGAGACTAAGAATTTATACAGTGACTGTGTAGATACATTTCTATTAGGTGTTTAGTTCACATTTTATGAATTCCAGTATTTCAAAAAACAACTTCTGTCTCAGGTACTCCTGAGGTACTCCTGTTATAATGTAGGTTCTTAATTTTAGTCTCACCATGTTGTACTTGAATGCTCTCTAGTAGCAAATTAAGCAATGAGGTTTAATAAATTAGTCCATTACTTCTATTTCATTTTTCTCTGTCCTTGCTTTTAATCTGATGTGGTGAACTGATATTCTTTGAGATATTGGATTGTTTGCATTTGATTGAGTTTTGTGGCTGGTAAGTGTTCTCTTCTCCAAGATGATATTAGGGATAGCAGGTTGGAGAAGAGTATTTTGCCCTTAATTCCTTCCTAGAATGGGGCATATTTTATCACTGTAACATTGTCTTATTGTAGCGGTAGGTAAACTTGTCAACAGCTTTACTCAACGTGAATACGAGGGAGCCTTTTTGATGACATCCAGATATCATTAAGGACTGGACTGATGCTAAATTTGACTTGATTGTGGAACAACTTAAAATGTAATGGAAATGGTAGAGAGGCACCATCACTCATAACAGCCAGATAAAAAGCTAGGTGGGATGGTGTGAAAGTGAGAAAAATTTGCCCAAGAGTAGTATAGTATGTCCTTTCCCTGGTAGAAGGTCACGTAGTTGCAAATGGAGCTGAGGGACTTATTTTGGAGTCTTAGAAGTCTTAAAGAGCAACTGCATCCCCTTGCCAACAGATGAGCTTAATCAACTCTGATTTTGACTTGCATTTACATTATTTGGATGCTCAGGTCATCTAGATTCAGTGCACATGTTCAGTCTTATCTGGCAAACCTGATATCTTTGTAAATTAAGCTTCTTATCAGAAATACTTTACAAACAAGGAGTTTGAATTTCTTCTGGCCTGATCCTTGAAATTGATAATCCTGTGCAAATCAGCAGAAGTACTAGGTTCTTAGCACATACAGGAATCGGATTTATTTGGGCCACATGACACACTATTGGAATTTTACTGTTAGATTTAGGGAGAGCTCATCTTCTGGAAATGACTGAAGATGATAAAGATCTGTGAATGTCAGTTGACCACAGTGTCTCTGTGAACCATCAGTGCCTTGTGCTGTGAAAAAGGAAAGTGTGTTCTGGTGGTGAAGTAGGTAAAAAATTGCCAGTGGAGAGAGGGAAATGTTAATACTCTGGCAAAATACTGTACAGTGACTTATTAATAAGAATGTGTACAATTCTGATCATCAATTTTCAGGGCCAATGAGCAGTGCTAAGAAGGAATACTTGGCAGTTGAGGGAAATAGAGAATATTTACAAGAGGAACCTCATTAGCTGAGAAAAAGAAAAGACAATAAAGAATATTACTTTTTTTCCATGGGGTAGAAACAAGAAACTAGAAACTAGAAAACAGTTTCTAACAATAAGAGGCATGAAGTTGTTCCTTTCAATAAGAGCAGTGTTGCTATCAGTCAAAAAGGCAAACAATCAGAAAAAAAATCTCTTTAACATGGAGTTTGGCCACTTTATAGAAAGCTTATACGACACAACTGCTTGTGGTAATGGAAAACCTAACCTGTGACTTAAGGATAGTTTTGATGCTGTGCTTGAAAATCAGAGCACAGAGACTACTGAATATTGTTTTAATTTAAAAAATAATTCAGTGCTGAACAGCATTAATGCCTAGAGCGTTTGGGAAAAATGCAATAATAGGATTTTTAAATTGCATCTTTTTAAACTCGCATTTACCAAAAAAAAAATCCACTCTATTAAAATTGCATAAATAGTTCTGAGGAATACATATTTTTAGCTTATGTATATATATAAATTGTGCAGACAGAATATTAAATTTTATAGCTGCATATTAAAGTGTTCTTTTAAATAACTGCTTTGCTCCCTTTAAGAAATGTAATAGGATTTTGCATTTACATTTGATTTTTGTGCATTTTAATCTTGGCAACAGCTTCTATTTCTCACAGCATCAGCTATGAAATGTGTGTCAATTGGTGTGTAAATTTTTATTATAAACTTGTGAAGAACTTTTCTATGAAAAATGTTTAGAGAAGTGTAGATTTTTCAGGTGCTAGTTCACAACAATTGTCTGCTTAGCTTCCAATCCAGACGGCAAATCAAGCAAGCAGTAAATTCTGCACATTAACATGAATTGAGGAAGTGCTGGAAAGTTCAGTTTACTTTTTGTCATGTGAGGCCCAAATACATTGCATACATTGGGGTAAATTTCTGTCATTTTTCACAAAAGTAGCATACCAGGATGCCACATTAAAAAGGATGAGGGAACAGGGAGATGATTGAGCATTTCCCAGTGCATTTCCCAGACTTCCCCATGTCCCGAAAAATGAGCCGAAGGGGAAGACGACCAGCCTGGCTAAATAGAGAGCTTTTGCTGGACCTCAGGAAAAAAAGGGAAGTTTACATTCTTTGGAAAAGGGGGTTGGCAACTTATGAGGAATACCAAGATGTAGTGAAGCTATGAAGGGGGAAAATTAGAAGGGCCAAAGCTCAAGCAGAACTCAGCTTGGCCACTGTGATTAAAGGTAACAAGAAGAGGTTCTTTCAGTATTTCAATAGAAAAAGGATGACTAGGGAAAACATAGGCCCACTGATGAATCAGATGGGCTCCCACTGCTAAAGCCGTCCCTAATGAATCCCAGACCCTGGGGGCAATGGGGGAGGTCTGGAGAGAGGAAGATTTTTCCCTCAGTTGAGGAGAACCAGGTTAGAGACCGTTTGGCCAAGCTGGACATCCATAAGTCCATAGGCCCTGATGGGATGCACCCACGAGTGCTGAGAGAGCTGGCAGATGTTATTGCCAGACCACTCACCATCATCTTTGAAAGGTCATGGGCAACAGGAGAGGTGCTTGAGGACTGGAGAAAGGCCAACATCGCTCCAAGCTTCAAAAAAGGCAAGAAGGAGCACCCAGGGAACTACAGGCTGGTTAGTCTCACCTCTGTCCCTGGGAAGGTAATGGAGCGACTCGTTCTGGATGTCATCTCCAAACACATTGAAGAATAGGAAGTTATTGGAAGTGGTCAACACAGATTTACCAAGGGTAAATCATGCTTGACCAATCTGATAGCCTTCTGTGATGTTATAACTGGTTGGCTGGATGAGAGGAGAGCAGTAGATGTCACCTACCTTGATTCAGCAAGGCTTTTGACACTGTCTCCCATAACATCCTCATTAGGAAGATGAGGAAGTGTGGGCTAGATGAGGAGACAGCGAGGTGGATTGAGAGCTGGCTGTGTGACAGAACTCAGAGGGTTGTGATTAATGGAGCAGTGTCAAGCTGGAGGCCTGTAACCAGCAGTGCCCCCCAGGGGTTAATGCTGGGTCCAGTCCTGTTTAATATATTCATCAATGACCTGGATGAGGAGACAGAGTGTATCCTCAGCAAGTTTGCTGATGATACCAAACTGGGAGGGGTTGCTGACACTCCAGGGGGCCACGCTGCCACCCAGCATGACCTAGACAGGCTGGAGAGCTGGGCAGAGAAGAACCTAATGAGGTTCAACAAGAGCAAGTGTAGGGTCCTGCACCTGGGGACGAAGAATGCTAGGCAGCAGTATAGGTTAGGGGTGGACCAGCTGGAAAGCAGTTCTGAGGAGAAGGATCTGGGGGTCCTGGTAGATAGTAAATTATCCATGACCCAGAATGTGCCCTTGTCGCCAGGAAGGCCAATGGCATCCTGGGCTGCATAGGGAAGAGTGTGGCCGGCAGGTCGAGGGAGGTCATTCTCCCCCTCTACTCTGCACTGGTGAGGCCACAACTGGAATACTGTGTCCAGTTCTGGGCCCCCCGGTTCAAGAGAGACAGGGAACTGCTGGAGAGAGTCCAGCATAGGGCAACTAAGATGATTGGGGGATTGGAGCATCTCCCTTATGAGGAAAGGCTGAGAGAGCTGGGACTCTTTAGCCTGGAGAAGAGAAGGTTGAGGGGAGACCTTATTTTGGCATACAAGTATCTAAAGGGTGGGTTGGAGGAGGATGGAGCCAGACTCTTTTCAGTGGTTCCCAGTGACAGGACAAGGGACAATGGGCATAAGTTGGAACATAGGAAGTTCCGTTCAAATACACGGAAAAACTTCTTTATGGTTCGGGTGACACAGCACTGGCACAGGCTGCCCAGGGAGGTTGTGGAGTCCCCTTCTCTGGAGATTTTCAAGACCCGCCTGGATGCAGTCCAGAGTAATGTGTTCTAGGCAATCCTGCTTTGGCAGGGGAGTTGGACTAGATGATCTCTAGAGGTCCCTTCCAACTCTGAAAATTCCCTGATTTTTAAGTGAAGATGAAGCAATTCACTTGGATTTTTCTCATGTCAACAACCCTGTTCTGATGGTGTGAATTGCTCCCTCAGCTAAACACATCTTCAGCTTGCCAGGCAAAAGCTGTCTATCTGGGACATTTAAACACAAATTGGTTGTATGTTTGTTCTACACTGTGACTACAAGTTTACAAACCATGAAATTTTAGCTGACTGTGCGTTGACTGAAGGGATGTTACAACTGTATTAATTAGCAGTTATCTCGCAAGGTACATCTCTCTTTGGAGCAGATTTCTGCCTGTATGTTAAATTTAAGTGGCTGGAAAAGATTTTCCATATTAGAAGAATTACCAAAGTATTGCATGTGGGGATTATTTCTTCTCACAATAAGCATGTCTAAAATCACATATAAAAATATGGGTAAATGTAGTGATAAGTAGTGCTTAAAACATGTAAATTAATTGTAAATTGTAAATGAAAGTAATCTCCCATATTTGTGTGATCCAGTAGGAACCTGCCAAAATGCCTGAGTGAAGACAAA
This sequence comes from Pluvialis apricaria, assembly GCA_017639485.1. Classification (NCBI taxonomy): domain Eukaryota; kingdom Metazoa; phylum Chordata; class Aves; order Charadriiformes; family Charadriidae; genus Pluvialis; species Pluvialis apricaria. The sequence goes on from CM030010.1 coordinate 30,200,958, forward strand.
CTTTTAATTACTCTCTTGAGATCTGTATGTGTTTTTCACAGCTATACCACCTTTCCAGAGAGCTTGGCTGGCCACTGGTCATCACTAAAATACATTGGTTTCCTTCACGTCCCTGTGCTACCAACTGCTAAAATGGCGTGTGCAAAGTTATGAATAGCTTGGAGAAATACGTTGAAGGGTGGTTAGTATACCTGTATTCTAGTTTTTGGGACTGCTGCCCATGGAACATGTGATTTTAACCAGTAGCTTTAAAATTAACTTTTACTCAGGACAAATAAAAAAGCAAAAGAGGATTACCTGTATCCCAAAACGCAATTTGAAAAGGCTTATAAGAACGCAAGGCATAGAAATGAAAGATGAATGTGCTTAATCAAAAAGTCCAAAATGCAGACCAAAATGTTTCCTTTTGTTTCCTAAATTGAAGAAACAATGTGTCAGAACTTAACAACAGCACAGTCATACTGACTCGGGCCAAGAGTCCATCTAGCACAGTATCCTGGCTCTGTCGGTGATAAAAGCCTTTGGGGAAGTATTTAAGAAGAATTCAGGTGCATATTGCCCCTCAGGCTGTGTTGTGGGAGAAGGCATATGCATGGGACTGTTTCTGATAAGGGCTATAGTCAAGAACTCACCAAAAAATACATCTTCTGGCTATGGTAGCACCACCTGGGGAGAGTCAGGGCTGAGTGCTCTGTGATGTGAACACGGTCAGGTCATGGCTTTCCCTTATTTCATGTACGCATGGTGTTTACAGTAATGCCATCCTGTTATTAGGGACAAAGCATGAACCTCTAAAAATGCCTTGAAAGACAATATATTTAAAATTGGATGAGAAATGTAGGAAGAAAAGTTGAAGCAAATGTTCACAATAATTTGAAGAGTCTTCTTTCCTGTTCCTGTCATTTAGCTACAAAAAGAATATAAAATAAGACAAACTTGAGACGCTTCTATATTACAGACAGAACTTCTTGAAACTAGATGGCAAAACAGTCTGTGTCATGTTTCAGAAGAGTTTTCAGGCCATTGAGATCAAAAAGTGATGTTAAAATTATACCATTTATAGCTCTGGCTAAAATAGCCTGCAGTTGATTACCCATTCCAGATGCAGTAACTTTTTCAGTATGAACCTGAATTGCTTTCCGTGTATTATATTACCTTTACTAGTTACCACAGATGGATTTTGAGATCTAACATAGACCCATTAAAATGATAGAAGAGTTTCCGTGTTGTAGCGGCACACCTGAGGAGTTACTGCAGACATTTACAGCTGTAATAAGGAGCACAGATTTTGGTGTGATTCACCAGGCAAAAAGCACTGTTTGTAGGTGTGGAGTAGAGTCTGAACACTTCAGGATGTGGTGGGAATGGTACTTACAAACTGTAAGTATTGGCTTCTGGCCTTGGGGCTGAGCATAATTTGGCAGTTTCTCACCTTCTGTATCACTTGATTGTGATGTCAGTTATTGGCTGCCACGCTTACCACAAATAAGGTTCATAATTCCACTCGGATACGGCATGGAAACTTTCAGGGTGTTTCAACTGTACTTTCTGAGTGCTTCTGTGACTTTGTAGTCATTTGTTTGCAATGTTATTAATGTCAGGATTTTTTGCATTTCATTTGACGTGAATTGGAGCTGTTGTAAAGGGGTTTATGGGGTGCTATTACATGTGCTTTGTCTAGTTAGCTGGCTTAATCCAGTAACATGACACACTGCAAGGTAGCTAGAGCCTTGAAGTAAAATTGTGCACTTTATTTTAAATCTCAAAAATAACAGTGTCCCAAATCTTTGAAGTTATTTTTTATTAGAATATAAAAAATAAAGTTAAAACGATGTAATTCTTTAAAAAGAGAAAACTCATAACTCTTGTGTAATACACATTAAATAGAAAGGTTTGCAAATAAAACTGTGGTGAGTCTGCTAAATTCTTTTAAGGGCTTAGTTTTATTCAGGTTCTACTGTTTGTTTTTTCTTTTGCTGTTTTTCAGCAAGACATTGTCTGCAGTACCCACACAGCGAACTGCAACTATATTGAAGAGTTTTATCCTCTCTTGCAGAAAGGGTTTTCTGACGTGCTTGAAGACTTGAGTTTATAAAGTTGCAAAATTATGTAATACTATTGCGTCTCCTAAGAAGTCTGGAAGTAGTGGAAATTACAGTCTTCATTAATGCACAGAACATTGTGTCAGCAATCAGAAGTCCCTGCATGCACCACCTCTGGGTTTTCACCCTTGGCCTGGGGATGGAGTAGTTTCAAATGTCTAAGGAGCGATGAAGTCCTTTTTCTCAAAGCAGTACACCAGCCTCTATGCCAAGTTTGTCATCAGTTGTGTTTTTTCACAGAGTGGCATTTCTCTGTAATTATAATTGAGTTCACTAACTCTTTTACCAAGAAAAGGCAATAAAAGTAAAACCAAAACTAGGAGAAGTCATGTCTGTCTCCCTACACAGCTGCAATTACAAAGCTGTTGCTAATGTCTTTCAGTCATTACCGTATCAGCTGGATATAAAAGGCTTTCTAATGAAGCACAGGTTGATGCTGTTTAGTTTACAGACTGATTCTCCATTAGCTAAGGCAATTTACCACTGCACTTTTTAAAGTGCAGATCCATAATAATTCTCAAAATAAAGACCTACTCATGTAAGCAGATTTCAGTAAGTGGCAAAAAGAGGTAGAATAAATAACATTTATCCAAGAGCAAAGCTAACGATGCATTCATTAAAGGTACCTGTGCGAAGAAGGGTGTAGAATGACAGCAATACTTTACACTGTAGCAAGGAAATAAATATTTCTATCCCCAGCTATCCCAAAGAAAAAGTTCTGTGAGTAATTGCAGAAGCACAAAAATGTACCCGTTTGCAGAAACATATACCTGTGAAAACTATACAAAGGAAAGTAAGAATAACAAAAGAAACATGTTTTGTATAAACAGCAAATCAAATCTCCCTTCCCTTCCTACAAGTCCTGAGAAGGTGATTTCTCATTCATACTTCCTTCTAGTGACCAGATCAATCTTTGCTACACAAAGCTGATGGGATCTGGTGCTACTTGCTTATGAGATCTGTGAGACTTGAGAAAATCAGATCGTTTTCTGGTCTTTGCTTACATGAAGTTCTAGGATTCAAAGTGATAGTAAATTGAAAATGGCCATAAACCAAATAGATTTAAATAAACTTGAATCTGGTGAGAAAATACAGCTGAATTCAGATGTGAAGCTTTCATTTTAGATTTGTCTCATTAGATAATATTCATGACTTAATCATGTTTAATTGCTGCATTTTTTTTCTCTTATATGGAAGATCTGCCTAAATGAATGCAACATGACTGTAACCAAAACATGTAATTTTCCAAGGGCTATTGGACAGAGTAAAACCAACAGCTTAATCTATTTTTTCAAAAATTCCAGCCTTGTGTTAGGCCTATGGTTCTTTGTCCTTAACACTAATGATGTGGTTGTAACTTTCTATCATTTCTGTCATGGAGATTTCATTTTGATTGCTGGTGTCACTAGAGCCTTTGTTTCTTAAAACTAAACAACCTTATGTATAAATGATAAACCTTTTGGGAAGCCATATGATGGCCCTAGCTACCCTGGCTGCGTGGACCAAGTCAGCAGGCAGAGAGGTAGGATGCTGTGGCCTCGGGGCTAACTTAATGGTGGGCTGGTTTTGAAGATGAAGGTGTTTGCAGGGAAAAAATAGGGGCTGTTTGATCCACAATTACCCATTTCTCTTTCCTCCCCACTTGGCATAACTGCTGTCACATCCAATAGTAGTCATACCTGCACTGGGAGCCTATAAGCTGGTTTTGGTACATTTTTAATCTTACAGGTCTTACATCTGCTTCATCTATACAAGCCTGGTTCATAAGTACATGTTCAGTCTCTGTCACCTCCATCCATACTGTACTGACCTTATCAAGTCTCCTCATTGCCTACTGGAACAGGGTCTTATTTTCAAAATGACACGGCCAACTAAATCTGTGCTGAACTATTTGATAAATGAGAGAGTGTGAAGTGGGTTGGAAAGATGAAAACCCAAGAAGGGGCACTGGCATCTTCTGAAACATTAGATGCAGTTGAGAGAAATGAACCAACTCCTCTAATTTCCCTGATTCAACATAAATATCGTAATTCTGTCTAGGTTGTATTTAGTCTTAAATAAAGTAGAGTTATACCATTAAACAGTGGTGCACATGCAATCTGGATAGTCCAAACAGAGTATGTATTTTGGGCAGTGCACGCTGGACTCTCAGGAACCTTTCAGCACTAATGAGTGCACTCTTCATAAACAGATCTGTTTTGGTGGTTAAGAACAGCTATTTATATAACACACAAGTGAAATTTCACACTGCTATCCTAATCTCAAGTGTTTTCTTCCCTTGTCTCTTCTGCTTAAGAGGATCTGATAACTTCAATCTTGTTTTTACTGTAAAAACATGCAAACCATATATTTAAGTCAAAATCCCCTGGAGGATATAATTTAGGAGGAATATTGTGCTATGATTGCTTCTCCCCTAGAATAGTGTAAACTGCCTGGTGGTTTAATAGTTTGCTATTTGAAATACTGCGTGTTAAAAGATGGAGATCTCAGTATTTGGGATTGCATCTGCTAAGATCACCTTCCATGAGTTTGTTTTAACACTTCTGTTTGCTTTGCAGTAGTCTGAATGCTAGCTCCTGCTCCTCAGTGCTTTTTGTCACAATATTCAGTAGTTTCCTGGCCAATATTTAGGTATACCAAGTTATTCTGCTTTAGATTATTTTACATTTACGCACTTTTTCAACACCCTTGCCCCCTCTCTCTTTTCAGTGTTACGTATTTCTCCTGGTTCTAGATTTTGCTACCACTTCATAAAGTTTTACCAATAAAATATTTTTTATTTTAACAATTTTACATAATATGATTAAGGTTAAGGTATGGCTTCTGAGTTTATGGGTGTTTCAGACTTACATCTTAAATAAGTATTTTTTTTCTAATAATTTTTCAGCGTGCAGCAACAAAACTAAAATATTGGTTTGGCCTCTGTGTTTCAGTATTAGAGTTAAGCCTCATTGCTCCCACCTACAGGCAGCTAGCAATGTAAAGAAAGAAGTTAAAAGTGTACATATATGTTTTTAAGAGGATTTATCTGAAATGATGTGAGCCTGCTGATCATCTGAGTTTAGTTCTTGCTCTGACCTAGAAACTTCTCACTCTGACTGGCATCAGGACTAGATCCAGTCTCTCTTGCTCATGTGGATGCAACCCTTGTTTCCTCCTGTTTTGTGACAGGTAACCTGGGGTCCCAGCTGGTTGAGTATAAAGAAGAAATGTACATAACGTCTGACTGTGGAAACACATGGCGTCAGGTAGGAAACAGGAATCATCAAAGGCACCTGGAAATAATTTTAATGTATCCAATATGATGAATTTTATAATGCTTAACTAATCTTTATATACCCACTGTTTTGAAGTGAGGTGGCTATTATTGTCCCCATTTCATTTGGAAAATGGGAGAGATTAAGAAACTGATTTGCAAAGACTCAAATTGGTTGGGCTGTCAGGTTCTGCTGAAACTTGAATATTTTGATTTTTTTAAAGATTTTAGAAGTATCTTGCATAAAAGTCTCCCGTAGAGTCTATTTAGGCTTTTAATAATTTAAGTAATCTTGCTATGCTAATGATAAGTGGACTTCGGCTACATCTGGTAGTACAAGTATTCCAAGCTGAAGGACGTGGTTTAGGTAGAAAGGAAGAAATTCTTCTTCATAGTCTGAAAACTGGTATTTAAACTTCAACTTTGTTCTCCATTAAAATTGAGAAAGCAAAAAGAGTTTGAAAAAAGCAATAAACCTTTGAATGTCTTTTAGTATGATTTAATCAGTTCTGGCACTACAAACATCAGAGTATTTAGAAAAAAAACCAAACCAGTCTTGTAGTAGCTGTAATGCCATTTCAATTCTGGGTGTCTTTTGCTTCCAATGTCTAGCGTCAATTTAAACATTGCATCTTTAGTATGTACTTTTTCCCAAGTTGCTCTGTCTCAGCAATGTTTAGTCACAGGGATATTTTCTTTTTGAGTGTAAATAGCAACAACAATCACAATCATAAGATATAAGGAAGTTCTGGAATCTACTTATAATTTATATCCAGGAAAAAACAACCCTCAAACCACCAAAGTTGTGTCAAAAAGTCATTTACTTTCAGTTAAAAGAACCTTTTAGTATTCAGTTGTGTTATTATCTGAGAAGAAGTAAGTGTGAAAATGCTCTCACTAGTGTTATTGAGCTCAGTGAGTTTGAGATAAAAAGAGAAAAATACAGAAAATTTCTTATACTATTATTGCAGAGTGCCATTAATACTCCACAGAGGGACTTTTAAAAAGAAATACATTATTTTTGTCACAATAATGTCCTTTGAGGTTTAAAAAATACAATTTTATGCCAAATTCCTTCTTGAATTCTAGTAGATGATAAATAGGTGTTTAAATGTAAAAGTCTAGTAGGATTTACAGTGGGTACTGTGTTGTCTAATACTTCACAGAGACCTCTCAAATAATTTATTGTCACCATTTGCCAAAGTTCTATGTTTTTTTTCTGGGGTGAAAAATAAGAAGGAAAGAGTGAAGGGGATCAAATTTATATTTTCACTGCTTTTTATTTGTGAGACACTCAGGCAAATGACACATGATGAAACTTGACCTTAAGATGACTATTCATGCTGTAAAACCAGCCACAAACTGATCCCTCATTATGAGACTCAAAATTAAGAACACCATTGCTCGCTTTATTTTAATTAAAACTGCTACAAAGCTTTTGAAAGAGCTTACTCAATCTTAATATTTGGCATCAGAATGAAAATGTAGATTATTGCATGTGTTTTATGGCCTCACTGTTCACGATCAAACAGTTCTTCTAGAGGACAGCGGTACATTTCCTTTCTCTGTTGGAGTTCATGTAACAAAAGATAAGGCTTCAGTCAGATGATATGGAATTATTTAGACAGTAAATTACAGGTCTCCTGAGCCAGCAAAAGCAGAGCCAAACTCATGTTTTGGCACAGCTCTTTGGGTGGGTTTAAGTCACTGACTTGGAAACTTTGTAGTTGTCATTAGCGAGAGCCTGTCACCTTTCTCACATGCCACATGTGATGTTGCAGAGCTGTCTAGAGACTATAAGAGCAGTGTGCTTGAGTAGAGTGACAGAGCAATGCAGAAAAGTACATATAAAGGGCTTTGGAGAAAAGGCAGTTCAAGGAATTGATTAAAAGCTTCCCTGAAATAATAGCAGTATTGATTCATAGGTATATCGGACTGGGAGGAAAGTCAAAGATTATGTAATCCAATTATGAGCTCTAAGACAGCATTAAACATACTAAGAACATCTCTAACAGAGCTTTGTCAGACCTGTATGTTAATCCTTTGCTGTAGGAGATTCTGCAGTCTTCCTACGTGGTGTTTCACCATTCTTCACAGATTTTTCTGAATATCACAGAATCGTAGTACATAGAATAATTTGGGTCGGACGAGACCTTTAAAGATCATCTAGTCCAACCCCCCTGCAATAAGCAGGGACATCTTCAACTAGATCAGGTTGCTTAGTGCCCTGTCCAGCCTGACCTTGAAAGTTTCCAGGGATGGGGCATCCACCACCTCTCGGGGCAACCTGTGCCAATGTTTCAACAAATGTTAAACGTAAGCTTGTGGGGCTTTTTGCTCTTATTCTTGCAATTTTACAAATTTTGGAAGGTAAGTTTATTTCTTCTTGTCTTTGAAGAAGAGTGGTTTCCTGTCACCTTTGAATAACTTTTCAGATGTTGAAAGGTGATTATTGTGTCGACCCAGAGCATAGGGGTTTTTTTTCCCTTGGAAAGCAAACTGAAATCCACTAATTTTCTTAATAGATCCAATTTCTAAAGTGCTTTTCCTTTTTTTAGTCATTGATTGGACAATCTAATATGACACCCCTCTCCTGAAGCGTGGTAAAACTGGATGTAAAATTACAAATTTTATGATTAGTAAACAGAATGAAATGATTACCCTCAAGGTCTTGAAATTAGTGGCACCTCATTTCAGAAGATTTCTCTTCTTTGCACTAGCATCATATTGTTGACTCAGATTCAATTTGTGATTCATAACTGGGACCAGTCCCTGAGTTTCTGAATTTGTAATACATTCTCAATTTAACAATGATTTACTGATCCTTTTCCTTCAATAATTTCTTAACCAGCTGTATGCAGTTAAAATTATTTCAACCAAGCCCATATTTCCATAGCTTGCATATGGTAAGGTCACATGAGAGTTCAAGAGGACTTACTATGGTAGGATATACAGCCAGTTCATAAGTAGAAATAAAAATGCCCAAATGAGTGTTTCGTGAAATTAAGTAAATACTGGTGATAAATGGAAAAGTAAAACAAGGATTCTGATTATAAGTAGCCACAATACCACTTGGCCTGGCTCCAGTTGTTCTCCTGCCTTTTTAATGCATGATGCTTGAGCTGCTTCTTGGTATCTCTTGAAACCGTCGCTCTACTGTGTACCATTTTAAGGCAAACTGAAACTTGTGACTCTGCGTTGTACAATATTCCACTGTAAATAGCAGTAGTTTAGGAACTGATTGACAAGTAGCTTAAACATCCGTGCAGCAGCAGTAGTGCTCTGGCTTGCAGGAGAAGGGAATCTCACCTGGACGTTATCCAGAACTACGTGAGCTTAAATCATCTTAAGTGAATCACAAAGATGTAGCCTAAGGTAAACTCATGGGACAGATCCATCTATTTGTAAGATTTCTATGTCTATTATAGCAGGAAAACAATATTATAAAATGTGTTAATGAACATGATAGGAGTCATATAGATAAATAAATCTTGCATCCTGGGAGAAATGAGCTACCTTTGAATGCAATTTCAGACCATACAGGTTTTGGACAATTTTTTCCCCTGTGGGTGCCTGTTTTTTATAATATTAGGATACTCTGTCAAATTCTAAGGATGACCTTATGTATACATATGAGTGTGTTTTATTTATTTTTTAAAAAACTGATTTCTGCTCACAGTTATGGTTGCCATTGCTATTTCAACAGCATCTGTTACAATACTGTGCTTAAAGTAGGGCAAACAGAGTAAGAGAAAGACCTGGCTTTCAAAAGAGGTGGCTTAAATAAAAGGAAAAAAAATCAGCAACAAAAAACTTTTCATGTTTGATCTGCTGTCAAAGTAGCTGGCATGGCAACAAAATGTTCAATTAAGCTCGTAAGGTTATGCAGGACATCTGTTGTATGTCTAGGAACTGAATCTAGGTCTCTGGAGCTTTAGTCCAGTTTGCCTAAGCAAGAATACTTGTTTTTCTGCAGACATCTTAAGAGATGGATGGTTAAGCACTATACGAAAGGCTGCAATCCCAGCCTCTGACCCCTGGGAAGGTCCAACTGGCTTATCTTCTCTTTCCAGATTTGAATTTAGAAATGGATGTCACTTGGTGAGGGAAGGAAATGACTCTAGGCATTTTGGGTTACTTTTGAAACTTCTGTATATCACAGTTAAATTGTGTGGAGTATATTTCCCTAGGATCACTTAAAAACATGTTTTCATTGATTTCATGGAGCTCTCCTAATTGCTCCCAACAGATAGCCTGGCTGGAATAGCTGCTGAAGTTGTTAGGACAGACATAGGAAAAAAAACATGGAAGGCAGAGGGAGGAGAGAGATGGAGAGAAAAAAGTTGACATTATGACTATAAAGCACATTACATGCTCAAAAAAACATAGCTAGAAGAAGGAAAAAATATAGAAATAGGCTATAAAATCTAGTTTTGCAGTGTCTAGCTACTAGTAAAGATGGTAATAAATTTATTACCTGAACGTTAGTTAGTGAAGAGACATATCAGAATTCATGGCTCAGTCTGAACATACATACCCCTTGTTCCTGGGCTCCAACTTCAGCTCTGACACTGGGACCACCTTTGCCTAAATCCTTTGCAAGCCCTTTGTCTTGGTTTTGTTTCTAGAAAATAGAGATAAATATTTACTTTTGTGCTGAACTCCGCAGGCATGAAATCGTTAATTCTTTTCAATGTACTGAAGATGAAGAGTTGCTTTCATAAGGAATTTCATATGTTTTTGTTGTAAAATGGGTGAAATGTGTGCAAGAAGAGCATGATATAAAGATGGCATTAATATGCCTGTAATGTGTCTGCTGTGCTTTATAGTGTGCTAAAGCTGGGGTACTGAAATGGTGCATGAGGAAGTGCCACAGTGCTTTTCTGGGAAAACCTAATTTGAATGAAATGATGCTGCTTCCTTTATCTTCGGTACGATGGTGAAGCTTGCGGAGACTTCGTGTCCTGGCATATACTGTTTCGCTTTGATTTGAGCAAAAGTTCAAACAAAGTTTAGAGAAGGATCAAAACTCTGCTTGCTTATTTGACTCCAGCTGATCTCATCCTTTTGAAGTGCATCTAAAATTAATGTCTGTCCTCTACTGAATTCTCTTCTAAAACATGCAGCTGTGTGGAACAAGTAGATAGGACTGTAAATGCCTCATATCAGGGTTTTGCCTGTAAATTGGCAACATTGAAAAACTGATCAGACACTTGAAGCCCTAGGATTCCCATAAAATATGCTCTTACTAGATGAGAGGAAGACTGAATTCTGAACCCAAATTAAATGCTTACTATTTTTGAAGTTATTGTGCATGTGCTCCAAGATACTTTTCCCCCCCTCTGGTTCAGTCTTGCTGATAAATCCTCTAAATGTAGCATTTAGCATTGTCAAAACCCAAGCATTTGGTATTGTCACTATTTTTTCATTCACAAAGCAAAGCTAACCTTTATGTTTTTCACCTTTGCTTTGCCAAAGCGTGTAGGAGGCTGCATGCTCGTCTATTAACCGCTAAGTGTGTGTAGTAACTCTCACTTTATCACCTGCTCTTATGTTAAATGAAGTTTCACAAGCTTTTAATGTGAGTAAACCCTGTCTTAAAATAGATTTAGATGTAAAAAAGGGAAGATATCTACCCATTCATTTATTTTAGTACTGCTCATGAACTTTAGAAAACGAATGAAAAGAATTTGGGAAATTTTTAATCCTTTAAACCATTAAATCAATATTACTTGTATTTTAGTTCAGAACTCAGAGCAGCCTCTGTGTGAGATCACATAAAGTTTGAATTCAAATAAATCATTGACACTGGAAATGCAGAAAACAGGCTTGCACCAATTATTTCAAGTTCTGTAGAGTCTGGAGAACATGTGAGAAATTCATGGACAGCAATACTTTTCCTATTTTTCTTAGAATTAGACTACAAAGCATTTTATTCTGCAAGATACACAGAATATGGCAAATACTGAAGTAAGGTGATAGGTCACTTGGTGATATATAATAGGAAGGAATGCAGAATGCATACTGTGAGAAATAAAAGCTTGGGCTAAAATCACTTTAGACAATTTAATCTGACTGTGATTTGAACCTGAACGTTTTCTGATTCACCTGCTTAACTTTCTTTTCTTTTACAGCTGGGAGAAATATAAGAGTTAAACTGACTTTTATGTCCTTTTCAATTTGAAGTGTGGACATTATAAAACATATAATTTTTTTAATCCTGGTTTGCTCATACATTTTATTTCTGCTGTTTTGTACATTTCCTTAGCTGGCCTTTTTTTGTCCAACTTGTAGGTCTTTGAAGAAGAGCATCACATCTTGTACCTGGACCATGGTGGAGTTATTGTGGCCATCAAAGACACCTCTATCCCTCTGAAAATACTCAAGTAATCCTACAGTTAATTAGAGTAGAACTATTGTGTATTCAAGACCTCAGGCAAAGTTCAGAGTTTAAGATGAGCATTTCAGTGTGATCATGTATAAAATGCAGGTGGAGTCAGCTTAATTTAACATTCATTAACTCAACAAAATACAGGTGGATGTTTTCTTAAAGATTACTTTGTGGTGCTGCAGTAATACATAACATAATGCATTAATCATAATCAAATTTTCTTGCATCAGTGTAGATATTTTTGCTTAAAAAGCTATCCTGCAACTCTACAGTACAAGCCATGTTCAGCATGATTGTTATCTGTTACTGGCTTGCACCAGCAGTATATGGCAATGATGCTCAACCTATGATGCATACGCGGCTTAGGTGTCCTGTCAGGATAGTTCACTCCTACTGTAATAAAGCTCTGTTCCCTCCAAGGGCCACAGTGAATGAAGGCGTTGGAGAATAGCCCTGAGTTGCTCTGGCGAGAGCAATATAATATAGGATTTGGGAGCCAATGGGGAAAGTACTTACGTGTGCTTATATGCTGTGTAATACAATATGCAAGAAGCCCCGTTCATGTGAGATATTCATGCCCAAACTAACCGTAGTGTGCGTAGATACTGTCATATAGTGATAATGCAGCAAATGGCCTTCTCAGCTTGTTTGGCAGGAAAGATTTGCTGCAAAAAATTTTCTTACAAAATACTGAGTTTTAAACTGCATGATAGTGAAGCAAACGATGGCAATCTTGTGAAATAGCAGACAAAACTATCATCTTCAGCATAAAAACCATAAGAGATCTTTATCACTTGTGATTAGGTTAATTTCTGCTGTATACACTAATAGGAACTAGGCTATGTACTTGGTTAGCTGGAATGAAAGCCGTCATTAACCTACTATCCAAAAGACCAGAAGGAAATGTACAGAAGAAAAGAGACTGAATCATAAATTTTGGGTGCACAGAGTATTTGAAATATGTTTTGCTGATTCATCAGCATCTTTTGCAAATTTTTAAGTGGATGGTAGCAGCTGTGAAGGGCTATCGTGTTGGTGCCTGCAGTTACCGCACCTCCCACGTTTTAGCAATTGAGCTGTTTTGCCGCTCGTGTTTCACTGACCTCTGCTTAACAGGTCTCTCTAGCTCAGAGACTACTAGAAAGAATTAAGTGTAAATTCACTTGCTCTTGAACCTACAAGGTAGCAAGATATTTTGTTGACAGACCTCGGTTTTTATCTGCCTGAGAATTTCCATTGTTGTGGCAAATTTATTATGCACCTTCTAATAAAGATGTGAGCCCCTGGATACGTTGCTGAGAAAAGTTCCCATTATTATGGTATACTGTCCAGGCATATTGTATTTTGGTGATGATAAATCCTGGGCTTTAGTAGTAAGGGGATTTATTTTATTTTTTTTTTAATGAATGAACGAATGAATTCTGTTTTGTATAATAATAGTTTTAAATGAAAACCATTTCTGCTTTTTTACAGGTTCAGCATAGATGAAGGCCAGACTTGGAGTACACATAATTTTACCAGCACTTCAGTCTTTGTAGATGGATTACTTAGTGAACCTGGAGATGAGACACTGGTCATGACGTAAGTTTCTGGTTTCATCTCTTTTTTCAGGGCTCTCTCTGCTTGTGCACTTGAGCATATTTTAATTGTGGACGTTTGAGATAGTCCTTGAGTCAGTGCCTTTTGCTTCTTGTAGTCACACAGACTCTTACACTGGTGACCAAACAGCCCCAGCCTGTCTTTGAAATTATCTGAGTGCAGTATTCCAGATTGCAAAGATGAAGTGTTATGTTCATATTAAATTTTGCAAAGTTACCACCAGGGAGAGCGGAAAAATAGGACTGCAAATAAAAAATTGAGAAACGTGGGTAAAAAAAAAATAACTATTTCCTGCATTTTTTCTGTTTTCTACAGATTCTTAGGCAGACTTCAAAAATGCTAAATATCCAGCCCTTCTTTTGTGAAAATTGTTTTCACAGTGTAAATAACTATGTTGTTGTCCTAGTAACTACCATTGCAGTATTTTGTGTAACCAAACATTGTGCTAACAAATACATGTTTTAATTCTGTGCAGTGACTGAGGCAGATGCTATGAATAGAGTTAAAAATAACCAAATTCTGCAGCTTAGGCCCCTGTTTATCATTTTCAAAAGGGCCAGGGACATCTGGATCTGAGCTGCAGGTTTTACTCCGTCTCTAGGATAAATGCTAATATTTTAGAAGCATCTGAGACTAAAAAACACCTGTCCAATTAGAGAGAAAGGCACATGCTGACTGCAGCAGGGAAGGGGAATGCACTCAGAGATGTGCAGGTTGTCACGTGTGCTCCTATCAGAACAGCTTGTCTGATCCTTTATATTGGAGCTCAGTGTGTTCATGACAAGCTTTTTTTCATAGAAATTACAAATAGAGCTGCCTTTGATGTGTACCAGTAGCATTTTCTCCAGGGGGGAAAAAAAAAAAAAGCCCAGTGTGGAGTTGAGTAAAGGATCCTCAGCAAAGCAAAAATCCTGCCCAATGTACTTAAAAGCATTGTGCCAAGTTCATAATGCTGTACTGTACAGGGGTGAATTTGGTCTGTTAGTTCTTTCTTTCTTTCTCCACTGTCCCGTTTATCCTCTGTTATACATATATGACCTGAGAACAACAGTATTACTCCACCGTCTCCCCTTTCTCTCAAGCATAAGGTTTTTTATGCTATAGTATATGCCACACAGAGATACTTATGCCTCTGAATGAAGGATTTCCATTGATTTCAGTGGAAGTAGAGGGATCAAAAGCTTATCCTAAACAGTACTTACTGGCAGATAAAACGATGTGTGATGACTACATGCCCTGTGTTTTTTTTATTATTATTAAGTATTATTAAAAACAGTCATTTTGTGAAGATGTACTTAAATATCTGGCTGAAATAGTCTAATAAGCTCATGTAAAAAATACCTTTTTGAAATCACCCATATGAAATATATATAACTGTAGCTGGATTTGGTACATAAGCCCACACTGACTAAAAAGCATCGTATGACTTTTATGTCTCTAAGGGCATAACAAGAGTCTGACTCCAGCATCTCAATGCCAGGCTTGTAGGGTCTTACTTTGCAGCTAGTTCCGCTGAACATGGAGGACACAAACCACTTACAGCATGTGTTCTCTTGTTGCCGTTGTATCAGCTTCCTTGTCTCTCCTACTGCTTTTGATTGGGTTTTACCTTCAAAGTGACATTGTCTACCCAGTGGCACCCTGTCTGACTTTACAGACCTTTTGTCATTTTGTCTGGCTTAGGTCATTTTCTCTTAAACTTCCCCCTTGAACTGGGTTGCTGGGCATGACTTAATCTGCAGTGATTTTCTGCTTTTGAGAAATGTCATCCACTGATACACACTCCCTGAAAAACAAAATCAACTATACCATGTTTTCCATTTTATTCGATAAAGTGGTTTTTTTTTTTAATCTAAGTAGAACATGGTAAAATGAACTTGTGTATGGTAATGGGAAAAATATTAAAAGTGTCTTTCACGCTGAAGAATCCAAATCTGTTACTAAGGACCTAGTCTGATGTTTTTTACTCATACGGGAACTTAATTTTCTCCCTTTGGTAGGGAGTTGGTTTGAATAAGGACTTTGAGTAAAGAGTCCAACGTCAAAACCTGCATAAATTAGCAAAGATAACATAATTCTGAAGTGGGAAGCTAATAACTGAAAAAGTTTACAGCAAAATGGTGGAAGACAGATGGTTTCATTTATAGTTTCTAGAATAAACTCACAAAAGAATATTTTATTTGTACGGAAAGCAGTTGCTAACTGTAGGGTAAAATACTATTTCTGCTAAAGTCAGCTTAGGGATTTCCTTCAAGTTTTTTAATTTTTATTAAAAAAAAAAAAGGTCCATAAAAAGATTACCTGGGAAAGACATTAAGGGACCTGGTAACACCGTGTGTGAGAGACTTCTCATTTTCCAGCACAGTGACTGGGACGTTGACCTGACATGTAAAGGACTTCCATTTGAATTCCTGTTCTGTGCTAACTTATCCAAAATGAAGTGGTCTGGAAAGCTTTACTGAAGAAACAGGGGAATGTGAACCTGGTTACCTCATGTCTTCATTTCAGAAAGTTTTGTGTTTTCTCCAAAACAGAGAAAAAACAAATGTTGACTTGTCAAAAGTTTTCATAAACCGAGTTGTCATCTGCCAGTCAACATTAATCTAAATCATTCATCCAAATCCCCTGCAGTATTCAAAATATGTGCATTTGAGTGCCAAGGAAAATATATTTTATTCCATTGTGCAGTAGACCTAGTTAAGATTTTTAGGAGTTATAAGCAGTACAGTATTAAAAAATTTTAGAAAACTCATCCTGTGCACAAATCAATTTCTAAATAGACCTAGTTAAGAGTTTTAGGAGAAATAAGCAATAAAGTATTCATAAAGTTTAGGAAACTCATTCTGTGTAAAAAATCAATTTCTAAATCAAGAGCTCAAATTCACCTTTTATTGCAAAATAAATAAGTAAAGTTTGCTAAGAAATTTCCTTAACTAATTGATATATATTCATCAAAATAGTGCATGGTGTAGTAGGCTTTGTTTTGTTCTAAGTTCTTTAAGAATGAAAGTTACTGCAACCAGTGTTAACAATACATTATATTTGGAAAAAATGACTTAATAACGCTGGATTGAGTAACGGCCTAACTCAGTGGGAAAAGGAAGCATTTTTGTGTGTCTGAAATATTGATGTTCCTCTTCAAAGGAAGTAGTTCATACAATGAAAGTTTCAAACCTGTGAAAATCACTTCTAAATCACAGTTCAGCTTCTGGGAGTGTTTCCCAAACCAGATTATTTAGATTGCATTGTAAACCCAGTAGGCGCGATAACCATGGTACCACAGTCCATGGCCCCTTTTTAAAAGGCCGATAAGAGGTTACATAAAAGGAGTGCTTTTCTTTATGTCAGGCAGAATCAAAATCTTCCTTGTGGGTAATTTTATTTTTTTCCAGAGGGATTTTTTTTTCTTCCTAAGATCTTTAGAGTAACAATTTAAGATGCTGCTGTGAACTTCATGACATCTCTGAACGGCAGAACTCCTGCATGTGCATCTTGGTCTCTTGAAAGTCCATTGTTGCATTCAGGTTGGGTTCCTAGGTGATAATAGAAGCAAGAAAATTGTCTAGTTTAAACTTAATCAAAACAAGGTGGATATGATATTAGCAGGTGTTAGATATTGGGGAGAACCGTCTGGAATTTTGCAACTGTGGATTCTGCTAGTAACATCAACCTCAGCTTTAACATCATCAGTAACAGTCAACTTTACATGTAGTTTGTGGGGCTTATTGTTGTGCCACACATGGTAGCACACTACCTTTCCTGTTGTCTTTGAGTGTCTTACTAGGTGGAGGTACTTCTCTGTTGTGAATTCGTCACTACTAACTTTCTCATACCGCAACCCTTAAAAAAAGTAGATAAATGGTAGATAAAGCCTCATTATGTAAAAGAATAGCTGATTTCCCAAGGCAAACTCTGGTTTTTATTTGCAGCTAGTTACTCTCTAGTTTGAGGAGCATTGCTCAGTCAGGTTGTTCTGCACTCTGCATGACAAGGAACATATCTGTCTGTCAATAGATAGAGGAAACATATAGAAAGACAGGAAGAGAATGGTGACCTTTGATAAAAGAGCATTGAAAAAGCAAACTTGTTACTCTGTTTCAATCTAATCTAGAAATTGGCTAATCCAGGTGTACAAATCATAGAATCATAGCATGGTTTAGGTTGGAAGGGACCTTGAAGATCATCGAGTTCCAACACCCCTGCCACAGGCAGGGACACCTCCCACTAGACCAGGTTGCCGAAGGCCACATCCAGCCTGGCCTTGAACAGCTCCAGGGACGGGGCTTCAACAACCTCTCTGGGCAACCTGTTCCAGTGCCTTACTACCCTTAAAGTGAAAAACTTCTTCCTAATGATTAATCTAAACCTGCCCTCTTCCAGCTTAAAGCCGTTCCCCCTCATCCTATCACTACATGCCCTAGTAAAAAGTCCTTCCCCAGCTCTCCTGTAGGCCCCCTTTAGGTAGTGGAAGGCCGCAATAAGATCTCCCCGGAGCCTTCTCTTCTCCAGGCTGAACAGCCCCAACTCTCTCAGCCTCTCCTCATAGGAGAGGTGCTCCAGCCCTCGGATCATCCTCGTGGCTCTCCTCTGGACACGTTCCAGCAGGTCCATGTCCTTCTTATGTTGGGGACTCCAGAGCTGGATGCAGTACTCCAGGTGGGGTCTCACAAGAGCGGAGTAGAGGGGCAGAATCACCTCCCTTGACCTGCTGGCCACACTTCTTTTGATGCAGCCCAGGATATGGTTGGCCTTCTGGGCTGCGATCGCACATTGCTGGCTCATGTCGAGCTTCTCATCAACCATCACCCCCAGGTCCTTCTCCACAGGGCTGCTCTCCAGCCATTCTCCGCCGAGCCTGTATTTGTGCTTGGGATTGCCCCGACCCAGATGTAGGACCTTGCACTTGGCCTTGTTGAACTGCATGAGGTTGGCTTGGGCCCACCTCTCCAGCCTGTCCAGGTCCCTCTGGATGGCATCCCTCCCTTCCAGCATGTCTGCCTCGCCAAACAGCTTAGTATCATTGGCAAACTTGCTGAGGGTGCACTCTACCCCACTGTCCATGTCACTAACAAAGATGGTGAATAGTACGGGTCCCAGTACCGACCCCTGAGGAACGCCACTCGTCACTGGTCTCCACTTGGACACTGAGCCATTGACCACAACCCTTTGAGTGCGACCATCCAGCCAGTTCTTTATCCACCAAGTGGTCCATTTATCGAATCCATGTCTCTTCAATTTAGAGACCAGGATATCATGTGGGACAGTGTCAAACGCTTTGCACAAGTCCAGGTAGATGACATCAGTAGATCTTCCCTTGTCCACCACCACTGTAACCCCTTCGTAGAAGGCCACCAAATTTGTCAGGCATGGCTTGCCCTTGGTGAAGCCATGTTGGCTCTCGCCAATCGCCTCCTTGTTTTCTATGTGCCTCAGCAGAGTTTCCAGGAGGATCTGCTCCATGATCTTGCCAGGCACAGAGATGAGACTGATGGGCCTGTTTATTGGCAAGTCTAATGCTTTTGCCTGCATCTCCATGGACACAGATGTTAGCAGAGTAAGTTAATGCATAGTAGTGTCACTGCCAACCTCTGGTCTTGAAGCCAAGACCATGGGACTGCCCCTGTCTCTCCCTCTGCTCAAAAGAAGTCAAATGTTTAAAGCTTTGTTTTTTCTTTTCTTTCCATAATTTATTCAGAAGTACGGGAACATGGTGTTTTCAGTGTCTTGCTAAAGCCCACATTTAGTACATTTTGAGGGCAGACCTAGAAATATATTCAAATAAGAGGAACTGAAAGTTTAGGAATACATGTCCTGTAAGACTCTTTAATCACCCTGTCGCTGTTTAAAGGAGGAGAGAAGGATAGTAAAAGGGTGACAAGTAACATTTTTTATTCAGATAGAGTCTTAGTGTCATTCTGAGCCCCTGTCACCAACAGAGTGCCCACAGCTGTGGTTCTCTTTCAGGGAGACACTTCCATTTTAGTGTCTAGTTCTAATAAATGGCCATGATGAGGTAGACATTGGAAACTTTCAGCAACAATAAAATTATTCAAACATTTTACTTAATTTTGTGTGCAACCTTGAACTCCTTTTTGCTATATTTTGATCTCACAGTGAAGGAGTCACAATTTAGGTGACCATAGGCTATTTACTCTGGCTCTGCCAGGTGAAGTCTGAATGAATAATTTCCTACCTGTGACAAAAGTGGTCTACTCTTTAAATATGAGTAGAAAAGAAAATTAGCTAAAGAATTACTTATAAAATTTTGTAAGTATTCTAAATTAATTTGATCTTTAAGATGACAGCAGAGCTGTGAATGATGCAAAGCTATCCTTTATAATGTCATATGTTTCTCTTTATATTACTCTGATTGATTGACTGTCCTCCTTGTGTTTACTTCTACATAAAGCATCAGGCTAGGCATTAAATCTGCAATTTTTTCCAAACAGCTTACATGTTAAAAGGTTGTTCTTGGACAGGAATTTACCAAAGAGATGGAAAAAAATGTTGGAGGTAATTCACAAACATAGTAGAGCCGCTGAGCTTCTGGATAAAATGAGAACATGCTCATCCTGCTCCTCCCCAGCACTTCTCAGAACCAAAGTATTCATTTCCACTCTTTTTCCCCAGAAGAGCTGAAACCAAAATGTATTGGCATAAAAGAATGATTGGCAATTATTATTTTTTGGGGCAGGAAACAATGAAAAAACATACTTTGGTTCAATTTCAACTTAATTGTTTCCTCCCCTCATTTTTCACTTTGGCAGCCAAACCAAAAAAGAAAAACTACTCTTTTCTTCAGTGCATTAAGCATATGCATGTGTTTGTAGTTTAAGGCACTTAAATCATAAGTGTCTCACCATATTTGCACGTGATCTGTTGTGTACACAAGCACTGTTTATGTGCAGTTGCTTTATGTAGGCAGGTGTCTACTTTTGCACATGGAAGCATTCATCATTTCTGTAGTTGTGATTTAGGAAAGCCACTGAAAATGTGACCTCTGTTACGTTCTTTTGGGGAATTAGAAAAATATGTGGAATTATAATCTTGATGTATAACAGACTGCAGCTTGAATCTTACATTACTTTCATCCATTTTACTAGTATGAACCCTTCGACTTATCTAGTTTTTGTTGATTTTACAATGATGGTAAAGGAAGCAAATACAACATTTTCTTTTTGAAAATGGTAGGCTTTAAATGGCACTGTAGACATAGTCATGGCTAACCTGCTCTTCCAACTCTGGGACACTCTCCCAACATTGGGAAATCTTTCATTAACAGTGTTACTGCTTCTGTGAGTTAAGGAGAACACTACCTGTTGGGAGCGGTTACACTAGGGATAAAGGACATCCTTCTATGCCACAACCTCATCACTTCACTCCCTTGACTGGTAATTTCTTCACAAATTTTGGCATGGGGAGGTCATGTGTCTTGCTGTATGTTCAAAGGCACTGTAATAATATGAACTACAATGGGAAAAAAAAAGAAGATTGTCACATTTATTTGCTTTTTCAGTTATATTGTCATCATTTGTAGTAAAGCTCTAAGTGAAGCAAAGGACTTGGCTCTTTGAGCTCACCGTAAATTGACAAGAAACTTCTAACACACTACTCCTTTTATGTAAAAGACAACTGAGAAAGCTGCTGCTGTTTTAATGTAAATGGCCTCTGGTATCTAGTAAACTGTAAGGTCGATTAAGTATTCAATCTGAAAATGCAGTTGTGTTATAAAAAGAATCAAGGAGGTGTGAGAGTTTAAAAAAATATTTTAACAGTAAGTTAACTAACAATTGTGTTTCCTACTAATATGATTTACAACAGGAAAGGAAGCCTTATATGGGGGAAAAGGTCTAAATAGCACTTTTTAGCATAGCTCTGTGACTGCTTCCATTTAAACGAATACTTTCCAAGAGGCAGACTGAGAGTTGTTAAAATAATTAACTTGCATCTCCGAGGGTCTGGTTTCGTTTCCCAGCTTGGTCACATACTTACTGTTGGATATTGAGGTTTAGATCCATAAAGAATTTCAGGTCCTGCCTTTTTGCACATGCTTGGACATCTTTGCTTAGATGTTGCCCAGAAGAATTTAGACATGTTATCCAAGACAGATCCATCACCGGTATGTGGGGTCCTCAGTTGACCCTGATTCAAACCTTAGGTTTTATTTTTGATAGTTTTATACCTTTGAAGGCACTCCCAAAATACTAGAGGTCCGATTCCACCCCCAGCTGGCATGCCAAGCTAGCAGAATGTGTCAGCAGGGCAGTACAGGACTGTGCAGACAAATTCTGCTACCTTGGCAGCATGCTGTTTTGAACATCATGGTTGATGACAATATCATGTAGAGGAGAGCAAAAGCGAACGCAGCACTTGGGAGATTAAAGCAGCATGTCTAGAGTGAAAGAGGCATCTGATTTCAAACAAAAGTTGCTGTGCATCACGCAGTTGTCATCACTAGGCCTCAGTACGACTACAAAACTTGGACAACTTAAGTTGCTATGTTAAACATCTGGATAAATTCCACGTGTGCTGTCTTCGTGACCTTGGTGAGGTAGTACAGCAGGATGACTTCCACCACTCCTGAGGTCTTTGAGTGTTCTGAGATATTGAGCAGTAAAGCAAAACTGTTTCAGGTTCAGCTATGCTGCTCTGAATATCTGGTGGGTATATCAGACATCAGGCTGCTCAAAGCAATTTTCTTTGTCCAGAGACAATATGGCTAACGGCTCAAAGGTAAACCACCATAATATTACAAAAAGTTGCTCAAAGTGTGTCTTAATTTATATAGCATTAGATACATGATATGAGACACTATAGCTAAAATCCATCTGCTCTGACAAAGAATGTTTTGATGCTGTGAAGCCCTATGAACAAAATCTTGAAGAACACAGTGGAAAAGCTAAAGAGGAAGACAAGCGTAGTGGTTATAAAAAGATATCTGTAACATCTGAGATGAGCAGTGTGTTGTCAAAATCAGGATCATTTTTCCTCAGTATAGCCATGGAAGCTGAATGTTTACTTGGTAAGTCTTCGGGAGTCTCCATCGTTAGCGCCATCATAGCTTCAGTCAGGTGGTCTGCGAGCAACACAGACAGCAGGCAACAGCTATTACAGTTCGTCTGAACATCTATTGAATAGATCCTCTTTTCTATTCAACAGAAATGTGAATTTACTGGAAGAGATTATCATTGCATAGAATTTCTGTTAAATTAGCTCCCCCAGATTATGAGCTTTATCAGGAACAGAAATAACCAGCAATCCTCCAGCAAATAGTTTAAATGAGTTAGCTTAAGAACTGCATTAAACTGTCTTAGCTATCAAATGATGCAATCAAATTAAAAAATGATGTGCTCATAAATGAACTAGGAACAAATGTACAAAGTTGTTATGGCAACCGAAACACTGAAGTTAAAATTATGGATCCCAAATTCTTGCAAATAAAAGTAGATCAATGTCTAAGGTAATTGGAATTTCTTTTAAAAATTATTTATCACAGCATCATCTTTCATAGTTTCAACGGAATTTATTTGATGGCTTTCTAATGAAATATAATTAATCAAGAGGAAGGTTTTTATGAATTACTATCATCTTGATATTTAACTTCTAATCATCAGTTACACTTGCTGCACTGTTCCAGTTTTTTCCATTCATATGATTTTATTGGACACATATATTTTGTACCTGAGCAATTAGATTGTGATTGCTGTTAAGTATTGCTTAATTGTAGCTCATATTTTTGTCTAATCCATTAAATCTTACTTAAAACATGCATTTCTTCCTTATTTGTAAAAATACTTCTTTTTAATTCTAGTGATATTTGGCAATGCATTTAAATGGGCTTCTCTGATGTGTCTACAAAACCCTGTCCTCAATAGGGCAACAAGTGTTATTACAGCAACAGTGTTAATAATCATGAGGCCATGGTTTCAAACAGTTTGCTGAGCTGGGTGCATGTAAGGTGCTGGTTTCGCTAGGAAATTTGCCCCAGGAATTCCAAAGCTGTACGGCTGCATTTTTTCATGGGGTTTGTGGCTGTGCTGAGACATTTGCGTGAACCTCAGGAATTTTACTTAAGCCAGAGAATGGTGGAATCAGTGGTGCAGTTACTGTGCTCTGTGAGAACCTGGTTTTTAGTCTGTAAAGTCAGAACAGCCATGACAGAAATTATATTTTTTTTGCCAGAGGCTGGACAAACAGGCAGAAAGGTTATTTCTGTCTTTTGCTCAAAAGCTCGCCTGTTGAAGTAATACCTTTGCTGTATAAACATAGTTTAGATGTAGCTTTCATATTCTTCTAGTAGAATTTACATAATTTCTAGAATAATTTCTACAATTTTTATAAAATTATAGGATATGGGACTGGGCAATATCTCAAAAGTTTATCATCTCTAACTCTAATTCTGATGTTTCACTAATTTCTTACTTCAGTGAGGGAGAATAAACAACCTCAATAGCTTGTACCATTACAGAATCACAGAATGTTTGAGGTTGGAAGGGACCTCTGTGGAGGTCATCTGGTTCAACACCCCTGCTCAAGCAGAACTACCTAGAGCCAGTCACCCAGGACGGTGTCCAGATGGCTTTTGAGTATTGCCAAGGATGGAGAGTCTACAACCTCCCTGGGCAACCTGTGCCAGCGCTCGGTCACCCTTACAGTAAAAAAAGTGTTTCCTGATGTTCAGAGGGAACTTCCCATGTTTCAGTTTGTGCCTGTTGCCTCTGTTCCTGTCACCGGGCATCACTGAAAAGAGCCTGAAGAGTCTTTGCACCCTACCTTCAGGTATTTATATACATTGATAAGGCCCCCCTGAGCCTTTTCTTCTCCAGGGTGAACAGTCCCAGCTCTCTCAGCCTTTCCTCATAGGAAGGTCCCTTCTTCATCTTCGTGGCCCTTTGACTCCCTTGTCTGTCCGTGTCTCTCTCATTCTGAGGAGTCCAGAACTGGACATAGTACTCCAGGTGTGGCCTCACCAGTGCTGAGGAGAAGGAATTAGAGAATTGTGCAGCTGTATCTTTTAAGTTTATTGATCCTCCTTCCTCTTTTTTGCCCTTCCTCCAGGTCTCTTTGAAGACAATTCTTCAATCTATAACAAGACTCTGAAGACATTTTGTTGTACAGCTTTATCTTTTCCAGAGAAAAGACCAATTCTTTCAATCTTTCTTCACCGGTTACATTTTCTAAGCAGCTTATGAGTCATCCTTGCCCCTCTTCAAATCAATTTTTAGTGGGTGTGTAAATATGCATATAACATCCAAAATTAGGCACCATATTCTTCCAGAGGCTCCACCAGTGCCAAATTTATCAAAATAAGTACCTCTATGTTGTCTGTTTTTCAGTTCTGAATACAACCTAGAATTAGTCTTTCTTCTTGCAGCAACATTGCATTCTTGTTTTAATTCCCCAGAATTCCCCAAGCCTTTTCTTTGATATTTGAAAGTTATTCTCCATTTTGGTTTGTGCCTCTGTTGTGTGGGGTTTTTCCCTAGGAGTACTTTTTGCAGTTGGTTTTGGAGTATTTCATCCTGGTGATTTCTGACCATTCTTTCCATCAGTCAGTGTCCGTCCCCTTCCTCCTGTGTTATCTGCAAAATTTTGTGTGTGTTATTTGACCACATAGGTGTTAATGAAAATATTGACTGTGGACCCATCATATCTTTGCAATACATATATTTTACAAAATGTTTCCCTGTTTGATAACTACTTTTTGAAAATGGATTCTTCTAATTGGATATGTAGCACCATTCCTCATTACAATGATTTTATCTTCACTGATATTTTCCTTTTTACATTGAGACAATGTCAGCTAGAACTGTGTAACACTTTTAGCAAAGGTCAAGATATGCTACATTTTCTCCTTTCCTTTATCCACTAAGCCAGTTACCCTGTAAAAGACGGAAATTACATTAGTTTGACATGATTTGGTTTTGACAAATCCGTGGTGGCAGTTTGTTATCATTTTAATTATCTCCAAGGTGCTTAAGAGTGGGTAGCTTAATAATTTGTTTGGTATCTTTGTGGATATCAAAATTAATTCTGTAACTCCCTGGGTTCTGTTTTGTTGGTTTATATATACGGTTATATACACACACATATATATAAAAATGTGTGTATATATATATGTATGAGCAAAATGTTTCCCTCTATAGTCATCTGGAATCACCCTCATCCTCTGTGAGGTCTTAAAGATGATTATTAATAGTTCAGAGATTTTGTTTTATACTTTCAGGAGAATTTCATTATTCTGTTCTGCATTGAATTCAAACAACCGTCTCCTTTCTTCTCCGTTCCTGACTAATCTGCCTGAGATAGCTAACATGAATGAAGAAAATTTCATTTGTTCCATAGAAAATACTTTTCTTGAGGCAGGAGTGAAGCTGTCACAGGACTTGGCTCCTTGCGCTTGAATGTATTTGTTGATAAATGAGTTAATAAAAGAAATGTAACCAATTTGTAAAGTTTTATGGTGACTAAAGAAGGTAGGTAGGTAGCTGCACAAGCACATGGTGAAGTCTGCCTTATGTTAGTACCTTGTATGGAGAAAAAAAAGATGGAAAAAAAAAAGGTACATGTATTTAGCATGGAAAAGACACTTCATGCCTGTCAGCAAAGCCAGTCATATTGAAGCAGGCATTGTGGAAAAAGCATGAGACCACCTAAGTAGTCACTTTATTGTGTATGTAACTACAAGTGAATAAGATTATATGGTGACAGCAGCTCTCAGGATCCAGCTGAACCAGAAAAACGAACCAAGCCTCAATGCAAGGCAGTCTTCCTGCTGAGAGAAGTGGGACCACACACCTATGTGCACATACATCCAGTAGACCGAGCCACATTTTTTAGTTTTTGTGTATTGTTTCTACTTCTGAGCTATGGGTAGATTGGAAAGGAAAGAAAGTTAGATGATCCAAGTCCTTTAATCTCAGAGCCTTACTAAGAAAAGGGGAAGACATGCAAATTAAATGCACGTTTCACAGTATCACAGTATCGTCAGGGTTGGAAGGGACCTCTGGAGATCATCTAAGTCCAACCCCCCTGCCACAGCAGGGACACCTACAGCACGTTGCACAGGACGGCATCCAGGCGGGTTTTGAACGTCTCCAGTGTGGGAGACTCCACAACCTCCCTGATTCTGTTTAATTAAGTGCACTTCTGATGGTGAAGTTTCCTGTGAGCATGGATTGTTTGGTCATTATAATGTAGGCAGTATAGGGAGTCATCTATAGATACCTACATCTCTGTGCTATGACTGAGAAGCAATTACACCAGAAAGGACAGGGGGAAATCACTGCACATCTTCAGTCTGCAACTACTTTTCGCTCTTTGGTAGACATCAGAGCTCTATATCCATCCACCAGGGAGGAGGCTTAGTGTGAGGATGTTGACTCTGTGCTGCAGAGAATCCACCATTTCCTCACTTCTGGTCTACCCTAGTTCCACTTTGAACCTGCTGTTCAGGACAAGAGAAATGACTGTGCACAGCAGAATGCTTTTAGCAAAACTGTACCGTTCCTGCTGTGTCTGGATTTGGACAAAACTGAGGGCAAAACAAAAGGAATGAATTAGTTTGAAGAATGCTACTAAAGCTTGGAATATGAACTCTGTGCAGTATGAACTGCACAGAAATTGTTGGCTTCAGAATCAACCTTAAATTCTTTGGCAAGTAAGCCACATAAGCTTGATACAAACCACAAATACGTTTGACTTTTACCCAAATAGAGTCTTTATCCTTTCTAATTTGTTGCTGGATGTCATACTTACCCATTTTGTTTTGGAGATAAATATTCTGACTTTAAAATGTTGGCTGCTTTGAAAGTGCAGCTTGGTTTTTAAAGCAATGAGATTTCTATTTCTTTTTTTTTTTTTTTTCAAAAAGAAATTTCCAGTTTGTGGCTGGTTTTTGTTTTACGTTGGAGTATCTAAAATAAAGAGGAGACCGAGGCTTCTTCAGCACAATGTGTAGCTTCACTGTATTCCTTAGAAATGAATACAATTTCATGATACTGCTGTGAGTTGAACAATAACAAATTGCAATCTGTAGAGGTTAAGAAAAAAAACCCACACAAACAACTGAAGAAGTTGCACCATAATCATAAGGAATGAGTGACAGAGCTGGAAATTGAACCCAGTGATCCTGGGTTCTGCTCCTTGATCTGAGCTCCCTGTCAAAAAATGTTTCATATAACAAGATAATAGACAAAAATGTCGGGTTCCAAATTCAAAAAGGTAGTATAGTTCTATTCCATTTAAATTCCTAGATAGTTTGCTGGGGGAAAAAAATCTCTAATCTATGAGCTATATTTTTTCATTATAGAGTTCCATAGACAATTCGCAAGTGGTTTCTAACTAGACGCATTGTATATGAAGAGTAAAAGTGGAAGAAAAATTAACCAGGGACATTTTAGTAGGGAACCATGACTGTCATGGATGGAGTGATGCACTTCACTTGTAAGGCAGAAGCAGCAATATATTTATTGATATAAAACAGCAATTTAACAAAGTTTAATAGTAAATGTGACAGTGGTTTAACAAGATTCGATGGCGAGGTACACTTTGTTATTAACTGCATAGAGGACAGGGTCAGACAGAGCTGTCATGGAGACCCTCCCATTGAGTCACGAGGTTCAGAAAGGAGCCCCTTGCTTTCTAAACTCCTTCTCAGAGAGGAGTCTAGGTGCAGCTGGGTCCATTCCTAGTCCCATACTTGGTCAACAGTTTATGTCTAAAGCATTATATATGCATAATCAATCCTTTATATCACTTAGCTAAGATTTCAAAATTTAGCATGCTGTTAATCACTTACATGAATCTGCTGTGGCAAGGAATCACTCAACCTCAAGGAGTAACCTTGAGAGGCATCCTTACTCAAGGGAAGATCCTGGCGTGCAACCCACTGCTGTGCAGGAGAGCTCAAGAGACTCTTGGGCTACTCACTATTTCTGGGGCAAGATGATTGATTCATAGTCATATTTGCATGCTGACTGTAGATGTTAGTTTCTTCCAAATTAGGCTTGAGTTGCACATTTCTCAGCACTGTGGTTAGGTGGGCGCATTGCCCTAAATTAGCCCTTGGCTATTGGGTTGTTGTCTGTCTCCCTTGAATCCACTTTGACCAGATGTGTCAAGACTGCCACTGGTGATTATCGCTTGAGCAGGGTTATGGGGGAAGGTCAGGTTGGGGATGGTTGGGGTGGAGCACACCATCACAATGACCATGGAAAGGAAAACATAGAACTGAAAATTTGAATCTCAGATGTATGGTATTTCTTTCCAGTAAGATTTTTTTTTTTGATCTTTTTGTTCAGAGTCTTTGGACATATTAGCTACCGTTCAGACTGGGAACTGGTGAAGGTGGACTTCAGACCATCCTTCCCCAGGGAATGCTCTGATGATGACTATGAATCTTGGGAGCTCACAAATCTACAGGTATTCATGCTCTTATGTTAACTGCCACAATTTTTCTGTAGCTTTCAGATTCATGTAGAACTATGTGGTAGAAAAATGTTTTTGAATAGATTTTGGATGCTACATCCCCCACTTTGTTCTCCTTATGTTGGTATTTGCTGATTTTACAATAGTTTAACATGGAGGAGGATTTTTTATTCTCTTTGGTTGTGCGATCTGTGTCCTGGGAAAGGCAGAATTGTATCTGGTGGCCTGCCATAATAATAGGTGGTCCTGCTGGATTGTGAAGCATATACCATAAACTAAAGTGTGTAATATTGATTGAAGAAATTTCAACATGCAGTCATATGTTCTGCCAACTTCCTGACCACATACTGTACTCATATATAAATTGCCATAAGTAAAGCCTATTCCAGAAGTAATTTAGGATCTCAGTGGACCGATCATGTAATGAGGTCCAGTTGTTTTGGGCAATACCATTTCTGCAGTAATACATTAAGGCTGTGCTAATCCTGGTTCTCTGGCCAAATCCAGTTTTGGGAAGCTATATTTTCTATACAATGTATTGATTAAAGAGACCATATTAAATGGAAAATGTTATATTTATTCATAATAATTCTGATGATTATGTTTGTGCTTCTTCAGTACATTTGTTCTGTTGCTCTCTGCAGGGTTGGTTTTTTTTTTGCATACAACCCTGTGTTATTGCAGCTTTTCAGCTCTCATTTGCTAGTTCTCATGCCTGATTTTATACTTCTTGTTTGGGAATGCTATGTATTTACTAAGAACATTATGCAGATCTGAGCCTAAAGAGTAACAATATTTTGGGATATTGGAATTGAAATGTCTTTCAGGAATTATAAGCTACTAAAATGACTTTGACAGAGTACTTGCAGCTGCCCAGTTAAGTCGAGTGTGTTCAGATAGTCACAATTCAACCCATGTCCACATGATTGGTGCTTTGTGTTGAATGCCGACACGAGGCGTAGTGATTTAGGTGGAACTTCAGCCATCTATATACACACTAAATTTTCAAATGGCCAGTTGTAGGGTTGTGCCGAGATTGTGCACGCATGAAACATGGGTTAAATTGCACTTGAAATTTTCATGTACATCTTTGGATTTGTGCCATGAAATACAATGTATGTTGCAACTCTGTAATGACCCATTAGTCAGTGGCGGTGTCTGAGATCTTTCTATACCTATACGTTTGAATATGAAAGAGTTGATACAAGTTTATAGTCTTGGCATCAAGACCAGCCTTTCTCATGACAACATAAGGTCACGTCTGTGTGGTGTAGGTTACGGGTGTGCAATAAGTCCGGTGCTTTGATGTTCAGGGTGATCGTTGCATCATGGGCCAGCAGCGGAGCTTTCGGAAGAGGAAGATTTCATCATGGTGCATTAAAGGGAGAAGTTTCACATCAGCTCTCACATCCAAAGTTTGTGAATGTGTGAACTCTGATTTCTTATGGTGAGTCTGTGTGCGAACCTTTTGATTTATTGCTGCTAAATTGTTACTTAGAGTTTGAGCTGGGGTTATTTTCCTCCTTTTGCCCCTCTCTCAACAAATAGGCAACCTGTAATTTGAATAACAGGTTGCTTTTGCATTTGCTGTTGTTTAAAAACATTGCCATGTTTTAAGCGTTTGTTTCACCTGATTGAACAAATCCTGATGTTTTTCTCTATTGGTCAAGACTTGAAAAATGACCATTGTATTGATTTGTAAGGCAAGCAAACCCTTCCTATTTGCAAATGAAGAAAAAAAAAAAAAAAGAAGAAGAAATGTGTTGGTCTGAGTGGGAAAGGAAACCTTTTAAAAATCTAAGCTAGCAAGAGAGTACCAGTTTTGCAGAAATGACAAAATAATTACAACCAGCCTTTCCCCCAGGTGTACACAACTCCTGTTGAAATTAGACTTGGAACAGAACTGGCTTCATCAACTTGTATGTTCAGCTGCTAGAATATTAAAAAAATCTTTTTACTCTTAAAAAGGTAGTCACATCCACCCCAAATTAGACTGCTGAATGAAGTGGGGATAGTAACACCCTTGGTGTTGATGTTTTTCAGTGATTATGGGTTTGAGCGCTCTGCACCTCTGAAGTCGGAGTCTAGCAAATGCTTTGCTGACTTTTGGTTTAACCCAGAAGCACCTCCTGAAGACTGCGTGCTGGGGCAGGCATACACCAGCAGCACTGGGTAAGCTGATTTTGTGTTCAACTGGCTTGTTGAGGCTTCTAGAGTGGGGGAGAACATTCCATCCAAGGGCCACAAGAGTGATTTTAGGGAAATATGCAAAAGTTCTGACTCTGACTTAGAGCACGTGCAAAAGCTTCCTACACAATAATGAAAGAGGAATGTTACTTTACATGTTTATAGCAGTTCAAAACCTAACCCATTTGAGAAGAGGGGAAGCTGTCTTGTTCCCAGTATTTTTATTTTTTATTTCGTAACTGCATTTTGTAACCATTGATACACTTCTGATAGGAATGTCCATTCAAAGGCTTTTTTTTTTTTTTAGCCCATTGCTTGGGTTCAGACCAATTTTCAGTCTGAATCCAATGAATTACTCTGAGGAGCCAGTAACACCTCCCAGAACTTCCAAGTCTCTCACTTCCATAGGGGTAAGGAGTTTTGTGGAGAATAGATTCTTTTCCTGACCATATGGGACACTCAGAATCAAAGGAAGGCTTTAGTAACTGTAAACAATACCACATAGAATATACACTACAATGTAGTCTGACGTCTGTGCTGAGAATAACTTGCAGCTGGCATCTATTCTGGCTTATCATAACATCATCTCTGTCGGTTGAGGAGATGAGAACCAAATGATGAAATGTCAAATCTGGCAATAGAATCATGGTCTCTGTGTATATTTGCCTTACCAAGGAAAATGATGCCTTTTGGGTTGCGGCTGACAGCTGTAATATACAGAATAGCAATTCAAAAGAGTGCAATCTGATTCCAGTTTTAAAGGATGTTTAAAAATAACATACCTGAGTGAAACTGATCTGTAAATAATTACTGCACGCATCCAAGTATTTAATTATTAGTTCTTTAAAAGTGTTAGGTTTTTCACTCTTTTATACTGTTATGTTAAATAAATGCTTTAAGTGTTTTAAGAAATGCATGGATTTGAGAGCAGCAGATAAGCGATTGGTTCTGGGTTAATGCAGAAGCTGCTTGATCTAATTTCTTCCTGATCTTTGGGGTTTGAACCAAGACCTCTAGAGTGTTGAAGATTGTTGAAGACTATGAAAAAGTATGGCACAGAGGACAGCAGACTGTCTAGCTCCTGGAGGTCTGGTCAGATGTGTTTCTAAATTTGAAAAGGCAGACTCTTCTAATGCATAAGAGTGAAATACTCATCTGTTCCACAACGTCTTTTTTCAACAGGTTTTACTCCGTAAAAACAATGTCCGTCATCAAAGTATTTACATCATTAGTTGCTTTTGATCATCTGAAATTTTGTCTATACATTAGCTACCATCACGCTCGCATTCAGTGCCTCTGATGGCATTCTCCTGCTCACCTCCGATTCATTGTGCTCGCTGCTTACTGGTTTTGCAGGTACAGGAAAGTTGTTTCTAATGTGTGTGAAGGTGGCGTAGACCTGCAGCAAAACTTAGCACAGCACATGTGTCCACTGATTGCTCCCAAGGGACTTCAGATCAGCATCAGAGAAGCAAGCCTGGCTGTTAAGCCTGGGGAAGACATCACCTTCATTGTCAGACAAGAGCAGGTAGTGATGAAAATTGTTTTTATGAAAGTTTCCTTGCTATTTTTATGGTTCCTTTCTGTCTTAGCTGCTTTGCTGCTGAATGAGATTAAGTTGTGCTTAAGACAAAGATGAATGACTCTCTAAATGTTGAAACTTCTGTTTTCAAGTGAATCAGACAATCCAGTAAGCTCAGTGAACCAAGAAGTTCTGTACACAGAATGGGATTTGTTTCCTCAGCAGCATGGTCAGTCATAATTCCTTAAAGGCATTGGCTTCTTTGAAAACCAAAGGAACTAAATTACCAAAGTCTCCTTGGACTGAAAATTTCAACTGCTCTATCAGAGAAGAACAGAAGTGCAGAGAACATTTAATATTCTGGTTTAAGTGGTTTTGAGAATCTGCTTTTCAGACAGGAATCAGGCAAAGCTTTACAGAAGTCAGGAAACAGCACAGCATAAGAACATTTATTATATATTAGTTGTGTTGCCAAAGATACATTTCGGGGTTTTTTTCTGTTTATTGATAAAGACAATGCCCTAAGGCCCTGATCAACAGCAGCGAGTAACTTTTGGATTAATTGTTTGCTGTGGATATCTTTCTTAATGCTTGCTTTTTAGTATTAGGCTCTAACTTTTGTGCTCAGGTTACCGGAGTATTACACTTCCTGGCTAACCCCACTGATTTGCAAGAACGTGAAGAAAGTTCACACATTTTGGCAAACCTTTGTGGTATAAATCAGGCACTTGGGATTTATTTCTGTAATGGAATCAAGAAGGTTACGTGCAGAACACCGGGCTGCTTAATGCTTCATAGGCTCTGTGCCCCAATGCTTGTAGTGCCCCAACAGTTGTGGACAAGTTATGCCACCTTCTCTTTTTATAATTGGAAATTTTATAATTGGAAATATTTATTGTAATAGTAGAGCATTTGGTTGCCATTTGGACTTTAATGATTTTTATTGACAGTTAGACTTTTTTTCCTACTGTATAGATTCTGAAGCTTTCATGAATCTCTGTGGCAATACATAAAACACTTAAAATTATTCAAAAGTCTTCAGAAGCCTGGGATCTTGAAGGGAATCCTGTGCTGTTTTCTGATGAAGCCTTTGCTCAGTACATCGAACTAGAAAGCAGATTTAGAAGAAATGTAACCGTTTGCTGCCCCCTATGGCTAAGAATAATATTTATACTCGAATGTCCTGAGTGTTGCTTAGGATTTAATCTATACAATAAAGTCTAATGAGAATTCATAACAATTATTGAGTTTAAGAAACAATTCTACTAGAATAAACCAAAACATACTACTTTTCTCTGCTGAACAAAATTAATTTACTAGTTTATGTGAATGCATGTTACTAGGTGCAGGAATGCCAGACATCAGGGAGTAAAGAAAGCAGGCTTCAGGTATGTTTGGGCAGTTTGCAGGCGACCTTAGAAATAATATTCGTTTATAACTGTAATTATTTTTTCCCAAATTCTGTTGGCTGAGTATATGAATAAATAATGTCATGGCAATCATCTATTTTACATGGAAGTGGAAGCCCCAATTCCTTTTAAATTTAGCTGCCTTTTCCCTGTGTGACTCTTTTGTTATCTGTCCACTGCTCGTTGTCTTTCCTAGCCAGGGAAACAGAAGTGCCTTGGTGTTTTGAAGACAGCACTCTCATCTTTACACTAGGGAAGCTATTAGAATAAAACATTAAGAGAAGCTTGCACCTACTGACTTTCAACACTGGTTTCTGTCTCACCTGGAAAAAATATGCATGTATACTTGTTAGCATAAGAAAGAGGGAACAAGAACTGTTTGCAAGCTAATGTCGTCTAAAGAGATTCCACTTACTGGCTGGCACATTGCTGGCAAGAAGACATCTCTTTTGCTTTAAACTTTAATAACATATTATCTCCTCTGCTAAATTCTACCCATCTGTTGTCAAAAGAAAGATGTTATTTGGGAAAAAATATTCACAGTAAAGAAGCTTTCAAGGTCCTTTATGCGTGTTGAAATACGGTGTTTACGTATTTGATAACCCTACGGGTCCCTTATTATGGGTATACTTTTACATTATAAGCAATGCTCTTTCATCTGATAAAACATGGAAGAAAATCAACCAAACTGCAAAATAATAAAAGGAGGAAATGATAGTATATTTTCCTTCCCTTTGTCATGCCAGGGTACGTAATTTCTAAGCTTTGTTGCCTCCTTTGATTTTATATTAGTGCTGCCTTTTGGGATTAGATTTTGATATAAACCTGTTTCAGAGACTGGGTTATGGGGAAACAAAGTGATTTTTGAATACTTCGATGGGTGTCAATCCTTCTCTGGTCTGATGGCCATTCAGGTCACCTGCCTAGCATAAGGATATATACATTCCTTTCCTAGAGGCGCCAAAGATTTTCAAACCAACACTGTATTTTCACAGTACAGAGGGTTTTCTACCAAGCCTGGCCCTGCAACCTGTTTTAATTGCATGACTGTGATGGCCATGTACTGTGGCAAGCGAGCAGGAACATGTTGCTGAAGACCGAGGAAGCAGGGCAGCTCGCTAAGGCAGTGCTGCCAGCAGTATTGAGAAGGTGTTGCTGCTCACAGCTAAAATGAATTTTCCTTTGACTCCGGCCACATCACCAGTCCACGTAGCACAGGCCTGGCTTCTCTCCTGAGCAGTCACACCAGGACATGAGTGATGGGCATATGTTTTTCCTCTGACAGTAGTATCAGTCTTGCAGTATTTTAAGCCTGCGTTCAGGAAGAGTGTCATTTAAAGGAGCACTTAGCAGAAGTGCAGTGAATTATAAATTCTGTGAGATGTTTGACATGACAGAATTATCTGGCTGGACTTTTAAATCCTTTCCCAAACTTGGCTCAATAATCTGCTTCATTACTTATGCATCTAATTTTGCAGTAGATCATGTTAGTTCTAGACATGTTGGTAGCTCTGTACGAAGCAGTACAACTCTGAGAAAATCCCAGCTTGGATCTTGAAGTGGTTGACACTCAGAGGGTGTGGTTAGAAGCTGCTGTGAAGAAAGTCTAAACCAATTAATTTTACTTTATAATTGCATGGGCTAGAAGTTCACTGGATGAGTGGTAATTCACTAAAATAACAATATTCAGTGGTTTGCAATCATATGAGCATCACTCCAGAACTTGGGGCTGCCCTGCACTGTTATGTTCATTATGTCCAGCTGCATTAAGACACGTGATGGTTTCTGTGTCATACAACTTTGTTAGTGGTCTGGGGTGTCTTATTTTCTGGTAGCACCTTACTGGGGAAATTTAGTATTATCCCTATTAACGCATGTAAAATCTGTTGCACTGAAATCTTTGCCACGAGTGTAGTGGTTTTACTGCAACTATTGCAATTGAGTCAAAATAGCTGGCTGGCATGGGAAAGGCTGTTGTGATTCAGGAAATGGTTATAAGCATGTGTCCTGTCTATTTTGGTTCTGGCCATTTAAAATATTTTTGATATATTTTCCTTTTAGGGTGATATATTGAATACCAAATACCAGGTAGATCTTGGAGATGGCTTTAAGGCGATATATGTGAACCTTACAATGACTGGAGAACCCATCCGTCACCGCTATGAGAATCCTGGGATTTACCGTGTCTCGGTGAAGGCTGAGAATGTGGCTGGGCATGACGAGGCTGTGGTGTTCGTCCAAGTCAACTGTAAATCAGCTCTGGTTTTCTTACTTTTGCTACTGCTTAAAAACCTCATGACAACTATGAAGTAGTAAAGAAAATTGCTAGTCACAATTAGGAAAAATGCCTATTTTTTTTTCAATAACCTCACGCAGTCTTGCAGTGCTGTGTGTTGTTAATGCAGAGGCTTGTAAACCTAATCTATTAGGAGGTCAGAGTTAGTTTTGTTTGGATTTGGGAGAAGGATGGTGTATTAATCTTTTAAATAGCAAGCATATCAGTTAAAATCTCAGGTTTGATCCATCTTTCTGACTCAAGACCCCATTTGCAGTCTTAGCACTAAAATTTAACACTTCAATCTACATCTTTTTAGGAGCCTCTAGGTTCTGTGTGAAGCAAGTGAACAGACATGTTGAGAAACATATGAGCTCTTGTACAATTTTAAAAAAGAATCAAAATCACTGTGTTTCTAAAAGTCAGGCTACTTTTTAAGCACTAAAATCTAGATTTTAGGTAGTTAATTCTCACAAAGTTTTAAAGTGGTACTTGGGGTGTTGGCAGGGAGTATTACTTGACTTCTCTCCCTCTCCTTAATTAAGACCTAAAAACGCCATCAAATAGATTTAAAAGAAAAGAATAGCATGGCACAGGGAATATCATGCACCATCGCAAGCTTAATGTACCTCAGTCATCTCATAATTGGAATGAAGAAGGAAACTCATAACTGGAACTGAATTCTCTTCCTTCGAGATTCAAGACAGCTATTGCTTTGCCTGTTTTCAGATGTGTCAAAAATTCAGAAACAAGTAACATCAAAAGAAAAGATACTTATCTTGCATTCTCCAGGTGTCTGTTTCCCTCTTGTGAGCGTGTGTCTTCCATCCTAATCCCAAAGCAGTAGAAATTGCTGGAGCCACATGCAAGGCTGTGCTCAGATCTGTGTGCCTTATGTCAGCCTGTCTGGTGACTACTGATATTTATGTATTTTGCTGGTCAGAGTCCTTGAGTCCAGAGTTTCCAGTTCTGTCTGATTAGAAGACAAAGCCCAACCCATTAATGCCTAATGGTCAATTTCCTATTAAAAACAAATGGAAATGATCAGAATCAAATTCTCTGCCTCAGTTTCATTACCTTTTTCTTTGGTGTGTTTCTTTTTTAAACTCCAAAGAGCTCAGATAAATTACTTAGGGCTTCACTGCTACTTTTTAGGAACTTCTAGGTGCTGAGAAGTAGATTAATCACAGGAACAGGAGATCTGTACAAGCAACGAACAGCAAAAAGCTCTGTGTAACACCCTTCTCTCTGGGGAGAACAGCTTCTTACTATTCAGAGAATGACAAGCAGTAGCAAGCCCTGACAGAAAGCCAAACAACCGCTTTCTCAAAATATGGTTCTGGTGTGGCCTACATCAGGATAAACAGTAAAGATAAAAGATGTTGATTGTGGTTTATGCAGTGGATTTACAAATTGCAGAAGCCAGAAGTATTTTTCACAAGTAAAATGACTGGTGTGTTAAGAGGACTTTGGTGCTGAATTGCAGAGACAGCAGAGCACTGAAGCAGACATTGTCCATTCCTGAGCTTGTCCATGGATGCTGTGCATGGTCTAGAAGGCTCATGGAAGCATGTTACACAGCCCCCTTGAATAAATGCTTCCTATGTGATTTGCTCTGTTTAATTTTTTAAGTAAATTACAAGATTTGAGGAAATTAGCTGTCACTAATTAGACGTCTATTTCTATGT
Source organism: Pluvialis apricaria (assembly GCA_017639485.1). Taxonomy (NCBI): domain Eukaryota; kingdom Metazoa; phylum Chordata; class Aves; order Charadriiformes; family Charadriidae; genus Pluvialis; species Pluvialis apricaria. The sequence continues at coordinate 30,238,816 of CM030010.1, forward strand.
TCTCGAGAAACACTAATAGCCATTCAGTGACATTTTTCACTGTGGAATACCATGAAAGCAGAAATGTCCGTAGAGTCTTGCTTTCACTCTATTTCCAGCTGATGTGTTCACAGGGAATTTTTTTTCAGGGACAAATGGTAAAGGGAATATTTTTTACTTCTGCTAAGTTCTGTTGCTATGGGATGCCCTGTAATGCAGGACAATTACGTGAACTTTGGCCTCTCATCCAGGTTATGCTTTCTGATCCAAATCACACAATCTACAACTTGTTAATGAACTGTAAGAGAAATTACAGCAAGTCTGATAGTATAGAAGTGAATAGGTAACTCAGAATAAGAATAACTGAAGAACTAGGCATACATTTTCTTTTTCATGAAACCATAATGTCTATAGTGTGAATAATAGGGAAGCTTTGAAAACTGTACTGAAATTGTAGCTTGTTAAACGGAAATAGTAGAAGTTAACTTCATTCCTATTGTATATACTTAAGGATGCTATGAAGCTTGATCAAATGCATTATGGAATTGTGTGACTGAGACAAGCAGAAGGACTCACAATAATTATTTTCAGCCCTTTACCGTATAGGAATATAGAAATAACAGTCATCATTCAAGTACCAAACAACTTCCCCTCTAAAAATTTTGGAAAAGAAGGTAACCTGCTTCGGGACCAAAACCATCTCTGAGAATGATCAGTTTCCTCTGGGAAAATGTAAATTTATGGCAAAGTCAAAACAGTGATGCAGATCCATCCAGACTTCTTTAATTTGCCTCATCAGAAGAAAAATCTGTTTCTAGGAGGAACAAATTTGATGGGATTCCTACAATTTCTGATTTTTCCTCAAGGCACTAGCAACAGGAGGAGCATTTTAATGCCATTTTCTTAAAGAAGCTATTGAAGAAACCATATGTTTAAACACTCAACATGTCTTGAATTCACGTAGGTGGTTAAAGTGTCATCGGAGAAAACACAAACTGAAAGTAGATCCTTATATTCAGATGAAGCAACACACAGGCTGGTTGAAGTAAGGTGGGAAAGAAGGAGGGTGTGCACAGCTTGGCTGACTTGCTGTCAGAGAAGTTCAATCAGTTTAGTCAAACTGAATTAGAAGTGAACAGGCAATTAACCAGTTAATGAAAGAGAGTAAGAGAAAGGCTTTGGACTGGTATTAATTACCTTTAAATCTGAAGTGAGATGAAAAACCTTTGAATGAGTTAAAAGATCTTTAGAATGAAACAAAAATGGATGGGTTAGTATTCATTCTGTGTAATGAAAGCAAGTAGGACCATACAGCACTTTGGTGTCCTAGGTAGATGGTACAGCTGAAGTTAAGAAATGCTAGTTATGACATTATACTATTATAAAGCTTTTACTGAACATCCTTCTGTCTAAATTGGAGACATATGGATTTGATGGGTGGACTGTTTGGTGGATGAGGAATTGGTTGGACGGTCACATCCAGAGGGTAGTGGTGAACGGCTCAGTGTCTAGATGGAGATCAGCGACAAGTGGTGTCCCTCAGGGGTCCATATTGGGACAGGTACTGTTTAATATCTTCAACAGACAGTAGGATTGAGTGCACCCTCAGCAAGTTTACAGATGACACCAAGCTGAAAGGTGCGGTTGACACAGCTGAGGAACAGGATGCCATCCAGCGGGACCTGGACAAGCTTAAGAATTCAGCCTGTGTGAACCTCATGAGGTTCAACAAGGCCAAGTGCAGGGTCCTGCACCTGCATCAGGGCAACCCCTGGTATAGATACAGGCTGAGCAGAGAATGGATTGAGACCAGCCCTGAGGAAAAGGACTTGGAGGTACTGGTGGATGAAAAGCTGCACATGAGCCAGCAATGTGTGCTTGCACACCAGAAAGCCAACTATATCCTGGGCTGCATCAGAAGAAGCATGGCCAGCAGGTTGAGGGAGGTGATTCTGCCCCTCTACTCCACTCTGGTGAGATCTCACCTGGTGTACTGCATCCAGCTCTGGAGCCCTCAGCACAGGAAAGACATGGACCTGTTGGAGTGGATCCAGAGGAAAGCCACAAAGATGATCAGAGGGCTGGAGGACCTCTCCTGTGAGGACAGGCTGAGAGAGTTGGGATTGTTCAGCCTGGAGAAGAGAAGGCTCCAGGGAGACCTTATTGCAGCCTTTCAGTACTTAATGGGGGCCTACAGGAAAGATGGTGACAAACTTCTTAGCAAGGCCTGTTTCAACGGGACAAGGGGTAATGGCTTTAAAGTAAAAGAGGGTAGATTTAGCCTAGATATAAGGAAGAAATTTTTTACGCTGAGGGTGATGAAACACTGGCACAGGTTGCCCAGAGAGAGATGGTAGTTGCCCCATCCCTGGAGGTGTTCAAGGTCAGGTTGGACGTGGCTCTGAGCAACCTGATCTAGTTGGAGATGTCCCTGCTTATTGCAGGGGAGGTTGGACTAGATGACCTTTTAAGGTCCCTTCCAACCCAAACCATTCTATGATTCAGATAGTCTGAAGAAGACATACTCAGAAACCTCCGAGAGAAAGATTTTCTTTCAATAAAGTTATTGTACTGTGAAGCAAAAGACAACATTAAGAAGCAGATCGAATCATTGTAATGATACATTTCTTTTATACAAGTAATAATGTTTACAGCCTTTGAAGGCAAAAGTTAAAAAAGAAAAAAACTTATTCTAAAGGCATATTTTGGAGTACAGAGGTTATCTATTTTGAGTTGCAAATAAATGCTCCCCTGATATACACATCTATTTTAAAGCATGCATTAATGAGATCTTATGTGTGGTATGAGCTTAACAGCTTATATTTTATAACGAAAATGAGTAGTCAGCAACATTCTTTTTCAGTTTTCTACTTTTTCCCTTATCAGTTTGAGAGATTTGTTAGATTTTTATTCATTTCACCTTTTATTACTTAAAGAAAAGAAGAAAAAAGCTCATATGCCTTTTCCACTTTTTAACTGGGCTATCTGCTTACAGTTTCTAGAATTGGACATGCACCCAAAAAGAAGTATATTAGAAAGGTGCATTTTGGTGATCCATCATGTTATGCTAGGACTTTGTTTGTGATTTTTTTCTTTAAAGCTGATTTTTTGTTTGTTTGTTTGTTTTTGTTAAAATGAGGTCCTTCCAATTATGCCCATAGCTTTCATCACAAATGTAAAGCAGGAGTGGGAGGGAAAATAAATTCAGGACCTTGTGGTGTGCAGGTGAGAGGCTTTTGGGGAAAGAGGCATTAATAAATTGATGGATTCTTGTTCAATAATTTTTGGGAACTTTGTTCAGCTCCACTACAGGCTTTAAATTTGGAAGTGGTTCCGGTTGTGGGGAGAAACCAGGAGGTGAACCTGACAGCCATCATACTGCCTAAGAACCCTAATTTGACAGTCTTCTACTGGTGGATAGGAAACAATCTTCAGGTGCGTGAATAGTTTTGACTGAGATTATTTTCAACCTCTTTCCGATAAAGGCTGAGTCACACCCTTTACTTTAATAGAAATACTACCATGTTGCATGACTTCTTTTAGACCATCTTTCATTCCAAATGGCCAGTTTTATCTGGTGGCAAGAAGTATCTAACTTCCCTCGTTTTATCACTTATATTTAAGGTGTTAATTTCCCTGTATTGATTAAGTGGAAGTGGAAATTTCTCTTCTAGAATTGGTTTGAATTTCTAAACTATTTTTGTTTGGAGGGGAACAACAATTTATTCTAGTTCATTACCTGTGGGGAAAAAACTTTTGGAGGGGTATGCATTTGGGATCATAACATTGGTGAATGATGAAACTTGGATTTTGCACTTCCATGTTGATAATGTGAGTACTGTAAATTTAACTGCTGTACAAAAATATATATGTATTCGTTGTACAGATAAATATTTTCTGGGAGACTAAAATAAACTGGCATATAAAAAATAACTGGGATATCTAAAAGGATATCAAAATAGTGAAAGCACTTAAACAATCTAGTGATATTCATTTGGGGATAGAATGTCTAGATAAACGTATCCTAGAGCAATAAATATCCAAGTATTTCTATTGGGAAAATGTCTTGTCTAGCTGGGTTAATTTCTTTTAATTCTTTCAATAACAGATAAGTAAAATATTTGCTTCATGAAGGAGACTAAGTATGACAGAGGAATGCTTCAGATAAGCACAATGAACTTACTTCTTGTAAATGTGCTGTCTACCATAATCCCAGCCTGTATCTTGTCATTATTATTGACTTTGCTGTTGCTAGAACAGGCACTGCAGATCGATGTAGTCTTGTGAAGGGTTTTGTAATTCATACAGATGTGGTCAGGGAACAGAGTATCTCAGTTCTGCCTTGGAGGTTACGGTGGACTGGTGCACTTCCATGGGTCATGCTCTAAGTTGACAGAATTAATCCTTTTGACCTTCACTAAACCCCACATTTTTTGAGGCAAATGGCTTGCTATATATGATCATGTAAAGACTTATAAGCCTGACTCAAAATCTATTTATTTCAGTGGGATCTGAATGAAAACCTCTACCAATTATTCTAAAAGTAATGTTTGCCCCACCTGGCAGCTTTTCTGTTTATAAATGTTCCATTTAGGGAAAGAAATATTCTGTATTGAAAATTGCAATTGTGCAATTTGATAAAATACTGATTAATTGAATAATTGATGTGAAACCTTTTTTGCTAATATTTTTAGTGACAGTGTCTTCAAACACTGTTCTTGTGGTTCTTGCTAAAATTCTATTTTCAACTTCTCTTTGTTTTTTTAAAGCCACTCCTTACATTGGAGAGTTTTCTGGTGACAAAGTTTACTGAGACAGGTGATGTCAGAGTTACAGTGCAGGCTTCCTGTGGGAGGTCCATGCTTCAGGACTCAAAAGTTGTCCACGTTTTTGGTGAGACATTACTCTTGTTAATTTTCTTTGTTTGTTTGTTTCATGTGTACTTGTTTCTTATGCCTCTTAAACCAGCCCTGACACAACTGAACCTGTTGTAAATATCTAAATCTGTAAATGTAAATACCTAATGTAAATATCTAATGCTGCATTTAATTCTTAAAATCAGAGGGATGAACTGTCACTAGGTAACTCCCTGAAGTTGAACAGTGTCATGGTATGGAAAGGTTTCATCTAAAACATTTTGTTTCCTTTGCTTATTTAAAATGTTACTGTAGTTCCCAAATGCTATATGTGGCAATATTATTTAAGTAGTATTTTGGCCTATGACTAGAGAGTTTCTTAGAATTTCTAAATAAAGCAGTTTACCTCTGAAAAAAAGGAAATTTAATTGTGTATATATTCTCAGTATTAAAACAATCTGAAATAATTTCCTTTTATCACAATATATCACTGTTCCTTTGGTGTTTATCTGAGAGTTTGGATCAATTATAACTCCACTGTAATTGTTGAGTAACTAACTCTTCAGCTCTTGTTTCACATTGTGCCCTGGTGTGTTTTGTTGTGTCTTTGTTGTGTGGTGACAAGGCATAATATACTGTGAAAAAAGTAGTGCCGAGGAATTATTTACATTTGTATTTGTGCTGTCACACGTGGGAATTGTGATAAGTGAAAAAGCTTCTTTTTAATGCAGAGCTAAAAACCTCCAGATGTCATTAAATACACAACATGATACATCTCTATTGTCTGAAGAATGTTCTTTTACTTTTGCTTTTAGTATACTTACTAATTTAAAAGAGTGGTAAAAACCACTCTCATGCTAAATGCAGCTTTTATGAACCTTCTTCTTTCCTAAGATAAATGGATTTAACATTTATGATACCACTTATAAGTGCATCCACTTTTTTAGAAATCTTTAGAAGTATAACCCATGTTGGTGTGACTAGATCAATGGCGGGCTTTCAAACGCTGCTCCTGCTCTTAGTGTTGGCCAGTCCTGATACTAAGAGCAAAAAAATACTGGTCATGGGGGAAATAAAGAAACCTTTGGAAAAGAAAACCACATGAAAATACAATTCTGTCGGAAGCATTGGGGAGGCCAGGTTTGACTCATACATTCCACAGGATCTCTTTCTCTGCTTTGCATTAAGTTCCCCAGGTGTTCATCCAGGGAACCTATATGGAGAAAGGGAAGATTTTAGAGACTGTTCACTGAGGAACAGCCCATTTCTGATATTTCAGATGTTTTGGGCAATATCCAGAGACATGTTGTGGGTGTACCTTGTTTTTATTTTTTTGAAGAGGGCGGTAGTTAGCCTTTGGTATCTAATTTCTGTTCTTATTATCATAGCTAGTTGATGGATACGTAAAATATTCATTTTACATGAAAAACAGGAATATGTAATGGGCAAAACCCACATGTTTATGATTCAGTGAGAATAAAATCCGTTGGCGCATTCCCATTACAAATAAAAGAAACCAACCATGTCTGTGTGTTGTATTGTCCTAAGGAAAAATTAATGGGAAGGTTATGACCTCAGAGGTCATATGTAAATGTGCTTTGTTTCTTTTTTTCTTTCTGCTTTTTTATCTTTAGGCACAAATTTGATGATGTTGACAAAAATACAGAAAGAAATTGAGTGCCTGGCAGGAGTGTGCTCTTGCTCCGTGCAAAGGTACACAACACAGAGCAGTGGAGGTTCCTAGATACTGCAGCGCTGAACAGCAAATAATGCCAAATACATGTTTTCAGCTTTTATTTCTCTGAAACTGTTTTTGCAACCTGGTTTGTTACTTGTTCACAAATGTTTGGTTTTGGTTTCTTTTTTTCCTAGATTATTTTCATGTTCTTCCTCTGAAGTTTACTAAGCACCTGGACATATACAACCCCGACATACCAGAGTGGAGGGAAGACATAGGGCGGGTAGTAACACGACTTCTTGCAAAGGTGCTCTTTCAGATTGCTCGTAAAACGTTCCCTCGCCAGTCATAAAGCTTGAAGGTTAAGTTAATGCCTTCTCATTTAGAAAAAAGGAGGCAGTGCAAAATAATAAAATGAACCTAATGAACCACATTTTAAACAAGTTTGAGCCTAGCGTTGCTTTTACATGCAGACTGTAGATGATGGTGTTGTAACATAGAAAGTTTAGGTCTAACACAGCCTAATTGGCATTTAATGCAAAGTATTACTCTCTGGGATTAGGGATAGATGTACTGGCAAATACTGTTGACTCCAAAACAGGAAGAATAGCTTAAATGTGATATATTTAGAAGTTAAGCAAAGGTTGCTGTGTAATATAAAAGACACGGGCTTTGTGTAAAAACAAAACAGAAAGAAAAAATTTACAGTGTCTGTTGTGTAACTTTGAAAATTATATATAATATCTAGGCAAACAGTTTGTACAGCTGGTTTTTTAGATCATATTCGCAAAAGAAATGTGGATTGGGAGCAGTTGAATCCTGTAGGTTAAATCGAGTACAAAGCCATGCAGCCGTTCTGTGTGATAAATAGAAACACCCCATGAAAGCGGTGAACTCTAGAGCTGTGCTCTTCAGGTACGCACACTGCCAGCAACTGAGTGTGCACACACTGACTTTTTGTGAGGGCAATAGCACTGAGGTGCGGGTTGATGATGTTTTGAAAATGCTTGTGTTTGAAATCCCTTGACTTTTCCTGGATTTACAGTAGCGCAAATCAGGCTCTGGAATTTTGACTTTATACTTTTTTCTGCCTTTTTTATTAAGGTTCGTATCAAATGTCAGATTAAATTCCCACTTTTCTCAACTTAAACCCATTCCGTAACCAGTGTCAGTCAAACAAATATTTTACTTTCTTATAAAACAGCCCTTGTGTTTTTATAATTACTAAATCATTTGCAAAAGAGTATGAACGATTTAATGAATTTCAGGATCTGTTGGAGAAAGAGAGCTCACATATGGAGAGTGCCCAGCATGTTGTCATTGGAATTGTGTGGCTGTATTATACAACACATGGAGGAAAGTGGGACTAAAAGCAAAATTTGCACAGACTATTTTGAAAAGGGATGCACTTGACTTTCAGTGGTGAATGCAGGTATTCGTAACAATGTCAGGAAATGAACCTAGGTGCTCTTAGTCTCACCCTGAAAGACCTCTCTCTGTCCATTAGACACAGATGGAAAAGCAGTCTCCCCAGGCTAAGGTTAGCTGTAATGAATATGCCCTTTTAAGTCCACTAAGTGTCTGAATGGCACACAAAGGATCCTAAATAACTTAGGAATTTTTTTTTGTGTTACCCTAGAAATGCACAGCCATTGCAGAGTTTTGCAAAAATTGTGTAACACTTCATTTTGCTTCTTTCCGTGATGCCACTAAATCTCTTTAATGTGATAACGATGCTTAGCTCTTCCAGTCTTCAAAGAGCAGCTCGCATTTCAGTTAATTTATGTTTGGCTTTGTTCACGTTTTAGCTTCTGATGGAATCCTCTCTAAATATTAAGGATTTGAACACTAAAGACTAAAAGACATGTGGAATTATTTATGTATTTTCTATAAAATATGAAGCACACTGTCCTATAATTTGCCATATGCCTTTGTCTTTGCAGGAAACCAATATACCCAAAGAAACACTCATGACAGTTGTGAAACCTGGTTTGCCCACAACTGCTGACTTGCATGTGCTACTACCAGCAAACCAACCAAAAAGGAAGAGAAGCGTAACTAGTGATAAGGTAACCAGAGCAATGTATGTCTGGTTAGGACAATCTTCATCTTGTTTTGCAGTGGCTGTACTGTCATTGTCTTTATGTGAAATTAAAAGGCGCTCCCTAACTATGTAAAGATCTCACTCCCACCTGACAAGAGACATGTAAAAGCTAGCCACAGCTACGACTGCTGTGTTTGGCAGTGTATAGACCAGCATAATCTAGTGCTTACTGGTATTAGTGTATTTCTCAAGAATAACTAATATTGATTTGGTTTTTAAACAGAAACAACAGTGATGGCATGTCAGTCTGTGAAGATTCGGTAAAGCAAAGAATGCATTTAGGACACTGATATTCCTAAAGAGGGACAAACCATCTCTGCACTGTCTTCAGAAGCAAATTAGATTTCAGGTCAAACAGAAACAGAACCTTAATAGTTGACCTATAACATAAGGAGCATCAAGTACGTAGCTTCTGCCTTTATGAACAAATATCCTTTTCAATTGGCAAGAAACAAATATAATGAACACAGGAAAGAAAATCAGACATTAGTTTCTCCCTACGTATCTCCAAACCATATTTCTTCCATAATAAAAGACCTTATGCCAGTTGAGAATCAGAAGACTGGCGCTTACAATTTATGATATTCATCCTTTTGCTGTGACAGAGAAAGAGCAGATCCCAACACCGTGCCTGTATCTTGCAGTTCAAGTCCTGCCAGTTACAAAGAACCCCAATGTAGGGTATCGTTAATTTTGAAGGGCGTTTTACAACTTTTTGAGACAAGGTCACAATATCCAAAGAGTTGGAGAAGTGGGTAAGACGAAGCTCTTCATATTAACACAAAACCAGTAGATTGTGTTTGGAATTGATGGGGTACACTTTGGAAGCTCCAAAGGAATATGTTGATGTTGTCCAAGTACTTGAACAGGTGTCTTTAAAATGCACAGGGTACAGTGTGAATGCACAAAATTTTCTGCTTTGTGGCAACCCCAAACCCTTACTGCTCTCCCTCTGTAATCACAGTGGGAATTTCTGGGAGTCTGAAATCCTGATTATGTTGCAGGAAATAGTTAATTTTAGTAGGTTGTTTCTTTAGTAGAAAGCCATTCATGAACTACAGCTTTCTGCCAGGTATTACCATTTCAAAATTATTTGCATCTTTCCACTTTGAAGAAGCGGGGTGCAGCTTCTGAAATAAATTCTTTCTCTTTATTCCAAACATATATGGAATGGACATCTTTAATAATTTAAGGGAATGAATGGTGATAAATTCCTTGGTTGTGCAAACATTTCGCTTCAGTGCAGTGTTGTGTATATTAGTTCCCTTTAAATCTCAGCTGTTATTTTAGCACTGTGCTTCAAGGCAGCTTAAAGAATGTCATCGGTTATAACCAATGCTGTCTCAAGGCTTTTTTAATGTTTGTCTATGAAATACCTTGTGACTTACTCCAAAGCATAAAGAAGAACAATCACATGTTGCAAATGACTTGGGAATACTTCTGTTCAGTGGGGCTATAGGGAAATTACAGTAGTTTAGCAGGGCACAGTTTCTGTAGTAAGTAGTCCTCCAGTAAGACCTTGGAAAGGTTTTCTGAAAGTAGAGGAGCACTGAAAGGTGAAAGTAATTGTATAATCTGGAGAATAGATGTACATTTTTAGGATGGACCAAGTCAGGCCAGTGGTGGTTGGGGATTACGTGTATGGAAGTACCAAATATGGTACAACATACATTTGGTTGGAGCAGGAACAAGGGAGACAGGAGCAATTACAGCAACCTGTGCTGTCCAATGATAAAAAATCAGGTACGCTAGGATCACATTTCAACACTGGTTGTTTCTATAGAGTACAATGCTGTAGAGCCAGTCTTCTAGTGCCAGCTGCCTAAATTTCTATTTTTATATTATTGCTAAGGGATGCTACTTTAGCTATTGATATGTGCATATAAATTTGTTGGTTTACAATTGAATGGCACAAATTTTGATAAAATGTGTTGTATCAGAATCAGTTGTGACTTGAGAAATATCCTGAAAATATACCCTATGTAAATGAACTTAGATGCAGTAACTGTTAAGTCAACAGGAAAATACTCATTGTGTTACCTGTTTAAAGATTTGTTACATTCTCTTCTGTCACCCGAAAAGAATCTTGAAGGTCTTCATTATGTTTCACTGGAAAGATGTGCTTTGTCATGCTGCTAGTGCCACTTCTCAAAGTCAGTGTTGTGACACTATTGCAAGGACTCACCAATGCACAATGTTTTTGGTGCGTCTGGAGATGTCCCTGAAGTCTTTAACTTAGACATAGAATCATAGAATGGTTTAGGTTGGAAGGGACCTTGAAGATCATCGAGTTCCAACCCCCCTGCCACAGGCAGGGATACCTCTCACTAGACCAGGTTGCCCAAGGCCACGTCCAGCCTGGCCTTGAACACCTCCAGGGATGGGGCTTCAACAACCTCTCTGGGCAACCTGTTCCAGTGCCTCACCACCCTTAAAGTGAAAAACTTCTTCCTAATGTTTAATCTAAACCTGCCCTCTTCCAGCTTAAAGCCATTCCCCCTCGTCCTATCACTACATGCCCTAGTAAAAAGTCCTTCCCCAGCTCTCCTGTAGGCCCCCTTTAGGTACTGGACATAGTTATGAAATGTCTTCCCTTAAAGAGAACCTATTTGTTCTTCACCTTTTAGATTTGGGATATTATGTAATTTCAGAAGGATTGTTAAAGGCAATAATTTCTTGGTCAGGCAGAGAATACCTGCTTGGTGGAGTTTCTATTGGTGTTTTACATGGAGTGTTGTGATGTGATGCTATTTATTAAGTTAGTCGTCTAGAATAGGAGTCGTTACTGGTAATAGTAGGCAGCAATAACAAAGATCATAAGTTTGGTTCCATTCTGACAAAAGCCCTTTTTCTTTCAAATTTATGCATGTAGAAATAAAAGCTGGCTGTGATTTAACCTGGTTTTAAGGACACAGCAATTTCAAAAGTATTTCATTCTAATCATTGACTCTAGAGGAAGACTCGGCCGCTTAATTTATGCACATCTATTACATGTCTAATGTCAGGTGGGATGAGTCCAGTTGAAAGAGTCAATTAAAAGTGCATTTAAGCTATAGCCTGGAAAGCAGGGGCTCTGAGGAAGATTTTGGACTGTATCTAGACAACCTACTACATGAAAATTCCGAATGAGTTGCTTTGGCAAAAAGGGCAAGTCAGACCCCTAGGTGTATGAGTAAGTGGGTAAGAATTTGAATAGTGGCGTTATTTTTGTGTTGTTATACCACAATGCAGTAGCCAATGTGTACACATGTTCACATATTATCATTGGAAAGGATGTAGAAAAAGAAGATAGAAAATGCAAATGCTGGTATACCAAGAACCTTAGCTTAGAGAGTCTAGAGAGGAGCACTAGACACTGGATTTGTTTTTTAAACAGTTGGAGAGGTGGCAGCACTGTGCTCAATAAATACCCCGAGATAGGAAAAAAACAACCATGAGTACTGAAACAACCATCAATCTAACAGTGAAATAAATAAGCCTCTGGCTGGATTCACATGAGATTCAGATTTTTGACCCGTGGTGGTGTAGTTCATATAGGCTTTGGTGGAAACCCAGGGGTGGGGATAGAAATAACGAACAAGTGTTAGTCACATAAGCAAAAACCAGAGTAAATGTTGAATTCTTCAAACACCTGCCAGGAAAATATGATGTATCCAAAGTTATGGGGCTCAGTAATTTCATTTACTGGCTGAAAGTCAGATTAGCCTCAAGTAGTAGTCCCTCTTGCATTGTATACCATGAACATGTGAATGAACCTGGACTGAGACTAAGTAACTCTATTTCAGCGGTGCCAGCAACACTTTAAAGGCTACTAATCAATATAGTTGCCATATCCATTCTCTTTTCAGACTTTGGGCAAAAAGCTAAATACTTAGGAACTATCTGGAGTAATTGTCTTGTAAAATAACTGAGGCCATGCTCACATCACCCTTATGGTGAGTCATTTCCCTCCCCCTCCCCCCCAAATGTAATAAAGTCAGTGGAATGGCTTCAGAAGTTAGATATTCCCCAGTATGAGTGAGGATATTTGAATTTGAACTTTTGTGTAGTCTCTGTCCATAACATGAGAGAGACTCCAGGGATTTCTATCTATTATACTGCAAAGACTTGTCAAAGATGAACACCATAATTGATAATATCATAAAAGGAGTTGCTCATGAAGGTTTCATGGATATAAAGCATATTTCTAATTTGGCATCCTGTGGAAAGTCGTATCCTAAATTATAAGGCATAGAGTATAGAACTAGCTTTGATCTTTTAGAAAATTACCCATGTTGAAGCCACAAGCAAGTAGAAGGAAAAATTCAGGTAATTTGTCATCTGGGGTTAGGTTACAGTGGTATATTTAATGGTTCTGCTCCATAAAAATGTGAGAGACCATATTTTACTATGCTGTATCCACTGGAGAAAAATAGGAGGAATCCTGATTTTTTCCACATGGATGGATGTATATATTTCTACAGAGTATTGTTAAAAATTAGGTATAAATGGAATCCATCCCATTATAGGTAAGGAGGTGAGGTAAATTATGACATACAGTTCATTATCAAATAGCAGTTACTTTTCATAGCAAGAAATCTATGGCACCGCAGGTTTTGTTCTGATAGGTTAGAAAAATTGAGAGTTTTTAATGTGGATTATGCGTTGTGTGAGTTATGACCGAGGTAAACCCAACAGCGCGTGCAAATGATGTGCTGTCTGTCACATACTGGGTAAAGGGTTTGGTAAGCAGAAAGAAAGATTTGGCTATAAAGTTTTGACATTTTCAGCTTTTTATGGCTTGTGGAGTTTTGCATGATTTTTAAATATGGAATTTCTTTAAGATTTCAGCTCATCGTTGACAAATGCTTTCTGAGTTTCTCACCATTTAATGAACCAGAGGTTTTCCTTTTCAGCGCATTGAGTCTCTCAAAGTGGAACGGAGTGCGAGATGTCTGACATTCTCTCTTGTATTTTCAGAGAATAGCAGCTATAAAGCAGGCCTTGAATGCACACAACATCAGTTTCTTTCTGAGGGGAGGATACTGGGTCTTAGTGACTTTAGCTGACTCCAGTTCAGGTAAATATATAAACAAAGCTCCCAGCAGACCAACCTTTGGATGCTTGTCTGAGTTCTGATAAGTTAAGGAGAAAATCTTTGTATCACTATATATGTGCATATACGCACATATATGCTTACTTGGTACTTGTTAAATGTAGATACATTTGTGTGTATCTGTAGATACGTATATGTGTGTATAGATACATATATATGTATGTAAATACATATATACATACATGTATATATGGATATATTTTTGACTGGTACTTGGTAACAATCACTGCGAAATAAATCTCTCTCATGTATTTCCATTTAGTCATACCTCATGATTTGTATCAGAAGCTTCTTGCTTTTTTCTGTGTAACTGTGACGTTAACTGAATACCTATATTATACAAAACAGTGCCCTGAAGGAAAAGCCAACCAGGCTTCAAAGAACCCATCTATTGAAGCACTTTGGCTGCACTGGCTACCAAGAAAGCAGAGCTGCTTTACTTCAGCCAGATATAACTCCAGGGGTCTGGGACTTAGCCTTGCATCTCTGCCTTGTATCTCTGATCTCTATATCAACGGAGGTGAAGCTTGCTGTAGGGTGTCCGTGTTGCTAATCCTGTCCTGAGATAAACTATATGCTTTTTCTGTGCTGAAAACAAATGGAAACAGGGTTTTTTTTGCATGCATTTCCTGCATCTCTGTATTCACTGTGTACCTGGGAACTGGTTGAAGAGAGTATGTGTGCATACATATGTGTGTATTTTGAACAGAGATACATCAAAATGGTGTTTTAATCAGAAAGTTCAGATTTGACTTGAACCTTGTATTTAGAATGTCCTGTAATTTTTATTTGTGTATCATACCCCATAATATATCTATCTTTCTTATTTCAATGCATTGTGGGAGAACAACTTAGCTGACCACAATCAATTTATGTAAATACTGGTGTGATATTTTATCTGTCAGGTCTCTGTAGAAGACAAAGGTCTTTTATCTAGTCTCTAATGTAGAATCATGCTACAGTTTTGCTGTTGTACCTCACCTGGTTTAAATGCTAACATGCGTTAGCCAGCACAAAAGGCTGGGATTGAAAGAAGCCCGTGTTCATCCCAGCTTTTACCAATGTATGACCTTGATGAGTTCATTTGTTGCTCAGAACCTTAGTTTCTCCATCTGTGGAATTAATACAGCCCTGCTTTTGCAACGCATGTACTTAAGGTATGTGATCATTTCCTATGATAACTTTAGATTCCCAGAAAAAAAAAAATACTGAGTGTCTAAATAATCAAATCCTCAGGATTTTTTGGTTTTGTTTTTGTTTTTTGATTGGTCCTCTGTCCTTTGGTCAGAAGTCACCAATTAATTTTGTGTTGTTACCTTTTTGAAGAGGCTACAGGTGGAGTGAAAAATAGTAGTTGCACAAATAACAAAAAATGTTTCTGACCTGACAATTAGATACAAAAGAAAGCCCAAGAATGTGACTGATCTAAACGAGGACATGCTAAGCTGTTCTTTTATTTCATATTTCAGACTCTCAGAGGATTGTAGGAGGCAGTGGCTACTGGGCTATTGTGGTCCTCTTTGTTATCTGTCTAGTCGCAGTTGGGGCTTTCATCCTCTACAAGTTCAAAAGGCAAGTAAACCTTCATCAACAACATATACATTTTAAGAACTGGGTTTATCCACAGATCAGCAAAACAGCGTTTGTATTTTGAAAAAGAGATTTCTTGAAAATTGTGTTTTTCTGAACTTTTCAGACATCACGGTACTGCACTGATGCTTGCTTTCACTTGCTGTGTTCCAAGATAAATAGCAGCAATATGGGAACTATGGAGAGTTTGTTCAGCTTGTGTAAATAATATCATCAAGAAAGAGAGCTGAGCTAAAATGTTATTCCTGATTAATTCCTACTTCATTACTCCTAGCAGTTATGAATAAACTAAAGCTATAGGGACAATGAGTGTATCTGCAATGCTGATTTGCTTAAAAAAAAGTAGTTTTATAAAAATGCGTAGCGCTCTGGAGTTTCTCTTTGCAAACATTACATTTTAATGGCTGGGGCAATGCCACATAGGATGAGTGATGGAAATAGATTAGCGTTAATTTGACAGTAGAGTGTGTTGAAGGGATAAATAATTCTGGAAGTGGCCTTTATGCGAGATATATTCTCAAAATTGACAAGGGATGCTATGCTAGCCTTTGACAGTCCAATATAGCTTTAGTTCATGACTGATTTTAATCAGAGCTACTAGGGTGCTGTGCAATTTAAAGAATTTTGTTCTCGTTCATATAAGCCTGTGTTATCATTGGCTATGCTCTTGGTATTTTTGTATCTCTGGGGCATTTAGAAGCTATTGGATTTGAGCATACTGGAAACAAGCCTTTCATCATCATCAGATCCTGATGTCCTTACTCAGTGAGGATTCCTATTGATTTGTCTCATTTTTTAAAGATTGATTTTTATTGGAAATAAACATCAGTTTATAGAAATGGGTGCAGCACTGAGTTTGTGATAGCAGTAAGTGTAGATAGCACTTAGGGAACAGTTTGTTTAGATAAAGAGTTTTTAAGTCAATAGAGAAAACCCCTTTTTTTCAAGAACCTTTTCATTTTCTCACTGCAGCACCTAAGTTTCTTAGAGCTCATAGTGGCTGATTGCTCTAAAGAACAAAGCACAGAATACTGTATCAGACTGTCTACAACTGAATAAAAATCCATTTTGCTATTTTAGGTGCCTGCAGCAAGGAAAAGCATAAAAATGGTTGATGTGATGTAATTATATTATTTCAGTAGCAATACATGGAGGATTTGCTGTTTGTAGTGTGGGATCATAAAAATTGTTTGTGATATCTTTCAAAAGCTGTATGATTTATATCTTTTATTAGCTCTTAAATGAGAGCAATTAAATAACAGACACAATTACTGCATGGCAAAAGAAGTATGAAATATTCAAGAAAGGAAGAAAAAAATTATTTTCCTTGAGTTCTTTCTACAATGTCCAATGAACCATTGCTTTATAAATAGAGCTTTTATTAAGGAGGAAACTATAGTACAATTTGCAAATCGTGAGCTTTAATGTCTCTTGCACTTCTATATATAATTTGTGAAAGCCATTTGCATTTAAATTTTGTGGGGGTTTAATTCAGGTGCCGAGTGAGAAAAATTGTGAGATATATTCAAATGTTTCTCAGTAGCCTGAAAACTGCTGTTGGCATTGATGAATGACCATGCAGTAGTATTCAATTTTAGTCCGTATCATATCTGTTTCTGACATATTTGACAGAATTATTTTTAAATATTCCTGTTAAGCTTTTCCAAGATGACATTTTTTTCAGTTGCATCCTTCATTTGCAATTTGATCTTCAAGGAATATTGAGCGCCTAATCGGTGCTACATTGAAAAATCACTTTTTTCCTGTGTGCTCCCTCTGAACTTCGCCCCCCCTCCCCCCAATATTTAATCCCTTACAAAAAGTCTTTCCTGTGTTTATGAAGACTGATGGTGAATTGCTGGATCCTCATGGAATACTTACTTGCAAGTATAGTCCCTTTAAAGTCAGTACAGTGAGTATGTAAGTTTACAAACTGGTCCATGGGGACTGAAGCTATGAAACTGAGTGTCCTTTATTAGATATAAAGGTTACAGGTTGTGATGCACAAAGGCGGCTTGTCAATATTATATGCCTGTATATTTAAAATTAATATGCTTAAAGAATGCCATCAGCAACAAAAATTGTTCAATTTTAGGAGATAATTTCAGCAGAAGAGCTCTTTCTGGGACCTATGGTAACTCAGACAACACCTGCAAATATAAATATGAGTTATTTCCACATAGAAATTACAGACAAGTGTAAAGTGTTGAAATGTTAATACTGTCCATAATTTTTATGTATGTTTCACAAAATTAAGGAGATGAAAGACATTAGGTGGTTCTTTCCTTTCATTTATCAAAGTTGATAATCAGATATTCCCTTCAGAAAAGGGTTAAAACTAGTTTTCTCCCACCCCGAGTCAGACAAAGGTTTATTAATCTTAATTTTATCACTACAGGATCTATAGGACTTGCAGTTGGCATTGGGGCATGGGCAAAGGAGGTCGTCTGCAAACGATTGCATGGACATGCCTTGGACTATTCTCTCTCTCCTTCTCTCTCTTTGCTGGCCCAAAGGACAGTTCTTTACTTAAGGTTAAGTTTGATACCTGGAAAGTTGCAGAATGAAAAGACTGGCTTGCAGATAAAATGGGGACTGGATTGGTGGGGAGGTTACAGCTTCATATGTGAGAGCATTTCATCCATTTGCAATGAGCAGAGGCACTGTTCAGGACTTGTGATGAAAAGTAGAGAGAAAACAGTGAAATTCTGTGTAGACCATAGTACAGCTTCAATAGAAAATGGAGGCACCTGTTCCAAACTGCCTGATGATTCCTGAGTGCCAAGGCTCCTTGTTCCCAGGCGTGGTCACTGCTCTCCATGCCCAGATTATCTCTGAAGTTCATGTCATAAGAACTTGGATCTTAATTTACACACATTTTTGTCAGGCAGAATTGCAAGATGAAAGACGGTGTTGACAAGACATCAGGGACTAATCTAATACCTCTTTTTTATGAATCTTTCAGAGCAATCAGGACAGCTATGATGAAACTTTCTGCTCCTGTTTGATCTGCCAGTTTTTGAAAACTGCAATACCCAGCGCTAAAAATTGGTGTCCCTCGCAAGCAGTAAATCTCATGAGATTAGTTTGAGGGAAAGCAGTAATCTAAAAATAAAAGTCCTGCATATAGATTCTGTGTCAAATGCCTCATATGCAGTAAACAGAGTATTTTATCTAATTAAGTAAGGGGTTAGGGGAAAAACAGAGGCAGCATCATATAGAGGTAGTGGGATTTTTGCTGATTAGTTATATGCAAAGTAAAAACCACCACAGTCTCATCACTCCTGAAGGAATGACCATTTAAAAAGAAAAGACTAAAATTGTATTATTTCCCACTACTCTAATGAAAACTAAAATTGTAGGGTGTGCTGGATAATCAGAGCTGTCATGATTGTCTAGTTAATGATTAGGTGACTCCAGGTTATATCATTTTCAATATACTGTAATCCCAAAGACTAAGACTCTGTTCTTATATACAATAAAATTGGAAGCATCTATCAATTTGTCTGTCTGCGTTCCCCCCCTGCCCCCGCCCCTGCCATTTTATTTAATGGCCTGTTTGTGCATCCAGCCACTTCTTCCCAGGAACATGCGCCCAAAAAACTGGTGCTGGAGTCCCCGGAGCTTGTGGAGCGACTCCTGGCAATCTCAAGTGGTTCGTTGCTTTAGACAAAAAAAATAAAAAGCCAAAAAGTCTTGACACACGCAGGGTTTTGATCCTTTGTGATCAGAGTAGGCAAACAATTCAGTTTAGGGCTATTATTACTCAGTAAATGAAAAGTAAATTTTAAATGATAAATAGTGATAGTTTTAAAAACTAATTCTAGTCGTATCCCACTAACGAACAAAGCTTGGTTTAGATAGTTTGGGTGAAAATTTTCAGGATGACAGTAAGGAGTGAGAGGTGATGTCCCAAGCTGCTAAATCTGACTGTGGCTATGGCACAAGAGGCAGTGCAGCCAACGAACATGGAATGGGTGGAGGGCAAGCCAAGAATAATTTGCCTTTTCTTTGCTCTTAGTTTCCAAGTATGGAAATCACCTATCTGATGCCTCAAGCAAACAATATGTTATGATACTCACTAGTATGCTTCAGTTGTTTAAGCATCCAGGTAAAATGGACTACAGCTGCTTTGTTTGACCAGAACAATATGAAGCAGCTGGAAAATATTTTTGAGAAATCAGGTCCATTTTTTAATGCAGATCTGGGATTTGCATGTATTTTTTCTACACCATACCATCTTTACTAAATCTGGTTCAGTAAAAGAACACTTTTTCCATTCCCTCTGAAACAATGTTTTTTTGGTGGGTTTCAAGTCGCCATCCAGAAAAGATTTCATCATCCTTTTAGAGCAAACTTCTATGGTGTGGGGTCCTGGGCAACAGTATAGAGAAGACAAATAGCACTGTCTGCACTATGCAATGTGGAGGAAAGGAAATTTCTGTTCTAGCCACATCAGGGCTGCCATATAATCATTATGTTACTAGTGGAAGATCTGAAATCAGCCTTTTCCTATTTTTTACTTCTGTGTAACAACAGGATACTAGAGTAGCCAAACTAGAGCAAATAGTTGGCTTTTCCACTTAGGTATTTTACCTGGTTAATAGTAGCAAATTCAATTCTCTAAAAGAGTATGAAAATCTTCATCTTTTAATTTGTATGCAAGCTACTGCCAGTGTACTTAAAGCTGCACACATTGTTTTCACAAATCACCGTGAATCTGCGTCAGCCAAATTTATACTGTTTTGTGTGTATTCCTTTTTACCCTGCTACTATCAAGTGCCACTTTTGGTAAATGAACCCCCTCCTGGGTCATTTCCACAATCTGGAGCAGAACTGTGTTATCTTTCTGCCTCATTGACTTACTATCTCATTTTCAGTCTCAGAGAAAAGCTTTTTTCCCCACCTTGCTTATACTACTTTTATGTTCCATGAGAGCAAGTTTAGTCCCAGTCCATGCCATTTAGTTATAAAAAAAAAACAGGCAGTAATTTAATGATCCATAACAATTCATAAAAACTTCCTCAGAAATCAAAGTAATATCATGTAGAAAAGATTTCTGAAATGAAAGAGGCAAGTAAATCAGCAGTGCCTTAAAGCACAAAGAAGTCAGTCATCTGAACATTAATCCAAACATAATAAAGCCAACACCACAATAAAGTATTCTGTTTAATGGATTATTATTGTTGTTAGTTTTATTTAAGTTCCAAGAGTATGCTACATTATTCCATATCCTTTGCCATGTGAATATGTTCCTATTTTTCATACTAAACAGAATCTTAATCAAGCCTCTGGAAAATGAATGAAGTTGCATAAAGGCCAATGAATATTGGCTCCACAAGGAAGGAAGTGAAAGCCAAATAAACTAGAGAGTTTTAATGAGTGGGAATCAATATCTCATCCCCCTCCTGCTGTTCCTTACTGCTGAACATTTTTAAGTGCAAACAGTTTCATGTATGAACTGATTAGAATTTGTTAATGTAGGAAAGAAAAAAAAATGCTTTCTGGACTATCTTCTAAAAGGTGTGGGACCTGGAGAGCTTAGTGAAAGTCATGTGCTGTGATGTTTGTTCATAGTTCTGTGCAGAATTAAGTCTCCAGTTCACATGGAGACTTATGATCCTCAAAGCAGGCATGAATATTTCTTCTGCTTCATGATTGAAATAAAATGCTACAGAGAAAACAAAAGGAACTAAAAATGTAAACCAGGGAGTGCTGCTCAGCAGAGGTAATTGTCTCCAGTGATGGATGCGAAGCACATGCATTTTGCAGCTGAAGAGTAAACCCCCAAAAGAAACGATTGCATAATCTTTTTCTCTGTTCTTATAAGTGTGCTTTCAATTTTCATATTGCTGATATAAATCTCTTGAGTCAAATTTCATGTCTTGTCATGTTTTCACAGTAGTCTTTTATGTAGACCCAAGCATTTCAACTCTGCCTACTTCAAACAGTTATATCAGACTCAACATAAATTGCTTCCTTAAGGAAGAGCAAAGCACATCAGGCTACACAAGGGTTTTTCTCTGTATAATTAGGTGTAGCAGCTTCCTTCCTACATGTTAGAGCAGTAAGGAAGGAGCGACTGGAAAATTGCCAGAATCAGGCCCATCTTTAGCAAGGATTCAGTATCCACATCCTGTTTCATCCCACAGTGCGGTTGTCCCTTATAAACAGAACATCTGGCACATGTTAAAAATGCCTTTTGAAAAGGCTTGGACTATCATTTTCTTCAGTCTGGTTGAGTCTCCTCCTTGTAAAATTGAAGCAATATGAAACATATAGAGATCTCTATAATGTATAAAATATCAAATGCTTACAGTGTATGCCTTCACAAAACGTGTAATATTCTCCTTCCTCCCATCCATACTCCATGTTGCAATCTAAGATGCTTTCCTCTGTAAGTGTCAGGAGCAAAGGAAAGTATGGAAGAGTCACTGAATACCTCAACTTTATACCTTCTATGAAGGATCTGTCCCAAGCAGGACTGGGCTCATGAGGTTTAGGTGAGTGGGAAACAACAGCTTACGCCTTTTCTTCTTTTACCCGTAACCCATAAAGAAGTGCTCTTAACAACAATACTTTTAATGGTTATCTGTGAACTTGTGAGGTTTCTTCATTCAGGAATCCCTTAATATGTTTAGTAGTATGAGTTGTGATTGTGGTAATCTCTAACTAGTAAGTCTTACCACAGTCGTGAGTTGAAGCCTCAGATTTACATGAAAGGACACACCTTGTTGACCTGATTTCAGACAGGTCCTTCAGCCTGGGCAGACAACAGTTAGACCAGCAGCTCTGCTCCCTTTATTTAAGTGCAAAGGTCTGATACACCATATGGGTTTGAGACAGATAACGTTTTTGTTATGTCAAAAATATTTTGATAATGCCATTGATGCATCTGCAATCTGTCAAATACAGTTTTGAGAAGGTCCCCTAATTATCACAGAAACATATGTGCTAATTGTGCAGATGTGTTGCAAGGACATTCTTCTGGGATTTGTTTCCCTTAGGCATTTGGCAGTGGACAAAGTGAGCAATTTGACAGGTTTGATGCAGGTCTGATTGAGAGGGATTTTGTTCTCCACATGACCAGTTTCATTAGCAGACACATTAAAAACAGTCTGGAGTTACTGGCCCTAGAGAAAAAAGTCAAAATTAATTACCTAATGTATTTGTTTTGATAATGAGCAAAGTCCTTCCCCCTTTCCACATGGCTTTTTTCATCCAGTTAATGGGAGGAAAGTGATGCAGAGCTTGGCTTTATGTGTATGTTTGTGTTGGAGGAGCCCTTCGATCTGTTGAAGTGGTCATAATAGTTGTGTTGTGCTAGGAGAACTTCTTTCCATCCTTGTCCTTTGCATTTGGTTAGTCCTGCGCTTTATTTACTCCATGCTCACTGAGATACAGAAAAGAGCAAGAGCAATCAGATTTCTTTCTTTGTGCTGCTCATAAATAATGCGATAAAATATCTAATTTCTGTATATATATAATTTTGTGTGTGTATACACATACCTATATAGATACGTGTGTGTATATACATATACAGGTATATAGGATGCAATTCATTTCTTGGATAGTTCAAATTAAAGGGACTGATCCTCTTCGGTCACCTTTCATTGTTGAGAAATTTCTATTTATTCTAATTACTTTGATGCAATGGAAGGTGCAGTTCAAAAGTTTGCTGCAGTAAGTTTGTAAGACAGTGCCACCTGGTAAAGAACCTTTCTTCTGAAATGACATTTAAAGACAGGTCATCTTCAAAAGCCTAGAGAAAACAGAGCAACCTGTGTATTTATCCGGCTTTTAAATTGCTGCTGCCAGAATATGGAGCAGAAGATGGTCGTTCTTAGAGACGGCTAAAAATTAGCGTCACTTTTGTTATCTTCTCACTGTCTAACGGACCTCAGCAGAAATCACAGCTTAACCTCAGCAGTTGAACCCCATTTTCTCTTTTCTTCTCATGGCCTGCCCATTGCAATGATCTTTGTTTAAGCGCAGACTTCAACAGCGTTGATCTGCTGTCATGCTGATCAAACTGTCAAGCTGCTTCTTGCAGTGTAGGAAACGGAGCTCACAACCTGCAACTCCCTAATCGGAAGTGTCTTCTTGGTGCCTAGGAAAGGATGTCCTTATGTGCCCGCGCAGATTGCAGGTGAATGCAGCTGCAACAAAGGATATGGCTCTCTAGAAATGTCTAAACTGTAATTTCTGTTACAAAGTTAGAAGTCCCTGATTATTCTCTTTGATTTTACAAAGTCTAATTTGAGCTAATCTACTTAAGAACTCTTTATCAATACTTACTCTCAAGCCTCCCAGGCTCAGCCATGGTGCTAATTGTCCATTAGAGCTGATAGAGTCATTTAATAATACGCTTTTTGGTTTTTTTAGATTCAAATCAGAATTAATGAATTAAATGCTGTCTGCTATAGAAAGTTTTGTTTAATTCAGCAATTCCCAGTAGTCCTGGGCCAAGCTCTACTATCTGTCTCCTTCAGTGCTGCCTGCTTAACTTCACTAAACTTCCCCATCTTCTTATTTGCTCTAATTGATGCCTATTTGCCTCCTTACTTCTTAAACCTTGCTCCTGGCCTCCTGGTTCTTCACTCTTTGCTCCCTTTCCATTCCCTTTCTCCTGGATTTCTCCTACTTCTTTCTGCTCAACCCTGATGAAATATGAGAGTACTATTTGATGCTATCACACACCTTCAGTGTCAGCCCACCTTTCTAGGGAGATGTGACCGTAGAATTGTCTGGGTTGGAATGGACTTTAAAGGTCATCTAGTTCCAACCCCCCTGCCACGGGCAGGGACACCTTCCACTAAATCAGGTTACTAAAAGAACTATCCAACCATCCTTGAACCGCTTCCGGGGATGGGGCACCCACAGCTTCTCTGGGCAACCTGTTCCAGTGTCTCACCACCCTCACAGTAAAGAATTTCCTCCTAATATCTAATCTAAATCTACCTTCTTTCAGTTTACAACTGTTACCCCTCATCCTGTCACTGCACTCCCTGATCAAGGGTCCCCCTCCATCTTTCCTGTAGGCCCCCTTTAGGTACTGAAAGGCTGCTGTAAGGTCTCCCTGGAGCCTTCTCTTCTGCAGACTGAACAACCCCAACTCTCTCAGTCTGTCCATATAGGAGAGGTGTTCTAGCCCCCTGATCATCTTCGTGGCCCTCCTCTGAACCCACTGAAGCAGGTCCATGTCCTTATGTTGGGAGCCCCAGAGCTGAACACGGTAGTCCAGGTGGGGTCTCATGAAAGATGATGATTGTGACCCAGCTTAATGTTTGTGAAGACACCTGGAACCAAGAATGAATGCCTCTTGGATCTTTTTATTGCTTGAGTTCTTAAAAATAGCTTTTCTGTGGGTTTAAGTTGGTGGTGTTGGTTTTTTTTATTATTGTTCATTTTCTGTCAATCTTAGTCAAGAAATTGATGCTTAATTATTATATTGGTATGAACATTGTGATGAGACAGTTACATGAAACTGTGACTGAGAATAAGGAGTTGGTACATTTAGGTTGGGAACTCAAAATTAAGGAAAGGTGGGATTGGTGCTATTTTGTGATTCTGGTGTGCTTTGCTCTGCTGAAGCTCCGCTCCGATGCCAGTGTGTGTGCAACACAAAGAAACTCCATCACAAGACTTTTTCTCCTTGTCCAATTTAGGAAACTGCCAGGCAGAAATGTCTATGCCCAGATGCACAACGAAAAAGAGCAGGAGATGACAAGCCCTGTTAATCATAGCGAGGACACCCAGAACATCATCCAGGGTGAGGAGTTTATTGATGATGATCTGGACTCTCAAACACTAGGTAACGCAAGAGGTAACTTCATTTTTAGTTTATAAATTTTAGTAATTAATTGATTTTTTAATTGATGTTCACTTTCATTTTAGCTTTTTTTCATTTTCTGCTCAGACTCAGGAGGAAGCAAATAGTACACCGCCAACAGAGGATTATCTCAGTTATCTTCTTTTGGCTTGCTTGTGGTACAGGTTAATGTATGGATGACATGCTATACAGAGCGTGAGTACAGCGATAGTACAGTTTAATGTCAGGAGACTTACTTAGACAATTTTAGAGAGAAATTATATTTAGAAGAACAGGATATAATAGGTAACATTTGAATTAACTCAATAATCCCCTGTATTAGTGGAAAATGACGTTTAGGATTTCTGGAGTCAATGTTTCCATGATTTCACATGGATTGTATCTAGATCCATTGCTATATTTGCCATCATATTCCAGTGGCTTTTAAAGTTTTCATTATTAGAAACATTAAATTTATTCCTGTATAAAAAGTATCATAAGTCTTCCCTATTTTAGCTGGTATCTTTCTAGTATTCATCGGGTGGTCATAAGGAACCCATGAGGGAAACTTTCTGTGAATATCTCTCAGCGCAGATGATTTCAGTGTGAGGTGGAAGTGTATATCCTGGCACCCTGTGGCTATTTTTAATGTAACATAGATTGCTGATCTATAAAGTTCATTTCTTGTAAAATTTACCATTGTGTTAAGACTGCTTTCAGGTCACAGGCTGAAAAGTGTAGGACAATGAAAAAAGCTCCCCAGTTCCATTTCTACACATTTTGTGAAAATAAATCCGACAACCCAAAGCCTTTGGGATATGTAGCAGTAGATTCATGGTGTAACAGGCGAATGTAATGTCTTCATGAACCCACAGAAGAAGATGTGTTTTAGCTTCACCATAGGTAGCCTGGGGAAGGACAGTATTTTGGCAGAGGAGAGATTTCTTTATCTTGGGTTTCACCTTTATCGTTTGTTGTCGATGTCTTTATTTGAACTTGCTTAACTGTGTGCTGCTTCTAGGTTCTTGGAGGTGTTAGCTTTGAGGACAAGGGAAGAATCCAGCCTCCTGCTTTGCTTTGTGTATTTCTGTTTTTTCTTTGACAACCTTCGTGTATGAGTATCACTGTGTTTTCATTCAGATTTTGCAAGACAACCTTGATTGCACTCCTGACTCTACCGGAGTTAGTTCCAAAAAAAAACCCTGGAAAAACAGTCTGTATTAAAATTGTTTGATCAACTCATCTCCAAGGTCTTCAGAGGAGAAGGCTGAATGCTAACAAAATCTTTGCAGACATGACTGTTAAAGTGGAGCATTCAAACAGCTTTAGTAATGTACAAAAGCATAACTTCTTTTAATGGTAGAAAATCCCTTATGGCCTATTTATATAAGGCAGCTTGGGATGTTGGAATAAAGAAATGCTGCCCTGATTTGTAACGCATTCAGAAATAACCTCTCCTTGCCCTGCACTCCTTACTCAGAGAAAAAAAATTCTTCTGTCCGGGCAGAGCATTATTAGGGTTAAAGTGTGCGAGATCATGTTGTTTTGATGTGAAACTTAAGGCAAATGCAGATTTTGAGGTGGTTTGTGCTTCTGCTGGGTTGTCAACACCAGCAGCATTTCCAGCGGAGCATAAAGAGTTCATTTCTGTGGATCGTAATCATCCATATTTGTCAGCTACTGCACAGCTTTTAGACACAAGACTTATTTAAGACATAAAACTATACTTCTGCTCGCTGTACTGTTTTGTTGCTTGCAATACTTTCCACTAGCTCCGGTATCGCTCAGTACTGCCAAGAAAATATTCCTGTTAATGATATTCCTCTATTTTATCTGGCTAGAGCATGAAACGTGTTATAATCCCTGCTTTATATTAAATTCTGTTTTACAACATTGTTTGCAGAAGGTTCGTATGCTATGGAGATCCCTTCTAGTTCTGGTGAGCTTTCTCCCTCCCTGTTGGGAGATGTCAGTAGCAGCCTCCGCTCCATGCACAGCAGGGAGTTACAGGCCTGGGTTTCTGATTGTTCTTTCTCTTCTCATAACTTTTGAATTTCCGCAGTACAGTATTTCCAGACTCACCCATCCACTTTTTTTGTTTTCTGTATATTTTATGTTGCCTACTTTATCGCAACCCCCACCTTGGGACTCCTCAACACCATTACCTTGCAGTGACTCCTTCTGGGAGAAGTGGCAACTTGAACAGCTACAGAGTTCCCCTATTGCTGATGCCGGTCAGTGTCCAGTCCCAGGTCAGTGGCATGTCGAATGGACGCCTCAGGTTCCATTCTCCTCCCTCACCTGCACCCCTCGAGACAACTACACCTTTTTAAGCCACAAAGAGAACCAACTTATGCTGTCACTGGGATAGAAACCCTAGGAATTTGCCACAAATCCACCACCATGAGCAAAAGCTTTGCGCGAAAGTATGCTGTAGGTACATGAAGCTGTTGCACCAACCTTCACCTGACCTGTTGTTTGATAAAGCCACTCTCTTTATGCAATTGACCTGTCCCTGCAATAAAAGGGGGATTTATTGTAAAGTGCCTGAAATACACTAATGCTGGCCTTTTGTTTCTGTATTTTCGTAGGCAATCACTCAGGCGTGGTTTTGAGCATCAACTCCAGAGAGATGCACAGTTACCTGGTTAGCTGATATTTACAGCTGAACATAAAAAACGAAAGACTCTTCTCTGTATCGTTTTGTTTTTCCCTGGTGATGTCACAAAATTGCAAATATGGCTGTAAATGCTGGTGGAGAGGAGGTTCCTTATCGGTCCTGTGGAAAAAAGTGTCCATCATCAGTTACCGGGGAAGAAGGATAATACGTCTTGTGTTCACTCTATGGCCTGGGACCTTGTTAGGATTGAAACTCAAACTACGGTAGCAAATTTGTAGCCCTAGGCACCTTCAATGCCACCTTCTTTCTTTTCTGTATATGCTCTAGTTCTTTATGTTTATTTTTAGAAGGTTTGACTGTAACTTTTTAACTGTATTTTTAATTGAGGTATTCAGCAGAAGGCTGGAACTCTTCAGCCTGAAAAGGTGATTTTTACACACGTGACTAGACCAGAACAGATGGTTGTTTGATCACAATGATATTTTTTCAGGAGGCCGAGTGTTTCTGTACTGGGAGAGGACTGAGCGAGGAAACAAATGCACTCCTAGTCAATACAAGCTCTTAATTTAAACATGTGTAAGACAATCTAATGAATTTAGGCTTAGGCCCTTCTGTGGATTAAAAGAAGTAAAGTGATAATTAAGAAATCTCATAATATAGGATAACGCTCTTGTAAGTGTAGCAAGTCCTGACAAACCATCAGCGCTAGTATCTCCCCCAATCCCACCCCGTGTGAAAGAAAAACACCAGCTCAATGCTATTTCCAGACCAGGTGCCTTCACTTGTGGACAGTCATTTCAGTTACTCTTTCTTGTCTCCTGAGTGAGCACCTCTAGGACGATGGCAGCTGCCAGATGAGTTATCCTGTAAAACCCCATGCTGGTGGCCTGCCTCTTTTTAGATTTCCAGAGAGTGTAAATACCTCTTCTAAGTGGCTTTCTTTGTATGGTTATTTTTTTAAAACTTCCTATTAGGGCAGAGGTACCAGGTAGGTCAGACCTCTCCTCCGGGCAGGACTGGGTAGCCCACCGCCATCCCCTTCTCACCTGCATCCTTTTTGGGATTTTCCCTGGCTATTTGCCCTTGCAGGCAGGGGTGGGCAAACTCTTCTCTGACCTTTGCCGCTTGGGTTGATTTGACAATCTGGAGGGCCATGATGGGCTGTGATTCAGGGGTTCGTATTTCCTTTCCATCACAACAGGTGTCACTCAGTCCTTACAACCGCTGGCCCCTATTTCTGCAGGGAGGGTGGTTGGGCTTCTGAAGGAGCTGCCTGCAGAAAGGCTTGTGAGTCAGGTCAGAGTTTCCTAATCCCAATTTTGTGAGTTGGGTCAGGGTTTCCTAATCACGACCTCCGCATCCCTAGGGAAGAGGCAGTGGGGCGAATCCACACCCTGCTGGTCTTTTCTCTGGGGTTTATGGAGCCGTGAAGGAAACAGACAGTCGTGTGATAAGTTTAAACATCTGGCATCCTACGTGTCGCAGCTGCCTGGAATTAGGATGCTTCTCTCAGAAACTTATATAATCTCTTCACTTTTTGCCTTCGATAGGGAATAAATAGCTCTTTACTCACTGAATGTCATACTGACGCTAGTGGCAAGCTTGCACACCACCTTGCTTGAGAAGGATACAGATAGCTATCTACATCTTTCTGAATAAACAAATGGAAAATAATGAATGCTGGTAAGACAGAAAGGAACTGTCTTAAAATTATCATATGCATTCAATGTAGCTGTGGATATCCTAGAGCATATTGTTATCAAATGCAATGGACTGGGATGTAATAATTCAGTGTAGTACTGTAGGCTCTCACAAACCCCACAGGATGTGTATGTAAAGCACAAGAAAATCTAGATTATGAACTTACTGTAAGGAACTAGGTGGAAAAGTTTAAGTGAAGATTCTGAAAAGCGCTTGCAAACTCCTCAGGAAAATAATTTCAAAAATTGTTCTAAAATTTCTGCCTATGTAGTTATAGAGTGCCATGCAAACCGATTTACAGAGAAGCAATGCTCTAGATGACTGTTGTATGCCAGCCTGTGTAGAAATCCAGGGTGTTACATGTACCTGATTCTGGGTTTCTTGAAGAGAAGTGCAAACACAAAATGTGCTGTGCATTGGAAACTCACAGGATCGTTGCCCCAGAGGCTTTCTGTTCTCACCAGCCCTTTATGCTTTTTCTAGTGGAAATGAGCTGGAACAGAGAATAAAATAGTATTGCAAGAAGCTTACTTGTTCCTGTGAAACAGATCTGAAGTGGGTTTTTTGTACAAGGCAGGTGAGTAGTGGATTAGCCTCATGGATAAGAGATGGGATGGAAGTTCTAGGTTGGGGTTGTTCTCCCATGGTTTGTCTGATTGGTGAAGGGCACTGTTGGAACTAGGTCACACATCTAATTTATGCTTTAGCAGCTATTTTTATACATTTAATACAGGGTGATTTGCGTCTGTAAGAACAGGAGCCTTTTGGAACATCGTAGAATATTTAACTGCTTGGTACTCTAATTAACACTTAGCACAATATAGTGCCTGTAATAATGTTTTTTGATGCTTATTAATTTGATTCATGCACCACTCCTGTGAGGTTGGTTTGTCATGTCTTAAAAAACACTGTTTTCTAAAGAGTTGTCAGTATTGCCATAACTGTATTAATAATACCCAGCAGATAATAAAGGAAACGCTTAATTCCCTGGCAAGAATAACTTTAAAATGAATTCTTTTCAAATGGAGAAAATACCATTACCATTTTCCCATTCATGGTGTCTTCGTTTATTTTTAACTGAAAAGTCTCACTAGTGCTAGGTTTTGAATCTCTTGAACTACGTCCATTACATGTTAGCATTTTATCCTTTGTCCTTATCTAAAATCCTGATACATGCATATACTGAAACACAGAGTTGTTTCTATGCAGAAACACTAGTCACACATGCACACATACGCTTGCAGTGTTTGTACATGTTCCAGTTAAATTTGTTAGTGAGGAAGGGTGATGTGATGGCTAAGAAACAGAAAATGTCTGTCAGGTACCTGGATTCTGCACGCAGACTTTGGGCAAGTTACTTACCCTGTATCTGCCTCAGTTTCCCCACCTGTAAAATTGGGCTGATAGTAATTGCCTACCTCACAGGGGTATTGTGAGGCTAAAGTAATCACTGTTTGTTTAGGATCTTCAGAGTGAAAGAATGTTGTGAGCACAAATTATTAATACTTTTGCTTTCTTTGTTTTACTTGCAGTTATCGCTGGTATTAAAGGTAGTTTACTGAAACAAGATGCAATTATGTATAAATGTAAAAAATACGTAATCTGAAAAAGGTACATCACTGTTCAAAAAAAAAGATATTTTTTTTTAAAAACTGTTATTGGAACATGTTGTTACATGGTATCATTGCAACATTGGCTGTGAGTTTGCTAAGTTACACACTAGTATCTTAAACTTACTTTTCTGCAGTGTTATTTGGTCAAAAGCCTTATAATAATGGTTACAGTGATATTTATCGACATTGATACTGAACTATACTGAAACCAACAAAACTGGCAGTGTATTGATCTCATTTACGTCCTTTGGCCTTCTTAAACTCTTATGTATTTGCAGTTCCAAGAACACCCTGTACTTTTCAGAGTGCTCCAAGCAGTACTGATTTGAAGCATTCTAACAGAGCTATCAAGATTTGCAGCTGTTATCTTTGCATTCCCTTTTGACGTTGAATGTTTCGTATGTCCTTGGAATGGTCCATCCGTATAAAGTGCTCAGAAATGCTCAGAAGACATTTAGGGAAAATCCACACACAGTGTAAATTAATTTCTCAAAAATAAAAGCAATATAAACCAATGTATGGTTTTATACCCTGTAGAAGAGGGTGGTGGAAATTACTGCGAAGAAATAGAAAGTGCCAGCCTGGGGCAAGATGTTGTTATCTCCAATTCACATCCAATTTCTTTGAACTGTTTTAGGATGTTCTCATTGAATTATATCCTTCTTGATGAGTTTTCCGCTTTCAGTGACCAGTGTAAAGAGCAGTAAAGTGTTTATTCATATAAAGTAGATGTCCCTCGACAGAGACAAATCAGCGCTTTGCCATTAGTAGTTCCTAGTAGAAAGCAGATTTCATCTGAAATGATTACGAAGGTTAATTGTGTTTTAGGTCCAATGAGACATCCCTTTGGAGGGAATACTCTACCACTGCATGCTGTCTCTTTATTAGAGGTCAGCAGAGTGGAACTGCAGTGGTTTCCATGCTCCTTACATAAGTACGTGCTCAAAGAAATGTGGGGGGTTCTTATTATTTTTAGGAAATTAAATACGTACATTTGTTTGCAGTAACTTTTTGATGATGAACCAGTCGTTCTGATATGCTTTGAATTTCTAGTGTTATTTCAAGTTGCATACAACATTGCTAAGTTGATAGAATCGATGACAATTTCAGTTGTAGATTTCTCCTATGTTTCCTATAAAACAGTGTTTTGTAATTTTTATTAATGAGGCTTTGGAGGGGAAAAGAGAGACTAAAATTTTTATTTCATTGCGGAATCCATGACAGTTGGAGTTGTTATTGTATATTGATTGATACGGCTATATTGTTTTCCCTCGTCATTTTTATTTCAGAGTTTTAGATGAAAGTAAGTACACATTTCTCTCAAAATATTGACTTTCCACCAGGAAGAAATGTATAAGCATTTACCTTTATAAATATTGATTTCTGCAATGCAAAATTTTGTTGTGTCTTCTAAGTCCAACGAAAAAGCTGATTCCTGGCTCATTTTCTCTGTTTTAGTCCCAATTGCACATTGCCTCTCCAGCTTTCTTTACGAGACTGGCACATAGCCCAACCTTACTAGCCTGTGAAAGTCTTTCTCAAACTTCCATTAGAATAGCATTTAATTGCCTAGAAGTAGTTACAGGATCTGCTCAGACCATTTTCCTAATGTTAAGTCTATATTTTCATGTTCCTTATTTCCTTTCAATAGTTCAGCAGTAGCCCTCTCAGTGCTATTTAAACACATGTTTATTCCTGTCATGGAGATATATATATATAATGTTTTTCACTTATTTTCAGGCTATAATCATCAAAGTGACAAATTTTGAAATAACTCAGACCCCCAGTTAGCTTTTGCAATTAAAAGCCTGGCCCTGCAGTCTTTGGGAAATGTCAAGCTGTGCTCTGTTAATTTTTTTAATCTTCTTTCCTAAGCCAGCCCTTCTACCCAATAGATCACCTCAGCAGCTTTTCTTCCAATTCATTTGGTAACCTCACGCTGGAGGGAGTGCAGAAGGGTTTCTCAATGTTGAGATAGACTAGAACAGCTCAATTCCCAAATCTGAATGGGAATGTCGTGTGGACAAGGTTTTTATTCTTCCTTTCTTTTCAAGTATGTTGCATAGAGCAGAGAGGAATATACATGCCATCAGGGATTGCATCAGGACCTGTAATGGTACTTCAGGATGGTGTGAAGACTAAAGAATATATTCTTCCTTTTTTTTTTTCTTTTTTTTTCATGAAATTGGTAGGTACAGCAAGTCAGTTTCATGATTTTTAATATGTGAGATCTTATTTCTTTAAGTCTTTGGCCCTGGCCTTTTTCATCCTGTTAAATGGAGTAGCAAAGTACTTAAAATATGAATTATGGAGCCAAGTATGACCGAATGAGAGATTTTCATTCCTTTCATCCTTTTTTTTTCCCATATGTGAGGCTTGTCAAAATTACTGTTTTCAACTAGTTTATGTGCTGGTAGCTGAGATGATCTTTTGGAAGACAGTATCTGAGACAAGAAATCCTGGAAGGCTTAGAAATACATACTCTGAAGTGCAACGATATAGCTAGGTGAACAGTGCTAGGCTATGAATATGCTGGACAAAACAAAATCCTTGTCTAAGAGATGTTATAGTTTGTATTAAAATACTTTTTTTAATAGCATCTCTAAAAATACATGTTCCTAATTGCATACTCTTTGTCTCTGTCTCCTTCCAGATTGATTTTCTTTTAGGAGTGACATTTACTAGCCTTGAAAAAAAGTGGATTCTTTCCCTTACACAAGTAATTCTGTTTAAAATTATTTCCTTGCAAGACTTGAAACCATTACACAAGCTTGAGCTTTATTGATCGGACTTGATTTCTGAGTTTCCGTAGGATTTGCATCTTTACACTAATTTGTTGCAGTACAGTGGACATAAAGCCCTGTTGGGCAGCAATAATACATGCAGCAGTACATGGTGCTACTTAAATACTATGCCTTTGTTGCACATATTTTTAGTGGTATAATGAGGATATTAATCACCAGGAAGGCCAGGCGTTCCTAATAACTTCCTTAGCATGTCTTATATTTCTATGTATTTTTTGCTAATTTTAGTCAGCTTTTGATACTTATATTTAGTGCTTACTGACAGTGTCTGCTCTTGCAGATCAAAGCGCAAGAATTGGCTTATTCTATTTTTTAAAAAAAGTATTAATTCACAGCATTTGCTTATTAATTAAAACAGTTTAAAAAGGAAATCTTTCTGAAATGGTGAAAGAGATACTTTTAATGAGAACAGCTCATTTAGGAAAACAGCAGACTTGAATCCACATGGTTTTTGAGACATTCTTATTATGGATTATGAATAGGCTGGACTGTGCAGAAGGAGAAGTATACACCCCAAACATCAGTACCATGAACCTAGCCAGTTTGCAGATGATAAAACTGGTCTAAAGGAGAATATTTTAATATACTACTTATGTCCCAGATTCACAGAAGGGGGATTTAAATGGCTAAGATTACAGAATATCATCACAAATTTGGGAAGATGCCCAATTCACTGGCTCCATTTGCTTGTAAATACGCTCCTCTCTCAGTTTGGGGTTCATCTTTTGAGATGGTGAACTCTTCAGAGAAGTGACCTGCATTGTTTAATGCCTTCAAAGTTTTGCTAAGTAATTAGTGACACTTCATAGAAAAAAATGGTCTGAATTTCCATTCTGTTCTGTTTCTCCGTGTTTCTTCACCCTTTTTTTGTCCTTTTGTTACTTTTTATTATTGCTGCTGTTTGTTTCTCTGCCTTGCCTTCCTCCTCCTCTTGATGACATTTCTCTACTGTCCCCTATTTTCTTCCTTGCTTTTTGCTTTGCTTTATGTTCTGTTTCTATCTATCTTAGTATTTGGATATGCACCCTACTATATCCAGACTGATAATAAGAAGAATCACGATTTCTTCCTCATCCCTGTCTCTCCTCTGAGCTCTGCTGTATTATCTGGGTTGACGTAGTTCCCCTGTGCTTTGTCTCTTCGCAGTCCTTTCTTCCTGTTTCTTTCCCACTTTTAGTTCTTTCAATCCTCTCACTTTTACTTTTGGCTCTCATTTTCTCTAAATCTTTCTGGAACTCTTCCCTTTAGCCTTTCTAGGACTTCTCTCAGCCGCTTGTCCCAGAGAGCACGTTCTTCTAGTCTGAGATGTGGATGAGAGTTGTACTCCCTGGAAGAATAATAAACCTATAACTAGCATTTTCATCTCTCATCCATGTATACGTTGACCTTGCTGTCTCTCTGTAGTGGAAAATATATATTTAATTGACAGACAGCTATACCCATTGTTTCCCAAATGCCTCCTCCTGCCGCATTTCAGGTTATAGGGATGAGACGTGGTGTTTGCATGAGTTTGCTGGAGCACAGCAAGGGCTGGCTTGCTTTGCCAGCCCTTCAAACTGGCAGATGCAGAATTGCAGCAAGGTTGGGCAGAGGCGCCTGGCCAGACCATTGGGCAGAATTTGCATTTCAATATGGGAAATATTGAGCTCCAGGCTAGTACATAGCCTTTTAGATAAATTGTTAACAACCTGAAGCTGAAGAATAGGTGAGATAAAGAGGGTCTATTGCTAACAGAGGAGCAGGACCAGGCATCATTCCTCTTGGGAGCAAATTGACTTCTCAGGTTTGTGGGACAGGTCTGTATGCAACCTTTCCTGGAGGCAGGGGCAAATGGCTTGCTTTCAAGTTCCATAAAATACAAGTTTAAGCAAAGTCATCACCTAGGTTTGGCAGAATCTTCTTGTTGGGGAGCTTGGAGAAGTTGATGGGGGCAAGATAATTGAAAAGCTCAGCAGTTTCTTTGTAGGGTAGAGCCTGCGTTAGAGAGGAGGGAGTGTACGTGAGAGAGATGTAGGAGGGAGGGGAGCACAAGACTAAACAGGACAAGGAAAAGCAGGAGGAAAGTCAGTGTTAGCAGTGTGTATTAATTTGCCATGAGTTGTTGATTTTGTGTTGCTTAAGCCTTGGAGCTTACTTTAGTTCATAATGGCCACTATTTTTGGTTGTGTTGGTTGCATAAAGAGACATTAAGCCATGAGTTTAAATTGATGCAGCACCAGGAACACGCGGAATTATCAACATTTCTACCTATAATTTAAGAGGGATGTGACTCACAGCAACATCCCACTTGAGGTACATGGAAAAGAGGCTGCTTCCCAAGAGCCAGGATGCATGTATGTGTGCTCCAGAGGTAGATCCAATGGAGATCTACTTCTGAGATGATTGTAGGGCATTTGCTAATGGTGTTCCTCCTTAGCACAGCACTGAGTTAGGAGGCAAGGGAGAAGAATTATTTTATAGGGTCTGTGTCTTGGTTTTATACTGCTTAAATGTAATTTGCTAGAATCCCTTTATGAGCCGTAATTTTATAATGTTTAGAGAGGATGAATGGAGTCAGTGTAGTATTCCTTAGGGTAAATGCCAACCACTGGAGTTTACTGAACATGCGACTAGAAATTTTAATTTTAGGAACACAGAGTTGCTCCATTTCATATACACACCAGACATTTGAGTATAGCCCCTTTTTTTATTTGTCACTGACAAGCTATGATTTATTTCCTCATGGGTGTATGTCACGGGCTGCGCTTGCTGCAGTGCAGAAGGCTCTGGAGGGAAAACATAATCAAATGGAGAAGTATACTTGAATTCTCTCTTCTTGATCCCAGTCTCTTCTGAGTTGCTTTTCTCTGATTGTGGTTCTGCCAGTAAGCTGGGTTGATGTCAAAAGGGGATTAACTCATTTTTATCCTCTTGTGTGACTGAGAAAAAAACACAAGAAAAAATTTACAGAGGAGTAGCAGATTGGAAGAGGTGGGGAACTTGATCAGCTGGCAGGGTGATTTGGGAAGCTTCTATTTTTGTGCTTTATTTACCACTTATTTTTACAAATATGTACAGCTCCTGTGATTTACCTTTTGATTAACCATAGATATATTTCTTTGCAAAAGGGGAGGTGGTTCTAAAGAATATCATACCAGTGCATTGTAAGCGTGGTTTTAGGAGACATCAACTATCACCCTTCCTCACCTAAACAAAATTATCGTTGTATCATTGCTCTGTATTTATGAAGCCACACTAGGAATATCAATTCGCCCTGGATTAAGTATTGGAGGAAGATTTGCAGAGATAATGAGAGTTGGAATGGGAGAATTTTCCATTTTAAAACTAAAGGATCAATACTGGCATATTTACAGTGCATCTGTGGCTGTTTCAGCTGTTTCAGGTGGATCCAAAATCTCTCATTCCAAAGCCAGACAGATAAATCATGTAGATTTTGCTGGCATTACCCATGTGGAAAAAAAAGGAGAAAAAATTGGCCATTAAATGAAGTTCAAATCATAGCTCTTGGTAAAGATATGAAAGCCAATAAAATAGAAACTGGTCTTGACATACTTGTGAAGATTCACAAAGCATTTCTCGCTACCCTGTTGTTCACGTTGAGCAATTATTTATTTGGTATTGCAGGGCCAAATTCTAACCTAATTTGTGACCGTGCAGTTCCACAGACTTTGTCATTCAGCTTTGTGTTATGGCAGAAAGGTCCCCACCCATGGTGAATTTGAGGTGTAGCTGCAGGCTAAAATCAGTCGTCACGTCGCTGCATCTGTACTCGCACAGGTGATGGGCTGATTTTCACCTGTAATTCTTATTCCTGTGGTTAGCAAGAGAGTACTTAGGATAGATATAAGCTAATTACAACCAAGGTAGAACTTAGTTTTTTAACTACTTTCAACTGTTTTTCCAGAATATGATCAGCATAATGCTTAACACTGTGTTAACAGATTTCTGACAGAGGAGCCCTTCCAACCCGTGTAAAGGCTCTTAGCAGGCATCAGTATGCTGTAGTCCATATCTTTCACATATGTGACTATACAGTCTTCTCCTTTTGCCTTTGCACATTCTAGTATTTGTGAAAACAGTACATGCCTTTTCCTAATTTTGTTTCAGGAGACCTTGACTTTGAGCAGGTTTCTTTGTATACATTATCAGGGCTCAAGGGAAGAATGAAATTAATCCATAACTGGTGCATTGTCATAAATGGGGAAAAGTGTTATTTGTATATTTTTGTAAATATGTAACATTTAATGGCAGTTTTGTAGTGATGTGCTGTTTTTGAGGAAAAAAAAATCAAATATATGTTTCAATATGCTTAATGTAACACTTAACTGTGATTCAATTGCACAATTAATAGCCTAATCAAAAGTCTTGTGCAATATGTAGTGCACACACGTAACCAAGTATCTGTTAGTGATCCACAACCAAGTTTTTGGCAACTTTTAATGATGGTGATGAACTGCGCAGTGCAGTTTATCACGGTCTCGTTTAGCTTCCAAACATGTAGCAGGCAAACTACTGTATACGTACCTGTGTACTCCACTGCATCCAAAGGTATGCATTTGTCCTGAGAACCTGCACTACAGGTTTTTCTTTAATAAAATTTGGTTCTAAACTATTGGTTGCTTTGTTTTTCTTGTGAAGTATTTAATGGGATTTGCAGAGGGAGAATGGTTTAACCAGTCCCCAGAGTTTGTGCGTATGTGTTTTGATTTGTCAGTAGTTAGCGGCAAACTACTCAAATTCAGCAGCACTGAATTTAAAGGCTGCAGCAAACGTTCATCCTCCTCCACTTTAGCCACTCTACTTCATCCTCCTATAATGCAGCTCAACTCCACTTCTAGGGAAAAAGGGAAAAGCCCTTTTTACCTTTTAAGAGTGGAGTTGAGCTGCAGTATAACTGGCGTGAGGGTGACACTCTGTGGTGAGACTGAAGCCATGCAACTGCAGTTGAAGAAAAATAAATGTTCTTCTAGAACTCCACTGAATCAAAGGCTGAGTATTTCTGTCTAGCTAAAGAATTAAAAAATTCAGCAGTTTTTAACCTTGATCTCCCTGTAATACAGTGCCATAAACAGAACAAAGCTCTGCGTGTTCTTCTGCCCTGGCCGTGTCTTTATTCCAAGCTCTTCGATTTTCATTGGCTTCTTCACACACTACTTGCTCCTCATTTATTCTTTTTTTTTTTTCGTTAT
Organism: Pluvialis apricaria; assembly: GCA_017639485.1. NCBI lineage: Eukaryota > Metazoa > Chordata > Aves > Charadriiformes > Charadriidae > Pluvialis > Pluvialis apricaria. Next base: position 30,277,856 of record CM030010.1, read on the forward strand.
TAACTGCATTATCTTTCCTTTATCCCACTCTCTTCCTGAAGAGTTGCCTGTGTAGAGGCTGCATCCTCCTTGCAAAACTGAGGGGTCTGCAAATCAAAACCTGTCCTTAAGCTAGCTGTATGCAAGGACGGGGCCTTGGCTCTCAAAATCTGCTCTGTTACTGATCCTGGCAAGTGCTCTCTATCTTTGCAAAGATCACTGAATTTCTAAAGTCAGGATGTGCCGCACGTCCCCGCAATTTGGACATTTTTCCCTGCTTCAAAGTTTTGAGGTGAGTTGCTACTGGCCTAACTCAGATTTAGGGTTGGAATACAGTTTGTGGTTTGCGGATAACTGGTTGCTGCTGTGCAGCTCAGCCTTCCCAGGGAAAGCCTGATGCTGGTAAAATAAAAACTTAGTTCTTTTCACTGCCTGATGCCCGCAACAGGGAAGAGCTGAGATGTTGCTAAGTGTTGCGGTTGTGGATGTGCATTGTGAAGTCTCAGTAAACATCGTACTGGGACAAAGCAGCAACATAAACTATTGTCTACCAATTTTTTAATTAGCCATAGAAATTTTATAGACTACAATGAAGTTTTAATGGAACAACAAATGGATTATTTATTCCTGGAGTGTGTATATTTTGAGGATCAGAAGATGGGCAATTAGAAGGAAAATGTTCAAAAATATAAGTTTAAACTTAATTTGCTCAGTCTGCCCTAGTTCAGCACTTTCTTATAGTCTCTGCTGAAAGACTTAGCAGTCAGAGGAACCCCGCGGTCTGGGCTATATGATCCTACTCTGTGGGACATCATGAAAAAATGTCAGGCTGGGTTCAGAAATGAAGCTTAAGGCTTTCCCTACTTGTGTAACTCAGCTAGAAAACATTTTGATGATTGTCATTTTAGGGTCTCTAATCCTATATTGTGGCTAGTTGAGACTTTAAACTGCAATTTATCACTAAAAAAGCCGCCTGTTGAATCTTAAGTGACTACGTTTCATTTTCCAAATTTAGTGCTCTGATATAAATAAAAGCAAAACCAAAAGAAACCCTGAAGTCTCTTATTTTTAATGATGTTCCGATAGCTCTTTCTGAGGAAAGCTCCTCAGTTGGAAAGTCAGGAGTGAGAACAGACATGGACAAGCTGTTCCCACAAATGAGACACCAAATGAAAGTTACTAATACTTAACCTGGAGGGCTACTTTACTTCAGAAACCAATTTCCATGGAAAAAAGAGTAAGATAATCGCTTCACTTCTGTTTCCTTTGCTGTACTCATCAAAGCCGTATTAATTGCTATGCTATTTTGAAGCCTAACTGGTTTCAACATCATCGTAAATTATGCCTCTATAATAAAACTTCTGAGTCATAAACACCAGCCAATATTTTTTCCTGTTTTCTGTGAAGACACTGATTTCTTTTCCGTTTTTTTCTTTTTGTGATTTATGCCTTGAAAGATGCTTTGCTTTCATATGAATCCAGCTGCTGTGGTGAAAATGTTACTGTACTCTGACCCTCACAGCTTTCAAAAGCTGAAGCAAAATGCTACAAATGCTGCTCAGTATATTTTTAATGTGATAAAAGGATCCGTTTTCACCGTTGCCACATCACACCACAAGCTGACTTCCAAAAAAATCAGAAAAAGCAGTACATGCTAAAAAAAAAAGGTTAAACAAGTAATAATTCCAAGCAAAAATTCAGTGATAGCAATTATCAGTCTATTTAAAAATGAATAATGAAACCAGCAATGAAACTTTTCACTTAAGTTCAACTCAAGGCCGTGTAGCTGTAATTCTACTGAGCTCTAATTCAACAAAATCTAATAGGAAAATCATTTTCTTGTCATCAGGAGAGATTATGGAAAAGGAATATCCTTGATGTAATTTAATTATTTCAATTATCTAATATATTGGGAAGGAATGACATTGCATTGTCTTGACCTTAAGACAGATGCTCACTTTAAAAATCAAATTGAAAAGAAGGTGATACATTATTTTATAGGATAGGATGCTTTTGTAACTGCTAGTGGGAAAAACAGTCTTTTATGAATGAAACCAGCTTTACTTATCGACAGCAACGTGGCAGGGGATCAGGGGTGAGCATATGAGAACACTTACCTGCTATGCACTTCCAGCCTCCAACCACCGTGGACCTGGACCTTTCTGCTTTGGAGCTGGTAGCTCTGTGCTTAATAGCCTTAAGTAATTCTTTTCTGCCATGAATTTTTTTTATAGTTCATGGACCCGTATATGTTTTTAGCATCCATAAAATTCTGCGGCAACAAGTTCCACGGCTGAATTAGGCAGTGAGTGAAAGTAGTACCTCTGTGTAGTTGTTTTGAGCCTGCCCGGTTGATTTTGATACCCTCAGAGTTTGTACCGTTAGTGACAAGGACTATTTCATGATCATGTCACATTCTACTGCTGATTTATATAACCTTTTAACATATTCTTTCCCCTCCTCAAGATTTTTTATTCACACTGGGAAGCCCTTACCTTTGTTTTCCCTTTTAGTTTAATCGTAAAATCAGTAGTATTTTTCCTGTATGGGGCAGTTTCTGTACTTTTTGGATCTCCTTCTTGCTCTTGTACCATCACCCATAGGGATTTATCTACTTATGACATTCAGTGCCCAGATTTTGGATAATGTTCTGTTGGTCCTAAAGCAGACGATGAACGTATCGGAGATGGTAGGTGGGTGTTTTTCTTCTTTTAGCACTTGTTTGTACAAGTTCTTGTGCATAGCAGTTGTTTTACTGTTATCTTTATCAACGGGGGCATTTGGTGCCCTGGACAACAGGTATTATTACAGCCCAGGATGCTTTGTTGCTGACAGCGTATGCTGTGATGTTAGGTGTGTCTTGGTCAGGCAGGATCTAGAGCCATTTACTGCATTTTAGAACACACAGTAATTGCTATGGGATGTTTTCTGCCTTTTTTTTTTTTTTTTTTTTAATTATTGTCAGTATGCAGTATGTGGATATTTTCTTGGACCTAACTGTTAAAACTCCATGATCATCTCTGGGTGTAGTCAGAGCTGTTTTGGTGCTCATAATTGTCTAGATTGGGGAGTTTTTTGGAATTGTTTTCTTCTTTTCTTACAGTTCTGTCTACATTTGGCTACATTGAATTTCTTTTGACGTTTTAATCACTGGTAAAGTTGTGAAAGGTATTTCTGGAAATCCTTGTAGTTGGCTTTTAGTGTTACTATCCTGAATAAATTAGTAATAGCAAATTTTTCATCTCTCTTTTTTTTCCCAATTATTTACATTATTCTGATATGCACAAGGCTCAGACCCCAGCCCTGTGGGATCCCAAGGCTGAATGAAAAGGCCCAACCAAGCCACTGGAAATAAAGATTTTATGCCCCATTTTTTTGTTCATTTACCAACCAGTTATTTATTCTATTGGGATTTTTTTTTTCCCTTTTCTCCAGTAGCTACTTAATCCTCTTTAGTGACAGACCTTGTCAAAAAGCGTGTTGAAGAAATCCCAGCAGAATATGTTCTTTACCTGGATGCTCATTAACAGCCTCCCAGACCTCTTAGCAATGAGCAATGACACTGCAGTATAAAACTTGTGTTGACTCTACCCCAGTACAGTGATTTCTCAGTCTGTTCACTAATTCTTCACTTTATTATGCTATTAATTTGCCCAGTACAGCTGTAAAATTTGTGTTTCCTGACTTTTTCCCTCTCTGTTCAAAAAATGGTGTCACATTTGGCATCGTTCATTCTCTAGCAAGGAGCCCTTCTTTATAAAGCTTAAGTACTGTAATGAGGGGTCTGAAGGTGCTCAACTTATGCACAAATTAAAAAAAAAATACAAAAAAAAGAACTTAACATTAAAGCACTGCAATCACTGCAATGCTTACAATGTGGGTGCCCACCTGCAAGAATAAACCACAATGGCGTAAATTAGGTGTTGGTGGGGTCTTTCATATTGAATGCCTTTGGGATGCGACTGGGTAGACTTATAGAAAAACACTAAGATGTCTCTTTAAGGCTTTTTTAGGCCATGAGCCTGAGTATCTTAAGGTACTCATTTTCTAATTTTTGCATATATATTATTATACTATAACAGTAATAATATATATGACAGTACAACTATTCTAAATATATATTTTTATATATAACTTATATATTTTTTTACAACTTGTCCCATATATATCTTTTCTACAGACGATCTTTCTCTAGAGAAATACTAATAATTTGCTTTGCTTTTGAGGTGGAAGGCTTTTTAAATTGCATAAAAGGCAGTGAAGTGTTATAAGCCTTGATTAAGCAGACAAAAAGCTGTGTCTACTTGAGACACAATTCTTATTAGTTATACCACCACGAGATGTTTTACATATGCTGACCACTTTTTTCTCCTGACATCAAGGAGGTTGGGAATGCAGAACGGAAACCTATTAGGCTACTTTATAATACTGCTTCCCTGAGTCTGGTAAAATGAAATGTATTTTCTATTTAAGCATGACATTTGGTAATAATTTTAGTGTAATGGGAACCAGAGTTAAATCTAGGAAAAGCAACAAGGAGTAATTATGGCTTATCACTTGCCAATCTAATCTGTCAGTCATCTATAAGAAATTGCTATATTACCTGTTAAGTAGCCTGATAATTAACTCTGATTTTGATCCACTTTAATTTCTGAGAGGTAATTTTTAATGTTGTACAGTTTTACATTATTTATTAATGGGGTTGATGCCTAAGCAAACTGATGCAGTAACACTAGATAAGCGGCAACTTCTGCTATGAGCTCTAAGTACATTGAAGTTCCATTGCCAGCCTATCCCTTAGATAGAATTCACTGAAGTTGCAGAAGGTCATCACAAAGTTAAACGGGGACAGAAGTAATAACAAAAAAATAAGTGATTCTAACCTGTCCATTTTTGAACTGACTGGCATAGGAGAATGGTACTTGGTTGAGGATGACTATTGTGGGTGTCCTGCTAAGATGCCACCTACTTATACAGACAAATACCAAGAAACAACAATGCAAATACTTCTTTTTTTGACAGGTAACTTTATTAATAATGGTCTTGGCTCTGTCGCACCTACCAGGTGCCAGTCTTTTTTCACACTCTGCAAGACTTTCTGAAGAATAAACTAGAAAGGCATAAAGTTAGTTGAAGCTACTAAGACACACATTTGAAGGTGGGTCTATTTTGGTCTTTTTTTTTTTTTTTTTAACAGAAGTTTCCATGAATGTGTGTCAAAAAACTTAAATACATTGAGAAATACAGTAGAAAGACTATATTTACAGTCAATTATAATGGGCACTGCCAACATATCCAATAACAAAAATAAAACAAAACCTTTTTTCATGTTTCTTTCATGCTTTTTTTTTTTTTCACAGAGATTTTTAAATATGATTTTGTTTTTTAAAAAATACAATAAGGAAATAATTACATTCTTAATATGAGAACATTATTTTACAACATACAGCCTTGGCCAATTAACTTGAAAGTGTCTTTAACAAAAATTGATACTAAATTAAGTATTCTCCATTTCAAAAATCAAATTGCCACAATCATTTCATTAAAAAAAAACACCTTTGATCCCCCAAAGTTATGATCTGTTTTTTTTTTTAAAAAAAAGCATCATAAAAAAACAATTAAAAAAAGCACCTGGTACAGTAACAGGAGTTTGTTGAGGAAGCACAAGTGTAACATTTTCTTAAAAGACATAGAAATGGCTTAAAATACAAGAGTTTTCCTTTAAAACAAAAGTCACGCTGCTCTATTGCTGACTTTGCCAGGTGATCCTGAAATCGAAAAATGGTGAATATACAAGCTCTGTTGCTTTTTATAAAAAATTGTACAGCAATAGTACTATTCAAGAAAACAGAGTATATTTCACAGCACCGAATGTGGTCTATAGAGAGGTTATTTTCCCAAGTTTTTTTTGTTTTCCTTCTTCCAAAACCTTGGCCATTATATAGAATAGATGTGTCACTAATGCAAATTGTGATGGTACCAATGTACTTATACGTTAGAGGATGTACTTCTACATTAGAGACATACAATTACAGTATGTGCCAGGTTGGGGGCGAGGGGGTGGTGGTACCTTTATGGAGCCTTTGCTGCAGGACGGGCAAAAGATGCTTAAATTTGCCGGCAGCCCCTGCTGCAGCGGGCGCTATAGGCACCGAGGGCACCATAGGTGCCGAGGGTGACCGGCGTCTATGGTGGAGCAGAAGGCTGTGGCACCAGGGCTGGGATTGCGTGCCTGGCCCCAGCACCACACGATTGGTGTTTGCTTGGACAGAAATTTGCACACTTCTATCTCAGGCATGCTCCAAAACCTGTCCTTGCCAAGGATTTGTTTTTTCCCCATAGGAAATAAGGGGGCGGAAGATACAATAGGTAAAAATATTGGGTAAAGGAGATAAGTGATTTGTCTTTTGACTACTCTGCATTACTTGATGCGGGACCACTTCTTAATGGCAACTGTTACATCATTGCAAACGTTGACTAGAAGCCTAATTTGCATCATAAATATGTACAGATATAAATTAAATATTTATTGAAATATACAAATAAATAACTTAATTTGAAATAAAAAGCCTAAATGAACTTACTTTTGCTTCAAATTTGTTTCTGCTAATATTTATGGGAACTTGATACTGTTTAGTCCATAGTCATACAGCATAGAATGTGCCCTCCACTTATAGAGTTAGTAAGTAAGCAGATGACCTAAACTAATATAAAAAAATCCTGTTTTCAGTGAAAACCACACTGACACTTGCTTCCCTACTGTATCTGCATTCCTGCGGCACTTTATACAAAGCACAATCCCAAGAAACACAGAGCCCTTTCTCACGTTGGGCCCCATTTCTGCTCTGCTGAGTTCAGTGGGATCCCTGGCACTAATTCCATTTGGGAACAGGACACAGCTCTGTGCCTTCAAATCCCACCAGCTCCTGTGGGAAGTCCTCTGGCATCCAGCTCAGCTGGGAATCCCAGCATACCCTTCAAGAGTTACACACACTTATTCCTAAAGGTAAGAGACAAACTATAGTTTGGGCCACAAAGGGTCGTGATCCTTGATAACCACTCTCTTGCCAATGTCTGTGGTTTTAATTGCAAGTCAACTAATTACCAAGACTCTAGCCCTAACATCTGTGATTATCTCAAAGTATGAGTAGTATTCTAATTTTTTTAATTAAAGTAATTTTCTAGTCCTCACAGTTGAGAAAAAAAAACCTTGAGAATGTCATCTAAGGCTCTCCAAAGGCTTAAAAAAAACAGAGAAAAAATTAAAAGAATCCAACTCATCGTATGGGTTTTTTTTTTCTCTCTCTCCCCTGATTTTTTAAAGCCAATCTTGAGATTTTGAAGGACTTTAGTTGACAATTTACTGCATGTAAGTTCTCAGGAGTGACATGGATGGAGATAAAGAACAACAGAATTCTATAATTTTACAGACTAAAATGCAAGATGCTGTTTCCTAGTAAACAGAAATGGATTCCTGTCAAAGAAAATCCCCAATTCTTTGTAAAATTGTTTATAAAAGAGTCTGGAAACGATAATCTTTTCAATCCGTCTTCTTCAAAAATAATAGCTGAGGTCTGAAAAGATGAAGGAAATTAAGTACAGCAGTGTTCTATAACTCAAGTTTAACAATACTATATTATAAAAAAAAACCAAAACGACTGACTGCATAAGCTATTCTGAGTTACCATTATCTGTTGATTAATTTCAATTACGTTTTCTTTCTCGTCTTCAAAAAGTATAGAAAAGAAGCAGTATCTAGAAATACCTGTTTGCCCTTTAAAAAAATTAGGAACAAATCATAGTTCAACAACATGACCTTTGAAAACGACTGGTGCTTCAGAATAGTAATAAAGACAACGTACTAAAATGCTTTTTTTTTTTTTTTCAAAGGATGGCAGCTTTTTATCTCCCAATGACAAAAATCATCTGTCCAAATAGTATCCAAAAAATGCTTCACAGCTGAGTCGTGTCATCCCGTGGTCTTGCACCAGCGTAGGGGACAGTGGCACTGAAGGGCTCCTGCCTTCCCGGCCAAGCAAGCCACACCGTTTCTGTGAATACATTTCTTCGGTTTTCTTTTGCCACGTGAACAGCTAACAGCAAAGAGACTGCTAACGAGCAAGACTTTGCTCAGCCACCTCTGTGGCAGACGTCTCAAAGTCAGTTTTAACCTGTAAGAGTACTTCTTATCCATAGCAATTTCACATCGGTCTTAACGCACCAGCCTTTAGTGGTGTTCAGGCCATCTGATGCGATATAGTTAACATTGCTGGTCTATGCTGTTTCAGCAAAGTAAATTTTCAACTGCTACTTTACGCTCCTTTTTAATTACTATGGTTGGTTTGGTTTTTTTGGTTTTCATTTTCTTTACCAGTGAAGTTGGAAATGAAGAGTTACAGCTAATAAAAAGGGGCACATGTAGTTACACAGCAATACAGTAGAGGGAATACAGGCAAATTAGCGCCAAGCTACCATTAACTTAACAGAATTATACAACCTCTTATGTTGTATCGCTTGATACCACCTTTCAGATGAGTCTTTTGCAGCCTACGTCTTGGTCCATAATAGGTAAGGCCTTTATGGAAAGTGAGTGGTTTTGCTATATTTATGTTCCATTTTTCATCTCCCATTCCTGGAAAAGGGGGGGGACAGAAAAAGTTATGGAAAATGTTAGAGAAATCAGGATATTTCACCGATGTCGTCAGATCTGCTAAGCCAAAGGCAGCTGAGGTCAGTAACAGTTTTTCCATTAACTTCGCTGGATCCAGCCTTCTGCCCACAAATTAGTTAGGGAATGCTAACAAGTACGTCCTGATAGTGTCTGTGCACAGCTTCCACCCCTCCGCAACTATATATGGCAACTATTCCTCTAGCGCAGTGCAAGTAAGCCATGTTTGTTTTCTGCAAAGGGTACTTATGGAAAAAATTCGCACACCACAGTTGGTCTAAAGCACTCATCTGGAGCTGAACAAGAGAGAGGGTGATTTAGCATGTAGGGCTTTCTAACTTACTTGCATGAGACAGCAGGACGCACTCAATAGTTCTCATAGCTGACACCAAGTGATTGCTTTACTGTTAGATTTTTTCTTACAAAACTCATGGCAGAGACATGTTTCTATGGCCAAAAAGGGCAACTTACTGAGGTAGTGCAACTTACAGGCAGGGTAAAGAGAAGCAAGTTAGTAAACACTGCATTCGTTTCCCATGAATGGGACCCAAGTTGAGCTATTGCTTGGTAAGGTAAATAAATCACTTTGCCTTTCTGTGCCTCAGTTTCCCCACCTGTTGGCCAAGGACAATGACACCTACCATCCACAGTAAAGCACATAATCTATAATGCTTTCATCCATATATCTCAGAGCAAGGTATTGCCATTTCTTCTGCTACGTAAGTGAAAATCACGAGATTCCTGTAGCTAAACACCCCATTAAATCAAACTTGTGTCTCTTTACTTGAGAAGCAGAAGAGTTGAAGAGGGATGGGCTCAGCCTAGGACATCCATACTGTACCTACTCCCTGAATCACACCCTTACAGTGATCGGGAGATAGTGAAGATGATAGGAAGGAGTTGGCCTCTCGCTGAAGTAATCCCTGTGGAGCAACCGCCCAGCTGTTCCCAGACAGGCCCTGGGGTCTACAGATTCCCCTCCCACCCATCCACTCTGCAGAGATACTCTGCAGGCAGCCTGCTAACTTGGCTCCCAACCTGAATTCCTGAATTTGACACTCATTCCACAACATTTTAAGAGCTCTGGCTGAAAACGGTTACTTATGCATGTACATATCTGTTTCTGCTGCTGAAAGCAGTAATAGCATTAGTATGGCTAAACAGCTGCGTGACCATGACACCTCTTCAACCATTGTACAGCAACAGTAAAGGTCACAGTTGGTGGCTGCTTTAGCAATATAACAAAAAAAATCTTGGGTTTAGACAATAATTTAGTATTTTCTTAATCTTGTGCAGGTTTTTTTTTCATCATTTAAATGGTGCTTTTATTAAAATACAATGTATTTTAAATATTCAGTCTTACATTTCAAATAATGGTAAACCTAAACTTAAAACACAGTCTTGGTAAAAACTAAATTACTTTAAAAAGGATATTAAATGTATATTCTCTATGTATATGCTGCCAAAGCCCTGAAGGAAGTCGTTGGCTAAGCAATTTTTCTAAGTGTTAAAAAAGCCTTGAAAGCAGTAGCTTCTTTTGCAGGTGCAGAAGGAACTTTTTCTTTGTTTCCATTTCCCAGGCAGGTTCACACCAGTGAAAGAATGTTTAAGTCAACACTGACAGCCTGACTGGGAGCTGGGATGCTGGGAGAGCTCCTTTTCTTCCCCAGTCCCTGAACATAAGGAAAATGTAAGCTGCCGACATTCAGCAGTCCACCAGTTTTAAAACAGATCAGAAATAATCGTTGCCGTTTCCTTGCTGCACGTAACAATTTGGTTTTAGAAATTAATTTGAAATGTGAAATATTTAGATAATTGTTTTTCTTGTATAGCAAGGATATTTGGAGTATTTTACTTCTTTGGGAATGCTAATACAGAATGTTGTTTTCCACGTTTTTAATACAGTCTCCATTTCCAGCCAACTAGACATTAACAAATTTACAATTGAAATGCCTTCTGACTTCTTAAAATATGCATTATTACTTTCTAAAAAAAATTAAAAAATTAAAAGCCTGTTACAAACAGAAAAGATCAAAAATCCAAACGTATGCATATATGTGTATATGTACAGTGTATGTCCTAAACAGCCAATCCCCAAATTGCTGCTGGTTCTTAGATTTAACACCAAATCTGTCCTGCTGCTTCTCTCTATATTTCCCTCCCGTGTCAGTGCACCTGCGAGGAGAGAGATTTTAGTGGAGCAGCTTCCAAACCTGCTGTCTCCGGTGCCTCGCCCTGGCTCCGAGGCGCTGCGGTGCCCGGCAGCTCTGAGGGAGAGACTGCACAGTGCCGGCGGAGCACAGCATCCCCTGCCCTAGCAGAGAGCGGCGTGGTGCTGCGGGATCACGGCGGTGACACGGGGGTGGGTGGCTGCAAGCACAAAGCCAGCTGGTGACAGACTCAGCATCCTTCGTGCAAGGGAAGAGCAAGAAGGGAGGCATTCGGTGCATTCAAATACATACTGGGGAAAAAAATAATCTGCCATTTTGAACGCTTATACAGCTCCTTCATAACACTGGGAGGTGTGCCAGTTGCTGAAGATGCAAGCGCTAGCACGGACGTGAAACCTGTTTCACGCCCACATATTGCACTGACATCCATGCGTGGCGAGCCAAGAAAGTTCTGCTCTGGGATACTCACGTGTGACGCCCTTTCTTTAGCCACATCTACAAGGCCTGGGCTCACGCATCACTGCAAAAGGCCAAAAGAACTGAGAGCCAGATTCCACCCTCGCACATGTACATTTAACTCCCCCCTGAACGCGGGGCGCGCTGCAGATGCATACCTGATGGCAGACTTTGGCTGCAGCTCCTTGCAAACGGGCTGAGCACAGCTTGGGTTGCACTATCATCAAATTCAGCAAAATTTCACTCGTAATATTTAGTGCATGAGCTTTTAGGAAAAAGCTGTTAAAGCTGAATTGGATACTTTGAGTTGTTTTTCCCAGGATGGGAAATATGCTTAGTCGCTCCATATCCTTTCCGATTAGCCTAATCCTATATCCAAGATTCCTCTACAAAAGAGCTTGACCAACCTATCGTGCCATCCAAAGCACAGCGATATCAAACAACACAGCAGGGATTTTCCTGTATGGTATATACTGAGCATAAAAAATGTACTACAGCTGGAAGGTATTCTTTACACTAGAAATGTTTAAGTTTTTATATAGTGCCCTGGTTTCTGCAGCTGTAGAAATTAAATGGCTGCCTTTAATGTGCCTGTCCAGCGTGTAGCACAAATCCACTCCCCCTTTTGTAAGGACCGTGCTCTGCTAGACCGCATTCCCCAACAAACACTGTGCTAACATGCAAATCTAAGAGAAAGTGTATATTTAGAGATGATATCTTTATGAGACAAATTAGGGTATAATTGGAATACGCAGATAAGCTTTAGAGCACGTGAATCCTTCTTCAGATTTGAAAAAAAAGCAGCAAACTTCAAAGTCAAGCAAACAGAACTGAAACCTATTACGCTGAGTTTAATTATTCTTAGTTGAATTTAAATGAATCAGACTAACTGGCAGAAAAAGCAGTTGATGTCCATGGAAACGATGGAGGAAATGGTGGTAGAAGAAGGGTGAGAAAGCTCTCACATAAGAGAAGTAATTCATGGCCTGGGCAATGCAGAGAGGTTAAAGGGGCTGGGGGGAGGAAACATAGAGATCAGGATGTGCCAGGAAACCAAATTATTTGTTGTGATGATGATTTTTCAGTATCTACTACTTTTAAGTGCCAGGCTTATGCTCAGTCACTGTAAATGTGTATAATCAATGAAGACAACATAACAAAACCTACTTAAAAAAAAATCCCTATAGAGAATACTTCATTGGTTTGAAAAAAGAGAAATGGGCTGCATGAAAGACAAATGTATTTGATTATTATTGTTTATAATTACAATTAGCAGTGAACTACTTAACAAACAAAAGCTTGGACCAATGCTATTACTGTCACCCTTGGTTATGTGCTGCCCACACACTTATGCTACTAGCAAATTTAGCCCAAAAGAATAGTCATAAAAATCTTATTTAAACTAAAGCACAAAAATTAGAAAACTGTAACAATACAAGAGGACTGCAAACTTCAGCCTGGTACTTGTGAGACCAAACTAAATTAATTCAATTTGTACTTTAAACATACATTAAGAGTAGATACTTGCACAACACATTGTCAATTATTATAATGTAGAACTATTCTTTTCTTGCACCAGCTGGCAAAGATAAGACCCAATCTTGTGTTGTTTCAGAACACTTATTATATATAACAGTGCTCTTTAACCACTTCTCTGCTATAGAGATTAGTGTAACTTCACGAATTTTAGATGGTCTGTCTACGCCACCGACCACTTACCTTGCAAAGTAAATCTATAAAGGAACAGAGAAAAACAGGGAATAATACAGTAGAGTCAAATCTTTCCCCCAAACTACTAACCAAATCTTCTGCAAAAGGTTCCCCAAAATCAACATATTTTTTATGTAGTAATATAAAAAAAATAGATATGGCACATTCTCTTCTTCAGGCTAAATTTCACCCACAGAAGGAGCAGGAACCAACCTTTCCCTTTCTCCTTCTCTGTGTGTTTCTCCACAAGCAAGTAAGATTTTTTTAAGAAAGTAAGAAAAAGGACAGAAAAAGACAACTAGACATAAGTCTTCTCACCTTTGCTTTTCGAAGGACGTGGCCTCGACATGGAGAATTATTTGTTGAGGGAGGTCGCTTCAGAGCTGCTGCACTGTTCACAGGTATTGAGCCTTCAGTATCACTGGTATCACAACTGGAGATTGGAGAGTTTTCCAAAGTTCGGTGCTTGAAAATTGGAGACTAATGAAGAGTGAAAAGCCTACATTGAGTTTCCGCCAAGAAGTCACATGGGCAATGTTTTCTATTTAGACTTAGAACTGCAGATTATTTTTTCTAAGAAACCATATTCGTAATAATGATGGATAAATGAAAAAGAGGTTAGAACAAAAGAAAACAAAACGAAGTGTGTGGTCTGTGATGAAAATTAAAATTCATTTTCTGTGATTCAGCAACATTGGGTGATCCAGAGGAATTGACACGTCCTTCTCTGGTCCTTCTGGTGTCTGCTTCTGACACAGCATAAGCCAGGACCACCATATTCCATCGTGAATGCGTGAGATGCAGCCCTTGCAAAGGGTGACAGTAACTGAGAGGGGACTGAGACAAGTGGGTCTCCATCACTGTACGATGACTTGGTGCATTTACATCTCTGTGGCATGAAGCAATGCCTCAGTTCATGCACTTTTACAGTAACTGAGAACAATGAGGTGTCAGCTTTTGCAAATTACCCCAAGACACACTGCCTGTGATTCCCATGTCTACCTGACCCCCATTGCTGTAGAAAGTACACCAGACGTAGGTGAAGAATGCAAATATCACAGAAAGGCATATAGTTCTGCTTTTATTTCCTGGGCTTCATAAACCTTTCAAAAACTCTCCATTCCCACTCATTTTACTGGAGCTGAGAAGGCAGAGCACTCCCAGCCCATGGTACTGGGATTTGAGTGTTTAAGGGCTTTGCATACCTGTGGACTTGATGTTCCTGACTTGGGCTCAATAGCCAAGCCCAGTGTGATGCCACCAGCCAAGGCTTTCTTAAGGCTCTCCTTCACCTCGGTCAGTTCTAGCTCCAGGTTTACACGCTCAGCTTCCTTCTGCTTACACTCCTCTTCCAACTTCTTTAACTTGTCTTCAAGAATCACTTGGGTTTTCCTGCCTGTCATCCACAGCAATGTTGTTATTTCAATGAGAAGCTTAAATTGACACTTAACAAATCATTTTCTTTTAAAAAAAGCAAGGAACAGGGTCTCTAAAAATAAGTGACATCAGCAAAAAGTTATGTACTTTGCAAAAAACACTTTTTCATTTAAAAAGTTTACCAACAGAAACCAGATGCTTTCTTTCAGGTGCCTTCCCTAGGTTTCTAGTCTAGTTTCAGATCAGTATTTGTTTTGCTATTTTTCCATGTCATGAAAATATAATTAGCCAGTCACAATAAAATTATTCCCATGTTCTGCTCATCTGAAGTCCCCATGAGTGTCATTTCATAGGTATATATACATACACACAAATATATATAAAATATTTATATAAAATAAGTATATACACCTGTACATCTATATAATATAAATATATATATTATATGGTTTATATCTATACAGAAAGCAAATATAGACATTACAGAGTCTTGTTTAACATCAAAACCAAACCTCATGTAGTGGCATGTCTTCAGCAGAGAACACAAAGCTATTTGGATAACTAAGCCTACTCGGGGCAGAAGCTGTGCTGAAGCACAAAAAAAAGCACGTCATACCAGCATTGACTTCAATGGCAGCACGTAGATCTTTTCTTTCTTTTCGGAGCTGGGCCAGCCTATTCCGGAGGGCTTCTTTCCTCTTTAGCAGTTCCTCCTCTTTGCTTTGTAACCTCTTTGCATCAGCCTCCACGCGATTCTTGCCATATTTGTACTGCTCTGCATCTGTATGTATTAGATTGTGGTTATTTATGGTTAAAATTAACAGTAAAATTTGAAACTATTCCCCAAGACTGGACATCAGAAGCAGCATGTCATGGTTTGAGAAACCAGTTTGCCATCCCTCTTCCACTGGCTTTTTCTCAAATTCCATGAGTCCCACTGAGTTCTGCAGCAGCTACAAAAATGATAAGGGTTAGTTTGTTCTCTACATGTATACGGGGAAGATGAGAAACATCAGTTACCTTATAGTACATTGGTTCTGAAAAATGGCCTTGCTATTCTATGTAGTTCAGAGGAAGGAAAGGAGGCTCCTCTTTAGCTCTGAACCCCTGATTTTTAATTGGAAGGGGTCAGAGGAAAAACTACCTGTTTGCCCTTATCCCTGGTTTCCATTCCTACTTCAAGTGCTTAAAGCACACATCTTTTCTCACCTGTCATAAGGGAATGCAAAGATGTTCTCATTTTTTTGATACTTGAGAGCTTTCTTTTCCTTTTTTTTCCCATATAAATGCTTTCGTTTCATGGCTCACATCTATCTGTGCTCTAATTTATACCCCTTCTATGCCTCTTCTCCAGTTGCAGACTCAAAGAAAATAGGTCAGCTAACAGATCACTTTGTCTGCATATCTGAAGGCAAAGTCAACTAAACCATTCCTGACAAAGACACGTCAAACCAGTTTTAGTCAGTCTTTAGTAACCGAGATGCCTTTACTCCCACAACTATCGTTTCCAGTACCAATTGACCTGCATGGTTCGAAAGATACATACTTTTTCCCTGATGTCTAACCCAAATTTGTCTTGTTGCCATTAAATCCATGACTTCTTAAAAATTTATCATGGGATTAAAAAAACACATTCTTTCCTCCTCTAGCACAAGCTGTATTTTTTAATCCATATTTTTAAAATACAATTATAGTTCTTTTTTGTCTTTTCCTCTTTAAGTAAAACAATCCCTGTTAGGGATTTCCTAGAGGCAATTCCGCTGCCCGGAAGAACCCTCTTTCTGAACGTGCCACTCAACAATGGAAACCTCCTCCCTCTGAGGAAGCTTTTGAGCTGTGTGGTTGTCTTCATCGGTTTGTTATACCTTTTCTTTCTCATTAGTGATGAGTGCTTCCACTTTTGACCAATATAGTGCTCTCACATCTTTCTCAGCTCCTCATATGCCTCTTCCAACAGGAATACAGAATTACTCTCTGCCCCAAATGAATAATCATTGCCCTGCTGTTTTGGTTTTTTTTTCCTGATGCCCTCATGACTTTGCCGCCATGAGTCCACATTTCATATTTATCATTCTCCATATGACAACCCTTTATCTCGTGGCATGGCTGGAGTACTAATGAGTCACCAATGCACACGATATCTCCTATTCAAAGTCTTGGTGGGCATCTCCTGCTCAGCCTCTCAGCCACAGAAGAAACACAGTGATTCTTTATCTCGTTTGCTAAGACAACCACTATTTTGGGTATCCTCATGACTCTATTCGCAAGTGAGGTAGCAGTGAGGAGATATACTTACTGGACGCGGTGCGCTTCACACATGACACCGATTCAGATTTCTTTGGCTGGCTATTTAAAGTTCTCCCTTTTCCGGTGATCCCATTAGCAGCTGCAGGAGGCTTCTTGCCTTTAAACTGTTTGAAAACAAAAGTACAAATGGGCTCCAGCTATTCCACTGGCATTACAGTCACCCTTTCATCAAGGGCAAAGCTTGACAAAAAGCCCCCTGATCAGGGAGCCTTAATAGACTGCATTGATTGAGCTGGAGACAACGCTTCCTCCAGAGATGTCGTCTCTGACAGCTGCCGGCTCAGCGGGAGCCACACCAGCAATCACAGGATAACAAGGGGATGAACTTCCCATCTCTGGTGGCATTATGGTCTCCCAGTTATTTAAAACTCTGACATTTACTATATTAAGAAAGTCATTGCGAGGCAGAAAAGTTGTACCTTTGAATAATTTTATACAGTAAAGATTCCTGAAACACAGGTTTGTCAGAGGTAATTTCATACAGAAAAACCCAACAGGGTTTGCCACACAAAGATTCAACACTGTTTCTTATTTACTATATAACCTTGCCATCCTTGCGGTGCATGGATTTTATATTTTTTTTTCAAAACAATATAATTATTACACATTTTTAAATGGTAGGAGTTAGTATATCAATTTCCTCTTATACAACTTCTAGCTACTAATTAAAAGCTTTTCTTATAATGGCCAGACAAGCTCACAAGATTACCAGAAACAGCACATTTCATGTCCAAGGGGTTTCCATTTGAAGGGCTCCCCTGCCCTGAACCCTGGGGAGCGCAACACTCTCCCTGACTAAGGGTAGTGTTCCCACGGGGGGTGCCATAGCCCAGCACAGGGCGTACACGTGCCATGCTCTGGTCACCTGCTTCCAAAAGCTTTTGAGGACCAAACTGGGTGTGCAATGAGGTCTGCTGCTGCAGCCTAGGATCAGGGCAATTCATCTCCGGTCCACCTCCGATTCTGCCACTTCACTGAATTCTAGTATTCTGATATGAAGATTTTATAGGGCTTAAGGGAGTTAACACGCTATATGACAGGTACCTTATTCAATGGAACCCCTTATCTAACTGTTCCATTTCAGATTAGACTGAAAACCACTCATCTTTGTGATATGTTCACAGGTTTACGCCAATGACCAGCTTTTGGAGACTGACTACAGGCTTTAGAGAAGGTCCCTGGTACAGCCGCGAGCGAGGTTTGCTCCCCAGGCGGCCCAGCTGGGGTCTGCCTGTCTGCTATCGAGGCTGAGTACACAGGATTTCATTTCTTTTTAGCTTCACTTTCATTTCAGCTGAGGTCCAGAAGCCTGAGGCTGTGCTCAGAAAGTAGCATAGACATAGGCTTAAGTTTTTTTTCAGGGGAAGAAAATAACAGGCGGTAATTTAAATATGGTATATAGACATTTATAATAGATAGAATATAATATATGTTATGATATATATAGTCACTATATATATAACTGTAACAGATTAGTAAAATTCTAGAGAGGCAAATTTGCTGTCACAGCCAGGTCGTATTTCATTTCTCTTCTCTTTTTTTTTTTTGAAGTTATCCCTGCCTAAGGAGACAGAAGGTGGCTAGATATGCATTCAGGTTAATTTTGGAAGGTCACATCTATGTTTTTGTTATTATCCACAATCTGTAAATCATTAAGAACTTGTGGGGAAAGCCCTTCCCAGACGCCCATACTTCCACATCAGTATTTATAACTTAGCAAACCTGTTTCATTTGCAGTAGGCTCATGACTAAACTCCAAGTACTTCAGTGCTAAGACTGAGGGACTGAAATAGCCCAAGACCCTGAAGATAACAACCAGATAAACAGAACAGTCAAAAATAAAAAGCTTTGTTAAGTAATAAATAGTACGGTACCTGCGAGCCAGATCCCCTCCCCACAGCAGAGGTATTAGTGACAGACTGAGCAGAAGACAGATTGGATGAGACAGGGTATTTGTAATGGTTAGAGGAGAGTTTGTCAGTAGATAACCTATTGGGTTTTCTGTCAGCTGGCGGATAGCGCGCAAAGATTTTTGGAGACGGCAAGTTATCGTACAGGCCTGCGTTATCATAAAGCATTTCTTCTCCAATGTTCCTGCTACGAGAAGAAGGAAAGCCATCTTCTGGTTCCCACTGCAACACATACACTTTGGCAGTTAGTAAACAATACACCATGCAGCACCTCCTAAGTGAAATTAAAACATTAGTAATTCTTTTGACCCTAGCAAGCCCTCAGTGTTTAGCAAGCATGTGCTTATTGCTTATGTTTGAATCAAACTATGTAGAAAGGGGAGAGGAGGACACAGTGTGGAGAAGAAGCATTGCACTACATGGCTCATAGCCTCAGTCCATTTTCCAGAGTACGAGCAAATGGGCACTATCCCACCACCGTTGCTGGGTCACAGACTGCACCGTCCGCTGTTAGCTCTGGCACTGACGGGGCACAGGCACACTGTGTTAACAGGCGGATACTCGCAGGCTACACAGATGAATCTGTGGGATTACATCTGGTACATGAGTTGTTAAGAGTACTATGGCCTAACAGTTAGCGGAAGCCAAGAGGGTTTTTTCTTTTTTTTTCCTTTTCTCTTTCTTCAGGCTATGCGTCTTTCCAGTGAATACCAGCTGCTGGTATGCTAGTATTACATTTTATTTGCTGAAGAATTATTATTCTGAGCTAACCAGCTAAAACAGCCACAGGCCATTCCTTCTTTTTTTTCTTTTTTTTTTTTTTTTCTTTTCAGAAAAATGGAAAGCTCAACAACAATACTGCAGTGATTCATTCAATTAATCTTAAAAGAAACCAACCTGGTTGCCAAATATCCTTCCTTAATCCAGCCTGGCTGTGGCAGTACACTACTCATACAAAGGCATGAGCACATCCAAGACCTACACATACCGACTACTCACCACACATGTGGCCATGTGTTGTTCCCAAGAAGGGCTTTCTACTATATTTCTGACATTACTAAAACATGATGGAGGACTGAACTTGCGGTCCACTTCACACTTTGAAACTCTGAATTTCTCTTGAGTTCAGCCTTAGTGGGGGCCTTTATGAAGCAGCCCAAATTAAGAGCTGACATGAGCTGTAGCTCCCCTGTAAATCTTCTTGAGGACCACATACATGTGTTCAACTCTATTACACATCTGCCTACAACCAGCTCTGCAAATTGTAAAGATGGCAATGATGAACACTGTGGTTCTCTTTTGCGATGAGCAGTACCTGCTGTCATGAGGAATGCAGCCCCAGGGACTAAGTGCTTGGGGTTTGTTTTTTTTTCAACAGACACCAAAAAGTGCCTGGCGTAACTGAGTCCTTAATTTTGCCAGGTCCAGTGTGATCTAAAAAATACCCCCTCAAGTGAGTATTATATTCAAGGACTTGGCAAGCGATCGTCAACAGGCAACTGCTTTCTAAATGCACATTGGCTCACATGCAGGTTAATGTAAACAGTATGTCCCACACCGCTAATACTCTGTAGGTGTGAGAGAAGTTTGCAGCCCCCAATCAAAAAAAAATAGGAGTTCATTTGGAAACTACCCAGTGGGGCTTTCTAGATAATATAATTTTCAGATGTCCATGCATTCAACACATGCAAACCATTTGTTCTGTGCAAATTCAATTCTTACCGATCCATTTATGCAGGGAACATCATCGTAATGAAGTGCCATTCCACTCGGACAGGCGTAGCCATTGGCAGTGCTTCCCCGATACGGATTTGTAGATATAACTCGCCTGTTCATAAAACTGAATAATGCAAAATAAAAATAATAAAAAACAGCACTTGAACCTAAGTCTAAATGATGATTCAGTGGTATGTTCCCTGTATCTGATTATGCAGCCTGGAAGCACATACCTTCTCACTTCATGCAGGAAAGCTAAGGACATTTTTCTTTCTTTTGCTACTCACATGCTGCTGCTAGCAGCCAATATTACAACATACGTTCCTCTACTCCATTCTTACAGTGGGGATATGACTGTGTGAAAGCCAGGAGGGCAACAGCTGTAACTGCTCAGTGGCATGTTTACATGGGAACCTGCTGATCTGTATTATAAACCAGCTTGCCAGTGTCCCATAAAAGTTCCCTTGTTGTCTGCATCAGGCAGAAGCAGGTGTTTCTGGGTGCATGCATGCTCGGGGAGGATGCGAACTTAGGAACTTGGAGAAACAAGCATCGCATCCAGTAAAAATTTGGGGGAAAAAAAAAAAAAGTGGAACCGATGAAATCTAAGTTAACATTTCTATAAAAAATCTGCTGAATATTTTCTTACTCAAAAACGTTTCCACATCAGAAGCTTTGGCTGGGTAGAGTGTGCAGAATGGCACTATGCTTCCCAACTCTGTCTGGGTAATTGTGCATGCAAAGTCTCTATATGTTCATTCTTGCTCTGTTTCACACAGTGGATCTGAGCCCTCCGGACACTTCAAAAGGGAGAGAGACAGATGTGTATGTATATGTAGATGTAGATGCAGATGTTTGTTTGTTTCCCCCTCTCTCCCCAAAATCAAAATTGCAGCTTGTTTTACTGGAATTCTGCAGAACAGGTGCAGAATATCATGGACCACAACGGGCTTTGTGTTGGGGAGCAAAGATCTAACAGTGTGGAAAATGGCAGAATCGGGCCCAATAGCAGTAACAACCCCAAGGGTAAGTTTTCCTTTGTAGCAACTGCTGAAATTGAAGGAGGTATAGAGTGAGCTCCCAAATAATTCCTATAGCTTCAGGTGTACGTGAATGGGAAAACAAAGCTTTCCATCCCAAACAATGGAACTATTCAGACTCTGTGCTGACATTCATAAAATATGATAAAGCCCTACTAAAGCAGAGAGGGTCTTCTGTAGCGCTGGCTGGAGCTCAAGAATGCTGTGGTTTCCAACAGTTGCTTTCTTTTAGCTTTGGAATAACATGGAGTCCATTGAATTTCTCATTCAGAGGGAGACAGACCTCATCCAACTGTGGCTCACCTGAGCCGTGGGAGACCCGGGCTCACAGGAGGAACGAACCTGCCCAGTTCAGTGTGAACCTTTCAGGGCAGGGCGGGGGTGGAATAATCATTAGACAGAAGCTTTTCTTACTTCAAACAAACAAACAGCAAAAAGATAAAGCCCATGATAAAAATGTTTTTAACTTTATCGTATCTCATACGTTATTAGACATTATTAAAGGGCTGCATTTGTTTACTGCTCATCTTAATGAACAACATTAGTCAAGTGTTTCGGGTTAGTCTGAAGGACTGCATTTGGAGTTATTATTGTATTTCTTTCTATTTAAGTAGCTTCAATGACAGTGATGCATAATAACCATGTCTGAAAACTGGGATATTCATTAATGACATCTGATGCACCTGTAGTAACTATTTCCACCACCAAAGGAAGCTAAGATTTATCCAAGTATCTGCAAACACTTCATAAGCATTGTTTCACTACGCCTCATTAATCCTGTTTACGGATGTATCCATGTAAGTTAATTGTATTCTGAAAGTGCTAGATGGGAAACCAAATGGATAAACCTGCTTGGAAGCATTTTTTCTTCAGCCTTACCTAGATACCTAATGATTTAGATGAAGAAAATTGATGG
This sequence comes from Pluvialis apricaria, assembly GCA_017639485.1. Classification (NCBI taxonomy): domain Eukaryota; kingdom Metazoa; phylum Chordata; class Aves; order Charadriiformes; family Charadriidae; genus Pluvialis; species Pluvialis apricaria. Next base: position 30,300,106 of record CM030010.1, read on the forward strand.
GACTATTAATGAAGAGTCAATCATTTTGCAAAGCATCAGTCTCGAAACAAATAACCAATAACCCCGAAGTGACTGTGCAATAGTCAAAGCTTTAATGATAACTGCAGTTAATTTGGAATACTAATATTCAGGGCAACAGTAGTATTTTATTAACACTTAAATATCATTGTAATTTCTCCTCATTTTCTAGGAGTAGTTGAAAATCAGCAGACAGTTAGTCCAGTTGCTTATCAACAAGCTCTTACAGTCTTTTAAAGACACGAATGAATTTTAACTAATTCTTAATAGGGGAATTCTGCTATTTTGCAAGTTGTTTGACATTCCTTGCTAACATGTGGTCCAGTTGCATATGTTTTTTCACTTGGCTCCAATTAATATCACATTTGTTGAGAAAAAGAAAGCCAAGCAGTGTTCAGGGGGAAAAGGGTTCCATTCTATTTCTTTCTTAAATGTGGTTATTGCTAGATGCTGACTGAAGCAAAAAATACATATCAACACAGGATAAACTTTTTGAGCTCTATTAACTTCAAAACAAGTATTAACATAAGTTGTAAGCTAAGTGCATTTCGATACTATCAAAATTACGTGGTTTTCACAAAACTGGGCTTGTGGTAACACTGAGTCACTTTGATTTCTATCAGAAGTCATTCAAACTAGATCCTGAATGAAGCTGCCCATTTTCGCTTATTAAAGCCCTCTTTAACAGCTCGCTAATGGTAGGACAGTCTTCTTTTGGAAAACTCTGAAGGTTTTGCTCTTTTTTCTTTGCATTTTCAGTCTGTTTAAACGTATGATGGGCAGATGGGGTGTGTTTCTCTAATGCATTAAGTCACACAAATTCCAAAATTGTGTGGGGAGTCTCATTTTGCAGCGAGATGGGGCATGATGCCTTTGCCAGCTGTCTTCTCAGGCTACCCCCTTTCTGACCCTGGGAAACCACGGGGTATGTCTGCAGCAGGACATCCTGCCTGTCCCAACTATTCTTTCACTCCGTTTCTAAACAACCTCATCCAGCCAAGGAACAATGACAGTCCCTTCCCACCGAAGACTGCTTTAATGCTGAAACTGATTTGAACATGTAAATCACTATATATGCTATGCATGCATTACTTTTCTTAGCACAGGATCAGTAATGGGGAATTCACTGCACTGATTTGCAATTCAAACAGAGTTTCCATGCTGTGCCCTAGACACCTTCCCAATTTCCACCTCCTAAATTAAACCCCAGAAATTAATTGGGCTGGTGTGAGCTTGATGAAGTTTTTAATTAATCATAAAGAACTTGAGAAGGAAACAATAAGAATGTGACTATCCAAGACTTAAATTTGCTATACATTTTTAGTGTACAGCACATACTGGCCAATATATGCTGTACATATTGGCTATATGTACAGCAAATACAGCCAATAGATAAACATGAACTACACAGCTGCATATTTCAGGATATTTGTCCTCTTCCAGCGACCGTTCTAAGTCTTCAGGCAAAATAAAAGATTAAAATATAGCATTTGATAAGGAGACTTACTGAAAAAATGAGGAAAGATTTGAGTAAAGTTGGATGGTGTCTGCATCTTTTACGGAACTTAGCAGGATGCCAACACGATAATCATAAACACATCTAACATGCTGCAATGCTAAAACACTTCAGGAGTTCAATATCTGGCAAAGGGGGGAGGTGGATTTTGATAAGCTGTCTTGGCACCGGACTTAACATACAAATATAAATTCCCAGAGTACTGGAAACACCCGGGTAGCTGAACGCCTCTCACCAGAAGGTCTGTTTGGCAGCCTGGATGACGCTTGCCGTCATTTCCACGTCAATGTAGTCGTAGTGCAGAGCTCCAGGGTCTGTCGAAGACCCCGTTTCTGCCAGCAAAATTCCTATCCATCTGCCCATGTCTTCAGACGAGGATGCCTGCAAGGAGAGGGCAAGAGTGTATGTCAGGTCTTTAGTCTGCCGCTGAGCCCAGTATTATTTCAAAAAGGTGCATTCTTCTTGGCTGACAAATTACTACCATATTGTATGAGAGGTTCTGGTTTCTCTCTGCTGAACTCCTAAAAACCCCAGGATTTCTTATTAAGTCTGCTTAGCTAGAAGGAGTGCACTTTAAGTAAGCTATGTGCTCATCAGTTATGATGTAATACAATGTGGGCAATCTCCAAAAAGGAAGAAAAAATAATCATTTAAGGCTAGTTGACTTAGATTCAAGTCATGCTTATTTTAGAACTCAGAAAATTGAAAGTTATAACAGAATTATTTTCCTATGCTAGGCTGGGGGATTTTAGTTAGCATGACTCCTGAGAAGAAAATGTCAGTGCTAAGTAGAAACGATGGGGGGTGGGAAATGAAATAGTAGAAGATATTTTAATGTTGTTTTTTGAAAAATTCCAATACATTTGTCTAGATGATGGCATTCATTTTCCTAATGGCACAAGTACAAACATGAATACTATTAAAATAATTTTTAATTTTTCATATTTTGCTTCAAGTCACCAATTGCAAAGTTAAACAGTAGCTAAATAAATAATGGGAAAAAAAGGAGAAAAGGAAACTGTGCTGTTTTAAATATTGCGTTACCTCTCACAGCTCCTTGAGCTGCTTTCTAGTTTTTCAACTTCTCTGAACTGCTCACTTACAACAGCCCTGGTTGCAAGGACAGGAGACTATCGTGACCTGCAGTCGGATACCCAAAGCAGTCAAAGTGTCCATCCTGCCACTGAAAGCAAAAGGTTGCCTCCTCCTTATTATTATACTTATATTTGGCTTTATATTATACTTGGCTTTAAGTGTCTTCTCATGTCAGCTTTCAAAATATGATGAATAACACCCCCCCCCCCGAAAATCCTGACCCACCTCACACAGATGAAGGTATGACTTTTGTAGTGTGAGAAGTGTGCCAGTATGTCCACACATGGTGCGTCAAGTGACTCACCACAATGCTGGCAGGCTTTATTTTCTTACTGCAGAATTACCTTAATATGGACACAGACTGAGCAAAAGTGGTTCATGTAAGTAGCAGACAAATGAGAGTTAAGAGCTTTAGAGTTCCCATCAACAGTAATCCATTATTTAATTATTGCTAAGTTATTTACCCAAAGCAATTGTATCCCTGACGTAAAAGTGTGTACAGAGAAGGAGCAGGGATACTGTAGTAGCAGGTCAAGGGAAGGTCAGTGTAGCGAAAAGCATCTTACTGAGAAGATTTCTGAACTGCATTAAATCTCAGTTGTCTCTTTGCCTACAACTCTTAATATTTTATTTCTCCTTCCAGTATTTATTATCTAGCTCTGAAATAATATTATTCCAAAGATTTTTTTGAATGGTCAGGTTGTATGAAAGTGCTTCCCTAATTTAGCTTGTGGGTATTCCTACAAGTCATAACCATTAGCAACCACCGCACCTCAAGCACAGCGACCTCCTGCCCATTTCGGAGCAGGCGGAAGGTCAGAGGATGCTTTGAATCCAGTCCCGGGATGACTTCGCAGCCACGGAGAGGGATAGAAACAATGTGCGTCTTCAAATCTGTCCTGTCCTTGTGGAAAATGAGTTTATTGTCTTTCACTCTGCACCAGCGCTCACGCCAACGGTTATTTGAGAGCACGTTGAGATATCCTGCAATAAAATGAAACGTGAGATATTTTATTCCTGACTTTTTTTGAAAAGAAAAAAACCAACTTTTCAGTGTAATGCTAGCACTTAAAGAACGTATTCCTCTTATAGTAGAAAGTCCAGATGGATTTTATGAAGACTAAATGACTAACTAAATGACCCTGCCCCACTTCTTTTAATGAAAATTTTCACTGTGCCAATAACCTAGAAAAAAGCATATAAAGATGTGATCCCGCTCACGTGCAAATGGCTGTTCTGTGTTATTCACTGCAGTGGCTGGTTAAGCAGGAGCAGCACACCGATCCCCAAGACTTTAGTAAGAATGGGAGAGGGACAGTGATAAAAAGGTACATACACAGCCAATGTGCTCACACAGAAGACAGACATTCTCCATGTGTAATGGCTTTGATCACTGTGGCTGACTGAAATTGCCTGGAAAAATCACAGCTCATATTAGATAATTAAGTGATAAGCTACCTTCTGTAACATCCAAAATCAGTGTTTTAAAGACCTACTAAGTGTTGATGTTATATGTTCTAATTTCATTTAGAAAGAAGAATTCAGGCTTGGTTTGCAATGCTTTTAAAGCAGAATTTAAAAGATCACTGCTGATGCCAATAAGTATAAAATTCATATTGGTTTAAAAGTCAAGAAGTAAATATATATGAAATTCAACTAAACTTTAAGACAAAAGTTTAAACAAAGATTTTTATTTTTTTTCCAGGGACAATACAGTACCCTTACAACAACTCAAAATTTCATGAAAAAATTGCCTTTTAAAAGCCCCACTTTTCTTATCATGCTTTATATCAGACACAGTATCTAGGCATATAATATCATTAAATGGGCAGTGTTTTTTTTCCTTCTCTGTACCATAGCAACAATCATTCCAGACTCAAACCATAAAATCAAGACAGTGCCCAATTTTCCTGCCTTATTTAGTTTGGGAATGAAAAAAGAAATCTTTTACTCTTGCTTCCATATTACTAACAGTACATGAATTCAGCACGTTGCTGCTTCCAAACAGGCTATGAAGAGGGAAACAAATGATATCTTGCACAGGCCAGAATTTATGTTAAAAAAATTGTCTTCTATCTCAGGTCTGATTTTCATTTAATCCTGTTGGATAGCTATCTCTTTGGTTTTCATTAAAACCAGGACTTATCATTAATTTTACTGGGTTTCTCTTCCAACATTATGGTTCCAATGTCAAAGCTTGATCCAACAGGATATAGCAGATCAGAATTGTGCACATCTTGGAAGGTGCCATAAAAAAAGGAGGATGTGCACAATCCTCTGATTTTGGCTCCTTGTGATGATCACACTCTCCAGCTCTCCTCCCGTAACAAAACCCCATATAGCTGTGCATTATGCTATAATCCCTAGAAATGGGAAACCCTTCACGTGCAAGCCAGCTGGCTTGTTTTGGAGCGTGAGTCCTTTTTTTTCAGACAGTACTTGTTTTTCTCCTCTGCACCACTCAGAAAAGCTCTTCCAAACCCTCCTACTTCACTTGAATTAAGTAGGATCCCATGCTTTTCCTCCCACATAGCCCTACTTAAAACTTCAACAGCTGACATGACCAAAAATGCCTTGAGTGTGTTCCCAGTTGGGGCATTAGCACTTCAGCTTAGCCCAGGTGGTCAAAGACCAGTGATGCTCTAGGGAAGAGCTCATGATGACTCCCAGTGCAGGTGGGTTTTAGTTTCCCCTCTAGCTGGGTGTCCCCTAGAGCCCTGCTGGGCTTTTCCCTTTCTTCATGGGAGGTAGAGCCTTTTAAAGTGTAAAAGCCTTCAACTATGGAGCAACCTCGCAGAGGGCATTGCACTGAGCCAAATTTCTGGTGGTGAGAAACTCCTGCAAAGACTTCCTGCAACGACCAAAGCCTAGACACATATATTTTCCTACAAAATCAGCAAGTGGCGTTGAGTAGAGCCAAATGCAAGCAATAGTAATGGCTATATTTATGTCCATATCTGAAATAATGATAGAAATACTAGGAATTAGATTGTACAGCTGTGGTTAACATCTCACATAATACAGAATAATCAATGGACTATGAGACCCCGGAAGTTTGAGCTTTTATGGAAGCCAGATGCTTCGGACAATGCATCTGGCTGGACACAGCTTTTCCCAGCTGTTCTTTTCGTTGATAAATCACATCTGTACTTAGCTGATGTGTAGACATATATACACACAGTTATTTAATCAAAGATTGCTTATGTGAATGATTCCCAAAGTGTGGCTTGAGAGCCACCTGTGATCTATGAAGTTCTCACTGGTGGTCCATGGATCTGCTTCTTTCTCATTGGGCAAGCATCTATCACACTTCATACACCAATGGGTTCTGCCAACTGCCGCCTACTCACAGATTTCTGGGTTTCCCAGAGTTTTCCTAGTCAAAGGGGAAAAGGCAAATCCAAATTCAGAATCTGGTGCAAGTGCTTCACAGCTTGCTTTCTATGGAAATCTTTTTTGGAAGGGACTGGGAGAAGGTGGGTTCAACCTTATTCATATATGGAAGTGTTACTTAATACAGGAGCACCAGAAGGCAAAAACAGGAGAATGTAAATACATTGCATTGTTTGAAAATACCAGAGCTGTGAGGACATCAGCTAAGTGCATTGCACAAAGTCCTAAATTTTGAGCAAACATTAACAGCTAAGATACAAAACATAAGCATTTTCTGCATGTCTTTTTATATACTTCCTTGGTGCTGTCAAGCATTAGAGCTGTCATATGGAGTGATCAACATTAGGAGTTAAAACAGCTTACCAGAAATTTGTTAACTTCATTTAAGTTTTGCCCAATATGTACCACTTTAGGAACCCACAATGAAACTCAAAGCACTTTGGCTGAGGCCAGTCAACTGCTGTCTTGACTGCTATGCCATAAAACCTCATCACATTCCACCATAGAAAACTTGACCCCTTCCCAAGAACCTTCTTCTAATTCCTAGCCTAAATTTATTTCATAGTCCAGCCTGTATTCATTTTATATCCATTTGTTTGAAAACAGCTCTTGTTCCTTTCTTCCTTTTGTCCACACTTCTCTTTCCCCTCACCTTTGCAAAGAGCAATGATACTCCTTCTGAGCCTGTGCTACCATTTTATTTGCAAAGTCAAGTTCTTTTAGTCTCTTTTCAAATGATAAGCTCTTGATTACTCTATTCCTTTTTCAGTCTGAGTGCATCTTTCTGATGTTGGGGGAAGAATTATAGCAGCAAAAGCAATTTTAGAGGAATTTCTAGGCTAGAATTTTATAAAGTTCTAGTCGCAGTGTGCTTTAAAGATTCAAGGAGAGAAATCACTTACCACATGTTGGAACATCTTCTTCAGCTGATGAGGTCTGTTCATCTGTTGATGGCTTTTTCTTTCCTAAACCAATGATCTTTGTTATTTTTTTCCCTGTTACTTTAGTCACGGTGCCCTTGGCTTCTGATTTTGAACTTTTTTTCCTCTTCACTATTAAGAAAGCAGAAGTGTGTATTTTAGTGTGTTTAAATTAAGCAATGAATAAATAGAGAGAACCTGAATAAAAATAGTAGTTCAGACAAACAATCCTGTGCAAGATGAACATTTGTACAAAAGTTGCAGACTGCAATGAGATAATCATTATATGCCCACTCTAAAGTGGATGCCTATAAATAACTTCTGTGCTATAAAAATAATGGCATTCAGAAGGACAAGAAAAACAAAAATCAAGCTAATTTAATTTAATCTAATCACAGACTCATAGAATTATTTAGGTTGGAAAAGACCTTTAAGATCATCAAGTCCAACTGTTAACCTAACACTGCCAAGTCCACCACTAAACCATGGCCCTAAGCACCACATCTACACATCTTTTAAATACCTCCAGGGATAGTGACTCCACCACTTCCCTGGGCAGCCTGTTCCAATGCTTGATAACCCTTTCAGTGAAGAAATTTTTCCTAATATCCATCCTAAACCTCCCCGGCACAATTTGAGGCCATTTCCTCTTGTCCTGTCACTTGTTGCTTGGGAAAAGAAACTAACAACCACCTCTCTACGACTTCCTTTCAGGTAGTTGTAGAGAGCGATAAGGTCTCCCCTCAGCCTCCTTTTCTCCAGACTAAACATCCCAGTTCCCTCAGCTTCTCCTCATAAGACTTGTTCTCCACACCCTTCACCAGCTTCGTTGCCCTTCTTCGGACATGCTCCAGCACCTTAATGACTTTCTTGTCATGAGGGGCCCTAAACTGAACACAGTATTCAAGGTGGGGCCTCACCAGTGCTGAGTACAGGGGGACAATCACTTCCCTAGAGCTGCTGGCCACACTGTTTCTGATACAGGCCAGGATGCTGTTGGCCTTCTTGGCCACCTGGGCACACTGCTGGATCATATTCAGCTGGCTGCCAACCAACACAGCCAGGTCTTTTTCTGCCGGGCAGCTTTCCAGCCACTCTTCCCCAAGCCTGTAGTGTTTCATGGGGCTGTTGTGAACCAAGGGCAGGACGTGGCACTTGGTCTTGTTGAACCTTATACCATTGGCCTCGGTCCATCCATCCAGCCTGTCCAGATCACTCTGTAGACCCATCCTACTCTTAAGCAGATCAACACTCCCACCCAACTTGGTGTTGTCTGCAAACTTACTGAGGGTGCACTCGATCTCCTCATCCAGATCATTGATAAAGATATTAAAGAGAACAGGCACCAATACTGAGCCCTGGGGAACACCACTCGTGACCAGCCGCCAAGTGAATATTACTCCATTTACCACAAGTCTTTGGGCCTGGCCATCCAGCCAGTTTTTTAACCCAGAAAAGAGTATGCCTGCCTAAGCCATGAGCAGCCAGTTTCTCCAGGAGAATACTGTGGGAAACAGTGTCAAAGCCTTTACTAAAGTCCAGGTAAACAACATCCACAGCCTTTGCTCATCCACTAAGCCAGTTACCTTGTCATAGAATGAGATCAGGTTAGTCAAGCAAGACCTGCCTTTCATAAACCCATGCTGACTGGGCCTGATCACCTGGTTGTCCTGTACGTGTCACGTGATGACACCCAAGATGATCTGCTCTATAACCTTCCCTGACGTTGAGGTCAGACTGACAGGCCTGTAGTTCCTCATATCCTCCTTCTGGCCCTTCTTGTAGATGGACATTTGCTAACGTCCAGTCAACTGGGAACCCCCAATTGGCCAGGACTGCTGACAGATGATGGAAAGTGGCCTGGTAAGCACTTCTGCCAGCTCCCTCAGTACCCTTGGGTGGATCCCATCCAGCCCCATAGAATTGCATGTGTCTAAGTGGTGTAGCAGGGCGCTAACCATTTCCCCTTGGATTATGGGGGCTTCATTCTGCTCCCTGTCCCTGTCTCACAGCTCAGGGGGCTGGGTGCCTGAAGAACAACTGGTCTTACTATTAAAGACTGAGGCAAAGGTGGCATTAAGTACCTCAGCCTTTTCCTCATTCTTGGTCACTATGTTTCCCCCCCACATCCAATAGAGGATGGAGATTCTCCTTTTGTTTGTCATGTATTTATAGAAACATTTTTTATTGTCTTTTATGGCAGTAGCCAGATTAAGTTCTAGTTGGGCTTTGGCCATTCTAATTTTCTCCCTGCATAACCTCACGACCTCCTTGTAGTCCTCTTGAGTTGTCTGCCCCTTCTTCCAAAGGTCATAAGATCTCTTTTTTCCCCTGAGCTCCAGCCAAAGCTCCCTGTTCAGCCAGGCCAGTCTTCTTCCTCGATGGCTCATCTTTCTGCACATGGGGACGGCCTGCTCCTGTGACTTTAAGATTTCCTTCTTGAAGAATGTCCAGCCTTCCTGGACCCTCTGCCCTTCAGGAACGCCTCCCAAGTAAGTCTGTCAACCCGTCTCTTAAATAGGCTAAAGTCTGCCCTCCAGAAGCCCAAGGTAGCAATTCCACTGACCCCCCCCTCCTTACTCCTCCAAGAATCGAAAAGTCTATCCTTTTGTGGTCACTACACCCAAGATAGCCTCCAGCCATCACATCACCCACAAGACCTTCTCTGTTCACAAACAACAGGTCCAGCGGAGCACCTTCCCTAGTTGTCTCACTCATCAGCTGTGTCAGGAAGTTATCTTCCACACACTCCAGGAACTTCCTACACTGTTTCCTCTCTGTTATATTATATTTCCAGCAGACACATGGTAAGTTGAAGTCCCCCATGAGAACAAGGGCTAGCAACTGTGAGACTTCTTCCAGCTGCTTACAGAATATTTCATCTCCCTCTTCATTCTGGTTGGGCGGTCTTTAACAGACTCCCACCATGATATCCACCTTGTTGGCCTTTCCCCTGATTCTTACCCATAAGCACTCAACCCTCTTGTCACCATGATTAACCTCTAGACAAAACACTCCCTAACATACAGACTATCCCACCATCTCTACTTCCTTGCTTATCCATTCTGAAGAGTTTATAGCCATCCATTGCAGCACTCCAGTTTTGCGAGTCATCCCACCATGTTTCCATGATGGTGACTATATCATAAGTTTCCTGCTGCACAACAGTTTCCAGCTCGTCTTGTTTGTTGCCCATGCTGCATGCATTGGTGTAGAGGCACTTCAGCTGGGCTGTTGGCCACATCACCCTCTTAGAGGAGCATACCTTAAATCCTTTGAAGTATTTCCCTGGTATTTCCTTGTTGGCTCCTACTACCTCAGGAGACACTGGCTCATCTCCATAAGACTTCAAGTGCGCTGCAGTGTAACCAGCTGTAATCAAGCTGAAAGTCTCTTTCCACACCAGTCGTCATCTGATTTATCAGTATGACTGAGCTATCTGCATATGAATTTAGCTCACACACGAGAATCAAAATCCAGCCAGATGATCCTTCATTGTTCCTAAATATTTGCCTCAAAATACTTCAACAATTAAGTATACAACACAGACAGCCTATGCTTGCCTAGCAAAAATGCCCCTGCCATGTACAATTAGGTTAAGGTATCTCACTACAAAGGGCCTTTTAGAAAGACAAGACATAAATTAAATACTAACAATTCAATTAATGGGATCAGTATAAGCATTCAACGCTTAGAAATTGACACTTTTTGTGATCACGCAGACTTGAAAGAAAAAGGTCTGCTGAAAAGTGGTATTCCGCTAACATCCAGTCTGTGCTTCCTTTAACTTAATATGGTACTACATATTAAGTACTGTTTAAGTAGGTACTACTTACAGCTCTGTGCACTGAGACATGTTGAACTGCTGAAAAGTAACATGGTGAGGACCCTGGTTATAATTTTTAAAAGGGTCTACCTGACTAAAATCTGAACAAACTTGTTGAAAAATTAAAAAAAAAGTTTCTAAGACTAAATAGAATCAGAAAAGAAGATGCTTTAGTTGTGGAAAAAAAAAAAAAAACCCAAAAAAAACCCCCAAACCACAAATGAAATGAACTTTTAGAAATCGCATTAAGCCTAATTTGGATTCCATCAACAGAGCAAAAGTCTCTCTGCTAACTGACAAAGTAGCAAAATTATCCATCAACTTGCCCTGATACATGATTTTGGTGAAAAATACATTTAGGATAGTTACTGATTGAGCTGCTGTAACTTTATCCCTGACGTATCCATTCCCTTTGCAGCAGGGAACATTTAGTGGTTATGGACTTGTGTAAACTGAGGAAAAAAAAAAAAAAGAACAAAATGTTCACAGGAAAAATGACCATATGAATTGATGAACTGGGAAGAAAAATGCACAGAAATAGAGAAGCAGTTTGGGACTCACAATGGGATAGTTTATCATATTTAGTTTAATTGTTAGCAATCACAGCACATTATTTAGAAATTGCATCTGTAGCCAAGACTGTATAAATCTGTCACCTGCTGCACGTGGTGCTGAGGGGAAAAAGCAGCTTTTCAGGCATGGATTGCTGTTCACCAGCAAACTCCAATACAGCGACACACGTGTGCAGGCAAAGGTCTAATTCTCTTTTCCTAATGGAGGGGTGTTCACAACTTACATTGTGCTCTCTAAACATGCAACAAGCTCCCACGTTCAAGGGAGGAAGGCCACCTGTCCCATCTGCTCACATCACCCCCTGCCCAAGGGAAGACCTGAAGGCAGCACCTGCCCCCAGACAGGTTTCCGCCCCATGCAACGGCAGCCAATGACTGGCTGTGGCTGTTCAGTGGGAAGGAGATGAAAAGCATTGAAAATAGCCAGAGACTGAGAAAAACTCATCTGTCTGAGACAGAAGCCCAAAGGAACCACTCTCAGCAGCATGAACAGACAGTGGAATAAGCCCATTTCAGTGGTTCTTTTGTTTTCCTGTTCTGTCTTCGCTTCACACTGCTGTTTTATTCTGCAGAACTGAGAGGCAGCAGAAATAAGGCCTTCATGACTTAATCTTTTCGAGTCTAAAGAATATACTGGTTGCCTGACTGCCAGTCACAAAAGTCTTTTCTTCTCATTTCCTTCCCCACAGCAAAACAAGCAGCTGGTTAAGAGCGGAGCAGAGGCTGGCTGATGGGTGACGGCTGGAGATGACTGCTTTCCGGAGTCTCCCTTCCCACATACTCCCTTAAGCGTTTCCTATCCATTGTTTAAAAAAATAGTGTAACTTCATCCAGAACCACTTAAAATGATGCCAGGGATATTTTAATCTCCTTGCAGTCATTAATGCCTATTATTTTTATTACTACATATTGAAGGTAATTTTCAAAAGCAACTGGTATTTTTAATTACCCTCCTTGAGACATCTTAGCTGGGCTGGTTTTCCAGCAGCACATGCTCTATCAGCATGTCTCCCATAGGGCACCTGAGCCACCAGGCACTTTTGGACATCATGGACAACATAGCTTTTGGGTCACAGATGTTTCTCAGCAGGTTTCACAGGCTAAAACAGTAGTGTGTTTTTTGAAAGTTTAGTAGAAGATTTTATAGGGTGAAATTTCACCATGTACCGCAACTTCTAGAAACCACAAAGCCTGACATTGTGCCATACTGTTGGGTATGTCAGAAATCCATATAGTCAGGAAATGTTAGAAAACAACCCCGGGAGAAGATAAAGGAAACGAGTCAAAAGGCGAGACAGCGCTGGCACCAAGGCCAGTATTGACATTGTGCTCACTGCAGCTCACATTACCCCTCAGCTTGACAGCTGCAGAAAAATGTCTTATCTAAACGATACCATTGCTATATGGCAAGTTAACAAAGTCACAGAATTTCTTCTGCTTTGGGAAGCAGAGAGAGGGGTGGGGAAGAGAGCATAGGGGCTGAGTTTTTTAGATATAACTCAGACAAAATTCCCCCTGGGTTTGGGATGTGCCTCTGTGAGATTATAAGGACTACAAAACATGCATGGCTCCAAAGTTGCATATGTAAGGTTATATGCATATATACTCACAAATCCACCGCTATTACATGATTATATACACTTTAATATGTTAATAATGATACATAATGATACATATCTATATAAACTGTGTATAGATGTGTACACATACATATATATAATACATGATTCTTTCCTTCTATTCAATGATAGCTTTTTTGCTTAGAAGCTATACACCCACAACTTACGTTGCCACTATACACCTACAGTTAATAAAAGCAACTGTTAGTTGCCTATAGTGATCGCCCAAACTCTGAAAAACTGTACTTCTGAACACACAAAAGGCTAAGTCAAAATTTCTATATTCTGTTTCCTTATATTAATTATATTGATTTTACCTGCACAAGGACAACATCAAATGCCTTCTGATACTGCAAAATTTTAAGGACTCACCCTTGACATAATTCACCTTTGAGTTAAATTTAAACCTAATAAAAATATTAAAAATCTTTACTGCCTATTTTTAAAAGATAAAAGCCAGGTACTTCACCACCTCTCACTCCCTATATGCACATATTATTAACACCAAAAATCTCTGCGTCCGAGACGTACCTTGTTCTTTTCCATTGCACGCGGTAGTGATGCCATTTTCCACAGCACCCTCTCCATCTGAGCTTGGCCTCTCGGATGACAGCTTCTGCAGGGACAAAGAGAATAGTTGACATACAATGTTGGCACGATTGCCAAATGAAGTGTCATGAGTCAATTTAAAAGTATGCTTACTGTGAAATGTAACACATTTCAAACTCTCATCCACTTGGAAGACAAAGAGAAGATAGTAAAAAATTCCGTTTTAGAGGGTTTTTTTACATTTCCATATAGGCTTTAGCAAAGCACAGAAACCACAAAATAGGTCTATATTTGAAAGTACAGTCCAAACAGTGAAATAATCATAATTCAATACCTCTTACTACACAATACATTTTTTATTAATTTCTAGACTCTAAATGTTGCTGTTTATTAATCTGATAAGCAATAAACAATTACATGGATCACATAAGAATAACTTTAAAATTATCTCTTTAAAAAGCTTCACATATGCGTTTACAATTACAACTAATCAGAAAATAGCGCACGCCTAAATGGTGCTTCAGTACATTCAATATCCGCAAAAAGGGGGCTTTTGAAATAAATTTTTAGCACTGATTATTCTGTAATGGTTGCGTATGAGATATAGGATGGTGTGGGAAAGAGCTTATGCTGGCACAGTTTTGGTAACCACATTACTCATAAGTAGTGAAGCCATGAAGAAGATGTACAGATTATCCCAAAAAAGAAACAAATGAGAAGTTTTGCTACCCTTTTTCATGGCATGCATTTTAGAAAATAACTATTTTATGACACTTTCAGTTACTTTCTTAGTACTCTGCAGGTGTGTGCAAGGATGCAAACACAACAGCTTTTGCCTTATGAAATCAGGAGGTCCGAGCTGTCATGGAAGATTCTTTGCTCTTACTATCCCAGGTGCAATGCAATGTAACACTACTGACTGTAGCGTCCTTCCACCAAGGGGGTAGAATTTGCCATCAGGAATTTGGTGACAAAACCTTGTCAGTAGGACTTTTAAGCAGGGTCTACAGATGGGTCTGCTCACATGGATGCCTTAACAGAGCAGGGGCGTAAATCTGTGCTGGTAATGTACTGATTGTTCACTGCAGGGTTGTTCTTCCTAAGTCTTGCTCTCATATCCTGCTGAGTCAAGGCAGCAGAGACAACCACATCTGAACAGCCAAGCTTCTGTCTTGAGGCACAAATGCCTGAAAGGGTCTGCCAAAACAGTGACCTCAGCATGCCCAGGGAGTTCTTAATGAACTAAATTCTCAAAAACAAAAGACTTTCTCTTAAAACTTTTTTATAATCTTCAGCTATTCTTCCCTGAGGGTCACATCCCTGCTTGCTCTTTGCACTTAACAGAGAGTGTCTCTGCAACACAGCACACATATCAGACCTGCTTAGTCTGCGCCCTAAATGGCTGCTAATGGATACAAGCTGGTCCGCCGGTTGGTTGTGACCAAATGAATAGATGTGGCAGAAGTCTTAATTCTGTAGCATGTGTGCACATATCCAAACAGACAAAAACGACACAGGGGCTAATAGTCTAAACCAGTAGCGCAAGTCAGCACTAGTTACTGAAGATTGCCCCAGAAAATGGTCTCACGTGAAAAAGTTAATACATGAAATCCAGAACCTAAATTCAATTTCAGCTTTGTAGCCTGAGGATCCCCTAAACCATGCAGTGCCTAGCAATGTGTCTAAAATGAGTAATCACAAGGAATTTTGCATTCATCATTTTGATAACTTTTACCTTTTCCAGCTCTGTCTTGTGCACCGGGGAACTAGACAACGGCCCATCCGAGTCTACCGCTCCCGTACAGTTGCTGCACACATCTTTTATAACCTTAGGACACAAGGCAAAACTTATTAATTATTCATAAAATATAAATCAGAGAAATTATATATGAATGTGAAGGTGGGAAGGGAGGCAGGAAGGAGAATCCCACAGACGTTTACTAGGCTGGCAGGTGTCAGGCAGGCTGCCACGACACCAACTTCACCACGCTGCCTCCCCAAGTCATTTCATGTACGACCTCGAGGAGACACAATGTCTAGAGGTGGAAGGTTTCAGTTTCTAGACAAGCTAAGCTCCAAGGCTCTCCTGAGTAAAGAAACCAACAGCGCTGCTGATTTCCATGTGCTAGTTTTGCAATACGAACTCAGTTGACACCACCAAATTAATTTCATTATGATGACGAAAAAGTGGGACTAGATCCAAGGTCCCACATGTCAAAGGACAAGAGTTTTGCATAATACACTACCCAGCTGCTTTTTTTATTTTGCTATTGGAGAACCAATGAAGTGCTGATCGACTTACAGTTAATACTGCACAGTGGTATTTTGTGGTATTTTTGTATTATACTTGCACATCGACATAAAGGTATAGGTCAAAGTAATTGTAAATGTGTTCTCGGAAATGGGAATGGCATTAAGTCTGCTTTTAAAAAGTTAAAGAAAAATCCAGAACCAAATTCACAGAGATTTTGACAGAATCTGAAGAGCTCCAAAACCTTAAACTATATGAATGTAAAGATACACAATGAGTAAAGAGATTTGATGATTCCCTACAGGTATAATTAAGTTTTTTATCTCCCGTGACAGTACCAGCAGCCCATTATGAGTCTGAAATTGCTTGTGCTGATTAGAACGGGTCCCGACTCTCCATCCAGATTCATGCCGAGGGGGTGCTGAGCTCCACACCGCTGATTACAGCCACACAAGAACAGCAGAGCCAATCACGCTAAGAAAGAAAGGCACCCTACTCTGCTGGAAGCACCGCCGCTAGACATGCAAACCTTCCCCTTTACATGTATGTGCACGTGTTTACATATCCAGCTCCTCCCTTCCCACTGTTTACAGCAAGCCTGGCTGGCGGAGAGAAGGATCTGTCCTGAGAACTCCCAGTTCCAGGGAAAACAGCAATTAGCTAACTGTCAAAATCCAGATTTCTTAAAAGGAGAGAAAAAGCAAAAGAGCAAACAACATCTTTTCAGTTTTGAACTGAACATTTTTGAGATGGAAACCATTGAAAAGCTAAAGATGGCACCAAACAGTCCTTTCAGAGCACTGAAGTTCCCTTTAAGGGTGAAGCTAAACAAATCAAATGTTTATGGGCTTAAAAAGACCCTATTGCTACAACTCATGAGCACATCATAAATTACAGGCAGTATATGCCATAAAGAAAGAAAGAGCACCGGCCCCATTTTACAGATGGAGAACTCGGGAACAAAAGAAAGATTAAATCACTCATTCAATGTCACATAAAAAAATCTAAGCAGAGCAGGGAAATGAACCTACACTTTTATTTCTGAGCTAGTATCTTAAAACACTTCAGCATCCTTTCTTGACTGTCTGAACTTCCCTATAGCTTGTCCTAGAAACATATACACAATATTTCATGGCATTTGGTGTCCTTTGTAACAGAAAATTTAGATATATCTGTTACAGAGCATTTGCAGCTCAGAGTTAAACATAGCCCTAAATGCCCCAAAATCTTAAGAATTTTTTTTTTTATGTATGTGTGTTGTTTTATTTTCAATTCCTGGTCCTCAATATAGTACAAATACACTGCTGTTTTCTTCCTAGAGAAATGTGACTGTACAGTTTCTGGGAACATTAATTTCTGTCTCCTGCATGACCCTGATTCAATGGCTCATGTTTTCAGCATCTGCTCACACCACACAGTTAGTTAATTTTGGCAAAGGCAGATAGTAATGGGAGTTACAGACAGAACAGAGGGAAATGATTTGGCAGCACTAACTGAATAGTATGTGCAAAGTCATGCACTCAAGTAAATCCGGTTCTTATCATACCTCACATATTTAAGGAGAAGTTAAAGTGTTTAATTGGGTTGTAATTAAATTTTGATTAAAAAAATTACACACTATCAAATAGAAGTTCACAGCAAGATCTGAAGTAAACGCATATTCAAGGATCCAACACTTCATTTGGGTTTCAAGGGGTTCACTGGCAAAGACTTGCTCATCACCTTCTATGTGCAATATAATTGTGTTCAACGCACGGCATAAAACTGATGCTTCTACAGCTCACCAGGATGAAACACTTTTAATATATAATGGTTGCCTGGATGCTCGCTCTGTAATTACGTTTGCAGACAGCTGCCATTATAAATGTGGTTTTCACATGCTTATAGCTTTAACTCAAAATTTCAAGGATAAAACATTCCACCAGTGTTGCCAACTTGCATAATTTCAATCACAAGACTTGGCATTTTTGTCAGTTTTTTCTATGCAGTCTCCTGGAGTCATATGAAAACAAAAGATCACTATTTTCATTAAAAAATCATTGTGAGTGAGAGTGGGGAAAGGAGGTCAGCAAACTTTTATCCATTGCAATGAAATGTGTGAAAGTAGGAATAAATGTATCTCAATGGCTCCAAAACTAGAAAGCAAATAAAGGGAATCCCCAAACGTGTTATTTTTAATAAAATGGCATAATCTGGAAGGCTGCACTGAGAATACTTTGTAATGGCGCATACTCCATTACTAGTCTAAGTTTTCCCACACACTAGAAAAGGGGAATCATTCTCTTTTTCTCACCACAAATGCCTTTGTACATTACATATACACACACTCAGGGTGATCTGCCAGGAAAATCAAACTGAGATCATAAACAGACTATGTATTCAAATATTTAAAAGATATAAAAAATGTAATCAGAAAACTGAAGACTTCTCATTTCTTTGGATAGCCTCAAAACTAAATACATTTAAAATCATCTTCTGTTATTCCATTACAAGAATTTTAAATACCACAATTATCATTACAATGTTACCATTAGTAGACTTCAGAACTGGCTCTTTCAAATGCAGACCTGGAAAAAGCTTGCGCAGCCTGAACTATATTATTATTCCTTATTTATATTATAGAAAGGTCTTGAATCCCCAGCTGGATCGGGATATACACCAGTGTATCGCATTGACTGCAGTGACATGAGGAACAGACGGGAAATATTTGCAGGTACAAAGCTGGAAAGATTCCCTGCCCCAAGCCATTGACAGTGACGGGTGAAGTCAGTGGAATTTCTGCCACGTGGTGTGTCTGGAATACTTCTCTCTTTAAAACTATCTTACCACACAAGCACTAACATTTACTATAAAACCTTCATATTTTAAATGACACACCATGACTGGAGGCAAAACACCCTACATGCAAAGTCAGAAGAATCAAATTAGATTTTTCCAGCTACCTTCAAAGATCCAGGCTTCAGATAAAAAGCACGGGCTACGCAGCAAAAGCAGAAAGCCAGCTGCTTGCCAGGCAGACCCTGCCACACAGTAACCCAACAAACTCTGAGTAAAAGTACTGAATTTGTAGCTGGTTCCTTGTAGTTGACCTCTCTGGGACCTGACAAGGAATAAGACTGAGTCTTCCTGGGTTTGAGGAGCTTGCAGACCTCTCTCCTGGTGGATATCATGGGATGAGCTCAAGCTACAGGCTGTGCGCACCACAGGGATGTGATTACAGCATCTCTTCTCGTCTCGTGTTTTCGTGGAACTCACTGGAAAGGCTCACACTTTTAATATGACCGAGTTCAAAAGTGATTAGGGAGAAAGCTGATGGCCTGGACTGCACATTTGCTTCACTTCTGTATGTAACCAGGCTAGAAATCCATCCAGCCAACCCACCCTGCCCTGTCCCCATCTACCCACGTTTCCCAAGCACAGGCATTGCTAGAAATGGGACGGGCTGAATCCCCTGCCTCTTGTCTCTGCTGCTTCACTCTGAAGACAGGAATATGGTAAAGCTGAAATCTGCTTATGCACAACACAGCAGAGGGATTTGTCTCCAAGCGTAACTCAGTATTTCTCGTTCCTGAAACACTCCTTTTTCGGTGCTGGAGGAGTACTGACTTCCCGGGACTTTTTGTCATGACTAAATTCTCATTTTCTTTCTTTTGGACTGTTACACACTACATACATTAGCATCAATCTTTTCCTCTTTAAGAGGAGACCAAAACTCTCTTAGCATTTTGCAGAGAAGAAATGCCCCAAGGAGTTACCTAGATAAATTAGAGGAAAAGCAGAAATTATTCACATCATAGCCTATGCTTTAAGTCCCAAAAAGAAACTCCCCTTTACTTTCTGTACTGGAAAACATCATTCTCAAGCATCCTCCTAGCCTGAAAAGATTCATCTTTCTGCCTTATTGCTGTTTGTCTGCGCAAAGCGGGGATGAAATTCTATCAGAGTAGCAGCCAGCAAGCCTATCTTTAGCGCCTGCATATCCCCTTAGAAATACTTCTCTGACATATTCAACCAAGACAATTCCTGTATCCTTTCTCCTGCGTTATTACCATGAAGTCTATTGCCATATATGGCCACTGGATCAGGCAGAGCCCAGGGAAGCAGGCGCTGGGTGGCTGGGGAGGGCGGCTGGAGGCACTGCTGCTTCAAGGGCAGAGGTACCCTGTGCAAGGGGAGGCGCACCCTCAGCCCAGGCGGTGCAGAGATGCAGAGCACACTTCAGGCCATAAATCTGAGCTAGGTATGATTTAAATAATTTTCCATCCAAAGCTGCGAGTAGGAGAGAGGAGGAATACTATCTCGTGGTGAAAGCAAAGGGATCAAGTCTCAGCCCTCCTGGGTTCTACTCTGAGATCTGCTGCAGCTTGCATTTGTGATTTTAGCCAGGAACGTAAAGAAAACTTATCCCTGAGAAAAAAAAGCAAATAGGATGTTTGTGGTTCTGTATTCACCAATGGATTTTTTTTTTTTAAATTTACATATGCATCTGCTTTTTTAAAGTAATGTATTGTTTTCCATGGTGCCAGTCCCACAAACACGCTCTGGTTCACAGCCAGGATGGGGTACTCCAGCTCTGTCAAAGCAGGCTGGCAGCAGTCCTGCAGGCTGGTCAAAGCCCTCACATGCAGCTCGGTCTGCCGCATCTCCAGATCACGCCCTAAATACTTCTTATGCAAACATACTGACCTTGTCGTGATTTCTACCAAGGTATCTAAAACCACCTCTTTGAGATAAGTAAGTCCTGGGAGGTTTAATTTAGTTTTCAAAGCCTTCACTGCTGGTGATGGCGTGCAATGGAGATAGAACCCAGCCTGACTGCCCAGGGACACAGTATGTTCCTGAAGTTACTTATAAACTAACAAACACTATATGGAAATCACTTGTACCGAGTATACATCCCCAAATGCACTTTCGCCAGTCAGTTTTAAGGCATGATCATTCAGCACTTGACTCGACTCAGCTACAAAATGGAGATAATAACCTCTTTGGGGAACGCTACTTAAGCCAAGAAAGTAACATTTGAAGTGTTTTGAGATCTCTAGCTGGAAATTCCCATAGAAAGTAAAACCAGCCACACAATGTTTACAGTTACAAGCTCAGTTTTGTGCGGATTTAAATTGGTAAAAGAAGAGCTCCGTCAGTAGTTTATTCTTCAGTAAAACTCAGTCCACTTTAAGACTGGAGCCCAGAAGTTACTTGACTCCGCTCACTAAGCTCAGGGCAGTGAAAAAAAAGATGTTTTCAAAGACTTTTATGAGACAACATGCAGCTATCAGAGATGGAAATGGGGTAGGACAACCAGATTAACAGCCCTACAAGGAGTGTTGCAGGGTCTTGGATGGCTGGATACAGTCTTAATTTTCTTCTCTCTTCAGGGCAAAAAAAATCCCTCTTATCACAACAAGTTCAGAACTGACTGAACATTGTCAAAATGATAGATGCAGAAATGTCTACTTATGCCTGAAAGATTCACTGCTCAATTACAGACCCTCAACTGAAGAGATTGCTGCAAGTGGCTTAACACCTTAAAATGAAGAAAAGTTAACAAAGGATGTCTAATGTTAGGGAAAAATGAAAATCAAGGGCAGTACTCCAAAATGATGGATTACTTCTCATGCACGATAAATCAGAAAAACATTTTGCAGTAGGCAATGCTAAGAGGAAGAGAAGGCCTTGGGATGAAACACAATGACCACTTCCTTCTTCTACCGGTCTTCTACAAGAAGCTACTTCAGAACTTAATTTCTTTGGCATCCATGTATTTTTAATATTAAGAGCAGTTTTATGTGGCCTAGGCTGAAGGTCCTGCACACAGAACATATTCATCTGTATGAATGAAGCCACTAAACAAGCGTCTTCTTGTAATGTCATGTTCTTAGCAGTCCTTTTATTTTTAATGCAGCATTTTCCAGGGATGCTGACAAATAAATGCAGTTTCAACCAGTCCGTTGGACGTGCTGAGACAAATAGGCAGATTTAAGACCTTACTTGACCACAAACGCACAAAAGCACACACAGATGCACATATACTCAAGCGCGCATGGAAAAAGTTCATGTTTGGGTCTGAGTGTGTAACTGCACACATTTTTTCATGTACATTTTTGTGGGAACATTTTAGGACTCAAGTCTGGAAAATTCCACCACTTTATGTTGCACACCATATTACTGCTATGATCTCAGCTCTAGCCTGAATTTATACTAGTTACGCTCCTGGCTCTGAAAGCTTGACAGGCTCTTTGGTGACATCAGCTATCTTTTTTCATCAAGCATTTGTTAGCTGGTAAACCTGAAACTCCCTTTGTGGTTTCCAGTCTAGACTTCAATTTGCACTAGGTTTATCAGCTGGCTTTTTTGGTGTCCTCTTTACAAAAAAGGTCTAAAATATTCTGCATTTATTTCACACTTGTCTTCCAATAGATATTTTAAAATTATTTGCTTAAGTAAATGTATTTTATACCGATTACATCTGAGTTAAAAAAAAATAATCTGGTTTAGTTTTCATGGGAAAATCTGGCCTCCAAAGCCATTCTGAGCTTTTCAGGCTCAAGAGTAAAGCTTAAATTTGACACTTACATATGAATCCATGAGAGTGCATTCCTGAGTGATAACCTGGCTCCACTGGCACATATTGGCACAGTATCTTTGACAGAGAAGGCATGTTATGATTTTAAAATGTGGTAGCAGAGACCTTTCTCATTGTCAATCTCTGAATCTACCCGTTTTATTAACCATAGAAATCATACATGGGCGACAGAGCTAGGGATGACCCTGCCTCTCTGAGTGACAGGCAGGGAAAGCTCAAACCATTTCTCCCAAGGCAAAGCAGTGATCTCTTTCTCAGCATAGGAACATCTTAACAAGGCCACATGTGATTTTCAGAAGCTCATTTTAAGTAAGGCTTGAATGAGAAAAAAAAAAATTATAATAATAACCCCCCACCTTAAATTTTGCTACATTTCTAAAAATATAAAAAACGATGTGGGTTTTTTTTTCCCCTCAAAAAGCTACACTTCTTCTTGAAAACATTGGAGCTGTTGCAAGAGCTGCACAGACCATTTTTGGTTAGCTGTTGGATAGGCAATTAGTACTACACAGAACAGAGAGCGCTGCAGCCCCGCTGAGGACTTGGAAGTTGAGCATACAGTAGCATTGCCATGTACTTGAAAGAATTTTATTAATAGAGAGCTTTGCAGCATAAAGGAACTAAATAAAGTGCTATCAGACTGCCTCCAAATGCTTTGCAGATAACACACTGTCCGGCCATTCACCCTCGGCACACACAGCTTTATTAACATGCAACTGTACAAAATCTTTTTTCTTTTTTTTTTTTTTTTTAAAGTAGCAGGAATGCATCTGGTATATGGAAAAATCTAGCAACTCTGTATGCCTGTGTGGGGAATGCTTTATGTACAATTTAAAAAAAAAAAAAGAAAACAATTTTTATGAAAGAAAGTCTGATAAATGCCAATGAATCCAGCATTACTAAACCCAAGTTTAGAACAACATAGGAAATAATGGTGCCGTTACTATGATCTAATTACAGTGGAATTCCCTTGGAAAAGAATACGACTTATGAATTTCCTTTCATTCCAATCAGTGTTTTTGAAACTTTAGGTGAGTTAGTGAGACACTTGGATGGTGCCAGATTTTAAAATTTAAAACAAGATACTGATGTTAGAAGCAGCCTAACAAATACATGGCTGTGATTAGTTTCTATCAACAAGACAGCAGAGAGTGCATTTTCTAAGCTAAGATACAAACTCACAGTCAAAACCAAGCACGCACACACACACAAACTGCAACCCCCCCAAAAGGTATATTCAAATATTGCAAAATAGGAAATTACAGATCAATTTTCCATTTAGTAAATTAGCCCACAGCAGAACTCATACCTCTTAAGCTGTATTTTATGTCTCCCTCTTCTGCAGAAAAACTATCTGCCATCAGGAAATTCCTGTGTTTAATTTGATTTTATTTGGAAAAAGACAATTTATTCTTAGAAAAATAAGTAGCATACAAGGTTAGATCAGAGCACAGCATGGAGAATGCCTGATGAGTCTTACGCATTCAGACTTTTACACGCATTTAAAAGGATGGATTTCAAGGTATTAAAACAAGCTACTGAAACTGCAGTGATAGTTTCCCACACTACTTCACTGACCTCCACATTTGAGACTGGCAAAGTCCAACATAAATACTAGTAATCTGGTTAGGATCTAAAACTGCAGCCCTTGCACCGGGATTTTCCACATTTGCAGACACCAAACAGAAAGGAGTGGAAGATGACAAAATCCCATTTCTCAGAAGTCTGCATTCCCAGAACAAACCATAACAGATGATACCCTGCTAAACCAGGATTAGCAAACTTGAATTGACTTCAGGAAGCTGAAGGGTTTTTCTCCATCCAGAGCAATTCAAACAGGTATCTCCCCAGAGATCCCTCTTTTTACAAAACGTGATTGCGAGGCTGGTATGCCCAATTTTTGTAGGGTAGCCTATGGCGGTTATGCATATATACCACTCCAAAAAGCAATCTGGGTGCCAGCTCCCTTCCATCTTAGGGAATTTGAACCTTCAGCTCGCTACCAGTGTGCCCTACCCACCAAAGCTTTCTGGAAAATGAGCTGGAGACAAAAATTCAAGGGAATTTGCCACCTTTCCTCTCACTGCCAGATTATTGTGCAAGTAGCAGTGAAAACCATACGCAGCAGCAACAGCAGCCGTGCAATGCAGAGCTGCTGGTTGCCCAAGGAGTTGCTTTGAGGCCTCAACATTAAGTCTGTATTTCTGCGGTCACAAATTAGATGGGATTTAAGGGGTCTGGATTTGCCTCAATGTTATTGTCTGTATCTCAGTTTTTAACAGCAACTGAGCAGGCAGTAGAAGCACTTTGTGGGTGGAAAAGCTCCTGGTCAGAAATTCTCCCTTACCTTTAGCCACTGTTCCGCCTGCTCTTTGCTCTGTACTGCCAGGACCAGGGCGTCTGCTCCTTGGTGCGAGATTTTCAGCTCGTGCTTCTTCTTTTTGCTGTCTTTGGGAATGTATGTGATACTGCAGTCATTCAGGAGCAGCTCCATCTGGGGCTGCTGGTCCTTGGAACTTTTGTAACACTAAATAAATGTAGGGAAAGTTCAAAAGTTAGATGTCACCTTTCTGAACTTTGCGGGAAAGCTGTTATTACATAGAAATGCTATTTTTTAATTTCAATATTTTCTGTGCACTCCTTTACCACATACCACAGAGTTCAGCCAACACCAACTTTGTATTTCTCCTCCTCATCCCCTCTGTAAAGCAAAATAACTTCCAGACTGACGTGAATAGACATCTTTTATTGCAGGACAGGTACAACATATGGAGAGCATTAAGCTTCTCTGCGTTATCCTTATGACTCAACCTTGACCTTGATCAGGTAGGAAGAGGGTGATTTAGGATATCTGTTCACATGTAGCAGCAGAATAAACTTGTACAGACTTTAAAGCCTAGATGCTTACCGTGCCCTGCAGCAACAGTCCAGCGTATCAAGGCAAACCTATGCCAGTGCCTACACACTGCAGCTACAAAGGCACTGGCACGTGCCCCACTCAGCTGTTCTTTTTCTTGAGATAAGTACAAAAATTGTGACACTGTGGAAACGCGGCAAAGTCACAGGATGGTAACTTTTTTAGCTAATTCAGTTTAATCAGTCACTGCACAAAACTGCATAAAACCCCACATTAGTTTACTCTGTCAGCTCCTGGATAAAACTATATGACTGACTTACACAATTTTTTTTGCCCCAGTAGTTGGTGCTGTCAATGAACAGCCATTTCATGCTGGATCACTGATGACCTGCTCTGTGTTTAAATTGGTGATCTAAAGATGAAGGGTTTCATGTTACATCGCTTGTCCTACAGACCTAGTCCCTATTCCTGTCTTCTAACACATCGGTGTAGTTGAGCTTCCTCAAGCCACCATAGAGTGCCAGACTACAGAGCAATGTTTAATCGTGTATTTGATTGTTCAGTTATTTTATATACTTCTGTAAATTGGGCTCTTACTCATACAAAAAAGCAGAAAGGCTAAAAAGGTACCTGATAATAAAGACTAAATAGTACATGCATACATAGAATAGTTGAGTATAAATGTGAGAAAATGAGAGAAAAGCACATGAACTTTTGCATGTCTGTGGCAGTATTCATGTCATGATGCAACTGTCAGGAAGACAGTAGCTGTTAAAAGTATGTTATAAACACTACAACGTAGGCTGAGCAAATACAGCCGCTCTTAACCAGCCACTGCAAATCACTCATAATCCTCCTTCTCTCTCCGTAGCCCATTAACTCAAAGTTTCTCTAGCTTGGCCACAGATTTTAATTTTGTAATATTAAAAAAAACCCAAAGGTTTCAAGCTATGAAATCTTGAAAACATATAACATTAGCCACTTTAAGAAGCAATAAACAGCATATAATTCCCTTTATATTAATTTAAATATTTTATTTATAATTATACATTACTAAAACTGAAGTGTGTGTATATATATTAAAGGGCTTTAAGCGAAAAATGATTCCGTACCAGAAGGTATTTCTAATGTCTAATTCTAATTAAAATATTTTGGTTTTATGATGACAGCTGCATTTATAACACAAGCAATTAATAATCCCTAAGAACAGATATTTGTTTTACTTGTATATCTCATAAGTTAAATGTCTAAGTCCTCCTTCAAACAATAAACCAATCTTGTGTAACTTGGTCATTAGACTCCTATTGTGATTTTTATTTTCTTAATCCCCATTACAGAATTACTGAAAGACAATCCCTAAAAGGAAAAAAAAAGCACTTTTTAGACCACACATGTGGCTAAAGGAAATGAAAATAGAAAAAATAACATATTTCTATACAGAACAACAAACATAATTGTAGAAGAAATTTTGTGTGACTTCAGAGAAAATCTGTTCTTTCCCCCTCTTTCTTTCTTTTTTTTTTCAAGCTGTTATCAGATGGTCCTGAAATTTAATATGATCCTGGTATAGGTGACAAAAATGTGGACTAAGCATAATGGCAGTACAACAATACAACACAAACCAAATCGGAATCAACATTCTTTTCAACACTTCAATAGAGGAGGACAGAAAAATTAAATCCTTAGTAACCACTGAGAACTGGCAAACTAATTCCAACTGTATTTTCAGAAACCTCTTACCCAGATACCTCGATTTCATACCCTCTCATTTCCTGTACTGCAACAAGCATAAATGTACTTGGAGAGCAAACACATCTCAGCTATTTTGTAAGAGTGTAGAATAATGAGGTTCTACAGAAAATATTCTGTCACCTGTTTATCAGCTTTTAACATTTGGGATACTGCAGTAATTACTAGTTACGTAATTAGTTACATAATTAGTTACAACTGTTGGAAGCACCAGACAGGAAGACAGGGAGTGCCTAAGACCCCAACTTATTTATTACTGTAAGCATTAGTTCGCTTATAATGACAGAGAAATGAGTGTTTCCCTCAATTAGGCTCTCTTTTCAGAAAACAGAGAGACATCTATGAGTAGATAATTTGCTAACTTAGGGAATCTTTTACTGGTGCCTCCAATCAGAAAGAACCATAACAGATATGCTTAAGGAACAAATACACCCACTTGTTTCTTTCCTTTCTATAATGCAGCTGTGCATCATGTGAATACTGCATCTGTAATTACCCCAGAACAGATGGCAAAGGTTTAGTTTAAAGTGTATACATTACCATGGCATATGTTGCCAAGTGAATTCTCCGTCTAACAAGGGACTTTTCTCTCCAGCGGTCTGACCCAACAGTTCATACACAAAGCTCCCTATGAGTTTTTTGGTCCGCAGGGAATGAAAGATTGGATTTACAGTTTCAGCAATTTTTTTTCCAAATGAAATATGTTAGAAGCTAATAGGCCAGAGTTTCTTTCCAATATCAAGGAACTGCCTGCATTTAAGTTTAAGTGCAATAAAAATCTAAGTTTTAAGTGGCTAAATACACTTATAATTTCAGTGCTTCTCTGCTTCTTGGGTAAATCATGACCAAACTCTTTTGTAAGGTTACTATAGTCTTGGCCACTGTTTGCAGAACATATTCCAAAACCCAGATTCCTGAAAAAATAAATACATCATCTAAAAGGTGCAAAGAAAATATAGCTAGATAAAAATAAAAATTACCAGTAGTTTGTTTTCTTTGATAACACACAGTAGTTTGGTCCATTGCCCAAATCGTTTCTTTCTAAGGAGGAAGGCACAGATTTTGGCATCCTTCACCAGATCCATAGAGGCCTCCTCAGAAGGCCACTGATGTCTCATTTTCTTCCCCTTTCCATCCTCCTCCTCTTCATCGTAGGATTCGTAAGAGCTGCTCATAGCATCCGAGTCATAATCTTTAAAAAAAGCATAAAAGTGTCAAGTTAAAACATTTAGCAGTGAAGTGTATGGAAATAACTGAAAATCTCAACAGGGTTCATTTTAAGTAAAGGTTTTGAAAGCCAGCCATGAACAGATTACTGTTTCAGTGCTTAGTAATATCAATACATTAAGTTGATAGAGTAAGAGATCCTGTTCCATTATGAAATTTTATAGAAGACCCACACTGATACCATGGGAATTTTAATTGGGAATAAAGCTGGGAATAAATAGAATTCAGGTAGGTTTTTTTTATCTTCAAAATATTACTTAGCAGATACGTTCATGTTTTGTAATTCTTTTACAGAGAAACATCTTCATCTTGCCCTATTGCATAATGAAAAATGTAGGCACAGAAATGTCAGTATTAGTACAACATACTGAGAGACAAACACTGAGTATGACAAAGGTCATGAGTAAATTATGGGTCACTATCTACCTATGATAACATTTCATACAATTCTCAATTACAGCACATGCACTCATACTATTAACGTTGAATAGACAATGTGTTTTTTGGATTTTGCTGGAGTTAAAGGCATTCTGCAAAAAATGTGTTGTTATGTTAGCCTTAACAGTTTAATCCTGCACTAAGTTCGGCGATGTAATGTCAAGATTCCTTTTTAATTAAACAATCTTTGTTCAGGCCTGTCATTTTCAACAATGCAATCAGCTCTAGCAGTCCCTTAAACTACAAAACTAATTTGCCATTATCACAGAACCCTTTCTTCCACCATCCATACTTATTTATGTAGGCATGTAAGTCAAGTTCCTCAGATAGTAACACCTGAAGGCATGTTTGTTATCCACTGGCACACAGATGCACAGAGGAGACTTGACTGGAATATTTTCAATAGCTGAAATTTCATCCAAACATTTCAAGTAGATTTTGATATATTTTTAGGCCAGGTGGAAGAAAAATCTCTCATTTCCTTTAGCTAGGTATTTGGGACACAGGTGGGGTGTAGGGAGGAGGCCTGGGACAACTGGGAAAAGAACAAGAGAGTGGATTGCTGGAAAGCTCATTCTAAATCAGTTCCTCCCTACATGCAGAGTCAGAATGGGATACACCCAGACCTCACATCTCTGAATCAAGACTAGATATTCTGATCCTATTTGTGTTTTCACAAAAGTGTACAACATAGTATATCTTCATTCCAGAGTGAAATGAAAAGCTCTTAAAATTTTTTTTAAAATTTAATTTAATTGCCGTCTTCTGGTCAATTCTGCTACGGAGTGTTTGGTTTGGGGCAGCTCCATATGGGCAAGTGGTAAAAGCTTCAGATGATTAAATTAATTGTAGGAAGTGCTGACTGAGCCTTCAAAATAGAGATTGAAATTCTGCACATTAAATACCCTACAGGTACTTCCTACATGGCTCCCAAGCTAGTCCAAGCGCAGATTTCATGCTAGCAATAAATTGTATGATCAGCAGAGGGACTCTGCTGGCACAGCAGATGCAGCTTCATCCAAATCTGTTTATAGGACGATGAAAGCCAACAGGAGCTTCTGAGGCTGACATTTCTGGACTCCCATGCTCGCACAGTCTAATGGGATCTCGGGGGACCTCTTGCCATATCCTGTCCATTAACTACTCCCCGTGTTTCTCTTCTCCTTGGGTTGTGGGACTCTTGGCCAGAAGAAGAGTTTGTTGTGTGACTCACACCAGGAAGGGTGACCACCCTGGAGGACTCATATCATCCAGGCTGAAACCTTTGCTGCTTTTTGCCACATCCCGCTTCTATTCTTTGTTTCTCCAAACTGCTGTATCATGTCCAAAATGAGGCTTTCAGGCTCTGGACACAAACTAGCTTCTGCTCATATTGTAAAATGACCATTTTAACATAAATAGCATAGGCAGTCTACTACCCATACATAACAGCTTTAGCAGACTTTCAGAAAATTATGCAGAGAAACCCAGCACATACATGTAATTTCAAAGGGTTTTGAAGCAGTATTACTTCCAACTAATATTCACCATGAACTGAATTTGGGAAGCAGTAAACTTCCTATTAAAAAATGTTAAATTGTGGAAGCAAACTGTGTAAAGGTAAAGGCTACTAGTGACTAAATCCTGTCGTCTCTTACTGTCTCATCACAATGGGTAATGAAACAGGCTTGACAGTAAACTATAGGTAAGATCTGAAAACTTCTTGTGTACATGTTCAAGGCAACACATCTTTGGGTCTTGGAATGGTGAAGAGGGCGAGAGAAATACAAAACGTAGAAAAAGTGAAAAGTGTCTCTCCAAAATAAACTTATTTTATTAAGTCTATTAAAGTCTCAGAGACCTGAGATTCACTGATACAACATGTTCCAACGCTGCTGATCTACCTTTTCTTTCATCTTCTGCATTTTCTGGTTATTCTAGCTTCCTTTGACATTGGCTTTTCACAATTATACTCATCAAAATTTTCCACTGTTAGGGGGTGAAAATCAGAATGGCCTTTTACATTATTTGTAATAGCATATTCCAAAGATTAGTCTGTAATAATTTAGGCATATTGTGCAGACCAGTAACTTTTAATAAAGAGAAGGAGTTATCAGACAAGACATATACAGTCTTGTTTTCACCTACACACGAGTGTTCATTTACAAACAGATTACAGGGACTTGGGACATTACAAAAAATACTCCATAGGAATATTTACTTAAGATAATGATATCTATCCCAACAGTTGTTTAACAGTTTATTATTGCACGTCTTATACTTTTAGCACTTCTTTGTTATGGTCTTCACCTCAAACAGTCTGAACAGCTAAGGTTACATCTTTGGTTAATACACTGCTTTGGTAGCTTATTTTAATTACCACACGCACCGGGTTTAGTGGAAGTTTTGCTTGATTGGAGATATATTACTAATGGCATATTGAATTTAAAAGCAATGGTATTACCGATGAAGACCTGAATACTTTTAACACAAATTAAAAGAGATGATAAGGAGTTCATGACTTAAAAAAGATCGCAAAATCCCAGCAAGTGAGATGATGTTACACTAACAGAGATTTAAATGTCTGGATAGATATACTTAAATTACATAATTATTAATGAACTCGTATGGCTGATATCCTAAATATTTTGATGGATTTGAATGGTTAGGCACAATACAAAATCAGTTTCATATTTGGTCTTTTTTTTTCCCCAGGCAGTCCTTTAGCAGTGCTATTAATATTTGTTCTATTAATATTTTTCTGCCTGAGCACGGCTCTTGTTTAATGACAAAACACAAATCAGCAGTTCACCAGATTACAGGGTGTAGGAGGACCACCCTGCAGCATTTCACGGGAGGAAATGAAGACAGGAGTGATTTTGCTGCTCTGCTAAGACTGTACGTTCCTTCATTTGCTTTCAAGTATATGAAACTCTTTCTTACCTTGAATTTTTTAGGTAAAGTAAGAGAACCTCAGTTTGTACGGTGTACAAGTACTCTAAGGTGACTCCTATGCATGTGTTTTAAGAACAGAGATATCATTTTATTCATTTGTTCTGGTTCAAGTAATAAAAATGGCTATAAAATGGGGGAAGATATGCCTTTAATCTTTGCGCCATAGAAAATAACAATTAGTGATAAATCAGCCACAAGTAATAAATTAACCCAGCCAATAAAAAAGCAGCAAAAAGGAAAATCTTTGTAATTTTTTGGCACATGCTGTCCTGTTGACTGACCCTGTGTAAATGCTCACAGCAGTCATTTCATCGGTTCACCAGCATGCTTCCAGCGCAGCTCCGCTGAAGTGCACTGGTCTTTGCATAAGCATTTGGATGTGAGAAAGAGCATTTGTGTGTCACAGAAGAACGTTCAGGTGGTCAGTTAGGAGGCAGCCCTCTGCCTTTTGCGCTAAACGAGCAGTCACAAAAACACTGTCATGTGCACCAAACATGGCTTGTGGGAGCCAGTAGGAGTGATTTATCCCTATCCACAATGTCTCATCAGAAATGCCACAAATCACATCTTTTCAGTAATTCCTTTTTTCTGTTTATTTGTCTACTTTAGCAAGTAATTCAGTGCAACAGAGGCATACCTGTAGATCTGCAGATCAGCACCAGTTTCTGAGACCTCTACATGTACAGTATCGCCAGTTTACAGGGGTTTACTCTGGACGATGCTTAACTCTGGACTCCTGGTCCAATGCCCCTACCATGTTCGTGGTTCAAATCTGTCCAAAACAGCAGTGGCTGATTTGGAACTTCTGTCTCCAATAGCAGCTGAAACATGTTTATGTGCACCTAACTTGAGGGCCAGGTTTAGCTTCCTCCAAAACAAACTTGGTTTGTGCACACCAAAACAGTTCTGCAAACCAAACCAATGCATGGCCAGTGAGGACAAGCAGAACCATCCCCAAATGGTCAAAGCCACACTTACAACATGTCAGCACAGCACTAATAAGAGATGTAGGTGTTGAATACTAAAAAAGCTGAAGGACACCGGAATTACTAGTTGCTCAGAAACTGGTCTGGATATATATTACTCACTGGAAGTGATGTACTCGGGAGCCTTTCCAGGACTAAGAGGCACTGCCTCTTCATAATAGCCTTCGGGAAGGGAAGATGTTGGCAATGGTGGAGGTCCATTATCTGGTGGCTAAAAAAAGAAAAAAGAAAAAGTGAACATCCATTACCCATGATAAGGCAGCAAAACCCTCTTGCATGTACTCCAACTAAGTCCTTTGGGGATATAAACACAGTATCACCTTGCTTGCCATTGTTAATGATGGCAAAATCAAGATTCCTACGTTAAAAGAAGTCCTTTCTACAACAGCATTAAGTAGTAAAAGTGTTGAAAAGATACAGTTCTCTATTTAAGAACTAGAAACTTAAAGGGTCTATGTAGGAAAGAGATTTCTGTACAGTGTTGAGGCTTATCAATTAGTATTTTACATCTAAAATAATTTGTATTACAGAAGTGAACAACAGTTTGGTTGGACAGTTTCAAAAAGCTAAATAGCCTGTGCTGGCAGAGATAAAGGACAGATAATTTAGATCATGTTTTCATGACGTATTTAGTTTTTCAATGGCAAATCAATTCTTCATATAGACATTCGTTTTTAAAATGCTCTTTCTACATAGTGAAAACTGAGTTACAACCAAGGAAAAGTTTGGAACATCGAGAAACTATTATATGATAAAATAAATATTTCAAATACCAGGTCAAATTCTAAAATGCCTCTTTTCTAAATATAAACCTGTTTTAAATTTAAAACTGACTGACTGCTGGTATGTTGATACAGTAAAAAAGTAAATTTAGTACTCTATGACTTCTTCCATATGACTTTACTGTTCTACTTCCTTAACAAGTACCAAAACAACTGTATTTTATAGAACTCATTCATATTTGCCACAGGTTTTTAGTTCCATATTTTCATATTAGAAAAAATATTGAAGCCTTTTTCCAACACCAGTGGTTTATTGCATAATTACAAAAATATAACTTGTAAGCAGAGTTTCATTTCTGCAGTAAGATTTTTTCAGTACATCTTTCTCTTGTTTTGTGTTATGAAAAAGATGTAATGGTGTTTGTCTGCACTGGACTGATCCAGTCTAAACTCGGCAAATGAACAGAGATAACGAAGTAAGAAACTAGTCAAGGTGGGCTTTGGTCATGGTCAGATACAGACACATCTGGAGTGCAATTCAATGGGCTGAGCAGTCTACAAGAGGCATAGAGCCTTCTTCCACATAATACAGATGAAGCCAGAGTGACTACACTCCTCTTTTGCTATAGACCTAAAGTTACCCAGGAGGAAGCTGAGCTTTAATAATACATGGCATTAGCTGTAACGAAATTACTTCTGTAGGCACGTTCAGGGCTGGATTAATCTTAGCAGATTTCAGAGCTAGACATCTCCAAATCTCACTACAGATTACACACCTACACCAGACACCTAATTCTTAACAACATCAGCAAGACAAGTCCCACCCTTAGCGCGCTCTGCACTTAAATTCATATCGAGTAGGTTATTCCACCTTGCAGGTAAGTGCTTGTGTGTTCCCCATGTGCAGGAAGGCAAGGAGCTAGTGAATAAACCTGCCCTTCAGCTCATCCAGCGCTGACTTCCCTTTGTCCACAGAGTAAAAGCAGAATCTTCCCCATGAACAATGAACCGCTTCGTGACTGAACACCGAAATTTTTGGTCAGATGGAGATTTACACTAATATTACTTCTATAACAAATGATATAGTCTACTTCATAGGTCAAACTCAATTACAGATAAGAGATGGCAATTACTGTTATCTACAATGTGAACCAAGTGAGTTTTCCTCACAGACCAGTTTTGCTAGTGAACTTATCTGTGAAATAAGAAAAATAATGAAAAAACACGACTTTTAGCATAATTTCCCTGTGATTCTGCTGAAAAAAAAACCCCAAATTGCAAGTGTACACATAATCACAAAATAAATGAGACCTTCCAGGTTAGCTGCTGCTGTGCAATAGGCGAAAGGGACATGAAAAAATACTACACATTCGTTAATATTGGAAAATTGACAGCACATTATGAATTTTGCCTTACACACCTGCACACATCAGCTCTGTGTGGCCTGAACTGCTAGACACAATAGGGAGAGCTGCCTCTAATGAATCTTTATTTTCTCCCTTCACGCGGGTGGGCAGAGCCTTCCTCAAGTGAATCAGGGTCAAGGTTTGTTCCTGGGGCAGTGTAGTTTCATACCACTCCTTTTGTAAGACAGATATAGTAATATCTTGGTCTAGCCTTAAACTATTTTCTCCATCAGGTGTATATACGATATATGAAATTCCTGTCATTATTAAACTTAATTCACCCAGGAAATACCCATCCTGAGAGTCATTCTAATTTTGACTTGACACAGCACCAAGGTTTCAAAGCTATCTTTTATCCAGAAACAAGTAAGAGGTTCCAATAAAGATCCGGGGGGGGGGTGGGGTGGGGTGGGGGAAATCCTTGTTTTTAGACAAAATCTCATTCAGAAAGAAAGAAAAAAGGAAATGAAACACAAATGGTGCTTGTCTGAATTCGACCCTGCTGGAGCACCAGTTACTTCATACAGCTGGGGCGGGCTGCGCTGTGCAGCCAACGTCAACACAGATGGAATCCATTGCCGAATTAACCAGGCCCTCCTTTCTGAAATGCATTTTGCAGTGCTTGCCATAACAAAGTTGAAAACAATTACAAAAAATATTTTCTTTTACAAAAAAAAAAAAAAAAATTATTAGGAGAAACAGAAACATCCAGCATTAAATACTTTCTGATTAAAGCAAGGCTGCTTTAATATTGAAAGAAAATCTAACTGATTAAATACAAAATAAAAATACCTCACTCAAATCTGTACCATAAACAGCTACATCTTTTGGGAGCTACAGAATACGTAAGTGAGCATCAAGAAACGTAAAGACTACACCTGAGCATTCTGATACTACTTACTAATATTTACAGTGCTTTCATTTTTTTACTATTGCTAGCTGTATTGTTTAATTCTTTCAACTTGGCAATTCTTTAGTGGAAGAATTTTGATGAAGTTATGAATTATGAACTGAAATAATTCTTGATTCAATAACTTCTCATAAGTTTAGCTGAAAAATAACAAGGCCATAAACCCCACAAAACTATTTACATATTCTACAAAAGGATTAAATCTCAAAAACCCTAGGACATGTGTAGTTTGAGTCGTATCAGGAGGAAAGACCTGGCAACCTGCAAAGAAGGCTTTAGCACAAATCTCTACTTATTTTATTTTTTTTAATGACAGGCCACAAGGAAGAAAACTAGAGAATGCTGCCTTTCAAGACACATAATCTTGCTCAATCACAGGAATAAGAACTGAGTTAGAAAAAAAATTACCATTATTTTGATCTCACTGGAGGAAAAGGGACAAAGATGAGTGAGAGATTTTTGCCCAGAATAATACCAGTAATACTGCAACAATACTGATAAGGGCGTTTGTCAGGTGCTAGGTCAGAGACCAAATGAGAGATACTTTATTTGAAACCAAGAAGCGGACAGGGTGATGATTACACTACAGACTTGAGATCTCTGAAGACATTAAAGACTGGATTGTGCAAGAGATGCCCAATTCCAGTTTACAGAAGGGACTGTTGAGAGAAAGAAACAAGTATCTCCAAATTAGAAGCATTATTTAACTGGATACTAAAACTCATGATTCTACTAGACACTATGAAACAGTCTTAGTGGAAATATTAATTTTATGCCATACGATGGTCTTCCCCTCCACCTGCTCCTCTGAGTTCCACAGACCACAAATGAACTCTTTCTTTCCTTACCCTAGGAGATAAAATACTTTATTTCCCCCTTGTGTCCAACAGTACCTACCAAGACAGGTAGGAACTTCTTTTTTTTAGAGATAGTCTAGCTGGTATCTGCTGATGATATGAAACTATATAGTGTGGAAAGCAGCATGAAATACAGAGGAAAATAAATGTCATCGTATAGAGACATGAGGATGTAAAATCGCTTTACACCCCAATGAAGACTGACACTATGTAGGAAATAGAAAGAAACGCCTCCCTTTATGCAATGATTTAGGATGTGGAGACTTCCAGTGGAAAGCAGTGACTTTAACAGAGGCAGAGACTGTCAGTACATCCATGCTGCAGGCAAAGACTGCCAGCAATTCAAGGGCCATGCTCGCACGTGTGTTATTAGATCAACCACCAATTCAGATCCAGCCGGACTGTGGAGCCAGCTGCTACGTAACCCTTCAACACTGAAAAGCAGCAACATGAGACTGGAAAAGTGGTCACACACTGGTGATGCATAATAAAGCTATTCAGAAGCCAGCAGGCAAATGTGGGCTGTCAAGAAGAAACCTTGACACATGCACATGCCATTTGCTTTGGAGCAAGCTGAGACCCGACCTCTGCACAACCCTACAGCATCCTCAGCCTGGGAGAGGGAACACATTTATGATCCCTTTCCCCACATGTAAAAGAATGGGTGTCCAGAAAGCAAAATACATCAACACACTGAATACCCATACAACCAGCAAAATGTGCTGACAGCACATTTCAAGCAGGCTTCTTCATACCACTGTAAAGGCTGGAAATTGGGCACCAGTACTTGCCACACACTTGGTATGAAAGCCTTTAGGTAAACTGAAAATCACTAAGGCACTGAAAAGAAATCACCATTTACTGCCAGCTGTTGAGGACCTGGATGGACCCTG
This sequence comes from Pluvialis apricaria, assembly GCA_017639485.1. Classification (NCBI taxonomy): domain Eukaryota; kingdom Metazoa; phylum Chordata; class Aves; order Charadriiformes; family Charadriidae; genus Pluvialis; species Pluvialis apricaria. Next base: position 30,337,427 of record CM030010.1, read on the forward strand.
GATTTATTCAGGACAAAAGCGTTGACTATATGGGATGTTAAGACCATACGGAGCTGTGCAGGAGTGAATTCCTAGCCTGAGCGTAGACAAGCAGAAGCTGAGAAGAATTCTTCATTTGAGCTCAGCTCCGTATTCTAAGGTTATTAATTTCTCAGCTTTTCAGCTGGACCATACAAAGCCCAGAGCCAAATAATGTGAAAGAAGTCTAACAACTTCTCTCTTCAGCTTCTGAGCACATCTGACAAAAGACAGTAAACCAGCCAGCCAGCCAGCCACCAAACTCAGCTTTTTGGAACAGAGGAATCCTGCCAGTCCCACCACCAGGCGGGTAACACGGCTGCATGACAGGCTGCTGGTACAGTCCCACCCAACTACCGCTGAGTGTGCCCAAGCAATTACAGCACAGGCCTCTGGCATACAGGTGGTACCAGGAAAAAAGAACAAAAGGAATTGTCCAAGAAATCAACAGCCAGAGTCAGACGTGATGGGAGACCCAGCGACCCACAGCGATCCTACAAAGAGCGGAACTGGTAACCCACCAGCTCTTACTGCAGTGCTGAACAGATGAGGGCAAGGAGGAAATGCTGGCAGAAGTGACTGCCAGGTGGAGGATGAGTATAAGCACAAGCGAAGCTTTTGGTTAGGGTTTAAGACTAAGAATAAAAGAAGGTACATGCTTTGCACGCTGTCCTCCAGGGAGTGGAGGTACATCTGACACTGCCTAAGTGAGTGTCTGCTGACTCAGGGGTGAATGCCTAATTAAAGGTATCTCTGGAAAAGCACTTAGTATATAGACTATAGTGACTACAAATAAATTGAAGCCTCAGAAAGCACAGCCTGATAATGGGAAAGGGATCTGAACAGACTTGCTCGCATTTAAAGAATGAATCAAGGTGTACTATGGCTCCACAGTTTGATCTGAAGGTGTTCTGGAGAGCATTTACACAGGAAACTCACCAGGACCTGAGCTGCCATTTCACAAAATACAGCATATCTGAGTTCTGCTTAGATAACCCGATCACCCCTTTACCTAAGCAACAGGAAGGCAAAGATGGCAATGAAGAGGGCCAAATGAAACAGTAAGAAACCAACACAGTATATCCACTGAGCAGAGAACGCAGTTGGTTCTTGCATCTCTCTGATGGCAATGTCAGCCTGCGGCAGAACCCAGGCATAAGCATAAGTCTCAGTTCTTGCCATTGTATTTAATTAACATTTGAGATATTAAATAAAACTGGAAAACTGAAAAGACTGGAGTAAAGAATGTACCACTGAAAGGACAGAGAGCTGGAAGGAGTTACACCCAAATTCAATGGAAGACAGGAGTGGAAATAAACTCCAGACTCCATGGAAGTAACAGAAGATCTAGGGAAGTAATTCAAAAGTGAAAAAGAATAAGCCAGAAACAAAACCACAATATTTCTGTATCATTCAGATTTTATAATATAAGGTTATTACCCAGCCAGCTGGAAGCATCACTCACACAAAACAATAGAGTTGACTCATATCAAGCAAAGGGTCTGGGTGTACCAAGAAGAGCAATGGGCTTTAATTAATGCCGGGGAACGCTTTCATTTATATTACACGAGAAAGATGAATCTGAATTTTAAGCAACATAAGGCCCTCAGTCAGAGGTAGTTATTGTAACTGTGCTCAAAGAAGTGTCTGCATTCCCCAGCAAAGACAAAATCACCTTTATATTCCGGGAGTTAATAAGTTCATCCAGGTACATGACATGACAGTGCCGACAAGGCAAGGCAATATGGTGAGAAAAGTGTGGGCAGCACCATTTCCACCAGAACAATATTCTCTTAAGGGCTTGAGCACTGCATCAAATGGAAACAAGAGAAGACTTTGGTACTTACTGGCCTAATTCCTTTCCCATGTGTTTGTGCACAGCACAATAATGAGCATGTTTAGGAAAGCAAATAGTCTGGTCCCTAACTATCAGCACAGGGAGGTTGTTTTATGGACAGGTATAGCATAAAAACAAAAAGCCAAAGACACGAGGCCACAAGTATGAGCATGTTATGAAAAATGGTGGGAAAATATCCTATCAAATCTGTGGCATTAGTAATTTAATAGCTTGCTTCTATGGAGGTCGATGATTATCAGCATCTAGTAAAGACACAAAGGAGGGCATACAGCTTCACAAGGAAGCATTTCAATCCTACATTAAACCTGACCTGAGATCATCCAGTTTAAATGTGAATTCCAGTTAAAGGTAGTCAGGAACAGCTCACTCTGGCAGCTTAGACATGAAGAAAACTTTGAAATACGGTACATTGTAATAAAGGTATATTGTAAGTGAACTGAGAAGGAAATTACTTTAACTGAATCTTTTCCGTGATACCACTTGCAAAAGTGAAATAAATCATCAACAATAAGGCACCAACCCCACCGAAGGGAAATGGGAATAGAACCTACAGTGTCCTGCCAGACATGATCAAAACAGAGGCTGCAAACATTTCTTTGTCCTTAATCCTTATGCGATCACATATGATGACCAAAAGTATTCCACAACTGAATCATGTCCAGAAGATTCTGCTGTTTTGGTCATTGCGATCAAACTTGAACATGAACCTACAGCAGGTGCTCAGGAGAAATACTGACATGGGAACTAGTTCAACAGAATTAAACTACAGCTCAAAATGCAAATGATGGAGCCTCTTACACCCAATGGAGTGAAATGAAACCCAAGAGGAATATGATGGTCATTTCAAAGGACATCTGAGGCACAGGTACCGAGGTGAGGGAAAAAAGCTACTTAAACACAAGGACAAAGGCTGGCAATGAACACTGGGATGGTGGAACAGCCTTTCAAATTGAAATAGTGGGTTAAAGAAATCTAAGTGCTAGTAAATACATTTTGGTAAGTTTCTGAAAGCGTTAATAATTTATAATTGCCTGTAGTAAGAGTGACTGCACTGAATAATCAAAAAGGCCCCTTTAGTTGTTCCTTCATTATGGAAGAACTTGTTGAGATTTAGGCAAACTGAAACTATTAGCTGGCTCTGAATGAAACAACTGAATTTTTGTTGAATTTATTTTTGTGGCTTTTAAAAATTTTCTGCAAGGAGAAAACCTCCAAGGCTAATACTATCTTAAGATTATCTTTTAAGAAGAACAGAGAATAACAACTGCTTTTCAGTGTTAGAAGAAAAAGCAAGATGAAATAAAGATTCATAAGTACCCACCTGGCACATAAGCTCCTTGCTTTTGTTATGGCACCTGCCTGACAGCACAGAAGTCTTTTAGAAGAATCTTTAAGACTGGCACTGTTTTGGTTGTTCTTCAAAGAATGATTAATGTAATTGGTGATGTATCACCTTAAAAATCCTTTTGATTTCAGGATGATTTTTTTCTTCTCCAAGGACACTGTCTCCTTTCAGCATTTTCTAATAAATATCTGAGAGTATACCTGACAGGCAGCCAGATTAAGGGAGGCTGTCAAATTGCTTCTCCACAATACGCAACCCAGTTATATGAAACACTCCTACAGAGTGACTGTGTACATTGCAGGAAAGGGTTGGAGGAAGATGACCTATCCTTTTGATTTATATCTACAGGGGTTCTGGCATCTTGCTGGACACTTGTTGCGGTTAAATAATTATTAAATTGTCAATATTCCAAGAAAAATAAAACAGATACTCAATTTTACTGTGAAAATCATGCAAAATAGCTAAGTGTACTGTTTGATTTTGTTGGACTGCACAATGCACTGAAATCACCGACTGTCAGATGTAATATTACAACCAAATGCTTGGAGGCTATAAGTATTCTGTCACTGTCATGCTGTGGATAATTTATGCCAGTAATCCTCAGGCGCATCTGAGCAGCAGGACACACTGGATCTTACTCTATTGCCTCAGTGGACAATGTACTTCGAGGCAGCTTGGTGAGAGTGCAATGATGGGATCCCAGGTGTTAAACCACCAGCAGCACTGTGAGGTACACACAGAGCATTGCCTCTGTTAGTCCTCCAAACCCATCACCTAGCACTGCTTCTTGCCTGTCAAGTGCAGGGAAATATCATAAAAGTAGCTGCTGAGGTAGAGATGGAGAAAGCAGGCTAAAAGACACGAGCCCTTGCAGCAAGCAGGTTCAAGAGGCGCAAAGCGATATAACTCTGTTTCAAACACGGCGATCTCCTCCTCTGCTGCTGACCCAGGCAAAGCTTCCCTACCTGCTGGCACTGTATTCACGCCAGCAAGGACTTATTAGTGCACCCAGGCAACGGCGTTTCAGTTCTGCCAGAGTTCTGCAGGACTGTCCTTAAGCTCTCGTCCTGTATCTGCAGCTTTTACTTTGCCGGCCATCTGAAGGAGCTGTATGCACAGGCTAAAGCAAGTGAGAATTTCTGCTTTCTAAGCCTGACAGAAAGTCTGCTAGACCAGATGTAGGCAAGGGAATGTACACAGAAAAAGAGAATTACTCAGAGATTGTGTGCTTAGCGATTCACCTTATTCAAGTATATGCAAGGTCCAACTTTGCACCTTGATTTTAAGACCTGGTCCAAAGCCCACTGAGTCCAGGAAAACTCTCTGGGCTTTAGTGTGTTTTAATAACTGGAGACTTCATTTAAACTATTAACAGCATGTCTCTAAATAAAATGAATTTTATACTCTTTGTTCATGGGCTGATGAATAACAAAACTGATACAAGATTTGGCCTGAGCAAATATGCAGGTCTGCTTACAGCTTTACAAAGGAAACCTTGCACAGCACCTGCCCACACATAATTCTGGCTCCTGGCACTACTTTAAGGAATATTGAATTCCTTCCCACCCACACATCTTTACATAAGTAAAAGCTTAAACATCAATTCAGACTAAACAATTTTGAATGCAGAATCCCTTGAGTGCCATAAAAAGAAACAGTGGTGCAAATGAAACTTTAATTTCCACTGCACTCAATAACTGATGTGCTAAAACCATAGATTTTAAAACAGTGCATAGTTTATTTAAAGTTATTTATTCCCACTTCCAGTAAAGTCTTGTGTTCCAGCAGCACATTGTGTTTCCACTAGAGCCTAAGCCCACCACTAGATGTTATGCAGCAAGTGGAAAAAGTTTCTGTCCGGAATGGCTGACAAAAAGAGGTGCCATACAACATGATTTCCAACTTGCCATGTAAAGAAGGGCAACCTGCAGCAGAAATTTCTAGCCTCTGGTTGGCCCAGGGGATTTCTTCCACTCAACTAGGAAAGCATAGTCTATGAAAAGTGGAAAGGCAGCTCAATATTTGTGTCACTGAGCGACATAATTATGTACAGACTGCCATCATCAGCTACAAATTTTTAGGAGTCCATTGATTCAGGGTAGATTGAAAATCACTACGCAGGAGCATCAGTGGAAGCCAAAATTAGATCTTAGCCGCTGTCACTGATGTCCAGGCTGGTGGAAAAAGAAAGATAATACAACAGTCTCTGATCATACCTAATAATAATGAAGGGCTAACAAAGAGGCATCTAATTGAAAAAGGTTTCCAGAAAACAGCTAATGATCAATTCCATTAGTTCAACATGACTTCAAGACAAGTTTTTAAACAGTCCGACTGGGGCTTGAGCTTGCCCCAGTGTTCAAAGGTCAAGAAGCTGATGTTTTTTTCCTTCCCTTCTGACTCCACCTGGTCTTTTGCAGGACAGCAGTAGTCTGTCATCTTTTTCACAAATTACTATGTGCTACCATCTTAAAATAGCACTACTCATAACCTGTATTTGGATAATGCAAGACAACGAGAGGCCTGGGACATTTCCTGGCTGATCTCAAAGTGGCACCGACACCAGAAAGGGAGGTGAAAACCACCACTGCTTGACAGCAGCAACAGAATTGCAGAAAAACTGGCAAAAAACAGCTTCCGCCACTATGGAAAAACCAGCTCAGCTTGGTGACTTCACCGAGATGAAAGCGTCCACAGCGCTATGGGCAGGTCGGAGGGGAGGGCCATGTTCAAACTCTACTTTGCCAGGCTCAAAACTGGAAGACTGCGCTCCAGACCAGCCAGCTCTAACTGTGTCAACTTCCACGGTAATTCCCACTGTATCTCAGAGAAATATTTCTGTTACTCCAAAATCCCAACTGAACTACTGCAAAAACCAGCATTGACCTCCTGGACCTAATTCATATTTCACACCGTTTCACTCGCCGCAGCTGTGCCAACTTTAAGGGAATTTACACATTAGTGTACAAGAAAGGAAAAGTAGGTCAGTTGTCTTTAGAAAAACAACTTGAATCTTCAGAGCCAATTTATTAAACTGAACCTACATGAATATGAAAGAACAAGGATCTCAATTGGCTTCAGTTTATGAAGCTAGCACCTGAACTCTGCATTTCAAAGACTTGTGCATTTTCCATAATTTTCCTGCCTCTCATCAACCCCTTCCCTTCTAATTTATGCTATATGCATCGTGAATTAAAGAAATATAATCATTTTCAGGCACTGTTAACCATGAAATGGATTCTCCAGGTTTCACTGCATATTAATAAGATTACTTTTGCATTCATTCAAGTCTTGCATAATTATTTTATAGCATCCTTTTTAGTCAAGTTTTGCTACAGTATATATACCAGCTCTGGATAGAAATGTTTCTAGCATAAGTATTCCCTTCCTATAATGATTCCAGCATATCTCATTACATTAGGTACAATTAAAATTAAAAAAAAACCCAAACAATAATCCTGTTCAGGTCACAACCCAAAACTTGGCAGCACTAAGGGAGAAATTATGATTAAGGTATTCTACTTAATACATGTTTGTTGGGTTTTTTTACTTTGTTCTGCAGTACACAGGATTATTCACCATCAAATAAAGGTTATTATGAGAGGCTGGCCAAGAGTTTGATCTGATAAATCAGTTCTTTTGTCCATAAGATGCTACTGGCTTATATACCTCTTAGAACTGGGCATAAATGCGGTAACAGAGTAACACACTAAAATGAAGCAGAACATCAGTCATCCAGTTGTTCTGCCCCCGTAAGCTGCATCTCTATTTCCTGCTTCAGCCAATGAATGCAGTTCTCCATGGATTGTCCTTATCCCCATGCACAAAATTTTTCACAAATTAATAAAAAGATGGATAATTTATCAGTATTAGGGCTAAGACCGTGTTCACCTTTCAACAGGCTAAACCATGGGTTGCTTATGCTTCTCTCAAAAAATGTTGAAAATGTTTTCTTGAAGTCTACTGTAAAGTCAGTAACAGAGGAGAATTAAAACCTGTTTATAGTTTATTCTGTAACAAGACAGCTGCTCCCAACTGGAGGAATTGAATTACAGATCTCAAACAGTATCTTTGCTATAAACATCTCTGAGAACTACACTTCTACTTGTTCTGCAGGGAGTTTCCTACCCAGAGACTGAGCACAGAAGGGCACTAAAGACTTTATAAAAAAAGGAAGTATTCTTCCTTCATTTTAAAACTCTGTACTTTCATTTTTCAGCTATCAAGAGGGTGTCTTCTCATAACACTTGCTCCAGGAAAAGCTGATCCTTAAAATTGCAAGAAACTGGCTGGGACCTGTGGGCTTGGCTAGGCCAATCTCCAACACAAGGCAGGTCAACCTCTGAAGTTAAGTTGCTCAGGCTTTTGCCACTTGAATTCTGAAAAACGCCAAAGACTCTGATTCCACAGTCTTTGCAGGTAACCTGTTCCCGGGCTTGTATCACCACAGGGAATTTTTTGCCTTCTCTTCTGCAAGTTGAACCCAATTCCCTCAACCAGAGTAGAGTTGACAGAAATAACAACCTCGCAGGACCTGCAGGCTCCTTCCTCTTGTAAACATTTCTGTTAGTGCTGATCACAAATATATTCTCTCTTATATACATTTATATATTTGAATTAACACTCACCAGCCACTGCTGAGGTATTTCTGGCAGAGGCATTTGAGGAGGCGCCGGCAAACTGTTGGCAACTTCTTGCTTCTGTACATGTTCTTTTATTTCAAAACCTGTGGAAGAGCAACAGACATCACTTAACACTTTGGTGGATGCAAAAGGGACATTTTTTCCACACTTGGACACCATATCTGACTGTCACACACTGAAATCTGGCATGCAGTGCCGCTCACAACCTACCTCCCAAGTGCTGTTACCAAGGCAGGACTGGAAAAATGCTGGGAATTCAGGAATTTAATCAAGCAGAACAAACACAGACTTACTCTATATGATAATGACATATATGCTATTTGGATCAACAAATACCAGACACAGAAAAAATTTACAGGAAATCATTCTGAACTGCCTATCCATCTGGAACTGAAAGACTTAAGCAGCTAAAATTCAAACACATTGCCGGGCGTCTACCTACAGATAAAACCATTTATGGGGGGAAGATACCACACTTGTGAATGTCTCAATGGCACTGTACAGTGAATAAAACATGGTCAACCTGTGTGCAGTATGTGGCTGGCTGCCTTTTACCAGGGGAGACAAGCAACAGTTGTTCCCATGGCACATTTTTGGACGGGCAAGGCCCTCATGCAGAAATGAGTCCAAAACCACCTTTCGTGCCAAAAGAGTGGGGAAGAGGGCAGAAGAAGAGATCTTCCTTTCTCCCTCCCCTGCAGCAGTAGTGACAGCTATTCAGCCAAGCCCACAGCACCCACGTTCCCTGGGGTCCCTGCTGCCCCCACCGCCTCTGATCATGGAGCCACGGTGTGAGTCTGCACAAGCCCTGGGAGATGCAGGATGCTACGACAGCCCAACCTGGAACGCACTGCTGCTGGGGGGACATTGCCCAAACCAGCTCACCATTAACAACACTGCACACTGAGCATGTTTTCCCACCATTTCCATCTTCCTCTCCTTTTTTTTTTAAATAATCTCATAGTTTTCCAGGTGAATTTGAAAAGGGAAAAGAAGCCAAATATACAAAGGACCCTCAAAGCAGCTTCTACAACTGTTGCATCTCTCTCCCAGAGAAAAAGAGGAGTGACCCATTTGTTCTGAGTTTCTGGCACAATAATTTAAATCCCAGTTGAACTCACTACATAGGAACATGATATTGTTTATTTTTCTAAATATCAAAAGAGAGATTACGGTGCATCTCCTCAATGTTCTGGCAAAAATTCAGTCAATGGATTGTACCCTGCTTACTCCTAAACTGAATTCAGCTCCTAGTGTTTAGTTTAGTTTTTAAAATATATATTTACACAGTCAAATGGATGTCTTTTGGTCAAGATCATATAATTCTCAAAAATGTAATCAATGATGAAATGTTTCTTGTCATAATAACCCAGTCCCACTGGGTGTGAAGTCATGGATTGAAAAACAACACTGATAAAATAAACTGGCTCTAAGGGCCACAGATTCTTCTTTCTTCCTACACAAGAGGGTGATTAGCATTGGGAAACATTCCAATTTTTTTTTCTTCAGTATAACTTTCACTTGTTCCTTTTTATGCAGGATGAATCCATATTATGACTGCTACCCATATCCAAGTCTCCCATGCTTTCCATAACAACCAAAAGTCAAATATGAAGGCCTTCTTACTGCAAAAAAAAAAGTATTCTGAGTGAATTCCATTGGCTCTGTAAAACTAGTTTTTCCTCAGTTTCAAACTATGTGTGTTTAAGCAAGAACCTGCTCTAACATTTTTTTTCTTCTACCAAATTACACGGCAAAGTCAGCATTATACCTTTATGGCATCAGGTCCCTTTAAGGAAAACAGGGAGCATTGACAGTCATATTAAATGACAAAATCCACCAACAGTTCTTACTCCAAAATAAACTGTTTGTGTCTTTGTTTTTCAGAAGAAAGTCTGAGTTTCAGAAGGAAATGCCAAGTGTTTTTTTCAGACCTACAATCCATTGGACATGCCAAGGCTTAGGAAGAAAAATAAAATTTATAGTTTTGCCAACTATTCAGAGTAACCACTGGTTTGGACGTGGGGCAGGTCAAGGCCAGGCAGCTACGACCTAAAGAATACATCTGCCTGGCCCAGTTCTCTCTGCTTGATAGATATTAAATGGAGAAAAGAGTGTGCATTTGGGAGATGTAACAAAACAAGGCAAAAGATTTCTAAAGAATTCCCCAAGTACGAACTTACTGAGTTTAAAGTGTTTTACTGAAAGCCAACCAGCCCATTATAATAATTTCCACACCTTTACAAAGCAAAACATAATTCTCCATTTCCAGATGTTATAAAGAACCCAGCCAGTTCCCAGTTGCACAGATCCTTCATTACCATTGATCTTAAATGGTTTGCTCCAGCAATTGAAATACCCTGTTGGATTCACACAGCTGATTTTTGCAAATGCATATGATGAGTTTGAACTCAGCATAGTCCTCAGGCCTCTTAAACTGTGCCAGCAACCCAAGAGCTCTCGTGGAGTGATGTGGGTGGAGTAAAACAACATTTTGAAAAACAGACTCCGAATGACAGTTCAGCTTAGTTACAGAGTACTGTGGGTTTATGCAACTTTTATTGCTTTTAATTTTAATGAAGGGATGAATAGTTTCAAAGGGATGGGAGTACTGAATGTTATAACTGATAAAAAAAGCAGCGGGGTCAGCTCCAGTAAAGTACATGACTCCCCGGGTAGTTTCACACACACTTGAAGCCAGCAGAGGATGGCAGAGCTCCCAAGGAGGCAGCTCCTCTCCTTCCCTGCCTTGTTCCTGTCCCTGCACCAACCTCTCCTTTGTGCCAGCGTCAGCATGTGTGTGGCCTCAGGTTGAACCAGACCAGGGAAGTGACACTGGTTAGGACTAAACCAGAAAAAAAAAAAAAGGCAAATAATGCTTGTGCTAGCAGAAAGGAAGATGCAATACAGATGAGCAAGAATGAGTAGCCCGGGGAGAGAAACAGGATGCTTTTTTTAGAGGCCATGCTGGCTTAAACTCTTATTTAAACTGCAGCTCCATAAAGCAGAGTTTATAGACATATAAAGCATAGTCCTATGACCTCTTGCTTAACGGAACTACGGGTTTTCCTTTAATTAATTCTCGTTTGAACTAGAGCATAACTTTTAGCAAAATATTTTATCTTGATAAAATGCCAGCAATGGCATGCAGACCTTACGAAGTTCCTCCATTAGTTCATAGCTTCAATGCTCAAAACATGTGCTTTATTTCCACTTTGAAACAAACATTCCGCTATTGCACACTGCTTTTTGCTGTGTAAGTCTAAGAGCTCATTCCCAGTCATTCCTTTCCTACATCAAGTTTAATTATGATACCTCATTTTGGATAATTTGAAGGCATATTTTTGGATCCTATAAACGCTTTTATGATTATTCTTTGAAATGTCTAAATTTTATCTCGTTGAATGTAAGCGCTAGAAGTAGGTATAATATTTCAGTAACAACTGCACTGAACCAAGCTCCCTCACTTAATATATGAATCTCATATGGATCTTGTTAATGGATGGATCTTGTAATAGGATGTAATGGATCTTGTTATAGATCCTGTAATAGGCTTTAAAACCTAAACGGTAGGTGCTAAAACGCAGAAAGCTATGGTCTTTGGGTCTTTTTATCCTTGGCCACATCTATAGTCATAAATTAAACATGCCTGGGAAGGTGCTCTGGTACAGAGAAATCCATATCCATATGGCTAAAATCTCTCACCCCTCAAAACCAGGGTGGAGGGTGATGACTTTGAAGTGTCTGTTGGGAACAGATCTTTGCCCATTCTAATTCCCAAATCACGCCTAGGAACTGATGGAGGAGATGAGTCAGCTCAGGCCAAACACATGCCAAGGACCACTTCGTAATTTAATAGCATAAATAACTGAGTTCCAGGGTCCAGAAACATACCCAGCACAGTTTAATTTACTAATAGAGCTGTAGCTTTTGTGTCCTGAAACACCATTCACAATCCAGAAGGAAAGGATATGACAACTCTTCCCTGTGTTTGCAAAGTTGGCAACAGTTGTCTGACTTCTTGAGGATGTCAAATGTTTTTCTTAATAAATCTAGTTGAAAAGATTACAAGAAGAACATGCAGTGTCAGATCAGCATTTTGAGGTTATTTTGAACACCTGTAAAATGTAGTTATTTCTAAACATATGGAATTGCAGGTTCTCACCTACAGTTTTTGGGGTTTGGGAGTTTGGTGTATTTTGATCAGCTTTTGGAGCATGAAGCCTCTTTCCACAATATGTGCCTGCCTCCTTCTCTTGGTGGTAAAGTAAAAATAGTGATGGGTCTTTAAGAATGTCAAAACGGAAAGGAGGACAATCGTTATTTTCAAGTTGGTCTCCCTGGACTTGAATCCTGTGGCAAAAATGATTTCTTTACTGAAGTGGGGAAAGACTGCATCAAATGAGACTGTTTAGCACTGGAGAAGAAACAAATCATGAGAAACACAACTGCTCACAATGTGGCATTTTTCTTCCACACACTCTGGCATTTTTCAAAAATCTAAACACTGAGGGTTTACACTGACGGTATTTCTGTCAAATGTAGGAGAGACAGAGGTCTTACAGCCCAGATGCCACTTCATACAAAGGTGCTGTAAGGAAATATGAGAGTACTGTTTGAAAAGTGAGGAATATTCTTCGTATAAGGTCTGTGGAAAGGTTGCTGTACACAGTGAATCATTTATATTGCATTCAGTTCCGTAATCTTGATGGAGACAAAGGCGATTGCACAATCAAATTGTTTTAGATAGGAAGAAAAGGGGTAAGTGAATATCACTTTAATTGCAAAATGCGCACCAAACATGCTGACAGCCATCTCCTAGTTCTGGCTTTGCAATCCTGTATCAGCCATGCACCAACTCAATATCAAGCTTTCTGATGGATTTGGGTCATTTGACAGAGATGCAGCACCAACTTGTCTATAAAATGGCACTGTGGCCAGCACTCCCTGACACAGTATTACTTTCCCACCAAAACTCATAAATAGCATTGCTGCCACAAATACAATGAAGTAACCACTATGTCAGGAGAAGTGAAAACATTCTATCTAGCACGTAATTTTGTGCTTGGATTCACCCATGTGCACCCAAGATACTTCCAGTATCCCTTTTGCTATATTTTATTGCTGAACATGAAGGAAAGCATTCAAGAAAGTTATACTTCGGCTTCACCCTGTCTTTCTGTCTTGCTTCAATTTAGGGCTTGTCTTTAGCCCTTAAAGCTAATTCACTGAGCACAGACTTATTCTGTGCATTCTGCAAGCGAGAAAACCCACCCCTGTCACTGACCTTTTGATGACTGTATCCTCAGGAGAATGTTAGTTATTACTGCCTTCTTCTCCCTGACAGTGGAAGTTAGATATTCATGGTCCAGAAGTTCAAGAAACAGGCGCAGCTCAACTATTAACTCTTCCATGGCTGAAAGACAAAAAAAAGGGAGAATTGCTTTTTCTAAAAAGTCCCATTAGAAAAAAAGTTCATTCTCATTTATTCACATTCCTAGTTATTAACTTGTATTTCTTAAAAATGTATGGTCGTCCCTGCTGGAAATAGACTGTATTCATTAGTAAAACCAACAGACTAGTCCATTAGTGAGGACTAGTGGCACTCGTAGTAGTTACCTCAAAAAGACAGTTCTTTTCACACACCACATCAAGGCAGCACTAGGCAAAAGTAAGTGCAGGAGTGGTGACCATCTGCTTTTCTAGCAGTGCCACTCTGCTTCCTCTCCCTTTAGCAAACAAGTTCTAACTGCAGAACAAAAATATAGTTGGATAAAGCTTCTCGACAAATTGATGTTTTCATGTATCATTTGGGAACATCTCTCCCTCATTTTACTTATTCTATGTGCTGTGGGGAAAAAAGAGCAGGTATTCCTTTTTTACAGTGATTTGTGTTTCTTAAAACTTCCACGGACAAACTCCCAACCCATCGCATAATTTCTTATTACTCCTTAGATTTCTGATGATGCACTTCATATTTCATCTTATCGTTACTATTCCAGATCTGAAGGCTTTCCAATTCTTTCCACAAAAAAATGACATTCTTTCTCTGTATTCCCAATGTTTCTCAATTTTTTTATCAACAAACTTTGTAAGCACATTTCTACTTTTTGCCTTCCCAATTACCTCTTAAGTCTTGCATTGTCTTAATAACTGCAGTAGCTCAGACCATACATGTAAACACATTTGTTGCACCCTAATCATATGATACCTATTCAGCAGATTTATGAGAAGCCCAAAGTATTGAACCTCTTTTTCATGCTTCAGTTCTCTCGTAACTCTGAGATTCTCTGGTTGCTTGCTTAAGTGGACTCGCTACTTTTAGTTTAAGTTTCATCTTGGATAGAATAGATCCCATTTCCATACTTTCTGTATCTGATTACATCATCCTTATTAAAACATGAGGAGAAACATCCATTTAATTTCAGGGCTGCAACTAGGATTAATCTCAGTCCTATCCTCATTCCAAAATACCTCTACTTAAATTTTTCTCTACTTACTCACATTTGTTTTTATAGTCTTTTCAAGGCCTAACAGGGCGACCGCTGCTAAGCCTCTTCAGACCTCTAAAAAGTACATTCTTTGCTGCTTACTCTCTTACCAGCTCTTCCCTACTCCTAAACCCGTTTCTGATACGGTTGTTTACCAAGTGAACCTGGAATCCTTTTTTTTTTTTCATTTCTGGGAACGCGTCTGGAGGTTTAAACAAGCCTTGGTCTAGTGCATTGGTTTATCTGACACTTGAACACAGCGCCATGCAGGGAAACCTGCAGATGTCAGCTGTGGTCCTACAAGGGGCTGTTGGCCCCTTATTGTCTCCAGTGAATGCAGATTTTCCCATTTATTTGCAGAGTGTACCTGCCAGTATGCTCTGGCTACTCTGGCAAGAAGCTGTCTAAAAGTCCATCAGAAATCTGAAGTATTCCCCAACAACTATATCAATCTCAGTGTTGTTCACATTATGGAACAACAACATAGATGCATACAGCTTTCTGAAACAAAAAGGTATAGGTTCAGATTTGCAAAGCGGTAAGTGATCAGAAGACTCAAGGAGGAAAAAAGAAAGAGGACCTATGACCTAAAAAAACCCCAAACCCAAATAATCACCTCGTAGTTATTTTTTAAATTATGTACTTCAGAAATAAGATATATATCCCATTAAGAGTACAGTGGTCTTTTACTTTTAAGTATGCTTTGAATATAAGATGTATTACTATTGTTTTTATGAGCTTTATTTTAATTATGGAATATATGAATCTTTAAATATTTCCTTTTTTATTACAATACATGCATTCGAAAGCAATCATTACAACAGAATCTAGGCAGTCATTGTGAAATCTAATCACTATACAGTAGAAGAAATGTATATTTTTCAAGTAGTTCTACAGCTATATAAATTACTGTCAGCAATTATATATATTTCTGTACCAAAATTTCTTTGCAATGACATGTTTTCTGGATTCCTTATGGCAAGGGACTGTAAATAAACTGAAAGGGAGCTCTCCCTTCTCCTCTTCACCAAAGAATACCTTGTGCCACAGTAACCCCATTTCTCTGCTGAGAACATGTCACTTCTGCGAAGGAAAAGAGAAAAGGATGAAAGCAGCAAGAACCATTGATGTGCACAGTGTGCGTAACTGTTTTCAGTTATTAAAAATGATAAGATCCTTGTACTCAGGAGCTTATAATCTAACATAAACAGATAAACTGTAAAATGAGAAATGAAAACAGACCAAGAGGGAGTTATGAGGCAAAGAGACACGGAAGGAACAGAAGAGGAGATACGAAACTGCTGCTGGAGAGACTCCTGGGACCTGGCATTAGCTCAAATCTCTCCTGAGGCCTCATCACATAAACGTGTGGCCTTTTCCTCCTCCTCCATGTCTTTGGAGGAAATTTGGATTGCAGTCACCAGTGACCACAGCCCATTGACCTACAATGACCAAGCCACCAAAGTTACTGGAAGCAGTTTAACTGCACCCAGCAGAGAATTTGAAAAAAAAACCAAACCAAAACAAAAACCTTGGTTAGGACTGATAGAGGATGACAAGATGAAACTCATACCAGTGAGACAATGCTTAAAAAATCTCGAAACTACTGCCTTAGTAACACATTCACCTTGACTGCATTTATATTTGGCCTGGTATCCAGCATTGTGGTTCAAATATCTAACAGTGCATCACAAAGGAATACAGAGCCTGAGAAGACTTGTTCTCCCGGCCTTTGTAAGCTTACAGGTATATGACACTGACTTCAAGCAAACAGTCATAATGCTAGTTTAAAATTTTAATACGACAACAGAATAAAATCATTAGCAGCTGTTGTAAAATGCTAAGCATGAACACTTAGACATTGCTTCTCTTATTTTTCTACTAGGATTACATTGGGGTTGTATTTTCTTTTGTGGGAGTTAACAGCATCATAAACACCAAAGTGTGAAGGAAGGAAGTTCTGAACTTCACTTTTTATATATATATATCTGCAATGATGTCAAACATCCAAAAAGAAAAAAGGGAAACACTGTTCCCAGCTAGTAAGAAACACTCTTTCCATGTATCTTAAAAATGCACTTTGCTTTTCAATACTTTTTCTGCTTAAGCAAAGAACAGAAATACTGCCATGGAGTGTATTTAAAGTAAGGAATTGAAAAGTCCTGTTTTTTAAAGATAGCAACAAATAAACTTGTATACACTTGAGGAAAAAAAACCAAGTTTGCCTGTTTTCAATTCTTGGCTTATTTTCTGGATTAAAGAATCTTCTCTTCTCCTTCCTCGAAATGTAATGATGTGCTCACAAAAGTAATGGATCTGAATAATAGAAAATCCACATAATGCATATTTTCAGTAAGCAATCATTACTTCTGAAATGGAGACTAAAAATGAGAGGGTGATGCAAGTCCCAAAGAAAAACATACTCCTCCAGTGAGAGACTACCCTTGGAAATCTGACATCACCACAAAATAAGAATAATAATCAGAAGGCTCTCAAAAAGGGGCCAATTTATTTGACAGTTTTGGCTGTATTCTCATTGCCAAAGGAATTACTTGTAAGTGGCAGGTGGTGAAAGACAGGGTGGAGCCCAGGGATGGTAATCACAACAGTAAGCAGATTTTAGCTCGACTGAGGAGCAAAATCACATTCCTCATTAAATGATGAGAAGTCCATTCTATGCTCAACAGGAATTATAGGCCCCTAATGGGCTGCTGCAATTGCCATGCACAAATAAAAAAAAACAATGATACATCCAGAAGGGTTTCCAAGACTGGCTCTCAAGAGTTTTAAAGTTTTTCAAATGACAGCACATAAAAACGATATACACAAGCCAGCAACGGAATACACCAAGGTAAAAATAATCAGAGAAAGGCAATTACATCACACTGTAGTTTTTGTTCCAAACCAGAACTAAAACCAACTGGGATTGAAAGAGCATGATGATGCAATTATTCCAAATCTACATTTGTGGGTAGTAGCCTATAACCATTTTTTAAAAAACGTAGTTTTCACTTCCAATTGATTAAAAAAAATTATTAGGAACAGTGCTGTATCACACATATGATTTTAAGGTTGCTTAAACCAGAAGAAAAGATAAAATCGTTAAAAGAATGGTCAGGTTGTTTTTCGGTCACTCACAGCAATTACAGTATCTCTTAACCTTGCCACACCACAAATGACCTGAAAGTGTTTTCCAGTTGACTAATATCTGCTGAAGAACATTTAAAGAAAAAGAAAGACAAATCCAGGAAGGATGACAAGAAGTTTTTTTTATTAATTATGGCCTTGTCCATACAATACAAACACCAGGCAAAGTAAATGCACCTCTATGCTTCCATGTCTATTATAAATGCATGTATACAAATACGTCAGTATACATCTTCCAAGAAAGCCAAAAATCTATGTCAGCATTTTCAGCTCTACCTTAACCAAGGGGAAGGCGGGAGGGCGGAAATCCCATGTAACATCCTGAAACAAATTTGATTGGATTTATGGATTGTATCGATGCCCATCTTCAAGCTATACATGAAAATCAAGTATTGAGAATAAACGTGCTTCAATCCAACCACAACCCAATACAAGCCTGCAAATGCACATCCATGTGCGCACATGCACACACACACACACACAAGCACTATATTTGGTAACCACTGAGAGGTTTTCAAAGTGGATGTCTCAGCCTTAACCTTGCCTTTATGGTCATTTATTGCAAGGCTATATTAAATGAAAAACATTCCTAATCCTATAATATTATTTATGCTCTGAAAAATGTTCATGCTGCAGTTTTGTCCTGCGTAAAAAAGACATTCTCTAACTCATACAACACATGGTCCAATTTTGATGCATCTATGTTCTTAAAAAATCTAAGCCTCCATATTCTGTTAGCAGGATGATACTTTGGGACTTTCTTTAGAAAAAAGTTAAAGCTAGTGATGGCTGGCCGGCTGAATGACTGAAAATCATTCTGTTTCAAAATCTGACTGAAGCCTACTAAGATTCAATGTGTAAAAACGTCTTGAAACATACAGACCCCTCTACCCTGCCAAAAAAACCTCGTTGGCATTTGGGTACACAAGCAAGAGTGAAGAAACGAGACACATGATCTAGTTTTGAATCAAAACCAGAATGTGAACTGCATGTTTATATCCATTTCTATTGAAATAGTGTCATCATCCTTAGTTTTGGATGTTGTCATTTGAATATTTTATTAAAAAGCTCATAACAGAATACCGCTGGGGAAACCATGTCTGTATTTTATAAAGATATAAATATCAGAGACACTATGACGAATATAGAGCCACAAGGAAACAAAAATCTTTAAACCATGAAGAAAAACACAAAATCAGTTTGACTCACTTCCATTCAAACCTATAATGCAGTTACAAAAATCCAGTAATTAATGAGAAAGTTCCTTTCATGACTACAGCATCATTATCTGGGAAAAGAATTCTGCACACAAATACACAAATTCTGGAAGCAGGCAGCAACAGTGCATTTAGCACCAGGAATTTTTTTTACTTTTTTCAGTGTGCTACCAGAAACTAGATGACATTATTTGAAAACTCTATTAAAATCCTATGCACCAAGAAATGAAAAGGCATGCTGTTTGAAGAACACAGAGTGAAAAGACAAGACTTTTCACAAGGAGAGTTTTCTCATGGTTGCACTGGCCCTTCTTTGCTGCCGTTAATGATGGTGTATGAGGTGTGATGAATTCTACCTGTTAAGTATGGTAAAAACCTGCTCCAGAAAGCAGAGATCATCATCTTGGGGGTCCATAGTATTTCAGGAAGGAATGGTAAAAGCATATGAAAAAGGGGCAAATCCTAAATAGCAGATGAAGCCCTAAAGATGAAGAATTACCATGGAGCAAGTAAAACATATACAAGGACTGTAATCAGAGTGTTTTAACATAAAAATAATGATATTTAAGCCTCTCTAAAAACTCATAACAATCATCTTTTGTTTAAAATTTGGAGCTCCCCGGACTGTCACAAACTCTCTTTCCAGACAGCTTGGGGCAAGAGAGGTAAAACACAGCTACTAAAAACTCCTCCTGCCTCATGCATATTTATGATCAACCTCAATGAGCGTCAAGGGATCATTCCAGCCACAACCCAGATGTATTCCTCTTTTTCTTTCTTCCCTCTGCTTCAGTTTTCAAGGAATTGGCTTTTACAAAACCAGCTTTCCAAAAAAGCTATCAGAGCTCCAAATGCTGCTGTTGCAATACTTGGGTGATAAAACAGGAGGTGGGAAAGCATTAAGGAATGTTTGGACAAGAAACAAGCTGCCAAAAATGCTACTCAATCAGCTACAGCCATGCAATGAGTGACAGCAATGCAGGAGTGTAATCCATTAACATAAGGTAGATGGATAAAGAGTTTATTTTTTAAAGTCCAAACCGGTGTTTAAGCACTGCCACAGACTTTGGAGAAGAATGCCTCCTTTTAAGCAAGTTCACAGACTCACAGGAAAAAGAAAAAAAATCAGAAAGAAAAGAGAAAAAAGAAGAAAGAACAAAAGAAAGAACAAAAGAGAAACAAGACATGAAGAAAAAAGAAAAAAGAAAAAAGAAAAAAGAAAAAAGAAAAAAGAAAAAAGAAAAAAGAAAAAAGAAAAAAGAAAAAAGAAAAAAGAAAAAAGAAAAAAGAAAAAAGAAAAAAGAAAAAAGAAAAAAGAAAAAAGAAAAAAGAAAAAAGAAAAAAGAAAAAAATTTAATTTTACAGGCATTTATTTTTATTTAAGTATTAATTATCTACATTGAACTTGTGATATGTTAGCCAAAAAAAAAGCTGAACTAACCACAGAAACGTACAGTGGACTTTATCAAGTTGGTGAAGACTTTCTCTAAAAGTATATTTTCCACATGAGACTTCTTTTGTTCCCAAAATAAATGTAACATACCTTGTAAAGCAAAAGAACATGGATTTCACTCCAACTGCATGCCCAGCAGCCTGGATGAGAGTCTCACCCTCCCGTCTCTGTGCTCACTGTGGGCATTCAGGTTGAGTTTTCTTGTCAGACTCCGATTACCCTACTAGGGCAGAAAATGGAAACTTCTTCCACTTAACCATCTCCAAATGTATCAGCTGACATCATCTCGTCAGGACAAGACATTCCAGGTCTTGCTTGCTGGCTCCTGCATTAGCTCAACTCCTCCATTACTCTAAACCACAAAAGATAAGCAGCCACTACAGCACTAATAAACGGGCTCCGATTCAACAAAAGAAAAGCAGTTCCCACATGATGCAAAAAGACGACAAAAAAATCTGTGGCAGGAGGTGAAAGGCTGCCCCAGACTCCAAGTCCCAGGAGGAAATGGAGCTCAGTTAAGGCTGAGACACACCGAAGCAGATAACCTGCGGTAGTAAAAGAAAGCGAAGCATTGCAGTACACCTTGTCAGTTCTTCACTTCGGTCCTCAGCTGCACAGAGATTCCTTTTTAGGTTAGGATTTCTTTCAAAGATGAATAATTACATATCCAGCAGAAATGTGAGACAGTAAGTTAACGAACTTAATGGAATGGAAAAACAGAGTAGTAAAACAATGACAAAGAAATACAAATATGGCAATGGTAGGAACTGCACAGTTGCCTTTGGTATTTTTTGTATTCAACAATACAATTTTTATATAAAATACATGTAAAATACCAAACTTAAAAATTGTTCAAAAAGTCCTAAGGCCATGTCCAAGAAGTTTGTACTCTGTCAATCTGGTATTATGGGCTTCCAGTTTGCAGCTAATTTAAAGCCAGAAATGAGATAACGTTATGTTTTTATAAGAACAGATCCAGAAGTCCTCACATTTGTATGTGAAGATGGAAAAAAAAATTTTTTTCTTGTATCCTCTCCACTTTCTTATACTGCTGTTCTCACTGCTAGGGCCATTATGCAATGTGTAACTCTACCATACGTTGCTTCTTGTCTGATGCTCTTCCCAAGGACAGAAGCATGTTCTGCCTTTCTTCTCAGGCTTTTGAAAAATTCTTTAAATAGATGTACACATTGATACAGATTTAAGTTTAGAAAACAAGATCAAAGAAACACACTTTACGCTCTTAGAGAGTAGAATACTGAGCTGAAATCTCAGTAAATATGGAAAATATATAATTCCCTACGTTACACCAGTGCCCCGAAAAGCCTGTGCCTCCTTTAGTGTCACCCATTATTCTTATTTTGGAGAATTTCATTATGTGAAAGGTAGATCGTAGTCAACAGAAAAAAAAAATATTAGAGCCTGAGGTACCTTTGAAACTCAAGACCCAAAGTTCAAGAATCATTGACATAAAAATGGAAATCTTATTTTTTAAAAAAAAAATCTGTAGAGAATGCTCCACAAAGTTTCAACAAATCTTTTGTAGCAAAAAGTGCTTGAACCCTATGAATATAATGCATATATATGTAGCAGTTATTTAATATCCTATGTGCTCTGTTCCTTGCCCAGGAGTGGCTCTGGGCCTTAGCGACTTCACACTCTTTTACGTGTTGCATGGAACGCAGAAATATTAGTTCCCTCATGAGCACAAGCAGTATCACCTCATTTTAGATAAGGAACTAAGATAAAGAAAGAGTAGAAATGGAAGGATTCTGGATCCTGTTTGAAATAACCTATTTTTCAAAGTGCTTGGAACCATGCAGAACTTGACTCAATCAAGCAGAGTTCTCCAGGACATCTGCTGATTAGGAGTGCTCTGCACTTCTATCAGGTGGCTCACAGGATCTTGATTTCCATGCATAGAGAATGAGGAATACCTGGGCAGTGTCAGCCTCCTGGGCAATCAGGTCTAAAATGCTTGGCTCATCATGCAGCTCTGAAGACACAGAGGATCCAGTGCAATGTTAGACTGCCAGAAAAATGAGAGTATCCTTTCTTTGATGCAATTCTTTGCGTCATTCAGAAATTTGGAGGACACATAAAAAGGTGCCCTAAGCCCAACACCTTCTCTCACTATGCAAGTTGACTCATTTCTAGACTTCCATTCTGAATAAGGACATAAATGCAACCAAAATTTCATAAAATCCTATCATCATGATAAATACAATCACAAAACTTCCCCATTAATTATTCTGTACCCTTGGACAGATTTTCCAGGCCAGAAAGAAAGTGAGCTTTGCTGCATCCCCAACATAGGCTTTTGGAGACCAAAGGGAGAAGAAGTTGCGAATGCATGGGACCTTAAGAGAGAATAGCCTTGAGTAAGCATCTTCTTACATAACACTGGATCTCCCTCACAAGAACCCATCTAAACCATAATTTCAACAGCTTTTCACAGTCAGATGATCAAAAAGGAACAACGTCTTAGACAAGCTGCCCAAGACATTTGTGGTTTTATGGAGAAAAGAAAATGAACGTACTAAACAGCTCATAAACCAAGACACAGCCAAGGTGATAACAGTAAATGAAGTGTTCACAAAGAAGCACATATAATGTAATATTGTTGATAATAATAATAACAACAATTATAATTAATAACAATATGGTATTCGGTATGTAGCCCCTTGCACTGGAATTGTGTGGTACCAATGGAAAAATAATTTGGTAGCGCATCTGACAGTGGTCTGCAGTGGAAGACAGAAAACAGGGTTTGAGGTATCAGGCAGGTAATGCAAGTTAGGACCGTTTGGTGACACACGGGTAGGGCTGGTGGCAGAGCCTATATGCTAGGGCTCCAAGCCACCAATGGGTGACATGGGACAGCTCTCCTCCTAAGCTATGCCTTCAAAGCTTTTTCTCCAGCATGCACATGCACAACTTGTATCACTCTGCTGAACTTCTTTGGTGTACCATTCACTTGGATCTATCCCTGACACACATGGTCCGTAAATGTAATCCATGAAATATAGTCCCTATTGAAACCAGCAATATATGCATTTCAGCTGTGGATTCAGGTAGCTGTGATAAAGTAGGAAAGTTGCAATTCTAAAATGAGGAATTCCCTTTGTCCCTTGTAGCCCTCAAGTCAATTCTCTGAAAAACATCAACGTCTTTGATTTCTCCTCTTTCTAGTTCTCCTTCATGAATACTACATAGACAAGAAAATTAAACGAACTTTTAATTTTATCGCTCCTGACCAAAAAAAAAGTCAAGTTTAGCCACCCAGAGGCAAATTAATTCCTTTCAGTTCCTTCATTCAGCACACCTCCACAGCATGCAAAATAAGACTGACCAAAGGTTCCCTATGTGACCTGACTGGCACAGTGAGTGCCAGGAGCCTGGATTTGGTCCAGGTGCCTCAGGACTTGGAGAGAGACTGCTCCAAAGGAGAGCCACAGCAAACACACTAACTAGAGGTAAGGGATCCGCCAAGAGTGGAATTCACACTTGCTAATGGAGCTGCACAGAGCAGCCTTCAAGGCCCTTTTTTTGTCTCCATAAATGTGTTTGTAAGTGAAGGTTACACTTTCTCTCTAAAAGCAGTTACAGTTAGCAAGTACCTTTTAGTAATCTACGAAAATTTAGGTCCCAGGAACAACATTATATTTCCTTAAAATAGGACAATTAGAAGTCAAAAAAGTGCATTTTTACATATTTGTTAGAAAATAAGAGGCATTAAAGAATATACCAGTGATAAGCTGGATCAGTAAGTCAACTGAAGTTTTGCCAGTTGAGCTAAGGACCGTGCTGGAATTTGAAACGCTATTTTGTCACAAAATCTCATACTGCTGCCTTTAAAAATATGCAGAAACTTCCTCATCTAGATATTTTAGCATAATGCTGGAGGTGCCTCTGAGAGTTTTGAAGAAACACAGCTGTATGCATGTAAGGTTCACTGCCTTGGCAAAACATGGGCAGCATTATTGCGATGTGGCCTGAGACTGAGCACGCTGCAGAGGAAGGACCACAAATGCTCTGGAACAATTTTCATGAAGGGATTTAGACCCCGCAAATGTGATATACGACATTGTCACCATGTCACCAACAGCCACCCAGCAAACCATATGAAATACACTAATTGTAAAGCCAAATATTTGGCCATATACATGGTGGGTTTTGTCTCCAGCACTGATCAGGCAGAAAATAGGGTATCAGACCATTACATTTCAAGAGACTTGAGCATTTCATGGCATGAAATACAAACCATGAACTCCTCCTTTAAAAAACCCGCAATCATTTTAATTACTGACTGTTTAGTGTGTCATAAGATGAACAGAACCATTGAAATTAGTGTAGTTATTTCTTCAAGGAAGACTTCAAAATGCACAGTTAGATCCATGAAACATTAAATACTGAATACTGCACAAGCTTTTAAAGAAAACTCCCATCCTTCTCATACTATCAACAGTTATTCTGAAGACTCGTGGTGAGCTGGATCTGCAGAAAGACGAAGTGTGAGGCTGGACAAATAAGTGGACTACTGCACTCAGTTCTGTTTGCTTGGATCTTTCTTTAGAGTACAAAATTCTAGCAGAAACCTTTGCCTCAAAAAATGCAGATTCTTACAAATGTATTTAACTACTGTGTTGGGATTTTTATATATTACCTGTCTGAAAACAAAACTTGGGCTTCAAATTGAATTTCCTTCACCACAAAAATTAAACATTAATCTATATTTATATTCTAAGGATGCAGAATAAAATAAATAAATAGCAAATTCCCCTCACAAAAAAATAGAAAAAAAAATCCTGATTAACAACGTTGGGTCATTATCTGGTGTAGTTCTCACAGTTTCAGTGATGCTTAACTAGTTCACTGCAACCTAGGCTATACAGCTAATACTTGTATGTTATGGAGATTTCATTCTAATTGTAGATGTGCTTTGAATTTATCATGAAACCAGAAAATGTATGTTTAACAAACACAAATAAACTGCCGCCAACACCCTTCTCTCAGGCTGCTCCAGCCACCTTTCCTCTTCTATCCGATCACCCTCACACCTCTGTGCTAGACAGACTTACCTACAAGATCTCAGAGAAAATTTACCTCCATGGTTTTCACTCCCCTTGGCCGCTTTATGTTTTCTGCACATTATCCAGTTTTTTCTACATCTGGTTATGCTGCCCCATATGTTTGGAACAGCCTTCCTTCTCCCTGCCAAGCAACCTCCCTCTCTCCCATGAAATCCCTCTTTCTTTCAGCAGTCCCTTCAACAATAATCCTCACATTCCCCCTTGCCTAATAGTTGCGCCATGTCTCATCATGCAGCTGGTTTTTTTATCTACCTTTAGGCCAGACCTTGCAAATATTTTCCCATGGTAAAAAAAAAATCCCAATCCTTCTGATTGGTTTCACTAACCACAACAACGGGATGAGTTCAGAGAAAAAAAAAATATCCGTGTTTTAGTTATTAACAGCTAAAAGGCAGTAATTTCATTCCTGTGCAACAGAAGCAAAGTAGACAAACCATCGGATGTCTGTTCCTCCTGCCAGCAACGGGAGGATGCAGCACTGAGGATGGGAGAACAGGGCAGTGGCTGGGATGTACCCTGGCACCCACACAGGCACTGCCCAGCCAGCTGTGCCTGCTCCATCCTACCCCTTCACAGCTGGCCCTTGCCAACAGGGAGGTAATATTAAAAAGAAATATATATATTCCACACAAGAGTATTTCAAAGCTCTGAGGACATATGTCCAAAATGTTACCATTACCAGAGGCTCTCACTCACCCTAAATCTGGGTGCATTTTTTGAGGTCAATGAGCTAATTTGCCATTTGTAAAATGTGCTGTCACAGAACTGAACAGTACAAGCAACACCAGCCGCTTACTGTTACGGCATTTAAAAACTTCATATCTGGCCACGAGAGAGAAAAAAAAATGCACTTTACACATATCCTCAGCATATTCTCCCCATGATTGCCCACTTGGGTCAGCTGATGGATACCATAAATATAAAAATGGACCACTGGATCCAGAACAAACCCCTCTATTCAAATTAGAAAGCTACCTCTGAGCAGTATCACTTGGGCAAAGAAGCCACATTTTATGGCTAGGAGGATCACTTCAACTCCATTTGTCCTCAGAAGACTTCTGTAACAGCTGAGGGAACATCCTGATCGACATGAGCTTCACCAAGGGTTGTGTGTGCCATTGATCTCATGCCTTGTATTGCTGGATAAGGTCCTGGGTGGCTTGTTTAACAATTTTTGTGAAAAGGTGCTTCCCAGTTCTTCCCGTATTCCTGAGTAACAAAGAAGACGCACTGCCAAATGTCCTCCCACTGACATCTCAAAGGCAAAAACCCAGCACCCTCCCCCAAGAAAAAAAAAACAGCAAGGATTTCACTTTATAGCAAGTTTGCATATTTTCCTGGGTTTATGTGCTTTGTTTCTCACAGGCTCATATCCTAACTAGGAAACCACAGACTGCTGCATCTGTTGCTCTCGGTTATTATCAAAAATGTGCTGACTCTATATAAAAGTTATCCCATTGCATCATAGCACAAACAATCCGTGTCACGCCTGTAGCCGTGTGCAGATGAGCCCCGTGCAGCATCCCTCCACAGCCAGGCTGGGGAAGGACCAGCTGGTGCGGCCGGGCAGCGATCGGGCCCCGCTGGCTCAGCCCAGCATCAGCCACAGCCATCACACAAAGGTAAAAGCTATCGATGGCAAACATTTGCATCCTTGCCTCATCTCACCATCTGCCTCTGCTGCTGCTCACTTGAAAATTAATAAGGTGTTTGCTTGAATCAGAAGCTAATGCTACATCTGTCTTCCTTAGCATTACAGATAATTATTAGACTACACGTGCAACCCTTTTTGTGACAGTGGCCTCTAATCTGACAATATCCTTCCTTCATCAAGAGAGAACAAAATGCTTCGTTTGCAATTGTGGATCCTGAAACATATTGAACTGAATCTTCCTCCTCCTAGTCTGTGCTCCCTTACTTTCCCTTCTTCTTTCCACCCCATACACTCATAAGAACTAAAAAGTAAATTAATAAAGTGTAAATCTCTTTCAAAGAACACAAAAAGGTCTTTCACAAGCGAATGTACAGAAAACTCAGGGCTGGTCTTGCTTGTATAAATCACATCTCCTAGTTCAATGTCTAGGGCTGTTCGCCAATCACAGACATTAAGGAAACAACTAAAATTGCATTTTATCATCTCGATCATTTATTCCTAATAGTTTCCTATTTGCATCTGATTTGCACTGCATAAAGGAAAACAGAAATGTGAGAAGAATCAAGTCTATACTGCCATAAAGTCCTTGATGTTAGCATACTCATACAAATCTTAATTCTGTGGCCTTTAATCCAGAGAAAGTCTCAAAGAGGTATTCCCTATATATTAATTGTAACATACTGGTTTTAGAGAAGGACTAATTTCACAGGCTTCAGGGGAAACATTTGGAGATAGGAATCTGTTTTCTTCTTTCCCATGTAAGACAGCTGTAAACTGCTTACAGGAACATTAACAAATCAAATATTTTTAAAAGCCTCCTACTAAAAATTATTTTATCCTATGTGTACTTTTCATCATTCGAGTTAGAAATTATTTACAATCAGAAAGCAAGCAGTCAAAATCCACTTTGATAGCTTTTAGGGGAATTCTAGAGAAATGTATATATCTGGAAAAAAAACAAACAAACCCAAACCTCTTCCCCTCCTGTTCCACGCAGTTTGAAAATGCAGTGAAGAAATTTCTAAGAAGAAAGTTTGCAACTATTTTTTTCCATAAGCTATACTTAGAGCACTGTGGTTAGAGCAAATAAGCTGCTAAAACTAAAAAAAGTGTAAGAAAGGATAAAATGCTCCATCATGTCCTAGTCCTTTCCAGTTCTGTCCCCCTATTTGCAGATGCTCGCAACATATATACACATTAGCAATAAAACAATGCAAGATGATCTCCTCCATCTCCTATCAACAAGAACACGACAGACAACTGGCAAAGGGCACAAAAGGCCAGTGGAAAAATGGAAACTGCTTAAATAACCCTTTGTTTTGGAGCATTTGAGAATGGCAGAAAGGTGCTTCAAAAAAGGCCAGGCTGCCCTGTGAATAGGAAGGAACATGAGAAGAAAAATAAGAGAGAGATGGGTCATTCAGAGTCCATGAACCTTAACAACATTCCTCAAAGAAAAACAGAAAGGTTTATCTCAGTTAAATAGTTTGTTCACAGGAAAGATGCAAACATGCACTTGTGGTAAAGAGATTTTTTTTTCTCTTCTATGCTGCTTTAATCTTTTTTCCCATGATTACACTTTTTTTGCCCCCAATTTTTCTTAAGATACATACAAAGAAAGATGAAAAAAATCAGCTTATGCTTTCGTTTCATTCCAGATGGCAAAATGACGAAAACTGACTAATAGCCAAATCAAGATATGAATTATGATGAAGGCATGGATTCTAAAAAAAGTCTTTGCAATTTTTCAAGTGAGAGAAGCAGGAGAGCAAATATTCATCACGTAGCTTTCAGAAAGTAATTTACATCCTTGGGGCACTGTAGACCCATTAACTATTTCATTTTCCTACCACCCTTTTGGGTTACAGAGTAGCACTCTCTGGTTTACAGATGGGAAACTGAGGCAGGCTTAGTACCACAAAGACCTGTAGGGTGCACAGCTCAGTGCTGCCACCAAAAGAAGCAGCTGCATTCCTGCCCCTTTGCTGGGCTGGCACGGGTGTTCGTGCGGCCACAGCATGGACTGGAGCAGGAGACTGATACAGTTTTTAGGTGCAATACCTAGTTATCCTAGAGTAACTGGATGGTAGAACACCACCATAGATCTACTTGTACCTTATTTAATGCTTCATGGAACTCCATGGGGCCATAGTCCCAAACTCAGGCTGTTTAGAAATCCCTTTTCTCCTAGGATCAGGCCATAGTGGGGGATCTCAGTATGAAAGAATCAGGTGGTGTTCTGTGTCCGATTTCCTGACATTTCACAAGGAGAGATAGGACACATGGAGGGCTGGTGTCCCATCCACGCTGCACGCTGGACCAGTTCTGTGCCCACCCTAAAGCAGCAATACCTGGTATTTCCCTCCTGGGGACACCACCAAAAGATGGGGAAAGTTGCACGTTCTGCAATTCTCTAAATCCACAAATTTGGTGTCAACATAATTTCTGTGCTATAACATCAAATTAGCCCTATAGACCAAATATATCCACATTGAATGTGTAACACTGAATGTTTGAGACAAAATGTCAGATCCAACCAGCATTTGTCTAATGATTCCCATTAATGGCAAAGTTCTCCCAACGTCAGCGGCTGCTGAGATAATCTAACCCTTAGCACATCTGAAAATCCAAATCAAGCTGTGGCCCTCTCATGATAACCTGACTAATTTTATCCTTTTTTTGACAGTGTTGTCTATTTTTGTCTTTGGCTTTTGTAATTAAAATGTAGATCTAAATCATGTGACCTGGATGCAGTGGAAAGTCCTTAAGGACTTTTTGAAGAAGAGACAGGTTTTCCTTAAACCTTAAAAAAGCCCAACCCCTAATAAAGCAAATGCTGAGATATTTGTATTTGAGAATCAGAAAAAAATTGTTCAAAGCATATAGAATTTACTATTAATAACGTTAATGATATTTAATTTCGTTAATAAATTTCTAGTTCCCCTTGCAGTTTTCCCTGATGTTGCAGGGCTGTCCCAGGGCCACAGCCCTGTGAACGGGGGCAGACCCCACTGGCAGGAGCTGCCCCTGCGCATGCTGCAGCAGGGCTTGACCAGATGTGCAGATGCTAATAAATAATAGTAACGATGATGATGATGGCAGAACCATGTAAGCGTTCATGATTTTCTAGTTTCCAGCTTCTCCTTGATCGCTAACGCCAAGCTGCCTCAGATGGCTGGCGAGAAGTCAGACGCTGACAGCCATCCTGGCAGCACGCTCAGCCCCCAGGGCCCCTCACCTAATTAGCCTGACATGGAGCAGAAGGATGCCGTGCCGCTGCCAAACCGGGAGGTGTGGGCTCCGAGGGACACCCAATTTCAGCATACGATGCTCCGCACTGAACCCAAGGAGTCGGGCCCGGGAAGACAATCACAGGCCACGTTGGACCCCCCGATCTCCGTTCCTGGCTTGCACTAGCCTGCAGGCAAATGGCTTACCTAAGTCCAGGAGTAGTGAGGAAGAGGACTGGGTTTCAAGCCAAGCCAGAGATCATTTGCAGCATGGATTAATTAAAACTACTCAGATTTCACTTTTTACCCTCCCATACTGAGAAAGAATCAATGCCTCAGAATAAAAATGCTCAGCCACGCCAGCACATCTCCCCCACCAATGCCACCAACTGATCGCTGCACGTGCCAGGGCGCAGCCTGGCCATATGTGGCCAATGTAATTCTCCGACATGATGACAGTGACGAAAATTATTTCACAGGCTACGGTGAAACTGTATCCTACTGTATCAGCTTAGCCTACAAGTCTGAAACAAGAAGAACATGGAGAAGTAAAACAAGAAGTGAAAATTGTCATCGTATTCAAATAAACCACATGCACAACTCTGAAATGTTCATTATAAAATTCCAAGCAATGGTCTCAGTTCTGCGGCACAGAGAGACTATATTTCGAAATAATGAAAAAGCATGGGTAGAAGAGGGCTTGGAATAAAAGTCAGCAGGTGTGATCATTATTTGGAAAATTCTTATGCACTTATTCTTCAGAGCACTGCATGAATATTCATTAAGCCTCCCAGCTTAGGAGGTTTCAGATTGGAGTGTTGATATCTTCCCTTTACGGAAGAAAAAAAAGGCATAAAAGCCCAGCTCCAGACAGCTAAGTGGAACTTGAGGATTGCAGTTTCTCTGTGGCCTCATCAAGTCTTTTACCAATTATCTTTTTTTAAGGCAAAAAGAGCAACAACTAAGTGACTGCAGAGAAAAGCAATTGCCTAAGACCACTACAAAAATAAATGGCAAAGCCAGAGATTAATTCAGAGCTCTGCAAACTCAGTCCAGTACCCCAGTCCTTTGGGAGCACTACTTAAGCATAGCAAATCATGAGCTAATATCACTCTTTCGAGCTCTGGTAGCAGTTTCCCAAAGCGTGCTCTGTGAGGCCACAGTTCAATGATCCATGCAGCTGATCAATGGAGCAGTGCTGTCAGCAGAGCTTCAAATTAAAAGTGAAAAGAAAAGGGTTCACTGAACTCTTGACATAAGTTTTTGGTTCAGCAACAGTGCCTCAAAAACACTGCTCTTTGGCAATTACCACAGTCAGATGGCATTTTTCAGAAAACATCTCAAGTTTGGAAAACAACATTTTGTCAGGGAGTGTCTTGCAAGCCCCGGATATCCTGATGTGCAGCTGAGGACCACCACAGCAAACACCTCCCCGAGTGTAAGTTAGAGATGGGCACCTATTTCAGTGTAAGTTAGAGAATCTGCATCCTTCAGCCAAACACTTGGGCAAACAGTTTTGCTTCAAGAAGCTTCAATAACATCTCAAAAACGTATTTAGAGAAGAAAAAGTCCTGGCTGCAAAATCTGTGTGGAAAGCCTAGGAAGTAGTCAAATGATATGCTGTGGCCCAACACCTTTGCGCCCCCAAAAATAGAGGACTAAAAGGAAGATACTAGAGGGCTCTGGGGCTTTGAGCAACCTAGTCTACTAGAAGGTGTCCCTGCCCATGGCAGGGGGGTTGGAACTAGATGATCTTTAAGGTCCTTTCCAACTCAAAGCATTCTATGATTCTATGACTCAGTAGACCCACTGCTGGTTCTTCATGAACCTGTGAGATGCACAGAAGCAACTGGTGTCTCCTCTCTGTCCTCCAGGTTCCCCATCATTGGAGACGAAAATAATAATTCTAAGCCCTCTTGTTTTGAGCCTTGATATCCGCTAAAGGAAGACTATACATTAAAGTTAGATATCATTATATCATGTTTTTTAAAAGACACATAAGAATGCAACAGAAGAATTTTTGTGTATGCCATCTAAGGGATTAATGGTTTTGCAATCATACGAATCTGAAAGCACGACAAGAAGAAGCAGTGCTGTAAATGTAGCTAACCAGAGTATGATCCCAAAGGTCTGCCAGCAAGCAACCAAACATATCCATCTTATTTGTTCAGTCATTTCTAACTTTTCCTGCATTAGAAGAAAAGAAATTGCTATTTATCCTCATTTACAGCATATTCCTTTGAGTAAAGGACACAGGAAGGGTCATTGGTACCCTGGCACGGTTTAATCTTCTAGGTGGTCTAAGTAATGGTGAGGTTTTTCCAAATGAACAAATAAATATGTATCTTCAAGCCTTTCCCACTTAAAAGTAAACAATATGAAGCTAAGTAACATAAGAACTTTCAGGAGAGTAAAAACAAATCAAAGAAAAAGTCTGAGGCAATACAGATGGTAGAAACCTGAAAAATGTGACGTCTGGGAAGGGGAACATTGGGAAGAAAGTTTAGGAAGGAGCTCTGAAAAGCCGCTCTCTACACCACATTTTCATACAGGGTGCCTTAACTGTGGGCTTGCCTGATGCTGCTGCGAAAGGTCACTGCCACCATTCACCCACCAGCTGACGCAGAAACCAAGAAATGCCCATTCCCACCAGCTCTGCTGGGCTGCGGGCTCCCCCGTTATTCCCTCCTGCTCTTCCCTGGCATGGCCCACATGGAGGAGAGAGTGCCATGTCACTTGTTAGTGACACCCCTGCACGTCCCGACGTGCCCTACGGCACCTCCCCAGTCTCCAATCTTTCTGTCCCTGCCATCTTGATTCCTTTCTCCACCCCATGTGACAAAAAGGAAAATTCACAGTAGAACACATCTACTTCATGTACCACAACCAACAACAGGGAATCTATAAACAGTGGGACAGAAACAACGCTAACTTTTATGATGCTACACTAACTTTTATAATGTTACATGCTACTCTCAGAACCCACCTATAGATGATTATAATGCTTAAAGGTTCAGGTAGACTTGCTTCAGAGAAAAACAAAAAACATAGACTACTTGTCTAAAGAAAGACAAAAGTATAATGATAATGACGTACAACAGGACACTGGGACTCTATTTACTCCTCTTAATAATTAAACAGCAAGAAGATGGCAAAACTGAAAGACAACAAACATAAAAGGAAACGATACCAAATTTTCACATGAAAGGTATGAATATAAAATACCAGGAAGGATGCACAGAATATGCCTTTCGCTAATAATTCTGGATCACTGGGTAGGACGAAGACCAAACAGGGTTATCTTTTTATCGGGGATTAAGAAGAAACTTCCTGGAAGGGCAAGTTAGGCCAAGATCACCAAACAGATAGGGTGAGGCATCCTCTTTTTGTGCATTTGTTAGATGAGGTGGACCTCTTGCACAGACCGAGTGCACTCAGACAAGGGCAGATAGGAGGAAAGTGTTGCATTTGCTTTGGATCATCTTAGCAATATTTGATTCCATCATCACTAATTGTCCCTATTTCTGCCCCTACACTTGAAGCATCCCCGGCACCAGTGAATCAGCAGAGAAGACAAGAGGGAAGCAGAGTGCAAGGAATAGTCTGGGTCATAGTTTATTTGTTCGTTATTTTGTGTTTCACTTAATTCTATGAAACTCTTTTCTAATCTGCATGTTTTTCCAAGATGTTTTCCACATCTTTGTGTTTTCTTATAGATTCTGCACCTCTTAACGAGCCTCTTTGTTGCCTTTTGGCTTTGAACAGGCTGCAGCCTTATCTCTCTTTGCAAAACTTTATTTATTCTCTTTGCAAAACCTTATTTATTGTTGGACACTGGTAGTGAGATCAGCCTCCTCAGAACCCAAGTGTGGATACAGTCCAAACCCCTGTAGAGTTTACAATCCAAACATTCACTCAGCAGAAAATCCTCGTCAGCTCTGTTTCATCCCTGTCTCCTACCCCCTATTTATTTTGGCATTGTAAAAGAATATGCTGTGTTCTTGAAAACAGAAGTCTCCTCTATAGTAGGATTTAGGTACATTAAAGCAGGTAAAGGGTAATTTTGATGAACATTTATGTAGTAGCCTGGTGGGACTGCAGCTGTTCAGCCATGCTCTTCACAAAAACAAGACGCTGAACCACATGTGATAGCCACCAGCTTCACTGTGGCATCAAGAGGGATGGAAGAAAAGGAGTCCCATCTTAGAAATACAAAGTTTCCCAGTTTGTAACATCACACTCCTGTTAATTGAGCAGTTGTGAGACCCTCCAGTGAAAGACAGTTGTACCTAAGCACATACCTATTAAATCACTGCCAAGGGTCTTTAGAGCTTCAGAATCATTTGAATTCAGCCTCACATCCCATTCTGATGAAGGTATGTCTTAGTGTACTAGAAGGAGGAGGTTGTGAAGGGTTATATGACTGTTTACTCAGCAGGAATTGCATGCTGTGACAAGGAGCAGGTGATCTTCTGCACTTCCTTGACCATCCTTCTCTTTTCTCCTCGAGAGCGTGAGAAGTGGTCACACCAAGAGGAGGGATTTGCAACATGCCAAGCGTAAAAGGCAGAATCACGCGGGGTGGCGAGAGGCCCCCTCCAAGAACCAAAGCCCTATTCAGAAGTCTTTTATCAGGATAAAATATAAGGCCCCACCAACCTGAGGTATTGAGATAGAGTCAGAAGGTCCCCTCATTTATAGTCAGTGCTCCAGAGCCATTTCTTTATGCCTTCAAGGCACAAGAACATTTTATTTCACCTCAGAATAATACAGTATTAAATGTTAGAAAAAGACACTCTGGAAACTTACCATGTAGGTTACCAACAAATATCCACTTCTTGGCAGCCTTGTGTTTTGGAGAGGTCTATTATTTAGTTAAAAATAAAAAGAGACTTTTTTACTAAATAAACACACACACATTATTACTCACATCCAGAAGGAAGTGTGACTTTTCAGGAAAAATGAACTTTCTGCTCAGGCAGTTTCTAATAAGAGCCCAGAATAATGAGTACGCTGCGAGTCAGATTGATTAGAAGTAAATTAAAATTGCCTGTCATAAGAAACCTCTTTTTTTCTTCTCTAAACTTTTGTTCTGAAGCAGAAATCTATTTCAATTGTACTTCAAAACAAAGTAAATAAAAGATTCTGTAACTTGCACTACCCTCTCCAATTGTAGTGTTTATAATGAATAGAAGTTATTTATTTTTGGAGGGTAAAAAATGAACGTTCCAGTATTATTTTTGGCTGGGTTGTGTCTTTTTAACAGCAATGCATTTCGTTCTTTTCAAATGCCTATTAATTTTTGGCATTACAATACCTTTAGGTAATTTTGTAAATACAAAGATACTGAAGTCTGTGTCTTTACATCACTATTTTATATATATATTTAAAAATGAATCTCATTGATTCATTTTGAAATTCCCCAAAAGTTCAAAGTTTTCAGCACTTTTAAGAACTGGCCCCTAATATCAGTTAAAATATCATTATATATTAACCTGTTTGGAAACCAGATCCTCTCCACTTTAAATCATAAACACCGCAGCTAAAGTCTGACCTAAGTGATCTGCCAAACACTGTGCAGGAGCTGGTGCCAGTTAGGAAGATAATTTAATTCTCTCTGTTCCCAGAACTTGGCTTTATCCAGGGGACAATTTTTTTCTTTGGGTTGTATTTTTTTAAGCTAATTTTGCACTTAGCTTGGAATATTTTCTAAATAAAATAAAAACATTAATTTGGACATAGTATTAGTGCCAATACTATAATGTACTACTTTTATATGGTTTAATGTGGAAAAAAAAAATCCCCATTACATCAAAGAGACAATTCTAATAAAAGATACAATCCTAAAAAGTCTTCTCTTTCTTTCAGGCACGTGGGAAACGTTGCTCTGAACAGATCTGCAGAACCTATAGCAAACCCAGAAGTTAACTTGAATCACCTTCCTATGGCACATCTAGCTAGAAATGCAATTCCTTATTGCTCCTACTCCAGTGTGATGGTGGGCCGCTGGGAAAGGATCGAGCTGCTCTGCCCCCCACTTTCTGCTGCGTGTTTCTGGCTTTTCACTGCATCAAGGACTAGACTAAGCAGTTGCAGAGTGCCTCAATTCAGTGCAAAAGGGAGGGTTTTCTTTTCCTTGAGTAAAAGCCACCTCACTCTACAGCTGGACAACTGTTAGATCTGGTGCATCCATCATGAATCCAACCAAGTCACTCGTCAAGCAATCCAGTCAGGTGCTGCAACCTTCAGGGCTGCTGACTTTAATTTTACAGTGACTCTGCAGCTACTCGATTTCCAACTGCTTTTTGTTCTGCTTGCTCATGCCTTACTCTGAAGTCAAGAATGCAATCTTTTGATAGTCAGGTTTAATCACAAAACCCATTTACAGTTAAAAAGTGAATTCCTAGAATATTTGCTCAATTTTAGTGCCCTGAATTTCGTTAGATAATTTATGACAGAGGGCGGTTAAATTTTGTGCCAGCAGCAGTTCAGCAGGTCACACTTATTTTAAGAGAACGTTTTGCTAACATGGCGGTACAGAAAATTACGAGCTGTCTTCATGGAACCAATTCTGAATTTTTTATTAAATATTTCCTGCTAACAGTTTTATATTAGGCCACTGGCTGTTGGAAACAACAAGCGTGATCCTGGTACAGGTCGCATCTCCTGAGGCACAAAACAACTCTGCCAGGGGCTGAGCCTCTCTCCTACAGACCCCTCTGAGCACTCTGTGCACATGCGTCCATAGACAAAGCCATGCCTTAAAAGCACCCCTCGTGCTGCAGGGCCGGTGCTTGCTTTTTTCCTAGTGGAGAAGTAGTTTCTAGAAGAGGTTTCTAGAAGTGAAAAACATGGTTTCCAATCAGAAATGGAATTAGACCTGAGATGTTTTGGGGGAGAACTGCTGGAGGGTGGATGGCAGCTGGGGAACTTTCACTTTTACTCTCTGTTAAGGCTTGCTCCTACAAGGTACTAAGCAAAGTACACTACATGTATGCATGACTTATCTGAATTCATGGGACTGGTCACTTGTTTCAGCACATGCTCCTTCTGGACTCAGTTACTCAGAGATTAAACCCTTATTCTCTTGGGTCCCTGGGGGCTGGTACACACTCCAGCTGGCTGGCACCCTTTCATCCAAGTGCTGCCACACACCTAGTGACAGAGATTTGCTCCCATCCTTTTCTGTAATTACCCCGTCCCCCCAAGGACAGCTAAAGCACCAAATATCAGCATAGTACTCGCATATTAAGCAAACCCATCGCATCTACACTTCTGCCCCAGGAGCACTGGCCCGGAGAGCCTGAGGCCATCAGATGTTGCTCAGAGCTGGAGCCAGGCAAAACTCCCTGTCCTCCCCTCCCTAGCCCAGGACTAAATGGCATTGGACCCTCCCCTCCCTCTCACTCCAGGAAAAGGGGAGCTAAAACCTTTCTCCACTGTCCCAGCACTGCTCCTGCTCAGTGAAGGAAGGAGGCAGTGCTTGGTGCTACAGGTTTTCCCCCCTCTCCTCTGGTCTTGGTGGCTGAAAATGGCTGGAAGACTCTTTCACATGGTTCAGTCCTCCAATCCAATGCCACAGACTGTCCTCAGGCTTAATATGCTCTCGCTACATCACTGCTATTAGACTATATTTTTATGTAAAAATTTCTCTGTAAGTTGAATGAAAGACACATCCAATTTGTAAATAAATTTTTCCTTCTACCAGCTATGGCTGTAAAAGATCCCATCCTGTCAACTGGTCTAAACTTCAAAAGACATTTAATTCTACATTTTTGCAACTACAATGGCAAATGTGTGGGTTTTTTTCAGCTTAATCTGTTTAAGTTCAATTAACTGAATGCCAGTGATGTTACACATAGATCTTTCTGCAGAAGGCTTATGTCCTCAGAACAAGCCTTTTGACGAAGAACCACAGGCCTCAGTAACATTTGCTGACAACTATAGCATATTGACAAGACTTTATTATTTTCATTATGCTAATACCCCCAAAAATTGCAAAATGGAGGGAAATTAACTGAGGATTTATTATAGCTAAGAAGACAGTACCACTACTTGCAGGATTGGATGCTCAGATTGGTTTTTCCACATATAATCTCATCTGCCTCTAGTGTTCATTTCAGTGTTAGGAGAGAACCAGTTCTTATATCCTTTCCATTCTGGATCAAGGTTACGTTACTCTCAAGGCTTCATTCAGACACAGACACAGTAATTATAGTGAGGGTTATTCTACTGTGTCTGAAACGTACCTCAGTCATGAAAACTGAAGTCTTCTTTTTAAAAGCGCAGCAGGTATAGCATGATAATGTAATGGAAGACTCCACTAACAGATCTCAAACATGATACGTAGAAAAATTTTTCTAGGTAAAAAGCTTTTTGCATCCTAGGAAGTTGCATTATTTTGTTATTTATGAAATTAATTACACCCACTGGAAATATATTTTCTGCATCGGTTGCAGAAAAAGCATTTTACTATAGATGCCTATCAGTAACTGTATGAGACTTCCAGCTCATTTCACACAAGCTAGAAACAGCCTCAGCCATGTTAATGACTTTGAGGTTGGCTGAATTTCAAGAAATAACCTAAAGATGGAGAATCCTACGTATCCAGTTACTGAGTCCCTTCAAATGGACACTAACTGGATACTCATCTTTGTATTCAGAGAGAAAAAAGGAAAAAATTCTTAGCTAGGCTGGCAGAAACCATTTATTTGGCAACTGTCTGAACTAAATAGTAGATTTATTGGTTTAAAGAATAGTTTCAAAATTAGAATTGCCATGAAGTCAGACACATAAAATTGGAATCATATTCCAACTTTTGAGTATAATCTTTCAAATGATATGCCTGACTCAATTTTCAAATCTTAAAAGCTTGGTGGCCAATCAAAAAGATATCCAGTAAAAGCAAGTTGTAATACAGGATAATAATCGTAACAGTTCCCAGTGGTGGCTGTGTGGTCCAACTTTCCTTTCTCGTTCTTGAGCATCTACTGAAAAAGTACACTGACTACTTCACATTCTGTTTCAATACAACTAAATAACTTATGAGCAAACTGTTTTAGCATAAAAAGCAGTATTTGGTAAATATGAATTGCAAGAATGAAAAACCTGTAGAGATTGTTTATGATGTGAGTCCTAGTTAAAATAACTGCAGATTATATGGCACCAAAAAGAAAGCAATCACAACTAAAAATACAAGAAAAACAAAGAGAGTACTGCACGATGATCTACTATTATATATTTTAAATGATAGGTTTTGAAGTAAATACAGCTTTCTTTAAACACTAAAGGTTAGTCTAAGACTGCTCGCTCTTCTGTTTTCCCTAACTTCTTTGTTTCAAATTTATGAAAGTCTGTTGCTATTACTGGACCTATTCCCTTCTTAATGCTCCAGTGATAACACACTTCATACCCTGCAAAGAAACATGCTCTGTGAGGACACAGAAGAATACAAAAAGGTGATTAATTAATCACTTATCAGCATAACTGGACTAAAGGGTTAACAATTTGTGACAAAATATGAATATTCTGAACAAACACTGGCTTTCCCTGAAGTCCTGTTAATTTGAAGAAACGTGAAGGAGAAAGCACTCCTCCTTATTGCATAGTTGTGTTCACGCACATTTGTTGCTTATGAAACACATCCCTGCTGTCCGCCTTCACTGTCCCCGGCAGACGAGACGCCCGCTCGGCACACCGGAATGCCACAAGTGTATTGTAATCACAGTAGTATACGGGAAGGTATGTTAAACCCCAAAGACATCTTGTACGAGTCCCAGAGGCATACATATCAGACAGATACCAGATAACAAGGAAATCAAAATCTAAAGGTTTTTGTTGAGTCTCAAGATCTAACAGAGCCAAAAAAGGATCATTCCTCTACTGCTCAGGGTGGGTACAAAACAAGAATTCAGTGTAACTCTAGCTCTGCTTAAGCTGATGTAAAGATGGAATAATGCTGCTGCGCCCATGGTGGTTTTCAAGATTTATTCCTCTATAAATCAGGAACCAGTGGTTTCCGTGACCAGATAGGGGAGGCTGGAAATTTAGATTGCAACATTTTAGTCTCAGGTTCTTCATGGTTTTCCAGTACAGCCTATGCTGGCACTATTTAAGGTCTCTGAAAACACTAATGCATTGCCACCTTCTTTTCACAAGTGTTGCAATACGATGAAGTCCTCTGATTAAAGCGACAGAAGTGGTCAGACTGCCAATGTGCCCCTTCGAAGCATCACATCGAGCATTTAACACAGTCTGCTTCTCAGAAAGGACACCAGAGCCAACCTACTGATAACATAACTTCTACCAATACGAAATTATCCAACAGCTCCTGTACAAACAGGCCCTAATGTGCCACGTTAGCTGATGTCATGGAGTAAATAAATCAACACTTTGAATGCACTGATTTTAAACAGATAATATTTTCTTAACATTGCTGCATTTACTCCTTGTTTTACTCCCATTTATGAGAAGATCCAGCTATATTCCTAAAATCCTTAGCACAATACAGCAGCAGCATGAAACCAGTTCCTTGCCCCTTTGCATTTGTGTGTTCTTTTATTCCTCATCTCAGCGCTTCTGGAAAAATGCAGCATCAGTGACAGATTCTGCTTGTCAGGAATTGTTAATACTTACTGCCAGAACACACAAATACCAAAAAATGCTAGGGAGCAAATTTAATAGAAAAAAAATCATGTTATTTATGCCAAAATCATGTAGGCCACATTAAACATTTGGACATTAAAATATTTAAGGAAAAGTGGTGAGATTTTTTTTGATGTTATTACACTCCCACAATTTCCAGGGAGCACCTTCTTGACCCTTATGTTAAACATACAAACTCCATCCTACACTGTTTCTCAGTTACTTCCCTCAAAAACTAAGTTTGGGATTAGAAAACCAGTACATATTTGTCATTATTTTTTCTAATTTTATAAGTAAAGAGACCACAAATTTTTGCAATCATTTCTAAACAAACTTTTCTGAACAAAGATATTAACAAAACAGTTCTGTCCATCTCTGCCAAATCAAATCAAATCAAATCAAATCATTCATCTCCATGTAAATATAAGAAAAATTAAGAAGTCTCCCCATGGACTCCCCAGCATTACCCTTACCATCTATCATTAAAAAGGGAAGGAAAAACTGCAGGAATCTCCTAGAGAGTAAACAGCCTCTAAATATTCAAATAAAAAATAGAAAGAATCCTACTTTTTGCAATGCAGAAAAATGTATTACTCTTACCTCATTATTACTAAGACATTAGTATGGCTTTTGCGAAACACTCCAGCGGCCTTCCAAACTGCAAAACCTGCCAAATTCTTTGACTCAGTTGCCATAAAACATTTCTAAATCGCTGGCACCAGATCCAAATTTTGTTTTATAAAAGTATAAAAAGGATATGAGTAAAACCGTGGGTTGATTCACTGTGAATGTAACATATGTTAAAGGGTTTCCGGGTCCTGTTACTCATTATGAGAAAATAACAATCCAGATATGCAGATATATTATGGTGGCTCCACAGATTTAGTCTCATCCTATTGTTTTTGGTAGTTTTCCCTTTCATCTAATCATCTGCATCTGGATTTTCCCTAAGTAAATCCATGTCTTCCAAACCCAAGTAAACTAAAGCAGTGCCATCAATAAAAGTGTGTACTTTCTCTTGTAATATTAACCACACGCTTTCCCCTTCATCAACAGAGCAAATTAGATCACAGAGAAAATGACTCTTTGGACTTCTCAGATATTCAGCTATATTACTATGAAATTTGGAGTATTTTTATCCTTTAAGAAGATAATAATGTAACATAAAATTGAATTTTTACCCAGGTTGAACAAAGAGCTAGAAAGGATCCTGAAGCATTTTTTTTTAAATACTTTCTCAATGTTTCAGTGAAGATCTCTTTAATTTTTTCAGTTTAAACAAATCTTTAGAGGCTGTTCAGTAATTAATCAATTCCATATAATCAACCAACCAGTCATCGTGAAACTCATACTTAGGTATCTGCTAAAACATGTATTTTGCTGCAAGAACAACTGCTTTACTGCTCAACGGACTAACCCGGTTCAGGTGTGAGAGGTCTAGCAGGTATACAGAAGATACCCTCTTGCCTTTCCAGATGGGTTTTGCGAGAGCTTCTGGGAGCATATCTCCAGAGGTTCACCACGTCCTTTCAGGCACATATTGGAAATTTTGGGAATGCACAAGAAGAATAAGTACTTGTCCGTAGCGTGGCCCCCACCCTCACTGGGAAGCAGCAAGAACAGCAGCCCACATCAACGACCCACCCAGCTATGAACTTATCTGCTCACGTCGACCTGCTTGCCTGTACTGAAAGCAGCACCAAGCTCCATTCAGAGGTTTTAAAGCGCGTTTGGGAAGTGAACTAGACAACTTCACACCTGGGTAAGTGTCGGAATGAAGTCAGCAGAAGCAGCAGCAGCTAATTCACGTCCCTCAGTCCTTCCCAAAGTCTGAGTAGTCCCAGAGCTGAAGCTTAACTGGAGGTAACACAAGGCTTAATATTACCGTTCGGCACAGTTATTTTTTTTGTCTAAACTAAAGGCTGGAATTACAAAGACAGGTATAAAGCAAGTTAAATTCTTACTACACCTTGTGATGTTCATGTAATGTGCGACAGGGTTTTCTGAATTTCAGGATGCATCTTTCAGAAAGTTCAAGTTTGGGCAGTGCCGAGGGAGTGATGAGGCTGTTTTGACCTCATTTGTAAGGAAAAACATTTCCATGCTTTTAGTGTCAGTTTTCAAAAAAGCAGAGGGGTTTGGTGTGGTTTTTTTTTTTTCTTTTGGGTAATGTTTTAAACTTTCAAACAAAGACTTAAGTAATCCATTGCCTTGGAGGACTGTGTGGAAGGGAGGTATTTTTAACAAACGTCCCAAGATCCTCTTTAAAAATAAATACTGCAATCTCTTCTGTCCCATCATTTAGTTGTTGTTTTTTTTGCCTGCAAACTGATTTTTTTAAATTACTTTTTAGTTTCTTTTCTTCTTATTTCATTGATACCAAAGAAAAAACATTTACTGTCAAACATTAACATAAAGCTAATTTATTCTTTGACTTGTTTTGCTGATTGTGTCCCTTCCACAACACTTTTTGTTTCTAATGCTCACCACTTATATCAAGCTGGTTTTAGCCAGCAGCACAAGGAACTTCAGGATTTCACTTAATATTCAGTATTCCTCTCCCTAAGGACTGGTGGTGTCATATTTCAGCTTTTGCTTTATATTTCCCTTTGTCATGTGTCTCTGCGTGTTTTTTAAGACACAACTTAGACAGAATCTATTTCTGAGGGGTTCAGAGTAGGAGAAATGCACTTTTAGCAAAGGCAAAGAGGATGACAACAGGACAAGATGCAAGAGCCAAAGAACCAAAAGGGGAAAATACTTGTGAGCAGGGTGTGATTGCCACTCCAAACCATTTTCAGCCCCAAAATGTTTATAAAAAGTGGAATCTTAATCTTAGTCATTATCTCTGTTTTTTGTTTTTGTAGCTAAGTGATTATGTTTAACACAGCTTGAAGCCAGTTATGTTTATACAAGTGCGTGGGTCTAACATGGAGAACTGAAGTCTGCCAAAAGTAATTGAACTGTAAAAGTCACTGAAAGTTTTCATGTTACACCAGAGGGGCAAACCCAACGATATTGGTGCTCTGTTCTAACCAGACAGCTGAAAAAGAAAGTTGGACATTTTCTGGTCATGTTTTCTTAGAAATGGTATTTTCACAATACTTCAAAGAAAACCTAAAGCCACTTCTAAAGCGGCAGCAATCTGAGGAAGCAGGATGAGACAACCGAGGCAGGGGGGAGGAAGGACAAACCACTACACCAGAATAAGATGTCCCCTCACTTGGAGCCTCTCCACCATTCATTCCTTGAAATGCTCAGTTCGCTATTTTCTTCCTAAAAAATTAGGCTTTAAATATCACAAACTTCTATGTTACTTTGAGCGGACTGTCTTTTGCAAGTCGTATCCCTCAGAGGCTGCATCTCATAAGGATGAGTGGTGGGGCTGACTCAGGACAATGACGTGCTCTCACCAGGGAGTGAGAAGTGCCAGCCACTAAAAACTGAAAGAAGGGGACAGTAAGCACGTCCCAGCCTGACAGCAGCTTCATCAGATGGTTTTCTCCAATTTCTGCCCATTTCAGAAGCACGTGGGAGGGAGAGAAAGGGAAGGTACTGCTGTCAAGAAGAGGTGACAAAGCAACTAATCCTGCATCTGCTACCAAAGGTGAAAAGTCTGTGTCAGTTTT
This sequence comes from Pluvialis apricaria, assembly GCA_017639485.1. NCBI lineage: Eukaryota > Metazoa > Chordata > Aves > Charadriiformes > Charadriidae > Pluvialis > Pluvialis apricaria. Next base: position 30,381,849 of record CM030010.1, read on the forward strand.
GCTAAGAATTGCAGAATTCACTTTCAACTCAATAAAAGAAAAAAGAATGAAATAATTGCAAATATAAAGTTATATGGAAAAGCTTTGGGTGAACATGAAACTGTGATCCGAGAAGACAGAATTAAGGATATGAACGTGAAGCAATGGTATTTAGCAGTTAAAGCTTCCTGCAAGATGTCAAAACCATTTTGCATTAGTTAGTTACTGTATTACCACCATAGACTGTTTAAGGTGGAGAAACAGAAGGTCTGAAGAGAGCAGCCTGGAAATCATGAATAGCGCTCTTTACTATGTTTAAGTTTACTTTGTTAAGACATCATTAAGCATTAGCCTGAGGAAAATAATTTCTAAAAAACAGGAAAAAATGATCTTTTGGGTGGAAGAGGGTTAGAAAAATATGAGAACAGACACAACATAAATAGTTCTTGTTCAGTCAAAGAATATGGCTGAAAGAAACAGTGAGGGAGTGGTGCTGTCCATCATCCTCATCCAAGGTGAGATCAGACAGACCTATGTCATTGCTGATGGAAATCAGTCCAACCTTTGACCTCTGGAGCAATCAAGTCCAACCTTCAACCGTTGTTAACATAACAAACAGTGTTTATAATGTGCACTATCAATCTCCTTTGCTGAGGTTTAAGCCCATTTTTTCTGGGAAAAACATTGCCTTTCTCTTAGTAGCAGCCTTAACATATTTGAAGACTATTATGATGTCTCTCCTCAGTTTTCTCCCAGCTAAACAACAGAAATCTCAACACCAGTCTTTCACAGGTTGCATCTTCCAGTCCTCTGATTATTCCTGTTGCTTTCTTCTGAAATCTCTCCAATGGCCCCTATTATCCCTCACATACAGTGTCCCAGATTACACACTGCTCCAGCTGAGGCCTTCTCTAGGTTATCTGAGCCCAGGGGATTATTTCACATCTCTTCCAGACAACATTCCCTGTAAAATGTTTGCCTGTTTTTCTGGCAAAGGCATGACTTCAGTCCTTCAGACTCGGCCAAGATGTGGCTGTCACGTCTACACACCTTGCAGTGCATACAGCTGTTTTATCCTTGCTATAGGTAATACAATTAAATAAAAGATACCACGTACTTTCCCGTTAAATTGTTTCTATTACTTAAAAAGATGGAAGGGAGGGGCAGGGATTTTATAGTGACGCTGGCCTTCAGCCTCTGCATAAGCAACATGAAAAAAAGCCTTCAGGGTTTCATCACCAAATTTGTAATACCAAAAATGAAAAATAAGTGGGGAAATCTCACCCTAATTGCCTAGAATAATAAAACTTTTGTCATCTGGGCATGGGACAAGACAACAAAAGAGCCATAAATGTCCCAGCTGGTAGCTGTCTGAAGAAACTGATTTCTTCCAGGTTCAGAGACCCCTTCCTACATGCCAAGATTTTGGAGAAGACCTGCTAACTCCTCCTCCATGTTGTAAAAGTCAGTTTTATGAAAAGCAGAATGGTGGAAAGAGGAAGGATTGCAAATGGATGATACAAATGAGGTGCTTAGGAGTCCAGGAACGGCCTTCAGCCTGGACTTGCTACTTTTCTGCTTAAGCAATGTTTGAGTAACAGTGTCAGCACTGGGGAAAAGAGCACAATATCATCTATCACCTCCTGTTATTATTGCACATCATTTTAATCAGAGAAACAGCCTGTGTCTGTCTGAAGTATTAACAGTGACAATATATACGTAGCCCAGCTGACCTTATCTTTCATGACACAAATGTTATGATGAGGAAACAGTGCTTTGCTAATATGACAAATTAGTAAGTTGTAAAGAAGTGGACACATGACAACAGCCTAATTACAGAGTGGAGATAATAGGTTACGGGCTCCTTTCTGTCTGTTCTGAATTGTTACAAACGTTCGGGCAGGAGGAAAAAGAAGCAGAATATTTACAGGATGAGACACTACACAGGCCCTTCAAAATCAGCTCATCTCAAAAGAATGACACAGATCTCTTAGGGCTTGGACATACCTTGGCGCAGTTGCCAAGAATATCTCTCCCTCTCTTCCCCACGCGTGGAAGCTGCACTGGTCTTATTTCAGCTGATGAGCCACTGTGGCTGAAAGAGTCATGTTAATGCAAGAGATCCCTAGTTCTGGTTAGTATTTAAAAGCCACAACAGTTCAGCAGCTGAATCACAAGCAGTTCAGCAGCGTGCGGGTAGTATTAACAGCAGTCGGCCACAAAGGGTACGCCAGAGCTCTTAACCAAGCAGGGTTTGAAAGGCTTACTAGTAAAGAAGCATGCGCAGAGCTTCAAGTAACTGATCTTTTTCTAAGACCCTCCTCTTCTTTCTTGTGGTTTATTACATGATATAATTTTCACAGGAAATAAGTTTTTCTCACTCACGATTTAGATCTAATCATGCAGAGTGCTGTTTAAGTAGGAAGAAATCAAGCTCTTAAGGAATCCAGCTGATGCTTGTCAAGGAGTAGCAGTTATTCAGATGTTAGCTGTAACATATCCCAGTCATACACCCAGAAAAGTCAGAAAGAGGTAATTTTGGCATTGCTAAGAGTTTAAACTCAGAATGTATTAATCTACTTCTTTTTAGATTAGCATCAGATAAATAATATACTCTGTGAGAGGCTGATATGTACAACTGAACATGAATAAAAAACTCCTGTTGATGCTGCCTCTACTTCCCTCCTTCCCTTCCAAGACGCTCACTGGGGTGCTTTCAGCTTAACTATTTTCTAATTAGAGAACTCGCAATCTTTAGGCCAGGCTGGATGGTCTCCTTAAAACCAGTTACCGATGCTCTGACAAAACAGTAACTGGAGAGTCACTTTCTGAGATATTGAGATGAATTTCAGCACAGTCTGTACAAGTGAAAGAAGCATCTACAGGCATGCAAATACGTTTGTATTTCAAGTAAGATGGTAATTTCTGCTTTTTTGTTCCATGCCTTCACTGCAAGCCATGGCTTTACAAAAACATTAAGTTAACATATGCCTGGGCTTCTGCGGAGAGTGATCTTGTTGCTGACCCCTCATTTTTATGCCTTTTTTTGGGCCAACATGAGCAATTTGGGGCCATGGGGTGAGCCAGAAGAGGGCACAGAGCCAGCTCCCTGCATGCCTGCAGGAGCCTCTGGTAGTGCCCAGGCAGGGCAAGAGCAAGGAACGGGAGGAAGAGTTGCATTGTCTCTTTCAGCACCAGCCTACTTTTAGATGTAAAGCTATTGTGAAACTACGTCTCTAGTGTAAGTGTCACACAATGGTTAATGTTGGAAGAGACCTCTGCACATGCTCTAATCCTATATATATGTGCATATATATTCATCCAGCTCTGGAGCCCCCAGCATAAGGAGGACATGGACCTGCTGGAGCGGGTCCAGAGGAGGGCCATGAAGATGATCAGAGGGATGAAGCAACCTCTCCTATGAAGACAGGCTGAGAGAATTGGGGTTGTTCAGCCTGGAGAAGAGAAGGCTCTGGGGAGACTTTATAGCAGCCTTCCAGTACTTAAAGGGGGCCTACAGGAAAGGTGGAGAGGGACTCTTTATCAGGGAGTGTAGCAAAAGGACAAGGGTTTTAAACTGGGAGAGGGAAGATTTAGATTAGATATTAGGAAGAAATTCTTTACTGTGGGGGTGGTGACATACTGGAACCGGTTGCCCAGAGAAGCTGTGGATGTCCCATCCCTGGAGGTGTTCAAGGCCAGGTTGGATGGGGCTTTGAGCAATCTGGTCTAGTGGGAGGTGTCCCTGCCCATGGCAGCGGGGTTGGAACTAGGTGATCTTCAAGGTCCCTTCCGACTCTAACCATTCTATGATACATATGTGCATATGTACGTGTGTTTGCATATAATGCACGCACACAAATACATATGCATATACGTGACTTTAGTCATGTTGCTGTGGGTGGAAGCATGACAGCTGTGGGGAGGCGAGTGGTGGGAGAATACATCTCTCTTACGCGGGTCAGGCACTGGGGGTATGGCAGGAAGGCCGCAGCTCACCCCGAGCTCCTCAGAGAAGAGACCCTATTCCTGTGGGGTTTCATTTATTTATGTGTAGGACTCAGTAGCTATGTGGAAGCAAGAATAAGGATGTTTCTATTATGCAGTATGAAGACTACGGACGCAAGTATACTCAGCTTCTTGGAGCACGCATGACTCAGGCATAGAAATTTTGGGCTGCATAGACCATACTGTAACAAAACACCTGAAGGCAAAAAAAATGGTATTTATTAAACACATATGCAAAATACTTCTGTGTGTTATATGTGAAATACACTCAGGCACACTAAACTGCTGAAATTACCAGAGGCAATGTCATCAATAGCCTAAATGTTATAATTATTTTCAAATGAAAGCAATAGCTGCAAGTAGGCTCACATTTAGCTTTCTATTCCCTGGGGCAGTGCATTCCTAGCAGGGGTGTTATCCTGCATCTCTGTGGAAAGCATTAGCTGCTCTGATAACAAATGCAGCTCTGTCCTTTTAAAGACTACAAAGCAACCATGCAAAGAGTAGGAAAGTTCATGCTGAATACTTCTGTGAGAATTAAACAGCCCAGTAGCATTTCATGTTTTACATTAGGGAGATTGTTTATTTTCCCTTTTGAAATTTGTCTTAAGGTCAACAAATACAACATCAGTAGAGATACTGGGTTTTTTTTACAAAAATAATGAACTGGTGGGCACCACACCTACCCTTTACTTTTCATCCTTTTGACTTTGTGCTTCTACCTGATAACTAAACAGAAGAGACTGAAACTAGATAAGCAAATGTTACAATGGAGGTATGCACACAGTTATTCACATCTTTCATTTCAAGGGGACTTAATTTTTTGATGTATTTTCACTCTCAGGACATTGTTCTCCGGGTGATATAGCACAGTATAGTTCCTTTTACATTCTTTTTTCCTACAAGTATGGTACAAACATATTACTCAAGCCTTACAGAGGCAGTAATAATAATAATCGACAACACATACATATTCTCACACTATAAGATGAATTTAACAAAACTATTTCTTGGAAAAAAAGCTGACACGTATTTTGATTTGTGCTGACATGTAACAACCAAGAGAAGCCAGCATTTTTAAAGTACCTCCTGGCAAGGTTTTGGAATCCACGAGCAGCATGGAAAATGAATGCAGTAAATAAATTTAGAAAAAAACACTCAACCCAAAACAAAAAATAAGCAGAAAAAACCCAAACAAACAAAAAGAACCTATACCCTTTAAGGACAGAGTAGGGAACAGTGGAAAGCTTTGGTGCTTTAATATATGAGAAAATGGAAATGTACCTGAAATGATAGGAAGAAATTTCTCCTGAAGGGAGTCAGAATTCCACTGCAGCAGGTTATGTACAATATTGCATTTCTAGTTGCTCCTCTATGGATGTCTGTTATGCAATACAGAGGTGTGCGGAAGTGTTAATCCAAGAGACTACACACACATGCATCCATATATAAGACAGTTTAAGTAGCTGTGCTTTTCCTATCCCATAGCTCAAGCTAAAACAATTCATCAGCTAGAATCACTGTCTAGCTTTACTTAGTGTAAAGTACTCCAGCAAAACCCCACAGCTCCATCACCAACTCATGAAAAGTGGGGAAGCTTGCCTAAATTAAGAGGAAAAGAATCAGATCCACTGCAAAGACCCAGGGGACATATGTTACTCGGGAATCTCAGTGCTAAGGATGAGACAGTGTGGTGCAAGGATAGACACAAGATTCAAGAGTCATTTCACAGCATGGCTTTTCTCAGCCATCCTTCACTGACTCAAAAGGATCCCCTGGAGTACATATATATATTATATATATACACACATACATATACACATATTCTGTAGGACACTGAGAGTAGAATAGCAGCAGTAGGGGGAGGTGTGATGGGCACCAGCTAGTCATCTAATAAGAAGCTGGAGCCAATTCTCCCCAAGTATTTTTGTGGTGAACAAATGAGGCTGCTTGAAGGAAAAAAATTTAGATGCATCCACCCTTTTGAAATTGAGAGCCTATGCTCTCTTGATGTAGGCTTGTTGAACAGTATATGGTTTTATTCCAGAATTACACTTGCAATACACTTTACTAGATTACTAGGTCAGACCTCACTACTCCCCGGGTAAAAAGATTAGTTTCAAATTAGTTTTAAGCCACGAAATCCTATTTTTTAATATCCTTATAAGATGAAGACGTATAAGCACCTATATACTATATGGTTGCAGATACAAACCAATTTCTTCCAAATCAAGGTCAATAGTGAAAGGGAAGCATCTCCAGAAGGTTGTTCCTTGCACTTAAATTCTTAATCCCTGCCCAGCCCTTTAAATTTTGTTGCATCTAAGGTCTTTATCTGTAAGAGAGATCAGCAGTTCTCTGGATACTAAGGTAAGGAGGTTTGTGTGAATATGTACTACAGATACCTTCTACCAACATCTGTAGCAACTGGTGGTGTTTAGCTAGGGCTCTGGATACAGTTTCAGGGAAAGCATTGAAACATCTACCAAGGTTTGATGCCCTCATTTAGCTCTACCTTGCCCTTGTGGTTAATACAGAATGCTAACATATACTCCAGCTGCTCAGCATATCATAAGCCCTTGTAAAGAAAATGTAAATGCATGCTTGCCTAAACTAAACAGCAACCATGTGGTGGTCTACGCTTGAGTGAATGTGATGTGTTTATGAATAGCACTTTCTAATAAACACTCTGCCTCTCCAGCTCTTAATAATATTTAACTTATCTCTTTCTTTCAACAAAAATTATTTAGGTAAAACAATACAGCAATAATCATCACGTTCCAAACAATAATGAATCTTTCTAGGAGGTCACCTACAATAGGTAATATAAGCAAGATGGAGCCAGATAGCAATTATTGAGCCTGAGCAGTGATGAAGAACTACATTCTTTATAAAAATAGCTTAACTATTTTTAAGCCTTTGAACTATTTTTAAGACTTAAACAGCAACAAAAAGTCAGACAAAAGCTGATACCAGTAAACACATGTCAACAGGAAAAGAAATACAGAGCATGGGTTATGTACACTGTCTGCCTTAGGGGTGAAGTTAACCCCAGTATGAAGGAGCTTCACAAGGTGCTCTGCATTTTTATTTGACCTTCTGGTGCGTTAATAGACATATTTAAGTCTCTGAATTTTCCCATTGGCTTCAATGCAAACACACATATGTGTAAAGAACTTTGCTTGATTGGGTCTCATGGGCAAAACCCTATTTTTATAGGTGTTCATTTCCTACTGGAGTCGTCCGAGTACTGTTGCATGTTTACAGTTTCCAGCCATCTCTACATAAAACTCCTCACTAAATTCTATGGAAATGATTGCTCTACTAAACTGCCCGAGAATTATACATATATATAATACATTTAATATGTAATATAATATAGAATATAATAAAAACAAAAAAAAATACAAGTTTGGTTAAAAAATAGCCATTAAGGAGATCAGCTTGCAATACAATACTTTATATATGGATTTGTGCTAAAGAAAGCCATATTTCTCAATTATCTATATCTATACTTCCTGTTCAAATCTGAAGTGTACTTATAAAAAAAATCACGTTTTGGTAATAAATTCAAGCCATTGGTTCTCCCTGGACATCCTTTCAAAATCCCAAATCCCTCACATTACTCAGACGTAGGATTCATGTTTCAATGGATTAGTAAATTATTGGTTAAACCCATATGCTTCCCCTTCCCAGAAATTATGGCCTCTAATGCGCACCTTTTCTAAGGACACATGCAACAAAATTTTCCCAAATTTTAGCTGTAGTTTCCCATGTACTTCCAAGTGATGACTCCCAAGCCACTACACAACCAGTTTCTTTTTCACTTTTTCTGCCTTCAAATCATGTTTTTCTGGGATTTGCCGGCATATTTTTTTCTTTTCTAATTTTAAGCAGTGGTAATAAAACTAATTATTTTTGGTCTATTTGAGATTAAGAACCTCAGTCACACAAATGCAAGACATCTTAATTACTAAGGCACTGAGTACAGCAGTCTAAATAAAAATCTCACAGCTGAAGGAACCGACATTTGGCATACGAATGATCTTATATGAAATCAATATGGCAAATTTGTCATAAAAGAGAGCACTAATATTATACAGCAATTCGCAGAAATACACAACTAATGATTTTATATCTAAAATTCATTTTGCAAGAATCTGTCTCGGTCATCATTCCCGTATTTCCAGTCTCTTTTCAAGGATGTTTTCACTGAGTCCCTTGAGCCTTCAAAGCACTGAAGTAGCCCCGCAAAGATGTTGTGACAGACTTTTTTTGTAAGCACTGAGAAAACCTAAATTAAGAGGACAAATAATCCAGCTATCTATGCAAATCCAAAGAACGATCATCTTGTTTTAAGCCTCCTGCACAAATTCTTTTACTTCAGAAGAATTACTCATTTTATAGGGTTGAAAGTAGGGAGGTAGAATATTTGAGCTTTAGAGGTGACACTCCTCTGACTAAATGCCAATGCTTACAATGTAGTCTGTATCTCAGCTAGTTGCCCTAGGCTCAATGCACCGCCAATAGAGAAATTTAGGCTTCCTAAAATAGACATCTAGAACAGATCAGATTAATTACATCCTAGACAAGCAGATTGTAAAGAAAGTCTACAGGGAATGAGCTCAGCTGTAGACCTGCTCTCCCGTGTGTGACTCGCGTCTGGCAGGACGTGTCCCACTCTCAATGCCTATCAGCTTTTGACATGCCTTTAATTTGAAAATCTGATCCCACGCTTACTAAAATGAAAGTGAAAAAGAGCTTTCTCATTACAGTAAAGCTATTTAAATATAGTTAGAACGTTGTTTAAATAGTCCTATGTTATATTTACACACACATTTAATAATGCTATTATGACTTACTATTTTTATGTCATCTTTTACCTGTGCTTAACCAGTTTTACGGAGAACAGAAGTAAGAGAAATAGCTAGACTGACATTTTCCAAACTGGCACCATTGGGAGCCACAGTGGAGCTCACATAGAATCTCCTCGGTTTCAGACTCACTCAGCATGCACATGAGGCTGCTGTTACAAGCACCAGGGACAAGCAGGACTTGTGAACATACAATGACACTTAGCTTCATATTCCCATTTTTTCAGTACAGATGGTCTGAGCAAGTGCTTTTCTTAGTGCCTTTCAAGTACCAATAGTTGAGTCCTAATTTAGAAGTGAATAGATTAAAACAAATTGTTTCTCCTAAGAAAGCACATTTCCAAATGCTAATCTTCCAGATTAGTAGATGTAACATTACTTCATAGAAATGCATTCTCATTTCATTCTAACTTCGGCTTCCTCCTGTCACAGCCTCATCATGGGTCTTTTTCTCTCAGCCTCAAAACTCTGGTGTGAAAAACATAACAGATTTGGCATAAAAATGAAAGATTTCATCCCACTGTCCCAAGAGAAGGGAGGAGGGAAAGAAAGCATTTCTGACTCATAGCTGTCACCCACGTACCAAGAACAACCAATGCGACAAGCCACCACAAACATAATGAAAATCGTTTTAACAAACAGCACGCCTATTCCCTCAAGTCCCATGGATAAGCAGGGTAAGAGTTTGCACCATACTCAGTAGCTTTGCTTTTCCCAACCTACCAACACCAGTTCAGCCATGTCAATTTAGCTCCAGCCCCCACAGTACACTGAATAATGCAGTTAGGTATCCCATTACTACTCTTCTATATCCCATGACTACTCTTCTACACCTGATGTAGATAAGCATCGATGCATTTACTTCACAAATCTCCCTCCTTGTTACTATTTGAAATCATTCTCCTCTTTGATCAATGTCCAAGTTGGTTGCCCTCTGCTTCACTTTGCCTTTGGTTGCACGTGTCAAGTTGCATTCTGTCCGTGAAGGACAGTGATTGAAAATAATCTGAAATGAAATCCCCTACATAACTTCTACCCATGATCTTTTGATAAAAAATCAGATCCAAACAAATTCTCACTGGCAAGACTCCATATCGTGGGACTGAATGTCACCATGCTAGAGCACCTTGGTCTCATTTCTTACAAGGAGGGACTTTCTCACCATTTGTCTTCTAAAGCAACTTGTCAGGCTACTGACTCTGTCATAATCTCCTCTCACATGAAAAGTCACAGCTGATGCAGGTACTCCATCAAATACAAAGTAGGGCAAGGCAAAAAAAAAAAGGATGGCTGACAGTTATATAGAAGATAGGGTACCATTCAGTCATGAATGTATGAAAAGTCTAAAAAATCCTCAGTATAGGGAAGGCTTTTGCTTAAGAACTAGCATAAATGTAAATAATAATGACTATAATTATTTTGGGGGAGGATATTTACAAGTGAAGTCATTTCACTGTGGAGACAAACCAGTTCAAATGGTTTCCAAGTCCCGCAGAAATACTGTCATCTTTGGACGGTGCAGTTAGATTGAGCTCATCCTACATTGTAAAAAGTGCCCTGTATAAGTAGATGCTGATAAATGATCATTTGGAAACATGTTTGGAAAAGCAGCTATCAAGTCACCATCAATACACCACTTCAAATTTTTTCTTCAGAAGTTAATTTTTTTAATCTGGAAACCGATAGCAATCTGACCTAACAAGTATCTTAGCAAAAATCCTACAATAACAATACAGCAAAAGAGTCATAACACATTACTTACTACTTATCTTACAGAATACACAGTTCCTGCCTTGAAAGATTCTGAAAATGGGTGCATGAATGAAGAAGGTAGAAAAAAAAACCTCTGGGAAGATAAAGAAGCTGGGCAATATAAAACTACCCAAATCAATCCCTTTGCTAGTCTTAACATACATTTTACAGTTGTTTAGCTAGTTTAATAATGCCATTTCTTAGCCCTCACACTTGGAACAGATGGGATGCAGCCCTCTGATCCTTAAATTACAGAACATGCAACTTTATGCTGACAAAGCTTTTAATCATCCAGGACACACAGTCTACCACTGTCAGAATTTTAATTCAGTGACATAATTCCATGGTGCGATCAGATAAAAAAAGGAAAATAATGGTATCTTCAAAAGCCCAGATTCTAGTAATCTTCACTACCAGTCGCAAGCCGGCAGACAAGCTGAATGTAAAACAAGATAATGGCAGCACAGAATGAAAATTCTCACTCAAAGACATCTCTGCAGGCGTTCAGTGATTTCCCAGCAGTCCTATTATTAGGGTCCCAAGTCCCTGATCTTTCTTTTATTAGTCAGTGACAAAAATTCACTTGCCTACAGGCGGAGGAAGAGTCATTATAGGCATGGATGCTATTTCTTAAGCACAGGAAGAAAGAGGCATCACTCTGATTATAACATCAAATTAAAACACGAATAAAATTATTAATTGCTGTATTGGGTTTACTACAGTACAAATAATAATTCCATAGGAAAACACGCTTTACATGTGAAATCAGCAGCCACTGAACATTTATTGTTCCAGGTGGCTTTTATCATTTTGTTCTTAACAGTTTGAAATGGCATTTTCCCGTTCAGCTTTGGACAACTTCCACTGGTGAATGTGGAGTATCTGTTTCCTCCTTACAAAAATCCCATTGGAAAGAAATTCTCACTTTAATATAGGAACAATGACAAAAGGAATTTAAGATTTTCCTAGGTAAGCTTACCTCAGAAATATCCAATAATTACAATTTTGGAGAACTATGCCACTAAAAATGATTTCTCCAATCCAAGGAAAAACCTTCTTGTCGCGCCCTTTGTCTGCTTTCACATAGTTATACCCTGACAGACTCTATTATCACAAGGTACGGTTGCTCAATATTATTTTGTGCCTTTCTGAACTATGCAAAAACGCTCTTTATTATTGACCGTAGGAAAACCACCCTGTGAAGTGCTACGGTACACACAGAGCCATGCTTCGTTCCACCCCCCCTCCAGAGCTGACAAGAGCCTTCTAGAATTATATGCATACTTTTAGTTGCTTCATTGCACTGGGTGCAGCTGAACTGAACAGGGGAAGGATTATTTTGGCAGACTACTGTAATGAAGTGAACTGATCCGGGACAGTCATGACCCCCTATAAGCTGACCCTAGTGAATGCCATCAAAGAAAAGTGCACGTATGTGTGGAGAGCCTCAGCACGTCTCACGTCAGCAAGATAACTTGCACGGCTCTTCTCCACTGGCTCGCTGGCAGAGGAGCGCAGTCTGTAATTGTAATAGCAAGTAGTATAGCATTACGTGACACTGCTCACGTAAGGAGCACAGGGCTGAAAGCAGCAGGTGAGATGTTTGCTCCACAGACTGCCTGGCAGAAGGGGCAGGTGAGCTAACCCCTGTAAACTGCAGTTCAAATGGTGACAAACGGTCCCGTGGCTACAACACCTAGCATTACTCAAAATCAGGTTTCCCAGGTAAAGTAGATAAATGTCTGTTTATCCCAGAGTTTAGGAGTGTTCCTAAACTCACTAGAGTTGCAGGAGTTAAGGTGAAAGCTTGTAAATCAGGGGTGACTGTAGCAAAAAAGGTAGAAGATGCTATAGTATTCTTACATGCTTCTCTCCCTCCTATGCACTTCATTAAAGTGAAGACTACGGTTTTATATTGAAATCTGGGGAGTTCTGAGGCACTGTCAGGGCTGATGAGACAGACGACCGGTGTACCGAAACCCTTACAACTTTATTACGCATTTCTTTCAAGCATTCAGGCAGACTATGTCAGCTCTCTCCCTCCTGCTGCACCCTGCGCATCTGCCATTTCCAGTTCCTCCTCCCTGTCCCACCTCACAAAGTCATTAATTTTTTTACGAGTTATTAACATACAAAGAGCTGCTCTTGGGTACCAAGTGCTCTGTAAGTCACTGATGATAACTTGCTAGAAGGGCACACACTCCTTTGGCTATATATATAGCTCAAACTATAGCTTGAGCAAGGGCACATTCCTGCTATATTGTCTCTGAGCAACTTTGGTCCTGGCTCAGCCAGGTGACTGGACCATCCAGGTGATGCCTCCTGGCCAAGAACAGCTCTGCAGTCACACCTAGGAAAGCCGCGTACCTTCATTTCATGTATCTTTACTTCCAGTTATTTACATTTAGATCTCTCTCTGGGTTGTGCAGACCCTGACTCACAGAGGAAAGCGCTTAGACCTGAGTAGGCAGCAGCCCTTCCCTACAGGGATGTACAGGGGAAGGCCTGGACTCTTTCATAAATACTGCTTCCAAGTCACCTCCCTGAAGGGAAAGAAGAACTTAACTAGTGTAAATGCAAAGACTGAGACTACTTAAAGAGCACTCAAAACAAGCTAAGGTTTGATCCCTATTTGGCAGAGTACTTTTTCTTTATTTGGTTGTTTTTCTTTAAAGCTGGCAGAATGACAACCCCAGAACAGCTGGTTTTTTGCAAGGGCTGGTATGTCAGGAAACCTAGCCCAAATGACCCCAAGTCTCAAAGACGGATTTTACCCTTTGCTCTCATAAAGTACAATAAACTTCAGGGCAAACTGAGTTGCTCCAAAACTGGAGCCCATAGAGGTGCTGACCATAAACCAGAAAGGAATCCCCAAGCGCAAGTACGACAGAGATAGTCCCATAATGCTTATAGGAAAAAGAAATTGAAGGAGTCGAAAAGGGTTGAAGAAGTCTAAAAATCCCCAAACATCATACCCCTTCAAGATAGCTTTTGCTTTCCCTGTAATTTAATCAGTATTTCAGTTGTTTCTCTTGGGGAGACTGTCACATGGGCCTTCTACACATACCTGTAATTGCCCTTAGGTTGTACAGAGAGCTGCTGTTTACAGGGAAGGCCTTCAGTATAGCTTATTCTTTACACTCAAATTACTTTAAAAAGTTACATAGTTGGACTGTTAAGCAAGAAGACATAAAAATGAGAGATCTGGAGAAGATGAGGTCAAAGGGGTGACAGCTCTCTGCAAGATTTTCCACATATGCAAAATCTAGACTCGGCGTTTTGTAAACAATAATAAAGGAGGAGATCCAAAGGGATGTGAAGGAAATTGCAGTGTTGAGAGGCTGTGAGGCTCTGTCATTGCAGACAGACAGACGGGAACAGCAGTCACCAAAAGCCTAATTGGGACTTGAGTCAGGTTAAAATTAACTGCTGCATCTTGTTGGCTTGTTGGACACGGTTTGATCCAGATCAGCTCTGGGATCAGGCGCAGGATGTGGCTGTCCCAAGGGGGAAGGAAGGTGTCTTGGTGGCTCCAAGCCGCAGCAGTGGAGGTCGGTGGGAGGGTTCCTTTCAGGGACAAAAAGGTGGTTGTGGGATGGGCACACTTACACACCTCCCGAGCCGACTCCTGTCCGTGGGGGCTCCCGTTCAGCAGAGCAGCGTGAACATGTGCACAACCCCAAGTACTAATCTCACCGACATCAAATGAGATGATTCATTTATTTAAAGCTGAGCGCTTGCATAAACACTTCTCTGAGCTCCAGGGAAAGAAGTGAGGGAGACCAAGAAGCTGCAAAAAGTGAACCAAGGACAGCAGAAAGTCCCAGAGAAGATGAAAAGTTCACAAGCCACCGGAACAGACAAACTTTCCCAGAGAGGGAACAGCTCTTCCTTTCCCCAGGGGACACTTGCTTTGTTTATCTGAGACTTTTGGTGTGTGCTTTCAGCTGTCTGCATGTTTGGGGGCTTGTTTTCTTTAATTTCTGAAGTGAGAGACTTTTAGGTTTTTTGGTTTTGGGTTTTTTTTCTTAAGGTTTCCAGCTGTGGGTTTTTTCTCTTTAAATGAGACCTTACTTGTCAGCAGAACTAACTAACCTTGGAAATAGGATTGTTTTTGTAACCAGGTGGGGTCCCACCCATCTGCACTCAGCATTATTCACACTGGCCCTCATCCAGAATTTTCCCCAAGACTCTTCAGGGTGGATTTCATTCCTGTTAAGCTCAAAACAAAATGCCGTGGCCTGACGTAGCCTCTATCTCCTTTCAGCTCTCCTGGTTCTTCCTGAAGGACCCATCATCCCCTGTCCAAGAAGACTCACAGCTTTTCATGGTCCTAATGGCAAACACATGGTGCAGACAGAGGGATCAGGCGAGGAGAAGAGCTCTGTATATTCACAGAAGCTCCTCAGCCTGAATACTTTTTTGCCTTCCAAGAAGCAGATTTTTTCATTTTCCAGAGTATTCTTTGATAATGTGTGTTAACAGAGTTGAAAATCAGTTAGCTCCTAACATTTTCAGGTATTTCTTTTCTTCTGTCTATACCTCCTACAGCCAGCGACAACATCCAGTAAGTATTTCACTCTATTCCCTAGCACGGACTTGGCTTACAAGAATAAATCTCACTCTCCACAAGGGCAATTTATTTCGGTTTGATCTATGCTAAGCCCCGGCAGCAGAACAGCATCAAAGAGTGGCCCCTCTGCAGCTCAGCTCCCGGCCACCACCGCCCCGGTGACACTCAGCAGCCCCACTTCTCCTTATCTAATGACTTTGCCTTTGACATTATCTGTCTCATTTTCAACTCCTGCCATTTCATCATTTCCTCACTGCGGCCCACCCTGCTTGCAAGGCTGAAACGGTGTCTTTTTGTTCGGTCTGCGCCAGCAGCAGGCAGCTAGCTGGTTTGCTGCATGCTCATGAAGCAGGAGCCCCTGAACGGCGACACAAGACTCGGCTCCCAAGGCCGATTCCTGCCGGCAGCTTCCCATCTCCTCCTCACCCTCCTGCTGGAACGGGACTGCTTATGGCTTTGGCCTCTTAAAACCCCTCTGCCAAGCAGTTTTGTGCAGGTGTGGTGCCTGGCTGCTGGACCTCATGGTCCAGAGTTTCAGCCTCTCCTGCTCCCATCCCCTGCTCGGGCAGAGATGTTGGGCTGGCACCCAGGGGCTGATGCCGGATCAGCAGTGGGGACAGGCACTGCTGGCACCCAGCGGCTGCGAGCACCCTCTGAAACCACCCAAGGATGTCTGTCTGTCAAACCCTTCCACTCGGCTGCCAAAATCCTCAGTGTCTGAAGACAGACAACACGCAGCATCATTTTGGGCAGGGTCCTTCCACTCCGGTTTGCTGGGCTCTGGGGCAGGGGCTGAGCTGCAGCCACTGCCCCGCCGAGTGCCAGGTCAGCAGCTGGGGCCATAAAACCTGTCGAACTGACACGGCACACACAGAGGAAAGCCACAAAAGTCATTCTTTCCATAGCCAGCTAGCCAATTCACGGGCTTTTTTTTTTTTTTTTCCCTGCCAGAGTAGATAACCATTTTGCTAAATGTATTTCACATTTTACGAGCGTTTCCCTTGCACCTGCTATTGCACACTTCTTACCACATTTCAAGCTTCCTTGCACAAATCTAATACCAAGGTACCTTCTACCAAGAACTGGCTGGTTAAAAACCACAAAAATTACAGATCATACCCACACTTGGCCATCAACACTACAGAATGGTCAGGGTTGGAAGGGACCTCTGCAGATCATCTAGTCCAAACCCCAACACTACCAGTTTGAAGCTCAGGGCCTTAATCTTTTACTTGATAGTATAACAGTAAATATACGTATTTATTAGCAATTAGCCATTTTTCTCAGAAAACCTGTGTGACAAAGGCAGCTCTAATACAGATCACCTATACATATACACACTCTATATCTATCTATATAGATCTACATATCTATCTGTATATATCATATATACACACAAACATATGCCATGAAGTAAGTTAGAATTACACAGCAGCAATTCTGCCTGTCCCCATTGTTTCTTGCTCTCCCATCTACGTGTTAGCTAGGACTTTGCCTGCAAGGAAGCCAGACGTGAAGTGACAACCTGTCACTGTACCGAGCCTGGGAAAGGAAGGCAAGAAAGTTGTACATACTGCAGCTGGCAAGAAAAGGAGAGCAAAGGAATCTGAAAACGGCCGTGAACTTGGTGTAACAGTAAGAGCACGAAATGTTTTAAATCTCAGTAAAACTCCAAACCAGACAGTAGGGAAAAACAAACAAACACACAGAAAACAAACAAACAAACAAAACACTTACAGGGTGTTAATAACGTTTTGCCTGCTTAGAAGTGGGATGTTGCAGCTGATTGCCTCCGAAAGAGCCCTAGAATAGCCTGCAAAGGCGCACATGTTCCCACAAAAAATAGCAAACCGCTTCATCTGAGAAAGCTATGTTATTTCATGTAAGAATTGGAGAAGTCTGAAAACGCTTCTTTATTCCCTGTGTTCAGAAAACACCTAAATTAATCTAACTGCATCGACTCCTTAGTAAAAATAATGCTGAGGATTAGAATGAGACAGGAGAGCATCGACTGCAAAAGGCTAAAGCTGCAACGGCTTGTGAATGATCTGCCAATGCCATTGAGACATAGTGGAAGTCTCTCCCACCGCTTTACAATCATCATATTTTATTAATCAGCCCAACAGCACACAGTAAAAATTGAAATCTGCCTACAAACGCTGGCACATATGGGAAAAGCTCACTCCTGGTTGTTTTATTTTAAACAAAACCTACAGTAGCTCCCATTGTTTGTTTGTTTTTCCCCCCAGACCAGACAGCATGTGGCTTATGAGCCACACTGATAGATGCGATAAAGCTCCTGCCAGAACTGATTGATGACTGCACTAGGAAACGCTGTGAAGGTCACACTGTAATTCTCTCCTTGCAGCTGCTCCTGGTAAGAAACAGTACAGCAAAATAAAATCTGGATCTGCTAATTGTTAGTAACAAGGAAATCCCCTCCTCACCTGGCCTTATCTGCTCTTCCACTTTTGAACAGCAATGCCATAAGCATGCGTAACCGATGAGAGACCAGATAAGTTTCAAAGAGATACTTAAACATACTTTAACGGACAAAAAAGAATCCACCCACAGCAACTGGCCAAATACTGAGCCTTTATACGTTTAAAGGCAGTGCATAGTAGTTTAGCATGAAAGCGGCATATTAAAGAGCTTTTACTATTTGCTTCTCTGCAAAACTGAGATAACATACCACTACATACTCTCTGTGAAGGAGTGCTCTCTCTGCTACTGTGAATACATTTATTAAGCTCCCTTTCCAAAGTCCGTTCACTTCAAATGAACCGAGCAAGTATGCTCATTAAAAGCGGGTACCAGCTCAGGACAAATTCAGCGAGCCAGAACATCAGTCCATCAAGTAGGACACCAAAATCTCGTTTTCCATACATGTTTAGACATGCTGAGGACACCGATAGGAGACTTTGGGGAATTCACAAACATGATATAATGACAGCCCCCTAATGAATAATATATACTTAGTGCAACTCATAGCAATTACCTTACATACACAAAGTGCTATATTTCTTGGGGGTAAAAAGGCTGTTATCTTTGAGACAGCAGCTACATTGCAGACTAAATTTGAAACCACTTGCGTACTCCTTTCTGGCACTTATTATTAGTGGATGGAAATATTTTTATTCAGCATTTTGTACTCAAAGATTTTGGCACAGTAAGTCCATTACCAACAGCTGTCCTACAGCAAGACAGCCTTTATCACTCAGCTCAAAAATACATGATGGCAGGGAGGTACTGGCAGCAGAAATCCTCCATGTAGTCAAGAACAATCTCACCACTGTCATCACGAAAGGAATAATGCACTGATTTTTTAAAATGTTTATTTCTTTTTCAGTTTAGGAAAGAGATTTAAGGAAGACAGTCCTATGCAGTTTTGCTTATTTTACTGCCAAACATACACCATCAACTTCTAAGATAGCATTACATGTAAAGAGCAGTATCTATACAATATCAAATCCGTAAAGAAAGTCCTCTTAGGAGTTTCTTTCCTAGATTTCTTGATGGAGACTGGTAAAATACACAACAGATATTGATTCATCCTTTTCACAGCCTAGTGTATTCTCCCAGGGCTACTCTAAGAGATGTGATCACCACCAGCTCATTTGGACATTGCTGTGTGCTAAGGGTGCTCAGCGCCTTCAGCAGTCAAACCTTACTCTACGCACTGCATGTCATGACCAACTTTAAGGTGGCAGAGGGGTAACGGACAGCAGACAACTCTATGTTTCTGCCATTTCGGATTTAATTTCTTACCGTATCTCTGGAAAATAGGGCTTATGTCCCAAAAGGTTCATTTGGTACCTGCTATGAAATATCCCCCTTTCCACAAAGCCCAATTATGTTCCTGCAATACTATTCACTAGCATTACTAGCATCAGCACGTGTTTCATGACCTCGAGAGTCAAGAGTTAACTTTCAATCAGAGAGTAAGAGCAATTTAATCTATACATAGTATGTTACAGTGCTGTTGCATGTGCAATACAAATACAAGACCTTCACATAGAGGGGGAGGTACGGTCCGAACACCTGCACACCGCACTCAGGATCACCCCCGTGCGATTGCAGCTACGTGTTTTCTTACCTGCTCATGGTGTTGACAGACTATTCTCAGTATTGCTTTATTCAGACACTCCCCAGAAAGACATCTGGTATGATATTAAAAACTTAAATTTGCTCTAAGGCCAGCTGAGGATGCTTCATAGTAGAAAACCTAACTCCTCCTAAATTTCAATAGATAACCTTAATAGATGTAGAATAGGAGTACACTGAAGACAGCTCTTTCAGTCCTGGTTCAGAGTTCACAGTAACTCTGTAGTCCTTTGGTTGACTTCCATTTTTCTGTTATTTTTGTTAGGTTTGACTATTAGAGTTCGACTGGGAGCCTAAAAACATTTTATATCAGAGTATATTAACCTGGAATAATATCTGCTGAGTTTGTAACACACTCACCTGCTTGGCCCGGACAGACAGTTCCTATGCCAGATAAAACACTGTATTTGTCAATAAACTGATGAATCAGAGGAAATTCAGGGTCATACCAGTAGCTAGGTGTCATTCACATCTAAAACAAGCTGAATTGCATAACTAGAAGAGATGCAAATTTTTTTTCAAAAGTTGACACAGTCGGCTTCAGTGTGACTAAATCCATAATAACATAGAGTGAACTAAACTGTGCGGGAGTTTGGAAGCGTAAGCCCTTGCATCCCACCCTCCCACTTCAGCAAGAGATCTCTTGCAAAGGAATATAAAGCACATCCGTTCCTCCTCCTCACCCCCTCCTCGCAAAACAAAGAGCGCAGCTTTGAACAATGCAGTTAACCAGGCGGGCTCCTGGATACCATACTCCCATTGACTGACCTATCAGATACGAAACTTTTGAAAATGGATGGAAATTAAATTGGTCAACTCCAGATTGCATAAACCAGCCCTGAACCGCTGGCTCTTTGTCTTGGGGCAATATCTCAAGGAAGTCTGCAGTGAGCAGCAGGGCACGACAATTCCCGATCTGACCTTACAGTAGGTCCTCTTTGCACCACTGAAAGGAATAGCACAATTAATCATATGTGTGCCAAATACAGCCCGCCCCCATTGAGATTTCAATATTTATTTTTTAATGTCTCTGACAGTATGTATCCCTTCAATTTTGAGAGCTTCAGGAGATGAAATTGAAAAACCTCTCCACTAAGGTTGTAAGATTTTAAAATATTGTGAATGGTTGACAGATTGAAGTGTCTTTTTGCGTTTTACCCCTCCTTCTTGCCACTGCTTCAAGGAACACTGCAAATTCAACCCCACAGATCTTCCAAATCCCTTCATCTAAAAATCCACCTGAGACCCAGGAACACCACATAACACTTTGAATTTTGCTGACATATTTCCTCGGAAACACCGAACAGTGCCACATATCACCAAAGGCAGTGAATAGCTGCTCATTGTTCTGTGCGCAGGCTTGTCACTGCGATCACTGGGTATCCAGCTACACAAAGAAAACTGTAGATGCTTCTTTTCAGAATCCATTTCAAATTCTTAAATCCACCTGGTGTCCTATGGCCCCAGAAAGACAGGATGGCTCTCTCTCCCTCCCTCCCTAATGCAGGACTCGCTCCTCTTCCACCCCAGTTCCAAAAGGAAAAAGGGATTGTTCAAAAGGAGACAGTAATTGTGCAGCTCTTCCTACGGAAACCACCAGGAGGCATACGGGATGACTGAAGGGCACCAAGTGCCCATATAGGAGAGCGCTGATGGATGGATCCATCTGGCTGCCAAGCTGTTCCCTCTTCCCCCTGCACCGACCCTTCCCGGAGAAGCAGAGAAAAAGAACTTCATAATACTGCTATTTTTCATAAAAGAAAAAAGTGGCCATCTAACACCCGGAGCAAACAGCGACAGAGCACCTGCAAGGGCAAGGTACGAGTTATGGAAAATACCTCCGAGAGCTGAACCAAGCTGGGCTGTGACAGTTTTTTCCCCATGGAACAAAACAAAGAACTGCACAAAGGACAGCAGACTCCATCAGCTTAGGAAGCCCTGGACTGCACCACAACATTTAATTAGATCTCTCTGGCTTTGAGACGTATTATTTTCCGTCAAATCTCAGCCAAAAAGATCAGTCATTGCAAAGGTGCGATAAATAAAACAGGCACAGACACACCAAGTGTTTGCATCAAACCGATCATATAGGATCCAGAAGGGAGATTAGCTAAATATTTCTCCGTTCCCGACATCTGTCTTGTCTTGCCTTTCAGAAGTGTGCATTCATTCATCTACACTGCTTTTCCGGGCAGGTGAACGCCTCGGTTTCCGAGGGATGCCTGCCTACATCCATTCACCTCCTCCGACTCCACAGCTTTAGTTTATAAAGCTACGTCTGCTTTTGGCCATTCATGTGGCTTTTTTTGCCGCCTCCCGGCTAAATCTTTGGCGAGTTTCCTCTCTTTCCCCCACCCGAGACACATAACGCACATAGAACCGACAAAGTTAAAACCGAGTTTCCAAAAAAAACCCTCAGTGGAAGAAATCAAAATACGTCGCCGCGAACTGAACCGCCGCCTACCAATGGCAGGCGGCTTTTTCGTGCTAACCTCTCTGTTCAACAGGAAATAAAAAGGAGAGGGTCGGACGGGGAAGCCAATGGGACAGATCTGGAAGGATGGTTCTTTTCGCCCTTGCCCTTACTGAATCCAGGACTGTAACATGATGCAATCTCTCCGCTACGATGAAACGGATTCAAATGACAAAAGTCTGGTGCGTGACCACCTCCTCCCACCCTAAAAGGGAGAAAATAATGAAACTCTCAGCTGTACAAAGCAGCAGCCCGGGCTCCCCCGGCTGCCAGGCCGGTGCCTTTCCCTGGGAAAGGATGCGAGTTTTGGGATGGCAGAGGGTTTCGCCCCGGAGTATTTCAGCCGGATTTCTGCTCTTTCCAAGCCCGGGCACGGGCCGCCCCGTGCGGGGATGCCGGGGCCCGGCGGGGAGCCGAGGGGGGCGGCAGCCGCCGGAGCTGATGCTCGGGCTCCTTCGCAAGCTTTGCCCGTGTGTTTCTCCCGGCCAGGAAAACGAGCGAGGCTTTTTTTTATTTTAGGCTTCCCCCCTCCACCCCCCCAGTAACCCCCCAGATTTGAACTGGGGCTGCCTGGAGCAGCAGCGGAGCCTCGGCAGAAAAAGCCCTTTTCTGAATCCAGCCTTTCCCCTCCCTCTTTTTTTGTTGTGTGTGCTGGTTTTTTGGTTTTTTTTCCCCCCCCTCTTTCCCTCGCTTCCCCCCCCTGCCCGCGGAGCTCGGGAGAGAGATGCTGCCCGGAGGCGGAGGGCAGCGAGCGGGGCCGGCGGGAGCCCTCTTACCTTTCGGGCCGC
This sequence comes from Pluvialis apricaria, assembly GCA_017639485.1. Lineage (NCBI taxonomy): Eukaryota > Metazoa > Chordata > Aves > Charadriiformes > Charadriidae > Pluvialis > Pluvialis apricaria. The sequence goes on from CM030010.1 coordinate 30,404,400, forward strand.
TCCTGCCGCGGCCGCCGGCACCAAGCGGGCTCCGCGCAGCAGCGGGGGCGGGCGCAGCTCCGGCCGCGGAGCGCAGCTCCAAGCCGGGGAGCTCAGCCAGCACCGCACCGCACCGCACCGCACCGTACCGTACCGCGCCGCGCCGGGGGCGGGGAGAGGCGGGCACCGGGCGGGGAGGAGGCGCCGACCCGCCCGGTCCCACCGCCCCCGCGCCGCGCAGCCCCCGCCCCGCGGGGAGGGGACAGGGGACAGGCGGAGCCAGGGGAACAAAGGCGGGAGGGGGGAGAGGGGGAGAGCGGTGCGGCCCCGCAGCATCCCCCCGGGAGGGGTCGGGGGGGCGGCAGCCCCCGGGCAGGGGGGGCGGCTTCCCCGGGGGCAGGTGAGCCGAGGTGCCCCCCTGCCAGGCAGATGCGGGCAGTTCAAACATGGGCTTCGTGCCCCCGAGGAAAGCATCCTCGGTGGATGGAGGCTTCCCCCCCCCCCCCAAGTAAAGGCTGAAATATTGCGGTATCGTCACTGGAGCTTCAGTGCAGTCCGTCCCCTTCCCATTGATGGCCGGGAGATGCTGTCACTCGGGCATTCAGCTGCGGGGGAAATTCCCAAAGCGGGGGACTGGAGCACACCGAGCATGTTGCCGTTCATCTAAAGTCACAATTTAAGCCCTTTTGTTAAAACGGTGTAAAATCATGCACTGACCCAACATGGACTTAAAACTCAGTTCCATTCTATGATTCGGAACCATTCTATGATTCTATGATCTTAGTTTAGCTCGATACAAGCCAGATTTAAATTGAGCGCGAGGTGGAACAGTTTATGTTGATTAAAGTTTATTACTGATTAAAGATGCCCTCTGAGAGCTTTGAAGAAGGCTTCAGTTTTCAGCAAAATTGCAGGTTGAACCAGTGCAAACTTGCACATGGGCAAGATGGGTAAACATGTTCCAACTGTGACAAGTTCACATATTTATTTTCTTCTCTGTCCGTAGAGAAATCGGAAAACTGAGGTCACAGAGGAAGAACATCAGTTAAGGCAACTATATTTCTTCATCTTTAGTCCAGCTGGGTGTTAGAGCGTCTTTTCTTTATAACAGGTGGATGCACAGATGTTCTCTTGTGAGAAGTATGTGGAGCATTCTACATGCAAGTTCATCATTCTGTACAAGCTCGTAGCTTATGGTGGTGTACATCTTAGAGTATACAACTCATTAAGCATCTTTATTTTTGGTGAGTAAAATTTGGTTTGATCTGGCCAGGTTTAATGTGGTCTTCTGTCCTGTTTCATCATCCTCAGTCATTCCAATAGGGTGATAGCCAAAGTAACAGATTTGACCAGGGAAATGTCTATTTATTCAGCATTTACACCACATGGCCAGCTAGGATCCACATGAGATCTCTGTAGCCTAAACCAGGAGTGCTGAATTCACAGCCAGCCTTGTAAGGACAAATTATTTAGCCTAAAATCTCATTTTCAGCTGTTCTCTTTCTTGTATGCCTTTGGGTATGGGCAGGGAAGGACTTGCCTACTGGATGAGCTCTTCTGACAGCAGCAGCCTGCTCCTACCTGCCTTTTTTCATCCCGCTTGTTGGGAGCTGGCAGGAGCGGGGTTTGGAGTAGTTAGAAAGTAGTGATTTTTCTGGCAATATTCAAGGGCTTATTCGGCCTTGAAAAAATTAAACCATAGCTCCTCTCCTCCACAGTTCAATTGCTTTCAGCTATTGCTGTCTTAGAGCTACTTGATTTGTATCACGACCTGTAAAACATGATCGCTAGAGGGAACAATCCAAAAGTTTGCTGTAAATGCACAACTCTTGGCTGCTCTGGCCCACACAGTGTAATCTGTGCATAGCACCACTGTTTTCTATGCTTGCAAGTGAGCACTTCAAGGATCCGGTGGCTTTACTGCCTCTGGTTTGATAAATTTTAATGCCCACATTACATTAAGTAACACTTCAGTGTGTAGCCTCTGCCTGCCCTAAGACGTTTGTGTGGTCCCTCCGCAGTCTGTGCTTGCTCAGGTGCTTGGTTCCAGCAACACTGCAGGGTATTTCTTCCACAGAAATGTCCTGAAGATGTTAAGAAGCTGATCAGCAAAGAAACAAAGATGAGAAATAGTCATCACAGGACAGGCATGGGAAAATAAGCACTTTATGCCCTATGCCAGATGAGAAAGTCAGACAACAAGGGGTCTGTCCTTCAGCTGTTGGACAGATTGGTAAGGACTTCTTGCTTCTGGTGGTAACTCTATAGGGACTAAAGAATGGGCCATCTATCGCAGAGACAAACAGCAGACAGCACAGTTCCTCCTGAAGACAAACTCTCTCTAAAGCTGAAGGGCTCAAAAGAACTTTTTTCATATTCCAATTCTGAGTTTCCACAATGCTGCTTTTTAAAATGGCACCCCCCCACTTCTGAGTTTGGCCATATGCATTCTGTAAGCTACTTCAGCTGCAAAATAGACCTTAGCGATTCAGTGAATTTCTTTCCCATGAGTCTTAATGACACTATTTAAACACAAATTCTATTTTATAGAATTAAAAGGAACAGCATATAACTCACCTCAAACACAGTATGATCAAAATAAATCAATTGATTATTAAGGAGTTTCTTGCATGGAAACTGAAGTCACATCATTAAAAGGAAATTTGTGGTTCACAGTAACTGTACGTCATACTTTGCACCCAATAAACTTCTTAAACTAATCATCTTCTAACACAAAGTAGTAGAATGCAATTTTGTATAAATCTCCCTATTTGAAACACACGTCCCCCATGCTTGACAAAGCGCCTTCTAGCTTTAAGACCAAACATCCATGCAATGTTCCAAATATTGTCTTTGTTCTCAATAATTCACAATAAATTCCCACTCTATCAAGGGTAACTACCACAGAAACAGTCTTCACAAGCTTTAGGCGTGACTTGATGAAGCTTAGCCATAGGGATGCCCTTATCTTCCTGTAATCTTCTTAGTACTGGTTACCACCAAAAAAAAGAAAATAATCATAGCAAAAAAAAGAAAATAATCGAGTAGTCCCAGCAGTAAGGTATCCAAATATAGTTGTTTACAAGATTGGGACTTTAACCATCAGATAATCCCCAGTATGTTGAAGGAGAAAAGTCATACAATGACAGGCCATATTTATTATCTTTAGGATGTGCTTAGAAGAGTTATTATGCATGTTTTAAGATATTTTTTTTCCCTTGGAAAATCAACATTGGATGAAATCTGAGAAACACAGGCATGAGAAAAAAAATCTCCAACCATTTGTTGTGATTTATGTCTTGTAAGGAACTCCAAGCAATTTGGATTTGGCTCACTTAAATAATGTAAAAAGGCAGGAAAATAGTACTTTAAGGATTTTAAAGTATGGGTCAGTTTTTAAAGATACACTCAATTCCACTTCAAATCTGCCTTGGACTGAGTCCATAAGCAGACAACTCACTAGTTTAAGAGGACCCAAAACCTCAGCAACATCCTAGTGAGAAAACAAGTATAAGAAAAGCTACTGGATGATGTAAGTGATAATTGGTATCCCCTGAAAGTCTGCTCAATACTTTTCAGTAAGACCTTTCAAGATGTTTCTCCAAGAATATGGTTGGGTTTTTTTCAGTATCTTAAAGTGATAGCTGTAAGAAAGAGCCGGTATGTTCTTGCCATTTGGTACCAGAAAGGCTGTCAACACAATCTGCCTCTGGGTTCTTTTTCTTTGGGGGGGGCGGAATTGAGGGATTTTTGTTGTTTGAGCAGACATAAAAAAATTACAATGGTCAAAATGTTGATTTCATGTAGAGACCAGATACTGCCCCGTGCAGAAGACACTGGTGTGTTGGGCAGGGGAGAGGAGGGCACCTTGGAGCGAGCCTTGCCACGGCCACCGCCTGCCCTCGCATCGTCTTGGCGTGGGGGGAAAGGACAGTCTCAGGGAATAGCGAAAAGCAGGCAAAAATACTGCGCAATCTGGGCTGTCAAGAGATGGAGTGACATTGCAGTAATTGCTACTCTCTTCAGTAAAACATAATGATGGCAGGATTTCAAAAACAGAAGGCAAGTTACAGCTTTTTAGAACAAAAATCTTCTGTTACTTTGAAACTGATTTTTCTGTAAGGAAAACATCAGTGTTTCTACAGCTGTCTCAGATGCTTGAGGCATTTACAAACTAGGAATAAATGTCTTTTACCCACACCAGAAAGTTTTTGCTGAAGGTTGTTTTTTTTTTTCTTTCTTATCATATGCTGTGATCCTGTTACTGCAGAATCTATTGTTATTGATACTGTAATACTCAACATCTTACTGATTTTTTTTAAGAGCATCTTTTTGAAGTATCTCTTCAATGAGTTGTTTTTTCTTGGTTCCCACATACTTTCCAGGTTTGCTGTGGAAAAAAAAAAATCATATTTTACATACACTTTTAAAATTTGTTTCAGGAATCTCACAATGCCAAGTATATATGTGTCCCAAAAGGATTTTTTATACAGGTAAAGCAATTGCATTCACCTTTCTGCAGAAAGCAAATCTGAAAAAGTGTGCATTATAGAAACTTTAAGAAGAGATGTTATGCAGCTTTTATATAATGCACAGGCCTCTCCTTACTCTCTACATAGATAGGCCTTCTCCTGTTCAGCAAAACTATTTGCAGCTATCTTGTCTTCACAGAGATGTAAAATATCTTAAATTAGGTTCTTCATTCCACTGCTAATTGATTTTGAATCAGGGTGAAGAAGGGAATACATACAAAAGGATAATATATACTTTATAGAATCTTAATGTGTAGCTGAAAATGGTTACTTCTCATTCATATTCTTCTGCTTGAGCTAAAGGTAAACCAACAATCCCTCCTTTTGATTTTAGTTTTAGAACAATTTCTATATAACCTGACCTTTGTGGTGTTGTGCAGGTAAGATTGCCAGTGATTTCAGTGGGCTTAGCATTTAGCACCTGACATTTTCAAAATGCTATGCCAACATCCTTTTATTAGTTGCATATTAGACCCCCAGTATCACTGAAAAGTAGCTCTACCTTTAAGTAGTACAAAAACAAATAAAGTCTACTCTTGTTATTTTTATTTTAAGGTTGAACTCACTGGGAGAAGATTTTCAGTAAATCTCGCCTTCTTGCCCCTGCTTTCTTTGAATTCAAGCAAGATCGGGCCAAAAATGGAATCTCAGCCCTTCCCTGCCCCCTTTTCCCCCTGCATTATTCAACTATGTATGAAACTCTATACCTTCCTTCTCCTTTATCGTCAAGATCAAGGAACAGCCAGTTCTTAAACTTACCATCCATCAAAATAATGCCTGTGTAATTCTGCTGAAAACCTCAACTATCCAGGTAAACCCACTGTGCTGTGCTCCTTGTGCATTACCTGGCACTTTTTCCTACCAAAACACACTTACATAAGCACTGCAAAAGCTACTTCAAGTTACTCCCTGTTTACACCTTATTTACTCCTGAGTTGACTCACAGTGATACAATGCCACTTATTTACAGAAGTAATTTTCTTATTCCTTCAAGAAAGCTTGGCCAGGTTTGCTTTCAATGAGGCTTGGGAGCCTGCAGCACGCGCGGCAGTTCAAAAAGAGCTGCGAAGACGCTAACGGTGACTCGCTGAGGAGAGCAGCGCCAGTGCGGGTGGATCCGCGCCGGGGAAAGGGATGGGAGGCGGAAAGGGCCGGGAAGGCGCTCTCTTTGGGGCCTTTCGAAGCCGGAGGAAGCGCCCGGCGCGTCCTCGCAGTGCCGCGGGCGCCGCGGCGTGAGGGAGGGCCGCTGAGGCGGCGGGGGCGGGGCCGGCAGCGCGCGCGGCGGCTCAGGCGGAGCTGCGGAGGGGCGCAGCGAGAGTCGCCGGGCCCCGAGCGCGTGGGCGGCCGCGGGAGGGCGGACCCCCGGAGTGGGCACAGGAACGAGAAAAGCCAAGGCAGCTTTGGAATTGAACCTGGCGAGGGATGTCAAGACCAATAGGAAGGGTTTCTTTAAGTATATAGGAGACAAAAGGAGAACCGGGGAAAATGTGGGCCCGCTCTTGAACGAGATGGGTGCTGTGGTGACGGATGATGCAGAGAAGGCAGAGTTGCTGAATGCCGCCTTTGCTTCTGTCTTCACTGCTCGGGCCAGCTCTCGGGAGTCCCAGACTTTGCAAGTAACAGAGAAAGTCTGGAGGAAACAAAACTTTCCCTCGGTTGAAGAGGAACCAGTTAAAGAACAATTAAGTAAACTGGATACCCACAAGTCCATGGGGCCTGATGGGATGCACCCGCGAGCGCTGAGGGAGCTATCAGAAGTCATTGCTGAGCCACTCTCCATCATCTTTGAAAGGTCCTGGAGAACAGGGGAGGTGCCTGAGGACTGGAGAAAAGCCCATGTCACTCCAGTCTTCAAAAAGGGCAAGAAGGATGACCCGGGAAACTACAGGCCAGTCAGCCTCACCTCCATCCCTGGAAAGATGATGGAACAGCTCGTTCTGGGCATCATCTCCAAGCATCTGGAGGAAAAGAAGGTTATCAGAAGTAGTTAACATGGATTCACCAAGGGGAAGTCATGTCCGACTAATCTGATAGCCTTCTATGATGGCGTGACTGGATGGGTGGATGAGGGGAGGGCAGTGGATGTTGTCTACCTTGACTTCAGCAAGGCTTTCGACACTGTCTCCCACACCATCCTCACAGGCAAGCTTAGGAAGTGTGGGTTAGATGAATGGACAGTGGGGTGGATTGAACAGTTGCTGACAGATAGAGCTCAGAGGGTTGTGGTTAGTGGTGCAGAGTCCAGTTGGAGGCCAGTAACTAGTGGTGTCCCTCAGGGGTCAGTACTGGGTCCAGTCCTGTTCAATATATTCATCAATGACCTGGATGAAGGGATAGAGTGTACCATCAGCAAGTTTGCTGATGACACAAAACTGGGAGGGGTGGCTGACACGCTGGAAGGCTGTGCTGCCGTAGTGTGACCTGGACAGGCTGGAGAGTTGGGCAGAAAAAAACCTGATGAGGTTCAATAAAGGCAAGTGTAGGGTACTGCATTGGGGGAGGAATAACCCCATGCATCAGTACAGGCTGGGGGCTGACCTCCTGGAGAGCAGCAGTGTGGAAGGGGACCTGGGAGTCCTGGTGGACAACAGGATGACCACGAGGCAGCAATGTGCCCTGGTGGCCAAGAAGGCCAATGGCATCCTGGGGTGTATCAAGAAGAGTGTGGCCAGCAGGTCGAGGGAGGTCATCCTCCCCCTCTACTCTGCCCTGGTGAGGCCGCATCTGGAGTATTGTGTCCAGTTCTGGGCTCCCCGGTTCAAGAAGGACAGGGAACTGCTGGAGAGGGTCCAGCAAAGAGCTACTAAGATGATTAGGGGACTGGAGCATCTTTCTTATGAGGAAAGGCTGAGGGACTTGGGGCTTTTTAGTCTAGAAAAAAGAAGACTCGGGGGGGATCTTATCAATACTTATAAATACTTAAGGGGAGGGTACCAGGAGGATGGGGACAGTCTTTTTTCAGTGGTGCCCAGTGATAGGACAAGAGGTAACGGGCACAAACTTGACCATAGGAAGTTCCATCTCAACATGAGGAGGAACTTCTTTACTCTGAGGGTGGTGGAGCACTGGAACAGGCTGCCCAGGGAGGTTGTGGAGTCTCCCACACTGGAGACATTCAAAACCCGCCTGGACGCCGTCCTGTGCAATGTGCTGTAGGTGACCCTGCTGTGGCAGGGGGGTTGGACTTAGATGATCTCCAGAGGTCCCTTCCAACCCTGACGATACTGTGATTCTGTGATATTTTCAAAAGTAACAAAGCCGAACTTTTTCTGCTCCAACCCCCCTTTCCAGTATTTCCATTTAAGCTAATGAATTATACAGGTTTTGAAAGAAAAAGACCTTATTTATGGTTGGGCACATGCTACTTTAATGCTTGCCTTCTGTGCAGTGTTTAGAAATCAAGGTCTGGTGATGTAGATTAAGTATATTTACAAGGTTTAGTTTGCAAGTATTAGGCCTCTTTCGTTTTTACTGAATTTCTTATAGCAGATGTTTCATCATTTTTTAGTAAGCAAGACAGCGCCCAAGAAAATTTTCATAAGTACTTATAATTTCAGAATAATAGCAGTGTTGCCAAACTGATATTAGTATAGAAATACTAATTTTAGTCATCTCATGAGCATAGAAAGCCTGAAATATGCTAATTGTTACGTGAGCCTATTTCAGAGGTACAAAGGTAAAGTAAATGTGCACACACATAATCTGGTATTTATATTTTTATAGAATACTTTAAAAAGCATTTATAGACCCTGGAGGAAAGTGTCTGCCTTGAAATTCAGCACCTCATAATAACCTACAACAGCAGAGTCCTCCCACTAAAGACAACAGGAGTACATTCTTCTGTAGAACACTTTAGAATCATAGAATTATATAACTGTTGAGGTTGGAAGGGACCTTTAAGACCATGAAGTCCAACCATTAACCTAATCTGACAAAACCACTTCTAAACTATGTCCCCAAGTACCACGTCTACCCTTTTTTTAAATACCTCCAGAGATCGTGAATCCACCACCTCCCTGGGCAGCCTGTTCCAATGTTTGATAACCCTTTCAGTGAAAAAAAAAATCCTAATATCCAATCTAAACCTCGCCTGGCATGACTTGAATCCATTTCCTCTCATCCTATCAGTTGTCACCCAGGAGAAGAGGTCAGCCCCCACCTCTCTACAACCTCCTTTCAGGTAGTTATAGAGAGTGATAAGGTCTCCCCTCAGCCGCCTTTTCTCCAGGCTAAACAACCCCAGTTCCCTCAGTCGTTCCTCATAAGACTTGTCCTCTGGACCCCTCACCAGCTTTGTAGCCCTTCTCTGGACACGCTCCAACACCTCAATGTCCTTCCTGTAGTGAGGGACCCAAAACTGAACACAGTACTCGAGGTGCAGCCTCAGCAGTGCCGAGTACAGGGGGACAATCACTTCCCTAGTCCGGCTCACTACACTATTCCTGATACAGGCCAGGATGCTGTTGGCCTTCTTGGCCACCTGGGCACACTGCTGGCTCATATTCAGCTGGCTGTCCACCAACACCCCCAGGTCCTTTTCTGCTGGGCAGCTTTCCAGCCACTCTTCCCCAATCCTGTAGCACTGCATGGGGTTGTTGTGACCCATGTGACTTTAATTTTAGCCCCTACTCAAAAAAGAGATATATTCCAGCTTCTGTTAGGTATCTATATTATCTTCTGTGACATTTAAAATGGAATAAATTATTTCAGTAGCCTTTGATTATTGTTATTTTTATTGCACTATAAAAATAACCAGTTATTACACTGAAAAATAGGATTGAGGAAAAAAAATGCAATTTGAGCAATTTGATGCTTATACAGTGACTCAGAAAGTCCTGCAGGCACTGCCATCTATCAAAAACTAGCTGGGAAATGAAAAATGTCTAGTATAAAATTGGCAAAAACTGGGGACCCCAAAGTGTGTGTATTCCAGATCCTTAACTTCAGAGAGAGATTTTTTTTTTTTGAAGTTTGATTGGCAAAATTGTCAAGTCGCATGAAGAGTATCAACCTGGTTCCACAACTTAATTATTCCAGGCCAGAGAACTGGGAAAATTCAGACAACCTTTATCAACTTCAATTGTGTAATTTGCTATCAATCATGTTACCTATTTAATTATCAGTTAATAAAAAAATGTATAGATACTAGTGTAAAAAATTAAAATCACTCTTATGTCAGAATTCAGGAGCATGTCTACTTGTGGGGAAAAAAAACCCCAATCAACAGTTTGCAATAGTGAAACTAGCTCTACCAGGGCTTCAGCATAATGTATTATTTGTATTAAAAAAGTCAAAGTCACTCTTACCTTTCTTCTTCCTCTGTAAAAAAAGATGTTATAATGTTTGACATAATGTGGTGAATATAAAGCAAGTATTGTAATGCCTTTATTCTGTCAGACCACCTCCTGCATGCAGGGTACAGTGGGCTGAGAGGTGCTTGCAGAATTATCAAGGGCAAAGAAAGGTTTTAATCTCAAAAGAAATTGAAAACATTGCAATTTTTAGTGGAGAAAAGAGTTAGAGGATGTAATAAAGGAGAGCATCACAGCAAGTGGAGAAAACAGGTCAGCTGCAAATCATTCAGGACGCAGATGTAACACGATTCAGAAAAAGAAATCAAGGATTTCAAGAGTCCTAACAAATGGTAGATACATCATAGCTGAGACAGTAAACCTCTTCCCTAAAGCCTCGAACTATTATACATTTAGATATGTGGGACACGTTGCTTTTGTCCATTATTAGTTTCCTACCGATCACTCTGGATCTGCTGCTGTTGGGCAGTCTGGCACGGAAGGACTACTCGCTGGTCCAAACTGCTTGAATGCTGCATAGGTTTCTTCAACCACTTAAAAAAAATACGGAACCTACCTGCTTACAAATACCTACATGCATAGTCATCAAGATGTCAAGCACTGGTGGTAACAAGAAAATGTGCTAAATCATGAAAGTAAGAGCACTTAGAAAAACACAGAACTACTTACTTCTCTTAGCTGTAACTCACAGAGATGTGAGGAGGTAATAATGACCACCTGCAATAACCCAACAAAATTCAATTTGCTATCTGTGCACCATTACCAGAGAAGTAAACAATTGAGATCTAATGTTTCAAAGGCATGCATTTTTACTGAGTACCACCTTTTCTAACACGGCTTTTCACAGAAGTGAGAAAGGATACAAAGACTCCAAAAGCCTGAGGCAGCACCTTTGAGGATTTGGCCATCCCTCAGAGGAGGCCTGGATACGAAGGAAGAAATGCAAGCCTCCACTATAATTTTACATGTTCAAGAGAGTTGCAGTCTGCCATTGTGCTATGAACAACAGTTGTGTTTTTTTCACATATTCAAGACACCTGAAAAATGGTAGCTACACCTGTGAGCTATCAAGTAATCACATTGGTCAAGGGTCAGTCTAGATCTTAGGAAGCTTAGAAGAACATAACCCTTTTCCTCACACGAGTCAAAGGGACAGGAGAATATAAGGACAGCCTTGAAGCCCATGCACCACACAGATGGCAGTACCTGCGATCTCACTGAGCTCATCTGTAAATAGCAGAAGAGCATTTTCCTGCAGATCTGTGAAAAGGCTAATGAAATTAAAGGTCTGGCTTGGTCATTCTTGGGAAATGTTAAATAGCTGGTTCCTCATCAAAATGAGGCATGTAAGCCAAGGCATCTCTCTCGGTATGAACTGTATCTTTTTTGTTCATGTAAAACTAATCTTGTCTCAGAGGGTTATTAGATTCCAGGTAGCTTCTCACAACTATGTATTTTCTTGTTTCTGCAATTCCAGTTTTCAGAGCTCTCCCCCCAACCACAAGGAAAAGAAATAGCAGAAGGTCAGACAAAAATGTCCAGCCTTCTCAGACAGCTATAATGGTAATCTGGCACGCCTGGTTTCCTATCTGGAATTGTTGGTCAGATATTCCTCAGCAACCACAAAAATCCATGTGTTCCTTTGTCTCAAAGACTATGATGATGAAATAAGTTGGCTCTTTCATTGCTGTGTTTGAGACATGCCTTTTTTAAAATACATGAGGTGAGAATTAGGTCATACATCAGGGTTGTCATGAACAGCTGAGACATACACTTCAGATTCGAGCATGAAAATGAAATCCCTGACAGAATTCCCTTGCTTCTTGTATACATATCAAAACAGGTTCCTTCAAGAGCTATATTGATCCTTTTGAGCTGCACAGCCATATCCATACTTACCAAAATGGTGAAAGACAGCATTTCCTTGAAAACAGGACAATGGAGCAGTATCTTAGTAACTCGAAAGAGCATTATCTAAAAAACAGCCGATGATTTGTTGAGACGCTCGGTTTGTTACTGCCAATGCTGGACCACACTATCAGATGGAATATTCTGGCAAAGATTTATCTAATTACTCTGAAATGCATTTTCCATTTCATAATGCTATTTAAGATTAGCATATGGAACTCTAGGAATAAACCAGAACATTGATTATGCACATGTTAGTCTATTCACATTTAATAAGACAATCTTAAGTTCCTGAAAGAAGACTACGTGACTAAAACTCCAATTTGCAGTTTTTAAATGGGGAAAATAAGATAAATTTTAGAAATAAATGTTGTATTCTCTGGTATGCCACGTTCTAGTTTGCAGAGTTTAGGTGATGTACAGAAAACTTAGCAGTGAAGTGAATTACAACACTACTCACTTTATGGCCCTTTTACACTGCTGTATTTGGCTAGTGCCAAATCCAGCATACAATGTCATATTATAAATGAGAATTTAGTTAGGCTAGAAAACATAACTAAACAGGTCCCTACACCATATGACAGTAGATGCTTTAAATATAGAGCGATACACCCACATGTATCATCTGAAGAACAGAACAGCCTATTGAGTTATGCCACCTTTGCACAGAACAGACATCCACAGACCATTTCAAACTTTCAGGAAAACGGAGTAAGACGGACACACAAGAGTACTTGTTCATCTAACGTCAGCAAAGGTTTTGTGTATGGAAGCCAAAATTCCTTTTTGGTTTTGGCTGGTAGTAGGAACGTAAGTTGATAAACTGACTGTCTTCTAAAACATTTTTGCGTGTTTGGCATCAAATATGTGCCTGTTTGGTGAATAGTATAATGAACACAAAGAATTACTGTGTTAAGGCGTTTTCTGAGATCTGCGCAATTCAAAGTACCATCCTGATGGCTTGAAAGGGATTTGGTAACATGCTCTAGGAACTCCCAGTGGTTGTAAGACTGGTATTCCGCCAACTTGGTAAAGTCTGGCTTATTATTTTCACTTACAGATTGTAGGCATAGGATTAATTTCATCTAAGATTAAATAGCTTGCAATGCACACTTCTGCAGTTGGATTAGCTTTCTTTATATTCAGTGGATAGAAATATGATAGATGCAATTCATATAACTAGTTTTAAACATCAGGATGTGATTCAAGTGCTTTTTTTTTTTCTCTTAACTGACCATAAAAGGGAGCACAGAATGACAAACTGACTTGTAAGCAAATACAGATAGATGATGGGGTATCACTCCTTGGTACAGTTCTGCATTGTGATAAGAACCGATGCTCATGAGCTAAAGCGTCTACAGGGGGGTATGTAAAATGAGTTGTATCTGATTTAACTCAGGTAGGGCAAGGATCTTCAGGAGACACTTTTAAGGCTGTTGACATTATAAGAGACTAACTGGCTCAAAACAGCATAAATGGGTCAAACAGAGCTCTCACATGCTCTCACTGTCCTCACTTGCCACCAGCTAGACATCTGCATAATACAGTACAGCAGCATGGAGCTGTTGATCACGTGTTGCCTAGTAACGCACATTTTCCTTCCAGCACAGGTTGAATCCTACACTGGTACAATAGCTGCTGTGCTTAAGCAATTCTCAAACTATTTATGAAGATCCACACTGAACCTGATCTGCACCGGTGTATGGATTTCTTTGATCAACCTGCATTTCTTTTACTCAGGGAGAAGATGCCTGTAATCAATCTGACGTCCCACGGAGGTGCAGTTGAGAAGAGTGGTCTTCACCAACGTCAAACTTCATCATCGTCATTCTTCAACCAATTGTTTTCCTGGATTTAGATTTTCATTGTACCAATAGACCTTGCTGATCACATTTTAGATTGGCCTATTTCAGTGCGCTGCCAGTTTTCACATTTAGGCAAAACATAGCAAGCTATTCTGAGGCTGAAGAGCATTATGGATGCAGTCTACAGGTGACCAGGAGCTCTCACGACTGGCTAATGGTTCTGTACACTGAACATCACCAGTGAAGCAGCTTTTGCTCGGTGAGATGTGCCGTTGCTAGATGGATTGTTTAAATCATGACCAACTTTACAGTAACTTGACATTCAGAGATACACTTAACACTCTCTTCATGGAGCAAAACTAATGCAAATTACACATTATTTACATTAATATCATGGGAAGACCCTATCCAGAGCAGCAGTCCAATCTAAAGATTATACACACATTAGCAAAGTCATTCAGTTATGTCTTCGTTTTAATGAATTTTTTTAAACATTTGTATCATCAGACAAAACATTTAGGTCATGAGAAAATATTTATTTCCAACAGCATGGATTTTGAGAATTAGTTGGAAGAAGGCATGTCCAATGCTATGGTTTTTCCAATGCTGGGTCAGTTGAAACAGTGTGTTGTAGTGCATATATTAACCAGTTACTTTAAGGAAATGCAAAAAGACAGAGTGAAGTAGGAAGTGAGTACAAACATTCAAGGCAGTAAAAATGCAGAATACTGACACATGGCTGAAAAATGTACTTTTTGTAATGCTCTTTTAGTATCACACAAAACTAGCAACTCACTTTAAAACATTCTTTGTCAGCAACCATACTTCTGACCATATGAAATTATTAAATTTAATACAGTCTTTCAGCTGGAAGAGATATTAAGATCTAACGCTCATATCAAACGCTTGGATTTTGTTAGCTTTGCTTGTTAAGATAGTTTCAAGGTACTGCACCAGTATCACATAGGGGTTTTTTTAAATTGATTTGTACAGAAACATGCAAATAGTAATGCATGAGAATTTTATATATTTGATTATAATTGGATGTATTATTGATAGAGCACACCAAGCTTTTTTTGTTACATTTTATGCTGAACTGTTCCATTTCCACACCCACCAATTGCCATCGCAGTTCTTGTGGCTTACTATGTAAAGCCAGAAAGTGGAGAAAGTAAGAATGTCTTTACTTAGGACATATATATTAATGAAAATAATTCTTTTATAGATAGATATATCTATCTACGTATAATTAAGATTACATGGTATTTTCATCAGCATGAAATGTAAAAAAAAAGTTCTCCAAACACCCCAAACCAGTAGGAAAACACAGTTAACTGGCACAATACACTCTTAAACCAGTTTTGTATAAGGCTTCAGTTTTCCTGATGAACGGGACTAAATTTTTAAGTAGGTCTGTATACATTTTAGTCATTATAACTGTTTTATGTCACAATATATTTTTAATAAAATAAAAACTCTTGTGTTGTAATTAAAGATAGCTAGTTACCTTCTAGACAAATAGGACCTTTTAGAGAGTAGGCTGTGTTTAAAGTATAAGAAGTAGAATTAAGGTGCTTCCATATTTTTGCTTTCATTCTTAAAAAGTACCACACATAAACAATTACAATATTTGCTTGCGGACATGCTTTTCTTTGGCTTTTACCATGTTTTTAACAGCATGTGATCCCCCGTTGGAGAATTTTATATTCATTACTTACTTGATTTTGTAAAAATTGTGTTGTAAAACTTAATGGAACAAAATGTTGGATGCATTTCCTTTGTCACAGCTACACTTTTTCTCTTCCTTTCATAATTTCCATTAGCATCAAGCAATAACTGCGAGCAACAATAAATTTAAAGCTAGACTTTTTGCACGTTGTAAACTGGGTAGGACCAGGAGTTACTGACAAAACCATCTGGTCATGCAAGATTAGCAAATTCTCTGTATTCCAATGCATTGCCATCTAATCTGTCCTGTTTCCCCCGACACATACTAACACAATGAAGCTGGACAATGGTTCAACAGCAAGTGCATGTGATAGTTCTGGCAAGACTATTTTTTTTTGTTTTGTTTTCATTAAGCACATATTTTATCCGGGAGGGGCTAGAAAAGCAGGGCCTTTTTCTTCAGGTCATTCCGCTTCCAAAGTGCCAGACGATCAAATTCCTCAATGCTCATTTTGAAGACTTCCTGGAACTCTTCAGGGGATAAATGCCTCTTGAAAATGAAAATACAAAAGGTATCATTAAGCTCTTCTGTGCACAGGAATATTTCTGCCCTTCCTAAGTTTTAAAACAAACCACAAAATAATGCATTAGGATTTGCATTTATTTAAATTCCCAAATTGGTTCTGGAAAAGACTGCATCAAAACCAAATGAGCTCAGAGTAGCTGGGAAATAAAATTATTGATGGCAGTAGTGACTTTTGTAAAAAAAATCTTTTCAATATAGTTCCAACTGAGCAGAAGCTGTGGTCCTCGGGAAAATGATGTGTTTATACATGGTGCTTGATGACAGAGCATGCCGAGACAAATTTAAGCTATTCCAGGACTTTAAAGAGATTGATAACAATGTAATTTCAGAGTTGGATTTGTTTTGCCTTGATCTTTAATGAGAGTGGTGGATGCCACACTGGTCCACTAATAGCAGTCTTGTAACAAAGGAAAGAGCACACTGCTAAATTCTTAAATTCAAAATGTGCTTATCCATGCGGATAGACTCCTATCAGCAGCCCAAACTGGATAATGCTTTTTTTTTTTTTAATGCCAAGAACTATGCTTCTATTTGATGTTTTTATGATTCAGTATTAAAAAAAAAGAAAGAGAAAGGGGAGAATACCAACATAAAGAATTGGAAGGAGGTAAGATAACAATTGCCTAAATTACTAATATACACACAGAAAAGGCAGAAGAGATAAATGTGTGAATTAGAAAGGAATATCATATAAAATTCTTCTGATAATTGAGGAATAACTCTTGTTCAAGCATTTCAGTAGTATCAGTGATGTTTCTCTGTTTCTGATGTGTTAAGCACACACTGTCTAAAAGGGACAGATTCTGTGCAATGAGAATTACATATTGCAATTGTTAAACTTCCTCTTCCACAAAGATTTCCTTGAAATCTGGCACCAGCCCTGCAATCTAACCCTCTCCTCCCCAAACGAGCTTTTGACATGAAGGTCCTGAGGCACAGCTCTCCTTCCAGGCACACCCCAGCAGCCCCATCCTGAGCACCTCGTCGCCTGCTGAAGCACCCTCTGCGTCCAGAAACAAGGTCCCCCAAAGCTGCTAAGCAGAGGAAAGAAAAGCTTGGACATGTCTCACACAGCAGAATCAGGCTCATCACACATTAGACAACAGCCTTATTTCACCGGAAGCATATTGGCCTTTTCCGTTCATCTCACTGCCTCCTGGTTGCAGGACTTCCCAGAAGGTGAGAAACCTGGGTCCAATGTCCTTGTCACTTGGAGGAGGCCCAAAACTACCATTTAGTCCACGTCACTCACTCTCGAGACGCGTACCAGCAAGTCAGTCAGGAGGGTAATTTTAAAGGAGATACAGTCCTCATGAAAGTGAATGATGCTGCCTCCAAATGCTGAGTGCAAGATGCTGAAGGCAGAGGGGAGCATAGCACTCCCCAAGGGAAGGGGAGCCACCATGTCCTTTAGACTGTGTTTTTACTGGTAATTCAAATAAGCCAAGGTTGTCCATCATTTGAATCTAGGTCCCAGCATTGTCTGGAAGAGCACTTGCCACTATTAGCCAAAATTGTGGCCGGGAGCATGCTAACGTGCCCTGGTAATCCCACAATGGTTTAGCTGACCAGGATGGACACAGCCCCATTGGCCTACCTTACAAAGCTATTTTTTGGACAAATTTGAAAGCAAAATTTTACTTTCCATGTATTAACAATGTGTTTATCTTTGTAATGTAAATTACTCAAAGCAAATTAATGAAATTGTTTATAAGAAAACACTACATTTAACTACCTTGAATGGTCATTATGGGCCCTTGTGGTTTCTTAAAAAAGGACAGCCTTGGGGTTTTTTTCCCTTGAGATTCCACATATTCAGAACAGCAGTTACTAAGTGTTTGGAACGGAGCCTTCATTTTTCATTTGACCAATGATAGCAATCCACCATAAGCGCTATGCATAGCATGGAACAAACACGCCATGCATACTTGGCAAAGGAGATCCTGTTTCGCATGGAAATGAGCAACATCTGACAATGTATTTTAGAAACAATCGCTCACTGACAGAATTTAATTCTACTGGGTTTGGAAAGAAAAAGTTCTCTCTGCATTGATTTTTTTTGTTTTTCATATTTTCCTGGTAATCCAGTGGGCCAATGTGATCAAGTTTAACTTCAGCAATTTCTCACAGCAAGGAAAGTGTTTGTAAACCGTGGGATTGAAAGAGAAGTCTGGATGAGCAAAGTGTATCATATTTTGTTTTACCTTTCTTTCTAGATTGTGGATAAGACTTGAGATGTCCCTTCACTCAGAAGAAAGCAGTGACAAACTGTAGTTCATACTCAAAGAGAAAATCAGAAAGCCTATACCCTCCAGGTAAATTCACTTTGCCAATTATCCAAAATGATAGGAAATGTAAAATTTTAAGAGGAATGTTTTCAACATTTTTTTTCTTCAGGAAAATTACACCATGTCTTCCTAGAAACTGCTGTGGTCTCATCAGATCCGTTTCAATACTGAAGGTCAAAGGAGGGATAGTCCTGTCTGGTCTCAGGCCTTTTCTGCAGGGTGTCGAACACTCGCTACACTTCCCCTCCCAACAAAGCTTGCCACCAATCTCAGTACAAGCTCTGCAATTCCCCCTTTCCTCTCCAAGGCTGTTCTTTGCCATTTATCATTTTGCTTTGCCCTCAGGCTTAGCAAGCTTTCAGTCTGCAGGCATCTATCCAAGCCAGTATGAATTAGATATGTGCTCTGCTCCTCTGCTTGTATCCAGATGACATCACCTTCATTCCTTGCATGCACTAATTTTCTAATTATATTGAAGGGTTTTTTTATACCAGCACCACTTTTTTTTTCCTCACAGAAGTTCTCAGTTGGTGCTTCTTGGTCCAAAAGGAGTTGAGAGTTTCCAGTGCAAGGATGCAGTAGCAGAGACTGTGCTGGGGAAAGCATGAGCTTTACTTATTTCCACCTCACCTTCCACTAGGAACTTTCTTTGCTTTTAATTCTTCTCCACATACTGTGTCCCTCATCTCAAGGACTAACAACCAGACTGCAATATTAGCAAAGTTTCTGACTCCATCACACAAAATTAATTATAGAGGAAGGGAACATTTCCCTTTGGTCTGAACCCTCTCTGAGGGCACCAGTCTGCTCCCAAAGTAGCATAATTTCCACTCTTCTCCCTGCATCTCAGAAACGTTCACCACCTTCTTCTTAAGCACCATGGGCTCTAGTTTTGGGACTGACCCTAGAAGCAGCAATGATTACAGTTCTGCCTGCAAATTTTAATAAACCTTGATCCCAGAAAGATGTCATCAAACTGGCAAAGCTTCAGATAAAAGTAGCAAAAGTAATCATAGGTTGCAGAGTTTGATTTATGAGGAAAGACTAAAAGGCCTAAGTATGTATAAGCTTAGCCAAATGATGACTAAGGGAGAATATGGTAAATGTCTACAAGTATTTGAAGGGTCTAAACACCATGGGAATAGGGCAGTGTGGGAAGCTTATGTTCATACTTTTCTTTGTATGTGTGATGTTAAATTTTGTCTGCATTATTGTTGGGACTCTCCTAAATCTTACAGCTGTAAGACCTAGAGCTCTTCCCAAACAAAGAGAAAATGCACCACTAAGAAATATTAAATTGATTTATCTTTCCTCTCATCTATTTGAATATTAATTTGCCTTAACTGAAGCGTTACCTTGTCTCATTAGTCAAACAAAAGAAGGGAAATCGAAAATTATGTGTACGGAATAGGGAGGATATTCATCTTGAGGTATGAGAAAAGATGTGTGTATAAAGCTATGCTTTACAAGGCCAAGAACATTATTTCTTTTATTTTTTTCTTCCTTTTTTTTTACAATTGGATCAGCTTAAAATATCCAGCTATGTTAATAGTGCATCATTGGGCTATTAAATGAATGGCCCAACTTATAAGTAAAAGTAAAATTCATTCCCTTTTTTTTACTAGTGTTGGCATTGTTTACACAGGAAGTCTGGGTGTTTTACAGCATGCAAGTAACCAATTCTTAATTCCCTTTGTGACAATTTGGCCATATTCAGGCAGCTTAACACAATCTACTTCTCTGCTCTGCAACAACGGTGAAGCTGTGCACGCTGTAGACACTGAGAAGACAGAGGACCAGATTAAGGCACCCTTCTGCCCACACTCTGAGCTGGCTGCATTTAAGTGAGCTCAGTTTGGAAGCTGCATAGTGATGTTAACATGATGCTACCTGAAACTCTTGCTAAAAGATAAGGTAAATAGCTTAAAGATGGTTCTTCACCAAAATGACTGCTAAACTGGAGCTCACAGCATCAGAACATCAGCATTTTGGGTATATTTGTGAAATTGTTACACTAGATAGGATTACCACATCATATTGTTTCAATAAAATTGTATTAATCTGAGGCTTGTAAAGTCAATAGCGCTCAACCTTTTGTTCTGGATAGCATTTCATGTCAGCTTGGATGAGAAATGAGAGAAAGACAGTAAGACTCAAGTTCAGTAAAGTGCTGGTCTCACCAGAGGTGTCCATGGTTCACAGCAGTGGCTTTGTGTGGAAGAGGAGTTGTATCTCCATAAGCACAATCTCTTACCTGCACTGACAGCGTTTTGGATTACAGAAACAGGGTCACAACATTGGGATCCCACTTTGGCAAGCCTGAAGGTAGCCTGCAGCTTGGGAACCGAATGCTGCTGCTGTAATTCCTCACCTGGATGTCACCTACGTGGCACAGTGCTGTGTAAGAAAGGTTACCACACCTTGCTGTAATTATCCAGCTAGCTGTCCTAAAACATACACATGCACAATGGAAGAATTAAAACACAAATGTTTCTTATTAAGATACATAGAACTAAGCAAGGGCTGAGCGAAGCCTCTCTACTGCAGTGCAACCACTATGATGGAAAATCCTCATGCTTTACGAAACACGATCATTAAAATGAGCAGTAGAGATACATGCTCATTTTTTAGTCTCTCAGAACAAAAGTAATTAATTGCACATTCAAATACTTGCTCCACAGTGTTATCTCAGAAAGAAGTGATGCTTTTCGCTGTAAATTAATGAGGCTTGTCTCTATTTTTCTGTGGCCTGCTAAAAAGTCACTAATCATTCTAAATAGAGTTACAATGTTTATTTAATTCAATGAGATTTCTTTTCCCCAAGAATAACTGTACTTTCAATGAAATTCAGAGATCTTCAAAATTAATACTTAAGAACATGGCATTAGCGTGAATAAGTCACAGGAAGGGAAAACTGCAATTAACCTACAACCATACTGCAGTAAGCTGTGACCAGGTCATGCTGCACAAGCATGTTTATTCTGTGTCAGTAATTGGATGGGAGTCTTCCTGTGAAAACCTGCTGATGTAGGAAATTCAGGGGATATCATACTTCTTCATGAGTCGATATTGAACCAATGAACCAACACGGTGGATGGCAGGAGGTGATGAGCTGAAGTCTAGAAAAATCAAAGCCCTAATTCCTAGACGTCACTTAAAACCTTGAGTTTGTATCTCCTTTGCTTTTTGTTACGTTATGTTATAGGAAATGACAGCTGAGCACTACATTGCCTTTGCTGGAATCCATAGTGAATCTTTCAGCTAGTCTCTCTCTCTGAAGCACTATTGTGCACTCTACTTTACAGAGTGTAATTTTAATTAAATTCATTTTTGTTCAGAGTCCTTGTAACACTTCCAGCCTCTGATCCACAAAATCTGGAAGTAAAAGCTACAGGATCTTTTCCAGAGTCTTCAAAATGCAAACCAGTCAGACTAAACTGGGACTTACTGGGAAAGGTTTATCCACAGGCAAGCAAGCATTCATGTAAATAACCAGATCTTAGCTCTTTAGCGTAGTTAATGCAGAGGCTTTGCTGGTGGGATGCAGCCTTTTACTGTATTCAGATTTAGGATGTTAAAAGTATCTCAACTTAATACATTTGGAACAATAACAGCTGCCTCCCTTCTCCAGTTTTTCCTCCTCTCCCCACCATTCCCTCCTCCTGTGCCTCTCAAAGTTAGCCCAAATATTACTTTCAGATGCCCAATCCTAATTTTCTGGAAAATTTTCTTTGATCTACTGAATTTTGAATCCTCATTTTCCTTTCACACGGCTTGCACTTTCCCCCCTTCTTTCTGTTGCACTGCTGGGGCTCAGCAGGCTTTTCAGAGGTTTCTTCTAAGCCTACCGCATGGCTAATTACAAAACCATAATTAGCCATGTGCCATGTTCCCAAGGGAGTATTGAATGTTATGCTCATCTACAAAGTAATTAAGCTTCACGCTCAATAAGTATTTCAAACTATTAAGTAATTATGTGATAGGGGAGGCAATGTTAAGAAACGGCATGAGTTAACACCTAATGAACTTCAAAAGGTATCAAAAGATAACTAGAGCAATTCCATTGATCAGGGGATGTGGCAGTAGGGGCTACAATTGCGGTTACGCTAGATGAGGGCACTTCGTCACAACACTGAACAGTGGTGCAACTTGGAGCTCTTGTGCAACTGAGCCTTGGCAGGAGATGTAGAACCCCCTCTCTCCTCTGCTTCCACAAAGCAATAAGGGTCCCCAAAAAGGCTCACAGGAAAAGTAGTGCAACAGAAGCAGTGAGGAAAGGAGTGTGAAACTCTTCCCTCTGCCGATGTAACCCCAAGCATCTATACAAGGCTCCTGGACCTGTGGACATATCTCATTGAGTATCTCAGAGAGCTGCTTCTTCACAGACAAGCTGCATTCCACTCAGCACTACTACTGTGGGGTGCTTCCAACCTAATCTCTTATGAAATTTCACAAGGCACATGCCAAATATTCTGCAGTAGCTTGTACATTCAGTATTATTTTCCCCAGCTGAGTAATTGTGCCATAAACTGAAAAGATACAACTATTTCACTCAGGGATATCAATATATTACCTACGCAGCGGTACGCAGTAGAACATCTCTGAAGATAAAGTGTGCCATCATTCTGTCATTCAACTAAATGAGCCTTTTCATACTGACAATTACGTAAGTAATTGCCTTCAACACACTGCTGATAAAAATGTTATATAATTCAGAAAATAATTCATAAATACAACTAAATCTATGAATCCATGACAAATTATGAAAAAACACAGAGGATCTTGAGTTTCAAAAATTTAAGACATGTAAGTGCAGTTTTATCTTAAGAGGTAGATGACTATTAAACTGGAGAATCTAATGAAGTTTATTGTGTTTTCATGTATGTTAGCGCTAGCACTTGTTTGTATATTTGTCCCAGCCTCACAGCTGGGGCTCAGAAGTTTAGCTTCAGGTGGTATGTCTATGGTCTTTGGGCCTGATCCAAAATAGTATGCTGGAGTCAACATGAAACTTTCCATATTAATTTGCTTTAGGTAGAAAATACCTGAAATTAGGTTTTCCAGTTTCCCTTGGTTTCCACTTTAGTGCATCTGTAATATGAATTCTTCACATCTAATCCCTATTGACTCCCACAGTGTTTCCACTCTGATAGGAATTAGCTTTTGTACATATCTTGTAATTTCTACTGTGTATTTTCATTTTACAATGGCTGTTTTCGTAAGGGCTTTGAGAACTGATATAGACATCCAGCACTGATCATGATGCAAGCATATGCCTTGAATAAGAAACATCACACAAACATTTTGCAAGTTAAACAGTGTGATGCTCCACTGAAGTCGGTGAACTGAACTTTTTCACTCCAGGTTATGAGCTTCGTTATGAAGTGAGCCCATAACCTCAAATTCAGCCCCAAACTACAAACTGCACTTCTCTGTGTTAAAACACACAGCATTCCAGTTTGGGTCTGATTTTGTCCATCTGAGCTCCAGAGGAGGTGGGACACACAACGTTACTTGTATGAATGACATCTAGGAGCTGGAACTGTTATAAATTCAGGCTCAGTTACTGGAAACCAGTCCTAAAATGGTTGCAGCCCAAATGGCTGGAACCCAGGGTGATTGTTGAATAAAAACTAGTGGAAAAAATGTCATCCCTAAAACAAATCCAGACAAGCAGTTTCAGGAGGAAAAGCATGTTTGAATTAATGTGAGTGCTCTGTTCAAACAAGACCGCACCCATGTTTAAATCTCTCATTTCTGTTTACAAGAGAACAAGGTGGCAGATGAAGGTTTGCTACTTGACATTCCAGAGCATTTTTTCCTTAGCAATTGTTTCAGTGTATCCTTGTTAAACAAAGAATGAACAGGCTCAAACAAAAGTGGAATAATATACTTTCTACTATATTTGATAGGCATGAATGAATAATGCTTTTAACTCTCTGACATTCAAAAGAAAAGGCTAAAGAAACTAAGATACATTACGATAAGAAAATCAAATTAAAACACTAAAAGATGGTTTCCAAATGGATGACTCTAACTATGTTGGCTTTCAAAACTACCAGCCTGTGACCACAAACGAAATCTTATACTCTGTGATAAAAGCAACTTCAGGAGGAAAAACATAAATCTATGTAGTTGGGCATGAACCATCAATTTGGATGTGCAAGCACTGAATCACATTGCTGTGACTTAATAAAAGGCAAACAATATCCAATCTAAGATAAAAGTATCAAGTGCGTACTTTTAAGAGCCCAAGGCCTAAATCATAAAAGGTATTCAAGTACTTAAAACAGGTATCAAGATTTTCAAAAGTGTCCATAAGCCCAGATCCTTTGGAAAAAAAACCAAAACGGGTCATGTGGAACACCACTGGGAAACCAGGAGGTAAGGAATGTGCTAATGTGTACCATCCAGAGGTGATGTCCTACTCCCTGGAAATTCAGGACTTAAGTTGTCCAAAATGGGGAAGTTTGCTCCAGAACACTTATATTTGAACCCTGCATAATAAAACGATCCTTTTGATACAAAATGTTCCAAGATAGACCAAATTACATATTTTTTTACAAATGCTATTTCAGCAAAGGCAGCTTGGAATCCTATTTTGAAGTTATGTTATCCAACCTAAGCGCGTAAGAGACCTATGGAGGTCTTCAAAGCAGGGCCAACTTTAAAATTAGACCACGTCCGTCAAGGCCTTGTCCAGCGAGTTTTGCATGCCTCCAGGGACGGAGACTACACAGCCTCTTGACCAAGCTGTTCCACCGCATTACTCTCTTTGTTTGTCCCTTACATCTAATTGTAATTTCCCTTCCTGCAACTTGTGACTATTGCATCTTGGCCTTCCAGTGCCTGCGTCTGAGAAGGGTATGTTTTCCTCTATGACCCCTTTACTGCAAAGGTGCACTGCTGACTCATGTTCAGCTTGTTTTCCATCAGGACTTTTCTGAAGAGCTGTTCCCCCCCATCTTGTGCTGTTGAATGGCGTTGTTCTGTCACAAGTGCCAGAATCCGGATTTACCTTCACTGAACTTCATGAAGTCCCCGTTGGCCCATTCCTCTAGCCTGGCCAGGTCCCTCTGAACGGAGGCTCTGCTCACGAGAGCATCAACTGCTGTCCTCTCCATTTTGTGTCACCTGCAGACATGGTGAGGGTGTAATTCCTCTTCTTCACCCACACTGTAAACCCAATCCTGTGCTACGGCTTTGCTGTTCTGTTCATTATGTGAATTAACTTGTTCTTCACCGTTTCCTGTTAGAATAGCTCACAGGAATGCTCCTCCGTTCATCTAACATTAGAATAAACAGCACTATGGTAGAGACAAACTTCTAAAAAAATTCCTGGGCCAAATCCTTATCTCCTGTAAATTCCTTGCATTTCAAATCAGCTTGCACTAAACGAAGATCCAGGTTATTAATTCGAAAGTCAGAGTGCCAGTAATGTATTTAAAAATCAGCAGGTCATTTATTATAACTAGTTCTCAATGCTGCATCTATTAGTTCACTGTTGGCATAAACATCTACTGGAAGAGTACAAGAACTGGGCTACTTCTGCCTCACTGCTGAGTTAGAACAAGCAAACAAAAACATGCCGAGTGTTTCTACGCTTAGATATATGTGCTTTTGAAGAAAGAATTCCTATTATTTGAATACATTTATTACCAGTTGAGCCTTCCTAATCCCTAGACACCTCTTGGGCTTAGAAAAATATGCTTTTTTACATGAAAATATTTTTTATAATCCTTAAAATAAATTTCTTACACAACCGCGTAATCTTAAAGATACTCACAATGGGAGCAAAGTTAGAAAAACACTACCACCCATTAAAACCCCACCCTCCTGCGGTCCTTGACCATTAGCCGAGGCCTTCATTACAGCCTCCCTTAATTTGACCCAAGGAGCTAATACCATTTACTTGAGTTCACTTTTCATGACAGGAGCATTCAACATAGGAGACTTCCCTCATAAGAGGGAATCAGAGACAAACAACAGTGCCTTTTCCATGACATCTATGCCAGATCATTCAAAGTTCATAACAAAGTGTTTCACAAACAGAAGCCTGCTTCAAGTGAACTTGCAAGAGGGCTGTTAAATAAAGCTAGCTCATGCAGATTTATTCAACTTATTGCTCTTAAGTAGACTAGGAAATCAGAAACACGACGTGTGAGGTATTCTAATCATACTGGACATGGTAAGACTGCTTTCAGGTTTGATAGTTGACATGAAACACAACGGTTCTAAGTCTCCTTTCACTGACACCACCTGTACCCTGCCCACAGCCACCACAGCCAGGAGCTCACTCTGATTTGCAGCAGCAAGAGCAAAGTGACGCTTCAGTCTGCAAAACCGATCATAGCAAAACCGGAATATTAGAACATGGATTTTTTTTTTTTCTTAAAAGATTTTCCAAGATAAATCACTCTACAGTTTGGATAATGCATGGGCTTAGCAGCGCTATCACCTTCACCATTTCTGTAGGCACAATCCAGCCCTTTCAAGATTGACACTTGCTGCACGGGATGAAAACAGAAGACCAGCCAGCAACCCATTCTGCTTGGAGAGAGCACTTGCCTCCTCGAGATCTGTGAGCATTGAACCATACCTTCTAGTGAACGTGAAATGGAGCTCAAGAAAAGGTGAAATCTAACCTCAACACCTGCTTCCAGTATTTCCAGTCATGCTTCCCAAAAGCCTGAAGATATCAAAATCTGCTTAGTGGGTGCTCTGCTAAGAGATCGTGTCTGTGTGTGCGCGCTCATGTGTGTGTGCCTAATCCTGGTCTGCTCCTGTGCAAACCTACAAACTCGCGTCGTCTCAGGCTCCCCGAGTCCTGGGTCTTGTCCAAGCCTGAAATCTGCTAAATGCACAAGTCAGCAACTAAGTTACAATCTTCTTCTTCTTCTTCTCCCACAGGAGGAAACTGCTTTTCTATGCAAAGCTCCTTATTTCCAGCAGCTCTGTGAAGCAGAAGGAAGGGACGGGGAGGCGGAACAGGGGCCGGCAGGGAAGGCAACAGTTCGTGCCCATCACTCAACTCTGCGTATCGTTTGAATGTGTAGATGAGCTGCTGCCTCTGTTCCTCCAGTAGCTATAATCGTATTAAAATGCTGCTAATTTAATTGTTTAAAAACCTACCAATCCCTAATAAATGTACGACAATCTCCAAAGGAGTCCCTCCTGCAGACACACATGTTTAACACAGTGCGGCAACCAGCAGGATCAGCCCGGTCCCCTGATGGCTTTCCTGGTGCAGCTTTGAAGCAGGTCTTGTTTATTGTTCTCTTTGCAAACCTCGGCAAGATCTGTGAAGCGGTCGGGCTCCTTGAGCCACCAGGCATCGGGCTGCACCTGGTGCCAGGCGGACCCAGCAACTCCGACGTTAAACAAACGGCGATCCCGGCTGAGGACGGTGCACGAGTTACGGATAACGGCGGGCAGGACAGGCACAAACCATCCAAAGCAAACTGTATGTTGTCTTAAAAAAGCAATTTGGAGCTGCGTTTGCTATTCAGACCAGTCTGATGTGTTTAAACAGAGACTCTTTTCTTTAATGTACACACGCACACATAAATGTATGTATATAAAAGAACCCCTTGTAGGATGTATCCAGATGGGTATCTCTCCAACTCCCTGCTCCCTTTTCTGGACTCATTATGGTTTTTATTATTGCTATCATGCATTGCTATACCCCAGGCTCAAAACAGCACACGTTTCAGGCTCTGTTTTCCTTACCATCAAATCAATACCATTTGCTGGGTAATCAGGTGACAAGCACATTGAAGTATTTAAGAACATAGCACCGTTTCCAAACTGTACTACATGTAAAAAATTTGGTAAATTAATTTTTTAAAAAAACCTTGATCTTAAATGAGGAACTTTCTGCTACTTCATAGTTTTTCTTCTGTTTTTACGCTAAGATTAAAGTTTCTTTCTTCTTGTCACATTTTCAAGTTAAAAATACAATAAATGTATTTAAATAGAAATCTTTTAAAAAGTCCAATATTGTTAATCACATAATTTTTATTGAACTATCTCTTCTACTTAATAGTAATTCACACTAAGATATGCGAGTTTAATAATTTAGGTGAGTCTTTATTCAATCCTGTCATTACTCGGTCAAAAAAATCAACCTCGTAAATTTTGCCTGAACATCAACTTCAGGATTTGGCCTTTGGAAACCAAGCTTTCCGTTACAATAAATTATGTCTGAATAAGACAATGGACCAGAAACAGAGGTTCATATATTTCCAGGACAAATGGAGCTTTTTTATAATACTCGGGTTATACTAAGAGGGTGTTTTTTTATAGGAATTAAAAAAACAAGTTTCCACCCGCCCCGTTCCAACTTTCAATATCCTGCATAATCATCCAAAACGAATGGGTTTCCTCAGAACCTTTGTAAAACACCGTTTGCTCAGACATTTGCCAGGCTTTTGGCTATTCTTTTTTAGTTAAATTGCCTACATACTAGTGTTTTGAAATAAAATATAACATATAATATTATTCCTCTCTTCTCTCTATTGTTTCATTGCTATTGCTTGGGCACAGGAATATCTAAGATGGTAAACAAACAGGACAAAGACTTTCAAAGCCATCAAGTAAATATTATTCCTACCTCCAGCCTGGTCCTGTCCACATCCTTAGGCAATTTCACACGAACTCGGTTTGTTACAATAAGTGTTTTATAAGGGTAAATCTGTTAAAAAGACAAGAGCATATGAACTCCAGCCAAATCTGATTCTGATGTGTGGAAATGACAGTGTGGTGAACTTACTAATTTAAATGGTACATACTTGCATCCTGATTTGACAAATATTTCACTGGGACAAAAATTAACAAAATAAAATAAAAAAGGAACACATGTAACCTTGCTAGGAAGTGCTGAATCTGATTGTTCTTCCAGTGTTGGAAAAGCCCTTCTTACCTTGTATTCTGCAAGAGAATGAGAACAGGTTCACAGTTTAGAATTTATAGGCTTCTGGAGCCACCACAATGAACATCTAGGTACATCAGCAATTTGTCATGCTACTACATTTCTCTATTCTCAACAGTTGTTGGGTAACTCCATGCGTAGTAAGCATTCCACCCCCATGATCTAAATGCCTATAAGACTCTATTACCAAAGCAACAGGCCTCGAAACCAAAGGCTTATTACAGAAAATCCATTTCCCGATGCTATTGGGTTACACAGTGAATATGTCTGGCAAAATTGGGAATTTTGTTTTACAGGGGGCTTTTGTGCAGAGTTAAGTCAGTCTGTCATCCAAAAGTCCTGCCCTTATTGTTCTTTACTGAAAACAGTAAAATATATGGATTACTACAGGCACGACAGTTTGGGAACATATATGAAAACCATTAAGTTAACACAATATTCCAAGATGCCAACATCCTGCACTTGGGCTGCCTGCAGTGGGAATAATGATAGTGAAGAAAAGATGATTTGGGGGTGTGGGGACAATGACTCCTGGATCTAAACTAGCACAAGAGTATTCTAGTTAGGTCAGTATATAACTATATATGATATGACTACCACAAGTTCATCTATTCACAACGATGATTAAATGCAACTAGGATAGCCAGTATGTTTTCATAGACCTTTTTATGGTCTGAAATGAAACCAAACTTTTCAAAATCTGTACTTTAAACTATTCAAACCTAGAGACAAAGATTTGTATCAACACAGAGGCATGAAGTGAAGCATGAGAGCAAGATTTTTAAAATGAAATTAAGTGTCTTGGAAACAAAATCCTACTCTTCCCCATGAGCAGATGCATGTTCCTAAATTGCTCAGCTCTTTTGAAAATTCCAACCCAAGTTCCGTATTAAGTTCACAGTCCACTTAAACTGTAATAAAAAAAATGAATGCAAATAAATTCTGCTTTTTGAATTCTGTACATTTTAATGACACTCTAGCACAAACAAGAAGCACAATGGACTTTTTTTTTTTTATTAGATATGTCTTGAAGGAGTGATTATCTTAAATTTCTTCCTCTCTTTGATATGAAACCAGCACCACAGAGGCTGTTGCCACGTACAGAGGATACTGGAGTTGACTCAGTCTGGTTGCACCACTTTATGATGCAAGACTTCAGTCAGGCCTTTCTGTTCGGTTAGATAAAAAGATTCTCTGTGATAAACACGATACTGAGCTGGGTGTCTGTCTAGTCATTATTATGTGATGATCTCAGAATAGTAACCTTTATGGCAATATGTTAATGAGCATCCTCAAAGGAAGAAAACATGAAGTGGAGTGGAAATGATATTGCATTGTACCTTTCATCCCCCAGCTCGCCTCCTGGTCCGTTTCGTATTGGCCCATATTTTCAGGCTGAAAGAGAACGAAAGAAGCAATGTAGCAGCAAAATACATCACAAAACCACTCTGCACATTGTCAAGAGAAGAAAACCATGTGGTACCCCACAATCAAAATACAGATCCATGTGAGAGAGAAAGAGGATAAAGTCTCATTCAAACTTGATCTAATTGCTCAAAGCAGGCATCTCAAGTGCTCACAACACGCATTGATCTCCGATTGCAGAGACAGAGCTCTGCCTGTAGAAGAGGATGGAGGGCCAAGTGAGTGCCTGGGTCCTCGGAGGCACTGCAGGTGCAGTTTGCTGCCTACACTGTGACCTTCCACAGACCAGTGAAAGCTGGAGCTTGGATGTCACTCAGACAGGCAACTGCAGTGTTGTATCAACCCACCTCATCCCTAAGCCCTTTGGACATTTTCGAGCTCTGATTCCTTGCAGCTTTCAATGAGATGGAAAGGTGTGATAAAGCCACCAGCCACCCCGATTTGAAGACCTGGCAGGAAGGTAAGACTGAGATCATCACATGCCTTTCCCTGTGATGCAGACGTCCTACTGCCGTCGTCACAAATCATTTATGCTGCACTGCAACTTGTCTCATTCTGCTTTCTGCTTCACACTGCTGATGCCACTAAGACCAGGGAGAACTCTGCATATGTGCCATAGCTTTGTTTGACCCACTGTCTCTTTTCTTTGCTGGCAAATGCTATGATGAAAAACATTACAGGAGATCAGAAAAGCACTAGTATATGATTTTTTTCCCCCAAGTCTCATTTTTGCCTGTTAAGGTATCAACGGTGTGCACAGCTATGCTCACAATAACCTGCAAGGCTCCTTATTGTTTGGTTTTTGGTTTATTTTGTTACGCAGCAGTGGGATGCCTGATTAAAAATAACAAACCACAAAAGCTGGTATGAACCTGCAATCCAAACAGAGGGCATCCACTCTGAGAAGAATTTTGGCCTCGAGGATTTGACCATGAGCAACCTTTTCAACTTTCCTACAGTTAGTTTTCAGCGGGGAGGTTGGACCCTATAGGTGGGACAAATGCTGCCATCTGCTGCTTTCATACTACATTGCAGGGCTTCAGCCTGCAAGCGTGGCCAACTCCACTGCTGATGGAGGTTGCTTTGGCCTCATCCGGGTGAAGCCTTCTGATGGCTTTGGTGCCTCACCAGCGCAGAGGCTGAGCGTAAGTGGGTCCCTCGCTCGCTTCAGGTTACTGGTAACACTTATTCTGAAAAGTCAGAAAAAAGCTTTTGACTCATAGGTGGGGACAGGTTTATCTAGACCCTTTCAAATTCCTAAATCTCATTCGAGATTCAAGTTGCAGTGCCACTGGTTCCTTCAGAAAGGAATTCAAGCAGTCAGGTACTGAAGCAACGCAGGCACAATTATTCTTGTAATATTAACTCAAAGGGATGGACATTTCAGTAGCTACTGAAAAATTCATTTAGCTACTCTCTGACAGTTCCTTTCTTGTAGCTCCCCTCGATGACCCACAGTTTAACTCTTATCACTGCGGAATTTTAATCCTGCTCATGTACTTTTGCAGCTTTCACATCTTCCTTTGGAGAAAGGAGGGAATTTGAATGAGGCCCTGTCTGTGTAATTTAGACACAAATCAATCTTCGAAATGTAAGTGCACGTTCATCTATGTATTGCCAACTTATCACTACTAACCGTAACGGGTTTGTACCGAAAAATATAAGCCATGAACTGAGAACCCATAATGCTAGATGCTAGAGAGAAAGAGAGACCAGAGTGTCAAAGATACCATTTTCCCAAAGACTTAAAAAAAATTATAGAAAAAGATTAGAAAAAGAACGCCTAGTCTGATCTGTTCATAATTTTGTTATGCATTTTGCTTTCTAGATTGCTGCCTGCCATTCTGTCTGAATTGCTCCCTCCCCACCCTAAAAGTACAATGACTCTGTGTGTATATACATATATATGTATACACACATGCAAACTAGAAAAAAACAGAATAGATGATTCAAGAAATGCAATGGATGTGGGCTGCTCCACCTTTGCTCTAAGATCATTACTTGCCTACTGAGGCCTAACTCTCTCTATCATTAATTCAAACTATACTGTGATCTGTTAATATGTGCAGCCTGTACATTTTGGACCTCCATTTGTTTTGGAAGGAGAATCAAGATTCCTAATGCTTATGATGCACACAATTAAAAGGAGAAGCCTCAGTCTGTCTTACTCTTGCAGACAGACAAACTGTAACCCACATGGGGTATGAATTTGTCAGGGCTGGCAGCCAAAACACCTTTGAAGTGTTATTACTGTGTAGATTTTCAACTAGTTACCAAGCTGTCTATTTATGCTACACTATAGCCTGGAGAATGCATTTAAATATATACCTACCTGATGTAAGCCATTCTTTCCATAGCCAGGTAGAGAAGCTGATTTAGAATATGGAAATCCTGTAAAAGACATAACATACAGCTATATTTTTTGTAAATCCTTTACAGCCTACTAAAACACAGAATTCAAGAAAACATTCAGAAACAGAAATTACAAGATCAATATGTACATTCTATTAATGGGATCAAATATAACTGAGCAATGCTCAGTTTTTCTGCATATTTAATGTACACGAACATGTGTAACAATGTCCATAAATAACAGCATGCCAGGATGCAAACACCTTACCGGGCATGACACAAAGAGAGTTGTGGGACTCATGTTATGGAGGCCTTACGCAGCTTCGTGATGCAAAGCAGATCTGAAAGCTTGTGAAATCTCTGCCCTCCAACTTGGTGTTAAACCATGACTTGAAAATGGATTCAAGGTACCATCATTTTGGAGTTACATCACTTCTGATCATGATGTATGTGGTCTGGTTTTTGTTTTGTTTCTTAAAAAAGAAGGGTTGGTATCCTACCACTTAAAAAAAACCACAACAATTTTTTTTTTTTGCTTTGTTTAAAACTTCTACTCCTTCAAGTGGAAAAAATCATAAATGAAAATATGGCAATGGATAAAGTAAATCAGTGAGAGTATAAACACTCAAGAGGAAGAAAGTTTTAAGATCGACAATAGACAAAACTGGCAAAGTGGTGTTACCACGAACAAACTGGATGTAATACGGTGATGCAACTGTGTGTGGTCACTATGAAACAACTGAAGAGCCTTACTTTTAATATCAAGAGTCTAATAAGAAAGTGTGGAAGTTTTGTCAGGGAAACGACAAAAAGTGTTTCAGATTAGTTTCTGGTTAATAAAAATAATGCTGTATAGAAGTGAAAAACTGAATCAGTTTAAATTAAATAGAAGATGAAAAAACATGTGTGTAATAAACATTCTTGATTCCCATACAGGAAACTTTGATAAATTGAGGCAAAGAGTTACAGAAGTCAGTTAGCTCAGAGAACTGAATGTACAATGCTTCTTTCTGTCAAAAATGTTAGCAATCTGTGTCCAAAGGGGAATGCAGGAAGGGAATCCAGACCCCACTGGATTAATAAATACCCTAAGGAGATGATTAGGAATAAGCATACAGAAAGAAAAAACAAAAGATGGATCAGCAAAGAGCTCACGATGTGCTGAGATAAAGTGAGAACTGCCAGAAGCCAAGCTGAGTTAAACACTGAAAATGATATTAAAACAAATAGCAAAAGGTTCTCCAGCTATCCAAATAAAAAGAGAACAAGGAAAGAAGAAATGGGATCATGGGGAGTTACGCTATGTCAGTACACAGCAGAGGTGAAACGTAACCTAGGTAGGGCTCCAACACTGAAGGAGTACTTCACTTCCGCTTTTTAGGAACAAAAGATAGAGCACTGAGCAAGGAGGGAAAACTAATGAAATAAGGGTACACCAATAAATCACAGTCACAATGGAAACATAATTTGAAGCACTTATATACGATAGGATAGGAGCGATAAGCTCCTATTTAATTGCAAGTCCAATACCTCTTACCACTGGAGAGCAGCAACTATAGTTTTTATTTTTAAGAGGGGAAAAAGATAAGGAGCTACCAGTTTGCTTCCAACAGAAAACTTAACAAAAAACTGTACAAAAACATCAAAGTAAACAGAAAATTAATCATATTCACGAAGATTTTAATTGGTTTGACATAAGTTAAAGACACAGTGCTAGACTTGCTTGGTAGCTTTGTTTGTTAAGAGAAATGCCTTCTGCACAACATAAATTTTATTGGATCTCATCTAGTGTGATACAATTACAATGTTTGCTATTTGGCCACACATGGAATTAAATGCAAATCTGGAGAAGATGGAATTTATCAGAGGAATTGTAGGGTCAGTAAGGAAACAATGAAATGGGTAGTGAGAACTGAGCAGAGATGATAGAGAAAAGTGTCAGCATGGACTGGTGTTGAGGTGAAATTGCCTCATGTTTTCACTAATAATCTGGACACCAAAAATATTAATGGGCTAATAAACTTCCCTGCACTGCCAGTATAGAGGAGGACTGGGATATCATAAAGAACTGGGATAACCTTGAACATCAGAGTAACAGAAATGCAGTAAAATTTAATAATTCATGGGAAAAGTCATGCACTCTGGGACTAACAAATACCCCAAACTTCTACTTTTTAAGCTGAGAGCTCATAATTTGGAACTGATGGGGAAAGAGACAGGCTTAGATATACAGCTCAATCACAAGATGACCTTGAGTTGGTAATATAAGCAAAAAAACCCCCCAAATTTAGAAATGTCTGTCCTGATACGTATAAGATATGGAAATAATAGTAGTTTCAGGCAGTGACAGGAGATCCTGGAGGAATCCTTTGTGCTGTTCTTGTCCATCAGTGTTCAACTGAGTTAAATTAACTCCACCAGACCAGTGGCTTACAGGATAACTGGGGCAATGAAAGCTCATCACAGGAAAGAAGGCTTGATAAACTTACTTATTTAAGCTAGTAAAATGAAGATGATCTATAAAAGCAAGAGATCTTTTAGAAACATAATCAACCACCAGCTAAGAAGGGGTATAAACCGTGAGCGGAACTTTTGTTTTCAGCCCCACAGGAGGTTTCCACGTCTGATACAGGGACATAGTGATGAATACTGAATTAGATGGATGACTTAGCTATTCCAGTTTGGAAACTAGAAACTTATCATTGCCTCTTATCGGAATGGTAGTGACACCAGAGGGCAAAGAGTGTAATACCTGTGAGATAGAATTAATGTACCTGCAACAAAACTATCATCTCTGCTCCTGCCTGGAAAAAGATGCTAGTGTTGAACATCAGCGCGGATTCCACTTCTTGGCCTCTTGGCTACAGAGAAGATGGGTGAGACAGTTTTGCTCTATCGCCAAATAATACCACGCAGTTACTAAAGAGAAAATGCACTAAGGTCAAGGCCAGTTAGAAAACAAACCCAATTCACTTTAGCACGTCGCAGCCGAGGAGCTGCCTCCCAGGCTGCCAGCACTGAGCCACATCCGCGGGCACAAGCGACATCGTGTGGCCGGCTGGAAAAAATCCAAGAGGTAAATAAAGCCGAAATAGACCAAAACAAGCTAGCAAGACCCACTGACTCCTGCGGGAACTGCATTTCACTTAGCTTCTGTTTCCCATGAACTTAGTTGTAAAGTCAAACACATTTTATTTTGCTGCTTCTTTTTTTTTTTTTTTTTTAAATATAAAGGAAAAATGGAACATCAAAATCCAACAACCACATACTGCTCATTACCACATCCACCTGCAGCCGTACCGTTATAGAAAATTTTCTGGAGTAATTGGCCAAGATAAAGCAATCTTTCCCTCTAAGCAGGTACTACCTGAACCACAACTACTCTCTGTGTGGCTACGGCTCCTGCTGTTTCCAGTACGGCGTTCACTCTAACCTGGGTATTCTGAGCTTGCCTCTCAGCACACCAGGCACACATGAACAGCAAGGGTTACATGCCTTGCTAGATGTCTGCTTTCCTAAATATGTGACACTTAAAATCATGAATTATGGTAAATTATTAACTATTAAACATCTACATATACAGACATATCTACAAACGAGACACATTTACACAGGTGAATCTACGGAGATGCAAGCTCCACTCTAGATTCCTGCTTATGACACAAGCCTTATGCTGATGTGCTTTGTTGTTAAATGCATTCTTCTGGGCATATAGCTAACGTATGTGGCTAAATGTCTTCTAGAGCAGAATAACCCTTCTCTGGTTTGCCCAGAGGCTGGACAGATGAACGCAGGGCTGTTTACACAGTATGTTTGGACACATCACCAGAGATTCACAGTCTGATGCTGGCTAACCCCCTTCCACTCTGCCTGTCATCCCTTGGCACCAAACCTATACCTGAAAAGTTTATTTTCTCTGATACTCACTGACTATGCCATAGAGATGGGGCTGAATGTCAGAGTTCTCAACCGTAAGTGCAAGAGGCAGAGAAGCTACTCTTCCATGGCCAACGAGACATACGACAGACTATAACTATTCAGAACTAAATAGGGAAACAATGAATAGAGAAGGAATTCCTTAGGATGTCCATGGGCATTAAAACAGCCAGGTGGCTGAATAAAATCATGAAGAAAGGAAAAAAAAAGAAGCGTAGATGACAGGAAAAGAAAACTTCCTCAATGTCATTTCTGTATAGCTGTTAATTGGGTAACAGAGCCAACTTTCATGAGGGACAGAGAAACACTGACGAGAGCAACTGAAAATTAACTATACAACCCATATTGCACCAGAACAGAGGTGATACTCACCCTGACAGAGGTGTGAACCATGTTTTACATTTCTGGTTTAATAGCTCTACTTTCCCAAGATAATCAAAAACCATAAAAGAAATGCTGGTATAGAAGAGTTATAGGTATAGCAATATTCTCATGAAAAAACTGACGCCGTATGTTGTTCCTATATTACACAGTTCTTGGTGCGCTACATACTTCTCCCTACTTAAAATTTGCACACAAGGACTATTCTCTCAATACATATGTAGAAAAGCATCAGATCAACTCCAGAAAGCTTCCAAACATACCCGATATGTACAATGGAAGGTTTAGGTGTTAATTTCTGGGCAACAGCTTATAGATGTTAGGTGTGTGAGCTGGTCAGACTCGGTTTCCCTTGCACAGGGAATCCTACAATACACCTCGCGCACACGTATGCAACGTCTGGTGAGGACTAAGGAATCAAATCCCTTCAAGTTAGACCAGTGAGACTGACGATCGAAAATAACTCCTCTTCTTTATCTTGTTACAGCCTCGTGACAGACTTTGTAGCATCTGTTTTTCCTCTTCCTTGCATAGCTAAGCCATAATTTCCTTAATATAAGTTGATGGAGCCAGCTATCACTTTACCAAAATGCCCACAAGACTGACATCCTAGCCCTGCTGCCAGACATGCCTCGCATTGGATGCATTCTTTTGGAAAACTGCTTCCCCAACTTGTTTACCCCAGATGACCTGCTACTGCTGTATGGTGTAAAGTGGAGGAGGCAGGGAGAGAAATGGCCCAGTTATCTGTTAAAATTAATTTAACCTATTTTTTGTCATTTGTGTAATCAAAAAGTAAAATTCAGACTCGATCCCGATGATCATTTCCTTCACCTCCTGACTTGCTGAAATGTGGAGTAAGAAACATGTAGAACATGCTTTTTGGTATTGACAGCAAACATGGACATATGGTATTCAGACCAGTATTTAGCAACAAAATTATCCCATTATTCCACCTGGTTACTCAATGGCTTATATATCTGGAAGGTTTCTGTGAACTTATAGGCATAACTGTGAGAAACAATAAAAAATGTCCATTCTAAATCAGCCTACGGAGCAAAGTGTTCTTTATGCTTTATCATGATACAGAAGAAATGGCTCTACTAATATTCAAAAGACATAGTTTGTATCAAGGAGTAATTAGCACAAATCAACCATCTGCCTGACACTACCATCCTGTCTATTGAAAACAGGCAGCAGCACTCACGGGAGTAGCCGGCAGTCGTGCCCTCCTGCGCCCTCGGGAAGTTTTCTCTGTCGGTTCCGGCAGTAAGAGACAGGGACCGGGTGTCTGAATCCAGGGAATTAGTTCTGGTGTCCATATCCCCTTTCAGAATAAGCCAACTGGTCTTTAGCTGGAGAGAGTAAAAGCCCATTATAGGATTCAGGATTTAACATCTGAATGCTGTTCTACTTCACCTGTCTGGGAAGTCTTGTGAACTGATTGAGCATATATGCTCATTGCAAATTGTACCATCCTTTATCAAGTGATAAAAGCTGACTATATCATGGGACTCCCCGTTAGATGCCACAGCTACCAAACACTTTTAACTTTCAGCTGGGCTGAGGATAGTTTCCCTGTTAATTAATCTGCCCACTGCACACCACTTTACAAGATGCACTATGCAGTTTTCTTATAAATAATCTTCTGTTAACATTTTTCTTGTATGTTAATGTGCACCCTAAGTAGAAGTCTGCAGACTTAGCTGAATCACCAATGTATATATTGAGACTGAGTGAAAATCCACGAGTTTACTGCTCTTATCCCTATTTCTTTCTTTACCATAGAATGTAGATTCTAAACCCTTTGGGTGAGAGATTAAGCTTTTCTGTATCTTCTTGGTAAGACCTAAAAGTAGTAATGATTATTTCAGTTATATGAAAGAATACCTTTATGTATGAACGTGTTTTAAAAAAACAGTCACTTCAAGAAAGATCAATAAACTACTCCCTTTTGTTCTTTCTGATCCTTACCTTCTTACTGTCCTGATCCAAGCTTCCATCCTCCCCATCTGATCTTCTTGCCGCTGGAAGATTAAGTTAATTTTAAAAATTAGAACAGATTACATCTTTTTTGTCTTCTGTTTTGACTGTGGTTACATTTCAAATATTTTTAAGAGGGGAAAAAAACAAATTAAAAAACCCCAAAACAGCTGGGCAGAAAATTCAATGTGTAGAGCTATGGTTTCACAGAATTAATATAATTTTGAAATGATTACAGTAATACTCATCCTTCAGGCATACAATGAATTTAGACAAACTATTCTTGCTGGATTTTGAATACATCTTTTTAGGAAGAAAATATGTTTGAGGAATGATTGGTGAGGAAAAA
Source organism: Pluvialis apricaria (assembly GCA_017639485.1). NCBI lineage: Eukaryota > Metazoa > Chordata > Aves > Charadriiformes > Charadriidae > Pluvialis > Pluvialis apricaria. The sequence goes on from CM030010.1 coordinate 30,443,834, forward strand.
CCTACATTATAACTTAGGGACAGACTTACATGGTCACTGCACACAGCAGCAAGTCATTTCCCCATTCTTCTGTGTTACCATGATCATGAAAGTATATATGGTTACATAGATATTTTGTGTCCTGCACACCTGGGCCTCCTACATTCCCCAAAAGGACAGGCAATGATGGTAAAGAAGATAGGAACAAATTCGGTATTACCTCTTCATGAAATCTGCGAGAGGCTGCCAGACTCTGAAATTCACAATTCTGTGACCAACCACTTTTCTGACTATATTGCCCTCTTGAAGAGTATTTTAATAAAAAAATATTGCTGATATTTTACTGTTGGTTTATTTTCTTGTAACTTTCCAACTAGCTGAGAAGAAAAAGTCAAAAGTGAAAACCTAAAAGCTATTCATTAGATTGTTCCCAAACATCAAGTGTGGTTTTTCCTTGTCTTTTAAGTTCCAGGCACTGAGTTACACCTCAGAATCTTACAGAAATATTTTGTGCCAAATTTCACACCGTTTCAGATAACAACCCAAAATTTGAGTCCTGCTTGCCTTTGTACCACTCTATGTTGTTTTGGGGAGAGCTTCATGGTACAAAACTGGAGTAATGCATTGATCTAGCATAATTTTAAGTCCATGAGAAGTCATCATAGCAAGGGGGCTTGTCTGCAATGCCTGAGTACAAGGGCAACACAAGAGCCCCATGCAACACAATGCAGCCAGAAAACATAATTCTTAATAATAAAAATAGTATGATAATACAAAAGTTAAGGCTCAGATTAGACTCTCAGAGACAGAGGTGAGGAGGAGATCAAGTTGCACCATTAGAAGTGCTGCAACACTCCCAGCAAGTTGGGAACAACTCTGCCCTCTCCATTTCCCCAGCCAGCATCTTTGCAGAGGATCTGCTCTGCATATAAATAACACGGGCAAAAGGCCACCACCATTAGCATTTCAGTGCTATTCAGTTTTATTTTCTGGTGCCATTACACAGCTCACATCCAGACCTTAACCGGTTTTGTTGAGGAGGTGATACTTAAAAAATGACAAATTGCAATAAGGAAAAAAATCTATGGGTTAGAGGTGAAAATCTGTAACTGTAGAGGTGGTTTGGTTTTTTTTTTTTTTCCTCAATTTAATGTGGCAAAACAAAGCTGGGTCACAAAATAAAAACAGCATTGTGAAAAAACTCAAGGTTTTTACATTTAGCTAATAGCATCCTGACAAGGACATTTTCCCAAGCTGGAAAGCTGCTTCTCTGAGAAAGAACGAGAAAGAAATATCCTTATATGACAGATGAAGAATAAAGTCCCTACATTGCAAGAAAGACTTAGACCTGGTTCACTGATACTTTGGGAGCATACCCTAAACCACCAATCAACAAATTGGTTCAGATTGTATGTATGGATCTTGCTCTCACTAAATCAGAAATCCATATAGAGATTCTGATGCATTTTTGGAAATTGTTTTTGTTTTAAGATGTAGATGTTTTCAAAGGAAATAAACAAGTTTAATCCAAAGTGTTATTCAGAGATTTGAAATATACCACAGGATCTTGAGAGCATCTGACTTCAAAATAGTTAAACAGCAAGGTTTTATACAGAGATGCAGAGGAGTGCAACGAAAACCAACAGGGGCCATGAAGGCTGGCCCCTCCCAAGTTCCTGAGAGTGCTTTTACAACACATGCTTGGCAGATAAATCCAAGTGGCTTGAATTTCATCAGTACTGAGCATTAGCTTCACTGCTACGAGGGATACTCGGTTCTGCTGTGAACGCCAACGTGAACTGCATGTTTCACACAGATCAGTGCTGATGTTGAAGAGCAAATCTCTTCAATTTTTTTTTTTTAAACTTTGACCTATGTTCACATATTTTTGAAACATGAACACACACAAAAGAACAACCACACAGGGTCCCGCACTCTTCACTTTCCGACCCCAGCTCTCAGCCTGATCTCTCGCATGTCCCATTCTTCCACCACCTTTTTTTCATTCTGAAGTTGGGTGTTTATAATAGAAACACAGAAGCTGTAGCTACAGCAAATTTGTTGGGCACTGCTGTAACTGAAACCTTTCAAAGCCAAACGTTCTGGAAGAGCTTCTTGCACTTTTTGTTTTAAAGAACATTTTTGTGCTTGTTTGTTCAAACTCGGTCTCTGCAATGAAGGAATGTTCTCTGGCTCCTTTTCATCATGTACCAGTTCAGTGTTCCATTAGCTTGAGGAGCTGAATCATCAGCTGCTCATGCGTTCATGCTTTAGCTGGGAGTTCTTCCAGAATAAAAGGTAAATTTTATTTATTTTTTTTTTATTTTATTGGAAGGAAAGTTCACTGATTTTTTTTGTTTGTTTTTGAGTTACAGTAAATCATGTTTTGTTCTTCAGTAGAAAAATGACCATGTATTTTCAACACAACTTTTCAGAACATCTATAATCTATAAAAGAAATTTTAAAACCTATATCCATGTTAATTCATCGAGATTGCTCACTTGATAATTTAATTCTCTGCTCACTCCAGTTATTACAAGGAACAACTCCACAGAGCAGAGCAAAATTGACATAAACCAGACTTTGACTGCATATCTGAAGGATGGAAAATTGATATAAAAATGCCTGGCATGGAACAAAAGAAAAAAAAAAAAAGCTGCTGCTTAGAATCCTCTTTGCAAACCAAAAATATCTATAAAATTAAATGACACAGCCAGGATACAGGACATCGGAGCCATATCATCAGCTTGTGTAAATCAGTGAAGCTATGCTGATTTACACCAGATGACTGTAACTTTGCATTTGCTCATGATCTTTCCAAACACCACTGTAACACCCAACTACTTCTTTTGACACTAGCTTTTTCTGCTCAGCCCGAGTAGTTGCCTCAAATGATTTGTATATCTAAAGACAAGGAGGAATTAGAGAACTTGGGCAGACTATAAGGTCGGCAGATTACATTAAATCAAGCACTAAACCAAACAGATACTATCTTTTTGCCTTAAGGGTAACATTAGTTTGTCCAAGATTAGGATACTGTGAGCAGAAAATGTATATCAAAGACCAACACCTAAAGTGCACCGAACCGTCAGCAAGTCTGACTTTGCTCAAAACCCTACCCAGAAAACCCACAGAGGTTATCTAAATCTGGATGATTTGAATGTGCAGTCACTTTAGCATGAAGCACCAGTTACTGTGAACGTGCACAGCCTGACTCACTCAGTTGGGAGACATCAGTTGACAATTTTCTTTCTCCTATTACTGTATCAGATCCAAACTAGAGCTTAATCTAAAACAGAAATAACTGTCGTTTTCCATGAAAGATAGTAAAAAAAATGATAAGTACGTAAAAGCATCATTTTTAAAACTATGTTAATTGGGTATTTGAAAATCAGTTAAAGCCCCCTGTTACCACAAAATTAAAATATGTAAAATGTATTTTCCTTGTTCTGGCCACGAAGCCAGTGAAGCATCTGCAGTTCCCTAACCTTTCACTCACAGAAAGTTATCAGCTACCAGCTAACGCCAAAGTATGGTAGAAAAGACACACGGAGCTTTCTCACTCTTACATACAACATAGGAAGTCACCTTTGTGCGGACAGTGGTGCAGAAGGTAATAGGATGGGAGGAGCTGCTCCAACAGAGACACTACTCACAGGCACAGACTGGACCCTTCCTTGCCATGAAGAGTGGCATAACTTCACTCTCCCATCTGCATCCCCAAAGATACAAGCTTTCATCCCCAAAGTGCCATAGCTACTCCTAACTGTGGGATAAACACCTCTCATGTTTATTTTATTCTCTCATTCATTCCCAAGAATGGGAGTAATCATTATTAAAATACAATTTTTGGTGTGGGGACTATTTATATTCATGGAATCATAGAATGGTTTCGGTTGGAAGGGACCTTGAATAGCATTGAGTTCCACCCCCCTTGCCATGGGCAGGGACACCTCCCACTAGACCAGGTTGCTCAAAGCCGCACCCAGCCTGGTCTTGAACACTTCCAGGGATGGGGCATCCACAACTTCCCTGGGCAACCTGTTCCAGTGCCTCACTACCCTCAGAGTGACAAATTTCTTCCTGATATCTAATCTAAATCTACCCTTTCCCAGTTTGAAGCCATTCCCCCTTGTCCTATCACTACATGCCCTTGTAAAAAGTCCCTTTCCAGCTTTCTTGTAGGCCCCCTTCAGACACTGGAAAGCTGCTATAAGGTCTCCCTGGCGCGTTCTCTTCTCCAGGCTGAACAACCCCAACTCTCTCAGCTTGTTTTCATAGGAGAGGTGCTCCAACCCTCTGATCCCCTTTGTGGCCCTCCTCCGGACCCGTTCCAACAGGTCCATGTCCTTCTTATTCTGGGGGCTCCAGAGCTGGACACAGTCCTCCAGGTGGGGTCTCACCAGAGAGGAGTAGAGGGGCAGAATCACCTCCCTTGACCTGCTGGCCACGCTTCTTTTCATTCAGTCCAGGATGCCGTTGGCTTTCTGGGCTGTGAGCACACATTGCCGGCTCACGTTGAGCTTCCCATCCACCAATACCCCCAAGTCCTTCTCGGCAGGGCTGCTCTCAATCCATTCTCCGTCCAGCCTGTATTTATGCATGGGATTGCCCCAACCCATATGTAGGACCTTGTACTTGACCTTGTTGAACTTCATGAGGTTTGCACAAGCCCACCTCTCAAGCCTGTCCAGGTGCCTCTGGATGTCACCCCTTCCCTCCAGTGTGTCAACCGCATCACAGACCATGGTGTCATCACCAAACTTGCTGAGGGTGCACTCAATCCCAACATTCATGTCACCAACAAAGATGTTAAACAGTACCAGTGGCAGTACCAACACCTGAGGAACACCACTTGTCACTGATCGACACTTGGATGTTGAGCTGTTGATTGCAACTCTTTCAGTGCAACTGTCCAGCCAGTTTCTTATCAAATCCATGTCTCTCCCATTTGGAGTTGTTGCGCGGGACAGTGTCAAATGCTTTGCACAAGTCCAGGTAGATGATGTCCGTTGCTCTTCTCTTATCCACCAACCCTGTAACACCATCGTCAAAGGCCACCAAATGTGTCAGACACGATTTGCCCTTAGTGAAGCCATGTTGGCTGTCACCAGTCACCTCCTTATTTTCCATGTGCCTTAGCAGAGTATCCAGGAGGATCTGCTCCATGATCCTGCCAGGCACAGAGGTGAGACTGACCAGCCTGTAGTTCTCCAGGTCTTCCTTTTTTCCCTTTTTAAAAATGGGAGTTATGTTTCCCCTTTTCTGGTCAGTGGGAACTTCACCGGACTGTCACAACTTCTCAAATATGATGGATAGTGGCAACTTCATCCGCTAGTTCCCTCAGGACTCACAGATGAATCTCATCAGGTCCCATGGACTTGTACACCTTCAGGTTCCTCAGCTGGTCTTGAACCTGGTCTTCTCCTACAGAGGGCTGTTCCTCGTTCTCCCAGTCCCTGCCTTTGCCTTCTGCAACTTGGGCGGTGTGGTTAGAGCCCTTATCAGTGAAGACTGAGGCAAAAAGTTGTTGAGTCCCTCAGCCTTGTGCATGTCCTGGATGACCAGGTCTCCCGTTTCCTTCCTGAGAAGGCCCACATTTTCCCTCGTCTTCCTTTTCTCACAGACATACCTACAGACCACTTTCTTGTTGCCCTTGACGTCCCTAGCCAGATTTATTTCTGTCCTTCGCTTCTGAGTACAGGAGTACACAGTCATCACTCTTAATCACAAGTGTACTTCTGCACTTTTCAGGCACCCTACTGCAGCAGAATCTATACATATTTGCTTTAAAAATTAATAATAGAATTCAGTTTAGAAAAACGAATTCTGTATTACTAAGCCTGTATCACAAACCAAGATCATTGTCAAACATCACTGAGAACACAGTAGGAACTGACACCAACATGGAAATTCTAATGATGTTAATCAGTAAAATACACAGCAAAAATAATAACAGAATAATGCAAATTTTGTATTTCTATTTTTTATATTTACTAGAGTCTTCAGTCAGATTCTCAGTGGTATAAAACATTCCATATTTCTTTCTGTTGTTTAGAAACTCAGACAGCAATTTTGTTGCTGGGTTTACCAAAGTTTTTCTGACCATATCTTGCCAATGTTGTCAGCTACTGAAGTTGTTCCCCACTGCCACAGCGTGATTACATTTCTTACTGATACTTTACATCTTGAAGAACTTGCAGATGAAAAGTAGATATTTCATATACACCACTTATCAACGAACATTTTTTCCCCAGCAATGTGGAAGTCAGAATTGTTTACAAAAACTAGATACCCCAAGACATGGTCTGAAAAGAGAAGATCAACCTCCTACATTTACATGTTTTGTATCATTTCATGAATAAGAAAACTACTTTGAAGTTATTATCAGCTCTGAATTACCAAGACAAATCAAAATATCATTATCCAGGTTTTAGAGAACTTACTGAACCCTTGGATATCATCTTATACAAAATGCTATTTAATTTTCCCATTACTTTTTTTCCTTTTCTATTTGAGACTGTGGGGACATAATGCCATGCAAAGACTACAGCAAACTAATTCAGAAGACAATGTGCATTTCTTTACAAAGACATGTAGAGAAAACTGCAACAGAGAATAGCAGACTGTACCATGCTGTTTGTAGATAGGAGGTTTCCTATAGATGTTATCTTTTACGCCAGTGTCTGAGGAAAAGGAAAGAGAAAGGAAAGAACAAAAGAGTAAGCAAGCAGTTCAGACCATGCTGCTCTTGTCTCCTCTCAACAATGCTAAAAATGCAAACACTGCAGCAAAGACTATGCATTCATTCCATGGTTTGTCATTCACTATATTACAAGAGAATGAACCCTTACCAACATCTTTACATATTTAAAACATTGGCTATGCCTACCTATGCAGCATAATCCCTGCTAAGTCCCTCAAAACGCTTTAAGACACCTTGAACGACACTCATTTGCTAAAATATAGGTGGTTACATCTGCACTACCAATGTATACTTCATAGACAACAAAGAGAAACTGGCTACACTTGTCACTACTTAAAATAAAATCTGTATACAGGTACAACAGACAATAACAGTTACACTTGAAAAGTTACTTTCTCCATTAAATATGAAGAAAGTGTATGTGGTCAGATACAGATATTTATACTGGAAATGCCCAATATTCTTATAGTAAATTCTACAGTTAGTCTATATTTTGAATTGTATAGCTAACCTGGCCTTCCAGGAATATTTTGAAAGCCCCTAGAGACACAGTCGAGGGTCCCAACATCACGTTATACAGACAACAGACTTACTTAGTACTACAGACTTGAGCAGATACAATTCCTAATTACGGTGTGTTTCCAGAAAAGTTAACCCCAGAAGCTAAACATAAATAAACAAACTATTCCACTGAGCTGGCAGATGTGCTTAGCAGTCAAAAAGCTAAACAGTGTGGACATAAATTAAATGTGCTTGCTGACTGAATGTGAACTTATAAACAGTATAGTACACGTGCAAAGACACAACCACAGTGAGCCTCCTCCTGGAGGTCTAAAGTCTTCCAGCTATTTTTAAAGTCTATGCTAAAATGACTCTTTAATTTAGAGTAGATGGATAAGTAAAAAACCAAAAACCCCTTCAGCCTTCCCTCCTGCACACAAATTCAACTGACCTATGCAGCCATGGCATGATAAATAATTATATCTTTGTAGACTTAATAACATTTGTCACTGTCTGCCTCCTCTAATGCAATTTTTTTTAATATACATAAGCACACAGCTAACTCCTTTATTTCTGAGACCAAGTTTAACAGTTAACAGATTTTTCACTTATCAGACATTTTCTTCTCTTGCAGTTCAAAGTTCACAAATCAATGCAAAAAAAAAAAAATTACATTCAGAAGAGAATAAACAGGTGCCAGCAATTGAAGATCAAAAGCTAAGCAGTGAATGCCTACCTGGAATATGGAAATGCCTAGGAGCCTGCTGATAGACAGAAGGTGAAGATTTGCTGTCTGAGTACATGGATAAGCTTGGAGTGCTCCGACCACTTTCACTGCCTCCAAGGGGAAGAGCAAAGAAAGCAGATAAAAGAAAAAATGGAAAGCAAAGTAGAGTATTTCAAGCATAAAAGCTTGTTCAGAATGACTTGTTAATCCAACAGTTTTAAATATATGGTTTTTGTAAAACCCATTATTTCTCAGCACAGTGTATTGGCTCAGTCTCCAAACATCTCATCAGTAACGACTATCTGATATATAATATCAGATTAAACTTCCCCACCTTTAAACTAAAGCTTCTCTTTTGACAACACTTGAACGAAGAAAATAAAAGGATAAGAACATCCACAATCTTGTAATGTGTTTTGCATAGCCTTAACTGAATAATCTATCAATCAAGTTTTTGAAAAGCTTAATGCTATGGCTCATAGTCTGCCCCTGAAACCAGTAATAAAATCATTCAGTAGTGTTTAAATTATCTCAAAGCAGGACTAGACCAAAAAACAGATGTTATGGTTAAGTCAAATATTCCTGCATACATCAGCGACAAAACCAGATGTTGAAATTTGGTTCTTAATTGCAAACTTTTCCCATAGGTAACATGCCACAGCATATTTATGCAAACAAGGTTGGATTATCAAGTCATGGATCTATAATGCCATAGTCACTTCACCAAATTTCAAGATATACGTAGGACTGATCTGTATTCATTTTCTCACTTGTTTTGTCAAATGCTCAGTAGGTGCCATTCATTTCCTCTTAGCTAATTTCCCTGAAGCACACTCTATGGCATTATAGTGCTGCTTGGCAAACAAAAAAGTAAAGCTCTACTTTTTTGGGACTTGTAAAATCCATATAATTTACAGCACCATTAAGCAACTGGAAGCCAAACATGACATTTATTCTGACATAAAATGTTTGTTAATTTGCTGTTATTGTTTTAGTGTGGATGGAGTACAAATTTAATGGCTAGTAATGATGAAATTACAGCAAGTTTTTTGGGGGTAAAGAAAGCGCAGCAGCTCAGAGCACTAGATCTGTAACTGAGTTCTGCCTTCAGGAAGGGGAAGTTTTATAACCAAAAAACTACTGGATTATCGTTACTGTCTAGGCCATGCCCATGGAGGTGGTCTCTGCTGAACCCTTGCCTGTGTTAACAAGCAGTGGACGCACAGTCATCGGTCTGTCACCAAAGCCAGACTTGACATGCACCACTGAAGTCAACTGGGCACTGCCACTGAGTTTGACGGGAGGAAAAGCAGGCCAGACAAGGTCAAAAGAGCATGCCGTGTATCTCTTGCTGATTCACTAACTAATCCGTTCTAAATTTTGCGGCTGTTATTTTCACAGTTGGTGAAAAATTAAAACTTGAAAACTATTCAGCCATTACCACTGTGATAACAGTGATTTCTCATTGAGAAAAAAAGTAATCAGAGCAGTTGAGAAAGTGAAATTATAACTGCACATGCTCATAGCCTACGGTAGTTCCAAAAAGTAAGGGAAGGATTTTGGCATTACTAAAAATCTGGTGCGTCACCACCAGCTTGCAGTCAAGTTGTCCTCAGACAAGGAACCAGACCGTTATTCAGTTTCTTGATTCCCGCTTTGCTCTTGGAAGGAAAGAAGTGGTGACAGGTTTTCACTGCACATTTGTTAATTCCCTTTCTTTGCTGCCTGCTGCCCAGATGCTTGGCTTCCCTACTAAAGGGAAGAAGCCTCAATGTCACTCCAACTTTGAATGCAAAGAGCAGTGCTAGACATTGAAGTAAGGCCCTTTAAAACCCCAATAACCTTAGAAATCTGCATCCCAAAGTGATGTTACTATTGGAATTTTTTCATTTAAAAAGAAAAGGAAAGTTGTCAAGTGATTTTCACAGTGTATCAACCCTTATTTACTTAAAATTAGTGTATTATTAAAACCTCACATTCATACATGACTTGCATGACTAGTTACTTCATTGAGCAGTGACCCCAAGGTGCTGGCACTGTACACACGGAGAGAGTCATTCTTCAGGGACAGGGTAGGGTGTCAGTGGGGAATCAGGAGGAAGCATTGATTAAGAGGAATAAACTGGTAAGAGAACAGGATGCAAACACAAGTACCAGGGGACAGCAAATCCGCAAACTGCTCAATGCAAGGATCACCTGGGAGGAGCAGTTTGCAAAGCCATCACCTCTAACTTGCTCGAAAAGGAAGAATGAAGGATGAAATGAGGGAAAAGGTTCTTCTTGCAGCCCACTCGTACAAGCTGATGCACATTTAAATTATATTTATAACTCTGCCATTGATTTGGACAAACACAAAAGAGCAGTCATATTTCACATTTTGCATACAAAGTAAGTATTTAATAATACAGCAAACTGAAGACCCATGTAGAAAGTTCATGTGTAGGAACTCCAGACAGTTATTTAATCTAGCCTGTAATGAAAATCTCTAAAATAAGACTTTGCCAAGAATTTGTCTCTTTCAAGGTTTGCCCGGTATACATTGAAGAGCTTCAAATAAGGTCTCAGAGAAAATAAAACTACCCGAGAGAGATATTTTTCAAACTCCTGGTTTTGCCTTCTGCCACAAGGAGCTGCAGGCTGTGATCTGCTCTACTGGTCAGTGCAGAGCGAAAAACCAGAATCACGAATTCTTCCCCGGATTTTGTTTAACTTGGAAAGAATCTGGAAAGGTTTACTTTGAACTTGAGTGTCAACCACAAAAACTTCCTTGTGTCTTTTGGCTGCTGACAGGGTAGGCTGCTCTTTTAACCTTGTGTGAGTGGAGCCAACTGACCAGAGCTCAGACCCTGCTCCCTTTTCAAGGGATTGTCAGGAAAAGTATCATATTGTTTATACCTCCTTCCTAGTCAGCTTTTATCTTATCTGGAAGGATGGGAGATTTGATAACAAGTTACAGTAAGAGCTGTCTAAGTTCGGGATTGAACAACAAACAGATACCACTGGCCGAATGAGGGGGATGTCAGAGCCTACTCCCGAAACTGGATCCTTTAATATCTCTGCACATGGTGCATTAAGCTAGACAAAGATTTTTTGAAGTTTGATGACTAATTCTTTTTCAAGCTTTCAAAGCCAAATTAAATGGGCTTTGGAAGCTGTGCTCCTGCACCAGAAAGGCAAGATACTTTCTGCCACATTTTAAGTAAGCATTTTTTTCAGTAGGGCTCAGCACAGCCTGTACACTTACTGACTCCAATCACCTCAAGAGGAAGAGTTACACCAAGTGTCAGTACTTGGAATATCACACCTTATGATTTGCAAGGCCATGAACTGTGAAGCTTTCTTGAAGCGAGGCTGCCACAGGATTTATTTTGAAGATGTTTTGAAGACAAAAATCCTTAAAAGAGCACAATGAAATCATTTGTCTGCAAGATAAAGAATGGCTCATTCTATTACACTTCATGGGAGCTAGGCTACAGTATACTGGAGAAAGAACAGGAAGTCAGCAATCATACTTTTTGCTGGAAAAATGATGAACCATGTAATTCTCAGAAAGAATATGATGCAAACTCAGTGAAGTCAACAGGAAGATTCTGCCTGTTTTAAGTTCCCTGGGGTAGTAACGCTTGTGTCTCCTGGAAGCTTGCAGAAATATTTTTTATGATGATTGTGGAGTGCTGTTTTTACAAAGATTACTTCTAGTATTATTAAGCAGGGTATTATTTTTGGATTTAACCAATTTTTTTTTTAAATGAGCGTGATTTCACTTTTTTTTAAAACTTAAGTGGCAACATTAACCTTGGTCTGGATACAAAGCAACTATTTCTACAATCCTACTCTTCCCACGCTAACCACTTTGAAGAGAAAAAAAATAGCACATCGACGCCCTCAAAAGGCTTCTCAAGATAAGGAAAAAAATACGGTCTGCAACTCAGAGAAAAGAATGCAGAGAACTTGAAGAGGATGGGGGCAAATCTTCTGATTCCTTTCGGACTGAGATGTTAACTCAGTGTAAACCCCGTGGATAACCTACACAACCTCTGCAGGGCTCACGATTACCTATACAGGAAAAGCATAAACAGGCTTGCCCGCCTCACAGGAGCGCTGCGAGGCACTGTAAGCTACTGCTCGCGAAATATTTTAGCTCCTTGACAAAAAGCGCTGCAGAATTGCAAAATATTGTAATTTTGATCACACTACTAATAATTATTTGGGGGCAAGGAGCTGCCACTTGAGGATTTCTTCCTCCAAACAGCAGCACAAAGTAATTGCTGCTGCTCTGAGCAACAGCAGGTAACACTGAATAGAAACTCTTAACAGGAGTGCTGCTAAGCAACTGCAGGAGGGCTTTCGAATAAGAGCTTTCCATACAGTGAAATTGTGCACTGCAGCACACTACAGAGGTTTTTCTTACTCAGTACATCAAGTTGGATGATATCGTCCAAATTTAGAGGACAGATCAAAGAACTGTTCACGCAGCGCCTCAAGGGAATACCAGGGTGTGTGCCAGCCTTCCAAGAAATGTCTGGGATGGGGTGAGTGCTTGTGGGTGTGGGAACTAGTTTTGCAGTTAGGCTTTAAAATGGCAACAATCAGTTTAATCACATCAGCTTTTCCTTCTAAAATTTTCTCTCGGGGATCACATCTGGGAGACTCAAGCCTGATTCTGTTCCTGCTTTTATCAGTGAAATTCAGCTGACTTTGGACAGAACTGTTTCTGGATGCGTTAGGGCCCAATGAAGATGCATTAATTATTTTTCTAAAGGTGATAAGCTCCTGCTATTCGTTTGAGTTTGCAAGTCTGGTTCCTGCAGAGGGTCACTTCCTTTTCTGTAATGGTTACAAAAGCAAGAAGAACAGTTTAGCTTTATTAAATCAAACAGTACATGAGAGTGAAGGAACAGGCACTGAAAATGTCTGTCATTCATCATTCATGTCTCCTCCCCAGTTGTATTGTTACTAGAGAGGACAGACTCAGGGGAAGACACGTGTGGTAGCTGAATGTCTTCTCTTTCTGACGTTTAACTAACCAGCTAAAAAAAATAGCCTTTGCCTCAAAAGTTCTTGGCATTTCTCGTTCCTGTCTTACATCTGCAACTTGGAGGTCATTAAAAGTTAATATTCACTGAAAAAAAAAAATTCAATGGCAAGGAGACTAGACTCAGTTACCCTGTTTTATAACATTATTTGCTAATCAGTGCAGGTATATTGATTTAACCAGCTTATCTGGCATAATTTTTGGTAATGCTACAAATAATATGAAAAGTCCCTAAATGTAGTTTAGAAGGTTAGATAACTGATCATCCAATATTGGATCCAACATATAAGCTTCTTATATTTATTTAGCATCACTAAAATAGGGTAAACACTATATTTTAGAACAAACAGACTTTTAAATGATTTCCCTCCTTCATTTCCATTAGAAAATCCAATTCTTTCCCTCCACCCCTTTGAAAAACACTTAACACTCACTGAAAAAAAGCAAAAATAAAACAACCCATACCCACTCAGTTCTTAAAACTTACACAGTACATCAAGAAAGCACTTGCACAAAATTAAGACAAATTTTATCCAAGTGGAAGCCATGCTTGCACAGACATAAAAGTGAAACACATCTGAATAAGTCTACAGTATCACACCACGGTTTCGCATTCCTGGACCTTACCTTTGAAGAAAGGGATGTAATGATGTCTGAATGTAGATGTAGGGCTTGGGTGTTGGGGCAGGGAGATGCAGCTACTGGTACCAAGACTCTGAGTACCAGCTGGGGGCAACAGAGAGTAAGTGAAAATAAACTATTTAGTTCACTTACTGAAAGCCACAAATTACAATGCCATCCTTTTTTTCAGGAACATTTTCCTCCTGATGCTTAGAAAACATAGTTTATATTTGAGACTTGGGGTTATTGCTAAAAACATCACAGTGGCCATACTATGTGGTTGGCCAAGGGACACGGGCTTTCTGCAGACAGAAAGAGTATCACATAAAAGGCTGATAATGTAATGCATCAGAAAATATTCCAGAAAAGGCACCACAAAAACCATAGCGGCACTCAGGGGAAAATCTGCATACTCAAAAGCTGCAAGAGGGAATGATATATGCTCATAATGGATCTAATGAAATGAAATGGGGAGAGCCTTGTCTCTGCTGAGAACTGTGCTGTGAGCAGGTCCAGTTCTCACTGCTGTCCGTGCACACTGGTAGGATTCAGTTCACAACGCACCAGGGCACTCAAGAGCATGACTAATTTAAGCTTTGAAGAAACATCCTGAAGTTATTTGAGCTCTGGAAGTTAGACATGTGATTGAGTACTTTGAAAAATGTTCTCAGAAGTCATCTTTGCTTGCTTTGTTGTAATAAAGACCTGATAACATATTTTGGAGGACTAACAACAATTATTAAAAGTGGCAATTACGGTGACTATCTTCTAAATGTTCAATGAAGCTGTAAAACACTAGAATTAATTTGGAATTTCTTTCGTCTCCTCCTTGCCGTAACAGTGTGCAGCTAAACTTAAGCATGACACAGCTGCCAGACCTTCAGCAGAAACTAATCTTTCCTCTCTTTAATAGATCTTTGATACTCCGTCTCATTTCCATTTCATCAAAGACTTTATGCAGTACAAATACTCAATTCCTTTAAAAATTATTTGTGGTACCCATAAAATTTTCATTTCCACTGGAAAGATTAAGAACTCCCAATTTTCCAAAATAGTTTATAATTATCATGTAACCCCAATGAAATGAAGAGACATCAAGAAAATAATACAAATGCTACCTGTTTTCCACCCAAATGCTAGAGTGGAGAAAAATTAGAATGAATTTTGAACAATTTAGTTGATTACTTCTAAGGATAAAACTCTCTACTATGCCCAAATACAAATGGGCTTTTGTATGGGGCCCCCATGTGGAGATAAAAAGGGGTCATCCCTCCTCTCTGTGCAACAAGAACACCAACACAGCTACCACTGCAGCCCAAAGCTGCAATAAACATTGCTGTAAGCTTGTCAACTAAAGCAACTTGGCCTTCAAAATCCAGCTATTAGAACCACTAGTCACTCCTCCAGCTCTTGCACTGCGGAGAGGAGACACGGACCATAACCCTGCAGTCTAAGAAGGGATATGAAGTCACTCAGTCACCCTCTTGGCTTTGTGTGCATTCACTGCTACCATGCTGCGTCGTGAAAGAGCTGTGGATTGAATGTGTAGCTTCAGGCAGGATGGGACCAGGATTAAGTCCTTTAAACTGTTCTATCTTCCTCATATACATACATCAAATCAATATTTCTAGATGCCTGTTTTCGTTTTCTTAGATGCTCATTCCTGAAGCACTTGTTTCCCTTCTCCCCAGGGGATTCTGTTCACAGTAAATAAATCACTGCAATGAACTGCTACTCTACCTGAACCCCCTGCCTACCAGACTCTACCCTGCTTACAACATAAGACAAAGTAGTGGAAAAATCTAGAGAATAAATAAGGCTGCTTTTCAATTACCTGGTCTGCTGTAATGCTGAGGAGAATGGGATGTTGGAGTGTAGCGACCATAGCCCAGCGAGCCAGCAGAGCTAGGACTTGACGTCCTGTACTGCTTGAAAGATCTGTCATCTTGGTCACCCTAAGAGGAAGAGAGGAATTATATGTCATTAGGGAAGAGAAATCACTTCCGAAACAGGCAGAATATGCCATTTTGCACATTTCTGTGCCGTGTAGATGGACGTCGATGCTGTCGTAATGCTCCATGCAATCCCAAAGAAATGAGGTGGCTTTGAGCTGTAAGCACCTCTACCGCAATGTGACCAAAGGAGCTCTGCCAAGTATCAGAGAACTGCCATGTTCCCAGGAAAGTCAGCACATACATGAATTTAAAATGACAATACAATTTGAAAATAATATAACACTGTAGAAGTGTTTTTTCAGGACAGCGTAATTCCCTGAACATACGTGGGTGGTTGGAAGATGAGATCAGATTAGCGTGACAGTACTATGGTCACTTTGTACCCATATGAATGGATGCATAATGGTTACAGGCAACACAAAAACCAGTATTTTTGGCTTCGTTACAGCACAGAAACAACCGTAGCAGCTCTACAAATTGCCCAGTGTACCATATACAACATGGTCATCACTAGCTAGGTAACTGACATAAACACTCATATAGAGCATTAGCATTAATACTGCAGCATCGTGCAAAGCATGTCATACAACCCTTTTCCCACTAAAACCTTGGCTTCAACCACTTAAAACCATGTACACCCATTCCAAACCCCTCAGTCACCATAGCTAGTTAAATTACAATTGCAATTTGCGTGTAGTGTTGTCTTAACAGTAGAAGCTTTACTAAGTGAATTAGATCTGGAAATGACTTTTTGTAAGCTAGCTATGAAAGCAAATTCAAATTTCTTGTTTCTTTTAAGAGAAGCAAAAATTGGCTTGAGTTAACTTCAAATTAGAACAAATCAAGGTAACCTGCAGTACTCCCTTGTGGAAAGTCATACTGCAAAAAATGGCTCCCCTCTCCTGTTCCAGTATGACTGAGTGAAAATACGCTATACCGTAACAGGTGTTAGTCACTTGTCATGAATCCTGGGCCATCTTTAGGCACCTGTGTGACTCACGGGATCATTCATCATCTAAACACACAGAAGATCCTACTTATCCCCATCATCATCTCCCAGATTCCTATCAGGACAACTTAATTATATCCATCCATTCATCTTTAGATGAGTGTAGTTTCCCATTTGGCTTCCATGGGATTATCCTTGACTCTGTAGAGATGTATGATGTTCTCCCACCATCAGTTTTTCTCATCTGGCTCAAGTGTGCTCCGTCCCTTCCACCTCACCCCAGGCTGCATTTTCAAAAATGGAAAATCAGTTTTGTATAGTGGTAAGTAGCATTAATGCTTTAATATCCATTTCAGAACAAATTATACAAACACAGGGAGAACCACCGATGCCTTCCCAAGCATGCAGCGTTCTGTAGGCATTCTGCCACCAACCCCTCTATGCCCAGTTTGAGATCTTTCCCTCCTGAAGTAGCCACAATATTTAATACCCATTTTTACCCCTTGTGAAGAGAGTTACAAGCAGTATAGCAATGTCTAGAAAGTCTTGCAATGATATTTAAATATCATACAATGTTCATCAATGGTCTATGATGTGTCCAATTGCACGATACAGTGGCATTTTCCTCTAATAAAAATCCCTGCAACAAAACTGGTGACAAGTTTGCAGATGATGATGCCTGAGCGCCTGATCATAGACTTCAGAGAAAGACAGCGAGCATGGCAAAGCTAGATAATCTGGGGAACTGACGTAACACAAAACATGGCAGCACCAACCAGTACCATTTCTGGAATTTAATAGTATTGCTGTTGGCTAACTGGTAGCTAATTTAAAGGAAATTATTATAATCTTCCAAGACACCAAGATTTCACATTGATTATTTCCCACCTTACCTTTTATGTACTTTGTGTCTCTGTAAGGAACAGTCAATCAAGTTCATGAAATCCAATATTAAATAAAGCACATTTTTATTTTTAGACTGTCAATTAAATTACGTTTCTATTGGTTAACTTCTCCATTTAACCAATGCTCATACTGACGATGATTTACAATCCTCAATGAAAATTCGCAGCTTCCCACTACTACCAAAATTTTACAATACAGTTCTCTTAACATAAAATTGGGATAATGGAGAAATTAGCCAGACCTGTGGTATGTAATTGAGTAACTGTATCTGGCAAGCTGTGTGCAATGCTTTCACTGCTTCCAAGGTGATGTTTCTTGAAACAATGACTGGCTTTGATCATTAATGCACATCAAAATACACAGACCTAGAAGTTCAGGTATGTGCAAGTGATTTAACAGTATGTGTGTACAAATAGTATAAGTAGTTTAAATATTTGTGAAATAAAATATAAAAAAAAAGAAAAGAGAAAGCTATGTCAAGCATTAATTTAAGTCAACTCATGCTGGCAGCTTTAAATGTAAACATAAATCATATTTCTCAATGTAATTTATCTTACAGAGCTTGAAGAAGTGACCACAATACAACCTTTATTTTAGAAAGCGGAAACATGGATGACAGTGAAGATAGATGCATACAGATGACAATCCAGAAGCAGAGCGCATATTCAACACAAGTAACACTGTGAAAAACATAAATTATAAAACCCCATGCACTGTAGAGGCAGGAGGCAAACCCCACATTTCAGACACTGCTGGTTATCAATATGACCAGGTTTATGCATCACAGAATGGGTCAGAACAGGAGTACAAAGGCATTGGGGATTACCTCAGTAGGTGTTGGAGAGAGCAACTGAGGTGACTGCAAACAGCAACACACAACAAATTAGTGATACAAATTCATGCATGATGTTACTTGTGAGAAGAACTACTCTAAAAATATCAATATCCATGTATAACACGATACAGTTATGAAAAACACCTGTCAATTAAGTTAGGGCAATTTTTTTTAATTTGTTTTTAAAGCAGTAAATAAGGAATAAGATATAAAAAAAAATTCAGATAAAGCTTTTGTTATCTCTTTACTACAGAATCCTGGAGTGTGGTGAGGCCAGTACTATACCACAGAGAGTGCTGCCAGTAGGGAAACTCACATTTAAAGCAACTGCCTGAGAGTAGACACAAGCCCTAATTAAATCTGTGTTGAAGCAGTTCCAAAATCTGGACTAGAACTTTGTTGCTCACAGCTGGCTGTAATTTGAAAATTCACTGTTCACTCATTTTCCTTTCAAATCTAAAGGCTAAACCTGGTTAGTTGAGTAGAAATCTACTGAAACTATTGCAGCTGCAGGTATAGCCAGGATGCTGAAATTTGGAAGACAGGATATACATATGAACAAACTGGGGGACACGAGGCTGGAGAGCGGCCCTGTGGAAAGAGATCTGGGTGTTTGGGTTGATGGCAAGTTGAATCTGAGTCAACAGTGTGCCAAAGGGCCAGCCGTGTTCTGGGGTGCATCAAGAACAGCATAGCCAGCTGGTCGAGGGAGGTGATTGTCCCACTCTACCCTGGTGCAGCCCCACCTTGAGTACCGTGTGCAGCTTTGGGCACCTCAACATAAGGACATCAAACTATTAGAGCGTGTCCAGAGGAGGGCAACCAAGGTGGTGAAAGGCCTCAAGGGCAAGAGTTACTAGGAGCGACTGAGGTCACTTGGTTTTTTCACCTTGGAGACGGCTCAAGGGTGCCCTCGTCACAGCCTACAACTTCCTCAGGGGGGCCAGCAGAGGGGGAGGTGCTGATCCCCTCTCTCTGGTGACCAGCGATAGGACACAAGGAAATGGAATGAAGCTGCATCAGTGGAAGTTCAGATTGGACATTAGGAAAAGGTTCTTCACCAAGAGGGTGGTCGGTCACTGGAACAGACTCCCCAGGGAAGTGGTCATGGTGCCAAGCCTGTCAGACTTCAGGAAGCATCTGGACAACGCTCTTAGTCATCTGATTTAGTTTTAGGTAGTCTTGTGAGCAGGGACTCAATGATCCTTATAGGTCCCTTGCAACTTGAGATATTCTATGATTCTATGATATTTTTTTCTCCTGGCAATATCAAGGACATAAATACCTGGAGCATCATGAAAGTCTGCACATTGGCTCGTGAGCATAGCCCAACATTCCCTCCTGGTTTAGGCACCTACAAACAGATGACTGGATCCCACTTTTTTATTTTTTAAGATATCACTGAGGTCTTGCTGACACAAATGTCTACATCAGCACAGACCTATCTTAGACAGTATTAAACTGGTGGTACAAACACTGTAGGTGTCTCCTACAGCCCAAAGGGAAAAGGCCCCCATTCATGATGTGGTCCCTTTGATCTTCGGTTAAGTTATATTTACTGAAACGGGCAATGACGCCAGTTGTGCCAACAAACCCCTCCTGTTTTGGTCTCACCACTAAGCTACCCACTAAAAGCAGGTGACAGACAGCCCCCTTTGCTGTGGTTTTATTTCTTCAGTTGGTTGGTTTTTTTAGAGCTCAGTTGCAACTGCCTTCTACCTCACTCCTGAAAGTGTGATGCTGAGGTCCCACAGTTCACAACCACTGGGTCCCAGCAAAGGCTGGGCTGCCACCAACACGGGCAGTTTCACTGCACCATCGGGTGGTTGTTCTGCCTATGGGATGTCCACCCTTTGAGTGATGGCATGGAGTCAGATCATGCCAGGGTTTCAGAAGAAACCTAAGCCCTACCACAGCCACACGGACGCTTGCTCTGGCAAAGGAGAGGAGCAGAAGCAAGCGGCCAAGGAGATGCTGAGGGCAAGCAGGGGGAAATTCTCTCCAGCAGCAGCACAGATTTATGCTGGGTGTGATGCTTTCGTAATCACCACCCTGGCGTGGCTGCAATGACTCTGAGTCCTCACAGGAGCTAGGCAGAAGGTTGTTTGGTCTATGCACCTCTGCCAAGGCTAGATGTAAACAGGCAGTTGAGGAGGGCCACAAACATTATCAGCACCCACAAATTTTAACACAGAAAGGAAATGTTTATACTCCGTAGTGTCAGGGCTAGGAAGCAGCTTTCAGTTTTTTGAATTCAGACACTTAAACACCATTTAAATCCTTTACCAGATACCATCTTAACTCTTTTAGCATGCAATACAATAGAGCTACTGTGGTTCAGGCTTTGTACAGAGAGGGTCTGGAAGAGTCTGCAAGATCTAACGTACATGCTGCACTTTACCTGACAGTAGTACTGAGACCTTAGTAGTAGATTAAGTGTAAAAGGTGTAAATGATAGCAGGACTAGGGCTCTTATAAACAGTATGGATACCATTTATAGTATTTATTTCTACCCATTCACTTACACCTATAGAGAATGCAGATTTCCAGTCTAGACTATATATATTGATAGTATACCTAGTATTTAGAAGAGGTTTGGTTTGTAAACAAGTATCTGAAATTATAAAAGAAATCAGAAATTCAAACAAAAGGTAGATATGATTAGGGAAGAAAAGCTAACTTGCATGACAGGAGTTATATACAAATATGCTTCATAAAAAAACGAATTAGTATTAGTAAGATTATGTTAGATTAGATTTCATTAGCACAAACTGCGTAATATTAGCTCTGCATACGAGTATGTTGAAATGCATGCATGATATGAGGATGAACTTTAGTAAGGGACAGTTGAAAGAAATCTGTGCATAGGAAAGTGATACCATTGTTGTGTTACCAAAATAACATGGTACACTTTAAAAAAAAAATAATGACAGACATTTGGCTTCGCTTCTGATTTTTGCATTATAATTAGCAATGGCTCCTGTTTCCTACCACATGCATGTAGAACTCTTCTCATAGAAAAACATATTTTAATTACATGTCATCTGTTTTAAAAATGATCACAGAAAGCAATTCTTTAATTTCCACAAACTAAAAAAGTAAAATGAACATCTTGTTTTTTGGAAGGCCTTGTGAATGAATGAATGACATGATTCAATTAGCTGAAGTTATAAAAGTTAGGGTTTTTTTTTTAAATTATGCACATGTTTAAGAGTGTTCAGCAAGATGTTTAATGATGCACGTAAAATCTCAAATTCATAGTAAAAAAAATACCCATGTTTCAGTACCTCCCCGTAACTATGCCTGTCATCTGAAGAGTAACTGATATATGGAGAATAGGAGATCATATCTGGGCGGTCAATGTTATAGATGGCTTTATTTTTAGGAAGAGCAGCCAAATCCCTGTAGTCAAGAATTTCATCTCCAAGCTTTGCCTAAGAAAAGGAGGAAAGAAAGCAGTGAGAATAAGAAAGAATATGATCAGGAAGCAATCAGAAAAGGACAGGTAAGCACAGGTAGAAAAGTCATCAACATCATAATAAACCACTTTTTCTGTTTGTGTACATTCAAATTTCTTATATTTACTATACAACGCTAAATATTACTGCTGTTTTCTTTTTATATACTGGTGCTTTCTACTTTTCTTTGTCACTCACATTTGGCTAATGGGAGCAGCATGGCATCATTCCAGTTCCCCTGGTTATATCCTGCTTACCGCTAGCTGCACAAAGAGACACGGGGGACACATATTGTAGTCTCTTTCAGGCAAAATGCCCTTAATTTTAAAGTGGTTTCAGTGTGCAGGGTTCCCCTACCATAAGCAGTAACGAATAATCAAATACTTATTTCCAACATAAACTCTCCAGATGCTGGAAAACATTAGTCAGGTCTTTAATTTTTGCCATTCAGCTGTGTCCCACAGCTTCAACTCCTTTCCTGACTACATCTAAGTAGCCCTTAATTATGGTCACAAACCAGCACATGATGGATTTGCAGCATGGTGGATTAGCTGGAAGATCACAGATGCCACTTAAGAAAAGTTCAAATCCTTTCATGAGACTCACACAGCCAACAGAGGGAAAGGGGCTAAGTCACTCCCCATTCTCCTCTTCTTACGCTTATTCCAAAAGTATAATTACCAAATGCCACATTTGCACAGATTATCCGTAGGATAATGGTAATGTGCACCAAAAGTGTATCCAGCACATACTGCCTTGTAGATATGACAACTTGGCCACACTGAGTGTGGAGAAATGGGCAGCACAATTGTCTCATTCCCAGTTCAGGCTTTGCAGACTGATAAGCTCTTTGTTGGCAACAAAATGATGAGTGAATCTCACTAGCCGAAAATCTCAGTATAATCAGCTATAAAACTATAATAATGTTTTCCACATGCAAAAATATGAAAGTATCCCAGGATTTATGTGTGCAGTGATTATATTTTTTCTTTGTATTAGCTAAGAAAAGTTCAATAGATTTTCCAGGGAAGTTAATCATACAGGAGAAATTTAGTGTGACAACTTTCATTTATCCCTTTTCTAAAACAATGTAAGAATTTGTGCAAGCATAAGCAACACGAAAAGGAGGAAGATTACTCTTAACTAAGAAAGTGGAACAAAGCCACCATAATCATCACATATTCTCATCCTCAAAACTAATTAAAAATTGCGTTTTAATCAAATATGTGATTCTTCAGTGATCTACAGATCTCTCCTTCCTTGTAGCTACTTTAAGAAGCTAAAGATCAATGAAATAGCCCCTTAACGAAAATAAATCCCTCCCTACCAAGAAGCCAGTGGCAAGCTCTGATGCAGGGATAGATCAGGCAAAGATAAGGAGGAGTCTGTCCATCAGGTCTGTTTCAGGAAGACTTTGGGCAGCATTGCACCTACAAGGAAGGCCAAGGAGGCTGTGATAATTTCTTTTTTAAGATATCCAGAGTTGTGGAGATTATTCTAGTGAACCCAAAGACGTTTCAAATTGGAAATATTTAAATGTGAATTACAGTAATTTTAGTGCCTATCTCTCCACATAGAAGTGCAACTTGAGATTCTCCGCTTAGACTTCAGAACTGTCAGAGAGTAAAACACCTAGTTATGTAATACCTTTCAGTTTAAATATCAAAATGTAGGCAATTTTGGATGAAAAAACACCTTAGAGATACAGTTGCTTTCTACACACTCAATTCTACAAACATTCAGCCTACGTTGTTTTTTTATTTTATTTGTTTCACCTACTTTCAAATACGTGAGTGGAATTCAAATATTCTAGGGAAGGTTCAAATTACAGCTAAGAGGCTTTAAGCCATTTCTTCAGTAATCTCATATTTTGGATTCTGTTAAAACCATGCTCTAAGCTTAGAATATCTATTTCATTTGGAATATATAATTTTACAATTGTATAATTGCAAATATGATCTTGTATAAAAATATAACATAATTTCTGTTCTTAGTATGACAACACTGCTGTGTAACCTAACCTTCCAGATAGGTACATCTTTGCAAGGAGTTCGTAATTCTCTCTTCATAAAATTAAGCTAAGTATAAAGAAGGACTTTTATTTAAGCCCTATTTAATGGCATAATTTAGAAATTAACTGGTTTTCAAGTGATGTTTAGGGACTCTGAGGGGACGTCTGCACTTGGGGAAATTTCAGTCTAGATAGAATCCAGCTATCACTAAAGTTAATGAAAAGATGCCCATTAACTTCAAAGAGCATTGGCCTATGCCCTCTCTCAGTGCCAGAAGACACCAAAGTCTGGTATCAACAGAAGAAAAAAAAAGTACAGCTTTAGCAAACAGCCTGTATGAATCACATTTCTTCATCTTTCCCTGGCTGACCACTCAACCATGACCCAGGAACTTGTCTCCCATGAGAGAGTTCATTGTTCAGAACGATTGTGTTGCTCTGACTTGATGACTTTGAAGGAATGAGCACCACAGTTTCATGGTTCCTAAGCTTAAAGTTTCCTCTGAATTCTCTCTTGTCCAACATGATACTTCACAGAGCTCACCAGTTGTTAAGGCACAGTTTCACTATTGGGTTTAATGATCTGAATCCATGCTACTGCTGAAAGTGGCTGTCCTGTGTGCACTTTCCCACTCTGCTCTGCCTTGTACATTAGCATTAGAGACATGGAGATGGCTGGGTCTTGTTTTGCCTCTTTGGTTGGCTGAAGGTTTTTCCTGGGTTATTTTTTAGCTGAATCTGGTCTTAAAATGACTGATCATACCTCTGTACCCACTAGTACTAGCACGAAAGAGGAGACGGGAGGACATGGCTGGAGAAGAACAGGGCCACATGTGGCTGGGACCTGCCTTTCAGTGGCAGGATGAATTTAGGTTTGGTAAAACCAGTCATGAAAGCACCCCAGACAAATCTTAAGCATGTCTGTATGCCATAACACTCCTGTAATACAAAACAGATGCAAAAGATAGCCAAAGAATTATTCTGATAATATGAAAGTCCAATAACATGTTTTTAATTCTTTTTACTTTCCTGTTCATGAAAGCCGAAATAGAATTTAATCAGTCTCACAGCTTTGACAATAAAGCAGTCAGAGATGAGACACACATAGCAAGAACTTGCACACTTCCGGGGAATCTTTTTTCTTAATTGACTCATATTTGCTAGACAACTTTATTCTTTCACAGTCCCAGCTGCCTCTAAAGTATATTGCGATAACAAACATTAGAGTTGCGTGCTGATTTAATGATATCCTTTGAAAAAAAGAACGGTGGGTTGTCCTTGACTTTTAACAGCCTGTGAAACATATTTAAAACTGTAATCACAAACATCAAGAAAAACAGTACCATCCAACAGTTAGATAAATGTCACTAAAAACATATAAATCTTAGAAGAATGCTCATGCTTCTAAAAAAAATGAAGTGGTGTGTGGCTGGAGAGATAAGAGACCATTGGGCCAAAGAAAGCGCGTACATGATAACAGGCTCCTAGCACAATGAATTGTCTTCACAGGAGTTGAGGCAATGCCATTTTTTTACTGGCAGTACACCACTGGTATCCACCAGCATGGAGCTCTTCTGGAATGAGAACTCAGAAAAAACAATAAGCATTTAGATCAGGGGCAGTTCCCACACTCCTAGTTCAGTCTTACTCAGTCAATGGGTATATTGCATTCAAAATAATTTTTACTTGAAGACAAAAGACAAGTTTGGCTTCAAGGCACTCTTTTGCTTGTTTCAGTGTAGTAGATAAAAGCCCTTCATCTTTGTATAATAACTGCTCCAGCAGTCAATCGCATCTCTAGCAATTCCCTCTGCATATGGTTCTATCCGATGAGAACGACCTGCCTACCTGAGGTATCCTTGGACAGGACAAAGAATAGCCCTGGGAATAACGAAGCTCTCCAAGACATCTTTGTATGGAACATGCTACACTAGTGGATAGTTTTTACCTATTGGCAGTAGCCTTGAGAATTTGGCCATGAACATTAGCTACAGCAATTATGACAAGCAAGGTACACCTGGTATTGAAAAAAAAAATACTCAGCATAAGCTTTTATCATACTTGTTATTTTAAATTCTCTCTATGAGCTTTCCAGAGCTAGCGCTTCTGAGACCATGAACACATCAAAGGTCCTCTGAGGTTAGGGACTGGCAGTTGTCTAGGCTCCAGCCCTGCAATCACACACACGAGTGGTTTCATAAGCAATCAGATGCAGGCTCAAGAGCTCGATTTAGACAAGTTGTGTTCAAATCTAGGCTTGTAATCTACCTGTGGGCTGTACTGTTTACTTAAACTTTTCTTTTCAGAAAGCACTGTGGTATTTCGCATGTTTTGGTATAAGCCAGCTCTAGTGGTAATGTAAGTGCTATAAATACACCACAAAAAATAGGAGGAAACTGCCAGAATTCCGTTATGGTAAATGCAGTATTCAAGCATTTCAAACATGAGAAAGTAAATTCTGTTTTAGAGGAATCACCGACTGCAGTGGTTTGGAGATAACTAGCTTTCCACAGAACGTGCGAAACTGTAGGAGGAAGCACAGGATTTTCCCCATCCCACAGAACGAATTTCACCATGAAATACTCACATAGATCACACGGCTTGGGGAACCTGATGTACTTGAAGCAGGTACAGAAATAATACTCTCAGATGAAGTCCTCGTTTCCTATGGCAGGAGAAGAGAAGTGAAACAGATAAGAAATAGAGGAAAGGGAGGGAAAAATATAACCATTACTTCAAAAGAGTGTGCAACACATTTAATTTAATTTAACCTTTACCACTCACAAATGGCGTATCACAGCAAACTCAAAACATACAGGCATACCAAAGAATTAAAAATAAAAGAACACCTTTAGTCAATCAAATTGACCTTTGGAAATGCAAAAATGATTTTATATATGACTTTCTTTTCCCCTCCCTTCAGAATGAAATGGAACACTTCTGGGCTGCCAGAACAGCCTTTGGGCACTATCAGGGACAGGCAAAATTACAGCAGCTCTGAGTCTAGGGCCACAAGATGATATGGTGACAACAATTTTTACTCTTAGATTATACCATCAAACCAATCTATATTGCTTCTGGAACATGTCACACCGCCATGCCACTCATTCGTAGCACACAGCACAACATCGTGCAGAGCACCCTGAGTGAGGCATCCAACAGGTGAGCTTTCCCCTCTCCCATTGTAACACTACCAGATTAATTTTAACGCTCAACTGGTTTTGCTCTGTTTTCAATCATTCTGGCATTCAGAGTGACAGACCTTTATTGCTTTCTTTTTGGTAGATTCCTTTGTGATGAAAAATATAATTACTTTTAAATAACAAAGGTTTGTGAGACAATGATATAAACCATGAGCGAACAGACCTGACATTCATAATTGAAGTTTAAACAAATCTTACGACAAAATCAATGGGTTTTATACCCTCTTTTACCCAGATATGTTAATTCATCAGAAAATACTCTTTCCCATCTATGGAAAAATCTGTTCCTGATCACAAAAAGTACATATTTTTTCCATGCACTCGGAATGACTGCCAACTGCCTCCCCGAAGGCTGGCACTTCTCAACCCGAGGTTACAACTATTCAGACCCCTGTAAGGATTTTAGCATTATTAAACTGTCAGGTTGAGGAAGCATGCTTCCTACTACTCCAGTCTTTGCTTGAAATATTTACTAGCTTTTAGAAGCAGTATGTGAATATATCTGTACTGTACTGTGTTAGCAGTGCAAACAAACTCAACGATCCACAGACCTTCTTTAGCCCAAATAGTCCTATGGACCTCCCTGAGACAGTATGTTGAGATACTTATTAGTACAAGAAAGATTCAGTTTAATTGTTTTGGCATGTCTGACTGTGAGTTGGGAATTTTCTCCCTTTCATTTTCAGTTGTCTCACACTGAGGCTCTGGACAAGCTCAGAAGGTCCAAGGGGACAAGGCAAACACTGGCATGGAAATAGAGTATTCTCTGAGAAATACTTGTGGCTGCCGTTGAGATGATCATTCAACATGGACAGTGTAATTGCATTGATCTTCTACACAGTTAAAACATACTGCAAGTTTCTAGAACTTGTGTAAATGACATGAAAGTGTGAACAATGCATTGATGCCACATGCAAACCATACTTTTCTTCCATTATGTCCCTACAAGAAGTCCAATGAGAAAAAAACCTAAATAAAACTGCACTATTTCAATGTTTTAAACCCTGATAAAGTCAAATGACAGTTTTGGATTAATCTCAGGATTCTCTAGATAAAGTTTCAGAGTTTCTTTCTGTATCACGTGCATCAGTGGAGTGTGTTTTAAGATCACACAGTGTAGCACGACCTTAAAAAGCATAACATACCTGGCCAAATATATTTAGTAACTCTTAATAAATTCGTGGAGTTTTTTCAGGGGCTTTCTTCAACTAGAGGTGCCATCTTGTTTTTAAGGAGAACTATAATTCATTAAAATGTCCAACTTTTGCAATCAAAGTGAAGAGTCTCATTTTTCTAAGATACTTCTGCAGATTGCTTCCCTGCTTCCTTACGCTATTCAGTTACTCCCACAAATGGTCCCATTTATTCTGCTGGTGATTAAAGCCTACTCATTTCACATCTCACACATGCTCCTCCTTCTCTGCACGATCCATTACGCCTTTTAGCATCCCCAGTCCACGCGTGCTCCACATAATCTCCTAGCTTTTGCAATAAAACCTCACATCTGAGTTGATTCCATTGCTTCTGTTCAGTTCTTTTCTCCATACTACGCATTTTTATTCTCTCTCCACCTACCTCTTTTCCTTTATGCCTTTTGATAATCCTTATTCTTTCACTTGCTACTTCTGTCTTTCCCAGTTTCATCCCTTCTGCTTACAATCTCACTCTCCCACCATTTTCCTTTTTGCTGTCACTCTCTTTCACAACTTCTTTTTCCCTTCCACTCCATCTCCAAAGTTTTGGAGTGTGCTGCCACTTACTCCTTCTGCCTTTGTCACCTACTGTAATTACATGCTGTGCATATATCTATATAAATATATAGAAAGACACCTTTTAAAAAAAACAAACCGCAAAGGTTGACCAGAAAATTTCTCAACCAGTATACCCCGTCCAACAAGTTATGCTGAGAAGTCCATTACTACCTTCTTTGAAACTGTACCCTTTCTTCTTGGTTTATTTTTTCAATAATGAGCGTAAAAACCAAAAGAAGAGGAAAAATTTAAAGAAAAGGAAAAATGACTAGACTTGGAAAAATTCTTTGAGCTCTGTTCTGGTTTTTTTTTCCCCTACTTAGGCAAAACTCCCACTGACTTTCAGATACAGCTGTCTTCCTCTCTGCTGGGGACAGGGCAGACTCCCAGCACTCGGACAGATATGTTATAAATGAGTCAGCCTTTACACGGTGTCTTACAAGTACGTTTTCTTTGCCTTTGTGAGGAAAAGGCAGCCAGCAGGAACCCAGTACAACTTTGTCCACTGCCTTTCTTTGAAGGAGGGGAAAAAAGAAACCCCAATCTAATACATTTTCAATAAATTACCTGGGGTTTTAGGCTTGCAATTTCAGTTATTCAGACAGAATATAATCCTTAGGAAGCCTAAAATAATGCTTAACAGTATTAGGCTGAATCAGCAGCACTTATTAAAGTATTCTGACAATTTTAAATTGACATATATTAAACAATACATTTTATACTGAAACGCTACTTGTTTGATATTCAGAGCTCACCATGAAGAATACCAGAGCAATCGCTTCCCAAACACATGGGTGCAAAAAATACAGCCAAGATCCTGCAGAATAAAGTCCAAACCATTTTTTTTTCAAAATTGTAGTTTAGTCAAAGTTGCACTTGCTAACATACCATATTTGTAAACACTCTTTTTATAACTGCTGCCTGCTGTTCTGACTTGTGCCTTCCATCCAAGCCTTGACGAATCAAAGCAGAGCTTTTTCAAACTGGGATACCAAGGGTGCCACTTGGAGCATCAGGGAACATTAGAACTGAAAAACCCTGTCCTTGGCCTCCACATTAAATGAGGTAGTTGCATCTCAGTCCCACCACTTCAGAGAGATCATTTCCCTGGCTACAGATTAATTCTTCATTTCCTAGGGGCAGCTTATTCATCTGCTAACCTTGTAATTATTAAAGTTGCCAGAACTCCCCCCTCTTCCCCTTGCACACAGACAGATGCACAAATCATCCAACTTAAGGAGGTACTTAAAGCCAGAGATTAAATTAAGTTGGGGCTGGCTTGCCAACATTTTACAAACAAATAATAAAAAACAAATTCCAAGGAGAGATTTTTTTGTAAAAACAAATAAAGTGAAAGTCCTCTGATCTTTTAAGTGCACAGCCACATAAAAAGAGAAGAGGTCGTGCACTGATCACATCATAATCAGAAAGAAGTTAAAAATTAACTTTGTTTTTTCTTATTCATATTTTCACATTTTTTCTCATTCAGTTTATACATATAACTCTTAGGTCAGCATTCTCCTGAACTTGTAGCTTTAATCACTAAGTAAAAGCAGAATATTTATATTACATTATTACATTAACCTGCTAGATTTCTGTCATTTAAAATTTAAAATAACAGTACTGAAAACAATCCAAATCCTTCCCTCCGTGCCCACTGCAAAAAAAGGGATAGAGAATAATATGGCAATGGAATAATACTGGGTAAAAATATGGTCTTTTTACCTTGTTTTTTTCTTCAGCCTTTGCAGCCTGTCTACAAACTGGATGCCAAATGGATGTACCTGGAAAGCAAATGTCAAGTTCTGCTCAATTCAGTTCCCCAATAAGAACCTTAAAAGGTTTAAAATAAGAACCTTATTAAACCTTCCTGTAAAGTTTTCTAAGACACAGCACACTGACTGATTCCACCGCAGTCACCATTTCATGGATACTTTCAAAGATAAAACTGACAACTTCTCGATATCAGTATGCCTGATCACATACGTTTTAAAGACTAGGTGCACTTCAGAAAGCTACATGTACTTCAATATGTGAGATCAACATCATAACCTGAGTCCTAGGAAGTGTGATATGGGATCTCTGGAGCTCCCCCAGCCCAACCTCCTGCTCGGAGCAGGTCCCATTACAGCAGGCAGCTCAGGGCTGTGCCCAGTTGGGTTCTGCATATCTCCAAGGATGGAGATGCCACAGCATCTCTGGGCAACCTGTTCCACTCTCATGGTAAATTTTTTTCCCCTCATATATAGCTAGAATTTCCTGTACTCTTATTATACATATTGTTGTAATAGTCTGGCTCAGGACATGCTAAGTAGCACACTGTGATGGGATGGAATAGCATTGTGGCATTTAACACTAGCTGAAAATCCAGTCATTTTTTCTGAATTATTCAGTGAACTGATCTTGCACTTCCTACATGTTTGTCTCTCATAAGTCACATACTAAGAACGGCCCAATTTCAGCAGAATATCCATCCTGGAGGAAGCAGAAAATACAGAATGAACCATTTCTCTACTGCATGTAAGTATTGAAGAAAGGATTATGAACTGTAGAGATATAAGTAAACATTAAGCAGGAGAAAGAAACTTAATAGTTTTGCATTAGTCACGAAAAAAAAAAAATATTTTAAAAAGTTGAACACAATGTTGAATACTCAGTGTTCAATGGAAGTGGAATGTGTGCAACTATATAAAATGAAAGAATTATTTGTAAATTTTAATAGTAACAAGGAACCATTATGTTTATGCCAGTCTGAGCTTGGACAAGTCATAAACTCAAGCTCCGCACAGTTAAATAATGTGAGTATACTGCAACTTCTGCCTGGCTAAATGGGAAGTTGAGAACCTTTGCGTTATAAATATTTCATGTTTATACTGGGTGGAGAGCACCAAGAATATTTATTGGAAATGCTTTGTTTTCACTGCAGTTTGATAGTTTTCTAACCAGTGGATTTTGGAAACAAGATAGAAACAGAAAGTCTATTTCCCAGAAGACAGATGGAGATCATTAGAATTTATTTCACAAAAATAACCCAGATAAACACAGACTCATGCAGTAAAAGATTATCTGTAAGTACAGACCGGATAAGTTAGGTTTACTAAGTTACTGAAGTTTTTTGGGACTGAACCACTAAGAAACATCTTTATAGCACCTTTAAATTTAATGCTAATTTATCTTCCAATTATGAGTGGGTCTGAGCTTGCCCACTGAAAGCGTTTGTCCCAACTGCTGCCTAGTTGATGTAAATCTTCCCAATGGTATTAAGAAGCGTTTAGAACAACTTTTTGTTTTAATTACTCCTACCTGTGGTCAAGCAAAACTGGCTGGGAAACTTTTTCACACAGAAGAAAAAGAGTCCTTTCACCCAAAAGTCATCTGCCGGATAAGCACTGATGACTCAATTTCTGCTAAGGAACATGCAACATCTAAAGGAACTTTACAGAGGATGAAAAATAAGTTATAAACCCCTGGGCTCTGACTTATTTTTATTATCTAACACATCAGGTCAGGCAGTCCAAATACGTGATCACGGACCTTTCATGAAGTTAGCACCAGTCTCTAATGAAAACTGCTCTTCACGTGAAGACAAAAAGTAAGCTGGTACGAATGTTTCATGCATTATAAAATAAAGTGAGTAAGATGGGTCCAAATTAACAGGACCTGAGCATACTTTGCAATTACCTGAATTAAAAATCAGCACAAAACCTAACAAATATCCACCCTTATAACAAACTGAACTTAAAAAGAAGATTCACTTGCAACCCAGTTTCAGGTTTGAAATCTAGAAACAAATTTGTAGTTTGGTATCTTTTTAAAGCATTGATTTCCCAGGGGATTTTAGTACTGCTACTTTGCAATTGGAAGAACCACAGCATTTTCTGGCTCCTGAGGGAGAATCCATGAGCACAGACAAGGATCATTATGTCCTTTAATGAGCTAGTCATTGTTGCAAACCAAAGTGACAATAAAATTGTCATTTTAAATAACGTACTAAATTATAATTAGATCTTACTGAGACCGCTGTTGTGTTTTAAATAAAGTCTAACTTCTCCAGCTTAACGAATGACTTCAAAGTACGCTTCTAGAAAACTGTGGACAATCGCAAAGTTGTAATACAGATCTGGGCAAGCATGTGATTTTAGGATAATACACCAGCCATGCAATTCCCACATCCTACTGAGTTTTTCTTTTCTGTTTTCCTTTGAAAAGATACTGCCAGTCAAAGACATAGGCAAAAGCCTTCATTTTCTCTGGTGTCTGACCCTGTATTTAACTGTGTAGACATTGTTTTCTTTGATCAGTTTAGTACAGCTAAAAGTTGCTACACATGAAATATAGATTTTTAGCTCATATCTTTTTTTTTTCCATTGCATAAATTATTGTGCAAGTCCTTCTCTATTACCACTGAAATTCCCTGACAAGAAACACTGAATTTCTCCTGTGCAAGCTTATGGGTATGTAAGGTATAGGCATATTGTGTGGTAAGGGCTTCAGCTCCATGGCATCCTCTTCTCCACCCTCTGAGGGCACTTAGGTCTGACTGAGGGGAATTCAGGTAAGGACCTTCAGATTTTCTCCTCATCCCCAAATGGGCAATGAATACAGAACTGGTCTTAGGACTGCAACAGCAGCTTTAGGGAACCTGCTGTCCCGCATGCATGTTAACTTTCACCTGGGCCATTTATCACTGCAGAAAAATCATGGTTTTTTAGTAAACGGAAAATTTTATAATCTTCACTGTCAAGTACTTCCATCTGCAGGAAATAAATGCTACCACTCATCCTTTCTGTGATTCACATTTTCTATTGGATTTGAACTGAGAGAGAAGTAACAGGTGAGTAAGAAGCAACAAGGGTTTGTTTTTGCTTCTCCTTAGCCTACACATTACATTTTTCACTTTCCTCGGTAGTTATGAAGTGAGAATACATACAAAATAGCTCAGCCATGCTAGCAGGTATGCGAAAGAGGGCCATGCTGCCAAGTGTAACTGGTTTGGGTTTTGTTTTTTGTTTGTTTGTTTTTGTTTTTACCTTGAAGATACATTTCTTCTCCTTCTGCAAACATCTGACTGCATCTGAAACATCGTGCGCAGGTTGGGTGATAATGTTTTTCTCCTGCCTGTTTGGGAAAAAAGGTACAGATGATTAAGTATACTGATCAATTTAGAAACTTCACTATGAGGAATTTTTCTTTCATCCTCTAGAATATGACTAATTAGAGTAAATTAGTTAATGCCAATTAGTTCAACAATCTCTTACAACCACAATGCTTATTTTTGATTATAGACAATTCATGACTTTAAATGTAATTATGGTCTTGTCTACACAAAAATGTTAATGTGCAATAGTTAAGTATCTGAATTTACAGAATGGAAACAATTTTATATAGTGAACGCATTTTCCCTGTAAACAACCATACTGTGCACTGAGTGCAAAGTAGCTTAGGACTTACCTGCACAAGGAAGTTGGGACGTCATAACCTTGAGCATGGATTTGCAACTCAACTGTATGTTCATCATGATCCCACTGAAAATATAATCTTAATGCACAGCAAGAACCATCTTGTGCAAGGAATGTTTGTATTATCTGCTTTGAAAATGTCTTGCAGGTAATGGGTACTAAATGGTTTCCATGAGGAATGTGTGTGGCGTGCCTATAGGACTGTAAGTTCAGAGCAGACACTTTTGGGTCCTGTGCACTAACTCCCTCACACAGACAAGCCAGGAGCTTTGCCAATTGTTCTGAGATTAATCCACATAATTTAATACCACAATTTTCATTGACTGGAATAAGAACAGGACAAAGCCCTAACTTTGCTCAGAACAGCTTAGTAACTCATCAATTTTCACAAATTCAAATTTCCAACTACCTTATAACCCCATTAATTTAAAATGTTTCACCATTGACATCAGTGTGTTTTTCAACAGGAGACATTTACCTGCCAGAAGGGGCAAGGGCTTGCCTATGTCAGAACATCAATGTGTAACACAGACAAGGGCAAAGTTAACCTTAAATGACTATCAGAAAAGAAAGCCAAGGTTCCTGGGTCACGAGATTTATGCAGGACTCAATTTTGGTAGCTTGGCCAAAATTCAATTCTATGGCCTACTGTGGGCAAACTTCTTTGCTGTATTTCCTGGAGGCAAGGACAGCAGCACCACAAGGCAAAACTGGCTTGAGCCAGTGACAGAAATAACATTCAGGGACTTGTGCTCTTCTTGAGTGAACGACGTGGGCCAGCACCTCCAAACTGCACCCCTACCCCATCTTTCAGATGACACTCACAAAACAGAGTTCAACAGCCCAAAGCCAACTCGTGCGCATGCTCCCAGCACTCCTCATTCTTCAAAACCCCTACAGAACTGAAAGCCAAATCTTGGCATCTCCTTTCTTCTCTTTGACCCCACACTCTTCTGTGATAGGCAGAATGGCCCATGGTTTAAGTGGCTTAAGGTCGATGGCACTTCCATTATGAACAAAAGCCAGGAGACCAAGTAACTCTAAAGCTTAGAGCTACGTTAAACTAAGCTTAACCTAACGTTAAGCTAAGTCTGACTACAGTAGAAGTTCTGCTGGAGTTAAAAATAAGCAAATTTTGGTTCATGTAGAAGGTCTCATAACCTGTTCATCTGGAAAAGGTTGAAAAGGCATTGCATGTATCTTTAAAAAATTACAACCAAGTATTGCCCCACTGTCTTCAGCATGCAAATATGCTCTCACAGCATTGCACTGTAAATCCCCCTTCTATTAATCTAGACATTTAACACTTACTACAGGGATGACTTGTCTTACTCTTTTTCATTGACTGAATGTTGAAGCCTTCAGACGTATTTATACTAAAGAATATAATCTGTGTCTGGAGGCTATTTTGCCATTCATAATATCAAATACAGGAGTGTGATAAATTTAGGTTAAAGAATCTCTGGTTTTGCATCATCAGTGTTAACTTGGTCCAAACCTGAAAACTTGTTGCTGTGTCTTCAATCAGCAATAAGGAAGAGCAACATATCACATCAGAATTGCCATTTTAAAAAAAGCTTTGTTCCAGTTCATTCTTCTTTTTACGGTGTCATTTGTGCAGACTGCTGGGTGATTTCTGCAACTTTAGACATGGAAAACAGCCACTACTCCCTATGTCAACACCTTAAAGTATCAGACCGTGGACTATCAGTACCAGGTTTAAAGCTCAGGTTTAAAATTGCTTGAGTGACTGCAGGTGTTTAAGCACAGAAAGTTATTTAAGTACCGTGAGATAAACCTAAATTTGGAATATCAAGCTGAAGAGAAATATAATTTCCCTTGAAAGATTTGTACTGCATAAGCATTGCTAATGCAATGCATAGCCTCAATAATTCAATTGATTCAGCACAGCTGATACAATTCCCAGGCTATCACTCTCTAGGGGAATTCAGTTACTCCTTTGCTAAAATAAACTGTCAGAACGCATTCTCAGATAACTTGGATGCATCACAGAATAAAATCTATCTCCCTAAATTTAACAGCACAACCAAATACATCATTTTAATTCACTCTGTAGAGTAAGTAATATCAACTAGCTGTAGAACGGCACAAAGAAACCTCTTTATAATTTAGATACAATTATAACAGAAAAATCAGGGGGAAAAGGTGTAGTGATCCTTTTGTTGCTGCTCAGATCAGCGTAACTCCAATGGATTTTGCATAATTACCTCTGAATTCAAATGGGACATACTCAAACTGTTCATATAGCTCAAAGTGCCGACAACCTTCTTTGTTTCCCCTTTTTACATTTTTTAAATGATGTCCCTCTTCTAACCAAAGCACAGAAGACAACACATGGCAGATTCTTCACCAATTTAAGTGTTTAAAACAGATCACACCATTTTTCTAAAGGAAAGGTGATAGCTCAATCTGAGGCTAGGGACCTGATGCAAAAATTAACTAATAATATTCCCTGATATGTTTATACAGTTAGCCTGATTAGATACCATAGACTATATTCAGACCTGGGTGTGTTGGGTCTGAATGCAAACTATAATCCCACCTGGGTACACACCAAGGAGGCTTTCAGATCTCATAGATGAACAATCGGTTGCAGCAGAAGCCAGAAACTTTGTAAGCTTAAGGCAGCAACTGTTTTATGTTTTCAGTTTAGTTGTAATAATGGCCTCGTTATTTTTTCTTTTCTTGGTTATATTGCTGTGAGGGAGTTTAACACAGCAAACAAATTCCTAACCATATGGTTACTTCTTCTTTGCACAGTTTGAAAGCTTAGTTTGACAGATTGTTTTCTCAGTGTTTAATAAAATATCAACACACGCATAGCACAGAAGAAGGGACGTTCATCTCTTATGATTCAAGTGGTAGATTGTAAGAAACCTCCTCAATATCCTACATTTGCTTGAAGACTGCCCTAAGTCTTTGTGCCTAGGCATCCAGATGTGAAGATAGTATTATTATGAAGATCAATATAAAGATTAATTCTCAACTCAGATTTCCTCAAACCTGAATAGCAAAGTGTGTCCGTAGGAACACAGTACACTATCAACAGTTTAATTTCTCTTCAAGCGACTACATCAGCCTTCCACAGTCACCGAGTCGAAGTCTTGGTGTATAATTTAAGGATGGAGTCAAAACAGTCCTTAACACTCTGAGACAAAGTATTATGAATTACTTCATCCCCTTTAGGTATGAGGGACCACTTTGAACGGTATATCTCCTCTGCACAGCAGGCAGAGCCTTTTGGGCTGGGTCAACATGAGGAAC
The DNA here is from genome assembly GCA_017639485.1 of Pluvialis apricaria. Lineage (NCBI taxonomy): Eukaryota > Metazoa > Chordata > Aves > Charadriiformes > Charadriidae > Pluvialis > Pluvialis apricaria. Next base: position 30,481,215 of record CM030010.1, read on the forward strand.
GTTCTCCCAGCAGAGCTGAGGACCTCCCCACATTCCCTGCCCTAGCATGGGGGGCACCACAGTGTTGCTACCTGTCCCACAGCACATCGACAAGTAAACCCATGCTTCACTTAAAACAGGACCAGAAAGCTCTGCAACAAAGTACATAAAACCTACTTTTCTCATTTCTCATAACTTCAGGGCTTGAACTAGATAAAAGAAGAATGAACCTGATGCAACAAATGTGAATCACATAATTTAAAGCACAATTTGAAGACAGTAGGGTTGTTATCCTGAAGTCTGCAAAGCAGTATGAACACCAGGCCTGGGAAACATGCAACGCTAGCAAAACTAAAGTAATTCATACCAGAAGGAATAACCTTATCTAGTTAAGGTTGGGTTTTAAATTAGCTGTCATCACTCAGGAAAAAGATACTACGTTATTGCAGACAGCTCAGCGAAAACCTCTGCTCATTCTCTAGCTCTGGCTGCAATAACTGATGAAGTGGTAGAATTATAATAAAACATGATATGTATAATAATTGTAACTCTATCACAATGACATTGCTTGTCTGGCCTCTCATGCTGTTGCTAGGAGTGTGATTGATGTCATTTTTTACTGCAGTTGATGAGTGACAACTGCTTATGTATTGACACATGAGGGATTGAACCAGAGCAGCCTAGAACTCAAAGCGGTGAGCTGAATCCTGGAAAGAAAACTCAAGATTTCTGATGATTCTCTCACTCGTGAAGTCTAAGTACATCCTATCTGACCACATTACTCACTTAGTAAAATAGCTAGTAAATAATAGAATAGTTTGGGTTGGAAGGAACCTTTAAAAGTCATCTAGTCCAACCTCCCCTGCAATAAGCAGGGACATCTTCAACTAGATCAGGTTCCTCAGAGCCCCGTCTGACCTGACCTTGAATGTTTCCAGGGATGGGGCAACTACCACTTCTCTGGGCAACCTGTGCCAGTGTTTCACCACCTGCAGCATAAAACATTTCTTCCTTATATCTAGCGTAAATCTTCCCCCTTTTGGTTTAAAAGCCATTACCCCTTTGTCTGATCGCAACAGGCCCTGCTAAAAAGTTTGCCCCCATCTTTCTTATAAGCCATATTTAAGTACTGAAAGGCTGCAATAAGGTCCATCTGGAGCCTTCTCTTCTCCAGGCTGAATAACCCCAACTGTCTCAGCCTGTCCTCACAGGAAAGGTGCTCCATCCCTCTGATCAGTTTTGTGGCCCTCCTCTGGACCTGCTCCAGCAGGTCCATGTCTTTCCTGTGCTGAGGGCTCCACAGCTGGACACAGTACCCCAGGTGGGGTCTCACCAGAGCAAAGTACGTGGGCAGAATCATCTCCCTTGACCTGTTGGCCACACTTCTTTTGATGTTGCCCAGATATAGTTTGCTTTCTGGGCTGTGATTGCACATTGGCAGCTCATGCCCAGCTTTTCACCCACCAGTACCCCCAAGTCCTCCTCGGCAGGGCTGCTCTCGAATCCTTCATACCCCAGCCTGTATTGATACTGGGGGTTGCCCTGATGCAGGTGCAGGACCCTGCACTTGGCCCTGTTGAACCTCATGAGGTTCACATGGGCCCACTTCCCCAGTCTGTCGTGGTACCTCCGGACGGCATCCCATCCCTCAGACGTGTCAACCACACCACTCAGCTTATTGTCGTCTGCAAACTCGCTGAGGGTGCACTTGATCCCACTGTCTATGTCACTGATGAAGATATTGAACAGTACTGGTCCCCATACGGACCCCTGAGGGACACCACTTGTCACTGATGTCCATCTGGACACTGAGCCATTGACCACTACCCTTCGGATGCGACCATCCAACCAATTCCTCATACACCGAACAGTCCACCCATCAAATTCACGTGTCTCCAATTTAGAAGGAAGAAAGAAAGTTGACAACATCATTTAGTGCGTTAAATAAACTCGTAATTATTTGGTTCCTTCACTGAGAACAGTTATCAGTAAACTTTTTCCTGAAAAAAAAAAAATATATCTCATTATCAAAATGCACAGTGGTAACAGACACCTCTTACTGCTGGCAGAAATAATTTGTGGAAGTGAGGGAAGGTTAGACTGCTGCAATGATTCAATCATATCAAAGAATATTTTCCATTTTAAATGTATAATAGGTTGCTCTAATAGTACTTTGTTACCACTAATTGTTACGTATTTATGTAGGTCCAAATCCTTCCATCCTCATACTCTAAAACCTCCAAATGAAGTCCTAACTGTATTCTATCCTGAACAAAAATAATGGAAGTCAGCCTACAAAACACCGAGCCTGCTGGTATGACAAGGCACGGTGCAGTTGTATGACCCAGAAACAAAGCCAACAGAAGACTGTTATAAAGCATTCTTAGTTAAAAGCTTCTCACATGGAATAAATTTGTTAAAGAGTTGGGTCATCACCAGACAACCACCTGTTCAAGCAAAGGGAAACAGAATAAAGCGCAAACCCAACGACAATCAATAAACCTTTCCATCAGGCAGCTTCTCACCCTGAAATGAAGGACTAAAGCTCTTATGAAAGACATACGACTGGACCGCTGCTATCTGTTTAAGTGGAAGGGAGTAACTATTTGGGATGGGAAGGGGAAAAATACTTAGGTACTGTAGTGATGGGCAGAAGTTTAAAACTTCAATTAGACAATAAATTATTCTCTTTTTTATACTTTGCCTCCGTTTCCTGAATAATTTTCATTCCCATGGACATTCACATTCCTTCATTAAAGGGCACTGAGATTTCTTCAGGGTCACTTTGTAATAGAGATAATAGTAGAAGTGTAATTCAGTTTAAAGTCAGTAAGCGTGCAAGTGCACAACAGAATGATAAAATAATTCAGGTTGGAAAGGACCTCAGGATGCAGGTCATCTAATCCAATGTCCTGCTCAAAGCCAGGTTGACGCTCAATTCAGACCAGTCTGTTCAGGTATTTGTCCAGTCATGTATCGAAAACCTCCAACAATGGCGACTGCAAAACCTCTGGGCAGAATGCTCCAGTACTTAGTTATTCTTACAATGAATTTTTTTCCCTTTTTATCCAGTCAGAACTTTTCCTCTTTCAATTTATGATAGTTGTCTCCTGCTCTGCCACCATGCACCTCAGTAAACAGCTTGTCTCCACACCCTTGAAAGCCTCCTTGTAGGTATGGCTATGTTGCTACTAGGTCCCCCTGAAGATATCCCTTCTCCAGGTTGGACAAGTCAAACTCCCTGAGCATCTCCTCACAGGAGATGTGCTCCAGGCCCTCAACTATCATGGTGGCCCTCCACCAAACTAGCTTCAGCTAACCAGCGTCTTTTGGTGTGGGAGTGCACAAAGCAGGATGCAGTATCCTACATGTGGTCTTATAAATGCTCAATAAAAGGGGTTATCTTCAATCTATTGGTTGTGCTTCTGTTGAAACTGCCTTCTGTGCTGGTGGCCTTCATCGCTGCCAGGGCACACTGCTCTCAGGTTTAGCAGAATGCCCACCAGTACCCCAGATATCCCATATGCATCTCCAAGCACTTATAACTGAATATAAGACAGCAAAATAAATCAAGATGTGTTTGATGTACATTATACTGAAACAGAACATAAAATCAAGGTATAACACCTTGACAAATGAATCCCCTACTGCTTTCAGCTTATGTCCATGGATTCGTATGAGTAGATCTGAGGAGAAAAACATCTTAACACTGGGTAAAGGAAGTTCATTATCTTTTTAAATTCAACATTGAGGAGTACATACCTTCACCAGGAAATTTTTTCAGAATATGCAAATCAAAAAAGGTGGAAAACCACTGAACTCCTTTAGTCAATATCCAATTCATCCTGTTTATACTTCCTCATTCCCCAAATGACTGTTTTTACCGGGGTATTAAGCTATTACGTGAATGAACTGTTCTTTTTCTTAGGTGGCGGAAATGTACAGGAAACTGATAATGAAATGCAGGTACAAAAAGGAACTCCAGATATTTGTCTTTATGAAATTTAATGAAGTTCTTGAACGAGATACAACTTTCAACTTTAAATGGACCAACCAGTCACTGCACTGATTTATGGAGGCAAATGCACAATTTCTGTAAGTAAGTGCAGTTCCCTGGCTTTGGCTGAGCTAAGATTCTAGTTCCTCACCCCAGAACTAAATTAGTTATTATTTAAAAACTCTCTGACCTAAGAGCACAAAACTGCCCCAGAAAATCTTCCTATCAAGTTGTTCCACCTACCAGGATGAAATCAGGGGTTGTTCTTGCTTATTCCCACCTGGTAGTATAACCCTCTCATTCTTGGCCAGCAGATGCGCCATTTGGGTTTAACCCTAAAGGCTGTGTAAAATCTAGGGCCCGGATGTGTGTCCTTCTGTCTTCATCTCAACAGTATGCTGGGGAAGGTGCACAGCACGGCACCATCAAGCGTTGTTCAATGGCCACGCAGTCATAACTCTGCCATTGCATCCACATAGTGGCATATTTGTTATGTGGACTATACTTGCTCCATATACTGGATTCTACAGGGTATTTTCAAACAGAGTGATGATATTCAGAAAATCAGATAACCTTTGCTGCTTGAAGTAGACAACTGTGCTCAGTTACCAGCTTTAAGTGTAACCACATAAAATCTCCATTCACATTTATAGCAAAGCCAGAGTTTTGCATATGCTACAGAAGAACTCGAAGGATTACTCAGTAATAGTTGTATACAATACTGGTTAAGTTAGTAAACAGTCATCATGTCATCTACTGGGTACGAAGGGACAGGCAACATTTTCAAGGCAGAGGTATTTGGCAAAATATCTATTGCTTATGTTATACAACAGTGCCGAGCAGAGAAAAGTGTGAGAGCCAGGAGACAAAGAGAGAATTATGTGGAGGAAAACTCTTACTAATTATCTTAGTCACAGTGGACCTGACTCACCACTGAGTCACTTCAGCAGTGTGCCAGGACAAATGAACCGTTTTCAACGGGGTTTACACCAGCATAAATGTAGTGTAATGTTTTGAATCAATCCTTCTCCTCATCGTCTCCTTACTGGATTCATTTATCATCCCACTAGATGCCAAGAAACAGCCATGGGAAATGTTCAATACATGCACCTGCAGCATTACTTACAGCTTTAGCTGTCTCACATGTACGGTTATTTCACACTGTCTTGGTTCTGGCTCATCCTGCTGTACTTTGCAGAGCCTTGAGACTTCCCACCCACATTTGAGTCATTTTTACTGCCTCCCACGCACTCTATTCTTCCAGGTATAAAGCACAGATCGAATGTACCAACTGGGACATTTATTTCAGAATGATAGTAACTTACTATATACCGGACTCTCAGAAGGAGAATTTTCTAATGCTTGTGGGAGAAATAAAAAAATAATTTAAAAACCCGAAAGGGAATAATTAAGAAAAAAAAAGACTAGAAAGAAAAATCAGCACTATTATAAATGTAACCTCATTCTGTAACATCTGCAAACAAGTTCTGACTCAGGAGCAAATTCAGCCCTGCCACAGTCAGGCAAAAGCTGGAAAATGCCAATAGTGCATTTTTTTCTACAGAATTTGGTACACGATCTTGCAAACCAAAATGGTCTGTCGTGCCTAAAATCACTGATTTTGCACTCAGTTGCTATTGTTACGCAATGAGCGATCTGCCCCTTTTGTCTTTTTCAACTCAGCTTTGCAAATTTTTCTTGCCACCCACTGAGACTGGAAGAGGCTTCTGTTTTCCATTTGCTCAACAACCTCTTTCATTTCTTTTCCACTTTCCTCTCCCACTCCTTAAAACCCACTTACGGGCCAAGCCAAGCTGCAGCTGGCTCTCACTTCTGCCATCCCTTGATAGGGGAGAGGAAGAGAAGCAGGAGAAAGATGACTTGCAGACATATTCCCCTTCCTTTTTGACTTTGCAGCTGTGCATTTAGCCCACCCATTTCAGATGGGAAGAATGAAGGTGCAACCACCATTGAACAGCCCCAGAGAGGCAGCGTGATTTATCAGATGAAGCCAGCTCTTTTCATGGTGGTCGTGGTGATCCAGGCTGCGAACATCTGAGAACAGAAGCTGTCTCTCATTCTGTGCCTGAATAAGGGCTGATATTTTGGATCTCCAAATTTACCTGGGACTGGAAATGGCACTGTCATATGCAGAACTGACATTAACAGTACTTCCTGGAAGTAGGAAGTTGCTACTTTCAGATTCATCCACACATTTCCAGTTCAAGGTACCATCCACAAGTTTTTACGTTGGGGAGGGGAAAGAAATTTGACAAAGCACAAAAAAATGCTGAAAGTTGGCCGAATGAAAAATCTTAAAGATACAAGAAATGAGTCACATAGGCTGCTTTCCTGCTATTAGCAGACACACCGAACCGTGGTCACATGGGCCAGAGCATCACAGAGATACTTTATCAACAAAGCCAGTTGTCACTAAGTGCACTTACTGCTGCACCACTGTCATGGTTACGGGAGAGAGCTGGAGAGAGGTGCTTGTGCTGTTAGCTGCATCACAGGTAGGTATAGGGTACTGAGGAGCAGTAGTCTGGCAGACCGCAGCGTGCCCCAGGCATGAGTCATGAGACCACCAGAAATGAAAGAAATTATGCAAAGTAATAGCATGAGGAATTGAAAACACCCAAAAAAAGTGCAATGTTTCACAGTGACAAAATATTCAAATGCTGGCAAATACCATAGATAATAATGTACTACCACAGCAACACACTGTGAAAGGCACTGTAAGTGGTATACTGTATGCTGTTTGTGTCTGAGGCTCAGAAGGTATCAAGGTGACTACTGGAATCACTGCTCTGATGCTTTCATTAACCATTTGAGACAGTTCAGGATAGTTAACTGCTAATACCTTTTTGCATCATAGGAAAAGGCAGTGGACACCATTCACCTACCTGCCAGGCTCAAGAGTCAAACTATGCACTGAAACTCTAACACACACAAACCCACACAGGCACAAACACACAGCAGCACCACCAGGGACTTTTTCCATACATACGAGAGAAATCCTCAACAGAAAAGCATGCAAACAACTGAAAAAAAAAAAAACCAAAACAAACAAACCACAAAATCTGCAATAGTCATTCTTTCTTCTCTGTCAAACAGTTTCCCTCAAATTCTGAACTTCTCCTTTGCATTATTCAGAAAGAGTTTGCAGAATCCCTTACTTTGGTAAAAATGTCAGCTATATAGCTTAAGCTGTCACCAAACGCTACTCAGCGCTCCTCCTCAATAAACCTAAAAACTGATTTACAGAGTAAAAACTATGCAAAGAGTTCCTTTTAATACACACTGGGTTTTCCTGACATGTCAACAATTGTGAATTTTTAACAGTTCAGATAACAAATACGGATAGGTGTAGGTCTGTATCTCTTTCTGGGAGAAGAGGTGGTCGAAAAAGGGAAAGGCAGAGGGTCGGAGAAAGATAAGGTGAATGTATCTAAAACAATACAACTGGGCTACAGAAAAGGCTAAAAGGTAAGGTCAGGACCATTTGCATTGCTATTTACATGCTTGTTGATAGCATTTTTAATGATGCCTGTTTTAAAGCAGAAAGTCTAAGTCAACTGTCAATTAGCAGTTACCCAGCCAAGTTCAGATACTATGCACTGATGCTTAACCTGCCTTTGCAAACCAGCAGCCCCAGATGAATGCAAGTGGCACCAAAACAGAGACTGTTCTCAAGCTGCAAAATGCCTTGCATCTCTGCAAACGCGATGCATTGAGAGTGCTAGTTAATGTTTCCTACCTTAGATGATTTCCTTTTGCAAGAGCTAATGCGGATTTATTTAGATGTATCCTTTCCAACAGTTTTCCTTCTTCTCTTGTGATGGGAGAAAACTGGCGTAGAGAGCAGTTTCTAACTGAAGATTAGTACTGACACCTGGATCCTTTCGCTGCTCTGACAGCCTTCGCAAGGCTCCCCATGCTACTGGAAACCCTTCCTTCGTATAGACGGAGCCGGTTTTATTACACGTTTCAGTATTAATGCCTATATTATAAGCTGCTCAAGTACCTTTCACACATCACTGGGTTTTGTTGTTAGCGAAACAGCAGGGAAACAGACATTTCAGAATGAACCATTCTTCCACACTGCAGGCAGAAATTTGTACACCCTGCTGTAAAGAATTAGTCTCGTCTCTCTGCTATACCGAGACTTTTGCAAAGGGAAAGGCAATTGATTTACAAACTAGATGGGGCTGCAAACAAAAGCAGCTCAACCCTAGGGCAAACCAAAAAACAAGCTACCAAAAAAAAGATTCATGTTTAATTAATAAGTCACTGAGGTATAAGTGGCATTTAATTGACATATAAATAATTGACATTTTTAGTCTCATTCCTGCCTAGTGCCTCCTGCATTTGTTCCCTTAAAGTAACATACGGTTATGATTAATAGATTTTAAAAAAATATACTGATGATGCTTTTCTAGATATATACACATACATGTAAACCAGAAAAATGTTAACCCTTTCTTCCCCCTCATATACTGAGTGCATGCTGCCATGTTAGGATGTCAGATACAGCAGCTGGACCCATCTTTACGTTTAGTAAGTGACACAGCTGTTTTCACCAGCACTTGTAGGACACATTTACACCACAGCCGCCCAGCAACAGGACAGTTGTAGTTGCATGTAAATAAGCCCCAAGAGTCCTTTACAAAAGCATAACTTCCAACATGCTACACTCAACTTTTACTCACATGAAATTCAAACCACCAGCTAGTAGCAGCGGAGATCCTGTTAGTTCATCAGCTACCAGTACAGTTGGTCATGGAGGCCTGCTAAGAGGCAGCTAAGCCTGCCCATCACTGGGCTGCAGCTGCCTTTCCAAGCAATCACACCTCCCCTCACAGCCTATACCACATTTGCCATCAAAACATCCCCAGGAGGTTATCTTTGGCTACGAAGGCTTCTAACAACCTAGGCTTCCTCTAGCAACATCATTAGCTGAAACAGGAGATGAAGAGAAACCCCCTCACCAAGTCATATCTCGCTACAGGCTGTCAATGTTAATGAAGCCACAGAAAAAAAACACTCTCAGTGTGAGACATACCAGGGAAAGTACTTTCTTTAGAAACAGTGGAAGGGGTTACTATCACTGCACAAGGCAGTGGTGAGGCAACACCTGAAGTACAATGTCCACCCATGCTGACAGAATGTGGTTCCAGCTGGGAAGATGGTGTGAAGGTCCACCAGCATCACCAGAAGATCTTGGAGCTGATTTTATAAGCAGAGGAGAATTCGGCTCATTCAGTTTTGCAAAACAAAAGTTGGGAGGAACTAAGACTGTTCTCCATAAATTCTCCTTAGAGTTCATCAATTAATGGGGAGAGGATCAAAAAAACATAAAATCAATCTGTAGCAGAAGAATTAATGACTACGCAGGGACCACTTACAAATAGAGAGTTTGCTGGAACTGAGTTTCTAAATATCAGATATTCAGAAAACCCAGGCATGCGCCCCAGGAGAGGACCAGGAGGAACCACTGGCTGTCAGACAGCTCCTCCACGCACCTCAGCAGCCTTCTAAGCCTCTGCATGGCTTGTCATGTGGGAAGGACTGGGAGGCAGGCAACCTTCCCCTGCCTCCTCCAAGCAAAACACAGCTAGAAGACTGATTAAAGACCACAAAACAAATGGAAAGTGTGTTCTTGACTGAAAGGAGTTTGTATCAGGCTCTGAATTATCATGCAAAATATATTATATTTTTAGAAAAAAAGGCAATTACACTTATTTTCTCTATTTTTATGATATGCTCATTAGCACAAGTTGTGATTTTAATTAATAAATAACTGCTTGCGATAGGAAAAGAGAGAAAAAAAATATTTTTAGTGCCAAATGCAGAGAAATAGATTTCACCATGACAAAAGGGAAATGGCTGGTTATAAAAATCAACAGCTTGTTATTTTAAAATGTGCTCATTTTCTGTGTTATTGCATGATTTTAGCTATTGCTGGACTGAGAACAGAGCTACAGCATAAGCACTAAAATAAACTCTTTTTCTCCCTAAAGGTTTTCAGCCACACTGCATTTTAACTCAAACTATAAAGTAAACTCCAGCCACCCCTTGCTCCCCATTTAAGATGGTAGGTTTATCAATATATATGGTCAGGGATAAAACAATTTCTAGGAGAGGACTGACGTTGCATTGAACAGGGCTCTGTATGCTTCACGAGCAAAGCAAACCTCGCCCACAAAAGCACTGACGGGCAGGGTTTTTGTAAAAAGAACAGCAAAACTGTTGCCTTTAAAAGCAACAGAAGAATTTATGGTGTCCATAAATTAGCTCCGCAGCTTCTTTTGTAGCTCTTCCAGTACAAGTTCCCTGGGAGACTGGGGGCAAGCCAAGGTGGACTGGTGTGGAAGAAAGAAACAAGCAAGGAATTATAAACAGAACTATCCTGTGTTTAAGCCCATTTACTACATGGAATGAATCTAGCCCTCAGAAAATGGGCTGAAGGAAGAATTTAAGTAACTAAATCATCGTTGTATTTGGCTGGCAACCTACAAAAACAGCCATATTTTTGTAAGTTATCAGTAACTCACACTAGTTGACTCTCCCTTCCTCTTCTGCTGAATAAACACTTGAAATGAACAAGTGTTGGAAAGGGACACAATATTATAAAATCTGGGCACAGAATAATTGTGGAAGCAGCTGTCCTCCTGACATTATCAGAGAAATCAGAGATGGAAAAAATCCTATTAGGTCATATAGTCCCTCCCTTTGTCATTGCAGGACTGCTCCCTAACGTAGATTTTCCAGTGCGTTGTCCAATCTTGTTTTAATACGATCTAAGTGATAGCTTCCAGCAGCTCCCTTGGGAGACTATTCCTCTGCCTAGTAAGTATCGCTGTCAAGATTTTCCCCCACTTTAATAGCAATTTGCCCCTATTATTTCTGCGTATCTCCAGATTATACTCAAGATGGTAAAGAGAAATACTGAAGTTTTGAAAAATTTTTCAGGATTCCAGACAATTCCACAAAAAATAAACCCTACAACGAAAACCAGCCATGACTACTTTCTATTTTTTCTGTCCTCCTGATCAGGAGATACACAAACGTACCAGCAAGCCGGCCAGTGACAAACACACACCGAGTTTGATACCAGACAGACAGAAGAGGTCAGCCCCAATTCCAAGCCTTTCAAACAAGTCCGCCTGCTGCAGCCAAACAACAAATGACTTAACCGTGTTAGCTACTGATATGGTCTCTGCTTTCTTTCAAATCTGTTTGCTTAGGTCATGACTTTTAGTCTAGCTTCCTAATGAAACGAGGTGTACGTCCTACCTCCTCATCTGACAAACCTCCACAGTCAACACTGAAACTCAGTGGCCATTTAAGGTCATCCCTTACAGAGGCCCAAAGGCTCACGGAAATCACAGGCTGATCACCATGGAAGGAGCCTCACACTGTGCGCCACCTCTTGACCGCATAAACAGGCAGTGGAAATGCAAAGAAAGCTTTCGAGATGCTTCATGGGGAAACAGAGGGGATGGGAGCAGGTATTTTGGGAGATGTCATGAGGAATGGGACCTATCGTGACAGCAGAATGCTAGGGCATAAGACATTCACCCATATTCAAGCTTCATTGTTTTTGTTGCACACAAACCAACAAAATGTTTTATGCAATTTATGGAAAGAAGGTAATAGACCATAAAGTTTGCGGGTTGTTGTAACAAGCCTCCAGACATTAAATATCATTGTACCCGTTCAAATCCATTGCCTGCTTCCCACTAACTTCATCCTATCTTTCCTATTTGACAGTGACACTATCTCACTCTGCTGTGCTTTTACAGATCATGAAAGTCGTTTCTCCTCATCTTTTTTTTTTTAAAAGGTTTCAGAATATTGCATCAGTATTTTTTCCACAGTTAAATGCCACAGACTTCAATCAAAGTCACTCCCAGCCTGCACCCGCACCAAAATAAGAAGAGAATCAGTACTGTCACCAGAGCAACATCAGGGAAGGGGAGAGGAGGGGGGGCACACATGCACTAACCGAAAACATCACCTAGAACTTCAGTGACAGATGTAGTCGTGGTAAAATTCCTACAACAGCTTTAAAGAATTAACTTTTCTCAAGTTTGTTATTGGTCCATCTATAATAAAAACAAGGAACTCTCCTCCTGTTCAGTACGCTCTCACCAAGCAGTTAGGAGAAAGAGATACAGCCACATGTCCCACAAATCCAACTCAGCACTGTTAGTATGCAAATCTTTTAAACTTTTTTTTCTTTTCATCATCCACAGAGACAATAAGGACCCAGTTCTTAATCACATCACACCACATGCTGTTGTTTAATCATCCTGTGGATAAAATATTACCAAATAAAAGGAGTATTTTTGTACAGACATTTCAAGGCAAGAACCAGGACAGAAAAACACAATATTGTGAAACCAAGAGTCAGCACAGAAACCAGAGTTCCTGTTCTTCTCCCATCTTAGTATTAATTGTTCCCTGTAACCTGCTATGGGTAAGTGCACACCAAATTTGCTACAGCTTTTATCATGACACTCTTCTCTCTGCATTCACGTCTCTCTTCTTTATCATATCAGTTAATTAGCTTCACCTCCAAAGCCCATCCCCTCTTACTACCTTTCATTCAGTCAGATGTCATTCAGTCAGATGTCATTCAGGCTGACATCTCTGAAAACGTGGAGCAGCTTACACTGGTCACCACTTTCATTTTTGAAGGTTTTTTTAATGTTTTCTTCTTTTTTCCCCTCTCCCACTTCAGAGAGATGTCTGTAAATAGTGAGAAAGCTGTCTTTATACTCTTTCAAATACCTTATTAGAAGTCTGTTTTCTGAGATGCCTGCAAAAACATTTGATAGTGGAAAAGCCTCCGATGCCCAACCCCAACACCATACCATGCCACCCAGTGTGGAGTCATTGTTTCCTTCCATTTCCTTCTCAGTCCCTTCCATAGCTATAATTGTCCACCACTTGGACAGTTAAGTCTTTGTACGACTCCTAGCAGATCTTTCTCTGGTGGAAGAGTCCTTTGGGACTTCTCCAGGCTTTCTTAACTGATGAAGAGAAAGGAGTGAACTCAGCGCCCCAGGGAACCTCTTCCTAACTCCAGTACTGCTAAGGCTTCACAAGATACAGGGAAAGGGCAGAAAGATAAAGTGTAAATATGATAACATTGATTTGATAACCATACACTTAGATCCAAGGATAAGTTCTATTTACATCAAAGGAATATATCCATTTCTGACCCTAAATCAGTTATGTGGAAATCTCTTTTGCATAAACATTCACCTACACTACCTACACTAAAACAGCAAACTCAAAAAAACCCTGCAACGTAGTTCATTTCTGGGTGAAAAAATACATTTCAAATGATTCATTTTAGTTTTTCAGCAGCGTCACCCTAACTCAGGGGAATGTGAAGCAGAATCGAAGAGCAGAATTTACAAAGGAATTTAGTGTAAGTATTAAAATGTGCCTGATAACCTGTTCACTTATTACTTCTGCTACCGGAACATTCTCCAGTACCACAGATATCCATTTAGGGAGTATATGTATTATCAAACCATTAAGAGAAGAAACAGAAAAGAATTACAGAAAAAGTTCCTAGTATTTCACAAAAATAACATTAAACTGTTGTATTAACACTCATTTGTGAGCATATGACTAGAACCAAAAGAGAAAATCTCTTTTTACACTTTGAAATGTGTTTGAATGACAGGTTCTCCTTACCTCAAGCACTCTTCCTGTGATATACTTTTCACAATTGTCACATCTGATACCAAACTTTGCATGATAGTCCGTTTCGCAGTATGGAATGCCATCCCTAGAGAAGAACAAGAGATTGCTTTAGGTAGGCCTCCAGGATTACTGGGAGATTACACAGATAAAATTTTTTAATGCTTCAACACTTCACAGGGCATTTATGGACTTTTCCCCCTCCCAAATACTTCTATTTATTAATTTTGTAAAGAATTGAATAGTTAATGAACTATTCTGGCCCTTTATGATCCCACTTTCCTGCTTTGTTGCTGAATTCAGCCATTGCCTCTCCCCCAGTTACAACACTCAGTCCCTGAGACTCTCACACCATTTGCTTTGATAGTGTTACTCATTAAATCCTTCCACGTGTTTCTCCCTCTGGAAAAAAATACTTATTTCTATGTATTATTCTTTCACTCTTTATTTATCATCTAATTGTATTTAGCTTGGACTTCAAAGCAATTTCTCAACTGACCAAGTTCTGATTAACACTTAAGTCTATTGACATTCTTGACTGGACTTGCTTAAAGACAGTCATGGACTAACCAACTCAGGAACCTGCTCCATGGAAGCCAGTAACGACTAAGAGACTTCAACCCGAGCAGCAGAAGAGATCTTGCAGTACATGCATGTACGACGTGAACAGTTATTTCATCACCACAAGTGACTTAAGATAATGCACAATTTAAAAATACACAGAATAAACCCAGGAATCCTAGCTTTTAAGCCAGAACCAGAACACTTGGGCTATTGCTCTGAAATGAGCCTATTTGTTGATTTTGCATTTAGATAACAGTTTTAGAGAATTTTACATTTAGTCCACTAAACCAACAAATATAAATTACTCCAGAAGAAACTGAAGACTCTTCTCCTGTTTCGAAGTGCAAGTTAAACATAGAATCACAGAATAGTTTGGGTTGGAAGGAACCTTTAAAAGTCATCTAGTCCAACCTCCCCTGCAATGAGCAGGGACATCTTCAACTAGATCAGGTTCCTCAGAGCCCTGTCTGACATGACCTTGAATGTTTCCAGGGATGGGGCATCTACCACCTCTCTGGGCAACCCGTGCCAGTGTTTCACCACCCTCAGCGTAAAAAATTTCTTCCTTATATCTAGCGTAAATCTTCCCTCTTTTAGTTTAAAAGCCATTAACCCTTTTCCTGTTGCAACAGCCCCTGTCCCCATTTTTTTTATAAGCCCCCTTTAAGTACTGAAAGGCCTCAACAAGGTCTCCCCGGGACCTTCTCTTCTCCAGGCTGAAAAACCCCAACTCTTCTCAGCCATTCTTCACAGGAGAGGTGTTCCAGCCTGATGATCATTTTTGTGGTCCAGATTTAACATCATTAAATGTTTAGTGTGCTATGCTAAACCAGCCCACGATCTGACAGATTTATTAGCCGAGGCATAATTTTATTGGACATTTCCCTGGAGAAACATAAGAATTAATTTTATAGGCTACAAGCTGGATTGCTTAGAGACTAACCTATACGTTACCACAACAATTAATTGAATTAATGGAAGCAAGGATGTTTCTTCTCTTGACTTATTTTGTTTGGCAATTAGCTATTTTAAAAAGAGGATTTCACAATAACTATATCTTTACAATTTATGGGGGTTTTATTATTAAATAACAAGCAAAAAAAGCACTGTACCAAAATACAGCAGAGTATCATACCATTTGAGATAATGCAAAACTTTATTTAAGAACACCCTTCTATTAAATACTGTTTTCTCAGCCTCCAGTGCAAGCTGTGAAATTAAATGTATACGTATATTAATCTAAATCCAAAGAATTGTTGAAAGTCAGTGGGACATCAGCTCTGAAACTCCATCATCTCTGGGCACTGGTGATTGAATTACTTAACCGTTTAGGAAAATTTCATCATATCAACACACTTCTCTGAAGGAGAAATTAATCCCAGGTGCCTTGGCCAGTGAAAGCCCTGTATCTCACCGGACTGATATGAGTGTTGACACGGGACTTGGTCTGCGTGTGTGCTTTGTGCTGCCTCTCATCGCTATCATCACATTCAGTCCAAATCTGACAGCACGAGGCTCTGGAGCAGCTCAAAAGCATGATACGTACTTCCTTAATCAATTTTTTGAGAACATTTTTGCTTATGTGAAACACATGGAAAGAAGAATATCTGCTTGTTCACATTACAGCATCACATAGAGCAAAGTCAGACATAGATAACTAAGGGCATACTCCACCCATTGCCTTTCTATAGCTTTGACAAGTCCCATTTCAGGTAAATGGACAAATTCTACTTTTCTTAATTGGAATTTTTCTGTTTTTTAATACAATTTAGATAATAATTTACATAATAATTTCTAATAATTTATGTATCTCCAAACACTGATAAACACAAACTAAATGATATGCAACACTGAATTAATTATTTGGTACTAAAAGAACGCTGAAAGCAAGGGAAAATGCTCCTCCACTCAACTTACTTGCTGATGTACTCCGCATTCAGTAGCTTGCCGCATGTATTGCACTTAAAACAGCCCAAATGCCAGTGTTTGTCCAAGGCAACCAGTGACTGCCCATTTTTTATCTCTGAACCACAGCCCCCACAATCTGCAAGGGAAAAATCCAATATGAGAGAATGACACGCTTTAGATGGTCACGCAACAACACTGTTTACTGCAGCACGAGGATCCATCAGTGTCCTAGTAACTGCTCATGCAGGCTCTAAAGCTCGCTGCTGGCTGCTCGCTGATGGGTGACAAGTGGTGCTGCCCTAATATTGTCCTAACATTGCTAGAGACATGAATCATTCAAAGAAAAAACTAATGACTTACGTTTCCCAGTGACTTAGGTTTTATTTTAATTCATTTATACTGTGTTTAAAACATACGAAGTTTTGCTGATTAAATTTTCAAGCATCACAAATCAGCCCAACAAAATAAAATAAACTAAAAAGAGACCTAATAATGAACTTAAAATGAATAATTGAACCTCCATATCAGACTTTGCTTCTGGGTCTGAAGCCTTTACTCATAGTTCAAAATTCTTTTTGCAGCTGTGGAAAAAACTAAGCCGAAATTCTGATGTGAACTTCTATAACCAGGAAAAATACACCAATACTTGAGAGGCATTACAAATTCCTGAGTAGTAGTGACATTGCAACATGTGGAAGCGATGGCTAGCTATCTATTTATTATTTATAGAAATTCACTTATGTATTTATTATTTATAGAAATTCACTTATATAAAGCTTCAAAAAGTTGTAAGGAAAATTAAATCAAAACATGTACCTGGATAACATAAGCTAGACTACATTGGTTAAACAGGCTATGCGTGAAGCAGCTATACTCCTCAGAAAAAGTAATTGAGGAAGGACAAGACTTTTGGGGGGGGTTGGTTGGTTTTTGTTTGTTTTGTTTTTTAAATCATGGATACTTTTGATTAGGGTAGTACAAGCCAATTCCACTCTTAGCATGCATGCCAACAGTCCACCAGTGAGCGTTCTGTTTAGGGAAGCTACACCGACATGGGCTTTGAACCTAGCTCTCTGTATGTTAAATGGATCCTCTATTACCCTATGGGGTCCAGCCCTCATTCAGTCTTCACTCTCTACAGATTCTGATCTATGTATAATTTTCTAGCAGAACATTAAAATAGTCAGAATATGCTGAAAAATAGAGAGAAACATCAGTGATAAACTTCTTTTAGTACCAGTATCTCTGTAACCCTTCCAATCATCCAAATGATTGCGTCTTCCATCTTATGTGAAAACATACAATTTTTTTTTAGGAATTCTTAATGTATACCAACAATTTTCTAGAGAAAAGATAAACCCTGGAAGACATTTGAAGAGTCATTTAGAGATGCCAGAAAAGAAAAAACACACGAGAATGACTTGCATGGAAGAGAAAGATAGACAAAAGCATTAAAAAAGATTTATCTAGTTATTAAGAAAAAAAACTTCAACACATCGGATCTCATTAAAAGATTTTAAAAGTTCTCTTAAAAACTTTCTGATTTAAGATTCTATTTAGTTGGTTATGTGACCCTACTGAGACGCTGTTAGTGCAACTGTAAATGTTTAATTTCTGAGCACACAACAATAAAGGATAGTTCTTATATTCCTTTAGTGGATTTGGAATGGATTAAGGGAGTAATAATGTGTCTCTCCAATATCACCCTGTGGAGCACCAATATGGGGAAACAAGCCCAGCACAAAAGCGTGTGCACCACAGATCAGAACATTTGAGTTTTGCTAATAAAAGAGAACATTTGGGTGTGTGCCTAGATTTAGTCCCACAAGACAATAAATACAGCAGTATCTATTCTTTAACTGCAATCAGATTATTATTTTTTTGTGCTCTCCCCTGCACCAGGGGTTCATCTGGTAATCTAATTTAATGTCATTGCTTGTGGGTTTATTTCACAAACTTAATACAACACTGTATGCTTAGATGTTATTCACCTTTCATCTGGTTTGAGCTTGGTTGAGCAGGAAAGCAGCATTTTGTGAACTACTCTTTTATTCCCAACTGCTGTTTTCTCTGTTAAGTTCCAGATAATTAAAAACAAATATTGTGGTTGCTATGCCAACAGTGCCTATTGATGCAATGTCCTTGTCTTCCTGTCTTGGATGCAGCATCCTTTGGTGACTCACCTAATTTCAACCAATAACTCTGCAGAACACATCAATTTACTGCTACATGTTGATATTCTTCCCTGAGTACTCTTTCAACATCAACATTGCCACAAGAGGTTTTCACAGCTGGCGTTTCATAAAAGAAACAAAACAGGTAGCTAGATATTTATATAATAATAAAAAATTCAAGGACTCAAGCAAAAAGCAAATATTTGACATTTTTCATGTCTTTTGAATGTAGCGTATAAAGGAGGTCAACACCAAACTGGGAGGATGAAAACAGAAGGACCGGTCAGAAGGGGCAGTAATGTTGGGAGCTCCATGAGTCCCAAGGGACCTCCTGAAAGCATTCTTGAGCTCAAGTCAGAGATAAATAGGCTGACAAATAACATACATAGTACATATCAGGCAGTTCTGAGCCAAGAGCAAAGCCAACGTAGCAGCAGGTCAACATACTACTTGCTCCTTGACTCAGCTTGCTTGAAGTCATGTATTTTTGTGCACTACTGTTCTTTTATAAAAAGAATGGTTTGTTTAAAACATTAAGGTCTTTTCCAAGAAGACTGTTGTTAAAACAAGGAGACACTAACGCCATTTATTGCTTTGTGTAATATGTAGCATGGCTACAGCCAGCCATTCTGGACTTTAAATTTTCCAGTTCAACCAAGATGTCTCTGACACTGCTTGTTTATTCCTGAAACACTGGTGCCAGCCTAAGGATTAGTAACTTGGAAAACAGCCGTTATTACACATTGCTCTTTCACATATTACATATTAATCTGAATGTTTCCCAAATTCTTTATTATCTTTTTAGGTATTTGGTTCATTTTCTGTATATTGTCACTGGTCAGGCTCTGACATATATACATATATATGCACACACCTCCATGTATTCAAGGCTGCAATGCTTCACGTTGACCCATCAAAGCTCTATTCCCCACAGCAAGGAGGGATTGTACCATTGCTACCCAACTTCCCGAAGCCCTTTAGCTCTGCAGCTCCTGGGCCAGCTGGGTGCTGCAGGTCACCCTGAAATCTGAAGATGCTGCCCTGCAGCAGCACTGCAAGATACTGGGGAAATGGAGTAAGGAAGAGATAAGAATGGACATAGCCTACACAGGTAAGGAAGACATTTATCTGGGATCCTGGCAGCATTATGGCAAAATTTACTTGCAGACCAGATACGGACCTCAGTTTGCCCTTTAAGAAGCAATGGTATCTATCAGCTCACCCCCATCACTGCATCGTTTGAGAAGCAGAGTTGGTAAGTCTCAGGTGAAGACCAAATCAAATTATATTAGAAGTCCAGTCTAGAGTGTGGCAGATAGCCAGGTTTGAACCAAGACTCTTACCTGAATCCACTAAAATCTGTAGCAAGCAAGTTTTCTTCCATTTCTAGTGAGTTTTAAAGCAGACCCGTATTTGATGTTGAAATACTTGCATCTCTTTGAGATTTTATTCAGGGAAAAGCTAAACTTTTGCTTTCCAAGATCAGGCTTTGCCACAAAGATGTTTCCAGTGCTCCTTCTCTTTGAGGCAAGTGGTTTGCTGAGGTTTGCAGGTACCCGTGCACTGGGGAGGCTCGGCGCAGAGACCCCAGAGAGCTGGGGAAATGCAACACAAGAAAAACTCTCGGGATGTGTGTGTGTGCGTATAGAGAAAGGGAATGTAAGTACATTAAAGGACTCTGTGTCATAGATAATCAAATGAAGTTGTTCTGTCAGTACTCAACCAGGCAAATAATTTCCATTAAAGTCAAAGCCACTTTTCCCATATGACAAAGAGAAAAACAGATGATAGGTCATTAAAGTATGGATCTGCAAATGCAGCCAGCCAAGATGGCTGAGGATGATCCATCTCTGGAATAAGTGACAAAAGAAAGCACCTAAGAGAGGGAGCCATCCCCTCCCCAAAAGAGAACAGCATCAGCACGAGAGGAATCAGCACAGCATCTCTCACTGCATTCACACAGCAGCTTTTGCCGACAAACTGGAGAAAGGAGACGGCGAAAACTTCTGTTAAAAGAGCAATGTGGGGAAAAACAAAGAAAAAAGAAAAAAAAAGGGAGATTTTTCTCCCTGAAGTGAGCTGAATTCCTTATATACAAAGAAGAACAATCTATGGGGTTCTTTTCCTTGGCCATGCCAAATCCAGCTTGGTGCTATATGATAGTCATTTAAAAATATTTCTGGTTTTGCTGTTTAACTGAATCGCTGTTGATGTTTAACTCCATACAGGCGATGGATGAATGTTAAAGCGTGGCAGCTCCTCATGCACAAATCAGCAGAGGAACAGAGTTCAGAGCAACAATGCCACTCTATGATCTGCTGCAAAAAACGTGTTATCAAAAGAACACATTTCTTCTCTGCAGTGTTTGTATCTTCTTATTGCACACAACAGTACTGAGGTCAAGGCAAATATCCCTCTGCTCACGTTGCATACATTATAACCCTTCCTGTGTAGTATTTAGCCGTGCAGTCCTGCCACTGATATTTTCTAAGGCAATCCTGGAAGACTTACAAATGATTAAATATCATGTTGGATTTTATTTTAGCCAGAGTTGGACTAAATCCTCAAAAATATTAACAACTATATCGCACGTGTCTCCAAATAATTTTATTTACTCCAGTTGTAATCAACCGTTCTGGGAGGTTCTGTGTACTCTTAACACTATAATGACACCATTTTTGTTTCTTTTTATTATCAGACTTCTCAGAAAACTGCCATATACTTTTTCGCATAACTACTTTGTATTTTTTGACACCTATTAAGCAGCATAGTAGTAAAAATTACAGTTAAACATATCAGTGTAAAATCATGTTCTTTAATCCTCTGCAGACTAGGAAGTACCAACAGTTAAGAGCAGAAACCCCTACTTACTTCGCAGGTTCTGTACAGGGAAAGAGCCGGTGCTGCTGGAAGGGGGCAGGGAACATTTCTGGCAGATGCACTCCTTCCCGTTAAAAGTTACCCTGTCGCCCGCGGGGAAAGGCAGCCTACAACAGAGGAAACAAAAGCAAACAGGTTACACTCTCACTCCTTTATCAAAATTAAGTATCTTCCCATAAAGGAACTGATTATTGCTCTGGTTTCTTTTTCTGTATTCGCCTGGTTCTCATTCACAGTTTTTCAGCCACTTGGAGGTAGAAGTATCGAAGGGACATACCAAACAGACAATTGCAAATGCAGATGTTACAGCTACTTAGAAAAAAAAAAATAATCTAAAGATACAAAACAACACTCAAGTCCAAATCCTTGTGTATCTAAGAAATGTAGTATCAGCAAGGGTTGATCACTAACGGGATCAGTTACAGAATGAAAATAAAATTGGCATTACAGGCAAAAGCAGCTGCTTTTATGTTGTTAAAATGCTGCATGAGAGTGATGACTTTTATACATTAAAACCCCAGCACTTGGCCTCCCAACTTTGATCATATCAAAGTCCTTCTCTTAATCTATATGCTCAAAAAGCAAATGTCAGTGAACTCTCACAGGAGAAAATCTATCCCACTTATAAAAACCAAAGTATCTACATTACTTGCTTGATCTACTCAACAACAGCTCTCCTTACACTTAATTAAATCCTTCCTTTTTATCGATGTCCTTAAAACAAAAAGCTTTCCGCTGTAAGCTTTCTTGTCTAAGCACAGAAACTACCGAGTTTTTTTCTCTAAGAGGACCAGATGGACAAATCACTTCATAATGCAGCAAAGGATGGTGAGGATTTGGAAACACATTTCACTCCACCCAAAGCTCATGTCCAACTAAATCCCAAGCGAGCTATCAAAATGTGGCTTAAGTGGGGCGCAAATATAACGCAAGCCTTCTGCCTCATGAAGTCCATCTCATCAGATTATTTCATTAACATTTCATTAAAACTCTGCATGATGTTCCCCACAAACGCTATCAAATTCATACCAGTTGAGAGGTTGTCTTCACTATAAAAGCTGCACAGATACTTCTTGCTAAGCACAAACATTATTTTGCTCCCTAAACCACCCAAGAGAGGCTTATTTTACATTTGTGTTGCATTTAAAAGAAATTTTTTATTACTTAAAAAGAGAAGGAAAGCAGCTGTCCTTTGTTTCTACATCATGTTACTAAAATCTATTTTAAACCAGCTAAATAAGTGTTCAACGCTGTCATCCATTTTGGACCACAGGCAATACTTTAAAAATTATGAGGACACATGGAGTTTAAATATTGTTATATCTTTGGATATCTCATAATGAATTCTGCTTTTCACCTTTTTTTTTTGCTTCACTAATGACTTAATACTCCAAATACTTGCTATCTTCTTACTTAGCTAAAGTTAAGCTAAGGAAAAATATTTTATGGAAATAGCCTTTAAAATTATCTTGCTCTTTGACACAAGTAAATGTTCCATATGTGATGCTGGTACCAACAGGCCCAACGCCATGTTAGTATGGATCCAGGAGTCCTAAATTTCCACCTGTTCAAGAGAGGATTTTGTACCGTGAATTTTACTCAATAAACTTGATGAGAAGACGACAACACTGTCTCCAGTATAGCAGAGAGGATGCAAGAGAGCCGCACTGCTCCCGTGAGCAGCACATCTCTCCTGTCCTGCAGCAATTCAGCAGCAGCGAGCTCCTGTGTTATGTATAAAAAAACAAAATGTGCTTTTCAGAATAACTGTTTAGAATAACTGCGAATAACTGTTATTTGCAATGGATTTGTACACTGCTTAAAGTCATGGAGCCTTCTAATATATGGAATAATAAAAGGGTTTCATGAACATCACAGAACAGTTGAGGTTGGAAAGGACCTCTGGACATGAACATAACATTTATTTGAATAAAAATTACCAAATGTGATACACTTCTATATAGATAATGAAAATTAGTGACTAATTACCAAAAACTGTCTTAACAACGGAGTGATATAATTCAAAGGCTATCCTAGTTTTCTAATGCTAATGTGAAAGACACCATTTAATCACGTCTTCATTTTAATAAAATGTTACAAAATCAAGTCTAGAACTAAGCACTGTTGATTGAACTGGAAAGGCACAAGCCAAGGAATTTCAACTGTTCCAGAACTGAGACAAGAACTTGTAACTGACCTCCTATGTGTTTTTAGGAAGACACCTCATCTTAATTTATAGACACCCATATATTTATTATGAGCACTGATAATCTGCTTTGAATTAAACCCCCACAAAAATGGTAACCTGCTCCACAGATACAATCACACAACCACATTGCCATACAACTGCCCCAGTATCTTTCATTCTTATGCATGCCCTGGGCAGGATATTACCATCAAGTATGGTTTGCCATACACTTTCTGGGGAACAAGACTGGGAACTGAGCTAATGACCCAACTGGACTCTCATGAGATGTCTCAGTAAAACAGCAGGCTTTGCACCATTAATAATCCTGGAGATGATGACGTCCTGGAAGCCATGAACAATTCACTGCTCTGAAGAAATACCACGACTACTCAGCATTCCTTATCTAGTATATTAGGAGCAGAAGCCAGAGGCAAAGTTAATATTTTTTTTTTTTGCCTCAATGATTTACCTAACAAAAATTCAGCTAAACTTCCAGCTGAACGCAGAAGCCCATCTGAAACAGACGCACCAAATATTAAAGTAAAGTAGAAGCAGGAACCGTTCACTTTGAATTGGCTCAGCTACATTAGGCAATTAAACAATCTGAAAGAAAATACAGTTAAAACTTAGAGAGGAATAGGATAATTGACCTCCTACAGCACAGAGACAGAGCCAGGTAAATGACACCCACAAATGATGCCAAAGCGCACAGGCACCACAGCATGCCACAGAGCCTTCTTCAGGGTGAGCCTGTGTGGAGGCTTTCCTACCCCATAAATCTATCTTATTTGGTCTATTTTCTGGAAGCTGAGTAACTATTCACTGCGCCCTTCCATTCAGAGGGGAGAGGGCAACAATTTCACTCCTCTATTAAGTTTTCACGTCTGCAAGACACATCACTCTATAAAAGCAGGGAAATACTCCCTGGATGTTGTCCACCCAAAGGTACAGGCAGATGTTGCCCTCCCTCACTAGCCTTCTAAACTCGTAATTAAGCCTCAGTGTTCACTTCACTATTTCGTTCATTGGGAATTCAGAATTCGTACACAACACATTTGCCAGTATTTCTGTAACATCTGACCTCTCCCTTTCACAAGCAGCCCTACGCGAGGATTTCAACACTGGTACGAGTGAAAGCACAACAGAAGGTGATAACAGTCAATTAACGAGGTTTCAGTTTCTGAGCTCTTTAACTTGTGAGCAGGACTATAAATAGCATTGTAGGTTAAGAGCAGCGTATCTGCCTTTGAATATAATGACATCTCACAGCCAGTCACCCACTGAACACTGCTAGGTATGGGTTTTAATTAGCTACTTATCCTTTTAAAAATATTCAGTGTGATTTTCACAGTTGGCTAATCTATTTTTAAAAGGAGAATTAGTAGCATCTTTAAAAGAGCTCTCTGAAATGACTTGTAGGATTTTAACACATCTTCTGTGATTCACTTCCCAATGAATTTTGTTTTATCCACCTGCCTACAATATTTGTAAACCCAGAAACAACTGGAGCTGACCAACAAAATTATATTGTAAAACATCAAACCACCATCAGCCTAATCCAGGGTAACTGTGTGCTGACACTAAAAGGTCCGGTCCTGGTCTTGTCCTTCTCTGCACCATGCCTCAACTTACGCAGCAGTGGGCAAGTCATTCAAGCTTTCTGGGCCAAAAGAAAATATTCTTTTTTTTTCAGAGCAGATGGATGGCCTTCTGTTCTGTAAGTTGCTGATCTGACTCTGTGTCTGAACAGTCAACTAAATTTGCTCTAAGAAAATTAACAGAAGCATACGGTCAGGGTTGTGGGGACAGAGAAGCTATTCATTTCAGTAGCAGACTGCAGTTACATTGGGTCAGGTGTAATGTCAGACTGCAACCTAAAGACCTACAGGATCAAATTCTGCTCTAATTTGTACCTGATACAATCACATCCCTCAAGTTTGCTCCACAGGGAGCAATTTGACCCAGGGTGTTAAACCTGAAGAGACACAGCGGACATTACTTGCTATCTATTGCCTTCACCAATACTAAGAAGGGCAAATGCTAAGTCCTGCACCCAGGGAGGAATAACCCCATGCACCAGTACAACTTGGAGGTCAATCAGCTGGAAAGCATAAAAAGATGTGGGGTCCTGGTGGAAGCCAAGTTGAACATAAGTCAGCAGAGTGTCCCTTCGGCAAAGGCGGCCAGCTGCATACTGGGCTGCATTACTGTAGTCAGCAGGTCCCGGGAAGTGATCTTTCCCTCTGTTCGTCTTTTAAGAGACTGCATCTGGAGCAGCGCGTACCATTTTTGGGCTCCTCAGGACAAGATTTACTGGATGGAAACCAGTGGAAGTGGCTAGGTCCACAGATGGAGCACAGGACACATGAGCAGGGGCTGAAGGAGATGGACTTGCTCAGCCTTAAAATGCTCAGGGCAGATATTATTGCTGTCTAAAACTACCTGAAAACATGTATGTGAAGTCGGAGCCAGGCTCTTGCCAGAAGTACAGAGTGAAAGGACAAGAGGTAGCAGACATAAGCTGGAACATGGGAAATGCCAGCTCACTATAAGAAGAAAAAAAAACAACTACCATGAGCGTGCTCAAATGCTGGACCAGGCTGTCTAAAGAGTCTGTGGTATCTCCACCCTTGGAGATATTTAAAATGTGACAGGACAATGCCCTCAGCAGCCTGCTCAAACTGGACTTGCTTTGAGCCAGGGGATAGACCACAGGACCTCCACAGATCCCTTCCATCTTACATGACTCTAGGGTAATAGGTATGCTCCTGTGTAAACCTGAAGAGCAGGACAGCAAGACTCCCTTGTTCAGGAAGCACCATAAATTGATAAATGTATTTGTTTTAGAATCAAAATGCCAAGAAGGACACTCACTCTGATTTCAAAACTTTGGCCTCAACATCCAGATGAAGAAGCATGCGTCATGAGCTGCTTTAAGAAGTACCCAGTACTGCTTAAGTGGGAACCAAACTCTTTCAATATTCAGCAGCACTAAAAAAAGTGAGCAATTAAAAAGGTTTAGCATATTCAAAAAGTCTGACATAATTGCTACATTCCAGAACAAACTGAATTTTAACTTCTAATTTTCAGTATTGTCTTATTTCTTAAGACATACATACACAAAAGCCCTCGGCTTCTTTCTAGAAATAGCAATGTTCTACGTAGGACTATAAAATCCATTGTTGGAAAAAAAAAAAAGTTTTCCGTTTTTTAAATTTTTATATTCAACTGCCTGGCCACAGTTAATTACCTCCTTGAAGATAACAGAAATGCAAATGGATTGAGAGAAGTTTTAGATCTGGATTTGGCATAAAACCCCTTGAAGAATATGTAACTGCCTTTTGCCCCTCCACACATTGTTCACCTCTGCACGGCACACATTTAGCTTCTGCCAATATGCTGCTTCAAGACAAAGCCTCCCAAATTCAGACAAAATACTGAACTCAGATATCCAAATTCTGTAAAGTAAACACGTACCTGTTTGGTTATTAACCTGGAACATACATGCTAATTAATGCCCCCAGGAATGTATATAATAGTCATCCCCTGAATTTCAGTATTCTTTTAATTAAAGGTTGGAAAAATATAGCTTTTTGGGACATGTAAATGGTGAACAGAGAAGGACAATTTGACTCTTAAGTATGAGCGATATTTTTCCAGCCTTTAATTAAAAAAATATTGAATGCAATTCCTCCATCTGGGTAAATAAACAACACTCCCAACTTTACCAATTACATTAACCCTTAAAACCAAACCCCAGATTTTTGATACCCTATGCACACACAGCGCGGCAGTAACATTGATATCAAATACAGAGTCTATGTATAGCACAACCTTCTGCAGACCATACAACTTACGTACGTATAGTCTGCATAGCTGTATTAATACATATATGTAACTTATTAACACACTAAGACTTCTCCTGAAAATTCCATTTTCAGAAGTATAATCACAGGTAGGATTACCCATGGCTTTTTGAAAGACTCCACTTCCTGCTCTTTGCCATCCTGCGTAAGACACCCCTGGGAGCCGTACAGTCCTGTCTCTGACACCCATATAAGAGCTGCGTGCACAATTTTAATAAAACTCAGCCTCTAGTGATACACATACCCTTAATTTTCTCCCTCTTTCTATTTCACTTTTACAAACATGTGAAGGAAATGTCTTCGGCAGCCCTCTGCAGGGCACAGCCCTTTCCAGTTAATGAACCTGTAAGAATAAGATTGCTCACTCGCTTCCCAGGAATTCAGAGTAAGCAGTTAATATGCAATGGTTTTTAATCTATGTTGCTACTCTTCTACTCACTCCTAGTTTTAGGCATTATCATAATGAAACACAACAGCAGAAAACCATTTAACTGGACTATAAACAGCGTTGGAAGAAGAAGGGGCCAAACCCTCAATCTTTATGCCAGCAGATCAAACACACAATTAAAACCTAAATTTGTTTAGGAGCAAACTGGCCGATGTGAGATAGAGAGAAACAATCACATAGGACGACGCATTATACTTTACTTTTAATCGTTTTTCTTTGAATACTAATCCATTTTTTTCACACTTTGACCTGTGGCAGCCCCAGGCAATAGCATCTGAGTCCCAAGGGACACCCAGGGATGAGTTGGGTTTCTGACACACAAGCTTCTTCACAGAGGAGGGCAGCAGCTGATGGATGCAGTGCAGAGGGCACCAGGGAACACAGCTCTTTTCTGTGACACCGGACCACGTGGCATTCAAAAGTGGGGGGATCTTATTAATGCTTATAAATACTTAAAGGGGGGGTGCCAGGGCGATGGGAACAGTCTTTTTTCAGTGGTGCCCAGTGATAGGACAAGAGGTAACGGGCACAAACTTGACCATAGGAAGTTCCATCTCAACATGAGGAGGAACTTCTTTACTCTGAGGGTGGCAGAGCACTGGCACAGGCTGCCCAGAGAGGTTGTGGAGTCTCCCACACTGGAGACATTCAAAACCCGCCTGGACGCCGTCCTGTGCAATGCGCTGTAGGTGTCCCTGCTGTGGCAGGGGGGTTGGACTAGATGATCTCCAGAGGTCCCTTCCAATCCTGACCATTCTGTGATTCTGTAATACCTGGAGCACCAGAAAATGAACGGGCTTATGATACTCGCTTTTCCCCACTGCTCCAGCTAGCTGTATATACACTAGATTTTCTCGCTGATTTTACCATCTGAAGCAATATACCCTTCCCACCAGTTTCTATTCAAATCTTATCTTCTCTGAAAATAAGAAAAAAACGGAGTTGCTACTGTGACTGGTGTACTATTCAGTGCAGGAACAGTTTAAAAGCGTTACTTCAGAGCTACAGAAATACAGGTTATAGAAGTGCTCATTTAAAGCACTTAATGATCCTGCACCACTCTGGAGACCCGTGTCATGAGTGCAAAGTGCCTTCTGCCACCAGTGTTTTCCTGCTGAAGTTGGTAAGAGCCTTGCTTGGTTTCCATTAGAGCAGGGTCAGCCCCACTGCTAGACCGTCATCACCTCTCAAGTTCACACCATTCTGGAAACCAAATTTCTAACAGAGCACCCACATTAAAGTCCAGCTGTAAAAGGCAACATCAGATGCAGTTTGTGTCATCAGCCAACTGCCCCAGACGATGTCCTTTTGGCCCATTACTTAAGGATTATGCCCATCTGTAAGAAATGAGGACACAAACTGTACTCCTGACTCTTCCCATCACAGAAAATGCCAAGGGAGAGTGCTTTATAATCCTGTACCTCAAATCAAATGGGTCTATTTTTTTTTTGCTTTTTAATATTTATTTTTTAAAAACAACAACAAAGGTTCTTTGTTCTGCTTAAATGACATGTTTTACAGTCTACCCACCTTATTTTTCCTGAAGATATCACTCAGTAAAATAAATGCTGATGATGTTTAGATAGGACACTGTTTCCCATCAAAAAAAATAAATTATGTCTCGCTTGCAAAGACTAGGATAATTGAAGCAATGCTGATTTAAAGCAGTTGAGGACCTGGTCCAGTTTTTTTACTACAAACAGATGACAGGATTCTTCTGTTGCTCCACACCACAAGTCAGTGTTATAAACCCCCTGGGAGACACTAATTGAATCCGGCTAGTCAGCAGGGGATTAGTTGGCTCTGATGAAGACAACATGAATTTGTGTGTCCTTCCAAGGAAAGCAACAGAAGCAGATCCACATCTTCCTACTGAAGTTTTAGATAGCAGCAATTAGAAACTTCATCTATGAAACAGATTTTAATCCAACTATTTAGTTATACAGAAGTTTACAGAACATCTCTGATTATTTTTTTTATATTGAATACTGTTATATCAGGAACTTCATTTTTAAAAGCTTTAGCATGTCTTCAATAAACATGATATTTGTAGCATGTTCTAGTGAGTATTTTCACTCTATTGTAATTCAGCTCACCTGAATTGTTAGATATTTAAGAATAAATAGTTTAGTCGTACAGAAAATTATTCCAAATTTCCAGGGAGATGAGACAAATTGTACCATCAAGCTCCAAAATAGCAGCTGAAGGACTGGCTAAATACAGGAGGAGGTCAGTATATCCAATGGCCTGACCGAAGCCTAAGTTAGGTTCCAAGCTGCTAAGTACAGTAACACACAGGTAAATAATTTATGCCTGAATGCTAAATGTTAATGGTGTGGTGGAGGATACAAGCACATCTAGCAGGAAAATGGAATCATCCAGTTTCAATTCTTGTCTTGAATGAAGAAGTACCTCACTTTACAGAAGGTACTAGGTCCTAAGAAGAAAGGTACCAAGAATTAGCTGTGCTCATCTGCAGAAGGGCTGTAATACTGACAGGCTGCAGGCCAAGAGCATGTGCAGCCAACATTTAACTCATGAGATCCACAATTACCCAATTAAATCATTTTTCCTCCTGTTTAAGAAAAAAAAAAAAAAAAGATTATTTTAGGCTTTTTTGTTACCTTTACTCTTCATGTCTGTTTAAAGTATCCAAAAGGCAAAAATCTCCTATCAAACACAGCAAAACTTGTACAGACAGAATTTAATATAATAAAGGCTTGTCAGTGTCAGAGTCTTCCCCTTAACATGGCTATTTAATTATTCCTGCAATTGATATATTAAATTGAGATCCTGCCATGAACGACGGCTGTTCTGGAATTTGCGGTCCTGCTTCTACATCAGCACAGGTGGATATCTGAGCTCGGCAGCCCCACGAGCTGGGCAGATTCGGCTGGCAGACGGCCACAGCGACACCGACACGCTGGTTTTGGACTGCACAGTCACCCGAATGAGGCATCAGCACGTACAGCATCTTCAGTGTGCCCCGTTGTGCTTTCCCTTTCAGCGTGGGGTAACTTTTCTTATACTGCTAAAGGCTCAAGTTTAGCCAGAGAAATTATTACAGCATTTCCATTTGCTCCAAACTGCTATAACGGTGCATTTCCTGCAGGTTTGGTGGACTTAAAAGTTTCTTCCTGAAGTCTTTAACAGATTTGTGCGATTTCCACAGAAGAAGATTAAGATGCAGGTCAAACAGGTATCATTTGCTTGTAGTGCAGAGTCTGCAAACATGCCCACCAACACCGGCTCGCAACGTTGCACGTACCCACATGGGAAATGATCCCACTGAACTACACTGGGCTGTAGTGGGGGAAAATCTTGCATGCTCTGTCACTTATCACCTCCACAGCTGCTGGAGGTCCCAGTGAAATGCAACACGTACGTAAGCCTTCATGAGTCCAGGACCTTTCTGTCCTATTTTAAATGACTATTGGAGTTTCTGGGAAGCAGCACTGTGAAACTTCAGTTTAAATCTATCAGTACAGTATCCACTCAGCCCTCTGAAGACTCAGCCACCGGCTTTGGAATCCTTTGCAATTTCAGTCAACAAAAGACAAAATAGCAGACACCAGAGAAATAAAGAAACATTTGGGGCAAAAGGTCTGACAGTAGAGGCAGTGGCAGTTTCTCAAGTGCTTTGAAAACCTCACACATAACATACCATAAAACAGAAAAAGCATTTGGAAAAAAAAAAAAAGAGGCCCTCAGAATTTGCACTTTTTTAAAAAAATTCTGCTACTTTTTAAGGAGTTGATAAAAGAAAATGGAATTATTTTTTTTTTCCATCTATAGGCTATAAGTTTGCACGCCTGGCCTTGGTCTTTCAAAATCTAGTTTTTAAACGAAACGTAACTTCATGTAGAAAACATACCTGCAGACAGCACACACAAAACAGTCTGGGTGATAGGTTTTGCCCAGTGCTGAGACCACTTCTCCCTCAATGAATTCATCACAACTGAAGCACCGTGTGCCATAGAGTCTCTGGTAGTCCAAAGTACAGATGTAGTCTCCCTGTCTCACAAAAAATCCTCCTTGAGCCAGGTCACATCCACAAGCTGCAGGAAGAGAAAAGGCAGACTCAGAAGGCTGGAAAAGCAAAGCTCGCTTTCTAAGACGATGCTGATTTTTCACCTATGATCAGTATGGTTCCTAGTGGAGTATTTTAAGCACTTCAATATATGGGCTTCAATATATGGATCACAGAACAGTTATCGATCTAAAAAACACTACTTTTAGAGTAAAATACATCAGTGATGTATTTTGTACACTAATAGCTTAGATTTATCCCATGTAAAAATACTAACCTCAGTGCAGAGGCTGCTAGTACATAAGTCTTTAGGAGTTGAGTTCAGGGCTAGCATATACAATACCCATCATATTTAATAGGTTAAAGGAAATGCATACAGGATATAATTTTTCCAAATCTAAAGAACCAATGTTAGAAAGAAACATCTCTGAGAGATTACTATTGCCTGATATTCCTCCTTGACACAAAAGTAGTTAAAATACTGCTCCCTCTAAACACGGGGTCTGATGTCCATGGCAACTGCTGTAAATTTCCACAAGTTTACAAGATCCCTTTTTTTCATTCAGATCGTGCATTTACCTGATAAACATCACTGACCAAGCATGAATTGGAGGGATCCCCAGAACCATCTGCTCCTAGCAAAAGTAGAGTTTTTAATCCTATCTGTCAATTTATATTTTCTAAGCTAAATATGTATGAATCTGAAGTTGATTAACCAAAGGCTTTTGAGACTTTTCAGGAGCCTTCTCCATGGTACCAGAGATGGAGCTAGGCTGGCATTTTGAGAACATACAAGATGGGAAAGCAGAGATACAACAGTCCAGCTGAAGTCATACAGAAGTAGACAGAGATGTAGAAGATGACCCTCATCTATATTGACCAGGAACTTTGAAAACAGACTTGAATTGGTTTATAAGGAGAACTAGAATTCAAAATGGTGATTCTGCTTCCTTGCCGACTACTACTTTACTCTTAAGTTATAGCATCATGCGTGTTACTACGCACTTCTGCTCCTGGGGATGTGCATGTAGGGAAGCAGTTCCAGCAGCAAACGGTGCTTACAGTCAAACAAGGCTGAACAGATGACCGCGGCAGTGCCACTACTCACACGCAGCACACAGACAAAGAGTGGGAATGTGGTTTATCAAATCTGGGTTGCATGTGCAAAACACTGCAGAGCTGCTCAGCGCCTTGGTCCCAAAATAGCAGAGGCAGCTAAACATTCAAGCTAAACGTTCAAGACTGAGGTTTCTACTTAGTTACCTGAGAGTCCACAGGCACTTTGGTTTTTAAATGTAAAGCCTCCTAACTCACACCAAAGCCTGTCTGCAATGCCAGAACCAGTCATCTTGCATCTAAACTATGAGAAATGATTCCAGCAGGCATGCTCAAGGCACAAAATAACACATACACATAGCAAAGAAACCCCAAGAAAGCACAGGATCATGAACATTCAAAAGCACATCCAATCACTCGCCCTTTTTCTATCATCTTTCTTAGTAGTTAGAGACCACAGCACAGGAGACCTGGGCTCAAGGCCCTCTTTAAACCCTGAGTGAGCATTTAAATCCTGATCTTTCTCCCTACAGATGGCCCCAACCACTACGTGACAGAAAATAACAATCATGCTGAAACTGTATTAGTATATGATCAAGAACTGAAGAACCATGGGTTAATTAACCTTTCTTGTAAATCAAATAATTCCAATTATATTGCAGTTGTCATGAACAACTGTGGATCGGATGATTTATCTTGCAATACATTGTTCATCTGCTTTATCTCACAGGCTTAACACAATCACTTTAACATTTTTCTTTCTCACCGTTGCTCTAATTCTTACTAAGGACATGCTTTTTGAACAGACTTTTCAAAACTATGGCATGACTTGCTGGATATCATGAGTTTCTTTGAGTCTATGTATTTCAGCTAGGTACACACTGGTGTGACAGAAGCTCAAATCAACTACGGATTTAAGATGATGCTGAACAGCATGCTGAGCTGATACTAACGATAACACCACAACAGTTCTAAATTGTATCATACAGTGTTTAAACTTGCAGAGTGAATCATAAGAGAAAAACCTAAAGTACATAATTGGGTTTCTGAAGCAAGCAGGGAGGGGTTACGTCCCTGTAGAACATTTCTTTATGCCAGCAGTGGCACATCTTACTGCAGTCCACCTGAACAAAGCCACCGAGAACCACCCTCAGCTGCAGGGCAGGTCTGTGCCATCCAAGAAGGACCTGGAGCTGGGCTTCCAAAACAAGAGGAAGATGAGGAGTTGATAGTGTACCCACAAATTATCTGCCACTGCTCTGTCGTGCACTCTTGCCACTGCCCCCCTGCTAAAATGAGCAGTAAGCACAAGCAAATCTGTATGTTTTTACTGCTGACGTGTGTCCTTAAGGGAGGCCAGGCAGGCCCTGTCTCACAGCGGCTAACAGGGCCCTGGTGGGAGGCTGGGGGCAAGTGGGTCGATGACAGCCCTGCCACTGGTGTTTGATGGGACCCTGTCTCACCCTGGAGGTATCTGCCTTCCTCTCTGGTGTCACCAAGGTTACAATTGTCATGGCTTCTTGTGTATTACTCCAAAGCAGTTCGCACTAATGCACTCATTCCTGGCTTCTCGGGAAACCCTGCAGTGAAACTGTTCACCTGAAGAGGGACAGAAAAATGAGATATTTGGACTTCAAAATAAAAGCTGAGCTCGGCCTCTAATCAGGCCCCTTTCTGCATTGCCATCACTTCAGCCTCCCTCTACGAAAAGTGGGTGAATTCAGTGAGGAGGAACACAAATTGCTCCACATTCATCTGAACAGCAGAATGACGATTAAGAATTGTTTTCTAAGTTGTTATAAAATCTGTTACTGTACATTCCAATTAACAGCCTGACAGTCACAACAGGTACACTGCAAGCAAACTGCATACCAAAGTAATGGGTTCTTCTGGTGGCTTTCACTACACACCGCACTAGGGTGACATTCCTATAAGAAATGCAGGACATGAAGGGGACTGTGAGAAGGACAAAAAACTCACCAACACACTTGCTCCACAATACAGAGTCAATGATTTCATTCCTGCAAAGAGCTATTTCAAGACACATGACTTTCTAGATAAACAAAGTGCTGTAAATCTCACCTACCTGTAGTTCTAGAGCTATAGGTAGGATAGACAAAATTAACAGGATAAGATTGTAATTGGATAATTGGCCAAGGGGCAGCTGACGGTGGTTTGCGAAGAAGAGGGAAGCACAGTCCCAAGGAAGATGATTAGTACAGCTGATTAATGACTACAGGAAACGCCAATAAGAATAATGTTCTTGCTACGACAAAGCAGATCCATGGCAATGAAGTGCACTAATGACCCAAAGTCCATAGGCACTATTGGCTCAGAGGGGGAGCTGGATAGAAGGGGAGCTGGATACCTTGAGCCACAGAGAAGGGATTTACTTTAAATGCACAAGGTGAAACGTCTTCCATTCAAACAGAAGCAACAAAAAATTCCCTTCTGAAGGAAAGAAAGACTTGTAAATATGGGTAATGACAGGACATCTACACGTCATTAATGTTTTGAAGTAATAAGAAAGGATGCACTGGGCCAAGCAGGCCCCACAGAGCTAGCTAGTACTAACAACGGTAAACCTTGTGAGCCCTCATCTAGCACACAGCGTATAACTTGCTCAGTTGTTTCCACAAAAGACTGATCCACAGGAGAGCAGGGCTATCAAGATGACCTACAGAATGAAAGGCTATTTCAAGAGACAAGCAGAACTTGGCTTGTTTAGCCTAATAAAAAACCCAAACAACTAATACCTCAACATATCTCTGAGGTTTAAACAGAGCGAGTTAAAGAAAAGATGAATAGCTATCAAAATACAATGAGAATGCTGTCACAACAAGTGAGGAAACCCTGGCCATGAATAAGTGGAGGCTGCAAATTAATAGAAATGTTTCTCACCATCACAGGAAAGAGGCTGCAGAACAGCATCCCAGTAAGAATGAAAAAAGACAGAAAAAAGGCCTCAGATCTCCAAACCTTTGGAATGAAGTCTGAGCAATATTAAAAAGGGATTATGAAATAGGGTTAAAATATTAGCCTAAAGAGACTGTCTTTTAAAGGATAATGAGAGAGATCATAGAATCACAAAAAGCATCAAATGTGAGACAAGTTTGGACGAAATTAGAAAAATAATTTTTCTTTTTAAATTTCTTAAGGTTTGGGTACCTTAAACCCAATACCATCATAAAATATAAATATCAACATTAAGAAACACAATTCTTTTGCTTAATGCTTCGGCTTAATTAAGCAGATGCATCTATCATCCTCCATAAAATCAGTACTTCACAAACATTACAATATAACAAATACCCAAACAGTTGTATTCAACTGTTACCCGATACTGCACGGAATTTCAAGCCCTCTAATTCTCTGGTTATAGCACAAAACGCATGGGAAATAAGAAAAGCAGCTCTCTTTTTCACTGACAGTACTACTTTCTGTGTAATACAGTAGTAAACTGACATCTAAACAGGTTATAATATACATTAATTTGGAACCAATTAGATTCGTAACAAATTGAATTGAGACTGGTGGCCAACATGCTTACTCTTCTTCAGAGATTTGATAACCTCTTCCGCTCAGCAAGGCTATTAAATCTCCTGATGTACATCAGTATGACTACTGATTCAGTTCAGTGCAAGAACATTTTTAGGACAGAGGATTATAATTTTCTTGAATATTTCCTTTATAAAGCCAGCCACTTTCATGTCACTAAAAACATAACGTGAGGATTTTAGCTGAAGCAATTTTACATGTCCCATATTAAATAAAAATTTTTTTTTTCATTACAGCTTTTAAATGAAAACTGGATTTTCATGCACAAACGTTAGGTGCATTGTAAAATATTTCTTCAGAGAAAAAAGCCAGGATAAAAATATTTAAAACAGACATAGCCATCATACAAGTTTTTATCTGTATCAGTGATACCACTTTTGATACAGGTTTTCAGTGCTTTAGCATTCCAAGAGGTTTCAAAAACCATTTGTATCAAACCCTGATGCCACATTTGGCCCCTTAATCTCGATTCCTGTCAATGGTCATTAGTTCTTCTAGAGTTCCTTTCAAACTGATTAGTTATAAGCAAAACTCCTAAGAAAGAGAGTCCATTAATGCATTTTTTGGCACAGAAAACTGAGCAGGGTTGGGCTTTTGGCCCTTTCTTTCCATCTTGTTTTGGCACATGCCCATAACAGAGACCATGTACATGACAGTTCACAGAGGTGCTACCCTCTGCAAAGTCTTTATATTTATTCACGAACAAAGAAAAATCTAGCTCATAAGTGAATCTAGAGCACAGGAGGGAGTCTCCGTGGTTATGCTCTCCCTCTTACCCACAGACTCTGCAGGATGGGGGAAGTCACAGCTTTTCCACAAGCCAAATCCTCCTCCCCTGCTCCTTACAGCATCACTCCACCACCAGCTATGCTCCACCAGCCACAACTCGAGTCACGAACCCTCACGTGCTCCCGCACTCTTTAAACCATCCGGTATGATTTAACTCGACACCCAGCTGACCAGAGGAGAACACTGGGATTCCAGTTAAATAATTGGCTTGGATATTAAAATAGTCCCAATTTAAAGCTGAGAAGAGTAGCTCTGAAAACAGACCCATTAGCCCTCCCCTGGATGAGATGCTGTGCCCCTTGCCTGCTACCTACATGGACAGAGACACTGCCCAGCTGAGATGATCCTGCACACCTGCAGAGACAAGAAATCAGGGAAAGGAAAGCTGGAGGAAGTCTAGGGAGCATGTTTGAAGGCAACTACCAGATCTTACTCTCCTAGGAGAGGAAATCAGTGTTATGTCACAGATCCACTCCCACCCAACACTTGTCATCCAAAATGAGTATCTGGAGGTAGGGTTATTTAAAACCCAGAAACAGTTTCCAACCATTACTGACGTTCATCTTAGTGAAACAAGAAAAGCACTGCAAACATAGCACTTACGATAACGAAGGGACTAACACATAGTAACTCAGATGCTTGTCTCAGTATTACCCTGCACACTGAGGCAATGCCCCATGCAGAACAATTATGAGATTTAGGAGTAATTTTTAAGTAGTGAATAAGTGTTAGTCTCCACTTACGTTATTTGGCAGCAAACCGATACCCGGACGTGCTGTGGGACTTGAGGTGGAAGATATCCACACCCTTTCTGAGGAGGGTACCTCAGGATGGCTTCTCTGACAACTCAGTAATTCCACTCATTAAGATGGTTTGCAGTTACCTGACACCAAAATACCTCAAATAGATCTGAGGGGCTCCTGTACTTGCTTAGAAACAGGCTACCCTTTCCCCCAGCCCAGTGTCTGTAACAGCACCTGAAGCACTGTCATTTACGCTGTGTGATTTCACAGTCAATCTAACTCCATAATGCTTTATTGCCTACAGCCTATAAAAATAAAGAGCAGCAACAGCAATTAATTAATGCGCTTTAAGCACGTTGCTAGCCCGCTATTGTATGTCATCAGCATTCCATTTGCACTGTACGAATATAAAATGCATCTCTATTTTCCTTGCTGGCAAATAAGCCTACTGAAAGTAGATTAATTTTTTTGTCTGTGTGCTGGGCCTGAAAATCAGCTGTGTCCTGAGAGGCTCAGAGGATGCTATGCTCGCTGTGCTGCTGTACACTACAGCAGGTTATAACAGCAAAATGCACTGGTCTTCTTGTCATTCCAACAGTGCTGTTTTGCTTTCAGCCTGCCAGACAATCAAGCGTTTTGCTTATCAACCTGCAACTGCATATATATTTTTTTTCTCCCATTTGTTGTCAGAAGACAACTGTCACTGTGATAATCTTTCTGATGCGTCCTCTGGTGTGGATGAGTCCAGGTAAGCTCTTCACGAAGGTTTTGGGGAAGTCTTCCTCAGCCGGAGTTCACTGACCACACAAAGTCTGCATGGGAATATCATCTCACTCGCCCTCTTGGACAATTCACACCTGAAATTTCTGTCTATAGGTGAGGCAGCAGCAAGACAGAAGGAACATTGCAATGGCATATAATCCCATCACTCTTCCTAGGCAGGAGTGATTATATCTAAGTCTTTCCAAGCAGATGTCTGTGAAACCAAGAACACTCAAGCCTGTCAGTCACTAGCAGCATTTTAGCTATAATATCTGAAATACCAGCTATAATCTCAAGGACTGGAATCTCACTTCATTTTGTTACAGTCCGGGTAAACAAAAATAGGAGTCTGCAGCACGAGGAAAGGCTGGGGCAGACCTGCTGGCCCCTTCCCTAGCTCCCAACCCAGCACCGCGGGAAGGCAGACAGCTCTGCCAGAGGAAAACCAGACCAACTTTCTGGAGTGGGTAAGATACAGAGAACCGTGGGCTATATCTTATCCATCTTACAACACTTCACCATGCATGGGTAGCATTGATAAAGCTATAAAGGATATAGCATAAAGCACATCTACACAAGCTCTCAGCTAGACTGGCCATGATACCCACAAATTAATTTGTGGAGTACACACTTCAGTGCAGGAAACCCCTTAGAGATCCAGAATGCTCTTATGAGACTGACAACGCATTAATGACTCAGGTGTCCTAATTAAAATGAAGGAGAGTTTGGGGAGTTTCCTGTGCACTATGGAACTTGACTCCTATGATTTATGGGAACTATGCATCTAGTAACTTTTGCATTAGGAAGTGCATTTCCATTTTCCATTTCCTTTCTGGAAAGCAGAATTACCCAGTAGCTTAAAGACAGTGTTACAGCCCTATAAAAGCTCTCCTATAGTGCTAAGGGTGAGAGAGATCCTCACAGCACTATGTACGTGGCTGTTCCAAGCAACCGAAACAACCCCCAGGAAAACTGGAAAAGTTGTCTGGTTTATATTGATTTATTATCTTAAGGAATCAATCTGGTTATTTAAAATTTACAAGAATACTTAAAGAGATTTAAGAAACAGAGTAATGTACTTTAATCCCTTTTCCACCTAACAGCATCTTAAGTGTTTAATGATAAAATACTGCTGTAATTTGCCAGACTAAAAAAGTTTTGCTTTTTTTAAAAAAAAAAAAAAACAAAAAAACCCAAACATGTAAAGCAAAACCATTAAATATTTTCTGATTTTTCATAATGATGCTTTGGGTGCCAGTTACAGGTTTGCAAATTAAGTGCTTGCTCTGACTATGCACAGATATGGCAGATGGTCTCGTGTTAATGAGTCGCAGAAAGCGGGAGGTGGAATAACACCACTGCGGCAGTGATGAATTTTATGCAACAACTCTCTCTGGCTCTCCACGCAGGCTTCACATCACCTTAGTGCCTCGAAACACCCAGTAACTACTCCATCATGCTGGCTGTATCCCTGCTGTATCCCCAGGTGAAAGAGCACGACACAGACAGAAAGTTCCCCTGCATAACGGCATTCTTGCACTGACATTTTTTGCGTGGGGAAAAAAACTTTGCTTTACCCTAAGAAGGGAACTTGAGTAATTCAAAAGAATTACAGGCTCTTCACAGGGGTGACACTATCTAATGTGGGCTGAAATTATGTATGCTCAAAACTGCCTTTATCTGCATAATAACTTTACTGCCTGCAAAGCTTATGTTTCCATCCAAAACTTTATCCAATGAACATCAGGCACAATTTTCAAACACATTCAATTTTGTCCTGGTTCTACTTTGATTTCAACCCGAGTGAGTTTTACTACTCTCCATTTATTTGGTGCCTTTGTTTAAATCTACCTCAGCATTCCCAGCATGGTTAAGCACCTCTCCCCGGTAGCTCTTCCCAGTGAGGAACCAGCCCTCCGCAATGCAAACATCTTCGACACGTGGCTGTATCTGTAGTTTGGATCATCCCCCAGAAACTTCAGCAATTAACTCTTTGAAAATCCTATCTATCTTTTTAATAAGCACTTAAATTTC
Organism: Pluvialis apricaria; assembly: GCA_017639485.1. Lineage (NCBI taxonomy): Eukaryota > Metazoa > Chordata > Aves > Charadriiformes > Charadriidae > Pluvialis > Pluvialis apricaria. Next base: position 30,521,914 of record CM030010.1, read on the forward strand.
TAGCCTAACTGATCACTCTTTGGACTGGAAGGATATAAATAAGGAGAAAAGCAAGGCAATGAAAAGATTAAAGAAAACTTTGTCCATTAGTAAGAAGGTAAAAAGCGGGGGTATTATGTAATATCCCAGGTATAACAACCAAAGTAAGCATGTATAGATTTACTATGCCCTAAAAACCTAAAACTCAAGAAACTTTGTGTCTTACCATGAGATAAATCAAGTTGGAAACCAGAAATAACACAAGATCGGCTTCCTGCGGTGGATAGAGGGACGGAGAGAGAGATACACAGATAGATAACGTTTATTACAATGTTAGAAAGATATTCCTTTACCAATACTCTTAACCTTGATTCCTCCCCTGTCCCTTTCCCCCACTTCACTCATATTATGTAAATTCATGAAAGATACTCTTTAAAAAAGTCAACACTCTGGATGAAATATATGCCATGAAATAAAGCTTTGGCTAAAGTGCTGATGTGATTGGTATACAACCAAGACATGAGCGGTTGCAGAAAGTTCTTCATGAATCCAAGGAAAGGTTGCAACTAACAAGGATGTGATCAAAACAACAGAAAAACTAACAATTGCTTAGTGATTGTGAAAGTTCACTGATGAAAATTTTTTTTACACTTAAATTATTGAGTTGCTTTTAGCAGATTAGTGATTAATGATTTTTAAAGTTTAAGTTTAAAAATCTCAAAACCACAACACAGAACCATTGGCCACTACATTAAATCCCTTTTGCACGAGCAAAAGCAGTTATAAATGTTATTATTATCATTATTTCAATTAAATAAAATATTAAGTTAACGTGATGTTGGTAAGTCAGCTCCACGCCCACCACACTGTTCAAGCCAGACTCAATACAAGAGTATTGCGTGGAAAGTGTAGTTTTTTCCTATTATACTGAGTATACGTGATCTAGGACTGCAAACTCCTAAAGTTTTTGGGAAGCGATGGGCATGGTGCTGAGAGCGCCTGATGAACACGAGCATTCCCAGTGCCTAAGATACCACACATGCCCTCAACCGCTACTGCTTGGCCAAAAGCTGGGACTCAGAAATTTTATTAGTGAGCTTCCCGTAAATGACTCCCATTCCGAAACATGAAACCCCATAGCTATGTTCAAATACGAGTCCCTCAGATTGCACAGCATAGCTTTTAACATATTTATATCCTAGCAGATGCATTTGATCTAACAAATAAATCACTCCTATTACCAAGTTACTTGACTGTGTTAGCCCTTCCCATTAACATGGCTTCATAATAAATGATAGAGCTCTGGGTTGTGTCATATGTTCTACTGAAAAAATTGTATAAAGTGATAGATCCAGCCCAGGGCTTTTTCAGAATTCCCAGGAGAACAGAGTTCCACAAGAATCAGAAACACTGACCCACAGAACCACATACCCAACTCCAGCTGAAGATGTGATGTGTTCTAGCAGGTTAATTAAACAAATAGATGAAAATTCATGGGTAAAAAAAGTATAGTTGAAACTGCTAGCCGTGCTGCCATGGAAGACTATGTGCTGCATCCACAGTGAGACAGCAATCCAGGGAATTTTGATTAGGTGTAAAACAAGACAGAGAGATACACAGCGAAGCTGTTATAGCACAATGGTCATGTTTTTACATCTGTGGCTCAGATTGCAAGCTTATCTCGTTTCATCAAGCCCAAACCAGTAAAGGACAAAGATACAAGTTATGGTTCTTCTCACATACAAGTGATCTTGTACAAAAAACAGCTTTTTGCAGGTCTGCATGGATTTTTCCCATTTAACTAGGATGAAGGCTGCAGGATTTTTGCATGCAAACAGATTTGCAAACATACTATGGATTGTCCGTTATTTGGTCTGCTAGACCAAAATACTGTAAAGCATAGTTTCTGATTTTATAAAAAACTATAGTAATCAAACTATCCAGAGCACCTAGAAACTTTGGGCTTTGATTCACACTTTCAATATTTCCTAAATACTGTATTTGACATAGGTTGCTGCTACTTTGGAAATGTTGGGATGCTATCACATCACAGAAAAACAAATACTCCACAGACACTCCTAAAACAAGGTAATTTCTATCTTTATGAATGATCAAAGAGGCTACCCAGGATAACATGAGCATAGCAGCACCTATGTCCCTCCTATCTACAATTCTACGTTCATGTTTGCCTAACAGACATTTGCCCAACCTGCTGTTGTAACTGAGCTCCAAGTGAGTATTTGCCTAATACCATAACCTCTATGAGAAGCAGTCCTGACCTGACAGACATCCTCAGAATGAACTAGACAACACAATTTGTTTTAATTTCACAGTCTGAGTCATCAATATTTTATCACCTTTTTGTCATTTTCTTTGGTCCTTTCATTGCAGCAGTAAGTAGTAATAAGAGAATTCGCAAACATGGGAACCAAAGCCCTTGAAGCCTAACAAATAAGCCGTTTGCCTTATATTTCAAAGGCACCTACTTCTATTATAACTGCATTTTTATTAAAGCTGATTAAAATAGGAGGTATTTTAAAATAAAGAATGAGTAAAAACTTGAAGTGAGACTAGATGGCACGATCCCTACAGCCTTTTACTTGCAGATTAGATGTGCACCTTAACAAGAAATAATATACACGACTAGATACGTGTCCAATCCTTATTTATAATGCCTATTTACCTCTACAAGTCCTATTAAACTCTGATACTGAGCAAAACTAGCAGATGTTCACAGTATTGCTATAAAATTTTTTAGTCTGGATGTGTATCTCAACATCTTGAATAAGAACAAGAATCAGCCAGCACTTGATTATTTGATTTTTAAAATCTAGATTTCTTTAGATGCATTATGTGGGGAATTCAGGAAGAATTGGGTGGGAATGAGTGGCTCAATACTGACCATCCTTGGGTTTGCACATTTGTGTAATTTAATTTAAACACAAAAGGCACCTACATACTTGCTGTTACCATTTTGAAACTCCCAGTCCTCACAGGAATAATCAAACAGCAGAAAGGCAATGTAGAAAACTACCTTTCTACCTTAAAAAAATTAAGCAATTCAATGTTTATGCCCCCCAAAACCTCATAATTTATCCAATGCTATCAAATAAAGGGTTTCACATATCACACATATTCAAAAAGGAAAGTGTGACTTCCAGTGTAATGTCACTTGTCAGCGATCAACTCATTTAAACAGGCCTCAAATACCTCTGGACACCCTCTCAAGAGATGGTCATTTGTACTTCTTCATGGGCTTTTTGTCAGCTTGTGGTCCCCATCATCATCCATATGTAAATACTGTGAGAAGGGACACAATTTTCAGCAGTTTTACAAGTATCTAAGGTTTTCTGATGAAGGCTATGAGATGGTTTAATTATGGAGGCAGAGTCAACCTAGGCAGGCAGGCAGCTCAGCAGGGCAATGCAGCCAGCCCACACGTGGGATTATCTGTCCTGGGACTGCCCTGCGGCTGCGCTGGACGCTGACACACAGCCCCTTTCGAGGTGCTATCTTTGGCGGATGAGGTGAGAGGGGGAAAATTGCATCGCTGAGTACCATCAAAATAAATGCACCACAGGGAGGAGTCAACTGTGAGGTGAATATATTCCCAGGATCATCACCCTGCCCACGCACAACAGTCCACCAGCGTGACAAGAAGAGGGGTTCAGAAAAGGGGTGATGGCACAAACCTCTCCTGCAAGGCTGAAAGGAGGTAAGTGGTTAACTGACCAAGAGAACTGAATACCATTTTTTTTGCTAAATCCTAACACATTAACTATAATTTTTTTCCTCCCTTGGTTTGAGCACATGATTAAATCCCCAAATCACATTTGCCTAACCTGATTTTTTCCCCTTTATGTTAGCTGGTGAAATGTATGTTCGGTGCTCTGTTCTGTTCCTAAGCTCTTCTCACATAACAATGTGGTAAATCCACACTAGAAAGCAACTTATGCTTCTTAAGTAACAAATAAAACCCAGAAACAAAACAAAAACAGATACCAGAAGGATGCCAGCGAATTGATGGAAACCCTTGAAAAGTGATAAAAGGAATTATGGCATTTAAATAATGAAGGGGGAAAAAAAACCCCAACCAACCATGTGTGCAAACTTAGCACTTAGCAAAATGATTAGTAAAGGGGAATAAAAGTACTCCAAGAGCCCTGACACCAAGAAGCCGTTTAACCACGTGTCTCTGACACTATCTCCTGTGCCAGCTGAGTCTGATGGGTGGCTGACAGACGCTACGCTGCTTCTTGCCTGTTAACGTAGTGATTTTTTTTCTCATTTTATCCAAGATCTCCCTGAAGTGAACAAACTCCTCCTTATCCCTTACAGACAGGTAGGGGTAACGCAGCTTCTAGAGTACATTCATCATCTTCTTCTGCATGGGGGTGGGGAAAACAGCCTCCGCACTGCCTAAATTTGGGATCAGTGAATAGTTTCAGAATCTGCTTGCTGCATTTGCGGGTGACCTGGCAACTTCTAAAAGGAGATGCCCTATGAAATGAAGACGTGGATGTATAATTGCGTCTGGTTCCTCCCTGAAGGACTTGTCACTGTTTTCTCATAGCAGATCTGTACAAAAGGGGGCTTGGATTTCATCAAGATAATTATATGGAGCCCGTATCAGTATGTTACTGAGACTTCATGCAGGAGACAAGACTCCTGAATAACAAATTAGCTGCTCTCTTCCTGAGTTAGGTCTGAAAAACTAGTTTGACAATAAAATTTGCCACAAGAACAGGTGGCTTTAAAAGACTTTGAAAGATGTATGTACATATGTGTATGTACAGGTATATACATGTGTATGTATGGAGCAGACCAAGTAGTTCCCCCTAGAAAATGGAAGAGCACAGAGGGTCCCACTGGGGTACAAACATCACAGTCCAACACAAGAGAGTGAGAACAGATATGGCCATGGCCCACCCCGTGGCACACATTAGAAATCTAGGAAAGGGATGATCGCCAAGTTTCTTTGTACATGTTAATTCTCTCCTAACGCCGCACTGTATTTCACTACCAGTTCTCTCAACCCGTTCTTCTTCAGGTCCCAACTCTATAGTAAAGTCCACGGGCATACATCCATTCAAATCATATTCCTCTCGTAGGATTTAGGATATTTACAGTCTTACAGTAAGCAGTCATAGAGTTTACAATCCTTTCAGGCACAGATTGCATTGCAAAATATGTTTGTGCAGTTTCCAGGACCATGAAGTCACACGCCCAGTGCTAATGTCCTACTCATAGGAACAGCTGTCACAAACACTTACCTTTGCAAACAAAGCACTTAATATGGAAATACTTGTTCTGAACTCTCAAAACTTCTCCTTTGCACGGGTTTCCACAGTTATTGCAGAGAATTGCAGAACTTGATGGCTTCTCCAGTTGGCTATGTACAGCCTGTGGTTGTGAAACTGCAAGGGAAAACAAAAAATAGAGCATTTTAAAGGCCATCAGATGCATCTTCTGCAAGGCGTACAAATATTGACAACTAACACCTGGGATAAAACAGGTCAAGCAGACAAAACAGTTTTAACTTCTGGCATTGGCCAGCACAGGAGAAAAGATCTAAAGGAGCTAAGCAAAGCTTCTCATTTCATAACTTTCAAAGCTCATGCCTGCAAACATTTCAAACGTAAATCAGAATTGCTTTAGAGGAAAGAATCCCCGTGATCACGCCTTGAGAGCCTCTGCCTGAATTTCAAAAAATGCTTTGTCGCATTTTCTCTTCAAAGATTCAAAGACTATAGATAAAAGCTATTGGTTTTATCCAAAATACATTTAATGGGATTCAGTAACTATTACACTGTGAGCTAGTGATCTTTAAAGTTCAAGGTAATTGCCATTTTAACCGGTTTTAAAATGAAACAAGCATCTGTAGATGTTTTGAGTTCATACTTCTGAAACATTGACATCTCTGCAAATACCACGTACATCTCATCATTAAACAAAAGTTGCTGTCATTTTGTAAGAAAACCATGATTTCAAGAGATTTGGTTTATCTAGGTTACTAAAATATTAAGTGAATTAAAAATTTGCTGCCATCTTGTGATGCAAATTAGAAACTGCATTTATTGGGCTGTTGATAATAACAATATAAATTGGCATCCCAATGTCTTATGTGGAACAGGTGAGATATGACCTTATTTTTGCAATTCTGCTGCAGTACCTGCATCAATTTTTTATTGCAGTGTACTTAGGAGTCTAGAGAGCAAACATCAAGGCAGTTAATTATAAAGGGGCTATAAAGTAGACGGCTTTTTTTCTTATGTGGAGAACTAGTAACAGGAAAATATATCAAACATTTTAAGTACATTACATTTAATGACGCTTATTTTAAGGTTGGATTGTTTATTTCAAAGTGATCGATTTTTTTTCAATTTTAGTTTCAAAATAAACTTACCAACTAACCAGTCAAGATAGAGCAACCTCTCATAGGCCAACACACTAAGTATGAATGGGAATCAGATTTGTTTCCCTTCAGGGTTTAGTCACAGGATAATGCCACTGCTGTGTGACCCATCTCTTTCATAAACATTTAAAAAAAAAAAAAAAAAGGAAGTAATTTTTTGTATGAGACTGCTGCGAAACAATTAATAAATTTGTAAGAGGCTGGGTTAAACTCAGACTAGTCAAGATCTTTACTTTCTATTCCTACTGCAATATCAGAGTTGCTATTTCAGAAAAAAGGCTTCTGAAAGAAAAAAAAAAAAGAAGGAAAAAACCCCATAAACTGGATTTAATTGAAAAACAATAACACAACAACAGTAATTTCTGTACCTTCACCATAGGTAGGGATGATATAGAGAGGCAGTGATGGTACTATCACCATAAACACATATGATAACAGATGACACCAAAATCAGTAAGTGAGTGTCATCCAGCTCTTGTTCCCTAATATCCAACCTTGCTGCTCTTCCTCCTCTATTCTCACCCTCATCTCCACCGCTGGAACCTGGTGGTGACATCTAAAAAGCCTTTCCACATCCACCAACTTTAAGGAGTCAGTATTTCAATGAGATGCCCAACCTCCCACCCAGTCTTCACGGGGAGTTTCTGCAAGTTTTGCCCAAATTGGCACTTCCCACTCCTGTAAGTAAAGTGGTTGTGGGTTTTTGGTTTTTTTTCTCCCAAGGAGCTACATGGGATTGAGCTGCCCATAGCACTATTCACCACCCATTAGCATTCTGCCTTCTCTGCTGAAATTACGCATTCTGTGATTGTCAAAAAAGTCCTGCCCAAGGCAATGTGAACTTTGGAGCTATTACTGAAGCCCTGGTTGTAATTAAGTACATCTCCAATAAAAACAACACAGCACGACAGGCAATTAGAAGTTTATAGAAAGGCAGATGGTCAAATTTACATAGAGCAAATAGCGCCCACATCTGCAGGTCTGACTTACTCCTCAAAAGAAAACAGAAGAAACTCTGACCTTTGCAATACTTAACTTTTGACATGAGAATTTCTCTTTACTGTAACCTGCGCAAAACAAACTACCCACCCTGAAAAAGAATCAACCCTGTAAGAAACCAAAACAGAATATTTTCCCGAGTTACTTACTGGAGTAGCTGCGAAAAGTTTGTAACTACGGATAAAGGTTTGCTCCCTCCAGAATTACTAACAAGAATCAAATTTGTAGCATTCATGGAAAACTTGACTTTAACAGAGCTGACCACACCCAGAACATTTTGGCCTAAAAAGTTACATTTGAAATATAAAATTCTGATTGGAACGATTAAACATTTTTTTTCCACGCTCGCCTGGCCGGTGTGGGGACACACCGACGGCTGCGCTCTCGTGCCCTGGTGTGTCCCAGGGGCAGGGCAGTAACCCGGCCGAGGAGTCCCAGCCGCAGCGCAGAGCATCTGCTGGAGGGACCCAGGTGCAGCACTGGAGAGTCCCGAGGGAACTCTCCACGCCAAACGTACCCCCTTTCCCTAAAGTGAAAATATTGCCGCATTTCCAGAAAAAAACTTCATTTTTCTGTTTCTTTCCTTGCACCTGGGAGTTCATTGATAAACCGACTACAAAGCAGCAGCAAATTGAAAATTGTTGCAACTTCTTTGGTTTTTGAATGGTGAAAATTGTTGCAAACTGGCAATTGTTGCAGAAAACAAAGTTTTGCTTTCCACCATGAAGGGGGTGCTCAGTGTCCAGAGCTACAGGGCAGGGCGACTTCACCCATTCGCTTCTCTTCAGGTCTCTGAATCAAGGTTCAGAAGTCAAAAAAACCCCAACAACTCCACTATAAAATAAATCAACGAGAAAAAGATGTAGTAGTTCTGCTGGAATTATCCCATTAATCTAGAAGTAACACAAATCATATTTAAAATATGCATGGTAGACAGATGAATAATTATTTTGCTTTTCTCTCCGTTCAGAACTAAGCTACTCAGTATTTCAACAAAACCCCAGTGGGAACACAGTGCCTTTGGGCTCATTATAAAACTCTGCTTCTGAAGATAGTTTTAAATACTTATTCTTTCATCTAGCACAACAAAATGATGTAATTAATTATATATTAGTTTAAGTTTCAATATTTTAAAATATATTGTGTTTTATGTTGAAATTGCAAGTGCTGACAATTTTGAGAAACTAACTATATTAGTCAAAATTTTAACTTATACTTCAAATCATATTTAAGGAAACATGTTTAGATGGTAATTTTTAGCATTCTACTTTTACGCCTTTATAAAAATCAGTCTTTAAAGCAGCAGAAGATACAATCAACGTATTTAATGAGTGAAATAGTGAATTACTGATGAATGTAATGATCTGAGATTACTCATCAGATCATAACTAACTAAAGAGGTCATTAAAAATTAAATGCTCACATTATAACCTGATTTGTAGAATTTAATGAAACTAGAAATTTCCTTCTTAACTTTAATTGACTTTTTCTGAACGGAAATACAAATGAATGCCCGATTCTCCAAATTTCCCTTTCTCCCAGACTGCATCCTGCTCTAGCAGATGCATCTCCACCAATCCTTAAACCCTAAAAAGACCTGACTGCACTTACTTTTTGACAAGGTCAAAAACCGACAAGAAACGAACTAGCAAACACTTTCCACAGCACTTCTGTGGGGTACAGGACCTGTGTGCTGGGGAAGCCACTGCCAATAATCTTGCCAAATGGCCTATGCTCACATATTTCTGATGTCAAGACAGCCTCGCTCCAACAGGCTACGCAGTACGTGATTCTGCAGTTCTGGATAAACAGGGCTTATTGAATTAGCAATGGTTAGTTAAAAAAACATCAAATAAGATGCATTCCTCAGATTTGCTTCTCTACTGCCTTCTCAAAACATACAGACTTGCTGCAAGTATCATGGGGAAGAGGGGACGGTGGTTAAAGCTGCATTACACACCTTATGGCAACTGTAAAGTGATGTTTTTCAGTGTGCATACGACTTTGCCGAACTCCAACTGTTTACATAGACATTATTCACATTTGGTGTTCGCGAGCTCGTTTCTTCAGGGAAAATTTCAGACAAACAGTCTAAACTTTTTATAAAGGTGAAAAAAAGGATAGGATACAATATATTGGTTTTTAACATTATAAAGGAAAGCATAGCACCGTGTTTTTGGAAGTACTTGGAGTAAAGGCTGAAGCCTGACAGAAATGGACATTGTGACAGGTACACTAGATCCATGAAAATCCACAGTATGGGGTCAAAAAAAAACCCCTTTGAGTAAGCACAGTTCCTACAGCATTGCTAGACTAAGTAGGATTTAACAGCAGTGGGGACTGGGATGAGGTGCCAGGGATGAGGACAAGGTTTGGCTGAGACAGGAGTGTTTTGGAAGCAGCACAAGACAAGCTGATGGCGGTGGCAGAAGGGAGAAGATTCGCGAGTCCCTGGTCACGCTCTGCTCCGGAGCCTGGGATGGAAAATGTCACCTTTTCTCAGCTGTGAGCAAAGTGCTGAGGGAAATCAAACCCTTGGCAAGAGATCCCGTCTAGGACTGGTCCACGCAGAGGATGACAAAGCCCTTTGCTATCAGGGTCTCCAACAGCCAAATGGAAGAAATCTCCACGGTAGATTACAGACCTGACGAAGAAACACATGGCCAGAAAATGCAGAATTTGACACAGCCCTAATGCTTTTTCCAGTTCGGTGCGTTTTGCTTTAACATAGCATAAAACCCATAGAAGCCATTACTGAGCTTAGAAATCAAGTACTGGAAAGTTAGGAAGTCTCATGCTTAAGAACATACATTCAGTCTTGGATCAAACCTCAAATATGAAGTTTAAAAATAAAGACTTTCATCTGCTTTCTTCAATATATGGACACAAATAAGGCCACACATCCCATTTACTCCATGTTATTTAACCGTGTTCTGAAAAAACAGTTTATTAGATTTACTGCTCTTGGTGATTACAGAAGCCTGAAATGACGAAGGGCCAAATGACACAATTTAATATTAAAATCATAGAATCCTAGAATGGTTTGGGTTGGAAGGGACCTTAAAGATCATCCAGTTCCACCCCCCCTGCCATGGCCAGGGACACCTCCCACTAGACCAGGTTGGCTCAAAGCCTCATCCATCCTGGCCTCAAACACTTTCAGGGATGGAGCATCCACAACTTCTCTGGCAACCTGTTCCGGTGTTTCACCATCCTCTAGTAAAGAATTTCTACCTAATACCTATTCTAAATCTACCTTCTTTCAGTTTAAAACTGTTACCCCTTGTCCTGTCACTACACTCCCTGACGTAGAGTCTCTCCCCACCTTTCCTGTAAGCCCCCTTCAGGTACTGGAAGGCTGCTATAAGGTCTGCCCAAAGAAGGAGGCTCTCCAGGCTGAACAACCCCAACTCTCCCAGCTTTTCCTCACAGGAGAGGTGCTCCAGCCCTCTGATCATCTTCGTGGCCCTCCTCTGGACCCACTTGAGCAGATCCATGTCCTTCTTATGCTGGGGGGGCAGAGCTGAACTTTAGGTCTGACAGGTGGTTTCTGTTCTGTGATATTTCATACGGACATTTTAAAGAGTACCATGAACTAAACTGAGGTGCAAACTGAATGGATAGACAATGAATATTTATTTGAATAAATATTTTATTCAAGTTTTTGTAATCCCCAAAATACCGCTCAACAGGGAAAGTGCTAATTCCTCACCAAGGTTCCTGGATGGATAGTGCAGAACCAGAGCCCAAAGACAACAGTAAAAGGAAAACCAAAGGGGTTGTGGGGGGTGTCCCCTCCCCTATTCTTCTTAGGTTTTGTTTTGGGTTTTTTCATCCTGTTCTTGACGTTGGGTTAAAAAAGTGCAAGCCTTTCATTTCAGGCTCAGACAAATAAAAGGTCATTTGGCTTCAAGAGCAACCCTCCATCAGAAGAAAAGCTACATCAGTTTTCTTTAGCAACTCAGCACTACTGGCTGCTCTTATATTTACCAGGAACAACTCTTCTTCATAACCCATTACATTTGCTTCATGAGATGGAAACATTTTGTTTGAGTAAAAAGACGTGAATATCTAAAATCACCACTATCAGCTGTTTAGTTCATTAAAATGTTCCATTTTTTTCAACAGACACAGGCCCCATTCCAGCTCTGAACCAAAAATGCACAGCACTGATAACAGATACTATTCTGCATGAAGGCATTAGCAGAAAATGATCTCTGTGTTGACACTGAAACCTTTCATCGATAGCTAAAGGTGGTGACTGAAAATCAAAATAAACAACTATGAGACCCAAATGCCATTTACTCACTAAGTATTTGAGAAACAGGACAGAAGTATTGATTGCTGAAATGCTGTATGAAGCGATTTGGGGAGGGTGTGGTTCACAGCAGCCCCGAGGGGAATTAAATTTGCAATCTTCTCAGAGCAGGATTAAAGGAGAAGCAGATGAGTGCAGCAGCACCCGACCGGAATTAGAGATTGGAGTTCAAGTTGGTTTTCTGCCAAACCCTCCTTGTGTCGCCTCAGTCAAAACACTCAGGGTTGGATTTAAAAACACCCAGATGAAAGCAAAGAAAACAAGCATTTAAGTGCCTCTAAATACTCCGTGAAGCGTTATTCCCGGTTTTTAAGTGCCTAAAGGTGGCCCCTGCTCCCTCCCTGCCTTGTGTCTGTGCCTAAAATACAGTGACTGGGAGTACTGGAGTGCTGGTGTGGGGGGAAGGATAACAAAACAGTAATAACTAATACGGTAATACATGCGTTATTCAGAGAACTACATGGCTGTGAGCTATAAATTTACTCTAGATAAGGGCTTTGGTGGTTGTTGGTTTTTTTTCCCTAAGAACTGGTGATTCATTATGGAGCCGTGTGGGGGCCTGAGGCCTCGGTGGTCCTTTCCACGGAAAGGATGAGAGAAAGGGCGACTGTGAAACGGGGACTCCACGAGGTTTCCCCATCCCTCCTTCCCACCACCCTCGGCAGCAGGGAAGAGCAGTTTCCTGGCCCCGGTCCTGCCGGGCTGTGCACCCCAGTGGTCCAGGCACCGGGGCAGGAGGGAGCACACGTGCCCAAACGGGCAGGCACCAAACCTGCAACTGCATGTGAAATGTCTAGGGCCAACCTGTTTTACCATATTTCTCAATTAGCAGCTTGAGTTAAAAGCCGTTTCCAGTGTGTTTGCATGCTTTATGGCGCCTTGTCAGTAGAACGCGATACCTTTTCCTCCCCTACATCTCACAACAAAGCAGAAGATTCACAAGGATAAAGGGAAAGCTAACAAAGTTTTGCCTTGAACGTCCACATTACGTAGTCCCTCGAGCCCTCCAGTTGGCCATACAGAGGGCCAAACTGGCCCCACGCCAGCGCACGAGAGCTCGCTCTCTTCCCCGAAGGGGATTTTCTGCACCGTGGGGGTCCGGCCGCTCCCCCAGAAATGCGCGCTTGCTCTTCCCAAGACCTCTGCTGTGGCTCCTATGGCAAAGCGCTATTACTGCCTCTCTCTTTAGTTCCAATACCATAAGACAGGCAATTCAGCACATTCAGTTGATCTGTATGTCAATAGGACTCTATTTAATCGATTTCATTCACCTAGCCCAAAAATATAAAATAACACAGCTCAAGAATGACGCTTCTTCTTGAACTCCCTACCTGCGTCTACTACTTATAAACAACAGCTTTTACCGTGCCTTTCCTTCGGCAATAAGGAAAGCATCGCATGCCTTTTCCAGCACTTCCTACGGATCATAATCAAACCAGAAACCTACAGCTGATGCAGGACAGCAAGCAGACAGCCCAACTGAAGCAACCTTTGCTTTTACTGGCAGTTACAGAGTTCATGGGATCAGAGACGGAGGAGAGGTGTTTTCCAAGCAGAATGTGAATACAGCCACGCATAAAAGATGCAGCACAGCACAAGTACTCAACGCACGAGAGCTCCAAATCTCACCATATGCTCAGGGCAAAATTCATGTCACATAAACAAGCCCAGCATGAGCTAACCTGCTGCCCTCGTTATTACAATAAAATAGTTACCAAACCCAAAGGCAGTTAGCAAAAATCTCTGCTGAATTTTAGGAACCGTTACCACAGCAATGTGAAGGCTATTTTCATATGGGTTTAGCAAGATTACTATGAGAGAGTATATAGGAACAGCACTCCAATATATCTGCATAAAGCAATAGGTACTTTTTTTTTTTCATCACAAGCTAATATGCAGTCTAAAGTCAATTTAAATTAAATAAAATGAAGAAAGTTTTCAAATTGAGCTGTCAGCTAAGTGTCAGTATCACTATAATTTCCAAATAATCATTCATATAATTAAAAGAATAGGAAACATAATTTAAAATAAATGTTTAACCATCTTCCTCCACTCTGCTGCGTTTCCATGTAAACACAGAACAATTATCCTCACGGCAGGATGAGTGATTTAGTTACCACAGCTCCGGATGAAAAACAAGTCATTTCAGGTCCAGGCTCTCCAAAATGTGGAGTCATCACACTTTACCTGTATCTTCCGGCATTCCCGCATTAATTCCCTTCAAGAGGGGAAATGCCACTGCTGCTGGGTGTCCGGCCGGCGCGAGAAGCTCCTGCGGCGCGGCAGGGGATCGGGAGCTGCGGCAGCGTGCCGTCACAGAGCGCTCCGACACCAACGCGCCCAGGGGTCAGATGACTCCTGCGGCACCCACGCACAGGCAGGAGGCGAGCCAACACCTCGCCGACATGTAAAAATAGCGTCCTGCAGAAGCCTAAATATTGTCACGTCCACGGGGTGGGCCACTGCCGGCAGGGTCCCAGGGGGACCGGACGCAGGACGCGCCAGCGACGGCTGTTTTTGCATGGGGTGATGCCACCTTCCATAGCCACTGCAGGGTGGTGCCGGGCACCTGGGGAAAAAAGGCTTAAAGAAGGAAAAGCTGCAAACTGCCTGGCCACAAAATCAAAAATACGGGATGAGGTGGCTGGGAAACCCCTCTAGCTGTCCCCCCGATGCAGTTGGTCCCTGTCCCGCGGTGCAGAAGGGCACAGCACTGATTTCGGAAGGAGATGCTGTAAGCACGTCTCTCTCCCGAAGGCGGTCAGTGAGATACCTGGCAGCCAAAAATCTCTCCCCTGATTGCTCATATGGAGTTGGACTGCCAATCACTGGAACAACAGCGATGTGTTGAGCTATTTAAAGCAATACTTGCTTGCCCAGTTATCATGTGAACACTCCACGAGGATTAAAATCTGTAGCTCCTACTTGCTTTGGACTAAATTTGTATGAAGGAGTAACGTGTGCATTGGAAAGGGGCCCGATGGCTTGGAGAACTGGCGAAACCCGGAGTAAAGTGCTGGGATAAGAACAGGATTGCACCTCCCTTTTTCACAATGAAGACTATTTTTTTCCTCTGCAGGCTTTGCAGAAGCCAAAACACTCTCCCTCCCCCTCCATTGCTCACCATCCTTTACCCAGTCATTGCCTACTTGGTTACAAATCAGCAAAGAAACAGCTTTTTCTCTCTTTTGACAAACAGAAACCAGTCAGGGGTGTAAATGTGAAAACAGGTCTCCGCAGCTTCTGATGCTGCCACGGGAGGGCTGTGAAAGCAACACAGCTTGTGTAGCACCATGCACAAAAAGCACAGTAATTTCACTCTGCTACGCAGGTTGAAGAATATTTTGCACTGAATCATATTAAAATCTATTGAACTGATACAATCTGCACATATGTTGCAGGCTGAGTCTCCATCGACCTCAACAGTCGACGCTGAATGATTCTGCAGAAAGTCCAATACCTTCCAATCTCCATCAAAACCCAAACAATTGTTTTAGAATTGCCCGAAACAGCTGATAGTTCATAGACCTTACAGAAATGCCCATCAACTAAAGCAGAAATCAAGAATTCCCCTGAGTTTCAGAATGTTTCCCTTGGGTTTCTTATTTACAGAAAATATCTTTACATTTTGTAACACATAACGAAACAAACCATTGCTTTGTTTGTCCAGTATTGACTACTGGGGATGGAACGAGCATTTCTATAAGGACAACTGAGGAGCTCTGGCTGCAGAAACCTGTATGGTGAGCACAGCCCTGTCCTGGGCCATACCGGATGTGGTCCCTAACTTTAAACAGCCCCTGGCTGACGTGGCCTTAGACCCAGACTGAAGACCTGAAGATCACAGTATCACAGTATCATCAGGGTTGGAAGGGACCTCTGGAGATCATCTAAGTCCAACCCCCCTGCCACAGCAGGGACACCTACAGCACATTGCACAGGACGGCGTCCAGGTGGGTTTTGAATGTCTCCAGTGTGGGAGACTCCACAACCTCTCTGGGCAGCCTGTGCCAGTGCTCTGCCACCCTCAGAGTAAAGAAGTTCCTCCTCATGTTGAGACGGAACTTCCTGTGCTCCAGTTTGTGCCCGTTACCTCTTGTCCTATCACTGGGCACCACTGAAAAAAGACTGTTTCCATCTACCTGGCACCCTCCCCTTAAGTACTTATAAGTATTGATAAGATCCCCCCTCAGTCTTCTTTTTTCTAGACTAAAAAGCCCCAAGTCCCTGAGCCTTTCCTCATAAGAAAGATGCTCCAGTCCCCTAATCATCTTAGTAGCTCTTTGCTGGACCCTCTCCAGCAGCACCCTGTCCTTCTTGAACCGGGGAGCCCAGAACTGGACACAGTACTCCAGATGCGGCCTCACCAGGGCAGAGTAGAGGGGGAGGATGACCTCCCTCGACCTGCTGGCCACACTCTTCTTGATACACCCCAGGATGCCATTGGCCTTCTTGGCCACCAGGGCACATTGCTGCCTCATGGTCATCCTGTTGTCCACCAGGACTCCCAGGTCCCCTTCCACACTGCTGCTCTCCAGGAGGTCAGCCCCCAACCTGTACTGATGCATGGGGTTATTCCTCCCCAGATGCAGTACCCTACATTTGCCTTTATTGAACCTAATCAGGTTTTTTTCTGCCCAACTCTCCAGCCTGTCCAGGTCACGTTGTATGGCAGCACAGCCTTCCAGCGTGTCAGCCACCCCTCCCAGTTTTGTGTCATCAGCAAACTTGCTGATGGTACATACTATCCCTTCATCCAGGTCATGGATGAATACATTGAACAGGACTGGACCCAGTACTGACCCCTGAGGGACACCACTAGTTACTGGCCTCCAACTGGACTCTGCACCACTAACCACAACCCTCTGAGCTCTATCTGTCAGCCACTGTTCAATCCACCCCACTGTCCATTCATCTAACCCACACTTCCTAAGCTTGTCTGTGAGGATGGTGTGGGAGACAGTGTCGAAAGCCTTGCTGAAGTCAAGGTAGACAACATCCACTGCCCTCCCCTCATCCACCCATCCAGTCACGCCATCATAGAAGGCTATCAGATTAGTCGGACATGACTTCCCCTTGGTGAATCCATGCTGACTACTTCTGATAACCTTCTTTTCCTCCAGATGCTTGGAGATGACCCCCAGAACGAGCTGTTCCATCATCTTTCCAGGGATGGAAGTGAGGCTGACTGGCCTGTAGTTTCCTGGGTCATCCTTCTTGCCCTTTTTGAAGACTGGAGTGACATGGGCTTTCCTCCAGTCCTCAGGCACCTCTCCTGTTCTCCAGGGCCTTTCAAAGATGATGGAGAGTGGCTCAGCAATGACTTCTGATAGCTCCCTCAGCGCTCGCGGGTGCATCCCATCAGGCCCCATGGACTTGTGGGTATCCAGTTTACTTAATTGTTCTTTAACTTGTTCCGCTTCGCTTCGCTTCCTCCAGACTTTCTCTGTTACTTGCAAAGTCTGGGACTCCCGAGAGCTGGCCCGAGCAGTGAAGACAGAAGCAAAGGTGGCATTCAGCAACTCTGCCTTCTCTGCATCATCCGTCACCACAGCACCCATCTCATTCAAGAGCGGGCCCACATTTTCCCCGGTTCTCCCTTTGTCTCCTATATACTTAAAGAAACCCTTCCTATTGGTCTTGACATCCCTCGCCAGGTTCAATTCCAAAGCTGCCTTGGCTTTTCTCATTTCTTCCCTGCATACCCTGACAGCATTCTTATACTCATCCCAAGTCATCAGCCCCCTTTTCCACATCTTGTAAACTCCCTTCTTCCACCTGAGTTTTTTTCTGAAGATCCCTGCTCAGCCATGCAGGTCTCCTTCCCTTGCCTGATTTCTTGCTCTTTGGGATGCAGATCCCAGGTTCTGCGTGCTGAATCAAAACTACGAATTATTCCATCTTGAAAAACTCTCATATATGCACTACCTTGCAGCAACTGACTTTTGGCATTAAAACCTTATGGCAGTATTTGATTTTGTTCAGTACTGTTGTGCCGCCTGCACGAGGCCAAACCCATCCCCACGCTCTTTTTGGATCACCATCAGCCGCCCTGGCTGAGCTCTCCAGACATTTGCAGGATTTGGCCTACTTAGTTTTTCCCAGTGGCTACTTCTGCTTGGCAGAAACACAGAAGGCACTTTGCAAAACAGCAATGCTCTGAAGGAATGTAAATTAATAGGCAGGAAAAGTGAAAGCGCTTTCACTCTAATGCAGCCTTTCCCTCCGCTCGCCAGGCTATCTCCTTTCCAGGGCTAAACACTACATAACCCACATTTTGACATTATACGCTCATAACGCAGTCGCACAGCGTACTAATTGGTATTTACAACCCTAGGTGCAATCCTCGAGCCTCCCCTGCGGTCTCACCGCTTGGCTACAGCGCAGGAGACATCACCCTCCAAGAGCTCAGCGGGGTTTGATGGTGTTGCTGTGGAACTCCAGCACCAGCCATGGGCTTCGCGGGCACAAAGCACAGGACTATTGCACTTCATTAGCGTGACAGGCTGACTCGGGGGAGCGTGACAAGGGACGGCGGTGACAGCAGCGCAGCCGAGACAGCTCAGACACCGCCTGCTGACACTCCTGCTGCAAATGATCCAGAAAGCAGTACAGCTTTAACCTGATTTTTCAAAGCGACACAAGCCCGACACCTGTTTCAAAAGCATTAACAGTACGCTGCCTTTGCTACAGAAAAGGATGAGGCACTTGGCACTTCATACAAGTTCAGGTGAAGTCCTGGTAGCCACAGCCATGCCCTCACCCACCCTCTGCTTCAGGTTTCCTTTCAGCAAGGTTACGTTAACCCAGGTCAATGCCTTCACTGATGTCTTTGCAAACAGCAGCCAGACAGCTTAGCAACGAATTTAGGCCATGCTGGAATGGATTAGTTGGCTGCAAACTCTTCATATATAGCCTATGCTTCCATCGGTTGTAAATGGCATTTTTGAAAGATTTCGCATCCATTCCTAATTAACGCATGGGTTTCTTCCTGTACTCGCTTCCCTCTTCCCAATAAAAGCGAACATCAATAGTGTCTGAAGACAACCATACACAGTCTTGCCGTGCTCCTTTCTCCCATGCTCACAGCTCCTCACTAGACCCATTTTGAGCTTTTTCCAAAGACTGTTTCTGAAAATGTTTAGAAACAATTACTTATCTTATTAAATACAAAAAAATGTAGATGTTCTTCTTCAATAAAAAATATGAAGTACTTCCTAATCAAGATTTTTTTTAAAATCAGAGCTAAAACACCACTGGAGATTCAGGGACTTTGCAATACACGTTAAGTACCAGCTCACATACAGCAATTCTTACGCTGCTCGGGGAATGCGTGTTGGCTTAACTTTTAGGTTGGCCTGTGTGGAGTCAGCAGTTGGACTCTGTGATCCTCATGGGTGCCTTCCAGTTCAGGATCTTCCATGATTCCATGAATCCATGCCCTTGGACTTTAAGTCACTCATTAAGTTTCTAACCAACTGTAATAGCAAATACAGAGTCCGGTCTCAATTCAGATTAAGAAATCGACTTTTCATAAACAATCTGTCATTAATGAACTTTACTTTGAAAATACAAGAGATCATCATATTTCACAGATTTTTCTCAGTATGCTTGAAGGTATCTTTCCTCCTAAGTCACAAAAACTGGCCGTAAGGCTGCTTACAATCTTCTTTTTGACTTACAGTGGTTTCAATCCAGGGTAGTGTTTATTTGGACTTTCTATTGAGGATAGTATGATCCCAAACAAACACACGAATGCAATAAATTAAGTATATCTCTGCATGTAATGATGCAGATTTTGGCAATGCTTGATCATTAGGACAAAAATAAAATTAAAAAACAGATGTTTCCTTTTAACTATCATAATTTATTAATTGAGCTGATGTATTCCTTAGTGGTTGTGTTCAAAAGTTGGCACTACTGCTGAATGCTCCTTGCCCTCAAACACTTATGATCCAAATAAAGAGAATGAACACAAGGTAGAAATGAAAACAAACAGTAAAAGGGTAAAGGTTTAACGAGATAGAGTCGGATAAATGATTCTATGATTCTATGAAATACTGCCTCTACAAGTAAACCTATGTCTTCCAACCTTCTGCCCAGCCTCTCTTGCGTCAATCCCATCCCTGCCAGGAATGGACTTGCAGAGTCACCCAGCCATGCCCTCAGTGACCAGTCACACTCTACCAAAACCCATCCTACTCAGAAACAGCTGGAATTTAAACTTTTGGCTCTCAAACACCTCCATCCTAAAGTCCACACACGAGAAAGCATTTCTCATCACCTGCACAGCAATGAGCCATCTTTAATTGAAACACACATGAACAAGTCAGAGAAAAATAACAATTTGTGGGCTCTTGTAGTACAAGGCACTGAAGTATAAGACACTGACAACGCTGCATATTTATGAAGCAGGAAAGCTTAAAATACGAGATGAGGCTGAGAATCCACTCTGAGCTCTGCACAATGGAGAGCAGGCAGCTGTGCTTGCTCCAGAGGTAACTGGGTCATAAGTCCTCCTCTGCTCCCTGCTATCTCTTGGGAATAAAGAGCTTCCTTCAACCCTGAAATTCGTGATGACAGCCCTCGTCTGCTGGCCAGCAAGTCGGATGACTGAAACCAGAACTTCTCCCACTCCCAGCTCCTTTCTCCCACAGAGGACCTTTCTACAGCACATCTAAATCCAGACTGAAGGGTGCGTTATCCCCTTTTACTCCTCCAACTAGAATAAAAGCATCATCTAGTATTCTTTAGAAAATTCTACACATGAAATAGTGAGCAGAAATCAAACTAAAAGCCTGCAAAGTCCTTAGCAGAGATTGTATGATGGGAAAAAGTGGTATATCAAACCCATAAATAGGGTTCAAGAAAATCCTTAGAGGACTAAAAAAAACCCCAAAAAACCTGTCTCATAATGAGGTGACAAGAGTACTGGCACGTCCAGAAAGTGGTTTGCAAAGTGACACTGGTCAGAGGGTAAAGGGATACAGTCTGGTTAGCAGCAAAGTGACAACGAGAGCCACAGCGATGGTACCACAGGTCACATGCCTTCAGAAATGAACCTGCCACATGGGGCATCTGCTGACCTTATGAAACTGATAGGGATGGCCAGTAACAAATGGAGTAGCCATCAGGTAAGAAAAGACCTGCTGAAGTAGAGGTTATGGGCTGACATGTGCCATTTAGTGCAGAAAAGCTGCCATGTAATAAGGGTAAGGGAAGCAATTAACAAAAGGTATTAGTTTCTTAAAGGTCTGGCACTACAAGGGACTAATCAGAGAAAGGACTGGAGAGTGCGAGAGAGAAACTTAAACCCTCTGCTGAGTACCTGGTGCTAAGCTGGGAAAGCGAACAGGATAAAGGGATGTATTGTATTAAGGGAAGGCATCCTGGCTGCAATGGAAACGGTACTGTAACAAGAACTGCCGAGATAAAACCCAGAATCTGAGCCTGGCATTTTATGGGAGGGAAAGTGAAGAAGCAGAACGAGGCAATAAATGTCAGCTGGTGTGGCCAAAAATTCTACGTAGTAGACACAGAAGTTAGAAAAGCTAATTCATATCCCTTAATATGGGAGGAATTAAACTATGATATTAATTTCACATTTAGGGGATCAAAAATGGTGCAAGAAAGATGACAGGCATTGCAAAGACGCCAAGATCATTTTTGGGCATTTGTTCTGGGAGTAAATTAATGCACAGAGCGGGTTTTTAAAGATGGATTTTTCTGTGTGGGCTGATGCCACAGGCACACAAAGAGAGAAAGAGATCACTACATGTTAATTTATTATTGTTTTACACACAAAATTACCATTTAAATTGTCTGGATTTTTAATCAATGGAAATCTTGAGTGCTCAAATGGAGAATAAACTGAAGTATCAGCTAAGCAATCAGATAGACTAAAAGGATCTTCGTCGCTTCGCTCTCTTCTGAAGAGTTACACAGACATTGCTGTAATTCTGCAATCACGAGATACCTATTGTGCAAGATTATCAAATGATAATGTGGGTTGGGTGCTACTTGGAAAAAAGATTTAGCCTGCTCTCTCATGTGTTGCAATTAGAAACCAGAAATTTCACTTTGGAGGTGTCTTATAAAGAAAAAGCAATGAATGCACCCAAACCCCCTGAAAAAAATGGAAGATTTTGAGAATTAAGAGGCCTGGGACTAGGTCTAAAGAAAGACTCATGTGCTTGAAATGTCATACACGTTAAGCCCAAAACTGCAAGGCCAAAAACCCACTTCTTAGCAGCCTTCTCACGCCCGCTCCTTGGCACATCCACAGGCAGAGCGAGCTGATTTTTCGCTTCCCATTTCCCAGCTGTCCCTGGAGGACTGCAAGAAAGTGCCTTTGGCTTCCCCCCCTTTTCCATACATGGTGGATGGTAAAGCAGCTCTATGTGCTTGCTTGGAGCTTAAATCCTTGGTGCGAATGTGGGGTACCGAGTGCTTTTACTGAGTGTCACCCAGCAGATCGGAGGGTCTTCCATTTTGAAGAGGTTCCTTCCTTGCCTTTCAAGAAAACGTGACTACAGAGACCTTTTTGGGACCTTGACATATTTGTTGGAGGAAATCCTGAGAGACACTTTCCCCGGTGAGGGTGAGCCCGGGGCTGCCTCGCTGCAGCTCAGCCCCTCTGCCACGCGTGGCCCCACCGGGACAGACACGCATGGCCAACCAGGACAGGCACACACGGCCAAACACGACAGGCAGAAACCACTCATTAGGGCAATCTGAAAAACAAAGGGCAAGGTTGAGTTTAACTCCGACAGATCCAATAGGGAACCACAGCTGCAAAGTTCCACTTACTCAGGGGCTCGAGCGGCTGTGCGTCTGACCCCAGCCCACGCACACACAGCTCTCTCCAGGTTTTCAAAGGTGGGGAGAAAGACACAGAAATGAGGGTCGGGATCCAGACTGCGAATCCCAAGTGCAAAGCTCTGAACAAGAAACCTGCCCCAGAGGGCAGAGGGGATTTCAGACACGTCCTCATTTTCAGCTCTCCACATCCCATGCGCACGTGCCCGACTCCCAGCGCTTTTATCCTTGCATTTAGCCCGCTGTGACCATGCCAGAAAACATTTTTCTGCCTGCTTTCCAAATCCCATTCTCTATAAAGGGATGTAGCTGCAAAGCAGCAGGTCAGATCCAAAGCCTACTTAAATGCATTCATTTTGGTTCATGATCACTGAGGAATTTGTCAACAACGTGGAGTGCTGTTTTGAAAGCAAAGATCAAAAAGTCATCATCACTGGAAATGCAATACTGTTGCACTTCACCCTGTTCCCAGTGAAGACGACCTGTAAAATTATTATTGATACGGGTAGAAGACTTTCAACACCATTAATTTCTGATTTCAGTTCAGTCAAGTTTTGATCTTAGCAATTTACTCCTCACAGCCAGAAAGTTCAGCCTTTGCCCTCTTTGCCTAAGGTTACAATTTCTCATCAGTAACATCTGAAATGAAATTATATCACTTTAATACCAAGAAACAAAGCAGAAAGATGTTTTTCTTGGCGTATGTCTAAATTAAATTATATTCTTTATTGCTCAGTTCTAGCATAAGTAGCTCCAAGATTTTAAGGATCAATTTAAAAAAAAAAAAAACAAACACTGGAGACTATGCCTGTTACTGCTCTGTAGCTCCCTGATACTCATTTCTGCCACCTCCACCAGATACTCAAGCCATATTCCTCTCAGTCCCCTCATCTTTAGGGCACAGAGAGCCGCAACCCCAGATCAGAAACCAGCATTTCGGTGCTATTTCTCATCCCCCCAAGGTCGGTAGCACCGACTGGGCTGCACCCCTGCTCGCCATCACTCTTCACGGTGGTATCTGCTCCATCTGTGTCATTGAACGGAGGAGGGGAACAAGCACATTCCCTGGCTCGGAAATGAGCAAATGTTTGGAACTGGGAAAAAAAAAAACAGTTTAGATGGAATTTCCACGGCTCATTTCTCTTTCCATTCCCTGGTACAAACAGAATAATAATAACAATGCCTGCTTGTTATAGCAACACCAAAAAAGCAAAAGCAGGATAAAATAATGCAGAAAACAATAGTTCATTTTGCTAGCCAAGCCACAATGAATCACCTCCAATCATTAATTAAATGATAATTTACTAACTTTCCACTAACGTTATATGAAATGGTGTTTCTAAAAGGATTACAAACAATAATTTAAGGACCTTTCCAAAGGTTCTTTTTTTTTTATGTTGCATTCTATGGCATACAAAAATGTCTCAGATAACTACCCTGAGACGTAGAACTGAACTCCTGTTTTTATTTGCTCTGCTTAATTTGGTATTAAGAGGGGATTAGCCACTGTTTTATTGCAATCATACAGTTACTTCAAATATATATATAGGTAATGACATTATATAAGTGCTGGTGCTAAAGTCACAGTACTTTAAATAGATGCAAATTAGTTAACTTTGGTGAAGCTGTCACCGCATGAGAATTTCTTCTTAGATACAAATCTAACTGTGCTTCACCCCCACCAGACACATCAGCTCGCTGCCTTCCTTCTCACATGCAGGCTACACAATTTCTGCAATCAATTATCTTTCAACGCCGCATTCATAGGAGAAACGTGTTATGTTCACACAAACACAACCCCGGAGCCCAGGGCCACCGTGCTACTTCTTGCACAGTTCTGCAACTAACATTTCTACTGTCGACAGAAACATTTTTGAGTTATCTACACAACACACTTTTTAACTAAGTTTTGGGTTGCTAAATTTGCAACCTGCCACCTTATTCGGACAGTGAATGAGTTTTATGTCAAACTGAATATTGTGGTCTGAAGCTTTACGTTCCCCTTCTGAAGACAGAAGGGGAAGAAGCAACATCATCTGATAAAATTGGGTTTTATTTATACAAGAAAGATATTGCACACCATTTTTCCCAGGTAACGTACAGAAATGAGATTCAGTGAAGGACGGGTAAAAACGCAATGCCAAATCCCACACTAGCCTCACTCCCCCCAATTCAACAGGGCTGAAACACAGACGAATTATGTTCATTGTGCCGAGGGAACAATAGTGGGATATGTGCGCTGTGGGGGCAGGCGATGCCAGAGCCTGCCAGTCCCCATCCAGCCTCTGTACCCAGGTTGCTTTTGCATGGAGACCTTCATTTAGAGGAGGTGAGGGAAACTGGTAGCCAAGGTCTGGTCCCAGTGCTATGTCAGGGTAAGGCTGTGGTGCGCACAAACAGGAGCTGCCACAGTCTTCACATTGCCTGTATTTACTTAGTCCAACTCACTGGAAAAGAAGGAAGAAGAGCAGGCTCAGGGGAAATCATGTCACAGTACTGTGGTATTTAAAGAGCAGCTACAGAGAGGATGGAGGCTCTCTCTTTGCAAGGAGCCACATGGAGAAGACAAGGGACAACGGGTACAAGTTGCACCGGGAGAGATTTCGTCTTGATGTAAGAAAGAAATTTCTCACAGTGAGAGCAATCACGCCCAGGAACCACCTCTGTGGGACGTGGTGGAGTCCTCATCGCTGGAGATTTTCAAGATGCAAATGGCAAGGTTGCTAGATAATCTCATCTAGGCTCCCTTTCCCATAAAAGGTTGGACCAGGTGATCTTTTGAGGTCCCTTCCAACCCGAGTTGTTCTATGATTCTGTGAATAAATGCAGCCCTGCATGATGAAGAGTGTGATTCAGAAACTTGTTTCTGTTCACCAAGGGGGAAAACTGTAAAATATGGCTGGAGAAAAGCACCAAAGAATGCTTTTCAAGTCAAAACAAAAGAAAGCAAAAGAAACTGTTTTGAGGTACTTTCTTAATCTCAGCTGGCTTTTAGTTTCACACGGATTGAAACTAGTAAATCCTCACGTTCAACACAAAAATAACAATTAATCTAAAATTGTAGCCAAGGCTACACCAGCTACCTTTGCAAAAGCATTAGAAAAACCTTTACTTTCCTCAAGAGAAGCCTTTATCTCTGTCCCTAACACAGAAAAGCGTAGTGAGTCACTGCGATGCAGAGGTTGGCAGCCCCACCGCACACCCCATCAGGCAGATATGGGTCACTCCTCCTCCATCCAAGGGGAAGGAAACGGGGAGTTTTATCTGGCTGCAAGCTGCTCCAATTGCCAATAATCCTACCGATTCAAGTCTTTAATAACAACCTAAGACGACAATTACACAGGATGCTATGCCTTGACCTATATCCTGCTGAAGCAAGAGCCTGTCTGTCGGGCCATCATTGACACGGCTGTCCTGGCTCATGGACTCCGCTCATGACACCGCCCACATGCTTTACCGCTTCCCCTTCTTGCTGTACGCATGGCTCTGAGGCTGTACCCACAGCCATTCCTCCTTAACCACTTCAAGCTCCCTTCCGCTTTCCCACAGGGGATGACGGGTTATATATGGTTTTGGTCTATGCATTGATGGCTGCTGTTCGGCCAGTTGGCGTTATGTAGAAACAGGATAAATTATGCACAGCCAAATCTGGGGGACCATGGGACGCAAAGATGCCGCTCACACACAGCCAGCAGGGAGGCTGGGTGCCAGTCCCCAATAAGCACATACCTCCCCCACCAAACCCACAAACAGTTTAAGAAGAAGATAGGACAGACCATGGCCATCAGGTGCTGGGCTTGGCCAGGGGACACTGCCTGGCAGATGACTCACAGCCAGCCCTGGTTATCCCTCATTTCTCTCCATTTTCCTACAAATGCTCCTCCCTGAGCCACCATAATGCCCCGTTTCCCCACCTTCAATCCTTTTCATGGACATCTCTCTTCTCCTGGGTGCACAGCTTCTTCACGCTTTCCTTCCACCAGCCCTGGGGCTCCTCGTGGAGCAGGAGGAGGCAAGTCTGCCTTACTGTTCTGCAGGGCTGCAAAACATGGGACCTCTTTTTACTCCTCCCCACTCAAAGGAGCATCAGGACACATTAGAGTAGAGCAGAACCTGATGCCCAAAGTATCACACAAAAATACCGGTTTTAATGAGAAGCCCAACCTTAGTTTAATGGGACACACAGAAAGAGCGAGGGATCCATGCTACCACAGCACATTTCCAGTGTTTACTTCTAAAACAGAATATAAGCGAAGATAATTCTCCTCCCAGTCCAAATACTCATACAGTAAATGATGACTCAGATGGTAAATACCCTTTCTATGGCATCCCGTTTCTCTCTATCATTTAGAGTGACAGCCCTGCTCGCACTGAATTAAAAAAGGACAATTCTGCTTTGTTATGAATGAAATCAACATTCGCCCTAGTATGACTCGTTTTTCTGCACTGCTAAGCACTATTAGTATCTGTACTTCAAATCCTTTTGTTTTAATAGTGTTTCTGTCAGAACAGGCCTGAATTTTAAAAAGTTGTTTTGTTTTTCTGGGTACTCTCTTAAAACATGGACGTGAACGTAGCACTAAGTGAGCTACCTAAGCAAAACATAGGCTAATAAAGTTAATCTGATCAAGCTGGAAGAAGTGAGTATCAATTTCATATTCAAAGCATGATATCCACCTCTGTGAAAAGACTGATGAGGTCCTCAGGGTATGAAAAATGATAGGATGCGATTGAATTATCTCAGCAACACAGTCTCTTAGATAAAAGCTAGAAAAAGGACACAGTAAGGGCTAACACATTAAATAAGCAGAGAACTAGGAGCAATTCCTTAATGCAATCTAATCCTTATATTTGCAATAATTTTAGCTACAACTCTCACTGAGGCTGTGCAAAACAAGACATCTTCTGGAAGTGCTTCTCTCCGGTGATTACCCAACCTGCTTACACAAGCCAGTGAGACATTAGGTGCCAAAAGCATAAATTAGCCACTGTGACTTGCAGAAACCCTTAATTTGACCTAGCTTCCACACTCAGTCATTCTAACATTTTTCATACTGTCCATCACAAGTCAGTCCCATCTCTTTAAGCTACTCCACTAGTAATTCCTGTATCACTAAGCATTAGAAATTCCATTGCTATCTCAATTTTAGTCCCTCTTCTAACACTGAACAGAAATAGAGTTGAAAAGTCTGGTCTGAATTTCACTTGGGAAGATGGGAATGACATGCACTTATGCCCCAAGGCATACAGCTTGATGACCCCCATCATCTCACAGTTTCACCATCTGACACCACGCTGACAGCCCAAGGCAGACAGGTTTTAACACCATGCTTTGTATCACTGATTTCATAATGACAATGCTTTTAGACAGTTTATATTTCCAAAGCACTGCCTATGAGGAAGACTAACATGGCACCTTTTCCAATGGCAACTGTAATCATCAAAGGAATGGTTCTTCACTCCATGAAAACATGAGCTTTATACAAATACAGCAATTGGGTACAACTTCAGTCTTCCCTTGTTTACTAGGATGGGAGTCATCTCACCTAACTCCAGGCATCCAAAAATTAGGACGGGGGACACAGTGCGCGCGCGCGCACACACACACACACACCCTCCCCTTGTGGAAACCCCTGCTGCCGTCTGGGGAAGGCAGGAGAAGTGGGATGCCCTTTCGCATGGCCTTGTTCCCTGGCCCAAATTTCCCAGCTGATCTCCAGAGGAGGTGACGGCATCCAGACATCAATCCCCACGGCCTCGGCTGCCCAGGGCATTGATGCCCAGGCCGGGCAGGGACAGCAACAACAGCATGAGAAGGATGCTTTGCTTTTTGAGCACGCAGGAGTTACAGGTCCTCTGTCCTCCCTGCACAGCTGGCGCAGCATCCCCAGCAGGCACGGGGCTCCCTGGCAGCACTGCAGCAGTCACTATTGAAACCCTGCCCAGCCTCGGGAGACTCCTCCAGCCCAGGGGCAAAAGTTAAAGTAGGTTCCCACTATCATAAAAGAGACAGAAACTTCCCACCACGAAGTCCACCGCTGTAGGGTGGCACAGGATGGAAGCGCCTCCTTTCCACTCAAGGTTGGACGAGCTCAGGCTAGACACCTAACACTGAGCTATCTAAAGTCAGATGAGATACGTCCAAATCTGAGCGCATAACTGCTCACTCTGTTTTCTGTTCTTGTTTCAAATTTTTGTTGGGATTGTGAGGTTTTTTTATTTCCTATGCAAACCACGTCTGAACCTCCTAGATCTCACTGTCACTCAGCTGCCAGCTCTCCTGATCCTCCTCATCAATGCTGCTCATGAGTCCAGCAAGGGAGCCCTGTAAAGGTGTGAAAATCTTATCTTTCATTAGGAAAAGAAAAATATAGCTTTCTAACCCCCCAAAACTATTTGAGAACTGTGTATAATCATTTTAAATAAATATAATGTTTTTTGGAAGGTAGATTTTCTAAAAATTTGGTGGGGCTAATTAACACTGCAGTATCAAGTTTTCAATCCGTTACTTCAGCAATGCACTGTAACATTTTCTTCTTTTTTGTGCTATTTCCCCCTTTCAATTAGCTCTACATAATTATGAACTTTTAATTGTGAATTATCCCAATTAATGACTATGTAGTCTTTTTCTAGCCTCTTTGATTCTTCTTCTGCAGAAGTGAATCCATTAACAGTCTCGCATTTTCAGATGGTCATACTAGTAGAATGTATACCAATATGAACATCAATAAAGAATGAAAAATACTAGTGCAGTATTTCAGCTGTATTGAAGTCAACTGAAATATTCCTATTCATAAAGTCAAAGACCATCATAGATATCTACCTTGATGGGTTCGGTGCGTCACACCACTAGCTCTTTAGAGGAAGGGTCATAATTACTCTGTATGTCTATGCAATGGTTTTTTTGTTTGTTGAAATGCTACTGCAAATAGCAATACAAGTTTAATCAGAAGAAAGTTAGCAATTACCAAACAAAATCACTTAACCTGACCATTGTATGTGAAACTACGCGCAAATATATTTTACTCAAAGCAAAGGTATTTATAAGGGTTTAAGCATTGCTCTTGGGCAGGAATTAATAGTATGTGGCAGCGTATAACAAAAATTAAACATCTTTAAGATTTAAAGTTAGGCAATGGAAGAAGAAAGTCTCTTTCTGAATAAGTATTCCTACAATGTTACAAACTCTGATTTCCAGATTCTGATTATGCAAGTTCAGGATATATCTAAATATTAAATACATGTGCAAACTGTAATATAGACTCAGATCAAAACTTTACAGATTAAGGGAAAAAGAAAGACCGACCTCCTTTAGAGGAAGGTCTGTGAAACAATAGAAAACCTCTGCATATAAACACTTGGGAACTGCTGGCAAACACAGGTACCACCCTGAGGACAGAGAGAAGAACCAGGGGAAAGGAAAAACCCACCAATTACTAAATCCAACAGGAAGAGAAGAGCAAGAGGTTCCCTGGAGTGGAGAAACAGCTGAAACGCGTGTTTCTGAATCAGGAGATTGCCTCCTGTTCTTTGGCCCTTCTATGCACAACAAAAATAGCCATTCTTCATGTTCTTTTCTTATGAAAATGTAATTTTGCAAGGAATACCTGCATTTGTTGTCAATTCTTCCTCCTAACCAAAACAATAAAAATTGCACAAAATGACAGCTAACTATTTGAAAAAAAAAAAAGCAGCAATACTGTGTCATTCTATGATTACTATCTATTATCTAAAAATCTAACATTGTTTTGATAAAATATTCTTTGGTGAAGATAGGGGGATGGAGGTTTTCTATGCGCATAGTAACAATATTATGTTATTAATAAATACACCACTAATACAGCACCATTCAGTATGGCACCTGCGAAAGCAGCAAAATCCCTCCACCTCTAGTTCAAGAACATTTTCTGCTGTGCTTTACAGTGTGCTTCTTTTAAGCCTCCATTTAACTTTCTTTCCGATTACAGGTCAAATCTGTCACCTAATTCACACCATCAGTCCAATTACTGCCAGACTGCTAGCACCGTTATACCTATATAGATGTAATTGACACTTATTTACACATTCATTAGGCCAATTCCAGTTGTGAGTTCCACTTAGCAGCAGGGAGGGGTAAAGGAAAATTGCTCTAAATCATCTCTTTGCCCCCCAGATAAGCAGCCCACGTGCCCGATGCTACCGCACTATAACAGCAGTCCCCCAAGGATCCTCCAGCAGAGTAACAGACTTCCTATTTCCATATTTGGAAATAATAATTATCAATTAATTCATTTAATTATTAATAATTATCAGAAACCGGGAAAAGAAGGAAAATAAACTAATTATAATTAATCTGAAAGCTACTGAGACAGTTTTTCGTTCATTCTGTATGTTCCCTTTTCAACCAGTGAGATTACATTTGTACAAAGTTAGAATTATAACGATCACTTTAAACTATATTCTTCTAGTCACACAGTAAGATTTAATTATTTTACTTAAAGCAGTGATCCAAAACCTTTCAAACACACTCAGGCCTACTCAAAGGCTTTAATGCTTACATGCTAATCCTAAACTCTGCCATGTATCAATCCATTTATTAGTTGTACGATGAGGTATGAGCATAATTAGAAAACGTAATAAAATAAATTTTGCTTTTTAAAACTTGAAATTGCTCTAATCTTTAAAAAAGCTCCTTTTCTTCAATATCTTTTACAATCATTTTACAGATAGTTTTATACTATGAGATTCTACCTCTCCTATCTACGAATTCACTATATATTTTGCATTCACTCCACAAGAAAATAATGGTCCCAAGATTCAAATTGAAATCAAAACACTATCTTAAAACTGGCCTAGTTGTAGTAATGACATACGAAATTAAATATTAGAAGCTGGGTACTCTACTATACAGAAAATCTACAGAATATTAGAAATGTATTGTCTTTATTCTCAGGTCAGCTGTATAAGAGATTAGATCTTTTAATTATCTGTCACAGAATGGGAAATAGAAGCCTTGAATCCATTCAGCTGTTCAGTTTATGACCTGGAGAATTAAATCTGACCCCTTACAAAGTACATCCAAGCATCACGCACACCCTGAGACATAGCTATGGTTTTAGAACGGTCATGTAACTCTCAGCTGGGATATCATTATGCCACAGAATAAGTGAGTTTCCATTGAAAATGTACGTGTCTCTACATTTTTTGAAAGTGCTGCATGAGAGTCCCAGAAGCATTGCCTTGCTGTCCTAGCCCAGCTTTAAATATAATTTTAATCATGCCAAAGTCAAGTTTAGCACTCCCACATGCTATATTTAGAGCCACAGAATAATTTAGGTTGGAAGGCACCTCTGGAGGTCAACTAGTCCAGCCTCCTGCTCAGCACAGATCAGGTTTCTCAGGGCCTTGTCCCATCCAGATCTGAAAACCTCCAAGGATGGAAGGCCACCACTTCCCTGGACAACCTGCTCCAGTGCTTTACCACCTTCTTGGAAATTTTGTTTCCCCTTATATCTAATCAGGACTTGCCATGTCCTGATCACTGTTGACTCTTGTCCTTTCGCCATGCACCTCTGAGAAGAGCCTGGCTCCATCTTCTCTACAGCCCACCAGTAGGGACACAAAGACAGTGATTACCGGTTCAAGCAGGTCCAGAGGAGGGCCACGAAGATGATCAGAGGGCTGGAGCACCTCTCCTTTGAACACAGGCTGAGAGAGTTGGGGTTGTTCAGCCTGGAGAAGAGAAGGCTCCTGGACACCTTATAGCCCCTTCCAGTGCCTAAAAGGGGTCTACAGGAAAGGGGGGTGGGATCAGGGAGTGTAGTGACTGGATGAGGGGCAACAGTTTCAAACTGAAAGAGGGTAGATTTAGATTAGATATTAGGAAGAAATTCTTTACTGTGGGGGTGGTGAGACACTGGAACAGGTTGCCCAGAGAAGTTGTGGATGTCCCATCCCTCCAAGTGTTCAAGGCCAGGTTGGATGGGGCTTTGAGCAACCTAGTCTAGGAGAAGGTGTCCCTGGCCATGGCAGGAGGGTTGGAACTAGATGATCTTGAAGGTCCCTTCCAACCCAAACCATTCTATGATTCCATGATAAATTTTCCCCCTCAACCTTCTGAAGGAGCTTGGCTCCCGCAGCCCCTCCTCGTACACTCAGCCCTCCGCCATCCAGGCATCCCATCCACGGACCTGCTCCACTTTGTCCCAGCAGCAGGACCCTGGCATGACAGCAAAACAGACCTTCCATCCAAAATCATTCCCTGACATGAACATCATCACAAATGAATGAGGACACACACTTTAAAGCAGGTTGATTAAAATATGCCTTCAAAGTCATATTTAGAATCTACGGAAGAGTGACCTGGTGTTCAGTACTGCTGAACACCTTTAACCCACAGCATCTTTGCCCATCTAGGTTTTTTTACAAGGCCACCTTCCACCTTCCAATGTTGTACCACATACCATAAGTAATAAAGCAAAACTCTTCTCTCTGGATCTGCCATAAGAAACTTGGGATGTCCTGGGGGGTCAACATTTCTGATCAGAACTTTTGGCTTTAGACATTGGATTCTAACAGAACAGAAACTAATTTTAGGCACACTCATGTATAAATGGCTAAATGAATGACATTGGGTGTTTTTTTCCAGATATAAATGTCAGAATAAATTTCTTGTCCCATAGTGCTATCAATCACAACGAATATGCCTATTTACATTGACACTGCCTGCCTTCAGATTAGCAGCAGTCTGGCCCCAGGGCTGACCCTGAGAATTCAGGAGGAATTTCATTACAATCCTACAACCCAAATATTAGGCATACAATGACGTTGGTGATCCCACCACCAAAAAGTCACAGTGAAGCAGAAAAGCGAAGCTGTCTTTTTAAGTCTATGCATACACCAAACACACAAAGAAACCAACCTGGTTTACGAAGTTACACATTCAACATTGCAATTTGCCTTAGAAGCAGTGATTTTGTTGTGACAGTAAATACCAATCCCACTTAACCACATATCCTCTGGGTCACGTCCTTAGGCGCAGGCATCACTGCGCAGGTATCCGGTTTTCAGCCTCTACACCCTGCACAGTTCCCTTGCAATTTGAATAACAGGCAATGCGATTAACACTGCTAATCTGGTTGCATTTTGGATTTTGGCTGACTGTTTGACATGGGAGCTCTGGGAGTTTTGACTGCAATGTAAGAAGCATTGTTAAATCTCACAATTTTATCACAGCCTTGAAATACTTGACGTTTTAAATTAAGTACCGTCGCTGGGAGAGAAGTGATTATGCAGCAATCTGTTCTTTTTTAAATAAAAAATAAAAAATTAACGTAGTTCTAGTTGTCATAGCTGCAGAAAAATGTTAAAGGTTTTTAAGTGCCCTCATCCCTTTCCTGTATGAACAACACAAATTCCAAGTGGTCCAACTTGTATTCTGTTTTACAGCTAAAGATGCTATTGCTTGTAATTTCTCCCTTAATTTTCTTGCGTGCATACATGATCTAATTGATAGTTAGATCTCAGGGGTAAGCATAAAAGTTTTCACTTGTCCTTGTATACTACCTGGTAAACTGATGAAACTATAGTAATTTAAAAAAAAATAGTATAAGGTCACTCAAAGTCCTAGAGATGCTCCAAAACAAGGTATTCTAGTGTAAGAACTGCAATCACATGAGTTTTGTTGTGAAGCCACTTTCCCAGAGCACACAAGATAGTGGCCAGTGCCAGTCACTGGTATAGCCCCAATAACATGGATAAATATTAGGGAAAAAAAGAAAAAAATCCTCCCACAGCAAGTGATATTCCTCTTGGAAACACCAGAAACAGCCTTTTCATTTGACACACTGGTTTTACTGCTACAGCAGGAGGGGAAACAGGACGGCAGTGACAATGCCTGTAGTTGAGCATCTCCTACCAAAGCAAGGCAGGGGCCAAAAGCATCTCACGAATGCGACAGTTATCAAGGGACACAAAACTGTCCCTCGCCCTCCACCACTTGGAGCACTGAATCCTGAGCTCCTGGATCCAACCATGTATCTTTTGCTATAATACTTAATTTTCCAGCCCGTGGGCACCTGAGAGAGCAGATGTCACTGAAATCACTTAACGCATTAAGCTGATATTTGTTTAATTCTGATGTGGAAAATGTGTCACACTCCAAATAGTTTAGTATGTTAATGTACCACTGTAGCAACCTACAGCAGTCTTATAATTTTATTGTAGACCTATTTGCTTATTGATTTTAATTAAAACCTGCTTTCTTGCTTCCTATGTTTTTTTAAGTGTAGTCTTAACTCCACCTTTAGTTTCCTCAAGCTGAATAAACAGAATTATCTCAAACAAACATTTAATGTTCTAGTATATTTTATCTACAATTCATTTGCATTAAATGACATAAAACAGCTGTGAACTTACAGAATAACATATTCTGTTAATAATTTGCAGCACAATAGTTCATAGAGGAAGGGGCTCTGGGGGTTCAACTTTAAGGAATAATATTTTGGTACCTATATCTGCACAAGAAAGCTGACGAAAGCTATATTTGGAATTGGTCTCTGAGTAATGTTACCAATAAAAATCTCTGAAATATTCTTCAAATTTTCAAGTCTAAGGTAAGGGGCCGCTTTTAATAACTGCAGCATGAAGTTTTCTTTCTTATATTAGTACACAGTTCCTTATGTTTCAATGGGACTGTACATGACAAAGAGGGTATCTAGTCTTGAATTTGAAAATTATTCATCTCAAAAACATTTAAGGAATCAATTTTAGGATAACTTTTAAAATGTTACGATGAGCACTACAAATGAGAAACGCCAAGCTGTAAATATGAATAATGTCCGTTTCAAAACAAAGGCACAATATAATGACTACTAAATTTAACTCTTTTGTGGATTTGCATCAGATGTTGCAGAACCTTATTAGCTTGACAAACTATAAGCAGGTATTAGTAAAATTAATCCTCTTGCATGTAGCTGCACACCTTTGATAAGTCAGCATCCCTACCATTAGCACTTCTGGTTTCTCAAGACTCTCTGGGCAGGCGTAAGACAAATTTAACTGGCCAGTGCCTTACCCTGATGCTCTGCCACAGCGCGCTTTGACAGACATTCCCTGTGGGGGCTGCAGGCTTCGGGGCTGGCTGCTGTTTCATCAGTGGCTTCATGTGAACAGCTCAGAAAATAGCCCTCCTGGATTTCTTAAAATAAGCTATAAATTTGAACAAATTTTCAAGTACACTTTTCAAAATACAGGTTCTGAAACATACGCTTCTGTGGTTCAAAGTCCAGTTAAAGCCCATTACTGTACAATATTGAGGATTTCCTATAAAGACTGATGCTTCAAAACACAAAAGCTGGAATGAGTTTGCTCAGCAATGCAGTTCTTCATAACCACCCTGTGCTGGTTCTGCGCTGGTCCCCAGCGCACACCCCCTGGTGTGACCTGTCTGCTCCACGTCTCGCTTGAACAGTGCTCATTATGCAGATTCTCTTTCCCCCAGTATTAAATTATACCAGCGGTTACACGCTTTTGGAGCGACGTGATCATCAAAACCTGATGACAAACACATGAACACAGGAACCTGATGCTGCCATAGTTATTTAGAGAGTGCCAGGGGACAATCAGCACAGTGCACTTCGGTCAGATTTTTCTTAACATGACCTTGGTTGTTTCGATGAATTTCGGACAGAAGTGCCACCTGTGGCTTGGAGTAGGTCCACTGTTGCTGGACAAATTTACCCGGTAAAAAAGCTTGAGTCAGTACAGGCCCTCAGGACTGAAATTAATCTTCACCCCAGCAACCAAGCTTTCAGGTCGCTGGGGGACACAAAAGCTGAGAGGTGTCATCGGTGTCATCTGGGATAGATGACAAATACTTTCCAAACTACCTACTGTATTCATGGGGTCGTGACTGATGAAAGTTGCAGAATTTGAAAAATTGGGAAGTTGCCTCCGTCCCCAGCTTCCCTGCCCTGCTGGGAGAGGGAGATGGGAGAGCAGAGAGAAGAGCAGGGGCTTTTCCACTTCTCTGCGTGTATCTGTAACACTGGCCTGGGGAGAAATGCTAACTTAAGCCTGCCTCTAGAGGAAAGAGCTGCATGTTATCTGTGTGCCACATTACGCCACCTTTGAAGAGCTTTGAAGAACTGGCAAGTGACAGTGGCAGCTGC
Organism: Pluvialis apricaria; assembly: GCA_017639485.1. Lineage (NCBI taxonomy): Eukaryota > Metazoa > Chordata > Aves > Charadriiformes > Charadriidae > Pluvialis > Pluvialis apricaria. The sequence goes on from CM030010.1 coordinate 30,558,593, forward strand.
TGGCAGGGGTCTGCCGGGACAGGCGTCACTGTGGGCCGCAGAGATTCCTTGGTGGGGCTGCACGCTTGCAGCTCGGGTGCCAGTATGCACAGCCTTTTCCTGCCATGTAAAAGTAAAAAATAACCAAAACATTTTCCAGAGTTAGGTTCTTGTAGGATTTTTTTTTTTTTTTCTTTTTAAAAGTATTTTACATGTGCGGTCTCATCTGACATCGATTGCAATCTTGATTTTTTTTTGGAATGAAGTCTCCTCATGGATCCGATCCAGAGAGAAACAAAAAGCAAAGGGGGAGATAACTACGCTGCCTGGGGCATGGCGTTAACAGCAGGAAACTGCCTTTGTTGCAGTTGGTTTTTACAAGCCCAGTTCTTCCCTCCTCTTTCCCCCCTTGAGCTGTTGGACAAGCTAAGGACCAGATTTTATTTTTCAAAACTTAGTGGAAGATGGCAAACAAATTAAGCATTCCTTTCCCTTTCTTACTTCTGTAGATGAACGCCAGCCGCTCATGCCAATGCCAAAACCAACCCAAAACGTATTAAGCCTTATACATGTGAAGTCAGAGTGACCTAACAGATCAGTTAATTCAGACTTTGGTATTTCAAATTCTTTTCCTCTTGACTAATCCTACCAAACAGAAGTCACACATCGGTTCTCAGTTCCCATATCTGCACAAGTGAATTCACTTCTCTTCTGAGAGCTCTGCAGTCAATTGATGAAAACTACTATTAAACAGCTAAATCTATTTACAAAAATACACAGCACCAACAGTACTATAATGAAATTCTACCAAAAGGAAACCCTCACATCAGAGAACATAAATGTAAAGAGTGATACCTCCTACCAAAAAAGGAAGGAGTTCCTGCAAAATACAGCAGAAGTTTCCTAAAGAGACGACCTTATCTTTCAGCCTGGGACTAAAAATAATACAGCTGTTTGTATAGTACACAAAGGCCAGGACAGCATCTCCTCCCCAAAGTTTACAAACAAACCCTGCAGTCAGATTAAATACAGGTAATATTAGTATAACAGCAATTACCCTATTAATTACACTATTTGTACTTAAAAGAGTTTTCCAATTTTTCATTGCATTAATAACCTCTTTAGGGCATAGCATTTTAGAATGCTTGCACAGAAGTACACGACAAAAGGTCTAAATAAATTGATAAAAAGAGACTTTAGCACTGACAGCGAGATGCAATGGTCATTTCAGAAGCAGCAGAAGAGACTGCAGTCTAGAGACAAAAAGGAGTGAATCACGTAGGGTGACTTGTTTAGGGGTTAGCACAGCAGCTCTCCTGGATGTGTAGCTTTTACTGTCCATCCAAAGTCCTCCCTCCCTACTGCTCTTAGCGCTCCACATAGCTGTCAAGTTGAAATGCCAAATAGCCTGTGACCAATATAGGTTCCTTGGTAACTGTTAATTCTTCATAGTCCAATAGTATCAATGCAATGGAAATACTTTCCACACTATAATTTCTTTCAATAGCATAATTAACATAATTTCCCTAGAAACTTCAGAGGGGCCACCTGTTAAACTTCAGTTTTTTGCTTTCTGGCACACCAAGAGCACAGGAGTCATCCCCTGCCTCCAGGGTCCACAGCAGAGGGCAGGCCAAGAGCAGGACGCCTGCTTTAGCACATCCAGGTTTGCTACGCACGCACTGCTAAGGTCTCTGTACGCAACACTGCACGCACAACTCCTTAAAATACATTCACAGGTTCGCTTATAGAAAATAGGTTTGATTAGAGAAAAATAGAATTTTTTAATTTTTTTTTAAATATAAACCAGTCCATCATTTTCTAAGCAAGCCAAGTAATTAGAACAGAAATGGACTGTCAGGAGAAGTGATAAGTTTGTTCTCTTTTGTTGTCTTGAGGGAAGACAGCTCTGGTTTTGCAAACAACTCACTGTTGGGATACGTGAGGGAAAACAACCAGAGAAACAGTAGAAGATTAGACAGTTTACCAACTTGATTTGACTTATAGCATGTCATAAAAATAGTTTAAAGAAGTAACTAGAATTAAAGATTCATTTCAGACCTGAAATTGACAAACTGTTTGATGGCCACAGTGCAAACAGCTATACTGAAAGCATCCATCACTTTATTAAGTACATCATTACAGCACTTAGAAAACATGTATGAGATCAAAATTACCAGGACTGAAGCTGGGACTGCCTCCAATATATAGCATTCCTATATATTTCAAAAAATATTAAGTATCTTTGTATTTAGAAAGGCTCTGAGAAGCTGCCTTTTTCTAATTCATAACAGGACAGGTAAATCAAGCAAGTATCCAGCCAACATTATGGCAGTTTCTGACAGCTTTAGCTTAACAGCCAGGCTTCTTCTGCCAACTTACATTTGCAGCTCGTGCTGTTTGCTGCTTTCTAAAACAGGCATGACTATGGCACACTTCTAGATCCATGTAGACCTTATGTGCTTCAGAGACAAGATTCAGAAAACCCAGCCGAGCATTTCTTCAGAGCTGGCAGCATCACCCTAACGTCAGTCTCATATTCTTTACAGGACACAGACCCTGTTGTTCCCACGGAAAATCAGCCTTGACCTTGGAAAACAGCTCAGGCATATCACAACTTAAAATTATAGACCTATGGAAAGCAACGTGAAATCAGTGCCTATCGCTTCAGCAGTTTTGCTGAAAATGCAGCATATCACTTCGGTCCAGAATGATTATTTAACCCCAAAGTTTAGAAATAACAGAAGTTAAGGGTCCTCAGCACAACCTGTGTTTCAGTCTTAGGTCAAACCCAATTAATAATAGAGACACAATCAAATCTACAACAGCATAACTGGGTAGCTCTATTAAGATATAAATAGAAGTTTATTGTTACGCTGGCTTTCTGCAGACAATGAAATTTAGGCCATGCTACCAAAAATAAGCTGAAATTTGGCATTTGAGGTGACGCATCAGTCAGTACCATCTTGAAAAACATTCAAGACCAAGATGGACATAACTATCCACTGTTATTGGTGGTTCCCAGGTCAGGACAACGGGCACAGCTGGACACAGGCTACTGGGCCACACAGACATTTAATCTGAGCTGGTACAGACAGTGTTATGATCTTAAATAATGACAATAAATGTGGCATACAGCAAATTGAAACACAAATGCTTATTACTAAAGGTCTTATGGTTCATAAAGACAGAAGCCTTAAAGAAGTTGCTGGAGAAGCTTTGGTTGCTCTCACAGCGGACGACAGATTAAGACAGTCTCCAAGATGCTTATCATCATAGTTTTGTACCGTGAAAAGCCGTGGCTACTAGAATAAAGATGTTAAAAAGTTTACGTGTAATTCTGTACTAAGGCACATAAATAAATGTCCTCGTTTAAGAGTGACAAAACACTCTGCAGTTCACAGTGATTTCACCCATGGGTGATGGATGCTTAGCATTTCTCAAAGTCCCATTTCTCAAATGTCTCCAGTGATAGAGAAAACAGATGTTCACACCAAACTCTCCGTCCGAGTCGAGGAGGGGCTCTGCAACTGCACATACATAACCCACAGGAGAGGCCTGAGTCTTTTAGACAACCGTTCAACAGATTTGTGGTACATAAACTCTGTTTCTCCACGGGAACTGAAGCAGGAGAGCTCACAAATGTTCATACACGAAGCCTACATTAGTTTTTCTTGAATTTTCCAAAGGCAGGAATGAGCCACCAAAACACGGCCAGGAAGACTGGTTGGCAAATGGCCACGCAAAACAGTAGAGATTAATCTGCCCGTAGACTCTGTAGCAGCTCAATGGGAGCTCAGCAGCCATGCTTAATTAGGCTTCAGATACCCACCGAAAACTTTGGAACAGATGCCCAGATGTCCATCTCACAGCAGGGCATAGGTCAGGTTGCTCAGACCTTTGCCAACTAAGTCTTGAAAATCTCTGGGGCTGGAGATTCCACAGCCTCTCTGGGTACTCTTCTCCAGGGTTCAGGCACTCTCATTGCGATCTTTCTCTTCCTTACAACCAGCGGGAATTTCCCTTGCTACACCTTCTGACTGTTGCCTCTCACCCTTCCTCCATGCACCTGTGAGAGGAGCTTGGCTCCATCCTCCTTCTGCCCACCCATCAGGGGGTTGAAGACTGCAATTCAGTTCCTCTCAGCCTTCTCTTCTCCAGGTGGACCAAAACCAGACCTCTCCACCTCTCCTTGCACGCCGCCGACTCGAGGGATGCCCACAGCAGCTCCTCTCATCGCTCTCGCTGCAGGAACCCCCGTAGGATTAGGGGCTGGACTCTGTTGACCCAAGTGGCTGGGAAAGCTGTACCTACGTGCACGCTACCGGCTGCGGAGAGGTCCAAGAGGGCACGCAAACCAAGGCTGCACTCTGTTCACCGGTATTTACCCACTGCCCACCCTCAGGCACACTTCTGTCACTGCTTCGAAGCCAAAAGCCGAGCCGTGGGGTTTTACTCAGCAGGGCAGGAACCACCGAGCACACCGAGGCTGACACCGCAAGCAGAAAGCCCTACAGCTGGCACTCCTCCAGCCCGCCTTGCAGCCGGGTTCACAGGCAGCAGAACGGAGAGCGTATGTGCCAGCGAGAGGGGTGAGGTGCTGGAGTCCCTGCCAGACACCGGCTCCGTCTCGCGGCGCAGACACCCGCAGCCCCAGCTGCTCCCCCCCGGCCTTCCATCCCGCTGATGGGATGCGGCTGCGAGCCCTTTTCCACTCCCCGTCTGCCTGTCATCCCGGGTAACGCTGGCAACGCAGCCCGTTTCTGCGGTCTCCTTCCGTCTCTGTGCCCTGCACCATTACACACACAACCCTGAAGGTGAGATTCGCTGTATCCGTGTCCCATCTAAAATTGTAACTGAGTGATTGCTTTAACGCCACGGGTGTTGCAAAGCCAAAAGAAACACAGGAGCAAGGCAAACCCTACAAGACCTCGCAAAGCCAAACTTGTCAGCTGAACTCTATCAGAAATCCTTACTGCTCTGTGACAAGGTAAAGAACAGCAACACCAGTCCGACTTGCAGATCCCAGCTAAGCCCGCAACACTGAGAACAGCATCAGGAAAAGAAATGTAGAGAATTTGTAAACAGAGCAAATCAAACAAAAGTAACTGAGACGAAAATAAAGATGAAACTGTAAAAATATTTTTCATGACTTCTAGAGCATTTACATCATTTTAAACAACAACATTTGAGGCAATCTGGGGTTTATAAATGTACCTCAATGAACTCTCTTGACAGAAGTATAAAAATAAGTCAGGCAAAACTGAAGTGGTCTACGATCAAGAACTCTCCAAATTAATCACTGCCTACAAGGCTGCCTATTCATTTAGTCCCACTTAACGTGGGACTTCTCAGCAGAGAAGATCCCAGTATATATTTAGATACCAACTAGCAAACTGCCTTATGTATTACTTCTGAAATTCCCTGCTATCCATGAATCCTCAAGTCACACAGCTGTGAGGGGAAGGAGGTATATGACCTATTTTCTGAAGTGACAAAAGCTCTTGCATGACACTCTCCAGCAGAACAGGTTCTGTGGCTTCTTCTTCATACGATATGCATCAAACTTTAACTCCTTCTGCTTCACCAAGATTTCACCATACGAACGTCACAGAGATTCAATTTTACCTCGTCATCCCCTGAAACAGACTTGAAGGAATACAACTTGTGCACACTTAGTGCTCCACATTTATACTACATCCAGTTATTTCACTCCATAAACCAGCACGTGGGATAGTCACATTTCATCAGTATCAGAGAGTGCCCCATGCGAGAAATAAAATGATAGAAGAGGTATTTGAAAACTTCCAAGGAACTGGATGCCGTGTTTGTGAGCAGCTACCGTGCAGTAACAACCCAGATACCACACTCGTTCCTCATATCCACCACGAGGAGCAACTACCATCTGTAACTGCTTTACAATGACAGCATTACTTAAATCTAAAGATTCGTTTCTAAATAGCAACAAAAAAATCACACTACAAGACCATTAAAGTCTTTTTGAAATATCACTAGTGAAATCTTACAATTCAGGAATCTTTATTTTTCATGGCCAGTTGCATTTAGGCTTTGTTTTCCTTCAGCTGCAGGTCAAACAACTTGTCCTATAGGATCAGAAGAAGCTCCAAAACAGACTTACTGATCAATTTGACTAATGCCAGTAGAAGAATGATTTGCTTTTACAGAGAAACGGGGAAAAAACAGCTCCTAAAGCAGACAGAAATATTCCCTATATGGAGTTCATATTCCTCTCGCTTTCCTCTTCTGAAATGGAAAAATAAATAACCGTGCTTCATGCAAAACAATGCTCCATCTAGATTTCAGAGCACGAACATCAACTAATAAGCTGTGAAAAAAACATTCCAACGTTTCAGACAGTAACAGTTCAGGACCTTGACACACTGCTAATGGATTTTGACACGGGGAATAATCTAAATTCAGAAATATTTGCCTTAAGGTTATATTTAAGGATGCAGACCACGAGCCAGCAAATTGTCCAACAATCTCCAAGGCCCATCTGCTGCCCTGCTCATGCCCGGGCACCTACAGAGCTCCGCTTCCAAAAACCTCAAGCAGCACGGCTCATTTCCACACAAATACGTTTAATTCATTATTCGTGAGCACTGGATGCTCGGTTTGAGAACTCAAGGTCCGAAGGTGCGTTAACGGCACCGGAAAGCCCCTAGCAGGACTGGAAAATGCAGCAGTGAGCTTACCGTTAACAACAGCCAAGAGAGACGCACTTCCATTGCTAAAAGCTTGAATTTGTGTAGCGTAGAGGGGGAACGATTTGCCAAATTAGGCAAAACTAAAATCAGGGTTCCTCACTTCTCCTTGAATGCTGGCCAGCCCATGGCACAGAAGAAGGTAGGAGAGGTAAAAGCTTATCTCAGTAGCCATGCTTTGAGTAATTTTTCAATTTTCGTTACATTTCTTAGCCCTCTATATTTTATGACAAAGCTGATTATTGGGCATTAAGTGCATAAGCCATTAATGTCCTGACAAGCAAACCCGAAAGCATGCTGACCCTAGCATTGTATTGAAACGGCAGTCGGACACGTACAGATACCACCCATGGAGGATGCTCGTTACTGTACAGATGCTGCGCTGCAAACAGGCAAGAAATAGACCTGGGTCAGAAAGCCCCGTATCTGGGTTTTTTTAAAGCAGAACTAGGCACCTTTCCAGGGATCTGCTGCAGCGCTGGGGCAGCACCGTGGCAGCTGGGATGTCCTGCAGTCAGGAGTTACCGGCTGATGTACCATCACCCGATAATCTCTCCTGACCTATTTCAGCCTCTCCTAACTGTGCTGTATGTTCTTACAACCCAAGAACACGATGCCATTTAACAGATGTCATACACTGATTTGAAATCCTTTTCTAAAGAGCTGTAAAGAAGAATCTTCCACCAAAAACCTTAAAGAATCCTAAGATACAGCTTCTGGTTTTTTACGATCTAAGAAATTACATACATTCTACGCAATTCAACTCCAAAAGAAGGAAATACCATTAGGAAATACGTGTCATTGCTTTTTTTTTTTTTCTTCAGGGAAACATGGCTAAAATGGCAATAGGATTAAGTAGTTCTAATTCGGTTTAATTACAAAACCTGGAGGATTGTGTGTTATAGCCTTCACGCATTCATTAGCTGGAGAACTCCAAAGCAAGTCGACCTCTTGCTGCTGGTATCTAGCAATTCAATTATCTCTTCTACTAGTGCTCAAAATGAAGGGCTGAAAGTAAAACACTGTATCTAACCACAAAACCTACCACAGTCTGCAACAGTGGTACTACTGGCTCCAGAGAGGATTCCTATCAGCACATCTGCACGTGAACTTTGACAAGGAATTAAGCATCTCCCAAGCAGAGCAGTACCCTGCGTGACCAACCTGTGTAACCTCTTCTGCAACCAGAATCACGACCCTCCTCCTCCATTTGGGCTGTGACGCTCCGTTAGCCGTTCTCTGATCCACGCAATCAAATTTCCCCTCTAATATAATGGTTTAAAGACTAAATAGCCGCATGAATTTGTGTCACGACATCTAATTTAACCTAATCTAAGATAATTCACCTAGTATGTAATTAGCTCTGCGATTCCTTTTTTTGCACTTAAATAATAGGCACCATGTTACCCTATTCCTGGGAATTGATGGGAACCTAATTTTCTCAATCTAAAATTTTTAACCTGCTCTGTTCTTCTTGCTATGATTTCAAGAAGGCAAAGAAGTGAAACATCAGACTGGAAATCATACTATAAACTCTTAAAAGCATGCTCAGAATCCTAAAAGCTGAGCCACACCACACAAATACAGGTGTGAAGGGCAACGAATGAGCTCTTAGAAATAGTTTCAGCCAAGATCAATCGTAAGTATATGGAAGTCAGCTGAGGCAAATCGCACCTGGAAAAATCTAATTACAACACATGTAACAATGCATTTGAGCTGTGTTTTACTATGCCACACGATCATACGCCTTCTAGATTTACAACTATACCATGAGCCTGCAGTCCATTAATACAGAATGATGGTTCAAAGTTACATACTATTGGGTCACTTTAAATTAGTTATTTCTAGTTATATATTGCAAACTAAATCACATTTACCAAACAAATACATGCATTTCTGTATCTAAAGCCAAACATTATGGTTAAAATGGCAGGGCAGGGTCCGGGATTGCCTGAAACCCTCCCGATACAGATAGCTAACGCTGTGTTGCGTCAGCGCAAGAGGGAACACAGACTGAGCGAAGGTTTCTGGAGCAACAAGCACAGATCCACAACCGTTTCACTCCATCTGAAGAGTAACAGGAAGAGTGGGGATTTCTCCTGGATTACCAAACAGTACAGCAATTCCTTGAACCTTACGTGGGACTGATCTTAATACTACGTTGCACCCTTATTTTCTTTGCAGAACCAGAAACATCTTTCCGCTACAGTAAACGCCAAACTCCGAATTACAGCTTTTCCACAGTAATTTTGGTGGGAATCTTTTTGGAAACAGTAATTTTGGTCAAATTGTGGCATTAGATTTGCTGTACAACACCTGCCCCATTGATGTCAATGGCAAATTTCCATTGATTTTGCAGAGTAGGTATAGGCTCCCCACATTTAATTTATCATAGACATTTATTGTAAATTGTTTACAGAGTACACATAGGCATGCAAAATCAAAATTTGGAAACATCAAAGCTAAACCTATACTTAAAACCAATACTCTTAAAACTGCCAGTTATACTTTCAAATGAGAGCTAAGAACTCTCAGGGGTTTTTTTCCACTCTCTTTTTTCCCAGGATGTTATTTTTATCTTGGCACTGTTCATTTTTGCTATTTCATTTACACCATGTTTGGTGCAATCACTGAGATAGAACTGTGTCAAGTCTCCTCTGCACTAGACTGTTACGCGCTAACTTTCCTACTGGGTTTACAACTTTGCAACCTATTTAATTGGCGTTTTAAATATTATAGAGATACAACTTTGGACTTTAATATTCCCTCTACCAGCCTCAGTTCTACCACTACAGAATTTAAATGTTTCACAGTATTTCATATTCTTTGCTTCGAAACTACAGACGGGTAACCGGGGATATGATTCTGTGCTGGAGTTTAATCATCTCCAATGCAGATGTCACCATCCGCGTTAACCATCTCGATTCCCTTTAGAGACACTAGAGAACAGACTCAGGATTTCCAGCGCACGGCTCAATTTGCCGCTGCGACACGCACTGACTCTGCTCCCCCGGACACCCGCCTTGGCCTGGGCACTCCCCCGGCGAGGACGGGCACACTGGCACTGCACGTTTCACCCACGGACCGCACGAGAACAACGCGGATGATGGGCACGCATGGAAATACCCACACCTCCAACAGCCATAAGGAAACGCCAAACGAGGTTTTTAGCTGCAGCCTCTGGCAGGTGCCTGACCCAGGTCTCGCACCGTTCCCACGGGCAGCTCGTTCCCCTCTTTGTTTGCAGTAGGCTCTCATTTGGCTCGCGGTGAGGACGTGATATGATTAAGCGTGTCGACATACAGAGTCACCACGTAATTGTAGCTATTCAACCTCTCCCTGTTGTTGTGGCAGAGGGTATATTTAGCAACTACACTTACCCTCAGAAACAAAATACACAATCAACTCTCAAAGCCTCCCCCTTTCCCCTACGCGCAACCCCGTATTTGCCTGAAAGGCTGTAATATTTTGCCGTCAGCCGCGCTCTGAAGTAACCACCCCCCGCTGCCACCCAACGCAGACGAATGCTGAACCGCTGGAAAACACGATTCCGAGTCCGTTCTCAAATTCTGCATATTATCTATCACAGGATAAACTACTTTTGCATCGCCCTGGGCAACTGCATCCCCCCCGGCTGGCAATCCGCGCTGGGGCTCCCTCATTTTCACCTCCGCCGTCGCCACCGTACCTCGGCCAGCAGAAAAAGGCCGAGCTTTTAACCCAAATATCCCCGTCTGAGGAGGAGCCGCCTGCTCGCAGCCCCCGGGGTGCCGGGCGGGGCGGGGGGCAGCAGCCTACCGGCCCCCCCCACGCCCCCCAGGGCCGGGCCGAGACACCCCCGGCGCCGCGCCGCGGGGTGCGGGCGGTGGGGAGAGGGGGGGCACACAGGGGGGCGCCTCCCGCCGCGGCCGGCCGGGGGCTGCCGGGGCTCCCCGCCGGGGGCGCGGGCGATGCCCGGGGCGGGGGCGGCACCGCCGGATCTCTCCCTCCCCCCCCCCCCCCCCCCATTCCCGGCAGGGTCCCGCCGCCCCGGCACGGCGGCGGCCGCCGCAGCTCCTCCCGCCCGGCAGCGCCCGCGGCTGCGGCAGCGCCAGCTCCCCTCCGACACAGCCGCGCACATACACACACACACCCCCCTATTTTCTGCTTGTTTTGGGGTTCCCCCCCCCTCTACGTTAACAATTTTCAGCCGGCTCCCTCTGCCCGCAGCCCCGCAGAGCAGCCACACCGCGACGTGACGTGACATGACATGACATGACGGACCCCAGCGGGGCAGCCGCAACATCCCCTTCCAAAATACAGGGCGAGTGAGGGGGGGGGGCTGCCCCCTTACCTGTGCCGGTGCTCATGGCTCGCAGGAGGGGCCGCGCCCGCCGCCGCTGCCCGCCGTTCCCCGCCGCCGCCGCCGCCCGTCACCGCGCCCCCGCGGGCGGCACCGGCACCATCCCCGCCCGCCGCCGCCGCCGCCGCGCAGCCCGCAGCGGGGCAGGCGGCGCCGCGCTCCGCCCCCGCCGGCAGGTGCCGGCACCCACAGCCCCGGCACGGCGGGCACCTTGGGAAGTGTAGGCAGCTCCGCTCCGCTCCCCGCCGCCGCCGCCCGCGGACTACATCCCCCTCCGTGCCTTGCTGCCGCCGGGGGGAGGCTACGGCCCCGCCGGTTCTGCGGGCAGAGCTGCTGCAGCACCCCCACCCCCCCCCACCCCCATCCCCGCCTGACCCCCCCATCCCCAGCAGAAACTTCACCCGCCGCCTGCTCGCACCTCCTCGCCCGCCAGCTCTCCATCCAGGTGCTCGGTGGGGGCCTCCAGGAGAGCTGGGGAAGGACTTTTTACAAGGGCATGTAATGATAGGACGAGGGGGAATGGCTTCAAACTGGAAGAGGGGAGATTTAGATTAGATATTAGGAGGAAATTTTTCATTCTGAGGGTGGTGAGGCACTGGCACAGGTTGCCCAGAGAAGCTGTGGGTGCCCCATCCCTGGAGGTGTTCAAGGCCAGGCTGGATGGGGCTTTGAGCAACCTGGTCTGGTGGGAGGTGTCCCTGCCCATGGCAGGGGGGTTGGAACTAGATTATCTTTATGGTCCCTTCCAACTTAAACCATTCTGTGATTCTGTGATTTCTCGGCTCAGCCGAGGCTCCCGGCAGCGCTGCGCCACACAGATGTTTGGCAGCAAGTCTGGTTGTTCAGGAGGGGCAGGTGGTGCTTTCTGGAGCAGGTGAACTCTCACTGATCCTTCATATTTGAGAGTACAAGGACACACAATGTTTTATTATAGCCAGCGTATTCAGTATTTCATTAACCTGAAAATCTACTATAGTTCTGGAAGGAATAATGTTTAAAAAAAAACCCAAACCAGACATCTGTTTAACAGACCCAGAAGGAGCCAGCTGTGGTTGCAGAAGCGTGCTGTATTGCACAGCTCCTCTGATGCTGACTTCAGACTGGGTCCAGGGCAGCTCAGAATTACAGTAACAGCATGAAGAAACAGGGGTGTGAAGACTTGCTTTGCATTTATATCAGCGTGCTTATTGTGCTCTCTTCTACCAACAGTTATCTAAAAGTTAAAACTTAACTAATAGTTGTAACCATAAAATCCTACACAACTTTCCCATCCTACACCAGTAGCTGAAGTGAGCTGAGCGCTGTAGCAGTGCTCATGTGTCATGATTTGATAGGGAATCGTGATCCTCGGCTCCATGTAGCCTGGCAGTACAGTATGGCTCTCCTGTCATTCACCTGATGCGAACTGAGAGCCCCTGGACATAACTGCTGCCATTGGGAAGAATGTGGACTTGCACTCAGAGCAGCCATACGGGATCAGACAATCCAACCCAGTTTCCCATTCCTGACAGGCACCAGCTGGAGGGACTTCCTGAGCCAGACGTGTGTTCTTCGTATTGAAGAACCTTCCGTGGATTTTCTTCCATTATCTTGTCTGGTTCTTGTTTGAAGCCGTGCACGCTTCAAGCAACTACAGCATCCCGTGCAAGGGATTTCACAGCTGAACTGTGTGTGGTGTGAAGAACTGTCTGCTTTTGTTTCGACCCTGCTATTTGCTATCTTTATTTGATGTCCGCTCATTCTCGTAGTAGAAGACACAGCAAACATATAATTTCCTATTCACGTTCTGTGTGTCACTCGTGAATTTATGCTGCTCTATCAGATCCCACCCTTCACTCCTACTCTACTTAGTCATTCCTTAAAACTGGCAACTGCTAACTTCAGTACCACGCTGCTATCTGTCGCTTTCTGTCATTTGTTTTGGAGTTGCACCATTGATTGTTTAACATCGTGTTTTGCTAAGCGCTTTTATTACCTGTTTCCCATCCTGCAATCTTCTACCACCCATGTTCCATCCATCCTGCAATCTTCTACCACCATGTTCCGCCCCAGCTTTGTTGCTTTGGACACACTCCAGCGCCTCAATGTCTTTCTTATAGTGAGGGGCCCAAAACTGAAGACAGTATTCAAGGCGAGGCCTCACCAGTGACGAGTACAGGGGAACGATTACTTCCCTAGTCCTGCTCACCGCAGTATACAGGCCTTCTTGGCCACCTGGGCACACTGCTGGCTCATATGCAGCCGGCTGTTGACCAACACCCCCAGGTCCTTTTCTGCCGCGCAGCTTTCCAGCCACTGGTGGCAGTCGTGTTCTGCCACTGGTAAGACTCCAACTAATGCACCAGGGAGTAATCAGCTCTTTCAAGCCCTACTGTCTAGAAGAGACCTTCTCCAAGCCTATCCAGGAGACAACAGGTAAGGAAAAGCCCTGCCCAAATGACTTTTGGAGATAGTTCAATGCCACAGATGGCATAGATAACATTAGCATTACTTGGGAGTAGGTCACAATTCAGTGTATGAGTGGCCTACGGCACAAACAGTTGTCAGAGTTTATTCTGAACTGTGTTGGATGTGATGTTATCCTTGCTCTGCAGAAAGACATTGTCTCTTTTCCTGAGGAAAGGTTTGATAAGGGTTGATAAGGGTTGAAAGGGTTGATAGCAAAAGTGTGGTGGAATTGTTGGCTTTACAGTCAAAGTGAAACCACCCAGAAAGAGTTGGCAAGAAGGTTTACACTAAAGGATTTACACCGAGCATCCAGTCTCATAGACAAAACAGTTGAGATCTTTCAGGACAACGATTTATCCTGAGAATAGGCAGATACACTCCTTGGAGCAATATAAGATTGAGTCCGTTACCAATCCAAATCTCAGGCTAGTCATCTCTTGATTTTAATTTTTAAAAGCAATCAGCTTGTCCAGCCACTGCAAAGAAGGCTGAGAACACAGCCTGTAAACTGTCAGCGCTTTGCACCACTTCTGTCATTACTGGAAATTGAATTGGCACTTGGCAATCCTGACGATCCTGCTTCTTCCTCCACATCCTCAATGTCATCCTGAATTCTTTTAAGAGCAACATTGTTTTTTGGAAGAGCTTAGAAAACTCTGTGGAAGGCAAAAAAGTTTAATTTTTAGTATACAAATGTTTTCTAACGTTTCTCCACTAACGTTATTTGGACAGTGTTACGGGAGAACTTATATTGCATTTTACTGTCCCTGTGTATTTAAACTGTATGTGTTTCTTAACTACATTCACACATCTTGCTCTATTACATTAGCTGTATTGGGAAAAAAAAATATCTTCATTATCTGTTGAATTCCTAACCATCTCAGTTATCGGAAATGCATCCTCATCAAGTAAGGGAATATATCTTCATGTATCTTCCTTCGACAAGTAAGGGAATATGGCTTCATGTAAAGGAAAGAAGAGTGAGCACTTTAAATGTAAACCAAAACAGAACAATCAATATAGTGCATATTAATTAATAGATATTAGCATTAGACTTCTCTGTGTGCTTCTGTATGTTAAGTATACTGCAGATTTACGGACTGACAAAATATACATTCTTGCAGAAGCTGGTGTAGCCCAAGCAGCCAGTAAGTTGTTTGGTTTTTTTCCCTGTGTATTTAAATGAAGTTAAACCACATCAAAAAAAGTATTTCCCTTTCTTAATTTTTTTTCCTTCTATTACCTTCAAAATTCAGGGAATCCAACTGGGGTAATATTCAATTAATACTACTGGTATTTAAAGATTCAGTTTCACAGCAAAGTTGTCATGCAATATTTTATTTAGTCCAACTGAAAAAGTCCAACTGAAGCAAGCAGAAAGGATTGTTTTTAATATTTCTGAACTTTCCAACAATGGGGAGGCCATGGGCTTCCAGCACAATAAAATTATTACTTTTATTTGATTGTTTGTCTGCAAAGCTTTTTAGGTCATTGCCAATCGAGTATGAAAGGGGTCATATTTTAAAAGTATGTCAGTGGTGGAGGGTCCAGCAAGAGGGAGAGGAACTAGAACTTGTGCACTGGGAATGAAGCAGAACCTTTGTTTCTTTAGCAAAAAAAAATAATACTTGTGAAAAAAACCATCATCCAGCCAGCTGCCAGAAGTGATTTACATGCTAGTCCAGAACATAGAAGACCACAAATTCAAGTAGCTGTTTGACCTGATGACGTTGGCCCTTGGCTTCATGTTCAAAGCTGACATAGTATCACAAGACATTCAGGTCAAATGGCAACTTGGGAGTCAAACTTCCAAAGAACAATTAGTTAGTTTGTGCCAGCTATATGATTAGTTGTTCAAATCCTTCTAAAAAGGTTCTAAATGGATATCTCATGAAAAAAAATCAACAAAACCCACATAAATTAGGTATCCTTTGCTAAATTCTACTGTGCATCTCTCTATTTCATGGCTTTAAGTTCTATTAGGTAGTCCTGAAAACTGAGCTTAAACTCCTAAGAAACTTTGGTATTTCTTTACTTTTTAACCTGAAACCTAATTACTAGGCTCATATTCACTCCAAGCTGCTGTCTTTTGACAACTATTATATCTTCTGAAAGACAACAAGTAATCTTACAGTTTATAGTAATTTATTTTGAAGTCATTATATTTTAAATGATAAATTATCCCTCAAATGTGTTCTATAAATTTCCAGAAGCATGTCATTTTCCTATTACTCCAAAAATAGCAATCCTTTTGTATCACAGAAGACTAAAAACCTGTCATGCCCCTTCTTTTGCTTTTTACTGATTCTCTATTGTGTGAAGAAACCCCCCTAAACATGTGTGCTAAAAACATTTCTATTCTTTTTGTTTGTTTGTTTGTTTTTTGTCATGTGTCTCTCAGGAATTCAGGGCTGGACTACTTTGCCTGGGTTACAGTCCTGTAACTAGACCTGAACTAGTCTAATTTTCTGTCTAATCCCAAATCTAAGTTATGACTTTTCTGACATTAAAGCTACCATATAAGGGAATGACTGGTTCTGGGACAGCTGCCAAAATAGGTCACGCTTGTGTTTGTAACCTGTTTGTGCCTGCGATGGTAGTTATCTCTCTACCACCTTATTGTGTTTGTTGTATCAATATGACATTGATAGTGAATAAAACACAAATAAATTCTGAAGTTTCAGAAGAATAACAGCCTGGGATCTTAAAATGATATTCTGGGTAGGGAAATAAATTGCCAACTATTCACTGAGCCAGAATTACACGTGTTTATAAATAATGAATTAGCGTGAAGCAGCCGTAATGAAATAATAACGTAGCACTATATTGAGATGTCTGCATCGCACTATCAAGATGTCTGTAACAACTCTTATGCAAAGCTCCTCTCACACCGTGAACAGAATATAAATATTGCATCAGCAGTTATAACTTCGACATCAATTACCCATTACAAACCTAAACGCATTATGATCAGTAGGTCAAATAAAACTCCCAGGCAAACTTTGAAAACAGAAAGAATGAAATAACATCAAAGGGAACAATGGCTGAGGATGAAAGAAATCTTTGTTCCAGCGAGACAATCAAGGACTGTTCTCTCATGTCAGCAGTCAGCTTTGGGAAAGTTGGTCAGAACAAATAAATTTTAATATTGCAGACTGCTGCGTATGACAGGAAGTCTAGCAGGTAATGATTAGCCTCGATATATAATTTATACACGAGAATGACAACCATCCAGGTTACAGCACTGAAATGTGCAGAAATACAAATGCAAAGGACGGTTTGGGATAGAGCCAAGACAAAGCATGAATAATATAGAAGTCACTACACTTGCAAAAATATTGGCAAAAATTTAATTTTAATTTAACAACAGCAGATGAAGCTTGCAAGGATTTCAGTGCAATGTTATACAGTCTGTGTAGCCAGTGATACTAGTACTCCTGACTGTAAACATGTAAACAATGTTGTGCTTTCCGTAGTAAACAAGCGAGAACTATAATACTGTCCTTTTTGTGCCTGTTGCGGAGAGGTTAATGCTTATTAAGCGTATTGTGATCTCTTGCAAATGTGACTCCTTGGAAAATTGCTCTTTATGTGAAGCGACATCTTCTCACTTCAAGTAGATGACATTACAATCCATTGGCCCCGAGTCAATTTAACTCTGTTTTCCAGTACAGGCTGATGCATGCTGATTTCCACTTGCTTATCCTACATTGCATCTCTAACACTGTTCTTAGGCAAATAAATAAATAAATAAATAAATAAATAAATACAGTATCACGCTAGCAGAATTTAGACTCTTCCTGGGTGATAAAATTCTTACATAGCACCATCTGTAAGTGAGGCTTTGCCCGGTAAGATGCATGACAGTTTACAGAAGCTTCTGGCACACTCTGCCAGGGAACGTACCTGGGCTCGAAGACATCAGTCGCTGGAAAAATGCAGCTGTGACTGAATGCTCCCAACTATGTCCCCAGCTGCATCAAAGCTGTCTCCTACTATCAGGATTGCCTTCCAGGCTTGATCACACAAGGTGAAGGTCCCAGTCTGTACGTAATGGCTTGGGCCAAGGCTACCTAAAAGATAACTTGAAGGTTTTAGGTGAGGTTTGTGGATAACATATGCACAGATGTCAACTAGAAGATAAGGAGGAATGGAACCACTATTTTTTTCCAAGCATGAGAAAAAGTGGAAAAATATTACTGAGTATAATGAATGGCTATGACACATACTGTGCGTTTAATGGAGTGAGCCCAGAATGTATTAATGCTTATTACAATTTTTCTTTTTAGTCGCATACTCTTAAATGTGTTAAGAATCTTTTTATAGCATGTCCCTACACATTCACACCTTAACATCATTATCGTCTGTGACGACAAGTGAAAGTGTATTTCACTTAATCAATAGTCCATAGATGGAATTGTAAGGTGGCTCACAGACCAAAATTTAAATTGGAGTTAAATCTGGAGTTTTGACAGTTTTCAGATCCATATTGACAAAAGCTCCACTGTGCCTCAGATCTTCTCTATTAAACAGAAAATCTTTCCTCATATTTCTCAAGGCTGTTGATTGCACTATACCTTTTAAAGACTTTATTCTTCTTCTAAGAAATATTGCATCAAGCATGCCAAGTCTGGATGCTTAAGAAGTAGAAAAAGTTGTGCTTGTTATGTTTATTACCATCTTTTTATATACTTAGTTGTGGTATCTGTGGCCACATGGTCTAAAACCATACATATAACAGGAAAGATGTTACTAGAAGTTGTCATTTCCATCTACAGATAAAGCTGCAAAAAATGGACACCATTTTGGACGTGAGCCCTTCTTCAGGTCTCAACTAGAGGGTAGCAGGAAATGGGAAAAATCCGAATTACTGTGCTAGTTTTACACAGATGCAGACTTTTACAAGTATTTGTTAAAGTCAAAATTATCAATATAGGGTGTGCTATACTGTAGACATTGTGGTGGCTGGCGATGTTAATTCCAAACTATAAGAAGGTGGCATTTGGGGCTACCTTGATCAAAGGGAAAACCCTCACGTGGCATGCCTACCACCAGCATTCACTCCGTTTTACACAGAAGCTACTGACACTAAAGTGTGTTTTACCTCGTCAAGAGCACTGAGATTACAGGATGATAAATCTCAATTCTATGATTGTTTCTGGCCTGGTGGCTACCTGTCATTTTGGGTCCTCCAGGTATTCCTTCAGGCATGTTCTTCCACAGAGCATCAGCAGAGGCAGAAGTGAGCCTTTGTTTCCACTGAATCCATATTGAAATATCTTTCTACCACTTTGGATGCTGAAGTAAGTCAAAATTTACTTCCTCAATTCCAAAACTAGCTCAGGAGATATCTGTATTCCATGTATATTCAAGCTCCCTTAAATAAAGTTCCCTCACCCTGCATTTTCTGGCACTAAGCAGAATCACCAAGCAGATGGGTAAAATTTCAGTACTGCAAATTAAGTGTTTCAGTGTACAGCTAAGGATTGTAAGTGCTTTTCTGTTGAAAGTTTTTTTATCCATCCCCGAATTGCTTTAGCACCCTAGTAAAAAAAAAAAAAAAAAAAAAGCGCGTGAATATGCATATAGAAATACAAAAATATATTTCAAATAGTATACATTTATGCAAATCCTTAGAAGGGAGAAGGAACTGAAGCAGAACTAAATATTCATTGCTGCTGCTTCTCCCCCTTCTTTTTCAAAATCATGGAGCCACATGATTTGTCTCCTCACAATAAACAGTTTCGGATATAAGACATAGTTTTCTCTGTTTTAAAAGCTAATAGGAATAATAGGAAAACTGTGACAGAAATCTCATGCAGGAAAAAAAACTCAATTAGTGCCCTTTTCAGAAGGTCTAACAAGGAAAACAAAAGATTTCTCAGAAGGAAAAGATACCAAATTCATTCAAACAACAAAATAAATAATCTCAAATCAATATATCATTATGTAAGCATTTCCTAGCTATTTATAAGAAGGTGACAAATCTTCCCTTCAGAATAAACTCTTATTTCTATCTGCAAACCTCAAGCAGCTGGAAAAAGTTAACCTTTAATGAAAAATCAATTCACCTGATTATAAAAGGGAGTACCCATTTTCCTTTAAATCATCTGCAATGTTATAAAAGGTGGGTTGTCAGCCTGAAGAGAGTGATTTTTTTTTTATTTTTTTTTTCCCCTCTCTAAAAAGCAGGTGTTCTGTGGGAGGTTAAGTATAAATTGAATTGCATATAGATATTTTTTTTCTCCCTTTTAATAGTTGGGGGTTTATAGAAGAGTGGTATTGTTGCTTCCATATTAACATGTGTTATCTACATTTTTAAGGCTTTGTCAGATGCTTTAGAGGCCTTGTTTGCCAACTGGTTTGTTAATCACAGTAGATAAGAGAAGATATAAGGAAATCAATTTCACTTTCAAAATAAAAAAAAAAATAGAGAAAGCTTATTCTCTATACTGGAGTTTGTGAATAGAAGCTCTCTGAATATATTTGGTTTGGGGCCATGGAGAAGTAAAAGCTTTCTGTGCCATGTGTGACTCAAAAGTTTGTGCCTAATTATGGGAGGTTGTTATCCCTGCAGGGCAGAAAATAAATCTTGGGGACTCGGAGAGTAAAGGAAGGAGATGATTAATCTTCTAAGTGGTAAGTGCTAATTATCAATTTTTATTCTGAAATGATGAAGCTGTTTTAGAAGGTTTCTCTTTCTCTAATGTATGGAGGCCTATGGTCCATGTCATGGCCGAGGCAGAACAGGGAATCCCATCCTAACCTTCTTGCCTGCTGCGATTTGGATATGAGCCCAAATTGGTCCCTTGGTAGGAGTGTGTTGGCTTATTGGTCCATGGCCAAAAATGTCCTCAAGTGAGTAACAGTGGTTCTTGGGAGCTGCTAAACTTAGGAGGAAGCTTTGTCAGGTGTGTACCATGTTATGGCTTGTGCTGAGGAATAACAAGCTCAGTAATATCTATTCTTAACATCTGGTAATTGTAACTAAACTTAGCTATTATTTAGTGAGCTGGGTAAATAGCTTAGGAACTGTTTAAGCGGTGTAACAGCTGGATGTTTTGACTCAGCATTTTCCTGCAGACTACAAGGCGACGGCATTTCCGTACAGATGGATGGGAGTATATTTTTCTTTTTATGTTTTCTGTTTTTCCTTTCTGAACCAGGCTGTGGAGCTGGGGTGGTGTTGTTTTCAAGACCTGGGGGAAGTAAAGCTATCTGGGTTCCATCCAGGCAGACAAAAAGATGACAGGATTCTACGAGAAAACACTTCAACTCTTTAGCCAACTCTATATGCAGTTACTGCAGAGATAACATGCTAATCTAGAGGAAACATATGGCTGAACCTATTTCTGTGGAAGCTCTGTGTAAGCCTAGTGTGGACATGGTAACACAACTAATATCTGTGCATGCTGCTAATCCTGCTAAAATTAATATAAATATTTAGGAAAGTTTTCTAAGCAAACGGTTGCCACTGAGTTCACACTTCAGGATGTATAGATTTCACATCTTGGTGCTCGGTTAATATTTCTCTGTGAAGTTTGTAGTTTGGATTACATTGCACTACTGCTTTTTTTTAAGTGAGTATACCCTAACCACTGGATGAAATAGGAATCAATAGAGAATAATTTAGCCAAGAAGGCAGTATTTTGTGTGATTTCAAGTTTGTCATGCCAGCTCTAAGTAGCGAAGAATGCTAATTTCAGCAAAACATAAAACGAAGAGGATCTTTTAATGATAGGGTTCAGCAAGGGGAAATAAGCTTTGTAGCATCTAGTGAACTTGAGATGAAAGAGATCAGACAGGAATTTAGTAAAGTGGGTAAGAAGACCCCTTCTTGCCCAAGTCTGGTATTTGCTATAAGTTATCAGCAAATAGTCAAATGAGTTATATTTCAATGTGCTTACATCTTAAAGTTAGTCCCTTTGGCAGCAGACCATTCCTTCATAGGTATGTCCCCAACTGTGGTGGAATAATAGTTATACTGGAAGGTATAACTTGGCCTTAATATTAAAATGTGTTGTTTTTCCTAAAACAAGCCACTGTGGTTAAAAGCAGTCACACAAACATGCAGCTGCAGAAGGGCAGACAAACAGGATGATGAAAAGCAATGCCAGAGAGAGACAATTAGTGGAAGTGTCTTGTTTCAACATGTGGCGTCCTCCCCGGCCTCCTGGCAGCTTCTTTTAATAATCCTGAAAAGATCAGGGACAACCCAATATTAACAGGGCCTTCAAGTCTTCATGTAATTTTGATAGTTAAAGAAGCAGTATTCTCAAGCCTATTTTTTAGCAGAAGGGAACCTGAACAGGTAGCACAATTTCCAGTGATTAAAATGTGGTATAAGCAATGTGATTACTAATACGGAAACCACTTTGTGCTACCTCTGGGTTTTTCCTGTTTCCTACAATATATTGGTCTCTGGAGTTATTTCATGAGAGCAGCTGTTCACATCTTCAATAAGGTTATTCACTTACATTCTGTAATGCAGATCGGTACTGTTTTAATAAGACAACAGGAAGTCCAGGGCCAACTTCTGATGTCATTCCCTGAAGCTGAAAACTTTGTTTTCCCTGTTTCCACTTAAACTACACATCAACATACATCCCCAAGAACTGAAGTACTGCGCATGGCACGATGAAATACTCTTTGGAGTGAAATAGAGGAAGCTGAAGATTCCTGATCTAGTTGAAGGTGTCCCTGCTCATTGCAGGGCTGGGTGGACTAGATGACCTTTGAAGGTCCCTTCCAACCCAAACTATTCTATGATTCTAAGCAGGAACTGAAAATGGAGTTAGGGAGCCTGGAGTTCAGTTGTTGCTATGTTGTTACTTGTTTCCTTAAGTGAGTTGCATCTCTCCTAATTTCACTTCTCTAAAATAAAAATTGTTGGTATTTTTGAGATTTTGGGGACATGCTGATCAGTGGTAGAATCTAACATGACTGGGCCATAGAGGATGGAAGGCTGGTATTCACTGGGAAAAATATAGGGTTAGGTGTTTGGTTTTTTTTGGAAACTACCTGGGGTACACCTGAAAGAAGAGGTGATAGGAATACCAGTGAAGAACTGAGGTTATAAAATGTAACCAAAGATTATCCTTAAATATACAAATAAAAATAAATGTGATGAAAAGTCTTAGACATTTATGAAACTCATAGAAAATTAGTCAGTAAAATGGTGACAAGAAATATGGTATTTCATGCTGTTGGCATAGCTACTACATAAATTAATTAAACCTGAAGTGGCATGCTTTGTGTACTGCATTATAGTGCAATAACAAATTAATTCCAGTGGGAGGAGAGCCCTGTGGGATGATTGGTTAGTTGTGATTTATACAACTACTTGAATACCTTCCAACTTCATGATTTCTGGAATGACGGAGAGTTCCCAAGCATACTGCAGGAACAGATTGGCCGGTCAGTGTGAAGTAGCATTTATAATTCATGTTCACATGGTGTGACGGGATGAAGTAAGGTAAATGAGAGTACGATTTGTAATTAATACCTAGTTTATAAAGTCTAAAACCAACTTTTAAGTGCATGTTCTTTGATGCAGATTAGCAGAAGTCATAACTAAGGTCTTTGAGGCATCTGAAAGGTCAGGTTTTCCTGTTCCCCTGGGCAAGAGCTGCAGGAGGACAGCACTGCTGCACAGGACAACCCATCACCTCAAACCACGGTCTCCAGGCGCTGCCCAGTCCCACAGGGTGTCTCCAACTGTTTGATGTGTGTCAGGACACCACCCCCCCCGCCAACACACACAACCGATCAATGGCCTGATATCTCAAACATTGGGATGTTGCCGACTAGAGATGGCTGAGATAACAGATGTACGGTCTTTGGGGTGGACACTGTCTGTTTGTTCTGTTCTCATGTAGTGCCTGCAGCCCCCACTAATGGTATGTGGGGTACTCGGTGCTTACCTATGAGAGTAGCGTAACTGTGACTAACTGTATGTGAAATTTTCTGTATGTTAGGGAGGGAGAGAATATAAAAACATCTCAAGGTGTGGAGGACAAAAAGCAAGCCAATTTGAAATAGGATGGATTATTTTTAGTTTCTCTCGTCCTTGCCTTTGCGGGTCATTTATGATACGGCATCTGGATCAATGATAAAGTCTTGTGATACAGAAGATATGCTCTGCATGTACTCCACAACAGATTTGCTTAACTCCCAAAACTGATATTTAATGCTGCATAGCGCGTGATAGATGTTCAAAACTCTACACTTCCGCAATTTAAACCCAAGCGTATCAGAGCGAATTCACTATCAAACAATTCTTCATCAGGCTTTTTGTAGCTGAAATGATAGCAAGAAATCTAATTCTGTAATCAAAAGCAAAGGGGCAACAAATCCTGGTACTCCATCTGAAGGACGATTTGTTACTTTGTCTGAACAATGCTCGCTTAGCACAATGGCCTGGATGTGTCCCATGGAGCCTTTTAGCCACTAATGCAAAATGCCAACATGAATTATTGCTTTGAAAAGCAGGAGTGTGTGAATGAATCTAACTTCCAGCACATTTGATACATTTCTGCTTTGCATAATGAACTTCAGTAGCTCAACTCCATGCTCATGAATGTTTCTTTTTTTTTTAAAAAAAGAAGTTTTTGAATTAACAGTATTGGTTAATAGACAACTTTTTGTACTTGCCACATCCAAGGCAGGCTGTGCAATCAACAGGAAAGATAAGAAGGTCAAACAGGAAGAGCTGTGCTGGAGTCAGTTTGAGCAGAGCTGAGGAAGGCACGGATCTCTCTGCTCTTTACCGGCATGTTATAGCGAATCAGACTTGCAAAAGGTAGGAGAAGTCCTGTGCTCTATATCTGCATGTCCGTCTTTCACTCTGTTTTAGGTACTTTGTGGTCTGGTGTTTGACTGCAGGTTTACTGTCAACACGTTAGAACTGCAGCCAGTTAAACAGGGGTAATTTCAGTAGTGTTCAATGCTTTGGTGCGTCCATAATGAACTGACTGGAAAATATGTGTAAATGTGATCTGTCATGGTTATGAGAACCTGCTGGGAGTTCCTGCGCTGCTCCGCGTTCCCTCTTCCAGGCAGTGCTGTGCGAGCTGAGCTGCTATTCAGTAACAAAAGCATTCCTCCTACTTTATTCCTCTGCATTAGCTGCCACAGGCCAAACTCTGTCAAATCTAGCACTCAAAATGAAGTATAGAGATTCACAGATGCCTTTTTTATCTTTCTAAGAGTGATCTGATTTTTCTTTAAAGCACCCCTAGAGTTTATGCTTATTTTTAATCAGCTATGAAATTGTGGATTTTAGTCTGCATTTTTTAATATCTATATTTGGAAATTTTGGACTTATGGTGCTTTCAGAGCCGGATTGCAGTTGCAAAGTGTATTTCAGTGCTACTGAGGTATGAAGAAAATTAATCATAATAGAGGGTTAAAACTTTTAAAGGAATCTATTGCATCTTTTAAGCTTGCTAGGGCTTTTTTGTTTGTAGACCAACCATGAACAACCATACTGCTTGCAACATAGTTTACTAAGAATTGCTAACTAACCTGAAGTTATGCAGTGATAAAGGAGTCAATCTTCCATTTTGGAGCGTGCTCAGATTCCTAAGTCTGTTTACCCTGATTACACATTTGCTTCACCTTTCTGTGTCATACATAGCAGCACGGGAGGAAAAAGTGTAAAGTATTGCCTATACAGTGCATAGTATGGATTCATAGAGATAGATCAAGACTGTGATTTACTCTCTCTGCGGACAAAGTTTACAATGATCTTGGTTGTAAGATGTTTGTAGCCTAGTACAGATGATGTGAAACAAGTGTGAGCTGAAACTGGGGAGAAGGAATAATAAAACTACTCTAGTGTCAGTTTGGGAAAATGACCTAGATTAACTTATGGTAGTACTGTTGCAAGACTGACGTATTGTATGACGTGTGGGATGTACAGGAGATGAAGCAGAGCAGAAGATCAAGGGTGTGCACACAGTCAAATGCCCTTTAAATTAAGGCAATGGATGCTTCACTAGCTGTCTTGTCTGGTTTGGAGCCCTGAATTCAACACACTGCATGAGATGAGTAAAAACTTGGAGGCTACCAGAGTTCTGTTGTTTTGGGTGACAGCAGCAGTTGTCAGAGTCTGGAGACTTTAAATTTAGAAGAGTTGCCCCTGGTCCACCAGGGGCTCAGGTGAGATGAGGGGAGGAACAAACAGTAGCTGGTGCTCATTATCTTTGTATGAGATAGGAATTGATGCAGAGAAGAGCAATGGCAGTAATATTGTACCAACCGGGAGGTTTCCAATATGTATAAATAATCCTCTTGGGATAAATTAATTGAACTTTACATTCACTGCTGGACTCCGGCTATTTCTCCAGCACTCCTGTAGCACTCCTATGTGACCACAGATAATCTTTGTCTTGATTTCCGTCTCTGTAGAACTACAATAATTATAGTTCCCACTGATAACTTGAAGCTATGAGTTAATAAGTTGTCCTGAGCCTCCTAGAGGGAAGATGATGAATGAAAGAGAAACATTGTATTGCATGCAAGTTTTAGGCAGCTATTTCAAATATAACCCATTTTTATATACTGGGTCTTATCCTCATACTTAGAAATACACCTGTAAAGAGAGAGACAGAACCTGTTCAGTAGATGTTATTAGTTTTCTTCAACCCCCTTTAATGGGAAGGAGTTGGGGAGAGAGAAAGGGTTCCTGTCATCTACAACTCCTCTTAAAACAACAACAAAAGCCGGGGGGGGGGGGGGGGGGGGGGGGGGGGGGCGGGGGGGACACGGACCCCACTTAACCTGCATAGTTAGGGAAATGGAAAATGTCAAGCTAATGTTTTTTCTTCTGGTTAGCTGTGTTTTGAAAACAGAGATGCAAGCACTTGATGAAAAGGAAGGAGCAACAGAGGGAAAAGCATGATAATGGAATTGTTCCAGTAGGAAAAAAGTGTCTTATTTCCACCTTGTGTTCCAACAGCTGTTGAATGCAGACTTTTCCAGCATGCTGTGCCCTGTAAGAGGGGAAGGTGGAGTGACCTTCTGAGCTGTGTAAGCCTGGACAGGTGCTACCAATGGCTCTGTGTGGGGCAGCACATCCAGGGAGCTCAGGCCATGGGGAGGGATGACACCATGCAGGAGTCGACCTGTCCATCTGCCTCTCCTCTCTTACCCCTCATCCCCACTGCAAGTGTCTGCCTTGGAAAGTGAGGCTTTCCCAGGTCAGTGGGCAGTGCCACCTCTTGCCTCCACAGCTTTTGAGTAAAGGTTGGCTCCTGGTTTGGAAAAATGGGAAGATCATTAAGTTTTATGGTCAACGTCCTGCACCAAATACAAATTTCTTGACCAAGCCTCAAAGAGCATGAGATAAAATCATTTTGCCTAAACTTTAAATAAAATGTTTTATCAGAGCGGTTAAATGTAGATTGTAAGAACTAGTTCTAGAAGAAAAACTTACAAGGTGAGTGTTAGATCTTTAATCCATTTCTCCATCTTTTATTTGCTGCTATCAACAAATTGCTAGTTGTATATTGCTAGTAAGTATAACGGTAAGTTAGCATTATAGGTTTATGAAAAATATCTAATGATGAGAGTGACTCAAGCACTGAAGTTTAATATTCTCTAAATCTGTTTTATAGTGTATGAATGTTTTTCTCTGGTTTGGTCCCTCTGAATCTGTTTTAATTTGCACTGGAATAGTTTAATAATTGATGAGAAAGCATCAGCATAATAAATATGGTGACTATACCATAGCATTGCTTGTGTGTTGCAGTTTTGCTCCTTGGGATACTTAGATGATAGTCAAAGGTGAATAGTTGAAGGACAGAAATGTGGTGCAAAGTTCTATGAAATCCTTGTCACTTAGGACCAAATTCGCATCACTTAAGATACATTTAGATGCTAAATAAACATTTGAAAGGGCCTAGGCAGACTAAGTGCCTAGCTACAGGAAAGTTATTTACTATCTTGTTCTCAGTGCTTATATGGACCCTCATGAGTTGGCATTTGATAGTTAAAGCAAACATTAAAGACAGGAAGAAATCTCTAGAAGAGAGCATGAGTGTTAAAAATGTTTGAGATTTTAATTTTCATTCTGTGTATCTTGGAAAACCCAACAGAAAACATTGATAAGAACATACCATTTTTGCTTTTCTTTCACTCATTCTGTTTTTTTTCCCTTGGCTTAGGCTCTGGGATACTATGACTGAATCTCCTTAAGCAGACCATATCAATTTTGATTCATTCACATGTCCTACTGGCTCTTGCAGCATCATGCTTTCTAGGTTCATTCACAACTCTGTTTATGTTACGCTTAGCAACATGCACTGATGCAGAAGACATGAAAAGTTAATCAATATATCTTCAACTGAACAGAATTCAAGTCACAGTATACTTGTTTTCCAAAATTTTGTTGAGGAGGATATTTCTGCTTATAGATAGGAGCTGATGGAAAAAAATTAATATTCTGAACACTAAATTTCATTTCTGGGATTAAGGATAATCCTCATCTGAAAATAACTGGCTTTGGAATCATAGAATGATGTAATTTAAACAACCACCTTTGGAATTTAATTATCCTTAATATCACAGTATTTATGTATTCGTCAAGAGGAGATACAAGTATTTACAAAATATATGCAGAAGTGTTTAATTTTTAAGTGTGAAAATTATAATGCATTACATATAATCCTGGTACAGTACTGGAAAGAATGGTGTTAGCTACTGTCATTACTTTAAGGAAAAGATCAGCTATACAAATGGAAAAGCTTATCGCTACCAAAGTGAGTTTGGTCTCTGGCAGGCCTTTATTTTTAATCATTCATAACTAGGTCATCAAGTCTGATAGGCAGTTTTTCAAGGAAGTTAGCAAGAGAAACTGAGATCTGAAGTCAGAACTAAATCTTAGTGGAAATACTCTTTTCTGAGAAAAGGCATCAAAATCACTTGTGTTTGAGTTACTATCTGTGTTTCATAAGCATATGTGAATTTATACACAACTTTATATGGAGAACTGTGATGTTACATCACAAAGCATCTTCTGAAAATCAGCCTCACTACTCTGATAGACACTTTTGAATAAATGGCAAAATGGGGCAATAAGAATATTAAAGCAATATCCAGCCTAGATTTCTTCATACTTCAGTCACTTATGTGCTTGTGGTAGATATGGTCATGGTTTAATTCTCTGAGCTGGTCATACCACCTGTATGTATACCCCATTAATTCTTTATAATTGCATAACATGCTTATGTCTATAGATAGTTTACTGCTTATTCAAGTGCTCCATGGGCTAAAGGTCTCAGTGACTGCAAAGCAGAGCATGAAAGTTGTGCAAACAGATCGCTGCCTTGTCCTGTGTACCTGCCCACCATGGCAGACAGCTGGGAGCTGTTGCTGCTGTTCATGTTGGCGCTCAGTTTGCTCAGGTGTAGGGATCTATGACATGAAGCTTGGAGGGCAAGAAGTGTTGGAAGGCATGTATGAGAAGAAGCAAGCCACAAAACGATACCCCATTGCATGGTGAACACAGAAAGGAGAAATTTCCAGACCAGTCTGAAGGCAGATCATAAGGGTGACCGGGCACTAGTCTGAGGTTTTGGCAGAGCGAAAGCAATCTTTCATCAACAGCTTCAGTTTTAACCAACTTCTGCTGGAAAACAAATGAGAGAGGAAATTTCACAAATATTACAAGTTTGTATACTCATAATGAATGCAGCTTGTTAATGAGTATGGCTGGAGTAAGCACAGAGGAATTTGGATTAAGGCCAAGTTACAGGACTAAAGCACAATCTATCCTGTAGATATTAAAGATCAATTAAAGAGGCACGTGAGAACCCACTGAGGAAAAGGGCCTGAATATCAGCAGGGCATGTGCTGGCTACACGAGTCACCTCCTTTGCGGATGCATTGGCTGATGGTCTGCCTGCACTTTTCTGAGGGTGAAGTAGCTTGTGCCCAAGAAATGGCATCGCAGGATGTCTCACGTCAGTGACTGCAGAGGGAGCAGTGAAGCCTGCAACCGCTTGTGCCCTCCTTCCATTTCTATTCCTTTTTCATGCCAATAACAGCCCTGCTGCCAGACTCAGCCTCTAGCTTCAGTAGGTCACTCTGCTGCTTTATGCCAAAGAAATCTTTGGACCCTTGCATACCAGTCTTCCTGTACTGGGGGTCCCTGCAGAGGATTAATTCTTTAGCTGGATTTATAAAAACCTCCCTGCTTGTTTGAATTAAGCGTGTGGTACCCATTCCGTTCTCGTCACCTTTAGAAAATGATGTTTTTTCCCCTGCATTGCCTCTGTTAATGTGAATGATGCTATCCCTTGGAGGCTCTGCATTAAAGCTGGCCAAGACTGAATAATTAGCAGTGGGCATGAGGACATTTCACTTCAGGCCTTGGATTGTTGCTGTTAGTCAAATCTAGTGCTTTGTTGCTAAAGCAGTGATGCCACCTGATTGCAGGAGCTTTTTCTGAGGCAAATTGGGGTGTTACACCACAATTCCTCTCCAAGAAGTCTAAAGGAAATACTTTAATGTATGTTACAATTAAAAATAACTCCTGCAGGAGAGGGACAGCTCTTGAGTATGTGCATGTATTCTGAGACTTTATTAAACTGTATTATTGAATTTTCCCTCAGATTGTTGATAATGTTAATTGCATCACTGTGAGGAATTGCAAATTATGGAGAGCTCGGCAGCGGCAGGCAGCACGTCCGTGCACAGTGCTGGCGCCATCATCCCTGGTCTAGAGGGAAAGCAGGATGGGATCTTGGAGAGGAAAGAAATGGAGCGGGGAAAGTGGAGGTCTGACTGGAAACGTGCGGAGACCAATGCGGCCATCAGCACTGTCAGGGATGGAGATGGAATGGACACGTTGCAAGAACACATGGGTAAGACCTTGATCAATACAGCCTGGTCACTCTGCTCTTGACTCTTCTTTGCATTTAAATTACTGCGTTCTTTAAAGATTGCTTGCTGTGCACAAGCAGAGAACTGTCACGTGTTTTTTCAGCTGAGCTTTCTTTAAAAATATATCTGCAACTGTTAACTGTAACAAAACAAACAGGTATGTTTTCTCCATGGCAATGCTGCATGGATTGGACTATTAAAGGATCTATATTGACATTCATTGAATTCATTGAAAAGCAGACAAATGAATTGCCTGTTAGTTAAGATAAGTGCAAATGAAAATTATCAGAACACAAGAGCCAGAATACTGAAATACAAATACTTTGCCTAGCACTTCTTGCTGTAGTATCTGATTCAGAAGCAAAGATGAGTTAGAATGCATGTTTCTATTTTAATAAAAAAATTCTTAGATTTCCATTTTTCAGCCAAAGATGCAGTACTATCTTTATTTTTCTACAAATGAAAACATACTTCATGCAGTAAAAACACACAAGTCAAACACTCTTTGGCTGGAATGGTGCAGTGGCAGAGGTGGCTGTCTTTCAAAACCAGTGTCCAGACTCTTGCTTTATATAGGCCTGAGAGCTTTCTGAATGTGAAAATACTTCAAGTGATCATGGACAAACTATTTAATTTTAAACTGTATGTCCTACGGCTTAGAGAGACAATGTCTTTCTGTTCACAACTGCAACTCTGCTGACATCAAAGAATAGCAGGTAGAAGCATCCCAGGGCAGTATAAAGTTTCTCTTCAGCTTGCCAAGAAGTAAGTCACCCCATTAATTAGGAATAGGGCATGGAGTTCACGTTAGTCTTTGAATCTAATTATAGGACTTTAAACAGTATCAATGTTTAAAATGTATTTATAGTAACTCTTATACTTGTTCAGACTTAATAGCAGGCTATTATTTATAATTAAACTCTCATGAGTAATAAAATGCTTGTAGTTTTTGCTTTTTGCTAAAAGCCACAGAAATCAGGTTTAGTTTTTAAATAAAATATTTCCCACTGACTATTAATGTCTCAATAAATGCCTTTCAAGGAAAGTCCATATCTCGTACTATTGAAATAATAGTAATGGCAAAATCACATACCAAAAATATCTGCGAATTAATTACCCTTATCAATTATTAAATGATGATCAAAGTGATAACATGTTGTCAGAGTTTTGACAATTGCTTTTTGTACTTGTGACTAAAACCAGAAAAAGCAGAACTAGAACTAAGTCTGGTCCCAGAAGTCGTGGGGAACTTAAATTAATAATGTTCCTTCAATACTCAGGCTACATTGCTGTGAGCTTACTACCAAATTTCAATTTTAAAACAAATATAATTGAGACCAGATTAAAAAGAAATAAACAAACACCCCTCCTCTTCCCCTGCCAAACACCCAACCAAAATCTAACAAAACTCAAAGTGCTTGAGAACTGAGATTTCTAAAGCTAGAGTAGTTTAATAATTGGCCTAAAAGATGATGTTTAGTGCTTACTGCCTTTTTTCTGAAGTAGGAAAATTCTGTGTTTATGTATTCTTATTTATTTGCGTGACTTTTTTTCATGTAACATTAACAGATGCACTTGAGGGAAGATACACAAGACTAGAAATTACCATGTCCTACTCTATTACAAGGTTTTTTAAACAAAGAGTTGCCGAGGAAAAATGTCTTAGGATACATGAAAATTGCCTCAGAAGTTCTCTTTTAAAACTTAAAGAGCTATTTCTCCCACTTTTATTCTTAGAAATATAAAGCCTTGTCATCACTGATTTTTGCCAAGGGAACCTTGAGAAAATGGAATTGGTTGGAGTGGGTGTTTCTTCAGCATGAAAAATCTATCATTTCCAAAATGACTGGAAGAAATATCGGCCAAAAAAGAAAAAAAAACCAAACCAAAACAAAAACAGATTACTAACATAAAGTATACTTTTTTGTTATTTTTTGAAAACTTCAAATCACTTGTTTTTACATTACCCCCTCCCAAGTATTAATTTTGTAAAAAATAGAGGATTATTTCTCTCCATGTATGAATTGCTACAAGGCACTCATATTGTTGCCAATTTATACCACTGATGCTTCAGTGGAGACTACTTTTTAGTATAGGTGCGAGGGAAGAGAAAACAAAGTTGGACTCTAGCTCCCTCCTAAATGGAACTTCAGTTTCCCCAAGAGGTTATATTTCCACCGATTTTCCATCATCTTGAAGCTTCACATCAAAATAATGAAATCAAAGTTTAACTTCCTCCTCAGTAGAAGAAATGATCTTCAGATACTTTTGTGGTTTTGGCAATTATATAGCAGGAAGGGGAAAAAAATAGAGCTATTTTCTTTTAGCAATTATCCAATGCATCAAACTGTTTGAAAGTGTGGGGTTTTGGTGGGGTTTTTTTTCAGTGTGATTTATATGGACTTAGAAAATGCACTTAACTATTTCTTCCATTTATCATAATAGAGTGTTCTCAAAGTGAAAAATGCACTAATGTCAGTTCAAGGACCCTTCCCAATCAAGCAGAGAATTTTCCAACTGGTAAGACATTTTCTTCCATAATATCTTTTAAATATAATGCTTTTCTCATTGCTTACTGTTTTTTTCTTTTTTTGAGACAACTACATCAACGTTTGCAGTTGTCATTCCTGTAACTTTATAACATACTTCATGGCACCTGTAAAGTGTCCAACTTCTACATAAGATTT
The DNA here is from genome assembly GCA_017639485.1 of Pluvialis apricaria. Taxonomy (NCBI): domain Eukaryota; kingdom Metazoa; phylum Chordata; class Aves; order Charadriiformes; family Charadriidae; genus Pluvialis; species Pluvialis apricaria. Next base: position 30,591,661 of record CM030010.1, read on the forward strand.
GTTGAGGATTTCTCATAAAAAGAGAGAAGTAACTTATTAACTGCTATAAAAGTCAGAAACAATTTATGGATTATATTGTAATGGCTAATAAGAAAAGAAAAGTAAATAAGTTCATTGCCGATTTCATGTACGCGCTTCAATTCAAATGTCTTGTTTTTAAGTTTGTGGCCTTTCCAAGTCTTACTTATTTTTTTAATCCTGTATTTTCAATGAAGTTGTAAATGAGTGCAATTCTTCAGTAAGCAGGTACAGCAGGCTTCTCTTCTGGAGGGCTCACAGCCTGCTCTATGCATTGAGGGTTTAGTCACATTTCCCTTTGCTTGCTTGTGCAGGAAGAGAAATAACCATCAAAAAACCAACACTGATGTGCACTTTGCTTTCTGGCTTGACCTGACAAATCACATCAGTGGTAGACAGTCTCCCCCAGGCATACGGTTATTTGTAGTTAAATTATTTGTGCTTATGTACTGGTTTGTCTCACTCCACACAGAATTTGGCTGGTTCTTAACTGGGGGTATGGGTCAGAGCTCACAGAAGCAGACAGGAAGATTACCAAAGGTGCAATGGGTTTTTGGACCATGTTTCATTACAGTAAGGCATTATTAATCATTGTTTTGGCAGAAGGAGCCATATTTCAGTTGTTTTAATTCAATGTAATTATTATTTCAGTAATATTAACTTTATATAAGACATAAATATGTAATTGTAGAAACACAATTTAACTTGGAGGCAATTTGATTATTTAAAACAAAAATTTAAATTTTTAAGTAATAGTCTTCTCTTGTGCCAGTATCATTTATGGCTTTAGGTAAAATGAAAAGGTCAGCAATACTGTTGCTGAACAGTGACTTGAGTAACATTCAAAGACTCTAGTTTGTGTTCTTTGTACTAGTAATTGACTATATGACCATAGCTTAAAGAGAGAGTTCTTGTAATTCAGTAACACTGCTTCATATTTCTGAGCCACCCTTTTTGACCTTAAGTAATGAGTAATTTAGACTCAAGTCTTCATAAAACTCCTGGAGGCATACATAGGAACCCCTCTGAAAACAGATTAAGATGCAGCATATTAGACTAGAATTTAAAAAAATATCTATTTTCCCTGATTAAAAGGTGAAACTCAGAGGAGCTGGAATATTTTTAGGATGTACAACAGTCCCATTTATTGCTGGAAGTGTGACCGATTTGCATACTTACAATTGGAATGCTTCCTGAGTGGGTGTTATTGGTGCCCATCTGGGCACCTGAAAACCTATGAATATGATTTACTGTTACTGAGTTAAATTAACAGACATGCAGAATGAAAGCAGCTTTATCAAAGAGCCTCTTTATCTTAGAGAAGCTAGCTGAAACTATACCCTTAGCTGTAGTAAAAGCTTCTCACAAACAGATGTCAAGATCTGGGAACAGGTATCTAGCTTCTTTGAGATGTGCTGGGGAAATCATGTAAGTGAGCTTTTAGTTGGACCATTTATCTTGGTGGGTATTGCTTAGCTGAGAAACAGCTTTTTCAATATCCGATTTATAGAAGCCTTCTGAAGTAGTGGGGTTGATATGTCAGATAACCATGAATTTAAGATTAGCATACAGAGTTGTTGCAGCATGCTGAACTATATTTTTTTTTTATTCCAGTATCTGTTTCCCTCGATTTTTAAAATATGCATGGGATGTTTGGAAATCTGGGCATGTTCTCAATGTCCATAGAGCTGTCTAATTAGACAAATTACCAATCTGCTTGCTTTCTTCCTCTTCTCTTTTCTCCATCCCTAAGTGTGTCAGTTGTCTCCCAAAATTTCTACGGACACTCGCATCACCCTCCTTCGTATAGCTGTAGCCTTTATCATGCAACTGAAAAGAAATCTTGTGTTTCATGCTAGGCTACTATCTCTACTGGATAATAAAAATGAAAAAGAAACATGAGGTAGATCAATTTTCTGTGTGTCTGTTTCTGAAGGTGAAAAAAAAAAATAGTTCTTGATGTGGATTCTGTCATTTTGAGGGATTTTCTGGTTCTCCAAAGTTGATTCATAAAACTTGTAGCACTGTAAATGGATGTCCTTCTCCAGATATCTCCTTGAAGTTAACGATGGTAAGACGAAAGAGTGGATGTCCTGATCCCATACTCCAAAGACAGCTCAGAGGGCAGCTCCGTCTTCTGGAAAATGACAGCAGGGAGGTGATGGCAGTTTTCAGTGTAAGTCAACTGCTTGGGAATTGATTGATTTATTCAGCAAATATACTGTGTGCTACTGAAATAATCTGGGAGATCTTTTGGTCCCATTTCCATTTACATGCTGTATGCTTGAATCTGGGTGACCAGAGTTTCCCATGGCCCAAAAACATCTAGAGACGTTAGAAATATTGAACTGTTGAAAAAAAATGGAACACCAAATTGATGCGAAATAAATCCAGCTAAATAAGGCATTGAAGGATTTTATTTTAAATACATTCTGCTTTGATTTACATCAAAGGAAATAATGGTTTTCTGATGATTTTTTTTTTAATTTGCCCTCATATTGTCTCTTCGCTTCAGTTTGCACTCACTTGGAGTCACTTGGCATGCGGGTTACCTGGGAAGCCCACTGCTAAGCCAAAGAGGAAGTCTGAAGGAGCACAGCATAAATATTGGACTTCCTAGGGCTAGATGGCTATGGCTTTAAATAGCGCACAAGAGGGTTGGCGTATTTTTCTTTCTGTCTTTATTTTGTTTGTATATAGGAAACCTGTCCTCTACAACCAATGAGGTTTGCTACAAATAGAATTTAAATTCTCCTCCTTCCTCTTGGTGAAAAAGCAGGATGACACCATTTGACCTCTGGTGTCCCTTTTTTTGTCTGAGCCATGAGTTCCAGCCTCCTTTACGAGCAAGCCAGACACTGAAATCTTAATTAGTTATGGCTTTATGACTGTCTCGGATGCATGTGTTTCTACATGATTTTCCTTTCATGTATTGTGAAGTCTCTATCAGCAGCCTGCTGATTTTTGTGGCTGTGAAAACAGTCTGTACTCCTGCTGCTCTGCTCTGGCTTTTGTTTAGGGGGAGATGGAGAAAGGGAGAAGGTTCCAGGAGGAAAAGGAAAACAGCATACAAATAGACTGAATTTGTGGCCTTATTAGAAACAGACTGGGAAAAGGACTTGAAGGAAGCAAGATTTATAATGATAAGTTTCCTTAGAATGTTGTTTTGATATTCAGCAGTGCATAAAGCCCTTGAGGCTGAGATATTTTAGCATGTGTTGGCAATTTATTAATAGATTTCAGGCTCTCGTTAATATTTAATCTAGTGTAGAAAGGGGCATGCAGAAGATCAAAGCAGTGATGAGGCCTGCCTGTTGGAAGAGGCTTAAGTTGGACTTCTTTTCAAAAAGGAATTACTATTTTAGCCTGTTCATGTTGTGTGAATTGAAAATACAGAAGTTAAACAGAATTAATCCAGAGATCTTTTAAAATTATGATATAAGTCATAAAAACAGTGGATCAGCTCCATCTTGCTCAGATGACAAAGGTTTGAGTGACAATTCCCGCCCCCCACCCTATGAGTTAGAATCAGTTTCTTGATCAGTCCTTAAATTGTTTTAAGATGCATTTCAACTTTGATGTGACGGGAGCAAGGGTACAGTACTGGGAAATCATACAGTAGCATTATACCTGTTAGCTTTGCCTCTGATTTATTCTCTGAGATACTGGTTCAGATACTTGTCTCAAATTGCCACATTTCTCTGTGCTTCCCTGAAAGGCAGTAACCAGCATCACTGGAGAGCTAGTTTTCAAGCTAACTGAAGTGCAACCAGAGTGTATATTACTGCTCTCTGGCTAGAATCCATCAAAGTGTATATTTCTTTCGCTTGTTTGAAGGCTTATGTAGTTCTTCCTCTTAACATTTCTTAAATTTCTTATAAAACCCATCACTCTCATTTACTACAATCATTGCTCATCTTTGTTAAATGCATGCTTTAATGCTACTTTAGCAACATGAACCAGTACAAATGAGGAGAAAAGGAATCTTGCTGCATCCTAAAAAACCCCAGTGATAATACTCCAGTATATTTGTCTTAAGCATGGAAAGAGTGACTTAGGGAATGACTATTCAATGTCTACTCTGGAAGAAGACTGAAGCTACCATGTAGCAGGTTCAAAGGTGCATCAAAGGTGGTGTGTTTTCATATGTGTACAGAGCTCTGAGGCTAACCTAACAGCAGGATCCTAAAAATTTCCTGTGGTTCACATGACCTACAGAAATTTTAAGTCAAAAAACCCCACACCAACAAACAAAAAGAAATCCTTTCCACTATTTAATATTAATGCCCACATGTCTGGCAAAGGCAGTTCCCAAGCTATAAATTGTTCTGTGCTAGGAGGGTGTTCTTGGAAAGTACCACTAGATGCGTGCCTGGCTTTCACCCTCTAAAGAGAGAGTACTGGCCACTATACATAGACATGTCTAGTGTGGCCACTCTTGAGGTCTTAATTCCCCTGTAAATTAACCTCACTGGAAATGTTGGTACAATTGTTGAGGAAAAAAAAAACAGATTAAAACTTGGCTCACTGTATGTTGTAGGTATGTGTTAAAGAACAGATATCTCAAATGTAAAATCCTGGATGATTTTTTTATCCTTATTACATAGCACTTTAGCATAAGTGTTGTCTAGTGAGAAATTGTGTTTGAGTCTAGTATAATTGTAATTAAAATACCGGCTTTGATTTTTTTTTAGGAGCTCTCTGCCAGACTACTGTCTATTCATAGTGATCAAGATCTAATAGTGGTGACATTTAAAACTTTTGAAGAAATATGGAAGTTCCTAACCTACCACTCACTGGGTAAAGCTGTTTTACTATATGAGTCCAATATGCTTTTTTTTTTATTCCTCTGCACACAATTTCTGATTGACTGGGGACTTGTTGAACAGGGTTTTGAGATTCTTTGTATTAACTCCTAATAGCAGTAAGCTATGTTCTTGAACTGGGTACTAGTGGTAGGGCTGGAGAGACCCTCCAGCCTCCAGGAGAACCTGCCTTTGTCGCAAAGGAGATGACAGCTATCATTTCTGGTAGATGTCTTGTCTAGGGCAGATACTCCAGAATCAGGTCATATCTGCTTTATAAGCAGTCTATTCCAATCCAGGTGGTTTTGTCCTAAAGTCTAACCTGTGCTGTAACTTAAATGCTTTAACAGCTTTTTCTGCTCACTGTAGACATGTTGAGGTCACTCTTTCTTTGTTCCATGCTAATACCTATTTGGAGACTTTTAACCTGCACTTCCACTCAGTGTTGTTTTCACTAGGAGAATCAACCCTAATTCCTATAATCCCTTTTCACAGAGTGTGTTTTCTAGACCTCTGATCATGCTTCCCACTAGAGTCTTCTAGTTGTTCCACGTCTTTCCTGAATAGTAGCAAGCAAACTGGACAGAGTTGCTGAGGCTTCAGAGGAAATATGAAGTAAAACAAAGATTGCTTCATATGCTCTGCATGCTTCAGTTCTGTTTCCAAATCTCAGCATGCCTTTTGTAACAATATGCTGCCATTGATTTGATGGCATTTTTAATATCCTATAACTTCATGGGTCTTTTCTGAAGAATAGCATTTGAATCAGATATTTGTCTCCATTTTGTTCACCTGAGTTTTTTCTTCTGTGTATGGAGAACTTGGTGCATTACTACTGAATTTGCCTGTTTCCATCAGACCAATTTAAAATAATGAATTTTATTTCTAATTTCAGGTTTGCTATTTATTTGCTATTTTGTATTTTTAAATGCTCCTTAGAGAACTGGGAAAATAACTTGTTTCAATCCAATTTTGCAGAGAGAGCACAAGATGAAGTTTCTTCTTAGGCAAGACAGTGGCTAGCAGGGAACTGATTTAACATCTTTCAGATAGCTTAGTAGCACCTTAATCACTCATCTGCCTACCTTTCCTCTTCATCATAAATCTTTGCACAAAGAATTTGCTAATGTATTAACGTTGGCCCTTTTAAGTAATAATCTACTATCTATACCATGCTGATTATGATACACCAATCCAGATCTCCTTGCAACTATCATATAGCTTTGAAAGCCCTAAGTCCTAATGTAAGGAGTCCCAGTTTCCAAGATAAAGCACTACCCTCTTGTGATTTACCTGACTCTGGTATGCAGCATCATCCCTGTCCCAAAGAAATTCCAGGAATCTGATACCCAGGCACAGTATCTGCATAAACTGGCACAGCTAAATCAGGCAAGAGAAATTTATAAAGAGATTATTTTTAAAGATTATTTCTAGTCATCTGTCATTAGGTGGTGCTAAGCACCTGTTGCTCAAAGCTTGCTAGTGATTACCTGTCAGACTCCAAACCTTTCAAATATAGCTAAACTGTGAAGAACCATTGTAAGGGGAAGACGAGGTCTACTTTTTCATCAGGATTAGGCACAGAAAAGTTGTATGCCTTTTAGGTGTAGTTTGTGAGACCTAAGCATTAAAAGTAGCTGTAATGCATGTGACTTAATGGATGTAATTTTGCCAATACTATGTAGTAAAATTAGTTACACATTGTGTGTTAAGCAATAATGGAGTTATGTGAATGCCTACCCCATATCAGACTTTCTGAAAGGTTATTTTCTTGTATAATACTGTAAAACTGCAAAGAAAACAAATTATATATTTTTTTCCTAGGTTTTATAAATCATTGTATGGAGAACTTATTCCTAGATCAGTCTTTCTGGCTCTGCTCTCAAGAGGAGGAAGAAACAGGCATTGAAGTCTGTATAAATGAAAAATCATTAAATTTGATGTACAGAAGCCTGCTAGTACAGGAAGGTAAGGAAGACTGTACATGCTAAGGCTAAATTTAGAGAAGCACCTTTATTTGAAATCCTAAAATCAAATATTAAGACCTATTCAGATACTTACTGAAGTTGAAACTTAAATCTAGTCACTTGAAATATACCAGAAAGAGAAGAGAGGAACAAACACAGATTGGTTTCAGTGGGATCATAGAGGGATTAGAGAAATTCATGTGCAACTGGTCCATAAATGGATACCAACAGGATTAGGGAGGGACGTACATTCCAACTTGCTTAATATTATTGCAGATCCTGGATATGTGTAGGAGAGGAATTACAGATAGTTGGCAGGCTCATGTGTTTCTCCTAAATAGCATCACCTGCTGCCACCATCAGAGACAGAATGATGTGCTAGATGGATCATTGATTACTGCAATAGGAACATGCAAAATCTTGAGCAGAAGAACATTCTACACTTCATCGAACACCTCAGCTCTGCATTTTACTCTTTTAATGAAAGGGAAACTAGACAGAAAAGTATGACTATCTGAGCAATCAGAAGGAAAATTCTTGTGAAATCTCGGATTTTCAATCTCTAATTGAATATTACTGATGCTCTTGAAGCCAGTTTTAAAGCTTGTATGATGCTAAAACATCACATAAACTGACATCTGCTTCCCTGCTTTCTTTTTAGGGGCATTTTTTGTTTTATGTCCTGACAATCTGATAAGAAAGATAGTGGCTACAGACAATGACGTAAACACTTATTTTGAGACTGGGGCTTTTACTGAAGATGTAATAGGTGGATCTGTGGATGGTGACAGGACTGTGCTGTCTAATGCTTCTCCGGAGCCATTGATCCCTTTTCATCAGTAGGTACCTGAATCTAGCTACCTATTTCATATGTATTTGTTTCATATATACTCATGTCTGCTTAGACATAGGTGTCTCTAATTAGTAGCTTGTTATGGAACATCCCTCTTCCATTAACACTGAGAATAAATGCTTTATTTCCTTCCATACCACACAACTGAAGTTAATCTAGATGCCTGCAGAGCAGCATTTAAAGATGGTTTCCCATCTTATGAATTAGGTACTCCAGGTTTTTTTTCCTCAGTCTGAAATAAAATCTATTAAAACTTCTAGAATATAAAGTGAGAATTTTCATTTTTCAGGATGCCTCGAAATATGGATGGTAACAGGTGGGATGCTTGGCGGTGTGGATGATAATGGGCTTGCAGTGTTTTCACTCAACACTATTGACAGGAGCCATCCACCTCCTTAATGCAGTGTTTCAAGTTTGTGTCCAAGCTCATAATTGCTATAAAGTTAAATTGGTAACAATGAACTTATCAATGGATTTACTTCAGGAATCACCAGAAAATAATTCATTTTTCGTGCTCTTGGTAGTTAAAAATCTGGAATTTTTCTATTGACCTTGGGCAGGGGGAAATAGCATGACTTTCTCAGGTTTGTTTGACCAAAGTAGTGCTGCTTTTACTACTAATATTACTCAAAATGTAGCTGTCTGAAGAGCACAGATAGTGCTGAAATGGAAAGATAATTGTGGGAGGGGTGCATCTGTTTCCAAATGGATTTAAAATATCAGCATTATTGTCCCAACATTTGGTGAAATGTCATAAACTAACTTCAATTTCCTTTTCTACTTTCAGATGGTTTCTTAGAATGTATTCTAATCCTATTGATCTTGCACACAAAACTGAATCTAAACCCATCAAGAATATTGGTAAGAAGCTCCATTTGAACATAAACATTGGGGAAAAAACCCACAAACTTATTCTGTGCTTTCATTAGGACGGACTCTGAAAGGTTCAATATTTTTCCCCATTGTATTACGATGGGAAAACAGCTTTCCAAATTATATTGCACTAAAATTAGCAATGCCTATGGCAAAGGGTTTTACAAAACGAATGGCTAGGCATGTCTAAGTTGAGTTAAAATCTGAAGTCTTAGATCTCTGTATTTTCTCCTAAATATTGTATTAAGTAGGTACACAAAGTAGCAAAGAATAATTCATTTGAGGATGTCTCTTATCATAAAATCTAAAACAGAATAAAATGCACCAATGTAATTATTGTGGATTTTTCACATGTATACTGCCAGAGAAATAAAACTTGTACAGGTGGTCTGAGGTTAGAGAGAAAACATTGCTTATTTTCTACCATGTGTTGGTTTTAATACTGCATTGAATGGTCTATAACTGTTTTTCCAATAAGGATTTTGTTGGTTCAAAGGCTTTTACTCTGGCCCAAGTTCAGAGTCTATTATTAAGAGGGAAAAGTAGGGACTTAAAACACTTATTTTTGTTACCTCATGATGAAGTTTGCTAGGATTTTGAAAATGTTTTAGACTTTCCTTTCCAATGGCTGGGAGATGAGGAGTTTTATGCTGTTATTTACAATTGTAATTGCTCAAACCAAACCGATTAGATTTGGATGCTTTAAATCTTGCTGTATCAGATGTGCAACTCGTGAGTTCCAGGAACGGCTTTTGCTAAATATGTTCTTCTGCTGAATTGCTATTCTATTAAGTGTATTTGTATTGTTAAATTACTTTATTTGCAAATATTATTTATCTCCTTATTACACAGCAATGGGATCCTGTCTAGCTGTGATGAATTATGAAAGTATTGTGTTGGAAGAGATTAGTTTCCAGGAAGGGGACAAAATTGAGATACTTGGCTACTTCATTGAATGCATGGAATGGTTTCTTGGAAGACATTTGTTTACTGGCCAAATAGGTTTTGTAAAGACAAGTCATGTTAAACTGGACTTATCTAGAAATGAGTAAGTTATATGTATTTAATGCCTAAATAAAGAGATTTGTCTGTTAAGATTTGAAATACTGTATGTTAAACTCAGCTTTGTTTGGTTTTGGGGGTTTGTGTAGGTCTTTTTTCTTTTAAAATAAGAGTTGTCATAGTGTGTCTCAGTCAAAACAAATATAAAAAATGGAATATGAAGTCTGCTTGAATGTTGGAAAATGTTATCAGCCTGTACCCAAGTTTCTTCCTGGGAGAAGGGGTTGCTGTAGTTATTATACCTAGTTCAGTCTCTATTCTTTGGATCACAAGATCCAAGAAGCTTTACTCTTATGGAAGATTCCATTTCTGCTGGTCTGTCAAGATCTATGTTAAAGCATTCAAGTTCTAGTACCCTCAATTGCAGGCCTTAACTTGCTTCAAATGAGACTTTTATAAATAATTGCTCATAATGCAGACAGAAACCTGTAAAAAGTGTGTATTTCAGCATGCATTGGCACCATGTAAACAAGCTGCTCCTATTAATGTCTGGACTGTTTGCATGCTGAAACAAGGAGTTCTTAAATGTTGTTTGCAGGTTCATTTGATGTCTACCTTTAAACTTATATTAGAAAATCAATACCATAATGTCCTTAAAGATTTGTGCTTCTAATAAATTCTCTCATGAAATGCTATACCATGACACAGACATAAAACTTACTTTGATATGGCAGAAACTGTTAGCTGCAAGCATAGATATCATCAGTTTGTATGTATTTTATAAATATGACTGTTACTAATTTTGAACACAGTAGGACCTATAATGTAAAGCTAGTATTAGTTTCTCTAACAAGCTCAAATTTGTCCGATGCAGTGAGCTCCTCAAGCCAAATCCGCGTTCAAAGTTGCTCCTTTCTTTATTAGACCACAGGACCTGGATTTTCTTGAAGCAGAAGAGCTATCTTTTTTTTCAAAAGAAAAAAATTTGGAAGAAGTGATACATTTGTTGAAACAAACCTCCATCACAGATGTCTGCTCTGTGTATCAAATAGGTAAGTATGAATTTTACTTTTTACTGCATAAGATACATGTGCAGTTCCTATATCCCTGTTATAACTGTTGGGTTTTTTTTTAGTGACATTCCAGCCTTTTCACCTACTTTGAAATATCTTGGTATTCAGTCTGATCATAGATACGGAATGTAAAAATCCTTTATATCATCTTTGCTACTTTCCTGCTGATGCAAGACTTTTCCCAGCAGAGCATTTACAAATCTTTTGTCCTTTTTTGAGTGAATTAAACAGCAGGGTTTTAAACTCTGTTATTGAGCTGAACAAGCCTTCAAATGTCAAGAGTGCTGCATTATAAAAGGCAGCATGTTCACCCAAATACTGCCGGCTTTTCATTCATCTTAGGAAAGGTAGCATAATAATTATTGACAGCTAATGCAAACATACACCTCTTTGCTTGATTTAACTTTCAAAGGTATAGAAGAATAGCAAAATCTGTTCATACAAAGAAAAAAATATAAAAAAAATACTTTTAACTACATCAACTCTGATACAGTTGTTATTTCTCTAAGGGCTCATGCTTTACATAAACTAATTGGGATAATTGGGGTTTCACCTTTACAGATTTTAGTGTAAGGCAGTGTAATATAATTGTCTTGCTGAACTGAACAGGAACATCAGTTTCTTATCCCACCACAGGCTGTTCTGTGGCAATGTATATGCTTGTCAAATACCTAACAAAGTTTTATCTCCATTAGTGGCATTCTAAGAGACAGGCCTGTAGGCTCCAGTTTGAAAGGAGCTGGTGGGTAGGTTTCACTCAGGTGCATTGATTTAATTCTGCCAATTGAACTGTGTCTGTGAATACTAAGGCATGTCAGACCTGAGCTGCAAAATGCAACTCGTGCCAAGGTACAAAATGATACCGCATCTCACCTTCCTCACTCAAATGAAAAGCCTGGGAACAAAAGCTCAGACCTCTATTTGTTAGTAAAACAATCTTATGGGCTTAATGGACATCCTGCTATTTTGGCTTGTTGCACATTTTTCACCACATCTTGTCTCCTCCCTAATCTTTGCAAGTGCCAACTTCTTTTCACATCTTCCCCAGCTAGTAATACTATCTTTACTACTTTTTTTCCTCTTAAACTGCACAATTGATCAACATAAGTTGACTTACCTAAAGCAAGCATTTTCAACATTCATTTGATGTTTTATTGTGTGATCTGAGTAAATGTGTTTTCGATTCCTTCCATCTACATCAACCTACTGGGAAGTATTTATTTATAAGCACTTCCCCAATTAGATATTCAGAGCATAAAGTTACAGCTATTGTAAACATCTGTGGCATTTGTCCACCAAAGTCAGGAAAGCATTTAAAGAAAGGAGATCCAGAAGTAAACATTCAGTGAGAGGTCATTCTTAAAGGCTAGTAAAATAGCTTTCTGTCAGCTTAAATAGATGTAGTTCTGTGAGCCTCTGCTTTTACATATATTCTTCAAACGCTCAGTACCACTTATATTGCATCTAGTGTATGAAAGACAGAGAATATAATCCTAAATTGCAGCATGGCAATTAAAATACCTTGAGAAATGTTTTCTAAATAAAATAGTAACTGTTAAATATTCTACAGATGTGCTATGTTAAGCATCTAAAACTAGATCTATAGTAGTAATGTCTACAGAATTAAAAGAAAAGATAGATACAGGGATTTTTCATCTGCATGCTATTGGAATGGCCACAAAAGTCTGCTCTGATCTACACAAACTACCCTAAATAATTATTCCCCACCCTAGGACTGAAGCTAAAACTTATTTCAGTAACATTAAGGGGCTTTTGTTACCTCATTTCAGGGGTGGGCTATAGGGAATGATTGTATCTATGCTGCCCACTTGTATTTTAACGCAGCAGTGATGCATCCCTCATGCAGAACAGGTTGGGTTTAATTGTAACTGCTATGTGCAGATGTCTCCCCACCTTACTGAGCAGTGGTAGGTGCATGATGACAACCATGTAGAAAGCAGTGAATTGTATCAGCAGGAGGGTAAGTCCCTAGTATCGTCAGACTTAGAAATCTCTTCTAAATTTCCAGGATATATCCGATTCTTCTGACACAAAGAATTCCAAACTAAAAATTAGCCTTATTTTGGGATATTTAAAACTGCAAAAGAACTAAGATACCATAACTAACATGTCTGTTTCTTTCTTACAGACCAATTAGAAGAACCAGAATTTCAGAAAGCTCCTGAATGCGGTAATAACTCATATGCATACAATTTTTACATAATTAATGCGACTTCTGATTTTTTTGGTATCTTTGCCAACTCCTCTCTTTTCAATATCTCTTCACAGTCTAACTTTCTTCCCTTATTGTGTGCTTTCCTAGGTTTTGCAGTAACCTCTTCTCACTAGGTTTTGCTGTAAGACATTGTGGGTTTTCACTAGTATAGGATGTCTTTCCTGGACCTCTCTATCCAATTGCAAACTATTACTTTTACTGCTGTGACGCACACACCCCCTGCCCCCCCCCCCCATGGTTTAACAGGGCAAAATACTGTTTATGTGGCACCTGGCAAGTGATGGCTTTGAATTCCAGCAGATTTTCCATCTGCTAGAAGACTTCATCCCATAAATATATTTTCCCAAAGGCGATATTTTGATGAGGATGCAGAATTATTTCCCTTTGGCATTTAGTTGCTAAGCTGTAACTATCATTACTTACATTGTAGTACATTTTTCTAGATACCAATTTTTATATTTATGATTCTGCTGAACAGTTTCAGAAATGAGATTCTAAGGAAAATAAACTCTAAATCTGCAACTTCAGTATGCTCCTGTTGATATGCAGCTGTAAGCTTTACACTGACTATGACTGCAAACTACATCCCTAGTCCCTGCCCTATTACCTTGGCTGGATAACAGTGGGAGAACTAAAGGAATGATGGCATGTCTGTCTTGTTTTTTATATTTGTAAGATATTCAAAAATGTCAGTGCTAGGAGAATTTAGATCAAGACCACAAACTTGGTAATTTTGAGAAAGTTAATCTGTGCTAGCAGAGAATCAGGTTTGGTATTTGAAAGAAGAAATCTTATTACATGTTACACAGCTATGGCTGGCCACACAGAGGTAAGTGGACAGGAGAACAGGACCTTTGCAGGCACACCCTCACAGTACCCACGTGAGACTTCAACAACTCAAATAGCTCAGTCTTATGCACCCTCCCTGGCTAACCTGCCTTAGTTTTGTATCAGGACATAGGCATACTCTTACTCAACTCACATGCTTAATTCCATCCATGCTCTGACCTTGGGCCCTTTATCGAGTCCCTAGTTCAGACTTTGGGTCTTTCCAGGTTGTGGCGTTCTGCTTACCAACTAGTCTGAATTGTAATTCATTGGCAGATCTCTCTCGCTCATATACACACAGAGAACAGAGAATATGTACTTAGTGTGTATTCTTTGAGTATACACTCAGACACAAACCAGATTGAATTAACATTGGACTTCAGTTGGATTAGTGTTGGATCAGGCACAGCATGTGGCTAGACAAGCGTACTGATCAGCAACTTGCTTACATGTGGCAACTCCTGTTTATGCCCGCTCTCCCACACTTGTTCCTCCCTGAACCTTGATCTCTCTCTTTCCCCGCCTTTGGCTTGTCTCCTAGACATACTGTTAAGAAAGTGAAGTATGTTTCCATAATGTTTTCCTAACAGCATCATCTACTCACAAATGTTTTTGCTTGTCTGTCAAAGATCTTTGTGTGCATGCACACATGAAGTTGTGATCTGTAATTTATTTTTGAATTTCAGAAGTTCCACGTTCACATTCTAGCGCAGGATTCACTATCAAGAATGGCAAGATAGAAGAATACCTGAAGAACTTCAAGAATTTGGAGGCGACCCAGGCAGAAGAGCCAACTACTCATGGAAAGCATTCTGCTAGCTCTCCAAATACAGAAATCTTCCTTCCACCTGAGGGACCTTGCTTCCACATAAATCAAGACAATGTTCAAGCATCTGACATCTTTGAGTCATTGATACTTTTCTTAAATAGGAAAGACTATGACAGAAACTTCAAAAACCTGTATGATTGCTCTTACACATTTATCAATAGCATGTTTTATGGGTTTTCAGAAGAAGATGAACTGGTTAGCTTTTTTAGATTAGCAAGGGAAGCAGCAAAGAAAGCAGGTATGTCCTGGGCACTAGCAAGGCTATGCTTTCTCTTAGGCAGGCTCAGTGTTAAAAAGTTGAAGTTTTCCCAAGCTCGGGTGTATTTTGAGGAATCATTGGGAGCAGTAGCTGGAGCATTTAGTGATCTATACTTTATAATTGCTCTCTATACAAATCTAACGGTCATCTACTTGACACAGAAGAACAAAGAAAAATGTGCTCATGTTTTTGACAAGGCTACATCTCTTCTCATGGGAATTCCCAATTACATTTGCAGCACCGACCTGGAGTCAGATATTCTAAAGTATGCTCTGAAGAGGACAATTTTGAGTCAGAACAAACATGCGGAGGCAAGGGCATGCTTTCTACTGGCAAAACATTACAGTGCACGCAAACAGCATGACGAGGCACTGCCATTCCTGGAAAGGTTTCAACTGTTGCTTAATGACTTGGGTTTACAAAACAATTTATCAAACAACTGTTATTTCAAACTAGCAGAGTTCTACAATGAAAAGTGCTTGCCGCACATTGTGTTAAGTTGCATAAAGGTTGCCTCTTCCCAGAGCTCAAATACTTTGACGGATTCCTTGAAAAGGATTGATTTAGTCATCAAAAATGCTCCCAAGCTTTATGGCCTGAGAAAATTCAGACAAATACTCCCATCCCAAACTGCACCTTACCTCATACAAGCACTTTCTTCTGTGCTTACTAATGAACAGCAAGGACTATGCAGCACCATCTATCTTAGCTTAGCAAAACTGTACAGTCACCACAAACGGTATGGAAAAGCCATTGTTTACATGATGAAGGCACTGGACGCTGATGTTTCTGCTAGGCCAGAGGAAACTATTAACTATTTGGTTTCACTTGCTTGGTTATACATTCTTTACAGGCAATATGATGCTGCTTTAGCCATTTTAAATGCTGTCGTAGACTCTTCGTGGAGCAATACTCATCAACTAGGCATTGCTTATAACATGCTTGCTATTGCTTTGAAAAGAACAAACAATACAAAAGAAGCTGCTGAGAGCTACTACAAAGCACTGCGTCTTTCAGAAGAGACTGATATGATCCATAACCAAGCTATAGCCCTGGCTAATTTCGGGGCACTCTGCCTGCATGCAGCAGCCAGCAAGCTGGCAGAACATTATTATATCAGGGCAGTGAAGCTATTCTCCACACTTCCAAGTGTGGACTGTGGTCAAGACTTTATCCAAGTCCTCCTCCAGTTGGGATGTTACTATGTTGGTGGAACTCAAAGAGAAAAAGGAAGGTTTTTTTATGAATGGGCTTTTTTAGTTGCAATGGAGACAAGTCATCTGGAAAGTAAGTACGTTTTTTTCCTCTCAAAGTTACGAGATGTACCCTGTTTAGGAATTTCTGTTATATAGGTATATTATAGTTGTACCTAGGTATGTTATAGCTGTTCCTTAAGCAACATTGTGTCCAGTTATGTGAAAGCTATCAAAGTGATTGAAATCTTTGCCCTGTTCCATAATGTTGGGACAAATAAATACATGTTGGCTTGCTCTTCTGGTGGTAATTAGGTTTGTAAGAAATGATAGAGAAAATTAAATGTTAAGGAAAAAAATAATTTGTAAAAAGTCTAGAGATTTCTTTTCAAGAACATTTACAGTAGTTATGATATCATTGGTAGTACAAACAGCACCAGGCTTTAGTTTAAAGGTATGAAAATAATTGGTAGTCTGGATTACCTTTGCACAAAATAGTTGTATTTAGAAGATCTGTATGTTATTTATTCTTGCTAGCATGGTTAAGGCAGCTTATACAGGTAACATGACTGTTTTATTTTATTTTGGAGATCAAGTTTGAAGTAACCTCTTTGTTAACTTTGGGGGTAAAGAAACTAGCAGTGGAATCTTCTTATGACTCATATTTTTATTCGTTGACTGTGCTGAATTTGTGAAACAGTAAGAATGAGTTATTTTTAAACTAATTTAACTCTCATTTTAAGAGATGCATGTTAGTATTTCCAATCTATTCTCCTAGGTCAACTACAAGCAATTAAACTGCTGTGTCAGTTCTACAGTACAGTTGTTCCCAATGAGGCTCAGTGCGTCATCTACAATGAATATCAACTGTCTTTAGCTAGAAAGATGTCCAACAAAGTTCTGGAGGGACAAATTTTGGAAACTATTAGTCAGCTCTATTTGTCTTTAGGAACAGAAAGGTAAGACATGCTGAATGACTTTGCTTTTATTCTGATTGTAACTTTTCTGTCATACTAAAGGATCTCAATTTTTGCAACAGTTAAATATGACTAATTTTTTTCACTCAGCTCTGCCAATACATTTTATTAGCATTAAAGGGTCCAGTGCTAGTGGAGACTTCTCTTGTGGTGTTTTTTTTTTTTAAAGTAACTATCATCTCCCGGGGGAGACAAGATGTTCAACAGGGATTAGCACCGCTTCAAGAGCCAAATTATTCTTTAAATCTATGTAAATACGTTTTAAAAGTATTGTATGTTATGCAACTCTTGATGACTGCTATAGCTCTAGGATTATCGCTGGCAGGTGACCTGTTTGTGGTGATAGTTTTACAATACAATTTTTCCACTAGAAATCAAATGACATTCCAAACAGGTCAAACATCAAATTGTCTCTGTGTAAGTGTTTCTCTTTGAGGAAATGCTTTTTTTTTTCCTCAAAACTTATAAAAGCACAAAGCCTATGTGCAAAACTGCATAGTGTCAGTCTCCAGCAATTTCTATACTGCTCTTACTTCCAGAATACCAATTTTTTGCTTTGCTTTATTGAAAAAACAGGCTGCACAAGTCAATTTATAGTAACTAGCAGGTGCTGGGGAAATGTACAGCTTTCTCTAGACAATTTTTGAAGTGTTTTTTAAGGCAGCTTTGGCTGATGTTCTTGGGGTTTTTTTCTTACTGCATCTCACTTCAGGGAGTCCCTTTAGATTCAGGTATTTTAATGCATGCCTTAGTAAGGATGGAAAAAATATCCTCAGTTGTGGAAAGAGAGTAGATGCTTATTTTTAGCTTTAAGTGGCTGCAGTACAAGCATCTAACTTTCCTAGTATGTCACCTAATTTATTTTGTTTTGTCCCCTGCTGTTTAACGAGATAGTTGGTGAAAAGCCTTTGGAGAGGCTGAAGACAAAGGAGTTAGATAAGATTTCAAACTACCTGGAATTTTTAGGATTTCACTAGCTGGAGAAGCTGCTGCTTTGTGTGCATATAGTGCATGGAATTTATCACAGAATCATAGAATATCTCAAGCTGGAAGGGGTCCATAAGGATCATCAAGTCCAAATCCCTGCTCCTCACCTAGAAGCCTGGCTCCCAAAACTGTGTAATCTTAGCAGACTACCAGATTAATAGCATGTACTCAATATGATATTAGACCATAGTATCACAGTATTCTTTGAGTTAACAGTCCCAAGTACCAAGGATATCTGTCTATGATGAAGTAATGAAAACAGTGATGTCCTTTGTCACCACCTCCGTTGCAAGTTATTGTGGTCACACCAGCGGACACAGCCTGACCCATTCCAGCTGCTGTGCTGGGTTATGGATTGGCATACGTCTGCTGTAAAAGCAAAAAAACCCGAAGGAGGGATGGAAGTGGCATTCAGTAATTGGGCTGAGTTGGACTACTTTAACTACCTTGCCTTTCCTCATGTTAGCAGCTCGTTAGCAAAGAAGAGAAGACTGAAATGTCAGGCTTGTTCAGTCAGCCTCTACTTCCTCTCACGAGTATAAAAGGAGTGACAGGTCTCTTAAATTTATGTAGGAATCAGGATGTGCTAAAAACTTTTTTTTTTTCCCCTCAGATGAGATACCTTGTTGAGACAGAACTAAAGTCTTGACAGTGTGAAATACTGGGGAGCATATTACTTTTAGACTTGTTTTGGATCTTTTTGGAGGTCTAAGTAGGCTGTTCTAAAGATGCACTGTGTAAAGACTCACTGTAACTGCACAGTTCATGGTGTATTTTAATGTTTGTCTCTTGTGCTTGGAGGAAAATGCACCAGGTTAAGGTGATGGGAGTCTATCGCAAGACAGATAGAGAAGGATTTAATAAGGAAGTCCAGGGCTTCCGTGTCTGGTGTAAAGCCCCATAAGCTCAATCAATCTGACATGTCTTTCTAATCATAAGTATGACCTTTCTTCTGAGAGCACAGTGCCCTCACACTTAAAGAAAATTACACTGCCCAGTGATCCAATAATTTAGGTGCTTCTAGAACTGATCATGTCTTGTCTGTCCCCTTCCAAGATTTTCTACAAATGCTGATTAGTTTGAGTTGTGCTTAAGTCTGAGGCCTAGGTGATATTTAGACAAAAATATTTAGACGCAACCTCTTTGAGGTTTGCAGGGAAAAAGCTATAAATGATAACAATTAAAGATAATGATAAATAATAAAGAGCTAAAGATAGGCAAAGATTGTTCCACCTGTCATTAGCCTGAGGTGTAGGGGAAAGACACATCTGAAATAAACCATCCTGAAATAATATAACATGGTAACAATCTAACAGGAAACATAAATTGGAAGAAAAAAAAGGAAGAGGAAAAAGACCAAATTTGCTAGTTACTTATGGAATATAGCTGAGAATTTATAATTGTGCATTGAACAGAGGAAACATTGGGTTTTTTTACATTAACACAAAGCTTTTTTTTCATTATGAAGAAAAACATTGCCAAATCTCAAGAACCCCTTGGTGACTAGCAGTTTTCTCCTGCTTCAGGGCTTACAGGTCAGCTCTGGAATATACCAAAAGAAGCCTTGGAATATTTATAGATCTCCAGAAAAAAGAGAAAGAGGCATATGCTTGGCTACGGGCAGGAAAGATATATTATGTTCTGAGGCAGAATGAGCTTGTGGATCTCTATATTCAGGTATGTTGTCATTACTTACAGGCATGCACATGTTGTCAACATGGTGCAGGTGACATGGTAAGAGTAACCAATTCAATATAACGATGCCAGAGATTTTGCTAACTGATGTTCTGAACATATAGTAGCACCACTTATGTAATGCTTAACAGCTGAAAGTCCTCAGCATTTTCTGGTGGTGCTGCATTTTAATCCTTTGTTTGACTCTGGAAAGATTTTGGGCAGTGACCTTTCTTAGTGCCTGCTCTGTTGTAAATTCTGTGTATTTCTTCATCATCTACTAACTCTACAGCACCACAGCAATCAAACCATGTACGCATGCTACATGCTGGTGGATAAGAGATGATGATAATCATCTTAGCATGCTGGCTTGTGGGCCAGATCCCTAGGAAAAGAGAGTTGCTTTCTCAGGAAGTGTTTCCAAAGCATCTGAAGTGTTCCTTCTGTGGCCGTGCATAGCACGGCATGGAGCCAGCTGGAGCTGCTGCTGCTGCCTTGCCAACAGCGAGACAGGAGCCATGTGGCTTGCACAGCTCAGACCCACCGCAACCAACTGGGACCTGCTGCTGCTTCCACTGCTGTGCTAACACAGGCTGAAAGATGAACTGAAACTGGGATCTAGCCCTTGTGGCTGCTGAAACTGGATGATCTGGAGTCTTTCTCAGCGCTGCACTGCAGCCCAAATCTGACTGTCATCTGTAGGCTTCTGGCCATTCACTGAAGTATTTGGGGAATTAGTTTCTTGCTTTCGTAAAGGGGTTAAAAATATTCCTGTTAAGAGACAGTGCTGTCTTGTAGTGCAGGATGTATACAGAACCTGATATAGTAAGATCTGAGTCTTGGCTGGTGTGTGAGTTGTACCAAAACATGACCTCTAAATAAAATAATCATGCATCTGTTAAGATGTTTTGAAAAAAAATCTACAAAGAAGCAGGAAAACATAGGAAAAACATTCATGTTTAAAATATACTCAGACACAATATGTGGGGCTACTTTAATGATCTTTTTTTTTTCTCTCAATTAAGTTAGATTTTTGAATGCTTACCAGGAAAACTGAATAAATGTGCTTACAGGAAGGGACTGTGTTATAGGCCTGTTATTTCTTTTTCTTTTACTAAATGATTTTTAGCTGATAGCCCTCAAGTCAGTCACCTGGTGGTACAAAAGCCAAATCAGCATTTGGGATAGTTTTCTCCATCTGCTTTATTTCCTCTGAGAATAGGAGTGAGACGGGGATGTGCATGTGTACTCCACACTGTGCATGTATGGAACCTGGTATTTAGAGCAGGGTCAGTGCCTCTACATAAGGAAAGCCTCCAAGCATAATCTGCCCACTAAAAGGCTGACCACTGTGCCAATAATTTGTGCAAGTCATCACATCTTAACTTGCATGTAAAACAGCTTCCAAAAATGTGATGCAATAGAGTCCTCAGATGCGTGGAGCCAAAACAGGCTGAAAAGAATTGCTGCCTTTGTACTTAAGTAGAGAGTTGGACTTGTATTAATTGAATGCAACTCAAACTAAAGATCCCAAAGCAAGATTCTTCAACCTGCTCTGTTTGCAAGTCCCCTTTTCCATTACCACTTATCCTACCAGTAACAGAGTATCCTGGTGTCCTTGCTTTGGGGAGGATGCATGCTGATTTTCATGAAGTCTTTTTTGCTAACATGGCATATATTTATCTCAGAATAACAAGATAGTGAAGCTGCACTTATTTACAGAATTCACTTCAGATGCTTTTAAATCTGCACTGTTAGCAGTATCTAACATGCAATTAGAATTTATTTCCATGATAAGTGCAACTTAATTCAAATTTAATATGTTGCAGCTATCAAAGGCACTACTGGTTTTTAGAGTGCCCGGTGCTGACAAAGGCAGCAGGGTACTATTGCCAGAAAAAGGGAGATGATAACACTACGTACCCAGGTCCTTACGTTCCTCCTTCAGCATCTGCCACTGGCCTGCTCAAAACCAGAGTACCAAAAAGACAGACCATGGTTTCATAAAATGTAGGCTTTCCCATCTTATAATGAAAGGCCTTAACAAGATTTTATTTTTTTAGCTGCTAATATTTATGATTTTTTTTACCAACAAGTAACCAAGATTTTTCTTTCTCCATTCCCTGTTTTCTTTTTAGGTTGCTCAGGATGCTGCTCTTTACACAGGAGATCCAAATTTAGGAATGGAATTGTTTGAAGCTGCTGGAGACATATTTTTCAATGGTACTTGGGAAAAGGAGAAAGCAGTGACTTTCTACAGGGTTTGTGCAGTTTTTCTACTGCATCGATAGTTACGTACCCTCCCATCACAGCAGGTGTTCTACAAATGCTGAACCAAAAGCTGATCCTCTCAGCAAACACTCTATAACCTATTGCAGCTGAGTACTCAGTCATGGTGCTAATAGATTTCACCTGTTGCAGCTCCTGGGTGTAAGATATGCTGTATGCAAAGAGCAAAATAAAACCAGAAATTGCTTGACATGACATAAATGCAAGCCTGTCAGTGCACATCTTGGGGTTCAGCAGTACCTACGCTGTTTTTATGCATTTCAGGACAGGGCTCTCCCCCTTGCTGTTAAGACTGGCAACAAAAACACCGAACTCAGATTATGCAATAAACTGGTGGAATTGCTGGTGAATCTGAAGGCTTATGAAGAAAGTCTGGAATATGCAAGAGCATCTCTTATGCTCAGTGTAAGTTTAGGTAAGATCAATTTCAATTACAGCTAAATATTACTGATATCTCCAAAATAAGGCAGAATTCTATAAAAAGCTTTCTTCCTTTGAATTCAGTTAGATTTCTTGCCAGGATTTCATAATGACACTACAATTGCTATTTTTGCTTCCATTCTTGAATGAAGAACTTTATTACTGTCTCTCATAACTCTGAGCTCATATGGAAAACCTTTGGTAGAGCACAGAATTAAACCTGGGATTCCAAGTCCAAATTGAGTGTTCTTCTCACAACTAAGTTGTAATACTAATGAATAATATTGTGCCAGGAGGCTTTTGAGTGTCATATTTCTTTCAGATTTGCTCACAGCCTTGCTGGTGAACTGACCTAGGGAAAAGTAGTCAGAAATGATACAGCTAGTTTCTAAAATGACTATTCTTTGAATTTGAGCTGTTCAACTGCTTAAGAACCCTCTCACCCCTCCACACCCGCACAGACAGGTCATTTTGATCAGTCTGAAAATCATCTTTTTGTCATAACTTTTGATGTAAAGTGTGTACTGGGAGGGGCAAGGGAGTCTTTAATCCCATTAGCTACTATACTTTCAAAATCTGTGTTCTTTGTAAGTATGCACAGGGTGTGTATATCTACACGTGATATGAATGGAGTTAAGAAAATCCCAGACACTTTCAAATCCTGCACTGGGAAATTCAGGAATTCTGTGGGGTTTTTCTTACAGGGCAGGTTTTGGCCATGTATCTCTTGAGCAAAATTAGTTTCATTCAATAAAAGATCAGCAAATACCATATAGAAGTAAACCAAAAATAGCACAGATGTGTTCTGGTTTGAGACAATTTGACTACTTTGTCTCTTTGGTTTTATCCTGACTCCTACATTATCTCATTAGGAAATCAGCTAAATGAACGAATAGCTTACCATCGGCTGGCTGCCATCCATCATCATTTGGGTCACTGTGAACTAGCTGAACACTTTTATTTGAAGGCCTTGTCCCTCTGTTCCTCTCCTCTGGAGTTCGAGGAGGAAACGCTGTATTACGTCAAGGTGTACTTGATCTTAGGAGACATTATATTCTATGACCTCAAGGTAAGAAATACCAGAAATTGCTGCAGAAAATCGTTACATTGAGTAAGGTTTCATAACATCAGGGTTTACTGTGTTCTGGTCTTATGCCTTTAGAATGTAAATAATAAAGTGGGAAAACCTACTGAAGTTCACAATCTATATTAATCTTGTTTGATAGCTAATAAACTGAGCTTGGATGTCCTCTTACACTGGTTGTACTATAGAGGGTACTATCTTGTGTCTCTTATTTCAGGATCCCTTTGATGCAGCAGGCTACTACCATTTGGCACTTGCTGCTGCCATGGACCTGGGCAATAAAAAAGCTCAACTGAAGATTTACACAAGACTTGCAATCATCTACCATAACTTCCTTGTGGATCGGGAAATGTCTCTCTTCTTCTATCAAAAGGCAAGAACCTTTGCAACAGAGTTGAACATTAGAAGAATAAATCTAGCTCCTGATCAGTGTTATAAGAGTTCATAAGCACCTTTGGAAAATGCAGTCTGACAACTACAGAAGTACCTGGAGAAGTATGGTGCTGGCTTTGGAGGAGGATGCAGAATGCATTCAATGGCTCATTATGCATGTGCTGTAAGCCGGAGCTCAGCATCCTAGACTGAATTACCAGTTTATATGACAGTGAACTACACTTCATTGTCTCCAAGACATACAGTCTTGTACTTGTTTAAGGATCAGCCTGTGAACTAAAACCAAAACACACAGTCTTTTTAAATGAATTTTTTCTTTGCTGTCTGTTTGTGCCTAGCTGGACACTGGAAAATGATCAAGCATAGCTGCAATGCAAAATATTTAATAAAGTGTTACAGAGAAAAAACACTCCATTAAAAAAAAAATGTAGCTTTCTTTGCATTACCTAGTTCTTGTATGATGTAGCTCTATTGTACTCACTTGATGTCATAAAAATGTGTACAAGCATGTTAGGTGGGGTGTTTGAGAATTGATCCAGTTCCCCAGACATCACCCCTCATTTCATATGAAATTAATCTACTGCAGTAATTATTGGCAATAGTTAGAGATTTATCTTCTAACTCCTGGAAACACTTATGTACATGTTGTAATAACTGGTTTTCAGAACTGAAGTCTCTAGTGATATGTAAGTTTAGTTTTGTGGATTTCAGTGGTCATGTGAAGGCCCTCTTTCCTTCTTTTCAAAGAAAAATTAACTGCCATTTTCAAGACTGTCAGTATTGTCTGCAATGACTTATTACAGCATTTTCTACCGTCTTACATATAACTACATTATGTTCAGAAAAATGTACTACTTTAACAATCTAGAATTTTTGCACCTAATTTTGATAGTTCTAAATCTTTGTGCCTCAAAATATTTTTGTACTGAAGCTATGGTAGAAATTACATAGTAGATCATGTTGTATATTTTTGAGAAGAAATGTCAATGTCTTGAAGTCTGATAATTTTGCAAATAAATATTCAGCTACATTTTGAAATCATGCCTTTTCATTCTCTATAACAACTTCATACAGAAACTGCTAGTTCTTTTATTTTTAAGAGACGTTATGAAGAACGGAGGTATGGAAGTGCATTTGGAACACACACAGTCTCAGAAACCAGCTAGGGATTGTTTGCTGCCTATTATATTTTATTTGCTTATACTATCAAACCTTGGGAGAGATGCGAAAAAACCCTCTTTTTTTCTTTTTTGGTCTGTGTAGCTGTGTGCTCTCATTGCTTTGGTTCTTTGCCTAATAATGTATCTTTTCCTAAAATCTGTCATTCACAGTGTACTCTGAACACTTTCCATGTATGCATTCAGGTATCTGACTTCTATCATCTTTTTGACCTTGTGAATTCTTCATTAGTTCTTTTTTACTTCTTCCCTAGAGGGAGAGAGGATACTTTTATATATAACATGCCTAATAGATTATGTATTACTTATATATATCTAGATAGACTGACACTCCAGGGAAGTGGGAAGCGCATCTTCTTCCTCAGTGGGTGCTGTAAGCAGTAGTCTATATAACAGATAGTTGCTGCTATCATGATAATTGTAACCTGTCAATTATCTTGAAGAGATGATTTGACGACTTAAGTAGACAAGCTCCTGTGTTTTCAGTTTTATGCTGAGGACTAGATAGCTAAAAATAATGAACATGCTTGTAAATATGCAGCATCATTAAGTATATCTCAGCACTTTGCTTTTAAAAACTAAAAAAGCTTTATGTTGGGTAGTGAATCAAACCTCTAATGTCTTGATTGTCGAAATGCATGTAATGCCTAAAGCAATTCTACACACAATTTTTTTTTGACATTCACAATCAGACTTGAACTAAGCATTAAACTTGGAAGTTTTACTGTTTGGGTGTCTTGGGAACTTACCTGGAAGACTCACATTCAGACTGGTGTCATATTGTCCCACTAAGCATGGGAAATTAATTATCCCATATTCTCTTCCTTGCCTTGATCTAGAAACTCAACAGAAGTCCTGTATGATCTCTGCAGAGCTGGGAAAATTGTGGATGTCATGCTCTGTTCATTAACTTGCTTTTCAGTGCTTGGCAGTCTATTTTCCATTTCATTTGGCGCTCAGACTAGAAAAATTTGTAACCTCTCTCTGGTTCTGATTGCTGTAATCACAGGCAGTCTCTGTGTTCTGGGAAGGGAAGTTGCACTTCCTAATCTAGAATTCAATTCTGCTGATGAGACCTTATCTTCTTTCTTGCATTGCTACTTCATCTTGTTGCCCTGATTCCACAGAATTTTTGCTTTCATAGCAATCCAGTCCTCTATTACTAATTTGCCCTTTAATGTTAAATTGTGCTTGGGTAGTGTAAAGCAGCACACTGAATTTCTTGGGCATTCCCTTCAAGCCACTTGAACAGCATACAAAAATGTACCTGGCTCTTCAAAAGGCAGTACCTGAATTCCCTTCTTGCTCTGATGACACAGGAATTCTGTGTTTTCCTACTCAGGGTGGTTAAAGTGAGTCATAGGCACAGGATTTCAAAGAACTGCATTCCTATTAGACATATAAATGGCATTTTATGTTTTTAAAAAATGCTTCAAAACCTGTTAGACCTTTAAATATATCTTTTTCTCCAGGAAGCACAATGACATTTTATGATTCTGTGATAACAAATTAAATGCACTTGGACAGCAAAGTTGGGATTAACAAATTCTGGGAGGCACTGAATCTGGGCTAAAGGATTTTATTGTTAAGTTCTGTTCCCTTTGATCAGGAGTGGTAGGATTCATTTTCCCTTCAGGATACACCTGTCAGCACCTTTTTCTCTTTACCATCAAAGAATGGTCAACTGTCTACAATGCAGAATTCCATAGATGGGTGAGATGAATCTTACCTGGTGTGCTTCCTGGTGCAAGCCTTTATAAATGGAAGTCTGATTATTTGAGGTATTATAAAACTCTGTTTTCCCATAGCTGTTATGTAAATGATCAATTTTGGCTAGATAACTGGTAGAACATTCTTCTAGTTTAATGAAGCAAAAAGGCAGAACAGCATGGTCTCGATGCCTCTTAGACAGCATATAAAAAGCGTACCTCTGCAGAGTCTGTTTGTTAGAAAAGACAGTGAGGGATGGGATGTTTGAATGATAAATGAAAAAAAGACATAGGAAGCAGATGTAGATTCAGAAGGCTCTAACCAGAACCAGTTATATAGCTAGTCAGCAAAAGTTTAATACTCTTAATGAGCCAAAAAAGCCCCACTGAGCTGTTAAAAGCTCTGCAGGCACTGGCACACTGTAGGTATTTCTGCTTGATTTGAAATAACAAGGTTCTGCTTCCAGGAAGGCATCAACCAGTGCCTGTGAGCAGTTACATATCTTGAACCCTGTCAGATATTGAGCCAGATACTTGGGGTGCTTGCTCACCCAGAAATGACATATGTTGCCAAGTGTGACCCCTTCATATTTAAAATGGAATTACAGAGAAGGGAATGGTAGTGGTGCTATCAGGGTATGGAATACTTAATTACTGGAAAGGGGTGACCTCAACCCCTGTGCTTTCCTCAGCCTGTCGGAGCTCACGTTTCGGAAGAGGAAAATCCAGAGTATCCTACCCAGTAGGGCAGGGGCCTGTCCTCTCCATCTCTCCTGGTTAGACAGAAAGGTATGCCAAATCTGCTTGCTCTCTGGGTGTGTGTAAAAGGGAGCGCAGCCCTATCCTCCCACGGCTAAGGAATTCACTTTGGAGTAAAGGAAGGCTGGGCTCTATCACCCATGCTCTGAAAGGCTTGCATTAACCACCTCTGCACAAAATACAGTCTCCAGAGTGGAAACTGGCATGCAGGATTCCTGGTCTTTGGGTATCCATCAGTCTCCACTGCTTTCTCATGCCCGCATTTTTGCAACTTCGGCCTCCTCAGAGAAGTTAAGCCTGCTTTATGTTGGGTTTTTTTTTCAGGGCTTAATCCATTCAAACTTAACACTTCATTTTTTGCAGGGCCGGGCTATGGAGTTTGCCAGCCAAGAGAGCCTCTAGCCACGCGGTGGCACTCTCTAGCTTTGCATCAGTAGCTTCGGTCCAGAAGGTTAAGAAAGGAACTCAGAAACCTGAAAAAGTAGCACGTTGTTCCTCCGTTACTCATCCTTTCCAACTAAAATCTAATACCTTAGAAAAATAAAAAACAAAAGCAAAACAAAACAAAAGAAAAACCACCCACACTAAAATCCACTCAAAAAAACCCTTCAAAAATGACGTGTTCAAAACTAATGACCTAGATAGATCATAGTGAGGGCTTCAAGCCCCTTTACCACAACAAGAAAAACACAAATCTTCCCCAGACAAGAATCTGTGTGCTCTCCACAAATGAAATATGCTCCAAGAAAGCAATGGAGCACTTGCAGGGAGCAAAAAGAGTTGAAGATAATAATTCTAAGCTACTTTGAAACGCTTAAAGTTCTGGTAACTGACTTGTCCACAGACAACCTAGAGAAAGTTGGCTGCTCTGAGGTAGTACACGGCTTTATTTGGTGACAGGAAAACTGGAGTGCAAATGCAGCATACTGTCGTACAGAAGAAACCTCGTAAATGAAGTCAGCCGCAGGTACATGCTGAAAACTGCTGGTGTTAGTTTAAATTTGCCAACTTTTAACAGCTACTTACAGTCTCAAGAGAAATGCCATTATGAATTGCTTTGTTTGAGCCTGGTGCTATAGTATTCTAGGCAGTGACATTCCAAACACTTAACCTACAGAGCAAACCACTTTTTCTGAAAATGTACCAAAGATATTAGCAGAGTTAGCAGCCATTTTCCCACTCAATATAAATTGCCTGGCAGGTGTTATTGTCTGCTGATGTGCTAAGGAGATGTTCCTCTAAATATTTTGCCTGTAATGCTTTTCTGCCTTCGTTTTGCCATTTCAGATAATGAAGGGAAGAAAAATAATGTTTAATTTCCCAGAATATTTATCTCTGTCTGGTACTTTAATCACTGAGTGGCAGGTTAAGTTGCCTTTGCAGTGCACTGACAAACTAAATGGATTGTATCTTTGCACAGAAAGGTAAACTAAACAAGATTACTCTGACTTACAGTATCATAAAACTTATATGCCATTTTGATTATTAATTACTTTAGAGAGTTATGTGCTGAGAAACTCTTGAAAATTTTCAGCAGGTGTTTTTCCTGATGTAGCAGATGTACAAAATCTGCTCGAAGTACCCTTTCTTTGCCAAGTCAACAGAAGGGAATTTCACCATCACATGGAAAATATTTAAGTTTTTGGAAGTTGGAACGGGTATGATAAACGGAGCATTTTTGCTTTTCTAAAAATAACATGGATTCTTTCTGAATGTTTCCTGAAGTGTATCTGACACCACTGGCTGGTGTTAGATACCTGTGTTCTGTCAGTCAGGTTATAAACCAGGGAGAGAGAAACTTCTCAGGAGCCAATCCATTCCCAAACTGAGGAAAGACTTTATTAAGAATTACGGACCAGCATCCACCTGCTCATACTTTGCTTAAAGTGCAGATACATTTCTGTGTGCCCGCCTTTTCTAATATATGCTACAGTTACATGTTTGAGGGACAACACACTGGTTTCTTTCTCTCCCTTGACAAGGAGATTTAACACAGCACCAGTGTAACTGGGCACTTTTGGTAATATCACAAAGCAACAGCATATGGGTAATAGGACATGAAGGAAGCACCTAAGAAGTGACCAAAAGTGACCTTGAACCAAAATACTGTCTCCTTTTCTGGAGTTCTTGTATGTTTTGGCCTTTGGTCATGAATAAACAGCAGGGGGTTGGGGGGGTGTTTTTAGGAGAATTGGTGGCTTAGGTCTAGTGATGTACTGAACACCCAAGTTAATTTCTGCATTTTACCATAAGTTCTCTTTAGCGATTCATATCCATGTAATAACACACAAAACTTTCCAAATAAGGCTACACTGTTGCTGTTCAGTGGCAATGCAGCAAAGCATCCATATTTGCTTGAAATTGAAATGTAAATTAATTACTTTTAGTCTACTGTCCTTTTAAACAGTATCTTCATCCTTGAGCAAGCTATTGTTTATTGACGCAATTCTATTCTCAATTCAGAACTGAATTACTGAGCATCATTGTAAAATGTGGTCAGGAGGTTTTGTCACATGTTTTAAAAGTTGATGTTAGTGCTAACTATGCAGAAGCATCCAAATTATAAAGAAACAGTATAGTAAAATAAATACATCCCCTCTATCTCTGAAACTATTCCCTGGAGAGTATTACTTTTTGAATTTTTAATTCTTGGCATAATTCTGTACTTATTTCTTTGGTAGATTAATGCGATGTACAGTGCAATTTTCTTTAAATCCTGAAGCTTTGTCTCATATTGGTCTAGAATTACATGGTATAAAGACTGAGTTAAAATTCATTGGACCGATGAATTGAACTCAAGAGAAAACACTTGTAAACTGCTTACTAAGTAATCTGAAAAGTGTTTTTCTTTTATGCTCTGCTGTAGGTCTGTCAATTATACTCTGTGTAGAAGTTCATTTTTCTGTTCTTCCTGCATACCAGAGATAACAATAGTCTTACATGTAAACATACAGCTGAGTAAATATGATGTTCAGCACAAAGTAATGATAATTATATGACTATAGTATTATTCCTTCTTTATTATCCGAAATAGCAGTCATTCTTCAAGCTTGCCACTTTATTTTACTTATTGATAACTCTAGGTTTCTTAAATCCTTGAAAGACTACAAGAAATTTCAAGAAAATCAAGGAGTGTGTCAGCAAGCATCTTACCCTAAAAAGCTGTCCTTTACTAACAAATTTTAATTAATGTCTTCATTACTGATGTATTTTTTCTTCTTTCACAGGTAAGTGGAATTTTTGGGTAGAGTCACTTTGTTAGATTGTCTGTTTCCCTTTTCTGCCTACCAGTTGATCAATGTGTATAAATTTGCATCTGTGATTTTCTGTGTCATTGAACAGATAACGACGCTTTCTTATTAAACCAGAGAAACGTTGTCCTTATTGCACCTTTTGCCAATTACGTTTGCTCTACCGCTTTTCTTTTTTAGACACCATTTTTACTTGCGTTTAGGTCTGCCAGGCTTTTCATCACCCTTGCTGAATCCTGGGTGTGTGCCACATACCAGTTAATGTTGGAAAAAAATCAATCCTATTTCTAAAAATGAGTCTAGAGAAAAGTGCACTAATTGGTCAATGTTTATTTTAAAACCAAATGAAGTCTGGTTACCTGTTCTCTATAAAGCTTTAGTGACCAGGAGCACTGATTTACCATCAAAGTAGGGCTGTTTTAGGAATGGACTTTCTCCTATCAAAAAGCATTCCTGTCACAAGCTTTTAAGAAATTGCAACTTGCGTAGGGAAGATGTTTTGACACATGCTACCAAAATTGTATGCCTACTGAGTACGCGTCAGCTACTTGCATTTTGTTGGGGGTAAGCAGGCTCTGCCATGCGTATGCTTCATGCTGTTACAAGGGTGAGGCAAATAAGCCTATGAGACTTCCAACAGAAAATGAGAGAATTGCTTTGAGAAGGAGAAGTATGAACAAAGCTTATCCTACGCTCCAAATGAGGCAGAATGGGAAAGGAGCTACTTTTCAAGATGCTGCTGCATCACATCCAGTCTCCCACAGTGACAGCAATCATATAGAAGAAGCTTCAGAATTCTCTGTTGCTTGTTGATAAACAGCCTGAGACACATCCTTTTCATTTGGCAAGGGGTAAAACTTAAAGCAGTGCACTGAATAGGCTTCTCTGTGGTTTTGGTCTTTGCAATGTGCAAATATCTGCAATGTTGCAAGCTGCTTGTTTAGTGCTTCTTACCTTTACTTTAAAATCTATACCTGGATTACTCAAATGTATTTGTTGATCTTTTCTAAACTCTCTTCTATTTTTAAATGACTTTTGATAACCTAGTCCTGTATTAAATATGCTGTATATGGTTTATAACAAGTTAAATCTAATATAAACTTAGATTGAGCATTCAGAAATGTTTAGACTGCTGCCTTTGGACCTCTGTGTTGAAAAGCTAAGGTTTTATTTCACTCAGTTGCTGAGACATGGAATTCTGATTTGGACAATACACCACATTCTCAGTTCACATAAATCAGCTAAGCTCCATTAAGATAAAGCCCTAGATCTGGGTCAAATTAAGAATTTGAGATTTGGCTAAAGGTCTGTATCTAACATGACATTCCCTTGCCACAGGAGATTAAAGCTAAGTGCTCAGGTCCTGCACGAAGGTCCAAGTTGAACGGACTCCTGGAAACAGAGAGCATCTGTGGGCTGAGAGACTGAATCTTCCTCCCAGCTGATAGCTGCCGAGCAGCCCTGGTGGGTGGCTGCATTTTCCCGTGTGAGAGTCTGGGGGAGCGGGTTGTGTGAGCATGGACAAACTGGAGACACTTTGTCAGCATTGTGTTTGCACTGAGCTGTGAGGAGCACTTCTACACAGGATGTAGAAGTTTTGGCATATTCCTACACATCCTCCTTCTTGGTTGTCCTCTCAGTGACCTTCCCCTCCCCATTACTGTTTTACAAAATATTAGAGGTTCTACTGGAAAAGAGGGCTGCAGAGTAGGACACGTTTTACAGGAGTTGGTTTATAAGACCCATTAGAGAGGTTTGATTCTGGAAGGTTACAAGTGCATGCTCTAAAACCAGTCTCTCACTTTCCTTATAGTTCAAGATCTTATGGAACTTTTTATCTTGTGAAAAAAAATTCTATAATCCTTCATTAGCTGATTCATATTTTTTTAATTAGAGTTCTCTCCCATTCCACAATTCGTAAGTCAAGATACTGTCTGTTTACATTTTCACGAAGTTAATACTTGGCTGATTTTACTGGAGTGTGATTTTGACAATTTCTGCTTTGATTCTTCCTTAATTTTTCTTCTCATCTTATTCAGAAACCTTGCATAGTTAAGTCAATCAGTTAGACACTGACAATCAATGAGTGGATAATTTTATCCTGCATTTAATTTTAAATATTAGGAAGACAGGAAATTGTAAAATTGAGCCTTCAGTTCCCCCGAGTTAAGGGAAAATATAAGGGGAATTGTGAATTATTTTTATTTCTCAAAAGAGGTATCAAGGCATATTTTCACATGTTCTTTTGTAATTTCAGAAATTTTAACTCAAAGCTGAAACAGCTTAATATAAAGGTTCAGATTAAGCAAGCACATATATTCTCACTGTCACTCATCTAGTTTAAAAATAGTCTTATGAGCATCTAACAGAATTTCCACCTGGTGTTTTATTAAAGTAACAATGCGTGCAGGATGTTCAGCAGTGTTTTTCCATGGTGGTCAAAGTAGCTTGGAGAATTCAAACATAACAAAACCAGGCTCCTGACACTTGAAGATCCTCTTTTTTATTTTTTATTTATTTTTATGTAATACCATGTCACTGCACTGCTTCTAACGACTTTATCTCTACTCCACGAAAAAAATCAAGCATAAATCTCTAGAATAGATTATGCAAATAGTTCCTTTCAGACAGCAAAAAAAAATTAAATTTGTGAACTGGACAAGCACAGAAGAGCAATGTATCTTTAATATCTTCATTGCATCTTCAAAAGTAGTATTTTTTTTTCCCATGGCATTGATTAGTTATGCCATAGCAACCAATGAATGAAACCATTAAACCCACTCCTGTACTACCAGTAACACACTTTAAGGGAAGAGGTTCAAGTTGTTCACTGAGGAATGTGTATGCCACTAACATTCAAGCATTCATTAGCTACATACCCATATGAAGTCCTCGGCAAAAATTACACGTACCAAAAAATGCATAACAAAAAGATGGAAGATTGCAGAACCAAGATTTGGGATGACTGGTCTATTTTCAAGATCCTAGGTGCTTTTATTCCTTTATTCCAGCTCAGAAATTCTTTGTGTTGCTATTTTTGTAAACATACAATTCATGTTAAGATTTTAGCCCTATTTTTATCTGGCTTAAAGTGACCACAAAACTAATTTTCATACAGCAGAAGGAAATTGGGACACTATAGAAGATATGTGAAAACAAAGATAATTGTTACACCTCATGGAATAAAGTACGAAAGTTACAACCCTTGAGCTCCCCAGGCCTACAGGTTCAGTCAGCCGAGTATAAATGTCTCAGATATGCACGCAATCTTGGCTAATGTCTGAATTTTTACTATCATGCTTACTTGCTGTATCCCATATTATGGGGTGTGGTGGAATATCAACGTTTAAAATCATCCATATCCTGAGGCAATACTTCTGAATAAATGGTGGAAAACAAAATGGATTAAGTTCATCCAACTTTAGAAGACATCTGAAAATAACCTGAAGCTATTTTTCTTCCTTTCAAATGCTCAGTCCATTAAGGGGAGGTGACTGCTCTTTGCTGGGTGGAGTCAAGTATCACTTTTCATTTGGTCCATACTCTATCGTACATTAAAATCACATTCATACTTTAACTTCATCTTTCATGAATAAAAACAAACTTATAAAAGTCTCTGGAAGAACTCACCATGCAAATAAACCATTTCATGATTACAGAGGCTTAAATCATCACTTAGAAATAGGTTTATGTACTTGTAATTGAACTTATTAAAATAAAAGATCTTGTTACAGATTTATTTCACACACCCTTTTCCAAAGAAGATACAAATTTGGTTCAATCCCCAGAGCCTACTCTTGGATGGACTTTTTTACTATTATAGAGTCCAGTAGAAAAGCATAAAGTCTCTGCAGTTTGGATTTGACAACAACATTGCAATTCCTAGATTACCATTGTCCTTATACTTTGCGAAATCTGTAGCGCTCATTTAGGTAGCCACCTTTCTTCTGGAACCCCAAGGACCTCAGAGGTAGGATTTAATAAAAACAAGGCATAATATATGCCACTGGTGTGAGACTGGCAGTAGGAAATACCAAGATGATGTTAAACTGTCTTAGAGCTCTCATGTCAGAGTTTGCCAGGATAAGTACTTTAATGGGACAATGGATGAAGGTGAAGTAATAAATGCCAAATTGTGTAAAACAGCATCAGATCAATCTTGTACAAGAATACATGACACAACTGTGATTTACTAAAAATTTGAAAATAAGTTGTTGGGACTTCATACTATCAAAATGAAAGGGGTTTCAAACAGCAACCTTCAGAGAGATAATTTTTGGCTTGTTTACATGTTTTGAAGAAATCTGGATGTCTATAATTTGCAGATGATGGCAAATTGAAAGGTGCTAAATGCACTACTGAGGGTAGGATCAGATTTCACATCTCTTTGAGAAAGGAAACTTGTGTTAAAGACCTGTATTATGGAAAATAAATGTGGAATGGAGAATAGCTGACTAGGTGACAGAAAAGGATGAAGGATTGTAATGGGTGACGAGTCACACATGAATAAACACTTTGGCTGTAGTGAAAAATGGCAAGCTTCAAATGAGTGGAAGTGTCACGGACAACATGCAGAGAAATTTACTCTCTGTCCAGTGAGACCTTGGACGAAGAACTGTTTCCAGTTTAGGCACAACACAATAAAGATGTTGACAAATTAGAGTACAAAGAGGAACAATAAGACTGATAAGTTTAGAAAATACGAACTTTGAGGAAGGGTTGAAGGAACAATGTTTGTTTAGTCTACAACAGACTGAGGGCAGATACAATAGTCTTCACAACATAAAAGCCTCTTACGAAGAAGACAGCTCTTCTCATCTGCAGGGGAAAGGAAAATAAGATTTATATTGTGTATTTTCATAATAGTAGAGTAATGAAGTACCAGGATCTGTTACATAAGGACAGTCTCCTTCATTGTAGCTTTTTAAAAACAAGTTAGATAAATATTTTTTTTATATTTGGTATCCTGGTGGTAGTTATTTCTTCCTCAGAGCATCAGGATTGCACTGGATCCCTAGAGATCCTTCTGATCCCTTGTATTTGCATGGTTTCAGGATTTAATTTGACAAAATAGAACAGCTTAAGCTATGGAGGGATGAAAAGACCTCCAGCTGTAAATGTCCCAGAGCCTAGTGGATATAAGCCAAAGGAGATGGTGATTCAGACTCTTTCATGTCTAGCTGTCCAACCACTAACTAAAAAGGCATTATTTCATTTGGTTGTGTTCTGTAGGGACAAACCATGCTTACATCACTAGCGTGAGGGATAGGGGAAACCTGTTTTCTTTCAACTTTGTAAGGGTATAGTCGTTTCTTTGGCACTTTCAGTGCTGATGTGTATGTGACCAGTGCCAAAGCTGTAAGCGTACATGGGATTTAATCAGGCTGAAGAGTTCAGAAGAGATTTTGAATGGTGGTTATACCAAAACACTGGATAGATGCTTAGTAAGGAATCCCATATCCTACAGTGACTGAATGGGCTTTGGTCTCCCCAAGCTAAACAATAAAAAATCTTTTTGGAAGATTTAGCTTTTTCATTGTATTATTCTTGTGCTCAGACAAGCTTAGTGCTTGTGAATGAAAGCAGATATGACAGCAAAAGAGACAGACATAATTTCTTTATCTGCACAGGCACAGCATGAAATACAGTGGCAATGCTGATGCTAAAAGGCTTTCTCAGTTTACGGGAGGATAGTTTAGTCTTCAGGCTGATGCAGAAACAATTACTTACCAAGACTGACAATTCTGATATGGGTGCCTGTCCACTAAGAAATAAGATTGAGAGAGGATTGTAGGCCAATCAACAGCTGTCACTACTGTCTTGGACTTGAAACCCGTAATTTAGAACAGAAATGTAACATCCATTGCATGTTACTGATCTGTTCAGCAATCCATTTCAACTACTAAAACATTTTTTATTAGCAGAATCCTTTTATACGCACAGTTTTATTTCAGCTGAATGTAAGTCTCCCTAATTTTAACTGAAAAATGCATCTATTTCCAAAATGCTACAATATTTATCAGGAAGAATCAGATTCAATAGTGGGTCAAGCATGACACAATTTTTTCCAGTATTTTTTCTTGTTACGTGTTTCTAGTGGCTTACATCTCTTTTCCATCCCTCATCCTCAATGAAAATACTTCAAAGTACGATTGTGTGGGTTAGACAAATGAATGAATAGGTCAGATATTAGGCACCTGACACCAAAGCTCCAGTCATCCAAACTCATGCTTATCAGCTGCTTAAAGCAGTCTGAAGTCCACTTATAATTTTGGCCACTGGATTCTCTTGACTAGATGTTCTTCCTGTGGTATAACCATAGTTCCCACATCACGAGGTAATAGAAAATGGAGGAAGTTCTATCAGTATGTTCCTAATAGGCCAATAAGACTGTGAAATCAAACAGAGTCTCTCCGGCTTTGTGGTTTACCATAAACTGATGGGCACCACTACTGAATATCTTAGTACTTATCCTAAGGTCCCAGACAATCATATGCAGGCTTTGCAATTCCACAAGCAGGTTCTTATTGGAAGAAAAGTTTTCTTTTAGAAAAGGAAGTCACATCAGTAAAACAGCAGGGCAATTACCACATGCCTACCTTTGCTGGGTCTCAGCTGTACGAAAAGTACAACAATCCCAGTGTTGTAAACTTCCATTACACATCCAATTGGCTTTGTTGATTGGCCTACATTGGCCTTTCAGCTTTGGGAACTGTGGTTTGAAGTTGATGAAAACTCAGGCAAACACCCTAAAGACTAAAAAATAACTGCTTTTTCAGTGACTACAGTATTACTCCAGGAACACTGTCAAGTTCACAAAGATATAATCAACAATTCCATAGTATCAAAAAAAATAATATATGAAATAAATTATCTGTATCACTACATACCTCCAAAAATCTAGACTAATGAGAGCTTTCTTGTGTTTAACTGGCAGAATTCATGCTACTGTACTAATTTTGCCCGCTGAGAGATCTGTTGTCATTGAGTTTGGTGTCTTATTTCAGGTATAAAGCAAGAAATATACCCTAGAAAGTACACCATTTTTAGCCACTGAGTTTATCACTTTCATTGCCAAGGAAAATATTTTCAAAATTGAAAAACACGCAGGCTTTATTTTCATACTTGTTGAAAAAAAATTTCCACTGCTACACAAACACAAACACACCCGTGAGCACAAATCCTCAGTGAGGTAATGGCAAAGCTCAGAAGCAAGTCTGCAAGAACTGAGACTTGCTTATGTGAACACAAAAATACTAAATTTACAGGCTGGGTGGCTGACTGCTATCTTCCACAGGTGCTAGACATAATTTAGCAGGAGATTTTTCTAGTTACTGCATTCAGGTTTTATTTCTGTTTGCTGTTATTTATAGAATATGCCTATCAGAAGCCTTTAATCCTAATTACTATCTTCTCATTACTCTTACTGAACTCCTTTAATTTTAATGGATATCCGTATTTGTGCCCGAGACTAGTGGACCGAAAAGACAACACTGAGGCTGTGGTTTGCAACCATCATGTTTGCCCTTACGTGGCATAAAGGAGAATGTGGTCCTGGTTCTGTTATTAAGAAGAGCCAGTCTATTACTGTAAGTAGTATGTTTGATCTGAAATGATTTGGAAATATTTTTTTTAAATTAAAAAATAATTTCCTTTAGGTGAAAAAGTTAAGTGTGTAAAATGTTGGGAAAATAAATTGTTTGGTATAATTTTTAATTTTAGAAACATGCAGATTTTCTTGCCTTTATATAGAACCGGTGACTTAGTGAGGACAGAGGAGTGAAGATGGATAAGTTCCTTTCTTCACCCTCCCATTTTCACTGAAAATTTGCTCTTTTTTATTAAGTTGTACCTGAAAATACAACAATTCCAAATGCACCCTCAGGCAAAATGGCTATTACCATACATATAAAAGGAGATGACTTCAAGAATATTTTGTCTGTGGGTTTCACAAAAATAGATTTCTGAGGACAATTTGATCTCTCTCCAATGGAAAATTTCTGTGGACTTATAAGCCATTTTGACTTACAAAATGATACCAGTGCTGATTATATTTGTCCATGGAAAACCTAGACCTACGTCATGAGGCCCAAAGGAAAGTAAATCAAACCCCATTTTCTGTAGGAAAGAACTATGAAGCTGGTTGTGAGAGTAACACCTTACGTAAATGAGTTTCTAACCTCTCACATAAACAGCTTCTGGGATCTCTACCAGTATTACCCAGACTGTAACAGAGCAGACATCACACAGAACAGAGATCCTTGAAGCCTGCAAAGAAAACCAAAAATTGCCCCTAGGAGCTCTTAAAAGAAATTTCTTGACACAGACATCTATGTACTCCCAGGTGTGCCCACAAAATTACCTCTGCAGAATGAAGACCATAACTCCCTTCCCTAAATAGTTATAGTCTAACAGCAAAGGTGACGCAACTACTAAGAATTAGAAACAACAGCTAATGATAGATGTGGGCCACAGAAAAAGTGACACCATACTGAAGCTTCTCAGAAAGTCACAGAGCCAGCAGTGAAAGCAGAATGAGTAAGGAACACACCATTAAAACAGAAACAAGAACAAACAAACAAACAAAAAAACAAGGAAACAAAAACCAAAACCCAAACCCCCAAAACCTCCAAACAACCCCAAAACTTAAAAAAAAAACCCAACTGACCATCGTAAGTACCATAGATGGGCTGGAGAAATCACGATTTCACAGAGTTTATGGCTACAGAAATTCAGAGTTTCGTTCTGTCCTTCCATTCAACAGCCTGGGCATCTTTGACACAAATTATGCATAAGGCAGCTTTTTCACAAGCTCTTTGAGAAGGCAGACACACACAGTCTCTTTCCCTAAGACCTCACACAATGATGTCCTAAAAATGCCTAAAAATGTGAACAAAGCTGTTCCCTCCTATGGTTCCTTGGGAAATGCAATGTTTTACAGTGAGTCTGGGAAACAAAAGGATGTATTGCCACGTATACATACCTGATTGGGTTTCTGTCTACAGGAAAACAAGATACATTGTAACTGAGATATGTGTTGAATAAAAGGTAACACACTCCCAAGCCTAGCTGGGTGCTGCTTTATCAGTCTCTGAGAAAAAGACATTTTCTTAAATGAAGAACACATTGGTGGTAAGTTTAGGATAGTGTCATTTAAATTTTTTTTAAGATAATCTCTGCCTTCTTATGAAATCTATAATGATAGCACTGAACTAAGGGATAATGAGCCTAATATGAAAAAATAGAGAGCATACTGAAAAACAGCCGCTTGAGCTTATTTAAAACTATGTATACAATCAAAAAATGGTAACAATTTATCTGTCTATAGCATGTCAGATAATTTCTAGGTCAAAACCAAAATGAAAGACCAGAATTCCTACTACAGCAAAATTCTTCATTACGGTCCACTGTAACATGGTAATTTTGGGAATTATTATTGCACAGAATACATATTCTCCTATCTATCAGGGTTTCAAACTCATCAATGAAGAGGCCTGATCCAATGCCAAATGGAAGCAATGGAAAAACTAGGACAGACTTGAGTGAGAGCTGAAACAGTCCTTGGGAGAGGAAGCCTGTTGTCAATAAAGTTCCTTCCTTATGGTATGGCTTCCTGAATGGATGCATATTTCCACAATTAAAACTGTTTTCATAAGTGAGGTACATTAACCGTTGCAGTTAAAGAAGCAAACTGAAGGTCCTACATTACCTTCTCTGCTCTGTGGCAAAAGTATGGCTGCTACATCTCAAACAATCTACTCACAACTACTTGCTGAAGGGCTTTTAGTAACATTCTCGAAAGAAACAGTGAGAAGAGAGACAACAAATATTTAGAATTAAAATGTAGCATTTGAGTATTAAATAAAGAAAAAGTTGGCAAAAATAATGTAAATCTTGCTAGTGTTTTCTACAGGAGAGATATTAGAACAGTTAAATGTCCTTAATTTCATACACATACACTGAAATAATTTTAGGTTCTTTCTGAAATTATACTTTCTTCCGTCCCACAATCCAACTGGTATCATCATTTTGGTACTGGTGCAGTAGAATGGAATTGATGACACAGGAGGATGCTTGCCCAACCCAAATGAGTCTGTGTAATCAATTTTTTAGCTAACACAGATTTTCCTGCCTCTCTGGTAATCCTTGCTATGCAGGATATGTTCCTTTCTTAAGGGAAGAGATATTCCTTACATTCAAAAAAACACAACCCTTTGAATGCAAATGAAATGACTAATGCTTCTTTAAGCTCATAGTGGTTCCATGCAGTAACTTAAATAGAGGCTATTAGTTCATCTGTGACTGAAAACCAAAACCAGATGGATTAGCTTGTTAGAGTTCTCACAAAATATAGCTATGAGTTATGGTCATGGTGGGGAATACATTTCTTTTTCAGTTTCCTTCTTTTAACCTTCTCTTTCAGCTGTTTCATTATACTAGGCTTTTAGAAAATTGTTGCATCTAATCTCTTCTAAAAAGTCTTATTGAGTAGGAGGGCAGGAGCAGATGTTATTTTCAAATGTAAAAATGTAGCTAAAAGATGAAACACAAATTTGCTAGGGACAATTCATAAACCCTACATGTTCTACTACTCTCTTCTGTCAAAGAGAAGCCAAATTTGAAATACAGTTACAACAACACGAAAAAGAAATATTAGTCTCCTTTTAAAAGCATATCCTTCTTTTTGAGTATTTGCATAAATTTAGGACTAATGAATTAATGTGATGGTGCCTGCTGTTCATTGTTCTCTGTGCGTACATGAACATGCCTCGTGAAACAAACTCGTCAAAGGAATTTGGCATAAAGACACCAACAGTGTGAATTGTAAGGGGCTTTATCAGGAAACAGGCAACTAGATATCCAGCTTGGTCAGGACAGTACAATTGTACGCATGCCAAGAAGCACAACTTTATATACGTTAGGAAGTTTTAACAGGCAAATGACATGTATTGCATTTCAACTCATAAATGCACTTTTTTGGTTGTAAAGAGCTTCTGCTCTGAGAGTTCTGGCAGCAGAAGTGTGCTTTTGAGTCCCACTCCTGTTCACACTGGAGTCAGTGGAAAGGCCTCCACTGCTGTCAGTGAAAGAGTGGATTTGTTGGATCGTTCAGCATGTTTTAAGAACATTCTAGCCCCTCTCAAATTTCTTTGAATCCGATAAGCAGTGTGCCTGCTCAGTCCCTGACAGAAATTCCTGAAAAGCTTCATCAGGAGTCATCATACCAACATCTTTCCACTATACAAGATGCCTGAACTGTAACTGTTAAGGTAACTGTCATGCCTCAACCCTCAGCTGTCAGGGTAATTGCCATGCCTGTTTGGCCTTTGCTTGGTCCACTGGGACTACCAAGTAGTGTAACACTACAGAACTCTGGAGCTAGCAAGTTTTGATTCTGACTAGCTTCACTTTTATCT
Organism: Pluvialis apricaria; assembly: GCA_017639485.1. Lineage (NCBI taxonomy): Eukaryota > Metazoa > Chordata > Aves > Charadriiformes > Charadriidae > Pluvialis > Pluvialis apricaria. The sequence continues at coordinate 30,633,735 of CM030010.1, forward strand.
AAAATTATTCAAAATAATGAAGTCTGGATCGTGTCAGTTTGCAGGGCTATGTAATCTCCCAAGCTGTTACCTTTATTACATGTCTACATGTAACTCAGGTGTCCAGGCTAATCTTAACATCAATAGAGTTAATATATCAGTAAAACACAGAAAATTATTTGTCTAATCTGAAAGTAGATACACACATTTGATCAAATGACTTGCACCTTAAACTTCTTTGACGATATTCATCAAATGAACTAAACATTCTGATATTCTATAACTCAAAGTCTGTAACAGTTAAAACAGCTAAAGAGTCTTTGTTTTGTGGTTGACCACCAACACTGTGCTGAAGTCTTCATTTCTCTGCCAGTGCCTCCAGATTGATACATACGGATTTTCTCCCCTCAGAGAACTCTTATGGCTCTCCAGCTCAAATAATTTTCTGTATCTCCCCCAAACTGAGTAAAGCTGTTTCAGTTCAACCATAGACTTAGATGTCTAAGAGGGAGCTGTCAGACTAAAGAGACAGACTTTTTATTAAGACATCTAAGTTCCCTATACATTTTGCCTTTTCACTATCTAACTCAGTTTGATCAGTCTAGTTGTGTCTTGAAAGCTGTATTTACATTGTGGAACTTGTACATACTCTGGAAATTTTAGCCTGGTTGTATAATAAAGAACCCAGTTATCAGCTGTTGGTTCAAAGGTTTCTTAAATTGTAAGGCACTTTCTTAAAGTCAGCCACTATACCAACTTAGGTTATGATCTCTCCAGATCTGGTAAAGCAACGCAGGCTCACAGTGGCTAAAATCTGAATGGAAGCTGTGATCTCAAAAAACTGCCAGGTGCTGCAGTGAAACAGTGGTAGTGATCCAGAAGACGGCAGTCTTCCCTCCAAGTCAGCATCAAACCAGTACCTGATGTGTTTCAAAGAGTCACTGTACTGCTGAGAAAGATACATCTGACTCTTGGGGACTTGTGGTCAATTAAAGACCTCACGGAACATTTCACAAAGCACAAAGCATCATGTCACAAAAACATTAACTTCACTGTCCTGGTCAGATTATACAGAATTAGTAAAAACAAGTCCAGAACATTTTGGATCTAGTTTTGCATTCCTCACTCAGAGTTGGGTCCCTGGTGCCCTCTGAACTCATTTGAGTTCTACCAACTAAAAGCTGCATAGGATTTGGCCCTAGAATCAGTTCCCTTCTAGATCGGCTGCCAGCTTTGCATTGGGGAATTCACCAGAAGCAGATAAGGTTTTGTTCTGTTTGGTGTTTTGGTTTGGTTTGGTTTTGATGCTGTCAGGTGAGTGGGAGTTATTTGAACTCCAAAGACAGAAGTAGAAATCAAAAAGCAACGTAAATCCCAAGTGATTCTGTCCACAAGCAAATGTTTGTAGACAATTGCAATTAAAAAGCCTGTATAAGAAAGCATCAATTACAATAGAAAAACAGATTGTTGGCACTTAGTACATTTCAAGAAAAGAGCACTACAAAAATGAGGAAAAAACATTTTAGTGTTGCTAAATCATATTTACTTACTAAACATTGATACTAGATGAGTTGCCATTTGTTGATAAAAACATTTTAACATGATAAATGCTTTCACCTAAATTTTTTTTGTGAAACATATTGTAAGATGTGGAATACTTAGAGAAAAAAAAGGGAGGACAGGTTGGTTTATATATAAACAAGCATAAGTTTTGAAAATATCTGGGGTACGATATGTAGGGACAAATATGGTCACAATTCAATGGGTTGGTTATACCCCGGGGACTGGATACAACAGGCAGACTTGACTGATTAGCTTGGCAAACTAAAACTTCGGGATACTTGCATGAAGTGTCTGACATACCAGTGCGAATTTGCACTGAAAGGCACAACCCGAAGCGATCTGACATATGCCTTTAGAGGCAGCTTTTTCATTATTCCATGGAATATTTTGCCATTCAAAAAACTTTTCAGCCTGACATAAAACACTATGAAATGAGATCCTTATACAGAATCCTTGGGAAAGTTAGCTATAGATTGAAAAGGGACTGACTTAACTTTAACAAAACATATAATTTGAGTGAAGTTCATCACATCCAAGTCAGATATCTGGGATAAGAGTAATCTCTTTAAATGTGGGGAGTGAAGGAGGCAGGGGGGGAATGGAGAGAGAGGAGGAGGAAGATTCTTCAAGAAGCCAGATGAGAAGACAAAGGCGAGGTTAAAAAATGTAGTTCTGATGAGACAACCTCTCAAGAACTTGTGGAAGTCTCTATTGACAGATTAGATGCGGAGCCAAGAGGAGCTGGTGTGGATGAGGTGAAAAGAAATAACAATAGCTTCAGAGACTGGGGTGGGAATAAGAAGTTTGAATTTCAAGTGAGGAGAATGAGTGTATAATGAGGGGCCAGTGGTAGGGAGGAGTCAAGCAGTGTGCCTACCTGGGAATATTTAGAGGAGGGAGCGGAGGATGTCGCACAGCAAAAATGGCAGAGTTCTGCACCAACAGCAAATACCTCTGAAATCCCATGTGGGGACAGTCTAAAGGATACCTGTCATCTCCTTCTTAACCCCTGCTATTCCATAGATGTGAAATTACACCATTAGTGCTCCAAGTTACTCTGTGATACATGGTCTACATAGTGGCTCCCAAACATTGATCTTGCTGAGGACTCAATACTTTGCTATGATTTTGCAGCATGGAATTCTAATTCTTCACTCAATTTAAACACCCTCCCAAAAAAAACCCACAAAAAAACCCACAACTAAAAACATTGTCTTGCTACCTCTTACACACACACAAAATATCAATATAGTGGAATTTTACAGTATAGGTTGATTTTAGAAGTTACCTACCAGACAGGGTGTTACAGAAAGGGCTGGTAAGGAGATACCCATTTTACAAAAAACCCCGTCCCTGAAGAACAGATAGTTGTTTGGCACTGTTAGACTGCTGAGCACAAATGTTGTGTAGCAGCAAAAGCAGAACTATTTACAGGACTTTACTAGACTTATCCCACTGAGCTGAATATAGTAAACACTAGACTGTAGAAACCATCTCCCATATGGACCCTTGCATTTTTATGGTCAGAGAAAATGGTGGGAGCTCTCAAAGACAACTGCCAATAGATTGTCTAAAAAAAAACAACAAGGGGAGACGCAGGCTGAAATTCTCTCAGGGTGAGAATGGTCCAGAATTCTGTTCCTTGTTTCCAGGATGAGTTCTCTCATCAGTATATTGCTATATAAAACATGACAAAATCTCCTTCTCCTCCAGCAGATCTTCTGAAGAGAAGAATTAGGCAAACATGCAAAGATGACACCCAGATACCTAAGTGCAGAAGCAATTTCAGTCCTGAATTTGTTTCACTGCAGTGACTGCCAGCCAGCAATGTCACACTCAGCCTGTTTCTAAATTTTTAGCTACCTCGTTGTGAGGAATTCCATCTCTTCTCAGTTGCCCATGTCTTTGTGGCACTGTGTAATGCCAAGCACCTCCTCTACCACTTTTGAAAGCTGAAACTTACCCTAATCCTACTAACAGAGGATTTGTGGGTTAGTGCAGTGCCTTCTTCCTTCTATAAGAATAGTAGGAAGAGCTGGGGAGAGAGGGACTGGAATATAAAGCTTCGAGACTCTTTCAGCTGACTGAACAGCAGCTCAACGGAAAGAAGTGCATGCCATTTGGGATCTGCCTGGTTCACTGCTGTTGTTCCTGAATACGATGAAAATGGCAGATCCATAAAAGAACCTATCCTTCCAACCAAGGCTCATCCTGCCAAAAACATCAAAAATTAAAAGGTTTGTCTGTGGACAAGCTTCATGAGTCTGTGCACTGCTACAGATGGAATTTTTGAATCCTTGTTTTCTCTTGCAACAATGAACATCAAGTTATTTAAGTTTCTTTTCAGATTTGATCTCAACTGCAAATACTGATATATTCATCTTGTTCTCTTCCATATGTAGTCACTGCTCTTTCCTAACAACTCTGAAATGCAGCTGCTCCATGACAAGTAAAGGATGAGAAAACAGGCATGCATGACTCCTTGACTAGTAAAATTTTCCAAAGACTGGGCCAGGAGTACACAGAAGTCCTGGGGATAGCAGTAAACATACATTCCCTTGGGTTCTTTGGAGTGGAGAGAAGGCAAGCATCTCCTCTTTTTCCTCCCTCGCATAAAAAAAATACCCTTAAGGTCTGCACATTTCCAAATAAATTTTATGCTCTGATTTCACTGTAGTAATACGATTCAGTAATTTAGTTATACAGATTCCTCTAACTTAGCACCTATTATTTGCTCTTCTTTTATGCAGTCATCACCAAAAAAAGCATGACAGATTTTAACCTATTTGGTTAAATCACATTGATAAAACGGATTTGGTGAGAATACTGATTAAAACAACTTTTTTCATCATGAAAAACTGTGGGAGATTTCATACACAAGGCAGCTCTTGGCCTTGAATGGAAGAGGAGTGTGATGCAGACGTGAAAGAGGTACAACACCCATCTGTCTTTCAGTGTGGCTTCGATAATGATAGGCAGAATTTCAACAGGCATCTATGTAGAGGGGGTGGCAAGCAGAAAGCCTTGTCATGACCGCTAGTGAGTTTTCACAGATAGTCATCTGTGGAGACAAACCAGAGAAATGTGATTAATGAGCTGGAATAACATGATCTTGACGAGTACTGTAGTTTGTGCTGCAATGTTTCTTCACACTGCACACATCTGTCACAAACAGGCTCATGAAATCATTTGCCATTCGCTTTATCTGCAGAAACATTCTTTGTGTGCTGACATCATACAAAACGTGCCAGGGTAAGCAAATAAAACCCTATGGCAAACAGCTTGGTCTAACAGTAACACCTGTCTTCTTAACTTACTTTGGCCAATTATTTCACAGGGCTAAGCTGATAAAAATGCCCATAGCTTGGGTGAGAAGGTCTAACAACCCTTTTGCTCAAAGTTAGTCTGAGTCACAGAGTTCCAGTTTAAAATGTAGTAGTGGTGGCAGGATGTGAGAAAACTGCTGCTTCCAAATCAGCAGCACTGTCTAGGTTGCGAAGTGTCCGTTCATGGCTCTGTTCTTCTCCAAGGATCTGTTTTAAATCACCATAAATGAGAGGACACTGGTCCTTTGGACCGACCTGGAAAGACCACATTTAAGTTCTTATTTTCTTCACACATGACCCATTGTTCTCCACTTTATGGTTTCACTCATCCTATGAACCTCCCCACCCTGGCTTTTGAGTTCTACTAACTCCTCTCTTCTGCCATCATTCAGCCTTTGCAGGGAATATTCAGGCAGCATTCTAATTTCCCTCACTGTGATTTTTTAATTCCTCAGAAGTAGTTCTACTAACCTTCACATTCTAGACCTCTAACTTAAACCAAAGTTTCCAACTCTTGTAATTTTATGGCAAATCTTGAAAATGCAGTGCTTTTCTTAAAACATTAACTACTGCAGCAATTTGAGACTCTCCATTCCATAATAAAACAATCTTCTAGCTCTCATTTCATGGAGGGAAGCTTAAAAACACAGCTCCCAGGCATATAAAAAGAAGACAATAAAAAAGAAACAAACTACAGATTATTAATTTTAAAATTCATAATTAGAAAAAGACTCAGGAGTTTGAAAATGTGAGGTTGGCAAGACTCCTAAACCCACTTTTCTTCAGCAGTCTTCCTTTGGATGGATAGTTTAATTAGATAAATTGGATGAGAAAAGCAAGCGGTCATATACTACCTTTTTGCATACCCTAGGCAGGCACAATTTTTCTGGTAAATCCCCTAACCTTGTCCAAATTTTCCTTGAACAAATTTTCCTTTCATGGATTAAGTAGAATAAAGTTTTCTCCATAAATTTAAAATTTTTACTCAGATACCTAGAATTAATTTTATATTTGTTTCTGTAATCAATTCTACAATTCTGCCTTCCAATTGCAGCCTTCCAATCCTCATCCCTCTTGGCACCCGCTGTGCAGACCCTCTCACAGAAAGACTGGCCGATATCCAGCGACATCCACACCACCCTTCTACAATGCCAAGCCACCATAAAAAGATTCATAAAATCTGCAGGCCCCTGAACCTTGTTACTCTGCCAGCAAGGAAAAAAAACAGTCACAGAACATGGGATTGTATAAACAAGAAAAACTAGGGAAGAGATGGAAGACAGAAGGTTGATTTTGTGATGTTGTAGAGAATATCCATAGTTATATACTGACTGCCTAGTGATACAAATAATGATAATACATAGGGAGCAAGTTGGATTAATACATGGAATTTGCACATGTAAAGGAGTAACTCATTTATAAGAAGTCTTTTCTTACTTGCTGAATAGAATTTAATGTAATGAACTTGATATACCTCTCTTCACAGTACATCCTCCTCTTGGCAAGATTCTCTAATCTTGCCAATCTTTCCAGGAGATAATACATGCCATCTGGAGGAAATGTTTCTCTTTCCCTCACCCTCCCATCTGTTATATATTTCTCTTTGATCTCCCCATCCCCAGCACTTTATCCTCTGATCATCCCTAGACCTCAAACTCTAGCTGTACAACCATTTTCACTTTCAATCTCACTGTATTTCTATTTGGGTTTTGCCTTGTGGTTTTATCGCACTACTGAAACAACTAGTCTCCAATAGTTTTAACTGAATCCTTCTTCATCTCTAATTCTAATCCATCTCTTTCATTTTTCTTGAAATTCTGAATGAGCTTCCTAAATTCATTTTAGGACTTCTGCTATCTGATTATATAATCTTTAATCAGGCAGATTGTCTGCATTATGGTCACAACATCAGAAAAAAAGTAGGAAGGGATTTCAAGATCCTACCTACCCAAGGCAGGACCAGTACTTTCTAAGTAATTTCTGAACAAAAACTATCTAAGCTTTCTTATAAAGAAGGCTTTTAAAAACAGAGACATTCCACATCCTCTCCACAAAACTAAGTTCCAGTGCTTTGCTATCTTTATATGTAAAAATATCAGTCCCTTTATATTTAAAAAGAACTTCATAATATCAGTCCTATAGTGCCCTAGCAGCATCTTGAGTCTTTTTCTTCTTGAGCTACCCCAGTGAACATGGAGAACAGCTTGTTACCCTCTTCCTTTAGCAACCTTTTACATATTTGAATACTCTTATCGTGTCCCTATTCTGTCTTCTTTTGTTTTAGACTAAACAATTTCAGATCTTTCAAGCTTTGCTTGTAAAGCGTATTTTTAAACCTCTAATGAATTTACACTCTTGTGGATTTTCTCCAATTGATTCATGTCTTTTTTGAATGGGCAAATGCAAATCTAGGCACAGAATTCCAACTGAGACCTTACCACAGTGAGGAAAGAGGAAATTTGAGGGGTTTTTTTTGGTAAGATACACAAAGGTTCTATGTATTTCAACAAGTGAGAGAGGCTCGGGTGGTTTCGGTGTGATTTTTTCCCCTCAATGCGTAGGCTGATGGTCTCTCATAAGCTTGAAAACTTGTATGCAGAACTGTATAGAACCACTCAGTACCTGTTTCATTACTGGACTGCTCAGTACTTGTGCCGAAGTGTAGTACTTCACACTTATTCTTATTAAATTGCATCTTATTTATTGGGAACATTTCTCCATTTTAAAAAATAATTTTAAATTTCACTTTTTCTATTCTTTTGTCTTGCAGTCAGCAGCAGTTATAATAAGAACAATGTTGGACTCAGGAGATATTCCTATGGAAATACCTGACATAATTTCAGGTAGACTATGAAGGATTGATGACTCTCTTTGGACAGCAGAATTCCAAGAAGTTATACATCATGAGGCTTCACCCAGACTTTAATTTGTTTGCTTACAAAAATGTTATCAGACAGCATAAAACATATTAGTAATGTCAGTATATATTGATATGACAACCACAGCTTTTACCCCATCTACAATTCCTATTATTCTCTTACAGGCGGAATTAGATTTGTGAGACATGGTACGTTCTCAATCATGGATCACTTTATGGTCTTCTGGAGGCTTATAAGCTGACTTTATTTTCACTGTACTGTGAACTGCACTTCTAGGTAGCTTCTGACAGTTCATTAAGAGCATCCCAAGGTGAAATGTATTGGGCCCAGATGAGTAGAAAACTTCTAAAAGTGATTCTTTCCCTTTAACTCATTCTATTCAAATTCATTCCTCTTTACCTTGCTGTAATCAGTGTTGGTGCGGCCTCACCCTGAGTACTGTGTGCAGTTCTGGGTCCCACAATTTAAGAAGGATGTGAAGGTCCTTGAATGCATTCAGAGGAGGGCAACAAAGCTGGGGATAGGGCTGGAAGGCATGTCCTGTGTGGAGCGGCTGAGGACTTTGGGCTTGCCTAGGCAGAGGGGCGACCTCATTGCTCTCTACAGCTTCCTGAGGAGGAGAACTGGAGAGGGAGGCGCTGATCTCTTCTCCCTGGAATCCAGTGATAAGATGCATGGGAATCATTCAAAGCTGTGCCAGGGAAGTTTTAGACTGGACATTAGGAAGCATTTCTTTATCAACAGGGTGCTCAAACACTGGAAGCGGTTACCTAGAGAGGTGGTTGATGCCCCAAGCCTGTCAGTGTTTAGGAGGCATTTGGACAATGCCCTTAGTAATTTGCTTTAACTTTTGGTCAGCCCTGAATTGGTCAGGCAGCTGGACTAGATGATCGTTGTAGGTCCAACTGAAATATTCTGTTCTGTTCTGTTCTATTCTATTCTATGCTTTAATGCACTGTATCCTTTTTGCAGGATCTTGCAGGATATGTATATTCACAGGGACACATCAGTTGGGTTGAGGTTATTCGAGATTCTAGGCAGTTGTTCAACAGTAAAGCAGAGCATGAAGCAGAGAGAAGCAAAATCCCATTTACATTTGTATGTTTTCCTTCGAGTCACTACAGCCATTTATTAGAAGAATAAGGAGCTTCTATGGCTCGTGATCATTTACATGCGACTGTTGGTTCAACAAATTTGAATCACACACAAAAGTCTATGAGCTAGAGCAGACTGCGGTGCGGCTCTGGCGACATGTCTTGTCTGAAGAACCCACAGAAGTGTGGTTTCAATTGAAGGAAATCTCTCTTTCTTTCAGATAGCCTCACACATACTGAGCTGATAGCAGCTGGTGTCACAGTATCTCTCTTTGGAGAGCTAATAGGAGGTAAGGAACAGCACAGTTGTATTTTTAGAGAACTACAAACTTAAGTATCCTGCTGAGCAGTGGCTCAGCCTCAGGTCTGCCTTGTCCACCTAGCCCCTCTCAGCAGCTAGCTGAGCTTGCATGTTGCAGCTTCAGACCTGGTAGCTCTTGCCAAATGGCCCTTCACACAATGTTTGTGATCAATTAATGGAACAGTCTGGAAGACCCTACAGAAGGGTGGGCTGCAGAGCAGGAAATCTGCATACAGCAATGGGTTTGACATTTGTCTTTTTGCTTCTGCATAAAACTAAGACTTCTAACACTATGTAAGAAAACTGAATCTTCCAGAGTAGATAGAACCTGCAACACCAAAACATCAAAGCCAAGTCCCTGCTCTTGACCAGAAAGATCAGAGAATTGAATCTGAGTCTTTTACAGCTCAGAAAAAAATACTGAAATTTTGGTTCTTGGACCGTGTGGAGGGGAAAAACAAAGGGGTCTTTTCTTTCCCTCTTTCATTCTCCGTTCTTCCCTCTTCAAACACACATTTTGACCAGATCTACCCCTGTCTCCTTTTACACACCCTCACACATCAAACGGCTCTTCCAAACACAAGTTGTCATGCTTTGTTCCTCTGGATACCTTTCTTTTTTATGAATCAGTATTTTCCAATAAAAAATAGACTTGTTTTTTCTTTTGTTCCCTCACAACTGCTCAAATATACACTTATCTTTTCACTGCAGACCTTATATTTAATGATAAAGCCTGAAATACAATTCCCCCTTCTACAGAAAGAAAAAGGCCTGTTAAGACTGTGACAGAATTTAAAGCATATGATTTCTAGGCCAGTTCTGTTATTAACGGTCTGAATTTCCTCCCCTTAAACATACCAACACAAACTGTTCTTTTGGCTAGAAACAGTGAAGAACAGAGCAGCCCGTGGCATTTCCTGCAAATACTACTGTCTCTGTGCCAAAAGCCTACCTTTTTTCTCTTGCACCAAGTGCACTGAGTTCAGAGTAGCTGTGTCTCATGTTAGGGGAGAACCTCTTGATTTTTTAATTTGCTTTCAGTATACTGTGAGAGTATTTCTTGAATACATTTTTGGACTCATTAACACTTCCTAAATTATTTATTGGAATCAGTTGGAGCAGAGCACAGAGTTGAAAAATGACCCCAGCTTTTCAACTACTGTTAGGGGATGGGAGAAAGAGAACGAAAGTGTATTTCTAAGGCACAGCTTGCCTGGCTTATGAAGGCAGCTGAGAAAGTTCTCACTTTGTTTGAACTGATGTGTTTGTGAAAGTTTTATTTCTCCCCCCACCCCTTCTTTTCTTCTGCAATGTCCAGTCTTGAAAACAAACTGACAGATGTTCTTTTGGATCAGCTTGTGAGACTTGCAGTGTCAGGAGTGCAAACAGACTTTAGCCGTTTAGTTCAGGAAATGAGATGCAGACAATCTGATAAATAAACAGTGTTTATTACTCCAGTTTAAAGTGTGCTTTGGGTTTCTTTTCAAAACACTCCTACGAGGAACTGAGGATGAATATTAAACATGTGCTCCCAATTTAGAGACCTCAACAGCGAGGTCAGAGTGGTCTTTAACTTACACAATTTGTATAATGAGGTTATAACAGAAGAGAATGTTTCTGAACTTTAACCATATTAAGGAAACAATAACAAGAAATTTGAATTATACAGAAATTCACTCCAAAGAAATTTATAACACTTATGCATACACAGAGATGAATTAGAATAATAGGATTTAGGACAGTGTGTGAATTGGAATACTTTCTGATTTAGAGAGAGAGAGAGAGATCCAGAGATTTAAATCAGTTGATACGATTGGGACACGAGAGAGTGGAAAATATTCTTATACTCAAGCAATTAAGTATGCATTTTAATGGTTATGGGGGTCATAGCTTTAGATTTAGACATCATCCAAATGGCACTTCCTTTACCAGCAGCATATAGATCCCCAGTGCAGCACGAAGGCATCATTTCACTGTTAATTCTGTGTAGTGCTATGTGCTACCCTACTTCTCTATCATGGCTATGTGGACTACATAGCACAGAAGACACCAGCATCCATGGCTCTGACGACACATATGCAGCCAGGAACAGCTGGGGACCATAATCCTGGCCTGCATGTATACCAGGAGATGCAAACATGTAGACACAACAGGATAATTATCTCCATAAAAAGCCAACAAGGACTTTTTTCCCAGCGTAAGAAAGGGAAGTAGAGGGTTCAGAATGCAGTAGGTGAGTTTTAGAGCGAACTCCTGAAGTTCTTTTAAGGGCATGGCAACTACATGCTTCACTGTCCTTTGGGACTTGCATAAAATCACAATTTGGCCCTCAAGAGAGTAGACAGATACCCACTGAGTCACCAGTAACATTTCCTGCATTGCTTTGGATTTGTCTTGAGGCACCTCCCTTCCAGCTATGCAGTAAGCATCATTTCCACCAGACGGGGGTGATTCAGAACCCATGGAACGGTCATTTTTCCAAGTGATGGAGAACTATTACTGAATGAGTTATCGTTTAAATAGCTTTTAGTGCCACATTTGAATTTTGAATGAATTCAAATTCTAGTGAAAGGTGTTCAACAAGTAGCACTGAGCCATGAAACTCTTACTCACTATTCCCAAGAGGAACACCCAATACTTGGTGTGACTTTCATTTTTTTTTCCTAGCCTTACACTCTGCATCACTGTCTTTTTGTGGAATAATGAATCTTGAAAGAAAAAAAAATGGTTGCAGAGACTGAGGCATCCCTTATAGTTCTTGCTTTATCTCCTATAATAAACAGAAGCCCGATCAGTACCCCTCAGAATATAATTAATACCCAGTCCTAGAAGCGGCAATACTATACATACGCTTATCAGAGAGAAATTGTCATCTGTTTTATATTGGCTACGAGACAACAGTCAGCAGAAAACACCTTTCAGATTTTTTTTCATCCCAAATTAACAAGATGCAGACTGACAAGCCAATTATGAAAGATTCTGTGAAACTCCTTACACTCATCCTAGACTGCAAACTCTCAAGTCGATTTATATATCTGTCCATTTTCACCCTGTTTTCCTATATCCTGTTTGTAGTCTTCAACTGTGAGTACAGAAAGAGATAACTAATAGGCATACCAATACAACTATGAAAGATTCTGTAGTCTAACAGCAGTAACTCACAGACTATTTCTAATTTGAAACATTTTTCCCAACCTCTTCCTTGTAACTGTCACCACATTACCTACACACAGAGCTCTTGTTTCTTTCTGATCCATGTTTCAGACCTAGCGCTCTTAATCACTCACCTGTTTCCTTAAAGGGCAATTTTTTTATCAAAACATAGACGTTTTTCATATTTTAGATGCTGCTCTATAAATAAAGTTATTTAGTAACTCTTACCTTTCAAAAAAGTGTCAAGATGTGTCCTACAGCAACATGTTACAGTTTCTCATCACAAGACATGTAATGTTGTTAGCTATCACATATACCTTCTTCTTCTGTAAGTGAGGCTGCAGCTGTTTGGAGAATCCAGTCTTGAACCAACTCTGTCCCTATAGCAGAGGGAATAAAAAAACACCAACTGTAGCAGGGGATTCTGGGTGCTGCCAGCTGCATTCAAGAGGTCCTTAATTAGAAGATGGCATCATAACTTCTCCCTTTCTATGACCCTATAGCCAGATGCAGCTGGTCAGCAAATAGTGCCTACTTAAACCTGGTTCATGGGATCCCATCAGGAAAAAGCCCAAGGTAGTACCTTGCAGGAGTTTTATCCCTTGCATGAAAAGAGGGAAGGGGGAACTGCAGGCAGAAGTTAAGGTTGGAAGTGTCATACACAGCAAGTAAGACTTGCCATGTTTGGTCTGGTCTCTTGGTAGCTATGTCAGAGGTCTTTCTCCTCAAGTCAGTTTAACTTTCCTGGAAGCCAGCTCAATCCATATAAAGATTAATTAATTTGAAAGTTAGGACTAGTCGCTACCTCAGTGCAAATGTGAGTGCTTTGTTGATAAGGATGGCATGCACAAGACTGTGTGGGCAACCAGTTAACAGAGCTCAGTTAGTAGTGTTACTGAATACTTTGTGATTAGTAATAGCTAAAAAAACCCAGTATCAAAATGTCAAGAATTAAGACTCTGGCAATACTTTCATTTAATATTATGTAGATGCTATGAAATCTTTTGTCAAAGTAAACGAGGGTGGGGAGCCCAGCGGATGCCCTTGGCTGTTGGTTAACTGTCTGGTACAACTTGCTGTGGTGCCACGTATGAACGCGCAGCTACCAGGGGCATGTTCAGCTCCATGTGTCACTGCTTTGTCACCTGCAAAACAGGACTCCTGTCCAAGTGCTGTTGTGCTTAATATTGTGTCAGGGGCCCAACCTCACCTACCCTTTGGTGGCAGTGGCGGCAATGTCCTTGTTAACGACAAGTATGAGGGAAGACAAAATGGCGGCAGGCTTTCTGCCCCCCGCACTCACAGAGCTCACAACTTTTCTCTTCATATACACTCCCTTACACGTATATATTTGCATCTTTTTTAGCCCACGCCGCGCACCCGCAGCTGCTGGCGTCGAGCGGATGGCCACAGCCGGGCTCACCCCCTCGGGGCGCTGATTTACCACCAGACGGGCGACATCGGCCCCGCACCGCCCCAGCTGAGGGGAGCGGGCCCTGCCCCGCTCTGTCCGCCCGCGGGCAGCCGGCCCGGCCCGGCCCGGCTGAGGACTCCCCTCAGCCCAGGCCCTCCCCGGCCCGGCGGGCCCGCCCGCGGGGAGCCGTCCCTCCCCGGCCGGGGTGGGGCCTGGCCGCCGTTGCCGCCGCGGAGCTCCGGCGGCTGTTGCTGGAGGCGGCGGCTGCCGGCCCGGCCCCGTCCCACATATAACCCCGCCGCTCGGCTCGGCGCCGTCCTCACTGCTTCCCGCGGCCGCCTGGGGACGGCGCTCACCTTGCGCGGCAGCTTGGCCATGGCTCGGCGCCTCGGCCCTGCGAGCTAGTCGCGGGGAGCAGCTGAGCTCGGACGGACTGAGCTGGCCTTGGCTCTGCGGCTTCACACTCCAGCCTGCCTCCCTCCCTCCCTCCTTCCTCCCCTCTGCTGCTCTCGCCCGCAGAAGCTCTGCTCGGGGCAGAAGACACTTTCCCGCCCGTGTGTGCATAAAGCCCGACTTTCCCTTCCCTCGCCGCCCCGCGATCGCACCTTCCCCGCCTCCTCCCCTCGGCCCGGGCGGGCTCGCACCCCTTCTCCGCCGCGCTCCCCGCCAGCAGCCCGCCGAGGATGCGGGTGTCGCTGCTGAGCCCCCTGCTCCTGCTCTCCCTCGGCTGCAGCCCCGGCGCCGCGGAGCTCTCGGCTGCCCGAGCCAAGTGCCCGACCCGCTGCGATGTCTCCAAGTGCCCCAGCCCCAGCTGCCCCAGCGGCTACGTCCCCGACCGCTGCAACTGCTGCCTCATCTGCGCCGCGGGCGAGGGGGACTCCTGCGGCCGCAAGGAGGACCCGCCCTGCGGGGACAGCCTCGACTGCCGCTACCCCATGGGCAAGCGCTTCGCCAAGGGGGTCTGCCAGTGCAAGCTCAGCGCCCAGGTGTGCGGCAGCGACGGCCGGACCTACGACAACATCTGCCAGCTGAAGGCGGTGAGCCGCAAGGCGCTGCAGCACGGGCTGCCCGCCCTCGCCCAGGTCCAGAAGGGAGCCTGTGAATCGGGTAGGAGCATGGCGGGGCCTGCCGCGGCGGGGGGGGGGGGGGGGGGCGGGATAGGGACGGGGACAGCACAGGGGCGTGCTGGTTTCCAGGCTTAAAAAAAAAAAAAAATAAATAAAATCAAAATAATGATTTTCAGTGGCTTGGGAAGGCTCTGGGTGGCCCCAGGGCTGCGAGGTGGAGGCACCTTGCCCCACTGCCAGCGATCGCTGTGGTGTGGGGAAGGCGGGCTCGGGTCCTTTCTGACCGGCAAAAGTTCCCCGCGTTGATCCTCGGTGTGGGCCGGCGGCCTCGGCTGAGGTGCGGGAAGGTTTCCCCTCGGTAGCATGGCCGTCTGTGCCACAGGGGGCGAGTGCGGTTGACGGCATGGCAGCGAGCCCGGTGGAGGGCGTTGGGCTGCCGGGGCAGGGCAGCGGTCGTGTCCTCCTCAGCTGTCGCCCCTTCTCCAGGCAGGGCGCGCTGGCCGGGCGGCCGTACAAGCTTTGCCCTCGTCCTGCCAACGCCACCTTCGTTTCGTAATGTCGGCGCCCACTGCTGAGGCGTTTGGGCGGCATCGCCGTCGCAGGTCGCACCGCAAATCCATCGCACCGTGGCCTGCAGAAGCAGAGCGGGGTCCAGGGAACCCTTCTGCTCCGGGGCCTTCCCCGGTGGTGTATGGGCGGCTAATTGGGTTCACCTGACAGGCGTCTCGGCAGAAAATGCCTCTTAAAGCCATGTGGCTCAAACAGGGCAGAAAAAGCACTGCGTGGTATATAAAACACTTGAAGCATGGTCTTCTGCCTCTTTTGTTTTCTTTTCACAAGAAGTTTTGTAGTCTTGTAGAGTCTAAAGTGGGAAAAAAATGCCTGCGAACCTCCTTTACATTTTAAAATATTGACAGCATATCAAATGGTCTTCTGTGTGCAGTAACTATTCATAGTAACTTTATTCGGGTAGTGTGATACGCTACAGCAACTTCAGGCTTGATGGTTTAACTTCAGAAAGTTTAGTAGTCACTTAAGTTGGTAAGTTTTTTTTTTAGTATTAAAACAGGTCACTTTATGGAAGTGTTAATGCTGCTAATATCTTTTTACATACTTATTGATAAGTTATTTTAAGGGTTTGCTTCTGCTACCTTTCTCATAGTATTCCTGGAAAGAACAGCCATGTGCATCATGGGGTTTTAAATCATGCATTAGTGTTTCTATTATGTCAGGTGACCCACTAACCATCCTCTTTATTCATAGATAGCAAACTTTCCAAAATCACTGGGAGCAGTCAGAGGGAAAAGGGCTACTGTTGTAGCCTTTCTCTGAATAGGGGACCTTTCATACATCCTGCTCTTGAGAGAAGGTAAACTGTGGTACAGAGAGGGAGGAGGTCAAATGATATTCCTGGTGTTCCTTTAGGAGTATGTTGTCAGAGCCAAGAATTGCTCCAGATGCCAGCCTGGAGCTGCAATGACCAGTCTCTCCAGTACTGTGTAGTTATAAAGTGCTGTTTGCCTGTTCCTTTTCACATCAGCATTCATTAGCTTTAGTACTCCTAATACTTGGTTGGAACGGATCCACGTGAAATAATCAGAGTGTTTAGTCAAAATGAGTGAGCTAGCGTGCATCGAAGGGCTTACAGAGTGCTTGGGGTTTAGTACATATGACATTTTCTTTAAGGAATCCTCCTGAATCTACTGTTAATAGGCTTAGGAATTTGGAGCTGTGAGGTATATGTAACTTTTTTTTTCAAGCAACTGTTTTAGTGTTCACTTTATTTTGGCTTTATTTTTTGTTCCAGAAAACCTCAGCTTAGATGAAGCATCTGGTTCTCTGTTAAGTTTTAAATTTTTTTTATTCAATTCTACAGCTGCACAAACTGAAGCTCAAAGAAACCAAGTGTCTTGCCCAAGGTCAGACTGAGTTGGTGGTTGAGCCAGGAATAGAACTCAATTATGGTATTTTTTTAATTTTTTTTTTTAAACAATAACATGCAAAGGCTGTAATGAGAGGTTTAGAAGAAAGTCGACAGTTTAAAATTACTGTTGAGTTTCTCTCTTTTCCCTGTTCTTGAAAGAAATCTGGCCTCAGATGACTTGGTTTGAAGGGCTAAGCTAGTTATAAAGTAAATCCAGTTTTATTTAACTATACACATAGTAAAACAATCTCAGATAACGGTAGCCTTACATAGCGTGACTTAGGCCATTTTCAGAACATGCAATGACCCTGAGGAGCAGCTTTTGAAATGTCTACTCCTGTCCATTTCCAGTTACTTGTGTTGATGCTAAGTTAGATTCTGGCTGTGATAAACCAAGATAAGCTGAGAAAACTTAGCTGTGGTGTCCTAGTGACAGAAATCTGATGAACGAGGTTGCATGAAAAAGGAGTAGTAAATGATGCAGAAAGGAAGGGAGGAAAGAGGTACCCAGGATGACTGAGTGATAATTCCAAAACTGACAGAACTTAAAATATTTTTTCCCTTGTTGAAGGCCTGGATTAGCTTGAAGAACACCATGCCAAATTGCAAGTTTTAGATACAGTGTTCTAAAGGGGGTGTGTGCTGCATAGAGATACAGGAACTCTATCATTGATATTCTTCAATATGCCTATGTCTTGAATGCTATTACTCATACAGTTAGCCTTATGCATCTGAGCAGACCCATGATCTTCTCTGAGATACTAATAGGAACAGTCTGCAGAACTCCTGGGCAAATTTAAACTATATGCTACAAATATTGTTATTTTTGTCCTCTTCAACACTAGATAGCTTAATATATGGGAATTTTCTGAAGCAGCTAGGTTTTTCCTGCTTTTTGTCACCTACTGTGAGAAAGAACAAGCTATTACAGGCTGGCATGTAAGTAATGGCATAGACATTTATGGAAGACGACCTCTGTAATCAAAGACCTGTTCTTACAGAGTCCTATTTCCCGCTACAGCAAATTTAAGTTTTAACAATGCCACCTATTAAAGTGTCAAACTCCTCACTTAAAGGATTCACAAGGTCACCTGCAATCTATTGCCAATTTCTGTCAGACTCTTGCACAAAGGGCTGTTCATGATTTCTCAGTACAACATTCTTAGTACGGTTAATAATCCCCTGCAATATTATTTTACTAGTGGCTTCTGTGAAGACAGTTCAGGTGTCAAAAGATTTGTATTTTCTCACTGAGGATATGGAACCAAAAAATTTTTTTTAAAAAAATAAGGGCATTATTTTGTCAGTGCAACAAGGAAAACTAAAAGATTGATTAGAAAACTTCTGAGGAAAGAGGTTCCAGAAAACACTGATTCTTTGCAGAGTTCTGCCTGAGAATGTCTGTCCTCTGCCTTGTTTAACTGAAGTCGCTGTCAGAAAGTGATCATGATGCAAAGCCTCACCCATGTCAGTCAAATTTTTGCAAGATAATGAGCCTAAAAGTTCAGTTCCCTAAAAGAAACATTTGAAATATGGTTAATGCATGAGCAGAGTCATCGCACACAGTTCTACATGGGGTGTTTGCAGCGTGCCTGTACATAACCTTGACGATACAGAGGAACAACTGAACATATCATTACTTGCGTTTCTAAGAAACTGGAGATACTGAAGTCTCCTACTGGTGTTATTGTCATCAAAGCCTTACAGCTGCCTCCAGCTGTATTTAGGGAAATGCACTACAACGTATTGGCTATAAACGCAAACTCTAGTCACATTCCTCTACTGATTGTTTTCCTTATGTCTGAGTTTGTTTTGAGTTCCTGCAGGTGAGGATGAATATTGTACAGTGTTTGGTAAATATTCAGAGTATAGTCCTTCACTGCTTTATACAGGATAGCTAGCAGGAAAGAGAGGTTCTCATTGCATCTCCTTGTGAGTGTCTTTTGGGAAGGAGGAATAACAAGCATCTGAAGCCAGTGAGGCAGTGAGGTATCTGTGCTGGAAGGCTTGTGCCAGTCTGTCTCCGTCTGGCTGTTGTGATTGCTGCACTGCACAAGAAAGCCACTTTGGTGTTGGTTCACCAAATTGTTTTCATCTGTGCACGGTAGACATCCATTGTATAAACAAGTTGCCTGAACCATAATGTGGCATTAAATTCACCAAGGCTTTATGGTCAGTGCACAGCTATGCAACTTGATCTTAATGCTGAATTCATCAGAAAGGCTGCCCATGAACCTATGTTTCCAGCAGATGTTTCTGTTTTTTAAGCAGAGACATTATAATCTTTTATTTGTCTTTCATTTCTTTCCATGAAAGCACAGTAGGGACAGTGTTTATCCCTAGTGATCAGATCTGCCAGGTTGCAGTCCTCCCTTAGACATAATAATTTTGCTGAACACACGGATCTTTTCTGAAGCTGGTTTTGAAAGGGAGATGAGGGAACAGCCTTAAAAGAATGGGTTTCCCAAGCTCACAAATTCTTAATGAATATAAAATTGTGGATTTTAGTACAACGTATTGTCTTTAAGCAAGCACTGAATGTGATTTGATTTAATTCTACAGGGTGTAAGTTGGCAGATATTCAGAAACTTTCAGTCTTGCAAACGTAAATGGGTCTAGCTTTATTGTCTTCAGTGGGATTATGATGATTTATTTCTGCTGAAATTTTTTTTCAGTTCTCTTCATACTAGGTTAGCTACAAATTTGTCGGAGTTTTTCCTGATTCACAGCAGCGTTAATGAGATTGGAATGGGTCTATTGTCTCTGCAAGAAAGTAAATAAAACACTACAAAATTAACTCATAGCCTGTAGATAACACCCAAGAAAAAAGAACCCAAGAAAAGTCTTAAGCTGATAGTAAGGGTACTCCCACCTGACAGGCATTTAGCTTTAGCCATGTAAATCCAATGCGGTTGGAGCCCATAGAACTGGGAACATAAGACTGAATTTTACAAAACAGGCTGAACATCTTTAGCTCCAGTTTATGCACTTATATCCAAATCTGGATTTTGAGTGTTCTGTGAGAGGAGTCGGAGAGCTTCTGAAGATCTAATCGCTTAATTGAAATGACAGGATGGGGATTCAGGTCTGCTGAAAATGTGGTTGAGATGTGGCTATGGAGCATATTGGGAAAATCCAGTTCTTTTGATTAGGAAATGTGTAGACAGCTAAAGACTCCTACAGTAGAAATTTGTTTTTGCTTCAAGTACAACGTGGTTGCAGCACCTTTGATATCTTGGTTATACAACAGATAGTTAATTGGATTAAATTAGGGCTTTTTTCCAAGATAAATTAGCTTTGGTTAGAGCGAGATGATTTTGAACATGCAGTAATAACATGGAAAATAATGGATGTTATTGAGAGACCTTTGGAAAAATATGTGGCAAATCTCAGTAGGTCAATAGGTCAAAATACACAACGCTGCTGTAAACTCAAAAGCTTTTATGTTCACAGTCCAGCAGAGGTCTGAGAGCTGCGTGAAACTCTGCAAGACAGCAAGAGTATTGGGAGGGGAGGGAGAAAGAAAAAGACACGTGTTTAATTTCATGTTTTAGTAAGAGCAGTAGCAGCAGCAAGTGTCTACCAACTAATGCAAATAAAAGAATATATTGAAGGTCTAACATAAAGGCCTGATTCTGCTGCTACAGTTGCAACACTTGTTTTCAGGTTGAGCTTATGCAGCATACAATGTTGGATGTTGCTTCCTTCTTCAGTTTCTCAGGCTGCAATTCCTCCCTTTTTAAGTATATTGAGAACTTATGATGAAAACCAACGGTTTAATAATTATACACTAAAATGTTATTAATAATAACCAACATTTCAGTTCCCTTAAATAGGGTTATGTGTGTGAGAGTAAATGTTAGTTTGCAGTTTCATCTTCCAAGTCCACAGTTTGAGTTCTTGGCATGTCATATAATGTGTGTAAAGGTTCTCATCACTCCCAGCTTGCAGAAGATGATTTAAGAGAGATCAGTTTCTATGAAGGCATCTCAACTTTGTAAGTCAGTTTTCACCAGTACTTAGTCCCCACCAGACACCAGTAAGAACAGCTTATCTTTTATCAGGCCAGATCTTCAGCTACACCTTTCTTACGAAGTTTGCATGTCTGTTATTCTTGATCCTGCTTTGTTTCAAATTTACCTTTAATATATAGTGCAGATTTGGATTTACCTTCAGGTTTGAGTATTCTTGTCTTCTGACTCCAACAGAGAGGTTCTGGACTTTTGCTGAGACTGAAAAATGCTTTCACTAATAACACGGAAAGAAGACAAGCTTTGCTTCAGTTCTACCGTCTCCTCTCTGTATTGCTGCATTTTATTTTCTTTCACTCTTTCCATGTTTATGTTCATCCACTACCTCTTTCAGACTTTTTCCTCTGTGCCTACCCTAAATCTTAGCTTGAAAGCCACTACCACCCATGATGTTTCCCCGGTGGCTAGTCAGGAGGGGTGCAAAACTGAGTTCTTTGGCAGGCATCCTCTGCTTTTGGCTGTGTGCAATGCTGTGATAATTCAGCATGGGCAGGACAGTTCAGCACTCAGCAGATGCAAAGGGATTTAGTTGCCCTGACTCACGTAGAGCTATGCAGATTTACACCAACTGAAAGCCTTCATTCACCATGCTTCCCCCCCTCCCCCTGCCCCAATTCTATGCTAGTTCATCATCTGAGGATATAGCCAACTGTCTTTCATAGATGTGTAGTCATTTCTATTGAGATAAATGTGATGATAATGTTATATCCCATCAGTGAACGTTGCTCTGTATGCAAACATTCAAAGTCCTGTTAGTACACTTGAAAGGATATACTGCATAATCAGGCAAGCTGCTTGTGAACTGAAGGTAAGATAAATCTTCAGTGGCACAGTAAGCAAAATAACAGTATATTGTATTTCCATTTGAGTGTCCTCTGTGATTCCTGTTTGTGGTGTCTCTTTTAAACTAAGTACTGAAACAAGCATATTCAATTGGTTAGAGGGATTTTTCAGAGTGCGTGAGAATGTACATAAAAATAATAGACTGAATTTAGTCCTGCCAAGTTGCTCCTTTTGTTTATACCCTATCATATAAATTTAGCTTGCTAAATGTAAGCACGGTTTCTTTCCCCTCAGAAGTAAGTCCCGTGTCCAGTAACAGGAAAAAAGAACTCAGACTTCTATGGAGAAATGCCTTATGGTCTTGATCTGGTTTCTTCAATACTTTATTTCTGGGTACCAGTGTTGGGTCCATTCCTCAAGTTCCTGTCTTTGCTTCAGGTCTTTTGGATACTGTGATAATGTGAGGCCTCTCACTTTCTGACTTTGTAGGTCCTTTAACACTTTATTGTGAAAAATTTCTGAGAGACTATACGAACTATAACAAGTTGTTCTCTGTCACCCAATATCTTATGAATTCATTCAAAGAACAGAGTAGATCAGTGAGACACCTCTTTTGTAAATGGGTTAGACTCCATTGTGCTGTAATCTTTATATTCATCCCAACTAATTTACAAGTTACAAGGTTTAATGATCAGTAAAACACCTGTAGATAAGGATTGGTGAAAATGATCTTTGAATTAAGAACTACACAGAATACCGAAGTGTATGAGAACTCTCTTAAACTTCTCTCTCCTTTCTTTTCTGTGTGTCTCTTGTTTTTGTGTGATGCCTCCTACCTACTTTCCTTCTGAAGACTTTGGATAAAGGGCAGCTGATGAAAGAAAAGTATATACTTTCAAAAGACAGAATCTGTATGTGGAGTCATTGTAATGTTATGTGATCTAGAAATAGGCAAATCTAGAACATGAGGTGTTGACTTGGTACACAGTAGCTACTGTGGAATAAGTTAGTCCTTCAGCATGAGTTGAACTTAGAGCAAACCATGATGGCGCAAAGCATCATTTCTGAAGAGTTGATATTGTTTAGAAATTAGAGCTTAGAACCTCCTGATTAAATGGCAGAAGAAGAATTCTGTGTCCTGGTATAAACAGTGTGCTGTTGCACCAGATTTGAAAAAAACCCAAAATGTTATTGCTGTATCTGATTACAACTTGTTTACTCCCTTCCCTAGATCCCATAGTTAATTTTAAAGCATCAGGCTGTGAACATGAAACATTACTATTTGAGTGTGATGATATGTCCCCTAGCATATGTCTTACATATGTGGTGACTGATATGTCTCCATGTATTAGGGATTCCAGATAAGTATGACGTTCTAGCACAAGCAGTATTATTACTTTGTGATGCTGTGATGTTAGAGTCCAGGATGTTGTGACATTAGAAGCCAGGATGCTGTAGGCTTTTTTCCCCTCTCTTCAAAGATCTTAATTCCACAGAATTATATTCAGTATTCATAAATGCTGTGTATAGTGCTGTTTAACATAGTACCACACCAGCTTTTATGAGAGTGCTATGCCCAGCTGCTTGTGACAGCTTAAATGTGAATTTGCAAAACTTTTTGGAATCATAGAATTGTTTAGGTTGGAAGAGACCTTTAAGATCATCAAGTCCAACTGCTAACCTAGCACTGCCAAGTTACCACTAAACCATGTCCCTCTACACGTCTTTTAAATACCTCCAGGGATGGTGACTCTACCACTTCCCTGGGCAGCCTCTTCCAATGCTTGACAACCCTTTCTGTGAAGAACTTTTTCATTATATCCAGGCTAAACCTCCTCTGGTGCCACTTGAGGCCATTTCCTCTTGTCCTATTGCCTGTTGCTTGGGAGAAGAGGTCGACCCCCGCCTCGCTACAACCTCCTTTCAGGTAGTTGTAAAGAGTGATAGGGTCTTCCCTCAGCCTCCTTTTCTCTAGGCTAAACACCCCCAGTTCTCTTAGCCGCTCCTCATAAAACTTGTTCTCCAGACCCTTCACCAGCTTCGTTGCCCTTCTCTGGACACATTCCAACACTTCAATGTCTTACTTTTGGGCGCCACACTACAAGAGAGCACAGTGCTCGAGATGGGGCCTTACCAGTGTTGACTACGGAAGTACAATCACTTCCACAGTCCTGCTGGCTACACTATTTCTAATACAAGCTCGGATGCTGTTGGCCTTAGGTGCAAAGGTTATCATCTATAGCGTATTTCTAATGTGTCTACTTCAAAAAATCCTAACTTGAGTTCTAAATGTGGTTCCCAAATGCTGCAGCTATATTACTCAGCATTTGTTAGACAACATCTAGAATACTGCATCCAGTTTTTGACCCCTCCATATGTGAAAGGCATTGACAAACTGGAATGAGTTCAGGAGACAGTCATGAGGATGGTTGGTGGCGGCTGGATATGTCTCCTGTGAGAAGAAGCAGATGGAACTGAACTTGTTCAGCCTGGACAAGAGAGAACTTCAGCAGGACCTAACAGCAGCCTTCCTGTACTCATGAGGAAGTTATCGGGAAGATGGAGCCAGACTCTTTACAGCGGTGCATAGTGGGAGGATGAGAGACAACGGGCATGAGTTGAAACATGAGTCTCAACAAGAGAGGTTCAGACTAGATATAAGAAAAACTTTTACCTCATGAAGGACAGTGATGCAGGGGGACAAGTTGCCCAGATAGTTTCTGGAGTCTTCATCCTTGGAGGTTTGCAAGTCCTAACCAGACAGAGCCTTTGAGCAACCTGGTCTGCCTTTGTAGCTGACCCAGCTTGAGCAGGAGGTTGAACTAGAAACCTCCTGAGGTCCCTTCCAACCTGACTTATCCTATGACCCTGTGCATTTTGCATAATAATTAGTATTTCCTGAGGAAATACTCCAGACAAAGCTTGTAGACTTCCAAGAAAGTCAAAGAACTTATAGCCAAGTGATGCGGATGTTAAATTTTCTCAGGATCAAGAAAAACGCTATCGATAAAACAATCCTAATGACTTTGATTCTTTTTCCAATACCTGTTTGGAAGCTATCCCTCCCAGTAGTAAAAACAGACCAATTCAAAGAGTATTTCTCTCACCTACTTGGTAAAAAAGGGTATTGTCTTATTAACATATCCAATTCTTTCTGCTAGTATAGGTCACCTACAGTCCAGCAGCCCGAGGTACAAATTCAACTTCATAGCTGATGTGGTGGAAAAGATTGCACCTGCAGTTGTGCACATCGAACTTTTCCTCAGGTAACACTTTCAATTCTTTGTGTTTTAATTGCATTGTTTAACAAAGGTCTACAAAGATTTTTCAGAGTAGTAAGTTTAATTTTGAATTCTTGAAGTTCACAAAATACTCTGAAACATTACAGCAGACTCATTTATCCAGAGAACCACCCATTTGTGTGTTTTGTTTGTTTAGTAGATCTATTTTATTGGGCTTACAGTTTTTACAGTACTTTACATATTGTCTGCCATAAAATAAGTCTGTCTCATCTTTGGAGGTCTCTTCAGCCTTCACTAAAATATGTTGCTTGTTGGATTATGTTTATTATCTCATTTTTAAAAAAAACAAGTCCAGAAAGTAAGCTGGAAAAACATAGCTCCTTGTTGCTTATTCCACTTTCAATGAGACATGGTTTTATTTTGGCAGGGAGAACATTAAGAGGTAGCATGTTGACCAAATGTAACCTATCTAAACACAGAAATTATTTCTGATAGGAAAAAAAAAATGTACTAAATTTGCTGGCCAAAACATACCAATATCCATATACTGACGCTGGAGCTGAGGCAGCAAATTTAACATTGAGTGCTCAAAACAACCTGGGAGGCAGGTTTAACATTGAATGCTGAAACCTACCTGCTGTCAGAACAAATTACTGCAAATATTATATGTACTCCATTACCTGAATTCCTTTCTGCTTGGAGTACTCTAATTTTGCATAGGCATAAGAATTTCTTGAAGAATTTTTATAGGCTTTTTCAATAAGCAAAATTGAGATAATCAGGTTTTCTGAGGCAGATTTACGCACATCGTCATTGGTCTCTTAAGAGACTGTTACAGTTGAAGATGTTTAAGATCTTTGCATACATAATTAAGATAGATTGTTCTTTCCCTATAAGTAAATGTTTGCCCAGCAGCCTGCTGGGTGCTAATTGTGATACTGCCTTCTGCCTGGGATTGGCTCCAATTCTTTACTGCTGAATAGCCCAGAATTTCCAAACAATTTCCTAATAAGGACCACATTTTGGAAGAAAGAAGAATTAATGGACCTTTTCTCATCTTCTACTGCCCAGGCACTTTCTGTTCCCCTAACAAATCTAAGGTCATTACAGCAACTCCTCATAGAGAAAAGTCATAATACTTTAAACAGTTTATAAAGTCTTTTAACTGTCTATGTTGCAGCAAATGTTGTTTCCCACCAAGTTTTACTCATTGTTAGTGTTTTTCATTTCTTTTCTTTCACATTCCCAGTCCTTTAAGTTTCCAGACATGCTTTTTCCTTCCAGTCTACGCTTGGGCTTCATGATTCCCTGAGACGTCACCTCTTCCTTTACTCCTCTGCCCAGTTCCTTCCAGGTTCCTTCTTCTTCCTTTTTTCCCATTAGAGGATCAGTCCATTTGTGAACCCTACTATTTCCTGTCATTTTCTTACCGTGTAGAAGCAGCAACCGGTGGGATCAGATGGGGTCCTCCTTCTTCCCTTTCTGTCACCTAGCCTCTTTGCAAGGAAGGCTATAAAGATAGAATTGGAAACCAAAGGAAAAGGATGCTGCAGGCTGTCTGGAAACCTCAGTTCCTGTCTCCCTGGCTGACTAAAAGCAGTCACAATTTTCAGAAAAGGATCCTTTCTTTGTTTTTTTTTTTTTAATTTAATTTTTGTAAGGGTTGTAACATTTGTCATCAAATGCTTTGTTATTTCTCAGGGTGAAAGGTGGTAAATGATTTCTAATGTAACCTTCTCTAAGTTATGAGTTGTAATTACTTGGTTTTTGTACAGGCACCCTCTCTTTGGTCGAAATGTCCCACTTTCCAGTGGATCTGGGTTTATTATGTCGGATTCTGGTTTAATTGTGACCAATGCCCATGTGGTGTCAAGCACCAACGCTATATCAGGGAGACAACAATTGAAAGTGCAGCTACAGAATGGAGATACCTATGAAGCAACCATCAAAGACATTGACAAGAAATCTGACATTGCAACAATAAAGATTCACCCTAAGGTGAGTGGCATAAACAGATGAATGAATTAATTTGGGAACCCTATTTCAGTTTCATTTAGCACAGAGTGATTTGCTGGAATGTGTGTTTAGGGCTTCCTTGGAAATATATCTGGGGAAAACAATGTACTGAACAAACTGTTTCTGTAGGCCTGAAAATTATTCGTATCTTAGAATTAAATTACTTTGTCTTCTGTGCTCGGAACTCCTAAAAAGAAGAAGACGAAAAAAACAGCTCAGTTAATATGTGGCCAGATTCTGCTATCTTTACCTGAAGACCCAGGCTATTTTGGCTAATCCTTCTAGCTTTGTGCCGATACATGGACTGCAAGGTGGTACATAGTGTAGGGAGAGTGGCAGGCTGGTCAGTAGCTGGTTTGTACACTATGTCTAGGAGAAGGAGGGAACAATCTGCTGGAAAAGGAGGAAATCTGTTTCAGAATCTTGTTGACTTTTTTCTTCTGGATGAAATTGAAAGGTACTGCTGCTAGCAGTTTGTTTCTGAAGACAGTTTAAAGCAGCAACACCTTGCAGTATACTAATTTTACCTGGCGTGAGTTTTGGGTATGTGATAGTGAATAGCTCTTTCATTAGTGTAATGGAAAGTGTATGTTCCTAACTTCTTGCTAGTTTTTGATCTTTCCCATCAGGTTATTTTCAGGTATAAACTAATGCTTATTTCTTTCTTTCTATGTTTATGTAAGAAAAAACTACCAGTATTGTTACTGGGACACTCCGCGGATCTGAGGCCAGGAGAATTTGTGGTGGCAATTGGAAGTCCGTTTGCCTTACAGAACACCGTGACAACAGGTATTGTCAGCACTGCTCAACGAGATGGCAAAGAACTTGGCCTGCGGGACTCGGATATGGATTACATTCAGACAGATGCTATTATCAATGTAAGTACTAGATATGTGAGGAGCTAATCTTTACGGTACTGGGACCTTGAAATCCCCACCTGTTCAGCAGGGAAGTGTGTGCTCTGAAAGATGAATCCACTAAATAAAAGCAGCTTTGTTTAAAATCAGTGATAGGCTCTTCCTTTTATAAAAGACTATGCAGCTGCGTTCAGGCATTAAGTGTTGTGAAAGGTATGTTAAATAAAACTGCCCTCTTTGAGGTTGTCTATGAAGATGTTACATATGACAGCTCCTTCTCATTCTGTAGGTCTCATGCAGTAACACAGGGTTGTGTACACCAGCAGTAAATCAACACATTTCTCTCCCTGCTTGTTCAGCTAATCTGGCCAAGCAAGCTGTAGAGTAGAGCCAAGGTTTCTTTCATCTCCTTGCATTAGAACCAGATGGTGTAGTCAAGCTGATAGTATCTTCTTCAATTTAATGACAGAACACCCAGGTAAGAACTTAAGGAGAGGGTTGGTTTTTTGTTGCTGCTGTTCTTGTTTTCCCTTTGCACATCATATACTCCAAGTAAGAATCTAGGTGTAAAATAATATAAAGTTTGAGAAACAGTTTGGAGTTAAGGGTCCTAGCACTGCATGTTGTATAGAAATACATGAAAACAATATCCCTTCAGACAAGCTTGGGGGGATCCAAAAAGCTGAAGTAAAGTACTTGAGTGTTTATATAACTTGTAGTGATTCTAAAAAGAGCACTGCACGCATATCTGAGGTAGAAAATGGCCTGAAATCTTATGGCTTAAATCTGTTATACATTGAAAGGAAAATATTTTTAGCATTTATTTGCTGGACCTCAAGATCACGTTTGACATAACAAGTCATAACACTTAGCATTTTAAACACGCAAAGCGCTTCACAAATATTTATCGTCACCATGCAATTTGTCTTGACAAGTCTGTAAAAAAAAAAAGGGTAATTGCTTTTTTTGCTAAGATATGGTATAAAAGTAAGCTTTTTCAAAAAGTTTCTGTATGATCCAGGAGCTAAACATCTTAAGACATTTAATTGGAATTAGTTTCTTCAATTGTAAAAAGAGAATAGGAAAACTTACGCAAAATGGGTTACTTGGGAGCCCACATTGAATTGGTGGCAGAGACAGAATTAGAACATGGGATTCTTGACTTCACGCATATACGCATTCCTCAAGATCAAACTGCTTCCTTGTATATACTTAGGCATTCACTGCCCTCAAAAGCTAATGAACAAGTTTAGGCAAGGACAGCAGAGCGTGTCAGACAATGCTAGACCAAATGGGATAGTGCTACTAGAGGAGGTAAGGAAAATGTCAATATATTTGAATTGCTTTGCCATCTGAGACCAAAAAATATGAAGATAGTCCCTGGCATAGGGATGCTTTGTGCTTAGCTAATGCACTAGTTTTCTCCTGAGAATGGGAGGAGTTTGAGAGCTGGTCTGCTCAGAGCATTCCTGTGGCTCAGCCAAGACTTTCCTGCAGGAATGTGCATGCAGCTGCCTTCTGAGAAATGCTAGGACAGCAGGAACATGGGGCAGGAGAAAACAGGGCCGTACGTTCTTAAATGGAGCTACACTGTATGTGCTGAAGTTCTTTCATTATTACATCCTTCAAGCAGAGGACAAGTGAATGAAAGATGATATGCTGAGCAAGGCTGAAAAATCATCTCGGTTCCTTTGTATCAGT
This sequence comes from Pluvialis apricaria, assembly GCA_017639485.1. Classification (NCBI taxonomy): domain Eukaryota; kingdom Metazoa; phylum Chordata; class Aves; order Charadriiformes; family Charadriidae; genus Pluvialis; species Pluvialis apricaria. The sequence continues at coordinate 30,663,065 of CM030010.1, forward strand.
CAGACACAAAAATCAAGTGTGTAGTCTGATCACTGAAAAGATACAACATAAGAAACTGATCTCTTTGTTTAAACTTGAACTTCGAACCTGTTTTAAAAACTTTAATGTCTGTTTTATTCTTCTGAGAATCTATAAGGTTTGCCCAGTGCTATCTAAGTGTAAACAGTTTATATGGCTCACATTGCTGTCATGCATCACTTAGCTTTTGTTTATTTTGAGTGGTAAGTTGCTGCTCTTGGCTGTTCAGTAGAACTGCTTGAAAACTCTGGCCTCACTCAAAAACGAACTTGTTGAGCCAACATGAAGATGGACAAGGAACTTCTCCAACTCCCATTTCCTGTAGTCCTGTTGGATGTTTCCTTTGAAGGCCATTAGGTATTAGGCAATTTCAGACTGCTCAGAGCTGCTCTATGCCCTCCCTAGGGGGGGTTGCATGTCTGTGATTACTAAATCAATCCTTACGTAGTACCTACCTCATAGCAATACACTGATTAAACACGTAAAGCACTGTGTTCTTCCCTTGTGGAGAATAAGAGAGACTGACAGTGCTACAAACCAGTGATAATAAAACTACTGAAGAACTGTATGTGCACCTCACTGAATTATAACTTTAAATAGCAATTAATTATTTCAAAACCTTGCTCTGACAATCTTTAGAAGAACTGAAATACTCGTTTTAACTATTTAATGATTCTTCTTAAACTTAGGGTCTCACTATTTGGAGTGGTAAGTTGCTGCTCCTAGCTTAAAGCCTGTTTCTGAAAAGAAAAAAAATCTAATCATAAAAGGTGTGAACGGGTAGGGTAAGACCTACCTGTGATCTTCTGTGATCAATATTGTGTCCTTCAGTGCTGCCTAAGAAATTACCTGCTCTCTTTCATTTACTTGCAAAGAAAATACTGTTTGAAATAAAAATTGCATTTCCTGCAGTGAAGCACCAATTTATTGTTCTCTTATGTCATTTTTACAGTACGGCAACTCTGGAGGACCTCTAGTTAATCTGGTAAGTCCAGGGGACTTGGTTTTTGTTTTGTTTTGTTTCAAGAGCTAGTTTGAAATAAGTGGGAGAATATTTTTTTTTAAAAGATTCATAGGTCATACCAGCTTCCAGCTTTCAAGCTAATGGTAGGTAGATACTCTGAAGCTAATATAAACTATGCAAATTAGGTCTCAGTTCATACACCATTGAAAAACGTTTCCCAATAGCAGAGGAAATTTTACACAGCAGTGAGGAAAATGGGATCTGGTAGGAGCAGTTATGCTTATTCGCACTATAAAACCTGGGATGCACGGCAAAGGTGGGACCTGGTTAATCTGAACAACTGGTTTTAAAATAGATTACTTTAAACCAGCATTAATTTTGCAGGCCGGTGAACTGTGGCTGTAGTGGTGGTAGTGACTCCACTACCTGCTCAGCGGGGGGAATCTCTTGCCGGGTAGTGGGATGGACCTTGGATGAACAAACTGTGCTGTAATCTCTCTGGCCATCACAGTTAAATGTGAAAGGGATTGTGAATCAGAGCCCAGATCCTCCCGTACAAGTAATGTTTATTTCTTGAGTGATTACAACACTGTAAAATTTCTTACACCAGCTTTTAATGTGAAATGCTGGGCAGTGAGCTGAACCCTGTCACTTAGGAGCATATTAATTGTGTGCTGTCTCTCAACAGGATGGTGAAGTGATTGGGATTAACACCTTGAAGGTCACAGCTGGAATTTCTTTTGCTATTCCTTCAGACCGCATCACTCAGTTTCTCACAGAGTCACATGACAAACAAAGTAAAGGTAAGGTCTGCAAAAACCAGCGACGTCTTCCAATTATTATCCTGATCTGTTGATGAAGTGCCAGAAGGTATTGGTCTGGGATCCTATTAGTGAAAAGAGCAGCATTATTTTACAGTATACAATACCATAGACTTGGAAATGGAAAACAACTTCACAAAGGTGGGAGAGATGTTTTATTACTCAAACCCCCAAAGAGTAGACGGTATCTGTATAAATCTGGGAAAAAGGGCCTCTGAGGATAGTGCAAACACAAATGAGTTATTACAGTCTCAAATGATCCTGAGAACAGATGGTGACTTGTTCAAGGAGTCCTATCCTTCTATTTCACGTATTGTCCAAGCAAAAAGGTGATTAAGTTTTTAAAACACTTGTCCACAGATGGAGTGTAGTGTGTGCGCTCTCAGTGGATGATCTTTATTTTGCCATGGTCATCTATGTCAGTGCTATATAACTGCATATTGTGAGAGACTTTCAGACCCCAGGGGGAGAAGAGCTGTGTGCTAATTACTGAAAAAATACATGGGGAAGGGGGGAGAGGCAGAAAAAAAGAAAGGCCTCTGCATCAAAGAACATATAAATCTAAACATATCAGCAACTGACAACTCTGGACTTTTATGTGCCTGCCTTGCATCTGTCCCACTGTATGAGGTGTCATACTACGTGCTGCACAGCCAAAGCTGATCTAGTAATGCTTCATCCAGGCCAAACCTTCCTTTCTCTTTTGCTTGCCAATTTAGGGTGTCCACACCCTACTCATCTTGTAACAGGACTGCTGGCTGCTGCTTCTCTTGAATCTTTATGATATTAATTTTTTTCTTCTGTAGAGTTCATCCAGTTGCTGATGCCAGGGTTGTTTCCCTACACCATTTTCCTCTGTGTTTTCTCAGATACTGTTATTTCAGAAACTTTCCTTAAAGTTATGCATAGAATCATAGAATGATTAGAGTTGGAAGGTACATTGAAGATTGTCGAGTTCGAAACCCCCTGCCATGGGCAGGGAGGGACAACTTTGGCTAGACCAGGATGCTCAAAGGCAGAGACTGACCAGCCTGTAGTTCTCCAGGTCTTCCTTTTTTCCCCTTTTTAAAAATGGGGGTTATGTTTTCCCTTTTCCAGTCAGTGGGAACTTCACCGGACTGCCACAACTTCTCAAATGAGATGGATAGTGGCTTGACAACTTCATCTGCCAGTTCCTGCAGGACCCACAGATGAGTTTCATCAGGTCCCATGGACTTGTGCACCTTTGGGTTCCTCAGATGGTCTCTAACCTGGTCTTCTCCTACAGTGCGCTGTTCCTGATTCTCCCTGTCCCTGCCTTTGCCTTCTGAAACTTGGGCACTGTGGCTAGAGAACTTTCCAATGAAGACCAGGGCAAAAAAGTCATTGAGTACCTCAGTCTTCTCCATGTCCTGAATGACCATGTCTCCCATTTCTTTCCAGAGAGGGCCCACGTTTTCCCTTGTCTTCCTTTTATCACCAACATACCTATAGAAGCTTTTCTTGTTGCCTTTGATGTCCCTGGCCAGATTTATTTCTATCAGGGCTTTAGCTTTCCTAATCTGATCCCTGGATGCTCGGGCAATTTCTCTGTATTCCTCCCAGGCTACCTGTCACAGTCATCTGCTCATATATTTGAGACCATCACAATTCTGATGAGTTCTCTCATCTGTGTTTTGCTGAATTCCCCAAATTAGATTGTTTCACTTTTTGATTTGAAGGGGGAGAAGTTGATGAAAAAAGTTGTTAATTATGTGCTGAAAAGTACCTTTCAAATTAGCTGACAATTTTGTTTCAGTGATGTTGAAAAAACTGTTTATTCACCCAGGTTACTAACTGTTTGTTGGCTTCTGAGAGAAGCAGGTCTGTGTCATTGGTGGTTACCCTTCAGAACCAAACTGCTTATCTCAAAACAGAGAGGAGCAATGGCTCACCCTGCAGGCATGGCTCTAGAGGCATGAACACAAGCCTCGTGCTGAAAGCCCACCCTGTGCCAAGGCGTTCCTGGTAACTGGGGCTGGAAAGTCAGTGAAGGCTAGAGATGCCACCACTGAAATCAGCCACCTTGCTCCTTCAGGCACCTTTGCCTCCAAAGAATGATGAACCCACTGAGAGCAGCTAGAGGGCCAAGAGATAACTTTGCCTATGGAACCTTAAGAAAAAAAATAAATAAATGAAAGATTTATTTATCTTGTGATTGTAACTTACTGTCTGATTTTTTTTTCATCATTCACATCATCCCATAATCAAAGGAAAAGAATTCACATTTACTTTTAGCATGTGTGACCATCACTGCTTGGCACACCGTGGGCACAGGCAATTTTTAAACTTTTTGTTTTTAAATTATTTTTTGCTTTTGCTTGTCTGAAGTACCTCTTGTACTTTTGCTACAGGCAGAAGCACAGTCATTTAAAGCTCTTGATGCACAGAGAAAGAGAATTTGTAGGAGTTATTTTCACCATATTTGAGACTTAGTTTGCATTTTTTAGGCCTTTAGTAATAGTTTTCACGTTTGTTGTATAGGCGTCATTTCTTGACATAAGGAATTTATGTAAGCAGAATTTTTGGGATGTTTTTATCATGTTTTCTTTTGCTCCAGTTACGTTTCAGTAGTTTCAGTGGGATCCGCCCTTGTGGTACAATTAGGTCATAGAAATAAGCTTAAGGGTATTACCATTGTGCTCTAAATATGATATTGCCCGAAGATGATAAAATTCCCTTAGGAAACCACTCTTTCAAGATTTACTCTGGCATATAGGAGATACTCAGAATATTGTTGAATAAGCTTGACCTTAGTCTTTTAAATCTCAGTTGATCAGATAACTACCAGTTTTATATAGAAGGCATATATAACTGCAGATATGACCTACTGAAGTACAGGAGCGGAGAGAGACAAAAAGAAGGAGAGGATGGCATTTGAATGAAGTATTTGCACTGATTAATATTCTGTACTACCTCATGTATTTGCTTTCCTTACTGTGGAACAGAAATCTCTGTAAATGGTGAATTGCTTCTAGATACTTGGGGTCAGCAGTCTGACTTTCTATTAACACAAAACAGATTTAAGTTTAAACTAGTGGTTGAGGCTTGTTTGCTTGACTTTGTACCACTGAAATCAGTGTTCAATCTGGCCTGGTGTTTACAAAATCAAAATGTGATTTGAGTATCTCTCTGCGGTGCTCTGCTCCAGCTTTAAGCTGCGATTGTTCTAACATATTAACCTTCTTTTAATTACTGCTGGGACTTCACCTTGGTGACGTGCTTCTTAGAGTTATGATCTCACTTTATTCCAGTTCTCTTAATCATTTTTTCTTCTGCCTCATGATTCCACAAATTGACAGAAGGACAGGTTTTGAGACTTTTTATTTGCAGAGCAGATGTAACATGATGGTGGTAGTTCCAGGTGCCGTGTACTGTTCTGCCAATGTGACTTGACCCTGACGTCAAAATGCCTGTCCTTTGGGGATGATAAAACACTACAACTAGTTGTCTCTGTCTCTTCATTCTCTGCTGATGCTTCTAATAAACTTTACAATTATATTCCCTCTTATAATTGTTAATGAAAACTGTGGGTTTTGTGCAAGATGTTTGGCTTGGGCTAAATTGAATGGAATAGACTTTTGCAAAACAAAAGGCCTGAAGTTTTTTTACCTGTATTCTAACAGACAGAATGGTTGGAGGGTGGGAAGGGGAGGAATCTAGAGTCTGCTAAAATAATCCATAGCTCTTAGTTTTACTTTATACCATAGCCTGCTACTGATATAGTATGAACCACTATTTGCAGTATGGCAAACTGACTGTAAAGAGAGGGCTGAAGGCCATTTTGAATTTTCATGCCTCAACAGGAGTGAAATAATACCCCAACTTGCCCAAAGAGGAAGGTAGAATGAGACTTTAAGTTGTGAATAAGTTTTTAGTTACCAGATATTTTTTTTTTCCCCAAAGCCTTATTTTTACATGTATCATTAACCACTGGGGAAATAATTCCCTTTTAGATCAGCAGCATTTCTACTGTGGTTTTTTATTCTTGCCCAGTGTCCTCCTTGCTGTTTTGTTTCTTCCAGGTCAGTTTCTTTTGTCCCTTCTCTCATTTTCATTTTTCTTTTGTGTAAACATTCCTAACTCAGCCCCCAGAATATGCTTTGTGCTTCTGCATATTTCTGCATCACAGAGGCAATGACCAGCAGCATACTGTTTAATGCAAACAGTAAACTGTCCCCAGAGAGTCTGTCATCTTTGTGTCTCATGAAGACAACTTAGTCATTTAACTGTCCAGATTGCAGGGATGGGGAGATTATTTTCAGGTGGGAGAATTATCATGTTTGGATATTTTAAAAAAGTCAAAACTTGCATTTATGCCCTGTGGACTAGAGAACCACTGTGAGCGCACTAGTTCACAGCCATGCCCAAAGCTTTTGAGACCTCAATTTTGACTAATCGGACTTCTTCATGACACTCTTACCATAGCTGATTTTGATCTCATTAGTTTCACTTTACGATAGAGGAGAGCCAGAACATTTCAGGGAAAAGCAGGGATGACAGTTATAGATGTAAGATTGTTCAGAGCGTAGTAAATCCAATGCTTAGTAGTCAACGTTTTCACTGACACTAATGGGAATATTGGACATGCATAAGATTCAGGACTAATTCCTTTTACTTGGGACTAGTTTTCTTGGGAAGAATGAGAGTTAGACTGTGTACATCTCCTTTTCAAACTTTTTCCTCACATGAGAACATGGAGAAGCTCAAAGAAATTGTGAAGTAGTTATGCTGGAACAAGTAAGGGGAAGTATTGTTTCATACTGGATATAACTAACCACTGAAGCAGCCACTTCAGGAAGTCATCAAACTGCATTTTTTTCATAAGACAGCTGTGCAATATCATGACTACTAAAAGCCAAGTACAGAAATGTGATGCTGTTCCTAAAGGAGTGAATTCTCACCATGTAAAATTCTGTAGAGTCCCCTCTAATCATAGAATCAGAATAGTTTGAGCTGAAAGGGACCTTTAAAGGTCATAAAGTCCAACTTCCCCTGCAATAAACAGTCTAAATCTACCTGGTTTTGTTTACCCCTTGTCTTAGCGCCACAGGCCCTACTAAAAAGCTTGTCCCCATCTGTCTTATAAGCCCTCTTTAAGTACTGAAAGTCTGCAATAAGGTCTCCTGGGAGCCTTCTCTTCTCCAGGCTGAACAACCCCAACTGTCTCAGCCTGTCCTCACCGGAGAAGTGCTCCAGCCCTCTGATTATTTTTGTGATCATTTTGGCTAGGGTCTATGGGTTTTTTTGAAACTTGCTTTTTATTCTTTGGGGTAGAAACAACAAGCCATTTGCATTAGGATCAGTGTGAGTCTTTTGGTTGTCCTTTTTCTGAAAGGTGGGAATTTTAATTTATTTAAACCCCATTTCTACATTTTAAGGAGAACACCACATGATTAGTCTTCACCAGTTTCAGATGAAATGGTAGTTGGTTACAAAATTTTCCATTTACTGATATCACATGATATTAGATCACAGAAATTTTCCTGAATTTCCTGAAGGAAAACTCTTACAGAGTGTAAATAAGCTTCTCTCTTACCCTCACTTGCAGGGAGAGGGATTGTCATTCTGTACACCAAGGCTAACCAAAATAAAAAATTATGTCAGTGTAGATGTGTATGATTTCTGTTTAGTTTTGTTAAAAGGTGATACATCCTGTTTTAATTGACAGGTATTTGGGGTCATCAAAGTAGTTATTTTTGTCGGTGTTTGCCTAAATTTCTTAAATATCCTCTGTGTTATTTTCAGATGGGAAGAAACGTTTCATTGGCATCAGAATGCTGACAATAACACCTGCGTAAGTATCTTAGAAATCTTAGATCTGTATGATCGTGCATACAAGATGTGGTCAGTAGTGGTTCAGAACTTCATCATTCAGCTTTCATTACAAATCTTCAGAGAATCCAGAAGTGTGCATTAGCTTCTGTGAAGTCTGCAAACACTTGAATGATATTAGTGACATACACGTTCTGAGACCTGGAAAATCACTGTCAGTCATTCTCTAAATACTGATAACGGTGGATGCTTGATAGCTGAGGGAAATTAGGAAGAGCCTGAATATGGATTTTGGTTCTTGAAGAGGATGTCTGGAGTTACACCAGGTTTTAGGTGACATTTAAACAAGCTGCTGCTTTCAGGTGACCATGAGTGCCACTGACAGATTAGCTGCCTGAGGGTTTGGCGGTAGTTTTATCAGTGCCAGTGGCGGCCATATGATGTGAGATTCGGTGCCTTTGGAAAGAAAGTAGTTGCTAAAGTTTGGAAGTAAAGCTTCACACCTCTGTGTTAGCAAAGCCACAATATGGACACCCTCCTCCAATTCTTTACTGGCTTTCTCTCTCACATTGCTGTGTCTTACCATCACCCAGATATATTCTGGGATAACAAATGAGGGCTCTTACGCTTGTATTCTTTCCCAGCAGTAGGCACGTTTCCAATGTGGCAGTAGACTACAAAACTAAACAAGACAATTTCCAGCTGGCGTTGTAGTACAGCCATCTTCGTTTATTGAGTTACACTCTTACAGTCCTCCCCAAAGGGTCAGATCCTCAGCTGGAACGAATCAGCGTAATGGCATTGACATCACTGGGCCACCACCAATGGAGAGAAACTCAGAATGTTTCTCTGCATAATTGTGAAGTGAACACGATGTGAGGTTTTACTGCTTTTGTGGTGTGTAATGAAGCAGTGTAAGATGTCTCCAGCCCTGTTTTCAGGAGAAGACTACTTCCCTTGGTCTGTTTGCTTTAGTCATTTAATTGTTAGCTTCCTCAGTACAAAATCAAATGAACTGAAGCTGCGTGCAGCCATTTTGGCTTGCTTTCCGTCTGAGGGACCCCAGGTTTTCATGGCAGACAGCAGAGTAATCTATTATTAGTTTAAAACCCTTTCTTTCTAGAAACAGGTTTTAACCCACACTGTACACAGACCTGAAATGATGTCGTCTCCTCAGAAACGAGGGGATGTATTTCGAGTCTCTATTTTGCAGCTGCTTCCTGTCTTCTTTTAGAAAGGGATTCACAAACAATTACTGAAGAAAACTTGAGGAAGCCAAAGTTTCCTTGGAAAACCCTCACAGTTCTGGTTTCTCTGACTGAAGTTATCAAAAGCTATATCGTTCTAGATAAAGACAAATTAAGAATGACTTGCAAAATGAAGGAAGCAAAATAGCATATTTCTGCCCTATCGCCAGCATTAATTCTTTGGGGCAGGACTGTCTTTTGTCCCTGCACAGCACCTAGGACAGACAGTGCTACTGCCCATGTGCTCTTCTACAGTGAGTGCCCTCTGTGCTACTGCTACAAATAGCAAAAGTCAGGTTCTTGCAGGAGATGTATGAGACCATTAAATAAACATGCTTTGCACAGGGAAGTAGTTTTGACTCTTTTAAAATCTATGTTACTTGTTTTGATCCAAATTCAAATCCCTTCCATTCTCATCGCAAGAGCAAGGGGCAAAAAATTAACGGTTGTCATTCATTTTTGGTCAAAAAAATTTGAGAATAAATAAATAATTATTTTTGAATGCTGCTGCTTTTGTAGAGGAATCAAATGTTATATAATTTTGCTCTTCTTTTAGCTTGGTGGAAGAACTGAAACATAATAATGCTGATTTTCCTGATGTCAGAAGTGGAATTTATGTACATGAAGTTGTTCCAAACTCACCTTCTCATAGGTATGTAGAGCACATTATTTTCTTCACCCTAAATAATCCTCCAAATAGATACTAATAGGTAATATTTGTATTTATATTCAAGTACTTCCTCATACCAGTCTTGATTTGTATTTAAACAATTAAAAAATGTGCCTTTAGGTTAAAAAAAAAAGTCAGTAGAATCTTAGCACAAATATTTTAACATCTGCAAAAGTGAAATATTTCCATATCAGAACTTTTTAAATGACATTGGGAAACACTAACAGGGTGCAAATTTAAAGAACACGCCAAATGCAATGAACCAAATTTTGTTTTTGAAAAGTATGTTGAATACTAATAAGTAGAAACTTGAGTTGAGTTTAAGCAGGAAACAGCATAGAATTCACATAAGACACTGTCACAGCTATTGTCTGAGACAATGCTTTATCTTAGGGGAAGAGACTGTTTTACAAAGCAGTGGAAAAATAAATAAGACACTTCTAAAAATTACTTTATGAATTATTAAGAAAATGCAAAGGCAATAGAAGCAGCTATTCTGGATTACATTTGAATGGCAAGAGAGAAAGAATTTACCTGCTGTAGTTCAGTCGGTACACTTCGCTTGTCTAGAAATTTTGAGTGGCTTAATTTCCAATGCTTGAAATACACGCTGGAGAGATAAAAGCATGTTCCGGAGTGGAGTGAGTCAGCCATGGCTGAAAGTCTTTTCTGTTTCTCCTTTGCTGTAGTTTTGTGGAAGACAAAGAGAAGGCTAGACTACTTTTACTGTTGGTGTATTTTTACTGTTTTAGAAGAAAATCCTCAATGAAATAATGCGAGCCTGATTTTGCATTTAGCAAGTACTACCAATTACTCTTTCACAATCAGAAGGGTGGAATTTTCCTTCAGTGGAAATTAAAACAAGGAAAAATTTGTCACATCAGCCAAAGAAGTGGTGAATAATCTTTGTACTTCTTCCCTGCATAGAATGCATACTTACTGCCTTTTCCTTTTTGTCTTTGCAGAGGAGGGATCCAAGATGGCGATATTATAGTTAAAGTCAACGGGCGTCCTTTGATGACTTCCAGTGACCTGCAAGAAGCTGTGATGAATGAATCACCTCTACTACTTGAAGTTCGAAGAGGAAACGATGACTTGCTATTTAACATTGAGCCTGAAGTTGTCATGTAAATAGAATTGAGGAAACTCTCATCACCATAATTAAACTCACTTATTCTGGAACACTAGATACCTCCTTTACAGCTACAGTAATTATACTTCCTGTTGACTAATGACAAGGTGGACTAACTTAATTGCCTGAGCCATTTCTGTACATAGTAGCTAGAATGAATTCAATTATGCCATTTATGGAAGATTTAACTTTCAAAGAAATTTAAGAACTGTGTTCTGGGGAGGGGGAGAAGGAAAACAAGTTTTGAGTAGCTGTTAAAAATGGGGTCCACTTCCAGCTCCTGCAGGTTCAGAGCAGATTCAGTTCTGCATTTGAAAGACCAAAATACTACTGGAAGGGAGGAAGCATGCCCAAAGGGGAAATTATTCTTAAACTCCAGTCATGGCTGCAGCAGGACCAAGCTATTGCAATGCACAATTGAGCTTTTTTTCTACGTAACTTTTTCAATGTGAAACTAGTATTGGCAAAGCTTGTATTTGTTCTTAGTGCTTGTATGCTACATGTCAATGCAGGTAGATTAAATCTGTAAATATCGAGAGGAACAAAAATGGTATCAGGCTATAGAGTGTTACACCTAGGTCATGCGATTTTGGAATATAGTAAATGATTCTTATAGAATTAATGCCTTATTATATATAAATCAAAACGATGTGCTGAACAAAGTGAAGTTTGAGAAAGTGCACAGTTTTTTAAGAATTTGATACAATTTAGTTTTGCATTTTACTGGTAAGCTTTGCTGTAAAATTGTTACACTACTTTTGGCTTGTACTGTGTATGTTTCTACTGTAAGGAGATTAAAGTTTACACAAATCATGTGTTGGTGTGAACCTCTTTTTAAACAAGTATGTCTTCCCTCCCTCTTCTGTCAGACTGGAATAGACTCTCCCAAGAGAAAATTTTCTTACAGAAAATTGGACCCTGATGTTATGAAAACCCTTTGCAGCCCTATGGTATGATTATTCCGCCCTTATTTAGACTATGTTTAGAAATGCTTTGCACACAAGTCATTTATTTACACTTTTTTCATATTTATGAGTTGTGCTTTGATGTCATTTAGAGTATCTAGTTGGGATCCTGTTGTCCTCAATTCTGCCTGTACGTGACAAGAAGCAGAAACGAAGCAATATTAACCCTCTTACTACAGCTAGAGACTGTGAGACTTTTATGTAATAAACCCGTGACAGAAATTGCTAAGAGCTAAATCCAGATCTCCTAGGTATCCTAAACCACACAACTATCTTCTTTCTTAGCAAATATTGCTACTGTCCCTAAAGAGACAGAGGAGTGTATCTGGAGCATTTTCTACAGCAAGCTGTGCCTTGTAGACTTGGTCTTTGTTTAACTCCTTTTTGCATCAGAGTGTATCTTTGGGGCAGCTAGAACCTTCCCTTTAGCTTGCCATCACTTCTAGACTTTCTGGCTGTACCAACCTACTTGTTTGTGACAAGCCTTGCACCTTTGGGTTTGTATGACGTGGAAAAGAGCAATCTGTTCGTTACTTGCTGGCCAGCTGTGACTGCAACTGTGCAGGTGAAAGCTAGATGGGGTATTCCCATCTAGCTAGTATTCCTCCTAAAAATGGATGCCATTTCTTTCCATCACATTACTGCCCATGTCTTTAATAATGGCACGATACCCATGCTGTCACTAAAAGAAGAGCTGTTTTCATGACTCCAACAAAAGATACTTACTTGTACCTGTTGAGTGTTGTATATTCAGAGGGATCAACTCCTTTCCATTAAGATACAACCTTAGGACCCAGGCTTGCAAAAAGCATAAGCGTGTGCTGAGCTTAGGACAGCTGTGCAATGCAGAAGGATACTGTCACAGCTAAAGTCAAGCCTATCCATACGTGTGTACCACATTAAGACTACCATTTTACAGTTTGTGAGGGGTGTTTGATTAATATTAGACAATTTAAAATATTTCCATGAGTTTGTTGCCAATTTTTCAGATTTTTGACCAACAAATTGGTAAGATAACCCACAGAGCGATGAGCTGCTCTTACCGTAAGAGAAGCTTTTTGGTTTCCAGATAACATAGTAATGATTTTGAAATAAATTGCTTAACAACTCTTATTACAAGAATACTGAATAGAGTCTGAAAGTGATGTAGCAGCATTAAAATGAAAACAACACACTGTTGTTGGCACTGGCCAAGTGCCTTGGCCTTTTAATCATGACACTGCACGGAGGGGAGAAAGGCTGTTTCCTCACTTATCACAAACAACTGTTGTGTTCTACCAAGAGCCCCTTTTTTCTAAGCTTTCTCTGACAATCTTGTGGAGCTGACACATCTTAGAGTCTGCGAGTGCCATTGGATTGTAGCAGATTTCACTCTGAGGGAGTAAAGGTCAGATGAGGTTCTTTTAGAAAGAAAGCATTGTCATTTCCTTTGGCCGCAGGAGCGTCTGTGTCATTTCAGCTGTGGCGTGACCCTTAACTGCTGAGACGCAAAAGCAGAGTTTATTAATTGCCACTCGTCCCCCTGACATCAGCCAGAGCTGCAAAGGTTAATTGCTCAGTCTTTAGATAGAGTCAGCATCTACTGATGCCAACAGTTAATGTTACCTCTATAACACAACCTTCCTATCTTTGTTTCTTGGCTAAGAGAGAAAATACAGCAGCAGTTGGTGTCTAAAACAAAACATTCAGCAACTTTTCTGTTATAAGCAGTTACTGGCTGTGTGTCAGGCAAAAAAAGTAACAAAAGTGTGATCCTGATCTCTCAAAGAAATCGGCAGCTGCAGTTTATCCAGGCCAAGGTTGGGTCAACAAGATGAAAGGTTTTGACATTCGTTAGCCTGACCACTTTTATTACCACAAAGATTTCTAAAGCCTCCTCATTATTTCTGCAAATCAGCAAAATAAGGAAAGGGAGAGCTCAGCAATGACAATACGAAAGACGTGAGCATTTCGGGGACGTTTCTAGGCTGCAGCCCAGCGGTGGGAGCTGCTCAGCACTGCCAGCCAACTAACCCCTGCAGGGGAGCGCCCTCGCGCCTGTCCTGCCCACCTGTGCCTGCTGTGGGCAGCGGGCAGGTTAAAGACATTTCAGGCTCGATGTTCAGTAGAAGAGAGGAATGAGATAACACCATGCATAATACAATACCATTCATGAGGAGAGATGGGGGCTGTTAGGAAGACAAAGTATGGGTAAAGCAGAAAACAAGAAAGGGAAACAGCAGAGAATAACAAAAAATTAATTATACTCTTAGGAAATATTTTTTTTTTAAAGAAAAGAAGGTATGTCTTTTAGTTTCTTCAATATAATTAGATGGGCATGACCCTGGGCCAGACTGCTGTAAAGCTGCCAGGTACTTGAAGACCCCTTTCTGCAGAGATGGCATCTTATATTTATCTCTGTGCCCTCGGAGCAGTTTGGGGTGGGAGGGAAAGGGTAACATCCCAAACCACCAGTGTCTCTCCCCAAGATGAACCGGTAATTGAGTGAGCCTTTAGACTGCAGTCAGTGTGGCACACACCTTGCCACTGCCCCTGAGCACCACGTAGCAGCTCTGGTAGCTGATTATTTGTGACCATCTGCTCCCCCACTACCCAAGTGCGCCATCGCGCTTGAACTTCTGATGTCAGTTAAAAAATATGATGTCACTGGAAAGAGAGGCACTTTCTATTTGCAAGCAAGGAAAACCAAGGGAATTCCTTCCCTTACAGGGGGTCCTGTAGCTCTGTCAGGGAACTGGACGTGACACGAGAGGTGCATGAGTCTTGGGGCTTGCCTGTGTGTAAAAGGCTGGCAAAGCAAGCTGGTGGTTTGCAGGCCGCGGCCACTATGCTGCACAGAGCACTCTCATGGTCCAGCAGTCATACCCGCTGCAACTCCAAGAATTTTGGCCTGTGGGGATTGGAAAAGGCTTGAAAAGGCGGCAGAAATGTCACACAAAATCAGTGCCCAGCAGCTCTTCTACATAACCTGTTCTCTGCTTGCTGCTTTGTGTGTTCTGCGCGAGCTACCCTGCACAACCACATACCCGAGCAGCAGTCCATCCTTTCTGTACATTTCTTGTGACTGCCGCTATGCACCAGCTAATCTGTGCAAACCTCTTCTCCACGGCTTCTTCCACAGTGCCTCTTTCACACTTCAGCATTTCGCCCTCCGCAGCAGCTGTTGTGTTTGCTCTTCTCCACTGGTTTTGCACCAGCTATTCTGTACCACCATATACTCCAGACAGCCGTCTCTCACCCTTTTAATTTTGTTTTGACTGCTTGTTCCTTGCTTGAGGCTTTGTTGGTTTAGCAGAGATCTGGAAGAAAGATGAATCTTTCTTTTTTTTTTTTCTTCCCAAGCTCTGAAGTCTGGAGTGCTGTGCTGAGCATTTCAAGTCCACAGCATAATACTAGGGCAGTGGGTTGATGAAAAGTTTGTTTAACCACAAGACACTGCAGGATATAGAAGGTGATGCTGCCTCTGTTTAGGCACCACCAGCCAGGAACTGGTGTTCAAAGACACACAAAGTTGAGAGGTTATCCCAGAGAGGGTGTGTATGGATAGTATGGGTATGCTTTCTGTACCCACAAAAGCCTGAGGATTGCTTTGAAGTAAGAAGAAGACTTAAAAAGGGAAGGGAAAGGGGGTGTAGCATATTTATTTTATTTTATTCCCCTTATTTACTTGGGTTTCTGTAATCTTCATTTAGCTGAACATGCCTGGGGAAAACACCCAGGTCTCTGTTTGTTCCCATCCCTCTTCCCACAGTAGGAGACTATTTTCGCAACTTTGGTATTCTGCAAATAGTAGATTTGATCCAGACCTTCCCAGCAGACACAGCTTGGTGGGGTTTTGCTGTAGAAGAACTTTCCAGGTCATGCCATGGAGTGTAAATCTCAGCAGAAAGAAGAACCAGCAGCAGTTAAGGCAGAGTTGCTTAGAAGATCTTGCTGGCTGGTCCAATCCTTTATCTTCTGGCAAACATGTGAGGCAATCTTATATTGCATTTTTCTACTAAAAATGCTCAACAGTATATTCACTAGCAATGAACTAATGCATGGGGAGCACGTAGCATGGATACAGGAGTGGAGCTTCAGGCTGCAACAGTCACAAACAAAAAAAAGAGGAAAAAGATATTTATTTTTTTTCTCTTTTGATTTTTATCCTCTGGGGAGAAAGGTCAGACAGAGCAGGTCTCCCTCCATCCTCCCTTCCTCTTCCCCTCCCTTTCTGTCAAAAGGCTCCCCCTGAGACTGTGAGAATATGTCAATATTAAACAGCATTTTCCCTATAAAGATCTCTAGAGAATAACAGAAGCAACTGCTTGCTCTTTTTTTCTTCAACAAACACTGGCCAGGCCCTCACAAACAGCCAACTGAGGCATCGTCAGGAAAAAACAAGTTCTTAGAGGAAGCAGTCGCCAAGGAAAATAATTGGGCAGCATGAGGGGTTTGGTGACGCAGCTGCACAGCTGCTAAGTTCAATGACTTCTCGATTGCCTCCATCTGAAGTTGTGTTTTACTATAAAATGATCCTCTGCCTCTGTAACTATAAATAGCCGGGCATGATGATTTGCTGCTGGAAGTCCCAGAAGCAGCTTGGGAAAAAACCCAAACCCAAATCCTAACAACTAACCCAACACACAACAAGAAAACAAGAAGCCTTCAACTATCTTCTCACTAAGATCCTAAAAGTCAAAGAGAGACAGTGAAGCTAGACAGTATAGTGCTAATGCTTTTGAAGATGACTTTCTAATGTCTTGGTCAGTCAAGAAGATGTGCAGCGCTACAGCAGTAGTGCCAACTGGTCTGTCTTCCTTCTGTGGGAGGAAGTCCACCTCAGGGTCGGTGTCACATAGCCTGCCAGTAGTTCCATCTGAGCTACCTGTCTAGATGTCCCTTAGCATCTAGGGGAGGAAACAGTAGCTTTCCTCTTCTCAGAAAGTAGAGGTTCAAAACAGGTCCAAAAAGTTGTATCCCAAAAATATTTATTATAAAGTCTCCTTCCTGTAAAGAGGGCCTCGGATGACCTGAAATGATGTACACATCTGTGCTGTACAGATCCCAAGTTTGATGAGATGACTTTCAACCCTACAATTTTAAACTGGTTTCAGAATAATGAATGTTTTGCCTTTGGTAACTAGCTAAATTTCAATCCTAATTTTGAATGACTGAAAAAAAAATAATCTTAGCTTTGTCTCATGTCCAGCACAAGTAATCCATAAAGTTCTGAGGCAACGGGAGAAATGAACTCTTTCAGAGTGTGGTAATACATGATATTTCATGGTGTTGTCTAGGTTTATGTACAAGAGCATGGGGTAGTTTTTCAATCGAAGGCAGCAAAATGATGGATCCCGCCTTACTCAGGTGTCAAGCTCACTACACCGTGACATGCCTACCACAGCCACCTACCAAAAGTTGTCTGATCAGAGTTTGAAATGCATTAATAACACTTGTCTTTCTAGCTCTTTTACCTCTAAAGCTGTTTCTTTCTTGCCTATAAATCCAGATGCAAGGAACATAGGAAAATACACCTAAACTACCAAAAATGCTCCCAAATACCTTTTTTATGTACATAAAAATATCTGAGCTTGAAAGTCGATCATGCTGGTAGCCTTTGTGGCTAGACACCAGTACTCTGTTTCCCACTGCAAGTTATGCAGGTCACCTTCTGCAAGCTGTATATCCCACTGGAAAACTAGCTATTGTTTACATTAGGGGCATAAAGCTGCCAGTTGTACCTCTACAGAAAGACTTCAACATCTGAAATATGTTACTCCTCTGGGATTAAATATTGCCATTCTGGTGTACTAAAATATTGCCATTCTGGCCCATAAATCTTACAATGAAATCCCCCATTCAGGGAAAAGCAGAGAAAATTTTGTGGCAGATTAAGGGAGTTCTGATGTTCTGAAAAGCCCTTTACAGCTTCTTAGTGGTTTGGGATGTCAGATGTTGTATGAAGAGGGGAAACCAGTGGGCAGAGTTTGAAGAAGTGATGAGAAGTGCAATAATAAGTACAATTGTTTCACATTTTCTTCCCCTAAAGGTCTGTACATATGGTCTACGTTTTTACTGGGTTTGTTGCAGCAAATTTTCTGAGTGCTTCTGAGATTTTTTGAGGAAAAGTTCTCCAATTTCTTGCTAATCGATATCATTAGTGTTATTGGTATGAGGCTAAAAAACCACGCACAGAAATCAAATGTGGTGTGAAAGCTGAGGGAGCTGCTTTGGGTTGGGTTGTTTTGCTTCACATCTGTAACGGCAGCTGCAGAAAAAGACAGACACGAGTAAATCCTGGCAAATTGAAAAAGAACAGCCTCTAAAAGCAGCCTGGCAAACTTCTGTAAATCACCACCACCCCTTTAAAATAAAGCAAGCTTTTCTACAGCTTAGTTGTACCACTGAAGCAATTTAATGTATAATGTGGAAAAGAAAAATAATCTTTATACACTTTGCATTGGTAGGCATTACAGATTTGCCTTAACTTGGAACAAAGCCTTGACTTCAGCACGGCTTTCGACACTGTCTCCCACATCATCCTCACAGGCAAGCTTAGGAAGTGTGGGTTAGATGAATGGACAGTGGGGTGGATTGAACAGTGGCTGACAGATAGAGCTCAGAGGGTTGTGGTTAGTGGTGCAGTCCAGTTGGAGGCCAGTAACTAGTGGTGTCCCTCAGGGGTCAGTACTGGGTCCAGTCCTGGTCAATATATTCATCAATGACCTGGATGAAGGGATAGAGTGTACCATCAGCAAGTTTGCTGATGACACAAAACTGGGAGGGGTGGCTGACACGCTGGAAGGCTGTGCTGCCGTACAGTGTGACCTGGACAGGCTGGAGAGTTGGGCAGAGAAAAACCTGATGAAATTCAACAAGGGCAAGTGTAGGGTACTGCATCTGGGGAGGAATAACCCCATGCATCAGTACAGGTTGGGGGCTGACCTCCTGGAGAGCAGCGGTGTGGAAAGGGACCTGGGAGTCCTGGTGGACAACAGGATGACCATGGGCCAGCAATGTGCCCTGGTGGCCAAGAAGGCCAATGGCATCCTGGGGTGTATCAAGAACAGTGTGGCCAGCAGGTCGAGGGAGGTCATCCTCCCCCTCTACTCTGCCCTGGTGAGGCCGCATCTGGAGTATTGTGTCCAGTTCTGGGCTCCCCGGTTCAAGAAGGACAGGGAACTGCTGGAGAGAGTCCAGCAAAGGGCTACAAAGATGATTAGGGGACTGGAGCATCTTTCTTATGAGGAAAGGCTCAGGGACTTGGGGCTTTTTAGTCTAGAAAAAAGACGACTCGGGGGAATCTTATCAATACTTATAAGTACTTAAGGGGAGGGTGCCAGGTAGATAAGAAGAGTCTTTCTTCAGTGGTGCCCAGTGATAGGACAAGAGGTAACGGGCACAAACTTGAACATAGGAAGTTCCATCTTAACATGAGGAGGAACTTCTTTACCTTGAGGGTGGCAGAGCACTGGCACAGGCTGCCCAGAGAGGTTGTGGAGTCTCCCACACTGGAGACATTCAAAACCCACCTGGACGCCGTCCTGTGCAATGTGCTGTAGGTGTCCCTGCTGTGGCAGGGGGGTTGGACTAGATGATCTCCAGAGGTCCCTTCCAACCCTGACCATTCTGTGATTCCGTGATTCTGTAATATTTGCAAAACTTACTTTTTGAACTGTTTTACCCCCGAAGATGGTAGGTAATTAAATAAAATCAGTATTTTCTTAAGAGAAATGTGAACCTTGACCAAGATTATTTTTTAAATGAGCAGTATTTTCATAGCACAACATTTATTTTGCATAGTACTGAGGAAACTTGACCCAACAGAATCAGTTGCTAATGCAGTCAAGCCTAGTGGCATGGAGTCAGGCTCTGAAACTAAAGACAAAGGCAAAGCGGCTCTGTAAAAGATGCCTGAATGTTAGCTTGCCAGCTAGCAAAGCCTTTCCATGGAGTTTGGGTAGGTTTCTGTAATTCTGCAAGCTGCTGCAGGTCAGGCATTATTTGTTTCTATATGTAACTGTGAAGGCTGTGAGAGTTTGCAGCAACTGCTATTAATTACAACAGCTGGGGAGAAGTTATCTCCCTGAGCTTGCTGATAGCAAAGACCTTCTTTATCAACCTCCATCGGACCAGGTTTGAGAACATGCTTCTGCAGATGATAAATCAGCATAAAATATAGATTCCTTTTCTCCAGAAAACTCTGATTCCTGTTTAATGACACCTACATTCCTCTTCTAACATGTAAAAATTTGCTATACTTATCATCCTGTTCAGGTCAATGAAGTTTGGTGGGTAAATGCAAAGAGATGTGCAAAGAGATGCTTAAGCTTCAGGTGGTCAGTGAGGTCACAAGGAGTTGTGCAGTCAAAAAATGTTAGAGTTTGAACAAAAAGAACTGTTCACGCATTTTAAATTTTGCATGTGCAGCGTGAGTTTATAGTCACAGATGCACGCTCTGTGAAATAAAGTCCCTGCGGTCCTTTTTTTTTTTACAGAAAAATGGAAAGGAAGAAGTCAAAGAGTGAAAAAATGAGCTATGCGCCATCCTGCTTTC
Organism: Pluvialis apricaria; assembly: GCA_017639485.1. Taxonomy (NCBI): domain Eukaryota; kingdom Metazoa; phylum Chordata; class Aves; order Charadriiformes; family Charadriidae; genus Pluvialis; species Pluvialis apricaria. The sequence goes on from CM030010.1 coordinate 30,683,214, forward strand.
TCCGTTAGCATGGGGGAAGAAGAAGCAGAAGAGAAAGGCAATCATGATCTGAATCATCAGCTAGCTCTTCCTGGGGTTAGGAGTGGCTGGATGATGCAGAGGTTTATTTAACTGTCTGTGTCTTTATGCAGTCCCATTCCCATGACATTTGAGGTCCAGATTCTCCATGACATTTGAGGTCCAGATTCTCCAGAAGATGTAGGTGGTATGCCATGAATACCTCATAGATTACATGATTCACTGTGTGTGGCTCATGGGCACTGTATTTCCTAGAGACTGACCATAAGAAAAAATTTATATGTGTGTGGCAACTTCTGACACCACAGCACTGGTTTGTGTCCTGATTTAGGGACGAACAAGTTTGAATGTAAACATCTTTCTTGGAGCAAAGATTTCCTGCAAGTTCATCTTGACACTTCCAATCACAGTGAAAAAAATAGTTTCTCTCTGTAGTAAGAATCTCAAGCTAGAATGACACATTTTTGAGAATTTGTTTCATATTCAGGTTTTAAATTTGTACAAAATAGGAAAGAGCTGCATGAAATTAAAGCTTACTGCTTAATGATGTGTAGCAGAAGTCTTTCTGCTGTTAGTACCAAAAATACTTCAGCTCATTCTCACTGATAATTTCTCACCTCTACTTCTGCCAACATTAACAAATAGAAAGTCATATTGATTGTAATGTACTACATAGGGTAGGTTTGGTTTAGATTGAAATTCTCCCCTAAAAACAGAAAAGAAAGACCCAGTCAGTGTGCTATTTAACTTACTTTTTTTTGTGTGTGTGTGCAGAGATTAGGAGGATTAGAAAAGAGGGTCTTAGCGGCACGGAGGGTGTTTTGGGTCAAACCCAAGATTTAATCCCATGGCTGTAGCAATAGTATTTTGAAAAATCATTTTTCAGCTGCTATGGTAAATGTTTCTAAAAACAGAGGAGAGGTTTACAATCTGTTACAACAATGAATCAAAATAACTGCTCATTTTCCATGTGAAGTCTCAAGAGCCTTGGTAAACACCACATTGGCTCACTGGAAACAGAAGAATGATTGACAATGTAGTGCAAGCAAAAACCTGAAAGAGAAAACAGGTAGATTAATTATCCGTTAAGTTAATGCCCATCTACTCCTCAGAGTTCTAGTCACCAGAGCTGGGTCTGCTTAACAAATAAACTATCTGTGGGTCCAGCACAAGTACACCAGAGAAACCTAGGCCCTGATCCTAAAACCTTTGAAGCAAAACAAGTTTGAATTTAAGCATGTGATTAATACATTGGTGAACACTGAAATCTGGTCCATACTGGAATTCTGATGATGAAAATATTAAAGGAGCCCTCCAAATCTCTGCAAGTGAGTGATCACAATTAGCCAGTCCAACACGTATTTCATCGGCCCTCGGTGCAAGTCCATGGTACCCCTGATCTTATGAGGGGCGATGACATAACACACAAACCTATTCAACTCCAGGTTATATATGCTATAAAACATACACAGTGCATTCACATGGATTCATTTTGCATGCACATACGCAGTCTATGCACATATAACATACAAAAAGGGAAGTGACTATAAATAAGAATATAAGAATTGTAGAAGTATTCATCAGGGAAATGCAAAGATGAAAAGTGAATTCTGTGGCTAGCAGATGTTAAAAAATCTGACACTGGAAACTTGAAAAGAGCGGTCCTTACCCTTGATCAGTTAAAAACACTAGTGAAAGTATTGGCAATAATGCTTAAAACATCACCTAACAGATATTTCCTTCTGTGATACAGAGGTATTATCAAATGAAATAATACCAAATGTGACAGTCAATTCATGTGATAATGATGTCATACTTTCCAGTTTAACAGTAGCTCAGGGTGAAGTCAGACAGGTGTATCGACAGCTAGGTGCTTTTTTCCTCTTTTTTTCTTTTTTTTTCCTTTTTTTCTTTTTTTTTTTTATTTTAGCAGGAGGTTCTGATAAGTTGTAGCAGTTTTAAAAGCTGTCTAAACTATTTAATAGTTCATGTTAACTTTCTGTAAACCTTAGAACTGTGGTGATGCTCCATGAATAACTCCAAGTGGGACTAGAAGACCTCTGAAATTTTTAAGGGCCTCTGATTGTTGAAGTTATAAAATAAGCATCAAAACGTATATTTTGATGTAATTTTTAAGTCACACTAGTAACTTTGCAGCCGGTAAAATGAAATGAAATTGGAAATGATAAATGCCTAGGAAAAAAAGGATTATTTTGATTGCATTTTATGCAGACCACAGGTATGAGAGTCACACAGCAGTAAGAGGGTGAGGGAGGAGGTGGCTGTGGTAAATAACCTCTGACTTTAATGCAGATAAAATGTTTTCTGCAACTTATTTGAAAAGTAGGGCATTTGCAGCTCAAATCTGTTCCAGACTGTGATTGATGCTGGACTAGTTGTCCAACTCCTCTTCTTCTTCAGTGCCTGCATCCATTAGATATAACTGGTAGCAATTCCTAACATGAAGCACTTTGAAATCTCAGGCAAATAAGATTATACTGTCAAATTGCAAACACTGTCTTTATGTGATTAAAAAAAAATGGGACTCCATGAGCCTGGGTGGTCTGCAAGAAGACAGATGTCTAAATGGACATTGCCTCCTCTCTGACGTTCAGTCTCTTCACTGAAACCTTAGTTCATGACTAAATATGTGCTTTTATAGATGTCTGAATTTAATGTCTCAGCAGGGTAAAGGTCACCTGCCCAATAACTCAGGGTGATGTCTCTAAACATCCTAAAGTTTAATTTGGACTGGCTTTCAGCTGGCAGTTTAAATTTTAATGATTTTTTTTTTAACTTTGATAAGTCACTATCTATTCTCCAACATGTTGTGTTTTCCTCAAATTCATACTCTGTGTTTCCCCTTTATGAGAAAGAATCGGTTTGGGGGTTGGTTTTCTTTTTTTTTTTTCTTTTATATATGTTTTCTTTGTGTGTCAAGTCTTAACTAGAAAATTCTTGTAGGATATTAAGGTTCTTGTAATTTAAAGATGGAATAGTAAAAATTAAATGGAAGTATCCCTTAGAACATTTCTTTTTAGCCTCTGTAAGCTAATGCCATACTTTATATCATAGGGAAAAGCTCAAAGCTAATATGTCAAACAAGATTAATTCAGCCTTGACAGAAAATCTTCCACTTTCCTGTAAATTTTTGAGATGAAATGTCCAGTGCTTGAATCAAAACTGAGAGAAGTCAGGGGGCAAGGATGCTGTCCGTATTTATGGGATTTGGAGGAAAAAACTAATCCCAATGAAATTTGCTTCTAATGGGAAACACTTTGCGAAATGTGACCTGCTGCTCCCTTCATTATATGATATGAAATATTTGAAGTAACTTATCAAAGATATTTGCATTGATACTTAGGCATATAGGCTCATTAATTTGATGTGTTGTCATCCAAGACAAAAAAGAAAAAGGTATCAAGTAAGGACAGGTTCTTGAAGTCCATGGTATTACTCATCCAGATGTATCCAGTGCTTGAAAGGTGATGCATCTCCCAAACTGTGTTCAACCAGGTAGAAGTCAGCCCATGGCCAGTAACTAACTGGCCCGACTGACTCTGCTGTGGAGTAATGCTTTTTTTGTGTGTGGAAAAATTGCGCCTGTGTTGACAGATCTTATCTGCATAATGACAGCAAACATTTGTCTGAAAAGGTCGGGTTTTTTGGAAAACAGCCTTCATTATCAGCCAGCTGCAAAGAGCTCAACATTTGAACAACCAGGAACAGGAAAAATCCCCATAAACATCTTTACATGTTAACAATACATTGGATTCTGGAAGGTCTGAAACATCTGGGAGCAGTTGGAGTGTTTGTGCTATGAGAACCAGCTGAGGGCTGTAAGGTGCGTTAGAAGTGGCTAACTACGAGTCACCTGTCAGCTTCCTCATAAATCTGTTAAAAAGCAGAATATGCATAGACTGGCTGGTATTCTCTATTTTCATGCATGGAATAATATAGCAGCAGGTGACTTTAATATAAGCCAAGTAATTTGTGCACATTATACAGTATAAACTCATCAGGCAGCTATTTCGATACTGGCAAGACTTCTGAGCAAGATAGTTTTGAGGAGGAGAATAGAAGACGAGATTTATTCCATTTTCTTTGATTTCTCAAGATGCAAGAAAGCATCCAGCCTTTCCACTACTAAAGCATTCAGAAGACCCGTTAGGCATTATACTAGAGCTGTATGTTATGTGCTTCACCACTTAGGTTAGGTCGTCAAATTAAATAACCTCTACCTCCACGATCCCTCTCTTTCCACTCCCACCCGTTGCCTTTTTGCCAAACTGTCTTTTCCAAATAGTTGCAACAGACAAGCTTGGGGAAATGTCAAGCAAAGAAAGGGAGGATTTATGAACAGAAAAATCTGAGACATTTTAACTTTTTAACAAGAGTTCCTACGTTGTTATTACCTATATACAATATTATAAATCAGAAGGAGGGATGTAGTGATGCAAGATTTATTTATCAGCTTATCATGAAATGAAGCTAAATAAGAAATCTCCATTATGGCATAGAAAATAGTAATTTCCTCAAACAAACTTTTATTTTTGTGGAAAAAACCCACCATTATCTGATAAATATTGATGAACTCCATGTCCAGTCGTGACACTGAGAAATAATATGAAGAAGGCAAAGAGTAAATCCAGACACCAGTCAATCACTTCCATCTTTGTTGCAAATACAGACAAGGTAACAGTCTTCGTGATTACAATTACAAGCTTCTGAGAACAGGACTAAGAGCAACAAAGTCCTTTTTACATTTGTTGTGAAACAGCTATAATTTCATGTGAAGGAGTGACCTGGATTTGAGCCAAGTGCCAGCTGGAAAATATACAGCCAGTTTTAGGATCTGTATAAATTACTACATTGACTCCTTCTGAAGAAACAAGCTAAAAGTGTTCAGATCCCTTTGAAACATTGCAAGAATCAAATTGCAGATACATCAAAATAAATGGAGGACAGTCTAACCCTGTCCTATCCTATCCTATCCTATCCTATCCTATCCTATCCTATCCTATCCTATCCTATCCTATCCTATCCTATCCTATCCTATCCTTCCTTATGTCTTGTCCTGTCCTGTCCTGCCCTTAATGTGTTAATAGATAAAAATGTGACCAGGCAGTCGCAAGGTGTTACTTTCTGATACTCTTCTCGAGGACTGCATACAGTCAGTAAAAGCAATATGATTATGTAATGGTCTGTAGTTTTTAGCTAAATAAAACAGAGTAAGTTTAACCTCTAAGAAAATGTTGCCGTCAAATCGGAGGAATTTTACCCTGATCAGGGTGAATTCCAGAACAGCTTAGGTGTACCCTGAATTTTAAAAATACTTAGATCAGATATTGACCATGTTGGAGTAAAGGGATTGTGCCCTTGAGCTTCGTTGAAGTATGTGACAAGTCAGAGTTGTACCCAAGTTGTCACTGAAGAGATGGGCTACAGTATTTTGCACTAACATTTCCTAAACGATGAATGCTTTTAGACTAAATAGATAGCCATCGCTGCTATTGAAGTGAGAAATACAAAGGCACAAGTAACTGTGATTACTTGAAAGAGAAACAGGACACACGGTTCCACAGAAATAGCCCAGATGTCATCTTCTTACTTTTTTCCTAAGCTAATGAAGAGGTATCTCAATAATCAAAATCATTACCTTCCTATTCAAAATACCAGATCCAAAGTACAATTAGAATAAGATGCAATGGCAAAATCTGGTCCTAGTCTCTAATACTGTGAGAGTTTGTTGGTCTGCCCCAGACATATAACTACAGAACTAACAAAATTGCATTTTCAATACTGATGCTGACGCAGGATAAAATTTGAATCAACGCTAAAGCCAGTTTCACAGCATTAGTTGTGGAGCTGGATATACTGATAGTAAGATTCAACTTCAGCAACTGCCCTTAGTCTTTTATAGCCTGGAGACACATTTTGTGGTACACATTATTCTCATGACATCACTTACAACAGTATCTTATTGTTCAAACAAGATTTGAATATGAAAGAGATATATCTTTTTAACTCTACAAATTGTGGCAACTGTTTCTTTAGAACACGTTTTGTTCCTCTGGGGGAATCTCCCAATTAGTGGTGTCCTCTTGTAAGAATGCTTTTTTAAATGAGGCTTCATACATCTTTGGCTGAAAACTAAAGAAATAACCCGTAGCCTCTCATTGTTGCCTTGAATCTTGAAGCTGTACTTACTACTGCAATTAGATCAGCTCTTTTTCCAGTTACTTTTCTAAATCCATTTATGGTGATGCAGAAGGTAATATGACCAATAATGGAAGATTAAGAAGAGTCCCATAGAATAGCTTTAATCCGATCCTCAATAGCGTGTAATAAAATTCTGTCCTTTAGTAAGAGTTATCAGATCTCAGAAAATAACCTTTACAACCCTACTTTCCACTTCTAAATAAAGTAGACATAGTTCTGATAAGGCTATTATTAGGATTTTCCTTTCTGGGGCATAAATGAATTCAAATTCCCCTTTTGAAAACTAGGCATCTAGCTGCTGCCCATACTGGAGTGAATTTGGTCTCCTTTCCTACTGCGGACTGGAACCTCTTCAGAGCAGCAACTGACTTCGCTCTGTGCGTGTGCAGCCTGAAGCCTACAGTCAGAGCCCAGCTACTACTGAACTCTAAATAAGTGCATTGACACACGCTCACTCTGACTTAGCCTGGGTTTGTGGTTTGATATATTTCCCAAAAGCTTCAAGAATCTGTCTGAGATTTTTTGCGTGCCTGGCATATGGCTTAACGCACAAGCAAGAGTGTGGGAACACACTTCTTTTTTTTGTTCTGCTTCTCCCTCACCAATAGTAAAAGATTTAATCTGTGAAATCTTCTAACATAGACCAGAGTGCAACAGTGGAGCCACAGAGGTAGAAGTCAGTGAAAGTAAGTAGTCATGGACTGAGCAGTTCTGGGATCAGTCCTACGGCTTGCATGTAAACCCTTATCTCCATCTCAGCTTCCTTGATCTTCTGCTGAAGACCGTATCCCAATGTGGGCTATGGGTAGTAGCTGTCAGTCCAGCCCATACAGCAGATGTGCTGCAGTCAGCAATGTGCTTACTCATTAAGAGCAAGAAGGGACAGCAATTTCTTCACTTTTGTACTTACTGGAACACAAACAGTATGGAAAGGTTGGGTTGTTTTTTTTTTTGGTCCGTTGTATTTTTCCCATGTCTTTTATTTCTTCCTTTCCACATAGAAGATGGATTTAGTTCCATTTGGACCAGTTGACCTTTAAGCTCTCAACAGATCTCTTTCATGAATTACAATAAATACGTTAGCTAATTGCACTGGAAGCAATAATGGGAAAACTTGGAGTTTCTTACTCAATGTCCTGTGAGTGCTGTGTGATTCCTGCCCCAAGGGGAAAAACAATGACCTAATTGGATTAGATTATGAGGACTAGGGTCTGAGAAGCTATCTCAAGTAAATCTTAACTGAGATTAGGTACTGAGGTCTAGCACTGCAATACTGAATCACCTCTCCTCAAGCGTCACCGATGCTGAGAAACAGCTAAACCCCAAAGATGTGCATACCTACAGCTGCATCTCTGCATCTATTCTATGTCAATGCAGTTGTGATGAGACTGAGTATTGTAGTTAAGACAAAATCTATGTAGGCTATCAGAGTCTCCGCTCCCCAGCTTGCTCTTGTAGGTGTTCATGAAGGGGTGCTGTGCTATGGGATTTTCTGGCTCCTTCTGGTGGTTTCCTCTTCCTTTTAAAAAACCCAAACAACAAAAACATGTTTAGGGTGGAATATACCCTTTCAATACAACACACTTGTGACTTTGCCTCTTGCCCAGGGAATGTGGAATCAGGCTTTGATTCCAGTCATTGGTTAAGGGAGTTCAAGCTAACATCTCTCATCTCCTAGTCAATTGGCCTAACGCAGTCACTTTTGCGGAAAATGGCAAAAACTGTACTTCTGTGAGAAAAAGGATTTAAGAATTGTCATTTCTGAACAAGGGCATAGCAACAAGCGTGACCTTAGCTTACTTAGCAGAGTGACCTAGGCTTGGTCCCTGGGTCTTAAAGAATTTTATCAAAAGACAATTTTAATAGGATGCAGCTCAGGTGATTGGGATTTAGCACAGAGTTCTGGACTCGGCTCTGGGAGCAGGTACTTCACAGTCAGTCACCTGGACACAAAGTCCATGTGTTATTGTCAGCTTTAGAGTTCTTTTCCTTTCACGCTTTTTTTTTTTTTTAATTTGTACTTAGTTATTGGCCATTTTTAGAGAGCTTTCTCTAAAAGCAGTGGAAGTGAGCCCTGAATGGAACAAAGTCTTAAATCAATGTGAAATGCTCAGAAAGAGGGTGTCCATACACATCCTTTCTTCTTTGTGGGTGGCTCCAGAGAATAATGATCCTATTTCTTATACAGAGGCAAAAGGGCAAGAGGGGGGAAAAAAGTTGACCCAACTGTAAGCAGCACTGTAAGCAGCTCAGGGGGATGAGGGTAATGCAAACACAGTTCCATAAGATGGAAGTCACTTTATTAGAAGCATCTGGTGTGCAGAGAAATAGGATACTTTGGCACCATCAGAAGCTTTATCAAGACTTAGCCATCTAAGGCTGCATTGATTTTTATTTATAGCATCAGCTTAGAGGGGGTATGGAAATTATACCAGGAACCTCATTAGTATCAGCATGAGAGCTGTGGCCAATCTTGCTGCTCTAGTGATTGTACTCATTCCATAGCACAGATACAGGGAAAATCTTCTCAGTGCTTTTCAGCCTTATTATGGAGGAAACGTGAAAATGGAGAGTAACTACAACACTGATGAGTCAAGACCTTTCAGGGACTGTTGCCTGTCTTTTCTAGAGTCACAGGCATATACTGACATTCCATCTGCCTTCCTTTCCAGTGGAAAGCAGATTTCTGTTTTCTTCAGAAATTAAGCCAGTGGAAAGGGGAAAGTTTCTAGAGATAAAGGTTTAAAAATCTGGGATTGTTTTCTTCAGAGGAGAGTGTACAATAAACTGAAACAGTCAAGGAGTGACATATGCCATTAGCAGGTGTGCGAGTTATCTACTGCAAGCATTCAGTGTGGTGAAATCTGGCATGAAATGGTTTTAATTGTAAACTTCTTATTGCTTTGAGAACTTTTCAGTCTTACAGGCACTTATTTTCTTTAACCTGATAGAGAGCCAAGTCAAAGAGATGACTGATTTATTGTTCAAATCAAGATGCTGTCAATTACTAATATTGCCTATATAATACAAATACCACTATAGGCGTCACAGCTCTGACTTCTCCCTAATTTTCAGGCAGTATGCATCTGCTACAGTCCTATTTTGAATGTTTGGTGTGCTCATGGGTTTTGCTTCAAAAAGCCCTTATTCAGGCCTGAGCAGCTGGTGTGTTTGTCACACCAGCTCCTGTCAAGGGAAAAGCTGAAAGAGGCTTGGTTTTCAAAGGGTTTGAAGTACTGGTATGTATATTTGAGGGCTTTGGTACTTAGCATGTTTGCAGACTGTGTCACCAGAGAATTACAGAGGGGACAGACTGAACTTGAGGAGTCTCAGTCTGCATAAAGAGCAGAGCTGCAAAAACGTTATTGAAAAGAAAAATCATGGCTTGAAGTGTAGAATTTTCCCTGTGTGCTTGCTACTGCTTATTGTCTGCATTTAATAACATATCCAGAGTTTTAAAATTCAAACTCCTATGCAATGTGACTTTAATCTACTAGTTTTATATCAGGTAGATGAGTGGAAAAAGACAGGCAACAGCACTATATTTTGAAATTCCACATTCCTGTGGGAGTCTGTTAATTTTCAAAGGTTACAGTTCAGGCTCTAACTGAACAACTGGGATAGAAGTTAACAGTCTGAGAGTTTTAAGTATTATGCCTTAGCTGAGTTGGATTTAAAGGGTTTTTTTGTAATCAAGTTTTATCTTGCATTCTGTATTGGCTTTAATTGTTTCATTTGCTAGATTCGTTATTGATAGTAAACCGAGTGATAAAGCACACATGAAATACAGCCATGTCAGCAACTGAAACATCTGATTTAACTTGTCTCTCCAGTTTGGTGTAGTCATTCCTAATTGCTTTATCTCTGAACTTTTCTTCTCTGTGGATTAATTACCCAGGAAATCTTATCCTGATAGCCTCACTCATATCTGGATTTACTTTATGTTCAACCAATGCATCCATCCAAATTCTTTCCCTCATGCTGAATGTCATTTTAGTACATTCTCTTGTCTTATACTCTGGATACTACAGGAAAATTTGAAATGTTGGATATGCTATTCTCGGGTGGGATTTTTATATGCAATTTTTTTCCTCCTTTTTAATAACGTTGTAATCTGATCTACCCTTTGCAAGTGTTCCCTTTGAGTCCTTTTCAGGGCTAATTGGGTCTACTACAACATATGTATTGTGAATTGGCACTTTAAAATTTCTTCCTCTTAATTATTTCCACTTCTTGTTAAAAAACAGGTGGAGTACCACTACGTATTTTCAAATGACTAAATGGTATTATTTTTCTCATTGTCAATGCGGAGATCATTCTGCGTCATTTATCTACGACATTGCTTCCTCTCCTGGACGTTATTACATTTGCAGACAAACTTGAGATTTCTAGTAGGCATTTTTACTGAGAAATTACCTGCTATATGCATTTGACTGTAATTCCAAAAGAATGTCTCTTATTTTCTGAGATTTTTTTTGTGCTGCTTCGTTTAAGATTAGGCTTCTGCAATCAGAAACTTCCAAATCCCCAAAGACCTTTTTAACTTATTCTCTTGTAAGCTGTCAATAGGTGATTGAAGTTATGTAATCCTGTGGTTTTGGGGCCACAACTGCTGAAAAGGGAATCACCCTGTTGTTCTCAAATGAGCTATTAAATAATGATGGAGGATTGCATGGTTTCTGGTTACTGCACTTGAAGTGTAGCAGACAGACGTTAAACATCCTGTGCCTCCCATTTCTATAAACATTGGTTTGGAAATCACTAGGTTCAGTAATCTTCAAAATCCTCAGTAACCACCTAGCTACCGTTAAAAATTAGATGTACAAGCCTAACTTCAGTAAATGAGTCACCACTTGTGAGATGTGGATTCAGGATTATGCCCAGGCTATGACTAACACCTGAGCTGGTGCTGACAGCTGGCAGCCAAAGGGATGCTCTTCACACATCACTTGATAAGGGCAGAGGGAGGAGAGCAGGATGTCAAAAGGACCAATAGCAAGGACCAACAACATTATATTTATACCTTGCAAGTCATCACTTCTTTCAGTTCCTTGAAAATTTACCTGGGATACAGAACCACAAAAGAGAGGTGTCTGTTTTCTGAGAAGGAAATTATGTTTCCTATGTGAATGCTTCTAAGACTTCTGTGTTGCATATTTTGGGCTGTTTAAGGCTACTCACTATGCCTAGTACCTGTACCTAAGTTAGAAAAAGCATTATTTTCCATTGGTTGTGGGAAACGAGAGCTTCCTAAGATAGGTGCTGATGGCTGAGATATCAATATCTCCCTTTGTAACTTGTTGTTGGGTACCTATTTGAGCGTGGTAAGGGAGAGAGCAGTATTATGCTCTAACTTTGGAGTCCAGAAGTAAGAGTTAGGGATATAAAATAATTTTAAATATTATGTAGAGATTCCCACAGAGATAATGACAGCCAAGGAGAGAATTTGATAAAGTAGGTAGGGGAGGAAATGCTATTAGGCTAATTGGAGATCTGGGGTAATGTGGTGAAAAGGGACAGTCTGAAGAACAGAGGAGTGTCTGGCAAATGTTATATAACTGAAATTATTCTGGCCAGCTTTGGGTAGAGAAGAGCCAAAACCCAGAGCAGGCTCTGGTAAGGACCGCCCAGAAAGAAGAAGTGGAATGGAAAAAACTTGTGAAGCACTTTCCAACTGTCCCAAATTCCTTTGTCAGTAATGCAAAGTGCTCTTTACTGATTGCCTTGGATGGGGCTGGAGGTGGTGAGGTAGTGTCTAAGCTTTAGCATGTACCTCACAGCTTTCGCACACGCGCAAGCCAAACCAGAGGAGAGGACAGATGAGTCCCCCAATATTTCTGCAGAGAAAAAAAGAAGTTCTATTTAGCTGCTGAATTTTACCCAGTTTGCCTACCAGCGCTAAGCCATTGTGAGAACACTCCGCTCATTGTCTCCAGAAAAGATGTTACCATCGAAGCAGCTGTGCTGTTTCAGTGAAGCATCTAAAATTAAATCACATGAAGCTGTCTAATTTCTTATTTTCCCACTCCAGTAAAGCCTTTTTTCTGGTTCAAAAACATCTTAAGTGCCCTCAGCTTTTTGTGACCTACATTCCATGCATTAGATAGTCTCGCCCTGCTCCCGACCAGTGACAGACACCCAAGGACAAAATGTCAATAATATTTTCACAGAAATAGAAATAATGCATGTCTGAGTCAGGAACAGAGAAACAAAAGGGTGTATAAAAAATACAAGCATAGGAAAACAAAAATAGTGCAAGAGAATCTGCTGGAACTTGTCGTCTTCATAATTTTACATGAACACTAAGTATATACAGTGTCAAAGTGATGTTATTTACCTTTCAAAGTCTTAGAGGTGAAATAATTAATGTTTTGCCTTTTCGAAGATATTGTTAAACTAGGCGTCTTGGTGTTGGTTTACAGTTTTCTATTGTGTAAATTGATCTGGGCAATTGTTTTAAACATGTATACCTCACATGTGTGATGATGCAATTCTAATTTCTTGCCTGGATGATAAATGAGTGTTTTAACTATATATTAGGTATATATTCTTGAAACACGTCTAAGCAGTGTTATTACTGAAGTTGTGAAGCAGAGGCACAGGGAGAACAACAAACAATGTAGTACCTTGAAGCTGATGACAGCCAGAAAATATGTAGCTCCCTTAAATGTCTAAGCCTTCTTTTCTGTCTTGATCCATATGATTAAGATCTCATATTTTGGAACATTTAGCTTTCTTGATACTATGAGATTAAAGATTGTGATCCAAATGGGGGTGAGGGTGGCAGTTAATCTGTTGATTTTTAGAACAAGAACCCAAATGATGAACTTTAGAACGTACAGAAAGAACAAAGGTCTTTTTAGCCAAGTATCCTGTATTTTTGAGTAGTCAGTAACATCTTATAAAGAAAGAGAGCAAGAACAGGGCAAGTAATTAGTGATATGTAGTCCTTGTATTATTTTCCCAGCAAAAATTCCTGTGACTTCAGGAATTTGAGCTTCAGGTTGTATCTGCATTTTTGTGTGCAATAATATTCCCAAAAAGACTTCCCTTTCATTGATTTATCTGGGTGCTATAAGAGGATCAGTCTACATACTCCCTGTTTTAACATATCGCCCTTAAGCATCAGCAGACAAGAAGACAAAATGCTAGATTACACAACCAGAGTTGGTTCTCCCCCCAAGATAGTGCCTTCCATTCAGCCTTAAGTTGGTTGACTTCTTTAGCTTGACTGGCTCATGGCTGCACCATTGTAGAGTCTTCATTCTTGGAGGTTTTCAAGACCAGGCTGGACAAAATTACAGGTGGCTTGATGCAACATTGGTGACCATCCTGCTTTCAGTGGAAGGCTGGAAAAGATGACCTCCAGAGGTCCTTTCCAGTCAACATTTTTATGAATCTGTGACAACTGATGTGGTTGAGGGAATCTGAAATAGAAATTCCATTTCTTGTGGTGAGGCATATGTAACAATTAGAACAGTAGTTCGAAAATGTGGATGAATCCAGTATAGTAGTATTTGTCACTGTAGTCCCATTCCCATTAAGGAGAAGTGATAGATTGAGGTAGTTCATCCACTTGTATTAGCAAATCAGTTGGATGGACGTCAGCAGAATATGCTGGATGGTTTCAGTGGTTGGATGGAAAAGTGTTTAATTGGAATTGCAAAGTGGCAAAGCTCCAGGCAGTGGTTTGCCATGACTCTGCTACAGAGGACCTTTATGTTTCCCTTTCTGTGTCCCAAAAAATCAGTGTTTAGATTCTGTAATACGCTTTGTAAATATTCTGCTTGTCACACTAATAAATTGGGTTTTTTTGTTTTGAGGGTAAGTCTGTTGGCTGTGGATGTTCCAGATAGGCCAAGTAAACTGAGATACCAAAGTTTGTTACATACACAGACAAGAAATTTGATGATATGAACCTATCCCATAGGCCTCTGATTTGGTTTCCTAAGAGGACTTTGGTGCCTTTAGACACCAGCATTTTTAGTTCATTGACCCTCTGAGCGCAAAGAAGCATGCATGAAATACATAGGCTCCCTTTGAATAGCAGGGGGAAAATTAGACATCTTGGAAAATACCTAACACATGTATTAAGCAAGGAGAAGATTAATGCTAACCAACAGGAAAAACTAAGAATGGGGTTTTTATATGTTATGAACACTATCCCTCTCCAGAGCATAGACTCTGGATTCAAGCCTACAGAATGGTGTATCCATCCATTTTAGAGCCTAGGGTCTTCTGTGGCTAGACGTTTACATCTGTTTTTTGAAAGAATAATGCTCATGCTTTTCCTTAAATACAGGAATCCTGAAGACGAAAGTGGAACCCTTGTTTTATATAATAGTCTTATGCTTTAAGCACTTACCAGAGAAAGAGCTGGTCCAGACAGGCACTGAATGTAGGGCATTTGACCATGTCGTTCATTCTAGATACCAGTGCCCTGGCCTCCTGGGATAAGCTGCGGAGAACTGGAGCTCTCCCTCTCCGCTGTGCCAAAAGGAATCCAAGGTCCAGCCAGGAGCAAAGCCAGAAAGGGTATGCAACTTGTGGCTAATGTGGAGGGGGCAGTCTTGGGTTTTGATCTGTTCTAGCACAGCTAAAATTTGCACTGAAAATACCTTGGACAGATTATGGGAAGAAAAACTCGTACTACATATAGAAACAGTATTCCATCTTTTTCAGGGTTAGGATTTTCTTGAGATTAGGAATCTCTCTAAATCAGCTGCTTGGACATCTTTGGGCACAACCAGAGGAATGGATTGTTCCTGTATCCCAGATGGGGACAGGGCAGGAGGCATCTAGCCTGAGATATTTGGGCATCGGTACCTTTATTCCACCAAAATCCTGTCTTTACTGTCTAAGTTCCTCACTGGCTGTGGCTCTCAGTGGCTTGCTTAAATCTACACTGTTTAAGCCAAGGACTGAATCCAGATCACCTCAGTCTAGCCTACAGCCTTACCACAAAGCCACTGCTCCTCAAATGCGTAGTACTGCTTTAATAAGCAGCCTTCGGGCTCTTGAGTTTGTGGAAAATGTCCTCCTCTGGTAATTGTTCTCAGATTTCTTTTGTTTCAGGAAGGTGAAAAGGCTTTTCTAAGAAAACTCCAAACTAACAGTGCTTGATCAGAATCCTAGCAAGTCACTGAAACCTTTCCGTTAAGCCTTGCAGTATGAAGCCTTGGAGAACAAAGACAAAATATAAGCTGCTCCAGCTCAAGCTAAGTTTCAACCTTTCTGCTGCAGACAAGAGGAAGAATTTAATTCCATGGAGCTGAGTTTCCTGTGTTCAGTGCTGAATGAAAAGGAAAACTTTGCTGGCACTGGTGGACTCAAAGTAAAACTGTGCAAAGTTAGAGGCCAAGACAAACAGTGGAAAAAAACAGTGACTGACTCTTCTTAAGCTCAGCTGTAGTGAAACAGCACCTTAGGTTTTCCAACCAAAAAGTCAGAAATCTCTGGGTTTTTTTGGTTTAGTACAAAAAACTTAGAAAAAGTAGCCAGAATGGTTTGTAATTTTCTACTTTTGTCTCACAAATACATAACTGAACACTGAACTAAACTCTGGGCAGCATAAATTCTAGTACCCAGAATAAAATTTCTTATACCAGAAAGAGAGACAAGGAAATATGGTTTGATGGAAAAAATAATGCACAAGGAGCAAGTAATCATTTAGGGAATTATATGTGTCAGCAAATGTAGAGTCTTTTAAAATGCCACAGGTAAATTTGGAGACCAAAATCAGGCCCTGAAATCTTAGACAATAATTCTCTGAGCAGAAGCATTTTTCTGCCATTGATGTCATGCAGCATTTTCCACAGGCCCACTACATCATCATGGTACCAAAAGAATTAGCAAAGACCTATTTATTCTTTTTCTACTGAATTCTGAGTTTTGGACTATGTACTATTCAAATTATTTCAGTATTCATTGTGGTTTAGGCCATGCTCTAGCTGGAGATTACTGGGTTACTGTCATTATGAGTTAGGTGACCGGATTGTGTGAATGCTCTTTGTCTGGTTCAGTTCAACATCAGTCAGGTCTGAGCATCTTTCAGCAAAATGTCACCAGAATTCAAACTGGTGTGGAGGGAACATTTTTAGGCACTTCATCTGGTGATGATACAGCCCTGGGGACAGTTAAATCCACCAGAGGAACAATAATAAACTTTTGGCATAGAGGGCAGGGCCATCTTAAACTACGGTACCCATTTCTGACTAGGCCTGATTTCCTATTTCTTTTCCTGTAAAAGAAATAGAGGTATTTCATCATATGTCATTGCTAAACTCAGCAGGGTGCTGTCAAGCAGTTAAATAATTTATGGCAGAAGTAACTTGACATAATTTATAGAGACCAGCTGTGAAGGAGAAAAGTGCTCATAGATCACCAATGGGTTTCACAGCTACTATCTGGCAATAGCAAATGATGAGACTTAGGAAGCTGGGTATCCGTTACAGGCTAAAAAAAGTATGTTATGACTCCCAACTTGTCACTTTGTGTCTCACCTTCTCCAACATGTTCCTATGACTGCATTGATTCTCCTGGGCTTCTTATTCTGTGTAATTTGGCCAGTCCCCGTTCCCGTTCTCCAGCAAAGGTTTAAATCTTTGTTCACTCATTTTCAGAGCGTCATTCCCTTCACTGCTCTGTCTTTGTGCTCTCTCCCATTCTTGAGTAGACCATTTCTTCTCTCTGCTTCCTCACAACCAAATTCATGTTTCATGAGCATTTGCATCACCTACTTTTCTGTATTAAAATGTCAGAATGTCTCCCCAAAAAGGGAGGAATCTGGAAGAGACAGATACCCTATTTCTCATTCTGAAAGCCCAGCACTACAGGAGATGTGAGAAGCTTAAGACTGGTCACTGAGGACAGAGTTGGTGGTGTTTAGCTTTTAAAATAGAAGCTGTTTCTACTGAGCCCATTTAATCTGTGATTTCGTGGAACTTGTAAAACTTTGTCTACATTTGGTGGAAAACAGTGAAAGCATGCTCCCTGTAAGAAAGCATTTTTTTCACTGTTTCCATGTTGTAGTGTGGGCTTCTAGCTTCTCCAAGAAAATGTCTATATACTTTTAACATTGCAAAAGATGTTTGATTTTCTCAGTTTTGTTGTTGGAGAAAGCTGAACAGTTGCACAATTTTGGCTGATACTCGCCAGCAAAATTCAGCCCAAGGCTAAGTTTTCTGAGTAATGTAAAATTTCAGCCCAAATGGTTCAGGTCTGGCAAAGTTATAAGCTGTTGAATACAGAGTCTTGTAAGTGGAAGCGTTAGGAAATTTTAATAGTAGGTAGTGCTACCAACTCCACCTATAGGATATCTTAAATCTACTATTAGGTCTATAAATTAGATCATGCTAAAAGTAATACTAAAACAATAGCAAACATGTTTTTATCAAACCTGAAATGCCATAAAAAGCTTTACAGCCTTAAGCTGATATATAAACGTAGGTTCTGATCTTGCAATATATCATAAGCAGAGGCAAAAGTCAATGCTTTTGAGATGTGGTGTCAGTATTCCCACAACAGCCTATTGGCGAAGCTTCACTACCTTGATCTGCTAAATAAAATTTCTGTGGGAGTTCCTGTGCTCTGCAGTTCATGCCCTGAAATCTCTGCTCAGTCATTATATGGACCAACTCCCACTGAAGTCAAGTTTCCCCTAGAGAGTATTGAGCAACAACTGAATAAGGACTTCTGTGTGTAGAAACATTTTTACTGCAACTCTATCCACGTAGCGTAGTTTCTGTGATGTTTTTATGATAAAGGAGAGCAGGATCAGGGTGTACATATGGAGGTGGGAGTAAGAGAGCAGTGTAATAACATCTAGCAGACCTAAATTCTTTCTCAGTTGCTGGAAAGCAGCTGTTAGAGGGATGAAAACAGAGAAGAAAGAGCACAGTTGTTTCAGACACATAGGTTCACTAATGTTTTCCAAAGTTTATGTTGAAACTGTGGTGGGCAAGCAAATGGAGAATGGAATGAAAAGTCAGGGATCAAAATAAGGTTTTGATGGCAGATAAAGCTGGTGGACAAACTGATGAAAGGATGGACTTCTCTCTCTCTCTCTTTCTCCCTTCTGTCCTTCTTCCCTCCCTCTCTTTCTTTCTGTCTCCCTCTTTCTTCAAATCTAGAATTCTCAGAAAAAAAAAAAAAAAAGACAGAACAAAGAGAATTAAATGCCTTGGATTGCCCATATTGTAACCCAGCTCTCATAGCTACCACGACTTCCTCTTGATACTTGACGACCAACCAAGATACCCTCCCGCATCTCATTGCCCCAGGCCTAAAGGAGCTGTATAAAGTTGTTTCTTCTACCAACTTTAGCTAATTCCAAACCGTGTCTTGAATTACTAATGTCTTTTCTTCTCTCATGTTCCTTTTCCCTTTCCACCTTATCCTTACATAACATTTTTGGTTGCTTTATAAGAATGTATTTTGCCTGCCTAAGGCTCCTGTACTACTTCTGCTATATTATTGCACAGTGACAGCTGTAAGCACCAGCTATGAGGTCAGAGCAGAAGTATCCGTTTGTTGGATCAAAGAGTGTCTGACGAGATTTTGTGCTTGAGATGCCCTGGAGTGAGATGACAACTAAGGGTTAGCAACTGAGACAGTTGCTTTACCTCTTGCCACTGGTGTGGGTTTATTCTGCAGAATCACAGTTAGAAAATGCAAGAACTCTCCAGCCACTGCATTGCACTTTAGATGTTCTTTTGTGGGATTGTTTGTCCCACTGCAGAGAGGAGACTTTTCTTTATCTAGATTCAGAGATCCTGTGTGTATGAATCAGATTTTTAATTGCCTCCACCCCTCTTATCAGTCAAGACAAAGATGGAAAGAAATCAAGCAGAGATGAATTTTCAGTGTGGAGAAGCTTAACCCCCTCTTTCACTGATCATTATAGAGTAAGCCTTTTGAGAATAAACACTATTTTAAAAGAAACTTTTGAAAAAGAGGAGGAGTTAGTCCTTAGAGTACAATGGGACTGTATTGAAAAAATCAAGGATAATCATACTGAACTAATTCCCCCTCAGAACGCCAACTTTCCTGAAGGTATTTAGAAGACAAACACCTACAGAAATGAACTATGTAATAATACAGATGAATGGAGCCCAGGCTTATGAATGCTTGAGGAAAATGAATAAATGCAATTTCATGCTGGTTCCTTGGCATAATGATAAAATGGAAGGTCTGTACTGCTGTACATAAAAGGCATATGGGTATTCCTGAAATCTAGAGTCATCTCTTCAACCTGTCAGACCTATTTCCCCTATTCTTGCTGTGCTGGGTATGCTGGTTCTTAACACTCCTTAGGCTTTGTGTTCTCCTCAAAATGACATCTCTGGTAAGTTGGAGTAGCAGGATTAATATACAATAGGAATTTGGAATATTTGCTGAATCTGGACTTTATAATAGCATGGCATGGAGTCTCATTTCAGAAATGAATTAAAAATGTCTTGGATAACTACACTTTCAAGTAGGCTGGCAAGCAGACAAGGGACCATAAATCAAGGTTAATGATAATGGCAATGTACCAATTTGGAAGGGAAGATGAACATAAGGAGTACTGCAAGAATTGGTGCTAGGCCCAGCTTTACTAAAAGCTATTATTTATTATGTTAATGGAAACTGAAGAACACTGAAGTCAAAGCAGTTGCCAAAATCTACGGAAGACGGAGAAGACGTCTTGCCTAGCTTCAGCTATCTCAGTATTACTTGCTTAGGACATTTTAGTTTTCTAAATTCTCCTGAAAAAAATGAAGAGAAAAAGGTACCTCAAAAAGAAGTGACAAGGCTAAGAGGAAGGATGTGCTGTCTAGAAGCACCTTTCTATTGATTTGGAAAAAGCCCAGATGAGTGTAGTAGTTAGATGACTGAAGTACTTTCAGGATGAATAAATACAATTAAATCTGGAAAAAGGTTAAATTATATTCCCCATTGGATTTGCTTTGGACTGAGATATGCAGCTGGAGAAAGATGTTTTGAAATCTCAGTGTCAATAAAGAAGTTTTAACAGAGATCAAGAAGTAAAAATCAGCTTTTAACATTAAATAGTTCCAGAGTCAAGTGGTTTAGTGCTTCATATTTAAAGCTCAGATAGGTATTAAATAGTTTAATTGCAACAACAATAAAGAAATGTACGTTGAATTTGAAGAGTAACAGTATTGAGTGAGAAGTCAAAGGGTTAGCTCAACAAATCATATATTGAAAGTTGAAAAAAAAAAAGAATCAACTTTGGCCAAATGATGACTAAGAGGGAAAAGAAAACCTGCTAAAAGTATTTTTTTAAAGATGAAAACAGCAAGGGGAGTGATAGCCCAAGGGGCAGGAGTAAGGAGGATGAACTCAGTGTAACTATAAGCTGAATATTAAAATTATTGCTTAATACTAAATTTCTTCAGACTCTGAAATATT
The DNA here is from genome assembly GCA_017639485.1 of Pluvialis apricaria. Classification (NCBI taxonomy): domain Eukaryota; kingdom Metazoa; phylum Chordata; class Aves; order Charadriiformes; family Charadriidae; genus Pluvialis; species Pluvialis apricaria. The sequence continues at coordinate 30,703,869 of CM030010.1, forward strand.
TTGCAAGAAAGAAGATAGAAGCCCAATAACATCAGAGTTGTGCTTTTTTTGTCGTTGGCTTGATTATTTTTAACTAGTTTTATAAAACAATGAGAGTGTGTTGTGGAGTGCATTCCTATGCTAATTATGGCACGGGCAAATTAGAAGTGAAGTGAAATATGAATGTGGCCCTCTAAAGACAGAAGAAAAGAGTGTCTATCAGTGGTACTGTAATAAGGTTTTATCACACTTAAGGTTTGCCCAAGGAAAAACAAATGAGGCAGAAGAAGTAATGAAATCAACACACTAATCTAGAGGTTCGGGCCTTTCCCTCAAAGATGTGAACATGCTCTTCCAATTTTACTGCATTTAGGAACTGGCCATCCTATTTCTACTGTATCCATAGTAATTGGACAAGATAATTAAACAGGTCTTACAGCTAGGACTGGAACCCAAGTCCACTCTCGCAAAGGAATTCTTTAAACCGAAAAGAGAAGGATTATCTCTTGGCCTAGTGAATCTTTTACAACTCCAGGGAAAGTTGGCTGTCTAGAAGGGTGTATGAAGTCATCTTCCAGCAGTTCAATGTTTACATCCCATTCCTGGGATACGTGTATTTGATATTCCTTAGGCTAAGAAAACACTTTGAAATAGGTGTTTCACAGGCTGTGTGAGTGCTCTGCCCACTGCATTAATGGATGACAAACCGACAGTACAACCACCAAAACCTTTGCTAACATTTCCATGGAGAACCTTCCTCCATAGACATGCTGTAAAAATCTTTAATGTATAAAAGAGATAGAAGGATATTCATTGCCTTCTGATGTAACTGATGTGCTGGACTTTTCTACATTGTCAGTGCTAGAGCATATGTGGCTGGTGTTGACGTAAGTACATAAGTTACTGGTGAAAATGGAGAGATCAAAGACATCAAAGGCCTACCTTGCAGTTAAGCAGCCTGTTTCACATATCTAACTTTATATTGCTGATTCTGAAAAACATAATGTGCTGACAGTAACATCCACCTGGAAATTCACTGGAAAGAATAGTCCCACAGTCAATAAAAGCTCCAGAGTTGAATTTCAGGAAGCAGGAGTGGAGGATTGGTATCTCTGAAAGCTACCTACTTGCACTACATCACCTGTGTTATTAATCCTGAAAACCTTGCCATTGTCTGGAAACAATTTGCTTTGAATATATTCTGGAGTTCTGGACCCTGTTTCCACCTGCCCCAAAGCAATTCCCGGCACTGCAGGCAGTCCGTTATACAACACAGAATCCCTGTTTAAGGTTTCAAAAAAAAAAGGCTTTTGCTTTTTGCAGCTCCATTTGGATTTTTATTGACTGGATGTAGTAGACTATTATGTCACTTGCCCTGTAAAAATACACAAGCCGTGAATAACATCAGTGTCAGAGATAAAAAGGAAAGGCCAAGATCTGCAAAGGAGCACATTTCTAGATGTCTACATTTCTACATTTCTGGTATTGGAAATATGGATTTCTTTCAAAATCCTGATAGCAGATCAGTAACTTAAGTCCTCTCAGGGTTCCCAGGCTTCAAATGTTTTGTCAGTCTTCCTCGTGAGGTCCCTGTCCTCTGGGGCTTGCTCTTGGGACATGTTCCAGTTCTGCCTGGAGCAAAGCTTGGAGGAGGAGGTGACATCTCTTTTTAATCTTTGACAGAGCAGTGATTAAGGCTGTCTCGTCTGGCCCAGAAGTTTTTGCTGGGATCCATCCGTACGTTCTAACGTATACCAATGAAGCCTCTCCTGTCTGTATCTCACCTCAGTCTCTGGTGAACACCTTCTATAGAAGAGCAAGTGCATGTCTAAGTGTCCACCATTCTGTCAGGAGAGGATTCAAACCGTCGGGCTCTTGGTGGACAGACTGACTCGGGCTGCCCTTGAAGTTTCTTGATGGATTATTTCACTGGGCTTAAGCTGTTGAATAATCACTGGGTTGTGGAAGAAAGTGGTGAAGTCTCTGTTACAATTGGTAATGCACTGTGCACAGTGTGTAGGCAACGCAAACCTAGCTCCCCTACATAGAAAAGTGTGCTGATAGGCTGAATATTTGGCAGCGAGAGGGCTCTGCATCTTAGCTTAAGGTGCTTTGTGAGGAAAGTGCTGGGCCTAATTCTAGGCAAAGGTTACCCTGGATCCTAAAGAAGGGGATCAAACCCCTACATTTTTAGGAGTGTGGCAAGGAATTCATAGGCCAATGATGGCCTTCTGCAGAAAGCAGAAGATCTCATCCAGGTTCTCTGAAGTTTGGGAAGTTTCAGATCCATGGGACTGAGCAGAAGTCCCTAGCCATCAGTCTAGGGGCTATGCTAGACTGGTTTAAAGTATCCATGCAATAGGTTGTGATGCAGAAAAACATTGAATCTCTGAGCAGGCACAAGCAGGCCATGGATTTTATTGATCAGGGAAAATGGATGTCTGGGTGGAAATCACAGGAAAACCATTGGGAACATCATAGAAACAGTTTTCTTGTTTCTTAACTAGGTATGCCATTACCTGTACCATAAGTCAGCCCAGGATGGATGTTTAGAAAGCTCTTATTCAGGCTTAGATAGCACTCGATAGCTTCAAAATGCTGCAAGCAGCCCTTCCACTGCCTGCAGGGTGTGTTGAAAGTGAGGCTGAAGAAGTGGGAATTGAAACAGCATTCTTTGGGTGGGTGGATCTGCTTGTCACCAGCTATTGGCAAGGTAGGTGCTGTGTCAGAGCCTGCCTTCCAGTTTGCATTTTTAGACAATATGTTCTCATCTCAGATCTTCAGATATCCCTGATGTTTTGTGTCATTACTAATGATAAAAATGTCTCTGTCTTTTTCTTTCTATTAAAGACCTGCTGTCTAGCTCAAACCGGATCCTTGCTTTTCTGGACACTCGCTAATATCTACCGGGACTACTGTTAAAGTAAAAATCCATTTGCTTCTCTTTAAGTAATGCCATTCAAATATGGTCTCTGCAAAATGTAATTTCCATCTAATGCTTGAACTAGACCTCATGAAATGAGATGCCGAGAAAGATTTACGAGTCACCAAGGCTCGAGCTAATGTGCTGATAGCTGTGGAATTTCAGATGTTCAAATAGAAGTACTCACAGCTGCGGCAGGAATTTCCTAATTTACCAAAAGCCCATAGAAAATAACCCTCCAAACAATGGTAACTGAAAGGTTTAAACTGTATGTGCACATTTATTTATTTTTTTTTCAATTTTAAATAGGTCTTACAATGAGTAAAAAATAATTTTGGAATCATCTTCATTCATAAGTGTACTTCTGAGGATGGAGCAAGCAAGGAAGAGCAAGACGGACCTTTCTGACTGCTCTGCCCTTGGGAATTCTCCTGGGTGCATGCACCTGATGGCACCTGCCCTGCGGAATAGCTGCCGACACATCCAGTGTCTTCTGGAAATTCTCTTACTGACTTAAATTTGATTGAGTCTTTCCTCAGCTTCTAAGCACAACATATATAGTGTAACAGACGAGCTCCTGCCTTGAATACTCATTTGAAATATTCTGTGACGTTAGGTGAATGTTTTACTTAGGTAAAGGCTGCAACATCAATTTTGTTATTAAAAATAACGGAAGATTTGATGCAATGGAAAGCTGATTTATGAATATGTCACATGCCAAATCCAACTTTCAGGTTTTTTGGTTCACTTAATGTTATTTCAAGACATTAAATGGACCATACCCTATGTTGTTTTCTGCAGGAAAGACAGAGTGCAATCCACTTTGATATGTTTCATCCTTCAAGTAAATGTTCATAAGAGGGATAAAAAGCTATTTGAGGAGACAGGCGGTGCTTACAATCATGTAGCTGGGGATGTTTAAGAGTGTTATTATTTTTCCAGTGTATATATGCTGGCATAATGCTGGTTTGGACACAGTTATGAATGTATATTAATAAAAAGTTTTTTACCAGTATAATTCCTTCCCTGGCCAAAATCGGCTATACAAGTGTAAGCATATGTATGTAAGCGCAACTCTGTTTATACCATTACCAGGCGCAGTTGAAGCAGGAGAGCCTTTTGTCTAGGCGACCCAAGTTCTTCGTCTCTTCAGAATACACCACAGTGGCACCGACCTTAATGTTTAGAGATTTGACCATTTTTCGTGAACAAATTCTAAATCTCTTTACTCTCCTCTGCATTTGGGGAATAGCCCTTAAGCAAAAATGTTTAAAGAGATGTCATGCTTCCAACAGAGGCATTGGAAACATTCAATTCTTTTGCGGTGCCTTTCAAAAGCTAGTTGTCTCAAGTGTGCCAAGTGTTTGATGTTGGTAGACTGACATGAGCACTTAGAAATGTGTTGTTTGTGATCTGATTTGGGGTAACACAAGCACCGCCGTGCTTTGATGAATCCTTCATGTTTTAGTCCTTTAGGGGAAAGACAACAACAACATCACACTTCAGCCAAGAAACCTCTATTCTGTTTCAGTTGCAGCCGGATATTCAGCTGCAGGGTAATGAAAGCCTAGGACATTCAGACAAAAAAAAAGCCACCCAACAACCTGCATGTGGACTGGTTATCTCACACTTGGACTGTCGGTGAGTAACATCCTATGAGAGAGCGTTATAAATCCAGTAGTGCTTCTGTACTAATATATGGAGTTACCTTGGGAGCAGAAGCAACAGTTTAATGTTCAAACTAGTAAAGATACACAGTGGAGAGATGTGGCACAGAGACATCTCAGAAGAATCTGTGTTGATCGAGCTAGTCGCCTGTCCATCCATGGTATTATTTGCAACTCAGATGATCCACTAATGGTTAAGGGAAGTTGACTATGAATGCATTTATTGGTGAAGAAATACATCTTCTAAAGCAGTGGGAATTTTAATATAGCAAATGACCTGCTTCTGTGCTCAGAATTGAACATGTTAGATGTAAACCCAACTGATTTCTTTTTAATTTGTGGGTCATTGAAGTACAAAGGCATTACTTTTCAAGGTCTGACCCAAAGTTCATGGAAGTCTGTGGATGCTTCTCTGTTGTTTTTCATGGTCTTTCCTGCAGCCTCTTAGTAAGTCTGTATGTGCAATGCCTGGCCTTCCATGATTCATTATATTGCTCAGATTTCACACTGAGATGGAGTGAATGTGTGATATCAGTTTGAGGAGAATAAAAATCATTAGAGAATTGTTCCAAAGCCATTTGGGACAACCTATCATAAAATTAGGTTATATATTTTCAGTCCTTCTTAATGTAGCCAGTCAGTATGTGTCATTCCAAGAAGAAGCAGCTGAGTTAGGATGATATCCAGTTCACTGTATGTTTTCAGGAATTTGCTGCAACAAATGAAAAATCAGTCTGTCCTAGGAGGAGAAGGAGCCTACTAGACATCACTGGGTGTGTGGACTTGGACAAGCTCTACAAAACAAATATCTTCCAAGGGATCAGCAACATCAGATGCTATTTGAACACTGATAAAACAAATGTGCTAGGCACAGGCGGTTCAGAACAGGCTAGAGTAAATTTTCTACTTTGCAAAACAAATGTCTTTGCAAGTGCAAATTCAGCATTCAGTAGAAGCTTGTGGTCACAAGGAAGTCATCAGTTTTGTTTTCCCTCATTCCTTTGTTTTTTCTTGTTAGTTGCTTTTATTAAAAAGGTCTTCAATATTTCCTGGAAGACTCTTCTCGTTTTCCTGCTATTTTTAAGAGGTACGCTGCTGAAAAAAAATATTGCTGTGCAAAACGATCTCCTACAGTGTCAAACTTCTCTTCATTTTCAATTTGTTTTAAAAATAGTTCTAAATTTAAATAACGTCTAGCGTAGAAGCACTGAACCATTTTTGTTAGCATGGCCTGTATATGACCTAGTGGTATATAGAGCTTTATATTTTAATCATTAATTTTGTTTGAGAGAGTAGCTGTTTGATGTGCAGCTATTTCAAGCCAATTCTACTTTCTAAAATCCTTCTAATCAAATTTGGTATCCTTCTGATAAAAATATTTAATAAAAAAAATCACACTTGCGGTAATTTTTGTTCTGTGTTGTAAGTTTCAAACTGTTCTGACATGCATGAAGAAACTGCTGTTACTCTCGTATAAACATGAAGACATTTACATTTATGTTCTGTCTCCTAGACAGCTTGTGTATACATGCTCCAGTACAGTTAAGTAGTTTAATGTTTAGGACTGAGGTTGGATATATGACAATGCTGTGTCTGCTCCTGTCTGTAGCTACAGTAGGAGATTTAAGCCCATATTTAATAAAGCAGCTAAATTAAGGCTGAAATTGCAGAGAAAGTGAGCTATCAGTAAAACTTAGCTGTTTCTAGGACTAACAGCTGTTGAATGAGAGTTTTTCACACCACACTTACAAATTTAGATTATTAGTCAATTATAGCTGACTTTTTTTGAGCTATCCTTTAACATCTCTGCCTGCCTTTTTCTCTGTGCTGGGAATATATACCTCCCTCCTTGTACCTCAAAGAGGGGTTCGATATCTATCTTATATTACCTCATCCCTTCCCTCTTCCCACCCGTGGATGATTGCTCCTGGGAGAAGTATTTAGGATTTTGTGTGGTCCAACTTTGAAAGGCTTTGGACACAAGAATCGGCCTCCTTCCTTATGGGACTGCTTCACATCCCACTTCATTTTAGTGGTAGAAACTGTATTCCAGTTTAAATTTTCCTTTTTCCTAATTTCATCCTATGAGAGCCCGTCTAATTATGCCAAGCAGCTAAGCCAAATCTGGTTCAGCCAAATTGATGCTGGCTAAGTTCAAGTTTGACGAGTCTAACTTCCCTTGAGCTTGGAAAAACACCATGCATGTGACAGAGTGGCAAAGCAAAGACATTTCCCTAAGAGTGTTGAATGGTGCTCCTGAGACCTGAACACCTTCACACCTTGGCATGAGCCTGAGTGAAAGCTGACAGCCTGGGCCCACATCTCCACTGTCCATCCAGATTTTCCATCAATTTGATTTCTTTTTGTGCAAGCTGCTAAAAAAATTGATTTTTCTACTCACAGAGATAAAATAAAATAATGAAAAAAAAACCCTGTTTTTCAGCCCACTGCTATTTACCACAACTGGGACTGAATCTTATTTCTGTTTTTGTCTCCCCTGTTTCAATTTCTGAGTCCAGGCTACAGGTAAATTTGAAAAATCCTCTGTGGCAGACTGCAGGCCACATGCAACATATGCTGAGCATTTTGAAGAGATTGTGGAAAGAAGTTTAGAGTTTATTAGAAGATGGAAACACTCTTGTTTCTAATGTGCAATTAGGGAATTGCAAATCTTTCATGAAAATCCGAATAGTTGGGATAAAAAATTCCAACAGCCTAATACCCCTTGTAATGTCCAGGCCTGGCATTTAAATTAAACCTCTCTCTCTTTCCAGGTGTGACCCTCTTCACTCTCCCCTTCATGGCCACAAAGCAGCGTTTAATGTCAGGTGCCTACTGAGAAAATCTGCTTCTTCTGCTCTGTCAAGGATTCGCATAGCCTTTTCTCCTGCCCTTCCCAAAAGCAGAGAAAGGGCCGCTTAAGATCTGACACTTACCTTTGTAAGGTAAACTGTTTGATGGGAGTTGGGCTAGGTTTGGATTGCTTCCAGAGCAATTCCTAGAGCAGCAATTGTGAACGTCCTGTAAAAACACCCTCCTGAATCATTTACTTGCTGTCCTTGGCCATTCCATTATCTGTGAGCAAGCTAAAAATAGAGGTGAATTATGGGGCTCCAAGCAACTATGTCGAGTGAAGCATTTGAGATGATGGTGTGTATTTAACAAGAAATGTTTTATAATTGAAACAGAAATAGTAGGAGCTAAATAGGAGCTAAATATAGACTTTTTAATTCATTTGGAATCTAGAGTTGGCAGTTTTGTCTTTGTGGTATTTGTACTGATTTCCTTATTTGAACCAGTATGAAGTGTGGGGTTTTTTTTCCCAGACTCCAAACATTTCAGTGATCCAACATTTTTGGTATACATCAGCATGGAATATCTGATAATTACAAGTTAAAATTTAAAATCAGATTTTTTTCCCCCTAGACAAAGTTCCCATGAGGAAGAGGTCAAACTGGGTGTTAGTGAACCCTCAAAGGGTGACGGAGGGAAACTACACATTTTTGCCAAATCTATTCTTTTTGTTTAACTTTGATGAATAAGTGCAGGGTGGTGTTGCTTTCACTCTGGTTGTAGAGATACACAAGTTACTTCCTCCCACGCTCATTCCAAGCCAAAAGTGCTCAGAGACACCTGAGTCTGGAGTGCATTATTTATTGCTGCCAAGCCAAGCTGGAGAGCCCTCCTGCGTGATTTCCCTCTTGAAATGCTCCCGCAGAAATCTCTGCACCACTCTTCCCTGCACGTTGTAAATGTTCTCTAAGGTCTCCTGGGCAAATGGGAAGCAGTCTCCTTTTCTGTAGGACAGATGTTGCACACCCAACAAAACCCAAAAGTACATTGGGTGAGGCATTGCCCATGGATAGCCGGCTATTACTGGGCAATACAAAGTGCGGCAGAAAAGCAACCAGTGGAATACAAGGCGAAATACCAAGGTTTCTTGGTCCTTAAATTGCCCATTAAATGGGCAGTAAGCCACCATAAGTAGTTCTCTCACCTAACTGTAGCTGCCTAAAAGTTAGGAGTCTGATCTCAGCTAATTGTCTGCCTCTGTGTTGGGGAAGAAAGAGGATTTGTCCTATCTTAACACATGATTAGTGCTGCCTATTGGAAGTGTGCCACTCTGCTGACTTCTGAAAAAGCCTGGATGCCAGTTCAGGGTGAAAGAATCCTATCCTAATAACAGAATTACCCACAAAAACTCAAAGATCAACGTGGACCAATAATTAACTTGAAGGCATTCCTTTAGGAGAGATTTTATACAACATTTCCTTTCCAAAACGAATCATTTGTCTAAAAATACCAGCACTGCTTCAGTTCAATCTCAACAGAAATACACAAACAAACAAAAAAAGTTTTTCATTAAGGACTGCAATTATAGAATAACAGGATATGACTTTCCACCACATCCCATTCCTAGCTGCCGGCTTTTTGAAAATGCACCAGCAGCCCAGTCGCAGAAGCGGTGTTGTTGACTGAGCTCGCTGGTGACGGAGCTTTCCAACGACAGAGGGTTTCGTCTTCACCTCTCCATCAGGTCTGCCAGTGGGTGAGTTCAGAATTAAGTCAGGAGGGGCAAAGACATCACCGCATCGTCTTTCAGCCCTTCAGAAAAAAACAAAGAGCGCATACTTGGCAGCACTTTAATTTCTATGGTTACCGATGAATAACAGTACAGCTGGGGAACTGTTGCTACAGCCCACTAGCAGAGATAATTTAAGAGGTCACACTTAAGCAGATCCATTACAAAAGCACTGTTTTTTTTCAGGAATCATAAAATTGAGGACTGTGTGTTGTACTCTTTGGATTAGTATCAAGTGGACTACACCGCTTATCATAAATTAGCCCTCATTACTGTCATTGTTTAGAAAGCAATAAGAGGAAAGATGGCGTTTTATTTAAGACAGCAAACCAGGGCTGGTGGATTCTGGACAAAATCTTGACCAGGAACATGATTTGCTTGGATTTTGTCACAGCCTCAGATGTTGATGTCTCCCATGCCAATGCAGGCAAATGCTCCACGCCGCTTGAAGAGCCTTTCCGGCCAGGGAGACCTGTATCAAGGCTTCGCTTTCTACCAAGGGGATAGTGATACAATTTTCCAGCAAAGTCCGGAAAAAATAATTGAGTAACCCTGAATCAGAATGGTTTGGGAGCTCTGACACAGACTTCTTGCATGACTTGGGTGAAATGGCCGTTTTGTGCTTCCAGTTTTGATCTGTATTCCCTTTCTTCTCTACTAGGTTACCAGTCACAAAGCCCTGGTAACTTCACTGCAATGTTTAAGTAATCGATGAAATGGACTTTAAAAGCCTTTTGGGCAGGGAAAGCCTATTGCTTTCTTTTACACAGTGCCCCATTTGGGAGGGAAGTGAAGGCAAAATTCCTTCTTCTTTTTGCCTGCCATGGTCTAGCTGTGAGCTTCTCTGAAGCAAATCCATTCCTACAACAGCCATGGATAACAAAGGCTCTCAGAATTTTTTTTACTTTTGCAGATTCAAAAAAGTAGCATGTAGTCAAGGAACAGAACAACTATTATTTTATATGCCTGTGGGTAGAATTGTAAAGGACACTGTTAAAAATACAAAATAATTATTAATGGGCTGAACTTGTGAGTCAGTCCACAGAAATGCACTGTTGCTGTCAATGCAAATGTTGCAATTTTGCATTTTATTCAGTGTAACGCAGTATCGGAAAAGACAAACGAAATCCATGTAAGTCCTTTTGCAAGACTCTTCTTTCTACATATTGTCTCTACACACACTGGAACAAGCACATCATTGAGCACGAAACCATTGACATCAGTATACTTTCACCTGGGACGGTTTTGGCCTACTTTTGCTAATTGCGTCATTCCCCTCAAGCTACGCTGAACAATTCATTAGTGGCAGACAGATGAATTTCTAAAAGTGTGTGTAACCTAACTCTAACCACCAGCACAGTAGAAACTACTCTCAGTAGCTCCTCTGGGCAACCAAGGACACCGTGAGATTGAATAAATAAATATAAACAAAGAATGTTTTTCAATTTGCTCTCCATCTGGAATACTGGATATTTTTCCAGCTCTGAAACGAAGGCACGTTTGCACACTATTAAAGACAGTCCTCTTTACCTTCTGCCATCTCTGATGACCCCAGTGAATTTAAGAGCGTTTCTATAGATTACAGACTTTCCTTACTTCCCACCATTTTCAAAGCATAAACAAATATCCATGGGTCACTTCATTTTTGAAAATTCCTGCTTAAATAATTTTTTATTATTATTATTATTTATTTATTTCTTCCCAAATGCCTATTTTCACTTACGGGCTACATTCCTACGAATAATTAGGGAACGCCAGGCACTGTTCCTGGCCGTGGGAGCTGAGGTGGCTGTTTGCGGCGCTGAACTGAAGGAGCAGTGGCTGGGCTGGGGTGGCCGGGGACAGCCCGATCTCCCCAGCAGTTCCCGGGGCCATTCCCCATGGGTGGTGGCTGCACGCAGCTGCCCTGTCTCGGAGGAGAGGCGAGCTCCCCGACAGACAGGGCTTGCTCTGTGCCAGCTGGCTGGAGTGCCGGACAGCCTTTTTGATCTTGGTTAATTTACCAGCAGAGACATTAGGATCTGCAGAGGTGCCTTCCACTGGCAGATACCAGTCGGGTTCCTTTTTTACTTTTGTCTATAACACTGCTTGAGGAGGAAAGGTTCATCCCATTTGTGTTAGGCTCCAGATAAACAGGTTGTTTCCTACAGAACTTGCGGTTTAACTGATGTGTTCAATATTCAGTATAGGACTTAAGTCAATAAATACCCCTCCCCCCCCAAATAGTCTTAGATGTTGCCTAAAGTTTCATTTCTTGAGAGACAAAAAATGAACTAATCTGAAATGTTGCTATTGTTCTCCTCTTCTTTCTCTCTCATTGGCTCATGGTCATATTTTTTTCTCAGTAATAGCACTTCAGGAGCAAAGGGACCATCACTCCATCGGTGAGATACTCTTTCTTCCCCTCATGACCGCTGAAAAGGGCTGAGGCTGTAGATGGATATTCACAGGCTTGCTTCTGGATCTCACCAGAGCTGATTGGGTGCAAGTGCAGCAGATCTGGGGACATGTGAATGTAGACTTACAGGTATATCCCCAAACAGATACTCCAGTCTGGAAATGAACACCTTTGTTAGTGACAGCAGAGATTGCTGCTCATCTCACCCCACCATAGGCCTCTGAAACAGCTGTTATGAACCATACCCTGTAAGTACCTGTTTCTATGCAGTGATTATAAAGGGATTTGAGATGATCAGCTCAGGTGCATCATTCAGACTGCATCTAAGTCCAGGAGAGGCTGGTTCAGACACCAACCCCCTGTGTTAAATGTAGGTGCAGATGGAGGGTTGCTCAGCTCATAGCCTGATGAAGTATCACAGACCGTAAGTGATTTCCTCACTCGGGTACTATCCACAGAGTAAAAGTCTGAGATGGAATCTTCTGTTTCTCCTGCATGTGCCTCCACACCCCACTGCTGCAATTTGGCCAATGTCCAGCTTGCAGACCAAGCCCAAGTCTTCCTCCCACTCTGTCTGACTTGTATTTGAGGAAGACCTACTTGTTCCTGTCAGAGAATCAGCAGCTTCAGCAGTTTTTCAGGAGCTGGGGTTGTGCCCAGTGAAGCACAATGGGGATTGCGTTTGTGAATATTCCTGGTAGATGCTGACTAACATGCACCTGCTGCTCAAACAGGTCCCAGTCAACATACTGGTTGTGGTGTGGGTTTGCTGTTGTCTCAGATGCGCTGATTCATCAGAGCTTCTCCCCTTGTGTGCTAGTGAACGTCTGCCCCTTTCTCTGGAACGGGGTCCAGACCCTACCCTCTCTAGTAGCGCAGGGTTCCCAGGAAAACAAATCGCCCTTTGTGAATCACCTCATAAGGCAGGCATTTAATAGTCCTCCACCTCTGGTGATCTCCAGAGGTTCTGTGTAAATAAAAGAGCTAAGTCATCATTTGCACAATTGTTTAACTCTACCTAGTCTGTAAAGAAGAATAAGTAGAAAAAGATTTTCATAAATATACTGTACATGGACAGTTTGACCTGCTTTAGCAAAGTGTAGCCAAAGACTAGAGAGATGCTGATCGGTAGGTGGAAGAAAGTTTGCTCCTTATATATATCGGTGTGTTCATGCATACTATATGCCTACCTTGCCGGTCAAACAGTTAAATTTGGGGCCAAAGGAAAATTCACTGAGGGCTAAGTTAAGAAGGCAGCAGCCTAAAATTTAGTTGAGGCCATGAGCAAGTATGAAGGCAGCCGTTGCACAGGGCTATGCTGTAAAACCCTGGCAAACTCTCTGTGGTGTGGCTTTTTCACCAAATGTTATCTCTTCGTTTAATTAGTGGAATAAATTACAAGTAAAAGTTAATTTGGCTTTTGTTTTCTCATCTTCATTATATCTTTTTCCTTTATTTCCCTAAAGAAATAAAATTGCTGGTGCAAAAGAAGCAACTGCTATGGCAGTTTCTCACTTGCTCTGATTCTAGGAATAAAAACAAAGCAGTGTCTGATGCTGTCCTTCACCTCCTGCCTGTCCATTCAAACCAGCTGCTGCAAGTTCATCCACTTTAATGCTTCTCTGCATTTAATACTCTGTTGCTAATTTTTACGCGCTCAAGCAATGCATTTCATTATAGGTGATTAATGAAATACACAAACCAATATCAGACTGAGACTCCTAAATTTTCTTTTGAATACAAAAAATAAAGAGTCCAGATAGTACTTTGAATTGCGGTAGCTGGTGAAGACCCTGGTCAGAAGCATAGCCTCACCAGAGATGTGATTATGTGCAACTGTGCAATTATGCAGTTGACCGCACTCCTCCTGCTTGGCTTCAGCCAAGCAAGTCAAGGAAGGTTATGTGCTGGGGGCTTTGCTGAGCACAGAAGGAGCCGGGACCCACAGCCTGAGGCTGACCTTCTACTGTTGAGCTGTAGCTCTACTTCTGACACCCTGGGATCCACGTGGGCCTAGTTTCAACAGGAGGGACTCCAAAACCAATCAGAAGCAACTAGTAAAGACACTTTCCTGGGAAGTGCGTTTCAGACATCTCAAACTAAGTAGGGGGCGGACACGGTCCTTCCCTTCCTTGAGGTGGTACTTAAAAGGCTAGTGCCACCTCCTTGCTAGCAGCGTTGTTTTAAAGATTCAGCCTTGCCCACAGAGGAGGGCTGTGGGCTCTGCAGCCTCCTGGGTGTCATGCGCGGTCCTGAAGCAGGCTCTGTAGCTGCAGAGAGGAGCAGGGGTTTGGATGCATCTGTCTGCAGGGTGCCTCCTATTAGCAAGTCCTGCACCTCTCCTGTTCATACAGGACAGCTTCATACATACAACTTCTGAAGTTTGTGTTCTTGCATATGATACCTTTTTCACCCACTGTTGTGCCACGTGGTTTGGAGTAATGTTATTACAGTGAGTTAGTTTAGCACTTCAAAAATAAAGTCAGAATGAATATTGGAATGTTTAAAAGGTGTATTGGACAGTTTAGATTGAGACAGCAAAGAGTTGCCCCGTTTAAAGCAGATTTCCTGCTATAACTATTTCAAGGAAATATATTTGTCTTGTTCTGTGAAATGGCTAAAAGATTTTAGGGACCATTTAATGGTTGTGTGTAGTCCAAGGAGATAAATAGGACAACAGAAAATGAGATTTTCAAAATTCAAGGAGATGTAGCATGCAGCAATGGTAATTTGGCACAGAGCTTACACAATAGATTTCATTTTTTTCTTAACAGAACAATAATTGAAATCTGACTTAGCCTCTTAAATAAACCAGTGACAGCTGGGAAAATCAGCAGATTGGCCCTTTGTGCCTGTTTATAGTAGATTTTGGCAGCGAGATAGTTGATGTAGTCTCTATAGGACGCAGCTATTATGTCTTCCAGATGTGCTTGACCTTTATCTTGGATAAAAAAACATCTTGCCATAGAAACTATCGATTTATATACTCTTAGCCCAAGTCACCAGCTTCTTTAAGATGCTGAAAAAACCCCTCTTGTGATGGTTATGCTCCCATTGCCATTCAGTACAAATATCTAACTTGTGAGTGCTTAGATTTTCAAACGTGAGTACATAATTACAGCTCAATGTGCGTGTAGAGTTCCTACATGAGGAAGATCTGTAATATAATAAGGGTTGCTCAGTACTAGCAGAGGGACATTTAGGAGGTCCTTCCTTGGTTAGCTACTCGCAGTGGGTGGAAGTAGAAATGGCAATAGCTTTTTCATGGGTTGCCTTTTATTATTTACTTATGTGTACAGGATGCTGCTACTGTCCTCTCTGGCTCTTTGGGGAGCTATATCAAACACAGTTCCCAGCAAAGAGTTAAGCTACAGACAGCTTAGTGCTAACATGCCAAGTAGTTGAGAAGAGCATGGGCCATCTCGTACCCACTGACTCTGGGAGACATGAGCAGGAGTCCTACCAATGCCAAGCCTGCGTTGATGTAAATTGTCCCACTGGCAAAACCCTGGAGCTGGGAAAGAAAGAAAAGGAGCCTCTGGTTATAAATGCACTTGAGACAAAGGAGGATTTCCAATATGTTAATTTGACTGCATCAAAACCTATAGTGGCACTCAGAGTGGCACAAGAACAGAGTGAATGTCATACATGAATGTTTATGGGGAGGGGACTTAGGGTGTAGTGGAGTAGAAGAGAATGGGGGAAATGGATAGAGTGCTGTGTGATGAGAGGGAACCTGTGGGAATCCTGGGCTTGACCTGGCAGCAGAATGGGAAAGGTTGAGAGGGTCACATCAGGTTGAAGAGAGGACTTGTTTTGATGGGAAATAAATTTTTGATAGGTTTTCAAGCATTGGAACAGGTTGCCCAGAGATGTGGTGGAGTCACCATCCCTGGGATGTATTTAAAAGACGTGTAGATGTGCTTAGGGACATGGTTTAGTGGTAACTTGGCAGTGCTAGGTTAATAGTTGAACTTGATGATCTTAAAGGTCTTTTCCAACCTAAACGATTCCATGACAAAGCGAGGCAAAATGTTGAGTGGTTCATACTTGCTGTCACATGCTCACATCTCTGGGCTGGTAGCTGAAGAGCCGTGGCTCCCTGCTCCCAGTAGTTTTGTGGCATCTTGTCTAGCTAGGTTAACCCTATGGTGACTGAATATATTGCTTTTCTTTTTCATATAGGCCAGATGTGAGTTCTCCTGAGACAGAATGCAAGTTCAAGTACAAGAATCCAGGGTGACACACTAGCTCAAATTGCTGCATAACCTGGTGAGTGCATCTCAGGCACCCTCAGTGCAGCACTGCAAATCTTCTAGCACTCTTTTCGCCATCACATGAGCCAGTATGTCTTGGCCTTCTGTGACCAGACAGGCTCATAGATGTGTGTCTGTCGCCTGACCTGAGGCACAAGGTTCCCACAGGGCCACCTCATTACGTGACTTTGTATACAGATGCCTCGTGCTAGGAATTTAAGGGGTTGGAGGCGGGTGTGACAGGGTGAACTACGGTTATGGCATCAGACACCTGGCTGAAAGAAAGACTAGAGCCAAGCTGTGTGAGCTGGTGGCCCACCAGTATGGTCCACTGACAATGATGGATGCAACTCTGCCCTCTACATTGCTGTGGGACAGGAAGGTAAGCTTATAAAAAGGTGGGGGTATACAAATGATGAAGGGAAGAGACAAGAGAGAGGCTGAACGACTGTCTCTCATGTCCACATTTTACCCAGAGGTAAGGCTTTTAAGATCTTGTGATACAACTGTAGGCCAGTTTCAAAGGAGTAGGAGGATTCTGGAACGTAGTTTCTGGAAGACCATGTAGCAGTGTTTCTGTAACTGGTTTTATGAGGAGTTGTTTGTGGGAAATTAAAAAAGAAACAAACCCGCTATAATTGTTCAAATTGGACCAAAAATGCACACAAATCAGAAACTTTGCTTTTCAGCCGTCGTGGCTGTCTTCTGGCTCTTCTACTGAGACAAAAGTGCCAGCTGGCAGCAGATGGATGGTGGTTTCTGAGATGTTGTTTCCTGGAGATAGGAATATTTTAGGAGAGGTGATAAGCAAGGCAGAACTTTGCTTCATTGTACTGAGCCACTGGTGTAATGTTGTTGGAGGGCATTACTTAGTTGTGCAAAGTAACAGCTCTAAACAGAGCTTTCTTCCTGGTTTTAGCAGAGACCCCCAAAAGGGATGAATTCTGCCTATAAATCCCCATTTCTCTGACCATTGAGGAAGATGTCATGGTACCCATGCCAGTTTATGCACATGTGGGACTTTAATCATTTCACAGTATCTTTAAGTCATGAGGCAAATCAGGGAAGGCAGTAAAGTAATATGGTAAAATGTATTTCAACAAAAATCCGAAAATGTTGAAGTAGCCAAAAATAAAATGGAATTTGACAAGTGGGAGGAGAAAACAGCAATGTCAGCTGTTACATGGCTGCATAAACAATTTAATGCAATTATAAATCTGCTTCTGGTCACACTGTGGCATAGATAAAAAGGTTTTTCACATACACTCTTCCTCTGCTTTCATTGGAAGTTCTCCTCTTGAATCACAGGCTGCTTTGGTAATTTGGTAACATATGGTAAGCTGTGTTTACGGAGCGATGTGCAGATGTTTCAGCCCAAGCCTCCGCAGATGCTCTTCTTGTCTGGGCCGCTGGGGATGGGCAGGTGCCGCCAAACCACACGGCCAGAGGCGCTGGGTTCAGGCTGTGCCTTATGCTTTACGCTTGCTGCTAGAAGGAAAACCACAGCTTGTCTTCTTACTAACCCCCTTGCGACTCTTTCAAAACCCATGCTGTTGCTGCTCAGATTTAACCCATACCTGTGATCTTTGCCAGATTTAATGAGTTTTACACCCCATCACTCACATCCTTCATGAAGTTTGAGGACAGAGAAACAAGACATTTCCCAAACTGTTAGACCAGCTGGTGCGGCGTGAACATGGCCTGTCCATATGTTATGGCTCCGGTAGAGGATAATAAAGTGTTGCTTTTATGGAGCTGTTGTCCTGGGTCTTCTGCCTCCCCAGGTTCCCATGCACGTGGACGATGTGGAGGCAGCTTCCTACGCGCCGGGGGGCTGCTCGCTTCTCCTTAAAGTCCCCGGACCCTTCATAAGCTGAAAACCTTTAGCTCAGGGGCCACTGCTTACTGTAGACTGTTCAGTGGTTTTGGAGTTTTTCTTTGTGGTTTAAATGTTGACTCGCTTGCTTTGCCACACACAAGCACTGTAACCTGCATGAAGCATGGCACAGTTTGTATAGGTGCACTGTGTAGGGAAATTCATATACCGTGTAGCAAGGAAGGGCTTTAGGCAGACTTTGCCTTTGAAGTGTGGAAGTAGTACAGTGTAATCATTTAAAACACGTTGAAATGTTCTTAAGAAATTAGAGAGGGTATATGCATCAAAATGCAGTTTGCATTATACTTTGAAGCTTTTCAAAGCATTTCTAGTGTACATAGCTATATGTTAATCCACAGACAATATATAGTTCTGAATATTCTCATAGCAACCACAGATCAACAAATGATTTCCCTGGGCAATTTAGGCATACCACTGCTCTTAGGTCCTCTGATGTCTAATTAAAAGGAAATAGCTCTAAACATCTTGAGGCAATTAAAATGATAGTATCTTCTGTAGGATGCATTTGTTAAAGTAACAGTAATTCCCCTACGTGACTTTATTACTCAAAAATATTACTACAACTTCATTAGACAAATGAGATTATCCAATATTTTTTCATAAACTTAAAATGTAAAATAGGCTCACAGTTCTGCTGCAATTCTTGAATGTAACAAGAGAATTCCCTCTCACATTTTACAGTCTAATTCTTGAGATAATGATCTTATTAACTTTCATTATAATTCTAATTATTATATTGTATCATAAATCATTCCTTATTATCTCTTTGCCATTCATAATGCTTTCATAAAGAGTTGATTACTGTGGTAATGTTATGACTCCTTTTTAAAAAATACACACACACACCTTGCTTTATACAAAGAAATAACAGCCAGAGGGAAACCTATTTGACTGAGCCTGCTTAAAAATTGTTTATTTTTGCATCTGAATGCACACACACAGATTGAGTTTTGTAAATAAGTGTGTTTCTGTGTCTCTGTGTGTATGTATGAAATCTGTATCTTTAAAATCAAAATGTTGCAACATGTTGCAATGAACCACTGGATTTTAGAAGTTTTTAGAGAATAATATTATTCCAGGTGTTGCCTAGATACATATGGGAGCAAAAAACAACTGCACAAAAATTGCCACAGATGTAATTACTTAAAGTAGCAGTTTAAGGAGAGACTTCCACTGTGGATGAAAGTTTACTGTCAGTCAGTCTGGTCCTTATGTCCAAGTGATCTCTAAATTTTAAAGCTCTTTCATTTTTTTCTGCGAAAAATACTGGCTTCCCTCTCTCTCATACAGTCAAATTTACTCATTAAAGTATGTACTGATTATTTCCTTTTCTCTGTCCTTGGCAAATGCACCTCAGTCCATGCCATTTCCATGCCAAATACAAGAGATTATTTGCACATTCCCTTAGCACAGGACCTCGGCACTGTCCCTTGCTTTCTGTGTCTTTCCACTGTCTTCTATATTAGATGAAGTGTAAGTACTTGGTCTTTACTCTCAAGACTCATCATAGCCTAATCCTAATTTTGACATCTTTCATTCACTGACAGGGTATTTACTCCAGCCTCCATGATGCCATCCTTGATGCCAAATGCTGGTTACCTATTTTCTCATAAGCTTCCTTTCCAAATTAGGAAGCTCTCAGAAAATTTCCAGAGAAGTTTCCCATTAGCTTATTTTACATCTCACCCTTAAACTCCCCTGACACCACGTTTATAAAACATTGGTCTGAAAATGGCAACTGGAACATGGAGATCATTGAGCATAGTTCTTTCCAGTACTGACACATTAATTTGTTCATCGTGCATTATTTCTTGTCTTCTATTTAAATTGCAAGGTTTTGGGGATATATTTATGAGAGCTTTGTACTGCACTTAGGATGGTGGGACCCTGCTCTGTGATTTCATCTCTCACACCTTACAGTAAGCACTCCTCCTCTCTCCACCAAGAATCCACCAAAACATTCGAAGGAAAAATACCAGATTTCTAGAGTAACAGCTATACTTGTCTGTTCCAGCACGTTAATTACAACTTAAAATTGAATCTGTATTCAAGAAAATGTCAGGTTTAAGGACTAACACAGATATAGTTAACCTTGTCTTGAAGAACAGCTTTTGACCAGATGACATCTTGAGTCACTTTGATTTGATTTGAGGTAGGAACATCTATGAATGAGTCCATATGGGACCTTTTAGTTGTTTTTCTTGAACTATTATTGCATCCCTGAATGGGAATTTGAATACATATGAGAGAATCATTCTGGTAATTCCAAGGTAACATGATGGTTCTGAGAAGTGGTAAGACACACCTCGATACTAAGGGTGATGCTACCATGTTCCTACCAAATAAAACAGACAGTGATTGATCATGTTGTAAATTGCACATCTAAGGAATGTACCTTTCTGTAGAAGTTTTAGCTCTCTAACCTCAGTTGAAGCAAAATACAGCGTGACTCTTTCAACTCTGAGCTTTCCTAGGTCAAAAAGAAAAAAACAAGAAAAGTTGTGTTGTTTTTTTCTTTAAACATCTAAAATCCTGTCTTGTGAGATTAGCTGGTGAATCAAGTTTTGGATAATATTATTATGGGAGAAGTCAAGCAAACAGAAAGATGACTCAAATAGTTTAGTG
Source organism: Pluvialis apricaria (assembly GCA_017639485.1). NCBI lineage: Eukaryota > Metazoa > Chordata > Aves > Charadriiformes > Charadriidae > Pluvialis > Pluvialis apricaria. The sequence continues at coordinate 30,724,196 of CM030010.1, forward strand.
CCAGAACTATTTCTTAATACAGAAGAAAATCATCCTTTGGTTGCATATGGAATCCTCCCACAATGAACAGGGAGCCTGGCAACAGAAATAAAACTGCAAATGTTCCAACTTTTTCTGTAGAACTGGCCTCACAGCTGAAGTATAATGAGGAGACACCAGAAAAATGGACACTGCCTGAGGAGGAAAAACCATAACATGGCTAAGTAATGCTGTGCCTATTTCTTTGCTTGTCAAAACAGACAACCTGGTAGACGGAAAGGTAACATTTTCCTGAATTCTCCCTCCCCATCAAAAAACCCCAAATGAAACCCAAATCCAAAAGTAAGCCAAAAATACAGAGGGAAATTCCTTGAACATGTGCTCTTGCTATAACCACGATGGACTATGCAGGCTAAGGGTGGATTTCTCCTGCTCCAGTAGAGTACAGTGGGATGACGCTGCACCACCTCCAAAGCATCACTTGGTGACAGTTGCGGGGCCACCCTGGAAGAGAGCCCACCGGTGAGAGCAAAGAGTGGGTCTGACTGGATCTGTGCCGATGGGTTGTGCCTTGGGTGAATAACACTCAGTGCAACTGACTGCGGTGAAAAAAATACGTGGTTTTCATCTGCTGTAGTGCATAGCTCAACTGCGAGAATATTCATGTGTCGAGCGAAGAACTGGGCTGCCGCTTGCTCAGTGTCTTAGGCACCTGCGTGTTTCTTCCTTTTTATGATCTTATCAAAGGTTGGATGGCAGTACCCTTCCTCAGGCGGGAAAGGGAGTTTTTCTACAGAAATACTTTGTGAAAATTGTGCTCCCACTGCCCCGCGCTTCTGGCTGTGGGACTTACCCACAGCTTTGGACTGGAACAGGATATACAGTTTCTGTGGAGCTGGAAGACATTCTTTTAATAAGAATTTGTAAAGAGATCAAAACAAGCACAGAAACCCAATTCTACCCTATATGCATCAAAAATAAATTTACAAGTGGGAATACTCCCCAGGAGATATGTTTTTCCTGGCTCCTCCATCACACTAGTGAAATACAGCCAGTGCTCAGTTCGGGACTTTGCAAACACTCATCATTGATAAACTAGATGGAAAAAGCCAAGTATTTGTGTGGGCTTAAAAAAATCATTATTTAATGACACTCAGCGAAGTACTTTTTTTGGAGGGCAGTTCAAATGGCACCAGCTGTTCTGAAAAGGAGATTTAAAGGATCTCGGTACAGCATATAACAAAACCGTAGACCATTGTTTGGTCATCCCAAATAATGTGTGTATATGCACACACTTTCCTTCAAAGTAAACCATTTCCTTAAATCTCCTGCTAGTGATCAGACACAAATTAGATTTGTTTTGACATTCAACATTTTGTTCCACTTTTGGACAAGCCGATAATACTGTAATCGCATCATATTTTAAGCTCCTTTTTGATGTGCTAAACATTGAGTTTGTTAGGTTTCCTGTTGTACAACACTTTCCTCCAGCTTTGAAGCCAATACAGTTGCTCTTTTTTTGCATCCTTTGCTGGTTTGTGGCCTGAGGAACCAGTAGTTTGGCACTGAGTTTCTGCGAGCAGAGAAAGACAGAATTGCTCATAGAAATTTTCACTTTCCACAACACTGTTTCCATTTTCCAGGCAGGCCGGCATTTTTATATGCCTTACTTTGGATGTGGCTTTTTGAAACTAGAGCTGGACAAGAATAAATTCTCTGATCGTGTCAAGGTTGCAAGGATCACACATGTTCTTACTCCTCCTGTGATATCCCTATAACTTTTAAAAAATTGTAAACCACATCCTTCTCTCCCAAATACATCAGTGCGGGTCAGTTGTTGAAAGAAATCAGCCAATGTGGAAAGGAAAGCGTTCACCTTGTCTCAGCTCTGTCTGACCTAGACTGACAAAATCTGTCTTTAGCCCCATAATTTTGAAGGAGCTGTTGCATATTCGGGTCAGTAAAACCAGGCTGGTTTAAACTTAATAAGCATTTCAGACTATGCTGTGTGTCAAGTCTGTTTTCACCTTTATTTACCAGTCCACCAATTCTGCACATTTTAGTAAAGGAGATTTTACAATTACTTCCAGCTTGCTGAAGAAAATAATAAGTGGTGGCAGGTCAATGATTTCTCCACTGACGGCTTTCTGAGATCTTGTCAGTCAGAAAGTTCCTAATCCGATTAGTGTGTATTACTAATAGAATGCTGATTTTTTACTCATAGTGTAATGTAACACTAACTATGGTGTCCTAGAAGTGTATGTGTACATTGTATGTCACATACATTCAAAAAACAGTCTGGCAATACCTGGGAACTCCTCCAAGGACAAAATCAAGTTTGTCTGACAAAGTCTATCTTCTATAAAATTTCTGATTGATATTTATTGTATTACTGTATGCTATTTTTTTTATTAGTTGGATCCTCCTTCAGATTTTCCATTATTTTGGTTTTGATAGAATCATGTTCACCCCTTTCTTGTCCTTTTAAAATACTGGAAACTCAGCAAACTCTAATCTGGTGAAATTTCTTTGATACTCTTAAGTATCGCAGGAATGAGTATGAATAGGCCAGTCAAGCCTTCCCAGTCAAGCTTTCGCAATCTTTTGTTGCCAGTTATATGGGTCTGCTGATTTTAAATTGTTTACCATAGTAAGTGTTGCTTAACATCCTCCTGGGTTACTAAGGGACTGGGAAGTATTTCATCACATCCTGGTGATAAAAGCATGTAAATACAGTGCAGAACTACTTGTTGAGTACTTTTTTTCCTTCATTATAAACACTTTTGTCATCACAGCTCGTATTTTTGCTATAGGGAATGATGTCTGTCTATAGATTCCTGGTTTGATTCTTACATTTTACATAAATAATGTATTACACTGTTAAAAGGGGTTTTGTTCTCAGACAATGGTTTTCCATTGCTAATGTACAGGCTGCCCCAAAAGACCTTGTGGAGGTGGTGGGGGCGGTATGCACTATGTGCTGTATGGCATCTTGGCGGTAGAGTCACTTTTCTCTGGATGTTTTAGAAGGTGTCCTGGCCCGTGGATCACCTGTGAAAGCACGAGGCATGTCTCTATTATGGCCACAGGTCTGACCAAACTAGAGCTCCATGTTGGGCCTTCCACAGGCTCTTTTCCAACTCCTGGTTATCTCTCCGTGGCACGTACATTGCAAGCTATTACCCTCCTCCTAGGCAAAATTGTGTTATGAATTGATGCATTTTATCTACCAAAGGACTTACAAGTTAAAAATATTCTTTGTATAAAAGGAGGAACAACAATGGATATTTTATGATTTGGCAAAAGTGAGTTTTTAGCAAAGCTGTGAGTACAGAGAAGATGACAAGTGAAATGAGTTGGGAGGGCACTCTGCAGGAGGATGGAAGAACACACAGGAGAAGGGGGCTATTGCCTACTGACAGCAGGTCTTTGGACTCTTCTGCAAATCTCAGTTGACCATAGTTTCCAAACAAAAATGTCAAAAAAATGTGTAAGTTTGCTTCAGGAAATCCACTGGGAATTGTTCTAGCCACACACTTGCTGGTCTATTCTTTGACAACCACAGTGAAGAAAATCCGGATGGAAACTGCATTTTTCAAGAGAGATTCGTGCTGTGGGAATGCTGAACAAATGCAACCAGACAGCAAAAATCTGGGAAAGAAAAAGGCAAGGTAGTCAGCAGAACTGTTGCTCTCAGCAAAAATGGCATTCATCTCTCTTTCTGCCTCTGAGAGGAAACAATGTGAAATGCTCTGCTGGTATTTGATGAACCTGTGACTTGCCTTGCTTGGAGAAGAGTGGAGCTTTATGCTTCTGTTCCCACTGACAGTGTTGTGGGCAGCCTGCTGTGGTCACAGCTGACCTTCCCTTGGCTGGATCTGTCTGTCTCAGATTATACTATCACATGGATGTCTCATGCAGCAAGCTCCCCTTTGCTTGTGGTGCTCCTTAGGCCAGTGAACCGAGCTAAAATGGTCTGGAGCCTTACTCTGATCTCAGGCTAATGAGAATTGGGAAGAGGCCTGTGGAGGTACAGGAGGAAACACAGACCTCTGTGATGTCCGTATGGTTGCATCTGAGAGAGAGACCAGTCATGCTGCTAGCATGTGCTCGTATTAAATCACCACTCAGGGCTGAAAACACATTAAGTCAGTAAAGAAAACACATGAATAAAGGCAAACAGAAGAGAAACTTGCTGCCCTGCAGAAGGCATGATAAATCACTAATTACAGTGAGAAAGAGGCTTTCGGACAGAAATGGCAGTGCATGAGTCTACTTACCTCTGCAGAAAACAAGCATCTCTGGGAAACCCGTATGCACAGAACTGCAGCTGTAAAGACGGCTGAGCTTCCATCAGGCTCCCTAAGCCTTTCTCCTGACACCATCACTCCTACAAAAGGTGATATGAAATATTGATGTATTTATCTCGCCACAGCAGCAAGGGAGGTGCGTGCATTCAGTGTCCTACTGCACATGAACTGTTCCGGCTATTTTCTGACAGAAAAGAGCTTTTTTGCTTTAACCGAGTCACATCAGCAGAAATACCACATCACAGAGGAAACCAGTTTCAAATACCCTTAGCAGGAAAGAGGTTTGACAAAGTGAGAAAGAAGAAAAATGCCACTGTCCAGGAGAAAAGCCATCATGGGCACAGGGAAAGCAGTCGGTTAGGGCTCTTTCAGGCCTACTTGGATTCAACTTTCTGGTGACAGATTTAGTTGCCTTCATGTGGCAGCTTGAGAGGAACAGATTCCCATGGCCAAATTGCTTTGGACTGAAGCTATTTGACAGCCTTTGACCCAGCTTCCCAACCAAGCTAAAATGACACATCCAACTTTATTTGTCGTTTGAAGTGGGAGGGAAATGACTTTTCTGTTCTGTCAGAGGCCTCTTTTATTTAATGTCCCGTAAAGAGGAACAAACTGCATATAATAATGACATCTTGTGGTAGTTGTTGAATTATTGCCTCATGATTTAGTAGAGAATTGGATGCCAAATTTCATGACATCTTTCTCCCTCCATGCTGCAGCTTTGCAAGTTCACACTTACAATTGCTGCTGCTCTGAGAAGCTGTGTGTAGCAGACCTCTAGAACCTTTGGCATACTGTTGACTTGAGAGGAAAAGGATATCTTGCTCATTTGATTACGCAGGTCCAGCTTAACATACAGGCCAGAAATTCATAGTTGTAGCAGATTAAAGAATGGTTATCCAGATATTCATACAGAAAATATTAGAGCTTTGACAATTACTGAGTGCAGGGTGGCTCTGGCCCACAGAATGAGCCTGCCTTTGCTGCGCCGTGGCTTTGTGCTGGGCGTGAGAGTAAATGGAGATAGCTTTTGCTGGCAGCATATAAAGCCCAGCAGCTGCTGAACATCTGGCATGGCACTTGCAAACGCTCTTGGTGAGCAGCCACCACCACCCCGCGGCTGGGGGTACAGAGATGTGGGGTGCTACAAAGGGTAAATCCCCAAGGCCTCACGGTCACCCTGCTTCACTTTTACTTATTTCAGCTTTGGTGCTTGGGTGCAGGTATCCAAGGATCCCATGAAGCTCTAAGCCTCGTGCAAGCTGTGTGACAGCTCCTAATTGTGTCCGTAATTGTGACATTTCACCGAGTATCCCATTTTGCCTGCCCATCATCATATTCTTGCTGACGCACTCTCTGTGGTGCTCGCTCCAGCCCAAGTTAGAAGCTTTTCAGAAAAAACAGCACACTTTCCTGCCAGTTCGTACAGTCCTTATCAGCACGGAGGGACTCAGCTTTTATCAGGGAGTTTGGATGTTGACTAAATAGTCATAATAAATGAGATTAGCAGGAACAGCTTAGCGATATATTTCTACAAAGGTGTCTGTTTTTCCAGTCATGTGTTTGGTGGGTATCTCCGGGTCTTGCCGGGTCTTCAGTTCTGTTCTGTGGTGACACAGCTGATTTCTCAAGGTTTTCTTTGGATGAAGGTGGCTTAAGCTACGTGCCAAACACTTATTTTTTCTTCTGGGCTTCAAAGGCCTCATAAATAGACTTATTGTTTATATGCAAGATTTATACACAGCTCTGTTTCTCAGCTGTGAGGAAGGAGACAGAAAAGACCGTATCACTTAGGAAGAGCTCAGAGGTGGTAGTGAAATTGCATCCGTGTGAGCAAAATGCTGCTGATCGGGTGATAGTACAGCATGTGGGGCGACAGACCAATGCTACTGGTCTCTGCGTTTTATGTAGTGGGGCATCTCTTCCCCCATTTGCTCCTTCCACTGTCAGAGATCCCGGTGGTCACACTGAATATGGAGCATCATGTGCTCTGCCTACTTCCTTCAGGTCTGCACAGATGCAAGCAGTAGGTGCTTGCTGGATTCCCTATTGATACAGAAAACAGATGAAGATAATCATGAGACTCCATAATTCCGGAATATCTAATGATAGGTATTTAGCTGTATTGATCTTTTTTTCTTTTCCCCGCCATGGGATGATGCCACCTATTGGACATTATTAAAAGAGGCAAAACAGTTCAAAGAATGTAAATACTGGGTTTTTTTCAGCAAAGGCAGCTAGACTTTTGTTTCCTGCAGTTCAACAGCTAGACAAAGAGCTTCTATTGGGACATCCTGAATTATGGTACCTCATTAGAAAAGAAGAAAGAATAGAGGGAAAAAAACCACAGGCAACACTACCACTGGGAAAGAAAATGAAATTCAGAAAAAAAAAAATACAGGCAGGGTTTAACAAAATAGTTTATATCCATTTTTCCCATGGGACTACACACAACAGTTTCAGCATTTTGAGGTTTTTGTCTGTTTGCTTGTTGTGGTTTTGTGTTTTTTTTACTGCAGTGTGGTGAGGGTGATCATCTTTAACTGACATTGAACGTGTGGTGGTAATTAATATTTATGATCAAGACGTCTAGCTAAGAAGTTATCTTTACTAAAAGAACATTCCTTTCAACTAAAAGCTAACAGTCTGTGCTTGTTTCCAACTCCCCACTTCTGAGCCCAGGTAACATGGGGTGTGCCACTACTACAGGCTCCATCAAGAGCCATCTTTTCACATATTGTCACCTGTTTGATGCCTTAGAACTGTGGCAGCGAGCAAGCTCCCTAAGGAGTCCATGCCTCCAGCGATGGATATCTGGCTTTGTTAACATTGAAATGATTGCTTTTCCTCACCTCTTTCTTTTTTTCTAAAATGGTATATAGGTTGGGCCTCTGCAATCAGTTGGCTGAGAAAAGGGGAGCACAGGGGGAGATGCTCGCTGCATGTTCTCTCACTATGATCATAGTTAATAAAGCTCCTGTCCGGCCTGCCCTAAATTGTACTTGCGTTATTATGCATTTGGGAGTCCTCAATGGACTTGATGGAACTAAAGAAGACTCTACAGAAGTACTTGCTCACATTGTGGCAGTCTGTAAAGAACTACAAACTTTCGTATATTGACACTGCAACAACAGATGAGATTATAAAACTCCACCAGGACATGGGTCTGATTCTGCTCAAGTAGAATTCAACACTCAAGTATTGAAATCACATTTATTTAACAGCCCAAACCATAATTCATCCCTGATTAGCCATAAATAATACTACATTTTTTAACTTATAAAATAATCTCTTTGGCTTGATAGGGTTGCTCACAACAGTGAGGGCAACAGGAATTACGTATTAACAGTACTTCAGTTTACAGATACAATAAAGGAAAAAATTAATTTGGTTTTCACAGCATATCTAAAATATTCTGAATTTTCAAAGCTTTGTTAGTGTCTCTTCCATTTGTGAATAAAAATATTTGATAGTTAATAAAGCTGCAGGAGAAATATCCTAATACGTTCAATAATGCCTACCACTGTCATATGTTCTTATAAGACCATATTTATAATAATTTGAGTATATTCTGACCTAAAACATAGATGCAGTTTCTATGGGTGTCAACGTATCGCAGGCTTGATACTGGTTTTGCAGTTATAACCAATCAAGAATGTATGCAAGACTTATGAGTTTGCATTACCATAGGTTTTTTTTTAAAAAAAATGTATAAACGAGTTGTTTTCAATTAATTTTATGTACAGGGTTATACACAATTCGAAGACAGATTATCTAAAATCCCAATCCTCTCCTCCATTGAAAGAGCAATCAAGTAGTTTAACACAGAGGCATATGAAGTAAATCAGAACAGCTTCACAGACTTCAAAGGGGCTGTCGGAAATGATTCCCATCCCCTAACACAGGTTTATCGCTGTTGGTGTTCTTGATATATTTTTGCTTTTTTCTTCAAATTCTCTTTTATTTTGCTTTTGTTCATCTTATTCATAATCCCTGGTGGGAAATGTTTTTTAATTATTAAACTTCTGTAATATGATAGTAAAGTCAAGAGACTGATTGGAACATTTCTTTTATAGAAACTTTGCAAAGCAGTGACCATAATGAATCTTCATTTTGCATTTAATTGAGTAAATATGAATAGTGTGCAGATGTGTTGCTCTTGCTGCTCTCATTATTATAACAATCCCCGAGACCAAGTTGGACTTGATTTCAAAGTTATTTTAAAACTTGGCACTTCTCTATGAAAATCTCTTTCATTTTCAGTGTTTGACATATGGTCTCATTTCCTCCTGATGTTTGAAATACGGCATCCATCTCAGGTCCATCCAGCGTCTTACAACTTGTTCGGTTTACAATCTTGACCTCAGCCTGCCTGCAACAGGTTTATTAATACAAAATTCTGCCCACCATGAAGGTCTGTTCAGAGCTTTGCTGCCTTGAAGGATCTCTGCCCAAATATTTTTATATAACTGTAAAATAATAATAAAAAATGATTAATTCAGACAGAAAATAAAGAAAAATTCTGCAAGATAATTAATCTAACTTATTGGTTGAAATGAGATTGTGATTGAATTTCTAGGTAACAAATATGAATAATTAAGTACAGGCAAGAATAAACACAAAGATAAAGCACAAAATTTCAAAGGAGTGTAAACATCAGACATCTGTGTAAATCATTTAGACCATCCTTGGCATAAGCGCAGGAAACCAGTAATCTTTATAATTTCTTGTTTTCAACTTGACATGACTTGTACTAGGAAAGGTAGAAATTTGGAATCCGGGTTATATTAAGCTAATCATCTTTGCTCTGTCCAAACCTGAAGACGGTGCCTGAAAGCACTTGTGCATATCTGTTTTTACCTTTATTTCAACACATTTCTGGAAAGTAACGTAAGTTCTCTCCCAGATGTGAACTGTTCAACCTGAGCCTAAGAAATTCCTCTCTCATGAGCAGATTGTTAATTCATCATCTTCATCAATTTGCAATTTTATGTGCAACGGTTAAAAAAAAGTACATGGGAAGTAAATTCTGCAAAAGTATCATTTTAGCAATACTTGGCAGTTCATAATTAAGTGAAGCTTAAAACTTTAAATAACATTATAGAAAGATGAGGAAAGGAAGGCCATATTTTCAGCAGTAAGTTGGAGTACAGTATAATACAATATTAACATAGTATAAAAGCAGTCAGTGATCTTTCTTCTACATCTAAAGATAGCCTGGCCCTATATATTTGGAATGATTAAAATAAATATTGAAATGTATTTAATATTAAATATATTTTTACCTTGAATACCTGTGCTAGTGTTAACTATTTATTCCATTCCAAGTTTGATTTAATATTGTCTAACAATTTCTAATTAATCTTGAAATAAATGTGGTGAAAACTTCACATACTTAAGATGAGATTGTCAAAGCCTCTATGGGGAAATGATGTCCACACCATCAAAGTTTCTTTTAAAGAGAATCTGAATTCTAATTCAGTGCTTAAAGTTGCCCATAACAAATTTGGAAACGTTTCTTCTGCTCCGATTATGATCTGTGGCTCATGGTGTGAGGCAGTCCACTGCAGTACAACATATGTTATCCTGAATTAATTCTCCTGTTATGCTTTGATAATCTCTTCTTTACCATACTGTAATTTTTACAAAAATGTTTGCATTATTTTTTAGAAGTTGCAAAGATAGCAATGAATAGAGAATTAAATATAGACAGTCAGGAGACAAGAAGCTGTATTAAGTATTTTCTTTGAATGAGGCATTGGCAGCCTTTTTCAAATTTCAGTTGAAAATATTTACACAAGTTGAAAACCACAGACTTAGAGGCAGTTCAGAAAACCTTCCATAATTCTGTAGAACATGGGTTGGATATCACTGCCTGAAATGATTTTCTCAATACGACTCAATGAATTTACAAAAACCTTACCAAGTATTTAGCACACGAGGAAGTCAGTAGTGCTTAGAGTCCTATCTGCATGTCTCACATATTATACTCCTAATATTAATCTCTAATATTAATTCCTAGTATTAATAAGCCTCTGTGGCTTCTGTATTTGTGTGAGCTAAGAGCTAGCCAAAGAGGAGCTAGCCAAATCCATTACATGACAGCTTTTATCAGCTGCTGCTAAGAGATCTCCAGCTGACTGCTAGAAAGGGGGTAGCATTCTAGGAACAGAACCTAGAACCACTGCGAACTTGCGCCATATTTTATATTCCTGCCTATAGCATCTGCTCACACCTTCTGTCAGAGACAGAAAAATGGGTAAAAATGCACTTTTGGACAATACAGATTTTCTCAACATTCTTACAGATGATGCTCCTTCTCTTAGAGTTAACTTTGGAGCTTCCCTCCCATGACCTCTTTCATTAATTTAATCCTCAAAAACCTACAGAAATTGAAACAAAGTTTCCAGTGATGATTATAGCCCTCTTGTTGAGATGGCTGGATATGTAGAGCTAGCCCTGCCTCCTTTGTCTGTAGAGACTGCGTTACCAACGTTAATCCTTCTCTTAGGTCAGCATATGGTTAGAAACATCTGGGCTGCCTTCTGTATTGCTTGATTACCATGGGAACGACGGACAACTTTAGACATGAAGACACAGACAGAGAATATTGAAAAGCATTGAGTACACTTGACTCAGCAATCCTGTCAAACTCCCTGGCAGTCTCCCCAGGCTCTAGTGATTCTCTACGGGGTCTATCCACACTAAACCAAACTACCGTACTGTGACACCAGTCTCTATACAATAGTTATCCCACAGCTTGGCTCTGCTGAGTAGGGTTGGCCAGTAAGCGAGAATTTTGGTTTGCAGAGACTTTAGAATGAAATACAGCTCTTTAAGTATGTCAAGGAAAAAAAAGCAGAGGGGGACCATGACCTAGTACAGCCAAATCCACGGTGCACCCACATCCTGAATCCTGCTTGTAGGTCTGGTTATGATACCTCAGAAGGGATATGGCAGAACTAGGACAGATACACAGAAGGAAAACAAGGCCTGTCACAGGAATGAAAAGGCCCCCACAGACAGTAAATGTATACAGACCAGGAGGAGGAAGTATTTTTTCACAATACTCAAATTGTGGAAATTTCACTGTCATGGAAGTCACAAGACAGCTGAATTTGAAAATGGATGGGAAAAATGAATGGAGGGTAGATATATCTGTGGCTATTAAACAGAATGATACCAACACAACCTATGGCTGCAGATATCGCTTAAACCACGAACTGCCAACAGCTGAGACACCAGGGAAAGAACACTTCAATATTTCACCTGTTTCATACGGTGTTTTCCTTGGCCACTGTCAGTTACAGAGTGTTTTGTGAACTGGATCCAGTATGGCCGGTCTTATGCTCTTGATTCAACTCCTGCTTTGTTTAATTTAGACTATACAAAAAAATGTCTCTCAGCCTTAACCAGGATGGATCATATATATTCATTAAAGCAACGAGAGGTGCTAACAAAACAGCATCCTTCAAGTCTGTATTAAGATTACTGAGATCCGTTAGGTAATACTGTCACCTTGCACTGGTTAGTACAAGATACTCTGTCATATTCTAGAATAAATAAAATAAATTTAGAATAATCTAGAATAAAAAACCAAAAAGAATTGTGCAATTTCTGATATATTTTTTAACTGGAACAAGATTTAAATTTTCCTTTCAGTTATTAAAATAAATATTTTATGAAGAATTAAAAGAAAGAAATAATTTCTGCACCATTTGTACACACATCACAAAACTGGGTGTAATGTGAATACTAGGAATAAATGTGAATAAAGGCAGCAAAAGTCCTAGGCAGAGAAGAAATACACCTTACTACCTCTCCAAGGTATTAAGCTATATACTAAAGACATGTTACTCCTTGAGGAATCTTAGGAGATGGTATAATTTTTGTTTGCTTGTTTAGCAGCACAGATGCCCAGAAGAGCAAACCAGAGCAATACTGTATGAGTTTCCCATTGAAGCTTATCTCCAGCAAATGCAAAATGTCATTTTCTGCTGACATCAATTTAACTACTGCATTTTCCACTGAAAAAGTGTCTTCCTTTTCTTTTGCAGCTGTGAAGTGCCTAGGATATGTTATGGCTATTTACAGGCAATACCCTTCTTAATGATTAAACTTACAAATTTTAAAATGGGTTTTCTTACCTCTCCACTAGCTTTACCAATGGGAGAGTTGAGAATGAAGTCAGGAGGAGCAAAGACATCAACCAGGGCAACTGCATCATCTTTCAACTGTTTAAAAACAAAAGACATATATTTGCCAACTTCTCTAGTTGTCTATGTCTATCTGTGAATTACAAAGCAGCATAAAGATTATTTTCATGAAGTACCAGCTCTTGGTAACTTATGAGATATCTACAATAAGGACTCTGGATTTATTTTGCTTTTTTTCCTCCCAGGGCAATTGCCAAAAGGAGACTGTATTTTAAATGTTTTCCTCCTTCACTTAGGGGTTTTAAAACACATTTTAACCAAGATGGTACTGTTTACACACATAAAAAAATGTATTTTAGAACTTTAAAAACATAACTTCCAGATTCTTCATTGAAATTTTATTTCCCTGCAAAGAATACAATCCAGTTTGAAAAGCTTTTGTGCTTAGAAAAAAAAATGAGCTAACACAATAATGAAATAAATAGAACTGGATTGCAGTATTTCACTGGCTTTCCAGTAAAGATTACAAGGCCGCAAATGATAGAGTGTTATTTTGTAAGACATATTGCTTTTCATTTTTTGGTAAATAAACTAGGACTAGATTCGGGGTCAATGAGTTACTAAACTTTACAGAAAGTTAGTCAGAAACCATTAATGTAATATCCTGCTAATTTACCCCTTGAAGTATACAATAACCAACACATCCCTTTTTAGTATTTGTATACTATATTGTTATTTAATCACAACAAAAAATATTGAAGGCTTACCCTGTTGCAGAGGTCCAGAATAGCATTCTGAATAAATCTACCAGCTTGTTCACCTGAAGCATAGCCACCTGCAAATACATTCACAAAGAAGCTTATACTAGTTAAGATTACACTAATACAATCCTTTTACAAAGCAGTTTATCAGTTCAGTATTCAAGAGACTAAATAGACTCTCCTGTGTAATTGGATTGACTGCCTTCCGTTAATGAGTTGTCTGCAAAACTGTCAATCTAAGACATTTGAAGCCTTTTGCGTTAACAAGCTACACTACAACATCTTGCTGCCTGTCACCCATCTTCTCCCCCAAGCACTGGACCACAGCAAAACTTGTGAGCCCTCTATCACCTGAGCCAAGAGAGAGTCTTTGGGGTTAATTTGTAGCTCCAGATTCCTGCTCCTGAAAATTTTGTCCAGAATGGTTGTTTTACATTACAGGCAATAAGAAAATGCTCTAATTTAAAACCTAATTAGGATTCCCTCCCCCTGCCAACACACAATTTGGGAAAAAAAAAATCCCTAATCTTTGAGTTAGGACTTTTATAACGTGATATGCACAGTGTATTCAGGAAGCTGATCTCACCTTGGTAGAGCACAGCCAGATGTTTACTTAAAGACCAGAGTCCATACAGAGCACTGAGATTCTTAAGCACTGGCTGCAGAGTAGGTGGTAAGCTGGGATCATGTGTGTAGTCATGAAATCTTTGTAAGACTGTTTGTTCAATAAAAGCAATGGCTAATGATCGACAGTAGTACACCTTAGGAAACAGAAGAGAAGGATACTGAGTACCAACATACAAGGAACCAATCTTCAGCTGGTGCAAAATGGCATTGCTCTGGTGAAGTTAGTGGAGATTTGTTGATTTAGATCTGCTGATCTAGCTTGAGATTAAAGAAAGTCTAAGGAGAAACATGAGAAGAAAACCATTTTTAAAATGTCTTTGCAAAGGTTATTCATTAAATGCTTCATGAAATGCCTCTTAGAAATAAGATCCTAATTTTCCACTGTGTTCCAGTTTGGGTAGTCTCTTATACCCATCCAAACGGAGCACAGATTGTATGCCTATTACCAGTGTCATTTGGCAGTTGCACCCAGACTATATGGGATCAAGTAGCTACATCAGAGAGAACACCATGCAAAATCGGGTTTGCTGACTTTAGGATCATTAATAAACCCATACGGCTCTAATAAGATAAAGGTAGGTTTACATGTATTTAGTATTATGCAGATTTTTATAACGAGGATAAAATCTTCAAAGTGTTTCAGTAGCCTATTGAAAACTTATTACAGTCCATTCAAATAATAAATAAAAAATCTGATCATGTTAGCGTGAGTGCATTCTGCTTATGGATTGCAATAGATTGTAGTATGTTTTGAAAGAACCATCAAACTAACCCTTGCCAATTATCTGATCAGAAAGGCAAAGGACACCAGTTACTGTTAATAAAGAGTACAAAACCTTAAGTGATTGTACTCACACAGGAAAACTTCTCTACTTTTATATACTTCACCTTTGCTGTATCATGGCATATGTACCACGCAATAAACTGCTGACTGAAGTCATTCTAGCTGGTGAACAGAAGGGGAATATAAAATCGTTGCTGTTGTGGCTGATGTGTTGCAACGCTGTAAAGTGGTGTTTGGTTTTAGCCCATTTGTTCAGGGTTTGGGTTGTTGTTTTTTTTCATTAAGAATTAGTTGATTAATTTTTCTTTTTTCCTTCAAATACTTTCATCATCCTTGCATTTAAATCCACCGTGGGATTTAAAAAAGGCACATTCCAAAGACTGATGTCCCTCTCTTGATAGCTCTTCAGTGGCATACTTACATCCAAGCTCAGATACAAGTGTGAACGCAAAATAGCACACCTATTGTCTGCACGTTTAGGGAGGACTTCCCCCTTACTACATGGAATTTTTAGATATGAGTGTCAGTTCCCTAGTCAGAATAAAGTAAGTCTCAGTATCCCAAATGAATTATTAATTCCCAATTCTTCTCCTCTATTTCCTTCTTTACCTTTGCTTGCACTTCTGTACTGTTTCTATCAGGCTATCCCCAAACCAAAATAGCCTAGGGATAGGCTAAGAATCTCTTCCAGATCTCCCATAGCAAGAGCAAATATTATATATTAGTCAGCCACTGGACTGACAGAAAAGTGCTTCTTCATGCCCAGAAAGTTTTAAATCAAATATGTGCATGTCTTTAAAGCACAGCCTGTAAATCATTTTCAGATGTTTTTGAGGCATGCCATTTAAAATAAAATTCCCACTGTCCTGAAGATAAATTGCAGGGGGAAAAGAAAGCCTAATGACCTAAAGAATATCAATGCCTATCTCAAAAGCAGTTGTGTGCCTATGTATTTTTAAATTTTAGCACATTTGAACATAAAAGAGAAGAGAACCTTCATACTTCTGAGCAAACCATTCTCTCTAACACACTGGCCCCAGCATGAGCCTCCCAAGAGCTGGCCAACTGACAAGTAATCTTGAATTTCTGGCACCCATTCTGAATTTGAACCTGAAGAGTTTCTCTAATAAGCTGCTTCTAGGGTAAAACCAGGAAAGATTTCCTCCCCTCCACCAGTGGTGTCACACAGACCATCCACTGTTGAAGCCAGGCTGGCGCTTTCTAGGT
Source organism: Pluvialis apricaria (assembly GCA_017639485.1). Taxonomy (NCBI): domain Eukaryota; kingdom Metazoa; phylum Chordata; class Aves; order Charadriiformes; family Charadriidae; genus Pluvialis; species Pluvialis apricaria. Next base: position 30,740,040 of record CM030010.1, read on the forward strand.
GCAGAGTTGAATATTCCTTCCTGATATTTTTTAATGAGCTTTGCAGATAAGGTGAATGACACTAGCCACCTTCAGGGAACAGATCTCTCCTTGGTGACAAATGACAAGTGTTCTTTCCTAGGATGCGAGCCAGTTTTTCTCATGGAGGTAACGGAAGAATTTGGGGAGCTTGGGGATATACACTGAAATTTGGACTTAAGCCATTCCTAGCTGTTAAAACTCATTGGTGGGATAGTGGATCTGCTATATGTAGACTGTCAATGTTTCCTTTTCAGGTTCCAATGCTGTCAGTCTGGTATCTTTCATGAGTATTTTGCACTATAGAAATTAGAGATGGAAAAGACCTATTAGGTCATTTAGTTTACCTACCTGCCAGAGCAAGATTCTTTCCTACAGTACGTATTTGGCCACAAGAGCAGATGGAGATGTAATAATAAGATGCTGCAGCAGATTTAATAGCGGTAGATTTAGTCTTCAGAAGTTGTGCTATCAAAATTACAGACATCACCCACCACATGTCTATAACTTTTCTGAAGGGAAATGTATCCTGGAAGACTTCTGCTGATGGTAACCATCCTCCTGCTATCATGTTCAATACAATGCACGTGGACAGGTATTACATTTTATTAGTTATCTGACTTGCTGCTTTATGCTTGAGGAAATGGAACTTCACGCACGAGAAGACAAAAACTAGCAGGATCCAACAAACTTGGATGAAAATAAGTAAATAAAATAAGAAAGCTGAATAAGTATTACCTGACAGTTATTTTTTGCCTCAAAATCACTTCGCCCAGACTGCTTCTCCTTGCTCAGCTTTAGGTCACTTTCTCGGAGAAGGTAGCAAACCAGCCATTTATATGCTGCTAAAGGAACTGTGAAAAAGAGAAAATCAAAATTCTTAACATTCATATTTATAATGCAAGAAGTCACATGCAGATTCTATTGCGCTCTCAGTTTTTGTTATCCGAGATGAAAAGTGAAAGTGTTAATTAATCAATCCATTAATATGACACTTTGCCCATTACTGTAGATGCAATAAATAACATTTAGGTAAGATAGGGAGATTGTAACTGTTCAGTGAAGACGTACCGTGCCTGACCATACACTAGTTCAAACTGACCCCAAGCTAAAAGGCAAGGTATATCCACAGTTCAATTTATACTTCTGACTTGATCAAATCTTTTTAGCTTGTTATTTTCTTCCCATACTAAGACTTAGGTCTGCAAGGTATTCAGTCTCTTCTGACTGTACAAGAACAGAAGACAGTCCACAATTTGTGAAAGCACGTGACTTCTAACGTTGCAAAGGTGGCTGAATGCAATTACATTTGAATGACCTGCTTTGTACATAAGTGTGTTATATTTTTAGAGCAGCCTGGAACTACTAAGGAAAAAAGTACTTCAGCATAAAGTCCTTGTATGACTCCTGCTTGCTTGTGTCTTAGCTAAAGATTTAATAGAGAATATTGTTTAGGCAATTGTGAGTGTTCACACTCTGCCTAAGTTCAGGCACTTAAAGTAACAGTCAATTTTCTAACAGAATGGAACAGTAAACGGATTCAGACATTTTTAAAACTATAGCCTGGTTCAGTAGGTATATCAAGAGAGGAGAGAACATGTGCTTAGGTATCAATTTGTGCTCTGCTGGATTTCACAAGTTGGAGACATACAACAAAGAAGAGAGCAAGCAGTTGTTTTGAACTAGTCTTTTTCTTATAAGTCTCTGTATTTTGAAGTTATTCAGATTTTACCCCATAGCTATTATGACACTACGTCACTTAGCACTTGAATCACTATCCAAAATTCAGCTTTTTTGCAATTATTTGAGCACTGAAGTAGTTACTTCAGTAACTTCAGTTACTACTACTGGAGGAATCAACTCCATTGCCCCTTATATATTAAGACTGGAGTTTCTTTCCCCAGTATGTTCTCAAGTTTCACAGATTCATGTTTGCTCAGTGCCCTGTCACTACCTCATTATCTGCTCATTTCTTTGTTAATTTTTGCCTCCAAGGGCCAATCTGGTCTCACAATGATACAGAAGTGGGAATGGCATCTAATGTCATACTTGATTTGATTATAGCAGAGTAAGCCAGAAAAACTGCGGGGAATTTTCTTTCACCATTACTCATTTTTCTCTATGCAACCAAAAACAACTGTCAAAACCAGACACACTTAAAGCCTTTTCAACATATTTGTAAATCACTTGTATGGTTTTCTAAAATAAGATATTTTAGTGATACAAGGTAGTGGCAATCAATGCCCCTTACAGCAGTTTCACTTGAAAACAACAATACAGTGGCAAAAAAAACCCAGATCAGCAATGCTATTTTAGAGGAACAAACCTGGAAGAAAAATATCTGATGCTATCCTTCATTCCAGAATTGAGGCTGGGGACAACAGGACCTATTTTGAAATGCAAACTATGTTCTTAGTAAATTCAAATGCATATAATACAAAGAAAGTCAGCAAATAGTAATATGACAAATATCTAATAAGTAGCAGAGGTTGAATCTCAAATCTGTGGATCCTTTCCTCTGGGAAGGAATTTAAGATTCTAGAATCAGTTTAACAACAGCAGAAGGCTACCTGAAGAGTCCATGGAATCTTCAACACTAATGGATGTGAATTTCCAGCCAAGGATATGATGGTAGTCTTGCAAAAAGTTTATTGTTCCAAAAGGGGATTCAAAAGGAGCTTTATCTGAAATACCGAAGACAATAAAAATGATTTATGAGAAAAGAAATCACACTCTTTGGAACTAAAAGCTTATTACAAAGCCATGCATACACTTGATAGGCCAGATGCAATTAGGCCATGGTATTTATTTTATTATAGCCTAGTCCAGCCAAATGAGCACTGGTGGACAAGTGCTGAAGAACCTGACATCACTGCCTATAAGCCTCAGAAGATTCAACTCCTGTTGTTGAGTTTTCCAGTTCTTTAAGATGCTGGTGAAACTCACTGCTAGAAAACTGAAACAAAATCTTTTTATCTAGAGAACTACGAAATGTACTGACAGATATTGCTACCAATTTAGGCAATATGAACTGTCATAAGTACAATGAGCACAGGGTACCCAGACTTACAATGACTTCAGGAGTTGTTCCATTGAACTAAACTCCACTTTTCAGGGAGTAAGATACTACTAAACCCGATTAGGGATGGCAGAACACCTAGCTAGCTTCTGCAAGACTTAGGAGAAAGAATATTTCTTGCAGCAAATATCTGCGTATTGTGAATGTATCATATGATGGAGTCTGTAGCACATTATTTATGCTCTACAAAATGATTAAATGACTGTCAATTGCTTTCAGTATGAAATTACCTCCTAACTCCACTAATCACATGCTGTTGGGTCCAGCAGAGGATTCCACAATGAAAACTTACCTCTTATGCAATTCATCCAGCTCATTAAGTAGTTGCTGGTTTGCTGAAGCAGGATGTTGTTATCTCCCTCATATGTGCAGTTTGGATCATTGTCATTTCGGATTTCACCCAGACGATTCACTTAATAAGAACAAGTGCACAATTTATTATATTGCAATGTATTAATGAAAGCTAAGAGGGATGAAATAATTATTCTGTGACAAAACGCAAGAGTTGTCTGTTCCTGTATGTATAGATAGCTACCAACAAATGACCCTGAAAGTTCACTGTTTTGCATATGAAAATGAATATTCCTTATGAAAATGAATAAAGATTTTAGAAAAGTATGGCATTCATCTTACAAGGGGAATTCTCATCTCTAAAGTCTGCCTCTTTATTTTTGGAATTGAGACTGAATCACATGTACACGCTGTCCGAATGCTGGTGCAGATGCTGGTTTAGTTCCTTTTTGTGGTATCAGGTATAAAATTAACTTTAAAAATACGAATATAAGGGAAAAACCCTTGCTAAACATATTGCTAAAATTCAGACACCATGATGCAACAACAGTCAAAGAACACATCCACATAACCATTCTCTTTCTGATCAGTATATGCAGTAGTCCGTAACTTACTGGCAAGGTAACCATGTCCTCCACAAGCTTCTCGGCACTCCTGGGCTGCCTGCTGAGCAGTCCAAGAAGACAGTGGTTTGCTGGCAGCAGATAAGGCATGAATCTCACGTCCCAAATCAGCCTTTGTGAAAAAACAAGTTACAAGTGAGTAATAACTTTTACACAAACTAAGTTTGTGACCAGTTAGAGCCATGGCTATGTAGAATCATAGAATTGTTTAGGTTGGAAAAGACCTTTAAGATCATTGAGTCCAACTGTTAACCTAGCACTGCCAAGTTACCACTAAGCCGTGTCCCAAAGCACCACATCTACACGTCTCTTAAATTTCCTTCAGGGATGGTGACTCCACCACTTCCCTGGGCAGCCTGTTCTAATGCCTGACAGCCCTTTCAGTGAGGAAATTTTTCCTAATATCCAATCTAAACCTCCCCTGGTGCCACCTGAGGCCGTTTCCTCTTGTCCTATGACTTGTTACTTGGCAGAAGAGACTGATACCCACCTTGCTACAGCCTCCTTTCAGGTAGTTGTAGAGAGCGATAAGGTCTCCCTTCAGCCTCTTTTTCTCCAGACTAAACAACCCCAGTTCGCTCAGCTGCTCCTCATAAGACTTGTGCTCCAGACCCTTCACCACCTTCATTGCCCTTCTGTGGATACGCTCCAGCGCCTCAACGTCTTTCTTGTAGTGAAGGGCCCAAAACTGAACACAGTATTTGAGGTGCAGCCTCACCAGCGCCGAGTACAGGGGGGATGATCACTTCCCTTGTCCTGCTGGCCACACTATTTCTGATACAAGCCAGCATGCTACCGGCTGTCTTGGCCACCTCGGCATGCTGCTGGCTCACATTCAGCTGGCTGTTGACCAACAGGTCCTTATATGCCAGGCAGCTTTCCAGCCACTCTTCCCCAAGCCTGTAGCATTGCATGGGGTCGTTGCGACCCAAGTGCAAGGCACTTGCCCTTGTTGAACCTCATACAGCTGTCCTTGGATGTGTACTGCTTTATAATGGAGAAAAGAGTAACTGGCAATACATACATAAAATTTTTCATGATCTACCTAATGGAAGAGAATGGTTTTTGCTACGACAAAAAAACCCTCCCACAACTGAAAAACATTCAGCACTAACTTTCTTATATGGGACAGCAATAATTTGTGCCAGGTAATGGACACATGGCTACATCTTAGCTCAGATGTGCCAGCTGACATGGCACTGCATGGGGTAGTTCACTGCTTGCCAACCTGTTCCTCCCTAAGATAGAGAGGTAGGTGGTTGAAGGTGGCATGTCCAGAGAAAGCTTCTGTGCCCTCTGTGACATAAGCCATCCCTCTCTCCCCAGTCAGCAAGGGGATATTTATAATATTTACTGCCTCACACGGTTTTCACTGATCTTTCAAGCATAAATTTTGCAATGAGTAGGAAAACTTAAATGTAACCCCTTAATTTCCAGAGAATCCCATTAGCCTGCATTTACACTAACTCTGTTGGCCTTCCTTTGAAAATGTGTTTGAACTCCGGTTTCTGGAGATAGTGGGTTGATACTACCAAATTTTGTTTAAGAGTAACTCCCTGGTTAGGTTGTTTGGGTTTTTTTTTTGTGTGGGTTTTTTTTTTCAAGATCTCCTGTAGAACACAAGGAATTCATAAGGATTACATTCTTAACATTGTCAACAATCATATTTTTCTCTATCATGGTAGTTTTTCAGAAAGCCGCTGTTTTGCCTAAAGTTAGTAACTGCGCTGCAGACGTTCAGAGATAAAATATCAGATTAAAACATCAAACAGATTCTTCTGTGGTTTGTGCAAAGAGAAGAAATTAGAACACCCAGCCATTAGTACACAAATCTTTCACGAGCTTTATTTTAGCTGAAAAAAGCCTGACTGTTTAAGTGAGATCTGAGAAATACACAGCCAGTGTGTAGGCCATAAAAATTAATACTGTAAAAAATTTTAAAAAAAACTTATATGCTATAAAAAAAATGCACTGCAGTTATTTTCTCAGTTGAGAATCAGTCCTTGCACAGAGACAGATGAAACTATTTCCTCTGTAAAACAGTGACTTCCAATGGTCTGACTGTGGATGAGAAATTCAGCATTAAGACTCAAAAGTTTTAACATTTTTCTCCAGAAGTATTTATCTTGGTTCATGAATATGAATTGCAAACTCAAGCCAGACTCTTGGAGTCTGCAGAAATTAGTAATAGTATCGTTTCAGAACGTCTTTGATACATGCCCCCTGCAGTATTATTTACAAGTTATAAGCTGAATTTGCATTACCATCATATATTTTATGATAAACAATTCTGCAAGGGAACAGAACTTTAAATCACACAAAAATCAATAAAACTTTAACCACTCCACCAAAACTAATTTGGATGCTTTTCTGAATGCAACTTAAATCATTACTTTGTGTCTCCCATATTTCTGACACATTGCTCTAGCATTCCTGATTGTAAGATGGCCTAAGACTTCTAAGTATGTCCTTCATTTAACAATTTCCAGTTTATTATAGTAAGAACTCAGCTAAGAAGAAATGTGTAAGTATCTCACCTGTCTCTGACTCCTTTGCTTTGTCAATAAGCCTGCATAAAATTCTACGAAGTTCTCAAACAATGATTTGGAGAAATAATCTAAGGCATATGCAGCAGCCAGATAAGGAAGAAGACGCCATTGCTAGAATAAAAATTAAATAGATTTGATCACAAATTGATACACATTTTTTACAGCTATATATATGTCACTATCTTACAATATTGAACCAACCCATTCATTTTTACCTTGTTCAAACTGGAAAACAGTTTTATGAAGAAGAAAACTTAACAATAACCATTTATAAACAAAATTAAGTGTAACTACTCTATACACAAGTTACAGTTACATTATTCTAGTTCATGCATTTTATGAATTTGTGATAAACATTCTGTTACACCAGTGCAAAAGTTCCCTGAAGCTTTGGGGACTAACGACATATTTTTGCCCGGTGTTTATACAATGTCTGGCATGCCAAGGCCAGTCATGATTCATGTGTTCCTTCAGTACCACCATGACAGAGGTTGTAACTGTTTCACTTGCTTGTTCATTGCTGAATGTATGTTAGTGCTGGTTGCATTCTGTGGAAAATAAAAACCAAAACACCCCAGAGCTGGGAAGCAGAGAAAAAAACATCTTTGCTGCTCCATGAAATTCAGATGAGGGAAAAGAGAAACTGCTTCAGGAAGCTTTTGTGGTAGAAGAAGAGGAGAATGCGAGGTTCAGCAAGCAGAGCCTACACAACAAGCCAAAACCGAGAAAAACTGAGAGACTTGAAGAATAGCGGGAAGCAGACTCTGGCTTATTTGGAAGAAGTGGAAAGAAGGCAGCTTTCGCCAGTTTGTACAAACCCATGAAATCTTTCGAAGTTGCAAGACTAAGTGCAATCCTGGGAAAAAGCACCCGCTGTGCAAGGACAAACTGGGCAGGTTTGTTTCCAGGACTTCTTATACATTAACCTTTCTCACTCAGCAGATCTGAGTTTTCTCTATTTCGGAGTTACCCTACATACCCTTGTTCTATTTTTTCAGAGGAAAAGGTGTTTCTGCAGAAAAACAATGGTTATACTCCTCTCAAAATTAGTGGTAGCTTGAGACTTCACCACAATGAATGTCATTGATTTCTATAGTTTTAAAAAATAAAGGCTAAAAAAGAGAAAAATAGCATAGCAGCAAAAGAGGCACCGACATTTTTTAACAAATACTAGTTTCTACATCTGCTGTACTTTCACATGGGCACAGAAGACAGACTTTCTTTGAAAAGGTTACTATTTGAGAAGACAAATGTTTCTACTTCAGGTACTTCAGAGAAACATGAATATTTTGGGTTTTGCTATTCCAAGAATTTATCTCAAAAGCCTGACCACGCCCCAAGAAGTGTAAGGAGTTTTTAGGTTGGAATGAAACCCGACAGCTGCACTAGAATGACATTTCAGATGACTTTAATTTCACTAACTTCAGTGTCTCTATTTTGATCTGTAGTAGCTCTGAATCCGAGCTTCATTATATAAATGTCTGTAGATGTGAATTCCAAAGTATTTACCTGTGTTTGGTACTCAAGAACAGGTATTTCTTCTTCATCAGTTGGTCCAAACTGACGGCGAGCTGCTGAGAAACGAATGGCTATTGATATAGCAAGCTTTAAATTGGTCGTGGAAAGTGCTGTGATCAGAATTCTGCCAGTGGACAAGGATCCCAGAGTTGCACTAAAACGCTCTTTAACATCCTGAATGAACAAAAGGCACAGACTGAATGGTGAGGCTGACATTTCATTTACCTCCCCAGAAAAAGACAACTCTGGTAGCATGATCAGAAGCCCAGCAGATTTTATTTCTTGACACATTCAGATAAGGCATTCAGGCAAGACTCAAAAGTAGTTTCTCTAAATTACTTTGGGATCAGTGGCGTAGCACAAAGAGCAAGAAATCAGTAAAATCAGTAAGGTGAGTCGAGACATCTCTGAAAGGCAATTAAAAAAACCAGCATTCTGACTATCATGTGAAAGCATCAGCAGCCTTATTTAAGTCATATAGCACTTCCCAACATGAGAAGTCCATGCTCTGTCTCTTAACCTACTTATACCTTTGTATATTTAATGAACTGTATTAATGAAACAAAACCTTGATTCATACCTTGATTGAACTTGAGTACTTCCCCTCAGCTGTGACATCTCCAGTTATATTCAATATGTTTTCTTTAGGTATCCTGACATTGTGGAACATGGCAAATCTGTTTAAAAAAATACACAAACAATGTAAAATCTACCTCAACATAGTGTGAGGTGTCTACATTACAGAAAAAAAGGCCACAACGAAGACATAGCTGCACAATGATCTCAGGCCCATCAGCAAACTGAAAACAGTACCCATCAAGCCAGGTAGGTAATTTTAGGAAACTGTGCCTGGGAGAACAAAGGCTTTCAGACTCAAGGCAGCAGGGGAAATTCAAGATGGGAGATTATTTGTTATAACTCTTCAGTTTGTTTGTTTTTTTTTTAAAAAAAATGATGCTTACAAAAACAAAACAAACACCTCATGGACTCTAAGAGACGATTTCAGCAGCTTCATAAGTAAATAAGTAAACAACTAATGGAAGGATGAGCAATGTATTCTGTTTGAGGGGAGGGACAGGTAAAGTTACTTATTAGAGACCCTTATACAGAGGCAGTTTGACACTTCCACTGACAGCCCAGAACCCTGAACTGAATTCTTAGTCTGCATGAGTAAGTTACTTAGCTTGATATCTCAGCTGGCAAAAAGCTTGGGAAGATGAACAACTTCCTTCTCCTGCTTAGAACCTGACTGGGCCATTCTGACTCCTAATAATTCCCTGCTGCAAATAATTCTGCTGAACCACGTGCTTTACTAAAGTGTTGGTCAGTCCAGTCTGGAGACTGCTTTGGAACAGAGACACTATATATTTTTATGAGTCTAAACCATAGATCTGTAAGGATCATCCATGTTATGCTAATACAAATGAGGACATAGCTGAAGTAGTGCCCTGAGAAGGAACTGAATGGAGAATTTTCCTTTGTTTAAACTCAAACTAGGATTTCTGTTCCCTGGAATGTGGCATCTGAAAAAGGGGGAGCAAGATAACCTTTTCTAAATTGTGGCACCCTAGCAGCAGTAAAGAAGTAAGTTGTTAGAATAGGCAGAATGTCACAAGTATTCATATTCCTCAGGAACAAAGTATATGAACTGTTTCACCCAAATGGGCAATACAACTTGGCACAATAGCAGTAATATCAGCTCCACTCACGAATATCTCAGTATCTAATAGCACTTGAAAAGCTGTATTTGTAATCAAAGCAAATTCCTTTTTCCTGCCAATACAGGCTGATCTATTTAATAAGGCTCACGAGAGCCAGGTCTTTCACATTAATAAATTACATAAGGGCTGCATTGCTGCATGTGCTTTAAAATTACGAGTTGTTTCCAAGGAAACATATCTGCATACTGAATTTATTCAGCCTTAGAGATACAATACATGGTATATTCAGACTTAGCCACAGAGAAAAGCATGCTGTCCCAGTGAAGAACCAACTGCTTACTGGCCTTAACAATGCTAAAAAGTGCTTCATTAAGTGCCAGCTTCAGTGAGACAATGCTACTTTGTGAGAGAAGCAAATTCAGAATTTCCAAAAATCTGATTTCCATCTTTGTTAATATTTTTTTCATTTCACTGAAAATAAGAAATCTCATTCAAAAAAAGGTCTGTTGGTTAAATTCACATTCTCTGCTCTCTATATCCCAAATAAAATCTATCCCAACTAAAACTGTATAGCAACTCCAATATTTTTAAGCAAAAGCATGCATGTTAGACAGAACTTGAGCTTTTTAATTATTATTACTTATTACTTTAATTACAGGAGAGTGTGTGTGGCAAGGTTTAGGTCACTACTTTAGCACTTTTCTTTTCCTTGTTACTGTACTTCCATAGAACTACAAGAAGGTGCTTCCTCTTAGGAGCTTACAATCCAAGCATAAGGCAAGAAGCTACAAATGTGCTCACACAAAGGGTGAGGCAGACACTAACTACTGAAGAATACTTTCTTGGTGTGATACCTGCCAGTCACAGCACGTTGGCAGCTAAGCAATGACAATTTTTTATAGGCCATTAAAGCAAACGACAATTTTAAGGAGGAATCTGAGTGATGAAAGTAAGGGAGCTTCATGGATGTTTATAAAGGATCCCTCCCAAGTAGGAAAAGATGCATGGAAGAAAGCAATGAAATATTATTTCAAAAAGCTGTTGAATGGGTGATAAAAACTGGAATCAGAAGCCAGAATAAAGGAATAGTTAACCTAGCAATCTTGGGGGCTCAGATTAGGAAGAAATTCATAGGGCTCCAGCTCTTGGGCCTTCTCTTTGCAAATACGTATTTGGAGTATGTTGAGTCCCGTATGTGATGAACAGTCAGATTCGTGGTAGTAATGACAATAAACAAGATACCAAATTGTCCTTTTGTGTTTTACACTGTAGTGATTAGTTCAATTCATTCAGCAAAGTGGTGCAGTTGTAGAAAATTATTTATATTGATACGCGTTGGAAACTCTGGAGTTCTTAAAAAGCAAATTCAAATCTACTAATATATAAATCTATACAGTAGTAACCTACTTTTAGGAAATTCAGGCCTACTGATACTGTACATGTGGCAGATGTGTGCCAAACAATACACCTCCCAAAATGACCTAATAAACAGTTTTACCCACTTTCACCTGTTGTGATACAATCCCAAGTAGTCAAATCTAGAGGAATTTTTTTTGTTGGAAAGAGTAACAAAATCTTGTAGAAAGTTTTATTATAATCTGTCCGACATGAATATAACATAGCTAATTCTGTACCACAGAATTACCTAGAATTATTTGGATTAAAAAACCCTTCTTAAATCACTTTTTTCACAGCTAGTGAACCAGGATACTAGATTTCCAATCATTATATAACAATCTATTTTCTTAAAATGAAAATTAGTTCAAATAACAGTTTTTGAAAGTTTAGATTTTTTCCTTGATATTGTCCATTACAGATACATTATTTCCTTCTTTTTCTGTAAGCTGCTATCAAAATAAACGCATATAAGATGGCAAAAGCTTTAAGAAGGAAAAGAGAGAGGCAGAACTAGCAATTAAAAATCACACAGAAAATTTCCATGTGTAAAGTAATAAGATCTATTGCCTATAAGTACCAGTGTTGAAAATAAAAGCAGAACCTTACAGGACCTGGGAGTTAGGTGACCTTGTGAGATCATGGCCAACTGCTGTCCCACTCCTCCAAGAAGTTAGCTATTTGAAATCGTTAGACATACCGGCCAATTTGAACTTGATATCGGAACATATTAAAATAAATAGTAAGATTTAATGAAGTCAACGATCACATTTCTAATGGTTATTAGCCTAGTAAGCATAGTGAATAGACATGGACCACATCTGTCAACGCATTTAGGGGAAAAATCTCCTTAAAGAATTAAAGAAATATCTTACAATAATGGAACTGTATACATAGTCATGGGGATATCATGTACCAGCAAGTTTGGAAAATGGCTAAATTTCACGTGCTGATGACAAGACCATAGGTTTGAAAGCTACCCTACTTAGGGCCTCTTCTGCATAGCAAAGAGTGTGACTGAGATTAAGACCTCTCAGCAAGAAAGACAGATACCTGTCACTTTAAATATCTATCATAGGGCTCTATAGCAATGTGCAATTCTGCATCATCTAGCCTGTAAAAAACAACTGTATCACATAGATATCTACCTAGATTAGCTGAGCAGAGTAAAGCGCTATTCCAATAGCAACATTCTTGTTTGAGTTCTTTGGCCAGTAGTTTAGGGAACATTTCAAGCAAAGTTAATCTTACTGACTTTAAATCATGCAATAGTAATTCATCTGGTGTGCAGTAACGCTGATAAAAAAGGAGCAGCTGGAAAAGCTACGAGCTCCTTTTGCCAGTATTAAATTAATAGGCTGTTACCTATAGTACAAATAGCTCAAACATGCTTTGGTGAATTTCAGACTCACTAAAATGCCTTTCCTGCCAGCTTTTGTTATTGACTACATTAGAGATGGTGCAGTGACAGTTCCTTCAATCCTTCCAGCCAGAAACAGAAAGCAGGTGAATGGTATTGGAAGGCTGTGAGTCAAGTGATCTCACGGCTGTTTATGGGATACAGTAAACCTTGGGAAGAATCACACTTCAGAGGTTTGGTAAAAAACTTGCAGAAGGAAAGAAAGCAGCCACATATTCCAGACTGAAACTCAGAGAAAGGTTAGAGTTGAGAAGAGTTACAGAGAAGTTGGGGAAAACTGCATGGCAGTATTTCAGCTCTAGTTTCTACAATCAAGGCTCTAATCTAAGAATGCAGCTCTCTGACAGTAATCCTCAATAGCAAGGATAAAACAACATCGCATTTTATAGGTCTTCTAATCCTATATTAATGGACTTCATGGAGACACAAAGACCCACTCACCCTAAGGTTCTTACAGTCTAAGTGCCAGTCTCGCAGAGAGTTTTGGATATGTAGACTCCTGCAACTGTTGGGACCTGGCAGAGGTCTGCTAAGGAGGAAAAAAGGTTCACTGCAGATGCGAGGCTGTGTTGTTGTGGGTGATAAAACAAATGCGTGACCAGATCTGAATCTACCTTTCCCCATTAGCACCATCAAGTGCCTGTCAGTGTGAACTGACTATGGAAACACAGTTTTGAGGTACTTGTGAGTGACAAAAATGAGGGGATAAGGCAGCACTCTTTAGCAACGTGACTACATCTTAGCAACGTGCACAACACTGTATGTACCCATGTAATGTCTAACCTTGACAGCAGAAACTAAGTGGAGAGGGCAAAACAGGGAAATATCAATGATTCCACTGCAAAAATCACTGTTTTGACTTACATTGCAAATACGCAGGATGTGTCTTGCAAAATATTTGGTTTAACTGTGAAAGTGGCACTGTTCACAAGGTTTGAAGGATTGATGGTACTGTATTTGGATAACGTAAATACAGGTACAGGCATTTTTAACATTTATTTTTATTTTATAGCTGCTCCGTTATTATTGCAATTTTTTGTGACCCTGGTCAGAGGCTGCAAGGCAATAAAAACGTTAAACAAACATAAGCTTGTTTATCTGAGAAGCAGGACTGACTTCTACACTTGCTTTCTTATTCACATCCCTGTACTGTCCCTTTCCGTGTACTAGAACCTCCTCTTCTGTGGCCTTGCAGTGAACCAGACCTGACAAATGATCTGGTTGAAGACAGCCGAATTTTGGGGTTTTTTTGTTGGATTAGTTTTCAGGCAGTTCCAGTTCCCCAGCTGTCCCCTACACAGCTACACAAATGTTTAACCCAGCACAAAAGCAGTGTGGGAACAGAAGCAAACAACCAAAGAAGCTGAGTATGGAAATTATCTTCACCAAACTACTGCTTCAGATTGTAAAATGAAGCTCCAAGAGACTATTCAGGCTTAAACCATGTATTACAGCTCCTGTCTTTCTAGTGAAATAACTGCAACCATTGCAAAATCTAAATAAGAGTTCAGAGGATAAATACTAGGAGACAAAAACCCTTTGAAGGACTAGACTTTTATTTGTTCTACCCTTAAACTAGCAGGAGCAGAATCTTAATGTATTATTGGCATTGATACTGGAATAGTAACAAAAAAAGGAAAAAGAGTTAACCCTTTAAAAGTCATCTGTAAAGGCTTGGAGGTTGTGTGATGTATGCCATCTTCACCAATATACAAGGAATTGAAGCGAGGGCTTTCACAACCTGCAAACTCTTTCCAGGAGGGATTAATTTATGCCACTTACTGCTTTTCTGCCCAATAAAACCCCTTCACACATTTCTTCTTGGGTGTTTTGTTTTATTTGCAGTGTCCAGAAAACTGAATCTGCCTCAGCGATTGCCAGAGAAGATGCTGAATGTCTTGGCATGTTATATGTGTGGAGAGATTCATCATGTTTTAATTGTACATGAAAGGTTGTTAAACAGCTAATAAAAACCCTTCAGTTTTCCAAAGTCCATCGTTATAAGGAGATACAGCTAACAATTCTTCTTCCCCCAGAAAGATCCTTTACTCCCCTACAAACAATTCCATCAAAATAAATAGCTTTCTGCCTGCCACTGTATCTTTGATAGCTTCATTTCACCAGGTCTTCCCCTATCAGAGGTTTTGTCTGCTCAACAAACTGTATACACATTATCAGTGGATACAGCTGAATGAGCTCAGAGTGTGTTTTACGAAGACAGGCATGTTAAGCACCACTTCAGAAACACAATTATAACTGATTTTCAAACTCTTCCCCATGCAGATTCAGTTGGGCATCATTTCTATTTCTGGAGTGGGGAAAGCAGCAATTTGCTGCTAGTTACAACTGGACATGAAATTGGTTCACCACCGATTCAGTGGCAATCACTTACTGACGTGCACTGCAGTAATGGGTAATTTTGGTAATGTTACATTAGCCAGGGCAGACAAAAAAACCCCAAAGGGAAGAAACAGAAATACACATCAGCACTTACCCAAGCTCTTGCTTTATGTCTCTCCTCTTATGCCTGCCACACATTTTATTGAAAAGCCCCTAGATCCCAAATACCCAGAGTTTTTTCAGTGGTTGTTTTTATCCTCAGCTATTTCCATTTTGAGACCTCAGTGAACAGCACATTTCAAAGACTGCCAGAGCACTAGTAACAGGTGGACATTTTTATGTAATAAACATAAAGACTGAAGCACTTGCGTCCCCTGGTGGCAGTCTGGTTTATTTTCTGGTAACAAACCAAAACGAGTCTAAACTCTCCATAAGAAAAATCAGAGTTCTATTTTTAACCATTTTTGTATTGATTGATGACACAAATTGTTGTAAATGATCGAGAGAAAGAAAAATATTTTAAAATATTTTAAAGTGATTTTGTCTTTTTTTGTCAGGGTAGATGAAGTTACGAAGACTTGCAAAACCCATGTGATTTTTGGATGTTCCAATTATGAAGCTATGAGAATTATTTGGAAAGACAGACTTAGAAGGAGCAGGCTAGCCTATTGCATTTACACTGCAAAAATTCCCACATTACTTCTGAAATTCCTTCTCTTACTGAAAACATTACACTCTGCATTAGCAGGAAACCAGCCTTCAGCCAAACGACCCAAGAGATTAATTGTTTTCTAGAGCCAGAAGGGACAACTACAATCATCTCTTCTGTTCTCTCATATAGCATAAATCAATGGCATTTTCCAAGGAAGCTCTGGAATTTCTTCCCCATGTCCTACATAAGTATTCAGGAGCTTAACTTTCTGTACCTGTATTGAAAATTAATAGCATAAACTTCTTGAAGTGCAGGAACAAAATCTGGTATCTCTGCCAGAGGTGTCAGATTCTGATCTTCATTCCGACCATTTATCCTGAGTGTAACTAAATGGAAATATATGTGATTCACTAAGCGTCTGCAGTGGTTGAATCAGACTTCTGCATACATTCAAAAAGCTGGAAAAGAATGCAGCAGAGACTAACACTTGTAGTCACAGCATAATTGAATGTTTTCTTGTCAACACATAAAACAGGCTTCTGTAGTGCACAAGAACTTCAGGCTCTGCTTTCTCTGGGATAAGCTAGGATATGAAATTACTAAACTGTTTAGAAGAACACCTTGACAAGGCAGTGTCTGGTGAAATGTCTCCCTGTGAATCTTGGCATTTTGCAGATCATGCAACTAACAGTCCATTTTCTAGAGTGGTACAGTTTGTCATCTCTGCAAACAAACGCAGAGCTGTGAAGCTACTACCTCTCCAGTCCCATCCAGGCCTCCACATACCTCTGAGAAGCAATGTGTACGAGTCCTGACACTTTTGACAGCTCAGTGGGAGCAGGAAGGTTGAGAAATGAAAACTAGTTCTCTAGTTCTTGTGAACAATGTTGGCATCTAGCCTCAGAACTCTCCAAAGAAAATAGCTGAGGCAGATCAGGAACACAGGCTCCTAGAGTTTTCAGCTGAATGAAGGGTATCTGTTGGTAACCTTGGGGTCCCTCGCTCCTTTATCTTAATCGGCAGATGCTGTCATAAACTTAAGCTTTCTAGTGCAGGGACTGTCTTAGTCCACACTTAAGAGATCTAGATCCATGACTGGGGCTCCTCAGGCACTGCTGTTTGTTAGAAAAAAATACTTTTTTCTTTTAAAGCAGCATATGCAAAGTAAACAGATCAGAGTGCCCTATGATTGCTTTAAATGACACGTGATGTTATAACTAAGATAAGGGACTCCATCTGACATTAAGATAGGAAGTCATTGGTATCTCTTATTTACAGTATATTATGTGGATTATCATTTCAGATTATTCAGTTATTACTGATATTTTAAGAAATGCTCTATTTTTCCCAGCAGATCAAAGGATAAATGGATTTTAAAATTATGTGTATTTTGATGTTATGTGGCAAGTACACTCTTAACCTTTCTCGTGTTGCACACAAAACTATGCTGCAAATTAAGAACAAACAGCAGAATTTGAACATTTCTACAGAAATATGAAGCTGAATTACATTAAGATTACTCAGGCCTCTGTTGCTGTGCCATCTGGTGGCTACTAGTTTGTAATGCAGATGCAGACAAAAAACCCCACCAAAACCCAAATCCCCTTCTTTTCCAGGCCTTTTCTCACATTTTTCCTTTATAAAACTTGATTTTCTATTTTTTTTTCCTTTATTTTGTCTGTGTCTTCAGGCAACAGAGCATCAATGGGAATGAGCTACACTAACATAAAAGGCAGCGCTATTTTTGCCAGTACAGGCTATTCGGGATATCAGAAGGAGGCTGGTACAGACAACAAACAACAGAGGACCTACAACCTTCTGAGAAGCAAGTCAAATTCATTACATTTGAAAGCACGATACTTTAGGCTGCCTATACATTGTTTACTGCAATGGCATGTTATGAAGGACAATACATGTATCTGTAACAAACTGAATTAACAGTTTATCTTTTAAATTTGAATTTACCTCAAATTACCTCTTTGAGGTAAGTTTGAGGCATAAAGAAGTGACTCTCCCCCCCCTTACTATTTTCAGTCTCTATCTTTACACAGACCTATGTAACTAATACAGGGGTTTAAATCATAATTTTTACATAATGGCTGTTTTAATGCAGAAATCTACCTCAATTTCCTCACTGTCTCTCCTCCCCATCAGATGCCTTTGGTTAGCAAAGTAGAGACACAGTAAGGCCATTGAAGTCCATGACTCAGAAATGGAGTCCAGGTACTTTTTTATTTCAACTGTACACAGAGAATACAGAAACAAATAACTAACCTTCTCCTTCTCTTCTGCAGTGAACAGGGTTAGTCCAGAAATCCCATGGTTTAAACAAGATACCTAGTTTCTCTACTGGGTCTCATTAATCTTACATCTATACTAACAATAAACCTTGTCTATGGACCTCCATTAGCCTTCCTGTGGGCTGGAAATTGACAGACAAAATAATTAAGGACTAACACCCAGATGGGTGGAAAGGCTGATTAAGTTCTTTACTCAGAACTTAATGGATTTTGGGTTTGTTTTTCATTATTATTGTTGCAGAGTATGACTGCAAGAATCCTTGGGGCTAATCACAGGGTACCAGTGGCACTTTATATTCTAAAAAGTGAGAGAAGCAGAAAGGCTATGGTTATTCAGACAGAAAATACTGAAATTAAAGATTTTTCAATCTGGGTTTTATAGAAATACCCACAACTTAAAACCACTAGTGAATACCTGAGAAGTAAAGAGAGAACTGACTCAGGAGGGTATCTGCATCACTACAGTGTGATATAATCTAGAATATTTCCTCCTTCAAAGGGATTGACTTACCCATTATCCAACCCATTCAGCCCAAGTTTCTTTCCTATGTCACCTACCATCACACCTGGCACTGGTAGGAGAGTTTTTGTATCTCGAATCTGCATAGAAGTACAACGAAACGTTATTTCAGTTGTGGAACAATGAAAGTTATTGATTGAACTTTTCAAGCAGTGAAATTATTCCCAACCTGTATTCTGTTATTAACACTGAAGAAAGCTGTCTGTTTTTTTCAAGCACATAATCCTGGATCTAACTTGTACTTATGTATCTTCTCATTTAGGACAGAGATCACTTAATGAAAATTACTTTGGCAATATGACACTAATTACATCACTGTGTTAAATATCCCTTAACACTGATGACTGCTCTAATCAGACTAGCATTGAAACCTTCTTCAGGTGTACACAGACATAGTAGGAGTCAATGGAACTCTTATGTAACGATCAGCTTTGAGATATTCCCTGATTTTGTAATAAATTCTGTTCAGTCTGCAACTAGTTCATGTTACTACATACAAATTGTCTCCTGCACTGACACATTTTCTAATGCCTTTAATCTTATAAACTGATCTCTGTGGTAGAAGCTTGGAGATTTCACACAGATCAGTCTGCAGCACTGGCAGACATAAATCATCTTAAGCCTCATCCAAGACTTTCAGGACTTCATATAGTATAGGTTAGGTCTAACTATATATGTAGCATGATAATCTGGAGGCTTTTCAGCTCTTTTGTATTTTTCAGAATTTTTTGCAGAAAACTGACAGTATAAAACTGGCTGTACAACCATCACAAAGTCAGTGAACATTTAAAAAACAAAACACTTCCTACAATTGCGAACAAATTTTGAAGGCATTAATTAAAGAATCTGCTCGTCAGATATAAATACCAGCATAACAGAAAGTCTTTAATTTGAATTCACCCCCCTGAAAAAGTAAAAAAGATTAGCAGCATTTCTACCTTACCTGTACAATAAAGGAATGTAATCCTTGGCACTGCCCATCAGGAGTATAGAGCTGGGCATACACAACTGCATGAGTGGCATGTTTCCCCATATTACCAACCCAGAACTTTGCAGCTTCAAAGTCAGGTGTATTGATGATAAATTCCTGTAGCCAGGAAAGAAAGGGTAAATTATATAAATCATAAAAACCAACACATGGCTATTTTCTTTTTTTTTTTTCATGACCATGGTAATGTTTTGCAAACATCCATTAACTGCCAGGGTTTCATTCTGTACTCCACTCCAACAGCTGAGATGTCTCTCATTGTGTCCAACTTTGGAGGGAATACATGTAGCTAGGAAAAATTTAGAGCTGAAAAAGTTCATTACTTCATTGTAAAGCCTGAAATTAAGCCTTTTAATTGCTCATTTAAGCAGTTAAAAAAAAAAAAAAAAGTAAAGCAAAGTGGACTCAGAAGCATTTCCTAGATCTTAGGCTCCACGTGAAGGACTGTGAGGACTAAAACCCATGCAGGGACCATCTTCTTTTTATGCAGTTTTGTGTGGAAAGGAAGCCTGGTTGAGTGTGAAAGTCAGCACACTTCCCAGTTTGGACAATAGGGGGACCATGAGTAGTTGGAATTCTGAAGAATACATGTATCCTGAAATTTAAACATAGCTTCAGCATTCGTATTTTTAGATTCCAAATAGTATGCTTTCTGGATGTAAAAGATATCTGAACTCAGACTTTAACGATCTTAACAAAGATTTAGTCATTTCAGTCACTTTTACTGCAGTGCACTCATCACCAGCATAAAACTCAATTTATCTAAATGAAACTTTTCATGCTGCCAAACTCACAAGGTTGTTTTGTTTTTTTTTTTCTGGAAAGGGATCAGATCATCCATGTTGCATAAATGATCACTGAATTGCTCATATATGAAAAAATGCAGACTGGAATGTTGTCCTACTGAAGAATATAAAATCTTATGTTTCAAATCTATGATTCTCATTTCTCATTCTTTTGAAGCCACTTCATGACATACAGATATGAGTGATGTTGTTTGTTCACCGTAATAGCACCCAGTTCTATACATGACAGAGCAATAAAATGCCACAGTCTTTGGGGAAAACGATGTGACTACCTTCTTGGTACATTAAATAACAAATTTTAAATTCAACTTGGCACAAACCAAGCATATAGATGACAAAGAGAGACAGAAAGTTCTATCAGCCTCCTCTCTTAACTTCTATTTTCTTCTCCCTTAATGTAAAACTACAGAGTTCTATTTGTTTACTGAAAAAAAAAAAGATAGGACAATGAATTTATTTCTGCAACAGTGTTGATTTCAGAAAACAAATTATGAATAGTAAACACTACCCTCATGGAAAGAGCAGTTCATTGTTTTGTTGTTTTGGTCTCTTCAATAGTCTTGTTATCTCTTTTTCATATTTCTTTTTCTGATCCTCAGGAAATAATCCTAATTGTCATACACAAAGCCAACATATTTAAAGACAAAAGACAATTTAATCTGCATGTCCAACTATTCCTTAAGACACGCAACAAAGAAGGATGCTATCCTTATTTTATATCACAACCAGAAGCTAAATTAACTACTCGTAGAGAAAACAGAAATTTCTGGATTTATTGTAAATATTGATATATGACAGCCAACCATTTCACTTTCTTGTAGTTTGTTCTGCTGGATGGAATCACTTTCCTCTTTTTTAAAAGTCTTGTGGGTATCAAATGCAATGATTTACAGTAGTCAAAAATACTAATGCAGAAGACTGTTTTGAAAACACTGGGAAGTTGTGTGGGACCATGCTTATCTGTTGAAATCCTCACATCCACCCTTAATTGTATTCTTTGCGGGAACCCATTTCTTTCTCTTAGAAATAAATGAAAGGGAGAGAGACCGTTCTATGAACTGAGGCACCCACAGCACATGAAGTGTGATACGCTTGTCTCTTTTGGTTTTCTTGAACCAGGTCTCCCCAAAAACACGCTACCCTGCATCGCAAGTATTTGACATTTTTTCTTACATTTGGAGTTGAACTTGATTCTTTCTTATAAATCAAAGAAATCCTTGAATCATTCTGTCCTGTTTAGCAAAGAACAGAGTCTAACAGTGTCAAATGTTACTCCTGTGCATTAGGGACTAACCTGAGTGCTACGGTCAAATGTGGCAGTAGTCCGTATGCCTTTGGTGTTAGTTCCATGGCTGAGTTCAGTCAGAGCAAAACATCCAAAAATCTAAGTAAGGAGATATAAAGCATAGTTGAAGACTACTTTATTACAGCAATTAAAATGGTAAGATTTTCAAATGATTGCAAGTACAGCTATTGGAAAGTAACATCCCATTGCAAGAAACTGATAAAATGTAACCCTAAGGCTAGGACATCATGCCTGTAGGGTAACAGCTACTTCTTTCCTTTGCTGATGGCTGACTCATTCAGGCAGGTACAGATTATTACACTGACTGAATAAGTTTTCAGCTGTCTGGGTTGAAAGAACTGTTGCGTGGTGAAAATCTGTAAGTCTGCTTGCATTACAAGCAATTCTGGCAACTCCCAAAGTTAAGAGAAAAAGAGAATAGGGCTGTTTATTTTCAAAGTTGTGAATAACCTACATTATTGAAGGGGACAAATTTATATCAGATCAATCTATGCATACACTTGGTTCTCAGCAGCATTTGGGAACACTGCCTGCTTGAAGCCACACTGAAATGTGCATACTGGAATCCCTTACCCTAGACTGGTTTGGTCTCTCTCTTCAGTAGCAAACCTTTGAAAAGCAAGTGAGAATAAAAAATAAATAAACCTGAAGCCTCAGGGAAAATTATTCTGACAAATACATATCCTCAGGTTTTTGTGTAGACTGAGAGTTATTAGAAGAATTCATCCTCATCTTTAACATAGGATATCAAATCAGAACTATGTAGCAGTATATTGCTGTCTATGAGCAGACAGACAGACACAGAATTTCAGAAAATAAAATAAGCAAGGAAGGTGAGTGGTTTGCAAACCAGAAAGATAAGAAGCGATAAAGAATAACAAAAGAAGCATGAAGCTCAGTTTGGGTGCACTAAGCCCATATATCTTGCAAAATCAAAGAGGGTCAGGCCAGACAGTGAATGTTGCCCACATGCCCAAACTGCATAGACAGGAGAAACTCTTTAGGACTGTCTCTTTCTCTATCAGATAGGCTGCGCTTACTCTGCAGGGCACTTGGTCCCGAGTCTCCACTGGACTCCATGTGGGGTTTCTGTGGCATTAAGACATTATTATTTTCCATTTCATAGGATCAGAATGGAATATTTACGTCATCGTGGCAAGGGTATGTGCTGCAAGTGTATGATGTAGATGTGCGAGGTGGGAGTGTTTGAGTGTGCAAAACATGCTAGGATATACTCTTAAAGGACTGTGGACAGAGACAAAACAGGTGCAGTGTCATCTATATTGCCTTCTGGGAGAAGTCTCCAAACTTTTTCTGCTGCATCCCACAGCACTCTCCTGGAGAAACTGGCTGCTTATGGCTTGGATGGGCATACTCTTTGGTGGGTTAAAAACTGGCTGGATGGCCGGGCCTAAAGACTTGTGGTGAATGGAGTTAAATCCAGTTGGCGGCTGGTCACGAGTGGTATTGCCCAGTTGGGAAACCAAGTTGGGCAGGAGTGCCAACCTGCTTGAGGGTGGGATGGCTCTA
Source organism: Pluvialis apricaria (assembly GCA_017639485.1). Taxonomy (NCBI): domain Eukaryota; kingdom Metazoa; phylum Chordata; class Aves; order Charadriiformes; family Charadriidae; genus Pluvialis; species Pluvialis apricaria. Next base: position 30,763,036 of record CM030010.1, read on the forward strand.
CAGAGGGATCTGGACAGGCTGGATCGATGGGTTGAGGACAATGGTATAGGGTTCAACAAAGCCAAGTGCCGGGTCCTGCACTTGGCTCACAACAATCCCATGAAACACTACAGGCTTGGGGAAGAGTGGCTGGGAAGCTGCCTGGTGGAGAAGGACCTGGGGGTGTTGGTGGACAGCCGGCTGAATATGATCCAGCAGTGTGCCCAGGTGGCCAAGAAGGCCAACAGCATCCTGGCCTCTATCAGGAATAGTGTGGCCTAGGGAAGCACTAGGGAAGTGATTGTCCCCCTGTACTCGGCACTGGTGAGGCCCCACCTCGAGTACTGTGTTCAGTTTTGGGCCCCTCACTACAAGAAAGACATTGAGGTGCTGAAACGTGTCCAGAGAAGGGCAACAAAGCTGGTGAGGAATCTGGAGAAGAAGTCTTACGAGGCGTGGCTGAGGGAACTGGGGTTGTTTAATCTGGAGAAAAGGAGGCTGAAGGGAGACCTTATCACTCTCTACAACTACCTGAAAGGAGGTTGTAGCGAGGTGGGGGTCGATCTCTTTTCCCTAGTAAGAAGCAATGGGACAAAAGGAAACAGCCTGAAATTGCACCAGGGGAGGTTTAGATTGGATATTAGGAAAAATTTCCTCACTGAAGGGGTTGTCAAGCATTGGAACAGGCTGCCCAGGGAAGTGGTTGAGTCACCATCCCTGGAGGTATAGTTAAAAGATGTGTAGATGTAGTGTTGAGGGACATGGTTTAGTGGTAACCTGGCAGTGCTAGGTTCCCAGTCGGTCTTGATGATCTTAAAGGTCTCTTCCAACCTTAATGATTATATGAATCTATGTTAACTTGGACAGTCTAAAACAGATCCAGGAGCTAGCAGTGAGGACAGTCAGGGCTCAGTGCTTCAATCTGCTCCTTGGTCTTTTCTTTTGCTATTTAGAAGTACCTACGTACGTAAAGAGATCAGAAATAACACAAAGGTGCAGCTACTGCCACGGTTCTGACGGTGCTCAGTTCTCACAAGTTATTTTAAAAAAAATTACCTCCATGCTATAAATCTGTTTCACAAAGTCTGCAAACCTCTTAGAAGCACTCAAAATTGGACCTGCAAATACCTGTAAAAACAGAGAATTATGAATGAAATCAGTGACCCCATGATGGAAAGCCCAAATTGCATATGTGTAATAATTTGTAATAGTGCCGTCCATGGAAAGTAGGCTGCACGGTAAACTACTACTTAGACTATAGCTGGAAGACGTAAGTCAGGATTTGATCTTGTCAAGGCCTCTTTACAGAGGACTGAAATTTTCATGGCTCTAACCTGTTCAAGCCTTCATTGCAAACTCTTAAAAATGCTTAACGAGCTCACTTTCCTCTTGTCCTTACTGATGTCCCCTTGAGTAAAGTAAAACTTTAAGACTGTTCTAGTTTGTTTTATTGCAAATGGATTGGGAACTAAAGGTAGCCGCTTCAAGATCGGACAAGAACACTGTTTTCAAAGCTACATTCAGTTTTTCTAGATGGATATTCACATAACAAAACTATAATTCCCAGAACCTCCCCTGCCGTGTAAGGATTAGTTAACTAATATTATTTGACAAGCTATGTCAACTATTCTTTCTGAAAGATTTATCTAGGGAGCAACTGATGAACAGAATCCCAGCCACTGATGTCAGTGAGAAACTCTACACTGGTTTCTGTTCCTTCTGGATTCTGCCCTGAATCAACACACCAAGGGTGAGGCAAGGAAGTTTCTGATACCTGTATCTGTAGCAAAGACCAAACAGGGCCCAACAACCAAGTTCTTTGGCTGCTAATGCCACAGAGAGGAGGCAGAGGAGTGGACAAAACAGGATGGAACTGTAAGCATCAAAATATCTTTCTGTAGCTCTGTCCATACTGCTCCATCTTTGCTTTCCAGGAGAGATTCCAGTGCAGACAGGGCTTAATGACAACGATCTACTAACTTAATCCCACAGCTCTCTGATTCTTTTTAACAGTTAAAACAAATTTCATTTTTGAAAACAAAGGACTGGGAAAAGATACAGCTTTAATAAAACAGGCAGAAAACAATGGAATTATGGTATTACAAGACACTTAAAATATACCCCACTATACATTTTGAACTGTACTTACACCGCAATGTAAGAAATACTGGAGACATAGAGACCAATCATACATTCCTATACAGATGACCATATTAAATATCCTTAATGGATTCTCCATGATCTCTTGCTGAGTAAGAAAATCATACTCAAAGAGCCTTTTACAGCGTAGGAATGTCAGCTCCTGATATTTCTCACGGCACAAATCTTCTCCAGGATGATGTGCAAAGAGAGGATCACTTTCCAGAGCAGAGAAGATTCTGTTCTTGAGGGGGAAAAAGCTGACATGAGAATGTTAAACTAAAAGAGTTAACAAAAGAAGTTATTGTTCTTCTAGGATAATACTAGGCCTCAAACTACAATCAGTTTGATAGAAGATGTAAATTTATACAGCCAAAACTCCAGAGAATTAAAAAATACATTTAAACGGTCTGTCATTATACATACAGTTCATAAAGCTAAATTTTATGAAAGCTCCTTTGTCACGAAGTACTAAGCGTGGGACCAATTCTCAATGTAAGAGAGCATTATGGTATAACTAACTTGCCTTTTATAGCAGCTTCATCATTTCACTACGTGAAGCTGTTGGCAGGATCTAAGGGCAATGACCCTCAATCTGAAAACAAAGGTAAAACTCCAGGGGTTACATTCAGTTAGAAATATGCCATAATGGTAAAGCCATTAAGCTACCACAACTGCTCTATTCACAGATGAAAGCAGAAATGTGCTCCATTTAATGGAACCATCATATGCAGCCATTCAATATGGGGATGTGCATCTTTTAATATTTTAATTTGGATCTTTTTCTTCCGTTAGATGATATATTATGGCTTTTTTTTTACCTCAGATCTCTGTGTCTTCAAGATATCCACATCTTCTTAATTGTCTTTCATGTAATTTTGAAAACAAAGTGCAGTGCCTTAGGCAAAATCTTTTTAAAAGGTTTTTAAAGTCCTTTCCTCCTCTCTGAAGAGAATGATCCAGTAAGGAAAAAAAACCAACAGATGATTTCCTGGGCTTTTCTTTAAAAGGTAGGGTCATTCCCTTTCTCTGCATGAACAACACTATTTACCTTTGCAGCTTTGAAACTCCCTGAGAGACAGAGCACTTGTGATTTTTCTATGCTCTTAAGTATATCAGTCAGATGCAGAACAAGGCATTTTTGTGTTCTCTGATCCACCTTCCAAGATTTTGGCAATTATGGTGAACATTCAAGATTAGCTAAAATCCATGTAAATCTACACAAGCTTCAAAAAAGTCAGTTCTATCTCCTCCTACATCTTTAAGTCATGCATTCCCACACGATCTCTTGTGCTGCAATTAATCTCTTTTTTTTGCTAGGATTAGTTTTCTGTGAGGTGAGCATGCTAATCTGTCCAACTGCAATGCCACATAAGCGTTAATGGAAGCACAGATCGTAGGAAATTACGTCAAGTCAAATAAATACTATGTTTGACAGTGGCATGAACTTAGCTCATCATAAGTGCATTGTAAAACCATGGGATATATGATTTAATGCAAACAGTACAATAAAGAAGTATGGTAGAATATAGTTCCTTCTCAGTTTGAAATGAACACTGAAGTTCTGTGATGTAGCAGCTGCTGGTCTTCCCTGTACTGATGTTCAGTAATGAAATGAGCCTTATGAGACAGCAAAGTAGTTTGCTTAAAAGTTCAGTTCTGTTCTGAAAATTGGATGTGCAAAACCAATGTCTTCGTGCTCCATATCTGCAAAGTATTATTAAAGTAAGTACCCTCCCTTTGAAAATCACATACTTGCTTCTACTGAGATCGCCAAAATCATACCATGCTTACAATTCTTGCAAAGTTTACCTTAAGCTGGATGATATCTTCACCATCTAGTAACACTGCCATCTCCTTCCAGTTGAAGGAAGCTTTCTGACGATATTTGCAAAGCGGTCCTTTAGGGAAATCTGGTAGCAAAGTATCCCATGAACTTTGGTTGCCAGTGGCTTCCTTCAGATTCAGCATGGATGCCATTGTTAGCTAAACTGCACCAAACAAGAAACGACACATCACGAACTGAAGCACTGCAGATGTCTAATTTTTAATAATAAAAAGAAATCAAAAGGGTTGTTAATTAAATCCATAGACTTGTTCAAATGTACGACTACAGCAGTGCAGAGCCAAGTAAAAGCTTGCCCTTCCTTTCTTCTAATTCAATTGGCTTGGTGCAGGCTAAGAAAAAAAATGCGTTTGATCCAATGCAAATGAATTACACGGTCTTTGTTATTAAAATATGAGCGAAACCTTTTAAGATAAGCAAAATATGAAACAGGGACACCATTGGGTAATATTGCATAAGAAAGAGGGGATGAGATAAAAGATCCAGGCAAGAAAATAACGTCTTCTATAACACAATGTGAATAATTGTTACCTCACTTCTAACTTAAATGCAAAATAATAAAATATTAAAGCACCCAAACATGCATGCAAAGCCCTGTTCAAATGCAGGAGATGCCTGTATTATCTCCACATTACTAGTTAACATTTAAACAACTTTCAACTAAATGGCACGTTGGTTATACCTTAAGGTTTGTTTTTATGTAACAAGCGATGAACCATTGTTCGTGCATAAACATGAGACAGAAGACATCAGGGAAATGGCAGAAAGTCTGCCTTTATCTTCCCCTGGTTGAATATACAAAAGAGTAAGTGGGTAATAAAACCTTTATTTCATGCACACCATTTGCAAGAAACAAATTTCCGTAAAATTCTGCACATTTGCATCTCCTTTGCCTAATTTAATCTTGTCAGGGTTAGCTCCCACAGATCCACTTAGCTACGTGAGAACTATGCTATCTGGGTATATCTGCCCAGGCCATTAGGAGTATGGCACAGGAACAAATAGGTGGCTTTACAGAGGGCAAACAAACACCTCCAGCCCTGTATACGATCCCCTTGCTTCGATATGGTGAACGTTTAGAATTGTGAAACTAGAACAATATCAACATGCTGTCCATCACTAACACTGACTTGAATAGAAGAGGTGAATGTGACAAGCAAGAGGCTCTGTCTGCAGTGGGACTATTAACAGGTATAGACTAAACCTGCATAAATGAAGTCAAATAAAACTATCACAGCAGTAACTTCTACAAAACACATAAAACTATAGGGCTTTTCTTCTACATGGATGATGCAGTTGTGGAAAACTGTAAGCACATAGGTATGCGCTTCTCTTAAGTGTCATATTGCCATACTCAAGAATAAATTTAAAATAATACAAAGTATGAACTTTGCAACCACACTTAAACTTCACTTTTTCTTCTTTCTTCCCTAGAGTTTAAATTTTCATTTCTGTTGTGTGGTGGCTTATTGCATTTTTAGTCTGTCTTCCCACTAAACATTTTTTTCTGAATACAGTTTTTTCTGTGCTGAGTTGACCTCAGACTTTTGCGTACGTGATCAAAAGCCATAAGGCCCCATGAAGTCTCCTGGCATTCTGTTGTGCATACCTAGGGGTCACGCAAGTGCATCGCAAAACTTCCCAGAACAAGCAGGACTTCAGTAGCAGTAGGTACAACTGCACTGGTTTTGGAGAGAAGGGGAATCTCGCTTTGTGTTAGAACCTGGCCAAAGGCTTATGCCTTGGCTGCTTCCAGAAGCAGATGTCGGAGTGCCTTCTGCTGCTACCTGCTCGTATCACACCCAGCAATTTCTGTCACTTCATGCAGATGGCAGAGATCTGTGTTATGCTTATAAGATGCAAAAATGATCGGGCAAGGCAACAGAAGCTGGCCACATTAGAAGAAGGGGACCGGCTGGAAAAAGCAACTCTCAAAGGTGCTGGAAGGACATCTGGGCCCAGGGCTGGCCAAGGGCTCAGTAAGACTATGAACGTAATAAAGTACAGCAACTACCAGGGGGGCATCCTACTTTTTCCCCATCATCTTGATATATCTCCAGGCTACATTTCTTTTCTTTCAGCCTAATCCTATTATGCAGGTAATTTCCTAGTTCTGGACACTACAGACACAGTAGAAGATGACTGCAGGGTAGTATTTCTGCACGTGACTTCCAAATCTGTTGTAGGAAGGTGCAATTCCAGCACTGAGCAACAGGTTTAGAAAGTGTGTGTGGGGGGCATTGAGATAATGCATTTCAACCCAAAGCCAAATAAACAGACATTACTCTTCTAACTGCAAAGCAGGTAAATCAGACAGAAGTTCAAGGCTTCTGGCTCAGAACAGAGAAAAATACTGCAGTTGTTGCACCTAACTTTATTTACATTGCAGATCAGTGAGACTGCGCAAATGCGAAAACCTCGGCCTTCATTAAAAAAGGATCTGGTACTTCAAAAAAATTACAGTTTCTCTCTCTGTCTTCACACATTGTTTTAATATAATTTGGTTCCAAGCAAACAGATTCAAAACTAATTACGAAACCAAGCCAAACAATTACAGTAGGAAAGTAACAAAGGACTGCCCTAACGAATAATCTCAGGGTTAATTTCAGCCTTGCGCTGGCCTTTTGAAATCTGCATGTGGATGTGATTATTTTTTAATATTAATTTAATATTTTGATTATTTTTTAATATTGCACTGATTGATTATCTAATATCAGGGTGATATGCGAGTCTCCATTAATTTGGAATGTGCTTCCCAGGACTCCACATTTACTGTGGGGTAGGGCAAAGCAGCAGTTTTGTGCTAGAAAAAGCTCATTGTCTCTAGCTTTTGCTTTATTCAAATGTCTAGGTTTAAAGAAGATGGAATAGTCTTACTGATCAGCCCTAGATATTCTGGAAAACATCATGTGGATGTGGCCGTAGAAAATAACTCAGGTTATTTTCGACTTGCTGAAAACTGCTGCAGTTTCCCTTAGAAATGCTGAGCTGAAAACTTTTTTTATGCGGGAGGTGCTCCTGCTCGAAATTCAAACTCAGGACCGGAGAGCAGCCGCAGCGGTGGGCAAACCGCCGAGGGAATATTTCCGTTCGCAGTGTATTATCGTCAGTTATCTCGCACAGCGATGGCGCAGCTCACACACTTCGTGGCCGTCAGGAATAACCATACTGTACCCTTATGCTGTCAGAAATACCATTACTCGCAAACGCAGAGCCGCTAGAGAAAAATAAAATAAATAAATAATAATAAAACCCAACCGGTGACGGCACGTAGCCAGAGAAAGACAACACTGGAGAGATTATGGCAGGGGGGTTGGAACTCGATGATCTTCAAGGTCCCTTCTAACCTAAACCATTCTATGATTCTATGATTAATGGCAGCGACGTAAACCGCTTCATTAAGAGCCCTTCGAGGTTTTATTGCGCTACCGCTACTTGAACCGCCTGAACTCAGGGCGGGGCCTCGTTTCCGTTTGGAGGGTGAAAAAAACAGAAACAAAACCAAAACCACAAAACAAACGACTACGTAATGCACTGTTTTTTACTACCAAAAAAAAAAAAAAAAACCATAGGGAGATTTTTTTCCGTGAGCAGCCGGGGCCTGTCCGGTTGTCAGTCAGCGTTCCCCGCTTTTCAGAAGGGCGCTTCTGCGCTGAGGTAGCGCGGCGGCTGTCACAACGACATCAGCCCTTCCTCAAAGAAAAACTGCAAATGCGGTAAAAATGCCCCGGCCCACGTTTGCCTCTGGGCGTAGAGGGTACCCCGTCGCCTCCAGCTGCGGCCCGGCCCCCCGGCGGCGCCTCACCGCGCCGCCCAGGGCGGCAGGGCCCGGCGCCCCGGTGAGGGCTGACAGGAGCCCCTTCCCGCCCTCCCCGGCCGCGGCCGTTGCGCCGTGAGGCGGCCAGCCCGCCGCCACCCGACTTGCGGCTTCACAGCCCTGGCCTGGGGCGAAGGGACGCCGTACCTACCTGCGGCCGCCGCCGTCCCCGCCTCAGGAACTGACGGGAGCAGCCTGCGACGGGGGCCCGCCTACCTCCCCCTGCGCGGCGGCGGTGGTGGCGCCGGGGCGGCCATGGGGTTGGTGGGGACGGCGGCCGTGCGGGATGGCGGCGGCGCCGCGCTGCCCCACGGCTTCTGGGCGGCGGTGCGCGTCTGGCTGGAGAAGCCGCAGGTGGCCAACAGGCGGCTGTGCGGCGCCGCCATCGAGGCGGAGGGGACGGTGCCGCTCGGGGAGGACGGCGAAGCGTCTCCCCCCTTCGCCGCCGTGTGGGGAGGCGGGAGCGACGGGGGGCAGGAGGGGCGAGCGGCGTCTGCCGGGGCCGCGGAGCTGGGCCGGCTGTGGAGGGAGGTGCGCCGCCAGCTGCCGGCGGGATACGGGCACCTGCCGCCGCCTCTCACGCCGTGGGGCGGGCCGGGCCGCCCCTCCGAGCTCCACGCCGTGCTGAGGACTCTGCTGCCCCGCGGTCGGGCCGTCGGCCCCCCCGCCCCGCCGACGAAGGAGCTGGCGGTGGAAGGTGAGCGGCCCTAAGGCGGGGAGGGCGGGATGCGGGGCGCCGGGCCCCGCTCCTGCGCCGAGGTGGAGCGCCCGCCATGGCGGAGCGCAGCCCGTGAGGTGCCGCGGCTGTTTCGTGAGCGGTCCCGTGCGAGATTATCTCGCAGATGAGATAAATGCCGCTTTTTTCTTTTCCTTTTTTTTTTTTTTCCCTACTTGTGGGAGTGCAGATGGGTTTTTGCCCTTACCGTGTGCTTAGATTTTATTTTTATCTGGTGGTGGTGGTGTTTTTGTGCTAGGAAGCGTCCGCGGTTGAAATCCAAATTACAGGGGTCAGACGCCTGTAGGACTCTGGTTTAAGACAACCCCCGGTTCGACCTTAGGAAGGGACGGCAGGGGGAGAGCTAAAGTACCCTGCGTGAGGTGCTGCTGGGGTGGGGAGGGCTGCTGGGCTCGGGGAAGCCGGGCACCCCGCTCCTGAGGAGGGGATACGGAAAATGCCTCGTCTTTTTGCTTCCCTTAAAAAGGAGAGGCAAGAAGGGATGGGCTGTCGTCGTTGCAAGCTGCTGTCGTGAGTAAGCTGCCCACAAAAAGACGCTGATTGTAGTGCAAACCTAATGACGGGTGCGTAAGGAGTGAGGGCAGCCTTTGAAAGTGCAGAGTTAGCGAAAAAAGTGAGCAGCTGTGGCACCTGCCTGGCCAAGTTGAGCTGTTGGTGTCAGCTTCCTTATTGTTTAGTGTTGCTTAAAAATTAAGCTCAATTATTATTTTTTTTTAAGACTTTTTTTAGGTGCTTACATTATACAATGGTAATATGCTGCAGTGAATCCTACTCATGCAAAGAAACTTACAGGGGTTGACACCTTTTTAAAATAAATTTTGGATAATTTTTGACAAGAATCAGAATTCCAGACCCAATTGAATTTACAATTCAAAAAGACCTGTAGCAATTTATGGGGGACAGCTGACTTACGATGCTGTTGTGGCTAATGATTCTTACTCTGATGCCTTCAGAAAAAGTAAGCCTTCAAAAAAAAAAATTTATACATTGCAGTTTTATGATTTATTTTTTCTTTTGATGTTAAGAGGAGATGTTCCAGAACTATGTCTAGAGAGCCCATCTGTAAGAAAAAGCCTAGGAGAATATTTTTTTAATTAATATGTTTGAAATAAAAAAAAAAATCAGAATGTTAGAGAGGGAATTGGCTAAGGATGGTCTTGGATAGCAAGACTTGATGTTTACTCAATTGCTTTTTTTCCTGTCTCACTCAGAAAATTTTGTTGTTAAGTTGAAATTTGATTACTTAGCCAATATAACATCCTTGGTTTGAAGGTTTGTGGTTGTCAGAATATTTGTTTGGATGGTAACTAAAAAAACATTTTCAGAAATGAGAACTTAATAAGTTATTCTAAAGACATTGCCCTGGGTAAACAATAATTTAAAATATTTTTGCAACTGGTTTGTAAAGTACTAGTCCATACTGATGCAAGACCTGATAAAAATCTCTAGTGTTTGGAATCTGTCACTGGACACAAACGTTTTATTCCACAGGTGATGGCTATCATTGAGATCAGTAGTGTGGTTGCTGAGCATAACTTAATATATTAACATAATGCATGCACCTTCACCTAAAACTAGGTCTTCTCAGGTGGCCTCCCTTCAGAGTTGTGCAATATTAATTTAGGGCCAGGTAATGGTGTGGTTTTTTTCCACAGTTCTTAGGGCAGGAGCTCTAAGTGGGAAAGCTAAGCATTGCTAAAAGTGAAGCATAGCTATACTTAATTAAAATAAAACAATAGATCCTGTGTTTGAACACAGAAAAAATGATAGATACTGATAATACTATTGATTATTTTTTAATATTGCACTGTTTGTTTATCTAATAGCAGGGAGATACGTAAGTCTCCATTAATTTGGAGTGTGCTTCCCAGGACTCCACATTTACTGTGGGATAGGGCAAAGCAACAGTTTTGTGCTAGAAAAATCTAATTGTTTCTAGCTTTTACTTTATTCAAATGTCTAGGTTTAAAGAAGATGAATAGTCTTAATGATCAGCCTTAGATATTTTGGAAAACATCATGCAGCAGAATGCAAAATTTTGAGAATTCAAACAGTTCAGTAATTTCAGATGTCAGGCACACCGAGAAACAGATCTGTTTTTAGCGTTGTGGTTCTTCCTATGTTGTCCTAAATCTTGCCTCACCAGTTTGCACTTAAAGTAGTAAGGAAACAGAAGTTTATTTTGGTGCTAACCAAGATGGTTTGCACGGTGGAATAACATATCACTATTCGCATATCTTTTCAGATGTTTACAATGGAACTGTGACCTTTCTGCCTTTGGAGGAACAGAGTGAAGGAAAATATCAGATTAAAAAGTGCAATATTTATCAAATTCAACTTACACGCATAAAAGATGAGGAATGGTAAGTGCTGGCAGCGAGAGAAGAAGCAACCCTGAATTATTGCAAGGATCACACTATGTTGTAGTATTGGTATCTAGGTGATTTTTTTTTTTTCATGATTTGGTGCTTGATTAGTAAATGGCAGTAGTGGTGTGGTCTTAGTGCATAGTGTTCATTTAAAAATGAAACATCTACAGTACCCAAATCAACTCAAAACAAATCTGTTTCAACTTTGAATGTATACATTGACTGTACATGTGTGGGGTCTAGAAAAAGTGTGTGTATTCTGATCATGACGAAGTACCTACGCCTGTGAGAGAGGTTCTGTGGGAGTTAGTAAGGTTGAGGATCAAATTCAAATTGTTGTTTGGAACCTACTGAGCTTCAGTCATTGAAATACAGACCATTGCAGCTTGGTCCTGAGCACCTGAGAGCATAGTGCTAATGAAATCAAAATAAAGTTAGACATGATGAAATAATGAAATGTGCCAGCTGATATATTTCCCTCCTAAATTTTCCTGTTGTTTTCATGAATTTTATGAATTCACTTTTAGTAGTTAGCCTTTGGATATATTGCTGAATCAGGTTCTTCATCGTACACGAGTCCTCAGTCGTTGTGTCAAATGTAGCATGGACTCTCACATACAGTGTTAGAATTGGCAGATAATGAGCTGTCTAACAAAATTCAGGGGAGACTGTTCCATTATTCAGTAACTTCACTGTTTTATTTTCCTTTTGGTTTTGTGTATTACAGATCTCCTTATTCCCCAGCCTACTTTTACACCTCTGTTTGATCTGCTGATTTTTTTCCCAGTAAATAATTCTTTTACTATTTTTTGAGGTAGCTGAGATAATGAAATGTGCTATATTTATACAAAGTTTTTATTTTATTTTAAAGGTCTGTATCTGTTGTCGCTCCATTTCCAGAAGATTGGTTTTCAGATGGAATTGCATACCCCAAACTAGCATGGCTTGGAAATGAACTTTTGTCCAGACTGGCTAAATGGTCTGTGGAGCAAAAGCCCAGTGAGTTTAAAAGTACGCTTTCACTCATTTCAGTAGCAAAATACAGCAAAGTTTATCAAGACCTTAAAGAAAAATACAAAGAGATGGTAAAGGTAAGTTTGTCAATAAATGCAGCAATAGTTGTTATTTGTTTAGAGAAACCGCATCTTCTACTGAATTCTTATTTTTAATAAAAGCAGCAATTTAATTGAAATGTAAGTTTTCTAGTTTGGTGTTTCATTTTTTTTCTGTGTATGTGGGAAACAAACAATTTAGTATTTGGAAGAACTGAACTGGAAAAGCAAGATTTGGAACCAGATTCACACTAAATATCTGGAGGAGTTAAATACTTTCCAGAATGTTTCCCTTAAAATAAGAGGTAAGCAGTAAATCAGTGGATGTAAGTGCTAAATCATCCGTATTAGAAGGCATAAATAAGGTACCACCTTCTCTGAAATCTGAAAGAGTCTGGAAACAGCACTGGTTAGTAAGCAGGCTAGATTTCCTATTACTCTTTAAACTTAGATGCAATGTTAATATGTCTTTCTGAGTTAGAGGAGCAATGTTACAGTATTGTTTTATCCTGGGAATCCTGAAAAATGACAGTGATTGTCTTAAGTGCTGTATGAAGTAATACCTATATCCTTATACACCAGACTCTAGCTACAAGCAAATAAATTGGTAAATGCTTTTGTAAAACATATTGTGAAAATGTTGAAAGGTTTTACTGTTGATATTTCTGTACTAAAAGAAAGATATATGTGAGAAGAAACTTGGGCTTGTGGATAAGGTAATGGTTCAGTCTTTAGCTCTGTAGTAGACAGTGTAGTGTTGTGCATTTTAATCTTTGTTTCAATTCCTCATTTACAAAATAGAGATAATACTTCCACTTTCTGTCTTCCTACTTCAGGTTTTGATTCTTCGTGTTCTGTTGTGCCAGGATAATTCTTTGCCTATTACATTGTGGAAATAAATTTACAAATGCTAATGTTATCAATGTTGCACATAACAGGAATAATACAAGTAATTTTTCTTCTGAGGGAGTTACGCAAAAGGGTGCATGCTTTATTACCGAACAGATGCAGCAGTTTACTTGTTGGGAGCTGTGCATATGAAGCCATAATGTTCTTGGAAACTTCATTGATTGGATGACAGCAGACATTATTCATGCCTTTATTTTTTTCGTGTGACTCGCAAAATCAAACAGTCTTTATTTACGTTCTTTTTGTATACTTTTAATGAGGTTAAAATGCAAAATTTGTGAAGTGCAGAAACATTGACGTGAATGAGTATCCAGATCACTTTAACTGAGCACTTTTTGAAGTAATTTCAGATGGTGTGGAAAATATTTTTTTCTCTATTTTTTTCTGAAGGTGTGGCCTGAAGTGACAGATCCTGAGAAATTTGTTTATGAAGATGTTGCCATTGCCACTTACTTGCTGGTAGGGAACTGCTTTGCCTAATAATATTCTATAAGGTTCTATTTCTTAGTAATATAACCTCTCTAAAGAAAAATCAGTATTTTCATTTTACAGTTGTTGGATTCTTTAAAATAGAATGACCTGAAGTTATTACAAGGCAAAACAAAGGAGATAGGAGAAAGGGTGTGGGTATTTTGGGTGTGGTTTTTTGTTGGTTTTTTTTGCTTTTGCTCTCATTTAAGCAGAGAGACAAAGTTCTTATTATGATGTTTTTTTCAAGCGTAACTTAAAAAGAAGTAAAATTAATGTCTATAACTCTTATTCAAGTTGTGTTTGTATTCTGATCTTTGGTAGTACTCTCAACAGGATTTCACGGGTTTATATACAATAAGTGATTACAGAAGGTAAGCATTTTATAACAGAATTGGAAAAAAATAATGTCACAAGGCAAAGGGAAAATCAGTTGATTTGTTTTTTATACTGCCCTGTACCACAGAAATCGGCACAATAACAATGAAAATTAAGTTTAGAGGGATAATAAAACTTGTTTGTGAAGATATGATAAAGATTTGCAGTTCTCTGTTACAGAAAGTTTATGTCCTACAGAGACAAAATGGGGTTTTCTTTGAGTGATAAAGTGAAAAGCACTGATGTAGCAGAAAAATAGTGATTAGACGTACCAACTTGGAGATCAGAAGCTACTGTTTTATACGTATTTCTATGACTTGTTAATTTTATGCTGATGGTTTTTCGCTGCTTTGCCTTTCCCTGACAAAAGTTCAGCTCAAATCCCGTCTTCAAATGCAGTAAGGCCAACTGTAGATGCTAGGAATGCAGAAAATGCTTGGTGCAGTTTTAAGGCACCTACCTATTCAAGAATCTATGAAAACTCTGCCACCTGTGATCAATAGAAACTTCAGGTTTTTAAACAGCATCAGTATTTGTCATTATGTAGGCACATCAATATTTTTTGACTGCTATCAAGACTGCAGTTAAAAGCATGCCTACCTTGAGGTATAATGTGGATACCTCTTGCATCTTTTCTAAACTTGTATGTGTAAATAGCTCATTTACAGAACTTGTTGCAGACTAATTTATTTTTATAATTGACTGTTTAAACTTGAAACCCCAGTTTTATTTTCCCATGAAGATTTTTAAAATTGGGGAAGTCTGACTGACCTAGTCTGCTCTCAAAATTTTGGTTGTCACTTTGGTGTGACAGAACTTTTTACATCAGAGAAATGATCATGATGAAGCAGTCAGACAGTTGGTCTAGATGATCGTTGTAGGTCCCTTCCAATTGAACTGTTCAAATCTATGATACCGTCTTGTGGAAAGAGCTATATAATAGACTTATCTTTTCCCATTTTTATCACCATGATAATATTAGATGTTGAAAATTAGCTGTAGCCACAAGAAAATTCTGTAATGAGACTCTTGAAAATGTTTTGCAAATTCTTATGCACGATTGTTAGTTTACAGTGGTAATGTTTTTAGCTGATGTAGCAGTAGTTTTCCAAAAGTTTTTAAAGTCATCCGATAACTGGCTTATATAAATGAAAGCTTAAAGTATGGTATTAATAACCTAACCTCCTTGCAAAATTTTCAGGTATCTATATGATGGTATAGAATAACTCATTATGGAGAAGTACATTAAACAGGTGGTTAAGAGAAAGTAGGTCAAGTGCTAATTTTTTATGGATTTGCAGTATCTACATCTGACCTCATTTTACTCTGCAGTCATATTAAGGTTGCTTACTGTCTAGGCACATGCCCAAAGAAGTAGCTATTCAGTTTGCATTGTGAGAAACTCAGCAGGGGATTGAGGATGGGTGTGATCTATGTAGGAGTTGATTAGGGATTTCTGGGATGCAGCCTGGAGTGCAAAAGGGGTATATTTAAAAGCGTGAACTGAGCCTGATAATCTCATGGATTCTCTGCAGTTTCTTTTCCTCTAGCAAAACTGACAAATTAACGAGCAGGAGTGTTGCAAATACAATTTTCATGGTTAAATAATCTTGATGACTTTTGTTAGTCATAATAAAAAATAAGTGTGTGGAGTTGATGAATGTGTGCTCTGTAGCTTCTCATTGAAGGAAAGAGTTTGACAGTGATAGAAAGAGACTAATCCATGCCCTGCAGACAAACATCCAATTATTAATTTATTATAAAATACTTAACTATGTAAAAGTAACTACTTATGTACAGAGCTGGGACTAGAATTGGGCTGAAAGCTTTAGCGTCCCGTTAGCTGATGTAGAATTTGGGGCAGCTGACTGTTGCTATGTAAGTTACGCTTTGTTCAGTAGAAAGTTATGTTACACATACCAATATATAGCCGACTGATTACAAAGAACATTTTGGGTTTTATATTCAGCTCTGCCATCAATTCTTTCTTTAATACAGTAGATATAAATGTTTCCGTGGTGTTACTTGCGGAGACACTGTTGAAGTTTACTTGTTATGTCCCTTGCTTCCTCTGGCCATCTCTTGCAGCCTTTGGTTTAGCAGCTAATTGTACATTTACTCTAGCCCAGAGTTGTATAGCCTTGATTAACTTCAGCTTCCAGTAACGCAGAAGGGAGTGGAGGATGTGCTTAGCCCTTAGAAAATGATTGATACTTTGCAACGTAATTCCTGTCCCTCTCCATAACAGTTTTAGTGCTTTGTTTTTTTTTTTCCTCCTTTCAAGTTATTTTCTCTGGGAGTAAAGGGGATGTCTTCTGTCACATCTTCATTCTTTCCCAGCTTTCTCCTTTCATTTCCTTCTATAACCTTTGCTGCTTTCTTACAGGAAAACTTGAGAGCAGAAGTCTAAAATGTTTTCTTTTCTTTTCTTGTCTTAGATTCTTTGGGAAGAAGAGAGAAGGGAAAAAGGGTTGACCAAGAAACAGTCATTTGTAGATCTTGGATGTGGAAATGGCCTACTGGTTCATATTCTAAGTAATGAAGGGGTAAATAGAGTGCTTTTTAAAATAATAATTAAAAAATAGAGACAGTCAAAATTGTTGTTATGCGTTCCTTTCATCTGGCATGCAAATAGCCAAAATTCAGTTAATTCATGTTGCTAAAATAGGATTTTGTCACTCTAGTTACCAGGAAAAATCCTAGAACAGCTTTAGAAACCTTTTACTTATTTACCTTTTTTTATTAGTGCAATTAATTTCAATTCAAGGCTATTTTTCTGAGGTAAGAAACTGAGAGGGAAAAGAAAAAGGAATGGTGTAATTTAGTTATGCTGTAGACAAAGCAAAAAGGAATGGGGAATCTTAACATAGAGATTCTATTTCACAAGAGCCTTTAAATGAGATGTTTTTCATAAACTTAATTTTATTGAAGTTAAATTCTACTTGTCATGTCCTGAAAATGTTTTTCTAGATCTTTAAAAGCAATCCTGGCATTTATTAATTGTGAAAATGCCTAACAACATACTGTGCTTTTGGGAGTGAACATGTGGCAACAGCAACATTCAGTTTCTTGAGGCATAGTTTCTGAAACAATAACAAAAAAAGTCAGTGAGATTGAACAAAACCCAGTGAAGTTGGGTCTGTCTGTTTCAGAAAATTGTGTTTTCCGCTTTTGGGAGAACATGTTAAAATTTGTAGAGGAAATTAATATCTTCTATTAGATCAATAGGTGTCGTTGGAGGGGGGGAAAGTCCAAGTTCTCCTAACACAAGCTCTCTTTCCCTGTGTGGCCAGAAGAATTTGATCTAGTACAAGATACTGTTTTCCCTTAGTACAAGATACTGTTTTCCCTATAGACATTTCTTTTCATACGTCATTAGATCATCACTGCTGTAGCACTGACAAATGTTGTTAACTGTCAAAAAAAATCACGTGTGTGTTTAACAAGACTTTTTAGTAATTGATTTTGGTTAGTTCTGCACAGGGTTATCAAAGTTCAAATACTATTACTTATGCATCCTGTATTTCTTGCTTTAGTTTTCAGTCCTGTTTCCTCTTCCCATAAGTTCACATGAGAAAAAATGTGTTTGGACTCCAACAGCCTAATTGACTTCAGTAGTTGAAAGGTGCTTCTGCCAGCAAGAGCTTCTTAGAATAGCACTCCTCTCTGAGCCCTGTGGGTGCTACAGTAACACTCGCCTTATGAAAGGTTTTGATATTTTAAAAGCAAACAAAAACCAATACTCTGCTTTTACTTTTGTAGACATCCAGTTTTCAAGAGCAGTCTTAATAGGTGTGCCCGGGTAAAATTTCAAACCAGATACATTCTTAATGTTTCCTAGTCTGTCCCTTCATATTTAGAAGGCAAAGAAGGGATTAAAAGTATTCAGCTTCTGCCTGAAATGGTAAGCTGCGTTTCGTTACGTGTCTATGTACATTTAGTGAGCCTGTTTGACAACTTCTACTGAAAGTAGGACTTAAAAATGGTATTTTTTTGTTGTTCAAATATTTCAGCATTCAGGTAGAGGAATTGATGTGAGGAGAAGAAAAATATGGGACATGTATGGACCGGAAACTCATTTAGAGGTATTATGTAAATGTATGTCAATCTTATTGATTTGAACTTTACTTATTTGTTCATTGCTTCAGGTTGTGTTGATGCAAATGTAATCAAACATACTGGTTTATAGACTGTTGTCTGAAGTGATCTGTGGGTTTGGTATGATGCCACCCATATGTCCTGTGGGACTATAAAGTAAGCTGTCAAGGGGATTATTAGAGCAATGCTGTATCATACCCTTGCATATTTGCAATGTACTTACTTTTCAGCTGAGAAGACTCGAGTGATTTCCCACTTTATGTACAGACATGCATAGTATAAATCTTTGATTTTACAGGAAGATCAACATTAAGCAGCTTTGTTTGCACCACTGTACCTTATAAAAGATACTAGTATCCAAAGTTGTGAATAGTTTATTCTTGAAAGTGATTCTGACCTTCTAGTACTATGTGCTGTTTTGGGGACAAAATTGTTGAACCTCAAAGGGGCCAATCCTCTTCTGTGCTGACCTTGTGGTAAGGAGATGCAATAATAGCCTTCAAAAAAACAAACAGGAAAATGAGTCTGAAAGAGTGATTATATTTCTAGTTCCACATTAGCATTTTTATGAGAGCAGGAACAATTTGAGCACAGGAACATTCCCTTTAACTCCAGCTGTTCTTGGTCTGATACTCATTAAAGTGTGGTACTGATGAACAGTTGCCTTTTGGAGGTGAGGTGTTCCTGGTTTCTTGTGGTCTGGACTCCTAAAATTTCTCACTGCATTCTCTCAAAAATTATCAGCTTCCAATATGTTAAGAGAATTTTCTGCCAGTAGTTATTCTGTAGTAGTTTTGTTTGAAAGTTATTTCAACATATCTTTGAATGCTAACAACTTAACATTAAATCAACAAAAAGAGCAGTAGTTTTCACAGATGAGAGGTGGAGCTTTCACAGTCTTGTACAGCCTTCTCTTTCCCACCCTGCCGTTTTGGGTACAGATTGCCAAAACTGCCAGATTCCTTTGCTGCAGTCTGCAACCAGCTGAAGAGCTTCAAGAAACAATCCAAAGCATTAAGCTGTGGTGCTCCTTCGATCCTGTTGTACTGTATTGTCAAATCTGGTCATACCAAGCAGCATTTCCTCTTTTTCTTCACGTTATATATTCCTGTTTCTGCCCCTTTTTCTGTATTATGGAAATCTTTAAATTTTGTACGCTCCTTTTATGTTAAGGTCTGACTGGTTACAGTTTCTTAGATTTCTTGAGTCATAGGAAAACTTCTGAGCATCAGCTGTTCCTCTACGCACCACGAGGGAACAACATAGAAGAGGATGGGGTTTATTCACCTTTTTTAAAAGGAAAAAAAATTCACAGAGAAGACTTAAAAAAGCCAGGCAGAAACAATAAAAATATCCAAAATACGCATATAAGGAAAGGACTAATTTATGTGGGAAGGAGTTATATAATGAACAGGTAGGGTGAAATGATTTTACAAGGCTCCTGTGGCTACAGGAGAAAGCACCTGCTCACAGCCTTTTGTTACCCTCAAAGCTAATTTTGTTTTGATCATTACTTAAAGCATGAGTTGCAGGATGAATATTGCCATCTGTGACATTCAGTGCCAATACTAACAATATAAATGAATGTAACAGGTGGCACTCTGCGTAGCCAAACTGCTGTCAGACGTGGTGAATACAAATTTGACTATGGGTGACTGTCAAAATGTGGAGTATGGCACTGATAATTCATGTTATACCTAAATTAAATGATCAAAACTGAAATGTAACGTAGGAGTAACTTGTTTAATCAACCATAAGAAAACACTTACCAAACACTTGGTTTAACATCTACTAACCTGCCAAAAAGAAATTTGTTACATGTATTATCTAGAGATGTATATACATAATTAAAAATGGTAAGAGACAGTATTTAAAGTGAACAATGATACACGATACTGATACTTAATAACAGTACTTTCCCATGAGGGGAACTGAGATGTAACGGGTAGTCTGAGATTTCAGAAATTCCCTAGTAAGTGTTGTTTGTTTTTTTTTAATGCCTAGACAGATGCTATTTTGCATATAGATGTGAATTTTGACCTCATAAAATATGCATGTTTTATATAAAATGAGAGTATGGGCATAATTTTCAGGGCTTTTCCTAAAGTTCTGTGGAGCTTCAAATTTAAAGCATTTTTCAAATATGCCCAATAACTATTTTGAGATTCGTACATGTTTTTAGAGAAGAGTATGTACTTCTGTAGTATCAACATCTTTAAGTACTTTCCTTGCTGAACTTAGTTCAAGGTAAGAAAATGTGTGTGTAAGAAAGAAACATTAAAGGCACTCTAGAACTTTTAAAATCTAACCTGTATGAAGAATTCATCCTGTTTGGTGGTTGGTTTTGGTTTTTTGCTTGTTTTGGGTTTGGTTTTGTTTTGTTTGGTTTTTTTTAAAAATCAGGATAGGGTGTTCTTGAGGCTAATAACTATTCTGTGAGTCAGAATAGTCACAGTGGGAAGAGTTCTGTGCTGATGTCTCCTCAGTCCGTGTATCTTGAATTCCCACGAAGCAAAATGCTGTTCTAAAGGCTACCAAAGTCTTCTTTTTGTAGCCTGTTGTTTATTATTTTTGCTCCTGATTTTTGTGTGTATCATAAGGTAGTCTTGACACAAGTTTGAAAGAGATGGAACGGCAACATAGACGAGAGGGAAACTGTTAGGCTGGATTAGGTTTATTATACGTGAATGATAGGGTGCGAATAGTGGTGTTCTATATATTAGAATTTGACTTGAGAAGAGTCTGTGAAAGAAGAGAAGGTAGTAGTGAACCTGTGTTCTGGTTAGTCGCTGTGTGAGTCCTAGGACTGTAAGACATGGCAAATTAAATGGCTTTCTGAAAAATCGAACCCAGACGTACGTGTGACAGGAGAATGGCAAGAAATCATAAAATCCAATGTGTGATATTTGTTTACAAATATTTTGGGTGCCAGATCTTAATCAGAAATGTTATTCCACTCTTTGTCTGACCAATATGGGGGCAGCTGTTGCTGAATTAGTACTTTGTAGCTATAAAAAATTATTGCCTGGCAAAAGTGCAGATTGAAGAAAGTATTGTTTGTGCCCGTTGTTCTTGTTCAACTTGTATTTTTCAGGTTGTATGATTTTATATTGTTGCTTAGTGCTTTATTAACAAGTAAAATGCATTTAAAGAAACCTGTAATAAAATTCAGTTAATGTATTGTTTGTTTTTTTAGGAATCTACAATCGTGCCAGGTGACAGTCATGTCTTTCCAGATACTGACTGGCTCATAGGAAACCATTCAGATGAATTAACACCGTGGATACCTGTAATTGCAGCTAGGTATTTGTGGAGGGAAGGGAGTGGTAGGAAAGGAATTAAAAACCAAAATATAACTACCTATGTGTGCTTGGTGAAAACTGTCACATTTGCAGCCACACCTGCTGTCCTTGGAGGACTTGCTGCTTTTGATGCCAATTGATTATTTTTACAAAATGTTTCCCTTCTTGTGGAGAAGCACAGATGTAGTATTTACTTTTTCATAGAATTCAGAACAGTATTTTGCTTTTGAAGTTCAAAAACCAGAACTGATTTTTATTCTTTAGGTGTGAATCTGATGTTTGAGGGTGACGTTTTTTGTTGTTTGGTTTGGTTTTGGTTTTTTTGAGAAAATGGCAGTTGGTTCTGTCTTTGCTTGAACCATTGCGCTCCTCGCTACCAGCTGCAGTAGTTTAATATCTAGAGATCTAGTCCTGCAAACCAAGTTGGCACAGTAATTTGCTATAGCAAATACTTTGTGAAATAGTCTTTTTGATTATGCTAATAGATCTACTGAAAGAGGAACATACAAATATTATTTTGTGAAGCTCTGTCACTTAATAAAAATTTCCATTATTGCTTGTATCTGATGGGTTATTTGTAAATGTGTGTGTTCTCTGAAATAACTTTCCATTCAGCAGTTTGTTATCCTTCTTGTAGGTCTTCCTATTCATGTTGCTACTTTGTGCTGCCATGTTGCTTCTTCGATTTCCATGGAAAATACAGCCGAAGACAAAGCAAGAAAACTCAGTACAGAGAGTATCTCGATTTTGTTGCCCAAGTGGGATCTGTGTGCGGCTTTCATGTGGAAGAAGATTGCCTTAGAATTCCATCAACAAAAAGGGTAATTTTGGACTGTGTAGGGTTTTTGTCCTTTTTTTTTTTTTTGAAAGCTGCTAGTTGTCTGAAGCATATGGTTGGTTGTTCATTATCATTGTAGTAAGATCGGACCATACTCAGTTGTATTACTTGAGACAATATGATCTGAAGAGAGACTAAAAATACTCATTGTTTTCTTGAGTAATCTGCTTGTAACGTCATAGGTACAATCCTAAAGAAAGAATGGAAGGTTTTATGGTTATTTCTTATGCCACCCTATAGGATGGAAAACTTATAAAATGATTTTTTTTTTGCCTTAATTTTTTCAGCTGCCTATGTTGCTTATTTTTACTTAATTTTGCTGGTTTTCATGTCCTGTGGAGTTCAAAGGGAAATGTTCTCAGAGTAGGAAGAGATGTCCAGTTTAATTTTGTAAATAATATGAGGATCAGGAACAATCCTTTCGTTTTGTGCCTGTGTGGCGTGATGGATTATGGTTCAATTAGTGGATTTCTTCTGTGGCACCAATATTTGAAAACTAAAATAAAAAAAAGCCTCAGATGTTGATGAGCACTGAGTTAGAAAATATATCTCTTGTAGGTAGATTTAGAAGCCTGCATAAGACATGTGCAGGTTGGGGGGCTGTGTGTAAGTATGGAACTCCGTATAAATAGTGATTTACCTGTTTCTACTAAAATAGGTGTGCCTTATTGGAAAGAATAGGACCTATCCACCTACAGAATGTGCTGTGATTGACAAGCAGATAACACATTATATTAATAATCGTCAGACCTGTGCTGTGGTCACATGTGACAGAAGAGTTGGATTTAATCATAAGGATCACTCTGATGTATGCAAAGAAGCAGGCTCAGAACTTCCTGAAAATGAGACTGAGACTGCTGGTACAACTTGGATGCCTGGATTCCAACCCAGAGAAAAAGTAGAACAAATCAGAAATTGTGCTGCGCTCCCTCGTGATTTTGTAGATGATGTGGTTCTCAATGTGGCAAACTTGCTGTTAAATACAACCCCCCAGAAATCATGTTCGAACATGCATGGTGGAAATACGAATACCTGGAATCAAGGAGGTGAGATTGTCTTTCCTTTAGCTTTTGCTTTTGCTTTTGCTGGTAGAGGATGTCTTTTCCAATGAATTTACATGTTTGTACATTTAGTAAGTGAAATAGATTTTAGGAAATACCAAGAACCAAGAATGGGTTTTTTTCCTCTCTCCACTCTCAAAACTAGGACAGAATCAATTTTTATTTAAAAAAAAAATACAAACCAAACCCAGAACTCCTCTCCATTTACCAAAACAGAAGACTCTCCATCTGTTTGGGGAGAATATTAAGTTTCTTTTTGGATAGTCACATAGTAATTAGCTATAATTCTGTAAGAATTCTGTATGAAGTGCTTTGAAGTGCCATTTGGTTCTGACGTGATTAGGAATTTTTAGTTTAGTCTTAGGAAGAAAAAGAATAGATGTTGCTGTTAATTTTGTAAGCATTCAGTTAGTTCCCACTACTACCATCTTTTCATTTTCCTCTGTCCATTTGTATTATTTACTCACTACAGTTTGTCATATGTTACTGTTACAGGAGGTCCTTTGAGTCATTCTCTCTAACTACAAGCATGTAAACGGTGTTTATCGCAATGAGGGTTATATACTACTCTAAAAAAAAAAAAAGCAGAGAAAATAAAAACTGTCTTGCTGTGGAAATTCTTACTTGAGTCCTGTAGAATGAAAGCTGCTATTTTACAGACAATATGCATATAAAATATATATCATGCCTGTAATAGCTACACTATTATTTATTGCAGAAAGCCTTTCCTTGAAAGAAGTAGCAGAACACTTAAACAAAGAGACTTTAAAAAGGCTTAAGTGTGAATATGGAGGCCTGCAGACACTACTCAAGAACAATCATCAAGTATTTGAAGGTAAAGAAGGGGTGTTTTTGTTTTGTTTTGTTTTTCTTTAATCATCTATTTTATCTCTTCTATATGCAGCTAAACTCAACTGAAAAATTACTATGGTGGTGTTTTGGGTTTTTTAACTACTTTCTATATCTTTGTGGAAAACTGAATATTCTTTATGTGCCCATTGCTCCAAGATCCTGTTAGTAACTTTTGAGTGAAGTTTGTAAGGCATCTATCAGCAAAGAGTTGTTCTAGACCGACTGTATCTGAAAAGGCAACCTTTTAGTTAAATTGGCTAATTTAATGCTACTGTATGACTTACAGAATTTTTATTTTTCCTATGAAGTATTGATGATTTCAGGGCTGTCACATGCAGAGCAAGTTCACTAAAGCATTTAACTGAGACTTAGTCCGGCCTTGCCAAGCCCCACAGTGTAAATGCCAACAGAAGATAAAACTAGTCTCCATAAGAACCTGTGAGCCTTGATGTGTTTATATAGCCTGTGGTAGCATAGCAGAAAGAACTCAGCAGCAAGTTTCTGTGCTTGGCTGGGTTTGTTGGTAGCTGTTTTGGGGTTTGCTTTTTTTTCCTGTTGTAATGATGTGGTGGTGGGTTTTGTTTGGTTGATTTTTTGTCAGTGTGGCGTTTTGCAAAAGCAAGGTGTAGCTTTGCAGTAATATAAGATCTTCAAAGTTTTATCAGTATTTAAGGCTGCATCAAATTTGGAAGTCTGTTAACTTCATGTGTCCCAACAGTTCTACATCAGCTGTAGAATGTTGATCAACTAATCCATGGCAAATCATCCTGAGTATGCAACCTAGTTGCTGCCAGTGGCTAAAACTAGGTTTAGCATCCACTAAGGATTTCTGTATGCTTGGAAATTATAAGATGTGAAGCCATATTGAAATCCTTTTGAATTACAATCCTCTGAAAAGAGTTGGTCACACTGCATTCATTATGTGTCTGAATCTAATTCCCTGTCATTAGGGATAGGTGGGGAAGATTTACAACCTGTTACATAGAATGAGGATTTTTATTTTGCATGGATGCTGTCTGCACATTACCTCTGAAGAAAGACTAGGATTAAGGCCAGATCTTTCTCAGTAATTTACATCACATGAAAAGTCCCAGGGGCTTCAGTAGAGACCATTTGATTCTTTTCTTCAGTGGCATGTCACTGTAACAAAGGACTTTTATCAGCGAGTGGTCTGGAAGGATATTGCTCATGCCAAAGAGGACAGAGAATAACATGGCTACAGCTCTTTTGTCATCTTTCCTGAAGCGTTTTTCTTTTAAGGACATGGAAAACAGATGGATGCACATACCTTTCCTGCGAAGGAAGGGGCTTAGAGTAACTGATCTGTGGCAGTCTCTTTTGATCAGGCATCTTGTCCAATACGGGACTGATTTTCTAGGAAAAAAATATGCTTGATCATAAATAGCACTGTATCTACTAATTTTTCTTCATCTTTTGAGAGAGATTTTAAAGCTGTGCTGAACCCACTTCTGGATTGGCTTTGTATGGGTTCAGATCTATTTGTGTATCACAAGGAAATCTGGAGGGGTGAATTCATCCTGGCCTGAATATGTGATATTAAGCTTTCACTGGACTTGTTACCTTTTGAATAGTGGTTATCAGAATGCAGAATGGTATCTGTTAACTATTCCAAGCTACAAGTGTGTGATACAGAAGGTATGATTGAAACAGAATATGGAATACAGCATGGCAACTTAAAAGTGGCAGATTCTTCCCTTTTCACTTTCACCGTTGTTTTTTGTTTACATTTTTTCTTTCTTACTAGCTTCCTTTTGTTCTATTTTGTTTGCACATTCACAAATGTTCACAAATCTGTGTGTGCAGTTTATGGTCCTAACAGAGCAAATGAATTTAAAAAAAAAAGAGTGCTGAATCTTTATAAACCAATACTAGTTCACTGTTGATTCATATGAAGGATTAGACTTGTCATCTCTGGTGCAGTGTATTTTTGGGCCAGTGGACTGTTGTCTTTGCAAGAGCATTTCTGTGTAGTGAAATATGTAGAAGACTCTTCTAGATTTTTGCTGTTAATTGCGTTTTAAATGTGGACTAGTAAAGTTTTGAACATGGGAAGGATTACAGTTCTTGCAGTTGAAACGTCTTTGTCAGGACTTGCAATCTAAATTCAGAGGATTTTAGTCTAAACGATCCTAGCTGCTATATTTAAAACAAACAAATCTCTACAAATGTGATACAAAGGTGCCTCAAACTATTCAGCATCACAATAAAACATCTCACAGGGAGATCAATCAATTCTTCTTTAGACTGCGTCTATATTATCATGGTTTGTTGTGCACTTCCTTCTATTTCTGTACAAATGGCACATTTGGTTTTGCCTGAGTGATCCATTTGTAGAATATATATTTTATTCAGAGAATGTCGCTATGCATTTTTTCCAGTACAATTCCCATGGCTGTCTATTAACAGCTGCATTTTTGTTTGTTTTTAAATCTTAGTTCTAAATGGGAGAGTTCATATTCGTGACTGGAGAAAAGAGAAACCATCAAGGAAAACTAAGCCTGAAGTGAAACGACGCCTTTCAGCTGAAGCATTTAAAACACGTCTCTGTTGGTTTTTCATTCATCATCCTGATGGTTGTTCTTTGCCTTCTGAATCTTGCCCATATGCTCATGGGACTGAGGAGCTAAGGCAGTCTCAGATTATTAAAAAGAAAAAACATATACAGTAATAAAATGCTGCCACTTATGTTTAAGCTTGTGTACGTAACTGAATCTGTGATTGACTTTGGGACTGCCTAGTCCACGAGGATCTGTACAATATGGAGGGGTTTTTCTCATTCCTATGCATTGTGTTTTCCAGTTGGTTTACAAGTTCTCTTGTATTTTGAATTCTTTAATTTTTTTATTAACATGGAAAAGGTGTAGTAAAGTATGTATATACTTTTGGAATCTATCATGACTTGTCTAACGTGCGTTTGTATAAGTAGCAAAGTTTAAAAACTTAATTTCCTAGGACATTCTTCATGATCTTCGATCAGATCAAATGTACGTGATGCAGCATTTTCAAGCCCTGAAAATCAGCTGTTTTGTTCCAGATTTTCCAGGAGGATTTATGGTTTCTTATGACTCACAGTGGTTCTGGAGAGTCAGAAAATGGAAAGAGTTCGCTCTATCCTGACCTGACAGCTTCCTCTCCATGTTACTATGGAGCAATATGACATATTACTCTTGCTTTCTTGGTCACACCTGGTCGCACCTGGTCCTCCTTTCCTTCCTTCCTTCTTGTACTGTTTCAAAATGAGTGTTGGTTTGAAGAACAACTTTCTGGGAAATTACTGTGGAAGCCTTCACATGTAGGTGTAGGTTATTGGGGCTCTGTAGGCCATGCTGTCCTTTCCCTCTTTTTTTAAAGTAAGAAGTAACAGTGAACAATGTATTTAATAATATTGGCGTGGTAGGGTTTCTGCTTATCGGGTAACAAATGAATGTCTTTGCACCTCAAGCAGGTTACGATTTTCTGGATAGACTGCATTATTTTCTTTAACAGGTTTAACTTAGCAGAAAGCCTAACTATTACTTGGTGACAGTCGTTGAACTAGTGTCATAATTCGTATCTGTCAACTGCTAAGTACTTGTTCAGTATCTGCTGTACAAGAACAGGAGCTGTGGTCGGCTCTGAGCCTTCCTCCATGGCTCTGGTCTGCAGTGTTGTATACCATATCCTGAATTTAGCCCTAATCAGTGTCATGTTACAGTCATCACAGAATTTATAAATTTTAAAAAGAAGAGATGAATCGCATTCTAAGGGGCAAATTGGATGTAGTTCAGTTAAGGTTATTGGACTAAGGGAAAGAATAGGATAAGCCAGGTAAACTGCAACTCCTGTGAAGCAGGGCAGCACATAAGGGAACGCAGTTGATAGTGTAGTTACTGTTGTAAGAATCTCAGAAAAATATTTAGTTTGTTGAGGGGACGAGTTGAGAAACGACATGGACTTTTATAAACTTTTATGTAACCAAGTGATGTTCCCTTAGCCTTTGTTTCGCTGTGTGCAGAGTAAGAAGTGTTCCCTAAGATGCTTATTCACTGTAGTAAACATATTGATATGTTTGATGAGGGGGAGGTCCCTGTAAAATTAAGTTCATGCTGTTTCCAGAAGGAGATTGTTTCCGGATGGTGCAAAGAGCAAAAACAGAGTTTCAATTGTTTTCCAGTCATTGGTGATTTCGCTAATGATTCACATTGGGGTAGGATGCGTTTGACTTGCAACAGGTGACTTCCTGAGTTGGAGTTCACCTGTGGAGCCCCTCAGATGGGCTCGCAGGAGGTCAGGGTTAAGAACCTGGAAGAAGGTTGGTTGTAATTTGGTTTGGTTTTTTTTTCTTTTGCTCCTTTTTTCTAATAAATGGGGAATGGAATACCTGTTTGACTCATTGAAGTCACAAATATACTAGTGAATTAGTTTTAAAACTACCTTTTTTATTATTTGTGCAATGCTATGATAACTAGTATGGCATAACGTGTTACTGCAGTACACTGCCTCCTTTGCACAGACTTTGTTCCTGAGCTCACTAGCATGCAGGTCTGTCACAGACGAACGGTGGTGGTTCCCCTCCGTGTTTGGCATCACTGCAGGTGGCAATCCAGACAGCAAGTCTCCTGTAATTACAGAAACTTACCTGTTTGGAGAAGTGGTAAGAGAACATTTTGGCGTCCAAATGCCAGCCTTATATAATTCTGCATTTAAATATGAAGATAACTGCTGAAGGCATAGAATAGCTCTACTTTATCTAAATTCTGTATCTTGTTGCTTTCTTTGTGATCCACAGTCTTAAAATGGCATTAATACAATATTCAATTTTGGCAATGGATGAAGTACTATAAAGAGTAAGAATCAGTTTTGTTCTTGATTAAAAAAAGCTCTTGATCCACAAAGGAATCAAACATAAATTCTCAATCTCAGGTGACACTGTCCTTTTACTCCTTAGTTTATTAGCATCGCTACCCATTAGTTAATTTGGCTTTATTTGAAGTCTATTTTATAGAAGGGAAAATACTTGCTGTTGTAGGTACCTCACAAGAATGAGAATATAAAGAGAAGTTAGATGTCAGATCACAATCAGAAATGCTGGGCCCTAGAGGTTTTGTGTTTTCATCTCTAGATGAGCTACGGTTTCATTAAGTCTATAGATAAATATTCTAAGTTAAGAAAAAAAAAATCTGTGTTTACTTCAGTAAAGGACTGAATTTTAGTTTTTCATCAGATCCCTAAAAGTGGAAAAAAAAAATCACAAGATAATATTTTTACTTATGGAATATCTACGTATAGCTTCAGAACAGCCTATTTTCTGGTACATTTCAAACCAGGAAAATTTTCTCTGTGTGTATCAATTGGATTGTTTGTTTACAATATAACTGATACTACTTCGTATTATAAATTATTAGCCCAGATGTAGAGCAATTCCTAGAGGAAGTCTTACAGCTTGTCTGACAGCAAATATAGGCCTCTAGGTATGCTTTGTAATAAAATTAGGCTGCTTCTTATGGGTTTTGGGACTTGTTTGTTCAGATTCAAAGTTTTAAGTGATAATTAACTCTTTATCTTCGGTGATCTCAGGATGTTTTTATGAGCTGGAATCTAGCTTTAGCAATATAAAGTAAACTAGAGCGAGCAATCAATAGCTTTGCTTAAAGCATTGTAATGGCAAATATTTCACAATCAACAGAGATGAAAAATAAAATCTGTAACAGTCCTACCAAGTGACAGCTAAAACAAATATTGGGACAGGTGTCCACTAAAGTATCTAAACATTTGGCATCTACTGAAGTCGGACCTTATGTTTTGTTATTGCTGGCAACTTCTGTTTATATAATTGAAAGAGTATTTTCATACAAAAATTGCAATTAATTGGGGATTCACCCAGAATGTAATGTGGTCAGGTTACTATGAGGAATACCTTTCACAGTCACCTTTTTCTGCTGTTGTATTGTGCTGGAGCTGTGAGTAGCATCTTGAGATTTTCCTTCAGGGTGTGGGCGCATTTCCTCTCGTGGAAGCCTGTTGCAGCAGCGCTGCATATACGTGGCAATGGTTTCATGACTGGGCTTTGTGTGTTGTGAGTAATTTTTAGTCAACACTGTTACTTGAACCTGCTGAGTTTATGTGGTTCGTTTGTACTATAACTTAATGTTCATATTTATTGGGTAGAAATACATAACTGCTTTAGTGCTCATTTACCATCCTCTTATAATCGTTGCTTTAAGCCACTTCTTTTCAACTCCTGTTGAACAGATTTCAAGCTCCGAATCGATGTACCTTCATACTCCTTTGCAGCAGGAGCATCATGACAAATTTTTGTTGAGAGACGGGTGGATCCATCTGCATTAGTTCCTCAGCGAGCCACCCCGTGCTTGGCACAAAGCTGTGTCTCCAGCCCTTCCCAGGTATGTGGTGCTGTGCCCGCTCAAGGGACAGGCGTTGGCTGCTGAAGCTGAGAGCACTTGCCACGCTGTGAAAACACTGTCGTTCAAGCTGCCAGTCAGTCATCTTGTCTGACGGCTAGCCAGACGCTGTTTGCAAAATCAAAACAATCTTCTCCCAGAAAGCCTGCCCTGAATTTTGAATACTTTGGTGATTGCTTCCCTATAGTGGCAATAAGGAAACTGTCCTCACGGCTAATTGATATTATGAGGGGGTTGTACACAGAGATACAACAGCTGTGAAATGAGTCTTTTTGCTTTGGATTGTCAGCTTTGTGTTAGTAGTTTTTAATCCAGTGAATAGACATGGAACTGAGAGAGGAAGGGAAAACTGTTTTTCCTTTTTCTCAGGTGCAGAATATTGAGAGAGTAGAGAGTTTTCAAGTTGGCTGTCTTTTGCCAGTACATCACACTTGTTGTTTTCTTTGAATGTGTTGCCTTCCCAGGGGCAATTCTTTTACTGTGCAGCACCATGGTGTCTTCACTGGCTTTTGGTGCATCATGAGGAAATCCATCCAGTACAGTCATTGTTATCCTTATTTCTGTTTTACTATGGAATAATATAGACATAATAATTTTAATTTTTTTTAATCTTCTATTTTGTTTAATGTTTGTTTTGTCAGATTGTTTCAGAGACTTTAAATCCCATAGTGAACACATCACCTGTTAGCAATGACCTGATAATGCTGTGAACATAAATATTGACCCTTTCCTTTGAGCTTAGCCCAGCAGTCATATTCTTTCTTGTAGTTGGAATTTAAGCAGATAGGGAATGTTTTCTTTTTTTGAAAAGCTTTAACAGTCAGGTATTTTTGCCCTTTCTTTCATTGTTTTACTGAGATGTCTCATCATAGATGCAGATCTCACTTTTAACAGTTAAAAAATGCAGAGAAACTTCATTAATGGCCTGTGCAAGTACCTTGGTGCGAGGGCGGAATCACTCGAGGCAAATATTTTCATATTACAGAATGTATTGGTGCTGTGCTGCTTTCCAGCATGGCCAGCAGGTGGGGAAAGTGAAAAAGCTGCAGAGAGGCACCTTCAGCAGCAGCTGCATGTTCCAGAGTTCAGCAGCTCCTATGGCTACTTCTCCAGCACTGGGGAAAGTGGGCTGTTGGCTGTCTTGCGTTTCGTTAGACGTTGTAGGCAGGTGGTTCTTGCATTTTTCTTCCAGGGTATTCCTCTGTTTTTCCCTTGAAAAGATAACCTGCATTTACTTCTCTGTAGGATCTTCCGTCTGTGTAAATATAACTGCATAAGTGAAGTAACTGAAGTATATTCCAAGTAAATGGTGTTATTTTGATAATTGCCCTGATTAGCTAAAAGAGACTAGATTACTTCAAGTCATTTCTTGGCAAGCTGAAATGCAAATTGTTAATAAGAAGCTGGGCATTTAAGTAATGTTGCAGCTTTTTTTTCCTTTTTTTCCTCTGAAACATTACTTTATTTTCTAAAAATGTCTGTAGTGTTTTAGGTCTTGCAGTAGATGGGAGAAGAAGGGCAGGTTTTGCCAGCTCTCCTCTTCTGGTAAGTTAGAAGGTCCTGAATTGTCCTGATACCTCCTGATAAATAGAGATGTCACAATTTTTCCTTTTCAAAGGCTTCACAGTATCACAGTATTGTCAGGGTTGGAAGGGACCTCTGGAGATCATCTAAGTCCAACCCCCCTGCCACAGCAGGGACACCTACAGCACATTGCACAGGATGGCATCCAGGCGGGTTTTGAATGTCTCCAGTGTGGGAGACTCCACAACCTCTCTGGGCAGCCTGTGCCAGTGCTCTGCCACCCTCAGAGTAAAGAAGTTCCTCCTCATGTTGAGACGGAACTTCCTGTGCTCCAGTTTGTGCCCGTTACCTCTAGTCCTATCACTGGGCACCACTGAAAAAAGGCTATTCTCATCTACCTGGCACCCTCCCCTTAAGTACTTATAAGTATTGATAAGATCCCCCCTGAGTCTTCTTTTTTCTAGACTAAAAAGCCCCAAGTCCCTGAGCCTTTCTTCATAAGAAAGATGCTCCAGTCCCCTAATCATCTTTGTAGCTCTTTGCTGGACTCTCTCCAGCAGTTCCCTGTCCTTCTTGAACCGGGGAGCCCAGAACTGGACACAGTACTCCAGACGCGGCCTCACCAGGGCAGAGTAGAGGGGGAGGATGACCTCCCTCGAGCTGCTGGCCACACTCTTCTTGATACACCCCAGGATGCCATTGGCCTTCTTGGCCACCAGGGCACATTGCTGCCTCATGGTCATCCTGTTGTCCACCAGGACTCCCAGGTCCCTTTCCACACTGCTGCTCTCCAGGAGGTCAGCCCCCAACCTGTACTGATGCATGGGGTTATTGCTCCCCAGATGCAGTACTCTACACTTGCCTTTATTGAACCTCATCAGGTTCCTCTCTGCCCAACTCTCCAGCCTGTCCAGGTCACGCTGTATGGCAGCACAGCCTTCCAGCGTGTCAGCCACCCCTCCCAGTTTTGTGTCATCAGCAAACTTGCTGATGGTACACTCTATCCCTTCATCCAGGTCATTGATGAATATATTGAACAGGACTGGACCCAGTACTGACCCCTGAGGGACACCACTAGTTACTGGCCTCCAACTGGACTCTGCACCACTAACCACAACCCTCTGAGCTCTATCTGTCAGCCACTGTTCAATCCACCCCACTGTCCATTCATCCAACCCACACTTCCTAAGCTTGTCTGTGAGGATGGTGTGGGAGACAGTGTCAAAAGCCGTGCTGAAGTCAAGGTAGACAACATCCACTGCCCTCCCCTCATCCACCCAGCCAGTCACGCCATCATAGAAGGCTATCAGATTAGTCAGACATGACTTCCCTTTGGTGAATCCATGTTGACTACTTCCGATAACCTTCTTTTCCTCCATATGTTTGGAGATGACCCCCAGAACAAGCTGTTCCATCATCTTTCCAGGGATGGAGGTGAGGCTGACCGGCCTGTAGTTTCCTGGGTCATCCTTCTTGCCTTTTTTAAAGACTGGAGTGACGTTGGCTTTTCTCCAGTCCTCAGGCACCTCCCCTGTTCTCCAGGACCTTTCAAAGATGATGGAGATTGGCCAAAAGGCTTCTTGGAATCTCTGTACCTGTAGTGGTCAAACCCAGGAAAATGCCACACAGTGGTACAAATTGGTTTCTCCTAGGAGTCCTTATGTGAAGAAGTACAGTTAAGTGCCTTTGTGAACCCTTTCATTTTTTTCTCGCTCAGTCAACTTTTGGAGGTAAAATAACCATTGCAATAGGAAAAGGTGTTTAAATATCTTTATGAACTTCATGCCCTCAAAAGAGTAGTATAAACCTAAATGAGCAGCTAACTATTAAACTGCAAGTGTCTCAGTAATAATAATAGATATGCCGATTCGCTTACAGATGTTCTGCAAGAAGGGGGAACAGCAAGATGCTGGCTGAGCACAGCCGAAGTTACCTTGTTAAAGTGTCTCAGGCATGCAATTACTGGTAGCTCAACTTACTGCACAAGACAGCTTGTCATCTTTCTGACTCTTTGCCACCAGATATTTAACATCAATTTGCATCTGACACAGAGCTTGCAAAGCTGATTTGCATGGTGTCTCAGTCACTGGAACACTCCCTCCGTTTAAACGTTGATGCTTTCCTCAGAAAATATTTATTCTTTGGATTTATATAGGGAGTTCCTTTGGCTTGTTTCTTTCTTTGATGATACTATGTCATATTGTGTTGCTGCTAAGGCTTTGGAAAGGGTCATAAAGAGATTAGGAAGCATTAATGGGACAATGAGAGTGAGAGAAAATGGGTGATACTGATGTCGGCTACCATAAGAACAGCCAGCCAAGCTGTAGCGGTCCCCCTCCTGGGAAACTGGAGAAGGAACTTCCATGGAGAGCAATTTAGCCAAAGAGTGACTTCTGGGTAGAGGGGTTCAAACTTTAATAATAAGAAGAAATACTTTAAGTCAGTATAAATGGCACTTGATAGTCATGAAAGAAAGTTTCAGTGCTGATCTGTCACATCTGTCAACCTGGAAATAGGTCCATGGAGCTGTACTTCAGTGCATCGCGGTTGGAATCTGCCCCTTTGTCATCGCTTTGACCACAGGGCAGGGGTATCTCTGCAGCTGGACAGGAAGCCCCACTGCTCCCATGCCTCTTTTATTTACAACCAGATTCTGTTGTTATAGAGAAAGGGAAAATCATGTCTTTGCTCCTCTGGGTCCAGAAGAGAACCCTTTATTAAGGCCCTGCAAAGGCAATGAGCTATTTTCTGTTAACTTTTTTGAGATACAGAATCAAGCCTTGATGCAGGTTCAAGTTCCTTTGAACACCTTTGCTGCCATTACTCATCTGTCACAGCACTCCACCTCTGCGCTTCAGTAGATTATGGGCTTAATTTTGTCAAATCCAGATATATTTTGTAATTTTGTCAACAGGCAATCAGCTTTATCTGGAAATACTATTCTTATATGTGAGCACTTAATGGGAAATGGCTTTTTATGTGTGTTTCCTCCACAAATGATGATTGTCAATGTTTAATCAGCGATGGAACAGAATCTGGCAGCTTCACACCGTTTTGATGAATAGGAGACTGATGTTTCTGATGAAAGAAACAGGTTATGCCCCAGCTAGTTCTTTGAAGTACTTTCCTCTGTGGATCATTGTTAGACCTTCTGTAAGGTCAGGATAAGTTTGCTGCTCTTTGCACAGGAACTAATTTCTGCCAAGCATTGTGATATTTTGCAGATAGTCATGTCTACATCTGCAGAGAGTAAAACAGGGAATCAGCTGTATGTTCTTGGCAGAGAAACCTATAGGTTGTGTTTCCTCCTCCAAGTGGGTCTTGAAGAGGAGGGACGATAAGATAGATCCCAGTAGGTGAGCACAACCAAAGATGTTTAAAGAGGGTGAAAAGCAGGATTGCACTTGTATTGCTTGGATCTTTCTGAAAGAAATGATGACCCGAGGGATGGAGCACGTCTCCTATGAGGAGAGGCTGAGAGAGTTGGGGCTGTTCAGCCTGGAGAAGAGAAGGCTCCGGGGAGATCTTATTGCGGCCTTCCAGTACCTAAAGGGGGCCTACAGGAGAGCTGGGGAAGGACTTTCTACTAGGGCATGTAGTGATAGGACGAGGGGGAACGGCTTTAAGCTGGAAGAGGGCAGGTTTAGATTAAACATTAGGAAGAAGTTTTTCACTTTAAGGGTGGTGAGGCACTGGAACGGGTTGCCCAGAGAGGTTGTTGAAGCCCCATCCCTGGAGGTGTTCAAGGCCAGGCTGGACGTGGCCTTGGGCAACCTGGTCTAGTGGGAGGTGTCCCTGCCTGTGGCAGGGGCGTTGGAACTCGATGATCTTCAAGGTCCCTTCCAACCTAAACCATTCTATGAAATAATTACTGCCTACATTGCACAGTATATGTCTGCAGGAGTAGTTCTGGCTGGCTGACACTGAAAATAGACTGAAATTTTTGTTATTGAATATGTCAACCATTTCAGCATTTTCCCCTAACAAGTGGAAGGTGTGCAGGCAGAGATGAGATCTGTGTGCTCAGTTCTTTTTAAGGCTTTTTTTAGCATAAGTCAAGCAGCTTTGAACAATTCTTCATTGACTCATTAACTGTCAAAAGCAAATGTAGATGGGAAGCATAAAGCTGTTTCTTTCAGAAAAGAAGGGTGTAGCTGCAATATAGTCTTCCTCCATATGGAAGCATCCTTCACATGAATCCAGGCTTATTAATAAGCAGGCACTGACACAGTACATGACATTTATAACAAGACAGGGAAATACATAAAGAACAACTCAGTTGCCTAAACATGAAGTGCCATTTGAGATACCATTGTCTCATTTCATCTCCTGGTATCTCACCAGGTCTCCAGCTTTGGAGCAAGGAGAGTATAGGGCCTCCCTTAGGTCCTTTATCATATCTTGTGTGAATGTATCGCGTGTTCTAGGGTATCTCAAATGGCACAAGATACTTATGCTTAGACTAATGAATCAGGCCCATGTAGGTGAAAATAGCATGAATTCTGTTCCTAGCTAGTTGAAATACAACCTGTAGGAGACACATTGAGCCTGAAGGATGCATTAAAAGTCCTTATGCACAAGGTGCTCGTTTTAGAATCTTAATCTGTAGTTTTTTATAAAATGTGGATGATGGAATAAAGGTTATGCTTATTACGTTTTCAGACTATGCCTCATGGAAGATACTGTGAGCATTTTGGAGTGGATGGTGGTAAATGAGTGCTTAAAATGGAGAAGGTAAGGGTTTTTAATGGGAATTTTGACAACTGTATTAATAACAAGAATAAATAATTAAAGGTAGGGATGAGCAAAAATGGGTGAATGACCAGTTAAATGTGCGCTTTTTCACAAGATGGTTAGAATTGCTGTGTATGTGAATACAGAAGCAGGATTAGTACATGTTCAGTATTAAAACATATTAGGTAGGTAGGTTTTAAATGCACAATGCAATGGTGTGTATATTATGATATAGGAAATTAAATCTTAAAATCTTTTGAGCTTTGGTATAGTGAGTCCCGAGGTGGCTGTATAATATGCCGATGTTGTGCTACTTTTTCCTTGAATGAAATTATTCTGATGCAGAACTGAGTTTGTAGCTAGAAAGGACAGACCCTGGCTGGCAGGAGGCAGTTCCTGGAGGAAGAATGAAAGGGAGAGACACAATTATAATTCAAAATTATCTTGATTAATTGCATAAGTGATTTGAAATCAGTGAGATGAAACCCAGTAAGTTCAAGGGCTAAATACATGGGGAGAGATGTGTGTTTGTAGGCAGGGAGGGGGCGTTATTAATACAACATGGGGAGTTACTGACTGGGTAATGATATTATAATGGATCCCGAACCGAATAGGGATCAGTGGCGTTTGCTGCAAAAGAGGGATAAATCTAATTCTGGGATTTATGAACAGGAAGATGATGCATAGGAAGCAGGAGGTGAGACCGAAGGTGAAGTAGAAGGTCTGGTTCTGCACACCGTGACTTAAGAAGGATGTACATACATTAAAAGAAGGCCGCGGGAGATCCATAAAAAATTATTAGATATTTAAAGATCAAAGGGCATGATATTCAGGTGGTATAAATCACTTCAGGCTCAATAACTCCCAAAGAACTAAGCTGATTCACACCAGCTGAGGAGCTGATTAAAAGAGTTATTTTTTAAATTTTTTTTCTAATCTAACCTTAACAGTGGCAATTTACATTAACTTCTCAGTGCCATCCAGTTTTCCCCAAGGCTTACAGGAAAGAATTATTTGAGTGTCATAATTTAACTCTCTCTCTTTTCCTTCATTTATATTTTAAACTGAGTTATAGATTTTTTTTTAGTTTCTATTTTAGCATTATTTAAAAATGAACACAGTTAAAATGGAAAAAAGGAAGTACTTTTTAAATACAAGGCACAATTAACCTCTGAACCCTACTGTCTCTTGATATCGTTGCAGCCAGAAGCTTAATAGGATCAAAAAAGGGTAATAGATAATGAGAAAATCTCCTGACGTATTAGAGGAGATTAAAATAAAAAAGACTTTAGGAAGAAAAAAGGATATAAAGCTGCACGCTTCAGGACATAAGACAGCCTTTATATATCTGAATGGAGGAAACGGATTTCTCAAAGAGCGTGTTGTCCTATAGTCGCCCTTAATGGGGTTGTCTTACTTTGAAACATCTGCTGTTACCCCTTGTCAGACGGAGGATCCTGAAGCAGATGGACGCAGGCCTCAATGAGTCTGGCAATCATGTGTATTCCTAATTTGAATTCTGTGCAAAGTTCTGTGCTCCTGCAGCTAACCTCTTAGTCATGTGCAAAGGTCATTTGAAAGGGCTATTTAAAAAAAACAGCAAAGGCAAGCTTCTGTGTATTCATGTATGTCTGCATATTCATATCATGTTCATACTCACCACCATGGTCTGTCAACATCATTTATGTGCATATGTGTTTGTTTAATTTTTACCCCGACGTTATGGGAGGCTGGATCACCAGCATGAAGAAAGGTTTCTCCAAGGGTTAATCTAGGAAAAGGTGGACAGCAATAAAGAAAAGCAACAAAGGAAGAATGTAAAAGCATTGCTTGGGTACTTAGGGGCAAAATTAGAAATGACAAAGCCCAGCTGCAGCTGAAACTATCAGGGAACATTAAAGATCGTAAGGATGGATTCCAAAAACGTGCTAGCTACCAAAGGAAGTTTAGGAAAAAATGTGCCTGTTGGTGAACAAGTGATAGACAGTGGGGAGAAAGTTGAAATTCTCAAGACCTTTTTACTTCACTGTTCATAAGCTAGTCTGCTCCCTGACTTCTGCATGTACTGCTGCAGTTTAGGAAAGAGATGGCAATCAACAGGGGGGAGCAACAGGTTAGAGACAACTCAGAAAGGCCGATTTTTCTTAAAGTCTGTGGGGGTGGTTGGAATTCACCTGAGAGTGCTGGCATAGTGACTATGAGGCTGCTGTCTGTCATTAATCAAAACTCATGACAGTCAGGGAAGCAAGATTGGGTACCTCCACCCTGCATTTGCAATGGATGGCTTTCTCAGCAAGGGTTTGCACTAGTCTGCTTGCGTGGATCCTCAACTGAACTCATTTAATACTGTGATTAATTTTTCATGGTTCTTCTGCCAAGCCTACGGATTGCTCTTTGGATTTTTTGGTGACTCATTTCTAATAGCCTAACGCTGTTGGAGCTATATTCTAGTGACAGATATGGGAGCTTTGGTTGATTGGGTCAGTCTAGGAAATGTTATCTTTTGAAGGGAGAGGCTGGATTGTCACCCTTACGGGCTCTTTATGGTGATCCCCCTTAGATCCTTCCTTAGAATTAACAGATTACTGTAACAATTGAGTAGCCCAAACTGGGATGCTGAGAAGAGATTTTACTCCTGCGCTTTTCAACATGCAAGTTAAACATGTTTCTGATGTAATCTGAGCCTTATGGAAGCAAGAAGCAGTTAGCTGAGTTGGATTATTTGGTTGAATTAATAGATCCTATGCACATTTAAAAACTTTTTATACCTTCTTTCACGCTTACTTACCTGGAAAGCCTTTTCCAAGCCACTTGAACAGCGTCACAAAATCTTTTTGCAGCATCTTGCAACTATTTGAGAAATATAGTAAATGCTGCTTCTAGATCGTGTGAAAATCGTGTCTGACAAAAGCCTGAAAAAATTACATTTTTTTTCCTGTGAGACTGAGCCAAGACAATGTGCCGACAATGATTTATGTTAATAGAGGATCTGGCCTGATATGTCTATTCCTGCACGCACAGAGGAGAGGCTGTGTGTCCTTTATGCTGTGGTGTGACTGCTGTCTTTGCTTAACGCTCTTTGCAGATAAATGCCCCAAACCAGAGAAAGCATAGGCTGAGCTGAAGAAAGTGAACCTTCTGTTTCAATTTCAAGTGTTACTTTAAAGGTTTAAAAACTTCATAAATGTCACAGTTTTTCTTTTTTGTGGTCCTTAGCTCAATGGGAAAAGTCTTCAGATGGCAATGAGCTTCAAGCTGGGTCCCTGCTACCTTTGATTGCTTCTTCATTAAGCTATAATAGATTGATAGAACTAAGGGCTGTAAAAGGTCTGTGACTTTCTTTCAAAGATGTGCTCTGTCTTGATTTGAAGGTCTCGATGCTTAATCACTTCTGCAGTTGAAACTTAGTCTTGTTTCCAATTTGAATTTGTTTGACTTGACCTATCTACCACTGCTTTTTGGGTTGTCTCTGCTTGGTTACAGATCTTGCTCTGACTCATCATCCTTGTAGGTCCCTTCTTGGAAAGGTAGGCAATATAAGCTTTTAATTCTTTCCTGCTTGTGTCTCTTCAGTTTTGTGCCATGATTTTCCAAATGTGGGCACTAGAATTGGAAGCAGCATTTCCATTTCAGTGCTGTCAATAAATGCACTGAAGTAAAATCTTGCTTTTCCTAGGTTCATGTACTGAAGGAACTGTGTCTTCATAGGACTCAGAGACTAATGATAAAATAATTCTGTTTATTGTTTGTCCATTTTAACTCTAGATTCATTTTAAGTCACTGCTTTGCCAGTGCACCCTACATTCTGTAGGTGTGGTTTGCACTTTTCTTTTTAGATGTATAATGTGAATGTGATTTTAATAAAATATTTTGTGGGCTTAATTGTTTCATATGCTGAATTACTTCATTCTATATAATTGTTCATTCTTTATCATTCTGCCTTTTTTTATCAGCTATAATTGTTTTAAGATTGCATTAGCCTTATTTCAAAATCATTTATGAAAATGTTATGTATTCTGAAGTCCAGTGCCAACCCTGAGGAATCATATTAAAAATTACTTGGGTTCCATGGTGTTTTCCCTTTGTGACTATTTCTAGAGATTCGTGGGCCATTTTTTAATTCACTTAATGTGTGCTTTATTAATAATGTATAGTGTTAATTTTTAGATCAGATTATCATACGCTTATGCATAAGTCAAATGCCTTATAAAAGTCTAAATATATTCTCACAGTTACCTTTTTTTTAATGAAAATTGTGATATCATCCAATAATTAGATGATTAGACTTGGTCAATAAGATCAGCTTTCTGTAAAATCATCCTCACTGGCTGTAATTATATTCCAGCACTTATTGTTTGATTGATAAACTGATACAGGGTTTAATTGAGAATTTGCCCATGTTAGATTAATTGGCTTGTGGTCATGCTGACTGTCCTGCCTGCCTTTCTTGAACGTATGTGCACCAGTTAGCAATCTTCTGAATTTGTTAAAAATACACAGCAGAGGCAGATATCTCCTCAGGTAGAGGTAGCACATCATTGACATGTACAAAAAATTTTGAATGTTGTTAGATATTTTATCATTGAAATATCTGGAGAAATTATTTTTGTCATAGGAGACCTTTTTTATTTCAGCACTGTTTTTAATGGAAGGAAAAAATGAACCAAAGTACTGTTAGTTAGTACTTAATGTGTTGATTAATACCAGCTCAAACAAAACATCTCCTCCTCTAAATTAAATTGTTTGTCGTGTGTAACTAAAGAACATTAAGTATAGTTTATAGCAAATCGGCAGTAAAAGCAAGATGACAAAACATGGAGCAGGATGATGATATAATTATTTTTGTCCATATTTTCATGCACCTTCAAAGTCAAATCAGCCTGCATATAATTGAAATTCAGAGCCTGTGTCCTTGATTCGAGGAAAGACTGAGCATCTGGCAAGAGCATCAGCCTCAGTCTTTGTATTGGCAGAAAATAAAACTGAATCTACTTTAACCAGAAGGGGTTAGTAAAAATCAACAGCTTATGACCGAGAACCAAGGAGGCAGCAGGAAGAAGTTCAGATCTGAGCCCATCTGAGGCATCGTCAGAGGTGGGTGAGAGGCAGCTTGGAACTGAGGAGGAATGGGCAGTCCCTAGAGACAACTGGATTCGAGCTGCAGTTGTCA
Organism: Pluvialis apricaria; assembly: GCA_017639485.1. Lineage (NCBI taxonomy): Eukaryota > Metazoa > Chordata > Aves > Charadriiformes > Charadriidae > Pluvialis > Pluvialis apricaria. Next base: position 30,804,730 of record CM030010.1, read on the forward strand.
CACAGGTGGAGGAGGAATTGTATAAGCCAAGAGATTTGGTGCCTTTTCAAGGAAAAAAGAGCACCAAAGGGAAATCCTTACTATCAACAAAGTACTAGAAAAGGCAAAGGAACAGCATGGCAGTGTGCGCTGGCAAGAAGAACAGGGAGTTCTTGCAGATCTGTGAAGGGAAAATGAAACTATGGAGAGAGTATAAAACTACAGGCTTCATTTGATGTTAACACAAAATTAATCTGGGTAAAACTCTTGATGGAGGCTTCCCAGCAGGAAGAGGACCAACCACAAGTAGGTCACCTGTGTCCACCAGAACAAGAAGAAAGCTCTAATGGTGGTGGGCTGTGTACTTTGAATGCCAGGATATGGGCACGTCATGCTGGCATCAGGAAATAGTGTTGTCCAAGACAGACAGCCCATAGCAGCCCAAGCCTAAGAATCCACAGCAGAGAAGGAGGAATGGTCAAAGTCAGTGCTATGCAATACCACTGTACATTTTACTTTGTCTTCTGTGTTGCTATATTATCTCCAGAAACAGGCAGACATATTTCTGTACGCCAATAACTGAGGTTTGTTTTCTCGTTAGTGATGCAGGACCAAAGTTTTTGAAGTATGTTGGTACTTAATTCTCTTGTAAATTGAGGGGATTATGAAGGGATTTGGCTGTCTAGATACCTTTAAAAGTCTGTTCTTTTAGCTAAAAATTAATTGACATGGACAAGCCTGTTTCTGTTTACTTCAGTGAACTTTGAAGTGGGACTAAGTTCGTCTGCTTGATTACTTTTTTTGGCAATTTTAGCATGCAGGACTTTTTTTTTAAAGTCATATCACAAAAACAGTATTTTCTTCTATTCAGTGCTCAAGGTAATTTGATGACAGATAACACCAGTGTTTCAGAACTGACATGTACCTACTCCTCCTTTAAAGAGAAGAATCTATGTCAACTCTGTGAAGTTGCTAGGACAACATGAGGGAACTTACGAATTCTTCTCCTTGAGGAGCAGCACTTTTCTTGCTGCTGCATTAATTACATTACTCTATATTTATCACAGTTCAGGAGAAAAGTGACAAGCTATGACACTTCTCTGGAGAATTGCCATTTTATTTAGAAACAACATGAAGTTGGGGGTGCATAATCAAAATTAAATGGAGACCCTTGCCACATTGTGCTATCAATTATACTTTAGATAAAGAGATTTTTCCATCAGTGCCCAATTTATGAATTAATGTAGCTTTTGCTTTAGAAGCGATAGGAGAAGTTTTGGCAACACAAAGTTTGGTTTTAAACAGAGCATGAGAATCAGAAGTAAAGAGTTACCTAAATTGTGTGCTTGTGCAGTGAAATGTAGGATAACATCCTACTACCAGGGATACTTGAAAACGTTCTTTGAACTTCTTATTCTCCCATCATAAAGTGTCAGTTCATCAAAACTGTGGCAAATTCTTCAAAACCAACCTTTTCCAACTTGAAAAATATCTACACCTTTTCATGATTTGTCAAAATATCCCGTTTCACTTGCTTGATTTCTGAAATCAGCTCCTTGATTCATTTTACTTTTTTGCAAAAGAATGATTCATTTCACCTTGTACATCTTTATGATAAAGTTTTGAAGAGACCAACTATTAAATACTCTGAATGTCTCAAAATAGGTTTCAGGTGATTAGTTGGAGGAAATGTGTAGTTTCTCAACTTTCTGCCCAATGTGGAAAGGAGGAAAAAATCCTAAGGGTGGGTAAACCTCCTTCTTGGATAATCTTCCTCCTCTAAGGCTATAGGCGGTCCAGTCTCAGCTAGGGAATCATGCTGTCTGATTGCTGAACATCATCTCTAAGGTACACACAGGTGGTGCTTTATAATACACTTAATTGAAGGTTATATATGCACCTGCTTACTCTCTTTCTGGAGCGGCGTGGCAAGGAAGCAATCTTCAGAACTGTTGTGACAGTAGGGGGGTACTTTAATTTATTGCTGGGCTAGGCTGGCAGATAACTCCCTCTTCCCAGGGAGCAAGGAGAAAGCAGGGGAGGATGTGCATTTAGATGCTTCTAGAGCTAATCTTCTAAAACTTGAAGCATTAAGGCCATTAAACTCAATTCTGTCCTCTTTGATCGTAATTGAAATAGCTGTGAAAATAATTAAAAGCAACATTTTTTTAACCTGAAGCATTGATAATCTGGGACTTGCAAAAAGAAAGGTATCAAGCCGAGGACATAAGCAGCAGTATCAGAGTCAGAACACACTATTTTTTTCTCAGAATCTTGTTCTGCTTTCTTTACACTGCTTATTAGATAGCACTGAATATGTTGTGAGGGCTATCATGGTATCCATGTGCACTATAACTTTTTGAATGTTTGATTTTATTTAATTGCCATCATATGATACTGGATCTAGAATTGCTTCAGTGCTAATTGTGTAGAGGGACATGATAGGATGTCACAAATATCTAGAAAGGTCAAATCCACCCACGATGCACGAAGATCAGTACAGCTTTGTGAACAGATTCTAGTTGACATTTTTGGACTGTTTCATTGCAAAATGAGCCCAGTTACTATGTTACATTTACCCATTTAACATCAGGAGAAAAAAAATCAACACTGTGCAGATATTCTTCTGCAGATAGGATAGTCCTGTGGAAATAGAAGTAAAATAATCTTTGTCTCTAATTTACTTCAAGAGTCATAATTGGGTTTGTTTCCTTATGTCTTCAACTTCAACAGATGACAACACAAATTATACATGAATAATAATGAATCAGAAATCTAAAATAATATTTTGGGGTCATATATAAAGTTTCATACAGATGTTTGAAACTAGTTTTGTTTTGTGCTCTTACTTTTGCCTTACCAATTTGTGAAACAAGACAGAGGCCTTTCAAAGGCCACTTCAAAATAAATGTGATTTGCACTGCTTAGTCTGGCATCTGAGAATCATACACTTTGCAAGAAGACTCAGCTACAATAAATGACATTGGAGTCACTAACTAAATGTGCTTTCAATATTTACAAAGTTTCTGGCCTTAAACTCTTTGAACATATGTGCTGATAAATTTAATGTATTACTCCTTAGAAGCTTTGGATATAATTATGTCATGAAATAATTTCAACAGATGGTTAATGTATGACGCCAGAATTTCAATGAATGTCAGCAAAGATGTGCTAGATTAGGTTTATCCTGGGCTTAAACCCACTGAATCGCATCTTGCCAGGCAAGAAATGGGCTTTTGTAATATACCCGATTGTGGTGTCCCTGTCAACAATTTACGTACATCCAGTATGCCTGTGCAGTACTACAAATCATTTTGGTCAGTGATATATTGCAAATAGATTCCTTTTTTTCTCTGAAAGCTATGACTTTATGCATTTCTCTGCAAAGACATGTACTTGTAGCATACATTTTACCAATAAAATGGAAACTGGGAATATGAATGATATTTGCAGATAACATAAAATTTGAAAGAATTTGGAAAGAGGTGGAGAAATAAGTCAAACAGGAAAATGAGAGCAATTCAGAATACCTGCAAAACATAGCAAAGAGCTGATTCCATGTTGTCAAATGCAAAAATGAAAAAAAAAGAAAAATAAATACTCTAAACAATGCAAAACTCAGTGGTAGGGAGAAATTTTGCACTAAACACTGAATGGCAAAGTAACAAGTTTAGTTATTTTATTATTAGATTTCTGTAAGTTCAAAAAGAGCTGCGAAGACGCTAACGGTGACTCGCTGAGGAGAGCAGCGCCAGTGCGGGTGGATCCGCGCCGGGGAAAGGGATGGGAGGCGGAAAGGGCCGGGAAGGCGCTCTCTTTGGGGCCTTTCGAAGCCGGAGGAAGCGCCCGGCGCGTCCTCGCAGTGCCGCGGGCGCCGCGGCGTGAGGGAGGGCCGCTGAGGCGGCGGGGGCGGGGCCGGCAGCGCGCGCGGCGGCTCAGGCGGAGCTGCGGAGGGGCGCAGCGAGAGTCGCCGGGCCCCGAGCGCGTGGGCGGCCGCGGGAGGGCGGACCCCCGGAGTGGGCACAGAAACGAGAAAAGCCAAGGCAGCTTTGGAATTGAACCTGGCGAGGGATGTCAAGACCAATAGGAGGGGTTTCTTTAAGTATATAGGAGACAAAAGGAGAACCAGGGAAAATGTGGGCCCGCTCTTGAACGAGATGGGTGCTGTGGTGACGGATGATGCAGAGAAGGCAGAGTTGCTGAATGCCTTCTTTGCTTCTGTCTTCACTGCTCGGGCCAGCTCTCGGGAGTCCCAGACTTTGCAAGTAACAGAGAAAGTCTGGAGGAAGCAAAACTTTCCCTCGGTTGAAGAGGAACAAGTTAAAGAACAATTAAGTAAACTGGATACCCACAAGTCCATGGGGCCTGATGGGATGCACCCGCGAGTGCTGAGGGAGCTATCAGAAGTCATTGCTGGGCCGCTCTCCATCATCTTTGAAAGGCCCTGGAGAACAGGAGAGGTGCCTGAGGACTGGAGGAAAGCCCATGTCATTCCAGTCTTCAAAAAGGGCAAGAAGGATGACCCGGGAAACTACAGGCCAGTCAGCCTCACCTCCATCCCTGGAAAGATGATGGAACAGCTCGTTCTGGGCATCATCTCCAAGCATCTGGAGGAAAAGAAGGTTATCAGAAGTAGTCAACATGGATTCACCAAGGGGAAGTCATGTCCGACTAATCTGATAGCCTTCTATGATGGTGTAACTGGATGGGTGACTGAGGGGAGGGCAGTGGATGTTGCCTACCTTGACTTCAGCAAGGCTTTCGACACTGTCTCCCACACCATCCTCACAGACAAGCTTAGGAAGTGTGGGTCAGATGAATGGACAGTGGGGTGGATTGAACAGTGGCTGACAGATAGAGCTCAGAGGGTTGTGGTTAGTGGTGCAGAGTCCAGTTGGAGGCCAGTAACTAGTGGTGTCCCTCAGGGGTCAGTACTGGGTCCAGTCCCCTTCAATATCTTCATCAATGACCTGGATGAAGGGATAGAGTGTTCCATCAGCAAGTTTGCTGATGACACAAAACTGGGAGGGGTGGCTGACACGCTGGAAGGCTGTGCTGCCATACAGCGTGACCTGGACAGGCTGGAGAGTTGGGCAGAAAAAAACCTGATGAGGTTCAATAAAGGCAAGTGTAGGGTACTGCATCTGGGGAGGAATAACCCCATGCATCAGTACAGGTTGGGAGCTGACCTCCTGGAGAGCAGCAGTGTGGAAAGAGACCTGGGAGTCCTGGTGGACAACAGGATGACCATGAGGCAGCAATGTGCTCTGGTGGCCAAGAAGGCCAATGGCATCCTGGGGTGTATCAAGAAGAGTGTGGCCAGCAGGTCGAGGGAGGTCATCCTCCCCCTCTACTCTGCCCTGGTGAGGCCGCATCTGGAGTATTGTGTCCAGTTCTGGGCTCCCCGGTTCAAGGAGGACAGGGAACTGCTGGAGAGGGTCCAGCAAAGAGCTACTAAGATGATGAGGGGACTGGAGCATCTTCTTATGAGCAAAGGCTTAGGTACCTAGGTCTTTTTAGTCTAGAGAAAGAAGACTCAGGGGGGATCTTATCAATACTTATAAATACTTAAGGGGAGGGTGCCAGGTAGATGGGAACAGTCTTTTTTCAGTGGTGCCCAGTGATAGGACAAGAGGTAACAGGCACAAACTTGAACATAGGAAGTTCCATCTCAACATGAGGAGGAACTTCTTTACTCTGAGGGTGGCAGAGCACTGGCACAGGCTGCCCAGAGAGGTTGTGGAGTCTCCCACACTGGAGACATTCAAAACCCGCCTGGACGCCGTCCTGTGCAATGTGCTGTAGGTGTCCCTGCTGTGGCAGGGGGGTTGGACCTAGATGATCTCCAGAGGTCCCTTCCAACCCTGATGATATTGTGATAGTGTGTAATGATTCTTATATCAGTACTCGTGGAACTAAAAAATAGTAGAGAACTTATCTTCATAATACATTGTGTTATAACACAATGGCATTATTTTATAGATTTTACAGCTGAGAAGCTGTCACAGATGTAGATGTATTCTTCAGAGAGCAGAGCATTCTCAAGCAATTTTCTGGCTTAAACCAGACAAGCTGTTCCAAGAGGCATTCATCAAGTGAAGCTGTGGTACTTCTTCCAGATTAAAGCATATAAAAGTCCTCTCTGGCACATCAGGAAAAGAAGTTGTGTTACTTTAGTCCTGATATGAATTTTGACCATAAAACTGTTCAGCCTCTCTTAAAAAAAAAAATAAAAAAAAAATGGAGTGGACAGTGAATTATAGGAAGAAAAATCTTTTTATGTGTCTCAGGTAGTAACATATGAGGATATTTAACCTTGGATTGAGAAGATTCACCTCCTTTTTCTGTGACTTTTTGGGACCAGAAGAATTCCGTTTTCAATTCTGGACATCACCATACCAAAAATATGCAGACTTTTTTTCAGTAACTAAAGGAAAAAAAAGTCAGGAATTAGCAGAAGAGATGAGAAACAGCTATGCTAAGATGATTATGTGATACTTGGCACCTAAATAAAGGGTACTGTTTTCAAAATTGCTAAACACCCTACATCTCCTTTCATAAGCCTAATGTAATGGTAGTTTATAATAACTAGTCTAACAACACTATGTCATTATTCAGTTTCAGTAAAAGGATTGCCATGGACTTCAAGGTAGCCGAGATTTCAGCTGCATAGTTAGCAGAAAGAGGCATTTACCCAAGGAGGAGGCAGCAGCTTTTTGGCTACAGTACTTTTTAGGTACGTTGGTGACCTGACCTGGTACACCCAGTTTGGAACAGAAACTTGAACCGAAATCTGCCTTGTTCACGAAGTGGGATGACAGAGTCATCTTTCTACGGGTATTTTTTCTCTCAGTCTTATTTCTTGGCATTTTTCTACTTTGTATTAAAAATGTGCAGTTAATTTTCAGTGTGTTTTACTTCTGAGGAAGTAAAAAGTAAATAATCAGCTGTTCTTTTTTCCCCTCACAAAACCTAAATTTGATTTGCTCTATTTTAGATCTACTTGTAAGAAAGCTCACAAAAGAGTGTTTAAAACTTAAAAAAAAAAATAATAAAAAAGGCACCTCACTGCTGATTAATTTTCATTCCCATGCTCATCATCTTGCTGGGACCATTTTGTCATTGCAGAAACAGGATCTAGTACTGTACCCTAGACATGCAATGCCCTCCCTTGCTCCCCATCCTTTCCCTGCAGCATTTACTTAGAGAAGAACAAGGGCATTGAGCTAAAATTCAGCTCATGGGTTAGGACTAGATTATCAGAAGGAATGTCTTACAGTGATATGCAGAACAACTTGTGAAACCAGGGCCGCTTTGTATCCTCAGGCACGGCTCAGGAACACAAATTTCGCTATCCCAGAAAAAGCCCGGAGCTGCGTATCTCCCTTCCCCAGAAGCTGGTCCCTCACCTTCGGAAACCTGCCTCAGCACGGAGACTCCCAGGCCATGCTTCCGCAAGCATTGCTTACATTTTGCAAAGAGGGTGATTATTTTCTGTTTGCTTTTTCAGTCAGCATTTCAAAATCTACTGCTGCTTTAAAGAAAGGCAAAGGAACAGGATAAAAATTTTCCCCAGATGGCAGCCTCACAGATGAGAAGGTGCTGCCTTTTCTCACTTTGTGATTTGTTGAAAGCTTCCTACTCTTTTGCTGCTTTAATTTCATCTTGTTGGCATGTTCCCAGTGAACCTGTTTTCCCCATATGTGAATATTCTTTTTTCTAAACCAAGGTAACACTGTTGGCAAATGTCCCTGGACGTAAAGGGCTCGTTTCTTTTTCTTTCGTGATCAATAGTACTTTTTTAATCTATCAAACACATTTTTATGTGCAGTCCCTCAAAAGGCCAACCTAAAAGCACAGTGTTATTTGACCTCTTTGTTCTTGTGTGTAAATAGTTGCTAACCAAGGATCTTTCCTTGCATCTAGGGCAAATGCTGACTGTAGTTCACACCTCTTGTCTTTCCAAGGCTTCAAGATAAAAGACGTATTCCCAGATTCCTGAGATTTTCACCTGTTTTTGTGCATAACTGGGCTATTGCCAGATGATGGGTGTACCTCAAAGTGTACAGTCTGCTTATTTATACCAACAAAGGGGAAAAGAATTAAAATGTATCCCATTGTACATATAATGAAGGAAGGTACAGAGAATGTAAAGACTGTTTTTCCACAGATATTTATCTTTTGTAAGACTGAACTTCTGGATCACTTGTTGCTTAGTAAAGACAGTCTGGCAGAGTGTGAAGTACCCGAAAAAGACAGGCTGTCTGTGCCTGCTATAGTAAACAAACGTGCCAAGCCCTGGGTTGTGGCTTTGATGGCAAATCACGGGCTTTTTCCCCTCCCCAGAGCGGCCTTGTCTATTTCCCAACCTGGACATTGTCTGGGATATTAGTAGTTGGCATAAGCCAGAGCTGTGCTAGAGAAGCTAACAATTTACCAATATGTATGGACAATCATGGCACCTTAGTCCGCCTTTAAATTATATTTTATTATTATAGGTGTAGCCTCAAACCCAAGTGAATTAACTTAGACTAGATGGAGTGCTGTTTAAAAGCACTTAAGAGATCCGGACAGAAACCAATAGATACACTCACATTTCAGCTTGGCTGAAGTCCCGCTTAAGTTCTTTGGCTTAAATCTCATGTTTCCTTGTGTAAGGAGGAAAGGAAATGCCTCTTAGAATAGCTATTAACCCTCCAGTTGGAGAACTTCCCAGCAGTACAGTAGGCCTGGGGTCCAGCTTCTTCCTGGGCTGACTGATTTGAAAGAGAGATTTGAACCCACATCTGCTTCCACTTTGAAGAAAGCAGATGAAGAGTTCTTTGTCTGAAGGTCGTGTGTTGAAGCTGTTCTACTTTGTATTAAGCAATTATCCACTGAGCCAGAGAAGGTGAGAGAGTAAGAGAACAGTCAGATATGTTCATGTAATCGGAAACAGAGTGTTGAGCCTACTTAGTTGAATCTGCAGCTGAGACATGACTGATCCTATGTACGTTTGTAGTCATTTGCAATACATAGCAAATCAATAATATAGCTGATTTATGCTCCTCCTTCTGCCAAAGTACCTTGCTAAAAGATGTGATTTTGACAGTTTACAATTAAGCGATTGTGTAACTGATTGTCAACATGAATGTTTGTCTCTTCTTCAGTAGAAATGGAACCGTTTACTGAAGCTGCGTCCTCATTGATACTGATGACTTGTGATTTGTAGTTTGTGCTGCTGAATCACTGTGCACATTTGTCTAAATTCTCACCCAGAGACATATATATGTATGTTATTATATATAAATAATCGTGGAACAGATTTTCCGACTTCACTTCAGGCCTCTGCACATTACCCAACACTTCCAAGAAGATTCTGTCTTTGATTTCATTTAAACAACTTTTATAGATGTTTACCGTACAGAAAATAAAAAGGTTGAGAGATGTATTTTCTTTTTCTCTCATTAATTCTGTTAGACACATAAGGACTGTAGAGTCATTAATATATTGATTTAGAGTAAATATAAATTAACCTCATAATTTCTTAGGTGAAATGTATAGCAAAGCTTGGGGAATAAAAGCTTGATAATAGTGCTAGAAAAATGTTCTGATTTTCCGTGGATATAAATTTTATGGTCAAGGAATGGGAGTGAGGAGGAGGGTTATACATCAAACGCTGACATTCTCTTTCATCTAACAGGTTTCATCTTTCTAGCTTTCAACATCAAGAGCTAAAGACAGACCCTAACGACTGCGATTAAGATATGCCCTCTTACATCAGGACTGAAAGTTGTGCCTGATTACTTGAAGGGGAATAATAAAAACGACATAACTGTATTTTACTTGGCTAGACCTCTCCTTACATTAACCAACATACTACAGAAAAGTTATGGGGTAATGAAATTTTATATGAGGGCTTTTAAACATAAAATGAGTGTATATTACTGAAAATTTATGGGTCATTTATTCAACTACCGTAGTGTTACTCTGGCCAGATCAAACATTAGGCTGGTGGACTGGGGACTTAAATTTATTTTTTTTTAGAGGACAAAAGAAATCAATAAGAAATAGTGTTGTTCTCAGGGCTGTAGTCGGCATGACCTCTGTCTGTTGTAGATTCTTCTGTTCAACTATAAAAGAATCATGAGGCTAGGTCCTGAGCCTACAGAAAATCTATTTTCTTCAGTGGAAAAAAGGAGCAGTAATTATTTTTACCAGTGTATCCAAGTACCTCTTGTTAATTAAAATCAGACTTAAAGGGGCCTATCCCTGGAAAATTAGGCCATAAAGTTTAGTCTCTAAATATTTAAAATATGTCACTCAGCTGCTGTTAAGATGGGATTCACTTGGGGAAAATAAAGCTCAGCTTTGCTCATTGGTGATTTCCAGCATATCTTTCCAAGATATAAGTCTGAGAACATAACAGTCTTAATCAGTAAATCTTTTTATTGGAATTTAAGGGGGGCAAATTGAGTATCAGACCAAAGAACTGTCTAGCTCAGACTGCGGTCCTAATGGATGCTTGGGGAAGGAGAGCAATAAACAAGGCAGATATTTCCCTGTTCTGTCTTGCATCTTGCACACATCCTAATCTGACCCAAAGCCATGAATTTCTAGCAGTTAGTAAATTTATTTGCTAACTATAGTGCTTATGGAGATTACAGAGCCCTTTATGTGGATTTAAAGCAGAAAACATCACAGTCGTCTTTTCCATTTCTCTTCCTTCAAGGAAAGATACTGTGTTTTCTTTTCTTGCTTCACTGTCTCAGCACCCGCCACCTTCCTCATTAGATATGCAGGTGAAGTGATGGGAATGGCTTTGGCTTATGTGTTCCTGCTTCCTTCTGCCAGGAAGAAGTTCACTGTTCACTGAATCACGTCCCAGATCAGGTTGAATTTGAATATCACCCATAACAGACAGATGCGCAAAGCATTGTCACAATACATACTTCTGTCTCAAGTGCTGCGGAGGTGGTGGGACTATGACAGTGATTCCTCTGTGACTGCATTATCTGGGTGCAGAGCATCCATATATCCTAAGTGCTGAGATGTGATGGAAAGAAAAGTCGAGAGGTAATCTGTATTGCAGGTTGTGTAAAGTGGCAATTCCGAGGCCACAGAAAATAAAATTATCTATGGTATGGCACTTGGAGTCTTAAACTCTAGGGTACAGCTTGTGCCTATCCACTCTGAAACCTGTTGTGTACCTCAGAGAGTCAACAAAGTGAATATGCTCGAGTGCATATGGCCACATAAATCTCTGCCTTCACAGACAAAACTGTGTTCCTGCGGTCCAAGCTGAAGCCATATATCTAAAATAAGGGAAGGTGCTCTTCCTGTCCTAGTTCTTCACCTGATACACTTCAGTGAAGTTAAATACAGCTCCGTAGCCACATAAAATAATTTTTTGGCAAGCCTGAATAAGGATGTATGGAGAGAAAAATATTTTGCTGCGTCTACTCAGGTCGCATATAAACTCTTTGGAAAATTGAATTTGCTTAAACGTCAAGGCCAATTTACGTGGGATCAGGAGCTCTACGTTTTGAAGGAAGTTCATGTCAGGACAAACCTACTTTCCAAATATTGTGACAAACTTAATACAAAGGTTCAAGTTGATTCCCCCTCTCCTGGACTCATGCCGGCTTGACTGGATGGGACCTAGTGACTGCTCTCTAACTATTCCCAGACAGTCTTTCCTAGCAGGGGAGCACTTTGAAAATGTCACAGATAGTCATAATATTTGAAATTGCTGGTACTATTAAACATGTGGTGTTTATTAAAGAGCATTAAAGAACACCAATAAATGGCTTCTGTGCAGTTGGAGACCTGGCTGTACCAGAGACAAAATATTTAGCACAAAATCAAGAGATTCTAAGGGCTGAATGTATACTAGAAGTAAACATGCCTTTACGTAAATAATTTGTTAGTCGGGTGTGAACTGGGGCTAACTTTAGGTCTGTTCCCTGTTGGAGATTAGTGGCTTTCCGTGCTGTTTTGCCTTTTCCTCCCCCCTCAGACGCTAATCCAAACTGTTTTCACGAGGTCTGCCAGAGCAGCCCTCGTCTGTGTGCTTGTAAAAGGCCTTTTGTGCATCTTTTCTGCTGGATTCATCCCCAGAGGCTAAAGCAATGAAAATATTGTTAATGCCGTGTTGTGTAACAGCGGCTCTCAAAGCGCGTCCTGTGGAGCGCGTGGTGGAGCTCAGTGGTGAGCTGGCTGCCCAGATGGTGCTGGCTCCTTCTCCTTCCTACTCACTACCGAGATCATGAAAAGAAGCTCAGAGTATGTTGCTAAGAGGAATTTTCTATTGCTTCACGAGAACCTAATGAAAATGGGTATCCAGGTTCATTAAGATGGACAGCGGCGCTAGGGATTCACCATGCTTAATTGTTGTTTATAACGATTAACATATGAGCTAGCACCCCTAAATTCCTCTTGTAATGAATGGGGAGCAGTGAACACTTTACAGCGGGGTTTCTGCAGTCTGGTTTAGCTGTCTGCTGTGGGATGAAAGGGAACGTATGCCAGAAGTGCCTGTTTTTCTCCATTAATTCTAATGGAGCGTATGGTGCCTGGCTCAGGTGTAGCTGTCCATATCACAGGGGGTACCAACCTTTGTCTCTAGAGCCTCTTTGGAGAAAAAACTAATATATATTTCTTCCCCGTAAATACTCTTCAGGAATAGGAAAGGAAGCTAAAAATCACTTAGGACAAAAGTGAGTTCTCATGCAAGGAAAATGCTTGCAAAGCCTTGCTATGGAATGTCCTCTACAAGCTCACTAATATGCAGACTACATCTATTCAGGTTAAGTTGTGTAAACAAAAAGACTGAGTCTAACAAAAAAAATTAGTCATAGCGCTGTTTTGTTTCTTGGTGTGGATGCTATAAAAGTTAAAGCAGCTTTAGAATCCAGACATTGTTTTCATTAATATACAATTTCAAACCCGCTGGTGCATCATTTATTCCTACACAGAGTAAGCATTTCATCATGAGACATTGCAGAAAAAGGATTGCTAGTTTTTGCAAGTTAAAGCAAGCTATCCAGTAATGTGATCTGTGACTAGACTAGAATTCATTCTGGATTGGGAGATAATACTCCATTTTCAGGAGATACCGGTATTCTTCATTGTAGCAGCAAACGTAGCTTTTTGAATGTTTGTTTTCCTTAAAGGAACACACGATACATTAAGGAACTATCAAGATTGCAAGAAGTGCTTCATTTTTTCTTTTCACTAGCATAAATATTTGCAGAAAGCTTTTTTCCCTGTTTATTATAACGACCGATCAAGAAATCAGTGTTTATAAGTCTGAAAATCCTACAAAGAAGGGTCTCAAAGGGATATAATACAGGCATTATGCACTTACTGATTATTATCTCTGTGTGATTTTTTCCTATTAAAATCTGAAAACAGGTTAGTTTGTTACATAGACTGTGTCTATGCATACTTTTCTTGTCATTATATATGTGTGTGTGTGTGTGTGTGTATCTATGTAGGTATAAGTAGTTTACTTAGAAATGCATTGTAAATGAGTTATTCTTAACTTCCCTGTAGCTGCCTGGCTGACTTTCAAGCAATCACAGGACAATCCATCATAAAAATTCTTGATTTATATTCTGATTGCAGGAACATCTATGCCATTTAAATACATTTGCTGTATGCATTATGTATACAGGTGTATGTTTATTGATGTATACGGAGATATACATTAAACAAATGTGCTTCATTTAAATACATTTATCTGTTTTCTCTGCTTGTGATATTTTTGCATACCAGTGCAGGTTTCTATAAGCAGCTTTTCAAGGGGAAATTTTGAGCAGCCAAATGAAATGGATGAAGTGAACCTGATCTCAGCTTTTTATTTGTGCTAAGCAGAGGCCAAGGTATTTGCTGTGTTGCCTGGTCAGATGTCTTTTTAAGCAGACTGAAGATTGACCACTGTTAGACTGTAATAGCTGTCTAGGAACAAAGTCAAGTTATTAACAGAAGCCCATTATCTGCAGCACCAGAGGTAAAGCTATTTGGAAAGAGCTATTGCATTTCAGCAGTGGGGCCGTTCTGCCGCCTGCAGTGTGGGGTTTGCGAGCAGGCTGCTCACGCAGAACGGGGAGACCCTCTCCCTCTCAGGGCTTTGCTAAGCCACTCAGAAACCCACGGGGATATTGAAGTTAGAGAATAGACCCCTCTTCTGGAGGCTTCTGGAGAGCAGCCCTGAGGAGAAGGACCTGGGTGTGCTGATTGATGAGAAGCTCAACATGAGCCAGCAATGTGCGATCGCAGCCCGGAAGGCCGACCGCATCCTGGGCTGCATCAGAAGCAGCATGGCCAGCAGGTCAAGGGAGGTGATTCTGCCCCTCTACTCCGCTCTCGTGAGACCCCACCTGGAGTACTGCATCCAGCTCTGGAGTCCCCAACATAAGAAGGACATGGACCTGCTGGAGCGCGTCCAGAGGAGGGCCACGAGGATGATCAGAGGGCTGGAGCACCTCTCCTATGAGGAGAGGCTGAGAGAGTTCGGGCTGTTCAGCCTGGAGAAGAGAAGGCTGCAGGGAGACCTTACTGCAGCCTTCCAGTACTGAAAGGGGGCCTACAGGAGAGCTGGGGAAGGACTTTTTACACGGGCATGTAGTGATAGGACGAGGGGGAATTGCTTTAAGCTGGAAGAGGGCAGGTTTAGATTAAACATTATGAAGAAATTTTTCACTCTGAGGGTGGTGAGGCACTGGCACAGGTTGCCCAGAGAAGTTGTGGGTGCCCCATCCCTGGAGGTGTTCAAGGCCAGGCTGGACGTGGCCTTGGCCAACCTGGTCTGGTGGGAGGTGTCCCTGCCTATGGCAGGGGGGGCAGAACTCTATGATCTTCAAGGTCCCTTCCAGCCCAAACCATTCTATGATTCTGTGATTCCCTTCCACCCACCCTGGCAAGAAAACAACATGAAACACAGACCCGGAACATATTGCACTCTGCGTCTCTTACAGTCAGTTCACAGAAGCACGCAGTTGCTGTAAAATTCTTTCTTCTGCCACGGCAGGATTTGGCACGTGTTTGCTCTGTTTCACTGGTATGTGATGTTGGGCCATGAACCATCGGGGTCAAAAATGTACCTAGGCAGTGTGAACCACCTACTGCCTCACATGGTAGAGTGCACTGTACACAGAAACTAGAAACACCATGTCCATGCTGTTAAAGCAGTGTGAACAGAACAAAACCAGTTGAAAATACAATCTTTTGTCAGCTGCAGGCTGTTGTCAGGAGTGACAAAAGCAAATATGCCTGGCTGCCTTGTCTGGCTGGTAGCGAACAACACCGCTGCAGCGACCAAAGCATTAAGGATTGCTGTTTCCCTCAATATGGGAAGGATGTGGCTGGTATTGATGTGAACTGGTAGCTGTAGCCTGAATTGAAGAGCCCGAGGAGTTCTTGCAAGTTACATGTGGTGCTGGCAGGACCTCAGAGCAGGGGGGTGTTACAGCTATAAAGAAAATGAAAGTTTTGCACATATAGGAAGAAAACCTGTTCGTCTGCCTTCAAAAATGCACCGAAGAGGTGAGATTGGACCAGTTATCTACCAGTGCTGATGGAGGGAGCCCTGGCTTGGTGTTTAATTTTCATCTTTTCAGTCCTATAGCACTGAGAAATGTAAGCTGACAGCGCAATACAGAGAGTTCTTGGAGGCTTAATGTGTTAGTGTCAAATGAAACAAAACCTGAGATTAGCTTTTTAAAGGATTTTGTCTGCTGCAGATAAGAACTGAAAGGCTTTTATAGATCAGCTCTGTTGAATACGACTTTGGGAAAGGAGATGAGCATCGAGGAGGAATAGTGATGGAGCAACCAAATGGATTAACGGATGGTAACCATAAAATGGTGTGTTTGCCTACATAATTAGTACCTGCTGGGGTTACAGAAACTCAAGGTAATTTACTGAGGCTGCAGATCATGCCTAAACCTGAGGAGGATGAAGGGCCTAGAAAAAAAGGGCCTTTTTTCTAAGGCCTAGAAAAAATTGACATTATTATAATAATCTACTGAATTCTAGATTTGCTGGTCCTTTGTTTCCACTTTTTGAGCTGCTTCACTTAATATTATATAGCTAAATATTCATTTAGCCAGAAAAGATATATTGTCATCTAGAAAAAACCTTTCAATTGGAATGGAGGAGAGGCACCAAGGGTTGACTGACTGTGCCTATAAATTAAAACAGTTCCTGTAAGAAAGCTTGGGGAGAAGCTCATGCAGAGCAGCCGGGTGGCTGGGGTTGCATTCTTGAACACAGGAGGTGGCAGCTCTTCTTTGGCTGGGTTGGAGGTCTTGGTTGTTGCCAGTATCCTTCAGCTGCACGCTGCTGGTCTCTGAGGTTTCTTGTGCAAGTTATTTATGCAGTTGCTGCCTTTTTAACTTCAATGAAAAATAAGAACACTGTTTGAACAGCAGTTAGGGTTGAGTGACCCAGTAACACAATTGGCTTAGCTGGCAAAGGTGGGCAGGCAGCTTCCTCGAGCAGCAAGGCAGCACCCAGCGCACTGGGGCAGGAACCTCCTTCCAGCAACGCTGGATCTGGGAGAAAACTCATTTCTACCACCTATCAGTGAGGGCTGTGCTGCCAATCGAGGCAGAACCCCAGAAAAGCAGGAAAAAGTTTGTCTGTTGGGATCCGAGATGGGTGTTCACATCATAGGAGCGTTCATGAGCCATGCTAGCACGAAAGAAAGGTCTCTTGGTAATGCCATTCTTGTTTAAATTGGTGTTTATGTTTAAGTAGGTAGCTTGGCATTTGACAAGCAGACTTCTTCCAAGCCAAAACTGTTTTGTTAGAAAATCCCCAGGCAGTGATAGTAATGACAGCATGCACCGACTTGCTTACTATGGGTATCATCTTCTGTACCACACCGTATCGATCTTCTGAGGAGCAGCTGGTGGTTTCACCAAGGCATGTGTGCCCTGGCACCGGCTTAACAAGTCACCCTGTGGGGAAATTGCGATTTCATAAAGGCTTCTGCATCTTGGTGTCTGATTATACGTAGTGCGAGTCTGTGCTGAGCAGATGGCTTTCCAGACATCCTTGAATTGAAGAACTGAGTCTGTCTTTCTGGAGGGTGGACTCTTCAGTAGTATTTATATGGTTTGAGAAGCCACCAGGGAAAGCGTTTTCAATTATACTAGTGCTTCTAAAGTACCCATGCACTTCCAAAAATGCCAGCTGCACTGGAGACCCACACAAAAGTCCATTTCTCTGGCTGCGTGCAGATAAGGGAGGGATGCTTTTACCTAAGTGTGGGAGAACAATTTCATTTGATTTTGGTATCGCTTCATTTTTCATAGTTCTTCTGGTAAAATTGGGATATTTTGTAGAGGTTGCTATCTGGCTTAAGTAGTTAACAGATGATGCCATTTACAAAATTCATAAAAGCTTAACCTGGGAAAATACCACAATGAATAAAAATAACCTTTATTGCATTTAATTTTCATTTGATATTTACTTTTCTTTCTTTAACCTTTATTTATCCCGAAGTCCAGAGCTCCAAAGCTAGTTTACACTTAATTAAATACTTAAGCAGAAGTCAGTATGAGGGTGTCTCACAAATCTACTCCTTATGTAACTTTGTTAACTTTGTTAAGGTAAAATGTTGTAATAGGACACCATAATTTAGCAGGTAACGTGAAGGAGCTAAGCTACCATACACAACCTGCCGGTTCTTTGAGTACTTGCATGTGATGACTTCTGAGCACCTGATTTCTGGGGGTTTGTCTGCAGCAGACCCCCAGCCTCAACTGGCACTCGATACTGACTTCAGCAAAAAGTGTTTAATCCTTCTGTGAACACTTAAACTCAGTATTAAAGTGGCCTTTGGTCAGATCACCATGGATGTTAATTATGCTAAACGGAAATAACATTCTAATCCCAATTAAAATACAGGGTTTCTGCCACAGGAGTTTAATATGCGATGACTTACCTGCCATAGATGCGTGCTGTATCCAGCATATGGACAGATGCGCT
Source organism: Pluvialis apricaria (assembly GCA_017639485.1). NCBI lineage: Eukaryota > Metazoa > Chordata > Aves > Charadriiformes > Charadriidae > Pluvialis > Pluvialis apricaria. The sequence continues at coordinate 30,822,688 of CM030010.1, forward strand.
AATTACTGCTAGGTGAGTAAGACTGAATTTGCAAAGCAGTATTAACCGGAGGTAACTGCCTGTGTGCACACCCTAAGAATTAAACACCGGATAAGAAGGGTAAATTATCTTCCATTTTCTGGGTGGCAGGAGGATGCATAAACACAGTGGCAAGAGCTGTTACGGTTAAGCTCTAAATTCACAGCCTCTGCACCCTTGTACCTCACCTGTGTGTTGATAGCCCTTGCTAATTTAGACTGACTTTCTTTACTGCTCCCAAATAGATGAGCTTTCAGTCTTCTCACTCTCATTGTCTGTTCATTTGTTTGTTTTCCTCCTAGGAAAATGTTATTTCAAATACCTTGTGTTGGTTATTTCCCCTATCAAGCAACTGTCAATCAGATACTAGTTGAAAGGGCCAGGCTGTCCCAGGAAAACTCCGCTCCCCCTGGCATTTCTGTGCTCAGGCTTCGGTCTGCGCTGACACCGAGGGAGCCTGGGATTGCTTTGGAGCTGAATTGGGAGAGAAGTATTCCCAAAACAGAGCAGGGGAGATGGCACCCAGCTCTACTCGCAACGCTTAAACTACTGGCTCATTTTTTAGCATAGCAGAAGGCCCATCTTCCTCCAAAAATTAAAGTATACGCGTGTTCCCTTGCCCTCATATAAAATGCTGCTCTAACAAATTTGATGTAAGGGTGGTGTAGCCATGAAAATTCAGTTTGCAAATATGCATTTCTTTAGCAAAACTTACAAAAATTGTATTTTGAAATATAAGCGCTCTGCAAGTCCTTGTTTTAGTACTGGAGCTTAATGTTGCTGTCTGTCATGGTCACTTTTTATTCGATTCCCCATATGTCTTGTGGTAGCTGTGAAACGAGGAGGCATCTGATTCTTTCAAGGTTTTTCAGTTGATGCAGGAAAACCTTTCAAGCCTCTTTAGTAAATAGATTTTTGAAAGGGCATCTGTGTAAGTTATGTCTTTTATTACCAGACATCAAAGTATTTTAACTCCATGATGGCATGCAAGTGGTAACCGCAGCTGGCTTGTGATGTCACTGCAAAGTGAGATCAATGACAACGGCTTCTGCTAAAACTAGAGACCATTTCATCCCCTCCATGGTTCCTCCTCTCCCATGCGGGATAAATCAGTGCTATCTTACTTAAAGGTAATGGAGTTCCAGTAGCAGAAAATAATTTTAAGGTGGCAGTGGTGGAGGGAAATCAAGGCCAGAAAGTATATTTCATGCTTCATTTGAGAGATGCGATGGAGAAGGAAGATAATCCATCCAGTTGTTCTGTTCACCCATAACTGAAGACTCTTTCCATGAACCAGCTAATTTTGCTTCTCCTTTTAAACAGTCTTTTGATGTTTCAAGCTTCCCATCTTTTACTCTAGAACAGGACTGTGCATAGTTTGGGCTTCCCAGGTATATCAGGGGAAACAGACACAATTATTTGTCAGAAGATTCTTATGTTGTAAAGCACCTGACTTGCACAGAACATAGAACCACTGGCAACTGGTCAAAAATACACAGAACATTGGGAAGCTGACAGAGAAAAAAATGGCAATGGCAACGATGAAAGTAGAATGAGCCAGCGTAAGCCAAGCAGTTAAAGGAACAAGAGGCAGTTGAACAAACAGAACTGAGGCCGAAACATCCTCCAGAAACAAAGCTGGAGAGACAGATAGGGCATTAGAGAAGTTGTAAATGGCTCGAAAATTGGGCTGAATTTGAGGAGAGTATTTGTAAATAAGATTTAGCTGTCTGTTCTTTTCTTGCCTTTCTTTCTTTAGTAACACTTCTACTAGATTCACTGCATAATGCTTTGCCCTTGCTGGTCAGTGTATTTATCTAACATGATACATAGGCATCCCATGCAAAATTTAAGTCCAGAGTTTTGCAGCTGCTCTGGTCCTTCCATTGCCCGTTACTGGGACTGCGCACCCAGTAACCTGGTAAGCGCTAGAGCTAACTTCCCCTCTGTTTTATTCTCTTCAGTAGACCTGCTTGCAGCGTGGCTGGACTCCAACATCTTAATTTCACCTATGTTGTTTTGAGGAGTGCAGGATGTTTCGGAGGTGGTGAGACTCCAGCCAGGGAGAGGAGCAAGCTCTGAGATTGCTCTTCGTCCTGGGAGAAGATAAAGGCGAACAAGGAGCACTGGGGTAATCTGGTTTTCCCGTTCAGATACGGAGGCCACTGTGCTTTGGATCAGTCTAGAAATCAATCCCAGGAAGGGCATAATTTTTCTACGCCGTGATACTAAATTTCAGGGCTAACTTCCAGTAATAAATGTTTACTTTTCTGTCTTCTCCCTCCACTTTCTCTTTTTCTTGTCTCATTAGAGGTCTACGTCTTGTGTATCTGAGTCTGACAATACAAGAAACACCAAGGACTTTGTGGGGTGTTGGAGCATAATGAAAAGGATTATTATGGGCTGCTGCTGTTGTTTTTCTGTTAATAAAGAATTAGCTATTGAAGCAAAGGGCATTGTATGGAGTTTCACTATGCAACAAAGTTATCAAGGAGAAATAATGTAGCAGACAATGATTATTTCATAACTCATACAGAAGGCTATGATTAAATCTCATGATATGATTTATTGAATTCTGAGGAAAAAAGAACTAAGGCGAGGTACTAGAATAAGAAATACTGAATGGGCGATGATTTACAGACAGTTAGAAACTGCATCTGTGCTTCTGCCTCAGGTGTCAGGCTCAGCCATCTTACAGATATGTGCTCTTCAGTATCGTTAAAGAGCAAATTAAAAGTCATTTCCAGTTTCTTCAGTATAGTGGCTTTGCATTTAAAGAAGCTTATGACTCACACTGTGTTTACTTCATCAGGGAGCCTGACATTTAGAAGGATGTATTTAGTAAGAGTGGTTGTATAGAGGAAGAAAATTAATTTATCTTAACTACACTTATCATATATGTTAAGTGCCAGCAATATGTTTAGATCCATGCTAGAGATGAGACCTAATTTTCTGCTCAGTCACACCTGTGTTAATCACAAGTAATTCCAGTGTGGCAGCGAAGTGACTTGGTAAAGTGACAGGGAATACAAGATTTCCCTTCATATGTTGTTGCTGCTATTGGCAACAGCCAAATTTTGATACATTTATTTACATTAAACAGAACCTTAATGTGTTAGACATACCAATAAAATATTTCACTTGGCATTGGAGAACTATAGCTTTTGCCCTAATTTTTCATTTATTACAGAACTAAAGTAAATGTCTGTGGAAACACTAGCTACAAAACACAATTTCGGTCATTTTTGTGGCTTGGCAATGCACATTGTTAGTCTTGACTTTTTCAGTCACACATCAGGCTGACATTTTACTACAACAAAGGGGACATTTCCTTCCACTTTTAAGGATTTAGCTGGTACATTTCTCAGGAATTAGGGTTTTATTTTCATTACAACAGCAGCAAGGGCTGCAGGACCAATTTGTTTTAGAAGCTTAAAAATTCCCTGTTTATGCACCAGAGATGGATATTTTCAGCAGCAGAGAAGAGAGACCAGTGTCAAAGCCAGGATGGACTAAACCTACTTTTCCGAGAGTATTGAGTTTTCTTGTTTGTCACTGCTTGCAAGCAGAGGCAAATGTTTTTCCCTTGGCTTAGCTGTGTGATTTATTACACTTTCAGCTCCTGTAGCAGTTTTCTAGCCTCTCTTTTTAGTGATTCTGAGATGGTCTTTACTGATTCAGGGGAAGGAAATCTCCTGAATGCCTTCCACTGCCTGGAAGCAAAACCAAACCGTTGATAAGAAGGGCTGTATTTGTGGGATCTCTAAGTGCAAGTGAGACGTGGGGCTGATCAGTCTTCATAACAGAGCCACATGTAAAGTCTGTTCTAAATGTTTTCCTTTTCTTTTTCTGCTAAAGTTTTTTACTTTCTGAAGAAAATTTGATTTCTCATTTTTCCCCTGAAGGAAAAGAAACCATATACTTTAACCAGCCTGAGTTCAATTTGCCGGTAGATCAAAGACTATCTTTCTAGCAGGCTAGAGAGAAACGCAGGTGCTGTTGGATAGACGATGCAAAATAATAGCCCTGTGAAAAGAAACAGTATATCCTTTTGCAGCCCTAGTTGCTTTCCTTTCACACAACTGCAGCTTCTAGAAACCCAACACTGAAAGGACCTCTTGGTGGTACCTACCCACATGGCCTCTCAGAAACCTGCCCACCTCTTCCAGGCTCACGTATCTTCAGGCCTCAGAAAATATCTTCAGCGAAACTTGAAACTATGGAGTCCTGCCCAAATTATTGTCTTCTAATGGTTTCATTGGCTCAGAAGAAAGGAGATGTCCTCCAACTCATTCACAAGAACCACTTTGAGTGACCTAATTAAACAAAAGAATCCATGTTCTGAGCTGCTGCTCCTTTACTGGAGCCCTTGATGGCCATCTCACTTTACCCCACATTTTTACTCTGTTCTGTACAAAGTGTTATTAAATTATGTAAAAACCAGTCTCTGCAGTCTTTATAAATTTCCACGATTCACTTTGATTTTGGACTCCCTGCTGATGTTCCGTTACATTCTGAGATCCTAGTTTCTGCAGGCTCCATTGTATGTATGTTTGCAATTTCTTAATATGCATAGAGGTAGTGTAGTCCTTCTCATTTGGATAAATTAAAAAATTTATCGAGTTCCAACCCCCCTATGGCAGGGGGGTTGGAACTCGGTGATCTTCAAGGTCCTTTCCAACCTAAACCATTCTATGATTCTATGAAAATAAAAGAATGTTTCATACGATCTCTACTGTACCGAGATGGGTGCTCTAGGAGTGACTTGAAGCTGGGAGCAGTCTGGAGTGCAGTCCCACGTAGCCACGTTGCCTTTGTAAGCCTGAAGGTGGTTGCTCTGAAGCCCTCCAGCTTTCGTAGCGCACCACTCCCCAGCCAGGAGGGACCTCGGGCTGCACCAAGGGAAGGTGCTTGTGGACTCTCCCACAAGGTAAGCAATAATTGTTAGGTCTACACATCTGGGCATACAGCTCTTGTGCTCATTTTCAGCTTCCACACATGCTAAATTTATCTGCAGTCATTCGTCTAACATGCATTATGTGTGTCCACACTGCAAGTGATTTCTTTTTTCCCCAGAGCTCTTAGTGATTATGTTAATGTTAGTGTACTACTCCAGCCAACAAGTGTCTCTGCTGAGAAGCAGGAAAAACCCTGCATAGCTCTTTCGCTCTTTCACCTTTCTTAATAATTTCTAACAATGAATCCTGATGACATTATGAACATTCATACTCTCTTCTTTCCCTTCCCTAGATATATTCCATAGTTTTCATTGTATGCTCTTTAAGATGAACGGGAACGTGCATACAGGAGAGAGCTGGGAGGTTTGCTGGGTGGGCAGACTATTCCTGGTAGCCCTCAGTGGGTGGACAAGTGGGTCTAAGGACTGACCTTCCAGATTTTGATGTGAGAAGTCTTTCCTTTTTAGGTTCTGCCTGGAATAATATTTAGGCGAAAATAAAACCATTGTTGCCTGAGGTATAATGAAGAAACTGAAAATAAATGGTTAAAGCCTGGGAAACTTCATGGAGTAGAGTTGGGGCCTTAATCCAGCTGGGAGAGGTACGTGGGAGAGTGGGTGAATTACTTTGTCGGTAAACATTTAACACTGGAGTTAAGGATGGAGGAGGAGGGAGTTTTAAATGAGCTGAAAACTGCCACGGTACATCAAGACATATTTTAGAAGTCGAGAGCAGACTGAGGTGCATGTGCTTGTGACAGCTTGCGAATCTGAGTGCAAGCCTGCTTTTCCTACACGGTGTAGAGGAAGCCATGATGTCTACGCTAAGGGTTGTTCCAGGATAGCTGTTCAGAGAATCAGATCCTCTAGTGAAATAACTCCATGTATTTGTTCTGTGCAGATCAAGCTTTGGAAGTATTTCTTGTTTTAACCATATTTTTCAGGATCTTTTTTTTTTTTTTTCAGTGATGTGTGTTCTGCCTGCTCAGTGCTGGCAGCCTGGCTTGTTTTTTGCTCTGCCATATCGTGGTTTCAGCAGAAGAAAAAAGCACTACAAAAGTTAGCAATAACAAATAGCTCAGGAATGGAATGGCAAGTATGAGAACAATTCCCTTTTGGCTGTCGAGCACAGAACATGGATCACACAGCTAAGCGTTTGCTATTTTTTATAGCTATTTTACAGTGCAGCACAGAAAATCACATGTTTGCCTGTGAAAATTCATGCCTTAATTAGAAAAGCATACCCCTTTGGTATTTTGGTTTAAATTGCAAGGAAACCTAGAGTAAAGTTTTAAGTCTGATTCCTCTTTTCTGTGGCAAGCAGCTAAATAAGTACAGCCTTGCATGACAATATTGAGGAGCTACTGTCAGAAGTGGAGGTGCTAAAAATGGATCTGTAAGATTAAGAGAAAGTCTAACCCAGCCTGAACAGGATATGTAGGGTAGTAGCGGGAGAATAGCTGTTGGACACTGCCTTTGGTTGTGTTGGGGTTTTTTTTATGGGAATGCAATTTCAGATTAGTCTGCAAACACGCAAAATATAAATTAAAATATAAATTAAAAAATACATCTCACTAAATAAAATATAACTATTGACAGGGACCACAGAAACAGGGAAAAGTACAAAGCCATAACTCTTCTTAAATACCTTTCACTTCTAAAGATTTAGGGGTATCTTATTTTGTCCTGGAACGCCAGGGAGAGAATTCATTCCTTTCCCCAAATCCCTTTTCTCTGGGATTGCATAATAACAATAGTCCTTTCCTTCTTTATTGCCTCAACATACTGGTATCCTTATAGACAGAAATAGCTGTTGCAGTTCTCACCTGGCTACCTTATAAACAGGCACTGCATCTTCAGTGTTACACTTAACATCCCTTTGCACAGGTGAAGAGGAAAAAACCCATATATGGAAAGAACGTATTGCTTATGTACTTGAAATCTGAATAATCTAATCAAAGAATTATTACTAGCCCAGATCTAATTGCTATAGGTCGAGTGAGAAAATAGAGAGGACTGTGAGTATAACAATTTTGTCTGTATTATTAATTAGACATTTTCTGTAATACTAATTACAGTCATACTCAATGAATGTACAGAGATATTATTCAAACAAGTTATGAATTAGCCACCTGGTCATTAAGAAAAAATGATGTTATAGTTAAAACAAGCTAAAACAAAGCCCCAGGCAGGCCAAGGCAGGTTTGGGCGAAGGCTGAGAAGCCTCACTCCTGCCACCTTGCAAAGTCAGCGTGATGTCTGTGGCCTGTTACTAGCAACGGCAATAGGGTGTTTACTGGGCAGCAAGGTTACACCAGGTCTTTCAGTCAGTATTATTAGCTCTTACGGTTTTCTCTTTCTTTTTCCCAGCAAAATGTCACAGTGACAGGTTCATCCAAGAGCCCTTAAATAATTTAAGGATGAAGGTGACTTCTGTTAAAAATATACGTATGCAAATTCATCTTAAAAGCAGCTGCTTGCTCGGCCGGCTGAGTTCTGTGATTGTTAAAATCTAGTTCCTATTGTGTTGGAGGAACGCAGGAGAAGGGTAGTGTTGCTTCTGTGGACGGAACTAAAACATTTCAAATTTCATCTTGAGGGGCCTGTGTTCAGGCCGTTCAGGATATCGAGAATGCTGTTACCCTACCGCTGACCACAGCAAGGCTCCATCTGGGCACTCTGGTTTAGAAGACATACTGCAACTCTGCTGAAGCTGTGGCAGGTCCAGGTGAAGTGGCTCCAGGGTGACATTTTGCCTACAAGGGTGCTCGTTCCAACCCTCAGCCAGAAGTCATCCTCCTCCCCTTATTTCTGTTTTGGGGCCAATTTCTTTCTTTAGCTGTACTGCAGACCCAAAACTCCGAAAGGATTGGTATTTTTAAAAACCCCCAGCAGTTAAAGCAGGTAGATCTAAGGAGGTGCTGATCTCTGGTAGGAAGGTAGGGTGAGAGCGGTGATGGAGGGGGAAAGGGTCTGGGGTGGACAACTCCCTGATCTGGATCCGCAGTGGGTGGGCGCTTTGCTTGAGCAAATATTAACACATTTTAGCTGAACCTGATGGGTTTGACTGAATCAGGTTAGGGAGCAGTCAGCTGAGCAGTTTACAGCAGGCAATTTGAAAGGGTGCCAGTGCTTCCCAGAGAGGTGGTGGTGAGAAGCTACTGCTGAACCGAGGGACGCAACTTCTTCATCCAGCTGAGCTCCAGACAGGGCAGGGTGTAACCAGACCCTTCAGCTGAAATAAATAAAATCATAGCCAGGAAGAAGAGAGGGAGAAACCCCCACAGATTTAGTAAGAAATGCTCAAATTTCAGCATGACAAAGTTGGAAAATCAGTGTGAATTTAATACGACAAAGATTTTTCTACCAGTATGGCTCTGGGAATAATAGGAAAAATTATCTCTTTTTGTTCAGCATCTCAAAACAAGCACTGGGCAGGCTTTCAGCCCAAATCCTCTCTTCTCTCTTCTCTCTTCTCTCTTCTCTCTTCTCTCTTCTCTCTTCTCTCTTCTCTCTTCTCTCTTCTCTCTTCTCTCTTCTCTCTTCTCTCTTCTCTCTTCTCTCTTCTCTCTCTTCTCTGCTCTTCATTTAGCTCATGGATGCTCCTGCCCTGCTGGGCGCTGCTTGTCAGCCACCAACGCTGGAGGTTCCTGTGGCAGCGTGTGATTTCTCCTTGTTGATGGTTTTTTCACTCCTTCATCATGAAGAGGCCATAGTACGTCAAGGGTGAAAACTGTAGTCCCTGTAATCCACTCAGGTGGACTGAGAGCAATATGCATCATAAAAATGTAAAAGTCAGAAAACAGTTTGAAAAGCAAAATGTGTGTTCATATAGTCTCTGCTCTTCTTTTTAAGCCAGTCTCCCGTTTTTTTCTAGGGCTGATTTATTGCTTTTGAACCTACTGAACCATGCTGAAACCTAAATTCAGCATGAATTTATAAGGATGTGAACATGATCGCTTCAGTTTTCAAGTTTTTAAACCTCAATAACTCAGCATTTTATAATATAAATATACTACATAATATAGTATTATATCTATTTATATAAACGTAACTATATAATATAATTTAAACATATTCTACTTTTTAATTTAATGCTTTAAAATTAATTTTTAATTTTATATAAGAAAGTTAATTCCATAAATGTGTAAACGGAGGTAACTGCTTCCAAGTATTAATATTAGCCTTGGAGAGGTGAATTTTTATTTCCCTTTCCATCATAGTGGAAGTGTCAACCATTCAAGTGTCAACATGAACTACTGTGAATTAATAATTTTAGATCATTATTTTAAGTCACAATTTTTCGCCATTTTTAGATAAAACTATCCCAAGAAGAGGTGATATATGTTACCTAAACATGCAGCGAAAGGTGAGAAGGAATTTTCAGATGTATTTATTGTGTAAAAAAAAAATAAAATTAAAAAGGATTTTAATTTCCTCTTTTGGTTGCAAACATTCTTGGTGTTACCTGGAGAAACCACATGGCAAAAATAACACTAAAAGGAAGGTGCTGTCCTATTATTGTTTGTAAAGTGTTTCATAGTACTCTTGAACAGCTTTGATGGTTGTATTGAAAATGTAGAAAACACATTTAAATGCATTTCCACTAAAAAATTAGCAGAGCTATCATTTTAGTCATCTGTAATGTACCACTTCTAATCAACAAAACCAGAAAACTGTTTCTCTGCTTCTCAAACAACCTTCGCTACAGGGGAGCCTCATGTTTTCTGTCCGGCAGAGGCAGTGGGCTATGGCTGCCGGTATCATGTACAACTTAACCGTATTTTTCAAATCTTGATGAAGGGCACATTTGATGGGTATGTGAGAAGTCAGGAAAACCAGCTCTGTCTGGCACTGCAAGCGGCGCACGTTAGCTTTACCAGCTGGGCTAATTAATTGCATTTAGGGCAATACCTGCCCTACTTCTGCCACCCGAGCCACTGCCTGCCCGGCGCTGTCGTCTGCGGGAACAGACTGGGTGCCTCGGGCCGCCCGCAGCACTCCCCGCGCGCCCTGCACGGGGCCATTTGCTCCCGCGGGGAGCACCGAATGTGTTAGCAAAAGAGCTGAGCCGGGGTAAATTAGTGTTTCTGCTCGGAGATTTCTGACGGATTGTTAAAGGCGTTTCGCTTCCATGTGTATCCTCACGTGCACGCTTTAGAGAACTATACTGGCAGTTTGGTTTTTAATAGTTGCAGAATTGAGGGGCAAGAGACATAGTCAGAAAGCCCATATTCACATCTTCGGGAATGCACCGCCAGCACGCTCTTTCTTTTTTTGCCAATATTACAGTCTGGTTGGCTTTGTGGCAGTTGTTTTTTAATTATAAGGTATATCTAAAGTGTAAGGTATTTTTAGGATCACAAAATAATACAAGCTGCACCCCCAGGAAGCTGAGCTTCTGATACGTTATCTTGCCTTTTTTTCCCCCGAACCCATTTCTGCAGAGTTATCCCAGCAGTCCAATACGTGAGTCAGTCTCTTTTTATCTTTTTTTTAATTATTTTTTTAAGTGGTGCTTTTCTCTTACAGTGACAAGCAATCTGTGAAAAATGTAGAACTGATAAAAGAAAAAGAAATTGTTTACAGATAAGCCTGCTTCATCCTTTGCTGTTTTACCAGAGCAAACAACTTTACTTTGTGAGCTTGAGAAAGAATGTAGGGTTCTTAGTTCCTGAAAAGTAGAGTTAGAACAAAGTAGGAATCAGTGCATTAAGCAGACATTACTACAAGAGAAATGGGACCTGCACTATGTTATTATAAAACTCAGCTTTTCGTTTGCAGTAACTATTAATTAGTCACTCAGAGCAAAGGAGTCTGACCAAGACCTTTTGGTTTGGTGTGTTGATAATCAGGATGGCATAACACGTGTCTGCGTTGCATGGCACGGCTCCAGATTGCCTGTGCCCATCTCTTTTCCGGGTAGCTTCCCAAATCTTCCTTTTCCAGCCAGATGTAGGAAAAAATGTTAACAAGCAGCATTCATGTAATGTCAATTTTCTAATGTTCCCAATCCATCTGTTAATCCAGGATGAAGACAGGGGTCTTCTTACAGAACTAATGTGCACAGGTTAAGGAAGACTGCCCTTAGCTGTTAGTTTCTGGAGGTGACTATCTCGAGGCTGAGCCATGTGAATAGGTGACGTAATTTTTCTTCACCTACTTTCTGTGCAAAGACAGCCCAGCTAAAATAACCCTGAAATGGTCTGGAATAGATCAGCCGCCTGTACACTGCAGGAGATAAAGAGCAATTAAACAATCTATTAATAGATTTGCATTGTAATTAAAAACTTATTTGACTATGACTATGTGGCTGTGCCTTAAAAACGAACTGGCATGGCTGAGCTTAAGTAGGTAAGCCCTAAGATGCTTTGGTGGTGGTGTGGCTTTCTGAATCTGGAGGAGACATCAGTGTTGCTGCCGGACATGGGAAAAGCTGTTATTTTATGTTGAGTCATGTCCCATGGCTCACCCACCGCTGCCTGCTGGGTTTCGCTTTTCTAAGGGTGTGTTGGACAATAAAACATACTCGTTGCACCATCTTCTTGGGGCAGTGGGATGTACTATCTGTTCCATCGGGCTTGTGTCTATAGAGCACGACCGGCTCCTACAAAGCTGGAAGAAACGTTGTCTCTAATGCTACACTGCTGCTTGTGTGTCATTAGAGGTAGTGTTCCTTTCAGCTCTGTAACCCATGACTTCCCACCACAAACACACATCATCCTGCTTTTACGAGGCGGCGGCGGCAGCAGCTCCCAGGATTTCAAAGCCCGTTGACTTCTTGGTTTCGTTTTATCTGCTGCTTTGTACTTTTGAAGCTCTCCAGGGACTGATGTCAGATGTTCACAGCAAAGGCCGCCTTGTTTTCAATTTTCTGTTGCCCGAAATGTCAGTGTGGGAGAACCTGTGCCTCGCTGGTGCTGTTGTGCAATTTAGCAGGGGTCTGCAGCAAGGACCCTGCTGCAAGCAGGAGCAGCTGGCCCACGGCAGGACCAGGCAAAGGAATATCCCCAGCCATGGCTACCTCTAGGCTGACACATATTGTATCACCCAAGACACTGTGGAACAATTATTTCTATGGCTTTTTTTTTTTTGTTTGTTTCCTTTAAATGATTTATTATAGAAATTCCAGCCATTCAAAATAATAATAAAAAAAAAATTAAAAAAAATCCTTTGAAGCTAACCAATGGTATTCTAGTTTTAACAAAAAGTGAGTGCTTGGTGGACTGTTGACAGCAAATAATTTATTAATTGAATTTAGTTCTTTTATGTTTCCCAGTTGCCAGTAAACAGATGATGACAATAAAATCCAGAAATGTACATGTCACTCATACGCAAATCAGTAAAAGAGTATTTTATGTGGATAAACAACAACTCAGAGATTGATATGACCATGAACTGTATAGCGCAGGACTGTTTTGCACGTTTAATATTCTCAATTATTGTGATTTTAATTAAAGACACAGGTATCTTGCATTCTTCTCCAGAAGGGATAAGCGTTAATCTTAGGAGCAGGGCCCGATGCAGATCAATATAGCTGGAGAATTAAACTTAGTTGCCAGAAAGATATGCTGAAATACCAGCAACTGCTAAATTAACATTCATATGCCGGGACTACTTTTTGAAATAAGTCTAAAATAATGTGCCTCATTTAAGTTTCAAGTGATTTCTAAGATATTAGATGCTTAGCTTCTATGAACATGATTACAGCACCTATTATAAATGCAAAGCTTAACACTGCTGTTAATAATGAGAGAAGTGTGTTATCACTAGTGTTATGCTTGATGGGACTTCTATTACTGAGATTTTAAAGAATTGGCTAGATAAAAGCCTGTGGGGAGTGACTTAGGTATGGGTGATCTCACCGTGGCATGGGCAGGTGAACTCTGGAGGTCTCTATTTTCTGGGATTCCTTCTGCAGAGAGGAGATTTGTATACAGCACGTCAAATAATGGAAAGCCTGGATGTGATGATCCAAGCAAACCACATCATTGGAAATACTAGTAGTAACATCGGCCCGCAGGGTCCAGTTGGGCTTAGGATGTGTAGGACGACTGCAGACTGTATTCAGTCAGAACAAAAGCTGGGCCGGCTCCAGTGAGTTCAGCCGTGTTCTCAGGTCCTTTGGAAAGCTCTTGATGAACTTTTCATCCCTTTACAGAAAAAAAAAAAATCAACTTGGCCAGTGAAATAGGACGATTTTTGCATGGAAAGTAATAGCTAATACTGCCATTTGGAGGCAAGATTGTTATCAAATAAATGACTACCGATGTTTTGATACTATATTTCTCATGCTGCTGTTAGGTACATTTAATACTGATCTATCATGCTACGAATATGCATACGGCACTAAATATGTTGACCAGGATTTCTCAAAAGAACAATTTTCTACAGAGTACTTAAAAAATGCAGTCTGAAATCATTTTGCTGCTCTTGGCTTGGAAGAAGGGACAGACTTTTTATATCATAGAAGATTAATGTGTAGTCAGAAGGAAGAGAGTGCTTATATTTGGATCATTCTTCACAAGCAAAAGGCTGCCTGTTTCACAGTGATTGCCTTTGTTTGATAGATAGTTCTTGGTTGAAATGGAATACGTAAATATTTTGGGACATAAATAACTCAGTCATGGTAATGACTTGTAGACAGTGATATATCAATGCTATTATGTAAATTTGTGTTCAGCATCATAAACAAAAGCTAAACTGTATAACATGGGAGGGTATTTCTGTATAAGGATTCCAGGAAGCAAAAGTTTGTATCTGTATGCTACAGATTAACATTTCTACAAATATGTGTACTCAGTCTGTCCAGAAGTGTCCTGAGGCTGCTCTGAGTATGGCTGCGAGAGGACTTAATAGCGATAAGTCTTTAATATATAAGTAATATCAGAATGGCAAAGAACTGCCCCAGGGAGAGATGGTAATAGGTGGTACCAGCTTAGTGGGAAAGTGCCTTGAGCATCTGATGCTCAGAGCTGACCTGGGCTGGCTTCGTGCAGGTGAAGAAAAACCGTGGGCAAAACAGGCACAGAGGTGGACTCGGGTATCCGCCAAAGAATGGGGTGGCTTGTCAGGCTGGGGAGGTGGGAAGGGACTTGCAAGCCTTCATGGAGAACGCGATGTCATGGGGCTGGTGATGAGACTTCTGCCATAATCATCCACTGGAAACAAGATGAAGAAGACACAGATGTGTTTTTTTTGCTGAGGTTGATTGAGAGCTGCTGTTGCTGTGAAAAGGCTAAGGTTGGCCCAGCAAAAAAATATGTCCATTAGAGATAGAGATCAGCAGTATTGCAGGTCCTTGTGAAACCTGCATACAAATTTAATCACTCATGCATAAGAAATTCAGAGAAGTGGGGCAAAGAGTGTTTAAAACTCTAGTTTCAGTTTTCTAATTTATGGATATTCTGTGAATTGGCTGCACCGTGACCCTGTCTTCTCACATTTCTTAACTTCTGGTGCTTGATTTTGTAAATGTCGAAACATTTTTAGCACAGGTTTTGCTTATTTGTTTATGTTTTGGGTGGAAATGTATGCAATGTCTTTAAATGCATGTTACCATCTGGAAACAGGGATGAGAGCCAAAAAAAACACAGCCGGCTCTCTTAAAAACTCCAGCCAGGGCTTTTCAAATCACATCAAGACTTACTAATTTATAGGATACACAATTGTTGAATATTGTGAAGCACATGGAGCCTGAGGAATGATGAACTTCAGATGAGATTTTATAGGCTCTCCAGGGATAAATTAAAGTGGCCCCTCTACCCTGTTCAGCAAACTGTGTGCACTGGGTTCAGGCAAGTATTACTGACTGAGTGTGACCTCCAAAGATTACTGGTTATGCTTGGGATGTACTTTCACACTTCCAAGAGCCACTGAGGGCTCTTTTTCTTGTCAACAAACCTCCACTTCTCAGTGAAAATTAACTGATATGTACATCTTCCTGAAGAAAGCAGATTTTTTCTCCCCTTCTTGTTCTGAGAATGCTATCATCAGAATATATGAAGTGCCTTAAAAAATCACAACTATTTTATTAAATAGAATAGTTAAAAGACAATAGGAAAAAAAGCAACATTTATTTCAGTTTACATTAAAACTGTGTCTTCATTGTTTGCCAGGAACTGTATATACTATGTGGAAAATCCAATAGCCAAAGAAAATGGGAAGAGCGTATCTTACAATAGTGGACTGCTAGAATAACACTGCTTGAAATGGGTCACTGTGACAGCTTTTGATTTACCGGAGCTCAAGCAGTTTAGATGGAAGACTAGGTCTCTTCAGGTTCATAGGTCTCTCTTTATGTAGAGCAAAGGAATATATCTTTCTTTTTCTATAGGAGCTGTTTTTAACTTCAGCTGGTTGTTAATTTATTCCTGTGTCGTGCTGCCTTTCCTTCCCAGTGAAAGCAACATGTGCTCACCTTCCAAGTACAACCACGTGCTGTAGGAGACTGTGGAGGCTGTATGTCTACAGCGTTCTTCAGGAATTTCTGGGCTTTTTCTTCATGTGTCTTTTTATTTTCTGCTCCTCTGAAGGGAATGAGCAGCTTTGAGTTCAAATAGCCAATTCCATTTGCTCTCTCCGCCTACACTGTTTGCACAAAGCTTCCTTTCTTTTTTCACCCCACACTTGCGATAAACTTAATAAGGAATCCCTGCATGAGCACAGGCAACAGTGACAAAGCTGCTCCAAACAAAGATTAGTTAAAACTAAAAAAGTCTGACTAATGTTTATGTATTGGAAACTTCCTCCGTGTAAAGGAGCAGCATGACGGTGTTGGCCAGAGAAAGCGCATCATGGGGATGGGGACTGGGATGGGAGATGCAGAATAGCGCCGGACACCGCAGCTCTCAGCCCCAGGTGGTAGAAACCAGAAAGATGAGGATAGGTGTGAAAAGTGCCCAGCTATACATAAATCAGACCACATTTTTTTTCCCTTGCCTCCCCTTTTTCTCTCATGACAAGGAAAGTGCGTCCAGCCCAATATGACACCTCAGGCACTAAACAGCCTCCCTGCACTTGTGACCTACAGTTACAATCAGTCCAGATTAATAACAATGACATGTGTCTTGCTGGAAACTTATCTTACCCAATATTTTGCTATCCTTTTCTCCCCTGTCAAATGGCAGCCTTGCGTTTCCTCCAGGATTCTTGCAAAAGCCTGCACGGCAGCGTACCCTGAGTTGTAGCGTGTATGAACATGAACATAAACAGTTGTGCTAGAGATGGGAGGGCAAAGTCATGGCACTCCTACTGTGGATAGTGTCCCACATCTCAGGGTTAAGAGACAATTAATTCTTGGTCAACTACAAAATCAAACATAAAGCTCTGAATTTTCAATATCTGCAGCTCAGTGAGGCCTGACAGCATTTTAATGCAATTTTACTGGTGTTAATAAATATTATTTTTATCAATCATATTCATATTACCATAGTAATGGAGTATATCACAATCTTCGATGTGCCAACGCTTATAAGACCTCCAAAACATAAGAGGGCAATGTATTTCTATTAGACAGATGGACAGTCACAGCCAAAGGGCTGCTTGTCCTAGGTGGCAGAGGATGCCTGTGTGGTCTTTCACAGCCACTGAGGAATAAGCTTGTTGAGCCATCTGGATGCAAGGCAGCTCAAATCAGAAATGCTGTAGTTATCCAGGAGGATTTAGCCTCCCAGCAAGAAGGAACCTCTCCAGCACAGCACCAAGATGAGATCTTCAGCTGAGTTAGAGCATGAGCTGTGTTCATGTGCAGGACCCCTCCATGGCTGTGGGTAAACTTCTCTGTGCCCAGACTCTGCAGATCTGTGTAATCCCAGGCTCCTCCAGACCCCAGTTGTGGAAGTGACCTGAATCATATGGAGCAGCTGTGACTGCATCTTTATAACCCGCTGTCTGTGCCTCCTGTGGTCTAAAACGTAGGTGGAGCAGATCCAGGACAGTCTTACCCTGTGCGCTGTGAACACAAAGGGATCCAGAGCTCACCAGGACACTCTCGGAGATGGTGTGCTGTAAAAACAAAACACTGATGCTGGACTTCTTGGCACAAAATACATCTCTGAGAATGGTGGGAAATAAAATCTACATTTTGTAGATTTTTATTTTTTTGAGGAGTAAGAGAGACGACCCCTGCTGGGCAAGGAAAGCCATCATTTTCTAGGCAAACTCCCTTTTGGTTTCAAAGGAGTCTGAGGCCTAGCAATGAATGGTGGTGCAAGACCTTAGGAAGGAAAGGAAGAACAGCAGAAGCTCAAGAGAAAAGTGGTGAGGAGAAAACAAAGTGAAGCAAACCAAACTTCAGCTAAAATATTTAAGTATAAACTCCAACATGCTACGAAGAGATGAAACGCAGCAAATCACTGCACAGAACTCTACCAAAGGAAACGATACAGCACAGCAGCTGAAAACAGACATGTGAAGTGAGGGCTGAGCAGAAGTGAAAGAAGTTCTCTCTGTATTTGCTGCCCAAGACGGAGATTATTGCTGCATGTAACCACATGTGGGCAACCAAGCAATGGGGGCATCTTCTGCAGAGGTAACTCAAGACTGTGCAAGGGGTGTGAAGTAATTTCTAAAAATTATCTTTCTCGTTCAGCAGTGGTCTCTGCCAATGGATGCTCTCTGGTAGGATGAAGAACAGACCCTGACTTCATTACCCAGGGGATTTGCAGAGAGCCCAGCAGGGAGTTAACATCACCGTCCCTTGCTTTGGGAGCAATCTGGTCTGGTAGAAATTACTGTCCCATCCATCAACATTAAGCATGCTCTTTGTCAAAAGCCTCCGTACCCAGCACAGGAAGGTCCAATATAAATACTCTGCATGGCTGTTCTCCTGCTTTTACTCTTTGTCCTCTTAGTATAGGTTTTCCCATTTTGTGGGCTTATATTGCTACCACAATCGATGGTGAGATTTCAGCACATGCAAATGCTGCAGCTAGTGCTAGTTTAGGTGGTGAGGGTAGTGCCAGCTGTGCAACCACAGCAGCGTGACTGTGAGCATGGGCTCTTCTGAGCCCGATGTAGGAGGTGATTTCAAAGAAGCCTATGGTGTTCAGGTTTCCTTTCAGTCGGCACCTGGCTGCCCTCGGTATATCTCGGGATGCCAAATTGTTACATACTCTTTCTGTACATTTCCCATTGCATTTTCTATCCTAAAATAAACAGCTGTTGTCTAGTGGGTCTCAGCCTAAAAGTAATCTGGGCACCAAAAACAGAGACACGAATTGTGAGAAGAAGGGAGGATGAGAAACAGTACTGGAAAGAGTCTGAAATTTTCTCCTGTAGGATAATCCCTCGTCTTAAGGATTCCTTGTTCCCCAGAATGACAAACTCTATATAAAAATATGTTTGCATTAGTGTTTTTTTCTAAAAAAATGTTATGAAATTGAATTACATCCCATTTGCTGTCATAATTTATACTGTGAAAACAATCGTTGAGTCTCACCTATCAAGACAAGGTGCTTAATATTACTTTCTTTAGCCAGCAGAGAGGGTTTTTTCCATTGCCTTTGCTGCAGAGAGCTGACCATATTTCTGATGGATTTAAATTGGCAGGTGTGTGTTTTGGTTGTTCAATTCACACTCTGGTATTTATAGTTTCTGTTAGACTAATAATGAATCTTTGAAGAAGCCCATCTGTTAAGCTGCACAGCCATAACTTTGAAGACTTTAATTTCTCTTGAATTGCAATATTCTCAGCTGCACAATGAAAGACATCTTTTGATCAGTCCGCAGCATTATAACTTCTCTGCCAGGCTTATTGTACTTACAAATGTTCTGATTCGTATGCTCGTGGTGCTTAGGATCTGCATTACGGAGTAACTGGTGGGGAGGCATCACATGAGGCCTGCCCAGTTAAAAACAGGTGAAAGAGGGTGGGTGAAAGTCCCTTTTGATGGCTAGGCTGTTCTCTCCTCAGCCAGCTGGCTAGAGTGACAGTTGGTAAATTTTCCCTAAGATTGAGGAAAACGTGACATGGAAATGTTTCATAAGGACATGATCTTAGAGGTCCCCTCCAACCTAGACAATTCTATTGATTCTATGACATGAAAAGGTGTCAAGGATAACAAAATTGCAGAATGGCTGATGCTGGACTGGCGAGGATGCATTGCTGGCTCATGGTCAACTTGGTGCCCGCCAGCCCCTTCTGAAGTCCTTTTTTTGCAGAGCTGCTTTCCAGCTGGCTGGCCTCCGTGCACTCTGTTGGCGCGTGGTCCTGACTAGTTTCTACTGTCCAGGCAACTGCCAAACAATTCAATTTCTGAAGAACTTCTGACTCACGGGGTGAAGTCTGACATTGGGCCAGGGTGAGAAACTGGAGAAAGTCTTATGTGGGACTCTGTGGGTTGCTTCCATTCCTGGGGGAAAATTTGGGTTATTTGCAGTGTGTTATAAAAGTGGAATCATAAAAGAGGAAAATGGGCTTAGTTGAAGTTGACGTTGCTCTGACTAGGCAGAGGTAGGTCGCAGGAAAAAATTAAACTGAACACTTTGAATAAGTCCATACATTTCCAAATGACATTTGTTTTTACATTTCCTTAAAGAAAATTAAAAGAATAAGCCCCTAGTAAATGAGATGAAAACTTTTTGTTTTAATCTCCATTAGATATTTTAGGTGACTGGCAAAGAATTTATAGTTGTTTTGCTGGAAAAAGATTCTCTTATTTTAAATATTTTGTTTAGTTAGTGATCAAAAAAATTCCTAAACTTCTCATTTTTCTTCAAAAACTGGGAATGGCTGAAAAAGGGAATCAGATATTTACAAAAATATCACAGTGATTTTTTTTACTTGGAAGTATTAAAAAGCTCATGTGACACAGATCTAATTCACATTAGGAAGTCTTAAATTTTACTGTGGTGAACACTACAGAGATACAAGACTTGGAAAGATGAAAGATAATACAGGTTTTCATAGATTTAAAAAAAAAAGATGTAGTTCTAGTACAAATGGTGTGAAAATGCAGGATGTGTGTTAGCTTTCGAATGTGATTGGTTTTCTAAAGAAAACTGGCAAGTGAAGCACAAGAACTGCAGCATCAGAGCTGGAAAAGAGATTGCTTCTCTGCTGTACACCTTGCTGATGAAGAAATACTCTCTTTCACTTTGAGACCATTTATTGTATTGTACAGCCTAATTTTTACAGAATATTCTTTTGCTTCCTTTGGGAGACCAACAGACTGACTGATCCCCATGTCCCCATGGCTTTTTTCTTAAAAGTTATCTCTACGTTTCCTTTCTTCTGTTACTTATCGTTGTATCATCAATGATTCATCTCTTCATTTAAATAGTGTAGTCTACCCAGCTAAATTTGCAGAGCCATTTATTCAGGGAGCTCTGCTTTATCAAATGGTGCTGAGCATGGTTCAGCAGGTGAGCCTTTTCAATTGTGTGAATTAGAGAAGTCCTTCAAATCCCTCAGATTTCATCTCTACCAAGTTAAATTCTAAACATTTTTCTTTGTTAGTATTTTTAAATTCCTTTTCAAACAGCTCATTTGAAACATAATTTGAAACATAGGATTTCTCTATGTGCATATGAAAGGTATAATCTGTCCAGACAATACCCACATGAAAAGTTACACAAGGCTCTTTTCCTGTAATTATATTTCATATAAGAGTTTACCCAAGATACTCCAGAAACACAAAGTAATTTTGCATATCTTTTGCCATATTTTTTATTCCTTCTAAGCACTTTCCAAATGATCTTTCTACAAGTCTTTCAGCACCAATCATGTTATCTGATGGAGGTATGCTTGGCAATTTTCAACTCTGCATCAATGTTTTATCTTTCTAACCCTTTTGGACACTGTCATTTCTTTCCCTTACGTTCTCAATCACCTTTTGACACATAAACTGACTTCTATGGACATTTGTATGCACACACACTGCTGACAACCTACCTGTCCATCACCTTTTCTTATTGCTGATTGTAAAAGTCTTAGTGCTATGTTGTGATTTTCTCCTTTCCTTATTTTCTGTCTTTTCTGTTGCAGTCATTTTCCCTTATCTACTAAGTATGAAGTATTTTCCTTTGGCTTATCTTTTATTGACTTTTATTACTTGTTGTACTCTGCATCCTGGTGGGAGGGTGGGGAATAGATAGCTGAGCACTGGGATTCCCTGAGTTTTGCTCTAAGTGGAGACAGAAGAACCAATGCAGAACCCAGTAACCAGAGCCTTAAATGAGATCTTAAGACAGATGGGTTCAAATTCTTGTTAAAGCAGACTTTGTGCCTGGCCAGGCACTTAACCCACCAGGGCCTTAGTCCCCCGGCTGAAAAATGAAGGCTTTGAGAATCTCAGTACCTCACATTGCAGAGCACTTGGCCCTGTAGTGACAGGTAACTTTACAAAGATTGATGGAAAGCACAGGGCTTTCTGAGCACAGGCTGTAACACTTTTGGGGTGTAGAAGCTCTAGGGGGTCAAGGTCCAAATCCTGCAGGAAAGAGAGAGATCAGCAGGGGCATGTATACACTCTCCAGTCTCTGGTCTGGAAAAGTCCTGCAAGGTAAGCATGGAGTCTTTGTCCTGTTATTTATTGCTTTCAGAGATGCAATGGTTCTTCTGGATGACCTGGATGAGGGGGCAGAGTGTATCCTCAGCAAGTTCGCTGATGATACCAAACTAGAAGGGGTGGCTGACACTCCAGAGGGCCGCGCTGCCACCCAGCGTGACCTGGACAGGCTGGAGAGCTGGGCAGAGAAGAACCTAATGAGGTTCAACACGAGCAAGTGTATGGTCCTGCACCTGGGGAGGAAGAATGCTAGGCACCAGTATAAGTTACGGGTGGACCTGCTGGGAAGTGGTTCTGAGGAGAAGGATCTGGGGGTCCTGGAAGATAGTAAATTATCCATGACCCAACAATGTGCCCTTGTTGCCAAAAACTCCAATGGAATTCTGGGCTGCATAGGGAAGAGTGTGGCCGGCAGGTCGAGGGAGGTCATTCTCCCCCTCTACTCTGCACTGGTGAGGCCACAACTGGAATACCGTGTCCAGTTCTGGGCCCCCCGGTTCAAGAGAGACAGGGAACTACTGGAGACAGTCCAGTGTAGAGTAGCTAAGATGACTGAGGGATTGGAGCATCTCCCTTATGAGGAAAGGCTGAGAGAGCTGGGACTCTTTAGCCTGGAGAAGAGAAGGCTGAGGGGAGACCTTATTATGGCGTACAAGTATCTAAAGGGTGGGTTGAAGGAGGATGGAGCCAGACTCTTTTCAGTGATTCCCAGTGACAGGACGAGGGGCAATGGGCATAAGTTGGAACATAGGAAGTTCCGTTCAAATACACGGAAAAACTTCCTTACGGTTCGGGTGCCAGAGCACTGGCACAGGCTGCCCAGGGAGGTTGTGGAGTCCCCTTCTCCGGAGATTTTCAAGACCCGCCTGGATGCAGTCCTGAGTAATGTGCTCTAGGCAATCCTGCTTTAGCAGGGGAGTTGGACTAGATGATCTCTAGAGGTCCCTTCCAACTCAAAATTCCGTGATTCCATGATTCTAGAAATATTTTAAATATTTTTAGGATCTATTTTACCCAGCTCATTGCATAGTTTTGACAACAACAAAGGAAGAATTTTATAAAACCTTTGTTGAGAACAATCTGTCTAAGTGCCACATCATAAACCCAGTGATATTCTTAAACAGACCTGCTCAAGTCTCACCCCAAAGGGAGATACCTGAAGATCAACCCAATAGCTTCTCAGGATCATGGAAAATATAAGGAAAAAATAGACAGGGTCACATTCAGAGAGGGTCTGCTTCTCTGGGCTATTTTTAGTCATACTTGTCACTTCCAGGGAATTGCATTCTTTGTGAAATGGGCTGCCATCAGCAATATATGGCATATACATATCCAGGTTGGTGCTCTGTTCCAGATAGCAAGTGAGAACTGCACTTGCCCATTGGTATGGGTTATCACCTGATGATAGACCAACTTGGATCTCTGGTCTGAATTTTCACAAGTGTTCAAGAGAACAAGGACATCCAAGCTGCAAATTAATAACATGAAGGTCTTATAAAACATAAAATTTAGTAGAAGATGCAAAAATTGTGCTCTTTGCCATCTCCTCTCTTCAGCCATCTTTTAAGGTTTCCTTTTGGAGGGCTATTCTTCTATGGATATTGAGTATTTCTATATGTATAGGTTTACTATCAGATGTTTAACCTTTTTTTCTCAAAAAATAGCATCCCAGAAGGTCCTTATGGACTGAAATGACTTAATGACCTCTTTAAGAAAGTAGTGTTCAAAACTCTGCAGCATTCTGCAACTGACTCACTAAAGTTGTAATGTTTGTAATTGATTCAGCATCCACAGTGTCTTTGGCAATAGACAGGTAGCAAAAGCTCAGTGGTTTATGTACCTGAAAGTTTATAATCGGATCCAGCCAGACACAGACTACACCTATGAACTATTGAAAAAAAATCCAAAACAAACAAAACAAAGAGCAACAGCCAGGTCTTTGGCTGGCATAAGTCAGTGCAATTTCATAAGACCACCAATTACACCCTTTCCCTGACAACCTGACTCATTTTTACCCTTAGTCATTGTCAAGGAGCAAAGCTGGTACCAAAGCAAAATGAACTTTCTGACTTGAAAACTTTTCTTTCTAATTGACAGGAATTTTCCAACTGTTAGGCAAATTTTTTTGGTAAAATATTAGTCCACATTTCAGCATATATGAAGCTCATTAAAGCTCCATCAGCTTTATCACGAAAAAACAATGCTCAAATTGTTAGTGATGAAGGATCGAGCCTAGGCAACTGCTATGAAATTGCAATTTGGAAAGTAGGTGATCTTGGGTAATGCACTGTATTTCTCTTGTATACATTTAATCAATAAGGTGAAATCATGAGTTGTGAATTTTTTATAGGGTTGCTTTAATTCCCTTTTAGCTACCTTTTAGGAATTATTCTTTCAAGAATGTTTCCCTTTACTTTACAAAATTTGTTTTAAACCTTAAGTTGCGCTAGGGCATACCTGTTTGCAGTCTGTAACTTAATGTCACCACCTCGTGAAAAACAGCTGTAATACAGACATTTGCTAACACACCAAATTGCAATGTTCAGAAGGGTTAGTTGAAAGCCTTAAATTAACATAACAACATACAGATGGCCTTCAATAAAGAGCAATAAAAGGGTTTGCGGTTCAAAAGTAATTTATGTCTGAAACTGTTGTCCTTGGCAACACACCTACACGCTTTGTCTGGGAAATGTGTTACTGTTTCGTCTGCCAGAAGGGAAAAAAAGAATATTTAATGAAAATAAAAGACAAAATATATTATTATAAAGGAGAGAGGAAAGAATCTAGATTAACACAATATTTCTCTATTTTTGTTAATCCCAATCAAGAGTTATCACAGAAATATCTGGTATGTTTAACTCTGTACAGGAGATGTTCTATTTCAAGATGAGAGGATACAAAAATCGGGTCTTTAAATAACATTTCCACAGGAACATGTCTTGAGGTGTTTCTAGATATCTTTTTCTCTTTAAAGATGGAAATTCAGAGCTGCTTTCCCCTTTTTATAATTGTATAGCTGTCAATTTTCCTTTACAAACCACAGAACAAAACTGTGAAAGTCACATAAAAATTCATGAAAGAAAAAAAATAAAACCATGAGCACAATGGTGGCTAGGAAAGGTTATTACTGGAGCTCTTTGATAAGAATATGCTCATTGCATTTTTTTACCTGGAAATGCCACTGCTTCTAGACTGGCATGTACTTATTTACTGTGTGCTCCTGATAGCTGTACAATAACTGTCTTGAAGCTTCACCCCACCACCCAGACTCTGCCCACCAACTACAACTGCTTCTAGTGTTTTAAAACTCCTCAAAAACTTTCAAGCAGCCCCAAAACAGAAACGTAAATAGAAATCTTGTTTGTATTCTCTTTTTGCCCAGTCTCTTCCCCACCACACTATGTGTTCTCTCTCCTCCCATCTAAGCAATTCCAGAGGTTTAAGCCTCATGTTTCTGACTAGCTTTGCATAAATATTTCTTTCTGAGCATGCAACATGCACTGAATACATGAATCCCACATCTGAGGCCATTCCTTGAGGATCTCCAGACACGCACTATCCTGCAGCAGCAGAGGGACTTCTCCCACTGGACCTCCAGCAGCTTGTGAGGTGGGGGGAGGTTTTACCTTGTCTTCCTTGCAGTCAAAGCTTGGGAGCAGAGAGGAGGACCTACATGGGAAACCCAGAGATTGGTTGCTTTGTAGAGACCTTTTTTGTAACCACCAAAAATGAAGTTCAACAACTGGGGAGTAACAGGAGAAATACTTGCTGCCATGAGAAGACATCATGGATTCCCACCATTTTAAAAAGAAACAATTTTTCTTCTGGGTCTGGACAAGTCTTATAAGCAGTCCCTAAGTAAGGTACATGGATTAAGGTGCTTCTGAAGTTGACTATTTTTTGGACTGAAATTGCAACAGAACCAGGAAAAGGGAATCTGATCGCCGACTCCATTCCTACAGTCATACCATATAATCAGTCTTAGGCATCTGCGTATAGATAATACTACAAATACATATTTCCAACATATCAGGGGTTATACTGCACCTCTTCTGTCCTAAAATTAATTTGGATCTTGTTCCTTTTGCACTGATCAGACCAGACTTGCCATGCTCTAGCACTTAGGAAATTTCATCTTATTTCCAGCTTAAATGCGTTCACAATCTATTTATAGTATCTAGTTATCTGTTTATTTCTCTAACAGTATTATCCTTTAATAGAAACAGCTCTTCTCTTCCTATATTTATAGATGATCACATCTCCTTTTCACCTTTTGTTTTGAGGCTGAATAAACCCATCTCTGCCAGTCTAGTAGCCTTGTTTGCACGCTAGTCCAAGTTAACAGAGAAACAACAGTCATATTTGTAAATACCATGTTGAATGGTATTTGTTGATTATTTTTCTTCTAAAGGTAGCACATTAGACAATGGTCTATATAGCATTCTTCAGAAATTATGTAAGAAGTCAAATATGCCTAAAATCTTTTTTGGAAAAGCACTCATTCTTATAGAAAACTTTGGAAGTCTCCTCCTCTGCCACCTCAGATTCTGAAATGAATGTTTTAATTGAAAGGAAAAATTGTTCAAAACTTGTTGGAAAATGCTTAACTGCCAGCTAAATCAAACACAGAGGAACACCTTTAATCTATACTGGAAAGATTAGAGGAGCTGCAGATCAGCAAAATTTGGAAATCACTCTAATAAAGGGCAGGTTTTGGGAAATGCATGCCTTGCTAATGGTCTGAGTAATTTCACAATCCAGTTAAAGAATTCTCAAAGGAAATATTGTAAAATCCACTTTTAATCAATCAATCAATCAATCAATCAATCAAGTAATCAACATTCTGAAGTCTTAGAAAACTGTCATCAGCAAACAGTTGAAAATTTAGAAAGGGACAGTTAGCAATTAAAGATTAAGTAAATATAAAATCCAAACCACACTGTTAACACTTGCTAATCAGAGGAAAATGAATGGATTAAAATTTTATTCAAAACTTCTAAAAGGCTTTAGAAATTTACGCAATTCTTTGCACTTAAAATGAACTTTCACTGAAAACTAAAATTAAAACAAAAATACAGAAGAGTTAAGCCTCCAGGTTTCATTTTACATTTTGCTTTTCCCTGTCCCCTCTCTGATTAACCCTTTAAATTTCCCTACTACAATGAAGAGAGTTGAAAGAGAAACAGAAGAGCGGAAAGAAAAGCCTTTCCTCCCTGCAGCCTCCAAATTTGGGACTGAAAGTTTATTGATGAAAACTATGAAAAATCTTTTTTTTTTAATTAATTCACTAACTTCATTTAAACTCATTGCTTTTCTAAAGTTTTTATTAGTCTAAGCAGCTATAGCAGAAGGTATAAACAATTCAGTTAACTTTTATTTTGTTCATCATGTTTGAGCAAAACAGGGTTCCGTGTAATAGTTTAACTTCACAAGTCACATATTAATGACCATTTCTAATTTAATTTTAGCTTCTTTATTTTTCATTAATTAGTTTTAATTGAAACTTCCTGAAACTCATCATTCATTTGCTCATGAAAGTCAGGACAGTATGAAATTGTGCTGCCTCCTGGGAATTCCAAAAAAAACCCCAGTTTTATCACAGAGAAATTTTAACCAAAAGTAACTGGCAGTGAAAGATTATCTTGAAGAAATACTCCTTGTTGTCCTAAACAGCATTACTATGGGAGAATTGTCCCTGGGAGAAGGTTCCCAAAAGGTGCACCATCATATTTCTTCCAGATGTGGTATCAAATGAAAATGCAGTGGAAATAGGGGAGACAGACTGTCTTGGATCGGCAGCATTGCTGTCAGTGCAAGGTGCAAGGCAAAGGTGGGAACAGGTGGGAAAAGGCGGACATGTGGGAACAGAGCCAGGACTTGATACCTTTGGAGAGAAGTGGGTGTCTCTGTGGTCCTGGGAAGAGTGAACAATTCCCTATACAGTTGGAGCAATTCAGAGCACTTTCCGTTAGGGTCCTTGGGGAAAAGATGCTCAGGGTTTTCAGCAGCTGCAACAGGAGCCTCAACAGCCTTTCCAGGCAGAGGTTAGCCTTTCAGAGTGTCGTCAGTGACCCTCAGGTCCTTCCTTTGGAGACAAAGTCACTCTGGGAGGTTTGCTGAGCACCAAGGCTGGGCAGGACGAGTGGGAGAGTGGCTGGGGGAGCTGTACATGGGGTGGGATCTCCCAGGAGTGGTCCCTAAACCAGCCTTGGTCACGACAGCACCTTCCTCTCTCTGTCTTTGAAGAAAGCCTGAAGCTGTCTGTCCTTTAAGCCTGGGATGGCTGAAATAAGAGTATTCATTGAAAACGCTCTTTTGCTGCATTTTTTGTTCCCACTGCTGTTTTGTCTTTATTGCCCTCCTAGCATCTACTCATTAGATGGGTGAGGAGGGAGACTATTTTTGACCTCAATCTCTCCCCAGTTCACATACCCTTAAGGCTGACAATGCTGCAATAATGTCTTTAGATATCTTCCATGGATTGTTTCAACAACTTCCGCATTTTTTCACTTGCCCTGTGTCATTCTCCATCGCTTTCCTTTCCTCTTGAACATTTCCTCTGATAATTCCTGCTTAGAACTCTAGGTGTATTCTGAGTCATTTGCTATAGCACAAATCCTTACCTCTGTATGATTTGGCAGTGGTAGCTGTAGCAGTGCTGTAACATTTCCAGAAAACAGGGAATAATTGCAGAGCATCATTTTGGTAGTTAGGCATTTTAGAGAGTCAGCTCTAAATAAAAACCCAGCTGTCTGAAGACTCTTGGTTTCCTGCACTTTAGCTGGAATCTTCCTAACGCTTTGTCCCTCAAAACATCCTGAGTCTGTGAGCTCCTTCAAGACAACTGGAAGTAGCCTTGATTATTTTGTACCGAGAAAATGGAACTATTTTGTAGGAGGAATCTGTTGATTCAAGCGGTAGTAAGGTCCCATGTGCAGATTTCCTTTTTCTCTGCTTTGAGTGATGGTAGTATTTTTTAACATTATATAAATAATGACCTTCAGTGTTGCTTCCTTTAAAGAATGTGGGGTTTTTTTTCTCTTTTGTTGTATTTTTTAATGATTTTTAAGTTATTTTAACTTCTTTGAGATTTATTTATTTTTCTAGGTTGCCATGTTAGAATAAGTCATCTGTTGTACTAGCAAATGAAGACTATTAATAAGCCGATCTTTGAAGTACCGTGCCCACATCAATCAGTGGGAGATGCAAAATGTCAAAAGCTTTCAAAAGCTTAAAAGCTTTTGAAACTTATAATTCAAAGACTACACTCTACCTACATACCAAGAGCCTGCAACACCTAGAACTCACAGGGATTGCCACCACCCTTGGGACAGTAACACACTGGTACAAACTGACCGAATCCCCATTTGGATCCAGGGTCAAGTCTAACTACTTGGAAACAAACTGTTTCATGTAATTCAACTCTTTGTTGCACCAAAAGAAAGCTGCCTGCTTAAGAAACACCAAAATCCTCATTAGTAGGAACTTTCAGTGTAAGAACATCCTTTTAGGGCTTTTGAAACGTTAAAACTTTCCCTGTGTTGGAGCAAGTTGCCTGTCCTGACCAGCTACCTTTTTAAGAGCAAGCAAATGTGTCTGTAGCTATAAAGCAGCACATCTACTGATCATCAATGAAAAACTTCTGTATGGCAAATGTATCTCTATTATTTACCTGAAGTGGTTTTGGTAGAGATAATTAATGAATTTTAGTTTAAGAGTGAAGCCTCAATATAATGCAGTTTCAGAACATCTTAAATGTTCTTATTTTGCCTGGGTGCAACTTTCTACTCATACTTTCCAAATGCAAGCATGTGCACACATAAAGAAGCACAAGCTGTATCAGTTTCAGTTTAAATATCATGCTTAGCAAATGTCACTCATGTCTTTGTATTACTTTTAGCTATTACACTTCAGCTGATATTAGAAATGCACTAATGTAAAATCTCCCCCTACTCTTTCCTGCAAGTCATAGGATTTTTTTAATTATCTGCATAAATGCATTTATTAGCACTGTTAACCTTTAAATAAAACTCCCATTACTGCAGTCAGTCACCTAATTGGGCTTTCCTAACCCGCTTAAGCTCATTACCTGTTCCTCCATCTTTCACATCAGCTTCCATCTGTGGTGAGCTGAAAACCCAGCACTGCACCAAGGGCTCAGCCAGCAGAGGTTGCCTGGGCAACCAAGATACAGGAATTGGACTTGTGGATAGTGGCAGGAGGAAAAGAGAATCTCTAAAAGGAAAAAAAAAAAATCCAAAATACTCTTTGAAAATACTTTATCATCTGTAAAACTGTTTCTAAGAATTCCAGGGTAGCTCTGTACAAGTGTTTGAGGAGTGAGTCTCATCTACCTTGCGGTGAGAGGCTACAAGAGCTCAGGCAACAGTTTAGCAGAGAGAAGGTTAATATGATCACAGCCTAGAATTATCCAGAGAGAAAAAAAAGATTTCTGATACAATAAGTCTTTCTATTTTAGAAGAAAAGGTGTAACAGTATCTGACAGCTAGATCTAGCTGAAGCTAAATACATTCAGACTAGAAATAATGTATGCATTTTTAATGAGAAAAGCAGTTAAGCTTTGAAGAAACTCACCTATAACTTAATAATTGTCTGTTTCTAAAAGACGTTCTCCAGCTTCTAGATAAACTATGGATTTCACAAAGATATCACTCAGTATAAGTCATCAGGCTGCTGCCTTCTGTGGTTCAAATAGTTCCTAATATATTAAAACCTATAGAGAGAAAACAGAGCAAAAGAAATAGTAATAAAAAAAAGGTATCACTTTTTCCTTACAATGACTAAATACTAACATGTTGGATCAGACCAGTACTCCAGCTGCTCTACTGGTTTTCATTTGTCTACATCCTGAGTGGGGTTTTTCAGGGAATGATTTTTTTGCAGCAGTCAGTTCTGGCAATTCCTTGTCTCCAGAGTCTGTTTCTTTTCAGTTTCAGTGGGTGAAGGGGTAGACTTGGCTATGAATATAGTTTACTATTTGCAGTCTTCTCCATAGTCTTCTCCGTATTTGCTTCCCTGGTATATGTATACACTCTAAGTGTTTTTGTCAGTCATATTTTTTTGATCCTTAGAGACAAGCTGTTGTTTTATACATGACTTTGTTGCTAACTGACATTTTTTTCTTACCAGAATTTAGCCCCAAACCTTAACGACTGGTGTTAACATGTGCATATTTTCAGTGGCCAGAGATCAAACCCAACACTATTTCTCTCTGAATTCAAGTTGTACCCCACCTGTGAAATATTTCGTGGTTTCCAGTGCTGAAATCTTGCTCACATTTTAATTCTAGTAACAGACAAAATCCTCAAGAGAACAGTTTGAGTAATTTCAATGGTAAATATAAAATTTATTCCTGATCACAGCTTATGCCATGAAAACTAGTTACTAAGTCACTTGAAAAAAACATTTATATCTTGGAATTTTCTTAGTCCTTCTGCTTAAATGTCTGCCTTCTTTTAGAAGTGCTGTTTTTACATCAGCCATCTCAGAATCACAAAGTGGTTGAGGTTGGGAAGGACCTCTGAAGGTCATCTGGTCCAACCTCCCTGCTCAAGCAGAACCACCTAGAGCTGGTTGCCCAGGACTGTGTCCAGACGGCTTTTGGATATCTCCACAACCTCTCTGGGCAACCTGTGGCAGTGCTCAGTCACTCTCACAGTAAAAATGTTTCCTGATGTTCAGGAGGAACCTCTGTTTATGCTTGTTGCCTCCAGTCTTTAGGGGATGGAGCAGCTGCAGTGAGCCATGTAGATGGAAGCTAATTAGCGTATTTCATCCTACAGTCCAAATGAAGTGGGTAGCACAGGACAGTCTCTCATAAAATCTGCTGTTTTCAGGGAAAGAAAGATGTAAGTCTTGCAGCTGACACTGACACATCCTCAGCCCTGTCAGCCACTCGTGGATGTAGGTTTTGGCATTGCACGCATCTTTAATTCCAAAGGTGTGAAATATTACCACCATTCAACTCAATAAGTATTTTTCTTCCCCAATTTAGCCCTCAAATCCACAAACTTCAGCAGCAAGTACCTCACAAATATTTAAAATTGGGTAGTGGCTGGGACCTGCTGCTTTTAACTCTCTTTTACCCTTTCCTGAGCTGCTGTTCTTTAAATTGATGCTACAGCTGCTTTATTTCACTCCCCAGTATTACCATTTCTTGACGGTTTTTATTATAATTTATTTAATTGTTTCTTTTTGCTTGAATGGTGGAAGATAACAGTTATGTCACAGCAATGCAGCACTAACTCTGGTAACCAGCCCTGGTGATGTCACAGCTGTCACAATGTTGGTGGTGGCCGTGTGACAGAGAAGTCATTGATATAGGCAGCCCAGGAGGGGAGTGAAAGGGCTGCACCAGCCCAGTCTGGCAGGTGCACAGGAGACCTGAGCAAGGGCTGAGGGAGAGGGCCTCTTTTCTTTCTTCTACAGACACATGGAAACACATTTGGCCAAACCATGGCATGCTCCTATCATGCCCCTCCTTGGCAACTCAGCTGGAGAGCTGTCAATCCGCTACAGGACAGATAAGATAACCCCAATCCATATCCTGTCACTCTCTCACAGGGAGATGGAAGGACCCCCAGCCCTGGGCAAAGGGATCTCCACGCCCTTTTTCTCTTGGTAGCTGAGGGCTGGGTCCTGTAAAGGAGCTGCAGGTATGATCCCTCGCCACATACTGCCCATGTCATATTGGGCAGAGCAGTGGTGGCAACTGATGGCTGGGTGCCGTATGAGCTCCTGGCACCAACTTTTGTGATGCAGTGGCCATAATGGCACAATGGGCAGAGCGCTGGTGGTGGTCAAAGCCACAGTGGGGTTGCTGACCTAGCTGGCCCAGGATGGGTGTCTCCTGGCTGTCAGGGAGATGAGGGATGGACAGTCTTGGGGTGAGGCTGGGGGGGGCCCCCTGCAGAGAGGCAGGGGCTGATCATGATAATGGGGCAGGCTGCTCTTTTTGTTGATTCTCCTATTACAGCCGGACACTGACAAGGACATTACCAAACCAAGGCACATGCCTAGTTTCTCCCTTCTTGACACTCAGAGGGACAGCTGTCAATGCGCTACAGGACACATAAGATAGCCCTAGCCTATACAGTCACAGTCTCCATGGAAGGTCTCTGGAGAACCCTGGAGAAAGGGAGCTCCACCCTCTTTTTCCCTGGATACCCAGTAGCTGGGTGCCACATGAGCTCCCAGCAACAACCCTTATGATGTACTTGGTCATGTCACAGCAGGCAGATCACTGGTGGTGGCCGAAGCCACAGCTGGGTTGGTGACATGGCTGGCCCAGGATGAGTGTCTCCTGGCTGTCAGGGAGATGAGGGATGGACAGCCGTGGGGTGATGCAGGGGCTGCCTGTTGTTACCTAGGGTTGGATGCTGCATCTCTCGATTCTCTTTATTTCAGCCTCAGTCCTTCACTAGAATAAAATGAGTTCCTGGTACAGTCCTGTTCCCTCCCTTACCTGCCAATAAGCTGGAGAGTGTCATGACTTTCTACATGGACATTTACCTAAGCACTATGGAAACACACATAGCCTTGGCTAAAGCGAGCTCTGCAGTGCCCACCCTCTCTGTACCCCGTCATGATCCTACATGCAGCTGGAGGGTCCCTACGGCCATGTCCAGAGAGCTCCACACCACTCACCTTCTCTGTGTAAAACTTGTCTTAAAATGAATTTTCTAATTTGGGAACCCATTCACTGGTTTGTGCTATCTTTTTTTTGGAAAACCTTTTGGGACTTTTCCTTTTATATCATGATTGCATAAGCCTCAATTTCTTAGGAATTGGGGCCAAAAAAAATTCAGTGCGCTTTAAGCATCGTATCTAAGATTAAAGTCTGCAGGCCCGTATACGTAAACCTCTTTCTTCCTTATTTGAACAACGTGGATGTCGTGGTTTAGGCAAATGGGTATGATAAAAGAAACAGCAAGTCCTTCAGCAGCGTAACTGAACCCAACTGGCTCCTTGTGAGCTTGCAAGAATCCCTTTCACACATAGACTTCAAACCTCTGATGGCCTCTTGAGGATGCAGGAATGAACAAATCTTAGGTTTAGTATCAGAAGAGGCAGACTCGGAGCACAGCAGAAAAGTTGAAGGACTCACTTTGATTTATAGGCATTAACTGTCACACCTAACAATAATTAGTTTCATTGACAGGGCTAAGATGAGTGTCTTCTCACCAAAACCCTGGCAGGAAAATCCCTAAGTGAAACAGCAGAAAACGCTCTCATTAAAAGTGTGCAATACCTAGACTGAAAAATTTTTTGCTGCCATGGTGGTAGGACTGCTAATGTCATGAGCAGCTGAACCGCTTGCTACTCTAGCAAAATGAGCTTTTTTAAAAGATGGGCAAATACAATGTACTGTGAAGTTGCGTGCTTGAAGGGATAGGCAACATACAGCACGGCAGCCAGCTGACCTACATTCTCAGCTGAAGATGTAAAGCTGACCCAGAGGGTGTGCCTAACCTACAAACACAGAAGGAGCACGGTCGAATGGACCGTGCATTTTAAAATTATAAACTGAGCAGGAGCAGCAGCGTGGGGACATTGTTTTTGTCCTGCTGCCCTACGTAAGAAGCAAGCCAGATCAACATAGCATGATAAGCCACTGCTGGCAGGGAAACACAACTCAGGGTAACTCCTACCTCCTTGATGTGCTGTGCTGTGGGGATGAAAGCATGCTCTTGATACGTAGAGGCAAACCCAGGCTTGAAGGTGCTTTCCCGCCTAGGTGCTGGCAGTATGTGAGATGGCAGTGTGGGCTGATCTGGACAAACTGGGTGAGCCCTGGGGCTGTGGTGCCAGCAGCAAGGCTGCAGCAATGCCAGTGCCACTGCGCTTTGGCTGCCACCAAGCCCGCGGCATCAAAGCTCACACAGGTAGAAACACCCAGCCACAAATCCAGCTTGCTACATCGGCATGGATAACCTTCAACAAAAGCGAAGGGATAAACAGTGCTTTGTAGGATGGCTAGGCCATAAAGAGGAGGCAAAACCTTCCCCAGGTGCAGTGGTGATAATTGCATCAGCACAAGGAGATAATCACACGAACTTGGGACCAGATTTCTAGCCCCCACCAAACAAAGCAGCTGTGTTGAGATCAGCACAGTGCTGCTGCACACTTTTGAGGATCTCCCTGTTGGCATAAATCAGCCTTAGAAAAAACAGGCTCCCAGTTAGTTTGCTGAATCCGCCAAATACATGGACTTTTTTTGATTAGAGCTTTCCCTGTCCCTCTGTGGAGCTGCATGGTTGTATGACAGGTAAAGAGCGCACCAGCAATTACTGCTACAGTGGAAAAAGGAAGGTGTAAAATAAAAATTCAAAGTTACTACAAAACAAAAATGCTTATCCTAAACCCACCTATTAAAGATAAACCATAAGGATTAATTAAATCACCTTGCCTATGGTTAAATTACAACAGACCCACATTTCATCCCTGGCAAACAGGAGTGACAGTTCTCTACTTTGGAGTTTTATAAGACAAAACAGGAGCAAGGGAAACAGCTCTGCTGTGCTCAGTAAGTGTATGCGAATAACCACAGCAGGAAACTATCATTAATAAAGCCCAGTTAGAAAGACATCTCCCAGCTTCCTCTCTTTTTTTTTTTTTTTTTTTTTAGAAATCTAACCATCTTTTTTCAAAACTTCACACGTACAAGACTTTTCCTGGGACCAGCTGGTATGTTTCCACAGTGTTCGGGAAAGCCTGAACCACAGCCATTGCACCAGTGGGAATGACTGACACAGGGTGCTATAACCTATTAGAAGCCATTGCAGCTTAACTGCAGAATGAAGTGGGGACTAGCCGCCAGGACACGGCCACCTGGCTTACCTGTGACTCAGGACTTGTGCTGCCGCACGTTACTGCAGTGGGTGTCTATATGTATCCCAAACTTGACTGGGTCAAGTTTGTTACCTTCGCTCTCATGCAGAAATCACCATCCATTTAAGATTTTCATGGTGTTTCTGGGACACTGATGAAAAGCGTGATGCCCATATATTGGAGCTGACATGCAGCATAAACTTGAAAACAAAACAGCCATGTTTTCATGTATCATATCTTTGTCCTTCCACCCACATACAGCCTTGTATCACAAAAGGAGGGTAAGAAGTTGACTAAATATTTCCTTTTTTAAATTAATCTTTGATGGCCACCTTATTAAATAAGGGCAAGAGGCATGAGGTTTGGTTTGCAGCCCAGGCAAAAACATTTAATATAAAAACCTAATGTGTTGCGATGGAACTTCTTGAGGAAATTCGTTTCTGGCATGGATTCTGGAAGAAGGAAAAATGATTCAAGTGTTCACTGTTTCTTTCCCGAGAAAAGAGCCTTTTCCCTCCTTAGTTTCAAACATAATCACTTAAATTATAAAGGTCGAAGCATTTACCCATTACTGTCCCTGCCAGTCTTCCCAGTTTAGCAAGTCACTTCCAAGTCTTACTCCTCACAGACAACATTTCAGCAATGCTTAGTCGTCGGTTAGGTGCTTTTTAACTTTTGGTAAATAAAGAGTTTTCTATTCATTGGGGAAGATAGACTAGGAAAACATTTCAAAGGTGATTACAAGACTCAACAACTTAAGCCTCTATCTAAGCCACTTTTTAAAAGGTAGAAAGTCAGTGGCTTTAAAGCTGCTTTAGGCAAATTTGAAGATTTTACCCTGATCTTGACTTACAGCAATTTACAAGAACCTGAGGAGACGACAGATCGTCTCACACAGCCCTAAAACAGCCTGTCAGACTTCACTTGTTTTACCTGCATCTCAGAAGTCTGCTGTCTCCTCTAAAAACAGTGGCAGTGACCAGGATGTATTCCCTGTGGCAAATTACATCTTCCCTAAAACCTGTACTGGCCATCTCGATTTATGAAACGCTGCAGAACTGTCTGAAGGGAAACCAGAGTAACAAGTGTATTATCCCTCTGTAGTCTAGCATGAAAGTGATAGGCATGCAACATTAGATAGCATATTTGTTCAAAAATATTTCCTAAAATGTCAGCTAAAAGGAGAACTGGGGTATCTTGGAAGCATTTTACATATTAGCACTAGAGTAGTGGCTGAAAGATCACAACACTCCTTGCTTTCACAGAGTTTTAAGTGTCTTACATTCAAGATCCAGAAGTAGCAACTTAAACGATTACACAATCTTTTCAAGGGCTTTTTCTTCCACTTCAGTTACAAGTGTGGAGAACAATTTCAACTTTGTGCCTTTCACTAACGCTCCATGCGAGAGCTTATTCTTGCCTAGACTCCCACAAATTGCCACATTTTAATGATTTCTTCATCAAAAGAGTGATGTCCATCCAGGCACACTTAGCTGGCCACATTTTATCACACATACAAAACGATGCATCGTAGGGAAACGCACCACCTGCCATGGTTTTTAAGCTATCGTGTTGTACCTGTTATTTGCAAAAGGTTGAGGGGACACAAATCAGCGCTTATATGGAGCAATGAGTGAGTCTGTGCAGTCTGGCCATTTGCTACTGTCACAGCAGAAGTCCAAACTACTCTGGGGCGCTAAGAGTGTTGCAGCAGGTTATGAGTATGATAATGTTTGCCCAAAGCAAGACCAAAAGACTTTCCCTCCTCTCCTTCTCCTGTGCTTCCTTCCTGCATCTCCTTGCCCTCAGAAGGATCACAAGAAAACTGTGGGGGAGAAACCCTTGTGTTTTTCTCTTGTGTTCAGGGAACCAGAAGCTTACGCTCATGCATGCTTTGTAGACAAGATTATATCAAAGATATGAGCCATGTGTAATCAGTACCATTTTGTGACAGAAACACCCCAGGAAGGTCCCAGGCACTGGCTGCCCACTCAGATCAGAGTGGCTAGAACAGCTGCACCATAAGGGAGGACACAATCTGCTCTAGAGAGATCCTATCCATCCATCTGTTGTGACAGTGGGTGTAGACAGCAGGGAGACTGAGTTGTCACCTAGCTCAGTACAATCCATTTTGCATAGAAATGGGGTATACAAAAAGCTTTATTTAAAATGGATCTCATCAAATAGCATCTGGAGAGTCTAACTGTGGTAACATCAACTAAAAATGAAAATTTACTGTTTTCATTTAAGTGATGATATTTAGCTGTGGAAGATTTTTGTATCGTCTAAGTTGAGAACACATCCCGTGTCTTCTAATAAACCACCACCACAGCAATGCTTTGCCTCCCACATACACACACAGACACACACACACACGGAGTAGTACTGTAGTTTGCTGCTGTAGTTTGATGACAGTTGAAGCTCTTTGGAATATATTTTTCAGGTATAGATACACTGTAAATATATATGTATGCCCAATCAACTCTGCTTTGTGCCAGAAATAAAGTGAAATAAACACAGTGAAAAATGCTTGTTTTTTAAATGTATTATTGTTGGACAACTTAGTTGCTGGCTTGCTAGGAGATCCGGCCCTTACCTTCCCCATTTGGATAGCAAGAAAACAACCTCATTATGAAAATAATAAAAAATGGAATGATTAGCAGCACCCTGCCCTCAGAAACCTTACTTTCCTTCCCCACTCCGCTCCTTTTTTGTTACCTCAAGTCTTTTCAATCCAGCAAGGCAGTAATCACAGTCTTCCCCCTGCCACGTTCAGTAACTGGGTAGGTGCCTTTATCATTCGGTTTCAGGAGGCCCAGTTTTGCCCAGTGAAAGTTTCAGGGCAATTACTAAGAAGGAAAAGCACAAATAACCATAGGGTTCTTTTTCCTTTCCTTTCTGATGACAGCTCTCAGGACTAAAGAAGTTGCTCTTAATTAAGCCTGATGAATTAACATGCAGGTGTCCATAACATGCTGCCACTTTCCTCTCCCTTTTCTAAATCTTTGTGGATTCGCAACAACCCTTTCTACAGATAAACCTTGCATCAAAAGCAGTTTATCATGTTACATTTCCATTCCAGGATACCTGGGGCTGGTACAATGTCATTTATACAGTTACTCACTATGCAAAGAGCAAGTCTTTTTTCTTCTGCAAATGTTCAGCCAAGAGCAATATTGGCCAAAGAACGTTAAATTTGTACTAAAATGTAGCTCATTTTTCTGGACAAATCTGGACAGATCCGGATAGATCCAGCAAAAAAATGTAAACTTAGGGAATTCCAACATGATCAAAAAATTTTGCTGATTTACCTAAAAACTAGACCAGAAATTAGAAATCAATCAGGTGTTTAAAAAAAAAAAAAACACCCCCCCCGAACATCTGTATTTTATGAGAATAAAGTGGTTATTTTAACAGAAATTGAGTTTGAGAAGGGAAAAATACATATAGGAGGGAGGAAGCTAGAAAGGAGGGAAAAAAAACAGACAAAAAGGAAAGCTGAAAAGTATTAAAAAGGAAAGCTAAACATTATTGTGAAGGAAAGGGAAAAGGGAGGAAAAGAAAGAAAGGAGAATTACAAAAGCTGAATCACCTGCAGGTATGATTTTCCAGCAGAAATGACAACTGCTGAGGAGAGCAGAAGAAAATAAATGGAGGGAGGAAAGTAAAGTTAAACCAAGTAGAGATAAGGATAAGTAATACAAAAATTGCATTTCATTCTTAGCCCCTAAATTGATGGGTTTAGGAACAGCCTCACTGTAAAAATGATCTGTTCCATGCCATAATCATTTATTGATGTTGACCTGCTGCACAGCAATTGATGAGACACAAGCCCTCTCAGCATCTGCCCTCTTTCCTTGTTAAGGTACTTTTAATATTGATGGACGACATATTCTGTGTAGATTAATGAAGCCTACATAGGAACAGTATATTAATTTGACGGACTACTCAGACTTGTCAGAAGTTGATGGGAAGTCTTTGCATGGCAAAAAGTAAAATTTAGCTCTCAGTCCTGCAGACTTCTCTTTCTTACTGAACCTTTTAAAATGAGCAGGCTTGTTGAATTCATACCCCATTTACAAATTTTAAAAAATTCTTAATGTTCTTAGAAGCAGCAAGATACTCCAGAAATGTTCCACAGTTAGATACATTTCTGAAAGTATTTTGAAGAGGATAGCTGTTATATATTGTGAGGTTTAAATAGCATTCCCGTGTTCATAAAACTTTTATTCAAATAAGCCATCTTGTTAACTTTAATAAGCATATTGGAAAGGCTCACCAGCCTCAGTTGGAGTTACGTTAATCCTGCTGTAAGTATCTAGAAGAGCACATTAACTTTAGGTACATCATACACTCAAAGAAATCGTCAAAGGAACATTATGTAAATAGTGGAACACTCAGCAGTAGAAAACACTGAGAACAAAACTGCCTATGCAACGTCAGTTCAGGTCTCGGTGAATAGACTTTTTTTATGTGCTTTAGCCACATATAATACATAAAGATGCTTTTCCCCCAGGTTCCTGCTTGAATCCAAGCAGAAGACAGGTAGTGCTCAGTCAGGAAGCTTCAATTATTCCTGATTATTAATGGCTGAATGTGCATTGGGAAGTAAAAGAAACATTTTGGAAAAAGATTATTTACTTGTACATCTCCTGCAATAATATCATTCCCTTATTTCCTATTTAACAGAGAGGGAGCTTAGGCACAAAACGTAAAGGCAAATATATGTGTAATCGACTTACTCAGTATATATATGAAAACTACTGCAGCAGACAAGTCTACTTTCCTGGCTTTCCCTTAGTTGCATTTTGGTAAAAAGAACAATATTCCTCTCACGTTTTTCACCATATATGTTCTATCACCTAGCAAATGAGCAGAGCTATAGAGGAGTCAGCAGAAAAGGCCCACCTGTGTGCTTGATGGAGCATGACGTGGGTAAAAAGATGTTTTGTGTCATCATGTTAATTATCCATGTATCATAAATCATCAACTCATGGTACGAAGCTAACGAGAATAAGCAGCACAGCAGTGTAAATTTTGGAATTTCATAACCATTGAATACTTTGCATTGTTCTATTTTGACAGAGGGCAGTGTTTGTTCTAAAAATAAAAATTAAAAACCCCAAACATTAAATATATGAAAAATGTAGAAATATGAAGTGATGTTGACCTTCACCTCAGTTACCAGAAAGTGCAGTCTATGCAATTATTACTCTGGTCTCTTTCACCTGGGAGTGGTTATTCGGTAGTTTATCTGGGCACTATCTCTGGGAGAGAATATCACATGCTACTAGACTCCCAACAAAAAAAGAGTAGAGAAAAGAAACATGCAGACTTTGGGGGAGAGCATGGTTTCACAGCCCAGACTTCACAGAATGGTCAGGGTTGGAAGGGACCTCTGGAGATCATCTAGTCCAACCCCCCTGCCACAGCAGGGACACCTACAGCACATTGAACAGGACGGCATCCAGGTGGGTTTTGAATGTCTCCAGTGCGGGAGACTCCACAACCTCTCTGGGCAGCCTGTGCCAGTGCTCTGCCACCCTCAGAGTAAAGAAGTTCCTCCTCATGTTAAGATGGAACTTCCTATGTTCAAGTTTGTGCCCGTTACCTCTTGTCCTATCACTAGGCACCACTGAAAAAAGACTGTTCCCATCGCCCTGGCACCCTCCCCTTAAGTACTTATAAGTATTGATAAGATCCCCCCTGAGTCTTCTTTCTCTAGACTAAAAAGACCTAGGTACCTAAGCCTTTGCTCATAAGAAAGATGTTCCAATCCCCTAATCATCTTAGTAGCTCTTTGCTGGACCCTCTCCAGCAGTTCCCTGTCCTTCTTGAACCGGGGAGCCCAGAACTGGACACAATACTCCAAATGCGGCCTCACCAGAGCACAGTAGAGGGGGAGGATGACCTCCCTCGACCTGCTGGCCACACTCTTCTTGATGCACCCCAGGATGCCATTGGCCTTCTTGGCCACCAGGGCACATTGCTGCCTCATGGTCATCCTGTTGTCCACCAGGACTCCCAGGTCTCTTTCCACACCACTGCTCTCCAGGTCAGCTCCCAACCTGTACTGATGCATGGGGTTATTCCTCCCCAGATGCAGTACCCTACACTTGCCCTTGTTGAATTTCATCAGGTTTTTCTCTGCCCAACTCTCCAGCCTGTCCAGGTCACGCTGTATGGCGGCACAGCCTTCCGGCGTGTCAGCCACCCCTCCCAGTTTTGTGTCATCAGCAAACTCGCTGATGGTACACTCTATCCCTTCATCCAGGTCATTGATGAATATATTGAACAGGACTGGACCCAGTACTGACCCCTGAGGGACACCACTTGTTACTGGCCTCCAACTGGACTCTGCACCACTAACCACAACCCTCTGAGCTCTATCTGTCAGCCACTGTTCAATCCACCCCACTGTCCATTCATCTAACCCATACTTCCTAAGCTTGCCTGTGAGGGTGATGTGGGAGACAGTGTTGAAAGCCTTGCTGAAGTCAAGGCAGACAACATCCACTGCCCTCCCCTCATCCACCGCCCTCCCCCTCATCCACCCACCCAGACTTACTCCCATCTGAGCTTCTATTGAGTATTACAGCTTTACCTCTGCATTATGCTATTAGTCTGACTTCCCCCCTGGGGGGAGGGATTTTTTTTTTTTTTTTTTTTTTTTTAGCTGTACTGCTGGTTTTCTTCAACTCCTCTTTTGATGTATAACACAACATGCCTTCTTTCTTTCATGGATTTTGACATCTCTGCTATCTGGGTTCTAATCCTACTTTCTCATTTGGGATCTCCACCCAGTACATCTTACCTCTTGTTCTAGGTTTACTATCCAGCCACACCAAATTCTCCATAAGACCCAGAGCTCTGCAACCAAACTGTCTCCTCATTCTTTGGTTTCTCACTGCTAATATCCTGAGAGCATGATTGGGCCTTAATGGCCCTGACCAGCCTCACCTGGGACCTCTCCTAGTCCCCTGACCATGGGCCCAGGAACCTCATTTAAGGTCAGACCTGACTCTGATCTGAGTTATGCTGTAGGTGTATCTGTCTTTAGTCTTAATTTTTGGTCCTATCTCCTGGATGACCCTCAGGCCTGTGTTGTAGCCTTGTCTCCAGACCTGTCTCCTGCTGCTCCCAAATATCCCATGGAGACTCTAACACTCTGGACAAAATCACTGCTGGCTGCGCTCCAGTCTCAGTGGTGATGACCCAGAAACTGTGGGAAGTCTGAGTGAGTACAGTTAATGGGTACAACCAAATGGCAGAAATGAGCTTGCAGTTGCTAAAAACTGAATCTGCATGTAAATAAAGTATCAAATATGTTTCAATTTCTTATAGTGAAATCCGTGATAAAATCAACTGACTACTATGGTATTGCTAGAACAAAATACGTGTTTAAATGTAGTGGGCTCAGACTAACAGGGACTTATTTAATATTGATCGAGGAGTATCACTGCTTAGACTTAGTTACGTTTTATTATAAAATAGTTCTGAAAAAATAGTTAGAAACCCCCATATCTATTGAACTCATGAATGTTTTATTGACTTCTAAAAGTCTCTACAAGCAATTCATATTTAGCGCTAGTGACAACTCATTCCTATAATTGCTACTAAACTACATTCTGTGTGATTGCCAGTTTTTAGATCAGGTTGCCTTGTCAGCTTCAAGATTTTTCTGCCTTGGGTCAGTAATTGGCCTGAGCTAAAAGACTGGCAGCCCCATGGAAAACTACAAATATACAAAGCCATTTTGAGGAATTTGTTGTTATGACTTAGCATATAGGAATTAAAACAAAATGTAACCTGGCTCATTAAACTGGACAGCTCTAGAATGTGAGTGGGTTATAATTACTGTCTGATTATCGAGTACCATCTTCAAGAGACAAAACCCGACAGCTTCTATTTTAGAAGAAAGCCAAGAAGTCAGGAAAGAAGCCTCAAGTAGAAGGCTGATGTTACACGTAAGTTTTTTCTTAGCTATGGGATTCAATTCTTTCTTTCAATTTTAACTACTTAATTGCTACACTTTTGTCCTTAATCTGTTTTGCTGAAAATTAGCTAACATAATTTCTGCTGCTTTATTATGTGAGTACTTCTTGTACACTCAGTTCTATTCATGGGAACCTTAAACTTTATTTAAGGGCTTCAGCCAGTTTCCAAACCCTCTGCATATAGATGGGAAAGCTGACAAACTGCAAAAACTGCTCCTGAAATCAGTGATAAATCCCGAGACAGACATGCAGGTGTTCTGTTTCTCCCACTTCCAGCTGAATAGCAACTTCCATCTCTTATTCAGCAACACATTTAATGACATGCTAATGGCTTTTGTTGACAAAGGCTTTAATCCATAGACCACTGTATAGAGTACTATACTTTTTTGGGGGTTTGGCTGAGAACAGCAGTGTGATGCTCTTTGAGTCATAAGGAAGGAGCTTGAGATAATTGTTGTGGATCTAATGTAGCAGACTTTGTAATGGCTACAAAATTTTGAGTAATGAATCATATCTTTCTATCATTTTGAACAAATACAATACAACATGGTTCTTGGAGTTGACTATAGGTGCAGCTAATGTTCCAGCTATACTTGGAGCTAATATTGAATGCACAGCATCTACACCAGATATTGTTTTTCAACAGTTTACCTATTAACAAAAAAATACTGGCTCTATTCATCTAAACAATTTACAAAACTGCTTTATTTCTGAGCAGAAAAAGTGCAATCATGGAATGAAAGTCATAAGTCATCCAGGGAAACAGACTCTAAGATTCCTATGGCCAAGTTCAAACAGTCCTTTGGAACGAACTGCTTTAGTTTTAGGTTGTTTCTGTTGTCAGCACTGGAGCTGCCTGCACGCCCCCATGTAGCAGTGGAAGGGATGCTGGCAGAAGCGAGGAGCTCTGCACTGTCTCTGCTGAACGCCTTTCCACCTCAAGCAGTCTTGCTAGACCAGGCTCAAGAAAATTTTCTCATGCAGAAATATGCTATTTCCATTTTTGAATGCTCACTACAGGCAAATGCAGCACAAGCTAATTCTGTACGAAACGAAATTTGCTGTGGAATAACACTGGGACAACAGAAGTCCACCTAACTTTTCCTTCAGATATGGTTTATGATAAGGAATTAGGCAGAACTTGCATAGGGCACCTTTAGCTTCTTTACAGTACTGCTAGACTTGCATAAGTCTGGTGCTAAGGTTAATACCAAAATAATA
Source organism: Pluvialis apricaria (assembly GCA_017639485.1). Taxonomy (NCBI): domain Eukaryota; kingdom Metazoa; phylum Chordata; class Aves; order Charadriiformes; family Charadriidae; genus Pluvialis; species Pluvialis apricaria. The sequence continues at coordinate 30,867,243 of CM030010.1, forward strand.
ATTATGCAACCTGTATCTAGAGCAGTGTCCTGGTCACTAGTGGAGGGGGCGGGGAGCAGAGGAAAAGAGTTCAAAACAAAGATATGATGCTAATGGGGGCTGGGAAGTGAACGGCCTTTTCCAGCAAGGATTTGTTTGCAGAGAGTAGAAAGAGCCCAGAAAATGCTCTCCCAGGATGCACTTTTTGCCTCTCTTGTCGACTTTCATTTTCCTCTTGGCTTATGTCAATCATTTGAGTTGGGAGTGTTGACTTCTTAGATTGTGTTCCCTCTCCCTCCCCGTCAATTGATTTCTAGGATTAAAAAGAAAAAAAAAAACCTAAGGGAGATGCTTGATGTTATCTGTTGCTTGGAAAATACTTAATTAGTTGCACTATAATTCTTACATGCCTAGAAAGCACTCTTCTTTCAGGCTACCGTGGGGAGCAATATAAAAGAAAAATTAAGTCTCCTAATTAGCTGTTCTCTTGTACCCTCTTTAAGGAAAAGTTTATTTTAAAACAGATCTTGACTTTATCACAAGGTATTGAATAACATTTTGTACGCCCTGGTACATGAACTAGGGCTTCAGTCCAGAAGGCCCCAGAAAGTATATGTTTGCATGATTGTCAGCAGTCGGAGGGATGGACAGACTTGGCAGCTGGAGTACTGCTTTGGTTTCTCTGGTGTTAAATTCACTACACCCCCAAACACACATCAGGGTTTTCTTGAAGCTGGAATTACTCCGCGAGGCTGTGAGTCATACTTGAACCCCATTGCCTTGCAAGACAACATAGTGCGAGCGGTGGTTGAAGGGTGCGTGGGAACAGGTGAAAGCCTGGTTGTGCCTGGGGTGGGCATGTGAACAGCTGAATGCCAGTGAAATCACCTCTTCAGAAGAGCATAATTTGCACCTGAAGAGAAACAGGTCATTAAAGCCACAGGACTGGGGAGTGCAACTGTGCTCCTTAAATCCTCTGTGCTGAGCTCTAGAAGCCATAGTGCAAATTTGGGAGGAAAAGAAAAAAAAATAACAAAAAACCCCAACTATTTACTGTCTCTGTACACATCTGCTGACACGAAGGCGGGTGACACAGCAAACAACGAGAAAGCTCTGTGGCAAATGGGTCAAAATGCTGAGTGGGTGTCTGTAGCTTTAGACTATTTAGATGTCTCCCTTTTCTAAACTAACGGTTAAGGTTTATGTAAGAGTATACTGTAAATCTGCCTTTTTCAGGGGTTAGTGGAGTGTTTAAACTGCATGAAGTGATTAGCTAAATTAGAGGAGATACGGATTTGTATATAAACTGTAAAGTGGATAAATTAACTAAGGAGAGACAAGAATGCATTGCTCTGAGAAAAATTCACAGAGATGTTCAACAGGATGAGAGAGCACAGGAAAAGGTCTTTGCGGTGCAGCTCAACACCCAGCTGTGCTAGCTTGAGACCGGTCTCTTTGCAAATAGAGGGTATGGTTTTTGTTTTTGTGACAATGTAATTTCAAAATGCCTTCCCCTACAAGACACCCTGTTGATTTTTCCCACAAGGTAAAAGGTAGAGATGAATTTTAAACTGTGTGATGATGGGTTATTTGTCTTGCCTGAGTGCCTGGCTGTGCCAGTGAGTTACGTGTTTCTACCACTTGCCTTGGGAACAGCATGGAACTTAAATATCAGCAAAGGATGCTTCATATAGGTACATTGGCAGGATCGTTTTGGTCGCTGCATGCCTGTTTAAAATGAATTCTGTAATGGTAGGCTAAGAAATACTTCTTACAGCAGTATTTTGGGGGAAATTTGCTTTTCCTTTGCTGAACTTCTGAGGTGTTGAGCACTTCTGCAATGGAGCACTGAGCAACTTTCATGGCTGAGTCCCACCACCCTTAGCTTCTACCATTTTCTCTGGGGAGCAGAGGTGTCCAACACAGTGCCCTGTAGGACTGCACTCTCTTCCATTAGGAAGGTGCAGTTATTAACTAATATTTTGAGAGGAAAAAAATAAGGAGGTTGAAGTCACTACCAGTTGGCAAGAGGTTTGCATACAAATCTTTTGCTTCCCTCAGGAATAATTAAATGAACTCAGTTATATTTGCATATAAAATAGGTTATCTTTTCCCTCATCTGAAAATAGGTACTGTGAGACTCTTCTCCTTTTCCTCCCAAGAAATGGCATGAGGATTATTTAATTGGAAAGTTTAAACCTCTTCTTCAAAAACCAAATAGAAATGAGATTTTGTATACATTTTTTAATAATTTTCACAACTGGGAACTTTAATAGCTTGGTAACCTGAAGAGAAGTTGTATTTAATACTTTAATGAATTTATAATGCTTCGTGAAGTTATTTGTGCTTATTAATTTAAAAATTAGTTTTAGGTATTTTAAAGGAATCTTATTAACTAGTCTAGACAAATGATAAAGAAGTCCTCCTGCAAAAGCAAGGCGAGATTTCCAGACTGTTCAACTCCTGAGAATTTGTCAGGACTTGAATACAGTTTTTTGAATGTGTGTTTCCAGACTACTTTTATAAGTTAAGATTCAATTTTAAATCTTGGGACTGGGTTATGAGCCATAAAATAGCAATAATTATATCTCCTTAATTTATTTGGGTAGAAGTTTCTTTTATCTTAAATCTCATCCTGCAAGTTATTTCATACCTGTTTCTGTGTTTCCTTAGCACCCATAAGAGCAGCTCTGTTTCACCCCACCTGCGTTGCACCTCACTTCCACTTGGGGTAGGATTTGAAATCTCTTTTTCATGGTGACCACCAGGGCTGACTCCAGAGCTCCTGGGCCATTTCTACACTAACATGTAATTTAGGCCAGAGGGTTGTTTGGTTTTGTTTGGGTTTTTTTGTTTGTTTGTTTGGTTAGTGGATCTGATTGATGAGCCATGGGCCAAATAAGTAATTACTAGATCAGGAACTTTCAGGACTAAATATGAGACCTGTCACTGAGAGTTAGACTCTATAGCTGGAAATCAGCGTGAGTTGTTATCCAGGTGGCATGAGGTTGCTTTAAAGCACATTCATTATAACATGGGGTTTGCCTGTGGCAGGGAGGGCTCTTGGGTAACTCAGTAGGGCCAGTGAGGGGTGCAAGGAAAACCTTGAAGCCCAGGGATTTACCAGCCTGGATCTGCCTCTGGCCACAGGTTCCTGCTGGCCTCATCCCTGCCTGCTTCCCTGCAGGATCCCTTTCTGTACTACAACTGCACCTGGCATTTTGGCAGCTCCCAACTGGGGTCCTGGCACTTCTCAAAGCCTCCCCCTCACGGTGCATCTCTGGGGCATCAAAGTGGGCATCAAAGACAAACTAGATGTCCCAAGTTGCACTTTCTTAGAGTGCTGCTCTGGAACAGACTCCTTTTATACCTTCACTACTAAAACTGAAGTCTTAACGCTTTGCCCAAAGTGTACTTTTTAACATCCATATTTGACTTAAAAAGTTATAGTCCATATGTCAGCTGTGAAAGAACTTTTGAACGCAGCCAACTGCTTTTTCTTTCCATGTGAGAAGTTACAGTACAGCTCTGCTTCCAGGCTTGGTCGGATTTTTTTACTTTTTTCATTGTAAAAACAGAGGAGAACTTGGAATTAGAAATTTCACTGGAGATGTATTTTGTCCACGTCTTTACTTGCATCAAGCCTGACTTGTTATGAAAGCAATGGCCACCTCTCCTCAACAAATACTTCAGTATGTGATTAATTCACTGCCTGCATAGATTTTTTTGATGCCTCTTCACCATATGTGAATGACCTGCTGAAACGTATGTTTTTCAAATCTAAGTTAGAGTCCAACATTTGAAGCATAGCTCATGCAGAACGCAGCAGCACTAAGACCTGTGAGCCCTTTACTAGAAATTACTATTGCAGAGGGAGAATAAGGTCGAGGAAGAAAGCAGCAGCACTAGCAGATCGTTGCCTGAACTTTTGCTCAGAAATGCTGTACAGACATCCTGGTACTTCTAGCTTCCAAAAACCTGGCTTTTTATTAAGGTTGTGCATAAAGTGGTGAGTTTGTTCCCCACCGTGACTTTTATATGGAAAGTAGCTACCCACGCGTTGTCTCAGAAATGCCTGTCTCTCTTTCAGCAATAATACTCCTGACTCATTGATTAGTTCCAATCAAATCTGATAGAAAGGTGGGGATGTCACAGATTTATGGATTCCAGGTCTGTCTGATAACCCCTCCCCGTGTGGGGCCCTGAGGCTGTTGGCTTCATGCTCACCAACGACGACGGCAGCGGCCAGCTGGCCCACCAGCACACCTCTGGCTCCAGCGGCACGCGGCGTGTGCCTTTGCCATCCCTGCAGAGGCGGCTGAGGACGTGGAGGGGAGCTGAGGTTACTGCAGAGGAACGGGGAGGGATGGGTGCGGAGATGGGGAATTGTACTGTAGCTGCAAGAAATCAGTCTTCATTAGTCTTGCTGCAAAGATTTGGAGTGATTCTTCCCTGTCTCTCATCATCTGGGACAGGGGAGTTCAGCGTCTTTCTCCTGATTGTCCCTCCAGAGGCTGCCCCTTTTGGTATGGATAATCCACTATTCAGTATAGTAACATCAGGAAATTTCTAGAGAATATCAGGAGAATGCATCAGCCATAGCTGCTGTACTCCTTGGTCCACGGAATATTGAAATGTTTTATACCCATTTTCAAAAGGAAAAAGGCATTTCTTAGAGGATAGAAAGTACAGCACTGGGGGGATGAAAAACTCACCCCTCTTCTTGAAGCTGTTGCTGCCTCCGCTACATGTTACAAGTCACATGCATTTAAAATAAAAGGAGAAAAATAAAATCCTGAAAGTTTCAGGGTAGGGGGAGATTCAGAAAGGTAACCTGGGTCAGGGGAAGAAAAAAAAAAAAAAAACCAACCAAAAAAGAACCCGAAAAACCCAAACCAAAAACTTTTTTCCTTTCACCCAGAAACAAAGCCTGAAACAATGCCAATGAGATGTTTTGGATCAGTGTTGCAAGACAGCTATCTTAGACCCATTGCTTTGGCAAACGTTTGGGTACCCTGAGAAACACCCCAGGCAGTGTTAATTCCTTCAACACTGTAGGTCTTGGAAGAATGATTCAGTAGGGAGTCCCAGCTAGAAGACACTCAACTTTCTGTTGATTTTTCTGCTTTGGTTTTGTCAAAACTGGGCTTTCTTACAGGGATAATTTGATTCTTCAAAAATCAAGTGATCCCACTGAAACAGTATGTTGTTAGCATGTTATCAGTCACCTTCAGGTTTCATCAGGTTTCTGCAAAATGCTCTTGTCAAGCCTGACAGAATTTTCATTCTCATTTGAAACTAATTAGAGCCTCTGCCTCATTTTGACTTTATAAAAGGCTGCAGCTGGGGAAAATTCAGTTACTCTTACAGCCCTAGCCCTAAGGAAACCTCTCTATATAATATAGTAGACAGCTAGATGTAAAATATGTATTTTTACATAATGTTTACATGAAATATAGTGAGACATTTGCCAGTTTTAAGATGCAGCCAAGCACTAGCAGTATTTCTTTGTATGCAGATAAACTCATATTGATTCCAAGACAGTAGAACAGAATTAATATTCTGGTAATTATCTATTTCCAATTAAAATATCTTTGTGCAATGAATAATAACAAAAAAGACCCAAGACTTTCAAATGTTTGAGGTTGAGTGCCTTGAATTAATATTTATGAACCAAAAATAAATGTCCTGACTTCATAAGAGTGCTGTGCACTCAGCAGTATCTTCTGCAACCAACAAAAAACATGGATGCAGCATAGAACAACCTGGCTCTCTTCTGCATTTTAATTAAGGGTAGGGCTTGCTACCTTAAGTGCACAAGGCTGCAGCACTTGGATTAGGTGTAAATGAGTCTGAGTTTCCTTGGTTAATGATGACAGTTTGCAGTAATAACTGGTTTTAAGAAGCAGAGGTACTTAACACTTTGAAAAGCACTCAGCAGCTTCTCCTGAAATCCTGGTTTCTGAAATACAGACCACTTATTTAGTCTTTTTTTTTTTTTTTTTTAGCTGCCAATCCATGAGGGTGACTTGTCTGGGTGTTAAGGCTTTGTTTTGAACTCTGTGGTTTTGTTTGTCTGAAGATCGTGGGAGTACAAAAGACAATTATTATCATCCATTCCCCTCAAAATAAGCTTGCTTGAGCTCTTCCAAGGGCTATGGAATATCTTTTTTGCACTTGAAAGCAGTTGTTCTGTAAAAAGACACAAGTTCTTCCCTCTGCATTTGCTGTCTAAACACTGTCCTGGGAGCCTAACCACTTAACTACTGCATCTTTGGGAGCACAACAGAAGACAGTTATGTTGCCCTGTGCTGCACCCAGATTTGCAGCACTGCACTTGTAAACAGGGTTTAGGTGATGTGGGATGCAACAGAGCAAATTGCAGGGAATTTGACCCTGCTCCCTGCAGTTCCTGGCTGTCCATAGAAAGGACGCAGTGCTCTGATGCCTGTGAAGATGCCGGGAAGATGCTTGCACCAGCTGACAGATATTGAGGGCTGACACACCAGCTTGTCTGTTTAATGGTGTTGTCTGTAGCCCTTTTCCAATTGGACTTTTGCAGACATCTTCCTTGCTGACATTCTCAACTTTTTAAGAGTCTTCAAAAAACTGCCCAGCCTTAGGCGTTTTCCCGTTGCGGTGAGAGGTGCTCCTTTTACAAACAACGAGGTTAAAATTTTCTGCATCATTCATCTGTGCATAGGGTTGCCCGCTTGCTTCTGGCCGTCCAGACAAGAATAATTTCCATAACTTCTTAGCCTCAAGTGTTATGTTATCTCAGGACCAATATAGTTGTGCCATACATATCTATGAGTGACAGATTAAAGTAGATTTCAAAACCAGCTAGTGAAAAAGCATTAACCTTCTTTACACCCGTTAGAGTGAGCCACTAGAGAAAGCACCAGACAAGAATTAGGGCCCCACTAGCCTCCTGTACAGCATCTCCATCAGTTCTACCTCCTCCCTGGGACTCTACAGCTCTGTCCAATGTAATCCCACGGTGATGAGTGAAAGAAGTATTTTAATGTCCTAAGGGGTGTGGTTTACTTTTTTGCTTTACTTCCACCCTTAGCTGCAGATGTCTACCAAGCAATAAAACAAATCTTTAGTTGAGAAGAAAGATGGGTCATAGCATCAGCTGAAGTTAAATTTGGGGTTTTTCTGCTAGCATAAATGGTCAATATGTATCAACGTTTCCTGGGTTTTAGTGATTATTCCCTGATATTTATTTCATCTTAGCTTTGCTAAATAACATTTTGCTTTGCATAGGAATTGCAGAGCAGATTGAACCCAAGGGATATCTAATCTAACAGTCAGATGGAGGCCAGTATCAGCTATTTCAGTGGAAAGTGTAAAAATCAGCAATCAGTAGAGATCAGGTAAAAACCTGTCATGTCGGTTCCTTGTATCTAACAAAGATTGGTTTACAGGCTTGCATATGGCATTTAAATTACTCCATTCACTTGGGATAATTTTGTGAAGCATTTTTATCAATATACATGTCTGATCCTCTGTGACAAAAATAAATATCTGCCTTCCTATGGTTTGATACCTCGCTTCAAGGAGCATTTTGTCCCAGACAGGTGACCAGTGACCTTTCCTTAAAGGCAATTCTCTTTGTTTAAAACTCTTTACTTTTTCCCTCTTTACATTCATGTCTCAGGTATGTCTGAAATAGTAATTTAAATAAGATGGGGAGTAATCTCTTCCATCCACGCAGTTGTCTGGAGTCAGCACAAATCTATCCCTGGCATCCCTGACATGCCAGGGGAAGTTTTGGGAGAGCTGGGGAAGTTCAGTGCTCCAACACTGGTGAAAATAATTCTGTGTTTCAGCATCTCTGTGCTGCTTAGTTGGTGCCAATTTGCAGGAATATAGATTTCCCTGCTGATTGCAAGAACAGGTTTTTGGTTGACTGAAGGGAAATATTCTTTAAAAGTCTCCAAAAATGTTGCCAGATTTAAAGTCTGATGAAAAACTTGCTTTTTCTTTCAGAGATACTCTCCTTCCTTAGCACTCTGCCACTGTCCTTCCCCAGCTTTTAAAACATGGCTCTGGCTTACTAAAGCCAAACAAAACCCTTCCATATCATAGGAGATTTCTGTCTGCTTGGAACCCTCTCCTATTTGCATTCAGGATGAACAGCTGCTGATTGCAGGTGTTTTATGTGCACAGTATTACTTGCAGTTACCTGTGATCAGCTGGTGAGGAGGTATTTGGGAAATCAGCAGCAGACAGCTGCTTAAATCAGACTGTCAGAGAGGTGAAATGGGTAATGGAGCCTTAAAACTCCTGAGGCTCCTGTTGAATTTGAGTGTAGTCTGCATGGCATGATGATGGGAAGAGCATCGCATATGCCATTTTTTAGGTGGTATTTGAGCCCTGTCCAAATACAGGAATTGTATAACCTGAAGTGGAATTAAACTACACAGTTTAGCTGTGCAGTTGTGGTGGAAAACTGATGAAATGGATTTACAGTAGAACTCTCCTGCCATGGATGCAGGTATTTCATCCTTTTTCTTGTCTCAGGTTTCACCTGTAAGTTGAGAACAACGCTAATCTTTCTCTCCGTCCTCCGTTTCCCGTGTGCACAGCAGCTCACGGGGCAGTGACTGTCTGTCCCTGAGGACTGTCAGGGAGGCCCAAGGCTGCGAATGGAAGTTTTCTTGATACAAATGATTCACATGGGGTAATACAAACAATTGAAATGAGAGAGGGAAGTTCCTCTCTCGAAGAAAGTCTTTAACCCACAGGTAATACCAAGTAATTGCCTTATGCCTGACAAGGGCTGCAAATTTGTCACAGGCTTCCTGAATGAGACTTAGTGCCACCTCAGCATTTAATTAGGGAAGAGAAGAATTTCTTAGTTTTCTAAATTACGTTGTCTGCTGGCATCTGGATCTATGGATGGACAAAGACTGTAGGCAGCCCTGAGCTCTGCGTATTTTTCTCTCCTTTTTGAAACGTTGTGTCTGTGAAAAGTATCTGATTACTGATGGGTTTTTAAACTTTTATGGCTTCTGCTCCATGTTCTAAGGTATGCGCTTTTCTCTTTCCAACTTGTCATATTGAGATATTACTAAAGAGATCAAAGGCAAACATTTAATTTATTTCCTTAGTTCCTATTCCATTTTGAATATAAAGCCTTCATTACTGTCCTCCATTTAACAGCCCTCTGTGAAGCTAGCTGGTCCCACTATCGCCTGCTCATCTCTGCCGTAGTGCACCTTCACGCAGGCTTTGGTTGGATGGGAAGACCTTACCTCAAGGACTGCAGTTTGGCACCTGTAGTTTGATGCTGTATGACTTTCCTCCATGTGTGTCTTAAACATCTCCAACCCTTCTTCTATTTTTGTGATATTGGCTTCTGCAGCCCTTCACAAAAAGGCAGAGGAGGAGAAGGAACCTCACCGTGAGTCAGATCAAATGCATCGATGCTGTGAACTGCAGAAGGCAATGCCTAGCGTTCCTGTCAAAGTCTGTGGTTTAACAGCGTTTAGTGCTAGGATTGAATTTAGGGGCCTGAACCAAAAACATGGAGGAAAACTTCTAGGAAGTGTTAAGAACTGAATGAGAGTACCTTTGAGACGAGACTGCAAATTTCACTGCTCAGGCCTCACTGCCTATTAGCTTATGCCATAGGTAAATGTACCACAAACAGTGACACTGAGCCATGCAGCATACTGGCATGTTCACCTATTCCAACTTGATAGAATTATGTGATTATTTTTTTTCTATGCCTGCACAATATTAGTTAAATTAGAAGTTCAACTGGATTTCATCACCAGCAGCCAAGGGGAGGTACTATAATCGAATCTTCACTTATAGCTTAATCGTACAATCAACAAAACTGCAAAATTTTGACAGAGAGCTACAAAGTGGCATTTGTGTCAGGCTAACACTGATTAATTTATTGATCTGTTTCTCTTCAGTTCTTTATAATTATACGACTCTGTAAGTAGCTGAGACCTCGCCCTGGGACCACACCGTGCTGTTGATATTCCTGCACGGAGACTGTTGCCTCTACTTGTCCCTACAGAGCTGACCTGCAGCTGGGTGGTCAGTGTTCTGCAGCTGGTTCCTCTGTTCAGTAAACTGTGACAGGACCAGACCCGGTCACTACATAACTGATGGTTTCTGTGGTGTCTACATACCTATGAGAAACATAGACTGAGAGCTAGAGGCAGCTTAAAATTGTCCTATCTTCTTCTTGTCAGTGCAAAAGTTTATCTTTTGCCAAAAAAAAAAAAAAAAAAAATCACATATATTAATATTTGGGGGAAAAATTGGAGAAATCTTAGTGTTTATTGGATAGAGGCATAACGGTAAGGCCTAGGCACTGATATGAAAGTTCATGTAATATTCACAGAGAGATAAAATGAACTGGAGCCCCTAGAAGCATTGGAAATACCGTCTTCGTGCTGAGTACTTAGGCTTTCTGAAAACAGTTTTGCTTGGGGTCTTTCTTTAAATTAAAAATCTTCACAAAGCAAACCATTATCTCTTAAAAAAACCCTAAAGCCATGAGCCCTGTTTTCTCTTCATAAAAGTGAAATATTAGGGATTACTGAATATTTTCCATTGAAACTAGTTTATCTATCTTAGATTTTCTCCAGGATATAAAAAGAGCAGTTTCCTCCGTGTGCTGTCTCCTTGCACCCTATCACTGGGCTTTAGTTATTCTTAGAGAGATAACATCCTGCCCGTGCAATAGTTTCTAGGCTGCCAGGACAATTACGCTGGTTTGTTAAAATCATCACTGAGGGCTAACGTCATTTCCAGTCTAGGTGTTTCCCGCTAAAATGCATTTTGCCAGCTTAATGTCGTTGAGCGCGTACTGATATTTTTTTCAAGTACCATTCTGATGCATCTGGTTGTGGTGAAAGTTACATGGAGAAACTGTGGTTGAGCCACGGATTTTCAGTGTATTGCCTCAGCCAGGAGGCAGTTAAAATAATCTGTCAGATGGCGCTATTTTTCTGGTCATGTTAATCACAAACAAGGAGGGACACTGCAGCTTGAATGCAGAATCCCATGGGAAAACCCCAGTGGGAACTATTCGCATTGACTTCATTACCAAAACCAATGTCCAGTGAAACTATGGCCTTAGATAAACACAACACAGTATCATTGGGCATGACCATTACGCAACTTTGTGTGCTATAACTTGCACCTGTATGTTGTATGTACTAAATACTAACAAGTCTGAACAGTGGTGGTTTATGCCTGTTCTGTGAGGGGGTTGCTGAGCAAAAGGAATGGTAGAGGACCAGGCTGAGGCTGTAACTCATTTTGACTGAAACTTCTCAGTGCTGCTATATTTCCAGCAGTTGAACTGGGTATTTCTTTCACTAGACTCTATTTCAAAATCAGGAAATAAAACTAGATGCTCAGTCTTCCCCTCTCCCACCCCCAAAAAACCACCAAGCAACCCAAAACAAACAACCCCCCAAACCCAGATGAAAACAAAAAAAACCCCACCCCAAAACCCAAACAAAAAACAACCCAAGAGGAACAGCATACCAGTGGGATGTATCAAAGAAACCATGAACCATTGGTCAATGTATCCAAATTCTGCTTAGATGGTCATGGGCATATATTGGTATCAGTCATAGTAGGTGAGCTGGAAGGGCAATGGCATGTACTTGACAAGACCTGCCAGTCATTGTCAGGTGTTCTTGTTGGTATCATGGTAAAGGAGAGTGTTCAGATGAACTAAGAGGACGGTAACACAGAAGCATGAAGGAAGTGGATCAAAATGAAGGGAAAGCATGGAAGGGCTTTTTTGAAAATCCACTTTGGAAAACCAGGCTGGCATCATCAGCTGATTCAGGAGGAGAAGCCCCTGTTACAGCCTGAAGTGATAGGATGTGTTGTGGCAGGGGGGAAGGGTCTTCTGGAGTGAACACAGGAGTGCCTGTGTCTGAGGCAGCAGAGGCCAGTGAAAGGGTGGAAAGGTGTCACATAGTCACAGAAACTGGCAGGAAGACTACCTCTGTTTTATCTTCCCAGGTAGATCTGGACTGGCAAGATCATGTTTGCTGTGGCCAAAGAAAAGGATGTTGCAGTAATTGATACTGAGAGAATTATCTTTGGGACTTTTAGATATGAAAACCCAAAATGCATCATATATAAATATATACACACACATGCACAGTCCAAAGAAGCTAACCTTGGCTAAACCAACAATTTGCAAATCTGAGAGCTGAGGAAAAATAAGAATTATGTGGGTTGTTTGTTTGGTTTGTTTTGTGGGTTCTTTTTTATAAAAATGATGTCTAATGAGGCATCATCCAAGGAACGGAATTAAGATGGAAGACTATCCATCACGTAGGGATTAGTCCTGCCCAGGTAGAGCGTCTATAAGATGCTCGTAAAGAGACAGGAAGGAAGCCATTCCAAGGCCGTAGCATATTCATTGCCCATCTTGCTCCTCCTACACGGAGCAGCTCAAACTACAAAATCCCACTGTATTTTGGAGCTGAAGGCTGCTATTTTCAAGCCCTGCTGTGTGAGGCTGGATGTCACACTTGCCTCAGGTTAGACAGGATGGTGCTCAGACTGTTGGTAGCGAGGGCTTCAGGCAGCTTAGGGCTCTGATGCTTTGTGAGTCACTACTAACGGCTATAAATAGGAAATAATATATAGTATATGAACCTTACAAACCACATGGTGTGGGCATAGTATGACTCAGTTCAGTCACCCCATACCCAATTTGATAATTTCTTTTGTCACTATATAATACTTGAGCTCGGAAATACTGGGGGCAAGCCAGGGCCTGTTGCACTAATGAGCTGTTTCTTAGTTCTTGTTTCTCAAGATACGTTATTTATAATGTATCGCAACAATTGAGAAAAGGCTTGACTGAAAAGGCTGGTGAAAAGGCATGAGGAAAACTAAAGTCAAGGTAAGGTGGCAAGAGAGAAAAATGGGTGAGGGAAGGAGTGGGGAATGTTCATACTACAGATACCTCAAGATTTTAAGTGAAACCCCAATTCCTGATTAGGAAAGCACTAAGGGGAGTGAAATGCATCTCATTTCCATGTTCACAGCTGTGGATCTCTACTCAGTGATAACTCTTAATCAAGTAAGAATCAAAAAAGCATAGCAGATTTCAGGATGTTTACATCTTGACTGAGCTGGGGTACAAACAGTGGGTGGTGACTGGTGTGAAGGGACAGTCCCATACAGCAATGCCCAGGGAGTGCAGCCTGGGTAGGGACCCATCCTGCAGCAGAACTGGGTGCTGTCAGTCATTGAGCAGGACTAAGTTTGAGGTGGAGTTTGGTCTGGTCTTTCTTTGTCTTTGTAGTTCTTTGCTGTTTTATAATCACATGCCTAGCCTTGTATTTTGCTAGGTTGAATGTCTTGTGTGTGATCTTGTCTGATAGTAAACCTCATCTCAAAGTGGCTTTGCAGACTTTGCCAGTCCATTCCTCTGGGCACTGAGAAGGTGTCTGGAAGGGTGCAGGTATCCTTTGAAGTGTCTTGCATCCCAGGGATGTGCTGGAAACCCTATATATCACCCTGATTAAAGGTGACAGTGCCTGGTTAGAGGGAAGTGTTGATGGAGAACCATAAGTAGGCTCAGAATTTAGTGAAACTCCTGTGTTTTGAAGAGATTTCTTACAAAGAGCCAGAAGCATGAGCTATGTTTCATTATGTTGTCTTACAAATCACACAGTCTTACATGTGAGCATCCATATGGGCTGCAAATAGAAGAAACTTTGGATACTGAATAAAAGAGTTTCCTACGAAAAAATTATTTTCCACTTTCCTTCTAAAAGCTGTCCTCAGCTGGATGAAAATGTAAAAGGTGTGAAGGAGGGTGTGATGTGGCTTCCACCAGCAGAGAAGGTCACGCCTCAGGAGGGAAGGAAGTTAACCTGAATTCACGCCAAGATTGGTGGTGGAGGTCTGATTGAAATCTTGCGAACTGGCAAATTCTGATCTTTCCTAGGAAAGGTCAAGATAGTTTAGCAGCAAAAAAAGCTGCTTCCAAATCCTGGCAACTTTCATTCTTTTTCCCAGCTGGGAATAACTCTGAACAGTCTGGATAACTTTAACCTGCTGCAGTGCCAACAGAATAAGCAGAGTTACAGAATCACAGAATGGTCAGGATTGGAAGGGACCTCTGGAGATCATCTAGTCCAACCCCCCTGCCACAGCAGGGACACCTACAGCATATTGCACAGGACGGCGTCCAGGCGGGTTTTGAATGTCTCCAGTGTGGGAGACTCCACAACCTCTCTGGGCAGCCTGTGCCAGTGCTCTGCCACCCTCAGAGTAAAGAAGTTCCTCCTCGTGTTAAGATGGAACTTCCTATGTTCAAGTTTGTGCCCGTTACCTCTTGTCCTATCACTGGGCACCACTGAAAAAAGACTGTTCCCATCCTCCTGGCACCCTCCCTTTAAGTATTTGTAAGTATTGATAAGAACCCCCGAGTCTTCTTTTCTCTAGACTAAAAAGCCCCAAGTACCTGAGCCTTTCCTCATAAGAGAGATGTTCCAATCCCCTAATCATCTTAGTAGCTCTTTGCTGGACCCTCTCCAGCAGTTCCCTGTCCTTCTTGAACCGGGGAGCCCAGAACTGGACACGATACTCCAGATGTGGCCTCACCAGGGCAGAGTAGAGGGGGAGGATGACCTCCCTCGACCTGCTGGCCACACTCTTCTTGATGCACGCCAGGATGCCATTGGCCTTCTTGGCCACCAGGGCACATTGCTGCCTCATGGTCATCCTGTTGTCCACCAGGACTCCCAGGTCCCTTTCCACAGAGCTGCTCTCCAGGAGGTCAGCCCCCAACCTGTACTGACGCATGGGGTTATTCCTCCCCAGATGCAGTACCCTACACTTGCCCTTGTTGAATTTCATCAGTTTTTTCTCTGCCCAACTCTCCAGCCTGTCCAGGTCACGCTGTATGGTGGCACAGCCTTCCAGCATGTCAGTCACCCCTCCCAGTTTTGTGTCATCAGCAAACTTGCTGATGGTACACTCTATCCCTTCATCCAGGTCATGGATGAATATATTGAACAGGACTGGCCCCAGTACTGACCCCTGAAGGACACCACTAGTTACTGGCCTCCAACTGGACTCTGCACCACTAACCACAACCCTCTGAGCTCTATCTGTCAGCCACTGTTCAATCCACCCCACTGTCCATTCATCTGACCCACACTTCCTAAGCTTGCTTTACCCTGGGACAGGTTCATCCTTGGCGTGACTACTTGCTGAGCTGCTTTTGCACCAGGGATTGGTTTTATTCAGCCTTCCTTTAAGTCACTTTTCTGGACTATAACAAGCTCTTATCTGAGACGTCTGAATGAAATAATAATTTTAAATCAAAAATATTAATAAAGTAGATATTTCAGATACATCACTTGCAAATAATTTATTGCACTGAATTAGTTTTCTTTAATCAATTAGGAGTCTGCCAGGTACCAGCAAATGGTAATTTGACAGGAGGAACAATTTTATGTATTTTTAGAGAGGATGAGAGAGTAGAACCAATTTCTTTAAAATTGCTCCTCCAACCCACAGGGCCCTGGCTGAACATTTCCCTCCGATGACACAAGGGCTTTTGTTCACCAGTCTTCCTGTTCGGAACTAGGTTATATTGACTTGCTGCTACTCTGAGCCAAGTTATTTCATTTGCTGGTGGAGCGCCATGAGCATTTACACTTGTGAGCAAAATGTAGAGTCATATGATTTACGTACCTCAAGGACAAAACCAAGATCTGCAGACACAAACACGAGTGCTACAGTTTCTACATCTACAGCTGACGTGGTTTTCGCAGGATGGTGCAGACCCCTTTTACAATCGCTACAGAGACAGAGGACCGAGTGATCCAGAACAGCCGTGTGGTGATCCGAGCCATGTTACAGACGTATTATTTCTGCAGTTCTGCAGATAGATGCTGCTTATCAGTCTTTAACGGGTGATTCTTTGGTCTAACCCGGTCTGTTTGTTCTTATAAGCTCAGGTGTGCCTACAGCTAGCTAACAGAAAGCAGTAGGTACAAGTTGTGTCTGAACTCTCACTCCTTTCTGGCATTTGGGTACTTGATGTTATATTCTTTCACCCACACAGGATACAAATAGAAGCAAAGCCTTGCTAGCCTGTGTTGCTTCTGGTGATGGAGTTAAGGCTGGTCACCTTTTTCTTGATGAATTTGGAGTCCAAAAACCTGAGGGGGAGGATTCTAGCTCTGCCTGATCACCGGGCCGTAGGCTGGATCTGTGCAGTGACATCCACTGTCACCCGCTGCTGCCAGACCTGCCAGCTGCACGTGGGAATGCAGCAGGGAGGAGGGGGGGAAGCCTGGGTGGCACGACAGTCCCTGCTGACTTAACCAAAGCCTCTGAAGGCTTATGCAGGCAAATCTATAACCAGGATGTCTTGTATCGGTGTGTTTTGTCACGATCCTGTCAGAAACAGCAGTTAAGGGATCACCTTTTAGTGTCCAAATCCTGAAGTCTAAATCCTGTTGTGACTTGATGAATAGTGGAAAACGTTGCTCACAGTCCCCTCTACCCCTTATAGGGTGCATTCTGGGGACAATGAGGTTGGATGCTGGAAACCACAAAAAGCACCTCTGACTCTTCTGGCTGTGCTGCCAAGGGCTTTGGTTTTCTTTCCCTGGGTGTTCAGGCCAAGGTCCTGCTCCGGCTGCACAGTGGTGCAAAGTATGTCAGTCCAAGTAACGTGTGTTGACAGTGCAGTAGGGAAATCACATGGCAAATGCCTCTGCTTCGGCACTCCCCGTCACAGAATGCCACAGTCAAGGGTGAAGCCGCATGGAGACTGGCAAAGCCCATGCAGCTGTCAGTAGATTAAAGCAGCATGTCTCAAAAGAAAAAGGCATTTGACCTCAGGCAAAAGCAAGTTTGTGCCACACAATTGTCATTACTGCTTTTCTGTATGATTGCAAAAACTTGAACAGCTTGCAGTTGTCACATTTAGCGCCCTAACTGGTTCCACATTTCACTGGGTAAAACCTCAAATACTCATGTTTTGCAGAGTTCAAGAATCCTCCATATCTGCTTCCACAAATTCTACATTGGTTTTACTATCGGGTGTGCGTTTTGGTCTGCCCAGCTGGCTGTCTCAAGCCACCGTTAAGGGGAATGAGTGAGATGCAGCGCTCTGAAGTGATACAGGCTGCGCCTAAGGCAAATCTGTTTCCGTCCCTGGGAAACTTCATCAAAACCTCTCAGGAAAAAGGACTGCTGTTCTCTTTTGTTTTAAGTGGAACCAGCAAAGGCATTTCTGAAAATGCCTTGTTCTAGTAGCTCCTCACATATGTAAGAAATAGCTATACAGGCTAATATGAGTACTATATTGTATTTAGTGCTGAACACATGCTAAGTACTGTGCAAAACCCCAAAACAAAGAAAACTTCTAGTCCAATCCAGAGCCCTTGTATAGCAAACTTCTCGTTAACCATACACATATTTTCTCACTAATTTAATCGAAACAACTTACAAGCATGAATTTGAAGCATAAGCAGGAGTGTTTAGCAGGTCAAGACTTGAGGGATTTTTAAGGGCGTGAACCAAGGCCCAGGGAGGTCAGTGGGAACCTCCAACCAACTAAGGGATTTTAGAGGTCCAGTTGTAAGGACAGTAAATCAGTGCACAGATGCATGTCCAAAAAACATTCTTGAAACTGTGCACGTTAACTGAGATCAGCACAAGTTTGAAACCCAATGTCTCATGAGGATGACAATACCTTCCTGCTTAAAGCAGTGTCAGCTGTGAGACCAGCCCAGGCTGCCCACGGCTTTGCCCAGCCCATCCTGCTGCAGAACACTCCTCGCGGGGCAAAAAGTTTCTCCTTCTTTCCAGCATGCCTCATGTCTCTCATCCTACCACTATATGAAGAGCCTGCTTTCATAACAAGAATTTTTTAACATTGCCAGGGGCTTGGCAAACTTCTGTATTTACTTATTTTTACAAGTTGGGTCTCATTTTTCATTGGAGCTTGGTGAATTAAATTGTACAACAATATTTTGTGTCTGTATTTTTGAGACCCTGTGAAAACCAAAAAACAGTTCTGTTAAAAATGTGAATAATTGTAACAGTTGTTGAAATTTCAGCTTTTGGTAATTTCAGCTACAATTAAAATAATTAGCATGCAATTTACTTAATGAAAATGTTTAACAGAAATGCTAGAAGAACATACCAAATTAAAATATACATGATTTAGGATTCATAAGGCTTCCAGTCAGGATCTCAAAGGACCTTATGGTCCCACTATTTTTTAAATAAGCATATTATGCAGAACTGCCAGACTTCTGGGCCTTTTCCACCTCAAATATTAGGATTCTCTACAAGCTTATGAGAATCTCTGCAGATAAAATATACCTGAAGAAAATTTGCTCTTGATACTGCCGGTGGAATATTCTTCCCTGTAGCACATCATTCTCTGGTGCTTTGTCTAGCCTAGTTGTAAAATAAGGCTATACAATAACTTAATAATTTAACCAAGAAAACGCATCTTGGTGCTCAGAAATTGTTTTCCTGTTATAGTGAGTTAACTCTTTTTTGAGGCGTGAAGTTTTGCCTGCCAAATGCAATGAGATATGTTATGAGGATTCAAAATGATTATGTCTAAAATGACTTGGGAGTGTAGTTTGGCAGGATGGAGCCACAGCCCAGCAGAGCATTGTGCTGGTTCAGCTTTTCTGTCCACTGCCGTTATATGTTGCTGCATAGTAGATGACAAAGTTTCTGTGAACTTGCTCATCATAGGCTGGAGCAGAACACGCAGCTTTTAAATACTGGGCAGAATGACACAGGAAACTTCTTAGTACCACTGATACCAGCCTTGCCTGCTGGGTAAGATATTCCATTACCCATACACCTGGAAAAACAAGACAAGGCTTTTGCTTGGGGTGGTGGAAAGTGCTCTGCAAGGTGCTGAAGATGAAACCTCTTGTTCCCAGCACCCTGCTCAGGGATGCTCTACCCAGTGTTGCCCTTCCTTAATGCTGAGTCCATTTATTTATTTGTTGTGTTACATATAACCGCAAAGCGTTGTTTTGGTTTTTTTTTTCCCCTGTGGTTTTGTTTGTTTGTTTTCTTATTTAAAAAAAAAAAAAAAAAAAGAAAGAAAAAGAAGTGCAGGTGAGTGTGTCTCAGCTCCCTGGCCAGCCCTCTCCCTCCCGGAGGTGGGAATAACCTGCCAGGCAGTTTCTCATCCACCTAACGAGTCCCTCTAGTGGTGCCATCCAGAAAATTTTACTCCTGCATTCCCAAACTAATGAGGAGCAAATGCAAATCAAACTGAACAAATGTTTTAATGTTACCTGTCAGTAGTGAAAATACTATGACTTTGTGAAATGCAGATGTGTTTGGTCCAATTAGCATCACGCTTTTGGAAAATCACGTACCAGGGTAATTCCAGTGCTCTCAGTTTAACAGGAGTTGAAATTGTTTGCAGTGACAGCTGAGCAAGGTCCCCAATTTTCATGCAAACAAGAAACAAGCTAAAAATATGATCTTTTTTCAACATCCAAAATGTTCTTCTCACTCTTCTCAGAAAGATATTTGAGGATGTTTATTTTGAGCAAATTAATTACATTTCTATGGTGACCTTGTGAGGGACAACTTCAGCACTATCAGTGTGCATACTGCAAACGGGGAGTTCAAGTTGGGGCGTAGTGTTCATAAATAGACATGAGAAAATAAATGATATTTCTGCTTTCTTGAAGCCATAAAATGTTAGGAAGGGGAAAACAGTGAAAGGTTGGAAGTGAAATGGAAACACCACTGAAAGTGAAATTAAAGAACTGAGAAATGCCGGGATGGTTTTTGAAGCAAACACCCCTGCATGTGAAATGCTCAATACAGCATTATTTTAATTTTAATTTTAATTCTTAGTGAGTTTGGTGGGGTTTTTGTTGTTGTTTTTTTTATTTTTTGGGGGTGGGGTGGGGTGGGTGTTTTTTCTTTGTTTGGGTTTTTTTAGAAGTGTAGTTAAGTAAATAGGAGAAACCAGATTTATTTGTAGAGGCTTTTTTAGCTTTCGGGTTTCAGGGCAATCAGAGTAGATCTGCAAAATGTTTTGGTTGACTCCAAACCTCTGAGTGGTGAAACACAGTGTGCAAAGGCGGCAGGAATCAGGCAGTGACCTAAATGACAGGGAACAGAGGATGATCAAGCGCGAGCAGTCCTGACTGGCTGCGTGGCCAGAAGCACCCTCAGCACTACCACACACGCTGGTGGGAAAGGGTGTATCACTTACAGCCTGGTAAATCCAAGACTGGTTGAAAGGGATGTACCAGGAGAGCACAGCACTGCTGCTGCAGCAGTCAGGGCTGTCCTGAAAACGCAGTGAGCAGGAATGGTGTAGCTAGAGGTCCATACGGGTAATGAGAGTTTGTTCACTTCCCATTTGAGCCAGACACAGTTTATCCATTCCCCACTGCTCCGTGGGGATCCCTGTGCACCTGAGTTGATGTGCTTTATTTCCCCCATTGCCAGGCATCCACTGGGTGAGAGCACCTGGTATTTCTCTTTGCTTAGACACTTATTTGATCAAAACTCAACTTTATCTGGGAATACAACATTAACTCTGTTAGTCTTAGGAATTGAGAGATTCATGCAGAGGAATCAAATTAATTTCCTTTCTTCCACCAGGTTGTCAGTCAAGGTACGGGAAGGAAAATGATATCGTTTTTCATTTTTTCCCTAACACCTTGGGGTTAGATGAGATTAAATATACTGTAATACCGCACCCTCATGCAATACTCTGCAGAGATACCTGACCAAAGTCTGATGACTGACAAGTCAGTGGAAGCCAGCATGTAGGTCCTTCCTTGGTCCTCAAAGCAGGCAAGCTGTATTAGCCCGGTGAGGCAGTTCGGCTGCTTTTGGGCCAGAAATTCAGTTTCTAACCAGAGTCCAGAGCCAGTACAGCTCTTCCTACCGGGCTCTGTACTGTGGGCTGCAAAGCACTCGGACACACGGCAAAACAGTCTGTACCTCTGCCCTGGGACATTGCTCATTGGCGATGTAATGGCTGAAATCTTCAAGGGCACCAGCTTAAATCTACTATTAAAGTCAGTAACAGGGAAACACAGACTGCAAAGTTTTGTGTAATAAATCTAAATGTTAACTCTGTGCAAGGGCACTTATCAACAGCTGCTTTGATAGAGTTACAGGTGCCTCGGGTATCACAATTTTGCATTTCTCAATGGAGTGTTTGAATGTTCAGTGTCATCCAAAATTTATTTAAATTTCCTTGAGTTCGACTTTTAATAGGGTTTTTTTTTTAATCATGTATTGCTTTCAAGAGAAAGAAACTCTCTTTGGGAAGCTTTGAAAGGCAGCAGGCTAGAATAATAATAAAAATAAGAAGTGGGTTCACAAATGATTCTTTTTTTTTTTTTCAAAACATAAAGCAGAGATCCATCACTGCCTGTTATTTGTGTTTATGCCTCTGCATGCAGAAGTGTGCTGACCAGGGAGGGAAGGTTTGGGCTCTGGAATCAATACTGAGCACTGAAGTAGCTTTTAGACGCTCAGCTCCTGCTGCGCTTGGTCTAATTTGCAGTTTGTTGAAATCCCATTTTAAATGCTGCTGGAGGAGTCTGCTTTATCTCAGCAAGAAATCTAGGGGAGTTGGTAGTTGAAAATAATGGATCATCAGGAAATAAATGTAGGGATAATGTATGCAGGGAAAACTTCAGCCCTGAAACTTTTTTTGGAGGAGGACAAGTTCTGCTCATTTTTTACCCTTAGAAACGAAATCATCAAAACAGTATGGGGAATGATTGGACGTAATGGTTACATTTGGGTCTTATGGCTGAAATCCCAGGAAGACTTTATTAATTTGGTCTAGCTGACAGGGATAAACATTTGTACTCAAGCTTTCAGAACAAGTGGTCATTTGGGAGAAAGTCCTGCTGCTCCTGAGCTCTCCCCTGCACACTGGGTTTCACCTTTTGCAGCATTTTGAGGAGGGTCTTGGCAAAGCTGGCCTGGTTGAGTTGTGTATGCACTGCCTAACTATAAAACATTCCTAGTCCCTGCCAAAAAAGCACAGCAGTTACCATGTTTCCCTTTGGCAAACCGATGCTTGCAGCAAAAGACATCAATGTTGGGCAGGAGTCCCAGAGGGCAAGAAAGAGCCCTCACCCTTCGGAGAGGAGAACGTTTTGGTCAGTGAAACTTTCTCTCAGCCCACTCAGTCCTGGTTCACAGGGAGCCAGCAAAGACCGTGGTAACTTGTCAGCAAGTTAAATGGAGGAATGAAAGGCGGAACTTAAAAAGCTCATGCAGCCTGACTTCATTCATTGCTATAGCAATAATTCCCCATGAAAATGGTGCAAAGAGATGTTTCAGATGATAATGCATTTTTAAAGTGCAATACTGCGAGAAAAACTCCTCTCTCATTGTAACCTATGGATCTGTGAAGATCTTTAATGGTATTAATAAGGTTCTTTGCCTTCCTGACAGAACTCTCAAGTGCTGGGAATGAATTTAGCAACTCCTACCTTGCAGTTACGGGCGAGAATCTAGATGCACGAGTGCTTAAACAATAGAAGTTTTAAGAACAGGTTGTACCTTGATACGAGTGAGTCCTCTGCCTTCTCTTACTGCTTCAGATTTCCAAAGCCCCCAGAGCAGTCAGAGACGCAAATGGAACTAAAAGTCACTGGCTGGTTTTTTGGATGTTAATTCTCTTTTGCACTTTTGAAAGTCCACTCCGTACTGAAATGTTAAGGTAGGAGAAACATTCCCATGAGACACATCCCAGCCAGAGCTGTCGTATGTCAGGGGCAGGATATAAACTGGGGTTTTGCTGAAATATGTTCTTTGCTATCCACGTGGTGAAGCTACTTCTTACCACAGCCACTGCCTTATCCCTCTTTTCTATTTCTCTATATAGAGAGGACTTAAGAACTCTTTCCAACCTTGGGAGGGCACTGGGAAGGTTACAGGCTGTGAGGTCCTGGCATATGGTTGATTGATGATGAATAGCGGAGGTTCTGCTGGACTATTCCCTCTGACCCATCCAGAAAGAGTCCCTGGAGGCGCAGAGAGGGTTACCTGCCTCTCCTCTGCGTCTGCGAGGCTGTAGTCCTTCTACAAGTTACATTTTTGTTCTTCTACACACTCGAAAACGAACTCCAAGGAATCAGTGGGTTATTTGGCTTGTAAGTACTTTTTTTGTGCTATTCGCTGAGGTGTTAACCATACCTTCTGCGTTTACGTGCCTGGCAACTAGCAATATTGTTTTAATTAAATGCCTTTTGACTAGGAGAATTCAGCTACTTTGTAAAAGCAAAAGTATGAAGCAGCTCTGTTATACGCTGGTATTTTACCAATACCCTGCTTTTTCTGAAGTAATTAAATAGAAACTGAGAAAGCATTTAATTTTAAAGTACAATCGTTTATCTTAAGGCTTTCGAGTAGCCTTGTTACCGTACCTACTTCAGCTGAACAAATGGAAAATTCTGTTCTACTCAACCCAGATTGAGCTAGTTTTAGATTTAGGTATTTTTTACCTGTCAATATATGAATGTTATTTGGATTTTTCTGTAAGCGGAAAAATCTAGGGCTTTTACCTCCTGCACAGAACACAATAGAAAAAAAAAAAGTGTTTAATTTCTGTGGCCAAAGTAAAATAGAATTGGGAGAATAATTCATTTTGGTTTAAATTTAGAAGTTGGAGTGCTGGGGTTTTTTTTCTTCTCTTCAAAATGGGAAAAAATGTGGTTGGCCAAGTAACAGTGTGGTTTCCCTGAAATAAATGCTTTTTTTTTTTATTATTTTGGGGAAATTCTTGTTATTACTTCTTAATAAATCTACATGTTAGAATAATTTTGAAAGTAAATGTTGAAAAGGTACTTGAGTTTTTCCCTGAATTTTCCTTTGAGCTGAAACTAATTGCTTAACCTAATCCAAATGTTCAAACTGTTTTATTACCCTTGACTCAGGATTTCTGTGAAGGAGCTGTCTGGGGGAAAGCCTTCCCAAGCCCCAAGAAAATGTGAATTCTGAGGGAGAATGCACATGTGGGAGTTACCAGGAAGGACCGTGTATGTCTCCAGGGCACAGCAGAGTGCGGAGGTCCCATGGCCCAGGGGTAGAAATCTGGAAGCAGGGAGGTGGTTTTCTTGAAGTGAATACGATCCAATATCATAGGATAGGATATCCTATCTAAAATGATTCTTATAAGACTATATAATAGGATATTATATCTAATAAAAATACAGTAACAGGATAATTCCTATAATAAAGGATATAACAATAATAGGATTACTCCTATAATGTAGGATATCCTATAATATAGGATATCTGATATCAGGATGTTCCCATCCTGGGGAATATGAAGCTATGGATTGCAGGGTAATGAAATAATTATTTCCAGGTCTCTGGTCTCTTGTCATCATCTCTGTCTCCTCGCTGTCAGTGCTAGGATTTGCAAGGAGTATAGAGAGAGTGAGAGAGAGTGCAACATCTGAATCAGCTCAGCTCACGCAGAGCGACGTGATCTAGCCAGAAAGAGCAAAGCTAAAGGCCACCTGTATCCATCTGCATGTTCAACTGTTCAGGTTTGCGCCTCTGTGAGTCATTGGCTTTATCAAACTTCAAACCGAATAAAGCAAAATCTTGAAATGAACTACCAGTTCAATCAAACCAGCTTCTTGAATGAGGGAAATATTCTTCCTAAATGGACAAAACAAATGTTGCAGCATTAGCAGGGATGTTTTTTTATGAAGTGAGTGTTGAGATGGAGGTAGCAGAAAAGTTGTCAGTTAAGCACATAAGCGTATTTTGTCAGAATAGCCAGGATCATGCAGAAGCCCCTTCCTTTCACTAACTGTCAGTCCTCGGGGCAAAAGCCCAACAGTGGCTGTATGCTTGGCAAGACTGGAGATGGCATTCCAGCTGGAAGAGATTATCACTCTCGGTCACGAACAAGATCATTACCCAATGCAGTCTCAATTAGACTTTCTCCCCACTGCGGAATCGTTTAAAGACGAGAGAGGAAAGTGCAAGCATGAAAACCCATTATAATATATAGATGCACTAAGCCTTTCAGTAATGGAAAGTACATGCTGTAGCTCATTGATGTCCAATGCCGGCTCAGGGTCCATAGCAGCTCCTAGCAACATCTGTTGCAGCAAAATCTCTCAGCAACAGACAACCCACTGTGATGCTACAGCTATGTCAAACAACATCCTCATTCTTACAGCTGAGGGGCTGAACATGGCAGCAGGGAAAAGAGAGGGACTCTGGCTCAATGCATACCTAGAAGAGATCTATTGCCATAACTCCAAGGGCATCTTCTCAAACTCCCCGAGTGATGCAAGCCTTGAGTGGGACAAGCACCTTCCCTTCATTGAAGGGCTTTCATCATAAGGTATAACGTACAAACCTGTAAGCCAAGGGAAGGGAATCTCAAACCCTGTACTCTTTTGTTTACTAGTCAGACCTCAGCTAAAGCCATGAGATTTACACACCTTGCCCCCAAAATTGTTCTCAAGCTCAGGGTCACTATCCATCAGGGATACCTTTAGGGAAGCCCCCAGCCACCATTTATGTGCATCAGCAGTCTTGGCAGTTCTTCCTGTGGTTTCTGGTGGTTTAGTACAACAGCAGGAGAGGTCAGATGGGCTGTTTGTGGACTGCATGTAATGCTCCTAATCTGTGCTGGAAATGGGAATATTGGCTGAGCTTCTTAAGACAGATGTAGAGATACTTTCTATTAAGTATGTAGTCAGTATGGTATACAGTGTTCATATGTCTAGCCATTGAATTCATCAGTACAATGAGTGCAATTTAGATGGGTAATGAAAAGTCCTCTATTCTACCTTAAACTGGCACATAATTTTACCTGTCAACAACCTGCAGTACAGAAGGTTGTTTCTGAAATTCCTGGCTCTAGAAGTTACTGGGGTACTTATGAAAATGTACTTAACTGCCAGTGAGTCAGCATTCAGAGGTCTGAAACTCATTGCCAGGAATTTTGTGATTTACAAGGCTTGACTTCCAAACCTGGCGACTGACATAGCAAGAGAAAGAACAGAGAAACTCTCAAATACAAACCCCACATGCCTTTCAAATGCAAACCACAGTAAGAAAAAAGTCAGTCTCTTGAGACATATCTGCACCTGTCATTTAAAATCAGATGGTAGTGGAGAAATACTCCGTCTCAGTTGTTTTTCCTTTGGGGTCATAGTTTCTTCACTGATGTCAAGGCCAAGGATCTCACTGAACCAGAAAAAGGAAACATTCTTTAAATTTAACCATACTAACAAAGACCATTCCTGTTCTTTTGCATCCTTTAAATGTGGAACGAAAGGGGCTGGTATATTACCAGTTTCATGACAAGTAACGGTTTCTGCTTTGGGCAGTGCAATGTGAGTGGGGTGGAGGTGGCAGACTACTAGCAGCAAAAGTCTCAGTATTATTATTTAATGTTGATATGCTACTGGATCCCGGGAGCACTTTGGCCAGGCCCATTTCCAAAGAGGGGTTCCAAACAATGCCAGTGCTTTTCAGGTAGAAGTGAGAACGTTTGCAAGCCCTATTTAGGTAATGAGATGGATGATTTGTTTAGAGTGTTAAGGCAAGGGAGGTGACCCTTCCTAGGTGCTTCCCAGCCACTGAGCAGGATTCACTGGTAGCAATCTCTTACGGAGAATAATTTTCCCTCCTGGCAGCATCCCCATCCCTTCAGCAGATGACTGTGTGCTCTTGGAAATAAGTTGACGTTCTGTCTCATTTCCTTAATTTCCTGGCTCTGTGTCCTACTTTTCAGACACATATTTTCCCTTTTCATTAGGGTTGTTATGGTAAAGGTATATTTCGTACTTCTAGGAGCCAAAGCAGTAGCAGAGGTATTAAGCATGCAGGCGATGCAACCTTATGAGACCCCAAGGCTGGAAGGGGCATCCATGCTCAGGACTGAAAGACGGGACGAGGCAGAGGCTTGTGGTTGCAGTTTGCTGGGAGGCAGAGCATCTACCCCTTGCACCGGAGCCTTGGCTAACCAAATAATGCTGTTCCCCTCAGTGTAGTATGTTTTTAATTGGAGTGAGGCACATGACAGCAAAGAACTAACCAAATTTGTGGCTAGCCTTGTAAAATTTTTTTGAAGAGTGGCATTTAGTACTTTTATTTGCCATCTGACTCCTCTTCTGCTGCTGAAGCTACCACGCTTTTTGCTGTGATTGATAAATGCCACTGGGGAATATGAAAATATGTAGGAAGTGCTAGTAGCTCTTATATGTACTGAGTTTTCCTCTTGCTTATGGAAAAATTAGGTACTTGGCAAATTCCCAGTGTCATATAGTCTGTAGTATCTGGCATTGCTATCAGTCCGTTTTCAGACCTCATTATTCCACAGGAACAAGCTGGCTTTATCTTGTGAGAGCAGATTATGTCCTCAAGTATGTGGGTACAGATAAAGTCCCCGTCATGTTTATCTGAAAAAGTTTAGCAGATTTTACTTAATTATGTAGTAGTTTAGACTGGTATGTGTGATTTGGCTGGACCTGAACCATTGCCTGTAAGTATATGTTTCATTCATGCCTTTCACAGAAATCTGAAGTTTGCAGTGGGAAAGTGTTGTCTATTCTGTGGTGCCATCATGTTCATAAATTCCTTGCATATTTCTTTTGTTGAGTCAATACAAACCTCCAGGGTCTCAATTGTGTTTGTAGAAATTAAAAGCCCTGCCTGTGCAAGATATTAGTACATATAAAAGAATTTGAGTATAGACACAAAACATATGAAATAAATTTGCTTGGGTTTTATCAGAACAAGAGAGGAGTTATTTTCCAAGGTTGATGCCAGGCCATTAAATAAAAAGGAATATATTCAGTGCTCTGGTGGTAATGTGCCACTGGGGCTTTTCTTTCAAACTGCAATATCCCAAGCCAAACTGTTATGTTTCATCTGGAAGCCAACAGGCGACCTGCATAGGTTTTTCTGCAAACAGATGTTACAAGACTCTTTAAGTGTTTTATGGATGGGAAAAGAAAACCCCACAACCCACTTCATGTATGATTTAGTCTATTCTCAAAGCAGCAAAGTTGTCTATTATGATAGCAACATCCTAACTAAGTTAAAATGAGTTTAGAAATGTTCATGGACGCTATAGGAATCATGTGGCACCAGCCAGAGGTCTGACAGCACTCTTCGTTTTCTCTTCCTCCAAAGCAAACTGGTCATCCTTCATTATAATCTTTTATTACACAACTTCTATTCCTGGGCTGAATTAAGAAGCAAAGAAAAATGCATTTGAAATGAAGGAATATTAAAAATTACTTGGTCCAAACTCAGTGTGCAGATGGGTGTTGGGTATGAAGGATCCTTGTTTTTCCACACTAGTTTTGTGTTCCTCAGATTAGATCTCAACATTATACAGTACAGGGTGGGCTACTTAGAAGTAACAGAATGAAATACCACATACAAAAAAATGTAGAGAAAATACTGTATTTCTGAAGAATATTGTGCTGGAAATACACCAAAATATGCAAACAAAATACTTTTGTGTGGAAGTAAATGTATACATATAAGTAACTTCTGATCTTTATTGCATATAAAACAATAATGTTCTTGAAATCCTAAATAATCAAATGATAATAAATGAAAAAAAAGAGTCTGCTATATCAGGTCTCTGTGCATTTCCAGAGTTGGAGGAAAGCTTGACATTTCAACAGACATTACGTATACAGTCGACAGAGCACTTGAAAAAGGTAGCTGTAAATTATTTCTTACCACGGCCTAAATAGACCATTTACATTTTATCTGGAGAAGAGAATTTCAGTAGTTGCCTTAGACGTGATTACTGAGTTCAAAGAAAAAAACATTTTAACCGAGACACCTTTCCATCTACTTTTGTTGTGGTGAGGGTTATTTATGTTCTTGTTAAATTATCTATTAGTAATCAAGTGAGGAAAGACAGGAGGGTAAACACGTTGGAAATTAAGATAGAAAGCATTAAGGAAGGTTCCCATTTTACTTGTGTTTTGCAGACTGCAGAATTTGGCTTTAACACTGCAGCAAGCCAGAAGGGACTCGCCTCTACAAAATCAGAGGGTCTAGCTGACTTCAGCGGGCTCTGTGTGGGCAGCCACTGAGCCATACACCTTCAATCCTGGAAGGATTCACTGCCAGACATGCACAAAACAGGTGAGAACTGCTCCACGAGGAGACCAGCTCTGGAATGAAGCAGTATCACTGCGAATCTCCATACTGCCACTGCTTAGCTCCTGGGCTGGAAGGAGAGAGGTGCAGTTTCAGCCCTTGCTCCTTGCTTCTTTTTTGTTTCAGAATTTTCCCAGTAAGATATTGACCCCTCTTCTCATTTAAAAAGGGTGTAGTAAATGACCAACATTTGTAACAGATGGTATAAGAAGATACATGGCACCTTTGTGTTGTAGTTAAATCTTATTTTAATATTGGATATTTTGATGTAGCTTGGCTTTTTTTTTTTTTTTCCCCAGCACATCTATCTAATGCACAAATAACTTTCTATGGTGAACCAGCAGCCTCGCTAGCAACGGATCATATGGAATATTGATTTAACACCAGCACAAATGATTACACATTTTAGCAATTTTGCAGGGCTGTTTGTCCCTAATCTTTTGTTGTTACATTATGGAACTTACTGTTACAACAAATTATCTGAATTTGTCTTGCAACAGGAATGATAGGTATCAACCAGATGCTCGCTCACACACCAGAGGGTTACTGAGGAGCAGGCACAAAAGGTACAACAGCTCGAAGAGCTGACTGCTCTTAAAGCTAAGGCAAACCATGATGGTTGCAAACCACTGCAATACTTAAAAATTTTTTAAAAGCTTTTTTTCAAAAAAGATAAAACCCCCACTAAATAATTGTGCTAAATGAATTCTTGATATCAAAAGTAAAAAAAAAAAAAAAAAGACAACCAACCCTCAAAATGTAGTTTATTGTGACTGCCCCAATTATCTCTCACAAGTGTTATGATCCCACCTCTCATTATTTATGCTCACTGTGGTTCTCAAGAGAGCAGTGAGCAACATGCCATTTTGGAACTGCAGTTATCAAGGACATACGGAGTTTAATTATTAAAACAAAGCTGTTGCGTAGCATGCTCTAAATGCCACTGCTGCCACTTAGAAACTGATGTGATTTGCATTCCTTTTAATAAATTAGGTATTTAATTACATTATAAATGTAACCTCTAATTGAAGCACCTTCTCCCAGTGGGCATAACTCCATGATGATTTCGCACGAGCTACCTAGAAGTAGATACATGCTGCTGCAGGAGTGGGAGTCTCACTAATAAGCACTTAAACATCATTCTTGAGTATTTTTGTAACTTAATGGATCTTCCCCCAGGATATCTCTTAGGAGGATATTTGCTCTGCTGCAGTGTGTTGCCTTTTCTCTTGCCCTCCGATTGTGGCCATTTGTATGTGTGCACTTTTTTCTTTGATATTTTGCATTCTTGGATACCCACTGGTATCTCCATTGTCTATAAAGGTAGATGCAAGTCCCCATCCATGGGTATTTCATGTCAGTGGTGGTACTGTTTTGTTCTGAACCTATTTAACTGTCCTGAGAAGGACCTGGGGGTGTTGGTTGATGAGAAGCTCAATGTGACCCAGCAATGTGCACTTACAGCCCAGAAGGCCAACTGTATCCTGGGCTGCATCAAAAGAAGCACAGCCAGCAGGTCGAGGGAGATGATTCTGCCCCTCTACTCAGCTCGTCAAACCCACCTGGAATATTGTGTCCAGCTTTGGAGCTCTCAACATAAGAAGGACATGGATCTGTTAGAGTGGGTCCAGAGGAGGGCCACGAAGATGATCAGAGGGCTGGAGCACCTCTCCTATGAGGAGAGGCTGAGAGAGTTGGGGTTGTTCAGCCTGGAGAAGAGAAGACTTCGGGGACACCTTATAGCAGCTTTCCAGTATCTGAAGGGGACCTACAAGAAAGCTGGAGAGGAGCTTTTTGCAAGGGCATGTAGTGATAGGACGAGGGGGAATGGCTTCAAAGTGGAAGAAAGTGGATTTAGATTAAATATCAGGAAGAAATTTTTCACTCTGAGGCTGGTAAGACATGGTAACAGGTTGCCCAGGGAAGTTGTGGATGCCCCATCCCCGGAGGTGTTCAAGGCCAGGTTGGATGGGGCTTTGAGTAACCTGGTCTAGTGGGAGGTGTCCCTGCCCATGGCAGGTGGGTTGGAACTAGATGATCTTGAAGATACCTTCCAACTCTAAACCATTCTATGATTCTATGAAATACAACTCATATTTTTAATATCTGTAAAGTTACTGAATTTATTAAGTGAGCTCTAATACCCCAGTTTGCTCTATGTAGTAACTCATGGACCCAATTTAGAAAAGCAGTTTCCTGCTGAGGTTGCTGGGTAAAACTTTATTGTATGCCGAAGTCCTGTATCATTCTGATTGTTACAGATTTAACAGCTTTAAATATATTTATTTACCTTAACCTCTTGGCTAAGGTGTAGTCTAAGCAGTTATTTTCTGCTTATTTATAATTTGTTGGCGCTTCAGTAAGGAATTTCATTTTTTGTTTTTGTCTGTAAGTTACTTCATACTGTTTCTGCCCAATTTAACTCCCAAGGTGGCTAAATTGATGCATTCAAATAACACCTGCCTGTATTTCTTATATCTAGAGAGTGTTGTGAAATTGGTGAAAACAGAGTATAAATCAATACATTTAACAAATGTTACCATTTGATTGCAGGTCATCGAGGTGTTAGGCAGGTTTAGGTAAAAATAATAATAATTTGTGCTGTGCGGTTGAAGAGGAGCTTTACGGTTTCTTGCCCTGATTCATGTTTCCAAGACCACCTGCAGACTTGCCCTCTGTGTTTGCTACCAGCTCTCCTGTTGGCTTCCATGGGGGGATGAAAACCTGGTGCTCAAACCTGAACAAACAAGGCACGCTCACGACAGTTAGGAGTTTTGATCCGATATCTGTAACAGTGGTACAATTCAATTGCTAAAGCAGTGATGGAGGCCCTGAGGAGCAGGAAAAGATGTTAAGAATTGTTCAGAGTTTAGGCAGCTTGAAAGGCTCACACAGTCGCTCTAAAATATCCAGGAATTTCAACACCACATTAAAACTTGGAGTCTATCTACTATAGTAACTTACTCTGGTGAATAGACAGTACTAGGTACCAGAGAAAGGTCCCAGGAAATTAAAAGAACAAAAAAGTGCCGTTTGTGTATTGCTTACAGCTCAATTTCTTCCCCACTCTCTGGCTAAATACACAGTGTTGGGGACATATTTCTTTGGCTTTAAGGGGAAAGATGATCAGACATTTGCCATCTAAAAAAGCCCAATATTTAAACTCAATATGATGCAGTTTCCAGGATTAGGACAGATAAGGTAAATAAGAGCTGGGTGACCTTAGAAAAATCTTATCTCTCAAAGAGATCTGGAACAAGGTCATGTTGAAGAAGAACAAATCATAACCGATTCTGGTTGCTCTCTGTATTCTGTAGACAACATGAGAACCTTCTCAGTTTCTCTGGGAGATATCTAAAGATTAATTCAAACACACATATATATACATAGCTGATAGATTGCAATATTCTTTCCCCCTCAAACCTCTCATTTTGAAAGATGAAGCCTGAATTTCAAATATGAGATAAGCAGCCCATTTAATTAGTTTAGGTCTCTCCTATCTGTGGGCGGACAAATTCTATTTGTTTCTCTGAAGTATGACAGCTCCTTTTCATATAAAGCTGAGAATGCAATGCCATTTATTTTTCTTTCCATAAATTGTGTCACTAAATACTTAGTTAAACTCGTTAGTAGAATAAATGAAGAAGTATGGGAATACCATTTCTGGAGGAGAAATTGCACAAAACCAGTCTGGCTGCAAAATGTGTGTTTGTAAACACTGGATCACACTCTCAACTGTGTAGCTTCATTGACTTTGATTAATAAGGAACTGGTCTATTGGTTTTCTCTCAGATAAATATTAATGTACTCTTCCTTTTATCTCAGAATGGTTCTCCCTGATACCAAATGCAGAAAGATGGACAGCTGTAGCAAGGCTTCATTGCTAAGACTTCTAATGGAGGCTATGGTATTTTCAAAAATATTAAAGAATAAACTGTGCATGTGGGGCTGCAAAAGAGGGGCAGCTATTTTCACATGGGGAATCTCACTTCTTCACCTTTTTTAGGACATGGCATTATCTAAGGCCAGCTCTGCTGTGAATAAACAGATGTTTTTGAGACTTCATCCTGTGCATGGTAACACGTATTTTGTACTTTCAGCAGCTTCAATAATCACGTCTGCAGCTACGCTGAGAAGACAATTAAAAGGAAGAGGGATCACAAATACTTTTTGGCCAGGTTATCTTGTTGCCTCTCAGGATTTTGCAATAATGAGGCCAAGGATTACATGGGTAACAAGGCCTTTGGGTAACCAGTAGCAGCCTCTAAACTTCAGGGTTATAAAGGTGGTTTTGCCAGAGACCTGAGCACAGCCTACTGCGGGGCCGTGGAGGAGCACAGTGAGGTCTTCCTCGCTCCTTATCTGCTACTGCTACTGCTAACTAATTAAACTTGTCTTGGTCAAATAACCACAGTGAAGTTGGATCAACAGTGAAGGGTTTGCTTTTTGGGTGTGCCTACTATAGAGTCTGGTAATTTTCAAGATGTTTGGGGTGGCTTTTTCTTGGTGGTCCCCATGGCCATTCGGCACGAGGCAAATTTCTTTACCTCTGCACCACCACCCCATGTCAGCATTGTACATGTTGCTGCTCTTAGCGCCTTTTTTGTCTGTCAGATATTGCATATCTCTGGCTATCCAAATTAAGTTTTCTATTAAATCCCCAAGCTGTTAGAGAATATCATTACAGAATTCAGCACAGCTGTGGGGTCATTTTGTAACCTGCATTTGGAAGATAGACGTGAGCAGCAAGGTAGGAAGCTCCTGATCAATACTGCTGCGAAAAATAAGTGTTCTGTACAACATCTGTGCTGGGAAAGGAGAAACTGTCACCTAGTGCTGGGTGTGGGAAGCTAAGGATAGTCATGATACTTGATGTCGCTGGCAGGATGTCCTTTCCCATCTGATCTCCACCTAATGTGTACAGCAGGGGTGCCTTGTGTTTTATGTGGGGTGAAAAAAAAAAGGCTAAATCTTCATGCTCTGCTTGACTCCCTATGGCTTTGCTCCATGTGCTTTTGCTACATGACATATGGCTTTATTATGAGACTCACCTTCAGCTTGGGAAGTGTCTTTTCACTGCCTGGGACTTGTTTCACTCCCTCCTGCCATCTGTAGCTGTGACAGTTAAAATCATGTTGGTCTGGAGTATATTCAGGGTTTGTTGGTGAAAAACCTCAGAGCTGAAGGTGGCCAAGCTTTTTTATTAGCAAAGGCAAAAGTGAATATTCATGTGGCAGAGATTAGTGACTGCTTCACAGAGCAGTCCCAGTGGTTTCCTCATGATACACTTTTTTCACAAAAACATAAGAATCTTCAATGTTGTGTGACTCGTATTACACCTGATTTCAGTAAAGACTAATTGAATGTACTATGGCTTTCTGAAAGCAGTTTTGATTGACTTCTCTTTGTTCTCCACTTTAATCCAGAAGGAAAAAAAAAAAAAAGGCATTTACTTGTGCTAATTAATTTATTTGTGTTAATGAACATCTATTGACTCATCCTTCTGTATTGAACTGAAATTTGAGATGTGCTGCAAATAAGGCATGGTTTAGCATACCAACAAAATAAAAGCATCTGGGGGCTTTGAGCTGGTTATACATCTACCATAAATAAAGGCACTTAGGAAATTGAAAGCACTGACTTCAGCCTGCTGGTTAGAGGAAAGCCCTCGTTTTCAGCCTGAGATGTGGCTCAGCTGTGTTTGTGGCACTGGCTATTTACAGCCATTTATACTCATATATAGATTAATATATAGTTTACAGAGATATCGCTGCAGTTGAACAAAGCAATCTTTATTATTTTTTTTCCAGAAGTGATGGTATGAGCCACTGAAGGCTGAGAAAGTTGTTGATAAAAGGAGTGGAGGAAAACCAGTTCTGCCTGGAGCAGAATGTCACGCAGCCATGAGGAGATGGACTTAGGGTTGCCCAGCCAGGACATAGCTTTTGGATGCCCTTGAGGATCTGTCAGACCAGAGCAACAGGGCAACAACCTCTCCTTGCTTGGGTCATGGGTTCAGAAGACGGACAACAGAGGTGTGGTTTGGATGTCCTGCGGGGAGAGCAGTTGGAGGAGTTGCCCCAAAGCCTCTGCCATCAGCAGAAGAACATTCAAGCATGGCTGAGGCAAAATGCCTGTGATGGATATGAAAAGGGGAAGCTTTCCAGTACCATTGTCAGCTGTGTCTCCCCCCATCTGCCCTTCTGTTGGTGATGCAGAGGCTCAGCTCTGACCACTCCCAATTTTTGCTTCAGTCCTGTTTCTCACCTTGAAAACACCCTCCGCACTGAATTGGCTGGTCCCACAAGGGAGACAGCTTAGAGGGCAGCAAGAGGGCTTGGCAGGCTCTTCTACCTCTCCTAGATACCAAGTGACAGGTAAATGAAGTGTCCTTGCAGGTTCAGCCAATGCAAATGTGGATCCTGTGCAGCTGATGTGAGAGAAAAAATATAATCAGTTACTGCTCTAATTTTCTGTGGCTTCAAAGGTGATCTTTTCCCTTTTCCTCTTCCTCTGGTGAACCTCAGAGCCTCATCTCAGTCTTGGGGGATCCATATCGGTCATTTTTGACCTTTTTTGCCCAAATGCCTTGGTACCAGGCCACAATAACCCACCTTTGCTCTTGGCAGGTGTCTGCAGTGACTTGATGGAGGCTGTGGTTCGATGGCATGACAGGCAGCTTGCCTGCAGGTGGTACGTTACAGTGGGGAGTCATACTGTACCCTTCCCACAAATATACTTTATGGTTGAAGAATGAGAAAGATTTGGGGTAGGTGAAAAAGGGGAAAGTCTGAATGAGAAGGAAAGTAGGAGCCGCAAAAGGGTCAGAAGTGGGGACCTGCCCACAGAGATGAAGGTTGTGTTGGTTACTGCCTCTTGATGCTCAGCCATTCTGGTGAGAAAAGACAAATGGTGATCTCTGTCAGGATGAGAGTCTTGAGAAGAACAGAAAACTCAAATGTGGGTGGGTTAGGAGAAGACTTCTCTTTTCCCTTCCCACCATGATGAACGTGAGTAGCAGCATAAGCCTGCAAACCCATGCCAGGTGTACGATAGACTTTAAAATTAACTGTTCACAACAAAGCCAAACAGTATGACCCAAATGATGCTTGCTAGCGTCCCATGCTCTGAGCAGGCTTCCAAGCCAGGTGGGAAGTGAGCTGGAAAATTGCCAGGTCAGTACAAAGTGCAGATGTGCCGACATGATCCTTGGTGCTTTACCGGGCAAAGAACTTAGCAGAGTCTCAAACGAGCGTACGGAAGGTGCTGTATTTCCCCAGCTGCTACAGAAAGCTTCATTCTGTGCACACACACACTCACAGGCAGCAACCGATGGTTTCCTTCCATCGTGGCTGACCAGACCTGATTGCATTTCAAAGCTCTCCACTTTGTGGCACGATCCTGAAGCGAATTCCCTCTTCTGGCCCTTCTTCCTGGGTTAACTGCCCAGTACAGGGGAACCCTTTGCCCTTTCTGACACAGGGATTCCTGCTTTGTGGTTTTGGTTCCTTTAAAATCTGATTAAAATACTTTGTGGAGGTGGGTTTTCTCTGGTGGAAAGGGTGTCTCTCTCTACTGGGTAGTCTGGTTAAATCCAGCGTCATTGTTTGGGTGAGTCTGCCTGAATGTTCGCTTTGGGATGTAAAACAGCAGCTTTCTTTTTTTCCCAAATTGCTTTATATTTTGTGGAATCGCTTCCATCTGTGAGGCTTTAAAATAACATCAAATTTAAATGGTGGCATTTTGCGTTTATTTTGTCCAAATGTAAATGTTTAGGCTGTTAGGCAGCAGAGAGTCAGGCCCAGAATGAAACTTACCTCTTATTGAAGAAAATCCCTTGAGGAAATACAGTCATAATTTAATCTGTCTCTAAAATTTCCACTCTGCCTTTAATCATATTTCTTGCAATACTTGCTCTCTTTTCCCCAAAAAGAGTACGTTCTTGGCTTTCCTTTTTTTTTTTTTCAGTTTCTACAGTAGAAAAATTGGCAAAAATACCGTGTTTGGATTAATCTGTTGCAGGGAAAGAAATCAGGCAGTTACTACCTCAAGAAATCAAGTCATGCAAGGTTGTCTTATGCATTCAGCTGGCAGAATTTCAAACTTCTTGTTACCAGGAGTTGCAGCATTTCAACCTACCCACTTTCTGCGAATGTCACTTTTTCCTTGCGCTCTGCAAAGTGGGTGAATGCATTTCTATTTATGGAACAAATTAGAGGTTTGCTTGACTATTGATTAGCTAACTTCAGAATCGCTTTAGAGAGGTAAAATGTGCTATCAGCACTTGAGGTTCAACAGCGTAATTAATAAATATTTAGAATTTGCCTGATTTTTGAAATCACTTTATGTGTTTGAATACGTAGTTAATTGCTAAGTTTTTGTTTGTGTAAATTCCTCAGAAAAAGTGCTTATGATGCTCAAAATTGTACAAATAGAACATTACTGAATGTTTTCTGTCCTTTAGAGGACCCATAAGCTCTAAGTCAGCTCTTCATCCATCCCCAGGTGGAGCTCCATGCACTCCAGCTGGTCATTGACATAGAGGGCAACACCCGCTTTTCATCTCCCCTGCCTGTCCTTCCTAAAGGAATAAATGAAAACTGAATAAGTCAGTTCATAGCCACTGTGAGATTATTTTTTGTGGCTTTCTGCTCAGATAACCATGCACAAGTGAACAGGAATTGTTAGTGATGTTTGAAAAGGTGAGAACTGTTGTCAATGTGTTGGTAGCTACTTGCACAGGTGTGAATCCCAACCATTTTTATCGTAGAACAAACACTTTCAATTTAAAATTACTGCAAGTTTATTTATGAACTGCAGATCTATTAGAACTTACTGGTTTTCTAGGTGAATACAGGGTTTCTTCCTAATTAAAATATAGAGATAATTTTTATCTGTAGAAATACAATAAAAGGGCATGCTTATGTGCCATTAGATCTTTACAGTGGAGAAGATGCAGTTGTTCATTGTGGTAGTAAACACAAACAGGGCATATACGCAATATAAGTGGGCATCCTCATTTGGAAAAAATAAATATTATGCAAATTTTGCCATCAGTTGAGGTGGTCTGTTTTTTTCAGCCTGAAGATATTACGAGCTAAATTGCTACAACAGTGGAGCCTTGTTTTACTTACAGACATGGTTGGGAAGCAGTTGGATCATGGCTAGGTATGGAAAAGTTAATCTGCTAGAACAGGAGTTTTTATCACTCCCTTTCAATAAGAGAGATCTGTATCATCAGTGGTCTGTTGGAGATGGTCGCTATCAAATGACACATGCTAGAGAAGTCATTAGGCTGTTCAAGCTAATATTGGCGCTTGGCTACTGCAGGCTTTCTTTTAATCAGAGAGGTATAATTGTAGCTTCACCATGGGCAGAAGAAAATCTGGGCTCTGAACTTGCATTCTCCGTATTTGTATTTATCTCATGCACCTCCTAGTTCTTGTCGATGGAGATATGGTGTTGGAGATCCAGTGGAGATCCGGTGGGTTGAAAAGATCAAAACCGTTAATTTTCAGCACAGCTTCAAGTACCTCTTCTTAGCTATGTTGTATGTATAGTCCCCTGGACCTAAAAGAAAGATATTGTCTACAACTCCTTCAGTAGTTATTAAACAACAGTCACCTTCACCTCTATCAATGTAAAAATCTCCACAAGGACGTTGGATTAAACACAAGGCACACAGAGAGATGCTGGGTTTTTGTGAGTCTTTTTAAACCCACAAACTAAAGTTGTTGCTAAATCTTCTCTATCAAGGAAAAATGTCAGATGCCCGCAAGTCATCTTTAGTACATTAAAGTGCAAGAACAGTGAAAAAGTACATGAATGCTTTTTAGATACGAAGTATGTTTGCATAGCTGTAAAAGTCTGGCAAGCAGATGGCAACACATTGAATTTCAATAGGATATGAGATCTGCAAAACCATTGTTTGTTACTGGGTTGCTCTTGAAGAGATTAATTGTGATGACTGATAGGAGTCCCTGCGATGAACCCCTTGCTCAGGCTGGCAAGCAGTTGCTCACGTGAATAGCTGTAATGATTTCATTGTACTGGCTTTCTCCCCAGTGCAAGGCAAGCGCATAAGCTGGTCCAAATCTTTACTTATAAATCAACAAGCAGGTCAGCAATATTTTCTCTGAGGACTGGCAGATGATAAGATTAAGAGTTTATCAGTAATTGCATGCATGTGCTTAACCCATGGCGAGTGAAGCGCAGTATGACTGAACAGGCATTGAGCTCTGCTGAGCTGTGCTGTGTTTAGCACGAGCTAAAAGCGGGCATGCGAAAAGCTACCCCAGCCCAGCTGATGCATGGTAAGTCTTTAACCTTTTCTGAGGCATGAAAGAGCCTTTTTTTTACAGGAAAATCCCATCTGCAGAAAGTGGGGAAATTTCAGGAGGGAAAGCACAGAGCCTCGTACAAGAAATAGCTTCAGAGTGGGAGGATATGTGAGAAGTGTGCCTGAGATGCAAAAATACATCTAGGAACCTGGAGATGTCCTTTCAAGACCTGTTGGAAAAGAACAGGGGAAAGTCCAAGTGGTTCTGAGACACCACAAACCAGAGCAATGCTATTTTCTCAGTACCTGGGACACACAGCACTCTCTGAAAAATCTTGTGCCTTGTGTGTTGTCGTTGAAGCGCGGAGCACAACTTAGTCCGTCACTGTGTGCTTGATCAGGAAACACCATGAGAAAATCATGAAAGTTTTCTGTGAACAGTCACTTGCTTTTAAAGTTCCTGCTAGTTAAATTTAGGGAAGAACTGAGAAGTGCTGTTTCTGTCAGTCTAGCTAAAGTTTAGCTATGTCTTTGTGTCAAGTCAATGTTTTTCATACATTTAAGTATTTTTGAACTCCTTTCATGGAGTCTTATGTGAAAGATGTCAGAGAAGAAAAAATCCATCCATGTGATGGGCTTATGCAAGAGTCCCTCAAGTCCTCCATTCTGTGAGATTTTGTGCTTCCATTGGGAAATATTTAGAGCACGAAGAGAGAGAAACTGCAAACCACTTGTATGAGAGATGGAATATTTTAAAACCTCTAAATGCCATATAGGCCTTGGAGGTAGCTATTATGCAGTGAATTCTCAAAACTCTTTTGGAGGAGGGTCAAGGAGAGCATCTGTAGAAAGCAAAACTTTTGGTCTGAGATGCCATGGATCTTTTCACAACCCTATATTTTGCCATTTCCTCTAGGTTGTATTTTTCTTTGTCTCTTGTTTCTTGGGAAGATCTTGGCTATTTCTGGAACTCCTAAACTCGGTGCTGTTCCAGTCATAGCTTATTGCAGGTGATTCATTCTTTGGGGAGCCGTGCATTTGTGGCTTTGCAGACATGGACACTGGCACAATTCTGCAAAACAGCTAAGGTACAGATTCCACAGACGAATGCACAGTAAAGAATGGGAGGGGAAAGGAGGAGGAGGTTAACAAATACAGTGATATGGCCTAAAAGTTCTGAAACACCTGAAAATAACATTTTGGAGATAACCTCAGGCCTCCAGCGATCCCTCATATACCTTGTGTAGTTATATAGGTCTTTCCGTCAACTCTTGGTTTTGGGACATGACTCCTCCTTAGTCCCAAGGATTGCCTGAAGATTTGACAAAGTAAAATGATGATAGTTCTGATCAAACTCCTTTACGTACTTGCTAGAATTTGATGAAATCACAGGACTTTTGTGTTGGCTTTTTCCCTGTTTTTTTTCCCCTGTTTCCATTTTCAGTAAGGTAATGGTGTGTTTGTGCATATGTGTGTACATTTGTGTTCTCCATTCATGCTCCTCACATGAGAGGTATTAATTTCATTGACAGTAATTTCTTCCCAGAAAGACCGATGTCGCTTCTTGCTTTTTATCCAATATAGTGATCTCAAAGAGTAATTAACCAAAAAAGGTCAGATACACAGAGTCATACAGTAATTTATGTCAGAAGGGACTTGTGCAGTCATCTACTCCAATACCCTGCTCAGAGCAAGACTATCTTCAGACTTAGGTCTGATGGCTCATGATTTCATCCAGCTGAGTTTTGAATATTTCCATCCTTTTAATTGCTTTTTGAAGAGAACTTAGCCATGAATGTTTCTAAGGAAGTAAATGATGTGGCTTTACTTACTGGCTTCCACAGTTTGTGCCACAATATCCTTATTTCATAACAGGAGCAAGGTATTCCGTGATTAAAAATTAATTAGAAGTGGAAATTATAATAAAAATAATTCAGGATTTGTTCTTTGCCAATAAAATGCAAGAGCTTGAATACTGAAGTAGGAAAAATAGCAACGGATGTGGAAGAAAAGTAAGTTTGCATGCTTGGCACTATCATTGATCTGACAGCATAGTCTTATTTCCCCAAATTCAGGCATACATGAAATGAAAATAAAAATAGGTGGGGGTTTTGCTGACTTTTAATTATGGGAATATATCATATTTACACTTCACTTCTAATATTTTCCACTGAGGGCTAATGTAATCATTAACACTTGCAATTGTCAGACTTTATAAGCAAACTGCCGATCAGTGTAAGGATCAGAGCCACTTTTTAAGGGGCGTCAGTTGATTGCCTCGCTTGAGTGAGGTGGAAGTGAAGATACGTCCAGGGGTTGGCACCCATGATTGTTCCTAGATCCTGCTAATGATGGCAAATCTCACCAATCTCCAGCTGTCAGACATTTCAAATTTGAAAGCCTAAAACTAGGTGTGTAACTCCAAAATCGTGAGCTCTGCAACTGTGGACAAGAGTCAACGGTGTAAATACCATAGCCACAGGTGACAGTGTTGATTGATGGGATTGCCTTGGATCCAGCTGTCCCTA
This sequence comes from Pluvialis apricaria, assembly GCA_017639485.1. Classification (NCBI taxonomy): domain Eukaryota; kingdom Metazoa; phylum Chordata; class Aves; order Charadriiformes; family Charadriidae; genus Pluvialis; species Pluvialis apricaria. The sequence goes on from CM030010.1 coordinate 30,909,201, forward strand.
TTAAAAAAGACATCATTAAAGAATATGGGCTGACAAAATGCATACTAATTTAAACTTCCCAGAAAGTTATCATGTGCGCTGTGGGGGAAATGCAGCGTGCTACAATAGATCTGCAAATCTCTATCTACCTTCCCGTCTCCTGTGTCTAGCATTGTACTAGTCTTCTGTATTGCAGCAAATACTTCAATTTATCTTTTTTCCGGTGTGTTTCCCAGTCCTTTCACAGCTACATCCAGCCTTATGCCATTGCACAGGGGCAGAGGGGCTGACTGCTGCACTCCTGGACTCACAGGAAAGGATTTCTGGGCAAATCATGCCACAGGCAGAAATACGCCTCTGCTGTACTTGCTGCCTCTGCGGAACATATTGCAAAGCCTGCCTGGAGTCATGTAAGTGCGATGCAAAGTTGTGTGAGCTTGCGTTTTGATCCTTATTTATCAGAAAAAAAATTGAAATTTGAGAAGAACTTTAATATGATAGAAATGGTTTCAATATTGTAGCAAAAGAAGAAACTTCACATGGGAAGATCCAAGTTCAAATTAATTTATATCTGATCATGCAAGACTGATGGAGGGCTTCTGGTCACAAAGGCAGCTCGTGACCTGCCTATTCGTACCATGCCATTCGCAGAGGTGGTGCAAGTGAAAGGCATGGCAGAGTCCACCATTTTGTTTTCATGTTCATTTTGACAGAAGTCACTGGAAATTACCCTTGTCGGTCTGATAGGATTCCTGTGGCTAGCAAAAGCGGGAACAATTCAATATTATAAAGTATTTATAAGTCCCTAAGGCACATTTACAGATGTCCTTGGCAACATCAATTTCCAGCCTGTTAATAGCTTTAAAAGCTAAAAGCAGAACTGTAGACCTTTTCTAGGCACCAAAAAGCAGCAAATGCTGACAGACAAGTAGTGAGTAGGCAGATCCCTCTCTGCCCACCCTTGATAACAATCAAGTTGCTGTATTGTGCATTAGCTTCAGGGAATGGATTAGCCCTTTTGGCAGCCCACTATAATGCACTTTGCAGTAATCTCATTTTGAGATCTCAAAGGCATGAATCATCCAGGTCAAGTTTAAATCGCGCTTTGAGGGCCAGATTCTTATCTTGCTTACACCACAATGAATAGAGAGCTATTGCATTAGAGCCAATGTTGTTACACAGCCGTGTAGAACCAGTACCCAGGTAATCAGACTTGGGCCCTAAGGGTGAAAAATTGGCCTACTAGTAAAAATTAGCTGAGGGAAGAAGTATGGGTTGCTATATATAACAGTAAAAGAATCAACTACTTCTCACATGGAATGAGGAGCTTTCTTACAATAAGGAAAAGGAAATGGTCCAATTTCAACCAAATATTTAAGGTCCTTACTGGTTAGGTTCCTACTTCTCCACTGAGTTCACTGGACCTCTTCTGTAACCAAATTATAAGCATTTTGCAGGCAGACACGAATATTTGAACACATGCATCCTCCCACCACATAAATCCATGCCCATCTGGCTTGGGATGAGGTCTTTTACTTCTGGCCCCTTCTTGTTGGTAAATGAGAGAGGTGGCAGACAAGAAAGGTGGCAGACAGTGGGCTGCTACGTGACTTTATCCACCCATTTCCCGCTCTCCCCTCACATCTGAGGGTACCCAGAAAAAGAGGGCTAAAGTGACACTGGGTGTGGGGAGCTGTTCTTGGGGCTGTATTGGCCTTCCAGGTAATATCATTGTCATTTTCTCCACTTGATCAATTCTGAACATACTGACTTCAGTGTGAGTAAGCTGCAGGCTGCACCCTCAGAAGGAGGCATATGTTTTTCAGCTTCATATCGTTTAAACAAGGTATATAGCACTGAGCTGTTTCTCAGTCATTAATATCTAGGGGTGAAAGACATACTTTAGCCTCCTCAGACCTCCTCTCATTAACAGCTGGCAGTGCACATAATTATATATTTTTGAGGCAGCTGACCATGCAGCCTCCCTCCTTTCTCAACCCAACCTTTCAATTTAAATTGGTTGCATTTTTCTCATTTGTAGGTTCCTAGCAAGCAGAGTAGACTTATTCTGGTGGAGGAGCGAGCAAAGTGGTAATGCAGGAATTTGCTGAAGAGTTGCACACAGCTTTTCCTCTGCAAACTGGTCACTCAACCTGTCCACCCTTTTCTGATGGTTTGCTTTGGAAATAATGTACTTAAAAGCTGCCTGGATCTCAAGAACTTCAAATGCAGAGGATGTAAACAGAACAAGACGCTGCTCTGTATAGTGACCTGGAATAAAAGCAAAGTGGCTCAGAGGAGCTTGCAGGGGCCAGATAGTCCATGACCTGCCTTGCAGCAAGCTCAGGTTACTAACAAATGTATCTCCTCTTCTTAAAAAATCTCCTGTGGGGGAGACTCTGCTACCTCCTGAAGCAAAATGTTCTGGCATGTCCTCAGTTGTTGAGAAGTTGGACAGGTCTAAACCTAGGATCCCCTACTTGGTTTTCTGTTGCGATAAAGATGGTTTTGATCTGCACTGGAATATTCATTTTTGAATGTCTATGGGGTGGAGAAGACCAGAGCTCTTGCTTCACGTGTCAAGCATGTTGTCTGACTTTGAATGCAAAATGAAGAGTGTCCCCCAGTGAGTCTGAGCTCAAAATACTTGCAAGGCAAACTTATGGAAGCTGTAATTTCTGCAACTACCAGTCAAGCTCAGACTTCTAGGATTGTTAAGCATCTGGCTGCACGGCAGGGAGTCTGTCAGCCTTGTGAAATGCATCTTCTAGGCTCTGCCATAGGCGGTGCAGGAAAGGTGATAGAAGGGCAGGCGCATTTCCCTTTGAAAGCTAAATCAAACCAGTGTGTCCCTGATAAATATTCAAATTATTGAATTGGCATACCCCTGGAGGGGGAGAAAACGTCTGGTTAAAAATGGCTAACTAGCCTTTTAGAAAACTACCCTCCCACCATGTGTTTATCAAATAGCCCTCAGATAGTTTGAGAGATGTTTTTGCATGGATTTGCTGGGTCACAGTACAGATGCAAAAATCTTTTATGTCATTCTACAAGATTATTTCTGTTTGTGATTTCTTGTAGCAGGCCTCTATATGGACAGAATCCCACTTCAGCTTGGAAGATTGCCAGGCAAGAGCCTTTCTGCATGTGTTTTTTGTAGGAAGTGATCTAATAAATGGAGGGAAAATACTGAACTTTGTATGTGTGTGCAGTTTTGTGATAGAGTATCCGTTATTGCCTGCAATGTAATCAGCTTTCATTATGATTAATACTGCACTGCCAATGAAACAAACTGCCTGCATAGAGACATTAAGGGGAACAGCTCGTTGAGTGGGTTCACAGCTCTTGGGTTCACTTTCCAAGAACATCAAAGAAGCAGTTAGGCCTTTTTGGTTTGTCTGTTTTGCAGCCAGAACAACAATATTTACGATTCTGCACATTCTTTGATCCTTCTGTTAATGTCTTCATACTGGATGACAATGTTTTTGCACAAGTTAAAAAGAGACCTCAGCTATAGCAAGAGCTTTTGCCTGTGGAAATAAACGCTGCTGCTACTCAGCTGCCATTCAAGCCCAGGGTTATGAGGAGCATTTGCAGAAAAATGCATGCTGAATGCAAGAGCACTTTCTTTTCTGCTTACACTTTGTTCTCTCTCACAACACTTGGAATTTAAATGCTTCAGTCAGCGACCAGGTTCTTCTTTGTTTTGCTGGAAAATGTTATCCTCCCCCCGCAGAAGCCTACAACATCTACAAAACCATAAGTGGTTTCTTTACAAAAGATGGGAGGCAAAGCTATTCTGTCTGATGCCTGGGCAAGAGGAAGTGCAAACAAATGCTGCTCAATTATGTAAAATGAATTGAATGTGAAGGCAGGACATGTCTTAGCAGAGTGCAGACAACTCAGGATGGTGACAGGACTCTCTTTACTATGCAATTGTTACGAGATGTTCCCTCTCCACAGCAGTGGAAAGGGACAGAGATGCAGCTCTCAGGCATGCTCTCCTTCATCCTCACTACCTTCATCCCGAGCACTAGAAAACATGCCGTTAAAATATACACACCAGCCCTTCAGCAAAGGATGTCTATTTGTAATTGGGTTCATTTGTTTAAGACCTCTTTTAAGTAATTCAGCTCCTTTCTGGAGTTTAGTGAAGGTCTCTACTTCAGCATCTCACATCATAGCACCAGCAAGGAGTATCTGGGTGATGGTTTTTGGCTGTTCACACAAAAGCTTGTCTCCATGAAGGGAGTGGAGAAGCAAAAGGAGCAGGAGGTAAGAACAAAAAAAGGTCAAGAACAAGGATGGATGGACCATGAAGGTGCTTGAAAGAACTCAGGGTGTGTTTTGGGCCCATGGTTAAAACACTGACGTGCGGATGTCTCTCTATGAACTAGGTGTTTAAAAGCCCGTTAGAGTTAACAGAAGTGAGAGGACTGTGCAGCTGACCAGACACAGGTGTTGAGGGAAAGCATTTACCCTGGAGCTTCTCTGCTTCTTATAAAAAGGCAGGTAAGTCTCAGTCTGTGCCATCTCATTTGTTAGTTGAATTCTTGCCATGTATCTCTTCATTCTTCTTTTCCTCCTCTTCTTCTCAGTTTTCATTTCATATAGGTTAATAAATACGTAGCTGAAATGGATTGGAGGCCTACAAAGACAACTGCCACCATCAGTTGACTGTATAGCCACATAACCAACCATTAAAAGTTTGCAGGCTGTGTGTCCTTTTCTAGTTACAACCTGTGAGTCACATTGTGAGGTAAAGATGTTTTCCATACACAGCACTCTACATTCACTGAAAAATTTTGCTTTCCACCAGACTGTTTGCTTACTCACTTGTAACTGAGAATGTACACTGGTATTTTGCAACAGTCTTTAGATCGCCTTTCGATGTGAACCATAATGAGAAACACTGCTGTACTGACATCTTAGACATTTATGTTGTGGAGAATAGATCCACTCAGTACCTAAAATTAGGCTTAAATTAGATGAATACTTGCTTTGCTTACCAGAAATACAGTGCTATATAGTCCTGGAAGATACATCCCTCACCAGGAAATGCTCTCAAAGTAGTTGCAACAGCCTTTTATGTATCCTGAGATACATAAAAGACTCTTTTCTCTTAGTCTTCTCTAAGCTAAACAACTGCATTTCTTTCAACTGCTCCTGACAAACTGTGTTTCCTTGGGCTCTGATTATCCTTGTCGCTCTCTTATTGACATGCCGATTGTTCCCGTCTTTATTTAATTACGGTATTCTGGACGAGAGGCAGGATTCCCACTGAGGCCATGCCAGAGCTGGAAGGAAGGTGAGGATTTCTTCACGTCTTGCACAAAACACACCTGCTTCTACATGCCAGAAGAAGGTAGGTAGATACAGTGCAGCTGTGTGACACTGTAAACTCGTTCAATTTTCAGGTCTGACCTTCTTCGTCAAAACTTAATGTTTATCAAGTCCTTTCCCATCTTCTAGTTGTGCAGCTGATTATTCCTACCTTTTCACCTCTCCTTGCTGAATTGCATCCTATTTATTTTAAACTGCTACTCCAGCTAATTAAGATATTTCTTTCCTTTTAATTCTACATCCAGAGAGCTTGCAACTCACAGTAAACTTCAGATTGTATACAAATTGCATAAAAAGCAACCCCCACTCTCATCTGAGTCATTAATGGAAATACTGAGAAATGCCAGAAGCAAGCTGGATTTTTGCAGAAAGCCACAGGACATCCCACTAGTTTGACAGTGAACACTGATAATTTTTGGCATAAGGTTTTCAGGCAATTGTATATAGCTTATTACAATTTCAGCTAGGGCAGTCATTTAGAAAACACAGTATAAGTACCTCCAGTAAAGTATTCAAGCTACCTTAAAATCCTCACTGTTATACAGAAAAATGCCTCCTTTTAACCTGAATGCTGCCCAGCAGAGTCAGGGACTTTCTGCCATTACTGGCAGTAGCAGCTTAGGAAACCAAGCCTGGGAACCCCTGACCTACAGGACATTCCTCTAGCTGGTTTGAAAAAATGTCAGATTAGTAGGCTTTTCATGGCATTTTAAGGAAAAAAAACAGCACAGCCTGTCCGTTTCCTGCAAGTGTTTTGGATCCATTTTGGAAAAAAATGCATTATTTGATGTCACTTGGCCTTGAGAAATTCATGTTGCTGTTGCTGTCTTTCTAGGGGCTTGCAAATTAGTATTTTTGCCGCAGTATTTCAAGGAGTGTTGGGGTTAGGCTGACTAGGCTGCACTTCTGACACTTCTGCATTCCTACTCCAGCCTTTTTTTTTTTTTTAAAATAGATATGCAACATGCACTTTCTAAGGTTTCTGTTTTCACCTGTCCCCCATAATTCTCAAAGCCAATACTTGTGAACTGCCTAAGATTGCACCACTCAGTACCCAATATGCGTCAGTATGAGTTCCACCGGCTCAGGCTGAGGCAGGAAATGCAATTTATAGAAGTGTAGTATAATTTAGGTTAGAAATAACTTCTGGAGGTTATCTGTTGCAAACCCTGCTCACAGGGCCAACTTGAACTTATTTAAGCATTTACTGCTTTTTTTCCTGTTTTTTCTCTTTCTCTAATTCAAGCTTAAGCTGTCTCTTTTTTATTACTAAGGTTAATTGTTGTAGCCATTTGATTACTATTAAACTCCTGAGAAGACTAAACAAAACAGAAGATAACACCAGAAAGCTGTTTATTAGCTTTCTAGTCTTACAGAGTGATGAACCAGGTCATTTTATCTTCTTCTGAAGAATGTGTTTATTGAATATTAACCTGTTTCTGTCTGTATATTTGTCAAAGAACAAAATGAACTGCCTTTTGGTCATCTTGCCTCTACATAATCCAGTACCGATCTCGCACTCCTCCTGAGTAACTTGAATTAGCAAAACAGTCTTTTCATGACATTCCAAGAGTAAAAGTATTTAGAAGTGCAACTGAACTATTCAAATTATTTTTCTTCACAGCGATGTTTCCTATTTCACTCTATATTTGTTCCTCAAAGGAACAATTACTAAACAATTCACATTCTTTTCAATGCAAAGACAGCTGCTGCTTTCCTTATACACTGCATCAGGAACCTTACTGTTGTTACTGCTAATTTTGCCCTTTCTACACTGTTACTCAAGGTAGTCCTCAAAAATGTGTCAAGAATGTGCCTCAAAAAAAGTCTGACCATAAAACTCAAGTCCCTTTTCACTGGGGTAACTTTAAAACTAGAAATACGCTCTAATATTTATCTAAATTTGGTTTTATTGCATTGTTAGCTCTTAATCTGTTTAAATCTACAGTGTCGAGGTAATTTTCCTAGAATTATTGGAAACAAAAAAACCTTGCTCCCGTCTTTCATCTGGCAAGAGTTATTTCCAGGCCTATCGCCTTCTGACACAGACAGTATAATAACAAATCTTATTTGTATTAACCTCTTTAATACGGTAGAAAAGCATGTTACAGTGTAGGCTTTGGAAGCTCTTCTTCAGGTTTGATCTCTTTCAGAAAGAAATCAATATAATTTCTAACGATTTGACTTTGAATGAGATCTCTGGGCATTAACTTTATTAATGAAACATATTATCACTCGCATTGATTTTTCCCTGGGAAAGAAGGCTGGCACACAATGTGAACTGCCCTGCGTGTCTTCTGGGAATGGCACCACTCTGGCCTGATAGCAGCTGCTACGCACGCCCATAGGAGCTAGTTAACACTGCTGCTGGCATGGAAGCGGAACCAACTGCCATGAGCAACTGGCAAAAGTCTGAGAGCTGGATTTTAAAGGCATTTAGGTGTCTAACTGCTTGTGCAAATGTTGTTATTTATTTGGTTGTGGTTTCTAAAACCCAAAGAATGTCTACAATAATTAATGTGATGTCCAAGTGACTTTGAAGTAAACTAGCATGCGAAGATAATAATTTGAGTCCTGAAAGCAGTAGAGCTGTGTTAGAATTGCATTATATTGGACTAATTAATACTGCTTCTCGACAAGGTAGTTGCCTTGGAACGAGGTTTTGCTGACAGGGTTGTAGCTGCTGAAGATGTGGGTGGCTGGTTGAGTGCTGGGCTGAGTGCTCTGCTCTGCTGTACTGCCCACTGTGAATTCTTTGAGTCAGTAGTACGTATCAGTCAGTATGATCAACCCATGATCATAGGTATTTTGTTTTTTGAGAGCTTAAAACTCAGGTCTTGGAGAAAATTCATAGTTGCTTTCTGCTTTTGTCAAGTGAGGCTTAACTTGTAGCTAAAAGCTTCTGTAAAAGATGTTGCTTCTTGGGAAGTGTTATTAAAAAGAACCTGAATTAGGACTTCATACACTTCTGAAATATTGAATGTTTAAGCACGTAAAAGAGCACTGCCTGTTCAGGAGATGGGACATGTTAGTGTGCTTCAAATATCTCTTACTTGAGCATAGTCAGATGTTCAGAGGTACATTTTCATGTCTCACAGAAAAACACAAAGGCTTTTCCATTTAGACAAATCACTTTCTGTTACATGGGCATTCAAAGTAATTTACCTGTACATCTGTAAAGCAAATGCAATAAATACATTTGTCTTGTATTTGAATTCAGCTCTACAGAATCATTTTCTCTTTTCAGCTAAGCGAAAATATGAAAGATGACTTAAAATAAATGTTGCAATATTGCATTGTGCTGAATTCATTCAATTCAATTTTCTAAGGGAAAATATTGAGACATCAGTATCCAACTCCATGCCGTGGAGTGCCATCTAGTCATGTACAGAATTGTGTTTTTTTCATGTAAAAGATCAAAATGCAGCTACATTCAGATCTTAATTATTCATAAAACCACTTTTTTCTTTTCTTCCTTCTTTCTTCTTTTTCCTTCTTATTTCTTTCTCCCGTCACACTTCTCCTCTCTTATCCCTTCTCCTCTCTCATCTCTACTTTTTTTCTAAAACAGAAAGTAAGCAGGAACCTGTCGACTACCAGTAAAGCATGGAATAAAGGGAAAGAAAATCTTAGAAAATGTCATTTTCAAATGGTCATGTATGTCAAAGACCAACAGGGAAGACTTCTGCTAGGGAAACACACCACAGACAAGAGAGTGAGTGGGTGGCTTTAAAGCACCCTGGAGATGCAATGATGGCACTTCACATGTGAAATACATGCACAAAATGCTGCGTGGATTTAAACAAGGAAAATTTCATGTGTTTTTTCTATATTGCATGGCTGTTTCTTCCCTGCTTACTCGCCACTTCCTAGCAGTCAAAAGTGACAATTTTTTTACTACAAGGCTTCAGCTACTCCAATTTTAATTGTTAGTACAAGCATCAAAGAAAGCTACATGAACAACAATGTCTTAAATCACTAAACCCCAACATTTCTTTAGTGTGCGAGAAAGCTCAATTACACACATCCATAGCTAAGTGATCATATCTGAACGCACAATCATGTTCATGCTTGTGCAACGGGCACTCAATGCACCTGTGCATGCAAATAAAGTCCAATATTTCACTCAAAAGTCTGCAAATCATATCAACTGATTGCAGGTCATCCCCACTATTTATGAGAATGTAGTCTATTTTGAAAAAAAGTAACTGTAACGATCTCAAGATTTCAGGAACTAAATTGGAGTGCAGTGCTCTCATCAAACATGCAATTAGAGAAATTAAGGTTGACTCTTTGCCCAAGTAGCTTATAAACTGTATTGTGGCTATGGCAAAGAAAGTATTGGCTCTACCAGGTATCTCCACTATCAGGAAAGTGGGCCAATTTCTGCAGTTGAAGAAGCCTTTTAAAAAGTCCCTTAAAAACAGGGCCTAATTCTTCAGCTACAAAATAGGAGCAACACCCACTGATTTTGAAGAGTGCTGCTCGTATTGCACAGTCAGAGAAGAAAGTGCTATGATCAAAATAAAAAGAAATAAATTAGTCTTTTTTGTCTAATAGTACTAGAGCACCAATTGGTGCCCATGTGTGGGAGTACAATTATGCAAACATTTAAACTATTCAACTAACTATTCAATCTAACTTTTAATACATGTCAGTGTTTGATTTCACATTTCAGCCTTATACCTTATGCCATGCCATGCCTCAGATTTCATCCAGCTGGTAATGAAGTTTTGGAGGAAGAGGAACCTAGCTTTGTGATTGCAGCTTGTGCTTTCCAAAACATAGTAGTTTTGTGCCTTGGAATAAGGCAAAGGTGCACGGTATCTGACCAAGGATTTCTAAATTTTTTCTTTAAGAAAACCTTGTCTGTTTTTAGAAGTCAGATTGTAGTTACAGAGTATGCTTTCTGACCTGTGTGAAATGTTTCCTGTTTTCACATGTCCGTGTAATTGTGATGTAGATTGTGTATGTTACCATTCAGGGAATATACCCATCCCTGTTCAACAAAGAATGGACAGTTCATGCATTTTTCTTTCCCCTCAGAAGTACTAGGCTTTTCATTATTGTTTTGATTTGGGTATTAGTCCTAAAGCCTTTTGCTGGCCAAGATTCTCCTAAGTTTCAAATTTGTTGTTGGATTGCTGAGACACTTTTTAGTTATCTGTGGAAGAAACTTATCCTTTGAACGGCTTGTCTACAGGCAGCTCTGGTTGCTGGCACTAGTGACAACCTTGAGTGCTGAGAATGTCGCAGTCTACATAAAAGCATTGGAGAAAAATTGGCAGACATGAAAGACATTGTTGTAGTTATATACAATGGAAGTGAAAATATTTTTGATTAAAAAAAACCCACCACCAAACCCAAACAACTATATTTGAATAGGTGCGTGAATGTTTTTTAAGGTAATATTTTGATAAATACTCTGAAATGTGTAGTTGTTCATTCTCCAAAATACAAAATGGATTTCTATGGAAACATTGATATAGGTCATTGCAAATGAGGTGGTGAAAGATGACCAAAATCAGATAAATTTATCAGGCAGGTAAAGTGTCCATCTACTACGTTGCCGAGGTTCAGTGATGTGCTCTCCTATCTACTTGTTGTCTGCATAAGCTCTTATTTAGGAATAGCTGTTGCCTTTTAAATTAATGAATTCTGTCTTTATCAGAAGCTATCAAATTTAAACAAGTCCTTGTTAATGACTGGAGCATAAAGCTTTCCCCTCAGTGATGTGTAACACCAACTTGGACAGAAATATACACCAGAACAAGATTAAATGTAGCAGGAACAAGCTCAGGTATTTCTGAATCACAGAACATTTTGTATCAGGGATGTTTTAAAACCCACCAATAGCAGCTAAGCACCTCAGTCCCAATGTAGTTTATCTCCTCAGCAACATGGCCTGCTACACACATTTGCTTTTTACGTTTGCATTTCGTAAGAGGTTGCCTCCAGTTCAAGGTCTTGCCCTTATCTTCAAGAGACTCCAAGCAGGCTTCATCAGACCAGATGTAGACTCCTACATCTGAGTGAGTCATCACAGGCTCACTGTACTGTCAGGGAAGAGAAATAGGTGCTCGGTGGCAGAAATCTTCTCATCCTGAGGTCAATGCCTAAAATAGTGTAGACAAATCTTACCCAGCAGTGCTTATTTCTTTCTGTGAACTATATTTGGGTAAGATGAATTCCACCCGCGCACAACTGAACTCTCTGCAGCAAAGGGAAAAAGCGGTCTGCTGACTCTAAACATCAACTGGATTATAACAGAAGACACTCTACTGCAAATATTTCTCCTGCTGGGACTGAGTGAGTGAACAGACAAGTGACAAACATGTTACAAGACCTAATGAATGTTGGAGGATGTGCTGGCTACAGGGAGAGACGGATGTGAACGTACACAGGACATGGCAATGTAGCAGGAGATACAAGCCCAACTGCACTTCCCGATTTGGTAATTTGCCATGCAGCTCCTATTTTATCGGAGTATAGATGTACTCCTGTTCAATGTAAAGACCGTATTTTATAAGTCAGTGACATCGGCTTCCTACTTCTCTTCTGGGAACAATTAAAATATTTTGTATTAAATCAGTGCATATGTTGTTCCTGGTTATCTCTGAGATCACTTAGTACTCCCTATGAGCTGAAAATAAATGCTTGGGACTTTACAACTACTGCAATTTACAGTGAAAAGTCCTGCTGGGGAGTGAGCATTTTCAAATGAGGACTCTTGCTTTTAGAATTTGGTTCTCTATCAAGTCTAGCAGAGAGTGTTCTTTTGACTTCTGTTGCAATGAAAACGTGCTTACTGATTATTTTTCTCTGTACAGCCTACTATCACTTGTCAAGAAGAGATGGATGTTTCTAGGTCTCCTCAGAGGAATACTGAAAGCCCGTACATAGGGAATTTCTTTCCTTACCTAAACAGCTTCAGGCTGCAAAATAGGATATTACTATTCTTTCCACATGAGCTAGGGGCCTTTGCAAAAGTATGCTGCTGTTTATGAAAACATGTCTGTCAATTTAATAATTAGGCAGATATCAGCTTTCATTCAGTGGATCAGAAATAATGCACAGATTATCTAACGATATATTGTTTTGCAGACTGATTGAAACACTGTAGTTGACTGCAAGCTTTCTGATTTATTTCATTATCATTAACATAATTTTCTGTTCAGTGGATTTTTTAATAGTAATTGGTGCTTAGGGTTTATTACCATTGTTGTGCATTCTATGCCATTACTAGGAATTCCATTTCTTTTTACCATTACACCAGTTTGCATGGCTTTGGGTGAATTATACTCATCAAATGTAGATTGTTAACTGATTATAATAAGGTTTTCCATGTAACATGGTTTAGCTGATGGTCTTCTGATTCAAACTCACAAAACTGAAAGTAATTCCACAGAGTTAAATAAGTTACTTTAACCTGAAGCTAGTAAAGGGGAGGGGAGACCTGGAATATTTTGAGGCTACAATGATCTTGCTGAGACAACTGCACGTGATCCACCAATGCTACAAGTTAGTTATTCAGCTGATCAAATGCTGGCTCACTTCATGGGGAGCTGAGTACCTCATTGGGCTCACTAGTTAGTGTCAATATTGATTGCAACAAAAAAGTAGGCACCATGATACTTATATTTAGGTACTCAGATTTAGATATCTACAATCTGAACTCTTTTCCTGGAGAAGACCAAAAGGCAGTGAAGACTTTGAAGCCCACTTGGTCATGGTCTGAAACTTTTTTTTTTTCTGTCTTTACTCAATCCCACTTAGAACACCTATGAGCTAGAATTTATGAAGAGGCTTGTTCCGAAATTACTGTTCCAGGAATGTGGTGGTTTGAAGATAACATCCTTTACAAACTTGAAGGACGTGTCTTTTTATAAGCCTTCACAGCAGACAGTCCTGTAATTCTGGGTATAGTGCCTTTGGAAAGAAAAAGTAAAATACAATGGTCGCATAAATCTATTTTGCTACATCTAGAATATTTTATAATAGTGTTGTTGCCATGTTGTACCTTGTGTTTCTGAGAAAGATATCTTCCTTAATCATTTCTTTTAAGCCTTCCAGTCTTTTCTGTTGGAGGTTCAGGTTGATAATGCTGCAGAAAGAATGAAAAAAATACTTCTGCTGTACTTCTGTGGAACAGCCTTCAACAGGGCCTTAATTCACTTTGCCAATGGTTGGCTGGAGAGAGTGAAGGCTGGCATATGGTCTGGGGCAAAAAGATTTTACTCCAAGTTCTCCAACCTATATCTTCCTCATAGACAATGGCAAACACGGTTTAGTGTTGCAGTACATGGAAGGTAGGATGCATAAATAGCAGTTCAGGTTTCTAGGAGTTTGACTCCAAGTACTGGTAACTCAGCTTCTACAATTCCTATTGGTATGGGATGGACATTTTTTACTTGTTGCAGGTAGGAATATCTGGCAAATAAAAGCTTGTATAAAAATGTGATTACAAGTTTCAGGAAATACTACTCCCTCGCGAAGGACAAGTGCTCAATCTGGAAGACAAACTTCAGACCGCAAGGAGGACTTGTAAGAGTGTAAATACGTATGTTAGGCTTGTTCCATATTCTAACTTAAAAGCAACTTCTTATTAATTGTTTTAGAGAAAAATCTAATACAAAATGAAATTAAGTGTGAATATACTCCTCTAGATAAACAGCTACCACCTTTTCTAATGAATCTCTTATTAATCACATCTGTGGTACAACAGCCATACTATAACCTGTGACTGACTCCCAGGTATGTCTGGAGAAGCCTGTGCAGCTGAAAAATATGGAATATGTTTTCCAAACATGGAAAACTCCTCCTCTTAGTGAAGGGTGAAAGTGCACTTATGGAAAGATGCCCTAGTAGGTGAAACCCAAATAGCACTTGTATTGCTCGAGTGTGGCATAAGTATTGCATCTCAGCCCTCCAAGCAGGCACACATCTCAGTCTTGCATTGATGAAACCCTTAAGCTGGAGGTGTTTTTAACTCCTACATTTATAAACTTTCCACTGTGCTTTGACTGGCTGTACCAGCAGGAAAATCCAGAGAGTGATGTGTCAGGCTAAATGGCTGTTATCAGATATTCCCATAGAGCTTCAAAAATAGCTGGTGAACATCTCTGGTAATTGCCATACTTAATCTCTGGATGGTTCCTGGTCATTCTGCTGAGCTGCTCTGCTCATTCTTCAATGCACATACGTCCATGGAGATTTGAATCCGTATCTCCTCATCCATCTCCTTCCTCCACACTGGCAAAGACAAAAGTTGCAGTATCATGCTTGTAGATTGCAAACATCAGATTTGATTGCAATGTGTCAGACATTCAAAACCTATGAAGAATAGTTCAGCTCCCATTCCTGTTAGTATGGGGTGGTAAATTTTAATTTAAATCTATGTTAATTTGAAATAATTGCAGAATCTGTTTTTAAAAAATATAGTGGCAAGCACTTTTTCTTGCTACTTTCTAGCAGAAATATTACAGCTTCTATTGACCATCTCCACTGAGCAGAAGGTACTTAGCTAGATCAAACATATTTGAAGATCCCATGCTAAATCTTACACAGGTCTTAAACATTAAAAGCATGATTTAAGCAGAATTGAAGCAATGATATCCTGAGTATGTCACTCAGCTGCTGCCAAACCTGTCTGGTTGTAATGCTCTCCAGAAACCCATAATTCTGCTTGTGTGTGTGCCCAGAACAGCTCTAGCTGAGCCTGTGTCCTTTGAAGGATGTCAATGTAGTGCAGGGCAGGGGCCCACAGAAATGCCCAAAGAGCTGCTGAACAAGCCTAAATGCTTGACGAGCTCCAGCCACTTAACAGTACTGCTCTAGCCTGGCTAACTACACTTCCTAAGAAGCAAACTTGATTTTTCTGGATGGATTTTTTTAAGTTAATACAGCTATGAGGCTTCCACAGTCTTGTCTGGTTTATTCTAAGACAGTTTCTTTGCCCAACAGAGCACTGCAACACCACTGGGATTTTCTTCACTTGTTCCCAGAGGGGCCTGATCAGCCATGCATAGAAGAGAGTCCTTTATGGAGTCTAGTTGCAATAACTTTCCTTGAAAACATGGACAGTGATGGTGTCCCTCTTGGATAAAAAAGCCTAGTCCTTAGAGCAAACCGAGCAGTAAGACCTCAACTCTACTTCTTCCCAAAAGTGGTTCCTAGACTTGCCAGGGTAAGGCCAACATTTTGATGGAGGAAGGGCCATTGCACACAAAGTACTCAGCTTTCTTTGAAATTTGACTTTTATACATTTCTTGGTCTACTATTCACTCTCGTAAGCAACCCTTTTTGGGCTGATGGCTGTTTTGAATATTCTTTTAGGTCATCTCATCTTGTCCACATACAACTCACAGTTCAGCTACGCAACTCCATGCTTCTTCAGGAGCTTCTCTTGTGGGTACCTTACCCAGTTATTCTGCCTAATTATAGTACTCCCAGCAAAATTAGTGGCCTATAAGATAGTCAACATTTTGCGTATAGGAAAGAAAGTTGCATCACCATGGTGTCTTCACCCTGTGATGTCCTCTTTATTTGTGAAGACATGGAATGGCATAACCTACTCAGATAAAACTTGCAAGTTTTTTTTGCCTGAGAATAACAGAAGTTTGTGGTTTTTTTCTAATTTTGAATGAGCCCACAAACTTCTGTCAGCTGCATCTCTTCATGTTGCTAAACTTCAATCAAACACATTCTGAGTGTACGACAATTAAAGCATTAAGTTGAGCCTAATGTCTAATTGGAGAGAATTTTCTCAGCAAGTACAAAGGGGTACTGTCTACTGCTTTCAGTCATGTTAGCTTTCAGTAACAGAGACAGGTAAACTAATCCTTTCTTTCCAGCCAGACTACTCTGAAAATAGGCCAGGTCCCACTGGGAACAAAAGATGCTCCTAGAAAAGTCTGTAATTAGACAACTTCAACTGCTCTGCACAAATACCTCATTAAAGTTCCACTATGATCAAGTCTACTGATGCATAGGACAGACATAAACATCTCAGCTGAAAGCTGTATTTTCTTTGATTCATTCTCTGAAGCAAATATTGCAGAGAATATTTATCTCGTTAATACAAGCAGATAGCCAGTTTTCTTCACTGATATCCCAATCAAATGTCTATTGTATCTGACAGAATATTTTCCAATCGTCTAGAAAGATCCAATAATTTGGATCAGGCCCTGAGAAAGACTAATGCAGGGCCTGCAGAATAAACTCCTGGTAGCACTTTGTTCATTCATCTCAGATGGAGGCGTAGTCTGCAGCTGTGCCTGGTCACTGATGCAGAATGAATGCCAGCTAGATTTTTGTTCAAAGTTTATATCCACTGTCTGATGTTAAGTCTGATACTTCAGAAAGTAAGATCAGAATGAATGTCTGATTTAGGATTAAGCATGGGAGAAAGAGGCACAAACATGGTAATTTTATTCATTTTTTCTAATTTATTCATAGTGTTCTGCATTGTCTGCCTTTTTGCAATACAGCTGTTGGCAAGTGAAACTCAAATTCTCTCTTCTGAAATATAGATTACAGTGATCGGGACAAAGCATTTTGCTTGCTCTAGGATCTTAATCTTTGACACCAATTCTTGATTTTACACTTACTCCCCACCCCACAAAACCCTGTCCACTGAACCCAGTCAATGGTTTCTGCTGGACACAAGAGCATAAGGTAGCCCTGGTTAGATTGCTGCTTCTGTGTGATTCACTGTTAGACTGAAAAATCAATTTTTCCCTTTTAAGAGTGATGGTGTCAACTCCTGCCAGTACCTTGGAACTAGGTTTTGTGTCTCAGCTGGCAAAGGGAAGCGGAATAGTGATCTCTCTCCCTGCACTTTGGCTAAGTAACTAGCAATGCTAGAGGAAGTTTGTTTTTTAAAAGAGAAGCCCTTGGAGACTAACGACAGTTAAGTGGGATGTAACTTGTTCATATTATATTTTTTCCTAACTGCTACAACACCTCTTTGGAAAGAATATGGACCTTATTAAAATGAATTGAGGAAGATGGGAGGGAAAGTTGGAGACTGAAGCTGAAAATCTGAAACTTTATTTTAAGACATTCACAAAGAAAACATATGATTGTGATGTCAATTAAAATAATCAAAAGAGATTTAAAGAGAAGAGATGAGTCTGCAGCCAAAGAGAAGAAACAGGGAAAGGGGCAGGCTTGTGAGGCTTTATTTTGTGTAGGAAACAACTCCACAGTTTATTTTTAATACAGTTATTTCTACACTGTTTCTAGGCTTTTTCTTCCAGGGATTTACCAAAGAGTTTTGATGTTCAAGGCTTGTTTTGAAGCTCTCTGCACTGCAGTTTGCTGTTACAGATCCTGGGGACTGACAGATGCTCTGATCCTTCTTGGTGCAGTGCCAGGAGTGGCAGCAGGTAGTGAACTACACTGCGCGCCGCCAGCCCATATGGCATGTCCACACATTAATTAGTTCTCAAGAGTTGGTCCTCCTGAGCCCACCCATTTGTTGCTTTCATTGACTACTGCCTCGTCTCATTAATCAATACTCGCTTCTGCAAACTCCTGGTAAAGCCAGTTAGTAGACCAGTAGCAAGTACAACCTAGAAATATGGCTTTTTGTAGTATTGAAATTCAGAACTGAAAGGTCTGCAAAGCAAAGATGGCTTCCTGACTTTTACAGTTAGCACACAGGAGACTGAACAGCTGGCTTAGAAAATGATCATGAAACATCGATGTACTGAAACCCGAATAACTGACAGAGGCTTGGGTCTCTCCTCCTAGACATATTCTCTCTCTCCATCCTCACTGGTGTTGTCATGGATTGAGTTCCTGCCATAATCTTAATCTGACATTTGGGAGCATGTCTCCCTTTTCTAGCAAGGCTTTGGGAAGAGAAGTGGAGTAACTGGTCATTTCACTCCAGACAAAAGTAGTGAGAGCTATGAAAAAAACAGGTTAGATTTATCAGCTCCTTTTCAGTGACTTTTTCTGCTTTAAATGTATCCGACTAGAGTGCAATTCCCATTATTTGCCTTGAACTGAAAAGCACCCGCCAGAAACCTTCCAGGTACTCTGTGCTTATACTTTTCTTTATGATTTTTGATTATTTCAAGACACACTCCTATTCCTCGGGAATTTCATGCAGCCAAGGACATCCTTTGCTTTTCACATCAAACTTTTGGCCTAGCATGTCCTTGTCCTTTCTAAATAAATCCCTGGGAAGCTCTCTCTCCCTGTCTCGGGTTTTGTTATATGTTTCTAAATAAACCAAGGCTTGCAAACATTATACCTGCCTGCTAGGCACTTGGTTTTGTTTCCACCTGAACTAGATTGCTATAATTTGCAGGCAGGACCTTGGTCAAGCCTTGGACATATAGTTTGTATACACTAATAATAAACAGATGAGATGACAAGCAAATAAGGAATATATATTTTTTATGACTAGAGCTCCTTTTAATGCTTGAAAAAAAATCCTTTCTTCTCAGAGTTTGAATCAGTTGCCTAAAATAGGTTTTGAGGACCAGCTGGGATGCCTTAGGCTATCCCACCTAGCCTCCAGCTCTGACTAAGCATGCCCACATCTCCTGTAGGTCCGGAGGCTATTCTGCCAGCCCTGTGCAGATCTCTGCTCACCGAGAGCATCTTGCATGGCACTGGATGCATCTGTGAGGGCATGTGACCTGGTACCTTAATGTCTCCAAATGCACTTCTCATGTATCTTCTTTTCTTTTTCTCTGTTTTTATCCCTATGTCCTCAATATCATAGAATCATACAATCATAGGATCATAGAATGGTTTAGAGTTGGAAGGGACCTTGAAGATCATCTAGTTCCAACCCCCCTGCCATGGGCAGGGACACCTCCCACTAGACCAGGTTGCTCAAAGCCCCATCCAGCCTGGCCTTAAACACCTCCAGGAATGGAGTTTCCACAACTTCTCTGAGCAACCTGTTCCCATGCCTTACCACCCTCAGAGTGAAAAATTTCCTCCTAATATCTAATCACCCTTGTCTTATCACTACATGCCCTTGTGAAAAGTTCCTTCCCAGCTTACTTGTAGGCCCCCTTTAGGAAGGCTGCTATAAGGTCACCGTGGAGCCTTGTCTTCTCCAGGCTGAACAGCCCCAACTCTCTCTCAGCCTCTCTTCATAGAAGAGGTGCTCCAACCCTCTGATCATCTTTGTGGCCCTCCTCTGGACCCACTCTTTCCTGTGCTGAGGGCTCCAGAGCTGGATGCAGTACTCCAGGTGGAGTCTCACAAGAGTGGAGTAGAGGGGCAGAATCACCTCCCTTGACCTGCTGGCCACACTTCTTCTGATGCAGCCCAGGGTATGGTTGGCTTTCTGGGCTGTGATTGTGCATTGCCATCTCATGTTGAGCTTCTCATCAATCAGCACATCCAGGTCCTTCTCCTCAGGGCTGCTCGTGATCCATTCTCTGCCGAGCCTGCTTTCCTCTAGTCTAATCTTGCTGGTAAGGCGATCATTACTGAGGTGTCCCATGCCATGGGAGCCAGGAAGCCAGCCTGTGACAGGGTGGTTGGGAAGCCCATGTACAGGCTGCACTCTTGCAGAAGGCTGATGAGGAAGAGGAAGAGGTCTTGTGTGACAGCACCTCACTCAAAGGGGAGATGCATCTGTCCTACAGCGCTGTTCCTGGATAACAGCAGATAGGCATACACCTAGCAGGGGTGTGAGGGGGCTGTAAACATGCTCGCCCTCCCCTCTAGGATCCAGCTGCAGCACCGCTGCCAGGACAGCAAGAACCCATAGTGCAGCACTATGGTTTCTCTTTGGCTCCCTCACCCAAGGACATACCTCACCCACAGGACTGTCCCTCTCCTGCTTGCAGCACCATGCTGCAGTGCTGCTCCTGCTGTGACACCTTCACTATGGGGCCAGGGGAAAATCACCTGCATTACCACCACAGTTATTAACCACTTAATCTAGATTACTTTCTCTAATAATGCCAGTTTTGTACGTGCTTTCCTGTGTTGGAAGAGTGTTATGCAGAAGGAATCGGTCACCATGAGTGCCCTTGTGCTTGGGCTGTTGGAAGACAGAGGTTACAGTGCTGGATGAAAGCAGGCTGAGTGCTGGTGCCTTAGTTGTGGAGCCTTCCCTCCCCTTTCGGTTCTTAAAGATTGTTTGAAAAAGAGATGGAGACAAGAGGGGTCCTTTGCCAGGTCCTCACAGGTCTGCTGTTGAGCTTTCTTTCCATCAAAATGATTAGTCCACAGAGTCTCTACTCTTCTTTCAAGGATGGTACCCTAGCAAAAGTGCTGGACACCAATGGCTGTTCAGAGAGTTATCTCACATATCTCTTAAAATTGTAATGATGACAGTTAACTTTGATACTATACCCCTAGACCTGCCTGCTTTGGGATCAAGTTTTATTTAAATTTCTAAAGCAGATCACAGAGAAGAGAGGTGAGAGTTTGCTCTGGCTAAATCCAGAGAGACTTTATCAGTCCATCATTGTTGTTTCCACATCATCCAGAAGCTGTATCACCATGTGAACAGTGGGTGGGTGTTATCTTGAGCACCATGCCACTGTCTCAGCTCTGCTACTTCCAGAGCAGAGCTGGATCATATCCAGTGAGCATCAGTCCCGGGGAAGGGTGTACTCTGCCAGCCACAATTGTCCACTTTTACGTGTGAGGGCATCTGAATAATTGTTCACATGGAATCTGCTTTGTGCATAATAACGTCTTTGAACCCCAGGTATCTTCTGCACAAATAACATCTGATCTAAGCCTGATGACTGTACGCTCAGGTGAGAGCAGCGACACTCCCCTGTGCAGGAAAGGCCACAGCTGGAGTAAAGGTGTGTGATGTTTATACAGGCCTGGGAGGTGCTTTCTTCTTCTCTTGGCACAGTAAGGAAAGGTAGGTGACAGAGCAGGACATGTATCTGGAGTAGTCTTGAACCATTCTGATCGTCAGTTGCAGTTTGGCCCCTTACTCCTGCTGGTGGGAACAAAAGCAGCACTTGAGAGCTCTGAGCTGAAAATGAAAGCAGGTCTATTAAGCTGCACAGGAACCAGCTCAGCATATAGCTATACTGGGGTTACAGGACCTTCCAGGCAGGGAGCCATTTAAAGCCAGTATATTACTCTGTGTTCTGCAATTGATGACATCCTTAAACGTTTAGGTTACTTGCTGATTTAAACCTCCCCCTGCTTCCAAATTATGGGCCCAGTATGTAAAACCTTTTATTAAAAAAGGTCTCTCATATATATATATATGTAGGTAAATCCAGCCTGATTACAGCTGGCAGAAATTCTAATACTAGTAAGTTTATAGATCTGATTGCTTTGGGAAACATTTTTCCTGGTTGTGATGCCTAGAATGCTTGCCCTCTAAAGAAAAACATCCCCTTGAACTTGAAGATGCATGCGTGTTAAAAATCAATGGCAAATGTTACTCCAATACAGGAATTTAGGAATTTGTCTCTCAGAGCCATCTCACCAACACGTCACACCTTGACCAACTCTTGCTCTTCAGCAAGAAAGGAACACGCAAGCAGACTTCTGCAGCTCAGTGCTCAGGGGGAGCCTGAGAGTCTGCTTCTGCTCGTGCCCAGCCCAACAAACTTACACCTCTGCAGCTGCAGCACAGGCTCTGCGTGGTGTGGTAGGGTGAATATTCATATGATGCATATCATGATGAAAATGTATATCCAATAAAAGTAAAATTGTTATAAGGTACAGCTAAAACAGAATGTCTTATGGTACTGGGATACGGAATGACCAGCATACTTCCATTATCAATTAAAAATCAAGTAAAATCAGGTACAGAGCACAGTCTTTTTCTTTATTTTTTGTCATTCCAGATTTCAGTACTCATTACCTTTTTTTCTTAAAAGAAGTAATTTTGCAGGCATAATATAGAACTTCACGGAGTGTGTTTTATGATAACACATACTAATGCTGCATTCACATTCTTTTTTAGCTCTGGGCAAGTGCTGGTAGACATTTTAAGAGAACGATTAAACCCTAGAGAATTTTTCACATTACCATCAAATTAAAGAATTTTCTGTGTTCACAGTTTATCTGTCTTCTAGCAAGACCTTTTGCTGGAAGTTAAGGGACATCTCCTCCTGTTGTTCTCAAAGACATAGCATAGACTCCCTGGAGGTAGAGCTTATGAAACAAAAAAAATCCACAGAGAAGATGATGAGACAGAAAGGGCAAAAGTGGAGCGGAGGAGGGAGAAAACTCACCAGCGAGACCATACATCTGCTCAGCAGGGACAAGTGCGCGGTGGAATGAAGCAAGTCTGAGAGCGAAAAGAAATAACTGTCAAGGTAGACAATTGTTTTGATATTTTGCCAAATGAGTGGGTGTTCACAACGGTCTAAGGAGAGTGTAAGTGATTTTGTAGGTGGTCCTAGGAAACGGAAGAAAGCCTGGGGACAGTGGTGAAGGAAGTGGATGTGCAGAAGGTTTGGGAATTTATTGTGGTCTGGGTAAACATACACAAATCTGAATGTGAACTTGAATCTGCTCAGATTTCTTAAGGAAAAGTCCCACATGTTGCTGTGGTGGTAGGCAAGCACTATAGAAAAGTTTTCAGAGACTCACTCGTAAGGAAGGAAGTACCCGGATGTTTTTACAATATAAAGAGACCAGAACTAAAAAACAGTTGGAGGATGGAGAATTACCAGTCCCATGATGATTTGTTTAAATAGGTAATTAACCTCACTTGAAAATATAAAACCTTCATTTCTGCCTTGAGTTTTCTGAACTTTGGTTTCAGCTGCCATTGAATTACACTGTGTTTTTAGCTGATGCCTTACAGATCTTACTGGTATGACTGCATGGTCTTGGGTGTTTTTTTCTTTATTTGGTTTGGCTTTGACAAATTAGTCTCCTGCAGTGGAGGTAAGAAAATATTTCCTTCCCCAGTTCGTTTGTGTGTGTTTTAGGGGCATTTGGATTTTCCCCTAAAAAGCTCCTAAAACACTTTTCTATTTCTAAAAGGCAGACAGATCCTTGGTATAAAGTGGGGAGAGGTAGAGAAAAACTGATTATTGTTTTGTAACATATCATAACACATGCTGTAGGTGCTGTAAAAACTGATGTAAGGTTGGCCCATTCACACTCTTGTTTTGCTTCTACCCCCAACCCCTAAAATCTGCACCTGATATGAAAAACATCATGTAAATTTGAACAAATAAGAGTTCACATCTCACTACACGTTATGGTTCATGAGCAAAATATAGACCACAATATGAAAATGAAAACTCCTAAAATTATGATTTGATGTGGATAGCTTTTGTACTTCGGGAGAAAGCTTGGCAAGTTGAGTGTATTTATTTGCTGAAAGCCATCTGCTGAAAAAGATTTGATATTGAACTGTAATTCCAGGTTATTACTGCAAATTCTGCAGAGGAAGGAAGTGGGAATTGACTACTTATTTTTCAGCTAGTCTAGACTAAATGAGAATGACAGCACTGGGAAAAGAAACATCATTTCAAACACCGGGTGCTGTCTCATGGGAAAGAAGCAGAAATAATTGATGCCTAAAAGTAAACTACTCGTTAGGATGGACATGTGTATTAGAGAACCTGTGGATGAACAACAGGATTGACTTTAGTCAGAACTTTTTTCTCATTCTCAGTGTATGAAAATATCAGTACTGAACAAAATAGATCTACGCTGAAGCCGACACCATAGGCCACCCCCCGGGTGAGGTAATTTTATACCCAGGTTTTCCTGAGAACTAGACCAAGGCAAGTTGCCAGAGCTATTTCTGTGGTTCCTCAGCTTGTCCTTCCACTGGGACAAGACTGGTCACTGAGGTGAAGGTAGGAATAATATCTTTTGCCAGCCAACATTGTTTTGTTCATTATAAGCTTGGCTGTGTCTCTGGCTATTGCCTTGGTTTTCTTTCCTGTCCTTTTGTAATGCCCAAGTCTTCGAGCTGTCTGAAGGGGAATATCACTTAATGGGCAGCATGGTTACTGTTCCACTGCAGAGCAAGGCATGCTTATCGAGTTAATTACAGCAAAGAGGTGAGAAATAAGTACATGGGTGTACATAAATGTACAGACCTTTTACTTAACACTGTGAGGGTTCAGCAGGGCTGGGAGCCGAGGAGGATGCCAGTTGGACAGGCTGCAGTGTCCCCAAGCTGGCCCCAGGCCCCAGCAGCCAAACCCCAGGAAGGGGTGGATGCTCTCCAGGCCCTTATAGCATTTTTCCAAATGGTGAAGGGGCAGACCATTACATTGATGGCAAGTTGGTATAACCAGCCTTAAAGTAGGAGCTTTACTGCCTGCTTTAGGTCAAGGACAAAACCTGAATTTAACAGGGCCCTTGGCTGCAATGCAAGGGGTGCAGCTCTCGGCACCCACAGGTTTCCTTGACACAGAGGTATCTCGGCTTCTAAACCATGGAATTTGGTGGTTGATCCCCAAAACAAAGTGAGTCCAGCTCTGTCCCAAGTCTCCCCACAAATTTGCTTTTTGTATCATCCCCCATCAAGGAAAACGACTCATCAATATACTCAAATTATTTTCAGTGCTCCCTATTGATCATGTTGCTATTGAAGGAAGAAGGGGCCATAGGGAGAGCACTGCATCTGGCACGTCTGCTTCGCATCCAGCAGGCAGGTGTGTTACCTTAACTATGTGCTCATAGCTCGGTGCTGCTCTGCTGTGTTGTAGCGAGCTCCAGGGGCTACTGATAGATCCAGGTAAGGAAAGTGGCCTTTGCTACCACTACAAGCTATGGCATGCTCTGGTGCCTGAGTCCCAAACTGCTGTGGGTGTTAAAAAGGAGAGAGAGCACCCAACCATAGACTAACATAGAACCCGAGGTCTGTGTTGCCTTATGACAGCAGGCGGCATCGATGAAGGGTACCTGCTGAACAATGCTCTCATACTTCCACGGTCACCTGTGTAAGAAAGGAGTTAAAGCACTTCTTTTCATAGACAGAAGTTAAAACCCACATAACATGGGATTTAAGTTGATATTTTTAAGAAGAACCATGTCTATAAACATCTGAATTTAAAAATGGCATACAACTATACAGTCCTTAGCTGCCTTCCCACTCACACATGCGTTTTTGAAATCCAGGGAAAAAACTTAATCGTGCACCTCAGGCAGTACAGGTACAAATTGGTCCTCTGTATTTAAAAAAAAAATACCATAAATACATTATGCAGGTGGACGAATAAGCACTCTTACAGAGCCATGATTGCTTATTATGGTTTCCAGGGTGTTTATTTCTGCAGAAAGGTGGCAATTCACTCACCTCACTCTCTGTCGGTCTCTAGTTTCAGTAATCATGGCAATCAGATTTATTTTTGAGCTTCTTTTGATTTAGGTGACTAAGCAGCACGTAAATAGCATGTATTGTTTTTAATTATTGTTCTGGAACCATTTTTAAGACTTTAATTTTAACTGAAAAGGAAGACAAGGTATGCATTCTTTGTGGACAAGACCATCAAATGGGGAAATCTCTTTGTCACTTCCCTGGAGCAGTAACATCAGATACAGCTGCACTTTCTGAGCTGTGGTGAATGAGGATGGCAGTAAAAGCTCAATTTAACTGAATTTCTGTTTCGTAGAAAATTCTGACATTTGGAAACTTGTTTTGCTTCTGAAGCAGAATGATTTGCAATGCCTTTGGAAATCCTGAAAAGGTCTGGGCCATTTTAAAAAACATCATTCCCCATTTCTAGGAAATCTTGTATTGCATAGCTGAAATAAAGTCATTTCAATGTCAAAGTCAAAGTCTCATTAACTTTTTGGTAATTTTTCTTTTATGCAAATCACTGATGAAAAGAGTAAACATCCCAGAGTTAGGCTGAGTGGCTTCTCTTTAACTTTCTTTTCTTGTGGTCCCAGAGGAGAGCTGTAGTGTGCTGGGGGAAAAGTGAGCATCACAGCAGCTGCTGCTTTTCCCTCCCACAAAAATTTCTAGCACAAAGCTAGAAATCATTTTCATCATCATTTTCCCATGATGATGTGGCACTTTTTATTCCTTCCCACTGGCAAAGTGATGCCACCATAGTGATGTTGTAACATTGAAGTTGGTGTCACATGGGTTCAAAGATCCTGAGGAGCAGGAGATGACACTGGAGGAGGGTGAGGGAAAGCACAGGCTGCAGTAGCAGGTCCTTGATAGGAAAGGTGACAGCGAGAAATGAAGAGAGAACCAGTATAACATATAGGGGTGAGACCTCAAGGGAAAGAAAGGAAGAAAGAACAGCTTCCATCCAAGAAAAAAGGGTTTGGTTGAGGTTAGTTGAGGGTATTTCTCAGAAGTGGTCAGTAGTTTCCTTCCTTTCAGGGAACCCTGAACATCTCCATTACGCTGCCACTGCTGGAGAAGAAGCTGAATTGTCCAGAATTATTCTCACGCCAAAGTGATTACTGTAAGAAGTTTACTGTTGTGATGTCCTACAGAAGCAACCTCTTTAAGATGTCAGTCCTTTTGCCAAGAACATGTTAAAACCAGCAGCTGCTTTCAGCCTGATTTGGTGTCTCAAAAGAAACAGAGTTCCAGTAATTTTTGTAGAAATTGGTAACTGGAGAGGAGGAGGAGAGGTCTTAGACCTTCCCAAGTTTGTTCCTATAAATTATCATAACTTATTCTCTTGCCTTTTTTCTTTTTCAGCAGCATGACTTTGCAAAGCACATTACCTTTGCCTCCAAGTGATATGAAACCTTATACGACAAGGAGCCTGTTAGTGAACAGTTTGAGAAAAGACTGTTAGATAATCCCATCTTCTGTACCCCTACGTTGCCTCAGTAGCTGGAGCTAAGCTGGGAAGTGTTGTAAAGAGACATATGGTGGAGGTTGAGAAGACAGAAATTAGAAGCTGGCATACTCTTTGTGATCTCTAATTGATGTGGGCTGCATGTGTAAAGAGGGTCATGGCCAACGAATGTAAGAAATTGTGCAACAGCCCAGCTTCTACCTGTCACACAAAGCAGAGCTGCTGCACTACACCTCCAGGTACGTGGGGGGACTGGGCATGTCTGACCATTCTCCTCCTCCATTAAGTCTACCTCTGCCCACAGTGATAGCTTCTCTTTTACTGACTTTCTGCCTCCAGTGATAGCAAGCCCTGGTTCCTGAAACTATTGAAGTCTTTTTTACTAGCCCTGATTTAGCTATGCTTTTTCTGCAGGCATACTGGCTTCCATGGTCAGTCCTTCTGTCTACATCTGCTTTTAACTAAAGGGAGTGGGTTGGCTGCTTGTTCTGAGTTTGAAAAAGTTTTAGCTTGCAACCCGCTTTTTCCATCTTAGACTTATATACCTTACTCTAATATTAGGTCTTAAACTCTTCTGGTGTCAGCCATTAACAACTTCCAGCACAGCATCCTCCATGGACACATATTTTCTTGTTTCCTCTAGTCATCTTTAAATAAGCATGGCTGATAATTATACATGAAAGTGCATTTGTGCCTTGTTGCCAGTTCACCTGTCCACAAACAACTTCATATCTGTTTTTCAGCGTTTTTTTGGTCTACCATCAAAAATGTCTCTTTACTGTTTTAGAATAAACCCAAGTATATCTCACACTGTAATACACTTATTTTGCCATTCTCCTTTATGTATTTCTTTTTTTCTGGTTTACCTTAATCCTACAAAATTTTGAAGTTTTCTTCTTCCTCTTCTTATGCAACTTTTAGTACTGTCATGTCAGGCTCCTGTCATGAAAACCGGTAATGAAAGTACCGCTTTTTAAAAAAAAAACCCTCATTCATTAATCATGGTGACATCTCATATTAACTAGTTAATGTATAAAGGCCTTTGGGCATTTATGAATCTGTCATTTCAGAAGAACTAAGATGAAGCAATAGTATTTCGGGCAACCAAAGAAAAATCCACCAAGGGCAAATTTAACGTTATGCAACTGTTCCAAAAATATTCATTCTATACACGGAACAATACACTTTTTAAAAGTAAAAATCAAAACACACCAGAAAATTTACATATGAAAGCCTGGCTGCTTTCCAGGCAGAATGTCAGTTCTGTGTTGAATTCTTATCATTCTGAGGGCTTCTTTCTTGCAGTCAAAAAGCCCTTTGAACAAAATAGGAAAACACACTTTCTAAATTTCTCAGGTGTTTTTTTTAAGGTAGTATACATAGCTACTTGCTAGTGATCACTTTATAGGAAAGCAATATGTCATATGAATGACTCTAATACTTTTATAATACTCTTACCCAACAAGGAGTCCGACAGTTCTTTAAGGGGTTTTGTGTTATTTAATTTAAGTAAATTTTGGGACCTGAGGGATTTTTACTAGCATGTAAGCATACTAACTAGCTAAGGCTTTGAATCTCATGTGTAGTTTATCACTGTCATTAGATGAAATTCCTTCTAAAGCACTAAAATACCCTATGTCACCAGAGAAGCCACTTATGCTGGGAAAAGACTGTATTTGACAGACTAAGATAAACTATTTGAAAATATTCAAGTGAGATGGAAATGCAGAATGTTCAAAGGAGGAAGAGAAATAGTGAAAAAAAAAAAAATGGGCTAGAAGAGTGGCTTTATAGGTGTATACATGAGATGTGACCTGGCAACATCTCATGCTATGGCCACTGAGTCCTCTTGTAAAGTTGCTTTTCTCACATGTACAGAGTATTTTGTCGCTACTCTTTTTTTTTTTTTTTGGAGAAGGAAAAATACCTCTTTTGACTGAGAGTCTATGATGGTGGTTTTCAGATAACTGTGCAATAGCAGTGCATAGGGGTAGTGGAAATGGATCTGTGACCTCCGATCAGGGTGACCCACATGCAGGCTTACTAGTTGCTCCTTGCCTCTGCTCTATATTTCTGTCCAGTCTCTCATAGTTGTCCAGGTGCATGTTAAAGAGTTCAGTGTAGTATTACAAGTCAAATTAATTATTTAGTCTGTGTGAGTCTTGAATTCATTACCTTGTATCTCCAGTGAGCACCGGGGTATGGCTACATGAATAAATTACTGCAAGATAAGATAGGCTGTGCACTGAAAAAGTATCAGCTGCCCAGTGGAACTTGTCTACTTGCGTGCTTTCACTCTTGAAAAATATCAGGAAACTTGGGATAACATACTTCTCAAAGTTTACAGTTGGACTCGATGATCCTAAGGGTCTTTTCCAACCTAAATGATTCTGTGATTCTATGATTCAAAGCATGTAAACTACCTTGCAGGACAGTTCCCGGGAGTGGTTACTATGAGGCAGCTGACACGCTATATATCTACACTGGTTTTGTAGTTCTGATATCTTTGCAATGACTCCCAGAATATGGCAATGAGAAGATCTGTGCACTGTGCACTGTGCACTGTACACTGTTCACCCTACTGAATGATGTTTTACTTAATTTACAGCTAATCCATCAAAGAACTGAATATTCTTTAAGAATAGAACATTTTCTCGCAAATACCTAGGATGTTCACAATTGACACTTTAAACTGCGGTTAACAAGGTTGAAAATGACATGGAAAGGTCATTTAATCCATTCTCTACCCAAAGACAGGATCAACAATACATTTATCATTTTTTACAGAAGTTTGTCCACCCTTTAACCTGACCTCCAGGGTCAAAACTCTGTGAAATCCACAGGCAGTGAAATGAAATTCCTTGTAAATCAGAGCTTGTATTTAAAGAGTTTTCCTAGTGTCTTATCTAAATATTCTTTGTCCTATCTACCACAGATATGAAGAACACTTTAAAACCCTCTATTTTTGCAAAAGGGACTTGAAAATTCTCTTGCAAGATTTTAAAGAGTCTTTTTGAACTCAGATGGTTTACAGTTCCCCATCAGTCTTCCAACAACTTTGATACCTTCAACTGTTCTTCACATGCAACCAAATGCAATATTTTCCAGACTTCTGTCAGTCTCATTGCTTCTCTTTGGACTTCCTCTCTTTCTGCACTCTATTTCTGAATGACATTTCTGCAAAAGAGCTATGCAGACTGTTGTTTCCCATCCTGTTCACTTGATCACTCTTCTTTATCTTTAGAACCTTGCACTTGCTGAATCTCACACTTGCTGAATTTCATCCCAGTTTTGGATCATTCCTCCGACTTGTCAGGATCATTATTAAGTTGTTATCCCATCCTACAGCCTATGCACAGTCATTTCTAGCTTTGTATTATCTGCACTTTTGATAGGCATACTGACCATTCATCATCCAGATTGTACAGACTTTTGGAGAACACTGCTTGACAAGTCTTTCAATTTTGTCAGTGAATCCAATGAATTAGTCTCTGGAAATGAGTAGCCAAACTCTTTTTTAGCGTTGTCATTTAGAGCACTGAGAGTCTGTCCTAAGGCAAAGTTAATAGACTTACCAAAACCTAGATATGTCTACCTACTTTGTCTTTCCATCCACAAAGACTGATGATCCAGTTATACAAAGAAATTTTTTTTTGGTAGAATCAAAAAAAATTGTATTTAACAACTCTGTGTTATATGCTCCTTGTTTCCTTGCTAAGAAACAGTTGGCTAACCAGTACTTTCTTTGCTGCTCTTCTTTTTAAGGATAGGCATGGTCTTTGGCTTCATGGAGTGTTTCAGTGCTATAGTTATCGCTGCTGGAGTCTTATAAGCATCATTAGCTGTTCTGAAATTGCTTCAGCCAATTCCAGCCAACAGGATGCTGTTCTGTGCCTTGGAGAATGAAACACTTGACTCCCGTATTTCACTGAGCAGCTCAGTAAATAGGAATCCTGAAAATTAAATTTTTCCTCTTGATTTACATTGAACAACCTGGAAACACAAAATTTGTTTCCATTTGGGTGTTGCCTCCTCTCTGCTGATAAAAAAGGATTACATAAGTGATAAAGCAAGCATTATTCATTTTCAAGATAGTGCTGAGATCAAATTAAGAATGAAAAATTTCTTTTGCCCTTCCCATGATGGTTCTTTCCGTGGTAATGTCCTCCTTTCCTGGCTATGATTGATTGCTTTTATTCATTATTTACAGACTAGTTCAGCTTATTTCTTTCACACACACACACACGCACACAGACAAAAAGTCAATCCCCCACCAGTATATTTAGTAGAGAGTTTAGTCCACAGCTTACTGCATTAACCTTATAGTAGAGTTGGAAACATGTAGGGAAGGCCCTTATAACCCCTGATTCTCAGAGCCAACTACAGCTAAAAATAGACTTCAGATCCCTGGTGGGCTTTCTCCAAAGTTAGCAATTAATATTGGGTACTTCGTGTCTCTACTCAGTCGCTTGTCTTCCGTGGCACTCTTGTTCAGAAACTATAGACCATAAACCCAAGAGTTAATTGTGGCATATTTGGGTCACTTCAGAGGTCAATTTTGGCAATTGAATTCTCTGAGGGAAACCTGGATCTAAATAACTGCCTCTTTTACATTCTTATTAGTTCCAACACTGCAACAGAGCAGAGTGTCTGATCTTAAACAATATTTTGTTCCTTTAACTTAGTCAATACATTATACTTTTGTCTTATTTCTTCTTTCATATATTTTGTAATCAAACTAAGTCAAAAGACACTACTGCATTTGCTATTTCATTAAAATTCTTGTTGGTTTCTTATTTTTTCATCTTCCCTCCTTCGTATGCCTCAACATCTGAAATTCTCAAGTGGTTCCTTCGATGTATTTCAGTCCATGAAAACCCTGTACAGCTAGCCTGCAAATGTTACAAGTCATTTGTTCTTTCATGGTATATTGCTTGATTTCCTCTGCGCTTGAGTGGTGAATGTACTTACCTTTGATCAGCCCCCTGGTTTGAACTGTATCAGAATTTCTCATAAAGCTGGTTCCTCTACATATGTTTTAAAATGCTGAGTGCCCTCTCCCCAGGAGCTGTTTCAGATGGCCCTCCTTATAGATACCCCCCTATCTTTATGCCCTAGGGTCTTTTCTATTTGGCAGAGCTGAAACGGTGCACTAGGAAATGCCATTAAACCCATGCTACAGTCTACAGAAGTGTTGTATTTCAGTTTGATTCACACTGGTTTGAAGGCAAATGAAAACAGAGGCCATTTTAAAACAAAACGGAAGGTTTCATATGGCTTTTGGGACTAGTTTAATTCTAGAGGTGGTTTCAGATGTGTCTTGTGCAGATATTCCACCATCTCTGTCTCTGTAGCCAGCACAGCTGGAACCTCTCAGTCCTGCCTGGAGCTGTGCTCAGCTGCAGCAAAGCACGAGTCCCTTCCCACAGCTGAAGGTCACGAAAACATCCAGGGTCTGTGCCTCTCAGTGTCTTTCCTTATGGGTTGTGACTGTACTGACCTCACTTCCATCCCGCATGTGTGGTACATGGATGGCTATGTTAATTTACACCATTCTTCTTCAGATAGAGGTCTTTAGTTGGTATTTAAGCCAATCTTACTTGTAAGGGTAGTGCAAAACTATTTTATGACTCAATGCCCTCGCTTGTCTGTCCTACAAATATGAGTATGTAAAGACTAAGAGATGGTATTATTGTCTTCTAGAAATACATTAAGGAGAGACAGGCAGCCTGTACAAGCAGTAAATGGCAATTGTGCGAAGGAAAGGCTATTTAAGCTGAAGGCAATCTAGGTACTAATGGGGAGACGTGGTCTATGATTGCATTAATGGTGACATTAAAAGAAGGTTATAATAGTGTGACTCTGGAGTGACTTTCCAGCAGAAATACTGGAGACAGAACCAAAACGGATTCCAAATGGAGCCTGAGGAACTTCTGAAGCTGTTTATGTGGTCATTTTCTGCACTGGGGAACTGGCTCTGCTGACCAAGATTTCTCCCAGGTCTGTGCTTTATATTCCTAAATCCTTGATGACACCAGAGGCATGACCAATGTATTCAGCAAAGAGTGGGATAGTTTGTACTGCCCAACACTGCTGAAAGTTTGAAGTTATCTCAGTTTTGAGAATTGGTGAACTAGATTTCTGGAGATCCTTTCCAGTCTTAATGTTTCTACATATCTATGTTGTTTTCTTTACAAACTAAATATAAATAAAGAAGAAAGCTTTCTAAGAGGACTCAGAATTTTGGCTCTGCTTTTCATTTCAAGAGAAGGAGTTTGTTTTCAGCAATTGTTTGAATTGGTGTCCTCCTTTGAAGAATAGCATTGCAGGCAAGGGGAAGAGTTCACTGGCTCTGGGAGGAGAAGCAATGGTCGTTGTGTCCCAGTGTGGTGGTATCATACGGCTGCCCACTAACCTGCATTCCCAAACATGGGTTACACATCCTGGTGAATCCCAGTAGAAAGGCTTAACCAGACTGACCTGGATCCCTGAATCTATTATGGAGGTGTTGAGTGGAAAGATAAGATGATTCTCCCAATTTGTGTTCATTTGATATTGTCTAACTTGGGAAAAATTCCAAAAGGTGGAAAACAATGAAGTCTGAGGAATGTGAGGTAACAATGTTGGAAGATGCAGTTGTCATAGTGCAGGGACACAGATCTGATATCGGTACCATCGGTACCATATGCTTCTTAGCCCAAGCTGGTGCTAAGATAAGCATATCTACGAAGTGGTCAGATGTAAGTCTGTCTTTAAATTACCAGGCAGTGAGTAAGATTCAATTAGTAACTATCTCCTAGGGTTCTTGAAGAGGAAAGTTGTTGCTGAACTGCATAAAATATGATGTGATGTCATGAAGGTACCATGAAGCTTGGATTACTTCAGCACTGAGTTATGTGGCTGTTTTAACCACCTCAGGATGGCAGTGAAAAAATTGCATTGCTGGGCCAGGGGAATCTAAAGCAAATTATGATCCTATATCTTACATAATTGTTCTTAGGGTCTCAAGGAAGTGAATGAGAGTTCTTCTGACTGCATTTCTAGTACGTTTTCTTGAGGAATGTTTTCCTGGTGAATGTAGCGACTGGTGTTTTCGGTTTCATATATGACAATGAACTTAGTGCCTTGTACTTTCAAAATGTGTCATCAGTCAAGTGTAAATCAGAGATGAACTGCTCCAGTTTATTGTTATTCTTGCAATAAGAAAATATTTTTTGAAGCTGGAATCATCCTATTTTATTTTGCTGTTTGGGAAAACTTTACGTGAATTTATATTTACTTCTTGGACGGCAATAGATTTTTCTGTGATGGCCTGGCAAGTAAACAGCATTTCATTATTTCTGCACTCTGTGTCATTACATCACATTAATCTTCTTATGGAGGTACAAATAAACATGAAATCAACACTGGAAAATAGCATGTGCCGAAAGGCTATTCCTTTTGAAATATTAAATCAGATTCTTATAATGTAAAGAGAGATCTGTGTACAATGGGCCTGAGTTTTAAAACAGAGCCAAATTTTTCCAGCAGCTCAGCTTTCAAACCAAAGAAAAGTGGATTTTTAAAACTAAGAAGTGTCTAAATTTTCCCTCAGATACCAATGGATTATCAAAGGATTTTAAGTGTTGAACACTTCTAAAATACCCAATCGTTTGTTTTGTTTCATGCTCGCTCGAAAATTGCCCCTACAGTGTACATTCTTTATGGTTTAATCAATTTTGTGTCACACCTGTGAATTGCTATTTTCATAGAGATTCATAGCTGTAAAGCTGTTCTGATACAAAGCTTAATGCCTTTGAAATTATATTTTTGTGTGAACAGATGTGTCTGAATAACAGGCCTGGAAGTGGAGGACTTGGTATCTCAAGTATTCGTTCTCATTGTGTCATTTTCTTTAATGAAATCCTCCAAGGAGTGACAAATTCAGAGATAAACAGCAATTAATAATTCACAGTGGCCAGAGGGAAGGAACAGCCGGTTGCACTTCATTGCACAGATCTAACAACTAACACATAGCTTGGACACAAAATTGAAGGAGTTGGTCACCGGCTGATTCTTCCTCAATTCTACCTCGGTTTGGATAAAATGGGTGCGTAAGCATAAATGCTTCTCTTCATAAAGCAATATAAAGAATACTTATTTCTCTAACCATTGTCTTATGAATACAATCTAGAATCTATTCTGCAATGCACATGGGTATTTTACGTCACTAAAATGGGATTCTTTTTAGTCACCTGGTGTGTAATAGAGAAAACACCCACTATGAATTCCAGTCCCTTTCACGTCTCTTCTATCTTCTTGAGACTCAGTGTGTTTATTATATACATAGTTGTACTACTTTATTTCCTGGAGTTTGCCACCATGGGGAGTGACTATCACAGCCATTTAGTCATTGCACATGCAAATGTCTAAAACCAACTCCCTTCAGTCCTCACTAATGTTTACTTTGCCTCAAAACCCACTTCTTCCTTCCCTTGTCTGCGTTTTGGCTCCTGCCTGTTGACACTTTCCTGTTCTCCACGGATTGGCTAAAAAACTTTTTTAGGTCATGGACTTCAAATCCATCCAAAATGTTCTGCTTGGCTCATATCACACCTAGAATTGCCTCTTCTGCCTTTTACATTAAATCCAGGTGCGGTGGTCACATTTTCGACAAAGGATGAATCAGCTTGATTTTTTTCATATTAACAATAGTTTAAATTCTGAACACTCAGTATTTTTTTTTTTTTTTAGGATAATGCCTCTATTTCTGGTGTTTATCTGGAATTAATCTGGTGTTTAATGGAATTTAGCACATTTGGCTTTTAACAGCAGTCAGAAATACGCTGGGAGAGTGCAAAAGTATCAGCTTAGCTCAGATTCTTTGGTAGCAATTTCGGGCTGAATTTTGCACCAGCTAGGGGTAAGGATTACATTTTCACTAAATAAAACATTTCTTACTGGTGTTAACATAATTTTTTTTGATGTGTAGTAAGAACTATCCCAATTACTGGGCTGTGAATAGATTATTTTGAGGATTCTGAACTTACGCTGTTCAATATCTTCTCATATTTGGTAAACAATCTTTCCCCCTTTTTTTTCCTTTGGTTAATTTTTTCATAAGCATACTGTTTCTTGTTCCATACACTTTTCTTTTTCTCTGAAAGCATGCATTATTTATTTTTATTTGTCAAAATTCATCTTATCTTGCAGTGTGCTGAATTATAGATACACTGGAAGGTTAGGTGAGCTGCCTCAAACTGCTGAGAGATCTTATCTATTCTCATCTTATTTCAGGAAAAAACTGCTCTGTTAAGGTGGTTTTGGTGAAAGTCTAAAGTCAGCATTCAGAACGTGAATATGACTTAGAAAAATATTGCTTGTGACTAGGGTGACAGGTATCCCTAAGATGCCAGGAAGAAGAAAGGTTGGAAAAAACATATTCTGAGTCATAGGACAGCATTTTAAAGTAGTTTTGTTTTCCTTCCAGAGATAAAGACATGAGGTCTTTCCAGGAGTCAGTGAGTAGTGAACAAATGTTAAGATACGATTAACTTTGGTTATTAAGCAGGAGGGTCTATCACGCCCAAATTAACTTGCCTGTTGCGTTGGCTCATGTAGCAGCCTTTTCTCACAGTTTCTCTTTGAGACTCATGCTCCATGAAAACTGTGGATAAAACCTCCACAAGGTGTGTCAAGTCTTCAGGTGGTTTTGGGATTTTGTTTGGGGTTCTTTTTTATTTTTTATTTAGACTCTGTTTGCTCAATATACAGCAAAAAGTGGATACTAAATTTCCAGGTAAAGAAACATGCTGGGAATCAAATGTTTTCAATGTTGAGGAAGTAAATTTGACCCTGTCTGAATTCTCATTAATAAAACACAAGCTACTTCAGATTTTTTCCCAGACTGTACAACACCAGCGAAATGATGGGGTCACTGCTGAAATTCATTACATAAATTCTATGGAGCTTGGCATGAAGGGTGCCACGAAAGTACTTTAGAGTGTGATTTGGATTGTGGCAGCTCATTGACTACATATAAAAACCATAAGCATCTCTCTACTGAAGTGGCATTTTCAAAGTGGAAGAACAAATAAGTAAGCAGACATGGCAAGGTCATTTTGACATCTTGTAAAGCTTCTGTTAGTCAGGAATTTCCAAACTTGCTGTACTGTGGATAGTATCTTAATACAAAATCTGTGGATTCATCTCTTTATAAACATGCAGTAACTTATAGCAACTACAGTAGTTGCAATTTTATATAATTATTCTTAACTATTTTTATGATAAAATGCTGGCACATTTCTTAAAAAAGTATAATTTTAACTTTTTTTTTCTACACTCAGTTCCTCTGCACCATTCCTGTATTCCCTCCCACAAATGCTTCTCTTCCACGTGGACTACTTCTGATTCTTCTAGCTGCCTCTGCACCTTGCATACCAAGTTTCTGTCTGGTAGTCTAACAGTGCTTTCTACTACTACGTCCTACTACCTATTAAGAGTCCATGGGGGATAAAACAGATTTATCTTTCATCTGAGAACATAAGGACAAAAAGGACCACAAAGATCATCACATCCATTCCCCTGCACCTGCAGGAAGCTCTGCGCTAAGCATGTAACTCAAAAGGATGTGCTGAGCACCCAGTCCCTCTGCCTTTACTTGCCAGAGCACGTAAAGGGTTTTCAACATCTTATAACAACCTTCAAATACAAATCCCTGACCTATCCAACCAGTAGGCTTTGGTCCAGAAATTTGTAACCCACAGAGTGCCAGGGAACAGTCATTTAATAGCTGTAGATAGTGAAGTTTGATTTGTAGGGCAGGAAATCTGACACCTGTCATTTTGAAATCAATGGAAGCAAGAACCTGCAGGCAGACCCATGGACGAATTGCCCATTACAGTTGATGACTTCAGTGGTATTTAAATTTACTGTCCCACACTGGTCAGCAGCAGTGCGGCCCTGTAATATGGCCTGATAAGTGTTTTCCCATCAAGTGACAGGACTCTTGGTGGTGGGAGGAGTGAAAGTTGCTGAGCATCACACATGAAAGGATCAGGGAGGGATTGTCCTGTGGGTTGCTGACTCTCACCATGCATTGCTTTCAGCTTGCCTCCTTTCTTCTCTTGGAATTGTCCCTAGACAGCAAGGGAGATTATATTTTGACTACAATTAATACCACTTCATTCATCATTAAATCAATATTCTTAGTGCTATTTACAGCCTTGGCTATTTTTAAATTCTTCCAATGCCAGTTTTACAGGCACATTGATTAAAAGCTGATTATAAGCCATAAACCACTTTACCATTACTGTAAACTATGAATAAATAAAAAAAAATAACACAAATAGTGAAGAACCAGCTAATTCTAAATTTTTCTTCAAGTTTAATAGATCAACATTATCCATAATGTGAATGACAGCACCTCTAAAAACACTTATTACTTTTAGCCAAACAGTGTAAGTGTCAGTGACGATGTCTGTCACAAGAAATGTCAACACATCTGCACCGTTTGTCCTGTTTTCCAGCAGTGTCTGGTAGAGCTTGGGAGAAGGGTGCAAAGTGTGCAACAAACCAAGCATCTTTGTAAATCCAACTCAGACTTTCAGGAGTATTGATTCAGAGGCATTATGGTGTTGAGGAAAATGTACTAATCAAAAGGTGAGACTTTGCACCTGTCTGCCCCTGGTCATCACTTTCTTATTTTTTTATAAGAAAGGATCTTCTGGTATTGACTTATTTCATCTTTGTCCTTACTTCTCATGTTAGAAGTGACTAGGTAATTCAGGAGCTTTCTATAAAAAGAGAAAAAAAAAGGTTAAAATTTAAAGATCTTTTTTGGTAATGATGCTGTCAATGTTATTCAGGTTAGACATGTCTGTGTTCATTATTTAAAATAATGTACACCCCCCTCCCCCAGCATGCGATAATGGACTCTGTAGCTGACATGTTCAGCTTCCATTTCATTTATTGCATTTCTTTATTTGTTCTACTTATTGCTTCCATTTCATCCTTCACCAACAGAAACACTCTAAAATTTGTTCTTCATTTCTTTTAAATTATTTTCCACTTGTTCCCATTATGAGGGTACTTCTGCAAGTCTCCATTTGCAGAATATACTGAGAAGACAATGCGAGTTTGACAGAAAAAGGCATCACTGTAGGAAAAGGGAATTGAATTGTAGCCTTTACTAGGATCGTCCCTCTTTATTGTATTGACGGTTAAGCCTTTATAGCTGACTTCTCAATTCATTTATAATAGCAAGAGCTGTAAATGTGCAAAACCTCCCCAAGTATGCCTATTACTGTTGAAAGTCTTTGGGTTCCTGGGGCAGAGGTTTTAGTCTGAGGTGTCTCATTATTTACACATACAAGTGTAGTTGTAGATGATGTTTCATGAGTCAAATCCTGTGGTCCTAGCATCACTGCGCCTGACCTCTGAAGTCAGCAGGAGCTTTACATGGCCAAAGAAAGTGGCATAACGTCGTTAGTTAAAAAAATGCACATCCCTTATTTGAGTAAGACATGGACTCCAAGGTAGCATGAGTTAAGGAAGTGAACAGTGAATTAATCGTTCTGAAAATACTGATCAGTGCTCACTGGGTTTACATGTTATGTTTATAAGAAACATACAGGTATTTCCAGTCTTTCCTTTTAATATTTGGATCAATTGTGCTTATATGTCTAGTTAAAAAAAATTCTAGAGTATGTAGCAAGTGATTAACTAGAAATAATGTGTTTTCCTGGAAATCTAGTCCCTAGTAAAGTTTGCAGGGAATGTTCAAGCGTCAGTCAGCTGTTGAACAGTTGCACCAAACAACAAGAGCAGACTCTCACTAGTTAATATCCTGAAAAAAGGCTGCAGTTTCCAACAGACAGTGAGAAGCACTTTTCTTGAATGTCATCTTCACTAAGAGCAACTTTGGCCACTATACTATGGTGACATTCCAGCTGATACAGAAGTCCACTCACATGGGTTCCTGGGGTCCCAACCTGCAGTCCCAGGGACTGATACAAGATTTCAACACTCCGAGTCCAAAAAATGTCTCAAGCTGTACAAATAATCCTAATGCCATTTAATGAAAACTCTGTCTGATTATTTTTCAGTGGTTTGTTTTAATGTAGGTGTTCTTTTGTTTAGAAGAAATAAATTATTATGTGAGAAAATTATTAAGTGCAAAAACTGGAAACAATTTATTTTAAAATGACAGGAAAAAATAGCTAGGATATAAGAGAGTTAGGTGCTCAGACATTAAATCTTTCGCTGTCCTAGATCTGAATTAGCATTTCTTTGCCTTTCAAGATAAAAATAAAAAAAAGAATAAAAAAAAAGAACTTCCATTATAATGTCAGATTTGTTCATTTCTATTCAAATCTTAAACTTGGCAGGACCATTGTGATCATCTACTCTGATTTCCTGCATGAAAAAACAAAAATAAAATACAGGCAACAGAACATTAGCAAGTAATTCCTGTATCAAGCTTACAGACAGCAGAGCCTTTCTTTTTCAAAGAAAGAGATTTAATCTTCATCCTAATATTAAAAGCCGAATGCATAAACTAGATTGAAAATATGAAGACTGTATTTACTACGCCTTTTGCAAAGTCATATGACTAACTCATTACTTACACTCTAAAGTTTTCAACTTTGAAATGTTCATTCACTCTGTCTATACATTATAACCTGTATATAAATGATACTTCTCATTGTGTCTGACAGCTGAAAAATGTTTTGCCAGACGAAAACTCTCACTGTTCTCCTCCCAGTGCATTTTTCCTGCTGAGCAAGAGGAAGAGCAGTGAAGGAACTTATTCCACTGTTACTGATTTTTATTAGATTTCTTTTTGATGAGGACAAAAATTTCCACATAGAGTACTCCATGCAGCCTAGAGGGACTGCTTGTTTTCATAAACATCATTATGCTTCACTTATCTTTGGTTATTACATTTGATGGATAAATAGAACTGTGCATTGGATTAAGGGTAAAATCAGAGTATCACAGTACCTTGGTTTTAAGCACCTAATCCATAGACAAGATCTAAAATCCAGACTTAAATAGGTGACATCTTTATGTATGTAATTTCCATACACACATATATATAAAATTAATTTACAAATTATTTATATAGCTTACACAAAACCTCTGGATGGTCTGGCCTAAATTTAGATAGTATGAAAAACTCCAGATTTTGGTGTATTTTACTGTTACTGGCTAAGTTTTAAGGAGAAAGCAACTGCAACCCATTTTTAGGGGGTGTTTCTGCCTGTGCTGGACGTGCCCCATGCCTCTTCGGTGGGGTAAGAAACCGAGCTGCCATAGCACTCCACCTCTGGGTACCAGCAAGGATGAAAAGGCAGTTTAAATGCCATCCATCAGCAGACAGATGCTCACCAGAGATTTTGGGGCATCATCTATTTTGCAAATAAATAGTTACTCCTACTCTCCTAGATCACGCAGCTCTTGCAAGACCAGAAAATTTATTTTCTTGGTTTTCTCGAGATAC
The DNA here is from genome assembly GCA_017639485.1 of Pluvialis apricaria. Taxonomy (NCBI): domain Eukaryota; kingdom Metazoa; phylum Chordata; class Aves; order Charadriiformes; family Charadriidae; genus Pluvialis; species Pluvialis apricaria. The sequence continues at coordinate 30,950,712 of CM030010.1, forward strand.
CAATTACCTTGTGTGATGGAAATCTCACAGCATAAGGCATTTCCATAACATTTTAAGAACCTACATCAAAATATGGTAAAGCAACATTCCTATATAATTTTGCTTGCCTCCTGCTTGGAAGGAAATGGGAAATGGATGTGCTCCCATTGTAGACTTACCTGAGACACTAAAAATGAAAGGGCAAGTTTTAATATATCAATTTGTTCCTCTTCCCTTGAAATTTGAGTAGTTCAGTGGGTTAAATGTCTCTCTAAAGAAATATGAGTCCACACAGTATTAGATTAAGAATTAAGTGTTACGAATGATAATAAGCTATTTGGGATCACATGACATGTGATTTCCAACTGCTGAGCGCTAACTTTGTCTCAGTGAAGCTCACAGAAACAACATGTAAAACCGAACAAATTGGCTGAAAGTCCACTTCAGCAATAAATACATTAAACCTCTCCAATCAGCCACTATAGGCCATTGACTCATTCTGTTGGCAAGCCAAAAGGAGGGCTGGCTTCTCCACGTGTTTATGCCAGACTCAGGTGGGTTTCTCAGAAGAGCTGGCACAGAGGCCCTGAGTACCTCCAGGGCAGGTGGATGTCAATAATCCTGCTTTTTAATTGACTTGGTAAAAACACTGGAAGCAATAAGATACAAGAAACTAGAAGAATCTACTGAAACTACTGGTCTCTTTTTTTTTTTTTTTTTTTTTTTTTTTAAATAAGGAAGACTGGTGCATTTAAGAGTGGGCATGTTTGCCAGCAGTGGTAGGTCCTTGAGCTGAAGCGTACTGGTTACTCTCTGAGGGACAGTGGAGAGTGCACCTCTCCCTTCTCCCAGGCAAGGCTGAAAGCACAGTCAGGATTTTCATCCTGGCCTTCCCCAGTTACAAAAACCAGTTTTCCCTGGGGCCATTCAGTGTGTTGTCAGACTCTCTCACTCAGAAATAAAGATTCAAAGCCTTTCCTTGACTGCTGCAACTCGGTGCAGAGCAACCTCACTGCAACTGAATGTCCTAGATAAGCGCATCATGGTGTTTGTCCCTTTAAATCATGTGCTGTTCAAGCAACCATAATTTCTACCAGCCATTCTCTAATCAATAATCTCTCTGTCATTTTTAAAATTTTCTTTCTATAGAGAGCATGAAGACGCTACAGAATAAACGGGGGTGGCGTTTGGGACCCTTTGCACTACAAGTGGATGCTACGCGTGCCATCTTGACAGGATACACATTGTTTTTAATTTTATTTTTATAATCATCTTGTTTTGGCTTCGTTTAGTTTTACAGTTTATTAAAGTACACTGGAAAGCAGGAATTCAGGAACTGAAAAATACATTTGTGCCTCAAATATAAACAAATGCTGCTGAAGCTCATGCTTCTGAGTGATGCAGCCGTGCCAAGCTCCTGCCAAGAATGCTTGCCTACGCCCGATCTCAACGTGAGTCTCTCTGTCTGGCTGTTTCTGCTGTAAATAAAGTTACTCATTGGTGAGCATCCCAGGAAAACTTGCTGTGCATATGCACAGAGAATGCAGACCCTCAAAAAAAAGACAAAAAGAGGAGAGAAACAGGTGATGACCAGGATGAACTGGACGAACTGAGTATGAAATAATAGAGCTGGCTTTCTTTTCATTCCAGGTCAATGTTCAGTTCATTAGTGAACAGTACAACTGTATGAAAGAACCAAAAAATACAATTTTATCAGAAAATGAAAACCAACAAACACCCTATCAATAGTTACTGGAGCAGTGCAATGTTCTTTTGGGTTAACAGATTGAGTTATATATCTTGCTTGTGGATTTTGATGAATGCTATTATCTGGAAAAAAAAGAAGCAGTCATATTTTGTTGGTTGTGAAGTATTTTTATACCTTCAGCTGAAGCACCAGTTCTATAGACACTTCACACATATAAGTCATTACAATGAAGTCAAAAAAGCTACTTGGATACCTTGGATTATACACTGGTATCTTCAGGAGCAGGCTTTATTTTCCTCGGCTTTATACTAGACTCTAGAAGAATAAATCCCAGCTCATGATTGCCCAGCAGTAAGTAGTCTGTTAGTTATTCAGGTTGGTATTCGCTGGAGCTTAATTAGGAATCTAGGCTGTGCAGGTAGAGAATGGAGAGAGGTATGTTCCTGCAGAGCATGATTCAGAGCACCTCATTTAATAGCCTAATGATTGCCTAACGTACATGTTCTGAATCTTCTCCTGGAAATGTCTGCCTGCCAGGAAGGGCTGGGCATGGCCAAGGTCAGCAGTTAAGAATACCAACTTTATCTCCATGACCCTCTGGCTCAGCTCAGCACTGGGACTAAGGACAGCTGAGTTTGGTGTGAAAGACCGTTAGATGGGCTCCATGTCTGTTGTATCTTTTAAAGGTGCTTTTGTTAATTTTGTTAATGTCTTGTTGGTATGGCCTTGTATCTTCCATTCCTCTGTGTTTCTGCCCCACAACATGCCACCGAACCCACAGTATTAATTTTCAGACTCAGAACTCAGATTCTGCGTCCCCCAAAAGGGAGTCTAACTTCGTCTGAAGGGGTCACCAGAAAGAGACCTTTTCTATTCTCCTTTCAGCATAGAAACCGTCTAGTTTGCGATGACTCTGATTTCACCCTGGCTTTAAGAGCTGCCAATGCACTAAACGGCTTATTCAGTCTCCTCTCTGCCTACCAGTCAGCTTCCTGCTAAGAGGCATTGGCTCAGCTGACAGCATCCCACACGGATTTCACTTGGGCAGATAAGGTGGAAGCCCTTAAAAGAGGTGTTTGGAAACCAGTAAGGCTTCTTCAGTTTGGGCTTTCCTTTGAAGGTCCTCAACCCTGATGGGAAGCCAGGTCATAGGAACCCAGTGGGCTTCTGAACGGGGCTGTGACCTGCAGGACAGCAGTTTCCTCTCCAGCTTCCCTGATGCAATTGCTGCATCCTGAAATTTAAATTTTGATTTGCCACATGCAGCTGTCTCTATTACAGCATCAACCCATTCATCCTCAGCAAGTGGGTGGACTTTGTTTCTCTTTTCTGTTAATAGCAAAACTGCATTTAGCCACTGTACATTCCTATTACTCATAACTGTTCCTAATAAGCCAGTTACCCTCTTCTTTTGTACTTCCCTGGTTTTAGTGAAAGAAGCTTTACAGTGGGACTTAAACCTGACACTGATCAGTGTTGGCAAAAGAAGTTAATGACCAAGAAAGGCAAAAATATTCCTTTGCCTCAGGAAGTACCTGAGGTTACTGCTTTTAAATCTGCTAATTTGGTGAATTTTGGTAGAATTCTGTCCTTTAGAGCCTATGGATAAAAAAGGGATTAATCTTTAAACCACGGCTAAGGCACTGTAATCTTTCTGGGGAGTTTAATTTCTGTCAGCCTGATTTCTCAACATGTCTGATGAGGATGTGAAAGATTTGATCCGAAACTTACTGAAATCAAAGTAAATATTCCTGGTAATGCCTGAGCTCAGTTGATGCAATGTAAATTTTTCTCAGGATGAAGCTGTTTCAAAATTGTGAGGTTTTTTGTTCCAGTCAGTCAACCTCCACACATAACACAAGTGAACTGGTCACATTTCCTCCATTGCAGTCTGTCTCCAGGGTGTTTTGTACCCCTTCCATTTGCAAAACTCTTCCTTTAGGGTTTTCCTAAAGTCAGTGTTCAACCCTAAGAGCTTTCTTGGTGAAATGAAATAAATCCACATGGTATCAAACTAAGGCCACCCTCTTCATGAGGACATGCCCCCCCACCATGCGTTGTTCTGTGGGAAAATCTCTATAAACTGCAGTTCTGGCAATTTATATTCTAAAATTCATTTGTATTTACGGTTCCGGCTAGTGTTTCTGACCTGTGGATTTAAGACCTAACTGCTCTTCTTTCCTTCACTCCATATGCCCAGGCACGAGGAGCCCAAAGCTTGCCCCAGATGAAGGGACATCACAGCTGAGCCAGCGGTGGGGTGTGTGAGCTGGGACTTCATCTCTTCCCACTTACAGTCCAGTGATTAAAGGGCATTTGTGCAAAAACACCTGAATCTGCAACACGAGCTTTGCAGTCAGACAGAGCAGAAAGACAGATCGCTTCAGGAAAAGTAAAATCTTACCTGGTCACAGCAAAACTGTTTATTGCTGTCTTTCACCTCAAAGGAGCACCGGAATGTCATGGCATCTGCCGTGCCATTTGAAGTTCTTCTGTGAAGGTTTAATCGATGGACTCACAAAAAAGCCAGTGTTCAGGTTATAAAGAATAAATTGGAAAGGTCCAAGTACTGCTCTGTCATTCAGCTCAATATTTTGTAAAGTGTTTGCACTAATATGGAGCTGTGAGTTTTATTTAAAATTCATATTAGTGTGCATTTCAAGGTGACTGCACTCTTTATTCTGAAAACTTCTTCTGCATTACTTCATTCAGCCCTATAAACACTTAAGGAAAGCACAGTCTAAAAATAAATTCCTTTTGCACTTCTCTCATTTAAATTGCTTTCAGGAAAATGCTGATATCAGGAAAGAGGCACCCACATCCATATGTTTACATTTATAGCAATTCTCAGTCACTTTTCTAATGTTAACTAGGAAATTATGTTATTTGAAAAACCTGTAATTACTCACAGAGCAGCACTCTGTCTTCATATTCTCTGCTCTTATTAGTGTTTATGGTACCTACAAAAATTGCACTCAAATGCAGCGCTGAGGCACACAGCTCAGGCAGACAATATAAATGAAGAAAGACATGCTTTTTCCCACCAGGCGATCACAGGTCAGAGTGGCCACCACTGAGCTGCGTATAATGCGGGGGAGAAGAGACATCACAAGATGAAAGGTGCGTTCCTGCTGCAGAAGCACACATCGTCTGCCTGCAGCAGACCTCCTCAGCTCAGGAACTAACCCGTTGTCTTAACAAGGTTAGTGACAAAGAGAGGTTCCTCTGCCCCAGACACTTTTCAGGGAACATTTTTATCCAGTCACTCATGTTGACTGATGGGTCTGCATGGGGTAATTCAGCTCTCCTGAACAGTTGTCGGTGGCAGCCGTGCAGCGCAAAAGCTGATGCATCTCCTCCGGGTGTGGGAAGGGGTGTGGGGGACGGTGCACTGCCGAGGGATTGCTAGGGGCAGGGGGGCAGGGGAGATGAGGCTGCAACAGTTTTTGTGATTAGGGATTGAACTGGTTCAACACTGGAACAAACCCCAAATCTTCAACTGTTTGGAAAACACATTCTTGTCAATGAACTTTTTCTAGCAAAATGAAGGTCTTCCTTACTCTTCTCACAAAGAAATAGAGACCCTACCAGGAAACTCAGGTGCTTTCTGCAAAAAAATACATCTCCCAACACTTTTGTCCTTCTCAGGCTAATTGTTTTTTGACTTTTTTATTGGAAGTATTGTAATCTAACAAATGCCCTGGGCAGCTGCGAATAATGCATCACAGGTATATAGATCCTATGGGTCTGCTCCTTACGTAGTAGGTCCCACCTGGTGATGTTCCCCCATGAGAGGTACATGGTTTTTGATGCTCTGTGCGAGTAGCTGCTTCCTCAGCTGTTTGCTGAGGTCTCTCTTCAGGGTGCACTGTCATGTACACAATAAATAATAAGTATCACTTTGTACACTTGAGGAGTATCGAAAGATCATGTGCAGCAATTAAAATGTTTGTTGAAAATCAACAAGATGTTAAGGTTTGAAACGTAATTATACTGTTGGGGGAAAAAAAGTTGTTCTGATTGCTGCTAACTCTGGAAACATTATTTAAAATACATTTTGTATTGACTAGATGGTGTCTATTCTGTCTCAGTGAGAGACGGCTTTTTACAGTGCCACGGAGTAGCTTGTTCTTGCTGTACAGCTCACGAGTACATCAGAAACACAAGGTAGTCACCTAATTACAGAGCAGGTACAGTGTTATTAGTGACGCGTAGTTCAAAATGGAACCATAATTATGTATGAAGATCACTCCAAGAAACACTTAATTGCATCACTTATTGCTAACAACTTATAGCTACCAGCATGCTGCTGAGTGATAAAAGCAGTTCTTCCCCACACACTCCTGGGTCGTATCATATGCTAAATGTCTGCCAGGACAGAGATTGAGGAAAAGTGTGTACTTGTATCAAGGACTCAGATATAGCTCTTTAGAAGAATACATTTTGTCTAAAGGCGAGTGGAGCTGCTTACCTGGTTTTTATTGCTCAAAAAATGGCCTCTCTTAAAAGCAAAACTCCCAGTGATTCGTCATATTCTTTGGATTTTTTTTCCTCTGTTGTCAAATGTGTAGCATATGAAACAAGTTACAAAACACTGCAGTTATAAAACAGATTGTACACTCTAAAAAGTGGTTTCGAATATTCTATTGAAAATTCACACATTTGTGTGTTCATATTCACATATTCTTATGGTTTAGTGTAATTTCTTAGCATAAGGGGTTTTTTTTAAGATACAAAAAGGTCACATTTTTAATTTAACTTTTCTGTAAAATAATCATGAACAGACGAGGTCCATAATTAATTTTATCATATTTTGAAAAATTTCCTGAAATTTTCAGTTCATGTTTCAACATGTTTCATCTCTGTGAACTATATTGAGTTTTTTTACAAGAACTCTTGAGGCAATAATATAAACATATTTATAGAACAGCTTGGGACTGATTTGCAAATTAATCATTTACAAGTTTTTTTTAAATTTTAAAACTAAAATAAATAAAAATAAATGAATCTGTTGTACATTTTGTTTAAACTTGCTCTTAAGAATGGGAATTTTTGTGAAGAGGAAAATATCGGATGTGCATTTTTAGATATTCCTTTTTGTCTTCTTGCTTCAGCTAAATATTTGCAAACCCATGATAATGAAGGCAGCCCTGTATGATAAGGTTAACTTGAGTTTTCACTTTCAAAGGCAGGAGATAGACACCAGGCTGTATATCTGGTATAATTAGAAACACTAACTTTCTCTTTTCTTGAATTTAAGCTAATGCTGTACACATGATCTAGTTTTTCCTTCTCCTTTTTTGTTATACATTTGCAAACATTGCCTAGAAACAATTTTTTTTTTCCCCTGCACAAGTAGGGGAAAAAAAGGCAGAGCTTTTGCCTTTTAGTTTTCCACTACAGGGGAACTGGGAAGCATTCTTGCTGGGAACAGGATGAGTTGACAATTTCCATTACTTTCTTAAGTGGTCAGGATCCAGGTCTGAATCTGACCTTTTCGTCTCTAAGTCCTCACAAGGGAAGGGTGAGGAGTCACGTGCAATGGTCCACTCCTTGGATGCTAACTCCAGTAGGCAGGTGTCAAGCTGCGGAAAATACCTAAGCAGTGGCATCTGTTCCCTAAGGAAGTCAGCATCCAAGACTGGAGGCTTTGCTTATTGCCTCTGGGCCTGCCATAGGGATGTCCTGTCTTCCAGATTTCCTTTTGCTTGACTGTTTCCTTTATTTTTAACTCACATCTCTGTCTATGAAACGAATATAATGTCCACCTTCTGGAAATGGGAAACCTCAGGAATTCTGTGGGATGTGTACATATACAAACCCATACACATACACATATGTTTACAACCTACAAATACATACGTATATTTACCATCAGTCCCATAACCCCACTTGCCAGTTTATTCTGGAAGTTAAGCTCTGTCTTTAAAAAACTGCCTGGGGAATGAAAATAAACAAAGCGAACCTGATGGCCCTCCAGATGCCTTCTCAAAGAGTCTTAGCAGTGGAGAGAAACTCCCTGCACAGCTGACAAAATAAATGATCCAATAATGGGAGTCGCATGCTCAGATCTTACATCTGGGAAAGTACTGTGGGTCGTGAGACCCCACAAGCTGCAACCCAGTGTCTATTCTGGTGGCATGGGGTGAGCCCTGTGTTTGCTCCCAGACTGGGGTCAGCGGCTTGGAAAAAGGGAGGGCTATTTTAATAAGATTTTGCAGGCAATTAGCCTAAGACAAGGAAAAGCTGCCTGCAGCTTCTTACCAGATGCTTTCCACAAAAAAAGTGGGGGGAAAAAAAATTTGAATCACATTAAAGAAATTATTTAATAGTTATACACAGAAAATTGATTTCTTCTGAGCTATGGAGTTTCTTCTAATATAGTAGAGACAGAGGTTAATAACAGCTATCAGGAGGTTTGTGTGTCTCTGGTGATGTCCCTGAAAATGTGTAATGTCAAGAAGGAGTGAAAAAATCAAAAGTGAAAATCTCTGCGAGAAGGAAGGGAAGCGGAGGATCTTCAATCCACACCACTCTACAGAGATGAGGCTTTTGATGCACACCAGAACCCTTATATATCAGTGACTGAAGGAAAAAACAAAAGGCAATTAGCTGAAAGGGGGGGGTGGGGTGGTGGATTTTGTGTTATCAGGAGGACAAGAAATGCACTATGAAATTGCAGCCAAATGTATAAATCTGTGTGACTGTAAAGGACTTCTCAGCATGATGTTGTGGCCATGTGTTTCTTGGCATTTTCACAAATGGGAAAGGGCTGCTTCCTGAACTGGCAATTGATCTTCTCCCCAGTGTTGACGTTAGCATACTCGGGACTTTACAGCTGTTAACTTGGTGGCTTTCCAATTGATAAGAAATATTTTGATTACTGTCTTAATTAATCCGGATTCTGTCACCTTTGGTCATCTTGCACGATATCAATTTTATAAATAGGCTCGTTATTCTCCTTGGCTCTGGCTTTTCTGCCCTTAGCACCCAAATTAGACGCTTTGCCCCCTGCACCCTGCCTGGTTGCCCTTTGCTTAAAGCATGGGTGAGACAAGCTCCTGCTTTCAATATCAGGGCCAGGCTTTGCAACATCCCAGAGCATTTGTTAACATCTGTCTTACAGAGTAAGTCAAGTTTTGCCCTAAACGTCTGGGTGCGGGATGTTCTAAGGGCTGCCGTGCTGCCACAGAGGGACTGGGGGGATGCTCTGCGCTCAGGCACTGTGGGGCGGGAGGCAGAGCAACAGCCCAGCTTGTGGGAGGTGAAAAGGGGTTGATTTCTGCTTAAATGCAAGTTCACTAGGCATGGCAAAATGCACTTTTTCAAAAGCATTTAAGATGGCAATATCTGGCAGACATTCACATGGGGGTCATTATTTCTTTCCTCCTCCCTGCCCACACTCTGGCTCTGCCAAATTTCAGAATTCCTTCTCCAGACCAGGGAATGGAAGAACAAAACTGAGAAAATATGATTTCTTTAGCATGTTCAAAACAATGTATATTCCCTACTCCTGGCATTTTACCTGTTGTTTTTTTCTTAATATTTTACACAGTTTCCTAAGGAAATGCTGTCATGCTACTTCTCTCTCATTTCCCATCTAATAACTTGCATTGGCCAGTTTCAACCAGAGATGAAAGAGAAGTCTTGGCCATAGTTAAGTTTTTAACAGTTCTGTTAAAGAGGGTAAGGAGAGAGAACGTAAATTAATGTCACCACTGGGGAAAGACAGGCAGATGGTAACTCTGCTGTGGACTGTAGGTCAGTCAGCACAGCCATAGTTCCCTGCACTGCTGGGAGCAATGGTATGCTTCCTTACATGCTTAGGCACAGCACCAGGTGCTGCAGCTGCTGTGGATGTATAGCAAACCAGCTCAGGTCTGTCTGCACATGCTCAGACTTGTTTTGGTATTATAAAGAAAAACCCAAGAGCTCTTAATAGCAATACGTGAGAAAAGAACAAACTATTAAAAACTGGTGTAAGGCATAGAGAATTGGTAGTGATTTTGAGGGGGGAAATGTCAAATTAAAGAAGCAGGAACATTATAGCTGTAGATATTTATTTTCTCTCTTCATATGCCCATTTTCAAACAATTGATTTTAGAAGAATAGTATTATTATTTTTAAGTATGCATGATTCTTGCCAATGTCTTTTAGCTGCTCTAAAACTTTCAATCTGTGCACAGCTAACAGAAACCCATGATGGGCAGAGAACAGATTGACAACAGTCCTGTGGAGAAGGACTTGGGGGTGTTGGTTGATGAGAAGCTCAACATGAGCCATCAATGTGCACTTACAGCCCAGAAAGCCAACTGCATCCTGGGCTGCACCAAAAGAAGCGTGGCCAGCAGGTCGAGGGAGGTGATTCTGCCCCTCTACTCTGCTCTCGTGAGACCCCACCTGGAGTACTGCATTCAGCTCTGGAGTCCCCAACATAAGAAGGACGTGGACCTGCTGGAGCAAGTCCAGAGAAGGGCCACAAAGACGATCAGAGGTCTGGAGCACCTCTCCTATGAAGAGAGGCTGAGAGAGAGTTGGGGCTGTTCAGCCTGGAGAAGACAAGGCTCCAGGAAGACCTTATAGTGACCTTCCAGTACCTAAAGGAAGGATGGGGTGGGACCCTTTATCAGGGAGTGTAGTGATAGGATGAGAGATAGTGGTTTTAAACTGGAAGAGGGTAGATTTAGATTAGATATTAGGAAGAAATTTTTCACTCTGAGGGTGGTGAGACATTGGAACAGATTGCCCAGGGAAGTTGTGGAAGTGTTCAATACCAGGTTGGATGGGGCTTTGAGCAGCCTGGTCTAGTGGAAGATGTCCCTGCCCATGGCAGGGGGTTTGGAACTAGGTGATCTTTAAGGTCCCTTCCAACCTAAACCATTCTCTGATTCTGTGCCAAAAGCTGGCCAGACACAGAAGGATGTACTAATTATTACAGCAAGAATAATAGATAGAAAGGGAGAAATAAAAGTAATAAAGAACCGAATTATAAAAAATAATATGTTTTCAATGAGGGTAACACTTTCCTGGGTGGATGATCACAAGGGAAAACATACAAGCAATGAGACAGGAGGGTCCAGAGTTGTGAGGACGGCATATAGGACAACTTCAAAAACTTTTTTCATGGAGACCATGAAATGCCTAAGTGACACAGTGAATACTATGTGGCTGAAAGGTCAAGATTTTGTGAGTAATGTAGATTGGGTCATCAGCATTAAGATGGATGAATGCTGTTCTGTTCAGGTTTATGTCATGTACCATGTATGAACCCCTGCAATCACTGGCTGTCATATGTATGAAGTGGATGTCCAGGGATCTCCATAAATACACAGTTTCTACACATGTCCCCCAGATCTGTTCCAGTCAGAAAACTCTCCCTAATCTTAACAATTAATTTAAAACATTTACCACAAAAAGCCTCAGCCATAAAACCACAGTGTAGCACAGGAGGAGACATCAAGGACGTCACCAGTGTCCTAGACACCTGCAACCGTAGGAAATTTGCTAGGTGAAGGCAACCAGAACAACTCCAGTGAGTGGGTGCTTTTTCATACTACACAGCAAGAAAAACCCCAATAACATGCTATGTTTGGCAGTCTGACCCAAGGGGAAACTCCTGTTACTGAAAGGAAAACTGGTTTGGAAAGAGGGACTAATTTCATAGAATCATGGAATAATTGACAGACATCAGCCTCCTGCCAAACGCAACCTATTATAAAAGTTGTCAGAACCAGTATAATAACTATTGTCAGGCAGTGTTTTCTCTGTGTTATGACTACTCTGTTCCATTTTTTGTTTATTTTCCCATTTCCCTCAGATGTGGTCACCAACGCTATTTCTGTCTTGTTTACTTTGCTGAAGCACACAGCTAAACTGGTGGCCCAGTGTTTCCTCCGAGATGCTTCTTTATCTATAATGCTAACATGAATAAGCATGTTTCAGGAATTCTGCCTTAAAAAGATATCAGAAAGGTGTGCTTTACTGAGATATCTCAAGTCCACTGACTTCTCGTGAAATTCAGTTTCATATATACTCACTCTATCAATAACTTTGGGGGGTTTGTTGGTTTTAATCCCAACCTTGGGCCCATTCCTGTGAGAAGCTAAAGCTCAGCAATTGAAAGTTTCACAAAAAAAATGTGGCTTGTTTTAAGTTGGAGGAAGGCAGCGTAAGGAATGTGATAAAAAATGAGGACACTGCTTCAGAGAAGAAACATATAATGCTGAAATACAAGGATTATTAAATAGTGGCATGAAAAAATTCCATGGAAAAATGCAATGAAATTTTACTGTACTAAATGTGGAGATTAAATCCAGCAGCAATTAGCATATCAAACAGATACGGGCCTTCCTGTAAATGGAGAGCACAATGCCTCTAATTATAGGTCATGAATACAGTTGACCAAGGAACAAACATTTCGCAAGCACAAATTGAGGTTTCAGCCTTTGTCTCCATTCTAATGGGTCTTAAAAAATAAATGCCATTATTGTGGGGAATGGGGGGGGGTGTTTAAGAGAAAGCGGAGGAACAGAACTTCACCTGTAGTGGTGATTAAGACAGATAAGTGAGATGTGACATAAAACCTTGACCTTAATCAGGCAGAACAGAAGTTTAAATATATCTCTCATCCTACCTGAGGCCTCAGTCCTTGCAGAGCAAGAAGAGGGGGGGGTCTTTCTACCTGGCAAAGCTAAAGATAGAAAACCTTGATTACCTTCTTGCTTGAAAACCTTATCAAAACAGCCACAATCCTGCCAACAACTTTGGTTTAGTGGATTGATACTTTCTAGTGGTCACAGAATCACAAAATGGTTGAGGTTGGAAGGGACCTCTGGAGGTCATCTGGTCCAACCCCTCTGCTGAAACAGGGCCAAGTAGAGCCTGTTGCCCAGGACCATGTCCAGATGGCTTTTCACTGTCTCCAAAGATGGAGACTCTACAACCTCCCTGGGCAATTTGTGCCAGTGTTCACACTCTTACAATAAAAAAATATTTTATGATATTCAGAGGGAACCTCTTGTGTTTCAGTTTGTGCCTGTTGCCTCTTGTCCTGTTACTGAGCACCATGGAAAAGAGCCTAGCTCCATCTTCTTTGCACCCTCTGTTCAGGTATTTATCTACAATGATAAGGTCCCCTGAGCATTCTCTCCAGGCTGAACAGACCCAGCTCTCAGCCTTTCCTCATAGGAGAGATGATCCAGTCCCTTCATCAGCTTTGTGGCCCTTTGTTGGACTCTCTCCTGTCTGCCCATGTCTCTCTTGCACTGGGTATCCCAGAACTGGACACAGCACTCCAAATGCAGCCTCACCAGTGCTGAGTAGAGGGGAAGGATCTCCTTCCTTGACCTGCCGGCGATGCTTTGTCTAATGCAGCCCAGGATATAATTTGCCGCCTTTGCAACAAGGGCACATTCTTGGCTCATGTTCAATTTGGTGTCCATCAGGACCCCCAGGTCTCCACCTGAATCTATAATCACCACTAGTGTCTCCACAATATTGTGTCTCCTAACCAAGGTAGTGTGAAACATGGTGTTGCTCCTCATTTATGTCAAATCCTCTTTCTGCTTCTTTAGGAAGTTAAAGAGGTATAAAATGATTACTTGTACCTTCAGCTCAAAGCCCACCCTCTTCATGCTGCCAGAGTGGTGCAAAGGGAACTTGGTGAAAATGTAAGTGAAGTCCGTTACTTGAATTGCACACTGATAATGAACCACTGCATGGAGTTAGTTATAATAATTTTAGGACTAGAGGTAACGGGCACAAACTGGAGCACAGGAAGTTCCATCTTAACATGAGGAGGAACTTCTTTACTCTGAGGGTGGCGGAGCACTGGCACAGGCTGCCCAGAGAGGCTGTGGAGTCTCCCACACTGGAGACATTCAAAACCCTCCTGGATGACGTCCTGTGCAATGTGCCGTAGGTGTCCCTGCTGTGGCAGGGGCGTTGGACTTAGATGATCTCCAGAGGTCCCTTCCAACCCTGATGATACTGTGATACTGTAAGAATCAGCATGGTTTAAAAGTTACTCTTGCTAAACTCTTTTATTTTTGATCTCTTCCTGCAAGAACAGCAGTGGTTCTCAGCCAAATAGTTGTGACCTGTCTGAGCTCTGACCTTACACGTACTTTGTTCCCAGGGGATTATTTCATTATTTTTACCCTGTTTTAACTCGTGCTGTTCAAAACTGCCTGTGAAACACATCCCCTGGTGACACATCAGTCCTGGAAGACCATTGTGCAATTTGCTTCACCTTCCCTGCAGAGACCACTGAAGTTACGACAATCCTCTGCAGTATTACAGATGAGAGACAAAAGCACTTTTGATGGGTTATTTGTTTTTTTTCCAAAACACTGACCCTACTGATTACTACCTCTTTGCAGAGAATAGGGGGGGGGGGGGGGGGGGGGGGGGGGGGGGGGGGGGGGGGGGGGGGGAATCCATTGGGAATGGTTGCTTTTCTTCCTAAAAGGATATGAAACATTAATTTGCGTTGAAATGGTTCCAGGATCTGCCAGATACTCCGTTTTCTTCTCATAGTATAGCTGGGATGGCACTGAATAAGGAAAGGTTAGGAAGACTAAACCTTGCTTTGCAGATATGGCGCCTTTTCTGGATGCAAGCATGACTTTTTCCATGTCACAACAGGACACCAATGGAAACTGGGTCCCTAAATACCTTTGTAAATCAAAGTAAAACTGTAAGTGAAAGTTAATGGTTTCCATGTTTAAATATGCATGTCTGAAATTTTCCCTCACCACCCATTCTAATATAAATGTGTGAAGGGAAAATTGAGGTTGTTACATATTTAAAGTTCAGTAAAGCACTTGGCACTGTGTATCATGAAATCTTAATGCTAAATTAATTCAGATTGGCTTGGATAGCAGCATACTCATGTGGGCTGAAAACTGCCTGACAGATTGTAAACATGTGGCAGCGATAAAGAGTCCTCCCTCTACAGTGTTAGAGATGTGTGCCTAGTGGCATATACTGTAGGGACTGCAACTAATCAAATCTCATTATATTATATTAAGAGTATAAACGTCTTCCATATTAGGTGAAAAGAGTTACCCAAATCTGGAAAGGATGAAGTATGTATAGCTTTGCAGAGGTTTATTAATCTTTTTCAAGTCTAGACATCAAAAGTCCTGAAAAGAGTAGAAATACAGGGCTAAGAGTTTAGAAATAAAATTAATTTGGACAAATTAAAAAAAAACAAAAACCCAACAACAACAACAAAAAAAAAACAACCCAAAGAACCTAATAATAAAAAATGCAATGAGAGGCAAAAGACTGGAAAAGTGTAATGGTTTATTGACAATAATCAAGAAGTGCATTATACAAACCTTTGCAATATGATACAGGAACAAAATAAGCCAGTGACTTCAGAGTGTGTATACAAGTCATGATGTAATGGACTAATTTTGTTCTGATGTTAGCTATTAACAATGCTGATCAGAATTTCACTATTGCTGCTTGAAATCATCTTCTTTCTCCTATGGACCACAAAAAATCAAATGACTTCTCTTGTGTGGTGGAACAGCAGTTTGTACAGTGAAGCTCTGAGCCATCTCTTGGCATTGCAGAAATCCAGTGAGTAACACAGACGCCTTTTCTCTATAGCTCTGAGATTACTGTATCCTTCCTGAAGATTGCATTCTTCATATTATCCAAAAGACATCCAAGGAAATTCAGAGAAGTAAAACAAATAAACAAAAACACTGAACTGCACTTGACTGCAAGGAAAGACTGAAACAGCCAAACCTGCAGAAATTTATAAAAACAGAAGAGGTACTAGCTGTTTTCCTCCTTGAAAACATTTAGAGCCATTTTATTCCATTACAGGCTCACTGAAATCCACTGGAAAACCTAAGAGTAAAAATAAACATTTTTCATACTACTGAGAATTTTGTTAGCGTTCAAAATGTGTATTTTGCAAACACAAACACAGTCCCTGGGCTGAGGAGCATGTATATTAAGAATCATTCTACAATCATTTCACTGTAGCCGATTATCTATTCACTATAGCATAATGACATAATAAATGATGGTCTATGTATTTGCACTCGCATTAATCTTCTTTCACCATGTGCAGAAAGTTGTTGTTACATCCATATCTTGGGAGTTCTGCAGCTGCTACAAAGGATGCAGGCTTTTACCAGCAAAAAATTGGGTTAGAAGCTGGCAGGTGATCCTGTACTCATAGGTATTGTAATGTAACCTCTTGCTGATGGGTGTTGGGGGATGCTTCTGCTTCACATTGAAAAGAGGGGAGAAAATGTAGGTTTGATCTGTCAAAATGTGAATTTTTTCTGGTGAATGGCTTAACACATTCATGAAGGGAAGGGACCAAGCGGGTTCAAACCCAAGGTAACGGGAACTGCCATGACCAGTTGAGTATCTTGATCTATTAGGGCCTTATTGATCATCTTCTGACTGTTTGCTGCCCCATCCTCCACCCAGATCTCAACCAACTGGTTCATAGAGAACAGCACTTACCAGTCTGTATTTGGGTATTTGGGTACAGTTTCGCAACAAACAGGCCTCCAATGTATTCAGCTTGACAATATGGTTGTGAACCAGTTTTGAAACTGAACTTTAATCTGAACAAGGCAAAAAAGAGTGTTTAAGTTAGTCCACTAATTAATGCAACATACATTTATATAGCTACAGTGCTACTTCTACTCATTTTTTCAGATATATGGACAATAAACGCATGCATTGGCCAAATAACCAATTTGCTTTTAGACTGGACTGGCACGGCAGAGAGGTTTTCTTGTTAATCATCATCCATTAATGCTTAGCCAGCTGAAAAGAACTCTGAATATGACACCCCTTGCTTTCCCGCACTAATGCTATAAATTGAGAATAATTAAAGGCAATCAATGATGAGAGAACTAGATGCTGGGATGCTGCAGTTTATTCTCACTGTGGCCAAATATATACATTCCCAGAGGGAAAAAAAGACTTAAAATTCTGATTTTTTTTCTTTTCTTTTCTGTTATTTATATCATCCAGGGACAGAGGACAGAGCTAGCAAAAAAAAAAAAAACCAAAAAACAAAAAAAAAAAAAGCGTAAGCCAAACTGCAGAAGGACAAATAAAATGCAAACAAACAATTAAGCCAAATAAGCTTAAACTGGATCAGTTAGACATTATTTATCCCATTTAATACAGATTATTCTTCTACAGTCAGTATTTTGATTATAAACCTTTTTTTTATTGTTATTTTGTTCCCATGTCATTTTTTGCTACTTAAGCCGGAGGAAAACTCTATCAGTTTAACCAGAAATGAGGGTTTGTCCTTTCCTGTGGACCCACTTGGAAAAGTAAGGTACGTGCTTAGTCACTCCAGTTTAATCTTACTGAGTGCCTTTGGGAACCAGGAAACTGAGACTTCAGCAGAGCTGCTGGCCTGAGCACCGCCGGAAAGCTGCATGGCCAGCTGAGCCTGGAATAAGAAAAGGGAATGGGTACGAGCCGATTACCTGTCTATTGGATAAGGGGAAACATCGTCCTCACTCTGTATTATTTTGCTGTTACCTGGAATCATCAGGAATTTAATCTGATTAAAATATGCAAAACTGGGGTTTTTTTGCTACATTCGAGAAGGAACAGGAATAAAGACTGCAGATCAGGAAGCCCCCCATGCCTCCAGCAGCCACTAACATCGTCTTAAAAATGCTCGTCTTATAAAACAGCACGGATTGTTTTATGAGATTGCAACTCTTGTTCCTGTTACAAGACTGCTCCTCATAGCCTGCAGAATCGTCCTGCATGTCACTGGTATTCAAAAAACGTCATTTGGACATTCTGAATGTAGAAATGGCCCGATTTCAATCATTACTTTCATGAGAGTTGGGGGTTTTTTTCTCCTGCAATGGAATAAGGTTGTCAGTTTTTATTTGTGAGCCAGTTGTTATAAAAATCAATTTACATAAAAGGCAATTTTAAGTTGAGAAATACTGTCAAATTACTGTGTTTCTTAGAGAATACCATGGAAAATTGGGTTTGGTCTGCAATATTTAATGCTTTGATCAGGGACTTGGGAGATAACATAAGATCACTGATAAAAGCTTCAGCTCAAAAAGAGAGTGGAGATAAGTAATAACAAAGAGGAGATGACTATAACTTAGAGTGGTCCAAATCAGCCAGCTAAATAAAAAGTACTATACAGTATATGCTTTAAAACGGCTAGCGTCAAATCATACCTGTAGGGCCATTTTGTTTAGTTTATATTGATAAGAAAGCGCCCTCTGAACTTGGGAAGAAAGTACTGTAACAAGGATTTTCAGGTAACTTTGAAATCAGCTGTATCTGATGCCATGGTGGGATGTTGTTTAATGTAAGCCTTCAGCATATAACAGAGTATTCTCCATAATCAGTGTGGTGGGTATCACTTGTTGTGAGCATATCTGGAAGGCTGTGCTTAATTGTGATTTCCACTGTTAAAAGACACACAACGAACTGGAGACAGCCCGAACTAAGGATTGGAAATTGGTGGACCTGATCTGTCAGTTTACAGTAGCAGAGTTTAGGTAACTGACTCTTTAATCTGGTGAGGAAATGTATAAGTAATCCTCTGGCTGAAGCCGAATCTGAACACATGCAGTTCAGAAATGAGCCGTACCTTTTTCAGCAGTGAGAGCAATCAGCCAGGACAAATTTGGTAAATCCCCTGCAATAGATTCCCTGCATAAGACTTTTTTGTCATCAGGATTGAATTTTTGTTTATACTGTAGTCCAAGCAAGATAATACCATAGCCATTTTTGACAGAATGTTAGAATAAATTATCACAGCTCTTCCCTTTATTTGGTTTTATGATTTATAAATCCTCTTAATATACCTTGATTATTGATTTTTAACATTAGGTAATTAAAAAAAGCAACACAACTTTCAAGGCAATGCTGTCTTTAAGCTGTTATGCATAAACCCATTTAAAGATAGCAAGCACTTTGTTTTCGAATACAATTACGCAGTATAACTGGAAAGGAATAGCACCTACATAATCTCAAAGAACATGGAGGATTTTATAAAATTAACATAAAGGGCTCCTTCTGGCACATTTTTAGTAGATATAGCCATTCATAAACAATGAGAAATGCTGCTCAGAAATGTTCTGGTTACTGAGGCCAGCAATTGGTTTTGTCGACATATCGTCATGGTCGGTGATTACTCTTCTGCAGCAGAGCCTGTACTCCCTGTTGTTTGCTTCCAGTCCACCATAACTCGTGTTTGAGGTTCGTCCCTGCCCTCCATCTATCGCAGTACTCAAAGGCTGTACACACACTGAGCTCCAGCAAGCGGGGTGCCACCCGCTCCTGCTCTGGGCAAAACCTGTCCCCGCTGACCTGGAGCATTTCTCACCTGGTATGGGGCCTCCTTCCTATCACTGACCTTGAATGACCGAAGACGACAATGTCTCATGCTCCTACAAGACTATTTTTAAGGAATTTGAACATTTCAGATCTTTCTTGAACAGTAGTAGCACTGATAAATATAATTATTTGCTGTTTCTATAAGAGTAATACATAGAGGCCCCTACCAGGGTGACACCTCACAGACTAAAGACAGAGACTGAAAGTCTACTGCTGCATATAGATTTGGTGATATAAATATGAGACACAACACGTGCAAGTAAGTGAGAGGAGCTGGAGTTTGGGTAAGGATGAATAAAAAAATGCAGAGTAACAAGGGTACAGGCTGATGGCTGCTCAGCAAGAGTGGGCAGAAAGTGATTTTGTCAGACATTTTGAGATGTTAAATTTGTTTCTCTTCAATGTCAAAATAAAATGAAAGCTTTCTAATGTTTCACTAAACTGTAGACAAGAGATGGCTGCCCTCTCTTGCCCAGCAATTTGGTCACTGGAGTCTGCAGGCTTAGACCCCTGTTTGGGTTAAAACAAGGCAGATTGTTTTACCCCAGATTACTCAGGCAGATTAGGGAATTAAACCCAAGGTTTTCCTATCCTAGACTTACACCTGAATTAGCCCAGCTGGTGAGAGGGCTTTCCCAACTCCTGGAACATTTTTTTTGTGTGGGAAATAAAGGCTTTTTTCAGATGTCTTTCCCTTTTTTTTTTTTTTTTTTTGAAGTTGCTGTGTCGAAAGTACCAGCTGTATTGGTGTGGCAGGGAGAGCTCACAGTAGCTCGAGACACCAGTTGCCCAGAACTGCTCTGTGTATGACAACAAACCGGTGTATTTTTACCAAGTCAACTCATTGCATAAAGCTAGATGATGGGTAAAAAGCTCTGCTTAGCTGTTTCCAAGACTACTGCTATGTTAATGAAAACAATTATCCAGGAAAGAGACAAAACCCTAAATGACCTTAAGAAGCAGAAAAATGAACATAATTCTCAAAAATAATATTTCAGAATTCAGAAAAAAAATAATAATTTGTAATGCACTTCCAAAGAAATTGCAGAGGTTACAAAACTCAAGGGACCTCATCAGCATAAGGAGGAAAAAATGTTGTTCTGAGATTAATTGATCTGCACAGGGCTCCAGCGGAGGTCAGATGGAGCACAGGGTAAGTTTTCTGGTACTTTTGAGTGGCAGTGCCTAGCCAGGCACAACAGAGAGCTTCAGCTGCCAATAATCTCCCAGAGCCCTTGCGGAGAGAAGGAGCAGGTGGCATTTCTTCTTTCACTACCTGTGAAAGATGTATGTGCCCACCATCCTCCCTCAGGACAGGGGAAGCTTTGTTGCTTTGAGGAAGCAACATGCAAAAATGCTATGTGGGAAACAACCAAGAGTCCAGTCCAAGGGTTACTCAAGTCCCTGTGGCCACAGACAAGGGAGAGGTCAGGGCAAGGTTACTCCACCGTAGTGTATTGGGGAAGAGAGCCCCTCCTGTGGCCTTCTGCATAGGTGGGCAAAAGTAGGTGTGGAGCTGGGTGAGGGCCATGGCTTGAGGGCCATCATCCCCAGTTTGTGCTTTGATTCCCCATTCCTCTGTGTTTCTGAAGATCTTACTGACTTTGGCAGGATTTGCTTGCGATGGGGTTCCTGGCAGAACTGGGGACTGACTTGTCCCATGTTCTCAAGACGAATGTCCGTCCCAGGTAAGGGTGAGAGTGAGACCCATGGAGCGGTGGAGCGGTGTGATATTCTTTGCTTCTGCGCTTGTGGTGGGAGACTGAGTCTCTCTCCTTGCATAATCGGAGGGGATGATTTGGGGCTACATGTTATTATTGTTCCTAAGCAACATCACTTACTGTGGGAACCCCTGCTATGCCAGTGCACGGAGTTTGCATTATACAGTGTCAATTTTGTCCTGGCAGTTCCTTGATTTTCTTTCTTTACCCTAATGAAAGAGGGGCTTTTTGGTGTTGGATTTTTTTTTAATACACTCAGTGAAACACGCAGTGAAAGGTGTGTGATAATAGAGACTCCAAGATAGCTGTGCATGCACAATAACCTGCGTTCACATTTAAATGTCTTAGCCCCAGAGAGGGTTTTTATGAAAGCAGCATAGTACAGGCCTATTTATTACCTGCCAATTCCATTTCTTCGAGTGAAGTCACTTCTGAGCCAGAGTTTTTTTCTGCAAGAACATGTTCCTGCGGATGGATGTGGGGGTGGGTGGATGGGTGGGTAGGCAGGGGAAAGGGATGGGTGTGATGGGAGGACAGTACCTAGATATTACAGAACTGCTGTAGAAAATATCTTGCTATTTATTCCTCGAAGCAGATGGTGCCGGTTGATTACCTTCACCAATAGAAGCTGTACCTGTTAGCGGGGGTGTGAAGAAACCTCTCTGCAGTGATAGCTTAGGGAAAGGCAAACTATTGCTTAAGGCATTCAAGCAAGAACGTGCCGCAGAAAGATTAATGCGTGAAGCTTAAAGGGCTGGGGCAGGGGAAGCAGGGTCAACTCTGTACAACACAAGGCTGTTGCCCTGAATGATGGGGACTGGTCCAGTGCATGTCCATGAAGGGATAAGTTATGTGACACATCTGTCCCGTAGGAGGGATTTTGCAGAGCCGAGAGACAATGTGCCATAATGCCAGAGAAATTTGCCCCCGCTGCGGCTGCTCCGGTCATGTCTGAGTTCAACCCATGGTGACTTGCCCATCCCAGAAGCCCAGTTCTCTCTGTTCCTTTGATTCAGTGTCTGTTTAAACTGCTCTTGAGCAAACAGCTTAGGAAAGAGCTCTCGGCTGTGTGCACACTCCTTCCTTTACAGCCACGCAAAGGGCTTTGCGCATCTCTGTCCCTGAGCAGCTCCGCAGTGATCTCTGTCAGATCAGCCCTTCCATGGCACAAGGTGGGGTTAATTTTTTTCTTGATGTGCTTGCTGAGAGTGCTCTGTATAAGAAATAACTATAACCAAAATGGCCCCCATCGTAGAAGCTTCATACTGTTTCCGCAGCCTTATATTTGATAGCTTTCATTTCCACTGTGTTGGTTTTCCCGGTGGCTTTACAGGACTTATCTTGGGCTTGCACTGACTTAAGGAAAGCAGAATCAAACCGTCTGTGTCAGATGTGTAGGGGATTTTGAGCAAGTAAGGCAGGAAAAGGAGAATTTCTACAGTACAGCAGAAGAACACATGCTGTTTTTTCATATGTTGGCTCCTGGAACTTCACTGCAACAGTAAATAAATTGCCTCAGCAGTTTCTGAAAAATGCCATTTAATGTTTGCTGGCCCCTGGGAGTGCTAAACATTGTCACATTTGTTGAAAATGCCAGTCAAAGACTCCTGGGAATTTCATCCCCATGCCTGCAGCTTTGATAAGTTTTATAACAAGCTGGTGTAGTACAGCACTGCTAGTATGAACCACTGTGTTTGTGAGGCACTGTGGAAAAATAGCAAGAAAAAAAAATGCACTTTAATCTTTATTCCTGACAGGTTAAAATCTATCGATATAACAAAGCCTTAAGAAGTGGACAAAATAGATGAAAATTGAAGGAGGCTACATGTGCTCTTGCACTGAGATTCAACAGGAATCCACTTATCATTTTATTTTTTCTCAAGACTGCAGAAGAATTGTACCTTTGTAACATGAAAAATTATGATTATGGCCCAAGTCCTGAATATTCCATTAAATCAGGAGTAACTCTGTTGTAAAACTAGTCTGAGGAAAGGACTGGCATAGACCAGGTATGAAGAACTTGCCACTGAGTTATGGAAGACAGAGATTCAAGTTCTTGTGCCATTTGCTCAAGGGAGCAGTATTCCTCCATTAATATTTCAGACCTGTGTTATAGCTGTAAAGCTGTTGGGTGTAAAAGCCAGTTTGTGTTTGTTTACCTCCTGACACAAACTTTGCTGAAATCAATATATTTTGCTGCTCAGTAGAATAGCAAATTTTTGCATTCACATTTTTGCATTGTACTCTAGGGAAATCTGGTCAGCTTTATTCCAAAGCTGAATCTTGCAATCTAGAATGCTGGTTCTACCTGCTGCCTTCCTGAAGAGGAAGACAAAGTGAATTGATGGAAGAAAGAGGAAGCATTGACACATATCCATACATACCCATTTTTAGAATTGTATCTCAGCTGAAACTGTTTTGAATTCTGTGAATATTTTACTGTTTTCTTTTTGTTCTCCAGTATCTGTGCATTTCCATTTCCATTAGGAAACATCAAGAATAGAATCATAGAATCCTTTAGGTTGGAAAGATCATCGAGTCCAACCGTAAACCTAGCACTACCAAGTCCACCACTAAACTGTGTCCCTAAGCACCACATCTAGATGTCTTTTAAATACCTCCAGGGACGGTGACTTAATCACTTTCCTGGGCAGCCTGTTCCAATGCTTGACAACCCTTTTCAGTGAAGAAATTTTTCCTAATATCCAATCTAAACCTCCCCTGGTGCAACTTGAGGCCATTCCCTCTTGTCCTATCACTTGATACTTGGCAAAAGAAACTTATACCCACCTCACTACAACCTCCTTTTGGGTAGTTGTAAAGAGCAATAAGGTCTCCCCTGAGCCTCCTTTTCTCCAGGCTAAACAACCCCAGTTCCCTCAGCCACTCTTCGTAGGACTTGTGCTGTAGACCCCTCACCAGCTTTGTTGCCCTTCTTTGGATGTGCTCCAGCACCTCAATGTCTTTCTTGTAGTGAGGGGCCCAAAAATGAACACAGCTTTCTAGGTGTGGTCTTGAGGTATTTTCACCTGTTTCTTCAAGCCTCAGCTCCATCCTCCAAAACCAAGTATTTTCTGCTTGAATTATTTGAGATCAATTTTTGAAGCCTGTAGGAATATGTCTAGTTTGCACAAATACAAACACAAGCCAAAAGATTTTTGCAAGTGTATAGTTTTAACACAACTGCAAGATTATCTGTTGAACTATGATATTCTTACAATATTTAAGCAATTTTGAAGTCATTTCAGTTGGCAGAACTGATGCATGATTGAGCTTCATATTTCTTTTGCTCTTCTCCCTTCTCAGCTAGTTATGATAAATACATATGGTTTTTACTGCTCCAATTTTTCCCCTGCAAAGTAGAGTCTACAAGAGGAATGTGTAGACCTTTCAGTTTGGCTTTATTCCATGTTAGGAAGATCATGATGTCAAAGCTATTCCACAGGTGGTAAATATGCCCACTGGAATTCTGCTGCAGGAACAGTGTTGCAGAATTGTATTAGACTGATGAGTCAGGCCTCGCATCTCTTCTGAAGAGACTAACAGCATGTCAGTTATTACATTACTACTACCTACTTGCTTATTTGTCGTATTGTTCCAGAAAGAATAAACGCTGTGTTAGTCTAGCAGGTAAGGACGCCCTGCTTGCTCAAAGACCCTACAGTTCAAATCATAATAAAGCAGGACTCTGAAAAGAAAAAGGGAATAAAAAAAATTAAGTTCTTAAATTCAAATTAAATTCAGTCTTGATGGACTGAAGGACTCTAGCTTCACCAAAGCTTCATTAACTAAAACTAATGTGACAATAACACACCTGCTGCCATTGTAGTGGTAAGAAGATATTGCCATGTGCTTGTTGGGACTATGAGTACCAGAGCTGTTTATACAGCATAATTAAAACTCTTAGGGGTATTAACCATTCTTGCTCACTTTTGAAATGGGTCACTTTTTAGCAAGTGGCCTAGAAGTGAAAAGCTTTGTTCTTAACATCAGTTCTGTGAGTCATTCCATTTCCCCCTATATTGGTTAATATAATTTAATTTCCCTCTCTTCACCTATCGTAAGAGAAACCGGGGGAAAAGGTTGCTTTTCTCTGTACTTGCAAATTATTCGATATGATTTGCTTGAGATGTCCTCCTTTCATGGTGCTTTCTTAAAATTAGAACCAAATTAAATGTGTTCCTAGCCATTGCAGAATACATTGATTAGAGCTGAATTATGCTCAGTTGTGATCTATATTGAAATTTGCATGACACATCTCTCCTGGAGTGAAACTAAAAGGGAATTTGAATCGTCCTCTATTCCTTTCTAACAAATACAGTCCATTAACCATTAAATCCAATAAGTTGTGGTCAATATTTAGAACAGATGAATGTGTAGATTTAATGAATGATGCAGCTATTAGAATAAAAGTCTCAAGTACTCACCTAATCTGTGCTAACTGAATAGTCTATGTCTATTAAAGGATAATTAATGACAAGCACCTCTTTTTTTTCCTTTTCTTTTTTGTATTGCAGCAGTCTCCACAGTCCCCAGTTTCAATCAAGACAGCATCCTTGATTATGAATGTAAATACTGTAAGATCTTAATTGGGAAAACATGTGTGTTTAGTATGACCGCTGTGAGCATTTACAG
Source organism: Pluvialis apricaria (assembly GCA_017639485.1). NCBI lineage: Eukaryota > Metazoa > Chordata > Aves > Charadriiformes > Charadriidae > Pluvialis > Pluvialis apricaria. Next base: position 30,976,131 of record CM030010.1, read on the forward strand.
TGATTTTCATATGTCTCCTTGTATGTAAAAAGGTAGCATGAATATGTGTGTTTTCAGGAGTAAGGTGGCAGATATGTACTTTTGCAAATCCACGGTGGGAAGTTCAAGCCTTCTGCTCTCACACAGGTGACTGTTTTCAGCCTTGTGAGCTGCAATTGGGCATCTGAACATCAGAGTGAAAGGTGGGTGGTATGAAGTGTTATGGCTTTCTGCCTGTAAATGGGAAAGAGTCAGCAGAGGACCCCCATCCCACAGGAAGTTATGCATACGCTTAACTTGTCATGCTGGCAAAGGGCCACTGTAAACAGAAGGAGAAATCTAACAACGCCACCCCTACTGGGTTCTTCGAGCCCAGAATGTTGTTGCAGGGGACCACAGAACTCACTGTACATGTGACAAAGCTGAATAATTTTTTCCTGGCTTTCTGCTACTTGCCACCTTTTTTTTTTTTCTGGTCTTATTTTGATGTGTTCTTTCTTCGTTAGTTTTCAGAAACAATTTATTCTTCATTTGAAAAGGTTATATGAGAGAAATTATGCATGCATGCATAGAAGAGAGAGAGAAAGAAAGAGCCAGAAGTTGCCTTCTGTCTGGGTCCAACAGGAAATAGCTTCTCAAGTAGCTATCACTGTAAGAGAATAGCACATCTAGGCTGTCTCTGTGATGGTATAAAATAGCATCTACCCCACCTGACATCACTACACAGACAACCTCTAATCCCAGATGGTTAACATAAAAGCTCCGTAACCTTGTGATACAGTTAAATGAAAAGTAAGTCATAGATGGGTTCTGACCAGTAGGAACTTTAAGAATTACTGCTGTGAGAGAGGGAGCAATTGCAGAACTTCTGCTCTGCATGGATACAGCCAGCTTCTCCCACGATGGTTCAGTTCTTCCCAGCCCTCTGTGCAATGTTTGATTCCACAATGCTGGTTCCCTGATGAAGAAATGCAGCTCTGAGATAACTGGTATTGTCATGCTTTTATACATGTTTTTTTCTCAAATGCTTACATGGATATATATTGGATTTTTGTTTGTCAAGCATAAGCACTGTCAAATGTATCTGGTCTTTTTTAACTTTGGAAATGACAGCTTTCTGATCAAAGAAAACATGCATTTTCTTTTCATCCTGAGGAATAATACAGTACTGGTGCTCTTCCAAATAACACATCTCATGTCTTGTTGCTTTGCTCTTTCCTTAAGACATATAACTTACCATAGCAAGCTTTTCAATTAGGGCCTGATCCAAAACTTATAACTGCTGTTGAGAAAAAAAAAAAAAGGCAAAAAACCAAACCAAAAACTAAAACCAAACCATTGCCTTCAGGCTCTTTCAAGCAGTTTTATGTGCAATTATTCACACAGTGGCCACACTTGCGTGACAAGGCTACATTGTAGGGACAATATATACAATACACCATTTCCTTAGGATATTAATAGTCATTTTGGATATTGGGAAAGCTACCTTTTCTTCTCCTTTTTCTTCATGTCAGTTCTGGCGATCAACTGTAAAATGTGACAGTGATTAGACATGGCAGCTTTTTTCTGTACCAGTGTTTTGATGCACCAAAACTTATTTGCTCTTTTTTTCTTTTCTATTTCTAGTTCTCTCTTTTTTTTTTTTTCTTAATCTAGGACAAAGATTTATGGAATCTTTGGGAATTAGCTGTGTGATCCACTTTCCTGACAGGTGCAGAGGGATAATTTCTGGCCTCTTTCATGTCTGTCTTTTCAGCTTTTGCCACAATGTGGTAACTGAAAGAACCTTTCTTACCATCACACTGTCATGTTAACAGTGTAAGTGGAAAATAGTAAGAGAGACACTTTAGTTTTCCACAGAAGGTGCCAGCACCACCCTAATGTAGGCACTTGTTCACCCAGCTGGGGCTTTAAAAGTGTGAGTCCAAGTGGCCAAAGTGAAGCCTCTAACTAAGCAACATCCCTGATTGCTGGCCAATGGGGACAGCGTGAACACCCAGAAGGCACCCTTGCTCTTCTAGGCGCTATGAAATAAAACAGGGGGGAAAGGGCAAGTAATCCCCCAGGTGGAAGCGGGGGGAAACCTTCCAAGGGGTGCAGACGGCAGCTTTTCGACAGGTTCCAGGAACGCCGGATGCAGCTCCGGTGCGCTCGGGGTGTGCCTGTCCACAAGCGCGGGGATTAAACTACGAGCAACTCGTCGCCAGGTCCGATCCTTCCTGAGCTGCGCATTAGCGGAAAGTTGGGCTTCCTGTTGCTCCCGACTGCGGTCCGGGAGTGGATCACACCGACTCCGCGATCCCTGGCTGAGCCTGTGCCTCGCAGCCGCTCGTCTGCGCATGAGTCGCCGCGGGAGGCTCCGCGGCTGGAGTATTTCAGGGGCTGGGCACCGGGGAGAGATGCTCAGTGCCTGACGGAGGCCGTGCGCCCGGCGGAGGCGGGGGGAGCCGCGGCGGGACATGGAGAGGGCGGCGGCGCGGGGGGGCACCGCGCACGGCGGCCTGAAGCCAGAGCGGCGCGGCCGTCGGGGCAGCGCCCGCTTCAGCACCGCGGACAGCGCGCAGCGAAGCACCGCGCTCCGGCGGCGCTCCCCCGGACCCGGGCCCCGCTCACCCCGGACCCGGGCCCCGCTCACCCCGGCCCCGCTCCCCCGGACCCGGGCCCCCGCTCACCCCGGCCCCGCTCCCCCGGACCCGGCCCAGCTCACCCCGGACCCGCTCCCCCGGACCCGGGCCCCGCTCACCCCGGACCCGCTCACCCCGGACCCGGGCCCCGCTCCCCCGGACCCGGCCCAGCTCACCCCGGCCCCGCTCCCCCGGACCCGGGCCCCGCTCACCCCGGACCCGCTCCCCCGGACCCGGGCCCCGCTACCCCCAGCCCCGCTCCCCCGGACCCGGCCCAGCTCACCCCGGACCCGGCTCCCCGCTCACCCCGGACCCGCTCACCCGGACCCGGGCCCCGCTACCCCCAGCCCCGCTCCACCGGCCCCGGCTCCCTGCTCCCCCCTCGCCCCCCGGCTCCGGTTGCTGGGCGCCCCGGACCCGCTTAGCTCCCGCTCCCGTCCCCGGCTGCCCCGACCTCCCCCCTACCTCGTGTGTACCTCCCCCCTACTTACCCTCGGCTCCGGCCCCACTCCTCCCGGACCCCGCTCCCCCGCTGCCTGTCACCGCTATCAGGGAACCCCGGCCCCCCGCGGGTCCTCTCCCCTCTTGTCCCGGCCGGCCGCCCAGCCCCGCTGCCCTCGCCCCTCGTCTCTGCACCTTCGGCTTCTCTCCCCGCATCCCGCTCCTCTCCCCACACACCGCTTCCCCGGCCCCGCTCCCCGCTCCCCCCGGCCCCTGCGCCCCGGCCCGCGCCGCCGGCAACATGCGCGGGCGGCCGCGGGCGGCGGCAGGCGAGGCTGCGGTGCCGGCTCGGATGCCCCCTTCCTCCTGCCCTCGCCCGCTCCAGGCGACCCGCTGAGAGATGGACTTGGCAGGCGTGCTGCTGGCGTTGCTCCTCGTGCTGGTGCTGGTTGTCTCGCTGCTCTCCAACCTCCTGGTGCTGCTATGCTTCGTCTACAGTACGGAGATCCGCAAGCAGGTCGCCGGGGTTTTCCTGGTGAACTTATCCTTTTGCAACCTGCTCCTCACCGTCCTGAACATGCCTTTTACCCTGTTGGGCATCCTGAGGAACCAGCAACCCCTCGGGGGCTGCGTCTGCAAAGCGGTGGGTTTCCTGGAAACTTTCCTGACTTCCAACACGATGCTGAGCATGGCAGCGCTCAGCATCGACAAATGGATTGCCGTGGTGTTCCCCTTAAGCTACACCAGCAAGATGCGGTATAAGGACGCCGTGATACTGATGGGCTACTCGTGGCTCCACTCCCTCACGTTCCCCTTGGTATCCTTGTTTTACTCGTGGGTAGATTACAGCAGTGTTTATGCCTCTTGCACCTTGCACCTGAAGGAAGAGACGGAGCGGAGGAGGTTTACAGTGTTCACCATCGTCTTTCACTCCACCAGTTTCATGCTGTCGCTGGTGATCTTGTGTTTCACCTATTTAAAGGTGTTGAAAGTTGCCCGGTTCCACTGCAAGCGGATAGACATTATTACCATGCAGACTCTGGTTTTGCTGGTGGATATCCACCCCAGGTAATGTGTGCGTGTTCGTATTCGCAGCCCCGGGGCACTCGCGGTAGGTACCCCGGGCGGAGAGGATGTCCTGCCTCCCCGGCACCCTTTCCTGCGCCCCTGCCTGCCCAGCCACATGGCCAACTCTTCTGCCTCTAGTTTCAGACGCTGCTCATAGTGCCAGAAGCTGGTGGCTTGTGCATTTGTAGCCTGCTTTGTCTGAATGCTAGTCCCGCTCGCCGGGTGCTCCCACTTGCCCGAGCCCCCTTTAACAGGGACCCGCGGCTTTGGTGACTGCGATCGTCCCCAGGCTCGGCGGAGCCGGGGCTGCCCTCCCCTCCCCCGGGAGCTGCCCCCGTCCCGGGCCGGTGCAGGGGCTACCCTGCCCTCCCCTCCCCCGGGAGCTGCCACCCTCCGGGCCCGGGGCTGCCCCCCCTTTCTCCCGGGAGCTGCCCCCCCCGTCCCGGGCCGGCGCAGGGGCTGCCCTCTCCTCCCGGCCCCTCCTCGGGGCAGGGGCTCTCCGGCCGGGAGCGGGTCCCTCCCCTCGCCCCTGGGCTCGCATGTCGCCTCCTCGCTTCTTGCCTTAACCCACCCGCTGCTCTTTTCCCTTCGCAGTGTGAAGCAGCGCTGTCTTAACGAGCAGAAACGGCGGAGGCAGCGGGCTACCAAGAAAATCAGTATTTTTATAGGGTCGTTCGTGATCTGTTTTGGTCCTTACATTATCACCAGGTTAGTATCGCCTGGCGGGGTGGGGGACTTTCCGGGACCAGTATGCTCTCTTGATGCGCAGGTGCCCGGCGGGGACTACAGTTCATTTTGGGGTGCCAGAGCCTGGCGGAGGGCCGGGGCCATCCCTGCCTGCACGCCCAGATCACCGGTCGAAGCCTCGGCAGCCTCTGGCTCTCCTGTCCTCCTTGCAGCCAGGTCTGGGCGCCTCTGCCAAGAGCAAGAGGCTTTTAGGACAAGGACCAGGAATTAATTACATGCCAGTGGGAGCTGAAAGCAGTTTAAAAGACTCGCCACCCTTTCTTATTAGCACAACCCGAGCAATAGAGAGGAAAGCAGACAGCTTTTCCTCATTATTTCAAGTCTTTTTTTTTTTTTTTTAAGGCATAATGCCAAATTTGCTGCTATTGGAAGCTGAGGTGACATAATTTAAATCTATCCAGGCCAATAATTTGTCAGATAAGCTTTGTGTCTGGAAACATTAATGTCTGTAAATACATTGCTAATGGTGCGGCAGGGCCTTTGTGATGAGGTGTGAGAGTTATCTCCCAGGAAAACCAAGAATAAAATGTATAGGCAACACCATGCTTCTCAACTGGTCAGAATCATTGGCATCCACCCTGGTGGCTTGCACCTTTTTAAATAGTCATGTATCATTCTCATTCTGTACTTGCATAGTCTTTATACAGCATATGGTTATTATTTTTAAATCTTGCATAAATCAGTGAGCTGTGGAAGCCAATGTAACTCTACTGAATTGCAGCACCTCAGGATTTAGCCTTTCATCTCTAAACTGAAATGGGCTCCATCTTTCACTAGTGATTTTTTAAAATATCTCCCACGTCACAGTGTGTTCAAGACGCACTTGAAGAGAACTGACTTCTGTCGAGGAAGGTTCACTAGTCTTTGCAAAACCACCCTGGTGATGGGTGTCTCAAGGTTGCTGCCAAGCTGCCAGCGTCGGCAGCCACACCAGCTCACAGAAATTGGCCAGCTTTTAGAGCACTGATCTTACACAGTCACATACGTATAGGCCACTCACGATCACTGTAATTGCCCTTTTCTTACATGGGTAGGGGGGACAGATTGAGGCCAGTTGCACAAAAATGGCAATGTTTTTTAACCTTTAGGATGACATTTCTTTCAGTTCCCATTTCTGTGTTGAAAGGGATTCCTGACTGATTGCCTAGATAACTGCATTTTTTTTCTGCAGTTGAAAGGATTATTACAAATATTAACATTACATCACAGAGTTAAAAGGTTAATTGATCACTGTTCAGTACATTCTGAGTCATTTTCTATTCACTTTTGCCATAATCAGGGTATAATTATATTGAGCAAAGTGAATTTTGCCATCTTCTTTCTATCTGAACATTACCAAGCTCAGCACATTCCAGCATGGACACATTTTTCAGGGTGAAGGTACTTCTCATAAACTTCTGAAATAAAAGTGACTTCCTTTTTCAGACCTTGCATTTGGCAAATGCGAGATGGTGCATTTTCTATGTGTGACAAACTGGTACCTCATGTGTCACTAGAGAGAAGCCTGAGGGTTGGTTTATATAAATGTGTGTGTCAAGGTACAGCTTCTGTCTCAGTCACAAACACCCAAGGTGGTTCAGTGACAGCAAAATGGGAAGTATTTGGGGAGGACATCCTCAAAGGCTCTTTGCCCCAAAGGCAAGACAGTGTCCAGGCAGCACCAGATAAAAGGTGATGGTGGTGGTGAGGTTGGAGGACTTGCTGCCATGCCCGTTTCTCTATTCCTCCCCCATTCCGGTTTTTAGAGGGGTGGACTAAAGTAATCTCTATGGAGGCAATGTGAGAGATCTCCTCCTCTGTTTTCTTGCTCTTTGGCCTGATGACTCAGTTTGCATTGTGAGCTCAGTATTTGCTCCTCATTTCAGAAATGTGAATGAGATTATGATCATTAGCAATATATTCGTCTGTTCACTAAGAGCCGACAGATGAATTTCATCTTTTCTGTAACAGCACTGAAAAGAAGAAAATGATACTAAGATGCATTCAGATGGATATTTCTAAGGCTGACTTGATTCGGCCAGGCCCATTATCTTATTAAAATCTGTGTAACTTTTCTTCTGTTGGCTTCAGTGCAATTGTGTTTGGCCCCATAATACATTAAAGGAACACGTAGTAATACATCTGTTTTCATGACTGAAAGATACCTTACTCTTCTTATTTAATGTCTTTATAAAAACATCAATTGTGTAAATATCAAATGTATATTTTTTGTATTAGGATGATATACAGGATGGGATAAACCAAAGCAACCATGGAGCAAGCGTCAGTTATTGTACATTTATTTATTTCTCACATTTTGTGTCTTCGTGTGCTTTCTGTTTTGAATTCACTGGAATTTTTTCCAAGCAGCATCAAACAGAAGTCACCAGGTTTTTAAATGCACTTGCCATAGGAATGATTTCACTTTTACGCATACAAATGAGAATTTTTCCTGTCAGAGTTCAACCACTTGTTGCAGTGTTCAGTCCTAGTGGTGGTAAGTCAGCATTTCTATGCAGAGGGATCAGAACAGCTTCAAAAGTCAACACCCTGCAAGGTGGGAGCTCTGCACCTGGGAAAGAGGCCAAAGGTTCTTCAAGCCTTGAGAAAGCTTCTGATCTTACATCTTCAAACAGCGATGTTTTAGGGTACAGAAAAGGGCTGTTTTATCTCATGGTACTTTTTTTTTTCTTCTGGAATGAATATAGCAAAATAGTATATTCTTGCTCCTGCAAAAAGTTTCACAAAAGATGTACAGATAACTAAAACTTCTCACCCTGTTCTTTCCACCTTCGTGGAGAGTTTGCCCACTGCAGATGAGCTATTTGCCAGACATTTGCTGGAATAGTCTGGAAGTTTGCTCCCACTTCTGTGGAAAAATTGTTTAACTTAGTTGCAGTTTCTGCACCCATGATTAATACACCCATCTCAACTGAGGTGCTAAGGCCACTAATCATCCGTGAAGCACAGACCAGGAGACACAAGTCTGGAGACAGCTGGCTGGTCACATAATGATGATAAAAATGTTGTCTCCTTGTTTTCTTTGGCCAAACTAGTGGTCAGACAAATGCACACAGAAACTTTCCCAGGTAAGTAGATGCAGTTGTGCTACTAAGCATACTATAGGATTGCAGGTGCCACCCAAACCTCTCTGAGACACTGACGTGTTGTTGTTCATACTACAACAGTTTAACATGAAACCTCTTTGCATAAGTGATAATTCACAGCAGTGGTGTAATGCAGGTTCACTCTTCTGTATCTGAGGGGGTGGATTCAGTGATCTAGACCAGATTTCTTGTGTCATTTGAGATGCTGCACAGTACCCAAAACCTCTACATAGTTTTGCAGATATGGCACAGGAGCTAGAAGAGACCCATAACTTCCAGGAGCAGCAGCCTGATGCCAAGGGGGTTATGCCCAAATGTCTGAAGTGTCACTAGGCAGCTGTACTTAGGCAACTGAGTTGAGTGAGCCTGGATGCCCCAAGTCACATGTGTCTATCTCAAGCTTGCCATCAGAAAGGGGTAGTCAATTATGTTACCAAGCTTTTGTCCTCTTACTAGCACAACTCTCTAAATTCAGAAAATGAGCAATAAACTGCAGCACTTTCTTATCTCCAATGCACAGGAGCATCAACATTGAAAACACACTTTTTCTCTCATTCTATGGAGGGAATGATTGTTGTGTCCCAGTAGCCTTGCTAGAAAAGTTCCCTTTGCCTTTGTTGAATCCAAGGGCCCTTCTCCTGCAGGGATCATGTATTGTAAGACAATAAGTGTTGCTTTAATGTTTCATGAAGCATGAGTTTGGCACTGGGCGCAGTGTGAATATAACACTCAAGTGTTTCCATCTCTCTTCAATGTTTAACAGGTTGATAGAGCTCCTTCCTTTTGTTACCATAAATTACTACTGGGGAATTATAAGCAAGTGCCTCACCTACAGTAAGGCTGCATCAGATCCATTTGTTTACTCACTTTTACGTCAACAGTACAAAAAAGTTCTGATCAACATCGTCAATAGGATACTTAAGAGGGACCTGTATCCATCATCGGGGTACAACAGCTCTCTCGACACTGAAAACGATTACTGCCTGCACAGAACAAACTAACGACATGAAAAGCATTCCCCTTCCAGTGAGACAGGTGTTTGCTGCTGCTGGAAAGCTGCCTTTTCCCTCTCGTGCTGACAGTGGTGACAGTGTCCCCAGGGTGTGAAAGCTGCATTAATGCGATGCATTTCATTGTGGACTTTCATGAAAGGCTCCTCCCTGGTCTGCAGCCAAGTACAATATACGGCAAAGCCTTGTCCCTGAGTGAATGGAGTAGGCTTGAGGGGTTTTAAGCGAGCCTTTGGAGGCTTTAGAGAAGCTTAGAGAGCTTTTAATGTTTCATATCTGAAGACTTGGTATATTTTGGAGCGTCCCACATCAGATGTGATATTCCAGCGTCTTCTGGGACCACAGGAATCCCCAGGTTGGAAGGAGAGGTTCAGAGTCCCCCATGCTGCGCATGTAACTTGGCAGCCCTGGATCTGCTCTGTTAGTTTCAAACATCACAAATAAGTCTTTTAATTGATTGATTTATTGTATTGGTGCCTCAAGTGAGTGATATGGGTCAGCACTTTGAATCTGAGATTGTTATTATTTATTACTAGGCATCATGATTGTAACATAGCCTTTAGGAAGTGGTACATATATTTGATATGCCAGTATTCTATCAAGCATAACCAAAGTCCACATATCTGAGTTACTAATATTTAGCACTTCAGTGGTATGTGATTACAATAATTGCAGCAACAGTAACGAAGACATGTATGGAATTTAGTTAAATAGCACTGTAGTTCCATCACTGAGCTAGTAGTCCTATTCAAACAAGCTTTTATTCAGAAAAAAGAAATCACTTAGAGAGTAGAAGTGACAGATACCACTGTGTTTAAGATGTATTACTTCAGAAGCTATCTGTTTTTAAAGAACAGGCTAAAATATATTAATTCTTTTTAAGGGATATATAATGTGTAAAATATTTCATGCATTGGCTATATTTGGTGCATTGTAATAATATTGTACAATCTTTTCTTTTATAATGATCAATTGATCTGGTGATTTTAATTGATACCAAGAGATGTCTGAGAGATATTATAACAGACCTGCTGCCAAATGCCCAGAAACACAAAGCTGCTTTATTATTATATGTATTTTTCTCTTTTATTTATTTTTAAATCTAAACAGGCTTTTGAAAAATGTGGGAATTATTTTTGAACAATATTCCTTTGATCATATAAGACATGATTCAAAATATTCTATGGCATTCAATAAACTACTATTTTCTAATCAAGTACGTAAGGGAAAAATTAAAGTAATTCTAAAATATATTTTAAGGTAAAAAAAAAGAAAAGAAAGAGGACAGTAAAGAACACTTATTTTTTATGTAACAATGGACTCAACCTTATTAAGCATTGAGAAGGCTCTTCCTGGTGAAACTAAGCATATAAATATGTGATTAGGCACAAATATAATTTCCTTTGAAGTTAACGGCTCTATTCCTGTGCTGAAAATTAGGTACACGCTTAGCAGTTTTGTAAAATTAGTGATGAGCAGTCAGCACATTGAGAGGGTTATTCCCACCATCCACGATGAGGAAGAAGGAGAGCACCTTATTGCAATCCCATTGAAGTCAAGGAAAAGTGATGCTGCGTAACAAATACAATGTTCCTTATTTCCTGCTTTTAATCTCTGAGGCCTTTCTGATGTTTTTTGGTTTTTTTTTTTTGCCATGCAAGTACCTTAGGCCTCTGTGTTTTGCATCTATAGTTCTGCCTGTGTTTAAATTGAATGTACTATAATGGTTTTGTCTTCTTAGTAAAGTATTTGTACTCTCTCCAATTTTGTGTAAATACAGTATTTCAGAAAAAAAAAAAGTTGTCTATGGAATCTTTGCAGTTTTACTATCTTCCTGTCTGCCTCCACATGCCTCCCCCCTCTGCCATGCTGCTACAAAACCTGATGCTTCAGTCTTTCATTTCAGCTGCAACATAAGGATCAGATATCTCTGTGGGGGGGTGGGACGGATGCTAAATTTTCCGTTATTTTTAGTCAGTCTTGTGCCAAAACATTTTGATAGACTACAGCATTTATCTGTGAATAAACGTGAGTTTAATGATACCTACAATTGTTAGCTTACCTTTGGTTTCCTAAACAAAATGGTGCTCACTTTAAGAAAGAAATACGTTGCATACAGTTAATTACATTAAATTGTCACCTCCAAGACATACAAATGAAATAAAGCTTTACTTTGATATTTTCTATCCTAGTTTCAAGAAAATAGTAGAGGAGAAAAAAAAATAATAAACTTTAAAGGTATTACAGTAATAAACTTCTAACGTTATTAAACTATAAGCCGCATTTTAAAAGTATAACACAGGACATCATAATTAAACTGCTACATCTGCTATTAAGTTAATTAATGAAGCTTATTCATGCCAGCTGAGGGTGTTGTCATGCACACACTTTACAATACCACTCAACCTCACAAAGCGTTGAACACGTCCAGAGGTGTTAGGGTCTCGATGCAGGGGGTGGGGGGGAAGCAGCACAGGGAAGCCTGTGCTGGGTGTTCTGGAGCATCTTTAGATTTAATTTCTGTAGATAATTAGAAAGCTAAGGTCTACAGCATGCTCCAAGTGTAAAGGCACCAGAAACTAAGGAAGGGCGAGGACAGCTGTAGTCCTCTTGGTCTTCATTTGCAATGAAGTTTAAGTGCCTTGTTCAGCATTACCAGAAGGCATCTTCCTCTGCTCAGCATGGACAGCCACTTCTGCAGGTCAATTTTTCTTTCTCCCTTCTTCTCACTGCCCCCTGCCCACCAGAGAAGGGCTTGCTCTACTCTTCTAACCCAGCAGGAAGCGTTCAGTGAGAGGTCTCAGTTTCATTCCCCCAGCCTCCTGGTGTAGGCTAAACTCCTCTTACCCTGGTGCTTCATTCACCATGCTCTGGCTTACTCAGGGATAGGAGAAGGTAGAGAGAAATGATATTTTTGGGATGCTGCAAAAAGGATCAAAGGATTTAGAGCCATACTGGAGGTGAGAAAATACATCTTACACAATAAGAGCATTCACCAGAGGTGTGAAGGTTGTGGATTCCTTCTTACTGACATTTTAGATAAAACAAACATTGGATACGTAGTCCTGACAGTAGAGTTTAGTTTGGATCAGAAGATATCCAAAAAACCTGAAGCGTGATATCTGAAATGGCATCTTGCCATTGGCATGCTCTTGCCAACTCAAAGGTAGTGCTCCAGGAAACTTTGTCTGGATTTCCTGCCCAATGGTCTGGAGTGGCTTTTGCTGGGAGACAAGAGACTGACAAATACCTGTCAGGTGTGTTACGGAGTTGGAAATGCCAAAGGGGTCAGCAGGAACTGCCTGATAAGATGATTTCCCAAGAAGAAGAAGCTGTCACCCACCTGTGGCTGCTTAGGAAAAATGATGGTGAGTTGTTAAGACTATGTGAGAGAAGCATTGTTTCTTCAGAGCAGGGCCCAAAAAGCTTCTGCTTGCAATCTGAATCAGCAAAAAAAGTCCTCTCCTATCCTCCAAACTTGTATTTTGGCTGCAGTCTGGAGTTGAGGACTGCACCTTCCCTGGGTGACCCCTTCATCCCAATGGCAGTTCAAGTACAAACTCTGCAAAACAACAAACCTTTCATTAGCCCATGCAACTGAGGTGACATTTAACTTCACTATGTTCCTCTTAATACACCTCCACCAATGTGTTTCCAAGCCTGACGATTTGGGTGTTTTCTGACAAGATCCAGGATGGAGTTTTGAATCTGCCTTTACAGAAGAAGGAAGAGTCTACATGCTCTGTTTCCTAGGTGAGTGCTCTAACATTTATTTATGAGAGAGTTACCTCTTATGAAGAAAATAGAAAACTTTTTTTTTTTTTTGCCTAGCACCTATATTGCAGGTAAGCTCTGAGACTGACAGACTGAGTTTCTGAGGCAATAAACGTGAAGCAGTGCTTAAACTACAGATTTCCAAAAGGTTTATGTAGGAGCTGGATCCCAGCCTGCTAAATCCTGACAAAGACGCATGTGCTTCACTCCAAGTGCAGAAGCAAAACTAGTTTTTTTGGGTTGTGTGACACTGAAAGCTTATGTGTCTCTGAGCTTAGGTGGCAGCTGAGCAGTGAGGACTTCTGGTTCTGTGTCACTCCACGAATTTGTTAGCTTCATTGAATAGCAGGCATATTATTCACCTGGGTAAACCAGCACCTATTAAACTTCTGCAAATAATCTGTGCAGCTCAGGGATTACTGAATACATATTTACCTTGTCTTAACATGAGTAATGGTGGTACTGAATTTATATTTCAGAGCTAATTGCAATGTTAGGCTTATTACATGGTTAAGCATGTAGGAACCAAAGTTCTTTAATGCAAGTACTCTCATACGACCAGAAAATGATCGTGCTCTTTACAACTATGGGTTAAAATTGAGCTCTTTGAGAAATTTAGCAGCATTGAGCTTTGCTGAATAAAATGACCTGTGACAACATGTCCAAACTCCTCTAGGTAAAATGCTTGAGAAAAACCAAAAAATCCAAACTGAAGAGAACTATCCTGTGTGAGTGGGAATGTTTGACTGCATCACCTAGAAGGCATATTTTCTGTTGCATTTAAGGCTTTTTTTTTCCCCAAAATAATTATGTGCACTTGTGCATGCAGAATGAACAAGCAACTGTGTGTCTGTCTCAAAAGCACATTGCATATTTCAGGATTGTTCGGTCTGGTTCAGGAGGACACCTGGTTTGAGGGAGGTGTTAATTACACAAGTAAATTAGAGGTTCTGCTTTTTATTTTTGGAAAGCAGGTCCAATTAATATTTAATGTCTCAGCTGGAGACACAGCAGAGATGACCTTAAGAAAGGTTGTAAATATATGAAAATCTTTCAGTGCCAGAAGCTTGGGAGAGCAAAATGTCACCTGGCACAGTATATGTAACCACCTCCTTCTCTGAGCTGGAGCTGCTTTTCCCTCTGGCTTACTGATGTGGCATGGGCCAAATGACCGGTCCCATTTCTGCATATCCCTGGCTCTTCTCCCTTTACCAGCAGGTTTTCCTTCCCAGGACATGAGGGTGCGTGATGCAAACTAGGTGCTTCTGCTCTTTTCTGTGAGTGAGCAATGCGTGAACCATGAGTTGCTCCCAGCCAGGCTTCTCATACGTTCCCTATGCAAATGAAACATCTTGTAAAGCACGTATGTTAAATGTCATAGGGTCCATATGGTTAAAGGTATTTTTTGAGTGCTGAGAACTACAGATCAATCCGGTCCACTCACACCACTTCTTTAACCAGGTGCCTTCAGAAATGTTATAGACCATAACTGAAGCATCTTAATTTCTGAGTCCAATCCACTATCACCTATTGCCAGTGCGAGCTGCTGAGCAGCCCACTGTGGACAGTAAAGACTTTCCAAACAAAACTCAAAAACATCCCATTTGGGACATAACCTAAGTTGTTATGCATGTTTCATCCATTTCGCAGCATCCTGCTGTTTGCACATGGCATATACAGGTTTGTATCCAGCAAATTTACCTGCTGTAGGTGACCCTGCTGTGGCAGGGGGGGGTGGACTAGATGATTTTCAGAGGTCCCTTCCAACCCTCATGATTCTGTGATTCTGTGAAATTTGGAGCAAACTATCCAGCATGTGTTTAAATTTCCAAGTTTCCTTTTCTAAACCAAATTGATTGAAATCGTGAAATGCTTTCCAAGAATGCCCCTGATCTTCATGCCTAACCCTAGAGTAGCTTTACTTAAATCATCTTCTCAGTTTGAACATTTTTTTTTCAACTGAAGGCTTAGCACTCTAATTGTATTTCAGTAGAGCCTGACCTTAAGTGGCAGACTCATTACCACCTTCTTTTCACTTTTATAATTCCTGTCTTTACATATCCAGCCACTCTGTTCTCTTTGCTTGCAGCTGTCAGCCCTGAGGCACATTTTCAGAATGTTTTATGGAAACCCAATAAATTACTCCATGCCCTTGGTCCATGGCATCGGACTGGAGATTGGGTTTGTGTGTGCATTTGCATGAGAATATTTAAACATGTTTTAGGGCTTCTGTTTCATACTTGTCCTTATTCACGGTAAAACAAAATGTTGATTGGTGACATGGGACCTTTGTTTTACAAATAACTGCTGATCAGTCCTTACAGGTGCATAGCTCAGACTGGTTTTCAGCTTGAAAGCTAGCTTTTCAGCTAATCAGACTCTTATTGTTGTCGTTGCCGATGAAGCTTGCTTTAGGCATTTAAAATATCTTTTGGGTTCCCCACACGGTAGTCTGAATACTTCGTTATCTTTTTATTCTTACTACCTTGCTGGAAGCCAGGGAAGTACTAGAATTGCTTTTTTTCGGGAGACCTGAGGCACAGACAGATGAAAGACTGCAAGGCCAAGAAAGGATCAAACTGCATGAGACAAGGTTTAGTAGATACCTAGGAATGGAAGACAAACGCTTTCATCCTGAATTTGTCTGCTGGTCTTTTGCTCAAAGTTCCTCAGGCTTTTAAAAATGTGCTTCTCGTGTTGGCTGGGGATGCCTCAGAGTTTACAGTGGAGCTGGATTTCTGGGAGAAAACTATTTAGGATTCAAGCACAAGATGTTCCCCCTGTCATCCTGAGGAGCTTGCCACACCAGCACTGTGTAAAAAGGAGTGACAAACCACCCTTAGTCATAAACACAGCTGCATGTGTTTAAGCCACAGCTCCCTTTAATGAGCTTCTAGATGGAGCTTCAATGGTCTTCTCTGGGTGTGAGAGCTCAGGCTGGGATCTCTCTTCTTATAGAATGTCACTTTGGCTAGGCTGGAGGCTGGGTAGAAAGGAGTCTTGCTATCCCTTTGGACAAACAAGAGTTTGAGATGCTGTGTATGAGACAGCATGGACTCCGTGTACATGATGCTGAAGTTGAGTGGGTAGGGCCCTTGTTACAAAGGGGGAGATGATGCTCCTGCTTCTCTTCTGTGGGCTGCTTATATCCCATCTATGTGTTACATCCCACTCATTTTGTTAGTGGGCAGAGACATAACTGAAGGGGAAAATATGTTAAGGGTAAGATCCTGGCTTCACTGACTCAGGGTAGAGGTTAGCCAAGATTTTACTTGAAGGTTTTAATCAGTAGAGTCTATCTGAATTTGCATAAATCTTTCCAAAAGATCCTTTAAGACCAGCTTAGTTAAGTCTATTCACTGAATTAATCACATTATAAAAAAAGAGAAATCCTTGGATTTTTTTATATCCTAGCAAAACACATTAACAGCATTGAACAGAAGTGTAATCTGGAAGGTGTAAGTTTTTCTTCAAATGCTAACATAAAGATATTAAGCAGATTGAAAATGCAGATAGTATGGCTATAGGGGAAGCTGTACTCCTGTCCTTTGGCAGTTGCTTACACCTCTGAGCCCTGTTTTTTCCCCCTAAGCTTTTTCATTCATGTCTTTCTGTGTATACTCCTGCTCTCCTCTCTCTGATGGATACCTGTGGCTTGCTGAGCATCTACAATCACTCCAGCCAACCGAATTTGGCACTTGTAAGCTCCTTTCTTCTAGAACCAGAGGAGCACTGTGACAGTGGTTCTGAGAAGTGATTTAAACCCAGGGTTTGTTCCTTCCTTCTTAAAAATCCTGTTTATTCTCATTATTCATAAATTCCCATCTACTCAGTTATTCTCATCTCTGGGCTTAGAGCTGAACAGACACAGGAACAGCAGTGTTAGCTCTTTGTATCTCTGCTAGCCAGTGCTCCCTCTTGGAACTGCTGAAAGCTCAGTCAATCCCCATGCTTCCTCCACCTTCATCACCTTTTAAAGTGTCTACCTGCCCTCTGGTTTCTTGTGTCACCTGAAAGCCAGGCTATTCAGACCCCTTCTTTCCTTGATGTGTTCCCTCAGGCTATTGTTGTGGCATTCTCACATTTTTTTTTTCCCCCTGTGGTTTTGGTTTTCTGTGGTTTGTTTTTTTTTTGTTGTTGGTTTTTTTAATTAGTTTTCCACTGACAGCCTTTTCAGTTTTTAATTTTGTGCAGCTGAGCAGGATTGTAACATGCAAATTAAATAAACTAGAAAAAAAGCTGTATGTCTTACTTTTTTGTGCTTGACAAAGCAAGCAGGCAAAGGAATCAAACCAAGAACCTTACTGAATCTATTTTGTCCCTTGGGATTGCAGCCTACCAATTTCTGCAGTCAGTGGCACACAAAGAGTAGTGATATGACTACTGTCACATTTTCACTTTCAGATAAAATTACCAGATATCCATTTATGGCTGAATCAAGGTGTTCAGCATGAATTCCTCATAAAAACAAAATTCTTATTTTTGGAACGTCAAGAAAATTTCCCACCTATTGTCCCAATAAGCCTCATGAAGGGAATATTGGATGGAAATGCAACCTGCCTAACATGGATGCATAGTGGATTTCTCCAGGCTTGTTCTGCAGTGGCTAAATGCCTGTTATTGCCCTGGCAGCTCACAGCCTCTACTTCCAACACTGATGCTCTCAGGTTCAGCCCTTAGAGTATCAGTCACCTTTTGTCTTCCAATTGTACATGATATGAACCTGCAAAAAAAACCCCAGATAAATAGATCCCAGGACCTTTTGCCTTGTAATTTCCCATACTGCTACTGCATTGATATGATGAGTCTTGAGGGTAGCTGTTGCTTGGCAACTCGAAGCTAAACAGGTCCAGCATAAGGTGGAGTATGTAAATGGCTTGCTCTGAGCTAGCAAGGTTTCTTGACATCATGACTTCCTCACAGAGGAAAGCTGGAGGTTGGACTTGCCCCCTAGTGCAATGCAGTTTATTTCAAGGAGAAAGAAGGAGCTATTGAGAGCTGGAGAGCTGTGCCTAGCACAATAATCTGTAGGAAAATGGAAAAATCTAGCTCCTATAGGTATTTCTTTGGATATCTGTGCTCCAAAGGTGTTCTGCTTAGCAGTGGTTTAAAGGAAGACCACGACTAATCAAAATTCTGACAAGTAAAGTTAATCTTTTTGATGAGCTACTGGTTCTTTTTTGTTCCCTAACCACAGTAAAAGAGTAGAGGATGATAACTCAGTGAAATGAATAGTTGGGGGAAATTAGAAAAAGACAAATTCCCAGTTGTCATAGGGAGCTCACTGTCACAGCAGGTTAGAGAGCTAACAGTGTGGCTAGGACAAGCAGTGACAGCTTTTGAGCTGCTAAGGGCCTTGTAGGCTGAAGGAGTGAAGAAACCTTTCATGCAGAGTTTAGTTTGATATGTGGATGATATGGCACTTCTCACATCTGTACAAAACTTAGCAGGTCTGGATCAGAACTTTAACCGGAACAACATCGTGATATCAGTAGCACTAAATGAATTTACACTGGCAGAGGTTTTAATCCAAAATAATGGCTTTTTTTAAAAGCAAGGAGAAGGATTTGACTAATTGATGGAGCTGTTCCCAGAGTTTAGCCTGTGGCTGGTATTTGAGACCCTTTTGTTTACTCTCCCTGACTGCCCGTTCCTGCTCTCTTGACCTCTCATAACTGTGGCTTGGCCTATCCTATACAACTTATTTTTTCAGAAGCATCTTACATACTTGAAATACTTGTAGATAACTCCTGAATATCCAATTAGGCATTATTTGGCCAAGAAAAACCCATATTCAGTAGCTCAAACTACTTCTCACAATGAGTCAATGCTTAAGCCCGCATCCTATTTGTTACCATTCTCCAAATCCCTTCCAATTTGTTAATTTTGCTGAAATGAAAACACTCGTGCTTTTAATGTCATTGGATGCACAATAACATGACAGAAGAGTGGCACGTAGCAGTGCTGCGTGGGACTCTAGCTGAATCCTGGAACAAGTTACACAAGGCAGCTCTGAGCCACTGACCCCCCCCCCCCCCCCCCCCCAGATAGTGTTACAGACTACATTTGAAATAGATATCCATATCCAGAAACTAATGGTTTTCTTACAAATAACTTAACTAAGATGCTGCATATGGGTCTGGCATGGCCATGTAGTCTACATGCCCACGTAGACTTTGATAAAGCTGGGAGAACAGCCCTGAGCTTAGCTTGCTCTCTGTAGAGCAGGCAGGCTGTTTGCCATGATGCCTCTGTGGGGCAGGGTATCAAGCTGCTGAATACGCTGGCTGCACAGGATCCTGCATGATCCCGAGGATGGTCTCCAACCTGCTCGTTCCACCTTTGCTATCCTTATCCTGCACCTCTGGTCTTGGAAGATGTGCTGAATTGTCCACAAAGGACAGTCTGAGCACGGCAAGTGGAGCTTGCCTGAACATCGCAGGCTAGAGATAATGTCTTCCAAAGGTCATCTGGAAAAAATGGACCTTACAATTGTTTTGGATTGTTCTCTGTAGTTTCCACTGATGGTTTGTAAACTCTTTGAATGAAAGAAGAAAATAAAAACTGGTGTAAAACTCCTTATCTGTCAAAAGACTCTCTATTTAGGGGGAACTTAGGCTGTACCACTCTAAAGACTTGGAACCTTGATATAGAAAACATCTTAAGACATTTAAAAATTATCATGGTCCAGACATTTAGTTGGACATAGACTCTCAGTATACTGATATGTAATTTTTAAAGTGCCTAAATACCTTTAAAAATATCCAGTTTTAATTCATTTAACAGCCTATTTCTCCTGACTTTGTGAGGCTTGAGTCTTGATTTGACTTGGGAGTTTACTTCTGAAAGTCATGTTGAAATCCTCTGACCTCTCATGCCAATATCATCTGAAATGGCTACCAGTCCTTGCTGTTGGAGTTTAACACACAGTTTTCTGGAGAGTGTCAGCCTTGGAGGGTCTGATTTTTTGGAAAGTGCCAAGGATCTTCCTTTAAGGAACTGGGCTCTGGTAAGTCTTTTCCCCATCAGGTATCTACAAACTAAAGCACTCAAAGTCACTTTTTCAAAATGCTTCCCAGCACCTCTGTGAATGTGCAAAGCAAGCCCTAGAGGACTTCGTTTGAATGTTTTGGCATTAATGTTCTGTGAGACAGGGAAAAGAGATGAAGTGAAATGAGTCTCAAAATAGGACTGTCAAGTTCTTTTCTGTTGGAGCTTACATTAATTTTTAATACTCCATCTGTGATCAGAAGAAGAGAAAGACCTTTAGTTCTCAGCACAGATCTTTTTTGAGCACGCTTATTTTTCCTTGTAGCCGTTATATATTCAGTTCTGTGATTCACTGACTTATTTGTGTTATTTTTCTTGCTTTATGGGAGTCAGGCAGAGTGACCTTTGGGCCTCATCTTGAACTATAACCGCAAAATGCATTACCAGTAACCCCTTAGCAGTAATCCTGCTTTGTTACTTCACATGTGGGAGTAATAAGAGGCAGCCTTTGAGAGGATAACAAGGTCCTCATGTCAGTTCTATCTTTTTAATGATTAAGTTTAAATAATATTGTGTGCTTATAGTAGGGTTTGGTGATCTGTGCATGTTATTTTGCACGTGTTCTCCTGGATATAGAATCATACTTATTACTTTTGTCCCTTTGTGGTCTCGTTCTACCATCTGGTGCCAGGTTTTCTTCCAGTTTTTTGTATCACTTTTGCCTTTGATCATGGCTGAATTTTAACTAGACATTATTTTCTCCTGTCATCAAAAGAAACTTTCTGAGTGGCTTCATTGCTTACTGACTAGCCTAACCAGGCACAGAGATCATATGAAGCGTATGCTAAAAGAAAGGCAGGTATTCAGTTGATTCTTCCTGGGATGGTAAGGCCTTCTCCTGCTTTAATTGCATTTCTCTGCATTATGATAGGATCAATTCAGTGGACCACCTGGAAGTGGTATAAGAAACTAATTTTGTGGGTCATTGACTTAGTTAATCTGTGACAAGTCAGAAGATGAAAACAGAATTTAATTATCACTGGCAGTACTTGTATTGAATTTAAACGATTTAAATATTTTTTAAAGAGCTGCAATTTTTTTTTTTTACATTTATATTTAAACAGAGAGAAAAGAAATATCTGTGACTAATATTAATAGGGGAGGAACCCCCCCCCCCCCCTCATTGCTTGCTTTTTTTTTCCAGCATATGAGGAAAAACTGGGGGAAAGAAATTGGCAAAACATGCCAAAATAACAAAAATAAAAAGAAAATAATTATAATCCAATTTTGGAGCCATTGCAGGAAGTTTAATTTTTGGAGTATGGCTAGACTGGTTCACTCTGGGGAAGTCTACCAGAACGTTACTCCTCCTCCCTTAGTGAGCTGGTACAAATATGGGCTTGGTCAATAATGATCAAAAATAAGTGCTAGAGGCTACAGGGAATTTGTGAAATATTTGAGACATGTAGAAAGTTGCAGTCCATGATCCATTCTATGTTAAACTCTTAGGGTACAATGTAGGAAAACAGGAAAACTCTTGTTTGTGTGGTCTTTTTCTCTACTCTGTCTCTCCATCAAATTTTTGGTGCTCAGTGTTTGTGTGGTAGTTTCTAAAGCTGGTTTAATCTTGTGGGTCATACAGGGAACAAATCGAAAGTTGAGATAAAAGGCACTGCTGAAAAAATTCTCTGTGAGGAAGTTAAAAGCTCCACAAGCGTAATGTAGATGGTCCCAGAAGGCACAGAGAAACATCCCAAAATATCTGCTCCTCTTAACAAGTGCAGAGCTCAGAATAGTCTGTGTATCTTTACAGTAAAATAGCCATTTCTCTTATCCTCATGCATGCTAATTTGAATTAGTAACATTTGTTTAGAGACAAAAACGTGTTTTCCTCTTTTAACTTAGCACCTAGAAGCTGAAAGAGAAGCCCTTGTGGGCCTTTCAGATCTCTGCTGTTGCATGAAGCACAATCAGGGCACAGGGGGATAAAGCCTCGCAAAGATAGGTAGACTAGTTTGTGTTTTTTTTTAAAAAAGTTGCTATTGCTTTGCAGAAAGTTGCTAGTTCACTCCCTGTCTATCCTGAGAGCAGCTTGTCTTCTCTGCCTTGTTCTTCAGAAATTGAAACGGGAAAAAAAATAATCCGGCTGGGGATTGGTTTCTGCCGTGCAAATTAAAATACCTCCTGGATTAATTTAAACTACTGTGAAGTTCTAAAACTATGCCTGCTGACTTTGTACTGGAGCAGATGCGATGGGCTGCCATACAGCATCCTGCCAGCTTCACTAGCACCCAGGGAGGGACAGAATAACAAGCCATGAAGTAGCATTTTGATCTGCTCTGAGTCCGTTTATGTCCTTCAGAAAACAGTTACCTAGACAGCACTGCTTCTGTTTGTGGTTCAACCTCCTCTCAGCATAGTCAAAATAAAAAGAGCCAGGTAATGAAAACCAGTCTGAGTCTGATATATCCCTCTACTAAATTTCTCTGGCAATAGTAAGAACCATGAGAATGCAAGCAAGTTAAATGTACTGTGTTTAATCCCACTTTGAGTCCTTGCCAAGGACATAAACCAGTTTTGGTATTTCGTTCTGTCTGAGGATTTCTGGATTGCTGCTGTACTGTGGACTGCAGGCTAAAGGAAAGGTCTGACCAGAAAAGAGGTAATCTGTGATAAGAGCTAGTAAAATTATCTAACTTAACCCTATTTTAGTGATTCAAGTGCAAATGATTAAACCTAGTTGATGTTGCTCATCACTCTGAGATTAGTTTGTTCATTTTTAAGATTCTTTTAGAATTGGAGTGAATATATCATATTTAAGCCTAAACCACAGCTTGATGTCAGCTCCCTGGAAAGCCTACAAGGTTTACTAAAACCCAGAAATGAAAAGGTAGAGATGGGGAAGTCCCTCTACTCCCAATCATCCTTTCCCTGGATGCTTGTTAATGCTTTTAGGTTTTGGTTGTACACCTGTGCAATACCTGCTAGCAGTCCTCTTTGATATAGTCAGCGTTAACACACAACAAACATACAAGAAGGGCAAGTGACATACACAGAGTGCTAATAATGGGCTGAAAAATAGCCAAACAAGATAGAAATGCTGGATGAATGGAAATACTGTATGGACGGGAGGAGCAGTAGCTGAACCTCAGAAAGGTGCAGGTCTACCTGGGTACCCAGAGGAGGCCACCACGCACAGGGGAATGGACAAAGCTTCGCAGAAAGACACTCTATAAAGCTTAAGTTCAAATGCCTTAGAAAGGAGGAAAAGAACAGGCGATATAAGGTAAAAGTAAATGAAATAACCTTTCCAGATCTCCTGTTCTTCATGCCTTACATCATGCAACCATGGAAACATTTATAGATGGTGGTGACAAACTGATAAATTTACCTTTGTTGCGAATTACCTTAATGTCATTCTTAAGCCCCCATTTACCCTATTTATGCTGTAAATTTTTTATCTTGGTGCCAAACAGACATCCTACTTGAATGTAAAAGGTCCGTGGAAGCTGAGAAACAGAACTTTGGAGCTTTTTGGAGGCCAGAAATTGAGGGCTTTGTTTAGTTGGTGCAGTGTAGCTTGATGTTTGTGGGTGCCAGATCCAGGCAATTGGGACCTGGGGGTTCTGTGCTCTGACACCTGGGGGTCTTTCTGTCCCAGAACTGTGGATGCACCTACCACTGTTCCCAATTGCAGGTTCAGCCAGCAGAGAGGAGGAGTCCCACAGTGGCACGGGCACACATGTGTACACAGGCATGGTGCCAGACAAGTCCTGCCTTTACCACCAGCACTCACGTAAATGTTAAGTACAGAGAGCCCAGTGCTGCTGCCCCTCTCTGGCTGTTCAGGGTTGGGGTTCACTAGTGAAAACACACATGCTCCCACTTTCTGGGTTGACATGCACGCGCACATTCACAGATCCCTCAAATGTCGGCACAAGCTCTCAGGCCATGTCTGTACCCTGGGCCCCTTACCCAGCCACCGATTCAGGCCTTGAGTCTTTCCAGATGCAAGTCTTCTCCTACTTGCCTGCTAATCCAGACTGAAGTTTGTTAGCAAACTGTGCATGCACACACATGGACATGGGATTATATTCACTCAGGAAACATAAACACATCCAAGTCTCTCCAGTCACTGACACTTAGACCTTGCGGTTTACACCTTGGTATCTCCAGTTGCTGGCACTTTGACCTTTCAGCACTCACACCTAGGTCAGAGAGGGAGATTACATAGAGGGAAAAAAAAAGTTAAGAAAGCATTTCATGTGAAAATAGACTAGATTGCAGGGAGCAGGCACAGGACTCGGTTAGATGAGCATACTGCCCAGCAGACTGCCTTTGTGCAGCTATTCCCTTTATCCCCCTTCTCTGAGTTTCCTACTCTTGTGCCTCCCTGATCCACTTTGGTTCTTAACCCTTTGCTTCCTCCCCTAAGCAGGCCATAATAAGTTTTGCATGGTCCCTGAAGTCACTGCTAGTATCCCATAATATTAATAATAATCACATTCCATGTTTCTTATCAGTGATAAAGTTTAGGCTGACTCTTTTCAAGGCTGTGCCCAAACCATTGATTTACAGCCCATTAGTCAGTGACCAACATGTTCTTGTCCCTGTTTATGCCTCTGTCACCTGCTGGTTAATTCCTGAGTGTCCTAATTCACCACTTTCCTTGTTACTTGTTTATTCTGTTATACTACATAGTCCTTAACCAGATAACTTACTGAACCAAGTGCTCCTTCGCGGTCCATACCTGTGCAGTTTACTTGGCAGTGTGTTGGTGTGTATAGGGGCCATACAGCACACCACGCCCCAGGTCTTTCAGGGGATAAGCTAACCCTGAGCTAGGCTAGTTCTCCCATTCTCGTGCTTCAAACAAACCTGCATGTGCAAACCTCAGGTACAGGTAATCTCTGACAGCAATGCCAAAAGCCTCTGCCTCTCCTCCTGCCCAATACTTCCTCTTGATCCTTTAGAGAAGTCAAGAAAAATCAAAATGGAAAGACAAGAGCTTTAAAGGGCTCCTAGGCAGCCCGGTGTACAGGATTATGGTATGGGGCAGAACATAGCCTTGGAAGCACAAAGAGTGGGTAGGGTTCTGCTCCTGTCATCTGAGATGGTGGCTCTTTAAAGCCACTCTGTAGCTCTAGACAACGTCATAAAGAAACCCAAGGTGACCCTCAGATGTGAGGGTACCACGTTGCAGGTGTGTGTAAAGGCAGTAGCTCTGGTCTTGGAAAGCTTGCACTAAGGCCAAGGAGCCTTGACCCTTGGCAAGGCTAATTAGGCTGAGCATATTGCTGTGATGATGAGACAAAATGTTCTTTTTGTTCCAGAGCTCATCCAAGTTAATCACTAGGTTGTACCGCCTTATGCAAGGCAGAGAAAATACTGTTTCCGTTTGATTTTGATGAATGTGATACAATGCCCAAAGGCTGATTGAACTGGGGAACGTGTGTGGAAATCAATGCATAGACAAGCTACAAATAATATTAGATGGATACAATAATCTTGAGAACAACAAACGGTAGAATGTGTACCACAATCATTTAATTCAAAGAAATAATGAATGGACATTCTCAAATGACACCAAATCAGTATTCCCAGTTTGATGGGACTTTGTCTCATTAATATTTGAGATAAAGTATGGAGCATAGTATGAATGTGGAGTATCACAGCAGGGCTAACAGCGCTGGTCAAAGCAGGTGTCAGTGGTTTACAAAATGTTTTGGGGAATCCTGGTAAAGTAGACTTAGGTTTGCTGGTATCTTAAAATATGTGGTCCTAAAGTATACAGCATCTAAACTGGGGTTGGTGGCCTGAAGCATGGTGGAGGGGAGGAGACACTCACAAGGGATATAGTGCCTAGGCTGAAGGATGGGAAATCGAGTGAGAAATCACAGGCAGAAGCAAAAAAATGCCAACAAGAACAAAGACAGAAAAGGGGAAAGCTGGTGGGATTACAGCTACTGAAGGATTAATTCTGCAGCAGAGTTCACCTCAAAAAGCATTGGGATGTATGGGGAAGATGTCACTCCATACTCGAGGGCTGCAGAAAATGACAAGACATCAGCATTTCCAAGGTCTGGGGGTCACCTTCTGTTTGTAGGAAGAATCTCCATGGCCTTTTTTGCTGTAAGGAATTTAGCCTCATCACTTAGGTTAGATCTGGGCACCCTCGTTCTTTCCCTTTACCACAAAATGCACAGCCCACGCACACAGCAAGCCTTGGGCACGGATGCACCCTCAGCTGCACTTGAGCACATCAGGTATGAATGTGGCAGATTGGTATTCAGAGCAGCCGACCACAGGCTGCTGGGGAGCTGGGCAGAAGGTGAAGTACTGCCCTTGGAGACCACACTTTCAGAGCTGAGTTGGTACTATCTCGTTTTCTTTTTCTTTTTCTTTTTTCTTTTCTTTTTTTTTTTTTTTTTTTTTTTTTGGAGAGTCCAGACATGCTGCTGCATGATCAGGGCAGAAAAAAAGGCAGCTAAATATTGTTCTCCTTAGAAGTTTGTTCTTTGAACTCTGGTGGGCTTTGGTGCTGCTTACTCCCAGGGCAGACTCTGCAGTTTCCAGATCTAGTAGGAAACACTGGAGGAAAGAAAAGCCACCTCTCCTTGCAGAGCCTGGCAGCAGAGGACATAATTTACTGCTGAGCTTCCCAACCCATCTAGCGGTGTAACCTCTTCCAAATATGATGAGACATCAATTGCTTTTTGAGACACATGCAGCTTTCTCCTGCCCCGTCAGCCTCTTTAGCATGTTTCCCTACGGGGGGGGGGGGGGGGGGGGGGAGGGTATTTGATTACATTATCATATAACCATAACTCCCTACTGATCTCTCTGATAGTGATCAGCAGGAGCCAGTGGGCTCTGACTGCAAGGACAGATTCTCTGCTCTCATGTATAAGCAGGTATCTGTCCTCAAAGGAACATGCGCTGCCAGGAAAAATAGGATGCTTTCGTCTGTTTTGATCTAGATTTTTGAAGAAAAATTCCTTTTCCTGTGATACAGGATATTTTTTGATGTGTAGGTAAGAAATGAGGAGTTCACATCTCACCTAAGCCAAGCTTCTCCACCGTACCTGTTGAATAGGGATGAAAACATACAAAACATATTTGTCTGGGGGAAAAAAAAATTAAAAAATCAATTTAAGATTGACTTAATATAGATTTACCATCCAATTAAGGCTTGTATTGTTGTTCTGGCATCTTATCTACATTTTTGTGAAGTTATTTTTTTAAGAATAGACAGAAAAGACTGATATCCCTCCAATTTTGCTTCTGTAAACTGGATCCTATCTTGCGTAAAATGCCCAGGAGCGGCATGCGGAGGGGGATCCTACTATCCTACTGGCTATTTTGTGGCTTCCCATTCTCGCTGCGCTGGAGGGGATGCAGCGTAAGAGTCCCCTCGTTGCCGTGTTGTGTTTTAAACTTGCAGCTAAGTGGGGTTATGAAATACCGCTCTTTGGGAGGAAAGTTGCTTTCGATTGTTTGCTTTTCTGCGTCGCCCCTGCTCTCTCCAGGCAGTTGCTGTCGGCTTCAGCGAGACACCCTTTACTGAACCTCCCACGTCCCTTAGAAGGGAAGTGGGAAGCCCACAGGCGTGGGACCCTTGGTTGAGGAGCAGGCGGGCGCATCCCTGCGGGGACCCCACTTCGCTCCAGCTGTTTATGAAACCGTAAACCAGGCTGCGAGAGGGAGCCGGGCTGGAGGCAGAGGGGAGGGGGAGCTCATTCCTCCTCCCTTTCTGCCTCCAAAGCCTTTTTGCCTTCCAAGCTCAAACGCTAGCTGAAATCTGACGCCTGGAGCGCACACGCTGCGAGACGTGGGCATGCCCTCGCAGCGCGCTCATCGCCGCCGCAGCCCCGAGAGCCGCAGCCGCGCCGGGGCTCCGGGCGGAGGAGCCGCTCCATCAGCCAGCGAGTGCCACAGCGCTGTGGTGCCTTGCGCAAGGGGCTCCAGCATGGTCCTCAGGCTCCTGCTTCTTCTCCTCGGCGGGCTGTTTAGGGCCGCCGAGCCCGCACCCCGCTGTGAAACCGGCCAGGAGACCCTAGGTAAGGCTCACCGCCCCCAAAGCCCCCCTCCTTCTCTCCTTCCTTCTTTGGGAGATGAGCAGCGAAAAGGGCTCCAGCTTCAAGGCGAGGGAGGCAGGAGCTGTCACTCTGCCCTAGGAGGGGATCAGCTCGTTGGAAATGTGCAGACTGCCAGTGATGAAACTGGGGTTGTGGATGGGAAGGCAGGTGGTGGTGGGGCTCTGCAACAGAAAAACAAGTCTGGGATGTAAGGGAACGTCATGTTTCCCCATCACTGTCTTTTAAGGCCACATGTGGATGTGTCTTTCTGTCAATATATGGAGTTCCCAATCGGTAGGATCCACCTCACTGTGGTGGGGAATGCAGATGATTCGCCCCATCTCTGGCCTTGCCTTCGAGGAACCGTGGTAGTTGGATTGCAAGAAGGTGAACTTTTGACCTTCTGTGTGCTTTTCTGCTTAAGAAAAAAATCTTCTCCTTACATTTAGCTTTAGGTCACTTATTTCAAGTCCAAAGTATGAGAAGATTTATTAGGATCTGACAGCTGTAGGGTGTGTTTTAGCTTGCTATAAGCAATATGGAATTTGTATGAGTTGATTGGCTGGAAAAGCAGATTTACCCATTAGAATAAAGGTTAGATAGGAACATGCTGCTAAATGGATTAAAAGCTTTTGGTTCAGTAACCAGTTGACTAATAAAAAATATTAACAGTATCTTTTAAAAATACATGATGTTTTTAATCAAGTGGACTTAATTCAGATTTCATTTACGTGGGGACAGCAGGAAGGTGAATTCCAGTGAAATGACAAGGTCTACTCCAGGAAAACTATTTTCAGAGGGTTCAAATTCAGCATGATTCAGAAAAATATTTACTTCATGGGAATACAGGAAGGGAAAAGTTAATCTAAAACTGACCTTAATGTTACCCAAGCAAGTTCAGCTATATTTCAGTGCTTAAATATAAGCCATAGACTGTCACTGGCATTGAACTGCTACACAATGCAGTCCATGTGCCGTGTACTGCATATAATTTGAGAGTGCTGTTCCCACGAACATCAAAGTGAGGTCTACCGCAGCCTGAAGGGATTTTATTTTTGGATAAAGCTGCACAAAGAGAAGTGTTGTACACTATTTACAGCCAATTACAGGAAGAGGTTGTGTGGTTTGCAGCACGTCCTTTCTCTGTGAGGTATGATTCTGCTCCAGCCCCACCTGATCAAAGTTTTGCCATGGGGCGTTAATCCCAGCAACCACAAACATAGGGATCATCATGGGGTAACTCTGCTGTGGCAGAATGTTTTGCGTGTGTCAGCAACTGTGCTGTCTTTAGGGGAGGGCTTGAGAAAAGGCAGGCGATGGAAATATACCTTGCATGTGGTGGGACGACACTGCTGAATGTGGCCCTAGAGGGATGGCCAGTGGTAAGGAAAGTGAGCTGCCAACACCACTACATGGTGTGTAATGTGAGGAAGGGGTACACTTCACACTGGAGGGATGTTGGACCAGGGAATAAAGTAGCAGCTTGGCATCGAGAGACCTGCCAGATTTCTCAAGGGGAGATAAGGTCATGTCAGGCCACATGAGAAGAAAGGGGACTGTGGTGCTGAACATGTTCACAAGGAGACCTTGCAGGGGTCTCCTCTCAACGTGCAGGGCAGTAGGTTGTGTCTTTAGCTATAGCAGTGCAAGATTTTCCCCCTGTTTTGGGATCCCTTGCACAGATTTCTGTGGATCTCAGTGGCCAGACCTGCGGTGCCCT
This sequence comes from Pluvialis apricaria, assembly GCA_017639485.1. Lineage (NCBI taxonomy): Eukaryota > Metazoa > Chordata > Aves > Charadriiformes > Charadriidae > Pluvialis > Pluvialis apricaria. The sequence continues at coordinate 31,005,648 of CM030010.1, forward strand.
GCAGGAGGAGACCAGCCTGGAGCTGCTCATGCAGGAAAGAAGGGCAGTAAGAACCAGTCCCACTGCCTGACTCACAGCAAGGCTGGAGCTGGTTTCTGCAGAATGCCTGGCCTTATCGGTGATATTTGCTCTGCTGTGACTCATTTTGCCTTTTTTTTTTAATAAGAAACTGAAATGAAACATAGTTAACAATACCAAGATCCTTACAAAATGCTTTGTGCTCTTCTGTTTAGAAAAATAAGGAAATGATTACTGTCATCCAGCCCCACAATACAGCACAGCCATCACACACTGTGTGGGGAGCTTTTTGAGCAGCAGCTGGGAACCATGGCTCTGAAAGAGGGCCCATCTCTTCTCCTCAGCTGTGTCCTGTATCCTCGGGGAGCCAGTAAACCACCGTCTCCCCCACTGATAAGACCCTACGCTGCCCCGTTGGGAGGCAGCACTTTCAGACCCTGATGAGTTTTGCTGGCCTCTTAGCCTCTAGTTTGGGTGAGAAAAGTACAGCTTAGCATGTTTCCCCTGGAAGGTGGCCAGCCTTTGGTGGAGGGAGCGAATAGCCTAGGTTCCTGCTTTATCTCAGTTGCGCACACGTCTGCTGCTTACTGATGTATTCCAGCGGTAATTAGTTAAATAGAGCACTTTACCATCACTGACAACAAAAATAAAAACAAAGTGGAAGTAGGCTGAAGTCACGTGTCTCAAAATACTGAAAGCAGGTGACTTTCCTTGCAGCTGGGGCCAGCTCTGCCATCAAGATGCTACCAGCGGTCAGGCTAAGGACGCAAAATAACAGCCATAAAACCTTTCCTGGTCGCCCGTGTTCAGAGAGCGCTTTATCGGGGACTTCTGGGGCAGAGCTACGCCAGTGCTCAAGTGCTTGTGCCAACCCCCAGGGTTCACAGGGGAGGCGACACCCGAGCGCTTGCCGCTCCCGGCGGGGCCGGGCGGCAGCGCTGCCTCCGCCACCGGCCCGGGACCGCGCCGCCGTCTGTGGTGCCACCGTGTGGGCTTCTCCGCTTGTACAGAGGGCTTCTTGGGGAGACACCGGAGCTGGGCTGAGTTTAAACGCAAAAGGGATGCCTGAGCCTTTTGCCACCCCCCCCTCCGGCTCCCTGTCCGAGCATTTGAAAGATGTTTCGGGTACATGGGGTAGCCCGTCAGGTGTCACCGCTTCGGACCGGAGCTGTCTGATCTGAAGCTGCGGAGGTGGGAGAGCAGCTGGAGCGCTGCTCCCAGGGTAGCCCTGCCTGACACGCTTGCCGCCTGCGGGTCTCCTCCTCTCCCAAGCACCTTGATGTTTCCCATCATCCTGGCTCGCTCTGCTCCTGGACCAGGCATTGCCCCATCCTGAAGGTCTCGGAGTTTAACCTCTGGAGAGGGGAGGGAATGGGGAAGAATAAGGAAGAGAGCTGGGGAGAGAAAAACCACCAGGGTGGAAGGCAGGGGACAGGTACTGCATGTATTCTGGGGCCCAGAACAGCTTCTGTGTCATTGGCTCCTCTCTAAGCTATGGCATCGAGTAAGATTAGATTGCCTTCTGGAAGGTCAGTGACTGAAAAACTGGTTTCACATATAGATGCTATACCTTTCCCCTCTCCTTCTCTGGTGTTCCCATCTCCACAGTGTGCCATGGTTTATTGCTAAATGATAAAAGGAAATGCCATTGCCTTCCATGAGCTTCACGTTTGCCCCAGCTGCATGGGACCATTACTTCGCTTGCTGTGGACATTTCTAATGCTTGTTTCCCAGTGAAACCCCTGGCTGTGCACACTCACGTGGGCAGAGCCTCTCCAGCTACTGCTGCTGTCACGCGTGTGACTGCACTGGGTGACCTGGCAGTGGCCTAGGGTCTGTTCCTCTGCCCCAGGGCATGGGCAGGTGCAGGCAGGGAGCATGGCCACAGCACCGTGCTGCCACGGGTGGGAAAGCCCAAGCCGTGAAAATCTCGCCTGCTGCACCCGAGATGGATGCATCCAAGCCTTGTCAAAACAAAAAAATGCAGAACTAGTGTCTACATCATGCACGCTCGCAAGATGAGCAATTCCAGTTCTCATAAACCCGGTTTTCATTACCGAGTCATATGAGCTGCTCTGGATTCCCACCACTGACGCTACACAATTATTATTTCAGCAACATTGATTTTCAGCTACATTTAACATGGGAAATGGGATCAGAAACAACCACTTACATGGGGAAAGTAAGTTTATATTGAAAATATAATATGTGGGTATATCCTTTTTACTGCTGAAATAGTTTATGCATGATTTTAATCTGAAGGCAATATTTTCTTCAGAATACTTACTTGTTCAGACATTTTTAAAGTGTGGGTGTGTAAATACACAGAAGTCAAAACTTGAACAAAAACCCCGTTGCCCTAAGGCACAGCCAGGCTTTTAGCAAGATTTAGTGACGCTAATGGTTGATCGCCTTTAACATTTCTAGACACTGCCTTTCCCTTCACGCAGTCAATTAGTGGTTGTTTAGGGATGCTGGCTGGCTGAGAGCTACTGTGCTCCCCTTTGGGCTGCCCAGACTACGTGAGAGCCATACCCTCCTTAAGCCTGGACCAAATGTTGGATAAATGTCACTGGTGCTGTTGTCTGAGGGAGGACTAAGCATGGAGGTACCATGCAGAAGTCACCTATCTTGTTGTGAGCATGGTGTTTGAGGCTGGTGGGTCACGTCCTGGTCTCTTTGCTGGGCTTTTATGATCCAGGGCTTTTATGACTGCTGAACCTTGTTTGGACAGAGTCGCCCTCCCAGTTGGACGCAGCTGTCACAGGTCAATGGAGTTTAAGGACTTAGAATTGCTCTGCCCATTGCAGACATAAAACTGAAAATTCAATCCCTTTGTTTATCCTGTTGTAACTCCATTGATTTAATTGGCACTATTTCAATTTTACAGGGTTATAACAGGACATCCCTATCTGGGAGACAATATGAGATTAAGACACGGATTTGAAATTCCACTATTATTAAGATTTTAGTCAAGGCTGTTGAATTAACTGCCAATCTTTTGTAACATTAAAATACCACATTTGGCCAAAACTCAACTACCTACAGAAGAACCAGATGTGATATTAATTACAACAGTTCTCATACATCTAAACTAATGAAAAGACAGAGTTATGCTAGGGGGCTGTATAGACTGTGTTTAAAGACAATGGAATGATGTTTTGGCAAATGTTTTGGAAGGATTGTAGCACCAAAGATAAAAATCTCAATTTTTCAGACTCTGTCCTGTGGCATTCAACAGAGTTGAACTTAAAGGTAAGCTTCTTGCTCTGTGATAACCTGTTGGCCAAAGCACTTACAGAGTACTGCATCCTTAGACAGTGGGAACCGAACTATAGAGAGTATATGGTCACACAGTAAAGCTATAGAGGCATCACAGGTCCAAAGTACCAACCCAACAAGTGGTTTCACCCTTCTCTGGTCACCCTGACAAAAATTTGATCCTTTAGATAGTTGCATAGATTTCCTGGCCGCCTTCTCACCCCACCTGTTGTCTTAATGCCAGCCTTACCCAGATCTGAGCTGATTTCTCCTTCCTTTGTTGGCCAGACACTGAGAGATGGTCTCTATATGTCTCCAGATCATCTTGGTGCAGAGCGAATGCACGTTCAGCAGCAGCCCAGCCACATGTGCAGCCCAACAAATCCTCAGCCAATTTGGCAACTCCTGGGCCATTTTGCTGTTGCCGTTGTTGTTTTTGTTTCCTTGTGTTTTGTTTTCCTAACTGGTAGTTTTTCCCCTCCCAACTGGAAAAACATCTCACATGAGGCCAAAAAAGGGCACCTAGAGTTTTTTGATTTGGGCTTATGCTTCTGTTCAGGATTTTCAGAGGGAAGGACTCCCTGGAGTGGCACTTACTGGCCAGAGGCACAGCTGGGGTGGCACCAGGGATCCTGTCAATAGAGGCACTGACACAGGTGGTGGGGACAGACAGGCTGGCAGCAATGCTCTTGCTCGGTTCATTTAGGCTCCTACAACTGCAGCCCTGTTTGCATTGCACCTGGACAATAAGAAACACAGGAGAATTGTTGGCCACCACTGAGGCTGGCTTTGAGCCGTTGCCGAGTGGCAGGTCTCCGTGTGCATCTGCACAAATTTTGACCTGTGGTCTGCAGGTTGCGTGAACTCCCATCGCCCATGGGAAAGTTTCAGCATCTTCTCGCAGGCCCCAGACCAGTCCTGTGAGAGAAACAGTCCTGGAAGAGATGACTGCAGTGTCATTGCTGTGGGAAAACCTTCAGTAATTCAATAAAAATGGGTGTTTAACTGAATGCCAGACAGCAGGTGGGTTAGAAAGAAAGGTGATTAATAACGAATACTGGCTTGTGTCTTCCTGCTGTGATCTTGCTCTGCAAAGTGAAGGCAGATTAGGCATTAATCTCTTTCAGGTGCTTTCGTGCTTCTTCATGTGAGGGAGCGGGGCTAAACCAGGGCTTGTCTCACTGCCTGCACATCGGGCTCCTGCATACTGCTTCTGCCCGTTTGCCAACGCGTCGCTCCCCTGGGGCAGTTACAGCAATTGCTGGAGTCGAAGATTAGTAACAGGGATTCAGTCTTCTGCTCACAAAAGCTTTGATGTATCCAGAAAAAGGAGTTCACCATGTGGGCTGCTTTTTGCAACCCCTTCTCCATCCTCCAGTTTTCCTGGAATTCCTTCTCTGTGGCTGGGGACCGTCTCCACTTCTGCCCCTGCATGTGTGCCTTAGATACATAGCTGCTTTCTCTCCTGAGCTTTCTGCTCAACCATTTTCCCCCTAGCCAAGCTACTCAACTGCCTCATTCCTCTGCTACTAGTTCCCTTACTTCTCCGCTCCTGCACCCTCCTCCTGGCAATTCTGATCCATTCTAGTATTCTATAATGGATCTTCTCCTGCTCTGGTCCTCGTGCCGTAGCCAGGAGCTGGCTCCAGAGACAGGTGGGCTTTGACATTTGCAGGTGCTCTTGCAACGTGTTGCAAAATGGTACAGCCCAGCAGCGTTTGCATATTAGTGCTAATACTACGTTTTGTCTCTTTAGCGTTGCAAGGCCAATCATGGTTGCAAAGACTGACTCGATGAACCGTGTAGAACCACAAGGAGAGAAATACTAATATGATCAGAAACTGAAAAGCTGTTTGGAAAAGCAGAGGTTTTGACTATAAACAGACTAAAATGAATGCATATGTCTTTCAGTTTAAAACAGTATTGTAAGAAACCCAGAAAGCTGGTAGGGGGTGTGCTGGTCTGTACAAGATAAATTATCTAATGTTGTTCGATCTGTCAGTCATAACAATGCAATTGTGTAAGCCTCACTGAATGATTTAGGTATTTTGAATTTAAGACTGGCCCTTGGGCTTATTCCGTATCCTCAAGTGCACAAGTCTCCTGTTGGTTTTGCCCTTGAAAAGGCAACCGGCCAAGTCATGGCACTGGAAGTAGCTGTTGAGCTCTATTGTCTGGGTTAGGGTTAATCACAGCAGCTTGCTTCTTTCAGTGCTGAATCATCAAGGGGAAAAAATGTAAGCTTGGCAGTAAAATATGTATGTGCTGCATTGTAGATTTTCAAGCTTGCCTTTGCAAATTAAAACCAGAAGCGTGTATTATAGAGAGGGCTCAGAAAGCTTGAAATGGCTTTTCTCCTCTTCAATAAGTTATTTTATCCATAATCTTAAATAGAAGCTGTGCTACTGAAAGGACTCTTGTAGCTCTGGTGGAATAGCTAGAGTACAAAAATACACATAAAAAATTGAAAAGGCTGTTCTGGGTCAGGAAGGAAAAGGTCTCTCTGTACCAACCTGCCTGTGGATGTGGGACTATGAGAGGAGGTGGCACTGTCTTCCTCTGAGCCCAGGGAAGCCTCTGCTCAAAAAATCGAAGAGGTTTAGGCTCTTTCAAGCACAGAAGAAACAGCAACTGAAGCCTGCCAAGTTAATCCGGAGACCTGAGAAACTCTATATATCATTGCCTGTCATTCCTTTTATGAAAAAAGGAACGGGAGTGGCTGAACTCTTCTGGTTGGCATTGCCGGAGCTTTGACAAAACGAGCTGTAAGGGGTGGGGACGCAGATTTGCTGGTGGTTTCTGTGCGCAGAGACCCAGACCCGTGGGCGCGGGGCTGCAGGAGCAGAGCGTGTGGCTCGGGAGCTGGGCCCGGAGACTTTCCTGCCGCCTGCGCTCCAGGCAGGCCGGCTCTGGCCCAGCTACGTGCATCCACACTTATTTATATAAGTACACGCACTGGAGAATTATCTTTGGCCCTCGCAGAGCCGCACCCTCCAAAACATATGCAAGCATTGGCGTTAGGAAATGTAGGGAAAGTCCAAACACCACATCAGCACACATACACATTTAAGACTTGCTATAAAGCAAGGTCTGGTATAAACCAGACCTTTTCTCTCTTGCTTTTATGTATATTAACTCCTGATAACCCAAAAGCTCAAGCTGCGTTGCTCCTGGGTGTTTACATGACAGAGCTGTGGCTGATGTATGGCTCACGTGGCAGCTTGCAGGGGGCTGTGGTGGGGAGAAGTGCTACAGTTCGGGCCTCTAAGACGGCAGAAGCTGCATAGATGACTCTGGCAGAGAGAGACAGGGAGAAAACAGCACGGTGTGCTGCAAAAACTTGAGGCTTAGGTGTAGGACCCACGAGGAAGGAGTCAGTTTTGCTGCTAGTCAATGAGTGAGTCTTGGTAGCTCTGAGTTTGTGAGGGACATCCTGGGCCAAAAGGAGTGGAAAAGCTTTATCCTGCTTTGAAGAATCACCCCTGCTTATCACGTACTGAGATGAACGCCTTCAGTTGCCATGGGAAAGGTTTATACGGACTTGGGTTCCCCATCTAAAAAATAAATCTATCCTTTTCAGTCAGCATCTTTGTTAATGTGTAATAGCCATGTTGCTTAATAGATTGCCTCTCCCTGTAAGTATGGTAAAAACAACAAAGTGTAGAAGCCAGGTAGCAGGCAGTTTGAAACCAGAGCTGTCTTTACGTCTTTTGTGCTAACATCTACTCCTGCTCACAAAATGGATCCAGTCCTCTTGTGAATGCAGCTACAGCATATGACTTAGCGAAATTTCCCATGTCTCTTCCATCAGCCATCCATTGCTTCTCGGCAGCTCTCCTTCTGGCCAGCTGGGCAGAAGGAGGCATCTGCTAAACGCAGCAGGACTGCTGCTGCTGGGAGAGCCAGAGCAGGGGGAAGCAGCAGCGCCATGCCCAGACCCCGCCTGCTGCATTTTCCCTTTGGTTTCCTTTGCTTGTTCCAGCATGTTGCCAGAATACCTTTTCGCTCCAGCTGAATAAGCAGAATACTGAGACACCACCGAGAATAGGTTTGTGCCACGTATCAAACTGACTGATGGCTATAGCACTTCTGGGCAGTACTAGCTGCCTGTGGAAGATTGTGTGTGTCTCAGTTTCATTATTTGATCAGTGCATGTCAGAGAGACAAACAAAAAGGACATTTGTAGCTTGGTCACAGAGCCAGCAGAGGGGAAATGCCTCTTACCTTTGAGGAAACGTGGGCAGTTACAGAATCACAGAATGGTCAGGGTTGGAAGGGACCTCTGGAGATCATGCAGTCCAACTCCCCTGCCACAGCAGGGACACCTACAGCACGTTGCACAGGACGGCGTCCAGGTGGGTTTTGAATGTCTCCAGTGTGGGAGACTCCACGACCTCTCTGGGCAGCCTGTGCCAGTGCTCTGCCACCCTCAAAGTAAGGAAGTTCCTCCTCATGTTTAGATGGATCTTCCTGTGTTCAAGTTTGTGCCCGTTACCTCTTGTCCTGTCACTGGGCACCACTGAAAAAAAGACTGTTCCCATCCACCTGGCACCCTCCATTTAAGTATTTATAAGGATAGAAAGAACGTTCATACTCCCCAAATGAACCCACGAAGAACTGCTCTCAGCACACATGACCCTCTAGTCTAAAATAATAGCTACACTACAGTGATTTTATGCTGAGGAGAAAAAAAGTGTCAAATATATCTTAGCCACCCTTCAGGGTAATGAAGGGGATTCATTGCTAATGACCCTGGTGATAACCAGAGATAATGTCACTCCGCTCATTGGAAGGTGGCTGAACTCAAGCAAGTCCCATCCACACTGAGTTTTCTGCTTTGTATGGAACATTTGTCTGGTTCCTGACTTGTGTTCGATGCCTCACAAGTTGTTGTGGGTGTGATGGCGTTAGGATAGAAGACTATCCAGATTCAGGGTGGTAGTGACATCCAATTTTATCAGCAGGATTAATTGCTGTAACTCTTACTAACAAGAGATCACTCCTTTCTCTTTCCCAGCTAGCATTGTACAAAATGTTATTCCTTGATTATCCCCAGATGTAAAACTACATACAGTATCTGGCTGAGATGAAGCTTTTTTAGGAATGCCTTGACCTTAATTAATTCACAGAGGGGATTGTGGCTAACTAAGGGAAACACTGCAATCCTATAATGGAAGGCACTGTTGATGAACCAGGTATTGTTTATTGCTAATGTACCAAACCAGGAATGGAGTCTGTATGGATATAATTTTTTCCAGCTTGCTGCTTACCAGAATTTGCTGGTGTTGGCGATGGGCTGTTTCTGCCAGTTCTGATCCCTCATTTATTTTATGAGGTATTGTGGATCAATGACAATTCATCATATAGAACCAGACTCATTTCCAATTAAATGTCTCCCTCCAAGATAAAATTCCAGGGTTAATTTTGTTCTCATTATAATGATTTTGTTTTGGCTAAAGAATGATCAACTCATTAGCAACACATATGCAGATGATTACATTTAAACAAATATTCTGGGAGTAGAAGTTTAAACTTTCCTTAGTAGGAAAAAAAAAAAGAAAACATAATGAATTTGGTCTTATGAAGACGAATGCTCAATTCACTGAGCAAGAAGCTAGCTGCCTGTCCCCCCAGTGAGAGTTAGAAGAAATAGCAACACAGCTAGATCCCCAACACATCATAAGGAAACCAGACCTGTTGGTGTTTAAAAAGCTTGCGCGTAGTGGCTTAGCTCCTATGAAGCACTGATGAAAACAGCTCCATGCCTTGGTAGCCATATTTTTCTTTAGTTGGCAGTATCAGAGAAGGGCGTTATAGAATCGTTGGCTACAGGAACAATAGAGGCCTCTCCAGGGTCATCAGACCATGTTCCTTCAAAATCGGGAGAGCTTCGTTTATTTCACCTAGCAAATAGAAAGCTGAGGGGATCTGATTGCTCTCCGCAAACACCTGATGACACCAGAAACACCAGGGAGTACAGAGAGCTATTTGAGCTAAAGGACAATGCTGGCACAACAACACATGGATATAAACTGTCCACAAATACTTTTAGGCAGGAAATTAAAAGGCAATTTCTAACCATTAGAGGAGCAAGCTTTTGGAAAAGCTTTCCCGTGAGAGTAGTTGGGGAGGGAAATAATTAGTTTTAAGATGGTATTAAAAGGATTATAAAATGCAGTTGCTAGAGATACGATGAAGTAGGATGGGGAAGAAATACATCCCCTCATATCCACCAAATGCTTAATCGCTTTACAAGAAAGGTATGCAACAACATTATGTGGGACCCATAAATGTGTTAGGGGAAGATCCATAAGGCATCTTGGTATGCACAGAAGGACTCACATGGACTTTTAGACTAAACCAGGTTACTAGAGACCTACATTTTTGTTAGTGAAATTTCCTAGGCACCTAACTCTCAGTTTTTAAGCATGCCTAGAAATATCCTCAAGTTGTCAGGGGTGGTCAGCTCAACGTCTTTTTCAAACATAGGACTGATTTCTTATACAGCCACACTTCAGGTATATTGTCAAGTCCCTCCCTTTTTAAAGCGGATCAAAGACCGGCTGATCGGTCTGCTTGTCTGGCCATGCCCTGCACCTGATCACTGCACTCTGTCCTGTCTTCTCATTAAACTCCATTTCCAATTCTTTGCCTGGGTGAAGTTCTCTCTTTTTTTTTTTTGCGTGGAAGGGGGTGTATGGGGCTCCACATGCCAGTGACTGGTATGAGACCACGGGTAAGAGGGCCTTGTGTGTCTGCGGTGCAGCAGCTGGAGGGACCAGAGTGCATGTGCCTTGTGTGTGCAACTGCTAGCAAACACCAAGCTGGACTAGCAGTGGAAGGGACAAAAGATTTGGGAGTTGGGTATTTGAGCAGCTGTGATCCTGGGCTGGATACTGAAGGGACTGGAGGGTGTCAGAGTTGGCTACTGGAGGTACCAGGAGGTCCACAGGAAGACTACGAGAAGACCATGGCGTCTGGGGCTTGGCTACCAGTGAAACCCTAGGTCTGGGCCAGGTACCAGAGAGACCAGTGTGTCTGTAGAGCACAGGGCAACCGGGAGATCAGTGGATCCAGGGGCCAGCTACTGGGGTTCCAGTGTGTCTAAGCTGAGCTACTGGAGGGATCCACCTGTACTTCTTTTCCATCAATGGTCTTTCATCCTGATTAGCCAGAAAGGGGAATGAGATGATGCTTTTGGTGCTGGTTGCGTTTGCCTGTACCGTGTTTTCTCTTTGTGTATGTATGTAATATGTGCCTGTTGGGAATACGTGCTTATCCCTGGTATGGCCGGACCTCAGGACATACAGCTGCAGCCGCCTTAGTGAGGCTACCACATTGAACAATTCCTAACGTGAGGAAGGTACCACAGATACCTGCCCCATGATGCTTTTTTTTTCTTATTTATTTGCAGGTCAATGCCAAAATGTACAGAAAGGTATGATGTGACTTTGCTCGCTGTCCTTGGAGAATCTCGAAACCATAAGTATTTCTTCATTATTTCCTGACAAGTTTTTTAATGTTGGTGCTATAGTAGGTCTTGTTCTTTGAGAGATTATCTCCTTCACACAAGGTAGGGTTTTGCTGCTGTGCCAATAGTATTTGTAACCAGTCAGAGACATTAGCAAGAGAAGGAGGCTTAAACATAGGCCCATTACTGTAATAGCCAGTAATTTTATGATGAGACATCTCTCCATTACTTCCTTTTCATCTCTGAGTGGGTTGAAGGTATTACCAACATTTTTCCTTCTTAAGACCTCTTAATCTCATTTCCTAAAGTGCATCAGGTTTATGAGAATATACATGTAAGCACACTTACGGGCCTGCTTGCCTGGGAGCCAAGTCCCAGAATAACTTTTCAACTCTTTGAGTTATTTCAATCAAATTTCACAGATGGGTTGTGGGGGGCTGTGTTTCAGAGGTATTAAAGTCTTACAAATTTTGCATGGCCAAGCAAAGAATAGAGATATCTTACTGATACCTTCCCCATTAAAGAAAAAATCTATGTGACCTCACACCTTATCAGTGAATCCACACTAAAAGACAAGGGCAGGGGTGAGTGGTATCATGAATACACTTTATTCAGGAATCTGAGCTTTTCCCATGTCAGACACCACCAAATTCACACCTCAACAGCGGACTTTTCTCTCTTATGGATTCTCTGGTGTTTAATAAATTCAAACTGTATTCTTAATTTAAATCAGATAAAATTTAATTGAGTATGAGACAACCTTTCATTTGGAAACCAAGCTTGATTAATTTTTGTGGTCTCTAAGCTATTTGTTAAATTAACTCCCATGTGGGCCAGGTACTCCAGTGTTTGCTAGCCAGGGATTTTCCTTTTCGTTGCTGTTCATGTATTGAATTAACAAAATCAACCTTATTTTAGGAGCAGTGCTTATCAATCAATCAGATAACCGCTGATGCCCCATCAAAGTGTCAGATACCATTTGAATTCTGAATGACAACTATTTGCATCAAACTGTTTGCAATCAATCTCCAGACCAAGCATACTTGCCGTCATCTTTCTATAAGTGGTTTTAGACATCAAATTCCTATAAGAGTGTTTCAAACTGCCTCCAGTCTATCTGTGAACAAAAAAAAAAGTTAATTGGATGTGTTATTTTTTTATGTTGTCTTTGAACTATTCAAGGTGTCAATGAAGCAAGTTATTTTTTATATGTTCATGTCCTTTTCATAGCAAAATGCGTGGACATCGCCTTAAGTTCTTGTACTGATGTTGCCTATACTCAAATGATGTATCCTAATTTTCTGGATCAGAAGTCTCGAGAAGTGATTGAGTACAGCTCTGAGTACATTCTCATCAGCGTGCTGCACAACTTGCTCCAGGGAGAATGCAATCCGGACCTGAGGCTCCTGGGCTGCTCGGTGCTGGCCCCACAGTGCGAAAAGGACAAAGTTATAAAGCCCTGCAGGCATGTCTGTGAAAACCTGAAAAAAAATTGCCTCCCTGCCTTTGATGCAATAGACATGGCCTGGCCCTACTTCTTAGACTGCGACCGCTTTTTTGCTGGGGAAGAAGAAGGATGCTTTGACCCGCTGGCAAAGCTGCGAGGTAAGGAAGGAAGCTCTGCTGACACATCTTACTCGTCTAGATGGGAAGAGTCTCACCTCACTCAGCTTTACGTGTCTATGGCACAAAATCTCTCCACTTGTCATCTTTATAGACACCTGTAAGGTGTGATTCATTTTGTTCCACCTATTTTAAACACTTAATTAAACTGTGCTCAAGAAGCATCTGTTTCTCTCCCCCATATACAAAGAGCATCAAGACAGGCAGCTCAGAGCTAGATGTTTGGACTGCTTATGTGCATTTAAATAAGCCCTGCCCTATGTGATAGCTGTCTGTATGTTTGAAATACTTGATTTAAAAACTGAAACTTTAATGCACTCATAAATTCAGGATTGCTTGACAAGCTTAACAGCTCATTAAAATAATCTCATTAGTAATTGTCACAGATTTTTGTTTGGATGAAGAAGATCCAGATAGCTGAAGACAGCTGAATCTCATAAAAAATGAGTTTGATCCACCAGATTCAAAGGGAAAAATCTTTACATTTTGTGACTACGATGTGCTAAGCGTGCCAAAGGCCGAATTATAACTGGAAGTTGCACAAAACATTTGTCAGTGTGCATATGCATTAGTATGGTTTTGCAGATAAAATATGCCACAATAAACAGCGTAGGATGTATTACATAGATTTGAGGTTTTGGCTGCGGCTGTATTTTCTATAGTTCTACTACTGAAAAAGATATTTTGTGGAAAAGTACAGGCATTCATGCCGTGCTCTGAGCACCATGGTTTTAAACACTGTGTTACAATTTTTCATTGCAGGAGAAGTAGATGTTGAGGAAGATTTGCCTCCAGACTTGCCGGCAACTTTTATTCAGTTCAAACACCATTCGTATTCCCAAATGGTGAGCACGCTGAAGAAGACTGCTTCTAAATGCTCCCATATTGCAACAACGTACAGCATAGGTCGCAGTTTTGAAGGGAAAGATCTTTTTGTGATTGAGTTTTCAACCAAGCCTGGACACCATGAACTACGTGAGTCATATCAGTGTTGATCAGGTTGCTTGAGTGAACAGATTTTCCATCTGAGTGAAAACAGGTCCTTTTAACAGGATACCACTTAAACTGTAAAAAGCATTGATTCAAAAACATTTGCCCTTTTTGTTCCTGAGTTACACCAATAGCTGAGGATTCGCTCTAGCAATTACAGTCCGGTTGCAATTTCCTAACTTTATGACCGCAGTTTATAGCCATGGTTGACATTCCTTGTTCCTAGTTGTATGACCACGTACTTAATTGCAGTGATATGGCTATTATTTATTTGTGCCCAGCATACGAAGAAGTTGGGATAGTTTTCTGTTACTGACCTGCCTGCTCCATCATCTACCACTTCCTCAGTCTCCTTTTATTTCCCACCGGGCCATCAAGCCCTACACACTTCCTACAAGTGATGCCTGTCCCTAGTCTAAACATCATCCTTCACATCCTGAAATACATACAACTTGTGAGAAGGCCTCAGACAGAGAAGGACGTTGACATTAAAAAAGGGCAGTGCAGCACAGAAAACAATCCTCCTGAGCAGAGGTTCAGGTCAGTGCAATACCTGTCAGTGTGAAAGGTGAACAATACCAGGAATTTAGATTATCATAGCGCCTGAATACCTTCAGGATATGAGTCCTCACAACTCTTCTGCAAAGGGGAACAGTGCTGATCTCTTATGTTGTAGATCCATCACTGAAACAGCAAGGGTCAGATTTTTAAGTGTTCTAAATTCTTCAAAATGCAGATCGTTTTCTTGGGGAGTATTAGGTATTATTTTCCAGTTACCAGCTCCCAGCTCAAGTGTAGTACTTGACTAAACCTGGTGGACTGCTATGGCCATGGCTGCTTACCAAGAGCCTCAGATCGCTACTCATCAGGCTAGCTCCAGCCTCAAAGCAGCCTCAGCAGTGTAGCAGGACTGAACTACATCTGACTTAATACTTTATTGAGATTATCATCTCAGGTCAAGCTGCTGTGCCCCCTGTGTGCTATGCTGCAGGGGAGGCAGAGAAGGCAGCGAAGACAGGTGTGAGCTTTGTTTGCTCTCAGCCACGGTCCCTTCCTGGTGTAGAGGTGTTTTGAGATGTGTTTAAACTTGATCAAGATCCCAGCAGATGTCTTTAACAGAGCAAAGATCTACATTACTATTTCTTGGCCTATCATCTTTCCTCTCTCGTGTAAAGAGCAGGGGTTGCAGGTGTCTTTTTAAGCTGATACTCCATTTGCTGGGAAAATGCAAAGCCTGTGAATCAGGCTTTTAAATTATAACTGTGATATGGCATGATAAGAGATGATATTTTAACAGGTTACCTATCATTTCCTGCTATATCTGTTGCTTCATGCTGCTCAGCACAGCATAAAGGAGAGTGGAAATAGCTCTAGATCCAGAGGTTTTGCCAGCCAGAGCAAGCTGGCATAATAGCTCTGTGCCAGCCCTCCTCCAGCGTCCAGTGCTTGAGGCTGGCCAGGATCAAAGACGAAGACGAAGGGATAGACAGGAAAGGGTGTCTCCAAAACGCATCTATTTTCTACTTTCCATTGGTCTCTAGGGAAGGATGAAAATTGAGAGAATAACTGCAGGGAATCATGAGGCTATATGTTTCTAATAGTCTTATTCCAAGGCCATTTAGCCTAAAAGCTACTTTTCATGCATGACCTAATTTCTGTTCCAAATACAGGGGTAATATATTACACATCTGCAGGTCGTTTCTAGGATCTGTGACAATATAAGGCATTGAAGCCGCCCAAGGTAAGTGGGAGTGCCAGGGATGTATTTTGTTCCTTCCCAGCCACGGCTTGACATTTCTGTTTGCAGCATTCTTTGTTGACAATTAATGATGAGTCCAGCAAAAGCTTGGAGCAATGATTGACTTTTACGGTTTGGGGTCCTGAAAGTAAGGACTTCCTTTATTTCACACTGTTTAAATTGTCTCTGAACTGACTTGTAACGGAGGGAAACTCACCTGGAACTGGTGTGCTATTTACAGGAATGTATGCATTAAATTAGCATAAATAAAACTTTCTGACTCATCAGTAAGCTCTCTGGGTTATTTTGCTTTTGGAAGCCATCCAGGTATAATCAAATTAAAGCATCTCATTACTTCATATTTCACAGTCAAGCCAGAATTTAAGTATATTGGCAATATGCATGGAAATGAAGTTGTGGGGAAAGAACTGCTAATATACCTCGCACAGTATCTGTGTTCGGAGTATCTTCTTGGGAACCCTCGCATCCAGACCTTGATTAATAACACCAGAATTCATCTCCTGCCTTCACTCAACCCTGATGGGTATGAACTGGCTGCAGAAGAGGTAAAAGGCTTTTTATAAGGAAATGTTCAGGGCTTTATGTTTCTAAAATTCCCCATGTGGAAGGGACAAACTGGGAGGGGAGTGCCACATATGGGAAGGAGTGTTAATAATTGGCAGCCAGAATCCCAGGCTGGTTTGGTGGTAGGTTGCTTTCCAAAGATGATGTGAACAGAGCTAAGAGGAAATCAGAGCTGTGTTTGTCATTTTTGCTGCCTGAAATGCGATGACGCGGGAATGAGTGCGTTACTTTTTCACACATTTAGCACCCTCTGCTATCAGTTCTAGAACAAAATGCCCACTGACTCACTGTAATGACTGTTAAATTATTTTATAAGGAAATGTAGTTTGATACTGTGGAATAGATGTTCTTCCTCTTTTAGAAGAGAAGGTATAATAAAATGTGAATATTTTCTGTACTGTCACACTTTCATAATGGATGTCACTTTTCAGAGATCAGCTGGTGTCTGAAGGAGACCTGTGAAAGCAAAAATTCTGTTATATGTAACCTGACATTCTTGTTCTTTTCACCTGTGTTCTATCACTATCATCATTAGCATCAGAATAGGACCTTTCTTTTTCTGCGTTGCTCAGGTGGTGAGCTCTGTCTGTTGTGTGAGTCTGGGGTTATTGGAGTCTGCCTGATCCTGTCTTGGGGGGTCAGCTGTATTTTCTTTTTCTCCTCCTCTAACCCACTCTGCATGCTGCTCTGTGCTGAGTAAGAAGCCGCTGTGTTCCTCTCATGAGTCACATCACTGGTGAGTGAAATGCTTCCTGCATGCTAGTTAGTGCGTTAGGGTTCATGGGCATAAAAAATGATTAATAAGTGCAGGTTTTTAACAGCATAGACATTTTCAGTTTACTTCTTTTAAAACTTCCCCTTGATTAAAATGGCATTTTAAACAATTTCTGCAAAGTGGTATTTTGAGACAGGAAGTTATTCTGAGGTTGGCTTCTATGTTACAAATCAGGGAGCTGGTTACAACGGATGGGTCATTGGACGACAGACAGCTCAGAACTTGGACCTGAACAGAAATTTCCCTGATTTGACGTCTGAGGCTTACAGAAGAGCTGGAATTCGTGGGGCCCGCCTGGACCACATCCCCATTCCACAGTCCTACTGGTGGGGTAAGGTATGAATTACAGATTTTATAAATCACATATACTACAGAGCAACTCAGGAATTAAGAAACTGAGATTGCTTGGTCTGAAGTTATTCTCTGGTAATCAGATTTTATAAGTAGGACTAAACTGGACAGGCTTGGAATTGGCATGAAAAATCATGGTGTAGGTCTGGCCAAAGAGGCAGATGACACAAATCATTGGGAAAATTTGCAGATAATTTGGATTTTGCTATTTTAGGTTAAGAATAATGACTGTTAGGAAGGGGTCACAAGTGTGTAATGATTCATCATTAGTGATTTAAACTGTGGTAACACATTAAAGACTTTATGGATTTGGCTCTCATTGCACTAAGCCCTGCACAGGTTTGATGCAATAGTGGTTTCTGCCTTGGAAAACATACAAAGGCTTCATGTGAAATTGCAGGGCATCAGCTTCCACAAAAAGGATGTTTAGAAAGGACTGTAACCGGCTGGAGCAATGGAAACAGCCTGTCAAGCTGCAGTGGTGCTGGAAGGGAGAGCTGCTGCTGCCTCCAGTCCCGGGGAGCAGGAGTGAGGCAGCGCTGCAGGGCCTTGCACTCGTCATCACTAAACTTTGCGTTATGTGATGTCCAGGAATGCAAAGCTCAGTCCTGCCTGTGTCACTGGCAGCCCAGCAGTCCCCGACACTAGCAACTTGCAATGGAACTTAGGTCCCCTTGAAAGAAGAGACGCAGGAAGCCAAATCAGTAGTTCTGATATTGGGAGCTCTGCTTTTCTTCTGCTTTTAAACTCATTTTATTCTAATTCAATTTTTATTGTTAGCACAAAGCCTCGGACAGATGGGGAACAGGGTTGTTTCAGCAGCTGGTGTATTAGCAGAAGATTTGAGAGACCATACTTCAGTTTTCTACTCTGCTGCAGGTCATCTCGTATGAGGCCAGGTCTAAATCCCAAAGGCACCCCATTTCACAGTGGTGAAATCTGGGTAAAAGCACGTCACTTCCTCAGGGTAATGTACATATGAAGATGCAAGTCTGTGAGAAGCTCAGTAATGCTCACTGTTTTAGACCATTGATTTTCAACATAACTAAGCTCAAGAAATTTATTCTACTTTATGCATATAATCGTACAAATCCCAGCTCATGTCAGTAGATTTCTACATGAGTACAAGGTCACAAGCTCAATATTTTCCAACTTTTGACTGAATAATGACAGATAACAGTGAGCTGGTAAATGCAAGTAGAGTACAGAGCCTCAGATGGGAAAGAAGGGTTGAGAGTACATGGAGCAGAGCCCGAGGTTAAAGGAAAACAGCTTAAAAAAAAGGGATTTTAGGAGAAAAGTCTAGAGAGAAAATAGTTTTGATTCACCCCACTTGTGTATAGTAGTTTTCATAGCTGTATGTCTAAGAACCATGTGTAGATATCACTGAAATTTCTCTTCCCCAAATGAATAGTGTATGAACGAATATGAAGACTCTCGGGAGTAGGATTAAGCCCAGCCTTGCAGATACCTGGTGTGAAACCACATTGTTTGCAGAGGGGACCTGAGCGCTGTGGGTGTGAGCTCTGACCTGGCTGCACTGCAGTCTTACCTGGTGTCCCAGTGTGTTTGCTTTCCCACATAGGATGGAGGCTTGGAGCCATCCCTGTTATAGTTTTAGGAAACCCTCTTCCTCATCCTCTAAAGCCAGGGCTTGGGCTGAGGATGCCTGTGTTTCACAGCAGTTCTCTGAAGGTGGCTCACTTTAGTTCAGTATCTGTCATGCTGTTCCCATAGGGCAAAACAAGGTGATTCAGTTAGTCAGAAACCTGCCAGCTTTTGTAACATACGGTAATGTTTACTCAGAAAATCATGCTAAATCAAAAATATATAATAAAACAACAGTCATTACAAACATATGCATATGTTTCTACCTTACTGGAAGTCACTGTGCTATTTCAGACCCTCTTGCAGAGCCCATCTCTCTTGGTCACGGCTTCTCACTGGGTTCCTAATTTGAGAGCAAGTGTTGTCTTGCTCTCAACCTTGTCAAGGTTGGCCATTCCACGCAATTACAGGCCTGTTACCTGCCAGGCTTTTTGACCCACATCAACGTATGTGCTTTCCTGGGGCAGATCCTTACAGGAAGATATTCCCTGTCTTAGGAAAATGAATTCACAGGCGCTTACTTGAGTTCCTGCCAAGGTTGTATAGCTCAGCCACCAAGCACTGCCACCAGCCTGTCCACAAAGATATGGCTGATGAGTCAATTTGTGTCTGCAACATCTCACTTACCAGACAGAGTCCTTTCTTTGAGTGGCCCTTTGCAGAATCAGTAGTGAGGGTTCCGGTCTCGTAAGAACTCTTTCATGGGCAGTATTGTCCCCTGAGCTGCATGCAGACAGGCTACAGGAGTGCCTGGCACACCTAGAAAAAGTCATTGAAAATGCCTTTGGTTTTCAGAGAAGGTGTCCAGGAAAGCTGCTTTTGCGCTTTCAGATTGGACATGGTGGCTGTGCAGCAGAGTTTGAGGTATGAGGGAAAGGGTGGAGATGTCCCTCCAACCATGTGCTCACTCTCTGTGTCCAGAGGTGCAGGGTTGAAGGCCCAAGCACCACTGAGGAAGGACAAACATGGCTTTGAACCCTTTTGCCAGTGCCCAGTGCAAGCTGGGAGTTTGTCTCACACTGGGCAGCCCAGAGTCCCCATAACTCTGGGTTTTCTGGCTCTAACCTCCCCACTCCTTCCCCGAGTCCTGCTTCTGCCTTGGTCCTTCTGATTGTCTTTGGGATGATCGGTGGTAGGCAGCCCCTTGCAGAAGTCATTTTTACAACCGTGTATTTAGCTTTCTTAGACGCTGTGTAACATCATAGCAGTTTATAGAGGGCTGGGTGGAAACAGGCTAACATTTCTCCCACAGTTACCTCCACTGCTGTGCCCAGCTCTGCCTCAGCTGCAGCGTGCTGGTCACCTAAGGGTGTCTGTCGCCACAGACAAGGGACCAGGAAGTCTTGGCACACAATCATCCTCTGTCTGAGCTCTGCCTCAGTGGGTACAGACCCATGGTTATAAATATGTCCCTTCTCCTGTAAACCTTTCCTTGTTTTTGAAGAAGAAATTGAAGTAAGTTGGTGGTCCAGTAATTCATTCCTGAGTACCAAACTTCAGGGAAGCTCTAGATGCTCTCCTGACCCCTGAGTGGGTCCTGACATAAACAACACCCAAAGAATCTCCAAATCCATGTGCTTTTCAGAACAAACGAGGGAACTAATTTGCCTGTGACCTGGATGACACCACAAAATCTCCTTGATGACTGCAGTTTCACATAGTTCAGAAACCTGGCAGTAAGTGGTCTCGCAGCCTCACGACCCTTTCCTCCAGCGGTGGTCTCGCAGGACAGCCAAATCAGCTCTCCCGTAATGAGCTTTGATTTTGTCAGGCAGGTGAACCCGTGGTTCTTACAGAAGTCGGCCTTGTGCTTGTGAAAGCATAAGATTGGATGTTTCAACACCAGCCTTTCAGCTCTCATTTACTTAATAGTGTTTATTACCTGCCTTATTAAAGTAATTATCTGTGTATTGCAGGGCATTGTATAAAGATCAGAAAATGGAAAGCGAGCTCCCAACCAATCCACTAAACTCAGGAGAGCTCCTGCCTCCCTGTAACCCTTGCCGTACAGCGCATTTTGTTCCCTGCTATCATGAATTATTGTAATAAGTGGTCTGAGGGCTCAGACTGAGAGACTTCAGGCTTCGTCTGAAATGAAGTCTGTTAAATTGGCTTGATTCAAACAGAATTTGGAAGTCTGTGCCAGTGGAGGCTGGCATAGTCTTTAGGAAAATGAGTCTGGTTGCTTCTAAAAGGGAAAAAAGAAATCTTTGAAAGCCGTGGAGACAATGACTAATTGCAGTATAATTGACAGAAATGAGATTCAGGTTTAAAAAGGGTAGTGACCATTCCCTGTACTTATGCAGAAAAAATTTAGCTGTTTTCTAATTGTGCCCCAAATTGTTCTTGTGAGATGGATACTTTAAGATTGATCTCCTCTGACTAAAAAGCAAGAGCCCTGGTGAAAAAAAAAAAATCAAAACCCACATTAAAGAAAAGTCTATGAATAGTCAAAGGACAGAGTGACACAGATAGCATCTGATATCATCCGGTGAAGCTGAACCAGGATGTGCACATTTCAAAGCCTTAATCACTGTACGTGATGTCACTGAAATGCTATTAGGATAAAAATAGTGACATTGAAACTCCTGATTTTCCACAACATTCGCTTCAATAAGAAGCTGGCTCTGTGACACAGTCGTGTCTCATGGCTTATGCAGGTATCTAGTGAGCAAGTTGGTTAATCAGGGGGACTGAATTTAGGAGCTCTCTCAAGAAAACTGTGCATTTCACTCTTGCCTACTGAATTGCAGAACCAATTAAAAACTCTTCTTATTGAGGCCCAAGACTGCTGTTTGAAAGCAGGGCTGATGCTGGCGTCAGGCCTGCCCTTTCTGCCTGGGCAGCAGGAACTGGGGCAGCTGCAGGCCAGGCAGGGAGCTGCTGAGATTTTAGGGCCACATCCTCCTGGGGAGCGCTGGTGCTGCGGGGCTTGGAGGGCGCAGGCTTGGTGCCGGCTCCTCAGCCACCCTGTGAACCCCCAGGGCAGGCAGTGCCGCTCGCAGTCTCTTAGAAACCACCTGGGGTCTTCTGCTCTTCAGAAGAGATGGGCTCATGGGGTGAACAAAGCCCTTTCAGGGTTCAGGTGAGAGTGACTGGTTCAGTCCCAAATTCCCATGGGATAATAGTCATTATGAGACCATCCCATGGGACTGTACAAAGAACAGAAAAGCAAATACTTTGACCACTGCCAGTAGTGTTCTTCGGACACTGCCAGGTTCCTTGTCACGAAGCCTGGTGAGCTGCTTTCTTCTCTGGCCTCTGTGCTGTGTGAGTAGGTGTGTGAGATTGCAAAAAGTGCAGAGCATTTTTCCTTTCCTTTCGGAGTGCCCTTTATCTGCCTTTTAAAAAATGTTTTTCGGGGCGTGCTTTTTCTGGGAAACTCTGTGTCTACTCTGTCCAATTATACAAAAAACCTTGGTTAGGTTTCTGGTGTTCCAAGTGCATTCTGTGTGTTCCTCGGTTTGTCAGACTTTACCCGTTACATCTCATCTTGCATTTAAGTTGCCTCTTTATAATACTGAGGTTGAAAGGGTTGCAACACAGAGATTCAGAGGTTACTGCTAGGTTGATAGATAAAATGGACCTGGCCTGTTTCTTCTGAGGACAAGTGGCACAATCTGACTTGTGTCCATATGCTAATCACAAACTACTGATTTAGCGTTTCACGTTAGATTTCACGTTACAGCAGTGGGAACCCTCAGGTTCCTATTTCTTCCCAAGTACAAGGTACAGCCTTTCCAAGTAGCACATCTGCAGTGGCCAGGGGCACTAGTTCAGCTCAGGGACTACAGAATGGCACTTTAAGGAAAGCTAAAAACTGGGAGCACTAAGTTAATAACTATGGCATCTGAAGGGAGGTGGCCTCCTGCCTAGGTCAGGAATGGGCAGGATGATACCTCCTTAAATCATTCCAGATAAAACTGTATTTAGACGTGGCTTTTTCCTGAGACCCTTTGCTTTCTACCTCATTGCTGGGAGCTGGAATACATCCATGGTGCACCTTTGCCTCGCAGTGGTTTTCTCTGCTCCACACCTAAGTTTGTGCTACTCACTGCATCCCCAATGCTGTGATTTACCAATAGCACAGCAGGGACTGTTCCAAATAAAACAGGAATTACTATTATTGCAACCCTAATGTATAGGTCTTTAGGTTGGTTGGATGTTTGGGGTTTTTTTGTCTGTTTGTTTTGTGTTTTTTTTCCTGCACGTTGCTGACTTGATTCACTGTTACTTAGTCATTAGCCACTCTGGGATCCTGGCTGGATGATTTTCTAATGGCTAATGGACTCAAAGCAAAGGGTGATATTCAAGGTTAGCGGCCCTATATAGGTGCTGGACTAAGCCCATCACAAGACATCTTGCTTAATTTTTTAAAACCTGCATATCTGCACTTGTGCAAAACAGAGTCTGGATTAGCAGCCTCTGCCCTCACCCACTTCTCCCCTGGTAACTTCACAAGCTGCAAGGAAAAGAACCTCAGCTCCTCCAAGGTCACCGGCATGTGTCTGGGCTTGCAGAGACCGGCCACCAGATGACACTGCTACCCCTAAGAATTAACTAACGGAGGAGTAGGTTCGTGAAGTCACTCCTCAGAAAAAGCGAATGAAGGAGCCTCCAGCATGCCAGGGGGAGATGGGGGCCTGAGCATCTTTGGGAGTCCGGTGCCCACTCCCTTGGCAGCTGTTACTGGGCGTGGACTGTTAGAAAGACAAATTTTGTGAGCTATCTGCAGCAGTTCACTGCAGGTAAACTGCAGTCATTGCTGTGCTTTATATACATTAGTTTTCATTTATTTGCAGCTGAACCTGGACCAAAGGATAGCAAATGAGACAATGTGTTTCCAACAAGTGCTGAGAGTTACAAATTGATCCCCGTATTTCAGTTTACCAGTCCAAAGTCAGTCCTGCTGATTCAGACGTGCAATTAGATAAGGAGTTTGTTTTGCAAGTAGTGGTATAACACCACAATTTTTCAAGCCGTGACTTTGAACTGCTGAAAATGTCACTGTAACAAAACATTATTTTTCTGTCAAAGTTTGTCTTTCTTTTTTTTTTTCAGTTTGTCCACAGTGAACAGCGTGTCTCTTCTGTTCCCTGGAGCAAACTGATGCTCTTCCCCCATTAACCTTTGGGATGGAAAAGCCAAAGAGCCTCAGCATCCTGCTTTCTGACACACTTCCTTCTCTGCTGGGCTTCATCGTGCCCAGGACCAAATCCCTTCGGAGCTGCATGACCGCTCATGGCCTTTTTTTTTTTCTCCTGGATTTCAGGTGGCCCCTGAGACGAAAGCAGTCATGAAGTGGTTGAGGTCAATCCCATTTGTGCTCTCTGCCAGCCTCCATGGGGGTGAGCTGGTTGTGACTTATCCTTATGACTATTCAAGGCATCCTATGGAAGAAAAAATGTTCTCCCCTACACCTGATGAGAAGGTAATATTGGTTTTGCAGGGTAAGCATATCAGTATGGTTTCCACATGTGGAACTATGGAAACTTTTTCTTTTAACAAGTAACAAACTTTGATTTATCTAGCTTGTATACATGTATGTATATGTATGTATATATAAAATATGTAATAAATCACATTATATATGTCATGCATGCATATATACATATATAAAATATGATTTATACACTTATTTAATGTGCTTTAAAAGATAGGATCATTTACACACTGTCAGCTTGATCTGTAAGAATTTACCCATGTTTTGTGAGGCCAAACATGATTTCACAAGGCATAGGTTAGGAGAAGCCAGGCTTTTATTATTTAAAGGGTGAAGGCTATGATATTTTTACCACTAATTTCCAGAAGAAAAGCCTGACCAGCAGTGTTATTTTTTTGTTGAAATCTGTAGGGAAAAAAAACAAAAAAGACTGGCTGCCATATGGTGGCAGCCTTGTAACATTTATTCCAGGTCAGATGAACAGGAATGGTTTTTCCCTCTCTGTCCCTGGAAAGTTCCCCATTTGGGACTGACTGTAAATCTTCTGTGAAATTTTTTGCCATCTTTCCTATTTCCCTTTGGTTTCCTCAATCTACTATTCATTGCCGACATGCCCACTAGGAGAACAGCTAGTTTTTCAGCCTTCCAGCGTATGTTAAAAATGTCCCTGGTCTCTTAAAAAAAAAAAAAGTGGTTCTTTATATAACAAACAGCAGTTGAAAATAGTCAGAAGTTGATCTTTGACTTGAAGCATCCGTTATCTTTGAGAATATATCTCTTCTAAAGTGACAGTTCTCAACAGCACCTATTAAATATTTAAATATTTATAACTATTAAACATTTTCTATATCAGTCCATTTTTTCTGAGCTGTACAATACCTACTGACTACATGTGTGTGATGATGATTTGGCAGTAAAATAAACCAGGCACTGCGCAGTAAAAAGCCCATGTAAGAAATGTCTGGTGGGTGGTAATCAAAGCTACAGAAACTTTTGGTGAGGACTAGGGGAAATCATAAACCTGTGCACTTATATCCCATTGCCTGGGCTAGGGCTATTCTGATTTACACGTAGAAGGTGGAGGAATGGTGGAGGAATATGGCCCTGTGTGCCTTATCAAGCAGTTCACCTGTGGGATGGAAGGACAGCAGTCCTTCCATCATCTCCAGGCAGAGACAGCACATGAGTTTTGAGTGAAATGATGCAGTCGCACCTACAAAGTGCTCCATCCCAATGCAGTGCACAGCTGGGCAAGCCTTGACGGCATCCCTGATTTGCGACAGCGTGAGACAGAGGACCTTACACCACTGGCTGCTGCATAGTCAATGGCTGCAAAGCCTGAGAAGATAGCTACAAACTTGAAAGTTTCAAGCACACAGGGGAGGGCTGGGGATGTCCTCAATTAAAACCAACCTTTCAAACGAGTCAGCACAGCAACCTCAACAGCACTACTAGTATCACTTTAGATTTTGCCCAGAAAGTTATAAAACCTGTACCTGTGAAGTGACCTGCACTTAAGTAATGTCATCTACAGCTGCTCCTGCTGGAGAACTTGCATCCTGAAATACAGCAGCTTGTTTTAGCTGCCATACATTAGCCATAACCCTTGTTCTGACCTTGTTCTGACCTGTTGAATTTGCCATGCAAGGGGAAACGAGGCAAGTTTGCACCCTTGGCTGCAGCCCAGGGTGAAATGCTGCAGTGCTGACAATGGCCAGAAATTAAAAAGTCAAATTCTGCGAAGCGTATTCAAACCAGGTTGCCCTGTCTGAAAATGCATCTGGGTGCTGCCACCTCCCTGTGTCCCTCATGGTGTATGTGTGGTAGCACAAGGATCCTCTTGGCACCTGCTCCAAGACACAGTGAATTTCAAGCCTCTTTAGCCTGCATCACAGCCTGGGCTGGTACCTGCTGAGACCATGTCCTTACACTCACATTCTTACATCTGGTTTAGCTCACCTAATCCAGAACTTTCCAATTTTTTGGCTTTTGTGGAGATGGATGTTTTTAGCAGGCTCTTGTTGCTTTGTGTTGCACAAGAAGTTCCACTGATGCCTGTGCTCACCAGAGTAGAAAGGTGCACACCAAGTCAAGTTCACCTCCTTGGGTGAATGGAAACACTCCCTTCCCTCCTCCTGAAAAAACCCAACCTGTGGCAGTCAGTGGGGTAAAAGTGCTGGCCAAGGTAAGAGCACTGACCTCATTTTACCAAAGGAAGCATGACACTTCCAAAGTCACAAGGCTTCCTCGGTGTTTTTTCCCTTTTTGCTCCACTGTATGCAAAAGATGCAAAAGCATTTTATATTAAGTCAGGATTTTCAGTGTCTGGTTATCAGAACTGTTTTGGTAAATTGTCTTTACACTTACCTACCATTCTCTTTCCACCTTTCCTTGGTCACCTACCTGATCCCATAATTGGCTCAGCTTTGTAAATATTAGAAACATTCGTAAATATTAGGTCAAAGTTGTGTGCTTGGTCATTTTGGTATTTATCCTTGATGACAACACCAAGAATAAAGTTTTAGGATCGCTTCTAAAAACAGGATTTTAGCCACCCAACTTCTTGCACATATTGTCTTAAGCAATACACAATGAAACTCATGATGCTGAGTAGTAGGATCGAATAACATCTGATAATTGCTGTCTTTTCAATGTTGAAATCTGAAATTGTAGCTTTTGTAGGTGAGGATCAAATAAACAAAAAGGAGAGGGGGGATTTCTGTACAAAGCTGGAATAAACATTGGAGAAAAATGGCAGGAACCTGATTCAAAGAAATGGTTTCTGCAGATCCCTGCTGTTTCTTCTGTCTTCACTACTTGTACCTGTCACTTTTCCTTTCTGGGTGGTGACTCCTCTGCTCTTCATCAGTATCAACACTCTCAGGAAATCAGTGGTGACATCCTCCATCACCATATCCTATCCCTCGCTTTTTAGGAATGGTTTCTGCCCCACAAAGAAGCAACTGTCATTGAGATCAAACTGGCAGGTTGTCCTGTGTGAGTGATAAGCGCAAAGCAAATTGACACTGTCTATTTTAAACAGCAGCAGCCAATGCAAAGATCTGGTTGGGCTGAGGCTGGTGTAGGTATTTTTGAAAGGGTAAAAATAGCAAGAGCTAAAACATAATGGGGAGAGCTCTTTTCAGTTTTAAAACCTGGGACCTGAAGTACAACCAAACAAGCCCTGTACTCCTGCCCCAGATGATAAGTTGAAGCCAAATATCACAAAATCCACTGGTATTTAATGTTGTCTCTGGCTAAATATATTGGATGGCAGAGAAGGACCTTGGAGAAGACAAGTGAAAACTTCCTGGCAGAATATCCTTGCACGGAGGTTCACCCCCTCCATCAGCCTCGAGGATGCAAGATGGCTCATCGTCTGGGCTCACAGCAGTACCAGCTATGAGCAGCAATGACAGTGTTTACAGTTTGTAAAAGCAAATGTATTTCAAACCCTTTCCTTACAGATGTTTAAAATGCTGGCGAAAGCCTACGCGGATGCACATCCTGTCATCTCGGACCGGTCTGAACTTCGTTGCGGTGGAAATTTTGTAAAACGCGGAGGTATTATAAATGGTGCTGAGTGG
Organism: Pluvialis apricaria; assembly: GCA_017639485.1. NCBI lineage: Eukaryota > Metazoa > Chordata > Aves > Charadriiformes > Charadriidae > Pluvialis > Pluvialis apricaria. Next base: position 31,033,098 of record CM030010.1, read on the forward strand.
TACAGCTTCACTGGAGGTAAAACCACTTTACCATCATATCAAGTGAGGTAAAACCTCTATATGACCTTTACGAGACACAAGGGTTTGAAAGAAACATTTTTATTCATTTCAATTTGCTTTAGATCAGGCCCCCGCAAAAAGTAACTTGTACGGGATTTAAGTAGCAAAATGTATGTTGGTAACATTTATATTCAGATATCATGGGATGTATTCAGACCTGAGAAAAGTTAACAAGTTATACAAGGGTCAAATTTGTTATTGCACATAATATCATTCTAGTTTTAAAATCTGAAATGTAGAAATAAATGCTTAATGCTGTGCTCTCATTCCTTAGTGGCATGAATTTGAATCCATCCTGCAGGCTATGCAAGTGCGGTTTAAATAAACTCTTTTTCAGGAAAAACTATAACAGAGACAAACATCCCATTCATTTGTGCTTAGGTTGCTAATTTGATTTCCCCGATAATAGTATTTAGTTTTCTTCAGGATTACTTAAATGCTGGCATGGATGAAATATCAGCGTTCATAAAATTTTCAGCAGTGCTTCAGTTGTGTTTTCAAATAGGACTCAGCTGGATCCCCAAATAATTATGTTGAAACTAGGCATTTAGAGAGCTTTGGGGCATGAGTGAGAATTAGGTTTAAATATCTTTGGCTTACATTCTTCTGAAAATTATATCCAATGTCTTTTGTACAGAAACAGTTTTGAACATACTAATGGCAAAAGGTCATCTCTTTGCTGGTGACCTTTGCCAATCACCTCTGATACAGCCGATTATCCAATTACCGTGATTAACCAATCCTTATCTCTCTATCGCTACTTCTTGGTCAGGTGAATAATAATTTAAAATGATGCTTTTTCGCCTGAGAGAAGTGTCATTGTCATTAGTTAATTAGTAGTTGAAATGAGTTGTAGAATTCTGAATTTGTTGATTACTTTTTATATATTGGCCATGCACAGTCTTTAAAACGTATTAAACCACACCCACAGGGACTGCATTCAGCAGACTGCAACAGCAAATCTCCAGTTAAGGGTTAAATGGCTTCTTCATGATCTGTCCTTTTTCTTTTTAAACCTATAGGTATGGCAGATTTTAATTACCTTCACACAAATTGCTTTGAAATTACTGTGGAGGTAGGATGTGAAAAGTTTCCTTTGGAGGAAGAACTGTTTACAATCTGGCATGAAAACAGAGATGCCCTTCTGAATTACATGGAAATGGTACGGTTCTGCTTTTACAGACCTTTGTGCTTACAGGTTTTTTTCTTCATTCTTTGTCAATATTCATTTCTTTACTCTTTCCCCAGTTGGTTATCGAGATGGCACTGAATCAACCGTCACACTCCACAAGGGGCTCCGGTGCCTCAGTTTGTCTAGCAGATACACAGATAATATTTTGCTTATATTGCAGGAAGGATAGAGATTGAGGACTGTAAAGGCCTTGAAAACAGTGAAAAAGGGAATTGTCTATAAATAATTTATGCAACATTACAAGTCAGCTGTCCAAAATTTAATGCTAGAGAAACCCCCCATATTCAGAAAAATATGAATCATAGAATCATAGAATCATTTAGGTTGGAAAAGACTTTTGAGATCAGCCTTTCTCTTGAAGTATAAACCAACAAGATCTGCTTTCCAGGGAGCTTCTTGGAACTTCTTTCTTTCCATATTCCGTGTTTGTGGCCCAAACCCTACTGCACAGCAGCAGGAGATTTAGATTCAGCTGAAATAAGGAGGTTCTAAGTATCTTGCTAGAAATGTTTTTCCACACTTTTCAGCTTGATTTCTTGGTCAAAGTAGTTAAAAAACACCTGAACATTTTCTAAAGGAACAACTGTATGTCTGTGAGCATTAAAACATGCCATTTAAAAGTCATTTTTAATAATAAGTTTAAGCTCAGCAAAAACAAATACCTCCCTGACAATAAGTAAGTGAACACAGAAGCAGAAGTTGCGCATCTTTCCCTCGGCCATTAGTAGATTAGCTTTCTGTCATGCCTTATTTTGATAGAGTACGCAGTAATTTAAAATTGTTAGGAGTGTTTTTATGGCCTTTCTAAGCAACCTCTTGCTACTTGTGGTAAGTATTATCATTCAATAAAGTCTACAGTACAGACCACCAAACTCATTTCATTTTACAGCTGTCTGATGAAAATGAGTTTTAGTGAATCCAAATGGAGCTGGGTTAAATCCATATATATTGCAGTTGAAGTCTTCAAGATGTAAAGATTTTTATAGTGTGAGATACTGTAGAAGTCTATGCTGGAAAAGCTTTTTGAGTAAATGCAGGACAGTAAGCAAAACAACTTTGTAGATAAGGATGACTGAATTATTCCCGATAAGGATTAAGTCTGCCATAACCAATTCAAACTTTTCTTATTCTGATATAGACCAGGCTGTTTTGTGTGTGTACAAATCTACTTGGCTTAACACGCAGAAGTAGAATTCATTTTCATAAACGCTGATCTCTTCTCCCCATCAGAATTGGTATCAAAACACTCTCCCAAACTTATGTGGCACAGACTTGAGGCAAAACCAAAACCAGTATATTTACTAAAGCAAAACAAATCAACGTTGTTAAAGACATTTCAATTTTGACATTTTTATCCCATCATGTTGTAATTGCAAAATTATTACTGAAGTTGGATGAGGTCATACTACTTTGAGTATGTCTACACTGTAAATTAAATTTGGGTCCGAGATGACTCTTCTGACCAGATTTACCCACTATCCATATGATAAATCCTCAAGTCCATGCTGAAAAGCAAATTGCAGTGCTTCATCATAATAGTTATTAAGGGACAGTTTTCAAGTCCTCATACTGAGTCGTTCCTAAACCCTCCAGTGAATAGCTCCACTCAGTACGAAATATCTATTTAACACAAGCAGTGACAACACAGCCTTACCTTAAATAAGAAACTGCTGTCACTAGTCTAGACTTTTTTTTCCATCTTCGTATTAAGAATTATTGTAAAGTTGGATATTTTAATGTTTGTTTTTAACATTTCTATATTTCAACAGAAAAGCAAATATTTTTTTTTCTATTGTTTTGATGCCTGGTTCTTTATTTCTATTCTTTTTTTGTGACAAAGAATAGTGGGGAGGCAAAAATGAGAGGAAGAGAAAGAAGGGTTAGGGGAAGTGAAGTAAAGAACAGTTCAAGTTGATCTATGAAAGTTCAGGGGAAAAATCAAAATGGAATTACTTTTCATTTAAAATGGTCATATAGAATTTCCAATAGAATTTTTTTTTCATTTCAGAATGTTGCAAAAAAAAGAACCTTAAGAGGTTTAATGTTTAAATACTTGGATTTTTTCCTGTTTTGTTTTATTGCACTTCAAATATCATGAGCTGTTTGTGCACCCCCTTGTATGACAGAATTCACATCGCTCTTTAGTTTGTCACCAAGCACGTTTCTCATCAGCTCAAGCAGATGGGTTCTGCACTTGTAGAGAAGGGAAAAGGGATATTTTACACAGTGCTATCATGACATTCTGACATGCAGTAAAGTGTAGGCAGCAGAGCGATGATGAGTCCCAAGTAGCTAAAGAATTCCTTCACATATTCCTATTCACTGATATTAAATAAGAATATTTAAAAAATAATAATTTTATTTAATATTATATATTGATTAATGTTCATCAGTGTATTTGAGAATTATTAACAAAGATTGTGTTAAAGAATGTACATTAAATAATATAGAATGTATAATATAATAATATAGAACACTGATATAGAAGTATCTATCTTATTTTATTCTTATGCTTCTGCTCTATTTAAATTAATAACAGTGTGTCTATCACAGGACAGTTGTTCAGTTGTGGTTCTTTATCTGTGAGCAGTTTGGGACCCTTTCAGATGCAGTGAAAGAAAATGAAAACTATATATTTCAACTAATACTAAAGACCTGGTTTATAACCTGCATGAATTGATTCTACTGCCAGGATGGAAGTGTATTGTTTGATAGGTAGTACTGTCTGAAAGCTAATAATTCTGCTTGATTCTGATTTATTTCACACATCTTTTAGTGCTGCACTTCGAATAGATTAAAGAGCCATTGCTTCATGCTAAGTTAATGTCGCTCTTAACACCAGCAATGCCTTCTCATTGTGTATAGAGCATCAGATTGTTTTTAAAGCCTTAACTTTTAATTTCTTTTTGGTTCTGGGTCTAGGGCAGACATTCAGAAACAGTCTTTAAATACTGTGGTCAGTTCATGAGGTGCCAGTGATCTGTGCAGAGAAGGGAGGGACGCTCAGTGCAGAGCCACATATGTAGCACCAAAAAAGCTCTTGTTCAGTTATCCCTTTCCCTCAGGCCCCTTGGAGCTCCCAACACAGAGGATGTGATTTGAAGGGGCATTAGCGCCTAAAAGCCTCTATAATGGGTTGAACCTCTTGAAAGTTGTTTCCTCTCTATAGGGGTTTCCTTGCAGAAGATGAAGAGGTGGTACTGTAATAAATGACTCCCATCTAACTTTGCTTTGCTTTGCCAGGTTCATCGGGGGATAAAAGGAATTGTGTCTGATAAGTTTGGCAACCCAATAAAAAATGCTCGTATTTCAGTCAGGGGCATCCAGCATGATGTCACCACAGGTAATATTTTTAGTTTGAACATTTTCCTGGGGCAGGGTGAAAGCACTGAGAGCTTAACCTGCAAAAGTCTTGTCGTATTTGAAGGAAATGGCACCTTAATGGAGAACGGAAGGCTTAGCTGTGGGTTTGTTTCTAGAATAACAGGAGAGAAGACATGTCTGTTGAGTCTGTCGTGTCTCTGGGATGACGCAGTCCTTGCTGTTAAAAAACTTCCACCTGGAACTGTCTGCTGTCCATCAAAGCCACTGTGTCTTCAACGAGATTCAGAAATCCCCCTTTATGCTCAATGTTTGGGGAAATATGGCAGTAGCCCTGCTCAGGGGCTGTAACTCAGCACGTAGGGGTGCGGAGCCCTCATAGAATAAGTTAGTTGAAATATTGTGAGCATGAGATGTCGACATTAGAGTAGGATCCACACTGAATTTAACAGCTGGAATAACTGCAGTGATTGAAGGGCAGGCAAAATTTTTTGTTCATTTAGAAAAGCATAAATACATGCTTTTTTTTTGGACAATAGTTGTATCAAATGCAAAAAACTAGAATGTTGAATTATGTTCACTTCATACCTGTCGCCAGTTGGTAAACATGTATTGAGGCATATGCAACTGTTAATTTTCACAGTCATAAGTTCTGAGCTTTTAGGCTCTCCCTAAAATCAATGCTCTCATTTTATTATTGATTTCAGTGAGAACATGGTAGGCCATAGGAGTGCAAAACAGAAGACATGAATGGTAACATTTTGCTCTAATGATAGTTGTTGAATCAATTCAGAAAGCCAGAATGGTTTATAATGTAGTGGATGCTTTCCAGCTTTCAAAAAAACTAACATTAGAGGGGATACAATAGTGGAGATGATGCAGATTCTTGAGGCTGGTGGGAGACTCTGGCATGAATTAGGGTCTTTTTCAAACTTCTTCCCAGACAATGGCTTTCCATTGCCAGTGGACCTTTAAAGAATTAAGAATTAAATAAAAAATATGTTTACATTGAAGGAAAAATGAGTAGTTGTCCTTGAGTTAGGTGGGGTTAAGATTGTCATATGATTAAAATGTCTCTTAATTTCAGTATTAAAAAAGACTGAGGAATTCCCTGAGAAAATAGCATTAATGCAATATTTACTGAGTTGAGAAACTTACCATTCAAAATAAAGGGAATATAAAATGAAGAATAAATATTCTGTTTTAAAACTCCCTGCTTTAGCCTGCAGGCTCTAACCTTCAGCTGGAGGAAATTTACACCCGTTTTACACTAATGGCAATTTATACCAGCTGCAGCTCTGACTCCATAGTCTTACATGCTATAATGTCTGTGAAGTAATTGAATGTAATGTAATAAGAGCAGGGATTTCTTAGCTCCTTAAACATGAAACATGTATATATGTGTGTGTGTGTATATATATAGCAGCCTGGATTCTGCTTTCACTTTCTTAAGTTTCACATAGTTTTAAATTCATTTGATTTCTTTGGAGTTATTCCTTGTACCCCTGGGAAAGCATCATGAAAGAAAGCTTCCCTTCCCTGTGATACAGGCACAGCAGTTACTGACGTTTTGCGTGTGAATTTTACTCCATCAGCTCCCAAAGGCCAGGTTTTCACAGGTGGAGTCTGTTTTTGTCATTCAAGAGTTTGCATCTGAACTTTTTTTCAAAATCTGAATCAAACTCTGAGATCCTTTCAAAACCTGCCCCCTAAATACTTGTGCTACCTGTGCATGCACGCGTATATGGGTACATTAACTGTAAAGGATGCAAGACTATAAACTAAGGTCAGTTTTGTTGTGCCTTTACCTTTCCTAAGCTGCTGATGGAGACTACTGGCGACTCCTGCCTCCGGGGACATACATAATCAGCGCCCAAGCACCAGGATACAGCCGGGTGATGAAGAGGGTCACCCTTCCTGCCAAGATGAAACGGGCCGGGCGAGTCGACTTTGTATTGCGCCCTGTCGAGGCTTGGCCCAACAAGCTCCTCCGCCGGTCGATGGAAGACATGTATGACCCCAATGACCCGCTGGAACTTTTTGACCCTCACGCCCAACAGGGACAGCCCGAGGCTCGAGGCGGGTCACCGCCAGGCAGGGAGAAGCCCTGGTGGTGGTCTTACTTCAGCTCTCTAGACCTGCACAAACCTCTGTGGCTGCTCAAGCAGCGCTGAAGGGCATCATGGTGCTCTGCTCACCTGGCTCTGCTGCCCTTCCACCTGACTCCTCACGCCCTCACTGCTCTTGGCAATATTTAAATCTGTTTCATTTGAAAATACAATGTTAATTCAAGCGCGCTTACTTCTTTTGTCTTCTCTTCACACACAACTGAGTATGTTCAAGTGGTTTTATATATTAAAAACAATGGTGCACACCCATTCAAAGGCCAGGTCTTATGTAGTTTTTTTTCTTGGCAATGCTCTGTACTTCTGCCCATGTAGTTAATCATCACATTCATTATTTATTAGGTTCTAAGTACCTGCAGGAAAATATTCCTGATCCTTTAATGCATTTTTGTACATGTCTTAACACACTAATGACTATATACTAAAAAAAAAACTTTCAGAAACATTCAGAAAACTCTTTTCTTTCCTCTTTTTACATTATTTTAGCATATAAAGTTCAGTTCATTAACTCTCCTAACACAGCTCACAAAGATTTTTTAAAATCTATTATGTGATATTAGCATTGATTTCAGACAGAAAAATAAAATCATTAGGAATTCAGAATTTGAAAATAAATCTGCATCCGAATAAGAAACATGTTCAGTAGGATGCGCTGCTCATAGGCAGGTCAGTATCAATGAGGGATCATTAAATAATACCATATTTTCCCAACTAAAGTTTCAGAAGTTATCTTTTGAAGACACATGTTAAATCCTTACAGCCTCCCTCCTTTGAAATCTCTTGTATCCTGAGTAGGCCCATCAAGTCAAGGAAAATGTTTGGAAAGTAAACTCTGTTCCAACGAGTCATAATATCCAATCTTTATGATATTTAAATGTTAATATAATTTGAAAGTTTTTAATCTGTTAAGCAAACAGATTTTTAATCTACTCCAGAAAAATACTGAAAAATACTTTTACTGCTGGAAACACGCACATCCTGTGACATAGAAAAAATACACAGGATAATTCCTGAGGAATTTAGGTTAAAATGTGACATATTACACTAAGGTGTTAACATTATGCATTGTTTGGAGTCCATGTGCTTATTAATGGAATTTTTAGATGTCAAAGAAATAACGAGCTTTTTTCCAGGATAGTTGGGTAAAGTTAAGTGAATACCGGTCTTGCAAGATGCTGTCCTTTCTCAGACATCAGATGTCATGTTTTTTAGGGTGAGATCCAAAAAAATGTCCTTAATTTTGATGAAACACATAGGCCCACACTTCCTTTTGGCTTGAACTGGTTAATGAACTCTATATACTCACAGTATTTCCTCATCTAAATGCTGCTGTATGTGAATAGGTTGATTGTTTGGAGCTAATACACTTGCTGCAGGAGCTGTGTTAGCTGTGTAGATTGCCCTCTGATTTCTAAAAACCATTTTGCTCACCTTAAGTAAAGAAGCCCACATTGCATGAATTCTACAGTCCATGTGCACATATCTCATACTATAATTGCCTGAGAAGACCCAAGAGATGAACAGTCTTAACTCTGCAACCAGATGCTGCACATGCCTAAGTACCTTATTCCCAGTTGTAATCTGATTGAAGTTAGGAGTCTGTTATTCATGTGTTTGAATGTCTGCAGGACTGGAGACTGTAAAAATGAAAGAAAACAGTTTCATAGCATTAACAAAAAGTAATTATATGGGTGTGAATGTACTGCATGCACGTGGATAAGTGTTCCTTGTCCAGGCTTGCCAAGTTAAAGAAATCCTGAATCCTAAATATGCCAGAGATAAGCAAGCAAGAGCTGCACCTCCAGACTTTGTTTCCAGTAATAGGTGTTACTGCTACTTTCTGTGGTCATTTTTTCAAAGCCACCACCCTGTGAAAACAGTGGTAAAGCTAACAAAATCAGAACAATATGCAAAATTGCTAGCTATTAGCTGCTCTTTTTATGCATATAATGACTTGCACACTTAGAAAGATGATTTCTATAAGTATTTCCTAGATTCTCACAGGGCTATTTAGAATTTTTTCAAATAATCATAGTAAACCCAAGCCAGCTGAAATGCAAAACAGGATGACTGTGCAGAAAATCTACTTCTTTCCTTGAGCCTCGAGTTCAAATAGGAGATAGCTGTCAGGACTGGGGAAAGGTGATTTTCTGGGAAGACTGTAAAAATGTGTTATATTTGAGAGAGTTTGAAAAACTAGCATTCTATACTACTATACCACTAATTTGAAATTGGTATGATACAGCAAGAGTAGCCTCCCTGTGTCTCTCTACGTCATCCACAAAAAGACGTGTCCAGCTGAGAGAACATTAAGATCAGACTTCTGCTAGTTCACACACAACAGCCTGTATAGATAGGATGTATTAAAGTGCATTGAAGCACTATGAGGCTCTTGGGGAAAGGTATGGCTCAGTCTTCTGGAACTACTTAATTTTTTCATAAGATAAGATCTTCAGTTTTCCGTTCCTTGGAGGAGGAAAAGACTGCCACGATTCCCTGGGTGGCTCTCAAAAATCCATTCGTGTTTAGGTTAGATTTAGGGCATCTTGATTGGTGCTTTGAGGAAAGGAAGGAAGGGAGGAAGGGAGGAAAGGAGGAAGGGAGGAAGGGACGAAGGGAGGAAGGGACGAAGGGAGGAAGGAAGGAAGGAAGGAAGGAAGGAGAAAGAAGAAAAAAAAAGAAGGAAGGAAAGAAAGAAAAGAAAGAAAAGAAAGAAAAGAAAGAAAGAAAGAAAGAGAAAGAAAGAAAGAAAGAGAAAGAAAGAAAGAAAAAGACAAACAGAATTGGTCAAAACCAGCCAAATAGCAATGCAACCAAAATTAGTATCACCTTTCCATTCTTATTTGAGATTAATATAGATTAAGTTCTATATTTATCTGGGAGAGAAAGCATTGAATTTGTATCCTCAACTGGATTACATAAATCTTCTTCAATGTTTATTTCAATCAAGAAACGTGTGTTTAATATCAGATAGTTTTGTTAAAAAAAAAAAACACAAAAACAACCCACCCCACAACTATGGTATCGTTAAAAGAATTGTAAGTGGTGGTGAAATTTAAGCAACTGTAGGCAGCTCTATAATTAATAAACAAAAAACGAACACAGTGATCCGTGCACCTCTTATGCACCTCTCTGGAAGATGCTCACGTGATGGGTTTAATTGAATACAAAGTTAGGAACATATTAAATACTGTCTGTATAGAAAGAAGGATTGAAATGCTTCAGTGAAACACGCCCTCCTACAGCTGAAGTACAAGTAACATAGAAAACAAGTGAACACCAACCAAATTTCCCTGTAAGTCTCCATCATGCCTAAACCATGCCTTACAGACTGGACTTGGCCTTTTTCCAGTGCTACTTTGGAGCGTGACAGGTTCAGCAGCCAGACAGCGCTGTCAGGAATTACAGTGTGTGTTCATGAGATTCCTTCTCCTTTTAAGTCAGAGCCTACATAATTTTTTTCAATTACCTTCCAACCGCATATTGAACAGTATTGACGTATGTTTTTGTAACATCCTCCTTAATAATTAATTTCCTAGTCTCCACATTCATTTCAGAGGGGATCTTCTCTACAGTGGAGCCAAACTTTTTCTGCACAAAGCAATCACATTAATAAACGTTCTGACCTGCCAACTGTCCAGACCTCATCGCTCTGCCAGCAATGAATCTTCCCAATAAGTTGAAGCATGCAAATCTAACTAACAACATTTACAAGCATAAAGAGCAGAGAGAAAGGTCTTCTTATGCCATATGTAAAATTTCTTTTACATTCATATCACAGAAAAAAGTCAAGAACACATACAAAAAATATCAGGAGATAAATTACAAGTTGTGTGCATGCATTATACCAAAGAAGCTTTGGATCTGTTCGTTCCATTCATAAAAACTTTTTAGATCAGAAATAATAACAATAAACAAAGGCAGAAAAGTTTGCAGCTGTTGACATCTTCGCCTCCTGTAACAAAATGATGTTCCAGTCTTGGGCCACCCACATGTAGGAAGGAGCATCTTTATTTTCCTAAAGATAGAAAAGAAGAGAAAAGTGTCTTAAGCTAATTGCCTGAACACAAAACTTTATGTGTCAAAATCACTGACCAATAGAAGTTCTTCCTGTGATCATTTTTCATAGTGTTTATACAGTTCTCCTTTTCATGCCTCAGTTTAGCAGCTAAAGGGAAGCTCTCCAAAACAATATTACAGTCTGTTTTGAAGTCCTGCGAACCAGCTGTCGAGCAGAGTTTGCCAAGCCACTGCCATTTCTTTGTGTCCATCACTCTAGTATTGCACTGCAATTCAAAAACAAGCCAGAGATGTCTTTAGCCGTTACGGAAGCAACCATCAAAACAAGAAAAGACTGTATGTCTCTGTGCTGATGCCTGCAGACAGACTGGGAGATCTCTGTGATGGGTGGGCATCTCTCCCCCACAGCAGCAAAGCACTGAAGATTCAGCCTTCGGGAGATGAGGAACAACAGGCAACGGAGCCGTTCGGATGGCTCGGATGGAAAAGTGAGCCGAAGCTGATACATTTTTTTACAAAGCTCCTGTCAGAGGTACTCTCACGCTGTCTTCCTTCACTGTGTAAGATCTGTCCTTTGAAGATACCACATTGTAAAAGGAGTGGATGGGGAGGTTGTAGTATACTTCCTCTGCTGTCTTTGCCTTCACGGCGTGTCTGAGGAGACATCCTGTTTGACGCTTGTCTTTTCTGACATCGTGTAGTCTCAAGTTGTGGTGCCACAGGGCTTCACATTGGCTTCCTTGATGGGGCAGCTGTACATGAGCAAGAAAGTGTGCTGCTTCCAGCCACCCACCACGTGCAGGGGGACACCAGAAGAAGGGCTTCTCTGTAGGAGCTTTTTGTCATTTCTGGCTCCAAGTCTGCGTAAATGAGTGCGTGATGAATGGGGGTTTTCCTCTCAGTTTAGCAGCTCCTCCTGGCTCCCAGAGGCCACCAGTGTCACACTGGTACAGCAGCACTAGTGTCATTGCCGCCATGGTGGTACAAGGGAAGAGGCTGAGCATCTCTGCAGCACACCATCAGTAAGCATTTCATTGTAACACCAGGACTGACTCAGATTGCCTTTGTGGGCACAGCTTGGAAGCTTAACACCACTTTCCCATCCCGTTCAGAGATAATTGCACATAAAGCCATCTGGCAAGGTGTGGTCATATCACTGAACAGGCAAATAAATAATTTTATAAATATAGGAATTTTTGGCAGGTGCTTGGTATCACAGTGTCTGTGTCTATGTGGAACTGGATTATGGAAAGGGATATAGCATTTTAAAAATATATATAAATTTACATATATATCTTTGAAATACATCTATAATTTCTCTATATAGGTCCTAACTTCAAAAGGAGGCAACAACAACAAAAAATTATTGTCATGGTTTCAGCTGGGATAGAGTTGACTTTCTTACTAGCAGCTGGTATAATGATATGTTTTGGATTTGGGATGAGAACAGTATTGATAGCACACTGGTGGTTTTGGTTGTTGCTAAGCACTCAAGGCCTTTTCTGCTCCTCACACTGCCCTGCCAGTGAGTAGGCCAGGAGTGTATGAAAAGCTGGGGGGGGGGGGGGGGGGGGGGGGGGGGGGGGGGGGGGGGGGGATACAGCTGGGACAGCTGACCATAGGGATATCTCATACCATATCACAGAATCACAGAATGGTCAGGGTTGGAAGGGACCTCTGAAGATCATCTAGTCCAACCCCCCTGCCACAGCAGGGTCACCTACAGCAGTTGCACAGGACGGCGTCCAGGTGGGTTTTGAACGTCTCCAGTGTGGGAGACTCCACGACCTCTCTGGGCAGCCTGTGCCAGTGCTCTGCCACCCTCAAAGGAAAGAAGTTCCTCCTCATGTTAAGATGGAACTTCCTATGTTCAAGTTTGTGCCCATTACCTCTTGTCCTGTCACTGGGCACAACTGAAAAAAGTCTGTTCCCATCCCCCTGGCACCCTCCCCTTAAGTATTTGTAAGTATTGATAAGATCCCCCCTCAGTCTTCTTTTCTCTAGACTAAAAAGACCCAACTCCGTCAGCCTTTTCTCATAAGAAAGGTGTTCCAGTCCCCTAGTCATCTTTGTAGCCCTTTGCTGGACCCTCTCCAGCAGTTCCCTGTCCTTCTTGAACTGGGGAGCCCAGAACTGGACACAATACTGGACACAGCCTGTCCAGGTCACGTTGTATGGCAGCACAGCCTTCCGGCGTGTCAGCCACCCCTCCCAGTTTTGTGTCATCAGCAAACTTGCTGATGGTACACTCTATCCCTTCATCCAGGTCATTGATGAATATATTGAACAGGACTGGACCCAGTACTGACCCCTGAGGGACACCACTTCTTATTGACCTCCAACTGGACTCTGCACTTGTTAGGAGACACCTCACGCCTGCTTATGTAGATTCGCAAGCAAACTTTGTTCTCATCATTGCAACATCTTTTTTTTTAAGTCCCTGATGCTTAGTGGAATTCAAACCCCATGTTAAATACCCGCTCACTATATAGTGGGCATGTCAGTGCAAAATTCACTGGGACATGCAGACACTATGTGGTGGGTTAACCCTGGCTGGCAATCAAGTACCCACCATGCCGCTTGCTCACTCCCCTGCCTCAGCAAGGCAGGGAAAAAAAACCAAGATGAAAAAGTTTGTGGGTTGAGGTAAGAACACCAATTACTGTCATAGGCAAAACAGACTTGACTTGGGGGACATTAATTTAATTTATAACCAATTAAAAATAGAGTAGGATACTGAGAAAGAAAACTAGCCTTTACTTACTAAATTTCTGTGCCAAAAGTTAGTTGTGTTCTTAAAGTTTCCTGTAAATTTACCCCTTAAACTGTTCAAGGTTTAATTTCTAATTATTGCAACACTGCTGGTATTTTTATACATGTAGCTGTAGCATAAATGGTGGTACCCAGCATATATTGCATAGCGTGTATTACATTGAATAGTCTGAGGCTGCTCAGTGAAAGTTTAATGAGAAATTAACAGCTTTTGCATTACGGCAGGAAAAAACTTTCCTTAAAACAGTAAAATAAATCTAATACTGTAATTTAAGACTTTTATCTGATTATTCAAAATAACAATTACTAATGAGGTAGAAAAGAACAAGCCTGTTTTTCGCACACTAAATCACAGATACTAAAAGGGAAGGAATATAAAGTAGAAAGATCTCTCTCAAAACATAACTGGGTGCAAGCTGTAAAATGAAGTTTCCATCCTACAGGAAAGTGATATTTCAGAATTCTGCTTCTGTGTGAATTCTGACTTCATCAGAAAGGAATTTTCCACTGCCTCTTTTTTGTAAATTTCATTGAATTACTATTTTTATTTTTTTTTAGATCCTAAAAATGCTTAATCACATTTAGCATAGAGCAATGCCAGTACTAATTGCATAAAAATAAATAATATATATCTTGTGGAAGAGAAAGAAAACTGAAAGTCATGCATGTGCATTACATTACTGAGTGCGTAGATATATTTGAATTCCATTTTGAATGAAGGAAATTAAAAACAATATCAGCATCCACTATCACTTTTCTTTTAACTTTATTGTTATAGATATAACCCCTTAGAGAAATATTTAACTTCCAAGTCTCTTCTCCCATCATTTAAAATAATCCCTGATAAAAAAGATTTGTTACAGACATACACTGACGATTGTCGTGATTTAACCCCAGCCAGTAACCAGGACCACACAGCCTCTTGCTCACTCCCCTGGCTGGAATGGGGGAGAGAATAGGAAGAGTAAAAGTGAGAAAACTCTTGAGTTGGGATAAAGACAGTTTAATAGGTAGAGCAAAAGCCGTGCACACAAGCAAAGCAAAACAAGGAATTCATTCACTGCTTCCCATGGGCAGGCAGGTGTTCAGCCATCTCCAGGAAAGCAGGGCTCCATCACATGTAATGGTTAATTGGGAAGACAAATGCCATAACTCCAAATGTCTCCACTTCCTCCTTCTTTCCCCAGCTTTATATACTAAGTGTGATGTCATATCAAAGGCTGAGGGACTTGGGTCTTTTTAGTCTAGAGAAAAGAAGACTGAGGGGGGATCTTATTAATGCTTATAAATACTTAAAGGGAGGGTGCCAGGGCAACGGGAACAGTCTTTTTTCAGTGGCACCCAGTGACAGGACAAGAGGTAATGGGCACAAACTTGAACATAGGAAGTTCCATCTTAACATGCGGAGGAACTTCTTTACTCTGAGGGTGGCAGAGCACTGCAACAGTTGCTGATTCTGTTGCTGGTGGGCCCTTCAGCAAACTGGCTGCTGAAAAAGCTAAGGGATTTTTTAAGATTACACATGGAGGTGATGATAGAGTGAGGACTGGGTTTTATGGCTTCTTGGCTTCTTCAGCCACGTGGAAATCAATGTCAGTTCTTCTAGGATGTACTTCCATTAACTTTTGCTTGGCTATCAGTGACTGGTAGGCCAGCTGAAACAGCCCTGTGTTTGTTCTTCATTCAGGTACATCCATGGCTTACTATAGCCTGCTCTCCTCAGCTGCACAGTGGTATTAGTTTAGGTGCAATAGCAGTGATCCATTTTAAAATGAGAATCTCTGTTAAAGCTACACATGTAACAGCTAATGCAGATGATAGCAATAATACATGATTAACGATGAGTAGAACAGTGAAACCCATGTAAGTTATATTAATAAAAAATGACTTCAGAATTCACTGCTTTATTCATCTTTAACAGGAATAAAGATAACATTTGTCATCAGAAAATAAAGTTTCATAGATAAAAATCACAGACAAGTATGCAGCAATATATTGTAGAAAGCAACGTACCAGTAACTAAAACAAAAATAAGACAGCATAGCTCTTACACTGACATTAAGTAGCATTTTACGTCTGTAATAATATTTCAGCTAAATATATATTTGAACCACGTAACCCACTATTCAAATGAACTTTATTAAGTCATACCTTGGATGTCTCAGTCAACTTATTGTCAGCCACAAATATAGTTATAAAACAGTCCATAAATCTACTAAAAAATCAAACTGATAACTAAAAATCTTTACCCTATAGAAGGAGTAAATCTCTGGGAGATAGATCACAGACATGTACAAAGAATTATAATCCAGGGAGAAGGTGATTTCTAAACCAAATAGCTTATGTATTGGAGGACTCGATGATATGACTGCTACTCAGTCTTGGAGAATACTTTACCTCCTGTGCAGTCCAAAGAAAATGGTACCCAGTCTAATCATAAATATATTACCAACTTCAAGGAGAAATGAAGAAACTGAACTGCACAGGAGTTAGTATGAAGAAAATCAATCTAATGGTAAGGACTATCAGACATGGATAAGGCTGGTTTTATCATCCCTTCTGATCAGTCAGTTCAGGCAAAAATGTAAACCTTTCTTACAAAACTCAAGTTGGCACAGAGTTGTTATCCAGGCTGGCTCATTTTGACCATAAGAAGCCAGGCCAGGTGATCTGTAGACCAAGGGCATGGTGGTCTTTTGGGTGGCAGGATGATGTGAACAGGGCAGGAAGATGGTGAGGAATTCAGCTGGCAAAGCTGCCACCCAAGGGGAATAAAGGAACTAGCCCAAAGGCTAGCAGAGCTATTTCTCTGGGGGAGGAAGGAAAAATGCACTTCTCTAATGATATGACTACATCCACAGGAACCCTCTTGCTGGACTAACTGGAAGTCATACCCACCACGGAGACAGTCTGATCAGTAGAGAGGAATGCGGGAAATACTGGTCTGAATCAGACCAGTGGTCATTTCCATGTGATGCTCCCTGTGGCTGGCAGCTAACCCTCTCTGGACAGATGGGACAGGTCATGGCCCTCGCCTTTATAGGAGGTTTTTTCTGGACATTAGCAGCTTTAGACAGGGCCTGAGTTAGGCAGAGGAGGGTTGTGTGATGTGGCTGCATTTGTTTCACAAATCCAATGCAGTGACAGCCTCAAAAACATTCCTCAAGCAAAGATGTTTAAATTGAGCTGTTAAGTTACCAGCACTTTGGGGAGAGCAGAACAAAGCAAGATGGTTGTGTCTGTGCCGTGATCAACTGAACTAATAAAACAGCCTCTTGTCAGGGCTCACCTCCAGGATGGCATCATGTCCTGCTGCCAAGGCTGGGAAAGCACTGAGGCAGGTCCCTGGGTGTCTCTGCATCCCTGGGCCCATGATGCGAGCCCTCCTTAGGCTTTAAGAAATGCCACGAGCCTTTATTTAAACCACAACATGTTTTACTCTTTTTCTTACCCACATGGACAATCCTCTAAATGAAAAGCTAGACCAAAAAAGGGATTTTATAGTTACTAAATTAAAAATGTCACAAACCAGAACCCCAAATATTAGAATGCTCATTTGAAACATCTCTTAATTTATACACCCACACACCCATACATACATACACACACACGTGTGTATGCACATGTACATGGAGATGTATTTTTATGTAATGCATATGTAAAAAATAATTACTTATAAGTTACATAATATACTATTATTTTCTCTTGCTAGCAAAAAGATATTTGAGCAATTAAGAATAAAAAATAAAATCGTCTTTGTTTAAATTAGTTCTTATTTTGAATATATCTTATTTAAAGTTAAATAATAAAGGCTTCAAAAGCAGATGGCTCAAAAAACCTAAGGTATTTTTCTTCATTAATTTTTTATCAGCTAAATGCAATCAAACATTGATGTGACCAAAATACAAATATGTGAATTTTCTGTCAAAAATTAGCTCTGTTCAAGTGATTTAGTCAGTTCTGCTGCTTTTATTAATGTAAAATACCAAGCATAGGCAGTTCGCAAGATGCAAACCTCCAACAACAGAATTGCTAATGAAATCAAAAGTGAGACCTGAGCCGGTTAAAGCAACGGTAAGGCTTAGTGGTTAGGGCTACCAGGAAGCAAATACAATGCAGGGTCATGGCAAGTTAAAACGACACTGTTGTGTGGCTAATGCAATGCTAAAGGCAATGCTTCTGCTCTCCAGTAGGTAACTGGCAAATCAGAAGTTTGTTTTCACAAAATTTCTATGTTTTTCAATAAAGCTAAGAAAGGAATGGAGAAAGGAGAAACCTACTTTAAAAAACTGAACACAGATCAAATTGTGTCTAGCAAATAAATCACTGCAGTCAGTTGAAATCACTAAGAATACATCTGTCCCACTTGTGTAGAGGACATGTGAAAACCCATTTCTGAACAGGAGGCCATTTCACTTTAGGCATAGGAATTGGAAAAATCCAAATTTTAAGATCTCAGAATCCTTGCTCAGCTACTCCAACCTGTGTACCAAAAGTATGCAGGTTACTTTGCTTCTGATGTTAACAATGCTTGCTTAAATGTCTACTGGTTGGCTTGCCCAAAAAACATGTCTTGACATGCTCAGGGGTATGGCTCCTATTTCAGTATTTGCTGGGATTCAAAAATTGGATTTTCCTCTGACTACCCCGTCTGAAAGGCTTGGTCCAGTCAGCATTCATGTTGCTCATCCGAAAAACTCCAGTGGCTGTGTCAACTTGCATTGAAAACCCAGATGGAGAAGACAGAGCCCTGTCTTCAGTACCCCAGCATTTACAATATAGCTGCTACATGTTCAGCTCTTTCCTCCGTGAAACATGCTTAGGTCATGTATTTCCCTCTAACTGGACCATTTGCTGGGTAAGCTACTTGATATTTCTTACACTTTTTGTATAAATATGTTTTCAATTAAAAAAGACAAAAGATAGAACATTATATCATGGCTATGCTCTCTGTTTTCAGGGGGTTGCTCAGTCTTATTGAAGTGTGTTGAATACACTTACCAGACTGGACATGTGAAGAGTTGGAGTACCTGTGGAGGGCTTCATCTCACTACACCTTAATGAAAATCTATGCGACCAAGATAATAGCTCTAGTTTATAGCTAATGCAGAGAATTAGGCACTTTCAAGATACTTTCCATCTAAACTAGGGGTTTAATTCATGTCTGCTTTGAAGTAGGATGGATTGTCCCAAAATTGCATGTCTTTCTCTCCACTGGCTATGAGATAGCCTTAGATGCAAATATCTTTATACCAACTCTGGTTGGATCCTGAGTGGGGACTAAGACATTTTGCAGCATAGGGGCTATTTTTGGCACAATTCTTGCACACGCAGAAGCAGGTGTGTAGGTTATTGGAGAACTTTATTGACAAAACTAAGAAATCTGTAGTCTTCAAATACCCAGGGGTTAGGTGATACTTGAGGATCTCATTCTTTAAAGGATACTGGCAAATTCTGCCAAGGACCATTTCACATCCTTTTTATATCAGTTTATCATGTAGAAATGTATGTTCATATGTAAAAATTCCACCAAAACCCCATCACCTGTATGAAGCGTATATGCACTGGTAAGAGAGCACAGCTCTGTTTGGTTCAATCACAAAAAGAAAAAGAGAATGGACCTCAGTCCCTGTGGCTTACCATCATGTTTTTTATGAACATGCAGACTGGCACTTAGTCTGAGTCCAGAATACATTACAAGTCAGTTGCTTCCAAATTTCTTATGAGGACCCTAAATGATTGATAAGAAAAGCAGTTTGGGTAAGACTTGACAGGTAGGAATATTCAGGAGGAAGGGAAGGAGCTGCGTGAGGAGCACGTAATCTTTTCATCGCATGGCTAGTGTCTGTACAGCCAATTTTTCATTTAGCAGAGGTACAATGGTTGCTGTTTTTGCAGATACTGTTAAACAGAATCCAGAAGGTGTATCAGCTATTGTGCTTAGCTTTTCTTTATACAAAGATGACCCTTGTAGGCTGAAACATCAGATAGATAAATAAATCTGTCAGAGATGGGAACAATCTGGCCTAAAATGTCTGCCTTGTAGAAGACCGTAGCCTTTAAGTTTGTAGGTAAAATCATGAACATCCATTTAACTTTCTACAAAATCCAGAAGATAATTCCAATTTCAAGTGTATCTTACTACTGCTTGAATGTCCTTAAGGTAGGAGGGGGGACTTCCTTAAAGATTGGTGTCTAGTAACACCACGCGTGCAGCATATATGCTCCCAGGCAGGTCCACGCTGCTCTGCAGTGCTTTCCCTGCTTCTTCTCCCTCCACCCTCTGCTCATCCAGCCTCTGCTTATTTTATTGATGGGAAAAAACAGCAACATGATGTGCTACATTCATTCCTCTGAAAGACCTGTCTGCTCAGGGATTTCTCAGAAATACTCCATTACAGGAAGACATACAGTAATGGATAGTGGTGGAAGTCTTAACTTGTGAGCTTACATGAAGGCATACAGTTTGGATGTATAAAAACTAGTATCTCCTTTAAAATAGCCCCTTAACATATTACATGGCTGTGGATGTCTGCAAGAACTATTTAATGTCAACCATTACATTAAACTCTTGTCAAATATTTTGCTACAATTCTACTCCAAGGCAGTGATTTTCATAGTTTGCAGACATTGTAATGCTTTTAGCTTATTAAGATGATGCTGTAGTTTACTACCTACATAAAGCTAAGCCCCACTGCTGAGACTAGGAACAACTTTCAGCAACTGTGATGCAGAAATCCCTCTGGTGGGAACTGGCCACTTTCCCCTCATTGAATGTAAGTTTGAATGCTTTCTTGAGTGGGAATGGACTATTGGATTTTGGCAAAGGGTGGAGATGGAGCAGATACTGCATCTTGGCCCCTAGGCTGTGAGAAAGTTTTTCAGCTACACTAGCCTGTGTGATAACTTTAAGTCTTATATTTCTTTAGGGACATATCTTGAGGTGGAATAAAAGTCAAGGACTCTTCTTCTATCCTTCTGCTGCTGCTAGTATCCATTCAGCTCTGGTTCTGCTGCAAAAGGGAGAAACTTGTGGCACGTCAAAAAGTGAGGGGAAAAAAAAAGCTTTGAAGAGCTCAATGTGGCTATGGTTAGAAAATTTCCAGTGCCCACATGTACTTGGCCTAAAGGTAGCTTGGGTAACTTATCACCACTCAACATAGTAGTGTGCAGTATAGCTATACCATTAAATACATCCTCCAACCTTAATAATGACTGAAAATTTATTTGAACAGGGAGGTAAACGCAGAGATTTGAAACTGGCATAACACAAAACAGTTTCCTTCTATTTAGTTTGTGTTAAAAATGCAAAAGGGTGGTGCAGGCATGCTCCTGGCAGTTTGGTGTATAAAAATAAATGTTGTGGCTAAGTGGGTGGGAAACATAATGAGAAGCTGAAGACCAAATGGGAAATGTCTCCTTGTTGAGGAATGCTTTTGCAACCTTTATTTTCTGTGTGTAAAGTCAACTTTGCAGTGTGCAGACTAAGAGAAGAAACCACACAACCCTTTGGGGCAAATGGGAGTAGTCATAATGAGGACTCAGAAGTATTTGCTAAGATGCCCTAACAATGGAATAAAGTAGCTAAGCTGCCTTATCTTGTTGAAGAATAGATTGCTTTCTTACGCCAATTACAGAAACAAAGTTGGACTTTTTTTTTTTCCTCTTATCGTTTAGATTCAAAATCTTCCATCCTTCATCACCTTATGCAATTCATTCCTGTGTAGACAATTCCACACAGCTAAACTCCGGAATAATAAAAAATATTGTACACACTTCCCTGGAGCTTTTCAAGTGTCTGACTGGTTACATCAACATTGACCTTGGAATGACTCAGGTCTTATTTCCTTAGACAATGGTGGGGAGACTGGGATATCTACAGTGGCTCAATGTTGTAGGATGCATTGCACTAGCAAAAGCAGCCAAATGTGGATGCTCTCGGCTTAACTAGCAATGTTGGGAGGAATAAATCAGCAGACCTTCTGCTCAAAAGCATTCTGGTGAAAAAACACCTTTCAGAAGCAGTTGTACCCCACCATGACTATACGGGTACCACTGATCTGCCTTGTCTTTAAAAGTGACATAGCTGTAAATATGGAGTTCAGTTTAAAGGAGATTTCCTTTGCCATTGCCATCTTCTTTAAGGACTACAAAATGACTCTCAGATCAGCATAAGTAAAACAAATACTCTAGTGGCAGCAGAAAGTTATAACAGCACAGAGGAGCAGTGGTGAGTACACACAACTCTCTGAGCACAGGAACCAAGGATATCATATTGATTTGTGTCTCAAGGTAGAGTTCCCAAGAAGATTCCTCCCATGTCCAGTCAGGGCTAAACTCACTGTAAAGTTGCCCTCTCAGTGGGAGCCTTCGCAGATTTTCTTTCTTTGGAGATCTTTCCCCTTCTCTCAAATTTTGATTGCAATTCACCAAAAGTCTGTGGAGAGTAGGGATAATCGCATGTGCATGTGCGCACACACACAGCCCCCCATACCCATGAGTGTATCGAGGGCTTTACCTGCAGAAACCAGCCTAGTAATCTTGCAAATGCAAGTATATCTTCCCCAGACCACAGGGGTGGACTGCTATTCCCTCCTGGGTGCAAGGGTTCTCAGTTGCTGGGAGTCTAATACTCATCTAGAAGTGATGAATCCATGTGCTTTAAACTGCCTTGCAAGTGATACAAATAAAAAGCCAAAATGAGCTCCTTCACTTTACAAGCAGTGAAAAATGCAGTAGAAGCCACTTAATTAGTCTATGATAAATTGCATGCCCAATTAATTGTGATGATTGCCTAGGGGGCAAAAACCAACTCCAGGCTGTCTGATGACTCCAAAGAACAGACTAATGGCACACTTTAGTGAGCGTTGGAGAGTCCCTTCCCATGCCCTTCCTGCAGTTGTCGGTAGATGAATCACAACAGTCAGCTGCCAGGGACGCATTTGCTTGCACCAGCTTTGCCCCAATTTGACCTTTTCTTCATTTTACGCTGGTTAAATGAATCAATATTATCTTAATACAGTGTTTCCTTTTGTCCTCTCAGTAGCAGTGCGTGGTTATACCGTGGACTTAAAATGCAATTAATGAAATATTAAATGAGTGCAATGGGCTTCCTTATCCCTCAGAGTTGCAGGTGGGAATTGGGAGGAAACACATTAAAGGTAGAGGAGTTACCTGAATGTTAAATCATCGTAGGCCTGAAAGCTGTGGTTCATAAATTTATGTACAGAGCCTGTGACGCATGGCCATAGCAAGCAGGGTTGTACCAGTTTGAGCAAAAAGGTGGTTTTAAAATGATTTTGCTAAACCAGTGACAAGGACCATGTAGACATTGCTCTTTCAGTTTTAAAAGAGTAAACGACTTCACAGGGCAGAGTCAGGTCCCAAATGTGCCATCTGCCTGTTTGCGGTTTGTTTACTTTATACATGATTGAGCTTAGTGCTCATCTTGGTTCCTTTTACATAATGATGTTTTGATAACCACGTAATTAATGTTTTTAGTGTTTAGCAGATAAATGAGGTGCAAAAAGAGAGAGAGAAATATCTGATGTTCAAATAGAAATTCTTCTAAAATGCTCAGTGGGACCCAAGTTTTATTTTATGATATTTAATCTATAATTTTGCATATATAATAAATAGTATTAGCTTACAGTGATAATAAAGGTGGTTCACAAACCATCCCTGGGATGTTAATGAGTGGGTGAAACAAACCCTCTAGTCTATTTCTTTCCTCACACATTATTTTTTTCCTCCCAGATATTAATTTCCAAACCTTCACATAATTTCTGCAGAAAGTAGATACCAAGTGACACATGATTAAGTTGATAGGCAAAAATATTTCCCTTTACTTGGGGAGCAGTTGAAGGATCTACTGGAAATCTCGTGAAAAGTGTATTCTTGAAAATATCTCAAATTTTTTCAGACCTTCTACTCCTATGCGTGTCTGAATGCTTATACTCTTACACCTTGTTATTTCTTATATAAATGTGGAGCTAATACTCTTGCCCCTTCTTATTTGGAAAGTTAACCTCTCTGCAAATGCAACTAGAGGTTGAGCAGAAACATATGGAGAACATAAGTGTTGTTCTTCTGGTTCCATGAAAAATTATGAAGTGGAGGTGAAGAATGTGAGCTCAGTGGGGGAAGAGGAGGTCAATGAGAAATTTGTCCCTGTTTCAAATATTTTCCCATCATAGACTAGATTGGGCAATGTTCTTCCCAGGTCAGGATCATAGAAATGTGTCTCCAGTGATTTGACTTTAGCCTCCCTCAGGATGGATTTCTGTTAGGAATTCTCCTAGTCCTTAGCGATGTTTTAAATTGCAAATGTTCAGATAAAGAACTCCATACATTCACAAAACCCAAGTTTTACTGACTTCTGCAGCAATGCACAAAGCTAATGCCTGCTAGTAAGAAAGTGCTTTATAGGAATAATTTTGAAGTGGAGTTACACATTATTAATGGAGACAGATGTGATGGTGAAGCAAACCGCATTTGGCAGCAAGAACATTTACTAAAAATGTCATTAAAGAATTTAGGCTGTATGCTACCAAGTATTTTGTAACTCCCTCCACTGACTTCTTGGCCTCTCTTTTTCTTTCATGTCTGGTAAGTAGCTTGAGGTGGTTGATGAACATTGGAACTGAGGAAGTCTGGCTTCTCACTGCTGTTTGTCTAAAGGTTTGTTGGCTTTGACACCTAAGAAGAAGGAAGCTGTACCCCAGTCCATGCCCCATTTTGTGCATTTAGAGCTTTCCTAAGACTTTTCTTTCATGTAGATTCTATGGTGTCAAACAAGAAGTAGGGGTTTTACTGTAACTATTTCCTCAGCGGAGGTAATTTTACAACTTTTTTTTGCATAATGAGTGCCTATTTCCACAATTTAGAAAATCTGAGATCTCTTCCAACCTACCCCTAACAAATTTATATCAATACAAGTTGATAAATTTTGCTAAAGTTTTCCACTAAATGATAAAGACAGTCCAGTAGGCTTTAATATACACTTAGAATGACACCACAGGACTCATTTCTTAGAAACCCCATCTTTAAAAAACAGAAGCCATGTGGGATGTATTTCATCTAACACTGTATTCGATGTCATCTTTGGGAAAAAGTGCAGCTTGCTGCTGCATCTCTTACCAGGTGACATCTCCATTTGAAATGCTGAGGCAGTGAAAGGAAATAGTTACATTTGGAATGAAATGCAGCCTCAAAGACTGGTTTACTGAGACAAGAAGTAACCACCCAGGTGATCTTTGGGACAGACTGAAAACACCAGCATCAGCCCTGCTTACATAACCCTCATTTTTATTTCAAAATAGGTAAGGAGGTCCTATTACTTTGAAATTTACTTATAGCAGAGAATACGGAAAGTACCCAGGCTTTTTTCTGCCATACCACTGAATGTTGGTTATAAATAAATAGCCCCACAGAAATAGAATTGGAAAATGAGAAATTATTTCAAATGAGAAGATTCACCTTCAGCACCTGGAATCTAAGCAGGTGGTAGTAAATATACATATTTATTTATTTTTATTTTCACTGGATGTAATTTTTTTCCCACTGGATATTGGAGGGCTCTGCAAGGCCTGGCACTGAGCTCTCTCACTGAATTGCGGGCAAGAACCTGTAAAGACTCTGTGGTCTGAAGCTGGACATCTTCAGTTACGACTGTGAGCTGGCATTCATGATCTGTGCTTACAGTAGATACTACGACCTTGACTCCCAAAGGCAAGATAATTTTAATCATGGACTTTCCTGACTCCTTAGGGAGTGCTGAAGGCACAAGACATTTCTTCTGGCAGCTGTACAACTTTCCCAGCTGGATGAAGTGACTCCCTCTCCCTGGGGCTTACGAGCAGACCTTTCCCTGAAGGAAGGTCCCTCTTTTTTCGAAGTCTTACTGGGATTTGGTGCTGGCCTCATCTCAATCCTCTCAAGAGCTGGCTGGAGATACCACCTGGGAGGCTACCTTGTCCTCAGGGAGGCTTCAAAGGGATATGGAGGAGCGGATGAAACCTACGTCTGACAACGTTCTTGAGGAGGAGTTAAGTTTGTTCTACTTTTCACCAAAGTACTTAAATATTTGTTATGCCAGAGGGAGAAAGAAGGAATATGGCATTGCTCAAGTAAGGGTAGTCCAGGTGGGACCATCTCCAGGGGCTGTCCACCTTCACTGGGGAATCCTAGTTACTCGTAGGTGTTTGCTGGGAAATGACACCTGCACTTTGTGGAGTCCAGGCTGATGTTCTCCATCTTCCAAGCAGGGCAGCAAGACCAGCATCCTGAATGGAGGTACTTTGGGGGGTTCGCAGGAGCAGAACTGCTGGGGCATTAGGTGTGTTGACAGAATTTAAATGTTTCCAGTGGTAGATGAAAAGAGAGCAGTGGTTTTGAGGAGTGAAATTTGAGTAAATGCACTCCAACCCTACAGTCTATCCAGGAGTTTAAATCCCTCTGTGGATATTGACCTATATAAAAAGCTGCTGGACTGTGCTTTTACATAAGATCCTAAGTGACTTTGCAAGCCTTTGGCAGCTTCCAAATCCTTCACTTCCAACAACAGTGTTCTTTATCCTAAAAATTTAGTATGTAAAACCCTATCATAGACTTGGGTTTGAATATACTCAGAAAAGTTCCACGTAATGGCATCTTAATGCCTAGACAAATGCAAAATTAATATACTGAAGTTCTCCAGCAGCAGTAAGAGTAGGAGCAGTAAGATTTTTTAATGTTTTCTTGGGGTTTTTTTAATAGCAAGCTCTATTTTTGAGACAGGCAGAGGAAAATCTTCTCAAGCTGTATGCTCGGCATCCCCGGAGTGAATAGGGTTCAATGTAGCATGGATAATTTGTTTGCTTTGCAATTATTTTCCGTCAGTGGAGACAAATTGATTTGTACAATAAAATTGACGGTCACTGCAAGGCAGCTGGCTTTCTAAACTGTAAAAGAATTTGACTAGGTTAAGTGAGTACCAAATTTTTGGAGTACTGGGATGTCCTTTTGTACTGGTAAAACTTGCAACAATTTTAGGGCTTGCCAGTGATTGCTATGTGAAATTCAGAATCAGAGAATGCCAGAATGATTATTCTTAATGCCACTATGAGCAGGACCATTGCCAGTTTATCAGTGACCTGCTTTGAAAATGATTTCCACCAAAACAGAAATCAAAATGCAGGAAAAGCAGCCGATAGTAGAGCAGATGAATAGGTAGGCAGGAAATAACAATGATTGCCTCCAAACTGACTTCTTAATTATTAAAGGAAATTAGATATTTAACATGAGCCAGAGTTGAGGATGCTGGGCAACAGAAGACCTTCTGCCAGACAAAAGCATGTAGTGAAAGCTTTATCTGGAACATGGAAGCGTGATCAGCCAGTGAGGTATATTTCCAGAAAATGTGAGTAGTGGAAGCAAAGAAGAAATAACCGTTTCATGCTGCAACTAGAATATTTGGATCTTTTTCCAAATAAAAATATTTAAAGCCCATAAAAACTGAACAGAGATTGACTTCCACTCTTTTACATTTCTGTTTAAAAAACAAAGACTTCACTTGGCCTCTCACAAGCCCTGGTAAAACTTTAGTGCATGCATGGTCAAATGCTAAGTGTGACTGGGAAAGCTATAATACCTGGTAGCTGTCTGGAACGAGGCTTTGATTCCACTTTTCACAACACTGGGCTAATCAGGACATACTGTCATATTCAATCTAAAAGCAGAATATGCCCCAGAAAAATGCTGGACCTAAAAGTTCAGTAAATTGCTCCGGTTAAACTTCATTTGGGTGTTCCAAGTGTTAAACCTCATTGCAGACATCAGGATTAGATTAGTGATACTGTCAGTTTTGCAAAAGTCCAAGATCAGCACTAAGTAAGGCAGAAGTTTGCTAAGACGGGCTAGTTTCTCTTTGCCCAGACTTAAAGGACCTGGGAAAAATTGATACTGTACAGTTCAAGCACATTTGACTGGGCTTAATACACAAGGTAAACAAAGTGCTCCAAGCACCGATCAAAGTGCAGTTCTGGGGGCCAGTGGCATGATCTTTAGGTGTGAGAAAGAAAGTTTTGAGGAAGAAGGTCACATGTTTGAAGGCCCAGACAATCAGGCTTTGGCTTGACCTCTCTGCCTAACTGGGAGCAGCTCTCCCCAGCTACTCATGTGAGCAGGGTTCAGAGGTTACCAATTACTTAGGGAGGCTGAGAAAGTTGTATGGAGCTGCTCTCAGCTGCCATTTCACATTAGCATCAGGCCACTTACAGGTAGGCCGTCGCGGTTAATGCTTCACTGCCGGTCACTGATGTTCTTCAGCTTGCAGTTGCCGCAGCAGCGACGGAGCATCTCCCCGTCCCGCCGAGCGGCTCCTCGTGTCTGCCCTATGGCACAACCGCTCCAGCGTCACTCGCCATCCCCACGCACTTGTGCATCACATAGCTGCACCCCCACAACATGGGGGTTGTTTTAATTGCTTGACTGTTGACCAGGTACCTTTTTTCTCCCTTTTTTTCATTTTTTCCCTTTTTTTTTTTGTTTCCCACTCTGAATACTTCAGAGCCATCAATAGAAATGAGCAAAATGCTTTAATTGGTTGCAGATATTGAGATGATTAGAGTCATTTCTGGCAACTTTTTCTTACAAATCTTAAAATAATATGTGTGCCTGCACACACTTCATTACTAACAAATTAAGCAAGGGTGACTTATAACCTTATGATAGCAGAAGTGTACAAAAATACCTTCAATGAATGTCTTCTAAGTTATATTACATTTCTGGAACTTATACTAAAGCTCTTAATGTAGGAGCTTATATCATTTTCCAACTTTAGAAGTTACAATTACCCTTAGAAATTATTGTGGGGGGGATAGATTTTGTCAAATGAGCTCCCTGGGGGAATTCTCATGCTTTCTTCTGAAGCTGCTCTCTCGGGTAGTGACAAACAGGATATTGAACTACCCAGGCCTCTGGTTTGATCCAGTATAGAAAGTCCTATTCTTTCTGTTTCACAAATAGGATTTGGGGGTTTGGAGTTTTTGCTTTGTGGAAGTCACAAAATCAAGAATGATCACACTTCCTTAATGCAAGACATATTTTCATTCTAAAAATGAGCCAGTTTCCTTTCAGAAATAAGTCTGGTTTTGATTACACATCCTTGTACTTTCCCTGGAAAATGAGTACTTTTCTGCTTGGAAATATTCACATCAGTGAAGAAATTTTCTAGGAAATTAAGTGAGCCACTTCGAGTTTACAGTGAAAGGCAAAAGCAGTCCAGCCTTAGACTGTGAATATACTATTTCACATATGCTGCCATCATATATATTTATAGTTAGTTATTTATGACTTTTTTAAATTCAAAAAACTCCCAAAATGCAACTGGAATTATTTTATCCTTGATTTGCACCTCACTTTGTTCTTCTCTTCCTTTTGCTAGTTAATTCACGTCTACAGTGAAAGGTGGTGTCTGTTAAACCGTGTTTCACAAAACAAATATATGGTCCCCGTAGCTTCTTGTATGTCATTTACTGTTGCAAGCTTACTGGAAGTCATATTTTCCATACAGCAAGCAGGCAAGTATAAGGACTAGTACTTTCAATGTCTGGACAACAGAGCTGGAATATCTTGGTCACATGGCATGTCATGCTGCGTGGCACAGACTTTGACACATTTGGAGAAACTTTTGCTACATCCTAAGTTTTTTCAAAAGCTGGTCTTTTATCTTTCTTTGAGATTTATATCTTTTCCCTAGTGAAAAAGCTTTGCTTCCTTATAGGCTTTTTCTTCCTATAATTTTTATTTTTTCATCCTTTTACATTGACCTTCCATTTGCCACCATGCCTGAAAATTCACTGTCATTCCTCGCTTGCCAGCATATACTATTTATATGGCTGCAAAAATTACAGATGTACAATTTGATGACTTATTAATGGTATAAAAGAGCTACTCTTTACCTTATCTCATCTGTATAGCCTCAGAATTACAGGAGAGTTACTAAGACTGATGTGAAAAAATACTGAAAATTAGAATAAAGTGAAACAAACGAGTAGCCTACTGATGGCAGCTTGTGGACAAGGCTAAAGGGAGTCTTAGAGGCTGAACCTGTTCCCATTAAATGTAGCTGGAATTTTCCCACTGGCATTAATGATATTAGACCAGAACCCAGATTTGCAATGACATTATTATTCAAGGAGAAACCATGAAACTTGCAAAGATGTCTTTTATCACAAAATTAATAAAGGGCATTGGTTTTCTTTAAAAATACTAAATATTAATGAAAATCCTGACTCTGACTCATACCACTATAGAGACTCTTATTTAATATACAGATACACTGCAAATGTTCCAGTTTGTTTGGTTTGGGCATTTTTGTTACCACTTGCCAAGTGAGGTTGAATGGGGCGGTAATGATTTTCCATTTAATTTTTAAATAAGTATTACTTTTCTCAAAAAAAATCCAGTGGCATTTCCACTATTAAGAAAATCTTAATTGGCTAATCTTTTTGAGAATTTTGTCCTGTCACTGTGGTTTTAGTAAAAGAAGTAAATTTATACTTCAATATAAATGGAATTGTAACTACTTAACATGTCTGTGGTTAGGAAAATTGAATCATTTTCACAGAAAAAAAAAAAAAGGAACAAGCATAGACCATACTTCAAAAGGTCAGGATATGGTTTTCAATAGAATTTGTAGAATTTGTAAGTTTATAGGTGTCCAAATTGCAATGTCTATAGCCATTACATAGCATAATGTAATAGATGTCTTCAGTAGGGTTACTGATAGAAGAGGAAGGAAATGTAAGGATGACTCATTTTAAGTGTTTTAGACCCCATTTTGTGCAGAACTGCCCCTCTGCAGAAATGTTTTCTGATTTCAACCCTCACTATCCAAAGGCAATTCAAGGCATCGCATAAATTACAGGAAGAAGACTGTGGAGAATGCTGGGGGGGAGAACAGCCAGGAAAAGATTTCTGGAAAAACAGGGCTTGTAGAGGAGATTTTTCAGCTTATTACTCACTGGTATTGAAGCCAGAGCAGGCAGATTGCTGCAAAGAAGGAGAATGGGTGGGAATTGGCTGAAGATGAGGATAAAAAGGCTGTAGG
Source organism: Pluvialis apricaria (assembly GCA_017639485.1). Lineage (NCBI taxonomy): Eukaryota > Metazoa > Chordata > Aves > Charadriiformes > Charadriidae > Pluvialis > Pluvialis apricaria. The sequence continues at coordinate 31,063,681 of CM030010.1, forward strand.
ATTGGACAGAGAAGGAGGAGGAGGAGGAAAGCTATAGGAAGAAAAGAGAAAGTATATGAAACTTGAGATGCGTTTTGGATGAGCATTAGAAGCATAGACCCTAAGATACACCCTAAGATACAACAAGTAAAGATCCAATTTAGATGCTTGACAATAGACAGAAGGCATTATTTCTATCTGTTTTACATTATCCTCCGTTAAACAAAACATTTATTAGATTACATGCTCTATTATGCATGAACTCAAAACTGAAAGCAATACTACTGTAAAATATTCTTCTGTATTTAATGTAAAAACATTCTTTTGCTCCTTTACTTATAACTATTCTATACAAAACAGAGAAACTGCAATCCAGGCTTTTCTTTGTGAGTAGTAGTTGCAAAAAATCCCAACATTGTGGTATTCCAAACACTTTAATGTTTAGGTGTTTAATAGTACCATCATTAACTCAATGATAAACCCCCTTACACTCTATGTGGAATTCAAAATTTTTAAGAATGTACTTTAAAGAAACTTCAGTCAAAAACCCCAGTGCAGTGCAGAAGCAAAAACCTGTATTGCAGAGACAAATGTTCCTAGCAGAAGTGTCAGGAGTAGAAATTAGGGGAAGATTTGGAGATTTAGAATAATGTGGGTGACAGGGGCTTCATGAGTTTAGCTACTTACGGAAGAAAAAAAAGCCTGAAGGTCCAAGGAGCTTTTTTAATGTACTGCCAGATGTAAATGTAAATATTAGACCCAGTTTGGAGGCCTCATCGAGATTCTGCAAGGATGTTCTCGATGGCTAAAGAAAAGCTGCAGAGCACATGGAGATTTTAGCAATGTATATTTAAAAGTTTTCTTTCTTATTTACTGGTGAAAATTTGAAGGCTGAGCAGTGCCAAAATAAAAATATTGATCAAATATACATATTCAAATTGCTGTACACCTTCTTTTCATCACTGATTTTATTTAAAAGTCACACATGCTATACCAGATATGTATGGTACAAGTTGGTTTTTTTTTCAGAAATATTCTGCCCTGATTTCTCCATGAGGCCATATAGAGTTTTCAATTGATTGAAGGATGTGGACACTACTTATTCCAGTGTGCTATCGGGTGTTAACTGAGGTGGACAGGAGATAGGACCTTGGAAAGGTGGGAGCGTTTGATCAAAATATGATAGAGAAGTTATATATAAATTATACAGTAGATTCCTTATTGCTTATTCTCTTTAAAGAATATCTCTCATCCAGGTAGGAACTTGTGGTAGCGCCACTTGATTGAATAACTAGTCGTGTTATAAATAATAAACATTGGAATAAAACATAGCAAATAGTTGAAGAAGCTTGTCTGTTGAAACCTCTTGGTGAAAAATGTTCCCCAGTTTATTTAGTGACTGCTTCTGAAGAATAAGCCCATCAACAGAAATCAAGGGCTCCACTTGTGACAGGTCTATGACCAATGAGTCAATGGTCTGCTTTGATCTGTCATGATGTCAGTCTGCAGTCCAGATGAGACCAGTGCCTAGGATATGTCATTCAGATCCCGTCACAGGACAGGACAGAAAATGTGGAGGAATAAAAACAAACATTTAAGATGGCAAAAGCTAGGTAAGAGATTGAGGAGAGAAATGAGAGTAGAACTCAAGTCTGATGTCTGCCAGCTCGAGGGAAAGGCTTTCTGATATTTTAAGGATCTTGTTGCTGTGTGCTTCAAAGGGATGCAAGCAGTGAATTTGGGGTGCATAGGACACCAAATCCCCCAGATTATGGATTTAAAAAGCATGGTGCTACTTCAAAGCAATAGTGAAAAGCCTTCGTATTTTTGCCTCTCAAGTGGAATTAATTGTTCCTAAGAATCTCAAAGCCTTGCTTTGTCTCATTTTCCTCTAAAATTTATTAGCCTTCTCTCCATGATAATTTGCAGAGAGAAGGTACAGAGTTTAGAGGGTGGGTTTACCCTCCTAATCATTCAAAACCGAAGAAATGTCCCCAGATTTTGAAGATGAAATCGTCAACATCACCACCATGTCAGCTCATCCTGGTTAAGATAATACGTAGAACAAATAATCACAGCAGGCAAAGCACAGTTAAAAAGTTAAAAGGCTGTTACTGCAGAGGCAAACTTCTGAATGACGCCCTGTCTTGGATGAGTAGCTGGTGAAGTGTGTCAGGAGAGCCAAGGAAGCTTTTGGTTGATTTATCAGAGTGAGGAAGTTGGATGGCATCAGGCTTCACATCAAATGAGGTCTTTCAAATGATAGCTCTACCAAATTTGTTGCACATCACTGGGACGTACTGATAGCACATAGGCCACACAGGATTGCATTTCAGTACAGACTGGCTCATTTTAAAACAGGGAGCCACAGGAAAAGAGGTAGCAGAAAAAACGAAGAAAGGTTGAGTAGACTGAACCTCTGAAGTCCCTTTATGTAGTGATGTAGATGTGGTGAGAAATGGTACCGTGCACACACTGTGCTTTTCAGTCACATTGGTGCAGAGAAAACACGACAGACAGCAATATCCCCTTCTATTCGGAAGGCCAATGTACCAACGATCTCATAGAAATTTGCAGTTCTTGGACAACATCACATAGATCTGATTTCTGTTATTCCCCAGGAACTTTATGATGACAGGAAATCTTACTAAAGGGGATAAACAGATGAAAAAAAAAGGCAACTTTTCCACTATGAGATTGGAAATCCAGACATCTGGGTTCAGTTCCCAAGTCTGCTGTAATACTGAATAAATTACAACAAAGTAAATACCTCAGATACTCATCCATCCAAGTGGCTAGTGGTCCCTCACCTGCTGCCTTTTCTGTCAATTGCCTTTGAACTAAAAATATTTTTGTCAACCGTCAGGTCTTTAACAGCAGGTTTCTATCTATTTGCAATGTTATAATACATAAAATAAGTTTTAAAAGATCAATATTTTTCTTTATTTTCTTTTTCTGTGTTTTCAACATATGTAAAGACAAAACCCTATCCTGATAATTAACGTGATCAAAGGTAACACCAACTCCTTCCACTACATGCTTCACCACCCTAAAGAAAGGTTAAGACTCATTCAAGTGAATGGCATCCCTCCTCATGATGAAAAATCTAAACTTGCATATTTAATGCAGTTATAGAAGTACATTTTTTTTCTTGACTAGCTTTATATTTCATCATATTATTCACTAGCAAATGTATTTTGTTAAAAGATCATTTTGAAAGAGGTGGGGGTGATTTCAGCCAAAATCTTGCTTCCTTTTGCCACGTGCAGTCTATCTCCACTATTTCAAGAAAGTTTTGTTGTCATTTTTGTTCTCTTTCACTGGTAGTAACTAGCTAAGCTGAAACAGACCTGTGATGACAGGGATATGTTATGGTGGGTACTACAGAAGGTGGGAAAGAGTCCCAAGGAAGGGAAGGGGGAAGTGGGCAGATACAACCAAAGTGCTTTTTTCTGGAGTATGCCCAGGTTCAGAACAGTGTGATGGGATCCATCCCAGGATATTTTAGCTCTTTCCTAGGCAGGGAGAAACTGTTCATATATAGTCTTGTGTTTCCTACATGCACGGAAGATGTAACTAGCTTCAGCAGCCTCAGCAAGGACCCGTGGACGTCAGCGGTAGCACACAGGTTTTAAGAGCTTTTTTTTTATCTGAAGATTTGCTCTTCTCTGGTGTAGCTGCTTATGCCTGTGCAAGCATTTCACTTTTCCTCTATTTGTTCTACCTTGCTCACTTTTTCCTACCTTCTTCCCCTCTGTGAGTATTATCATCCCTCATTTCTCTTTCATGTCTCCTCCCAGCTGTGGTCTGAGTTGGATGCAGGGGATAGATATATCAGGATGCTCAGATTACTTTGGAGAGGCAAAGCTGAAGCTGTGTAGTGGAAAATCTAACCTTGTGGAGTTTTAATAGCAGTGGTTGTTCTAGCTCTGCCATTTGGAGACACTACTGCCTGCAGCTGCGTGTCATGGCCATCCCCTTAGATATCACCATCCTCCCAGTGCCAGCTAAGCACCTAGTGTTAGCATTGCATCTTCTTCCAGCGATAAGAAGTCAAGTCTGCAAAACTGACCAAGAAACCCTTTTTTCCCCAGCCATAGCTTTCTCTGCCCGTGTGGTTCTCCAGCATGTTCCTCCTGCAGCTCAGTCTGGCTTTTGGCTTCCCTCAGCACTCCTCAACAGTCACCCCCTGCCTCGCTCTCCTCCTGATGGCAACGGTTATGCCCTATAGCAGCGATTTTTAAGGATTATCCTCTACCCCTGCTGGCTAGGCCAGACAGGAGGGCAATTGTTAGGAGTAGCTGTCTCCTTCCTAGCTGATGCATTGTACTTGCTTTCTCTTTTATGTGTGCTGGCATGACTTGCAAAGTGTTATTTTAGTTGCAGTTGTAACTAAAGCTAATAAAATGCTATTATGGTTAATTATGTTCACCAGCGAGGCACTTAAACTTTACATGAAATGGCATCCCAGTAGGCTTGAGTTTTCATAACATATGGCAGTTGGAATGGCAAGGTTTTAAAAAACATGTAATTTCATTAGAGTAACAAGACAACCACTTGAGTAGTCTTTTTATGACATGTTTAATGATGCTGCCATATGGATGGCTTGTAAACAAAAAAAAACTACGGAAGGCTAGATGAGGTAAGGGACACATACATCTGGCAGAGGATATCCCAGCATGCTTCAAGCACTTGCAGCTTTAATAAGCACTTCTCAGCACCCCGTGCTTATGAAAAGATGCAGTGAGGCTGTGTTCATTCTTGCCCATTTACAGAACCGATTTTTATTTAAAATTTTAAAAAAGAAAGGTGTATGAGACTGTTATGAATTCCCTTCAGGCCCTTGGGATGTCCTGCTTTTCTCACTGGCTTTGGTGAAAGCATTTATTCCATACTGATCTCAGTGCTACTACTTCTAAGCTAGCTCCACAGTTTTGTGGAGATGACCTTTCCTACCCTTTGGGCACCTTGGAAAAGTATTTTGGGACACCATGTTAGGATGCCCTAATGTTAACCTACTCTAGTTAGCTTGAGCCTAGTTAAGAGTATTTATTTATGAAATCCAAAATAGTGTTTCAAAGGTTTACAGGGATGCTGGAGACAGAAAGTAAAATCTTCTTTATCTAAAAGATCAAATCCAGGAGATGTGTCTCCGTCTCTATACCTAGCTGCATAGGTGTCGGGGTTTAGGCCGAATCGGCCACTGGGGACATAGGGGACCCCAGATGGGACCGACAGATGCTCTCCTCTACCCCTCTTCAAAGAGAGAGGTAGAGGAGGGAAAAGAGACTTACGAGTTTAGAAGGATCTAAACTACTTTAATGAAATATTAATAATAAAATAAAAGGAAATAATGAGAAATATACAAAACCGTATCAAGCTCCCAGGATGACAATCATGACACCGACTGGTACTGGGGCAGTCCCAGGCTGGACTCGGTGACGGACGGGAACTGGATTCCGGATCTGGATTCAGGATCGGGTCCAAAGGCAGACAAACAGACAGAGTCCTCCTCAGACGTCAGCCATTGAAGGGAGAAGGGCAAAAGAAGAAGGGGGCTGACCCTTTGCTCCGTCAGCTTTTATCCTGAGCATGAGGCAGATGGGATGGAATACACTGTTGGTCCGTTTTGGGTCACCTGCCCTGTCCGCTCCTCCCTGCAGGTGGGACCCCATTATGCTTTTCTGCTTCCGACCCTCCAACGTGGCAAATAACACAGCCGGTTGGCCTTGGGTGTTAGAACAATAAGTATAAGCAAGAGCCTCCCTGCATACTATGTCTTGACATCAGCTATAAACATTGGTCTGATCACTCTGAGAGAGTGAACATTGTCTGCACAATATGCTGTTAATTTCAGTAGTTAGAAGAGGCCCAGCTAAGAAGCGAATTGGTCCTGTTTTACCTCAAACCAGGACAATAGGTGTAGGTGTTCTTGTAACTCATAGCACCGGGAACTTTGGTTGTGCACACTTGAGATGGTATTTACAGGGAAGACTCTTCAGTTTGGGAAGTGTTCAAACTTCTGTTCCTCTTTACCTGAGATTTTTCAGGGGGTTCATGTATGATTGTATTTTCCCCCTTCTCAGTTCTTCTTCCTCAGATTATTGGACCTCAGCTTGGAAGATGGTTCTGAACTTCTAGACTGATAACTTTCCTCAATGTTTTGGAAATTACTGCTATGTCTTTGGCAAACTAGATGTTTGACAATTATTCTGACAAATACCTGTAGAAAAGCGATATACTTCTTTGTGCCCGATAAAGTAATTTGCAAATATCAGACAAACTCTCTGTTCCCTGGAACATATAGCTTACATTAATATGCAGTTGACAACCATATTTTACAGAAAGCAGCCTGCTACTGACTCCTGAATGAAATTATATATCGTGGTAAATAACCACTACAAAGTGTTAATTGCCAAAGAGGCATGACTGCATCACACAGTCTCAATTTTTTAGGTATAACATAATAAGAACTTTTAAATACTGTTCCAATGGAACTTATATCAGTTGTCCAATCTAACCTGTTAATCACCTTTGCCCTCAGAGTTTTGAGTAGTTCCAAGCAGGTCTGCTAATCAGGACTGCTCAACAGACATGCATAGAAAACAAGGAGAGGAATTAGGATTGCATTTGTAGGGGATATGGAAGCAAAGGATTAGGCAAATGCATATGTGAAGTGGAATAAATCTGTAGGTGTTCTCCATAGGCACTGCGGGATAGCAGACACTGAAATATCCAGATGAAGCAGGTTAATGGGGTGGAATTTACAGAAGGAAATTGCAGAAGGACAGGAAAAGTAGACTGAGGGGGGAAGGGAAGGAAGAGCCCTTCCCCTGCCAGCACAGCAGAAAAGTTGAGCGTGGGAAGGACTAAGAGCAGCAGAAGAGTTATGGAGCCTGACAGCTTGGAGACCTCAGAAGCATTGAGATGGTCATCAGAAGAAGAGCTTGTGGTGAGTCATCATAAAGTAGGAAATCGAGACACTACTGTTCATTGTAGAATAAAGGAAAACTCATCTTGCTTTTAGTTTCTCTAAGCTATGTTTTGCCTTTTCAGTGGGTTACTTCAGGGCTCATTAAAGAGAAAAACCAGTAACGTGGACTTGAGGAACACAAAATGTGAGCAGATGTTATGCAATCTCTCGTGTGTGTAATTCTGCCCCAGTACCTGCCATGTCAGTTGTGACCTATAATAATAACACCTCTGAACTTTCACTTCTGTGCTCCTTTTAACCACAGACTGCAGTAGTTTGGGACTGTGTGATGACTTTGTAATGTTGACAACTGGAGACCAGGATTAAACTACTAAATTCTTTTTAATAGCAACAAAACATAGGATGCAAAGTCTCCAGAGGCAATCTAACTTGCCAACTCTGCTTTTAAAAATATAATTTGCCAAGAAGCAAGCCACAATTTACATATCTATTTTCTTTTAAAATACTTTTCAAAAACAAAGAAGTATTAAATCTTGGCAGAGACTTTTGGCTAAAATGTGGCAAATATATTATGAACAGATTTTTATAGCATGTTTCCACATTATTTTTGCTATACACTCTAGACCTATGCAAAAGCTTTCCTATATATATTCCCTTTATGAATGGAAAATAGTCAGCAACTTTAGGGTTTCATTAAAGCCAGAGAAGAAATAAATTTCCAATATATTGGAATAGTATAACAGTTCCAAACTTTTGTGTCTTGATACTGTGAAGGTGGCATTGCCCAAGACTGCCATTCACACAAAAAACAAGCTTAACAAACTGAATCATTCATATACTCCTTCACGATTCTAACATATTTTCTGATTACTTTGTTCTGATTGTTTGTTTTAACATCTCAAAGGCAAATCTCTTCAAGCAAAGGTGGGTGCTTCTTAAGCTCTTTCCTTTCTTTCCACTGTAAAGCCAGTTTGCAATGTAAGACTGCTCCATTTGCCTCTTAATATTTGATCTGGGATGTGAGAAATAAGGATTTTTAAAGTGAGTTTAGAAATCAGTGCATAGAGGTTTCTGAAGAAGAACAATGAGCAACTGCAGGGTACAGGACATTTTTGAACCTTTTGAGTGTGTTTGTATCTGAGAACCATTGTAGTTTGTGGACGCTTTGTTTGTTTTTCTGTCCTACTGCATTACGTGCTGCCACATTTCAGGTGCATAGGGATCATCACATGGATGCTGACAGCAAAATTTCTATTTCACAAATCAACAAAAAAGGAAGAAAAAAGAGTAAAGTTTCTCTCCTAACCCACATAAAGGGCAAATTATAGAGGCCAGGCAAGGATAATAAAAGAATATGATTGACAGCTGACAGAATGCCAGTGAAAATTTCTCTCCCCCTTAGGATATTGTTTTGATAATCTTTGCCGATTTAATACTTTATGGAACTGGAGATTTTTCTTCTGTCTGTATGGATATTTTTTGAGGGGTGGGGGTTGCATTTGTCAATTGCACATCAAAATAGGGTGGATAGACAGGGAAGTGAAATGTAAACAACAGCTCCAGGTTTGTTTTTCTCCTTGGGCTGTTGGGGCATGTTTTTGTACATGAAGGTTAACAGAGCACAGTAGCAGCCTTCATCAGTTCTTAAGGACATTTGGCCAATGCTGCTGTACAACTCAGCTGACCTCAGTGTTACTACCTGGTTTCAAATCTTATGGTCAAAAAGTATATTCTGAAGTGCAACTGTAACGCAGCATGATGGGCTTACCTGTTTACAGTATTTAAAGAGTATATATTAGCCTAGAAAGATGTGTACCATTTTCTGTTGGTTAGTCCATCATTTCAGCACAAGGTCTGTCAGTCCACTTTGTTGTTGTCTGTTTTACACATCTGGAAAGTTTTTGTGAGCATGTGTTGATGTCCATTCCAGCTGAGACGTTGGCCCCAACCAGTGAGTGTCCTGATCATGCTGGGATGGCAGTAGTGGTCACACATACATACACACACACACAGAGGCAGAGAACAAAATACAGCCCAGCACATGGCATTCCTGCCACAAGTACTCAGTCCATGGGACTTCGCATGAGTTCAGTGTCCTCAGGCTGCTCCAGCCCCAGCCATCATGACTTCTTATCCCTCTCCAATGGCACTGCTTTCTTGGAGCAGCAGCAGCTGGTCAGACTCAGGGTCCTTCTCCCCATTTGTCATCCAGCTGCCCTTTTCGCTCAGCACTGACTTATGCCTTGGAAGATGGGTGAAATAGCCAAGTTTCCTCTCCCATGGTTATGCTGAGCCTGCAATGCAACAAACAAAAAAACAAACAAAACAAGCTTTTCCTGTGGAAGTTTGCAGACACGACTCCATATGCACTGAAGAGGCAGATCTGCTGAGTTAGTTGATGTCTTTTGTAGAAACATTATCAGTTTTCCTACTGGAATTGAATTTTCCAATGATTTTTTGCTCTGACTTCAATGGTTCCACATCAAATTTTCTTGGCTTGCAAGTAAAATATAATGCTCATCTTGCAAAGACAGCTCTGAATGTTAAGATATTTTTTTTTTCCTAGTATTAATATCAGGAAAGAGGGCTGTACAGGCCACACAGTTTCAGCCATGTAACTCTACTAATTTCAGATAGTACCTTCTGTGGCGCAGATGTCCATTGCGTTTGGTAGGGTATCATCATTGTTACTGATTGGAACTTACTAAACAGTTCTGTAGATGATGAGTTGTAAAAGATTTCAGTTTCTTCTATGAAAAATTTTAGACTAGGACAGGGTGGATGCATATCTTGCTAACTATGCATCTAGCAGGGACTACCTTGAGCACCCTCGGGCTTGAGCCCACCTCTGATCTTTCTACACCAAAGCTGAAGCGGGGCTAAAGAGGTGAGGACGGCTTCACTCCGAATACCACTTCAGTCTCATATCAGTATTTTGATACCAAAAGGGGACTCTGATAAAAAAGGAAATCAAATAAACTACTTTCAAATGTTTATAGATAAAGTGAATCCTGGTGGAAGAGTGCCTTTTGAGATTGTTTCTTAGGGAAAACAACGTGTTATTCAAAGAATTATTAAACTGAGACTATACAGTTTCATGTCAGGTTAATTTATCATGGATGGTTTTTTGCTTAGTTAGCTGATATGGGGGATAGGTGCTTCAATATGTTAATGCTGCAGTTTACTGTAGTCTTGGAGATTAATCCTTTAAAAATACATGCAAGTAGCCTTTCATACAGGCGTGTTGCCACTGAATGCAGTGGGACTGCAATGACACACCTGTCATCTGGTGGTTACTTTCACAGAAAATGTGATTTGGGTAGACTATAACTAATTCACTGGGGTCTGATGAGGTGTGTATGAAGTTTTCTTCTGTCTAAAGTACACCATGTACAATTTTGTGTTTATCAATAGCTATTGGTTGCCTTGTATTCTTGTAAAGAAAATGTTCTCTCCTTTTGTGCTCTTAGCCCTTTCTGTCTGCCTTATGCCCATTTCTTTGTGTCTGGGAATGCCCCTGTGTCATTTTTCTTCACTTACTTTATGCAAAGGCAAACAATAATACTTGTCAATTTATTTGTGGTGTTCTCAGCTGCATAGCTAATGCTCTTCTGCTTGATAGGATGTCGTAGCTTTCTGTAATTATGGTTCTGCTTATGCCCTTGAGGAAGAACATCTGCTATTTCCCACTCATTTCATCCTCTCATTTCCTTGGTGTTAGTCTGCAACACAGTGACGTGGTGGTCTCTGACGCCCTTTGCTGCACTTTTCCTTGGGGTTCTCCACAGCAGGGTCCTCAGCCGTCCTCCTCACCTTCCTCTTACTTCATCAGCCCGTTGCGGTGTTGTTCTGGGTGATGCATTCACTTCTCTGATTCAGCTGGGAGGGAAAGGGCAGAGTTGTGCAGGGAGCTCCTACGACAACCTGACTCAGCTGAGGACAAATGTGCAATGGAAGCTTGAGGACAGCGTGCTGCAATGCTCTTACCAAAACAAGCAGTATAGGCTGTCAGGGTCACAATATGGGACCACCCAGTTAGAACAGAAGCTAAGAAGAGAGGGAAAAAACCCACCTTCTCTTTTTGGACACTTACCAGCAAAATTCTGCCAACTTGGCTTATTATTCCCACCATATTTGTTGCCTCTGTTGTTTATTGTTGCATGTAAATTGGCTGAATGATCCTCTGTAAATCCTTTGTTCTTACACCTTTATAATTTTCTTTTAAAGTGATTTCTTGGTATGAACACGAAAGAATATTGGGTTTTAGGCAAATTTGGAGGGATAATATATGTATTTTTAGAATAGTCAAAATTAATTGTTCAAATTTTTAAACATTTTTGTAATAGTCACTCCTCTTGTGTAATAGCTATTTTTATACATAATGCATCATTTTTATTAATAATTAATGCATATTTTTACATGGCCATAATTAGGTGTGGTGAATCCCAACCAAGGAGTCTATGTCAAAGAATGTGAACTGTTCAGGTTTTAACAAGAGCTGGGAAGAAGGCAGAGGTCATTACTCATAATAGCCAAAGGGGAAACAGTAGAAGATTCAGAGTGTTAGAGCCTTATACACACATCCTTGTCTCTATCACACCAGCTCATACAGTACAAAACTGGCTGAAGGTTTGCCTGCTCGAGAAAGTGCTGCCATCCCTCAGCAATCCTTCCAGTACTGGAGTCAGTGTAGCAATCTGAGAAAGGTCAGTCCTAGTTTATGGAAGAGGTTGGCGTCCTGAAATTCTGAGGATTTCTTCCTTCCCTGGCTCATCAGATCAGCGCAGTGATTTCTGAAATAATAGTATGGCACTATTGTAATAAAAACTGGGATATTGTTGCATTGACATCAGCTGGCAGGTATGCATATGTCTCCCAATAGCTGAAATGGGAACTTTGTATGAACATATAAGGCAAATAACTTACAGTGTCAAGGGTAATTTTTATTATGAATAATTGTGTAGAAATGGAAGGATAAGGAAGTGTTGTATGTTTAAAATATAAATTGATTAGTGTGCCAGCCAATTGACTTCTTATTGCAGGATTAGAGGAACAGTATTCGGTATTTTCCTTTTTTCTAGAAGGGGATTGACAGAGGGTTTTAAAAGGATATGAGATCCTTTTTTTAAAAAAAAAAAAAAACAGACCAACCACCACCTTTTATGTTTAATAAGAGGGGGGAAAACTTATCAGGATGGAGGCTGGAGGGGAGATGAGGATGACCTGAGCAAAGTGATAGATACTAAGACTGTTTTACTTGAAGTGCATTGAACACGTTGAAGTAGGAAGGAATGAGGCCAGATAACAGCTGTAGATGCCTGTGCAACTGCACCTAATGCTAACCTAGATGTTAGGGGAAAGACAGTTAAACATTAAGTGGCACACTGGGTATGAGACTGGTTGAGCCCATTGAAGAACCATGCCAGAAGATGGACAAAACCAGGAACAATATTGATGCCTTGAGAGCAATGATAAAAATTACAGATTTAGCAAGGTACAATATGGGAAATAGTTGAGAAGTCCATAGAGGAGAATCATAGTAGAATGGGGGGAGACAGGTCTGTGAGCAACATGTACAGTGTTTCGCTACCATGAAATCTGCTAAGTTCTTTGCACAGACAGTGGATAACCCAGTGCAGTTCCCTGAAAGCAAGAACAAGCAAGAAAAGTATCCATTAATGGCAATACTGAGATAGGCTTCGCTCTTCTCCCTTTGCATTACTGAAATGAAAGAAGAGTCCATCAAAAGTGAATGTCATTATAGAGACAAAGGAGAAAACAGAGAGTGGCTCTTTTGAGAGCAAAGCATATCTCCTTTATCTCATTCAAAAATTGAAGAGGTGTAAACATATAACTACTGAAATTCGTGTTTCAAGAGGAAAAGAAGTTAAGAGGTAGGAAAGGATGCAAGAGCAAAAGAGTAACTGCTGGGACTGGTGGTTGTGATTACAGAAATGTCATCAGCCAACCCTAGCACCAAGTAAATAAACAAAGATTAGGGATGGACTTAGGGATGAGAAGTGAGGTGGGAGATGAAAGAAAAAATATGGTTGAGGCAACAGAGTAGTTGTGCAAAGGAAAACGGGAGAACAGGAACTAAAGGGCAAAAAGTTGAAAACTCAAAGGGTGATGAAGAAGTGTAGAGGGGACAGAAGGGAAAAAAATAGCAAATTAAATGAGTAAAGGGGGGAAGAGAAACAAAAATAGGACAAGGCAGTATGCAATCAGATCTATAAACGTGATTAGGTATTACCAGTGGCTTGCTCCAGAGCAGCAACTGCTGTCTGGAAGTTTTGCTCTCATTGAAGTGAGCAATGGTGATGGTGGGGCTGGTTATTTGGGGAAGAAGAGGGGGGTAACATGGGGCACTGTACCTTGTGGCACTAACGGGATCACCAGCATCTGATGGCATGCAATGGTTCTGCTGTGTGCAAAAGGGGACAAGGTCTCTCCTTCCTTCTCTTCATCTCGTCTCCTCCCCTTTTGGGAGGGGAGGGGGGATACTCACTTGGAAAAAGGTTGTTTTTCTTGCACACACACACACATGCACACACACACGCATGCACACATACACACACACGATCAGTTTGTCAGGGTGGCTCGCACTGTGTTCTGGAGGGGGACATGGGAAAAGATGCAAGCTTAAATAGATTTGGGGTGGTTTTGGAGGAAGAAGGAGGGACAAGGGACAGGCGAGTGCTGACATCTGGAGAGTGGTAACAGCTGTGAATGCCTCAGGGCCAGGGACTTTAGTTTCTGACCTTAGGGAGAAACCGGAGAGTACTGACCACATGGAGTGGTTGCAAGGAAGAGCGAGGGCAGAGGGGAGACAGAAGTGGCAGCCCCTTATTTTGTACCCTGGAGCCTTGGTAATACATCTCTGTAAAGAGGCCACTGCACGTCCATATAAGAAGTTATTCCTTTCTGTCTGAAGTCATGTTAAAAATAACTCTCTTTGGGCCTTGGGGCATTGCACTATAATGAAGTTAAAAGGATAAATGCTATTAAATGTCTGAATAATGTTGCTAACATAGCTTGTCTTCCTGATCATTTTGTTAAACTACAGTAACATACAATCATGTCACCATTAATACTTCCTGCATGTGCAGGAAAGAAGAATACAAAGAGTATGAAATATCAATTGATTTTAGGATGGTGTGTTTTGTATTGAAAACAGCTGGCTAACTTATTCTCTCATATGGCTGGTGGTGGGTACTGGAAACATCACACATTCGTATTGTTGAAACAGAGTGCAAACTGTTCAGAGCGATACACCTACATCTGTACCGTATTATGCTGTGTGCCTGGCTGCCATCATTTTATGGACTCAATATCTGTCCAACCATTATTTTTATTTGGTCTCATAACTCCATAGTTGGTCCACCTGTAGAGCCTGCGAGTTATCAAGTTAGTGTGTTTTGCCGTTGTCATGTGTCCAGTTTTCAAACCGCAGTGGTTTCCAACTGGACTACAAAGCACCAGGACTGCTATTCTTATAGCTATTTTTATTTTAACTACACTCATTCCTATTTATCATTGCAGTCTGCTGGAAAAAGTCTACTTTCCAACAATGAGATTATTTTTTTTTGGATGGGAGAAGGGAACATGTACCGTTTTCTTCATCTCCTTTTTATTATTATTTAATTGTTCCCACACTTGATACCTGTTTATCGCTATCACATTAAAAAGCATGAATGGTTGTCCAATTCCTGGGTTGTAAAATCTCCTTGGCACGTTCCTGAGGCTCACTTAGAGAGTGCATGGTCATTCAGACATCAAAGGCAGCTAGAATCCAAATTCTCCTTTGAAGACTTATAGCTATTCTTAAAACCTGCTCAGTACATTCTGGGCAAGGCCCTATTGCCACAGCCTTCGCTCGCTCTGGCTAGCACTGACTTGAACAATACCTTTTTTTCTTGGTCTTCTCTGTCATGTATGTCCCTCCACACATATTTTTTTTACATCGGTCTACCCCATCTTTCTAAATTTTTACCTTCCTCTGCCCTTTCCATTTCTATTTCACAGTAGGTATCACCTTCATGTTGCATTTCTGTCTACTGGTCCTTTTCTGATATACCCCTGAGCCGACATCTCTGGCTTCTGCCTGCCGCCTTTTCCTTTTTCCTCTGTCCAGTGTCCCACTCTCAAGTGTCTCTTACCCCAAAGCTGTCATGGTCTCTTCAAAATTGCTTCCAGTTGCAGCCATATTCAAGACCTCAGCTGATCCCAGGCTATGGCACTTGCAAGCTCCCAAACTCCTCCCACTGCTCACTGGGGCAGATGGTGGACAGACAGCTCCGAGGCAGGGATAGTCCATGCCCCTTGGGTGTGCTGATGGTGCCACATAATGGAATGGTTGTGTGAGAGTGGGCAGTCCAAGGACCTACAAGGTATCCTGATACCAGAATAGTCCCAGACCCTAAGAACCTCCAGTTCTCCATGTGACCAACACATGAGCTGTTAGGAAACATGCCATTCTTCACCGGTCTGCTCTTTCCTGCTACCATGCTCATCACAGCTCTATATTGCAAGCTCTACCAAAGTAGTTGACAATGTGTGGCTGCTTCAATACTGTGTCAGTTCCTATATGGAAGAGTATAAGATGACCTTTAGATGCTGCAGCAAGCCCACAGGTTGTGATACAGTTGTATTTTCAGCCACCAAAATGGCAGCCTGACTCATTTTAAATTACTTTGTTCTAGTATCTGTATGCAGCTGATTTCACAAGTGTTTACAAATCAGCTTCAAAAGTTCCAAAATATTTTAGCAATTTTATGAACTAGAAGTACAAGTCAGAGCTCTCAACTGAAGCCTGTGGGACTAGGCCTTTAAGTAGGACTTTATGAGAATTAATGTGGGCAGGTTCTGTGGACCACCACTGTGTTATTAGCCTTATTAAGTTGTCTCTAATGTACCCTGCGGTCTTTGCAGTCTAGGAAAGAAACATCTGGTCCATGAAGGTTTCCATTTGTATCTATTTTGTTAACTACATTAAGCAACTAAATAGAAAAAAAATACATAATGCAATGAAAACAAAACTACTTAAGCTAAAACAATTTGAGGTCAAATTAGTCACACAGCTGTATAAAATATCACAATTATTACAACCAGCAACCACTCTAAGTTTTTACCCAGAATTAAGGATGACGATAAGCCTTATTCACCTACTACTCCCCAGTAACAGACCATTATCCATGCAGTAAAGGTACCTATGTGTTAGGCTCTAAACAGACAGGGGCTTATGTTGCCCATGAGCTCATTCTGATTCAAAGATGTTTAATTACGTTACTAAAGGACTAGATTCCATTTACTGTAGTCTGCTTCTCACTTGTTTTTTCAAGATTTGGGCTTTGCCTTTTGCTGACATAACTAAATAGCTTCAGGTATGGAGCTTGCTGGTGACCCAGACAGGCTGAAGAAGCATTGAGGAGCATTCACATTTGCTCATCATACACATGGAAGATGTCCCATCTTCAGTGACAGGCGTGCTCCAGACTAATGCCTGAAAGAGCAGAGCATCAAGTCATGATGACATAAATATTTAAATGGGTAATCTCTTATCAGGTAAGGCAGACGGATCAGTTGTAGGCAATTTTTTTTTAAACGGTACTGGGAGCAGTGGCTTAACTTTGGAAACTCTTGAATGGAATTAAATATGGCAGTCTAAAGCAAGTGAAAAAAAATCTTTGAAGTGCCTATTTCACCTAACTCGCTACTGGATGTTCACAGTGAAGGGTTAAATTTAGACAAGTTGAATGTATTCCAGAGAGCCCAGACTGCTGGAACACCCAGTATTTTATATTTTAATTGAGAAAGGGATTCCTTTAACTTAATTTTTGCCGATAGGCATTTATTCTGAGTTGTCCAAATTTTCTTGATAGCCATTTAAAACAAGCATTTCCAGAGGGTAATTCACCCACTGTCTTAGCCACCTAGTTTCAGATGACTGAAAGAGCCCTCTAGAAGATCCCACCTCTCTTCACTGAGTATAGTGCAAGCCTGGACAAACAGCTTGATTAGTCACCTAATTTAGAGAATATCATGATGTCTAGGATGTATTTTAAGTTGTCATTCTAAGGTGTCCAATATATAGAAGCTTTTTCATAGTTTCAGGGAAAGCTCAGAAAAGGCAGGAGTTGAGGAAACGTGGTTGGACGGAAGGCTGCCTTCCCCTGCAGGCAGGAGCTGCACAAGGGGCTGGATCACATCATGGCCCTTGGGACCCCAGAACAAGTGAACACACTTGGTTGGCAAATGAAAAAAGGTTCATAGACATATACAGCTGCTCAAAGTTGAATAACTGCATCAAAAGAGGATATTTTCCACTACATAGAGTGAAATTTTAGGAGATACATTTGATAACAACTCCTTTTTTAGCCTCAATGTCTCAATATGGCCCTCAAACATGACTTACAGAAACATTTTTCTATGTGTTTGCTGCCTGTATTGCTCTGTCATGTTCACCATAAGAAAGGCCCATCATTTTGAAGTTATACAGAGTACTGAATTTCACAGGCATGAAACTTTTATCTAAGATGAAACCAGAGAGGACCAGAATTGCTGGACAGCCAGGGACAAAGACAAGATTTGCTGGGATAAAGCTAGAGGCAATGTGCATTTCCCTCTGTAAAAGAAATTACAGCTAGCAGTCAAAACCATCAAGTTTACACAAGGTTTACAGGAAACTGAAGTAGTCACCAGAACACCTGGAATCGATATATTTCCTTGGAAATTTTTTCAAGCCCTCAGTCTGGAGTACAACTATGTTAAAATGTCCAGTGAATTTGGCTGTCAGTCTCCACAAAATATTTGAGAGAAGGAAAGTAATAAGTAATTGAAGGGTCCTTAAGCCCTAAAATATTGTTAGAATTAGTGGGAAACCAAATTCTTTGTAGCCATGAAGGTTATTGGGATAGTCATTTTACATCACTCCAGTGAAAACTGAAGATACCTCGATATGTATTGCAGGTTTCAGTAAAAATGGCATGTTAATATGCACAAATAGACAAGGAAACTTTGGCCTTAGTCCATGAGTTTAAAGGGTTTGATTTCCTTTTTTCGGAAAGCTTTAGCTAGAACTGACTATAACCTATATATTTCCATTGCCAAATGAGATAAATACCCATGAGATTTTCTTTTCAGTTACAAACACATAATTTACAAATTGAACACCTGTCCACTAAGACTGATAATATCATGGGGAGGAGAGGGAAGGGTTGACCAAGGCTTACTGGCAATTTCTTAAATAAAGTAAATACAAAAATGGTCTGGTGGTTCTTATATTTTCCTACTGATAAAAACATGGAGTTTGCAGTATGTAACCATCTTCTGAGGGTAAATACCTGACTAAATCGCACTCAGTTCTTTTGAACTAAAGTTCACTCTGTTTCTCGAGTATAAAGTTTGGCAGCTTCTGTTAAGTCACCTCAGATGGCAGCTTCACAGCGCCATTTCCCTCCTGCCCATCCCACTATGAGGCAGCGTCCTCAAGTCCAGTGACGTGAAGTGTCCTAAATCACTGCAGCAAGGTTAGCCAGGCCTCATCCATCTGCCAGTATTTTAATTTCCTTAGGACAAAAAGCACTAAATAACCAAGTGCTGAAAAAGAAGAAGAGTGAAACCCTTGCACGGAGATGTCTCCCAGTTAATATGAATGGAGGTATACAGAAAAAGGCAGATTATATGTAATTTTCTTCACTTTCAGGAAATGGTATGAAACAGTTCTCTTACATTTTCTCAACTTATTTATTTAATATTGGTGGATTTATTTGCTGGCTTGTTAAGATATATTTGCTTAGACCAGAAATACCCTTTTTGAAATTGCTCGTGGCTACTTAATGGCAGTAAAGCAGAGCTGCAACAAACTGCACCTTGGAAACCTGTGCAACTGAGGACCTCAGGAGTTTGGCTGTAGGTGAGCAGGTGAGCTTCCATCCTCACGTGCACATTCCCATGCACTTCCACTGCCCCAGTTATCAACGGGATGGGAAAGGAAGGTGAGGAGGACCGAGGAGCAGAAGCTGGTGGAAGAGGCAGAGGAAGAAAAGACATGAAAAAGTCTAACTCACTCAGCTGTTTCCAGGTAAAATCTCTTTCCTTCCACCCAGAAAAGATGACTTCCAGATACACTATCAAAGGCTTGAAACAAATGCTGAGGCGAATAACTGGGCAGTTTTGAAGGTCAGCACTGTCATCAGCTTGGCTCTGAAGTTTTATCATACAAAATTAGTACAATATTTAATGTGAATCCTCAAGAGCAAAGTGATTTTAGTCCTAAAATGTTGACGGCTGCCTGTCCCTGTATTAGACACTGTATCTCATAGTACAAAATTTTCTCCTTCATGTTTTTCTTAAAATTGTCTTCTTAATCAATTTCTTTCTAAAAATCTTTGTCTGAGTTGTACATTATGTAACTCTATTTAAATCATGGCCAAACGAGAATCTTTCCAGTATTTTGATCTGAGGTAGGCAAACAGCAAAAGACATAGGGAAAAAAAAAGGCAACCTAAAACTCATCTCATTTAGTAGATAGCAGTAGCTATCTTAAAAGTTATTGGCTTATTATGGATACTTTAAGCATCTACAGAAAGCAGCTTTCCATACCCACAGTAAGGTCATTAGTGAGGGAGGGAGGGAGGGAGGGAGGGAGGGAGAGCGGGAGAGAGAGAGGGAGAGAGTTAGTTGATACCACAATCATCTTTCCTGTGCAGACACTGAGCTGGAAGTTCTGCATTTTGACAGATTTCCCTCAAAATAAAGATTCTTGGCACTGCAAGGAAGGAAATGTTAGTTGCAGCAGAAAAATAAGCAAAGCAAAATCCTAGCTTTGAAGAATGGACTAAATTTAGACCTACGTATGTGTAGATTTTGTTCCCAACATAAGAAGTTCAAAGAGATATATTGCTACTAGGTATGACAGCAAAAGTAATATTGCCACTATGCTCCATTATCATTCTGTACAAAATCAATATCAAAACAACCCAAGTCTAGACACATAAATGTCAAACTATTTAACAAGAAGCAGTTAGTGCAGAAAAAAACACTTAAATGGCAATTGAGGTAGTCTGATGGGTCTTAAAGTAGCTTACCAGGATTTATGTAAGATAAAAACAGTTTAACTAAGCATGTAGAACAAAGCCTGGGGGCTTATGGCTAAGAACAATATCAGAAGAACATCTAAGCTCTTTATCGTACCTGTCAGGTCCTAGTACTTGGCTGTTCTGTCAAAGGTGGAAGGCTTTCTAAATCTCCTAATTTCCTCCTTGATTTTAGGTTTTAGGTTACTTTATAAAATTACTGTTCACCTACTACTCACAAGATAGAGTGCCCAGTTCACAAAAACACATTTGAGTTATTCCTGCTACTCAGAAGAAATCTGTCATTTTCAGAGTGCTTTCTCCACTTTTTACATGTCATTCCTTATTGAGAGCTGACAACGAGGTTTGTTAGCAAGTAATATGCTCCCAGAAATGGAATTTTGGAGTGAGATGGGCAGCAGAAATTAACACTTAATTAAAATGCTAAAATGGCTAAACAATGAAACTCATTTCAATCAAGGAAATAAGAGGGCTGGAAGAACTGGAAATTATTAAGGCATTAACTTAAAAATGACCAAATATTTTTTTCTTAGTTTGTAAAGATTATCTTTTAACTTAAGTGGCTTTCTTTTGGCTTTCAAATAGACCTTAAATAAAAAAGAAAATGAAAAACAATTAGAGCCTAGGTGGAGAAAACCAGGTTTACTTGGTTCATAATTTATTTCTTCTTGGTTCACAGTTCATTGCTGCTCTGTGTGCAACCAAAAGCCATTTGGATTCTGACAGAAATCAGTTTTTTTCTGATGTGGTCACAAAACAAAAAAAAATCCATCATTAACCCATCTGAAATACAACACAGTCGGGGTATTGCAGTGATGAAAAAAAAACATACCTTCAATGTAAATAGAACTAAAGGAGATTTTATTGTCTAAGACATCTTTCATTTCACAGCCTTCAGCAGAAGTCATTAACAGACCTCTAAAGCACAGTGAACTCTGTGGGGAAATTTGTTGCTGATTTCCCTGACGAGAGGCGAAGGCCTGTGCTTTACATAGGAAAACTTACCCAGTAACTGAATAAATATGAATCTCAATAGAAAACTATTGCAACCTCAACACCAGATCTTCTATATTTTGAGCAGTGTTCGTTATTTGAGATAGTTAAGGCAATTTACAATGTTCAACTTAAATGTCTCATTTGAAGTATTCAACTTTCCCAAATGAGAATGAAACAACTCATGAAATGGCTGGTTCTGGAACAGCTCTTGTACCCTGTGATGCTTTTGCTGTAACCTGCCCAAGAGAAGGAGAGGCAATGTTAGAGCGGGTAAGGCAACCTGTTATAAATTCAGGCGCATTAAGCGTTGCTCTGGGCAAGTGCCCTTATGGCCAGCTGTATGAGGGGCACAGGTCACTGAGGACAAGAAATGGAAGGTCTCCAGGTGTGACACCAATCACTTTGCTCCTCTGTGCATGTTGTCTCCAAAAGCAGATATTTCTTATCTATACATGGAAGAGCTGCTTGAGGCATGAGGCTGGCTTAGGCTTTTTAAGTGAGTAAAAACTTTTGTTAGATTTTTTTTCTTCAGACCCTACCACACAGCAAAAGAGCAGGAAATTTCTAATAAAATGCAGTATATTTTCAAGGTAACTATTAACTGTCTTATCTATTTTGAGTGATGATCATGAAGACAACTAAGTAATTCCTGACTTCAATTATGACAGCAATCCCATTAAGTCAGTGGGATAATTACAGGCTTAATGTTAGGAAAAGATTTAAGGATTTTGCAATCATTGTATTGTCTCCAATATCATTGTATTCTGCTTAGGACACCCTGACATGTTGACGTGCAACTGACTATGACCCACTGCCTTCTTCAGCTGGTGTGTGACTTCATGGAGGAAAACAATTTGCTTTAAAATGGGATATATTGATCTGGAGAACAGGATTTGAGTGCTATGACCTGTGTGTTTATACTCTGTGGATGGCAGCTTATACTTGGACAAAGAGATTTCACAAGTCCCATAAAACTAAACTGTCCAGCCACTAAAGGCAACTGCAAGGTCTCTGTATGAGTTTTATGTTAATATGAGGGAGAGGATGCATCACATTAGAAAAGTGAGTTTGCAGCTTGTAGTTTAGGTCTTCCATTTCTGATTGTATCCTCGTATGGAAAAAATCCCTGAGCACAAGGAATAAGGAGCCCTCCAGTCCTCTTCTACCACTTTGGCTGAAGTCCCTCTGTTAAGGCTCAATCCATCTTCTGTAGCACAGAGGTGGAAGTGACATTAAAAGGGACAATAGAGAAGGTAAAAATATTTATCCGGAAAGCCGTCGCCCATCCTTTCTTCTCATCACTGAGAAAATTTATGTAGGTAATCAGTGCAGACTTTTTGCTGCTTCCTTCTCTACCCCATACCCTCAATTATTTCTATAGATAAGCAGGATCTCGGCTCAGCAGAAACCCATTAAAGTAAGGAAGCCGGCTCCCCATCTGTCTCCGTAGGTAAAGAAACTTTCCTGCGAAAGCCTGATGTGAGATCTACCAGGACTGGGGGGTTTAGGGGATAGAGAAGAACGACTACTGTTACTCTGCCAAAGAAACTCTGAAACAATGAGTAGCTAAATGATCCCAATCTTCACCACGCTGTGCTCGGGCTGCGATTTTCAATTCTGCCAAGAAGGTTAATCACAAATCTTGATTCCTATCAGTTACTTCTAAGAAATCGGTTTTAATCCGCGCATATTAGTTCTTGGCAAATCACAGGCATTTATTATCAGACCAAAGCTGTAATTTGCTTTATACTCTGGTCCCTGTGCTCCTCTAAAAGCTTGGCAGCTGGCAGCTCAAGGCGGCACCACCTTTTGTGCCTTGGCTTTGCGCAGCCATGTGCTTTGATTATAAGCCACTTTGGGTACAATCTCAGTCAAAGCAGAGGATATAACTGACTGCAAGAAGTCACGGCATTACAACGTGGGTGCACTTAATGTCATCTAGAGACACAGTTTGCTGAAGACAGAAGTTTAGAATTAGCGCTGGAAGTTAAATGTACTGACTATTTCTAAGTGAAACCAATCCTCTAAACACTTAAGAACTTGCTTAATTTTCAGCATATGCCACAGACTTCAAAGGAGGGTCAAAGTCCAATAGTTTGAAGTAATGACAAGCAAGAAATACCCTGGAATATTGGCTAAAGAAAAAAAAATACTATTAGGGCAAGTGTTTCTAGGTGCTACTTTTACTTTTAGCTTTTCAAGTTCCTAGCACGTGTGCAAATTTTCAATTTGAGAAGACACGTAATGTTGCCTTTTTAGAATAAGGGTCTGGAAAAAGGTAGAGGGCTGGTATTTGTTATGTACTTTCTTCTCCGATTAAATATTTATAATTGAGATAATTATCGTCTGACAACTAAACACGGGTGTTAAGCAAATATTCCTTGAAGAAATAATCGCCCAAAGTGCTGTTTTACCACTTCTACTACCAGGCCTGGTTTATATATGTAAACAAAACAATTTGTGCTTAGAATATACCCAGACATTGTGTCACTGGTTTCTCCTTCCCCGCAAAGCCGACTTACAGGGCCTCAGGCTTACACTATTGCTCTGTGGAGAGACGTTTTTGTCAGAATGGGATATTTGTGTCAGAAGGAGCAATGATATGTTATCATCACTGTAAATATGAGCCAGAATAAAAGGATCAGAGAGACTAAAAACAATAATTGAAATGCCTTGCCCCATGTATGTGGCAGTCATGATTTAACATCCAGGACAGAAACAAGCATGACTGGTATAGCAAAGGAGAGGTCAAGAATTACACAAAATCATTTCCTGAGGTCACCAATTTGCAACACACATCGCATTCGCTTTATGTTTGCAGTCAGTGTCTGCTCTTTTATATATTTTTCGTTATGTTTTATCATTTATTTGGTGTAAGATCATGAGCCAGAGAGCTGGACAGATGAAAGGAGACTGAAGGAGGATGTGAAAAAAGCAAAGGCAGGGGGAGATGAAAAATTGAATTAGCTCAAGGAAATAGCATAAGAAATGCTTGGCAAGTGCTTGAAAAAGCACTGCAAGAGGATGGAGGAGTGATGAGCATGGAGATGTCTTTTGTGTGAGGGATCCATCACTCTGAAACGTCACTCTGGGTCACCTCCATTTGTTGCATTAAAATCATGTCTTTTAATCCCGGACATATTGTGTAAATTACTTTGACCTTGGCAGAAACCCTACAGAGAGAGAAAATTCAGTCATATTGCTGTATTTTTTTCCTGAGGTGACAGTATCTGGAATGACAATCATTTTCCTTTGCAATAATTTTTT
Source organism: Pluvialis apricaria (assembly GCA_017639485.1). Taxonomy (NCBI): domain Eukaryota; kingdom Metazoa; phylum Chordata; class Aves; order Charadriiformes; family Charadriidae; genus Pluvialis; species Pluvialis apricaria. Next base: position 31,087,954 of record CM030010.1, read on the forward strand.
CTTGGGTAAATAGCCCACTCTGGTGTGTTCCTTTTACTCCTAAAAGGCTGGAGACAAACTACATATCAAATTAGCAAAATTTCTACCTATTTCTTATGAAAAGTTTACAAGACAAATGCAACAAAACAATAAAGTACAGATTATTAACTAAATCTTACATTTCCTGCCAAACCATGATACCCTTGCTATACCCGTGAAATATTAATAACTTGCATAGGGGTCTTTGTTTCAGTTATAAAACACCTACATTCCTTGGTCAACAAAGCTGGGGAAAAAAAAACCAAAACAGGGACCTCAAAGATCATCTGGGACCTCTCATTTAGGACCCTTTTCATATCAATCACAGTCTCAGTGTCCCCTCAGTGAGGGAGTAAAATGATGGGATATTTCACCTTTCCAGATGACCAGACCCCTTTGCTTTCAAGAACGTCTAAGTGAGAATACATTGCAGGTGGTTGCAGTATTGAGAACAGTTGGATAATCTTTCACTCTCAAACATTGACAGAGTAGCTTCAAAGCATTCTCCTTCTATCTCTCATCCTTGCATGTCGGGCTGTGCCGTAGGCAACGTGACAGCTGAACATATGGGGCATAGGTAAGAATGTACGTAGATGGTCAAAGCTGGATTCTGTCTCAGGGAACTGCTGTATGTATTTGTGTGTACACACACATGTATTTCTAAGGCATGGGGGGTGTGAAAGCATGAAAAATGTTCATCTGTTTTTACAACCATAGGAAAGATACAGGGTTCGAACTTCTTTCCTTAAATTTTTCCTAAAATCTTTCCTTAAATCTCTGGTTGCATATGGGCTATTTTCACCTGGTTTCTAACAGTAATTAGTGTAGCTGACATTCATAAGATTTCCAAATTTTGAAACAATTATTTGATTGCTTATATTACTTTCCTGCTAGAGCGGGAGGGGGTGGACCAGTTGACCTCCAGACGTTCCTTCCAATCTCAACCATTCAGTGATTCTGTGATGAGTGTAGTAGTGAGCTGGAAGGTCCAATCCTGACTGAAATGCTAAGGTCTGTGTGAGTGGCATTTGGCACTTGTGTGAGATCAACAGGCTGAGCCTCCCTCAATTCTGAACTCCCATTGAGCAGGAAAAAAAAAGCATGTGTGAATCCATCTCTTCAGTGTGTCATTGCTTCTGATTTTCTCATGCCTAGAAATGCAAATAATATGATAACATCCTACCAGAGCAAAGTGAAACTCCTAAGGGATTTCTTGTAAGACGAGTTCCTTTTAGGATTACTACTGTAGTGATAACAGTACAGTGATAGCAACACATCTAGACCAGTAATGTTTCTAAATAAAAGAGATTATATGTGCCAACACAGAAACCCCTTCAAATTATTCTCGATATCTGCTATTTACAAGACTGATTTTGGGATCTAAAGACAGAGCTCTTTAGACCTCAATGAATCTGATTAACTCTACTAAGACTCATGAACTTCTTACAGAAGATCACACAGATGAAAAGGAAACTAGGGTTTGGCATCATACTCTGTATCTCATAATCCTCTCCCCTGCAGAATTCAGGTGGTTTCAGCAGTGTTACCATTTCTGAGATGTAGGAGGAAAAATGCTAATAAAAAAGGTAATGCTGCCTTTCATGTAAATACTAATATTATACACCAAAAAAAATTAGTAGACCTGCAGTAATTCTTATGCTTACTGCTATTTCTTTCTTTGCAAGAAGTCAGGTGTGCTTTTTTCCATCAAAAATTGCTAAAAATTAGGTGGTAATGGTAACCCTAGTGCATGCTAGGTCATTCCCAGCACGCCTTCTGGAGTGCAACAAAACACAATGAAATTCATGGGTGGTTCAGAGACTCAGCTTGTGGTTCTGCTCAAACAGACAACACAGACAGCTCTTCACATCTTAAAATGAAACATAGCCTACGAGGAGAGCTGGTGTGGTTGTGTGAGGAGTATGGAGCAGGCGCGCGCTGTACGTGAGACAGTCCGTGTGCTCAGGAGCTGCAAAGGCGTGTGGGTCAGGTGCAGAGACAGGAGCTGTTAAAATGCTGTGCATCATGGCAGCAGGCGCAGCACTTAGTGTGCAAACGGGCCACTCCAGGTCAGATGACCAACGAAAAGCATTCCTATCCTGGAGCAAATTGCAGAGGCAGTACAGGTGTATAGCCAAAGCAAATGTAGGCTAAACTGTGCACCTCACCATTGGCTTTGGCAAAGAGCATGTACAGCAATGGGGAATTTGGTTTGGCTGATGGGCAGTAATTTGTTAAGCTGGTGAAGTAGTACTGACATGAATTGTCTTGATACCATCTATCTTAATTTGTTACTTCGACTCAATTTTTCCAGTTATTCTTCTTTACTCCTTTACAGTAAATTATTGCAAATCTGCCCTTAACTGGAATCATCTTATGCAAGTCAATCTCAGAAAAGTTTTCTATCTGTATTTTGAAATTATAATGTTACCCCTTAGTTACATTTTAGGCAACTCAGAATATGGAATTACTAGCGTGCCAGAAAAGTTCCACAAAAATCCCTTGTTTTATGGCATGCTTCATTGCCTTGTATAATCTAATTTTAGAAGTTCCAGGTAATGAGTTTTTTGTCTTGGACCATTCCAGAGCTTAATAATTATTATTTTTTTCTTCTTAGATCAAGCCTAATTTGTTGGTTTGTTTTCCATATGGAAAACAAAAACATTATAAAAATGGGTTGGTTATTTTTTAGTTGAGTTTATCTGACCCTTCTTTTTATATTCTTATGTCACAAATATTCTACCAAATAAGGACTTTTCAATTAATTAGAATGTTACCAAATATTACATATCCTTAGGAAAACACTGATTCTGTGAATCTCACTAAAGGAACAATACCAAAAGTTTCCCCTGGCAATAAAAAAGAGGAACAGTACTGTGAATTATTTGTCCAATGAGATAAATGTCTTCAATTCTTTTGTTATTACTTCTAGATAAAGAGGTAAAAGTGTTATTTTTTGTTATTATTTTGTCACTGAGACTGAAATTTAAAGGTGGGAGCTACTCTTACAGTGGGGGCCATTTTTTTCTTTATTTAAAGTTTCCTTTTTCTCTAATAAGTGGGGGGAAAGAAGGAAACAAGCAAACAAGAAAGCGATTCCCTCCACTCCTGCATTTTGAGAGGATTAAAATCAAAAAGAAGTAGAAAAAATCTTAAGAATTCAAATTATACACTCATTTGACATAACTAGCTTGCTTTCTGGACTGTTCATGAGCAGAAAAATAAGGAAAATTGGTTATTACAAAAGATTCATGTGCTCAGTCTTTCATCTCACAATATTGTAACCAAAACGTCCTCTGGTAATGCAGACAATTATGCTCCTTTATAATACTTATTAAGTTAGCTAATTTGTACAGTTAGAAGCTTTTCAGAAATGCTCACAAACATCAGGTTTGAAAAAGCATGGAAGAGTTAAGACTAGATTAGGAATTTTCTCACCAGATTAGACTGTTCAAACAGTGAAGGAAAAAGATTTAAAAGTAAATAAGAATATCTGTGCAGATTGAGGGAAATTAGGTCTAACCAGACAAAACAAGAAGCAAAGGAGCCTTCCAAGAGGGATTGCTATGCATTGGCACTAGCTCCTCCAGCCCATGCCCGGCAGTCATGTCCTTATCCTTGTCCTCTGCCTGGAGACCACTTCTGGCTGGGAAGGGTCCTGAGCTGCAAATCATTGGAGGCTGAGCGAGTATTCAGGGGTTCCTCACTGTGGGCTTTCCCGTTTTCTTACTCTTCTCTAGGCATCTGGTTTTGGTCTTTCCCCGACCTCACCATAAATAGATGTTAGAGTTCTGAATACTTGTACACATTCTTCTTGATCCCCCACAAAGAGCAAGAGGGAAGGAGCTTGGTGATGATGCCAGAAGGCAGGTCCTGGGACCTGGGGAAACCTCCACATCCCTTCCCAGTGAGGACGAGATGGGTAGAGGGGTGCCAAAAGGCTGGAGGGGGGCTGTGGGGATACCAGCTCAAGGGCCAGCACAAATTTGCCATCAGTCCTGAAAACTAAATGGCACTGCAGCTGTAAACAAGCACTGGGCAGATATCTTGACTCTAGAAACTACAACCAAAGAAAACGCAGCCAGAGCCATCCAAGAAATTGTCTATTGGCTTCAGAAGCCATATGAGATATAACAAAGGTGGATTTACATCACTGCTCTGCCCCCTTCCGCCCCAAGCAAAAAGTAAAAAACATAGTTATGTAGATGACCAACTCATTTGAGAAATGATCTCTGTAACCTAATGACTAGAGAAGTCTGTTACGATGCTGGAAACCTCTGCTTCAGTTCCTGCTCCACCAAACACTCGTTTACACAAACAGAACACTAAGATTAGGAAAAAATCCCAGAACGGACCACATCTCTAAGACAAGCCTTTGTCAGCACAAATATAAAGTTTGGCTGTGATTCAGATCAGTCTCAGCAGATGTGGTCTTGGTCTGCCCCATCCCACCAGAACAGTGTGACCAGCAGGCCACCACAGCCACAAACACATTCAGGGTCGGACGAGAAGTTTCCTCTGGGACCTGAGAGCTGTTTCACCTCTGTTGAGTCAACACTTTATTATAGGCCATACCGCTTTCTTCTGCCTCTTGCTTACAGATGAAAAACTCCAGGAGACCCCCTTAGGAAAGGGATTTTTTCAAGACCTTGCCTACTTGTCTTTGCTGATGCTATTGACTATATTGCCTTCCACCCATACAATCATCATTTTTTTTTCTCTCTCTCAAACAGGCGTTTGTCTTTCATGTTTTATTGGTTCAATGAGCCACAAGTTGGAAGGGAGTTTTCTGTGCACAGCGGGACTATGAATGGGCAGAGGCCCAGCTGTAGGCCGAGCTAAGAGATCCATAGACATGTTTGTTCCTAATATCTTCAGTTCATCGTAAAAGCTGTAGCTGTATTTTTCCATTCCTGGTTATAAAGATGTCTCTCTTATAATCATCTTCCTACAGAAAGAAATGTAGGAAATTTATTTTGCTTTTAAGATCATATCCTAAATATTATAGGCATTCACAAATTTATCGCAAATATGTTCTTTGACAGTTTAAATGAAAGTGCCTTAACACTTAAAAACAGATTTTGTTGGATATATTCAGCTTTCGGATAAACGAAGGAAATAATAAAGATGACTGTTTTTCATTCCACACATTCAGTAAATTGAGCTTATATGATAACTTTCATAGGATAAATGTTAGTTTAAATTATCTGCATTTGACCTTTAAGCTAGTATTAAAATGCTAAACCAATTTATGCTGTTAAAATGCATTGAACAAATTATATGACAATAACTCTTATACAATGTGAAGCAATTTTGATGATCTTTAAAGATAGTGGATGGTATTTATGATAACAGCTCTAAGCGCCTTTATATCACAGCTGTGGTGAGGCTTAATGTGGCAGGAACTGTCAGACTGGATCAATACATGCTTTTCAGGCTTCTTTTGGTGCCATAATCCAGCCCCTGCAAGAAGTGACCTCATGAGCTGCCTAAGCTCTTGTTGTTCTTGTTCTGTTTTGTTAATTGAAGAATATCGAGGCTTATGAAAATGACAAAGCTGAGCAAAAGCTAATTATGAAAGAAAAACAATAAAGCCAGGGGTGAGTCTAGGTCAGCTTTCAGTGGGAGTCCAGAGTCTACTATATTTTTTCTGCCATCTGTCTGCTGGTGTTTGAGAGAAAGAACTAACATCTCTTGCATACTAAATTAGTGAGCAAAATCAAGTAAGTATTTTAGTTTTTCCAGAGAAGCCTTTGTTGCATTAAGAAGAAAGCCATCAACTCACTAAAAGGAAGCTCTAAGTGACAACAAACGAGTTGCAGACAAATAAACCGCTTGCTTTTCCTATTCATTTCTCTCTTATTTTACCTGTGGCCCCCGCTAACACCCAGCTCCCCTGCTGGTGTGTTACACAGCCGGGCACAAGGGCTGTGGGATCGGGCCCTTCAGCGATACGGAGGCACCGGCCCCTTGACTTATTCAATCTAACAAGGGCTGCGAGGATAACAAAAAGAAAAGCTTTTACCGTGAAGGCGGAAACATCCTCGGCAATGAGAGTGAACAGTGTTAGAAACCTCAAGGGAAAACATAACCTCGCTGTTAAAATGAATTTTTACTTTAATTTAAAAGCCTTTTGTATGGAGGCGCTAGGGCACACAGCTTAGCACATTCATCTGCTCAGGACTCAGTTGACTGTAAGGAAAAATATGACAGAGCCCCAAGCCGGTTTGTAAGAGATTGTCTACTACCTGGACGCAGTCACCAAGTGACAGCTGCAAATAATTGGCTGCACCTTTTCTTAAGTATTTTAGTAATATACAAGAGACTGTTAGCTGTAAAAAAAACTCTCACCGGAATCCCAGTCCTCATGCAAGCTCTAATACTCCAGCAGGAATCCCGTTCTTCTCTGGGTCTCAAGTTTAATTATTGCAGCAATTTCTCTGCCTTTGGAAAAGCTCTGCTACACCAAAGCCAGATGTATTTCTTATTGGATAATAGCTCCCTTCGCATTTCATAGAAAATATTGTGCTGAGTCCAGCTGTACATTATATATTCGATATGCAGACACTAAATTAAAATATAAATGGACTACGTAAGTGACATGTGGTTGATGTTAATGTTGGAGAAACCTAGAAACGAGATTAAAAATCTAACCTAAACATGTAAAAAATGCCTTATATTTTTCTAGAGGAGGATTTCACAGTGGAGGAGTTTAGCTGTATGTTTTTAAACACAGGCGACTAATATTTTCAAACAATCCCTATGAATCCATATAAACATACTCCAGAGCCATCTTTTCTGCAACTAAAGTACTTGAATAAAGTGCCACTATTGAGATATGAGCACAGCTTCCGTTTTCTTACCCTTAAAATTAAATGTGCAAATGGAGTTAATTTTTTTCCTTTGACACCACAAAATGACAGTAACAGGAGTACAGTCCCAACAGACAAGCAAATTTAATTGAAGATCTCCCAGTATCGTACATATGGACAGGGTAGTGTATTTCTACTTCGTGTTATAATAAAAATAATCTAGTATTGACGTGTCATTACCAAAAGCTGCTTAAATCGTGGTGATCTACAAAGACAATCAGAAAGAGGTCTTAAAAACAAAGAGAATGAGGTACTTAGGTCCTAATAACTAAGACAGAAATCTCTGAGTGTATTAAGGACCAAGCAAAGAAACCTGGCCAACAAGGGATTTTTTGGCCAGAAAGATGGGTACAATTAAGGCAGGTAGCTTAGAACTGAGGGGTAAAACTTGTGGTTTAAAATTCGTTTCTGTTTTTTTTTCAAGGCATGCTTGGAGTTTGCGGATGATTTCTGCAAACAACTGGGGCAGCCATGGGAGCAGGCATTTGGGAATTTTACCCATGTGCGATCCCTCTGGACGGGCTGGGTACGTTCATTGGCGACAGCCCTGGGCCAGATGGCTCTGCAGCACCATGAAACAGAAAGGCGCGGATTATATTGAAGAAAATAGAAGGGTAAACATCAAGACAGGAGGAAAAAGCACAGACAGCAAAGTTGCCAAACCCACCCAGGAAACACTTGTGTTATCACAGTGCTGTCCTCCACCCGGCCGTCACAGCCCCCCTGCTTGCAGGGTTTTTGTGGGGCATCCTTAGCATCCTGCATGGGCAAGCAGCCCCAAGCCAAGCTCTGCCCATGTGTGGGGTCATCTGAAGAGGGAAACCTGGGCTTGGTGCTGTCTCAAGTGAGTCTTGCAGGCCTGAGCATGTCCAGGAGAGAGGAGGAGTGCGCACACACCGGCTCTGCCGAAGCTCTCCCTGACTGGGACCCTCGAAGCCTTCCCCTGGGATGTAGATCCCTGCCAGGGATCCCCAAACCCCGCTTTCCCCCAGCCTTGCAGTGGCCGGCCAGCCTCCACGTGCTGCCGGGCTGGATCGTGGCCTACAGGCGTTTTTTCAGCTGCATCTTGGGATGGAGAATTAACTCGGGAGGGGGGCAAATCTGCTCCATCCCATCTGTGCCAGGGCAGCCCACCCGCAATAGCATGATGAGCAGCGCACCCACTCAGGGGAAGCAGGGTGGGCTTGTTCGGGTTTTGTGGGTTTTTCAGCTTCCTTCTCTTAACCCAGCTGAGAGAAATGAAAAGGCTGAGTGTGCTGTGGCACTGTATTTGTTCCCCTGTCTCCTCTTCTTCCCCATCCTTGCAGCGCTCCTTGCTGGGGCTGGGAACACGTGCCTGGGGAATCTCCGCCGGGCGTGGGCAATCCTGTCTAGGAATTTCGTCCAGAGTTTTGGCCCAGGACCTTCCCATCTTTGGGCGAACTCCCACTGCTTTGCTCTGTCTCAGACTCGCAGGTTAAGAGCCGGCTCAGCCTCCGGTTTCCAGCTGCTACCTCTCTGCTGCAATCTGCCTGGGGGAGCCATCCTCCAGATGCTTGAGGAAACCCCAACCTTTTTTTTAGAGGATTAAATTTTATTACAAAGAATGCTGGTTATTAGTAGGATTGGAAGAGTCCACTCGTGATTCGAGTCCTTTTTTCCAAGGCATTTCCCAAATTCAGAGCTCTTCCAAATAACTCACAGTAACAGTAATGTTTGTTGCCCACTATTCATGGGCTGAAGAGAAATTACTTCCAACCTAAAAACATCTTTAATCTAAAAGCTAATATTGCCTCATGAATCCAACACTGATCACATCTTTTTCCAACATGACAGGAACTGAACCCAGACAGCCCTTTTTTCTGTGCTTATTAAGAAATCCTTTGAAGCTGGTGGTGACCCCTCAGAAAGTTTATGCAGGATAGCCATGCTTAAGGAAATCACATTAGTGTCCAAAAAAGAGACACATTTTAATTTCACTTCGCTTATCTCTGAGGAAAGCAACCAGTGGACAATACCGTGCAACATGGGACAATGGAAGTGCTGTAAATTGGTAAGTCAAAGCTAGCTCTTTTTTTTTTAATGCAACAAATAGCCAAATGCATCAATCAAGGAAGCTCCAGGAAAGAGCAGAAAAGAGCATTAAGCAGACAGAGAAGAACACCAGGAGGGAGAGAGCAACATGTTAAGGCATGTAAGGAAATGCAGAGAAAAAGAAGTGTCAAATGAAATATACTTAGTGATGTGAAACATGCAGTCACCAAACATTGCTTTGCATTATAAAAACTAGAAGATGGCCAAAGAGGAATTTAAGATCATGTAAAATGGAATGGAATTTGTAAAGAACAGGATTTTCTGAAGCATGAAAAAGCAGTCTGCAAAAATGAGCTCGATATGCACAGATATATTGAGTAAGCTGGGTTGTTGGTTTTTTTTCTTCTTGGTGCACACACTCACGCCAAAAATTAAAGCCTGCTTTCCACACCAAATCCTGTGCCCTGATTCTGTGCATGCTGCAATTAATAGGACCATTCCAACCTACAGCACTGAGAGCAGATCTGATAGCCCTCTTCTGCACACCTAGCAGCTGTTTACCCAGGGATGTGTGAGTGACCCAGCCCAAATGCTGCAGGTCTATAATCCCGCTGCCAGACCTGCATACAGTCACGCTGTGGCGAGTCCAGGGGTCTCACACAGGGTGCACGGACCGGGATGAAGGAGGAACATCTCCGTATTTTATAACTTTGTGTTTTTTCCTTAACACAGTCCTTTTAGAAATGATCACATCGTGCTCTTCTGGAATTCATTTTCTCATGCTGGTCATATTGCTTGACCAATCAACTGTTTGCATGTGGATAATACATATTTAGTTAAATATATAAGTAACGCTATATAGGTTTATAAATGTTTAATACATATGCAAAAAGCTCTGGAAATTATATGCAATGGTAGAGCTGTATGTGCTTAGCCTGACTCTAACGAACACATTCTAGATTATGGACTATGTAGTATATTAAAAACACTTCAGTTTTCATTAAAATGAGTGATATTTTCTTATGTGTGAAACTTTAAATAGCTTTTCACTAAATACACTTCTAGGTTTGAGGGTTTTTTTTTCCTTTGCAGACATCAAAAATGAGATATAGTATGGTCAAAGATTTTAATACATTCATAGTAATTTTTATTTTTTAAGGTAATGATAAGGTTTGCAGCAAAAAGCTCTTCTAGTCATCTGTAATATCTTCTAGTCATCTGTATGCACTTGATTATTTGCATGTATAGCCAGAAAACCAGTCAAGCCTCTCTGAGCAGACTTTGAGCTTCTCTGTCTTCGTCTGACTACTACGTACATTCCTCCTCTCGCAGGTTATCTAAGCTCCCTCTGCAGTCAGCGAAATCACCTGCAGATGACAATTCCTCCAGCGTCTACTAGGCACTTATTTATGGTCGACTGACTACGGAGAGAGCCTAGATAGCTATCTTAGGTTTGACACCTAACTTTTCCAAATCAGTGGCTAAGAAAGACATAGCCCTCCCTTGCTGTAAGGACCTATTTGAACACAGAATATAGTGGAGGAGGGTTGATAGAGGGGAAAGTGAAAATGCACACACTGTGCAGACACATATATACTGCAAATTTTTCTGATTATGCTTTTTCATGAGAAATATTACCATGGGAAACAGATGCTCCTCTCAGCTATACCTTCAGCTTCTCATGCCCTTATCCTGTCAGGGATTTTTTTTCATGGAAGTAACAAAGATGGATAGTACATGATTTATCTATGACTGGCAAAGAAAATGAGGATTTGTACAGCTGAATTTGCACTGGTTTTCCTACTGTGGAGCCCTACTGATGTTGGTACCACTTGGTCTGGTTATAAGCTACGGATCTGGGTTTTAAAAGTGTGTGCCTGCCACATATACTTTCACACAAGAATGTCTTTCTTCATGATCCTTAAGGTAGTGTTTGTGCTTAGAGGCTCTTTAACAGCAAATTATAACAGCAGCAACCAATTGCAGAAGAAGAGGAGAAAGCTGGTTATTGTTTTCTGCCTTTTGCCCTCTTCTTCACACACAAAAGCGGGAAGATGGAGCATTATTCAGAGCTGGTTATTACAAGGCAAATGCTTACAAGTAAAGATGTACCAAGACAAAATAAGTGCATTTGGAAACTGCTCATGGCTATGCCACAAATAATGCACTTGCCTTTTACACAAGTAACCCTTCATAGCGCATTTGTTCTCCGTGTCTCATAGGAGCAATAACATTGTGAGCCATACCTTTTCATGACTTTATTATCGGTAATCTTTGTTAGCCTGTCTCTCTTCATCCGCGATGTCAAAGTTACAACGTGCACAAAGCTGCCAGGCTCCCAAGTCACACCTGGCCCTCAGAACATATCACACCTATGTGTTCGTATTTAAACTGGCTTCTTGTCACATTTTTGCCTGGACTTTCAAACCGCTCCTTCCAACCTATGAAGCTTAGCACAGAGTCACCATTTTTGTGCAACAAACCATTTCTGCCTTTCTGCCCTGTTTGCTCTTTGACAGTATCTGGCAAAGGTCGCCTGGGGTCAAACCTTCCCAGATTACATCATAAACTAGAACTGCCCTCTTCTTCAAAATTCTAGAAGTGATGGAAGGGAGAAACAGATGACCTTCAAAATCTCATTGTGGATCCAGGTGCAACTGTAAGTTTCTTTTCTAGTGACGCAGACTCCAGTCCCCAAATTAAATTTTGCAGCCTGGGATGAATTCATAGGACCTAAAACCTGCAGCTCTGGACCTGAGGTTGGGGACGGCTAAAAATATTCTGTTTAGACACATTAGCAGAATTCAAATGCCTGCGTAAATGTAGCCAAGGCTTCTCTGGATAAATGTAGCCATGTGAGGTTTTTTGGTGTTGGGGCCAGGTAAGGATGTTATTCAATAAAATATAGCTAACATATATCTTTTTCCACACTTTGTTAAAACTGGGTTTGAAAAAAATGAAATTATAAAATATACTTTTTTCCTGCTGAAGTCTTCTAAGAATAATTGTAATATTTGTATCAGTATTCTCCAGTGTGCTTGCTGAATAAAGAGTGAATTTAAGTTGCACATATTTGAGGTATTTCTGTGCCTTGATAACATCAGGCAATTGGTCTGCATGTGGGGATTTTCCATGGAAGCAATTATTTCTTCAAGGGAACCTATGATTTCTTCAAGACCAGAAATAGGAATGGAAATAAGACAAGAGGAAATGGCCTCAAGTTGCAGCAGGGGAGGTTTAGACTGCATATTAGGAAAAATTTCTTCACCGAAAAGGGTATCAAGAACTGGAACGGGCTGTACAGGGAAGTGATTGAGTCACCATCCCTGGAGGTATTTAAAAGATGTATAAATGTGACACTTAGGGACATGGTTTAGCGGTGGACTTGGCAGTGTTACGTTAATGGTTGGACTCGATGATCTTAAACATCTTTTCCAACATAAATTATTCTATGATTCTGTGTTCTGCTGTGTTAATGTCTGTGCCCCAGTACATGAGAGGGCAAAAGTAGGGAACAGAGCAAGAAACAGCCAAGGTCTGTCTCATATTTATCTGCCTAAAGATCACCGTGCAATGAGAGGCAGCTTGTGGATGCTGAAGCATTCTCCCTCCCTGAAATGCCTTGGGAGAGTTTGGGAGTTTGCTTGGTTTGCTTTTCATGAGTGGGAGTGGAAGAGTATTGGGAGCACCTAGAAACAAGCGGAAGGACTTGATCTCCAAAAATGCCTTTTCTTGCTGTTTTCCGTGTTGTCCGTTTCCAGCCGGGCAGGAGGACGTTGCAGCAGACTGGCTTGCCAGACTGCACACAGTTAGCTGCCAGATTTTGCAGACCAAAGAGGTCTGAATTAGGAAATCAGCAAGGCTGGGCTGGTCATTTCTAACTGTGGCCACTGACCCCTTTGAGAGTGTCCAGCCTGGGTTCTGGGACTGGTCCATAGAACAGGGGAACTAGAGGAAACTTCTGCCTGGAGAAAGCCTCCTGGTGCCCCATAAGCAAAAGCTCTACCTGGTTCCTGAGAAAAAGTTCAACAGCTCTGAGGTTTTGTCAAAATCAACCATACACATCAGCTGTGCGCATTACACAAATGATAACTTCATGCACCTGGCTAAGTCCCTGGCTCCAGGATCAGCCCCCAAAACACGTGGTCCCATATTGTTTTGCTGTAACAGAAGGATTTGCCAGCTACTTTTGAGCAACTGGGGGAAAAAAAAAAAAAAGAAATACTTTCTTACAAAAAAAACAGATATTCATTTGAACCAAAGTCAACCCCTTCAAATTTCAAAGGTGATAAGAACAGGCCATGACTGGTCTGTCACTTATCGTGGTAGACAGAAACCACATGTTACTCTGGGCTCTGAGACTGCTGCTCTGCTCATTCTTCCGGCTCTGGACTAACAGCAAAAAAATTGAGCGAAGCCAAGATCACAAATTTTCCTTTCTCACCAGATTTGAGCCCTCTTAGTGGAGGAGTATCCTGTTTTGCTAACTCTGACCTGTCGAAGACCACTGTAATCTGCAGAGCCAGGAACTACGACCATTAAGAAAAGTGTGTGCAGGACCAGTCAGGCACTCAATAGTTTATGCATTTCATAACCCCCAAAAAGGAACATGGTATTTTTTAAACTTTATTTACAGCTGTACTTAGTTCATAACTTTAACAACCATCATGTAACACACACACTTGTAACCCTCATTTGCCCTGGAAAAGCAGGTTGTATCAGTGCTATGTGCACTCTTGTGGAAATGAACTATGAGGACAAAGTGTAGGACCGATACGACTTTTGCCTTGTCTTTGCTTCACAGTTTTCTGAAGCTACAGAATGACACAAACCCCAGCTCTCGGGTATGGAAAATGGCTAGTGTTCCCCTGAAGTCAATAGAAGTATGTGAACAGGGCCCAGAAGGTTTGTTTGATTTTAAAACTGTGTACGGAAAGAGAAGGCTGGCTGTTGATTGTGGAGACTGCTGGTGTCGATGCAGTTTAAGTAAAATGGTGAATACAGGATGGTGAATCAAACGATTACCCATCCCTGGAAAGGTCAAAGTCTTACCATCCAGTAAAAGCAAGGTACATACCTGGTCATATTTTTTCAACACTTAAAAGGTCAACAAGATGACTCTGCTTTCCAAAAAAAAATAAAAAATGTTAGACTGTGCAAACAGAGCTTGTAGTAGCATAAATATCATCTGGTTTTGCAGTTTAAACATGTTCTGCTCAATTTCCTACACTAAAGATAGTTTATGGGCCTTAACCCACGATGTATGGTCACCATCCAGTACACTTCATGACAGCAGATACCTGGCAGGGTATGTGCCTGCCATTGGAGATGCCCAGCTGATTTCTTTGATCTCCATTTTTTGCATTCAGGCCATGTCCTTTGGAGGGCAGATCTGTGTTACTGTACACCTATATCTGTTTTCGATTTGGGTTAGGCAGCATTGCTTTATGAAAAGGGATTATTTTTCAAAGTTTCGTAGGCCCCCAGGACATCTCAGTTCACGGAGGAAAGGAATATCCCCCTTTCGCTGCTTTCCAAATAAGTTCCCACTCAAGCCATTTTTTCTCAGTTGTAATTCATTATCGGGGGCCTCTGTGCGCGCTGCATCCTCTTAACAGCTCTGTCTCATAAGGTTACAGCAAAAGACACACTACCCCTAAAAGGCCCCCTCCTCTTTATATGGCATGAATTACTGCTAAGGAGGTCATAGGGGAAGAAAAATAAGAGGGATAGGAGGCATTTTGCTACTCTGAGGAAGTAGCTCATGAAGAGAATGCTTTTCTCCGCTGCTTGGGATGACTAGGGAGCCTGGTGGACCCTGGTTTGTTGACGCTCATGTGAACATGGTAATCCCTGAGGGCTGGTTACGCTTCTTAATTCATCCTGCAATAAATTTGCTCCTGATGGTGCAGATTTTGTCCTTCCCTCCCCACTGCCCTCAACAAAGCAGGGAAAATTACTCAATTAATTGCCTGGCGGTTGCAGGGGCTGCCTGGCAAGGGGGTACTGCCCTTCTGCGCCAAACTAGGGATATAAATTTTTCCCTGTGAGCAGAGCGCATTACGGCTGTGTGCTGTGAGGCAGGGAAGTTCATGCATGCGTGTAATAGGCAGCTGATCATTCCCATGACAGCTGCTGCGGGGGGAGCGGGGAAAGGTGTGCCCACCGCCCCGCGCCGCCTCCTCCTGCCTGTGACCCTGCTGGGGAGTCACGCAGGCGACCCTGCGCCCAGGGGATTTCTCAGCCCATGACTTGTTCTCAAATGAGGGCTTCCTCTGATGGATGCTTTATATTCAAGGCGGCGAGTCATGTGCCTTGTTAATTTGAACTGTCGGATTGACCAGGTCTGCGATGGCTGGCTGTTTAAAAACACAGTGTGTTCCCAGCTCTGCAACATAGGGGAGCTATCATTTAGTTTTTAGCTCTTTGGCAGAAGAAAACTGTACATGAGGGTGAGCAGGTTAGATTTGACTGGGTAATTACGTATTATTTTGCATGAATAGAAATGTCACTGCTAGTGACAGCTGTGGTGTGCTCCAAAATATTTGGGATTAAATACGTTTGGTCTTATACACCAGATGCACATAAGTATTTTTAAACATTTTTATGGATTTAGTCCATCTGAGCAATTTCTTAAGTAATACATATGCAAAGCAGTAATTCTCAAGACTTCGTGTTCCTGAAACCACCAACCCAGTCTATATCAGAAGAAAAGACGGTAAAACACAAGGTATCTACCACAAATTGCCCTCTCCATCTCTTCCTCATGCCTTTTCTACTTTAATCAGAAATGAAAATACTTTGACCTCTAAATGAAACAAGGCCAAGCGACTTTTAGCATTGGGTCAGATTCTCAGGACACTGAGCAGGTGTGTCTGTGCCAATGGTTCAACTGCAAGACTTGGCAGTTGCCAAGAGCTCCTGAACTCATTGTCCCAATTACAAATGGGAAATAGTTGTGTTTAGTTTTACAGCTATGTGTAGGAGCATTTAGGTGTAGGAGTTCTTGAACCAACAGCTGAATTTTGAACCAAGCTGGCCCCTTCTGCTTTGCAATGAATGCTTTCCATTCAATTTGGGGTGGATGAGCTTTCCTTCTCCAAATCAACTACTGTTACTGTGGTCATTTTTCTGACCCAGTTCTGTGGGAAACGCTGTCAAAAGGCTTTCTAGTATTTCTCCAGGGTGAAGCTGCATAACAGAGCTGTGTAAAATGCTTGCCATACAACTCTATAATTAGTAAAAAACTATAAGGATTTTTTTTGTCATTCCAAGAACTGTTTCTGAAGGACAGATGGAAGAAACATTTGCATGAGAAATGGTAGCTGACATAGAGGCTTTTTAGACGTCTCAAATTTAGTTGAACTCGTTTTAACAAATTCCATTCTGGAAGCATTGTAACTCTGAAAATCAGACCCTAGATATAGCTAAATATCCTAAATCCCATTTACTTTCAACATAAAGCATAGAGATACATGGCTTCAGCATTCATCAGTATTTGCTAGAGAGCTACTTACCAAAGAAAACAGTCTTATTCAGTGAGTTACAGAGTCTCACATTCTTTTATCTCAAATAGTAATTTTCCTACAAAATTTCCTGCTTAAGTTCCTATCACTACAACTTCAAATTCACTAGGAGCTGGGTTTGAGTTGGCAAAAGGAATCCCAATACAGAAGGACTCCCAATACAGAAAGACATGGTCTCTGCTCACGATATAATTTGAAACAAGATGCAGCATGTAGGCTTTTAATTTCATTTGTACTCATTAAAGCATAAGTGGTTGCTCATTCACTGTATCTTGGCACACAAGGTGGATATATAAATTGTTCTGGAATAAGGCAATTAGGCAAATAATAGCAGCCATAAGTGAACATTTGAAAAGGAGACTTCTATATCTAAGAAAGTCCTGCCTACTCTTTAAAATTGGGGTTTTCTAATTGTGCTGGCTCTGTTTTGAAGGGGAAAAGAAGAGATGTAGGAATTGGAATTGTTTCAGTACAAACCCAACCCAATACATTCAATGTGGCTCGTTGTATTTTGTGAAGAAGAATGAGAGTGCTCTGGAATAGGCAATGAGGGCACACCACAGGAGGAAGGCAAACCTGGCAGAGGTCTTTGTTCTGCCTCATGGGCTCGATCCAAATTCCCTTACTGCACTATTTGGAGAGGAGCAGACCTTCATCCCCTTCGAGGACATTCCCAGCAGATTTCAGTGCCTTTCTCCAGATGTATTTCTACAATGTTCCAGTGGAGAAACATCTCTTTTGCCATCGCTGCTGGTGTAAAGCTTTCCAATGGCCTCAGCAGGCTCTGGGACAGGCTCTTAGTGCATGGTACTACTCATTTTTCAATCAGTAGCAATCCTGTCCTTCATTTCAGTGATTCAGAAAAAAAAGCCCTTAAAGCATAAGTTGCCAGAGTATATTGAATGCAGAACCATCCTTTTAGTGCTCTTACTTATTCACTACAGTAAACAATGCCATTTAAAATAATTTCCAAATCTCAATTTAGACCAAAAAAAAAAAAATCTTCTCTTTTAGCTGTTACTCTCTCTCACAATGGAAAGCTGCCTCAGAGCATGTTACATTTCAGAGGAGCCTGTGAGATTTTGTTTTAATGGGAAGCTAAATGAAATGTTTAAATTTCAAATCAACAACAGAACATGTTCAAAGAGCTGTATTTATAGGGTTTAAGTGAAAAATGCTCTGGCACCGCTTTTAAATAATGCTGGCGAGCAACGGAGGGAAGAACACCACTCACTGATTCTTTGCATGGCTTAGTCCACAGCCTTATTCAAGGCTCACGTATAATGTGAGTTGTTGGCTGTGATATTTTGGTTGTAGTGCTAGTGGAATTCACTGTAGGCAAAGGCTCATGATGCTAAACAAAGTGGACAAAAGGCTTTTACAGAATAATAAAAACAACAAGTCTCCATTTATGACTTACAGTTAAATGTCCTCAGTGAAGACATTACTCAGTAAATAACTCTGTGGGAAAACCTGTAAAATATAAATGCCCTGGCAAGCTGGGGAAAACACTGAGGTGACAGAAAAGCTTTAAGAGTCAAAAAGGTGAAAAAGGAGATTGGGTCTTGCTCGAAGCTTAGAGCTCTTTGCTGAATTATTTCTCCTGCAGCTCTCAGTTCTAGCACAGCTCATGCGGGTGGGGAAGCAGGGTCCCAGTTTCAAGTCTGCTGAAACTGTGTCGGTTTTTTGTGTTCAACGAAAATAATATTGAGCTTGCATTTCTGGGGTGAACATGCAGAGAATGTCTCAGAAGCAGAAACAAATGTAGACATACTGTGGGCAAAGGAGTAGAATGGAAAGAAAGAAAACTGCTAATGAGAAATTAAGGACAGAAACTGTACAATGCAGCCTAATTTTTTAGTAAGCTTCCAGGTTTGGTGAGAAACACTGCCAGAAGTTTCAGAATGAGGCAAAGTTGAGGGTGAATCGCCTGATCCCCGAATGAATCCTGGTGGGATGAGTATCTGCTACCAGCTGAACAGGGCTGCTGTCCTGGACCGGCTTTCGTGTGTCAGATCAGAAGTATCTCAAGCAGTTGGTCAACAAGCATTTGTAGCTATCTTGTATTTCCTATAGCTATTTATATTTATGTACCCCTATTTTTCTACCTCTTTTTCTATAGAAAAGGAGACAATACAAGGAAGCCTATAGGAACGCTTTAATCTCAGTTACATGAAGAGCTGACACAGACCTGACTATCAACACCACTAAAAGATGTCAAAGTACGGAAAATATTTTGTGAGAAGATCTGAAAGCATTTACATTTTGGAAAAATTGAAAAGTGAATCCAGTTTGTTTTGTGGGACTTTATTTTTTCATTATCTTTTTTACAATTTTTAGCCAAAACATTAATTCAAAGAGCTTTTAGGATTCTTTTAATTACCACTAAAATGCACTTTTATGAGATAATAATAAAAATTAAAAGTGAATAAAACAACATGGGGAAAAATTGGAAAAAAAGGAAGTTTTTATTATATTGCCAATTTTTAAATAATAGGGATTGGCTTTTATGAGAAATGGAAACCAAAATTTACTCTGGTGAGAGAAGTCTGTGGACACTTTTCAGTGCTTCATTCTTTTCCCATAGTGCTGTCTAATGGCATAACATCATTATTTTCTCTTTAATGATAAGATATCTAGGTTTAGGACAGAAGTTTATGCCACGAAAGGATTATTCCTATGGCATGAGTAATTGGTTTGTTTGTTGTCTGCTTTGATTGTAGAGGAAAGGTTTTGCGAGAAGAAAAGAAGGGACCAGCATCCTCACCCAATTCACTTTCTCAGGCCATATATTCAACGCTGTTGCTGCACGCCTTCCCTCTGCCTCACTGAAATATACGGCAGCCTTCACGTCACCTCCAGTACAAACATCAAATCAGCCACAAAGGCCTGGTATTGAGATTTTGGTCTGTCCTTCTGGGGGTTAAACTGGACAGGCAAATTTACCTCTACAAACACATTTAAGAATTTGAAAAAAAATCTCTTTTCAAACTCTGTGTGTGTGTGAGGAAAGGAAGAAGGAATATAAACCATATTTCTATTATGGAATTGACATTCTATAACATTTTATTTAAAAAAAAAAATGAAAATGTTTCTCCTCACAAGTGCTTCATTGTTGAACTTAAAATTTTTCTCTGGGCACCAGGAATTCCTCCAGGAATATAGGATCTACACAGTGACACTTCTGATTGCATTCTCCAAGGAATATAGGATGTACTTACTGATGGTCCTGGTGGCCAGGCTTTGGAAACTTGGGGCTCTGGGGCCCCCAGCTCCATAACCAGCCTGCCAAGGAAGGGAGAGGATAGCTGGTGTTGAGAAGGTGTCAGAAAGGAACTGAGGCAAGTTTTTTTGGAATGATGATGTTCCTACAA
Organism: Pluvialis apricaria; assembly: GCA_017639485.1. NCBI lineage: Eukaryota > Metazoa > Chordata > Aves > Charadriiformes > Charadriidae > Pluvialis > Pluvialis apricaria. The sequence continues at coordinate 31,107,757 of CM030010.1, forward strand.
ATTTGGATGAACTGGAGAAGTGTTCTGAAGGAAAAGCATCCCTGGGGCCCTGGAGGTGAGGCTGGGTGTCTCAAAGGTGGTCAACATCCTCTGTGGTCCCCTTCATCCCCCACCACAGTGTGGGTTGGTCATGCTGGTGCCTGAGTTGCAGCTGCACAGTGTCCAGCTTGTGCTCAGCGCAGGCACAGTAAAAGTGTGACATCAATGGAGACATGCCCTTAAGGACCGTCTTTCAGAGGTGCTAGCGAGCACTGGAATTTTCCCCTGCCAGCTATTAAGAATTTTTTCAACCTACATGCAAAAGTCCTTTAGGGAAAGGTATTTATTAGGCTTATGTGGAGATCATCTCTAATTAAAAATTACATTTCTTCTAGACAAGAGAAGCCTAATTCACTCTCTCTGTGGTATTGTTCTATAAATCTTTTCTCATTTACTGTGTTGGTGTTATTTTCTTTATATGTCCATCTGCAGTGGTAGCTCCAATGTGCTGGCAATGTGTCACACCCCAGCAGAAGGGGGAAAAGAGAGGGCACCATAACCTGGTACATCTGTAATGAATCTGAGCCTGCTAAAGCTGAAGCCCATGACAAAGCTTCAGAGGTACTAAACTGATCTTAACATATCTGTCCTGAGGGAGGTAATGGAGAAGGTGTACCAGTACAAGGGTCTATTACTACATGCAATTTGTGGTTTATAAACAGGAAAAGTATAACCAGAAGACTCCAAATGACCAAATACCCAATGAGGAGACATAAGCAGAGAAATACAGAAGTGACACAAGGAAAGTGTGAGTATTCAGAAGCAAGCCTGCTAACAGAGTAGCATCATGTAAAACGTTATGATATCTGCTTCTGTCATTCACATTACAGTACCGTTACCCACAGGGATGGTGTTTAATTTGAAAATCACCTTCACTAACCATTTATTACAGAATATGTCACAAGGTAAATTGAACAGCTAGACGTATAATCAGACAGAATGGCACACTAAAATAATTAAATACAGGCAGCCCCAGGATGCTCTCTGCTTAATGTAGAATGCTAATTGGTATTCGAATACCACACGGTGTGTGTTGAAGAAAGACAGTGTAACTAATGTACCTGTATGTTGTGTGTAATAATACAGAATGAGACCTTGAGGGTACATCATCCCCTGAGGATTTCACACTGCCAACAGCTGATACCAATAACAACAGAGAAATGTATTTCCCCTGATATTTTCCTGACATATTCTACCCCAGTTCCTGCTTCGCTGCAATCTGTGAGAAGCTTTAAGAGTGATATTGTACAGTGGAATTAAATGTAACTTATGAAGTATGTATGTCATGTTTTCAGTAGTAGAAACACAGCAAATAGAATTGTGATACCAGACTTTATAAATCCCCGCTTGGTTGCTTTCGTCCAGTTGATTTAAAGAACTTAAGCAACCTTTCCTGTATGGAAAATATTTTTCCTAATATGATTTTATGATGCTTCAGTTTTTAGCAGCTGCAGTTTTCTGACTTCAAAGTGCATGGAAGCAAACTTGTGTTGAGGTAGAAATACTGTTAAAGTCTTCTTTTTAAAAAAGCTGATAAATACATAAATTTTCACATTTTTGTCTCAAAGCAGCTTAATGACAAGTCCTGTATTTATTTTCTGTTGTCAACTGGTAACTTATAAAATATTTTGAGGTAAAAGATACTTCATACATACTCAGTACAAGACAAAATATTTAAACTAGATTGTGGAAAACATTTGCATCGAAAATACAGCATATGAAAAGCACTCCTGAAACAAACAAGCTCCCACCCCCATCCACAAAAAGTGAAACCAAAAATGGAAGACTAGTTGTACTACACACTTACAAGGAAATATTGTGGTCTCAGCAGTGGTTATACATGCTGGATGGTGTTACCCTACTCTTGACAAACAGTATTTCACTGTTCCTTAACTAGATAAAAGGAGCATTTATGAAATAGAATGATACTGAGTGTGAATGAATAGAAAAACTACATCCATATGCATATGGAGATATTTGAGATGGTGTTCTCTATATTAAAAAATAGTTTTTTAAAACTTAAAATGCTGCTCTGAGCACAAGAGCTACAAATATAATAAAACATTTATTTTCTTGCATAGGCATACTACACCAGAAATAGTGTTTTTCTGCAGAGCAACTCTTGCTCTGTCTTCCTCCTAGAAGATTTCCAATGAGAAATCCTTTGTGCATCCCTAAGATTCATTTCAGCAAACACTAAGTACAGCTATTTTGCTACTCTCACTTGTAGGAAGAATGGAAAGTGAGGTAAAATAATGCCATACATACAGAAGAAGATTAAATAAGGTTTTCCCACGTTGAACTTCAAAACTGTCCCATGGCACACTGAATCACAGAATGGCTGAGATTGTCAGGGGCCTCTGGAGACCGTCTAATTGAAGCTTCCTTGTCAAAGCATGGCCAAAAAGGGCAGGTTGCCCTGGGCCATGTCCAGTCTGGTTTTGAATATCTCCAAGGAAGGGGACTCCCCGACCTCTCTGGGTAACCTGTGCCAGTGTTTGACCATTTTTTTCTTACATTTAAATGGAATTTCCTGGGTTTTAATTTGTGCCCACTGCTTCACTAGATACCACTGAGAAAAGTCTGTTTCCTGCTTCTTTAAATCTTTCTATTGGGTATTTGTACACAAGGATAAGATGTCCCAGGCTAAACTGTCCCAGTTCTCTCAGCCTCTCCTCATGGACAGGTGTGCCAGTCCCTTGATCGTCTTTGTGGCCCTTCACCAGATGTGTTCCTGTATGTCCATGTCTCTCTTGTCCTGGAGAACCCAGAACTGGACCCAGCACTCCAGATGTGTCTCACCAGTGCCGAGAAGAGGGGAACGAACACCTTCTTTGACCTGCTGGCAATGCTTTGCCTAATGCAGCCCACGAGGCTGTTGGACTTCTTTGCCCCTAGGGCCTCTTCTCCAAAGCCACTTTGCAGTCAGTTGGCCCCCAGACTGTGCAGGTGTGTGGAGTGATTTTCCAGAGTGGCGTCACTCTTTGGAAGAGTCGGTCTTTTCTCCTTCAACTACCCAGATAGATGAAGGTGTCCAGGCCACCTGTTTAAGGTATCTATACCTCTAACCCTGAAATCAAGAGTATGGTCATCCTGTGATGTTTCTTTGGGCAGTGCCTGCATAGAACCAGACATGCTGAACCAAAGGGTGAGACTGGAGGTCTCAGAGGAGCAGAGATGATGCATAGATGCCAGGGCACATATGATGCTTGGAGCTGAAGCTCTATGGAACAGTGTTCATCCACAGATAGTCTGGAAGTAATGTGGATTCCTGTCTGTCAAGAGGACTCTCTTAACTTGCTTTTCTCTCACAATCCCATCTGAAGACAGTGGGTTACTGTGGATTACAATTACTGAACTCAGAAACTTAGAAGTGGTATAACTCAACTGAAACCAGCTTTCAGGTGCAGGGAAGAGAGAGTCATTTATTTACTTATTTTTTCAAAGCCTGGGTTTGGGTTTCTTTTGCCTGCTTTTATTGTTATCTTTTTTCTGAATCCTTCTGCCAATAATGAAAAAAAATCATTATTATGAGATGTAGTTAACAGCACCACAATTGATGGTGTCCTGATGAACAATTTAGTTTTAAAGCCATGATACTATTTACTGTAGTACAGTTAAAGAAAGCAAGGCTCTGTAGATTAACCTTGTGTTTTGAAGCACCTTCATAAATTAGTCCCATAACATAACAGATATGCCAGCAATCTTTCAGATTAGGTGTTATCAGATAGTTATGAAACTGGACTTCAAGTGCAGTGAGCTCCAGCTACAGTGATTGGAGGGCTGGGTTTTTAAACTAAAAATGGAAATTCTTTGAGCTGGCCTCCTGCAGTTTAACACCATGTGCAATTAATTTCCTCTAATTCTGTTTGAATGCCTCACTTATTCACGAAAGGAAAGGAAAGGAAAAGAAAAGAAAGGAAAAGAAAGGAAAAGAAAAGAAAGGAAAAGAAAGGAAAAGAAAAGAAAGGAAAAGAAAAGAAAAGAAAGGAAAAGAAAAGAAAAGAAGAGAAAAGAAGAGAAGAGAAAAGAAGAGAAGAGAAAAGAAGAGAAAAGAAAAGAAGAGAAAAGAAAAGAAAAAAGAAAAGAAAAGAAAAGAAAAGAAAAGAAAAGAAAAGAAAAGAAAAGAAAAGAAAAGAAAAGAAAAGAAAAGAAAAGAAAAGAAAAGAAAAGAAAAGAAAAGAAAAGAAAAGAAAAGAAAAGAAAAGAAAAGAAAAGAAAAGAAAAGAAAAGAAAAGAAGAGAAAGAAGAGAAAGAAGAGAAGAGAAGAGAAGAGAAGAGAAGAGAAGAGAAGAGAAGAGAAGAGAAGAGAAGAGAAGAGAAGAGAAGAGAAGAGAAGAGAAGAGAAGAGAAGAGAAGAGAAGATCCCTTGAATGACTCCAAAGAATAAATTTTTTGCTGTCTTTAAAAACAAAAAGACTTCAAAGGTCTGGCAAGTCACACTTCCTATGTAAGGAACTTCCTCAGACTGTGGCAAGAGCTCTGCCCAGCGGGCTTACAGGCTTGAGTGGAAATCCCTAAGTACTGAATATTATGGTACCTAGTTCCCACCAATATCAAGGAGAGCTGGGAACACACAGGACTGATAATCTAGGCTAAAACAGGTAATACCACTACCAACACCGTCTTCAATAGTATCGATCACCAGCAACCCAGTATGCCTGATCTACAGAGGAGATGGCTGCTTCCGTTACTACTTTAAAGAGTTTGGCCTTTAATTGCAGTATGGGTGGTTTTGGCTCTTACAAATCCCACATTTGTTCCTTACAGATGACAAAAATAATAGTAGTTCAAAATGAACTATTCCTTCATCACAACTTATGGCATCTCTCATTTTCATATCCTGACTGCTAAAGCATTTTCAGCTTGAAAATGCTGGTAGTAGCTAGAAATAGAAAATGCTGACTGAAAGGTCCTGCACTGTAGGGGCAAGAAGAAGGGATTCAAATATGTTCATTCTAACAAATAACAATTATTGTTTTAAACTCTTTATTTACTGAATAAAATAGTAATGCCCAACAGGCATTTTAGGAACTGGCAACAATAGCTATAATCTGCTTCCCAAAACTCAGAACAACTTGTATTCTTATTGAAACAATAACAATTTTCATAATGGATAGGCCTGTCGAGTAGAAAGGAAAAGAATAATTCAAATAATGATGATTACAATATGCACCAGATATGAGCAGACAATGTCACATACATAAATTCTCTTCCAGTCTGTTCACAGCTATTCCCTTTGGTGTTATCATCTCATGATAAATTCTGTTTACATTCTCGTACTTGAAATCCCTTTATTGAAAAGTCCCAAAGTACAATACAAAGCATTTTGGAGATCCTTAGTAAGAAAAAGACTGTGCCAGATTCTTTGCTTAGCATGTTTCACTAGGTGAAACACCAGGAAACCTCTGATCATGTTGAGGGCAACCTCGTTGCTCTCTACAGCTTCTTGAGGAGGGGAAGTGGGGAGGGAGGTGCTGGTCTCTTCTTCCTCTGACGGGACTCATGGGAATGGTTCAAAGCTGCACCAGGGGAGGTTTAGACTGGACTTTAGGAAGCATTTCTTTACCAACAGAGTGGTCAAACACTGTAACAGGTTTCCTAGAGAGGTGGTGGATGCCCCAAGCCATGTTTAAGAAACTTTTGAACAATGCCCTTAACAACAGGTTTTAACTTTTGGTCAGCCCTGAATTAGTCAGGCAGTTGGACTAGATGATCCTTGTAGGTCCCTTCCAACTGAAACAGTCTATTCTTTTCTGTTCTGTTCTGTTCTATTGAGTGCTACATGCAGTACCCATAGATACTTACACGAAAAAAGTCAGCTTCTCAGTCACTTTCCAACAAGGATGGAAAAGAAGGGCCTTTTTTGTAGACATCTGTTGACATGGCTAAGTCAGCACACCAAGGGAAGATACACGATTTCCAAATCACCGTCTGCCTCCACTTTCCATGAGGGCGTCTTAGTCCAAGTCAGGGCTGACTTAGAGATGCTTAAGTGCAGGATTTACCAAGCATATGCACCTACAGTATTATTGGATGTTTTGTGTTATCTAGGACATGTGTCCTCCTGGAGGGCAGCCAGCATACCCCGCATGAAATGACAGTAATACCCTGTGTTTGAACACCCTAGATCTGCTCCAATAGACCAACCACAGAAAACTGTTGTCAGTTCACCTCCAAAAGTTTGACTGATCTTGCCAGCCCAGGATATATTCTGCATATTACTGAGCACAGTTTTTCAGCTGATTTATTAACAATTCACATACACTCTGAGAAAAAGTGAAAGAATGAGCACTCATAGGCAACAAGCAAAATGCTCTCCAACGAGATTTAAAACTAAAAGCATGTGAAATGGATGCACATAGCTGTGCACAACAGTTATACTCCTCATCAATCAGACCCAAAGCCAAGATTGTCATCCAGATGACTTCCTCTACACAAATTTCCTTTAGAAAAAAAAATGGTTCCATGATCTTTAATGAAGAAAATGAGCGTGTTTGTCTTTAAATTGAACTTAACATAAACATCAAAGACATCTTTCAGCTATGAGAGTTAAAACAAATATAAATAAAAATGGCCAAGAATTAGCTAAAAGACCTTTTTTCACCATCAAATACTTGACTGCACAGTGGTCACATTGGTTGGAGAGCCAAGCTGTTAACTTCAAGACAATATAGATTTAGTTTAGGGTTTACTTATATGTAGATGTTCTGCACAAAACTCTGGAAGAAAAAACAGGTTTTGCTCTGAAATGTGAAATATGTTACTTAAAATGCATGACCTTGGTGTGCTTCAGAAAAATATTTTTAATCTACATGTAGTTGTTTTTTCACCCTTGCCTCCAGCCACAAGGTCAATGGCTATTTTTTTCATCAGGCAGGTAATACATAGGGAAAGGTAACTTTGAAGTATATGTGCAGTGAAATATTTAGCCAAACAAACACTATCTTAGATTACTTATGGAGAGAAAATACTGTTTAAAAGAAAGATAAAAATATCCCCTAAGAGAAAGAGAATTTTCAATGTACTGCAAAAATAATGCTGTGCTCCTTCCTCTGCTTTCTCCTTCACCATTCTGATTTCTAATATACCCTTAAAATATTTAGACATTCTTCCCTGAAGGATTTTCTGGCTTCTCTAACTTTTATAACTCTTAAAAATTTGGAACTTTCTCCTGGTATTAGTAGCATCATGTAATAAAGTATATGCATTTCAGCTGTCACTGGTAGTTACATCAGGCTCTACGTGATTTAAGACTCATGCATTATGTTCATTCTTTCTATTTGTTCTTAAAAGACATTTACCGAGTTTTAAGGAGGTAATTTCACTTACCTTACCTTTGCTCCTTCTGGTTAGTAGCTCACTAGGAAAAAAAAAAAATCAATGTTCTGACAGAGATGAGGATCAATTTGAAACTGAGTTTTACAGCATGTAAAACTGATGAAAATCAACACACAGAGGTGTTGCTTGCTGGCGATGTTGCAGGGCTCCAGCAGAATTCCAGCTGGAGTCAACACCATGAGTAGATTCTGTTTCAACAGCAGCGTTCAAGATTATTTTCTACCACTGTAAGTTGTTGTTGCCATGTGTTGCCAAAAAGATGATGTTCAACAGCACAACTTTGCAGAACAAAGCAGAGGACTGCATAAGCTGTGTTTTGTATGTGAATTTTTAAGAATCCTATAATTTTCAGTTTAATAGTAGAACCACTAGAAAAGGGTTTATCACAGTGTTAGAAGTGTCGTCTCATCCTTTGCTGAACAACTCCATGATTCAGTTGATTTTCAGAGTAAAACTGAAACCCCTCTCAGCATTTATTTTGTCTCTTTTAAAAGAACATGTGAAGGTCCTATTCTCCTGCATACGCTACATGCAACTCCCCTCAAATCACAGGGAATTATCTGTGCTCTGCAGGGAGATAAACAACTGTGAGCCTTGCAAACTGCAAAACAATGGAAAGGAAAAATCATAGCCCATTCTTCAGATAATATCTGCAGTTGTGCACAACACTGTGAATTCCACCTTGTATTATAGTACTGTAATAAAGATGGATCTCTTGTAGAAAATTCAGCTTAGATGATTGTCTTGGAGTTCAGAGATTGGAGGAACAACCTCTACTTAATACCACTAGGGAAGTGGACGCAGAAATGTCCACTAACTCCTGTTTAAATGCTCTGAAGTCAGGCGGGAGTCCGCCTTCTCTGATGCTTAACTGTCAAAGTGCACCAAAGCTCCCACCTGGGCTGTAGTTATCAGTTTTCCCTCCATGGAAACCAGAGAGCAGGAGGTGGTCAGTGCTCGCTCAAATGATATGTCAGCTAGATGCACCTGGGAGTCTGCACCTGCAGCTCATGAGTCAGGAATGCGCCTGAATGCACACCCTGGACACAGCCACAGCAGCATTTCTGTGCTGTGCAGGTCTTCAGAGAGCAACTGAACTCATAGTCTGTAGCAATCCTTAATCTCAGAAATGCTTACCTTTGCTTGCCACTTCCATGTTAGACTGGCAAGTACCTCAGCTGGTCAGGCCTGGGAGCCTTGTGCGGAAACACATGTTTCAGTCTCTGCAGGCAGCACCTAGAGACTTGAGACAGGGAGGCACTTAGGATTTCATAGCATAGAACCTATGGTATAGGACTGTTGTCTAAGGACCTGTGTCCTGGAAGGGATCCAAGGTTTGGCGCATCCTGAGCAAATTCACACACAGCCAGTACTGAGATCAGTACCAAAGGCAACAGCTAGGGACACAGTCCCTCGGAAACCTCTCTAGAAAAGCTCACCTTTGCCAAAGAGCTCCAGTCCATGGAGTGACAAATTAAGGATCAAGAACCTTCTCACCCTGAGAAATTCAAGCCCACTTTTTGACAGAAAGAGGCAAATCCCCAGGCTATCGGCTGGGCTGGGCAGGAGGACAGGGACTGTTAGCCCTCCTGCTGCAGTCAAACCATTGTTTCCTCTGGTGTCCCAATGTCAAAGTGTCAGCAGGAGGGCAAGCTAAAGGGTTTTGGACTGCACAGCCTCATGGTTTTGGTACTCAGCTGGAAAGATGGAACTGGGCTCTGCTCCCAGGACTATTGCTGTTCACGTTATGCAGCTCTAAAATGTAGCCAGCATCGCAGAGCAGTTGAAAAACTACCAAGCAACCAAAGAACAAGGGCAAGCATGACAAAAGTTGTGCCTTCCTCTTCCACCTTAGGTCCCTGCTACTGTACTGCAGAAACAGACTCCTTCCACCTTACTCTTCTCCTGGTTTGGTGGGGGCTGCCCCTTGGCTACAGGGTGGGGTACCTGCAAGAGCGGTGAGGAAAAATGCCGTCCATGAAAGAGGCAGAGGTCTTCAACCCTAATGGTTGAACAGGGGTGGGAGGTTGAACAGGGACTGGCATGGCCAGTTGTCTTTGTGAATTTGAATTACCTCCGGGATGTAAGGAAACTTAACCATGTTTTCCATTTCCCAGGCACGTATTCAAACACCTACATTCAAATACTTGCATTCTTAGGCAAAAAGCAACTTTTCACTAGTCTGAGTGGGTCTTGGTGATTCTTGGTGATTCTTGCTCAGTTAGATAGCTACATTCACAAGATGAGCTGGTGTTTTGAGTGGGTAAAAGCTACACACTTACAATCTTGAATCAGAAGTCTGAACTCCCTGAAGGAAGAGATGAGAAACACCCCTACAATTTTTGCTTTCTATTGACAAGCCCTTAGCCCTTTGGAGACATTTGACTAGTAATCAGTCATGCAGGAGAGAAAGGTTTAAGCACTCTAAATCCTCCTACTATATCTCTGCTCCTACTAAACTGTCTCATCTGCTGGGTTAATGCAAAGCAAATTACTTTCTGTAATGCAGTGTCTATCTATGAGCGAATCAGGGGGAAAATAATTTTGTTAACATACACAGAACATCCCATCACTCACCATCAGGTATGCTGCAGATATACTTGAAAAGTAGTTGAGTTTGAGTAATCTGCACCCTATTTCTTACCCTTTTCTCTAGAGAAAATAAAATCTCCCATCTTCTGTGATGATGAATGTCTGCTGTGCCATGAAAGTGACGTGGAAGGGAGCTCTGGCATCTACGAAGTCCTGCCATTGGCCGTCATTCATGTACATGCACTTAAAGAGCAGAGGATCTGGTGCAATTGCACTGGCTTTATAAATACAAATGCACCATACGTGCAAGGCAAAGGGCTGTGACATGCCATAAACTTCTCTGATTTCTGCTGTATTTTGACAACTATGTGTAACAGGCAGGCCTCTTAAGAGGCCCATTGTGGATACTGGTTTTCAAGCTACTGTATACGTGAAACTAGAAGTAAGAGATGGTTTATCATTCTTCCCCCTTCAACATGAACTTACTGTTGATTTCAGTCAATACTCATAGTAACGTGGTAGGCAGAAACTCACCTGTTAGAGAGACAAGATTGCTTTTTCAAACACTATGCTGGAGATCACTGGATCATTTCAGGTATTTTCTGCCTATAAAAAATACTACAGTTAACTATGGACATATGGATATGAACTGATCTGAAGTGAATAGATCGCAGACAAAATTCTTCTCTCATCTGGAGTAGATTCATTGGCTTCAGTGGAACTATTCTGGATTTACAGTGATGTAATTTGGAACAGCATCTGGCTTCAGATATATAAGAAGGGCTCGTTGTAATGGTTTATATCACTGACTACTTATTGCATACTTTTGTTATGCTTTTCTTAGCTCTTATTAGCTACACATAATTGTTGGGTTTACATCTTTCCCTCATATTTCACATAAGGCCTGTAAAAGCCTTACGGAATGAGGAAAGTATACATTTCCTTCAGATCACCACTGTGTGGCACCTCGCGTAACTTAGTTAAAAACAGTCTATGATAATCTTTTCTTTTTATTTTGGATATTATGTTATGGAACGCAGATAAAGGAGAAGCCCTCTCTCTTATGTTTGCTTTTTGCATAGAGTGAGCCAGTGCAGCAAGTCAGTGGCGTTTACCTGGCAAACACCCTTTAATTCACGTGACTTTTCCCGTAAAACCTCCTCTCTTCTTTGAGCAAAAGTATGTTGCGTTGACAGGTATCCATTCTAGTCACCTTAGCACAGGTTCGTTATTATTCTCTTATAAACAAATAAGTACAGGGCAGAACCTGCCTCCTCCCAAGCCTGTGGCCAAACTCTGCCTCTCTTTACTCCAACACAGCACACACTCAATACCACTGCAGGGCAAAAAGGAGAGGTAGGCTGCAAGTTACTATTTCCCTGTCACCCCACGGATGTCTTCAGTGTGTCCTTGTTCCCTTACGAGGCTTTCAACATCAGGTTGTGTGCAGCCTGACCATGAGCTCTGAGTACAATCTTCTCTGCCTTCAGAATCTGTTTAATACAATGTTTTGAATTTTAATAGAAGAGGGTTTAATAAAATTACAAGGCAATGGGGAATAAATATGTAAATACACTAAATACCATTAAGAAATAAACTTTTGCTATTATGCCACACGTGCAACAGTTGTTTTCTGTTATTTATTGCAAAACTATAGCATCTGAGCTTTTAATAGCAAAGCTGTACTTTGCAAATATGTTCGGAAATATTCACACATGTTTCTGTTTAATCTTACGACACTTGTTTTTCCAGCTTGAAAATTGAATTCAAAGATTGTAATTTACTTAATTAATGTTAGATATGTAATTAATATGTTGGTTTAGTCCAAATGGCTACAAGGACAGTTGTGGTAGCCAAAAGCAGTATTTGTATCATTTGTCTTTCTTTGAATTCCTAATTAAGTGGCACTTGCTTTGATAAAAACTAATACTACAGTTGACTGTATTTGTTTTATTTCATTATAGCTGGCTTCCTTTTAGATAATTTTTTTTTCAGATCTACTCATGGAGAAAATATAAATGATACACCATTATCTTTTTTTTTAAAGCCAGCTCCATCCATCATAATGGATTACAAATTTGTCACCTTGAATCAATTTTTGTTCACAAGTTCAAAAGGAAATATAAGTGCTTGAGGGCCCAGAAATATTTATTGTACATGTGGATATTATTAAAGTTTATTGAAATCCTTCACCAATGAGAATTGTTTCTGTTTTGTTTTGCAACACGTACAGCACTAATGTTAAAAAGCCAGTGCCTTTATTGTCTAGAAACTAAATTGGCAATGCAGTGTTGACTTTGAGGACTACCGATCCTGACTACAGATACTAACATATTTATGCACGCATTCATTTAATTAAGCCATGACAACTTCAGCTTGCCTAATTTAGTAAAAATGTGTTTCGACATAGTTTCTTGTATAACATTTTCCCATGATGACGTCTATTTTCAAATAAAAACTGCTTCTGCTAGCGACGTCGACAGTAATTCACTTAGACTCTTTTCCTTGTAACAGAGCAGAGAGAGAAAATGGAAACTTAAGATTCATGAGAGTCTTAGTTTAAGACTTAGTGACAAGACTACATCTGGTATCAATACAGTTCCTCGGGATCTTGACCACATCTTTCATAAAGTGGTAAGTTCCACCAAAAGGACACATCTTGCTGGCTGCTAACTACAACCTCTGAAACGCTGAGCTTGTGCAGGGGAGGAATGCAGTAATGCCTTGCTGGAGAGAGAAAATGAAACTACATTTCTAATTACATTTTTATTAGTGGTGTTAATGTGAAGTTGAGCTCTTAAAGCCCCTAGTAAGACATGCTTTCTTTGAAATTGTATAGAAGAGTGTCAAAAGTTAATGTGAGACGGGGTCTTGCTATTGGTTTTTTTCCCCTCCTTTTGGACTAATTTCTTGTTATACTAAATTAATTAAGCCTTGGAAATATTTCCCCTTTTTAAAGGAAAAGACTTACAACCTCAGAAGGAAAAAAGCAGATCACTTGTTGCAAGCAGAAAGACATATGCCATACTGGCAACGAGGTGTGACTTTCTGATGGGTGAGGCAGGCAGCTCGGAGCGCTGCAGGCAGGGCAGCGCGGAAGCCGGCAGCAGCCCGGGTGTGAATTTCACTGCTTCCCATATAACATTTGTTTTGGTAAAAAGCAGAACATATCGGTGTCTAATGAGTTTCCACTGGGACTTTAGAGGGTGGTTCTGTATTTTTCTTTATAGAGAAACCTAGTGAGAGTCTTCCACGAGGAGTTGTATATTCCAGGAAAGATATGAATATTTTGTGATTTCACGTGTTTGGAAGTGGAGTTCTAGCAGGGCTACCTGTGAAAGCATTTTACTTAAAAGCAGAAATGTCTCGAAATGAGGAACAGATTTGTATGACTAATGAAGATTAAGCTGAGATTTCACACAGTCTTACCAGTCACTTTTGCTGTTTCCACATTAAAGAGTAAATGTCATGCCAGTTTGGTAAAAAAAATTTCTTCTCAGATATGTATACCAAAAAAAAAAGTTTTTGCTTTATCCCAAAGAACTTTAGACAGATGAATCCAATGTATGTGCTGTATAACAACATTTAATTTGGGGCTTTTAAGTTCCAGTAAGGATGCTTCATGTGGCTTTCTTAGCAATAGCAGACTTAAATCTGGTTTAACTGGCCAGGGCTAGATTTCTTTCATCTGAAAGCATCTTTTGCTTCCATAAAGCTGCAATCCTAACTCCTGCTCCATTTGTTAAGGGATCTTAGGATGTGACCATAAAGGCATTTAAACGCATGGATTGGCAGGGCCAGAATGTCCCCATGTCTTTGACACTTCAGTTAAGATCAAGGAGCCCATGGTTCGTTGTCTGTGATGCTGGGGGCATATTAGCTCCTTGCTTTGCAAGGACTGGATGAAAGCACTCTTTACACGAAGTTTCCTTTCCTTTCTTCACAAGAGTGTAACCCACCTTGTTTTACACTAGGTCTGTGCTGTGAAACTAAACTGTGCAGCTAAAATAGCTGTGTCTGAGCATGAAAAATCCCCTATTACCACTTTTGAGCCCAGCTTCTGGTGTGATGGGGCCCTAGAAAGAGAAAGCATCCAAGCTGGTGTCTGGCTGGAGGAGAGGTGGTTCCACTGGCAGAAAACTACTCCTGCAAACACAGAGTGCCCCAGCCAGGGGTGTCTGCCCCGGCTCCGTCAGCAAAGCTGAACCGCAGAGGCTTGGTCGTAGAGTCAAGACTTTAAGTCAACGGAAAAATCTAGGGTCTGATCCCATGCAAAGATGACCCTTTGCTGTTTCACACACTGTTTTATGTCTGTTGCTCTGCTGAGGTGGATAGCCTGCCAGTTTTAGTTCTGTACTTCTATTTGGCGTTACTGAATAGCTGAACACTGAAAAAAAATCCTCTTACGGAGCTGACTAGGAAGACTTGCACTGAGTAGTGCCTACTCCGTATTAAATTCAATCAGCTTTAAGTATTCAGTCTACATATGGATCACTTCAGGGCTTTAATGATGCTTTAAGGAAACATCAAACAAAAGTGTGAATGTGTATGTATACACATATCATATGACAACAACCTCTGATGTTTAAAGGTCACAGTTTGGTCAGACAAACTATATCTGTGTAGCGTTTTCAGATGTATTAAATAAATAGAATGCTACATAGGAGTGGGTGCCTATGTAGCTCCTCTCTAAACACACATACAGACATGATGGATTTTCACATATTGCGAACAAAATTGGTTTTGTAAAAATCAGCAGTTCTACAGTTCTAGCTAGCAGGGTATCACCCATTAATTACATGTATTATGCATCTGGAATATTTATAATGTTTATATACCAAGGGAGAGAAAATTATTGCAATAATAATGGAGGAAAAGTAATAAAATTATTAAGCTTATCCCAAGTTTCCACTAGCTGTTTTCTAATTGCTGTCAACTGAGTTCAAAGTGTTAAAGGAACCAACATTTTCTCCTGTGGCATTTTTTTCCTTAGATTTCTCATGCATTCCCTTTTCTGTGAAACTCTGCTTAGTAAATATTAATTTACCCTCAATTACTAATGACAAGTGAAAGAAACCCTTGCATTCATCAGGGCCACAGCCTTAGGACATACGTTTGTCCTTCAAAGCGTTCAACCATTCAACAATTAGAACTAATAGTTACTCCAGGCTATCGAGGCTGAAACACGCAACGCTCTCCTAATGCCGCCGAGCTCTCGGCAGAGGCAGTCATGGTGGTCTTACAACCTATTGACTTCAGCAGCGAAAGTTGGGAAAGTGATTTGGAAAGTGGACAAATTAGACACAGAGTGATTGTCTAAAATGTGAGAACACTTAAGGACTGGAGAGGGGAACTAGTCAATTAGTTCACTAATAAACATTAGCTATGTAAAAGCTCCCTCGCTTCTCACATTGACAAAACTTGGAAAGCTGGAGATTTTGTTAAGCAAAAGCAAAACAAAATAAATAAATAGAAAATGCTAAATCAAGAGCATAAAGGGATGATTGATATTTACACTCTGGTATGTTCCCATACAACACCGAGGAACCTTAAATGTGCAGCTTGTACCCTTGAGCATTCTTTGCTGGGAGCTTCACCTTTAGAAAGAGCCTTCTGCAAAATCAGCTGGGGCTTTGTGTTTGGATGTGGCTGCAAATGCATACACACATATACAAATATTTCTAATGGCAACCTTGGCTTCATACTTCATTATTCTGCCAATATAACATAAAGGCCAGTTTGCTTAAACAGTCCTGGTTGCTTTTCTTTGCAGAAACATAATATATAGTTTATTTTCTTCTGTTTTCTGCTTTCATTATTTAACAATGAAGAAATTCTTTCATTACAGTAAGTAGGACAAAAGCATATAGTGAAACCATGTATTATTGAAAATGGGAGCTTTGTAGCCAAATACCGTACGATACAAGGATTTCATGAGTATATGAATTTTGTTCTTTAAAAGTGACTGAAAACATTAATTATATTTCCCTTCTCTGAATAGCTTACAGATTTATAAATTGCATGTATTTTTTACATCTTTTTAGTGAATTAAATTTGCAATGAAGACGTTAATTTTGGCTAAAGAGACTCCTTTCCTCATTGTAACGTTGTAGATTAATGTCTGTAGCGTGCTTACCATGTCACCAGTGTCGTGTCCCACCTCTGCAAAGCATACACAAACAGGAAGATAAATAATAACTCCAGAAATATGTTTACTGGGAATAAAAACTGTCCAGGTGATTGGATATTTGCACATAAACACACACCAGAAATGCTTTTACCAATCTTCTGCCACTACACTGTGTTAGGCAGTGAGCAAAGAGCAAGCATCTGGCTCTTGCCCCGAATAATTTGCAATGGAAGTGAAAGACAAGAGACAACCAACACCTGGGCATGACAAACAGCAGGGGAACGCAACGATGCATTACTGAATCAGGACACCGTCTCTCACAATATTAAATGGAAAAAAGAAACCATAGTTTGTGGGAGGCCAGAAGATGTTGACATTTTCGTTAATTTCTAAGGGAGCAAAACCAGATTTAAGCACTTGAGAGAAAAAATAAAGTCACAGCTTTATTTGTAAGAAATTATAACCAAAATAAAAGATGGTTAAGCAGCAGTGCTGTTTTCGAAACGACTTCCCAAAAAAACATCTGGCAACTAGAGATATCTGGACTGTAAATGGCTACACCCAAGACTTAGCTTAGTGTTCCCTGGGCACCCTTTATCACTGGCACTTAGAGGTAACAAAGAACCTTCCATGAGAGCTCCAAGTCATATCAGGGTACCACCACCGACGGAGTCTAGTGGTTACCAAGCTTCCACTGAATTAAATAAAAGACAGTGGCTATGAATTCTTGCTTACTTAAAAAATTCCATGTGGTCAGTACCAGGACCAGAGCTAACATCTATTGCTCAGGAAAAAAAAAATTAACTCTAGATTTTTTAATGCACTGTGAATATAAGGAAACCTGAAGAATTAATTTGGATTTATAAAGAATATTTTAATATGTATTACTTCTGATATCCCATATATTATGCATAGTTTCACAGATGATAGAAGAAAATAAATATAAACAAGAATTGAACAATGCACTGTTGATTTGGCAAACTGGAGCTAATCTCTTGCACAAGAAAGCAACAAGGAGATTTCTAGCAGATGAGTCTTTCTGACCTCTGTAAAGTGGATAGAACGTGGTACAATTAAATTGCAGCATATTACAACATGAAGCACAAAGAGCTCGACTATATGTCAATTTGAAGTATGGCAATAAAAACTAGTATTAACAGTAAGCAATGTTGTTAGAAAATGTAGACAGCTAGTAGTCATTCCCCCACTACTGAAGGATATAATATGAAGACAAAATTGGGGTAAGTTTCTTCCCCATAAAGAAAGTATTCCCTGTTTTCCACAATGATATTGGTAACTCTATGCACCACTGAATTTAAAGGAATGACATGACAGTGTGTAGGGGGTTTTTTCAGGGTTTTTTTCAGGGTTTTTCCAGAAGAAAGAATTTCACTCTAATTGCAGAAAAACTATAATTATATTAGAGTTTGAAGTAATCCCACTTTGACATTCAGCCTGGTTTTTGTAAAGAAAGTGATGGCATTTCTTCTATCAGTTTTCTAAGAATCTATCAGTTAGGGGAATTAGATCTTGGGAATCCAAAGTGGGAGCCAGGAAAGCTTGGATAGTGGCAAATTGCAGCAGGGTGGGGAAAACAGACACAAAATAATGCAGAGAGAAAGGTAGTAAAAGAAGCTGAATGAAAGAGGAAAGAAGGCAGAGATTGATTGATTTATGGTAGCTTTTTCCAACTAAAGATTCTTTAAAAAGGCAGAAGGAGACAAGAATGGAGGAACAGGTCTGACAACAAGCAGCAGAGTGTTGGGAGGATGGGTTTGTGGCAAGAGCTAGTAGATTCAGGTAAAATATATTGTGTACCTCTAAACTGATACAATGGTTAAGGGAAGTTAAGGGGAGAATTCAAGCATCATGAAATGAGTTTCCCAAATTTCTACACCATATGTTTTGAAACAAAACATAGCTTAAATTTGCCAAATAGAATTTTATTCTTACTTGGCAGCTTTGTTTAGAAAACTGCCATAAATCCTAAATATAGCTAAAATGCTTATTCCGTTAAAACTATCTCATTCCTAAAATGGATTCATGTTTGTAATCAGTTTTGAAAGATTTAAAATTAGTTTATTCTCTTCTTATCTTTCAATAAAATCTCAAAGAACTATTGGAGTCTGGTCTTATTTTAGGCTATCTTTTCTTAGGCTTATTGGGAAAAAATGAGGTGCCTTCGTCCCGGGATTTTGTTTTCTAACAAAACCATTCCCTATCGAACAATTCACCCTGACTTATTAGTGCTGAGGAGAGCTTATTCTGCAGGTAATTCCCTTCATAGCAGTGACATCCTTAAGTAATAAAGTTTCTTCCTGTTGATGTGTCCCCAGACATGGACATGGTCCTTCATCTCTTCTGTTCTCTTCCTCGACCACAGTATTACTACAGCTTTAGGTCTTCTACTGTAGATTTCAGTTTTGTTTGGAAGCCAGAGAAACATGCTGCAACCCTCCTAAACTAGGCATCTGTTGTACTACTTTGATGCCTTAGTGGTATTTTTCAGTTTTATTTACCTAAAATCACATATTACAATATTTGCTGACTCAAAGAACTGTGGTGAAATAACAGAAGTTAAATCAGGACTCAGAATATTTAAGTAATGGCACTTCAAAGTATATACATATATACATATATGTTCGCTGTGTGGACATAAATACATAGTCTGTAAATTAAATACTTGGTTGTATGTATGCCTGTAATTCACAGCTACTTACTGACATGGATCATCATTTGGTATCATCTGATCAATACGTAACATTAGACAGCTACACATTTCTCTAATGTAATCGGGCATTTAAAGGTCTCAGTAGATATGATTCAGATTAATTAGATATTCAGAATAAGATTAGTTGAAATGGATCATATGGAAGACATTCTGAGGAGCATTTCTTCTGCCAGATATGTGAAGTTAATAAAGAGAACTGGGGAGAAGGAAAGGCTGTATGTTTTTCTTCTCTCTAAAATAGTGTGAGGGAAACCAAAAACTACATGCTTTTCACAAGAAAATGTCTGTTTTCACAAAATAGATACTTCTCCCCACCTTTAAGAAAGAAATGCAAATGAGCTCCACATGCTCTCCAAAGTGTTCAGGAGTACTTTTGCAGGCATCAACTATAGGCGTATCATTCCCAATATATATGGGCCAATAGAAATGGTACATGTGCACTTAGCAGAACAGACTTCTTGGGAATCTTCCTATAAAATCAGGTAGGCAAAAAAAAAAAAAAAAAAAGTCCACTTTTAGAGTCATGCATTTGGAACTTCAGACCACATCATGGCTAATAGCTTTGTTGTGAAATGTTTCCTCTCACTGGGATCATTGTCAGTGAGTCTGCTTGTATTGCTAAACAGATTGTAAACCCAGCAGTTTGATACATCTGGCATTATGTTCTGCTCTTTTTGCATGGAAAAAAATGAAAAGGAGAGGCGAGGAGAGGCGAGGCGAGGAGAGGCGAGGAGAGGCGAGGCGAGGAGAGGCGAGGAGAGGCGAGGAGAGGCGAGGCGAGGCGAGGCGAGGCGAGGCGAGGAGAGGCGAGGAGAGGCGAGGCGAGGAGAGGCAAGGAGAGGCGAGGCGAGGCGAGGCGAGGCGAGGCGAGGCGAGGCGAGGCGAGGAGAGGCGAGGAGAGGAGAGGCGAGGAGAGGCGAGGAGAGGCGAGGAGAGGCGAGGAGAGGCGAGGCGAGGCGAGGCGAGGCGAGGCGAGGCGAGGCGAGGAGAGGAGAGGAGAGGAGAGGAGAGGAGAGGAGAGGAGAGGAGAGGAGAGGAGAGGAGAGGAGAGGAGAGGAGAGGAGAGTGTAACCGATGTGTCAGAAAGACTCTTTGGGAAATTAATACTATAGCAATGTATAGAACTATACTACAATAATTGTGGGTCCCAAAAGTGTTACCAGCACCTTGATGAATATAAAGACAACACATTTGCTTCCCAGAGAATGTGGGGTTTAACTACAGACTTGGCACAAGAAATACTGCAGCTAATAAATGAAAGGGTGAATGCAAGGATTACAATTATGAGATTGTGCAATTCTGGCATGTGCCATGAATACTTTGTATGACCCCAGCACACTTCATCCCAGACTTTGGCTGGGCTATTTATAAGTCAGAGAAAGTTCTGGCCTCATCATACTAGTCACCAGTTACCCATTTAGTTCTCTTGCCTGTTTTTTCCTCAGCCCAACAACAGCAGGTAGCTCATTTTTGGAAGACAAAACATAACTTTAACTTGTGTTTCTAATAAGGCCATAACTGCTGAGTTGTTGGTTTCTTTGTGAAACTGGTAAAGACTGATATTGTTTCAATCAGAGTAACTTTTTTGTATTAATAACCCCTTTAAAATCCTCACTGCTGTTTTATTGGACAGAGCTGGTGGCAAAGTACACAGCCACAGAAAACTCACTCATAGCTGAACTCCATGATACAGCCAAAGACAGACTATGAAAGCACTGATGCTGGAGGACAGGCAAGCCCTCCAGTCCTCTTGCCAAGGTCGGGTGCTCCTAAGCACTTATAAAACTTTAAATCTTGAACTTACACTGCTTTGAGAGAGTTAACTGGCATCATTCCTTCCAGTTTGGTGCACAAGTTCCTGTGGGACATCCCACTTGCAATTGCAGCGCACAAGTGAGTTTCGTTGCCTAGTTATAACAATGGCCAAGACTCCGTACACTCCATGAGGATACTTTAGAGCTGCTTGGGGATTTTCAACTTGCATCTCACTAATACTTTGGTATATTCACAGGTGATTTACCTCTTCACAGCCTTGGTCCTCAAATCTCTTTACTATTTGTCCTGCAGACCATTTCTAATTATATATGTCCATAGCAACACATTTCTGTAACTCTTCAAGTGGGGAGTGCTATGTCTCTTAACAAGGGTCAAAAGAGTCTTCTCAGGAGTGGTTCAGAAATGTTATATTAAGTGAATATATAAGCTGTTAGCATTTATGAGGTGTGGCTCTATATTTAGATGCAGATCTTCTGTGATGCTTCTAGAGGTTACTGTTGCTATTGCCTCCCACTAACCATTAAAGTCAGAATTTTTCCCATTGACTCCCTTAGATGTTTTGATCAGGCTTTGGATGAGATCTTTCCTGTGCAAGTCGTCCTGCTGCAGGAAGACCCAGCTATGGTGATGAGAAACTCTATGAAGGAGCCATTGGAAACACTGGGATTTGGAGTAAATGCAGCAGAAATGTATCTACACTCTGAGATCGTAAAATGGGGTTCTAATTTACTCTTTCCAATCATTGCAAGTCTAGTGTGGGCAGTAGAATATTTGCCCAGGGCACTTTCTCTTTTTGTAGACATTTGTGTCCTTTAGCAACTGCTGCTAAGATTAATTCGAGGACTCATTCCTTTAACCCATTAGTAGTGGTCCTACTTCTGCTGTCACTCATTCTGGTCACTATACATTCCTTTCTTAGAAGACAGCACAACACTTTCCATTTGTTTTATTTTTATACTCTCTGGTAAAAGGAAGAATAAGGAAGAGTGGAACCAACATGCAAAAATACTCATTTCTTAGGTCAGGGCTCCCATAGGACCAGAAACAACATAGAAGAGATTTCCCTGTGATAGCAACACTTCGTAGCCCTTCACAACTGGGAAGCACAGACTGCATATACGTTTCCTTGTGTATGAATGTGTTTGCATTTGAACGTGTGTTTGTATGTACTAAATACAGAATATAGCTTAATCATTTCCAATTTTGAGGGAATTTTGGCTGGAATTCTAGTTTTAAGTATTTGGAACAGTTCTTACTTTATATTAACTTAATGGGTTTGCCTGTTTTTAATGAGCATGTTTAGTGCAGTGAGACATTATGGTCACTCAATAGAATGTAAGTTGCTTTCTTGCACATTGTGTTGCAGGCCAGATTCTGACTGATTAATACATTGCAGGTGTCAGCCAAAATACAAAAGGATAAGGAGAAAAGTAAGGGGGTGAAGTTATTCCTTCTCTCTGGCTGGCTGCTCTTGGTGGGGGTTGCAGAAGCCACTCTGCGAGAGGTTTGGAAAGAGATCCCACTCAGAAACATGGCCCTAGAAATAATACTTCTGTCATCCTTTCCATCTGCACAAATTATTCCCACTCTTGGCAGAAAGAAAACCAACACAAACAAAACAAAACAAAACAAAAACAAACAAAAAAAAACAAACCACACCAAAAAAACAAAGTAAAGGGGCCCTTTATGAGGCTATTGCCAGCCAAAGTACAGATCCCCGTTAAAGCGAGGTTGGCACCTGGTTTTTGGGGGTCAGCTGAAGTGTTTCTTATGTTTGGTTACCCATCTGTACAAACAAACCTCAATCTGCGAAGACCTGCATGGTAGCTAAGATGAACGTTGTATATTTTCATTGTTTGATTAAATCTTGTCTGAATTATCAGTTGTATAATAAGAAGAGCTGGCTTGCTCTTAGGTGCTAGCTGTCAATGGTTATTGTTAATCATAATCTAACAAATACCAGATACAGCTATTTGGCAATTGAGAACTAACATTTTTCTTATTTAAGGTGATAGGAATGAAGGAAACATAAATCATAACGTACTCATTTTCCCATATCTGAAGGTGCTCTAATACTTAACATTTGTCTACATTTCAAGACAACCAATTCATGGTTATTACCAGAAAAATGTACATTTTAAATTGTTACTAAAGTTAGCATTACAGAATTCATTGACTGTTTCTCTTTCCTGGGATAATTCCACTGAAGACAACGCTGTTACAACTTTGAAGAAAGAGCCAGTTCAACCGCACTAAGGAGAACTTCTAAAAACACTGCAGACAACCATACAAATAATGTATACATCAGTATGAATGGGTTTGTGCCAATTTACACTTCTGAAGCATCCTTGTGCTAATCTTTCAACTTTATGTCTGTCTGTCAGTAGAACACATTTTCGTTCTTTTAGTAAACTCTTTTTACAGAAAGCCTTCAGAAATATTTTATTGAACTAAATCCTGATAATGTAAATCATGTCAAGTACCTAGAGAAGCCAGCTGATAACCATTAAATAAAAATGAAGACAAGCTCAGGCCTTGAAAACTTAATTTCATTGGGACTGCAAACATCCTGAACATTAAGTACACAGGCTAAACTAAGTGTATAGGCTCCCACTCACAAGGGGCTTCATCATGGTTTCAAATCACAGCATGGTGCTGTAGGCTAGACAGAGCTCCACTTCCCATCTGGAGATATTTTGACTGACTCACGGGGTTTTCTGAACAGATCTAATGACTCTTCATAGGATGTAATATAACCACGTGCTTGCATGGACAGTGTAAAGGAGACTGACCTTTTTCTATTCTCTTTGGGGATCTGATAAATTGATTTGAATTATTGGCCTGGCACAATAAAATTTTCCTGAATTAGTTCTGGAAATTAATATTTTCTACTGTGTCTTTTTTTTGTTTTTAAAACAAACCCTACCTCATGCTCTTCAAAAGCAAGCAGCATCTTTCTGTATAATATAGCCTAGAGAAAAACCAGATATTCAACAGCTATTGAAAAACAGGCAACTCATGAAGACACTTAATTTGAGGCAATCGAACTAAAAATGTCAATACATGTGTGACCAAAGAGAAAACCTGGGATCTAAGATGTTTCTCAATTCCTAGTGATAACCTCAAACAATTAAGTAATGCCTGCCTTTATCCCAGAACATTTCTTGATATAGTTTTTGTTCTTAATCATTACTGGGAATTACACAAACCAAGGATATCACCTGCAGGTTCACAATAAGCAAGGCTTCCCACAAGGAAAGTGGGAAATGGCCTGCCTACTTCAGGTACCCCGTCAGGAGCACCTGCTTCAAAGCCCCATCATTATACACATGCCACTTGTCTACTGCATTGTGCCCTCGGACATCTGTCACCAAGAGGTCACTGACTTGCCGATCGCCAACTATCTTCCCAGCATCTAGTCAGCATGATGGACCTGCTGGAAACTGGAGAGGTTTCCTTGGAGGATCTCATTGAGGACAATCCACAGCAACAGTGATCACTCTTTCCGAGGGCATTCAACTTGGGCCACCACAGCTGTAGGAAGGAAGCTCAGAAGGATGCTACACTTTTCTGGCAGCTCCAGTGCCATTTCGCATGAAAAGGCTCTTTCTGAAAAGAAGTTCCTTTCCAACACTCTGTAAATTAATATGCCCATCATGAAATAAGAAGTGGTAAGAAAGAAGCCAGAAAATGGTCATAACAGTCACCACTGATAGCTCAGCATTTTGAGAAAGGACACTTCACTCTAACAAATCCATAGAAAGAATGTTTTTTGCCTGCATTTTGGGGAGCTGTAGAATAAATCCTCCAAATTTGCAACAAAGGAACTTTTTTCTGATTTTGAGCCACATAAAAATAGTATGACTGACGTTTCACAAAGTTATTGAGGGTAGAAAGGACTCTAATGACACATGATAATAATGGTTCCCGTAATAAACTGGTAGTATGAAGGTTGATTTCAAACTCATCACTGTGTTGAAGAGGATCAATGCCATTGAAATCAATCAGTTTGTGTGTGAGAAAAGATTAAATCAGTATAGCTGCATTGACTTTGGTTACGTTGCACTGAGTTTCACCAATTACACAACACAAGAACTAACACAGTGTAAATGGCATCAGAATGAACATCAAGGTCTGTGTTACTGATGTGCTTGTATATATCACCAGCATATAGTGAATAACCTACAGTGCCTTTTGCAACAACATTCAAGATAAACATGAATGAATAGATCTATATCATGTAAATCTAAAAGTCGCTGCCAACCACTTCTATTTGATTACTACACTTCAGTGTTTGGTCTCACTAAACTCTGGCATCCTTTGGACTTGACAGATTAACACATATATGAAGAAATTTGCATATTTATTTTAAACCAGATGTTCTTCAAGCAGTACGGCCAAATTCCCATCATCACTATAATCACATTGTGTTTTGTTAACATAATGGAGCCATTAAAATTCCACAACATGCTGCTTTGTTAGGAAGAAAGGGTTATTAAAGAATTTTCCAGGTGAATTCTAAGTGAATCTTAATTAAGAAGAAAGAGTCAGATCCTCAGCTAATGATAATTGTCTCCGTTTACATCACTGAAGGATCTGGCTTATATCAGAGTAAGACTATTATTCTGTTTTGCAATCGCTGACACTTATTTTGCAGAAGAGGTGGTTGGAATAAAGCTTTGTTATATTAATAGCAGTCAGCAAGCAGTGAGTAACTGCTATTATAAAACATATAGTGTATAATTTTTATTATTAATAACCCTAGACATATCTGAGTTTGGTTTTTTTAATAAGATTTCTGAAATCGTAACTTTTTCTTTGGTTCACATCATGTAGCTTTCGGCTTTTTTATATGAAGATCAATATTTGGTAACATTTAGCACAATTAATCACTATTAAACCAGCTAATCCAAAGTTCTGGAATGCAAAGCATGAGTGACACTGTTTTGTTAAAACCATAAAGGAAAGTTGCACTCCACCAAGTGATAAAGAAATAAATCTCATGTAAGAATGAAATATTTATTTTCTGAGAAAGAAGCCAAGAGAAAGAGGAACTGGGTGAGGTCGGAGACTACATTCAAATAGACCTTTCTGATTCAATGTGACATTGTTTTTCTAAAAGAAAAATTCCAGACAGTCAGAAAGCAGAGGGGATACCAGGAAAAACATACATTTGGAAGTGCTACTTTGTATTAAAAAATAAGTAATGTCTTGGGGCCAGGAACTGCCCTTTGAATTGTGGCACTGAGAAGTGAGCACAGAAGTGAAAAAACGACACACCTTTTCGCTTAGCATTTCTTAAATGATTAAATCATCCTTTCCCAGCTGACTGGGAGAGCTGCAGGCAGCAAAAGGAATCTCACAGTGGCTGAGACCCTGAACACTTCGTTACAGGTCTCGTAAGGCACCCAGATGCTAGAGCAAGGGATGAGATTTATCGAGGGTGTTTAAGTTTTAAATTTGCCTAGGGGCTACACACAGTATGAAGCAGTTCAGCCTGAACAGTAATAGGCCAGACAGAGGGAAGGAGGGGAGTATATCTTAAGTAATCTGGAGAATGGTGGGTGATAGAGTATCTTAATATTTTATTCCGGCCTGAAGAAGCAAAGGACAAGTGACGCTGAGAGAAGGAAGGAGGCAAAGATTGATGTGAATAAGACTGCAGCTCAGAAATGGGGCAGATCTGCTAATGTGGTAGCCACCACGCCGCTCACTGAAGTAGGAAGGGGCTAATGAATGCTGTCAAAGACCTGCCCAAAAAGTCAGTGGAAAACCGCAGCAGCTATGATGCAATGCCAGCTCCTGGCAAGAGCGTGAAGAGCTCTGCACTCAGAGCTTGCACCACTGGACAAACCTCAGCTGCAGGCACCTAATCTGCTGTTGCAAAACATAGTAGGACATTTCCGAGCAAATGCCTGGCAAATTGTGGTCTCAGAGAAGCTGACTGGATAAGATCTACAGCATTCCATTAGGATATGTTTGTTAAAAAGCTGTGTCTGAAATGTTTGAAAAGGTCGGTATAGGCAGGCATGATCTACCGTAGTAAGTACGAAGCCTTGGCTTCAGTGAGGTCTGTCTAAGTCACGGTAAAGTTGACTTGAGCACAGGAACACTTAGAAACATTTAAATAGTCTAAATCTAAACAAGGCACAACACTGGTGATAGGGAATCGTAACTGCAACCAAAATGTTACAAAGGTACCTTTTTGAGGGTCATTCCCACAATTTTACCATTCACACAATTTTATCATTCAAAAGGGTAATTCCTTGGAAAAACACTTTCTTCTCTCAATAAGAAGCAGTATTTACATAAACATGGGGTGGGTTTTTTTCAAAAACTGGAATATAAAGATAACTTCTAAGAAAGTTAGAAACACCTTTTATAAGGAAGTTATCTTTACACTTTTTACTGGGCCAGTGAAAGCCTGTTAGAAATTAATTCACTAACTGCTTTTGTGGTATCACCCACATTTCATTCATGATGGTGAGGAAATGATGCATGAAACTACTAATTCGTGAATGTGTTAATTCTGAAGATTTCATTTGGGAAAGGTCTTCCAGTAAAAACAGCAGATAATTACTGAAAATGGTTTGAAGAGATTCCCAGTTCAGCTTACACTCACTTCACCAGTGAATTGCTGAGGAAACCAATAAATCAAACCGAAGAAATTACCATTTCCAATCACAAAATTTACGTGAAAAGAATGTGGAGACTCCCTTCAGTATGAGTTTTCCTTCCTCTGCGTCTGCGACCTAGACACAAACTTGTAAAAATGCTTAACTAACTTTTCTACACCCCACGGTCTTCAGCACTTGCTTTTATAACTGTCACCTAAAATATTTCCTTTAATGGTTCTAAACCCAAAGTGAATCCACACCTCCAATGGACTAGAAATGAAATGGGTTAAAACAGAATGTGTGGGAGTGAGAAAGAGAGGAACATATTTTTAGAAATTTTAACAGTTTTCCAGTTTCATGACATTTTGTTAGGATTACAAATTTTTTAATCTTATATTTAACGTCAGACTTCAACAATGCCAATCATAAAATTAAACTTTTACCAGAGAGGTAACATCAATAATATTTCATAACATTTCAGTAACATGGGCCTGTGCAAAACTTCAGAATGGTCTGAGGTTTGAAAACATTATTTTTGGGAGCACACATTTATACCCCAGGTGCAAATGACCCACACGTTTGGTGTGAGGAAACACAAGAAATCATTAAAATGGTGAGCAAAACTCAGATATTTGCAAAAGGTTTTCCTCTTCAACCTTGTCTCTTTTGTGATGAAAAATGTAAATTAAAAAAATGGGCTGAAATGCTAGGGGAAAGAAATCATTGGGCAATTTCCTTTAATTGAACTGCACCGATTATTGACTGAAATAATATGAGTGACTACATCTACTGAACCCAATGTGTCCTCGAAGCCTCTGGATTCTGAGGAGAGCACAGCCTCACCTGAGTTTGCTGTCCTGCGAGGTGACACCTGAACACCAGCTTGATATCCGGACTGGGTTAGTTATGAGACTGGAACTTTTAATCCCCTTTTTCCAGGGCTCATGGTATGAGTCTTTTGGTTTATAGCTTAGGTCTTCAGGAGCTACATGACAGGCACACACATGGCATACAGACTTTGCACATGCCTTTAACACTGCGTTGCTCTTCCCTTAATACTGCATAGATAGAGATCCCTTAGCAAAACCACCATCCTGAAAGCAATTCTTTTTATTTTACCCTGGCTTGGCTGAGCGAGAATCTGGAGCTGGTGAAACCCTTTTGTGTCTTACTCAAGCTACAGTCCATTTCTCTTCAATATCCTCTTTGACCCCTGCTACCACCTGGCCAGTTTCTCCAACTTTTGTTTTTCAGGATCCTCCTCAAGAAGTCTGAAAAAACCTGGCTTTTCCACCTGAAGACAAAGCACTGGTCAAAATTTTATCTGTAAAGTAAATGCTTTCTATTATCCCTAGTCTGGAGGGTACTAATAGAGGTCTTACTAGCAGTAGTATATGTAGCCCCATAAAGATTTCTGTTGGATAGCAACAGTCACAGTAATAGCTCCATAACACTAAAAAAGAATAAAACCGAAAAAAGAACCCAGGATGTTTAATTCATCCAGCAGTTGCCCAAATAATTGCACTGCTTACTTTTGGATTTCTGCTGCTCAATATTGTCTAGCACCTTCAAAATAACATAAGGAGCCCATGGAGCACGCGATCCTGCTCAAAGCTCTGTACCCAAGCACACTGTGCCACTAGTTATGGTGTAGACGTCACGAGGTCTTCTGGCATCTCACTTCTTGGGACAGAGCACTGATTTCAGCCTTAGAAGTCCATGTATTTCTTCTATTAACAGTAACAGGAGCCTTCTATGGCTTGCCTTATATTGTCACTATCTAGAGGTCCACAGCCTTGGTGGAACTTGTGGCATCTACAAGACAAAGGAATGACCCTGAGGAAATAACACTGAAGACATCAACACAGGCAGGATTACCACATACTCTGCCTTCTTCCCTATGAGTTTGTCTACAGGCAGCTACAACTGAACAATGGCATCGGGTCGCCTATGAAACAAAGCAAGCACAAGGTGGAGAGGCTGAGACAACGTGGACCACATCTGCAGCTCTTGTGCATTGGTAATTTGGTAGTTTATAGTAATTTGGTAATTTGCACCAGCTGAACGTGAGGCCTTTTTCTAAGTTAACCTCGTCCTGCATTTTCACATTAGGGGTTGTAATGAGACCATCTGAATAATCTGAGCCCCATGATTTAGTACACCAGTTCATGAGTGCCAAGTGTACTCACAGACAGGCACAGCACATGTGGGATGCGTACAGGAATTCCTATGGGTAAAAAGAGAAGCTGTTCTCCCCAATCCTAAAAAACAACTTCAGCAATATTGCAGATAAAATACATCCTTAAAGCAAAAGCTGTGATTTTGCAAGAGGAGGAAAGTACAGTGCTGTCAGAGAGGTCAGAATATGACCCTTTTTAGCTCTAGGATACTTCAGAAATTATTTCACAAGCTTTTACTCTCTGGAACACAAGTTGACTCCAGAGCTCAAGCTGCAAAGAGCAATTGTTATAGCTGAAAGTATTTGTTTCAAAGCGCTGTGGAAGTAAATGAAAGTGTCATTTTGCGCTAATGTGATAGGCAGCTACTCTGCCTTGTCAGAACAAGCAAAGTCCTGTAAGCTTTATCCCATTGCCACAGGCACTTGGGCACCTCTCTGGAAATCAATCACAGATTGGCCTGAAGAAGAGCAGAGCTGAAACAATGGCACCAGAGTAGAGGACCCTTAATGAAAGCCATTTGCTAGTCCACACCTAGGCTGTCTAGACAGCACCTCCTGTGCTTTGATCACTGATAAACCATTCTAAATGTTACCAGTGCCCCTTTTTTGTTTCTGTTTACAGGCAATCAGTGGGCCTCTGGCCATTGCCTCTATTTCAAAGCAGCACTTTTCATCTGACTGCAATCAAATAAAAAAGAACAAAGAGATGGACATTTTGGATATGAGGTACTTATTTTCCTGTGATTTATACAATTCCAAATGAAGAGCGAAAACAAAAATGCAATTGTGAGTGTACGTGATAAATGTTTCTAATTAGGCGTACCCTCTTAATCAATTTGAAAGCAGATTTCCCTCCCAAAGCAGCAAAAATTCAGTGTAAGTTTGTGTGTGTGCTCACGCGCATGTGCGTGTGTGTGCACGCTGCAAAACACACACCTCTAGATTTCAGAGCCCTTTTCATCTGTGTTGGACCCAGACTTCATGGTGCTGTTTTGTGCTGTTTGCTAGTACAGCCATCAGCTCCACGTCTGAAAACCCCACATGAAATATCCAGGTATTTTTTCAAGTGGCTCCATTTTATGATTTAACCACAGTAAAATCAGAATCATAGAAACTGAACAATCTACCAAAAAAAATTGTGTGAAGCTCGTATCCTATGCTCGCGCAGCATACATTGGCTCATAAACAACTCAGACGATTTGGTTATACATACTGAGCTATATAAGTTTCTAAAGATTTGTCTAAATACTGTTTTGTATGTGGATTTAAACACATTTTGCCTAAATTCAAGTCCACAAATACCATGTGGTTGCCTTTAGCTGGATGTCAGTACTTGAACTCTAAGCCCTCCTCATCTTTTATCTTCAGCAACTTGAAGGACCCTACTTAAATTCAGCCTCTGAAACCTTCTCAGCCCTCCCCTCCCTACGTATGTCATGCCAGGTTAGGCATTTTAAGCCTCAATCACATACGTTCTTTAAGAAAACCTAAAAGATCATAAAGTCATGAATAGATTTAATCTCATCTCTTAATTTGGCTCAACCAGGATATAATTTGAAAACATTTTATTTCTTGTGTAGGAATCCAGAGGCTGTCTGGATGCAACTTAACAACACTAAAAGAAGTCAGTCTTGTAAAGCCATGCTTTTTTGCCCTGTGTACCTAAAAAATTGTCTGTTTCAAAAGTCAGGATCAAGACCAACTCTTTTTAGCTCAACTGTAACTTCCTAAAATCATGTATTTCTTTTCTATTTCCTCTTCTTTTCCTTCTAAGGAGAGAATGGAGAAATTTAATTAGGTGCCTGATGGGAAAAGGGGCAGATATACCCTTTCAATTGAGTATGATGCTTGGACTGCTGATGACATACTTTGTGGTCCTGGTTGGCCAGGTCTTTGACTTCAGATGCTATAGGATAAAATGTCATATGTGTACCCTTGCCCCAAAGACAAGTACAGTATTTTCACTCCCTATAAAAATCCTGTTAAACTAATCAAGATTTACCATATCGTGGTAGTAGAAGTGATAATATGTTTTTTCCATAAAAACATGACAACGCATCAAAAACCCTCTCCAAAATATCATATGTTAACAAAGTAGGAAAGTAGAGGGGGAAAAAATGACATAAACTTGTTTAAGAACACAAGTGATGAAGAACAGAGAAACTAAGACTCTATCCCAGGGCTATATGCATACCATTCATTTGCTAAACCTAACCTGATGTTATTTATCCAGGTCCCTTAGAGGACACACAAAGTTTGCAGAGTGTAAGTCACGTTCCTGTATTACATCACTGGTTACAATAGGAGGGGTACACTATAGAAACAAACTCATAAGAGTCTTCAATTTCATTCCTTTGGCAACGTATTCTTTCAGGTCGACATTATTTGAGGTGACAGATCCCGAGGTCTCTGCAACATGAGGCTATGGGGCTGCATAGGAAAATCAACCAATATTAAAGCTTCACTTTTTCACCTCCACTCTTTCTTATTGAAGGTAGAACATGAGTTTTGTCTGACAGAAAGAGTACTGAAGCTGCTGAAAATTATTTCCCACTTCTGGAGTAATTACAACAGTTTTAGTGGTGCCCTTTTAAGATGAAACTTAAATAATGCAGGAGAGAAAAGGGCCAATGACATTGTTTATAAACACACTGTGATTCTTACATATTGACTCAATGGTACAGTGGGCTGCACTCATGATCTTATTCTTAGTAATATTCTTATTCCAGTTTAATTCAGGAACCATTCCCTTTCCTTGAAGTCAAAAGAGTTAACTGGGTGTAAATCTCCCAGGAATAAAGGGAAATGAAACAGTGCCCCTTGGAATAAGACCAAAACAGCTTTCTCAGGAAAGAAAAAAACCTGAAATCCTATGAGTACCCAATAACTCTGTGAACATACTGCAGATCTGAGCCAAAAAGACATTAAAAACAACAGAACTTTGCCTGACTTCAGCTTGCTTTGAATGAAGTTTTTAATTATCTGTGCCTTCAAATTATATATTTAAACACTCAGTATAATTGGAAAAAAATAGAGAAATAGGAGCGAGATTGGGAATTTTTGTTCTGTAGCAGTCTTTCTTCATCTAGCTGCAGTTAGCCATCAGATCTGTCATGTGTCATTTTTCAGCTCATTAGGTGGGATTTTGGAAATTTCTGTGTACAGTAAGAGGTATTGAGCAGTTGAAACTGGGAAGGTCAAATATTAAGAGCAATGTCATCATCCCTCATCGCTTCCAATGAAAAATTCTTGCATAATTGTTTAATGCCATGAGCTGCCTTTAGTGGGACATACTCGTTTTTGCCAATTTCCATTAACTCTTGAGGCTCACAGCCAGAAGCCGTACGAGCAAAGAAACAGATTCAGATTGGATCAAGCTGTTGTTTTGCTAATATCGCTGCTGCCCCATATTAATTTAACAAGACTCCCCAGCAATGAGGGAGAAGCCTCAGAGAGAGATGCAGCATATGGTCCAGTAAGACTCCAGAACGTACATCCCTTGGCATTTACAGACTGTGTAAATTGTGCACAGGGCAATGCTCAATTACCATTTGCATGCTTTGGCCCCAAATCAGCAAACAACTTGCATGTGCATTTTACTCAGGCAAGTCCTCATGAGTTCAATAACGTCGCTTATGTGTAAAAAGCACGTACGTCACTGTGAGCAGCATGGGGGCCTTTTTCGGACAAACATCTGTAACAGCAAACATGGGACCAGAACTGTCTCTGCTGCAAATCAGCATACTTTTAGTGTTGGATGTGGGATGGTCTGGCACTGTATGTATTATGCCAACATCCAAGAGAAGGAAGGTTTTCACAACACAAAGCAGTGCTTCACAATCCCGACTTTTTCTTCTAATGTGCCATTTCATGGTAAAGTTGTTTCAAGAAAATTCATAGTATTTCTGAGAATGTTTCAATGCTAAAGGCAGAACTGACTTTCAAGACTCGTCAGTACAAAGTAATTAACTGGAGTAACTCAAGTGGAAGAGATTGTCTCAGGAAAGCTCTCTGGTGTGCGTGTATGGATACTCTAGTCCAGAATAAGTGAGTTTTAGTCCAGATCACAGAGTGTTCAGAAGCCTAAGGGGAATTACTCTGCAATAATTTAGTCTCCTTTTTAGCCTTGGCCTTAAACTGCTCTCATTAAATCAGCACCAGAAAAATCACAGTCATCTTTTAGTAGAACATTTAAATTCAAAGAAGCCAGATTTTATGGTATAAGCTAACTAGTTTTAGTTTTCATTCAAATACCAAATCATAGTTGAGGGACAGTAATTTCCAGCTGAAGGATAGAAATTTGTAGCAGACGAGCAATAATTTTTTAAACCACTGAAAACAGACAGATGACAATGTCCTTTGTCTTGCACTTGTTAAATGTGTGTACAGACTTTTACATGGGCTCAGTTGACACGCAGTGTCATCATTTGGTTGCAAAGCTGGTGCCTCAGAGTCCACCCAGAGTTTGGCAATCTTTTAAGTCTCGCAACTTAAAATTCAGATTTGCATTGTAATAACACATTTCTCATTCTAAATGACTAAATACATAAGACCTAAGATACGCTACCTTTTAAAAGTGCTTTGTTTACATAAGAATAATATGTATAAGCGGTACATATAAACAACTATACACAAGTAATATTAATGTTATAAAAGTCACGCAGCTTCAAAAAGGATGCTTTTACACATTAGCCCAGAAGCAAATTGTCTCTTCTTCTTCTTCAACAAAAGTATAGT
Organism: Pluvialis apricaria; assembly: GCA_017639485.1. Lineage (NCBI taxonomy): Eukaryota > Metazoa > Chordata > Aves > Charadriiformes > Charadriidae > Pluvialis > Pluvialis apricaria. The sequence continues at coordinate 31,141,839 of CM030010.1, forward strand.
TTTTTCCATGAAAATGATGCCGTCAAATGGTCTAGGCAGAGAAACACTCAAGTCTATCAAACCCACAAAAATTCTGGATTTGAAAACAAAATCTTATCCATCACTAAGACTGTAGAGGGAATTTTGTGTATGAGGTTTTATATTTCTGAGAAGGATTCTATCTTTACAATGAATACTAAATTCTCTCAAGGTACCAGATCTCAGTTTTAGGGTGAGAATCACCTGTATAGCAATTTATGAACCTGTATCATGGATCTTCTGGTAACAGAAATACCTGCACTCAGAGACAGGAGGGGGGAAAGACCTTATTAAGGTATAACTTTTGTAAATATACTTCAGTCCAATTTTCTGCCTCTAAAAGAAACAAAACCATAAAAACCTGAACTGAAATTCTAGCAAGTGGGAAGCCAAAGCAGAGCTCATTGCCGATTTCAATGGGAGCCAAGATTTTATTTTAAGATTCACTCTCTTTTCCAGTTTCTAATAGATAATAGGGGATTTTGGTATTTTTCAGTGTGGGATGTTGATGTTTTTCTATGTCATGAAGATACAGAAGTAGATGATGAGACTTGTGGCCCCTGAGTCCACAGCAGGAGGAATATACACCCTTGAGCAGAGAACTGCAAGAAGTTGGGATGGCTGAACAGCAAATGTGCTGTCAGAGTTCCTCATTTCTAAATCAGCCTTTGGATGGGTGAGGTGGTAGCAAGTAGAGTTAAAGTTAGGGATGTCTCCTCATATGTGGGCCAGATAATAGTTTGAGAGCCAGGGTGAATGCATAGGTGTGCATCTACACATATTCATCTGTATAGGCACACAAAGGCAAGACTTCAGTGTCATGACACAGCTTTGAGGAAGAAAGCTGATATATATCACTTTGCCTATAAAATTGCCAAACAAAATTTAATAAGTTATTTTATGCAGAGTCTTATAACTGTAAACACATTTAGTGCTACTGTTATTAGAGGTAGAGATGACTAAAAACCACACCAATTTAGCTGTTCCAACTCAAGACAAGTCTGTATCTGACCGAAGAGCATTTTTTGTTGTTTTGCTTGAAAAATGTAACAAATGCTTTCTTTGTTGGAGAAGCTTAATTAAAAGCAGATAAAAATCAAGAAAATATTTCTTGCATTCTTTCAAAATAGAACAAAATGTGCCTGCAATTGTGAGCTGAAAAGGAGCTGTCTTTCTGTTTGTTGAAGAGAGACTGAAGATGCATTGTGCAGCCTTATCTATATCTACCCCACCTGTCACATAATCCTGTTAAAAACAGGGTTGCTTATTCAGCTCAGGCCCTTTCCAAAAAAACTGCACTATGGTAAGTATAAATGAGCCAGTACTTTTGCGCAGTCCATTTTTATAGTTTAGGTAGTAGCAGCATGCACCCATAAATAGTTGTGAAGATAAAATGATTTTAGCATGAAAGGATAATCATATCATCCCAAAGGACTAAGAATTACAGGAAAAGCCTGCCCCCCCATGACATTCATCTGCTCAAGAGATGTACCCAGAAGATACTTAAGTGAAACAACAAAAAAACCTGTGATATAAATTATGCACCAGTGACCACATTTCCAAGGTATTCCAGAAGTATGAAGTTAAATAGGAAGCTGCATCACTGAGTTTATCTCTTCATATCTGTTCCCACAGTGCCACAGCACAAATCTTGTAGACAAGCTTAGAAAGAAGCGGTTCTAATGCCTAAAACTGCTATCACGGATTCTGAAGGTACTTGTTTTACACTTTTCTACACAATGATTGCAGAGTATCTGATACAAGGAGACATTGCTCCCAGCTGTAATACACACAACCCTGCATTCCACAGCTTTACACGTAAATGCTTAGCGAGAGTAACAGGTTAGCAAAGCATTGGCAAATGGCTTCTTTGTTCACACTGGTGCAAAAATAAGCAGACAGAGAAATTGGGTCAGGGGGCTGGTTTAAATTCTGTAACATGTAAAAAAATTTCTTGTTAATTAATTCAGTCATTAGAAGTTTTCCTGAGGGTAGTGTAACCTGAACAGGATATCACAATTACAGCACTCTTTCCTTTTTTAAGCTCGTCGGCGTTTGACATGAAGAATTTATCAAAAAAGACATCTCTGTTCAGCAAACTTAGGCAGCTCTTCCTGACTTCCTTTATACTCTAATTCTCATTTATCCTCCTGGAAGGCAAGATCTGTAAGAGCATCGGAAGTCACTGTTCCTCTTCCTCTTCCATACATATAAGACCTCTATTACCGTAGAATTTGCATGCCTACCAAAACGTCATGTACTTACCCTCCCAAAAACTCTTGGATTAAGGAATCTTGACTTAGTGGCTAAATTTTCAAAAGGAGTTAGGCACCTTAAATAGGAGATATTTAAATACTTTTAAAAATCTGATTGCATGACTGAATGATTCAAGAAGGCGATAAGAAAGCAGGGACTGGAGCCACAAAGCAGGATTCTTCTGCCACTACGCTTGGTCTTCATGGTGTGTTGTGTGCGTGGGTGGCTGGAGCATGGTTGCAGAGAATAGTTTGTGCGGAGGCACGAGTCACTACTTCACTCTGTGCCCTGTCCCCAAGCCAAGCCACCCACCATTTCTCCGCTTCTAAGAATTTAGACAATACCAGGCTATACTCTTGAAAGGTAAGAAGTGGCTCGAGATAGAAGCTGCTGCAAGCTTGTCCCAAAAAAATCTGAAATTCTCTAGTCCTGTCCTGGAGGTTCTCAGGCCTTCAAAGAGCCAAAAAAGAGAAGGAAGAAAAGCAGTATTAAGTTGCAGAGATCAACATAAAAGGAAACCCATATTCCTAGTGAAGCATCTTTGAATTTCTCTGAAGACTTGATGATACCTTCTGCCCTCCCTCGCATAATTCATATGAAAACATAAGTCTTTTAAATAGAACGTGCCACCTCCAGTACTGAATAGTTGCTTAAAGCTCTGAGTTTTACTTTAGTGTAATGCATTTAATGGTATCTCGGGCATCTTTTGGCATTTCTGTGCAAGAGAATAAATCACTGTTTTGTGAGATGCATCTTGGGTCCTATAGGACACTACTCTGTACCCAAAGGGTGCCCCTTACTTCCACTGTGTTGTAACATTAGGTATGCAACGAAGTACTCACAGTAAAAATACTGTTTCAGGAAACAGGTTATTGCACATGCACAGAGTCCATTTAGGGCCACTTAGGGCCACTTAGGTTTCTTTCCCACAGCTCTGGACTTTGATTTCTTTCTTGCTTCAGCAGTGAAGAAAAGGGTTTGAAGACCTCAGACAGTCTGAGAATATTGAACTGGGAGAAAGCTTTAGACGTGACCTAGTCTGTCCTTGAAACAGGATGAGTGAAACGCAAACTGTGTGTCAAATTCTTTATGGTTGGTAGCAGACAGTGACACGTAAAAGGCAAAGGTGTTCAACACAATATTTTAGAGCAACCATTATAATTTGTAATGTTATGACTCAAAATAGCACAAGAAAACTTGTTCCTGTACAGTATCAGCTGATTATGGAGAAAATGGAAAAGGCTTTTTGCATCCACATTTTTCAGTTTCTCTTCTAATTTTCTCATCTCCTATGAACAGTTGTTCGAGGCATCCATATATGACCTTTAAATCTCTAAAAATATATCTTCTTTCATATAACTCTTTAAAAAAAAAATCAGGACCACAGATAGGCAGAACAAACCTCATCAGTCTTAACTGACCATTTCCTCCTGAATAAAGCAGCAAACTGCCAAGACTGAAGCTTTCCTCTTACAGAAGGTCAAACCCTTTATGTACATGTATGAGGATTTTGGCTGAACTCTGGGAAACTACACATGTGAATGTTTACCGGGTCAAGCATCTAATTTGCAAATGCAGTAAATTCTCACAGTGCATGAGGAAAAGAACTAGTAGTTCTAAGATAAAATATTTCATCCAAGGGTCAGGGAGGAACCTCTTTTACAGGAATGCCACAATCACATTCCTCATCTTGCAAAAGAGAGGGAAGCCTCAGGATGTCCAGGGAAATGTTAAGGTTTCCAGGCTGTGGTTATAGCCCTTAGTCGAACAGATGTATGAGGAGAGAACTTTCAAATAAGATTTGCTGCAAAACAAGCCAGACTTAACTAGCTGGAAAATGAGCATGGTCATGTCATGTGGCAAAAAATAATTTCTGGTCAAATCTTGCTAGGGCAAGATTACTCCTTGTTGATGAAACATAGAGGAAAGCCACTGATTGAAAGCCACAAACATATATAAGTTTGGTTCACACTGATCTTAAATAGGAATTTGGTAGCTGCTACCAATCTCTGAAATGGTCTTTCAGTGCTCTGAAAATCCCTTAAATTCAAGTGCCCTGCCCATCATAAAGGTATCCTAAACTGTCAGGGTTTGGAATTTTCTCAGTAAGAAATCTTTAAGGGTATTTCTTTAGAAAAGAGTCTTTCTACAGAAAGTAGTGGTAATGGTGACATCCAGAGGCACAATAAGTTTTGAAAAGTTAAGCCATTAATTTTGTCATGAATACATTTAGTATTATTCACACAATTTATATACTCTTTTAAAGAGTCTGTAACTCATTCCATTAATCAACAGCATCATCACCTTCACATTAGCAGTGACTATTGTGCTTGTAGATTGCATCTGACTCTCCCTGATGTTGTTAAGGGATCTTTCTGAAAATATGTGGTCAGAGCTTCAATGAAAAACTTTCTGACCACATTTTATAATGATAATGACCAACACAGCCAGTCTGGATTATAGCTGCAAATAACAATTTAACCAGAAAATTTTATCCAATGGAAAAATCAATATAGTTTACAATGAGTGCATGTCTTAATAGCCACAGGGCAGCCGCTAATATTGTCATTAAAGACATTCTGGCCTTTATTAATTTATGTTTTTCCTCTTAAAGAAAAATCTATGTGAGCAATAATCATAAGGGAACACCTCTACATTCATTTGCTTTTCAAATGTGCCTAAATTATTTAGTTTGTCTAATGAATTTGTCTTGTACTAAGATCTCAGCTATTGGTCCTTGCCCTGCAGCCCTACCTGGCATTGCTGTCAGTGTTAACGCTGACTGAGTGAGAACCGAAGTTGGGGGATAACGGTAATGGGAAAATTTGAAAAATGAACAACCCATCTAAATCTGTATGTTGGCTGAAAACACACTAAAGGGACAGAAAGCTATCTATGTGTTTAATCATGGAGTCTTATTTTTAATGTCTCAAAATATGTGCATATGGGAGACCGTTAATGTCTGAGGCTTCTACCCTGATTAGGGCTTTACACATGTAGTTCCTATGAAAACGGGAGGAAGCAGAACAGCTCAGTCCCCGTAGGATCCTCACTCTACCCACACTGTGAATGATACATCCCATTGAAACAACCTTCAGTGGCATCCCAAAAGCTCAGAGTGAATCTACTTAGTCCCTCTTTAGTTCTCATTAGATGATACTATAACCTAAATATCTATGCGTTTTCTCAAGTGCAGTGTCAGGACAGCAGGACAACTGAAAAGTCTAGAGATGACTCTTTCTGCAGGAAATGATTGGTCAATTTGGAGCATCACAGTATGCGTATCCATCCACCTTACTCTTTACAACCCTATCCTGCTTCAGCTCAGGTCTTCCACCACGGTCTCAGAAAGACTGGTGTAGCACTGGTTTCAAAGCACAGAATCAATGAAGTGCCATTTCACATAGTCATCTGAAGGAATAAAGGCTAATGAATTCTTTGTTATAACTTAATATATTTCTTATGAGAAACCCCTATAATATTTGTGACATACTTCTTCAGCTTGGCAATATTTTAAGTCACTACTGACTCAGAAGGACCCTGACCTAAGGTACTGAGCTGGCAGGTACAAGACTAATTTCTGAGCCCATTTTCGCTGGTGATCTCTTGTGTGATTCTGGGTGAATCATATCTGCGTTCCTGTTTTTTCTCCTCACCTCTTTAACATGGGGCACTGCCTGTGTCCCCTCTGTATCTAGCTTAACAGGTCTTTGTCCTGGGGGTACATGGAGACTATTGTCATAAGCATGTCTAATCATGTAGGGATGAGAAGACAGCATTTTTCCAAGACCAATTTTATTTCTCATTCCTTTAAAAGGAAATCATGCAAACAGGAATTTCAGGAACATACAACTCTCCAAACACTATGCAAAAATTGAGAATAAACTGGCCTTCATTGTCATTAAAATTTCCTGAAACTTTTTCCTGTGTGAGTAGAAATTGGCAAGTCCGTTTCATTTCAGTGGAGATAAAACGATGTGTGTCTTCGGAAGATCTGTATCCTAAACTAAGACTGAGTCTGCTTGGTGCATCAGACAGGCAAGCTTAGTCTCTAGAGTCTGATGAAATTTGTACAGAATCGTGCACCACAGAAATATTAAAGTATATTAACTGTATTATGTTTAGATTGACTCGTGCATCAAATGTTTTTGAACTATAAAATCACTGAAATTATATTTAATAGAAAGACATACTAAATCATTCTGCATTTCAAAATCACATTTCTAAAAATGTAATGGGAAACTATTTCATTAACAAAACAATCAGTATTAATGGTCTGATATTTAATAACTGGTGTAAATTTGCCACATCATCAGTGCATCTACTACAGAAAGATGTTCTGGCACAGCCACTTTATTATTATCTGGTGCAGGCAGTGGGACACTCCTTATTCAGAAAATGTTATATATGCTGCGGAGTCCCAGGCCTCCCAGAACAGACATTGTCCTCTTCTGATTAGTAACAAGAAACATTAACCCCAGGAAGAGGACTGAAAATCAGGACCAAGTGATGAAGTGTCAGGACAGTGGCCACTTGAGAAGGAAGTAGCAATTCTCATGCTCGCTGCTCTGGGGGCTCCACAGGGCTTGCTTCTCAGAGTTATCAGGAAACAAATAAGAATGAGTGAGTTGCTGGGGAAGGACATTTTCAGGTGAGGTTTCTCATGCTGCCCCATGTCATGTTCTTCACAAACTTGTTCTAAAACTTGGTATTTCTGCTGTGTTTTTTTCCCCAGTAAAACTCAAAACAGGCCCATGAGGGTTTCAAAATTGTCCAAACTTTGGACCATCTTGAAAATTCTGCCAATGTTATCCCTCATCTCACTGGCCTCAGTGTGACCAGAACCACCTCCACATTTTCCATGGGAATGCAGGGTTTGGAAAAAGAACTGAGGTCAAAACAGTTCCCAAGAAAAATCATTCAGATTACTTCCTACTTGCATAGCAGGACAGATTTACCATGTACCCAACAGAGGAGGGATGGGTTGTGCTTTTTTTTCCTTACCCATAGTCCAGCTGCATGAAGCCCTGCTATCATGTATGTTCTGGGGCTAATTTATCTGAACCGGAGGCTGGCAAAACAAACAAAGCCAGGGAAATAATTGTACCTCAGAAAAACTATTTGGCATGTATTCATCAATTGTACAGAAACAGACTCTTTTCCCTCTAGATTTAAAAAACATTGTCAGTTTGCCAGCCCAAGTGTTTATGACATTTTTAATAGCAGTTAAATGAAAACTTAAGCGTGGAAAGAATGGTACCTCTCCATAAAATGGTATCTACAAAACCAGCACAGGGTACTGATTATGAAAAAAACCTACCAAACTCTTTGAGCATGATATGCTCAAATACTTTTATAAAACAAAGGATATTCCTAGATGCAAAAAACACCTTATGCTTACGCTTATACAGTTCTTACACTCTACAGAGCACCCCAGCACAAGTAGGACGTTGAATACTTTAAATCAAGTATACATTCTCTGATCAAAAGAAATATGTTTCTATTGGCCTATGTTGTTGGAAGTTACGAATACAAAAATTGTCATGGAAGATCACGGGCTTTAAGACACACTTAATTTATTTGAAAAAACACATAATACAATCTTATGAACTGCATTTGTATTGATTCCCTGTCTTGGCCAGGGGCTGGAAGAACAGGAAGGACCTTCTGGTGGTGATTATTCATTTTATCAGCTCTAAACAACTCTGCTTTATTAGGGCACAGAGACAGCTTATTCTAAAGAACTTGGAGAAGAGCAGCTCTTCCCTCAGCACAAACTTCCTGCTCAAATTAATTCAGGCCAATTTGCAGCTTCGAAAGGCACCTGCTGAAAGGAAGGCTTAGTGGGGCTGGAATGAATGAGCCCAGGCTGATACCTGCCAGGTGGCCTGCAACCAGATTAGCTGAAATCAAATTCTTAAATAAGCAGAACTGTAGCCTAAACAGCTATCCCTGTATGGTTGTTTTTTTCTGAGACACTGACAAGGCAAGGACGTTTTTTCTTAGCCATTTCCTTTGCCACAGACAACACCTTGGGAACCACTACTGTGAACTCCAGATATCAACAGACTGAGTGCTGAGACGCCTAACCAGGTGTTTTGGGGATCAGAGGGAAAGCTTGATTTTGTGCCTTTAACCTGTGCTCAGCATTGGGTGTAGACTTACGTTATGCTGTCTGTGTCTTTTCCTTCCCTACACAGTGAAATACAATTATTTGGTTGTGTGGTGATGGGAGGTGTAGCAGTGTCTCCTAAATGCATGCAGATTGTGTTACGGATTACGTCTTAACTTTCTTGGAAGGATGTTGGAAATATTCACAGGATTTTGACCAAAATTTGCCTCTGAGCATAAAACTGACTTCCTCAATCTCCTGTATCTCTCAGTGGAACAAGCCATGGTCCTGAACTTTTAGTATACTTGGGTAGAAAGTCCATTAACACAGCTGGAATTTTTGCCAGGGAAGATTGTGACACTAATACTGTGATTATCCAGACCCTCTTGTGAATGTCTCTCCAAAACTCTGCACATTAGGTACACAAACAAAATGCCACTCGCGGCATATACCTACTAAGTATAATCCTCCACACAAAATGACTTGTTAAATTTCATCATGCTGTAGAAAAAATGCTGGAGACGGCAGATGAGAAACTTGGCCACTTCAACTCTGCTGTCAATGCTCTAAAACTCCTGAGTAAGCACTGGGAAGAAAACAAGTTGTCATAATGTTGCCTGAAGCAGGAGGTCCCAGTCATTGAAATTCTATTTACCCCATGGTTGTGTGTCTCCTGGAAGAGCAGGAGGCTGTGTTAAGTGTGTAGATAAAACACACAAGGCAGATGTTGTGCAGATACCTATTGGCTGGAAACTGAGAGCCTGCTTGCTTGCTAGTCAGAGCTACTAATTTATTTAATTTATTTTTTTTACCACAAGAGGCTGGTTAAGGATCATTTTGCCAGAAATAATGCTGTTATTTTTAAATAAAGAATTAGACCAGCATAGTTCCCATTGAGGCATAGAAGACATTTATTTTGGTCTCAAAGACTCTGCCATTTAATTTTTTTAACACATTCAGAAAAGAAAAGGAGAGAATTTGCCTCACTAGAAAGACGAAGAAGTACAAAGTTATGAGCAAGAAATTGAGTGACATTTTCAAAAGGCTCATTATTTCTAATTTTTTAATTGATGGAAGATGGAGTTTTTCTAAGAAAATTCAATTGTTTTGCACCATAAGAAGCAGAAGGGCTTTTAAAGGACCTCATTATGCTCAGTGTTGACTAGAGAGGAGCTTTTCTTGTGAATACAGTATTCCCATTTTCAAGTTTCCTACTCTAAGTTGCATTGAAAACTCCAGAAAGAGGTTTTCTAGGTTGCTGGGTGAGCCCAGAGAGGCTGTGAGCCACAGAGCTGGCTGGGTGTGAAAGAGGTGCTGCCATTCCTTATGGTCTGTGACACCAGCCAGCCCACACATTTCCAGGTGTTTTGGGGAAATGGGTAACTAACCAAGGCAATGAGCAAAAGAACCCCACTATCTCAAAAAGCCTTTGCTTCGTCAAAGTGTTTGAGCTGCTGGCCTGGAGTGTTGTTGTTCCCAGATGGCCTTGTAGACTGGGGAGCCAAGGTGAGATCTCAGACAGGTTCCCATCACAAAATAGCCTGCTTTTTGTCATCTTTTGATGGTAGTAGAATTGACCCACCCAGACTAAATGTTTTGATTTCCAGCAAAACACTGTGATGCCACAGACCCACCATGTGCACTTTCAGGTGCCCCAGACTCCCAAAACAAGGTGTTGGCCCCAAGCCCTGGGGACCAGGCAGGGAGAGGTCTGAAGGCAAAGCCAGCCATAGTGTCCAAAACCCAACCACATTTTCTGATCCCCAGATGTCGCTTAGGTTTGAGACCTAGCCATTAACTTTCCCAACTCACCTAAACCTGCTGTGAGTTGTAACTCTTACATGCCCAAATGTTGACTGCCAGTAAGATTTGGATAACCTATTTCTGATATTATTTTCAAAGTCACCCTACATGCCTCAACCAGTCCTATCCTGTTAATTGCCACCAGGACCAGAAATTGAACCCAGATTTCCCAAGGAACAAATACCCTACTTCCTAAAGTTGCATTTGTAGTTTTTGGCATAACGTCTTTAGAACTGGATTTACTCCATGAAAAGAATAGTTTTCTTTGAATCCCCAACCCCACCCCCAAAAAAAGCAAATTAAATACTTGGAGGCCATTATAAATATACTGGCCAAGCCCAAAGTTATGAAGCTATCCACTGGCCTACAAACAAGAGAAATATGTGTTCAAAGCTGCTGTATTTGTTTTCAGAAATCTTTGAAAAAATACTGCTGAGTGAATAATTTATAATAATGGAAGTATGTGACAAATATTGCTTCTTTTACTGTTTGGGTAGTTTTGTTGAATAAGTAGGGTTTTGTCCATGTGTTCATTTGGTCCTTGGACTTAGTTCACAGAGGTTTTTTTCAATTTTCATTTACCTCATACCTGAAATTTCAGCTGTGTTGATGAACTATTGGCAAGAGTCATTTTTTATGTCTCCTGATGGACTAAACAAAAATTTCATTTTTTTGTATGATAGCACAGAAGAGAAATTTGTTTCTGTTTTCCATCTTCATTCTTTAATATTATTTAGTCACATTATCATATGAGTTTAGCATTCATTTTAGCAAAATACAGAAAATGTATGGAGCAAAGCAAATTTACTTAAAAGTTTATTTACAAACATTTTTTGCTCCTTGCCCTTTAATCAACTTCTTAAAAAGCAAATGATATCAGATTACTGTTTATTGAAGGATTATATTTTACCATGGGCTAACTTTTTCCACAGTGACATAAAGAAATCTAAGGAAAATGACACAGCCTGTGAACAATTGCCATATTTTAAGCCGGAGGCAGCTTTTTCGCAGCAGCAGACTAAGGCTTAGGAACCAGTACAAAATTCAAACCTCTAAGTGAAACACGAAGTAGAGTGTAAATTGTTCTCAGCACATGTCTCTCTATGCCTTGATGGTGAAATTTGAAGTATATTCTCAGTGGCTGCTCTTACTGATTTAAAAATTCAAAAGCCTCACTGCATCATGCATGTCACTTTTTACCACAAGAGTCACATTATAGTTACTATAATTGCTCTCTGGAAGCCAGATATAAGCCTGTGTTTAAAGGAACACATTTTTATGAAACTTTAATAATGGTATTGTTACAGATTGTTCTACCAAACTAAGTAACTCAGCCTGATGTCTTTTTCTTAAAGGAAACTCCGTTGGAACAATGTTTTCTAGCTTCTCCTCAAGGTGAATCGGCTTTTCAGCACAGGTCTCTGGAAGCTTTCCACAAAAAAAAGTGGAAACTTCTCCATGTGCAGTCTGAGTGTTTGGCACCTGATGCTCACGTGAAGGTAGTTGGATCTTCGGCTGTTGGGAACGAGCACAGTGTTAACATCTTATGCTGGGAGTTCCTCTTACTTTTGCTGATTAAGGGATTGAGCCATTAATTGAAGGATAATTGGAAGACTGTTTTGAAAGGTCTCTTGTGTACCCAAGACCAAATGATGAGAACGTGTGAATATTCTGAATTTCTGCCAGGTGAAGATTTTTGGGATGCAGTTTTAGAGGGCCAAGAAAGTGGATCAAACTTACTCTGGTCCCTAAAAACAACAAGTTTTGATAGGAATTTAAGCCAGTTTGTTGGAAGAAAGCTGTTTACTAGATTTACCTGCATTTACTTCATCATTCATACCTAAAGAGTCCACAGCATTGGGCTGTGTTCTATGCAGTCATCTCTGCCCAGACAGTGAAAACTTTGTGTTAGCAATAAAATTGTTTCATGGAAATATTAGTAGTTGCAATCAAATGAGGATTTTCACAGTGGCCCAAACTTTGAAAGTAATTGGTTTTGACTAATAAAAGTGAAAAGTGTTACTACTCTGAAATACACATATTAAATCCAAGAAGCCTTTTATTATGTCAAATGGTATGATTTTTAAAGGCAGGCAGATATATAAAACATACCTAATCCCAAGAGTGTATTTTTTTCTAGTGCTTAATACCCAGCAACAAGAGAAGCAGGAAAAATAGGAATTGCAAATAGAATGTGAAATATGAACTGAATGTATTTGGTGCAGAGTAAATTATATTATTAATTACAATCAATTACTATGACACTTTTTTACCCCTCCCTACTCTCTAATGATTTCTTTACTGTGTTCATGAGGTACTTCCCAGAAATATTGAATTCACCCTTAAGCTGTAGAGCAAAGTTACAGACCTTAGAGCCAAGCTCTGTGCCTTGGCAAGGCACCCCAATTAGCACAATCCCGTCTCGCTGCCAACTGCTGGCTGTTGAGGAAGTGCATTGGCTTTAGTGGTGTGCCTCATAGTCCCCCACACAACTGAAACAACAGTAAGGATGTGGAAAAGAGGCAAGTAGCTGGCAGAGATGAAATTAAAGAAGGGGTTAAAGAGTGGTCTTTCATGGACTTCAGCCAATCTCATTACGTACACAGGGAAAAGGACATTTGGAATCAGGCACAAAAACCTGAACAGAGAACCTAGAAACAGCAGTTCTAATAGATATCTAATAGGTATATGCAGATATCTATACATCTAATAGATATAGCTATATATATAAAATGGCAGATATATATAATATTTTATATATTAAAAAAATATAGCTCTGTGCTCTGGTTACTTTCTCAATTGCCCAAGTATTTTAAGAGTGAGAAAGGAAGGAAAAGATAGGGCTTTGATGTATCAGAAAATGAAATCAAAGCTCTTCCATGACTCTGATATCAAAAAAATACCTTCTTTACCCTATATATAGTATTTCCAAAAACTTAAGAGGAAAGAAATTACTTCCAAAACTCTACTGATCTATTTAAATCTGAAAAATGAAGTGGTGAAGGCATACTCCAGCATGTCCAACACTCTTGAGAAGGGCTGTGGCTCCCGGGCTATACAAAGGGTGTTCCCCAGAGAGGCTCCCAGCGCATGCAGTAGGATAATTTCCAAGAAGGTAATAGAGTGTTCCTAAAGAATAAGACAGAACCATATGTAAAAAAAGGGTTGTTTCATTTATCTACACATAACATCACCCATCCAAGGAGGTTATCTATTCTTTTTCCTTTGCCATTATTTGTACCCAGGTTAATTGTTTCTGCTCTTCAGTCTTATTCAGACGCCCTCTCCAAACTACCCACCACTTTTACCTTCAACCATTTTATTTTTGTCTATCCTGTTAAATAGCCATATCTCTTCTTCCTGTTTGCCACCTTTCTATAGGACATGCAATGTAAATAGTGAATATAAAATGCAGAGTAAGAAGGCTTCCCCCTTTAATCACAAGGATCACTGCTACGATGCATGTAGACCGTCACTTGTATGTTACTGTTCTTGCTCGGATTTTGTATGTCTGTGGTAGTTATGCAGAAAACACTTTAGAAATTAAAATTACTCATTTTTTTTATTTTTACAGTGCCAAACAAAATGGGTCCTCAATACTGGTAACTAAAAAAACAAAACCAAAACAAACAAACAAACAAAAAAAAACGACCAAAAAGGCTCACAAGTAATAATGACAGAACTGATCTATTCTGACCTAAGGTGTGTACCAGGGAAGCTGTAAGGCAATGGCCACTGCTTTCTGCTCTCTCTGGAATCTCTGTGGCCAGGACCACCCACTGCCTTCAGAGTCAGGGATGGGAAGAAGCATTAAAAGGAAATAAGAAAGTGATGATCTTTGTGGGATTAATTTTGAACCTGGGTTGTACTGGTGCAAGCTTAAAGGTTGTTTTCATTAACATGAAATTAATATCATATCTATAGATCATATCTATATGATCTATAGATATCATAGAATCATAGAATCATAGAATGGTTTAGGTTGGAAAGGACCTTGAAGATCATCGAGTTCCAACCCCCCTGCCACAGGCAGGGACACCTCCCACTAGACCAGGTTGCCCAAGGCCACGTCCAGCCTGGCCTTGAACACCTCCAGGGATGGGGCTTCAACAACCTCTCTGGGCAACCTGTTCCAGTGCCTCACCACCCTTAAAGTGAAAAACTTCTTCCTGATGTTTAATCTAAACCTGCCTTCTTCCAGCTTAAAGCCGTTCCCCCTCGTCCTATCACTACATGCCCTAGTAAAAAGTCCTTCCCCAGCTCTCCTGTAGGCCCCCTTTAGGTACTGGAAGGCCGCAATAAGATCTCCCCGGAGCCTTCTCTTCTCCAGGCTGAACAGCCCCAACTCTCTCAGCCTCTCCTCATAGGAGAGGTGCTCCAGCCCTCTGATCATCCTCGTGGCTCTCCTCTGGACGCGCTCCAGCAGGTCCATGTCCTTCTTATGTTGGGGACTCCACAGCTGGATGCAGTACTCCAGGTGGGGTCTCACGAGAGCAGAGTAGAGGGGCAGAATCACCTCCCTTGACCTGCTGGCCACACTTCTTTTGATGCAGCCCAGGATACGGTTGGCCTTCTGGGCTGCGATCGCACACTGCTTGCTCATGTCGAGCTTCTCATCAATCATCACCCCCAGGTCCTTCTCCACAGGGCTGCTCTCCAGCCATTCTCCGCCGAGCCTGTATTTGTGCTTGGGATTGCCCCGACCCAGATGTAGGACCTTGCACTTGGCCTTGTTGAACTGCATGAGGTTGGCTTGGGCCCACCTCTCCAGCCTGTCCAGGTCCCTCTGGATGGCATCCCTCCCCTCCAGCGTGTCCGCCTCGCCAAACAGCTTGGTATCATCAGCAAACTTGCTGAGGGTGCACTCTACCCCACTGTCCATGTCGCTAACAAAGATGTTGAACAGTACGGGTCCCAGTACCGACCCCTGAGGAACGCCACTCGTCACTGCTCTCCACTTGGACACCGAGCCGTTGACCGCAACCCTTTGAGTGCGACCATCCAGCCAGTTCTTTATCCACCAAGTGGTCCATTTATCGAATCCATGTCTCTTCAATTTAGAGACCAGGATATCGTGTGGGACAGTGTCAAACGCTTTGCACAAGTCCAGGTAGATGACATCAGCAGATCTTCCCTTGTCCACTGCCACTGTAACCCCTTCATAGAAGGCCACCAAATTTGTCAGGCATGACTTGCCCTTGGTGAAGCCATGTTGGCTCTCGCCAATCACCTCCTTGTTTTCTGTGTGCCTCAGCAGAGTTTCCAGGAGGATCTGCTCCATGATCTTGCCAGGCACAGAGGTGAGACTGACTGGCCTGTAGTTCCCCGGATCTTCCTTGTTTCCCTTTTTGAAAATAGGGGTTATGTTTCCCCTTTTCCAGTCGGCAGGAACCTCGCCAGACTGCCACGACTTCTCAAATATGATGGCTAGTGGCTTCGCGACTTGATCTGCCAGTTCCCTCAGGACCCGCGGATGTATCTCATCAGGTCCCATGGACTTGTGCACCTTCAGGTTCCTCAGGTGGTCTCTCACTTTATCTTCATCTACAGTGGGCGGTGCTCCGTTTTCCCAATCCTCTCCTTTGCAATCTGCGTCTTGGGCAGTGCGGCTGCTGTCCTTGTCAGTGAAGACTGAGGCAAAAAAGTCATTGAGTACCTCAGCTCTGTCGCTGTCCCGGGTGACCAGTTCTTGCGTATCCTTCCGGAGAGGGCCTACATTTTCCCTAGTCTTTCTTTTCTCGCTGATATACCTATAGAAGGATTTTTTGTTTGTCTTAATGTCCCTGGCCAGATTTAGTTCTAGCTGGGCTTTAGCTTGTCTAACCCGCTCTCTAGCTGCTCGAACGATTCCTCTGTAATCCTCCCAGGCTACCCGGCCCTGTCTCCACTCCCTGTAGGCCTCCTTTTTTCTTTTGGTCAGTTCCAGGAGCTCCTTGTTCATCCACGCATATATCTATAGATATCATATCTATATGATATGGATATATCTAGGACCATATCTATAAAAACAATGGCAACTATATCTAGGATCATATCTATAAAAATATCATTACCATTGACATTAATGGTATGCTTTCCAAACAATGTGCCATAAGAGAGGAATTAGAAAACACACGGAAACTACTGAAGCAATATTGATGGTCTTAGCAGCTCTGGAAAAGTGGAAGAAAGATTTCAATGAACTAGATATTCCGATGTACAATCAGGATCACAAGACAGCCGCTGTTGTAAAGTTTCCTTTAGCAAAAGAAGAAATATTCTATTTTGTAGCAGTGCCTTGGTTTGTAGGGATCTTGTAAAGCAAAGTGGTGGGAACACCAAGCCAGGATGTAGTAATACTAGGTTTGACTACTTTTAAATACCTTTATATGTGGCTCCCAGATACCACAGCAAGCAGGACCACGCGAATACAAATATCTCTGATACACACAACTCAGGTAAAACAGATTCAGCTGGCATGGCATTTCTGAATGATCAAAACTCAGATATCTTATTTTCCTCACTCTTCCTCCTCATTTCATCACATAAGAAATTCTGGGTATAAGAGCCCATTTTACTGCTGTGTCTGGTCAAGGCACAGTGCAGTCAGGCATCTAGTTCTGGATTAAGTCCTTTGTGCACATGTGCAATGCAAATAGAGAATAATCACAATGATACAAAGCATCATGTTTAAGAAATGAAAATGTCTATGTTGAATATGATTTTAATCTGATCTTGGTTTTATGTGATCTTGAATGCTATGTTTTTCTAGCTATTCCTCAGATGCACTGTGTATTCTTAGTATAGAATTATATTATGTGTAAAGAAATAAATTTTCTTTTCATCACATATTGAAAGGGAGCATAAAGATAACGGAAGCCCTTAGCAAAGCAATGCAATCTGATATACTGCCTCAGCTGCGCAGAACTTACTATTGCCTTTCTTATCCACATTTTATAGTTTTCACTTCACGTCATTTCTTAATAAAATTACCTCCATTCTGTCTCTATTATAGTATGTACATTCAGAGATGTGGGCACGACATATAATTAATACAGCCTTTCTTCCCTCTTTCTGTTTCAGATTATAGACCTAGATTTTGGACAAGTGCATAAATTTTGTATTATAGCATGAGAAGCAATTAATCCCATTAATAAGCAATAATTCATATAATTCAGATCATGGGCTGTCACTATGAATGACTTCATTAGCCAGCTTTTTACCCTAGGCTAAAAAGCCAGCTTCATTAATTCTGTAGAAGGTTTATTTTCTTCTCTTGAAAAAACACAGTCGAACCCATTTAAAGGAATACTCCTCTTAATGACAGATACCATCCAAGAAAAAAATTATTCAGCAGCAAGTCCCCATAAATGTTAAAATTATTTAAAAGATCAAACATTTAGATCACATTTATGTATGGAATGAATGTCACCAGAAAGGTAGTTGTTACAAATAATTATTTTCTTCATTGTGAAGGATCCCAGTTATAGTCTGGACTTGATAATGAGCGTATCATGCCCACATGGAGTTGAATATACTTATTACAAAGCATTTTAATGATATATTAACTTTTAATTATATATGCACTTCAAATTAAATATACAGTGAGGTGAATTTAACTGGATTGAGGAGGGAAACTTGGGCAGGGGTTTCCTGCACTCATTTTGTTTCTTCTGAGCTGTGACATTAACACACATTTTCCTGAACACCTTCCTTACTACGTTACATCCTTGGAGTTGCACTGAAAAGCATCAGGAAAGAATATGGCTTTCAAACACTTCCCGGATGATGGTTTTCAACGGTTTCCCTGCAGAGATCTCTAGGCAACTAAAGGGAATTCTGCCAATGCCATAAAACACGACTTGAAGAATTCATTGCCATAACATTTAAGATATGGGCACTACATCTTCTCTCTAATTCGTAATACTAAAGCAAGGTATTTATTATTAGTACAAAGGGAAGAAGAAAAGAGTTTTAGTCTGCTTCATCGGACTAAGGGAGATGGGTGTGGAAATGAAATGTTACTCTTCATGAGTAAAGATGGTAAGCTTACGAGTTTTGTAAAAACTCTTATCCTCCAATGAAAAAGCTAACGAATAAAATACCACATTCTACTACAAAGCCTGAAAATGTGACTGCCCTTAAAACTGTTTTTTCATAAAACATGAGTGAAACATTGTGCTTTCCTCTTGTTTGTGTATATTCTGGTGTCTGCAAATTGCCTGTGAACTATGAACAACAAAATAAATAATATGTCAATAAGCCAGAATAACTTTCATGATTGAATGATAATAAAGAACTCTCTATATATATTTTCTTCACTATTTATAATGGGTTGGATAATGCCCTGCCAGGCATGAC
The DNA here is from genome assembly GCA_017639485.1 of Pluvialis apricaria. Taxonomy (NCBI): domain Eukaryota; kingdom Metazoa; phylum Chordata; class Aves; order Charadriiformes; family Charadriidae; genus Pluvialis; species Pluvialis apricaria. Next base: position 31,160,368 of record CM030010.1, read on the forward strand.
ACTGAAAGCTTTCCATTATATGTCCTTAATACTCAACTCTTTCATTATTCAATATGTCTGAATATTCTAATCTGCTCTTGAAGAAAAAAAAAAGTACAACAATATTACAGCCCAGGACAATTATGTTACATTTTTATTAAATTAACTATGGGTTGCAAGTTTACCTTAATGACCACAAACATTTCCAGATAAAACCAAGATTACTCCTTGCTTGATTTTTTCCAGATGAAGGGTTTGTGGATTTTATTTTCAAAGGAAATTATTATTTTCATGCTGCTATGTACTAATGAAGTGGTGAGAAATGCTTCCTCTTATTGAGATGGCAATGGTGTAGCAGCTGTGATACAAACACCACGCTGGATGAGCAGCAAATCTTGCAGTGTAGAATTGTTCCAGTAAACGTTAAGTGATTTGAAAAGACCTGACAGGCGAGAACAGCAAGCCCTGGAGTCATGTAAAATGCAAGAGAAATACCACTTTATGGATGCTTTATGATGGCTTCAGAAACAGAAACAACAAACTAGCTATTAAAATATAATTTAGCAATAATATTCTTCCCAGTTTGAAAACTATCTATGAGAAATAAATTCTTTTACCTTCAAGAACAATCTAAAGTCTTAAGAGATGCTCTTATTTCTTATAGATGGCTACATTTGGCTGGAATGTATGGAAATAACATTCAATTATATGCTACATTGGTACCAGTCAGAATAGCTTATAACTGGGGAGGATCTTTTCCCTCCCTCTCTCCTTGGTGGCATATTCTTGAGTGTGTTTTAATAAATCCCTTGGAAACAAACAACAAAAATTACTCAACATGCTCCAGAAAGTGTGAAGAGTGAAGAATATGAATATGCAGTAATAAGCCAATTAATCAATTAATTCAGCAATGACTTCTAGTCGTGCAGTGCTGTTAATCCAGGAGGCTCCGCAAATGCTGGAGTCAGAGAGGAGACATTTCTGGTGTAGCCATTTTGTAGCAGCAGTCCTAAATCTCATTCTGAGGCTAAGAAGCAAGGCATAAAGTGTCTGACATGCTAAGGGAATTTAAGGTAGACTAGGTAGAATTTATATCCTTTCTTGGACTTTGGCCAGGGTACTAAAGTTGTCACTCTGCTAGCAAAGAGCGCCTGGGGATTCTTAATGACCAGACATGGTCACGACCTCTGTTTTGCAAGTAATCCAAAAAACAACACATCATACATAACAGTGATCCTTACCACCAAGCAGAAGCACCGACGGAGGACGGACTGCCACGAGGAAAGCATTGCTAGCATGCAGCACTCCACAGCTTAAGGGGGAAAAAAGTCTTGTGCCTCAACCTTTCTGCATCACTGCCACAAGGTTCAGTGTTGCAAATTGTCAGTGCCACTGACCCCACTTCTGTGAAGCACTTGAGCGTGTGCTTGACTTGGAATTAATAAAGCAGTCAGGAAATGTCATAGCACTTTGCAAGCCTTCCCTTCCTGCCATTGTATTATTTACCTAGGCAATCACCAATTCATGTTGTAGCTTGTGTTTTAAGGGGATGGAAAAAAATAGGGTGTGTGATTGTGCTATGTATTGATGAAAAGCAGCTTAATATAATATTCCCATCTAGTCAGGTCCATTCAGTAGAATAACCCACACGTCACCAAGTAGGATATGAATGGATACTGTCTACCAGCGCTGGTCAAGACTGACATTTTCCAAAGGCTTAACTCAGAAGTTCTGGGCACCTGCAAAGCTCTAGGCACCTGCATCTGCTCCTCAACTGCAAAGTGTCCCTCTCCCATTTGTTGCACATATTTCCAACATGAGGCTCTTGTAGGAAAAGCAGCTGCACCTGGTGTCTGGTGAACAAAGGCTTGAGGAGCCCCTTTTCTGCAGCTATTTGGACATAAGATGTTGCTGTGTTCTCCTATGACAGACCTCTTGGTGACAGCTCTGTGTGTCTCTATTACTTCAAGTCTGGATTTAGTACATTTTCCTCCAAGGAGGACTGTACTGGGAGAGCAAACTTCAAAGAGCTAATGAGGCAGTTGTGCATTTGCTTCATAGCACCTAATTCAAAGATCACCTGACAGCTTTATGGTCTGCTCCAGCTTACATTCTTAGGGGGCTGATCACCTGAAAATTCATAGTAATTGGATCACAGGAGTATATTTTCATTCTTGTCTAGAAGACTTAACAATTTTTGAGTTAAAATGAATGGGGCTGTAGCTACAGCAGCGGCAAGAAGAGCTTTTAACTAAAGGATTTTCTTCTCTTCTTCCTGTAGCAGAGGCTACTCTGTTGCCTGTCAAGGCTGGGTGATCTCTGAAAGCCATGATGGATGAACTGAGAAAGAAGTATTTATAGATATTCATATTGTTTTTATTTCCATCCCTCCATTCACTGCTATCCTTCCTTCATCCATCCCACATAACGTGCCTGTCGTCTTTTATACATTAATTCTGAATTCAAATTCTTCCCTCTTCTTTTTTCCTATAATTTTATGGTCTTTGAAGATAATGCCCACATCTGTTCTTTACTTATCAAATATGTTTCTTATTTTAATGATTCCCTTTGTCTTCTTAAGTATCACCTACAACACATCTAAAGTTTGGTTTCACTGATATTTTTCTCCTCTTCAGTTTACAAAGTGTGGCTTTGTCCTGAAGAGGGTTTTTCTCTTTCTGCTCTCAGGGTCTTTCACCTCTTTCTGTCAGTTGCTGTTATACAGTTGCAATTTAGGCAAAGCAAAGAAAATCCCATTGTGTCTTTAAGCTTATCTATCTATGCTGCCTTTGCCCTTTTGATTATCTGAGAAGATTATTGGAATAAAAGGCAGGTCACTCTACTTACTGTCTGAACTTTGGTTTGGGGTTTTTTTTGTTGTTTTTTAAGCAACTGAGAAGTTGAATATATTCAGAGGTTGATTCTGTCAGTAATAAAAAATTATTGATTACATAAACCATCTCAGGTAGTCTCTTATCACCTCAGGAACCCCTCAGAACCGAGTGGAACGCAGTGAATCCAGATTCTGAAATTGCTCCCTATTTCTTTCATTTGCTGTGGCGATTCAGCCTGCAACTCCAGCCAGTGGTGAGGGGATGCCCCAGGCCCTTATGCTCTGATGTTCCATTCCCAGGTGACACTGCTGTTCTCATCTGGGCTGTATGTCTTGGTCTCCTTCCTATGGTAGTGAGAGCACCAAGAATAGCTGACCTAAAGTCAAGCCTCACCTCAGTGAGGAGCTGGTGATGGAACAAACACCTGGACCTGAGGACTCCAAAGCAATGTGAAATACAGGTTTTTCTTCTACATCACCTGCCCACCTCGCCTGATTCTGCTTGAAGCAAAGCTGTGAAACATCCCATAATTTAGTGTAACTGCTTCTTTTACCCTCCTCAGCCATCGTTACTCTCCTGTGTGATGCCAGGGTAAATCACAACAGAAAACACGCATCTTGTGCTTATAGTGAGCTAGCACCTGCCATGTCTGTCCAGCCTGTGAGAAGGTCCCAGGCCAGGCTCTGCTCTCCAAGGGATCTACTTGCCTAATACTCTTACCAAACCTGGGCACCTACGTCCAGACACTGAAATCCCAAAGCTGGCCCCTCAGATCTCACTGTTCACGTCTGTATAATTGGCCTCATCTAAAGTTCCTTGTACGAAAAGAAAGGGTGCATGATGACTTTTGTGAGATGCCGATCACTCTGCATTAAGCTGGTGTGGTTGGGTTGTGGTTTTTTTTCTTTGTAAAACAGAAACAATCAAATTTCCCTGTATGATGCAATTGTCGAGAACCTGCATTTCCAGGACGTTATATAAACTCGTCATGCTGCCTGGGCTGTTCTGCATGCAGCTGTCATTTCTGAGCAGAAACTTAGAAAATCCCTCAGCTTGATTCTGAAACTCAAACCTAAGTGTGTGCACTGCAGAGCCCTGCTCGGAGGACAATTGGTTGTCATCTGTTTTTTCAAGGGTTCTTTTAGCAGTTTCAGCCAGCCAATGCATTGTTCTGCCATGCAGAAGCTGATCTCCAGAAAAAATATTTGTGCATGTAAAAAAATTAGAATAAAGACTTATATGTCCCTTCATTACAGAGTCATTTTGTATTCTCTGTAATAGCCCATATCATAATAAATTCATGATGTAGTCTTGTGAATGTCATTGTTATTTAGCATTAGTTAAGCACTGGTTAATAGACCCTCACCATGTTGCTGCTGCACACATAATGTACGCAGTCATTGAATGGAGACTTGCTCCGAAAATTTTACTGCCCTTTGAAAGGCTAGTTTGTTGCTATGGTCAGCACTGTCAGTCATACCAGTCAAATTTTACTACTTCCATGCATTTTTTCCTAAGGTGAGTGACAGCGGAATTTAGCTCTTCTATTTTAAGCTAATAAAGTTATTAGTTGTTATCTTCTTTTTTTTTTTTTCTTCAGAGATTGGTATTGCCCAAGTACCACCTTGCAGCACTTCACCACATCAAAAAACAAACCATTGGTCATAAGCCACAGGAACACAGACAGTCCTCACAGGACTGCCAGATTAAATGTCAGTTGTGTAAAGCCACTTACGCCACCTTGTAGGAACTCTGCTTGGCCCCTTTCGACTACAGAGATCAGCCATTTCCCCCATCTTTCTTTTCTACATCACTGGCACTGGTAAGATATTTTCCGGCAGTTTGTTCCCTGGTCTCTCCCATCTGCCACTCTCCCCTGGGCAGAAGTGGGAGACGAACACAATCAGGAGTGACTGAGGCTCTCAGACGAGCTTTTAATATTCCAAGGTTTCTGCCTCAGACGCTGAAGTTCAGGAACCTCTGCCTCTTTCTACACAGCAGAAAGCCATATTTCCTTTCAAAGAAAGCCAAGATGTTTCATCATCAAGGGGTACAAGTAATTATCGAACTCATGGTTGTAGTCCAGCATATTGCTTGCCAGGAAAATAGCTCACTTGACATTACTTGTAGACAGTGCTCAGTACAACATAGTGAAAAATTCCTAAAAAAACACTTTTGGCATTCTTTTAGCCTGTTTCTGCTTAGTTCAGGAAATCCCTCATTCTTTTTCCTCATGACTCCATTTAATTTCATCTCTATGGCAGTATTTGGTATATGGAAGTTATTAGCTCACAGAAAAGTAAAAATAAAAGAAAAGAATACATTCATGGCTTCGTTGAAATAACATTTTTGTCCAAAATAAAAGCTTATTTTCTGATCATGGTTACTTCTATGTTCTTAAAATTCAGAGTATATGTCTTTCTGAAAAATTCCCCAGCCCAGCTCTGCTGAAGCCAAGAGGTCTGGTTCAACATCACAGCTGCTGGGTGTGACTTTGGGGCTGATGCTCTCTGGGTAGTCAGGTTTTCATCATTACAAACCTTTCCAGCTCTCACAGCTATGAAAGGGCCCTTTGGAGACATGCCTAAGATGTGCCAGGTGCCCCTAATACATACTTTTTGTCTGCACTTGCAGCCTGTGTTTAGAGAGTCATACACTGTTTTGCTCCATGTCCTACTCTGACCCACATCTAAGCAGCTTTTCCAATGTTTTCTTCACCATCCAGCTAGGCATTTAGGTGAGAATCTCTTTTACTGACAGCTAGAGAAGCATAGAAATTTGCTCTTCCCAGGATGACTTTTATCTTGAGGACAGTGGGGCACATCTCTGCTGGACCTTTACAAGCGCCCCCAAAACAAGTCTGATGGTCTGTCTTGATAGTGACCACCAGTGGCAGCACGCAGTGCAGCAAAGGTGACAATTGAGACAAGCTATAACAAGTTTCTTTGTGAGTTGTTTGCCTGAGTTTTGGAGGTCTTTTTTGCTACAACATAAAACATGTTTCAGAGTTATGCTGCATTCGTCTGTCCTTCCCACAGACCTCAGTGGGTCTATCGGGCCAAGCTGGCAGAAGCTGGCAGGTGACAGCTCAGGCTGAGTGCAAAAGGGAACATGCCGGAGAAAACTGCAATGTCCTTTATAAAGTAATGGCCATTTTTTTCTGTTTTCCGGTATGAAAACCAAATAATCTTCTCCTTTGTATTATCTTGAAAATAAATTAGCTATACTGTTCTTATTTTGTACAGTATCATTCTCTTAAATCTCTGTTGTGCTGTATGGATGCCCACACACATCTGTAAGCAAGTCTATTACTAAATTTTCTTCTCAGGTCCACACCATCTCAAAAAGTATTAGACTTACTACTGATCCTTCCTATTCAGCAAGGCTTTATTTTGTACTGGAGGGAAATATGAGTCTTCTGTTCAGTACTTCTTTTGTTTTTCCTCTGTGCCTTCTGCTAGACTAGCATAAAAGTAGTCCAATTTTCAAGTTTCAACATCTTTCCCTGTGAACATTTCAAGTAAGAGATACTCAAACTCACTGTGTTCCCCAAGTGCTACTCACAAAGGAGCCATTGTTGCAGACATTAGTGCCCTACCATGTATCCTGTCATCCCCTAAAAATCTTCCCCAGTCTAATCTCATCTAGCTGCCATAGAAAACATATTTCTTCCTGTGATAGAAAAGTGGATTCTTTGGTTGCTGGAGCCCAGGAAGAAGTTCAATCCTTCAGAGCCTGCAGCCTAAAGAAATGTTATTTCTATCTGCACTGAGAAATGATTAAAATATATATATAATTAAACTTTAATTAATAAAATCATTAATAAGGCTATCCATTTTTAATTACATGAATACTAAGCAACACAATAAAAAACTTAATATAGTCATAATGTGTTATTAATGAACAATTAATTACTATAATTAGGAGGTGAAGCTGATGAGCTGAGGAAGTGGTTTAGTACAGATTATTAAGGCAGAGTTTGATCTTCCACTTATGTCCAGTGGTTTTAAAGCTGAATGTGGACCAAACTGTGTTTTCAAAGTTAAACAGATATAAATTCACAGGAGACAACTGATTACGCATTTTCTTGCAGATAATGATGTACATTTTTAGAGGCAAAAGTACTGTCTGGTAGTGGAGATGGCAGTGTTAATGAACTTTATCAGAAGATGAGATTTATAGCGGCCCTTATGTTATTCCCCCAGTATGACAGTGGAGAAAAACAAAAGTCAAAAGCCTAGAAGAATTTTATTTTGACTTCTTGTGATTTATTTTTTCAGCTCTTCAGTTTATATTTTCATTTGTTACAAGTGGTTTTTACTAGTTCACTCTATGAATATAAAAACAAAGAACTTGAGTTTCAGGAGCTGGCAGGTTTCTCACATTCACCGGTGGAAATGTAAGTCCAGAAAGAAAGTCTGTGATAATCCAGTCCAGTCTTTCCCGTGGCACAAACAGTGGCATCTCATCTACTGATCCATGCACCAAGCACAGGAGCTCCGCAATGAACAAACACCTCTTTTTTTTTTTTAAAAAAAAAAAAAAAGGCATTGATTTAGAAAGTTTTGATGTAGAAATCTCTGTTAGTGAGGACTTCACCATGACCCTCACAAAATTGTGCCAGTGACTATCAAAGCCCCCCTCCCAAACTTCAAAAAGCATAGTTTCTTTTCCAATTGAATTGCAGGGGTACAAATGCACTGAGATCCCAGTACAAGAGAGGAGGGTCGGACTGTGTTCATTCAAATGGTGTCAGCCTCCTCCTCCTCTCATTCTCTCTACATCAGCCTTCACAAATCCATCCACAACATTATCATCATTTCTGCAGTGGGTTTTCCTCTCGTCTCCCTCATTTCCCATTCATCCCACTTGCCATGTTTCCTCTCTGCTCAGCCTTGTCATTCAATTTCAAGCAACCTTTAGACATCCCCAGGGCAGCTCTCACAACAAGGATTGCTAAATTAATTTTCAGTCATGGTTGGTAAGTTGAGAAATAAGAATGTCATCTCAAAAATCTTCCCATGTCAAAAAAAAAGTCTTTTTAGAAGTCGCTTAAGAGGAAAGATGTTTCTTCTCTTACACAGTTTACCTGTTTCATTCTACTAAACCGGTAAACAGCTGCTAAAAGTTTTTAGTCCTTTTTGAAACATACCATTCACCTCTTCAGACCTATTTTTTATTATGCCTGCCCAACTGCCTGTGTTAACATTACACTACAATCTAACAGATTATGGGTACATTATTTGTTTTATATTCATATTTAGTGCTCTTGAAGCCTATGGGCCGTTCTCCGTCTCTAAGTTTGTAAATAACACAACTATTTCCTTCACCCATGGCTACACAGCAAATTCAATTCAAATCACAAACTGCGTTTTGAAGTACCAGAGGTATGAGTGTGGCTTAAGTATTCAGGGTCCCTGAATTTCATAAAACAAAAGCCTCCTCTCAGGCAATTTCAAGAAACTGAATGTTAATCTCAGTTTTCAGTCCTTCCATGCAAACCTTCTCCAGAGCACATTGCCCTTCTATTTCTTATGAAGTTAGCCTTTAAATCATTACAAGTTCTAGTTTTATAATTACTAAAATAACAGCCTTGTGTTATTGCTTTCATCTGTCCACTGTGGACATAAACATGGTATAATCACAGCCACATTTCTTTTTCTTTCTCCAACACTTCATTTTTATTCATGATCTGTCCCATGCAAAGGGAGAAATTTGTTCTTGGTGTGAAAGCATATGGCCCTTGGAAGAGAAAGAAAACAGTGCAATGTGGGTCCAATTCAGCCCGAAAAATTATTCCATTATGATCAAGACTTTATAAAAAAATCCAACACTTCAACATGTTAAGCGATGGTAGTACAACATCTTATAAAACTTGTGGGATGCTTCAATCTATTTCCAATTTAAAACCTGTATTAATAGCGTAGTTAGCCCTTTAAAAGCACAACAGTTTCCACAAACCTCCAAATCCTAGGTAATTAGGGTTTTCAATCATGACAGTGTTCTTATTCTAATGGCAATTTTGGCAAATAGCAGGTAATTATAGCTCATTGAGGAGCTACATTCTCACTTGAGACCTGCCATCACCAGCCTAATTGCTTCCCAGTGAAACAATAGCATTTTTGTTCAACTATCATCTTTTGTTATTCTGCAATTGGGACTGAATACTGCAAAATTTAACTTCTCTGCTTTAACCTACAAAACAGCTTTTCATGGCGTGGTTATAAAATACTAGCATGTGCATTTTTCTCCTGTGCTTACACAGAGAATGAACATTTATTTATCACAAGACTACGAGACTGGGTTTCCTTTAGCTGAAACCCTGTGAAAGTTTAAAAATGCAACCTATAAAGGATGCTGGAAGCCTTACAGAGTGTGCGAAAGGACTGATAAAAGAACTATAGGACCTATTCTTGCACCACTTACCATCCAAGAACCTTTATACTCACAACTGGTTCCACCAGGTCTTCCGTGCATGCAGCCATTGAGCCTGTTTTTAAAGAATCAGGACTCTATTATTCAATTTTGAGTTTTCATATACTATTTGTGTTTAGCGATGCCAGGTAAGATTGGCACCTCCAAGGCAGAAACATAAAGCAAGTCTGAGATTTCCCATTCTGCAGAGACAAGATGGGGCAGACAGGAGAAGAGCAATAGCGCTGTGAGAGGCCGTTGGTAGCCACCCCAGTGTGGACACCCCATCTTCTGACTCCTCAGTCTGGTGGCATTTATCACCAATTCAAAACGTGAAACATGTCATTTGCCTGTCATTGTTCAGTGACTCCACAATGGCCATCACAGTGATGAAATACATATATATGAAATATATATATATGAAATAAATAAACTTGGTACTCACATTTGTTGGCACTGAATGGTGCATGAGCACCCTGTAACATTTCTGTGAAGTCAGTGCATTTTCTTTAGTTTCCCTCATTTTTTCTTTTTGTCTCTTTCCAAAAGTGCCTATTTAGGAAGATTTATACTGGTGTGTCTAATTCTGGGAAGACTCCTTTAAAATACCTTTGGCTGAACGTGCAAGTGTTTTTGGTTTCAAGGCCGATTGGCTTCCATTACTTTAGGCAGGAGAGGAAGAAACTCTTCCATAAGTGCATAGTTCTGCACTGTGCCTATACACACTGCTATGGAGACAATGTTTTGGTCTGGAGGGACTCTTGAAGTCATGAATTCTTGTGAGTTAGCTATCTAGCAAGGGAATTTCTTAATCTGGCTGAGCAGTACTTTTCCCAAAGCTCTTGCTTGTGCTGCAGTAGCTGAGCATGAGATCAAAAAAAGCATAACTTAGTGTTCAGGTCTGCAGTTTGCGGAAGGGACCGTAGCATCTCCAGGACAGCTGCAGATGAAAGAAGGCTTTTCCAGCAGCTGTCACAGTGTGAATTTTTGGTAGCACAGAGCAGGCTAGCTGGCTTTGGTCTGCCTACTGATTTAGCTACTTTCCTCCTTTACTTTGTGTTATCAGCTAACACAAGCACACTCTATGTAAATGAACCTAACACTGTGAATTGTTATGACTCTGTAGAGCTCAGAGAAGAGTGAAAAAATTAATTTACACTGATTATTAAATTGCTTATTTCATCCTTTCTGAAGGGCATAAAAATTATCATTTTCTCTTAAGTTTAAGACTTTAAGGAAATAGCCAGTCTCTTCTATTGTCTAAGCTGATATGCACTTAACACATATTAATTCACAAATGATCTGTCTTAGAGACAGCTTTGCAGGATGGATTCAGGACAGTCCAAGTCCCAGGATAACAAATCTCCGTTGTGTGTCCCCGGTGCCAAGGAAACCCTGGGGCACTCGCTGGCATGTGGAGCCCCCTCCTCAGTTTCCACCAAGTAGAAAGATCTCTGGAGCTGGTTCAAGATGGGGTCTGAGAGACCTCTGAGAAAGTTTTGCCCATCTCAAGAGTGGAGCAGGTTCAGAAGCGAAATTTCTCCCTGTGTGAAGGGTGAGAGGTGGATCCCAGGAGCTCGCTGAGGGGATTCACTCTGCCTGAGCAGAGGAGCAATGGCACAAACAGCATGTTCCTGGTACCAGCTGGGGTCCAGAGCTCCTCTGGTTCCCTCCACATGGGCCCCTGGAGTAGATATGCGGAGTCAGTGAAGTTTGCCACTGTGTGCTCACTGCCTGTATGCCAGGATCGGGCCAAGTGAGATCAGACTGCCCAGCAGTCACTTTGTGACTCCAGTGTTTCTCCAGTAAGAACAGACCCCAGGAAAGCTGAGGACCCTGGCAGGCAGTCCAGTAGAGGTCTGTGTGCCAGGGAACATGCCAACACTTTGGGATGCAGAAGATCCCAGGGGGATCCAGAACAGCTTGGCCAGAGCAAGTCAGGAGAGCACCTGGGTGGGGAACAAGCAAACAGCATAGGGATAGGAGAGACATGATGCCTCCACCAGGTGAGGAAGAGGAATGTGCTCTGGGAAGGGGAACAGAAGCAGCAGGACATCTGCCACAGCTCTCTGCTCTGGGATACTTTCTTTTCCCAGGATCTCTTAGGGATCCCCACGGAAAGTTTCTGACCCCACCACAGGGCAGGAGAATCCCCCCACCTGAACGTGGGCCAGCATTATTTAACTGATTTAAATCACTGTAAAGAATCGTATTTTATTATACCAATATCTGAATAATTAATTATTTGCCAACAATACTATTTGCAATGATGAGGAGTGAAAGGGAAATAAGTTTGAAATGTATTCTGCATTGTAAATTCTCTAGTGCTGCTTTTCTGTAGCATCACTGGCCTGATACACTCTTTTTAACTGATATTGGTCTTGATTTCCACAGGAATGAAACCTGGCCCCTGTGTTTTATGGAGTTGTTCATAACTTATACCTTGCTCAGCTCATTTGGATGAAATGGCCTAGGACTCCAGCTCTCCAACAGCATCATACTCTCTGGATTTAATTTAACTTCAAAAAGTAAATAGCCTGTTTTGTTTTGACGTCAAAATAGTTCTGATGCTAGGGTGGTTGATATCTGAGGGACTTGGCCAGCAAAGACCAGTTGCTGTCAACATGCCCATTATTAAAGCCAAGTTTTTAAACTACTTTCCAGAAATATATGACAAACTACCCTCTTTCATATATGCATAATTCTTAACAGTCACATTGCTGGTACAGAGCCAGAGCTGCTGTGCTAGATATACCCATTAGGACCCCAAACCGGCTCAGTTAAAATCAATGGGAGCTGGTTTGCTCTGCCTGTTGTAGCACGAGAAAGCTGGGATGAGTGGCTGTGCTAAGCGGTGCGGTGCGCACATCTTACCTGGACATATGTCCCAAAGATTGCCCTGGGGACCCATACAAAACAAGAGTATGTGACTGTGGCGACAGTTTTCCTTGGAGCTCTAGCAAGCTGTCTTATGTTCTGTTAGAGTTGCTCTATACTGAGAACAAAAATCTACCCTTCCAACCAGCTAGCAATGTTAATTCCTTAATTGAAGCCATAAGGGAGGACAGTTTGGTGTTGAACCACCCTGGTCCTGTGTTGATGACAGTGCCACATTGCTCTTCTTTCAAAGAAAGGGCTTGTGGCCGTTAAAGTCTCACTCCCACAGCTTGCTTCCCTGTTGCTTAGCCTCTTCCTTCCACGGAGATGTTTCTCTTGCATGTAGTTTCCTTCAGATCTGCCTCCTTCCAGTAAGGCAGACTGGCACAGACATGCTCTTTTTGCTAATGCTGGTTCTAAAACCTAGTTTTAGTGAAAACTCTAATAAAAGAGGCATTTTCAGGGTCAAGAATGTATTGACCGTTTCTGTTTATTGATTAGATCAGATTAGATTGATTCTGATTTTTATTAGATTGGAAATTGTCTGCAACTGTTTTTTTAAAGTTAAAAAAAAGAGTTTTTCTTAAAAATACTGTGATGAAAAGGACAAAGCTGACTGAACATATTCTCTTTTCTTCATTCTATTGCCAATGGCTGATACTTGAGTTTTACTGCAAAGCTTTATTTCTGATGGTATTGCCTAATTTCCTCTCCCCTTATTCTTGTGTAATCATAAGCAGGAGAAAGTGAGATTTCTTCTTATTGCTTAGCCATATTTATCTAAGCTTTCCTTTGCAAAGAAGACTTTGATGCTCCACAGACAGATGGAAATAGCTCAGAGCTCAGTGAGGTTGCCCAAACATCTTATGCCCCTAAATGACCCAAGAGTATTTGGGACATGCAATGTGCCGGCAGATGGGATGCAGACCTACGGAATCTTGGACTCTTTTGGACTGGCAGCTGGAGGTGGTGCAGAATACCTGAAGGCACTTCAACGGTAGCAGATGCCTTTGCTATGGCAACTGAAGGGAGCCCCAGCCGCTGCGTTGTGGTGTTTGCCTCACCTTTCACCGTCACTAAAGCAGAGCACTTCAAATATCTCGGCCTCTGTATAATTTCACAAATTCGAACTTGATCCTGGCCGCTGGTTCAGTGCACTGTGAAGAGTAAGTCTAAATATTTTGAATATCCTGATATATCTTTGCTATAAAGAGGAAACAGAAAATGATGTGCCAGCTACTTTACCGGGTCATTGCAAAATCCGTATCTCCCCCACGCAGCAATAGTTACTGCAATGGAAGCCATAAGGTAACATTCAGTTCAAGATCTTTAGCATGATATCATATGCTGTGAGATTTATTTTGTTGGGGAGGAGGAGACTTGCAAAACCCAATCAGCTGAAAACATGAGCAGGGCAGAGAGAGGGAAACTGAGCTGAGTATCAACAAAACTGTTCCTTTCAAGCACCTTTACCTCCTGGAGCATAAAGGTAGATGAGAGAAAGGAGATGCATGAGTTGTCCCAAAGAGCCCATTTAAGTGCTTTTTGTCTTGATCATCGGAGGAATGAGGAAGCAGTGGGACTTGGGTCAGGACCAAGAGTGTATTTTAAGTGCTTTTTTCCCCTCAGGAATCATTCTGGAAAAGGCAGATGAGAGAGGAGAAAAACTAGATGGAGCTCAAATGAGCATTTGTAAGTGCTCCTTTTCCTTTTCCTTTTAAATTTCTTATTTAACGTGTTACACATGGAGGAAGAAGAGACTTTGAGGCCATGGAAGTCACATAAAACTGTTCATGGAGAGCTCTTTGACATTTCTGTCTTTTTGCTTGTCATTGTAAGGGATACAAAGAATTGGTGTGAGGCTGAAAGAAAAAGCCCAGAGACTTATGAAAGTAGTTCTATGGGTAGATCCTGAGCAGATTCCAGGCCAAATCCTGATATCATTACTAAAATGAATTGTGTAATTCCACACCAGTGATTCCCAGGAGTTTAAATAGGGAGAGGTTGTGTCACTAAGAATAATAAAATCAAGCCACCTGGCAAGCGCACAATATTTTTATGTGTATGCAGGCTCTCTCTTCATTGGTCTGTTTGACAAAGTGGCAGAAATGCCACTTATTGAAAGGGAGCTTGAGAGAAGAGATATTGGAGCATTTAGATATGAACATTCTAGACGATATTTAGCCTTCTTTTAATGTTGCCTGAACAAAAGCTTGAGTAGGCAAAAATAGTTTTTAAAAACGTTAGGAAAAAATTTAATTTCCTTTCAAATGAGATGGAATTTTATCCTTGGGGAAGTCCATCACAAATCTCCCATTCCTCTGATAAATTCAAAATTTCATTTGTGATTTTTCTGCAGAACTCCCCAAGCTACAACACAGACCAAGAGCCAGACAGAGGACAAAAAAAAAAAAATCCTCATGCACTTTTTATTCTGAAGTATACTTTCAAACAAAGAGATCGTAATCTTTGATACCAATGGTAGTATAAAGTTCATAATGATCACCACCACAAATTATTCCTTAAATCAAAATGTGGTCTCATCTTCACCTGAGTAGTGGCCACAAATGTGACTAGTTAGATTTAGTTCTTAAAAATCCACATTTTGGTTAAGTCATATGAAGGACATTGGTAAGGTAAGCCTGTAGGAAGAATTCTTCTTTTACCAAACACAGATGGAAAAAAATAGACAAGTCACACAACATACTGTCCCTTCTTCAGATCCCAAAGGTTTGTCTTTGGTTTCAACAAGCATCCTTTCCCCAACAATAACAATTAAACTAATGAAAGTGTGATATGTCCTTAAGTAACTTCTCTTATTTATATCCTTAGACCATCATGGCTAAAACACATTATGACAACATGAATCCTAATAGATATGCTATTGAAATAATATGATCATGTATGATTTTGGAACCACTAAGCAGGTACTTGGAGGAGAATCCCTCTGTCCGTTTCACACTGCTTAGTCAGATCTCAAAGCTAGTTAGTCTGAGTAAATTTTAAATTTCTTCCCACAGAAATTTGTTTTAGAGAGTCTTTCTTTGTTGTTTGAATGTCTGATGTTTTCAATACTCATAAAATTTGCTTTCTTTTCCAGTGAGGGCAAAACGGTTTTAATTATTTCCTAAAGCTTTCATTTTTTCAAGGAGTAATCTTCAAAAGCAAGTACAAGAAACATTGAACGGCAGAAGCATAGTCCATGCTTGTATAGCGTGAGCAGGTGCAGTGTAAGGAGCACACAACCTATCCAAAATATCCCAAGCATATTAAAGATAATTAAAATTTAAAATAATTGACCACATTATTTGTTTGGGTGGCTTAAAAAATCTACAACTCATAATTGTAACTGGGCTTTTGGGAAGGATCCTTTAATGTGTTTGAGTTGCCTGTTCATTACCAAGAACTGGAAGCCAAAGTGGTGACCTACCCACAGGTCTCCAAGTAGCATAAATGGTGCTATAAACAACATCCTTACATACCTGCCCACGGAGTACTGCTAAAGCTCCTCAAAAGAGATTTGCAGTCTCAAAAATATTGGTAGAGACATTTGCTAACATGAGAATTCCATTTGGTTAAGTCAAACAGCCCCTGAAGTTGCATTAATTTCAGCAGAGGTTTATTGGAAGGCAGGAAGAAGGAGGAAGTTCATTTTCCAATATCCTCAGAAGGAAATAGTTCTGGTTCTCATCTGAGGAATGAAATATATGACTGTATCTTAATATTTTTCCAGTATAACCAAAAAATAGTGAAAAAGAATTTGAATGTTTAGTTTTTGTCAAAATGAAACATTTCAATTGAAAGCAAATGATTTATTTTGTTTACACTGAAAATGTTGACATTTTCAAGTTCTGTTTGTAATCCATATGAAGACAAATGTCAAAATTGCCCAATGTCCTGTGAAATGGAACTTCTGCCCTCTTCCTCGTTTGCTTGGAGAAATAAGATATTAAGTGTGAGAGGATGAATTAGTTTTCATATCCATTCAGTCCTAGCTATCTACATTCAAGAGAAGTTTCAGTTACTTCCAGTCATGATGACAACTTATGATTAGTTCCAGCTGCAATGTTGACATCTGTCTACTGCAAACTGCAGTGACTGTCATTTCACCCATTAGCAGCAATTCAGTTGGGTTTGAGTTCAGCATGGCAACTTATAAACCAAAACTAACATTTCAATACCAGTTACAAAAGTTCATACATTCTCTCTATTCCCCCTAAGATGCCAATACAATGAAGGACTGTCCTTGATATTTCAGAAAGAAGTTTGGCCTTCTACTCTTTCCTGAAATGAGGCTATTGCAAATAGTTTCTTTCCTTTATTTCTTTTCAAATGGAACATGTCTGCTCTGAACTCTCATTAGCTTTCAAGATTTTTACCCTGCTACTGAGCTGTTACAGAATTTGAAATTAGAAAGGAATGCAAACCACTTACCTTGGATTCACTTTGGTTTTTCTCCACTTTTGCGCCCTTTAAAAATAACTTGGGACTTAGGATATTTTTGGCAAGGCTTCTGAGAACCTGTCTGCCAGAAAAGAAAACAAAATTACTGATCTGGTAAGAAGCAGATGGATTATAAAAGGTATCTGGCATGGAATAGATGTGAAAATGAAGAGCAGAATAATGGATCTCTGGTTGCAGTCTTTCAGGAAAGTATTCCATTGAACATGAGGATTACCAGAAAAAGGGTTCTCCATTACTTATACATGCAGTAAATGTTAAGGAAAAGGTAAAGGGTTTCAGGAAATCAGGTATGAGTTTTGCCTGTGGATGTGCACACATGATTTCATACTACTGCACAATGAAGTTTCTGCCCTTTCGTGTTTGGAGAAAAGTATTTCCCATTTCTTCCACACCTCCTGGTTCTTGTGGCAGCTCCAAGGTTGGGGTCACACCATGATAACACTCCCTGATCCCTCATGCCACCTTCAGGTTAGCCAGCTCCTGGATCAGGACAGGAGTGAGTCAGTTACCCAAAGAAACTCAGGAGCAGGGAAGGGAACCCAAATGACACCAAGTGGATGGACACAGTTGGACCAAACCACATAGTGCTGCAAACTTGAGCTCATGCTCACACGTGACCTATAGGAACACTATAGACAGAAACCATTGTAGACAGAACGTCTATTTTCTTTCTTCTCATGTGGACTCCTCTTCAGAAAAGTGCTGAGATAATATCCTAATGAGAGATCTCCTTTCATAGTAATAAGCACAACATTATATACATGACAAATGATTTAAGGATAGTTCAGCAACCTACAAAAGGGTGGTAATGCAGTGTTCAGTTTGAAGAACTGTTTCTGCGTAACCCTATTGAAATTCATTATCCCTACTGAAATCCAATCATTCTCTTGGATTTTTCTAGAAGAAATCATTTATTTTTCAATAAGTTTGATGGTATACTTGGCTAAAAATCTGTAAAAGAATTCAAGAATGCTTTCTGTTACTTATTTTCTAGCTAACACCATGCTTTGGCTCTGTCTGAGTCAACATGCCATACTGTTCTGGTGACAATTTGCATATTCCAAGCATGCTTAATTTGTATGTACACAGTTGTACCACACCTATGCATGTAGACAGTTGTACCACACCTATGCAACCAGTGCCATACGTTGCTAACATACGTTGGTTCCCAGGAGTGGCATTCATGTGGACATTATCATCATCAGAGGCTTTGCTGTGGACTTGAAACCTGTTGCTTTTTGTATCTACATGGGATCCAACAGGGCTCTGGTCTTGAGTGCAGGTCTAGAACTGCTGGAGGGCCAGGATCCAAGCTGTAATATTCAAGCCTTAAATGAAGGGACTTTGATCGGTAGACACAAGGCATTTTGAAGAACCCTTCTGAATCTGAGCTGTCCTTACAGACTTAGCTTTGTGTTGCAAAGTGACCTGAAGGTAGGTACTAAAAATATGTTTCTTGCCCTCTGCTTGGGAAGGATGGGCTGAGCTTAAATGTAGTGGTCATAAATCAGATCTAGTCTCGCTCTGTCTGTTGCTATTCTGACGGATGAGTACTGCAAAGAAATTAAACCTCCTTCACCACAAAAGATATCTATAATAAATGTAATTCTAATGTTCTATTTTTGAAAGTTAAAATCCTAATTCTGGTCTCACATGCACTGGTTTTGTATCAGTGTTTTTCCATTGACATCAATGGACTTAGTCATTGGTTTCTTGATGTACATGGGCACCGTACACACTTCAATGAAACGAGGCACAGAGTAGCAGGAATAATTGAAAAGGTCCTTAGGCATTGCGATACCAGTGCCACCAAGGTCAAGTTTTCCCTTTGTAAGCTGAATACAGGTATTTTACAGTGAGTCAGAGCTGAGGCATGAAAGAGCAGCACTGAGTGGCGGGGAGAGGCTGAAACACTAAGGGCAGAAGCATGCAGTTTATACAAGGCCACGAACAGAGCTGCTTTGCCTTACAGGAGAAATGGGAGAGCAGAGGGTTTCCCTGGACTACTCAGTGCATATCTGTGACATTAAGGATAAACCAGTCCTCAGTACTGGGCTGAACCCCTGGGAACGTACAACCCACCTCTGAGGGTTATTTTCTCCATGAACAAGAGACTGTTCTGGAACTACTTAAGCACAGAGGGAATTTTTGCTTTTGTCTCTTTCCCCTGATTTTGCCTAACAAACACCAGGAACTGTGAAAATACAGCAACATTGTACTGGATAGAGGTTGCCTGAGAATACAGGTGAGGAAAAGCCAATACCTGCCTCCTACCAGCCCCAATCCACTGTAACACAGTCAGTGACCAGAAAGGCAGAATCTGAAAGCCAGACGCTATCTTTTACTTCTGACTTCAGTCATTTAACTATTCACCCTTCACAGCAGGGCTCCTCTTTGTTTTTTTAAAAAGTAAACCGCACAAAGCCACGAACTGGATGTGAGATGGAGTGAAAATAGTTATGCCGAAACCAACGAGTTGCTCTTGCTTGATGAGTGTCACCAGAGCATCATGTGCTGTGCTAATTTCTCAGCTTGTGAATAGACATATTTGGACTGACAGTTGAAAGTGGGCTGCAGATTCCACTTAAAACATGTTTTTCATGCTGAGTAATGAGGGCAAAACACAAACCAATTCTGGCAGTTAAACTACACACTTAAACCTTTCATAGTGTTGTCAAACACTATAATCCTTCAAAAATCTGAGTTTGAATAGCCTCAATATTTTATTTAATGAATTTTAAATCCTATAATTACCATAATTAAGACACTCCTTTTGGATCATGTTAGTGTGCTGCTCAAAGAGAGAGAAAGCTGTAGGCAATTTTCACTAAAGATTTTCCTGAATGCAAATGATATGTAGAGCTCATTTTGAATTCTTCATGATGTCATTTGGGGGAGCATTTTTCTAGAATGCATCAGGCAACTTTGGTGTGGAAAGTCTATAACATCATCTGAGGAAAGACTTAGATGGAAAGGGCCTCATTCTCTCTGTACCTGACTTTTCCTGTGCTGACAGTGCACCTAATATAGATGTTTCTGCACCTCGTTTGGTAAAACAGGACAACTGGAAAGAAGTAAAAGATTTTTGGGTGTTGTGAGTCATACCTTGAGGACTGAAAACAAATGTTAGAGAGAGATGTGCATTGGCCACTGAGAAATATGATGTAGCTTATTGGATTCATACCATTAATTACTGATCTTAAAAGCTTCTAAATCAGTTTCAAGGTCAGGAATGAAATCTATGAGAGGAGGGAGAAGCTTTAGGGTATTTTTGCACTTGCTCCCCTAGTCCTCATCATCCACTGTTCCAGTGCAGCACTGGAGCTACACAGGTTCCCACTGAGCCAGAATTGCCTGGTGCTGCAGTGGCAGCATGGGGACAGGAGCTTGGAGAAGCCCTGAGATCTCCAAGGCTCCTTCTCACAACCTGCTCCATGGTCCTGGGCTGGAGACACCAGCTCATTCCTCCTCCATCAAAGTGTATTGGTACCCTCTGGCCAGAACAGCCCACCTGAAAGCAGAGGCTCTGAACGTGGGGTCAGTTTAAAGCCAGAATGACTGATCAAGTCATCACCAAACAGGGACATTGCCAGACACACAACTTTCAGGGTTGTGAATGTTAACAACCAGCCTGTTGTTTTTCAGGGCGGGTGCTTAAAAGCCACGCTTCATACATACACATCTTGGCCACAAACTATCCTGAAAGAAGGGTAATGTGTTGAAAACTCATCAAAGAAAGGTTGCTGTATGGCGGAGTTTAAGCGAAAGGGATGCTGCAAGGATGACCCAGGTGGCCTGTGCAATGTGATCTTCATAGGAACAGGTATCACCATATCAACGGGTAGAAAATTAGGATTACTTGTGGCTCTGCGGCTATGAGCACTTTGCATTTAGCAATTTAAAAGGCTTCACAGCAAACAAATCAATATCTCTGAGAGACAATTCTGCTTCACACCCAGTTCTGCAATTCCCAGCACTGTCAAAGGCACTTCCAAGGTCAGCACACGCAGCACGATGCTCATTTGTCCTAATAGATGTATAGCTGTAACTAACTACCCCCCATTTCAATTAACACCAATGAAAGGATAATAAAGTTATTAGCAATTTAATTTAAATGGCTACAAGGTATGAAACAAGAATGTGATACTGGATAAAAATCATTTTTATTTAGAAAAATTTAGATGCTAGGGAAATAAAGGATGTTTATGTTTTATGAAGAAGGTTATAGTCAAGATTAGTAGTTGAAGGCAGCAGGTCAGGACATTAGAAAAAAGGCTCTTTAGCAACACAACAGCTGCCATTGAAAGTTTTAACAGGTATTCCTTCAGCATCTTGAAGAACTACAGGTGAGATGAGTTGTCATTTCAGCCCATTCTCCAGCTGGTGGTTTCCTAATTAAATATAACATTGTCTAATACTCTTTTCCTGGTGTGAAGATTTTCAGTGAAGCCTAGATGAGTAAGGTGCCAAGTCTCGTGAAAGTCTTCACGACTTAGGTCCCCGTCTAAGTTCTGAAGTATAGTTAAAAATTTGTGCCCTAGATATTTATTCTCAGCCCCTAACTGTTGAACTACATGTTTTTATTTCAATTTTAGAATGGTAAACAACATAGAAATAAAAAAGGTAAGAAGTGGGTACATAGATCCTTTTGAGAAATATCCTTGGGACAATGTTTTTCAAAGGCATTCGGGAAAACAGGTACCCACTAAGAAGGATAGAGAAGGTTGTTAAGGCAAGGTAGATGTCTTAGTCCTGTGGAGAAAAGTTTGTTAATTTTCTTTCAAAATTCACAGATTTTGGTCATCTTGAGCCATCAGCCTTAAGCAATCTGGCCCTTAGCCTGAGACATGCAGCACTACATTCTTGAGCTGAGCTTTAAATCTAATTGAAGATTTTTGATCTTTGAGTAAATTAATTTAAAACTCAGGACCAAAAAGACGTGAATTGTCAGTTACCAGTTTGGCTCCTTTCATATGTGAAACCAAATTCAATCAATGAAAAAGACAATCAAGGTTATCATATGATGAAAACTGGCACAGACTTACTGATTTAAGCTGATTCTCAACCAAATGAGCCTCTGATCTGAAAAGGAGAAAAAATGTTTTCATTTGCCCCAAAGTAAGATTTTAAAAACATTGAAGCATTTCATCCACCTTTGATTTTGTCCAGAAAATTTATCTTTTGTCTGTGATTAAAATCCTACGCTTCAGGGCATGTTTCCTACAATATATCCTATTTCTCAGGTGCTGGAGGCATGCCCTGGAGAGAATTATTCCTTCCTTAGTGTGTGTCAGACCACATTTGACACAGTCCATTACACTGACACAAGATTTATCCTTCTGATAAAAAAGCAAAATCTTCAGCTGGGCAAATAGACCTCAGATTAAAGTTAGATAGCTGTCCAGAATGAAAAATATCTGGTTGTTAAAAAACTGCTAGTATTCACAAGCCCAGAGGTTGTGTTTGTGGTGCCTGCCCTCGCATTAAGATATCATTTAAAAGACCAAAGAAAGGCAAATGATTGCATTAGCTCTATCTCCAGGCCAGTTATAGAGGTACTGATTGCTTGCTGCATCTTCTACAGACAACAGGAACCTCACCCAGCAAATCAGATGCTCTAATTTAAGAGGAGTCTGTCTCCTTGATTAAGAGATTACACTGTTGAAAGGAAGTTGCTGCTAGAAAAAAAATATTTCATCTTAAAGCAATATAGCCCAAAAGAATTTGGAGACGTAGCCTTAGTGTCCCAACTATAAATGAAATAACATCAATATCAATAACATTATCAATATCAACTAATAGAAGAGATCAGAAATGTGATGTTAAGAATAAACACCGAAATAGGGCCCTGCACGAATATTCCCAGAATGTTTAAACTTCACTGAAAATGAAATTTATTATCTTTCTAAATTATCTTCAAAATTTATTATCTTTCTAAATTTAAAAACAGATCTACTGTCACATTCAAATAAAACAGTACTATTGCACTGGCACTCATGGCAGAGGTCAAAGCTGATAAAAAGAGACATTTTGGACCATATATTACATACCACTTGATTCCACACAATTGTTTGCATTGGGTTACCCAATTTGCAATTAGTTACCCAATTGTTTGCGTTTGGGTAAAGAACTTGAATGCTCCATCTTTTTGCCATGGTCATTGCTTTCTGTGATCAGTTTACTTTGAGTTTATTTTTCTTTACTCTTAAAAAATATTCCTTTGTTATGTAGATTTGTCTGCTTCTGATCTTATTAGCAAATAAGAAAATCACTTAGCAAGCAACAATATCAAGTCATGTAGTTTCTTAGAAATTCCAGTCAGATCACTTCTAAATTTTATTTTTGACAATATCTTCTAAGCCTTTCATGGTAACACAATATTTTCAGTCCTAGAATAATTTTTTATGGTCCTTTAAAAAAAACCAACCAAACCCAAACAAACAACATGCCCGAATTTTTCAATATCTTTACAGTGAGGATCCTGGAACAAGATGTGGTATTCCACCAGAACTAATGTCATTGAAATCAAACAGGGAAGCCACCTCCCAACCCCTGCTCAGCATCTTTGGTTCTTACCTCTTGATTCAGACTAACTTTGCCCTCTAATCTCAATAGTCATGCCTTTCTAGCACAGAGTCTCCTGTCCTGTATCTTGCATTCCAGTTCCTAGTTTTGATTTTGACTTTATTTAAAGGTCTTTTGAATGAGTCATTTTACCACATGAGGCAGGGCAAACTACCAGGCTACATTTCTCTGTCCTAATTAATTTCTTTTCCCTTTTTTTCAGTCTTTGCATGATCTACAAATTTTCCCAACAATCATTCTATATCTATATTTACCATGACAAAATGTTAAATTGAATCAAAGTTTCTTCCAGCTTTCAAGACTCAATTTAGTCATTCCTCCTTTTCAGCTCATACTTACTTTTTGTGACTTGTTAGTTCACAGTCCATTTAGTTCATACTTTATCATTTCTATAGACTATTTTGTCTTTAATCAGACCATCATGCTTTACTAAATCAAATGGCTTTAAAAATCAGAGTATACTCATCTTAACAGAGGTTGATCACACATATATATTTAAGCATGACAAAATGGTACATCTCTCAGGACCTATTTCCACAAAACAGTGTTGGCTAACATCGACTATACTCCTTTCCTTTATTCATTTATTGATTGCATTTTACATCAGCATTTTCACTATTTTACCTGAGACTAACACTGGGCTAAATACCCATCAGTGATCAAGATTTCCCACTTACCTTTTTTAAATATTGGCCCAAAATTAACATTTTTCCCATTTTCTGAAATTTCAACAGTATTCCAAGATTCATTAAGAATAATGCCTACAACTGAGTTTCTTCAGCCAAATCCCTTGACCCTTTCAGTGAAAATTATTAAAAGAACCCCTTCCCGTCTCTGCTATCCACTTGAGGTTGTGCAAGGTAACACATTTATTTGTGTTTTGAGTCTACATTTTTATGCTGCTGTCCATTCTCCCATGCTTTGTTTTGTGTGCAGTCACTCAAAACAATGAATCTACATCTAGGTGTGTTTGCGTATCACTCAGAAACATGAATACCGGTGTTAGCTAACACTTCCATTCACTCCTGAAATATTAAATATTATTGTCACCTAGGCAGAGCATGGGAGTGTACAATTAAACAGCTTATTATTCTCTTTGAAGAGACTTTAGAGTCAAGGAGCAATAACCTTACAGAAGGATAATATTAAAAGAAATGCCTGGGAAGAAAGCAAGATGTCACTGGCTTACAAAAAATATAGTAGCTCTTTGGGTTTATGTTATAAAATGAGGGGGAAGTGGGACACGGAGAGGAAATTTCCTGTGAGGTTTGCCCATGAAAATGACTCCTTTTGGTTATTATACTCTATTTATTCTGGTGTAACAGGCCTAACACCTTGATTATCAGCTTTGCACACTGTTTCATTTATCTAAAGGCTCAAGGCAATCACAGCAAAAGCTTATTCTGTGTAGTTCTTAATAACACCATATACCCAGCCCTTAACTAATTCAGCTGTGTGAGGGACAATCCAAATTAGACTGCAGTAGTGACAAATATTCTGTATCAGGTTTGGATGTCTGAATTTAGCTTCTAGAAAATGTTAATATCCCTTTGTGGTACACGCCACTGAGGCCGTGCAGCTGAGCAGAAGTGCCTACGACCTGTGTAGATTACAGTATACGTGGTTCCTCACTGCATGTATAGAGGCTTGGTTTACCTCCGTCGGGTATAGGAGGCCCCCTATAGGGCCCCCGAAATATGTGCAAGTTACTAATTTACACCTATTGTGTGCCTTTTGCCCCAACCCTCCTGTTATCAGGTTTTTCAAAGGTTTTAATGGAAACAAGTAAATCGTCCAACACCAGCTGCCCAAGGCAAGACTGGCAGAACCCATCGCAGCCCTGTGGAAGCTCTCAGATAAGGTGAGCCTTAAAAATAGCTGATTCCCTTCCAAAGGATGCCTTTTCCTTTCCATTGCTCTTGGATGTAGGAGACTTCCAGCACTTACATGATGACTGCTATATAATGCCCGTTCAACGAGACCTGCCAGGGGATACTCGCAGAGTCAGGCAGTAGGGGACTTTTCACGACTCCGTCTCCCTCTTCACTTTCTCCCTGACCTCCTGTCACTCCTCGGTGTATTTTTTCATCGTTTTCTCTTTTCTGTCTCTGTACATCTTTCTGCCAGCCCAATTCAGCACCCACCAGTGAGGCTGTCCTGGCCAGTGGGCATTTGCTTCGTACTGAGGATTTTGTCTGTTGTTCCTAATACCTAGCAGAAAGGGGAAACTGTCCTTTTTAAAAGTAGAATTAAAGCACTGACCAAAACATGGCACGTAGGCACATACCGAGCCATAAGCAAATCAATAAGACTTCTCATTTGTTCACGTGCTTACAATTAAGTGTATTCCTTAATGCTTCCCTGGATGGGAGCCAAAAGGCAACAGCAAATTGAGTTGGGATCCCAGAAATTACATTGCTTTTACTGAGGCAAATTCTCCCTTTGTACTAGCAGATGACACATTCTCTAGTGCAAAGACATGTATCAAGCCACTTACAGTTGAGGGTCTTTTATTTCTATTTCTGCAAGTATAGTACTTTGCCCTTCAATTAAATAAAGAAAAGGAAGAGAGAAATCCAAAAGAAGCAATGGCTTGGCACCTTTACTGCAAAAAATTCCTTACCACTGAACATGGTGGCTGAGCTCTCAGGTTACATTACATCAAACAAAGGCTTTTTAAAGAAAGATCTCAGCAGCATAAAGGTTTTAGCAATTAGAACAGAGGGGGAGAGAGAAGAGATTATGGGCAAAAACTGGGAGAAAAACTGAGCTCTGATAAAGAGTCAGAATAAGAATAAATAAGCAAATGCATGTGGTACAATCCTAAGAAATAGCAATTCTACTTCCTTCTTTACTGCAGTATATAAACACTTTCCAGGAGCGTATTAGATAATGTGAACAAAACCTTTCATGAGTCCTTCGGCCTCCTCCTCATTCTCTCCTCGGGGAAGAAACACATACACTTTAATGTTCAGTTTTGGCAAAGTTTATAGATATGCTGCCTTGTATTTCCAGCAGAAGGAGAGGAATGACCAGGTGGTGGTGCTTGGTCGTCCCATGCAGTGACAAAACTCTGCTTAGGTGCTGCAGTTCTCGGTCTCTGTTTTTGCCATGGTAATGTCAGTCCTTTCCCACCCAGGCTGCCTTCATGGAGGCTGTTGACAGGGATTTCCACCACCCCAGCCTGAGCTAAACTTATAAAATATATTCCCAGCGGGGACTCTAAAAGGCAGAAAAGGAGCACGTACCTGGGCAGACCTAAGTGGTTCTGCATTTATATTGGAGAAAGTCAATTAAAGAAGGTGGCCTGGGGACAAATCTGAAGGTGACGTAGTATGTAACAGTCTGATGTCAAGGGCAATGTCAGCTCTGGATCAGTCAAAAGAAGTCCTCTGAGGAAAAGCCATAACCTTCAGCTAAAAATTTTCTTATTATGCAATTTAAGATTTTATTTCAGTTATTTTTTTTCCGGAATTGGAGCCTAGACAAAGAACACTGCAAGAAAAGAAACTTAAGGGTACAGATAGAAGTGTGCTTATAGATCTACATGGAAAGGTCTCAGAAATTACTGTGCTTCAGCTTTGTTATTCATCCCACAGCAGAGATATTTTTCTTAGGGATGTCTCCGAATTGCCCACATCTTTTATCTCATAAGCAACATGTTAATGCACTCCTTCTCTCACTAAATTCACTACCTTTCCTTCACAAAGAGATGATTTGCATTTGTTTTCTCAAAACCATTTTTCAATCTTGAATTCTCTTTTTCCTTCAGACCAGCCTTCCAACTCTGCAATATTGATATTTCCTTCCTGAAACAACTTTTCTTCTCTTGCTGTTATTTTATGCTCCTTTACTACAGCTTGCAATCTTTATCATTTCACAGCTTCTCCCTTCTCAGCAACCTTTTAGCCGTTCCTCCCAAATCTAGACACATATCTCTGGTTGCCTTTTCAAAATATTGACAAAATGCATTCCAAGAACCTGGCAGACATTCAGTGCATCCTGACACATTACTTTCCTGGCAGACACCTACACAGTTAAAATCCCTTCTTACTACCAACTCCTGTATTTGAGATGACTCCGATAGATACTTTCCAAAGAGCACCATCCACCTGACCGTCTTGTTTGTTATCTTATTGTAAACCCTAACAAAGAGAGGTCACACCTTCCTCCCCTCTCCCTTTATCTCTGCCTGTACACTGCCCCCAAATTATTTTATGTGCATATATGTTGAGAGAAAGAGATGTACAAGGCAACACCTTCTTCTGTATTTCCCTGCCTAATATCTCAGGACAAGATAAATCCCTTTACATGAGTATTCCACACATATGGATTGTCTCAATACATCTGCTATTCCAATACTGCAGGACTTCATGTTTGAATTCCTTGACTTGTTGATGCTGTAAATGTTTTTCATGCTCTTAATCCCACTTTCCAGTAGATGTGAAAGAATATGTAGGGAGACATTCTTCAAGAAGAAATCTATTTTGAGGTTTTTTCCTATTCCATTGAATCAAAATTATTTGAATTCCAGAATTCTGTTTTATATTTTATTTTCATATTAAGTGAAAAGTACTACTAAATAATAACACTTTTCTGTGCATTGAGTGAAATACACAGTAAACATTTATGTGGTTACACACACAACCAAGAGTCTGGGCTATGTGTTTTGCCCACAAACAGCAACACTTGAAATGCCTCTATCCTTCTCTGGGGCTAGCAAGTAAACCCATGTATTTCCATACATTACATGTGTAATAGCAGACAGCAGTGTCTGACCAGAGGCATTCAAGAACTGGAGACTCTCACTCACTGCTTTTTCTACCATGTCCCACAGATGCCAAATGCTGGGTCAGACACCCAGCTGGACTCAGAACATGAGCCTCAGGTTCAGCATTTCAAAGCATGACAGAAACACTTTAAGTCAGATGAGCCCTCTAAACCAAACTTTTTTTCTTTGCTTTTTTTTTTTTTTGCTTACAGCAGCCCATGTCATGTCTACTAATGCAATATATGATGGGGTCCTTTGTGGCTCAAGTATATGAATAGATTCAGCTTTGATCAAACCAGTAAGAAAGTTGCTAGCCCCGTATCCAAATTCTGTAAATAATTTACATGCAACTTATTATTTTTTGTAGGGTAATAACATTAACTCATTTAAAGAAGTGGTGCATTTTGTAATCAAACCTAAAAGAAACAATCAAAGACCAACTGAAAGCTGAGTTCAGCACTCTAGGTGATCATAGAGTTACAGAACTGGAGACAAATATAAAATCATTTAAAAAGAGGTTACAATGGAAAAGTTTCTTCTGAACAGAGAACTAAGAACTTAATCCTCTTGCCAGTTGTCCTAAAGAATGGAGAAAGCTCTACTATTTAGCAAAAGGAAGAGTGTGTCTGAAGAGTAACAACCTGGCAGGGCAGAACTGAGAATATGCCCAGGCAGAGTTTGGGAGAGGAGCCCAGTTAACTTGTCCCAGGGTCAGAGAGTGGTCCCTGGACCATTCCACCCCTTACAATGGGCATGGTGACCAGCACCCAGTGCAACTTTTCCCAAGTAAAACAACCCCTTGGCAGGAAACGCAGAACAAGAGCCAAGCAGAGTCTGTGCCAGCTCAGTCTGCACCGCTAAGTAGCGCTTTGGGCTGCTCCCATGGTGCCACACTCTTTGCCTGGCCACAGCAATAAACCCATTTGCTGCCTTAGATCATTGCCCAGAAAACAAAACAAAACAAAACAAAAAAAGAACCCAAACCAGAAAAAAAGCCAATAACTATATGGAGTATGTTCTCCCTTGTAGGTCTTTGTGTCTCCTCTACACATCTCTCCAGTATTTCTCTTTCACTCCAATGCTGTGGGTGACCTCCTTCCCCTGCAACAGCAGTTGCTGGCAGGACTGAGACCTGCCGAGGTTCATCCCTCATCTGAGCGCGTGGGATGGGACCTCCTATTGCCATCCAGTGCAATGGCGGGTGAGCACACACGGCAGCTTTCACTTTGGCCTGTGACTCATTTGCAAAATGGCCTTGAAGAAGTCTCACAAATGCTTTAGGCTCACTGAGCTTCTAAGTCAACCCAAAATGGTTGTGGTCTTCATGCAATGCCAGTTTTCCACTATCCACACCAGCTAGCCTTAGACATCTTCTGTCTCAGTGACAGGCGCAAAAGGCTGATCAAAAGTATACTGATTTTATTTGAGTTCTTTATACTTTCAATATTCAGTACTGGATATTTTAACGTTCAAGGGCATTCAGATTCTTCAAATACATTTAGAATTTATTTAGGTTCAGTAAGCTGAAGGAAAATCATTTAGATATGTCTGGTTTGAATTTGTAGTGGAGAAACTCTGGACTGTTAGACACAGCTGGTATGCCTGTGCAGTGAATCATCAGAAGGGCTATAGAAAATGTGTTTCTTTCTGCATACAGACAATGACGTTAAAGTAAAAATTAACAAAAGTTCCTATATTGTTCGAAGTGCCATTCAGGTTCTTGTGGAGCTATGTGTTTTTAAACTGCCTAGCTCAAAAGAATGCTTTTCTCCATCTGGAGCTCTTAAAACCTAAAAATACAATACAAATGCTTTTGTGGTTAGCCTACCATCATTATAACTGTAAAGAAAGACTTTTGTATGTACAATATATGCAAAAAGGACTTGAATTTTCCTTTCTCATTCCACCATCATGTCTTGCCGAAATAAACCTCATGACACTAGTTTAGTCTTAGAAGGTGCATGTACAATATAAAATTCTTTATAAAAATTCATTTAAATTCCAATCCAACAAAAAATAGAATAATTCAAGCAATAGAGCCAAGGATGTGCTTTGTTGGTAGATAGGTTTCTAATGAAGAACAGTTGTTTGTGATATCTTATCGTAAATGCCAGTTTCTGTTGGTAATAAATAAGTGTCCCCTCAAAAGCTTCCAAACGGTGCTTGGATAACAGAGTTATTTCACACATGCACCCAACTCTCAATTTAGCAAACTCGCAAAGGCACATTTATGTTCTCACTTGACAGCAAATAATATTTAAATACCTTGTCAAGATACCTTTCTACAAACATCTTTTGATTGCTAGTCAAATCTGCAGGTAGAAAACTTTGACAAAGTGGTTGGTCTGGCAACATAATTTGGCACTCTATATCTATTAACTTCTGTTTCTGCTTTTGCACAAACAAGATTTGCCACAGATCACTGGTTCAAACAAGAAGTCTAAATGAAGTATCTCAAATTAAGTTTGAATTGATTTGCATCGTGAACCAATGAACCAGCAAATTTTCTTGTGTGCGTTTGCGTGTGCAGAACTAAAATACTTACAGGAGATACTGTCATCCTGGCAATTAAGGCCATCAGATGACGAAGACCAATTTCCTCATTTGTTCTCCCTTCTCGTTTTGTAGGAGAAAGAGACTGCTGACATCCCTGACTTTTTACTTTCAGCTAAACTCATCCAGGCCAAAAGCACTCAATCTCACAAAATCTCCAAATGAAGTAGCTACATAGGAAAAACAAAATCTATACCAAGGAAAGGAGAGTTTACGAACATCTAGTTTCAGAACAGTAAACGCACCACTAAGATGTTTTTGGGGAGAAGCATGTTTCTGCTTACTCTTTTTAATGGTGTAATCAGTCTATTTGCAGTTCTGTCACTGAAAGGAGCAGAATGAATTTAGCAGACGGAAATATGGTGGGACATAGGCAGAACTACACAGACTGAAAATGCTGATGTGGTGCTTTGAAGCCTTATCCTGTGTTATTTTGAGAATATCTGTACATGCTGCATAGCAGTCCAAATGTTCCCCTAGTGTTTCATAGAAATATTTGAACTCTTTGCTGCATAATAAAGAAAAACAGAGACAGGCGGCTGTTGAGGTTTTCTGCTGAGGAGAGTATGTACTTGTATGTAAGCACGTGTGTGTTTGCATGTGTGGTTCTTTCTTTGGTAGAGATTATGAGCCATGTAGGAATAGAGTGCTTAATTGAAAAGATAACAAATGATGAAGCAGCTGTTAAGTATGGCACAAAAATTGCTCCAAGCAGTTAAGGCTGATCATCACGATGGAAATAGCTTTTTGACAAGCTTAGCATTCCTGTGACAATAATTAAGAATCAGGTTTCCACCAAAAGGCTTTATAGCCAGAAGGGGTTGTAAATCGATGGGCAACATTTTTATCTTGGAATGAAAATTAATTATTCAGTGTTGAACATGCTTTCTCACACTTAACTGCCTGTAATGTCTCCTTTATTCTCCATCTTAATTCAATTAATATACCATTGTTAAAAGGGTGTTTGTTGGTAGTGATTTACTTTTGTTAAAAATTACCATAAGGAAATATGACAAAATTGAATGTTTCTTAAATTAAGCCATAGTTCACATTTTTTTGGCAGAGGGTTGTTAGCTCTTAAGTACTCTTTGACAAGGGTGTGGATATGAGCATTTTGTATTGCACCCTTTGAGCTTGCATAAGCACATAAAGGGATTGAATAATGCATGAAAAAGAAGTGTAGGATTTTCCAAAGTGCTCTATGTGGCCCTAACTTCTTTCTTCCATTTAAGCTAGTCAGAAAACATCTTGAATTTAATTGGAGCAGTATCAGGACACCAAAGGCTTTTGAAAATCTCCTGCTCACTGAGAAGAAATAAAAAAAAATGTTCTTGCTTGACTATTATATGAAAATGAAGGCATCTATCACAAAGCTGTCATGACACTTACAGGAAAATGATGCATCTTTGGGGAATTATTCAGACTGTTTTGACAAGCTCTACCATCTGAAAATGAGGCTGGAAATGTCCTCTTGGCAAGAAACATTAAACAACATAAGCCTCCGCAAGGGCAACTCTTGTATCACTATTGCCATTGGTATTCTCATCTTCACCAGTAACAGAGCTGATAAAAAAAAAAAATAGTACTGGAACTGGTGTTTCATTTCATTCAGTACTCCAATATTCTTCCATTATTGCCCATATCTTCTGCATCCCTGAGTGGTACATCTTGATTTTCTACTAAATCTTTATTTAGGCTAATACTTCTTAAAATACCAGAAATGTGAGACTAAAACTTGCTTTCTTGAAGGAGTCCCATAGTGTTTTCTCATTCAATGTAAGTTTGTTATGCTACTCTCCCTCTGAAGCAGAGAATATGATTAGTCAGCAGCTTAAGAACAAGTTATTAGAGGGCAAGAGGTGCAATACTTTCAGTCCTTCTTTATTATTACATGGGTGTTTCTGCTATAGCCGAGCACTACTTAAAGAAGTACTGGTGAGTCACAAAATAATGCCCTCTCTACATATTAGGGAATTAATTGCTTTGTTAAACCTCTTAACATTATATCAGCTTGAGCTAATGCTGACTCTACACGTGGCATATGAAGCTACAGAGGACAAGCAGAGTCCTGGATTCTTGTTCTTGCCCCAAAACATGCTCCTTCCTTGCTGCCTCCTGAAACGTCTCTTCCAGGAGGAAGTTGCTCATTGGCCCAGCACAGGAGGGAAGAGGTCCACATCCCTTCTCATTTCCGGAAGCTTTTAAAAGTTAGGAGAGGATATCCATGGCAAACTAATAGTATGGGAGCAGAGTAAAACCAGCACGCCAAGTTCTGAGAATGCTAGTTATGAAATAAACTCCAAAATTATTTTTTTTTTCCATATTTCAACTAGTGGGTAGTTTCAACCAGCTTAGGAAACCTAAAGTGTTTCCTTCCTTTAAGCCAATTTACCTTATTTGCACGTCAATACATATGTCCTTGCCAAGCAGACCTATCACCTGCCATTGAAGAGATCCCAGGTTCAGGTAATCAAAGACAAATATACCCACAGTTCACATTTTGTCTACAAACACCTTACAGGGTAGAGGTCACAGTGATGCTGGAAGAGGTTTCTGTGCTATATTTCATTTTTTATTTGAAGAAACTTATGGTACAATTGAAATCATAACGTCAGCTGTCAATCCAGGAATGTATCTTTCTATGCTGCCTAAATTTTGAATTTAAAAATCCTTTTGTCCTTTCCTATCCTGTTTTCCACTTCACTGACCACCAACATTTCTTCTACATTGACTATTCTAAACAATTAGCTGAGAAGCATTCCTCACAAATACCTCACCAGCCCAACACCTTTACCCAATTAGGATATTGCTTCCTCTTCAATCAACACGGCTTGTTTCTGTAGGACTACCCAAAAGGAAGATGCCCTCCTAGAGAAGTGAGGCTGCCAGAAGCTGGCCCTGAGATAATCCCCTTTTGTTAATCAGATGCTTCCTCCATTTTGAAGAGACATAAATTGGGAATGAAGCAAGGAGAGCACGAGTCTAGATCAACACATCTTTTAAAATATAGGCAGAAATGTCAGGATTTGATTTTATGCTTAACTTGATAAAAATCTTTAACTTCCTTTGCCACTTCATGCACTTGTCAATACTGCAGATTAATGGCTTCTGCACTGACTTGCTGGTTTTGTTCTCAGTGTCAGGCCAGAAAATGAAAGAGAAATAAACCATCCGAAAAATATCAGATAATTTCTGGTAGGAAAAAAAGCCACAAACAAACATGCAAAATTCAAAGAAAATGCATCTATTGTTAGTCCAGGCTATTAGTGCCTGCTACCATTCAGTGCAGTTGGAGGGAGCAGAAGATTTGCACGAATAACATATTAGGACAAGATGTTTAATACAGAGCCAGAGCAGAATGTTTCTGGCATATTTTAATAGATATAATAATGTTGCATCACAAATCTGTCCTTGAGTTTTTCTTTCAAGGGAACTGCCCTGGAGTTAGTTGCAAAAAAATCAGTGGTCTGGAAATTATGTAATTTAAACATGTTTACCTCAGTGTATGCCAGTGTTTGCAGCTGTCGAAGTGAGCAGAGCCTTGTCCTGCTGAGGCTCATTCTCCTAAATTAAAAACTGCTTCTGTTCCATGCAACCCCATACATATTTAGCCTTTGCAGACCAAATTTGAGAATTTGGAACATTTTATAAATACTTGCAAGGAAAGAGAGGCAAAAAAAGTTCAGCAGAAGGGTTTTTTACCAAAAATAAATGTTTTAATTTAACATTATTTTCAGGAATGTTGTGCAATTTTCAGTGGGGAAAAGTGGAAGCATTTCATTTTCTTTCAGTATTACAATATATCAGAATTAATAACATAATTAAAATATATATTTTAAAATAATTAAAACTAAATTCATAGGCTGTAAAGTTTAAATGGAACATTTCAGTGGCTTCACTTGTTCTGTTAATGTTTAACAGGTCATTATGGCTATTCAAATTTTCTTAGTCTGACTGGTTTAAAAGCTGAAAATTTTAAAAGAAAACCACATCAGAAATTCCAGATTTCCAACAGTTTTCAGTGGATCTGCACACAAGTTGGTAGAGTTAAAATATAAGTTCCTACACGTTGGACTGATTCTGTAAAAATATGGAAGGTAGACTAATCTTGACCCAAATGATACAGAAAGTCAAAGCATTTCTGTCTGCTATTCAGTTATTACTGTTATCATTCTTTCACCAAAGGCTTTTTTTCTCTTATGCTACATTTGTGCAATACGTGAAACTAAGTACACCATGTCCTAACTATGGAAACTTATTGTGATGTCTATATAAAACCACTGTATATCACCTGTTCTTGCTTGTCTTTTACACTGAAAGTTCACCAGCAGAGACAAACCATTGGTCTTTTGTGTATCATCAAGCACAAGGGTGCTAATGCATGAAAAATAACAGATTGCAGTGTACAAAAACAGTGAATGCAGCAAAATATCTTGGTGGGGTGAAATGGCACCAATGGAAAGTTCCCTGGACAGTGTTCGGAGCTACTTTTTGTACAGCACAGACTCAGCTCCTTGCTGGGCTGATTTATGTGAGGTCTTATGGAGGCAGTCTCATGATCTGGGCGTCTTTAAAATGAGAAAAACATCCAAATCTCTAAAACCAGAAGAAATACTGAGATGCTTGCAGTAGGAGTTTATGAAGAGGCCACATTGATCTGAAAAAAATAAAAAGGAGGGGATGCAAAAAAGATTTTTCACTCTAGCTGATGAAACAGAAATCCATAAACGCGGCTTTTCCATATGACAAAGTGATATGCAATATTCACTGTGGTTTCACACAGTTGGGTCAATAAACTTCCATTAACTATGGACAAACTGTCAAAGTGACCCGCTGCCCTCATTTCTGCAGAATGACTTGGCCTTAGCTGTCCATATTAATATGAATTTTAACCCTTTGGTTTGGCATTTTAATTCTTCATCCATTAGTCTCACATTTCTGTATTATCAGCTAGTACTATTGATTTTAAGGAATACATACAGTCAATTTGCACACATGTATTTGCAAAGGTCAGCAGAGGACACTAACATGTGATTTCTGATAGAGGTCCAGACATTAGGCTTCCTGATGATTTTTATTATCTTTCCTTCTGGCCAAGATTATTTTATTGCAAGTGGAAGTAGTACTTAACATAACTGAAGGACCACTCAATGTCCTTGTGATCTGATCTGTTTAAGGGTTCATTTGTGGGATTTTTTTACAAGACAAGTCTAAACAGAGACAGTGCAATCCCAAAAATATCTTTCTCCAGGCTGAGCTTCTCCTGATGTGATTGCCAAACATCTCAGCTGCCTGTGCTTTATTGGAAGGAAGTGACTGTTAATTGGCACAAAGAAACAAGTGGAAGCAAAGCAAGAGTCTGTATTTCAGCCCTCACAGACCAGCACATACTTGATATTTAAAGCATACAAATACCTTCAACAACAAAAGTTGAAGTTTTACATGACTGAGATGACCCCTGCCCTCTTTCTCTTTCTCTTTCTCTTTTTCTTTTTCTTTTTCTTTTTTTTTTTTTTTTTAATGTAGAAGAAAGCCAGGGAGTAGAGATTAATTTTACATTTGACTGAAATACTGAGGTCTGTAGTCACGTTGTTCTCAGGAAGGAGGTTTCACAGCCAAAGTCTCTGGCTTTTAAGAAAAATTCACCCTGATGAGCTTTCCAGTATCTGAAGGGCGTCTACGAGAAAGCTGGAGAGGGACTTTACAGGGCCGTGTAGTGATAGGATGAGGTATAATGGCTTTGAACTGGAAGAGGAGAGATTTAGATTAGATATTAGGAAGAAATTTTTCTCTATGAAGGTGGTGAGGCACTGTTCAGGTTGCCTAGGGAAGTTGTGGATGCCCCATCTCTGGAGGTGTTCAAGGCCAGGTTGGATGGGGCTTTGAGCAACCTGGTCTGGTGGGAGGTGTTCCTGCCCACGGCAGGGAGGTTGGAACTAGGTGATCTTCAAGGTCCCTTCCAACCTAAACCATTCTATGTTTCCACGATATTCTTCCTCTTTTACCCTTTTGGTGGAAATCTCTAATATTCCTGGATACAACCTTTCTGTGTAAGATCTTACTAACGGGAAGAGAAGAAATTTCTCCAGTAATTAATATCTCAGCTTCTAGAGACCTCTACCATTCAGGGGGAGTGTATGGTGTAACCTCTTTTGTGGTGTTACCTGAGACAGAATTTGCTGTTTGGAAACTGCAGACACATCTCCTAAGGAGTGCCTACTACTATTTTTCCCCCCCTCTTATTTTATTTCCAGTGCTCATTTTCTCTTTGTTTTATAGTTTCTGTTTGTACTGCACTAGGACATATAATTCCTCAGTCACTAGCAGCATCACATGTTATTTACAGATGTGAAGGACTTGCCTAGGGATCTGCCATCCAAGGACATGTGAATATTCACACTGCCCAGTCCTCTAATCTACCTAAGCACCTTGTTTCCATGGTCCAACTTCACCTGCAGGTCAGACAGAGAAATAATTTTTCCATAAATTCCGTGCAGTTCCATCTCTATTCCTATTAAAAGCAGCAAGAAGTTGTCACTGAGTGGAAAATCAGAGTCTTCTCCAGATCTATTGATATTCCAGCCACTGATGTATTTAAAGTGTTCTGCTCATTATGACAGTCAGGAGTGGCGCTTAGTGGCACAATGCCACTACGATGATGAATTTCTGAAGTGCCCCAGGAGCAAGACAGAAAGTCTCAGATGTGCCTTTCCTCCATTCATAAATAATCCACACCAGGCTCCAGGAGAAGCAAACCAGATCGAGCTGTCCTCCAGCTCTGTGTCTGGTTGCAGACCTAACCATTTGTGGTTAGAAGAAGAAGCAATAATTTCGCCACTTTGTTGCAAAACACAAGCCTAACACAGCACCGTTACAAATAGCACTTGAATTTCATTTTGTATCAGGAATCTACAATGTTTCTGTCTCTGTTGGAATTTCTACCACAAACATATCCCTCTCGTCTACGTTACAATACTTACAGTATGGAGTTATCTGGCAACCACCACTTCTCACAATAAAATAGTAACTAAGTCTTCTCTGTAGGGGGAATAGAATTTTTACTTAAACGGAAAATGAAAGTACATTATACTTCAGAAACCATAAAGACCAGATATTCACTGCGGGGCGAGTGAGAGACCTCAGTGGGGCTAAATCAATTTATACTCAATAACAACTCATGCCAAAACTTCAAAGTAAAAAGAATCCCAACTTGCTTTTCCTTGGGCAGCCGTTTCACGGGCTTTTGCAAGTAAGATAAAGGTTGGACGGGAAGAAATAGAATAAATAGATAGCATCGTTCTGGGACCCATCTTAACACTTTTTCACATGCCTAGATTTTCACGCGTGAGCTTCACACCCTCTGAGGTCTCTTGAGCTATTGGTATGCATAAGTTAAGCTCATACAGATGTATTTGCAAGAAGAGGCAGTTTCTCAAAAACAAATCATCTTTTCTGCATCAGTAGGAAAGCAACTGATAGCCCTCCAGTGTGCTTTAGATTTCATACTCCGTTTGTAACAAGAGCTCCATAACACTCCCCATTACAACACAAACAACAACACAATCATTTAGTTCTGCAATCTGAGAGGGACAACGGCTATTCCAACATTCCCAAGGGGGCTTCAAATGACTTATTGATCAATTGATTAATAAATGTCAGCGGTCAGAGGAGAGAGCAGCTCTGCTGCAAAAATAGCTGTCAGAAGAGCCCATAAGTGCATGAGCTATTAGGAGCAAAAAAATTAATCTGACAGAAAAATAGAGCAGTGATTGTTTTACATTAAATGTGAGAGAATGCATGATCTGTGTTTCCAAAAGTTGTCAAATGTAATAATGAGAAATAGAAACTTCATTTCTGGAATAAAGATGTTTATGCACGTATTTTGATAGGCCACATATGAAAGTTTGGAACTGATTAACTTTTCATAAAGTAGCTGCTTTGAGTTATTTCTACTGAAAGTTAGCAACTGATGCTCTAATCATGCTTAAGAATCATTTTGTTTTTAACAAATAAGGCTCAATAATTTTCCTAGATAACTTTTAAATTGTTATTTTTGGCACAGGTAAGGGTAAATTTAATCTGTATGCTTTTCCAAGTTCGATTGTTGGTGCTTTCTCCTAAAGATTTCATTGAAATGTGGTTGTGATGTGGAACATGCATTCCTAAAATACTTGCTGCTGTTTATTATTAGCTTTCATTTTCAGATAAGGGGCATCATTATCATATTTGAGATTCATTTGACAAGAGGCATTCACATGTGTTGGAAAGGTTGTCTTCGTAGCACTGTTGCAGTAAGGGTATAAAGGAGGGACTGGGAGGCAGATGCTTACCTATACGAAAAATCCTTGCTCACCTGAGCTGCTTAACTGTAGACAACTGAGCTATAAAAGTAAGTAAATCTATACAATCCCTTTATTTTCAGCAGAGTGTTTGTGTGTGTAATGATTGCTCACCTGCATTTATGAGGTTGTTCTTATGGATATCTTAAAGATTAATCTCCCTCTAATCTCATGTATTGGGGCTTCATTTGGAGGCTCAGATGTGAAGGTTCCCTTGACTCCTTTCCTACACAGGAATCTACATTCTAAGTAGATCTGATAGACAGATGCAATGTGATGAGAGGTATTACTGACTTCTAGCACAGGTTGGGGTGCCATACATGATTAAATGATTTATTCAGAGTCACACAGGAAAACTATGAATCAGCATTTGAACTGATTCTCGCCGGTTGCCAGTCACCTCATGTGGCAAAGTCATCCCACTATTGTAGCATTGGCTATGCTGGTAAAGCATCTATTTCACCCATAAAAAAAGATTTAACCATTGCCACATTTGAACTGGCATCATAGCAAAAACAAGATCTCTCTAATATCTTCCTAGGTGTCTTACAAGTGCATTACCGAGATCCTAATCACAGCCATGATAAGAAAACCAAATTTTTTATGTTGCAGACTGAATGAAGTACCATGGAATTTGTTATTTAATTTATTAGCTAATTTAATTCTTCGCTAATTAAGAGCACATATACACATCAAGGGACAAAAGAAAATGGCGCCAACCTTTGTTGAAATACCTTGGTATCTCTGAAATCTAGACAGCATATCCCAGACCCCAGCTAAGCAGCTTGATGCTTCATTGGACATACATAATATGAACAGTTTTCCTCTATGTAGTTCACATATTTTAATAAAAATTGGTTCTGTTATTTCAAGACTTTCTTGGAGATGGCCCTTAAAATGTCCTTGGCTCACAAATAGATAAATAAAGTTTAGAAACAAGATGATCATCATCAGACTAATCTGCTGTTGGCCAAACCAGAAATACGCTTTCATTGCCCGGTTTGTAAATCCATTCAGAAAAAAACCCAATCCTTTTAATTAGCTTGTTGTAAGGTGAACAGATGTCCTGGTTTGATCACAGTGTCTTTTATAGCAACTTATCTCATTGATACTGTCTTAAGCAGAGCATCCAGGAAGCTGAAATAAAGCATCTGATTTTTTAGAAGTGCAGTCTATGTTCATTTGCATGCACATGATAATTTTGCACAGTAGTACCACCCTGCTCCGCCATCTTAACTTCCATCTCTTGACAGGAAAGAAAATGAAGAATTATTCCTACTCTACACAAATTCTAAGATGGCCAGAGGGAGGAGAAAGTATGATTGCACAGAGCAGTGGTATTTTATGGCTAGATACATGCTTATGTACTACCTAAGCTACAAAAAAATAGTAAATCATATCATTGATGATGACCTTCATTCATACTTGCACATCTGTTGTTTTGAATCAAAAATTTTAATTAACCAATAATCTAAACAAAAATTCAGAATAGTTCAGTTGAATTGTTTCTTGCACAATTTCAAAATGTTTCATTTTGATTTTACATTCTTTGTATAAAATTAAATTTCAGAAGTTAAGTTTATGGTGATTTTTATTTTACAAACAACAGAAAATGGTGACATTTAATTCTCTTCTATCTGATCTCATCCTCCCACCAGCCGAAAAGAAAGAAAATCTAAATCAGCAGAGTGATGAAACTTGGCTCCATTTCCCTTATACTGACTTGCAATTTTTTATTAACTAATATTGTTCCTCAGAAGTTGTATGGAGCTGGTCTGGGCCCACAGCTGAGGACTTTGGGATGGTAGCTAGGCTCAGGAACCTCTGATTCCTCTCTTTCAAGAACCTGGAGGCATTCCTTTGAAATATTACTTTACCTTGCTCATGTAGCAGGCAGAACTTCTTCCCTAATCCTTGTCCTAGCATAAGAGCCCCACGCCTCAAAAGCCACAGACTGACTACTGCTGCCCTGGCAGGATGAGAACCTGCTCTCAGCTCAAGTTTCTCTGCAGCTGAAAGAATAATATGTAATACAAAGAGGGTAAATATAGTAAAAAGTCCTATTATTGTTGTTGTTGTTGTTTAAATGTGTATAAAGGATAAAATAAATTTACTGATTTCTTTTTCTATATGGAGCAAGAGTTTGTTCTAACCATTTTGCTTATTGCATGGCATCAAAACGGGCTGCACATATCACTTCAAAAGCTGATGGGTTTTGTATTATTGTTATTATTAATGGCGTAACAATTAACAGTCAGATTAACAATCTGGGTGGGTGTATCTTTGAGAGGTTGTGCACAAAAATGCATTCCCAATTTACAAGCCAAAAACCAGCCACTGAAGTTAAAACATGCCTAACACCATTCTCTTTAAAATATATCTAAAACAATGCCATATTATCTATGGAAGCAACTTTTTGAGATGAAATTCTAGGTCCTCCAGCAGAGTAGATCAGCACAGCACCAGAGAAACAACCAGTTCACACAAATGAGTATCCATAGCCAAACAGAGTGTAGTGTAGTGTTGCTGAGATTTCTGAAGTCAAACTGGTTATTTTAACAGCATTGCTGATCAAATAGATCAGCACAAATAATGCTCATTATAAGCACTGGAGCATTGTCCAAAATATCTTCTAAGGCATTTACTAAAGAATTTCAGTGCAAAATCTGAACCATGAAAATGTTATGGTTAGAAGTGGTCTGATCCACTTGCCCTAATTTTTCATCCTTTGGACCATTAACCTGCCCCATACGTTCCAGTATGCATAGCCAGGGTTACCCAAGAGGCACATATTATTGTTGCTGCTTCATGAATACATTTTAGAACAATAAGATAATAAATAATAGATCATTAAGAACTACATATTCTCAAATTAAGATCACTATTTATACACTTCAGAGAAAGAATGTTTTCTATATTTCTGTTTTCCCAGTTCACTTTCCCAGTTTAGTTTCTGGGAAATTGATAGCGGGTTTTCTCACATGTCCTCTGCTTGCTTATGAGGTCTCAGATGAACACTGAAGTTCACAAAATGCCATGATTTGCCAACTTTTTCATAAATTCCTGGCCACAGTCCAAACATAACCAATGAATAAATTGATCTGGGGAAAAAAAATCTGAGCAAGCCAAAATGCTCATCTTGTTCTTTTTTTTTAATTGTTCTTTTAAAAGTAGATCCTAGTTCTGTGTTTTCTTATTTTATTATAGCTATTCCTAAAGCAAAACCCTTTAACTACCTGTCATCCAATTAACTCTCAGTCCTTTGCAAAGGCTTCTCAGGAGCTCTACTGTATAAAATGTTAAGACAACTTTTTAATTCTGAAATAAATCATACAGCACACATTCCTGTATTCAGTGTGTTTCTTTTTATATGAACACTGTGTAAGGATTCTTGGTATTTTTATATAAAATACCTATCTCTAAAGATATTATAAAAATAGTTATACCCATGGACATAGATAAGAGCATTGAAGGAAGGAGCCAGGAATACCACTTATGATTAATATCACCTATTCCAAGACTTTGTTGTTATTTGCTTACAGCTTGAACAGGTTTCAATGCCTAAAGCCAAGATTTTCCATGTCAGATGTCATCAGAGGCCTGAAAATTTTAAGAAAAAAACTGAACCAGAGTGGTTCAGACATCTCTGAGAAGGAGGCTAAGGGAAAATACGTATCAGCAAAATGAGCATTTGTCCTTATTCAATAAATTTGAGTGACCTTTTCTCTGAAGAGGTCTAACACCTGCTTTGGAGCACAGTAATGAGATTTGGAGGATGGCTGTATATCTGCTAAAGCTATTTTTTTCCAAATATCAGAATTTGATCATGTTATTCTCTTCCCTGGCAAGATTAAAAACCATTAAAAATATAAATATTAGACTAAAATAATACTCTAATGAGAGCAGTTCATATACTCTTAGTGTAAAGGAAATACTAAAAAAAACATCTTGCATCATGAAGTTTCATCCCTGCTGCTAAAGAAAATTGTGTAATACAGATAATAGATGCAAGAAGTCCTACACCGAAATGAATCAGACTTTTGGCTAAGGCTCTTCTACTGAAGGGCGCCCCTAGAACATCACCCCTCCAGGCCTTAGAAACCTTCTCCTATTTTCAGTTTGAACTTACCAGCAGTCACTTTATACCCATTTCTTCTTGTGCCAAGACTGTTTTTCAGTTGTTCCTCTGCCCCTCTCTGGCTGTGTTTACTCCGCAAAAGCACATCCTGTCTCAACCTTTGTTTCACGATGGGAAATAAGCCAAACGTCTCTCCCATGACCACCTTGGTAGCTCCTCAGTGAACATGATCTAGAGGAACAGAGGTAACTGTGTACAATAAGCCAGATGAAGTATTCAAACAACTTTGTAGAAATGTTGTAAAATTTCCATGTTTCTGCTGAGGTTACATTTGTCCTTTCTTTAGCCCATCAAGTTGTTTGTTCATAGGTGACTCTCTAAACAGCTCATGGAGAAAAATCTTCCTCCACGTCTGCATTTACAGCTGATAAGTGCCTGTCTGATAGAGAAATCAACTTCATAAACCCGTAAGACTACGTAATTTGTACTATTACATTTAATCTCATTTTTATTTCTACAGTTCTTATTGTTATTCCATTCATCCTGTTCTCCTTCAGTTTTTATAAGAACTCCCAACTTTTGGTTACAAGCAACTTTCATTTAGTATCAGCAAAGTTAATTAAACTGTTTTAATTAATTAAAAATCAAGATGACCATTTTAAGATCATTCTTTGAGAAAGACTAGCACCTAACCAGGGCCATCTGTAATGACCTTAGTTTTAGCAAGGTTTTCCCAACTTACTTCTTTTTCTCTAGTGTCAGTTGCCTCCAATTTGGATAGTTTCGTGCACAAAGCATTGTGTTAGTGTAACTAAATAAGATCTACTGCATTAAACTCATCTAAAAATGAAGTTACCTGGTAATCTAGGCAACTAATCTCCTTGTAAACTCATGTTGTATTTAAATCACCTTCCATTTGACTTCCCATTTCTGCAGTTCTTTAAAATGCTTTCCAAAATCTGTACGCTCTTGAAATCACACGAATATTGCCCTTTTTTACTTTATGTTTGTACATTTCCAGTTATCCTATTTGATAGATTCAGTTACTGTCCTTCTTACTAGACCTGTAATTTAATATTTCAGTCCCTTCTATGTTCTGAAATTGAGATTGCTTCCTTTTATATGGCTATATTTACTGAGGTTTTTTTCATATTTCAAATAAAATAATTTTCATATCTATTCCTCCATTCTAGTTATCCATGAACTTCTCCCTTGTGCTGAGCATTATCTTTATTAAAATCTGAGAAAGAATATTAATCTAATTCTCAGAACAGTTTTAGCAAAATTGTTACTGATGTCCATAAGAAAATTTTGACAAGAATAAGTTCAATTCTGAAAGAAGTCAATCTGACTTATTATTGTACATTGAAGCCATGGAAATATATTTAGTTTTTCAGAGATTTCCAAGTGAAACTAGAGAGTTTCAACTGCGAAACATATTTGGGAGATTTATTTGAGTCCAAAAGTCCAAAACAGAGCTTGAGAAACAACAGAGGAAGTTGAAAAGAAAAAGAACTAGCATCAGGTTGGTCTGGATGTCATCAGTTTTGATTTTGGCGTTAAGTTTACTACCCATATCCAAAAACATCAACATTTGAAAGCATTATTCACCCCAGATTGGTGGAGCATCTGTTCCCTAGTAGATGTAATTTCCATCAACTTCAGCCAAGATCCTCTTCATCTGTGATTGCCCAATCACCACTTCTGGTCTTGGACCAAATTGCCTAA
This sequence comes from Pluvialis apricaria, assembly GCA_017639485.1. Taxonomy (NCBI): domain Eukaryota; kingdom Metazoa; phylum Chordata; class Aves; order Charadriiformes; family Charadriidae; genus Pluvialis; species Pluvialis apricaria. Next base: position 31,204,990 of record CM030010.1, read on the forward strand.
GCCACAGTCCTGTAGGTCCTCCAGATAATGGTGAATTGGCCATTTCCTTCACTTCGCAAACAGTACAGATGTATTTTCCTGTACCACCCTTAGCACTACACTATAAGCTAACTGCTGGTATCACTGGTGACTCTTAAATTACCCTTCAGCTTGATGTATCCAGTCTTTCTGTGACACTGTACCAATTTAAGCAGAGCTAATAAGTACCAGTCTCTGCAGCAAGAAAATGAACCCTATCCACTACTCTGAATCACAGCTGAAGGATCTGGGGCTGGATCTGCAGGAGGATCCCGCAGTCCTAAATGAGTATAGGAAATGCCGATGAGAGACTTGATCCTCTCTCCAACACTTAGGTGTCTATCTGTAGTCAGGGTTGGAAGCCATAGGAATCAGATCAGATCAGATCAGATCAGAACTCATCCTGATTAAAAATAATATTTATTTATGTACTAATATGCTGGCACCGAAAGCATGTACCCAGTGGGTGGAATGGGCCATTTTAACAATTTGCTAACCTAAATTTTCTTTCTGGTGCCCAGACACCCATCCCAGGGCATGCTTAAATTTATTGGCTTCCACTAAGTACAGCAAAGGCACAGGACCACTAGCTTTTAATTCACAGATTTACTAACGTTAAGGTCTACAGAATATTTCACGAGCATAATCTACAGCTGCAGGTTATCTGAGGGAAGTTTTCCCCTTACTTAGCTTATTATAACACAGACTTTAAGTCCTCAGTTTCTAAATCCCCTAGGGAAAAAAAAACACCAAACAATCAAATTTCTTGACCCCCTCACCAAAATCATTCACATATGTTTGAGGGCCGTGACTCAGAGCCAGGAGGAGACACTCATTGCCACTGCAGAATGCAGCTGAGCTGACGCCTTGCTGTGTCCCATCGCAGCCTCGTTAGGGATACCAGTTATCCAAGAAAGTCATGCTAGCACTACCCACTGGTCATGCTGGGGCTGTGTGTGCACCAGCAGGGAAGAAATTTCTACCTCCCCAGCCCTCATGGAGAAAAGTTTCCACAAAGATTGTGAAGACCTGGAGGGCAGAAGAAAACCCAGTGGCCTCTCAAGCTGATTTTGTCTGGATTACGTTATATATTCTGGCACAGAAGTTGTTGCAAACTGTTTGCATGCCACATGCAGTTCGAGCCACAACCTGGTTGCCATGATGTTGTTTATCAGCAAAATTGTGAGCTATTACTTGTGTCAGCAATAACAACATAAGACAGGCAAGTCTTCAATAATACATAGCAATCATCCATAATTTAAATAAGGCCATCTACAAAATAATACGGCTAAGTCCCATATACAGATGAATTGACAAAGGAAGTCCCTAGTAATTCATTATAAATCTGCCAGGAATCCCTGGATAAGTAACCAGCATGAACATTCACTGACATATGCAAAAAAGCATGCCTGGCTCTAACCCATCCTTTTGTTTGAGAAGAGGAGAGTGACTTGTGCTCTAGAACAGCCTTCACACCTTGGGAAAGCTACAAAGTTTCTCAGACTCTTGGCCATATATATAAAAGCAGAATTTGGCTTGCTGAGATTGCCTTCGAGTCTCGGAAATCATCGGAAAGCTAAGTTGCAAGCTAAAATCATACTGGTTATAAAACCATTTGTGACTGAAGTACACAAATATCATCAGAGCACAAGTCAAAACACAACTGACTAAAGGGACCACTGAGACCATTATGAAAGATCATGGGAAGAAACAGTCCCAGCATTTCAGCCACCTAATCAATGGGAGTGTTTTACCTCTATGCATCACTGAAAATAAGTGTTTTAAGGAAGGTCGATATGGAGGACAGTAGGTGGGCATATATGTAACAGAAGGTCCCTGGAATCCAAAAAAGGTTCAATTTCACTGGTTTTTGCCGTCATGTACTTTGCTATCAGAGCTGCAAAACACTTTCAGGAAATTCAAAATATATGCCCCAGAAGAAATGAAACCGGGACTGGGGAAACAGTCTGGAGATGAGAACATGTATATCCAGCTCAGACTAAAGGGTTTGGAGACTGTAACAGTGGGAATCCTGAAAGAATTATGTTTCCATAAAAATAATATACAACTGATTTAAGCTATAACAAAAATATTTAGAAATGTGGTGTACCTATTCTGAGGAAAGGTATAAACAGGTTCTTCCTAGGTAACTTCCCTGCAGAGAATTCATTAGGTAAATGCATCCTTTTAAGTATTAGTTTCTGATTAAAGTCTCACACACATGGAATAAAAGAAGCGATTTCTAATTCTGAAAGTATTTGAAGTATCTGAAGGTTTTTGTGAAGGTACAATAATAACAGTCCATAAGCAGCACATCATCGTTTGTGACTAATCAGCAGATTCAGCTGGTGCATAAATTGACAAGAAATGTCATCAATGTAAATTAACGTTTTCAACCCATTAGAAAAGAGCACCAGCTTCATGTTACAACTGAAAGAATGGCTCCGTTTTGGAAAGTCATTCACTATCATGCTATAGACAATGACCCCTGTCAAAAGATTTAACAAAGTTCACAGGTCAATGCAGTGGGAGGATCTCTGCTGTCCTGACTCTTAGTAATAGTCTAATCATGCAGAAAAAGTTTTAAGTGTTGATAATTTAGTGAATGAAATTCATGCCTTTTGACCCTGAATGAAGAGACAAGGGAGATTCATCTTGTCTTCAATTAAGTTTAAAGCTATTTTTAAACACCTTATCTGAGCCAAGCGTCACAGGATCCCAGCATTTTTAATGCAGTTTTCAAGCTGTATCATAAATTAAATCTGCAGATACTGGGTGTTGGGAAAACTTTTTCACACAACAGCCGTGAAATCCTGATCCTGCTGAAGTCAATGGGAGTGCTGCCATTTCTTCAACAGGGTCTGGATTTCAGCCATATTGTTTAAAGTCTCTGAGCGCTGTCTTGGCTACACTACCCACATGCTGTTCCCAATGGGTTCGCTGGCAGAAAAAAAAAAAAAAACAAAAAAACTACGTAAATGCTGAATATCACAGCTGAAGAAGGGATGATACCACAATCTGAAGAATATGTCTGACTTCACTTATGAAATTTCTAAGATGCAGAAACCGTTTCATTAGGTTAAATTAATCGATAAATAGCACACACCCGTCAGCACTGAAACTGTTGTCAGCTTGCGTTAAGATGCTACATGAGGTTCTGATAACACCCTAAATGTAAGGAAAACATGGGTTAGTAATGTGTCTGCATAGCAGAAAACAATAAAGATAATTCACTCTGTGAACTGCGTAGATCAGAATGATACCCAGAAATTGCCACCCTAAAAATCTGAGATAAAGATCCCCTAAACCCAGAGAGTGCCTATCTGAAATTTCAGCAAAGACAATATAGTTAATGATGTCCATACACCTTCTTTTCTTTGTGTAGTGAGGTGAAAGGGTTATGCTGCATGTATGCAAAGTCACAACCAAGACTTTTCCTGACTTCAGACCACTTTGCTCTATGGGTCAGAGCTGGCAGGAGCAGTGCTGTGTCCCTGAAACACCTTGCCAGGGCCGTAGCAAGGGGGCAAGAGAGGAAGGGAAAAGTGTCGCAGCTCTGCTGCCTTTGAGCCTGCAGGCAAAAGGAGACAACTAGAAGGCAACAGCAACCAGAATATCTCTCTAAGTCTCTCCCCATAGCTTAGACAAATTTGGGCCAGGAAAAATTGCCTTTGTGATTGACCTTGTTTGGCTCTGAGGGGTGTTTTTCCTCTGCCAGTGTTTCTACACTAACTGGTGTACTCCACCAGAGCTGCATCTGCAGAAAAGGAGCTCTGCCAGCCCAGTGATTTTGTGTTCCTGTACAGCAAAGCATTCTTAGTGTAGGCAATATTTTACTCACATGCTCATTTTAAACACCTTCCCAGTTTCAGTGGAGCTATGCATCTATGCAAAATTAAATACTTATGTCAAGTGTTTGCAGAACAGAGCCTAAAGGTAGAAGAAAAGCTTATACTAGAAATAGGTGTGACATAAATTGTTTATATTTTGCCTTTAGCTAGAGTAGCATGTGCTTATTATCATTATTTTTTCATCTTAACTACACCACTGAAGACTTAGGGGAGCATACCTGTTAATTATATTATTACACTGCTCCGTGGTTTTGAGCCTGGCCCAGGTTTGCCCTGCTAGAAGTCACAGCCCTCCAGCTACCATCGACCTTCCAGCCATCACATACAGCACGCTGGCGGTCTGCCTGTCCCACCCATCGTCACCCGCTGTGTCACCAGGCGCAGAAAGACTCCTGCCTCCAGACACTGGAGAATGATGAGGTCTAGCTCCTTCTATTTCTTCCCCAAGACCAGCAAGCACCCCAGGGCTAAAGTTGGCCACATGTTCGCTGTTAGCTCAGGCTGCTTATAAATAACATGTTAATAGCTGTAAAGTTTTTTCCTGGGTGAGGTGTTCTGCTTTCCACTTTGTTAGGAGCATAGTTTTGTTTGGGGAGGGTTACTCAAGTATGTGTTGGGATCCACTGGCTGAACCAAACTAAACCAAGCTTGAGTTGTGTGCATGTGTGTGTGTGTCTGTGTGCAACAGGCAGCAGCAGTTTAAAGTCCCAATGTGGCACACCCTGTTCAGATCATTTTCCCCTTGAAGTCTGCCTCCTCTTTGTATCCTGTCCTCTTTATTTCTCGCACAGAAAAAAATCTGTTCCTGACTCAATTACCTACAGGGGAAATTATTTAGAAGTGGCTGTTGGTTCCCCCTGGAGCGCGTGTAACACGAAGGAAACCCTGAATGCGACATTAAAGACCAAAAAGGCCATAAATTCGAAGGCTTTTTGATACCCCAGTTTGTAAGAGTACTGGCACAGACATGTGCGAGAATTAGGCCCTGAAAACTTAGAGATGTGTAACTTCTTCACCAAGGTTCCCCAGAGTGTGCATCATCCCAGGGCAGTACTCTGCTTGTTGGGACAGTTACCCCTCCATCCTGCTTTGGGAGGAGACAATTTGGGTATGACCATTCCTCGGGGGCTTAAAACACCTGCATGCCAAGAGCTGTCAGCCATGGCTGGAAGCCACGGCCAGAGGAGCTCCACTCGACATTGCCTGCCGCACAGCCAGGAGCCTGCGCTGCTGTGGGGACACAGCTTTGGGGGAACTTTTTTGGGCTGAGCGAGCCAAGCAGGGCACTGTTGTGTACGGAGCAGCGAGAGCTCCCAGCTCAGCAGGATTAAGACGCTTAGTGAGACAGTGCCTGCCTCCTAACCCCCGTGGGAAGCGCCCTGCCTACCCCACATTCCCGTAGGCAGACAGACCTGCCCCGTGCCCCAGGCTGCTCTGCTTTTGCACCAGCACCGCTGCCCTGGCACCTGTGCCACAGCAGGGGCAGAAAAGCCAGCATCCCCCGGGTCCAAAGGCAGAGGGAGAGCAGCTGGGCTCGTCTGGGTGCTGGCACTGCTCAGAAATAAGTCATCAGCCACCCACCGCTTGTGCTATGGTGAACAGGAGCAGCGTCCCTACACCACCTCTTCATCAAGAATAACCTCGCTTGCTGGCGAGATGCTTCTCTTCCTGAATATCTCAGGCTTCTAGCAAGGAGCTCCTCAGAAAAAGTTAAGAAATATACCCTGGCCTTCAGGCTCCTCCTTGGGCTTTGTCATTAGCCAGTGACAAGCAACTCATTAAGAAATATTCTGTATTTTTACTGTAGGTTCCTGTCTTGGCACTTGTAAGATTACAGCATGTGACAGAGTGGATGGGCGTTAGCCTTTTCAGCCTGACAGCTACGCATACAGATTGCTGCTTGAGCCACAGGGCATCTTCCGAAAGAAATCATCCTTGCAGAGCATGATAGATGGACAGAAACTTGAAACATCTGCGAAGGCTAAAAAAATCCCATGTTAGGAGCCCGTTCAGAGTGATGAAACACAGTGTCTGTGAGACAGTGATCTATAGGGGCTGCCCTCTACATGCTGCTCTGCCACAGTCAGCCGAGGTTCAGCTGTCCCTCTCCACACTTACATGTTTCTTTTCATTAGTATGACTGAGACAAACTGGAAACTACAAGTGGAAGTTTATTCTGTCCTTTGCTGTAGCCCAGGCAAACTCAAAATGCCAACTGATTTCAAAGGAGACTTTCCTTCTAGGGACTGGGCTTCCATATAATATATTTATTATTAAAAGAAAAAAATTGGTCACAGCTGTGGGAGCTTAATAGATGTCTGCCATGTAGATTTCTACTGCCCTTCCATATTTTTAGCGCTTTAAAATATGTTTGCCATCTGTTCCTGCCACAGCATTAAAAACAATCACAGTGACTCTTTACGCAGAAGCCTTAGGATGGAAGTTGAATGGAGCCCACTAGATCACAAGTGACATGATGCCAAGTACAGTGAATATAATGAGTGTGTGGCCAGATTTTTAAAGAGCGCTGTTTGTAACCCCCTTCCCTCCAGTGCTAAGGGTCATTTATGTACATGTGTCAGTACGAAAAAGTGCCTCTAAGAACCGGGCTCAGAATGCAAATAGTTGAAGCAACTGGTGAAAAAGCCTGAAGTTCAATGCTGTGTTTTACCCTATCACACACATCTCAATTTCTAACCAGTCAATAGGCAAAAAGACGGAAAACAGATCAGAAACAGAGGACATGTATTATGGCAATGTAGAAATGAACTTGTATCCTGAGAGGAATTTTTCCTTCCCCCCAAATCCGCAGAGGATAACAGCTGATAACTTGTTAGGTCGTTGCCAAAAGTGCTGTGCTGAGCTAATATTGATGAAGTGGCTTTCTGTCTCCTCCAAGTTAAATACCATGCTCCTGGCCAAAATATTTGTTATTACTCAAAGACGAGGTTCTCAATTTCCTTTTGATTTTTAACATACAGGCAATCATCTGCTTCCATTTTTTAATTGTTCTCATTTCTCATTTTGTTGGAAAACTGGCTCTCAGCCGGATCCTTAAAGATCCCTCAATGATGACAAACAAGTAACAGCGAAGTGAAAGCAGATGACCTATTTCCATTATCTAAACAGTATTAGATGGTGGGTGAATGCTATTTTCTCTGGGGTCTTTTGTTTCGTTTTGTTTTTCTCCTGCTAAGTGCAACTACATTTTCAGGTAGGTCAGCAACATTGAGCCAACTTGCTTAACACAGAGGGTACCTTTAGTCTTCACCCCTACTGTCTTCCTGGAGTTACATATTAGCATTTCCATTCATTTTAACTGCCCATATTTTTAAACATCCTCCACTCCCTCTTGTAGGCTGGATGATGAAGCATGCAATCACGCTGTTCAGTTCTGGGCACATTGCAAAAAATTCCTCCCTGATTTAACATTAATGTGAATGTAGAGTGATTATAATCACAGCACTGAAGTTTTATTGTGGGAGCTAGACAAATATGAGAATCAGACTCAGAATCAAGGTATTTCAAGCAAAAAACTACACTCCCCAGTTGGTTTTCATGTTCCAAGAGGTGATAAGCTCTTAAAGGCTCAGGGGCTATGCTGCGTTTTTCCTCACACTATGCACAAATGTTTTATACAAACGTACAGGAACTATGGGAAACAGACACTTGCTATTTGTCTGGCACTTTAATATTTATTCATGCTCTTCTCACACTGCAAAAACATAGAAATATCGCATCTTACCATAACAATGTGTCTACCACAATAAACGAAGCGCTGGTGGTCCAATTCCATCTCTCTTAAGACCGATGTAAAATCCATTGTAAACAAGGCCATTAGTTTTACCACTGAGGACCAGGAGGCTTGGGTATGACTCCAAGGCCAAAACCCTCAGCTGATATCAACAGAATTATAGAATATTAACTAGCTGTCCAGATTTTAATAGAACTACATCATTTCCAGCACTTTTTTTCTCCAGTCCTAATTGTCTCAGATGCTTTTTTAGGACCACGCCTATTACAAACACATAATATACAATATATCCATTTCATTCATGATTTATTTGACATTTAATCAATTGCTTTCTATACACTGGGGAAAACACTCCCAACACAAGTTCCCTGTGTTTGAAGCCTTGTAAAAGCCCATCCCATGTTCAGAGATGTCTTGAACGTGACTCCACATTTCAGCTATCCCTTCCTGGACATTTAAACTACTCTGACACTGCACTGGAAACATACAGACCATGATATAATTTTAAAAGGCCTCTGGAAAGTTTCTTGATGAGAAACTCTTCATCTCAATCATCTTTTCACATATGAAGTTTGAGGAATGTAAAAGTACTGAGTAAATCTGCTGCTTAAAGCTGCAGACCAAGAAATGCATTCATCCTCCAAAACTCACTGGCACGGTGCAATACTGCATCACTCCTGACCACAGACTGCACTCTGTGCTGTCACCGAGTCCTAACCACCCAGTGGTGCATGCAACACATTCCACAGATAAATTTCCCTTGTAATGCCTGTATTTTCTTTAAAGTTGTTCACAAACTATTTCCTAATTTGGATCTTCATATTTCCACGTTAAAAAAATACCCTCAAAAAAAAAAAAAAAAAAGAAAAAAGTTTGGTAATGTTATTTTTCATGTTTGCCAGAAATCACAAAGCCCTTTAACACACAGACTGAGATTGTGGAAGTTGGCAGATGAATTTACACACTTTGTTTTCCCGTATCACTCGCAGAACTGAGGTATCAGTTCTTACTTTTGGTCCATGTCACTGCCCAGATCTTGCTCATCATGGATGACCCAACCAGTATACCCCTCATATGATAAAATTGAGAAATCCCGTTGCCATAAGTCAAAGATGTATGTTCAGCAAAGCAGTGATGTTTGTGAGATGGCTTAGAATCTATTTTTTTTGGAAGATAACTTTCCTAATGTGTTCAATTCCTCCATTTTGATGAATGAACCAGCCATTTATTTTTAATGCTTTTTTAAGTGGTCTTTTCCTGGTGGTCAACAGAGGGGAAATATGAGTCCAAGCAGTGTGCAATCATGTCATTATTCCAGTACTCCCCTGCATACAGGAATTGTGATTCTGTCAGATTTTGTATGAACAGAAAAAAAAATTCTTACAGCCACATGCTAGACATGACGTGTTTTGAACTGTGCACTGGGCCTTTGGTACAAATACCTACGCTGATGGACAAGTTCTTTTCTTTGCATGTTTTGTTTGCTAACACGGACTACCATTTGCAAGGGCATCCTTGTGTATGAGGTTTTTTTCTCTCAGGTGTCTACTATCAACTCCTCCAGATTTTTTGCTTGAAGTTCTACCCTGGTGCAAAAACATCACTTAATAGAAATGTAGAATTCTTTATTCAGGTACAAAGGGGAAAAAAACTGAAAATGGAGATAGAGGCTAATTTCACAGCTGTCTGTGGTCTGTATGAATCCAAAAGACTTTTGCCCACAAAATATCACTACCGAATCCCCACAAAAAAAAAACCTAAATGTAGTCTGATTTATTCTTTCAGTGTTAGGCAACTTGATGAGTGCTATTTTTAGTTGAAGCTCAAGTCTGGAATCTCATCTGTCCAGGAGGACTTCCACATTTCTGCAATGACTTAAGCCTTGTTTAAATCAACTGTATCAAAATAGATGCTTGATTGTCATTGGGCATTCCTTGATAAATTTTATCTTTTTGCAGAGAATAATCTCTTGCAAACCATTCCTACGCGTTTTTGTTCTTTACAGAATGATGCAGCACACCTAGGTGAAAAACTAATCTTTTCATTGGTATTTGAAGATCTGTTTCTTCTTTTTGTCATTACTGTGTTAAAGGTTATTAAAATGCATACTGGTAGCAATGACTTACTATTGTAAAGTCACCCTCCTACCATCCATCCCCATTTAAAGAGCAACCGTGAAAACAAAGTCTGCTCCCTGTTACGCAGATAAGGCTTTTACCCAAAGAGCTCACCCAGCTGAAGCATTGGTTGCTGCCTGCACTAAATTTCATTTTACAGGCCAGGTGCCTGATAATTAATAAATCAAATCTTCACTAAATCTTTCAGTTGATTTTTCATCTTTTTCTGAAAATTAAGCTGTTTAAGCCTGAAGTTCATTCAAGCTATCAAAATGGAGAACTTGCCATTTCTACTTCATACACCAGCGGGTTTTAAATCAGCCATGAACAGCAGTGAGGAGCCAGTACTAGAAGCAAGCTTTCTGCACAACATCCACTGTTCATTTTTGGATGGGATCTTCTACAGATGTTCCAGCAGTGACCACCCAGAATTGCATTAGAGGCAGCAGATTTACAGGCATGGTTGTCCTCTCACTTCTGCCGAAGACAACAAGAGAGCAGACACCTTCTACTTTGGCTGTCACCACAGGGCAAGTTTTCATTTACTCCAGTTGCTTCAAAAACCCCCAATGTATTGCACGTATCAGTGTGTAAGTTCACCATTAGCAAAGTTTTCTAAACTGTTGTCTCTTCCCTGCCTTATTCCCTGCCTCCGCACCCCGGGTGTGGAGCACTGCACCTTGTGATGTGCACGCAGGTACATGAGCACGACAAGATGACGATGAATGAAAAAGCTGCTCCCCCAAAGTAAGGTTAGAGAGAGGGGGGTGGAAACCCGTATTCCTTTCACTGGTTTGGAAGGGGAGGTTGGTTGATATTTTAAAGTGCCTTGAGGACATCTACTTGCTCCTGTTATTATTGGCGATTGTCTATGTTTTCCCCTGGTTTTGCAAAGCCCCTCTCACAGTGGCAACTTCCAAGTCTTTGCTGGTTGAGGTACTGTCTCACTCCCAATGTCAATGACAGAAATCCTGTCTGTGATTACATGGATGCTGCCATTCCCAGCCTTCATGCTAGATTTCTTATCTTGATATTTTGAAACTTTAAATAGGTCCTTATAGACCTAACAACTTTTTTCTCGTGGTGTGGATGATGGCCTTTTTTGGAAAAGAAAGAAGTCTATACACAAGTCTAAACCTGAGTTCATCCTTAAATACTTTTCTGGGCCGGGTTCTGATTAACCCTTGCAGAAAATTCTGCTGAAAAGCAACAGGTGGCAACAATAAAATCCATTAATAACTTTTGATTAATTTTATAACTTTTTATTTTTTAACAATTTCTACCAAAACCAGTCAGTTTCATCTTCTGAGGCTTAGCCAGGAAAGCAGCTTAGATTTTTAGCTGATATGCTCAAGTGCAAAATGCTTATCTGCTGAAAATACCCCATGTATCAGGTCTGCTCATCTGTAAAGCGTGGAGTTATTACCTTTTCCTTTACCTCTGACATATATTTCCATGGCCAGAACTCATCTAAAAACTTGTCAGTTAGGCTGGCTTTGAGCACCTACTCGTACCAAAATGCAAGCAGACAGGTCTGTGACCATGCTTCCAGCTCTGAAGCAGGAGCTGAACAAGAGCAGAATGAAAATACAGTGCTTAACAAATAGAGATCTGTTCCATAATAACACTCTACGGTGATGCAGAACATACAGCTACCACTAATAATAGCAACCAAGCGCAAACAGACTCATCTGGGAGGTGTGAATAAAATTACAGATTTAAACACCTTTCCTCCACTTGAGGGGTTGGGCCACTTAACAAATATAACAGTCTATGAAACTGTGAGAAGAAAACTGCGAGAAGAAAACTGCAATGTATAACATGCGACACTATTTCAATCATTTTAAAGGAAGCTTGCTCAAACGGAGCCTTTGAAAGCTACTGTGGAAGCAGGGGGGTGGGAAGAGAGCGCCTGGAGATTGCAGATGGGAAATCTGACGCTCAGGTTTAAAAGTGAACAGTGTCCGGTGTCTATAATAGCTACAAATGAAGGCAATCAATACTATGTACGAAATACCACTGTAATGCTCTATAGTCTTAGATATCGCTAAATGAATACAGATGGCATGTCTTCATCTGAAGTACTTTGATCAGATGGAATATAACATAGATTTTTGTCCCTAACAAAGCCCGACTCAAAACAAGACACAAAATGGAATGGGCCAGAAGGTCGTGTTAACCTTGTGGTTTTATAGCAAAGTGCAGTGGGAGACAAAAATGTCCCAATGTTTAGAAGTTTTGCATGTGGGTAGAGCCAGAAAGTCTGGCTGCTATCTGTTATCCTAGCATTAGCAGGCAAAGGAAGAAGCGTTAATGGGGGTTTAAGGCAAAGATTGGTAACTTAATATTAGTGAACCAATATGTCTGTCACTTTTGTGTTCATTAGTTTGATCAAGCTGTCAAAACTTTAGGAGACTGAATGATGGAAATAAATCTAGCAATTCCCATTTAATAGCCAGCACTATTTCTATCTGTGTATAGTCTGCTTCAGCATTCTCCACCGGTGTGGGACTGTAGTTGTGTGTCAGATGCTGCAGCATTTCATAGACAGGCCATGACAGGCTGTTGAATGCTTTGAAGACAGCAGAAAAAGACTGATCAATCAGTTATATGTTACGTAGAGAAAATATTGAGAATTCAGCTATGTCTTCTTAAAACATCAGTAAGTTTAATAGAAGCATTCCCTTTCAATGCAAACTATAGCAACAACATAGCTCCTTCAATTTCGTATCATTTTACAAACATCAGGGGATGCACTTCCCCAGCAGCCTTTTGGGATAGGTCAGAGACATATTTATGGCTCTTTGGCAAACAGAAGCAGAAGGATTCATTTTGCCAAAGCCAGCAGCCTGCATTTGAGCTTATGGCACCCCCCATTTTTGTACCAATCAAAGAGCGAAGTGCCTGGCAGTGCCAGCTGTCTGCTTGCAGGCACAAGGCTGGGGCTCTGGAGACTCCTCAGATCCTAACGTTCATTTCCAAATCAGGATACTCTACCAATGGAAACGATTCTTCCAAATGAGAGGCCAGCCTTCACCAGAGGATACCTGTACCATCATCTACAGCCTTGATGCTGAGGTCTGCCATGTGTATCGGACAGTATTCCTGTCCCTAAATGGGGTTAAGGGATTTCTGTAGAAATACCATCATTACTCTCCTGTGAAAATCAATCCCCTGCCCTCCATACCTTGGTGACCTTTGAAAAGACTTTTTCCCTATTTTTTGTGGAAACCTATAGGTGTCAGCAAGCTTTGCTGCTTCCACAGAGTGTCATTATCACAGCTATAATAAACAATCTTTATGGCCTCAAGCTAAACGTAATATTTCAAAGTTAAAGAGCCCAAATCAATACTTTCATTATCTACACTATAAATTTTCCATTAATGGAAGCTCATTAGGAAAGGCACCATCTTTTTCTCCCTGCACCTCCAAGTGCTGCTGTGGGCTCACAGCTGGCACTGCAGGCTGCACGGCCATAAAGGAGAGTGTTTTCCTTAGAAACGGCTGGGAAACCTGCTGGTTCCGGGCGTTGGAAAGGGAGAAGGGAAGAAAACAAGGGAGCAGCCAGAGCTCTTTTCCTCTTTCCTTTAGGCACAGCAGGAAGACAAGAAATAGGTCATGGCAGACTACGCACCTGCTTTGTAAGCTTCCAGCAGGAATGGATCGGATTGGAACATTTCCCTTTGAAAAGGAGAGAGTGCACTGGGAGCGCATTCTTTCTCCTCCTTCAGACAAGAAGTACTTAACTCAGTTGCCCCCAAGAAGCAGAATTTGGAGCTTGAAATCCACAGAGTGGTCACCACGGCTAGATTAAAATACCAGAGGATATTTAATTCTGCTGATTTTACTGAATCCTTTCTCAGATCTCTGAGGTACCCACTAATTCCACCAGAAAAGGAAACAATAGCCAAAGTTGGTAGGTTCAAGTATCAAATGACTTTTTATGCACTTTGAGCTAATTAAGGTAAAAGGGGAAGTAGATTACCTTAATCAGCTATTTTCCAAGCATGAAGAACCCCAATATTTTATCCACATTCATAATTTAGGTTAATTTTAAAAAAAAATTTAAATGTTTATATTAAAGTTTATTTGGATTAAACTAGTCTATTTAGAAAAGGAATATAAATACAGAATATAGTGATGTTAGTTCAAACTGCAGTATTGAAGGGAGTCTGTGTCTTGAAACCCTCTTTGCTGGTACCCATTGGCACATTAGTTTGAGAGTTCAGACCCTTCGTAGCTCTGACACTTTCAAGAAAACTGGAAACTAGTAATACCATGCAACCATATAATCGGGTTTTTTGCATTGACTTCACCTGTGCTTGAATGCCTCCTGCCTGACCATATACCAGCTAAACAGAAAAAAAACATGTAAAAGTGAAAAATAGCAGATAACACAAAGCTGGGGAAGTGACAGGAAAACTCACTTCAGAAAGTTATGTTGCCTGGTTAAGACATAATGAGAAAACGTGGGAGCAAGTCTGCATTTTTTGCTATCCATGTGCTGCCCAGACAGCATACAAATGTGCAAGTTCATGGTCTGTAAAAATGTTCCTAACAAGCATTTGTATTTGGTTTGGGGTTTTTTTCCAACTTGCTATCCATGTATGTGCCTTTTAACATATTCCTGATGAAAGAGAAATGAGAAAGTAGCTGCAATAGAGTATGAAAAGCTTCTTTAACCCCCAGAGCATCCCAAAGGATAGGTTTCCAGGACGGTTGAAAGTAGCAGCACAGCAATCGACATTCCTCCAGAGCAGAGGTCCCTGGCCCCTTCACAGCTGCGGCAGGCTCCAGGGACAGGGTCGTCTGAGCTTCCAGAAAGCCACAAGCTCCAAAAGACTCAGAGAAACACATCAAAGGTATTTATAGCTGCTCAACATTTGACTGCAAGTTGGAGATGCAGCACGTTTTTTTCAGCTGCTCTCCTGGGAGCGAGGGGTGTGAGAGATGCTCCCGCTGCCACCTCAGGTTGGAGACCTGCCCAAGGACAGCCAAAACTGCAGCTGCACAAGCCCCCAGACTCGGTCCTCCTCTATGCAGAAAATAACTGGTGACGGAGGGAGATCAACTTCTTCTTGCAAAGCCAAGTTTTCTTTTACATGACTAAAATCCTGGGTTGCTTTTTTTTTTTTCTTCTATTAATAAAACGATTTACTTTCTTAAACTGCTGCATTATGCAAAGCAACTCAGCCTTTTCAAAAGTCTCCCGATTCTCAGCAAACCCTTCAGCCTAGATCTGATGCCAAGTGGCCTGAGTATATCCAGCAGCAGATTTCCTAATTCTAACATGACAAATATGCAATTTGTTTTATTTATATTGTCATAGCGGTTACAGTCATGCCCTTTGTGCCAACAAAGAAAGAAACAAAGGTACCACAGAAGATTTTAATTCGGATGTGGAAAATCAGCTGAGTCACCTTCTGAAACTGACTTTCTAAGATAACAATTTCTTGGTTTATGTCAGTGACATACCAAACTTTCGATCTTAGTTTTCTTGACTGAAGCAAGTATTTCTTGGGAAAAAAAAAGGCTAAAATATTTTTCTTCTTTCTGCAGCAATCCAGGCTGAGTGGAAAAATATTTTTCTTTAAGCCATTCACCCCAAACTTCCTCATTTCACTTTTATCAAAACCAAAAAGGATTTACAGATCCCTCTCCTCTTATATATAGTGCAGAAAACTCTCTCTTTGAGGGAGAGTACAAGGAATAATAATTCAGTTTCAAACCATTTAAAGTTTTCACCTAGAAATCACTGTGTTATTGAATAGAAAATGTTTTGGTCTTCTTTTTTTAGCATTTTTACCTCATTTTCTAACTTCCAGGTTGCCCGGGTGTGCTCCTGCCTTTTCATTCTCCCATGCTGCTCCATAACTGCACACCATATCCTGAATCACTGCATAGGTGGCCACAGAGACATACAGCAGAGCATTGGGGTAAATGGTTGCCGCATCCTACACATGCAGGAGTGGTAATTCCTTCCAAAACACTCAAAACAATGTTGTGTGTGTCTCAGATTTCAACAATGAGGCCAAATCTAAACAAACCCTTGAAGGGAAAGGTAGCACAACTGTTCTGCTCTACGTGGCCTCTCCACTTCTGTTTTACCAATTCCTTTTCATAAACCTGTCAATATCAATGTATTTCAGATAGAAAATTAATCCTCATGTAACTGTCAACTGGAAATTGCTTCTACCCCAAAACAGTGAGTCCTACACTCAATGCCTTAGCCAAGGCACATACTTACTTCTTGACCAATGTTAACCCAATCCAAGAATAAAAGCTATTAAAATGATGCTTAAGAAACCAAGGGGCATGTCAGCCAGCTGATGTCATTACATTCAGGGACAAATAATCTACAGTTGCTGAAAGCAACCAAAATATGCAATGTTCGTTCTATGCTAGCTGCTCAGATTTGCCTTTTTGGTTCCTCTCTCTGACCTGTTTGTCATCACAGCCTTCAACTTAAGTTAGGTCAAAGGCAATTTGGAGCAAACACAGTCACTTTGTGGTACATTTGTGCAATTATAGTCCAGCTGTAATGCATATAAGGAATAGTTCCCAACAGATATTCAGACTGAAGTCAGGAAGTTAGGATGTGCAGAGGTCCAGGCTCTTTAGAAAGCTTGTTCCCAGTGACCAAGAGGCACTTCAGAGGACTGCCATGAGGTGCATATTCACCCATGGACAGGTAGGAGAGGGGCTGAGCAATTTTTTCTCTTCCCCAGCAGCAGGCAGTGAGTCAGCAGGGAAGACAGAACTTGCCTCCAGCCTCTCACCAGGGCACTCTGCTAGCCACCAGTCATACCTTCCTTCCTGGGGATACAGAAAGTCTTCAAAGTATTCAGTGTTCATATTCACCATGGGTAAAGAAAAACGATTGGGAGGAAAACCCCTCAAATTTGTTTCTTTCATCCAAACTTGCTTTTTTTGTCCTCTGTCTATACCTCCACTACATACTTGGTGGCAACAAATTGAATATGGGCTTTATGGGAGCCTGAGGCAGTGAGGCCATAAATGCCCTTGGGGCAGTTTGAGTAAGTCAGGTTAAGAGCAAAGGGTGCTCAGCACCTTTCCAGGGGTCTCAGCATGCTGCCAAACTTAGTCATCTTCTTTTTAATTTCCACCTGCAGCTATTTCAAACTATTCCTAGCAGCATCCGTGCTTCACACCACAGCTTTCCTGTTATTCTGTGGCCTCAGAGTATTTAATATTCTGGGTGTCTGTGTGCTGATCTGTCACTCCCTTTCTGCTTGGTTTCATAGTTCCTTTCCTTGATGGTGGTATTTCATAATTTTTCCCCCATAATTTCCTCTGGTTCTGAATGGGCTTAAAGTTTACAGAGGTGTCAGTACGATCAAAAGACTTGGGTCTAGCTACAATCTCTCCATAGCTCTCCTGTGGCATTCCAGTCACTGCACTGATCTCACTCGCACTACAACAAATTCATATATGCTTACATCCAGCTATTTCGGAATCGATCCACACCTTCAGATTTCATGAGCAGAGACACTCTGGGAAAATTAATGCTGAGACTCACCATGAGTGCTTGTGGGCGCCAAGTTTTCTATTTGGATTCATAAATCTTCACTGGTGTACACAGCCATGGACTCAGTATTACATTACTCACCTGAGCAATTACCACTGATCAGCACAGCTACCACAGAGAATTATTGTGTGCATGTGGACTACACACAATGCATGAACAAAAAAAAACCCTCCAAACACTGTTTATTTAAATGGGAATAACAGATTTCTTACGATGAATATTGAGGAAATCATGGTCTCTTTCTAAACATCTCTCTTACAGGAAAAAGATGGTAAACTGTCTTGAGCTATTTGTGAGTTTCGCTCTGTTAAAACTGGAAGTACATCAAGAGGACCTTGTGGTGAAAACGAATTACATCTTCACTCCATAATTCAAACCTGCAGAAGCAAAGCCAGATGGGAAAAATTTTCTATCATGCACTGCTATATCGTATAAACTCAGTATTAATCACAATAAAAGGGAACACTATAAAAGGGAAAGCAGTAATGGCAGCTACAAGTTGCATCAACCCACAAGCCCTGTCTATTTTATTACTTCCTTAGCATAGCACAGTAAGAAATATATATTTCATTCACTGCTGCTATTGCTACTATGGTCAGCATTACAGATAGGAAGAGTGTCATTGAGAGAAGCTGGTGAGGGTGGCAAAATATCACTCTTGGCTGGTAAACATGAGAAAAAAACTGACCTGTTATTGAACAACTCTGCTAACAGCTTGACTCATCTATTGCCAGTAAAATACTAGCAGCAGGAAAAGCTGCTAGGTGAATAAAAACATGATAATATGAGACATAGACTAGAACTTTTCTGTTATGAATAAACTTATCTCAAGTTCCTTCACACTCTTATCTTCTCCTTGACTCAAAATGTGACATAGTGAGAGGCCAGAACAACATCAGCTGAAATGTGTGTCACACAGACCATCACAGCCTCTCAGCTTTCTGGCAAATAATAAATCACAGCAAAAGGTAAATTAGAGAGGATGGGGAATCCAAATGAAGAGTATTCTCCTACATTCAGGAAAAGCAAAAAGCCACTTACAAATGACAAACATAAGGATGAGGGTGGGCTGGGGATTAAAGCACAGTTTGGTATCCACTGGGCTTGTTTCAGTTCTTAGTTTTGGTAGAAATTTGCTTTGTTCCCCCATCCCCCTACAGGTTAAGGAAAACACGCTGTCTCATTTATTTAGATCGACAGTGATGAGCAGTTAAAAACAGTTTTATACTGTGAGCACAAAGCCACACAATGAATCCCTTGAGCTGGCTAGTGCCTTTAGATATGCTATAATACAAATACATTGGTGTGCTTGGAAAAAAAAGCAATCTCTCATATTCAACTGTGTGGAAAAAAAAAACAACCAAAACTCAGCAACAGAAGGTATTGTCTGAAACATCTTCTGGGAGCAATAGCAGGCTTGCAACCATTTTGCTGTTATTTTTTTGAGTTATTTGTAAGTGTTATTTTCATTGTACAAAGAACAAAATATTAAGAGAAAGATAGACAGAAGTGGTGCCTGCCACCAAGCTATCACTTCATTGACATCGCCACAGAAGACAAATTAACCAAACAAAACACACTTTATTGTGGTAGGTTGAGTTTTGAGTCAATTTTCCAGTTGAAACACTTGTATGGAAGCAACTACTGGCCTGCCTCGGAGGGCACAGTCCAGTGCACACGGAGGGAGGGTGAGCTCGAGACAGGACTAACAGGGCTGCACTGAATGGGCTGAGAGCAAAACCAGGGAATCCTATAAACTGCACTCGGCTTTCAGCATCAGGACACAAAAGAACTTTTTCTAGGAAGCTTGACTGGGAGTCAATGTAGAGAGCATCTAATGGCTTTAAGACACAGGAAGAGAAGAGCAACACAAAAATGAACATTTAGTCAGTGGATAAATGCATGACCAGGTTAGACAGAAAGAAAGAGAATGGGCAACGAGCACCTGAGCCATAGCAAGATCCCTAGATAGTCTGCGCAGCCTCTGGAGCATCAAAGATATTCCAGATCCCATGTGAACTGAGACTTTCAGTATTTGTCACGTTATCTACCACTGAGTTGTGTGAAAATAAGGCCAGAAATGTTCCAACACTGATCACATTATGCAGAAGAATATGACAGGGCCACAAAGATGACCGGAGGGCTGGAGCACCTCTCCTATGAGGACAGGCTGAGAGAGTTGGGGCTGTTCAGCCTGGAGAAGAGAAGGCTCTGGGGAGACCTTATAGCGGCCTTCCAGTACCTAAAAGGGGCCTACAGGAAAGATGGGGAAGTACTTTTTACAAAGGCATGCAGTGATAGGACAAGGGGGAATGGCTTCAAACTGGAGGAGAGTAGCTTTAGATTAGATATTAGGAAGAAATTTTTCACTCTGAGGGTGGTAAGGCACTGGAACAGGTTGCCCAGAGAAGTTGTGGAAGCTCCATCCATGGAGGTGTTCAAGGCCAGGATGGATGGGGCTTTAAGCAACCTGGTCTAGTGGGAGGTGTCCCTGCCTATGGCAGGGGGGTTGGAACTCGATGATCTTCAAGGTCCCTTCCAAACTAAACTATTCTATGATTCTATGACAAAATGTCACAAAAGGATCTTGATGTCATGCAAAAATAAAGGGAATTCTAAAAGTTATCTGAATGGAAGTTGTTTAGGACTTGATCCCATCCTTTATGGGTTAAGAGGGAAAGAAAAAAACATGCATACACTTTCTCTGATGTCTTTAATGAGACATTAGGACTTTAACTGGTGAATGGACAACACTGATGTGGCATCACGTTTCTCATTCAACTTTAACATAAGACACATGCAAGTTATTTTTGTTTGTATTGGGCTGGCAGATGCATCCATTTTAAAAAAATGTGCAATGGGAAGCTTGCTAGACAGTGACGCAACATGATGTGCAGCGCCAAAGCAAGCTTATGTCTGTTTCTTTTCACAATGACATTAAATGAATTGGAAATAAATCCAGTGAAGTGACTGGAATTGCACTCATCTAGAAACCAAGCTGGAGTGAGACTCCCACAGAGTATCTTCGCACCAGTAGGGAAGGTAAGAGGTCCTTGTTCTGCAGATCTCCTTTTCCCCTGCCCCATTAGGGGTTTGGGGCAGTGCTATGCCACTAAACATGACCAAAGTGTATTCTTCAAAGGGCACTTCATCTGCTCTCCTGCCTTTGAACACCCTGAATTTCATAGGAAGGAGATGACAGGACTCGTTACTCTTTTACAATGGTTTTTACTTAAAGTCATGTACAGTAAAACAACATAGAACACAGCCTACAAACTTTCCAAGTTTTGTGCAAGAAACCTAAAGAGGTAAAGTACCTTTAGACTCCTTGCTTTGTCACAAACTTTCTCCCTTTAGCTATTTCAAAGTAGCAACTACCAACATCATGTGTGCATGAAGGACCCTCCAGATGAGAGGTGGGATGTGGTTTTGCTCACCCTCAAAAATAACAAGGCTGTACAGTCCTATGCTTCCTACCTAGGAAGCTTCCCTACAGAGGCCCCTGTCAGAAAAGGTCTTCATACTTCACTAAAAAGCACACAACAGCCTTTTCCCCTCTTTAAATCTTGGAACAAGTGTTTTTATTAGATAGCTACTACAAAAGCTACTCAGTTCCTGCAAAGGTAGTTTAAGATTATGTGGATGTATAACCAACTTGTAAGGGCTTTGCCTTTCTTGCAGACATTTAGCAATTACAGTTGCTCCTTCTTTCAGGAAGTGAGCATGGAGGATCCATAGGAAGCTTCATCGTGTGCAGTTTGGGGCTTTCTTCTGCTATTGACAGACAGAACATTGAGCAAGAGCTAAAGAAACAGGAACAGAGCTGAATATTTTTGTAGGATATTGGTTCACGCATGCTGTGAATCTCCTGGATTAATCTTCTTCTTCAGGATGAAGTGCATTTATAAAATCTGCGAAAGTCTTCTGTAGACTTTTTCCAAGCCAATTTTAGGCTGCAAATCTAAAAACACTTATTCATATATTTAACTTGATACACATGAGCAGTTCTATTGATTTCTCTTTATATTGAGTTCAGTGGAGTTACTCACATGTGTCAGGGTAAGCAAAAGCATAAGTGTTTGTGGGACAGTGATTTAATTGCTCTGATCTCAATTTTTTTTTGCTATTCTTCGTGAAGGATTGACTGCTAGAGGAAACCACCAAAGGAGAGAAAAAATTTTCTGGCTCTGGTATTTTCAAATTAAGTTTGCAAGCGCCTCCTAGAAATATGTTTTAATCAGCTCAAGACAACTTAACTGAAAGGTAACTGGATGAAATATAACAGCCAGAAAATCGGACTAACAGAGTACTCTTTTTCATCTTAAACATAGTGATCCTCTGGAAAAAAGGCTTCATCGCTAAATATCTCTCTCTAGCACCCTTTTCAATCTATCTAGTATCTTTATGTTTTTATACCTATGTGTGCACATATATGCAGTATATGGTGAAATATATGATGTGATAACACACGTATTTCTATGTAGTTATGTACCTATTACATACATTTGCTTTGTACTGAAGGTAAGAGACAGAATATTGCACATATTATAGAATAATCTGGTAAATATTTATGCCTTTGATTTTTCTTCCCTCTTTTAAAGCAATTACATATTTGCTGTCGCGAAATATTGACAATCCAGCACAAAGTTCTACCTTGTTCTCGTTCCTTTTTAACATTTAAGACCGCTGTTGGTGTTTCCTCCCCCTCAGTAGTTTGAACATTAAGAGGAAAGACTGAACACTGAATCTATTTCTCAGTGTACACCAGCCTACCCTCATGCTGACCATGTTCAAGAAACTGCACTAGGAATTTTCTTTTTTCTGCTGAGAAGGAGAGGATGAAGGAGGAAAGAATGACCAATTATAAACCCTGTTGTCTTTAGATGAAAGAACCTTTTTGTGGTATTCTTCAATCTCTTGTTTGGGCTGTCAACAGCAATTTGATAAAGAATGTTCCTATGTCTGACCTGTTTTTTCAAGATAGTAACCTATATTGTGTATCATCTAAAGCCAGGGGATAATCATCCATTATACTCTGTACTGCTGTTCCTGCAAGCTGAGCATAGCTTTTAAAACCCAGATAAGTTGATTGATAGTTGTGTTGAGAAAGCTGCTACTAACGATATTTTAGTTAAAGGGGGAAAAAATTAAAGTTTCTTTAATCTGATTCTCCCCCACCCCCAACACCACACTTCAGAGGCCAAAGCTCATGATAACTGTTTTGTGGTGAATGGTCAATTGTTACAAAATTCTAATTGGTTCTGGGTCAGTCCCTTTGAAATGGCTGCTGTGCTCTAGTAATTTTTTCAATTAATTCTTAACAACTGACAAAACTTTGGATCTTGTCAAAAATCGTTCAGATTTTTATAGTAGGTAAGAACATGGAACAAGATTAGCCTGGATTAAGAAAGATTCCTACATACATTATCACCAAGGTTATAATTATAGTTTAGTGCTCTTTTTTTCTTTGCTCTCAAAGTAATGATTAACTAGCTCAGCAGGGTTTTCTTCCCTGTAAGTATTTGCTGACTCCTTTTATAAGGATAAATTGTACAAATGCATATGTGTATTCCTTGGTTGATTTATGAATAAATTGGGCAAATGCGAGGTTCAGATAGAAATCTTATCAGACATATTGTCACAGAACTAGATTTTTGGACATAGACAAGTCATGTGCATAACAGGACCTGTGTTAGTCAATCTTATGCCCTCAATGACATAAGTCAAGAAGTGACCAAGGACCAGTTCTCCACAAGTGCTACTTAGAGAAGCCTCAAGACTAACTTTTTTTCTATTGAGTTCAGACTTCAAAGAGGTGGAGCATATTGAAGGACAAAGTCAGACCACATCTTCTTCTTTCACCGGAAGGTTCACAGACAGTGAAATTACCTGTAAGGTCTCTTTTCTACCGCAAAAATTAGCTCTGAGTCTAGGGGCAGATTGTATCGATTGTTTGTCTGTAAAACAAGCAGATAAGTATAAACATCTCTCTGATTTTTTTGTATTGGTCCTTCCTTCAGCAGAAAACTTAAAAATATACAGACAGACATATCAAATCACAAGAGATGTTAAATCAAGAATTCATTTGTAAATCAAATTAGATTATAGACACCAAATTATCTATAACTATTTTCACAATTTTTCTATGCTATCAGTAAAGCTTAATCATTTACACAGGATCTAGTTCATAGCTCTGTCATCTGCTCGTGAAGCCTGAAGAAATGAAGTTTGGGTCCTCTGCAACTCTGGACTCTGCTGCAAATCCTTCTGCCATAACTCAGGAACAGACACATTGGCTTAACTGAAGTTATCACAGCTTTACATCCTTGCACCTGATCATAAGTCGTCATTCACCACACTGAGAAAATATCATCTTCATGCATTTTCAGCCAGGTTGACGTGCTCCATACTTTCTGTAGTAAGGTCTCATTTTGATCACGTTCACTTCAAACCAGACTCTCACCATTAGCAACATCCAATACATAGGTTATAATGTAAATTAAACATGTTTTAATCTAACAAGAAACAAAGGTCACTGATAATTCTGCAGACTGGTAACATTCACTGAATCCTTATTCTCCAAATGCTATAACTATGCTGTTCCCTTCCCCTACTTTGGGTTCTCTTTCCATTCTTACAGAGCCAGTCAAAAATGTGAATTTCTGATTTCTTTCTCAGGGCTCAATTTTTTCTGTGATTGCTAGTGTAATCACTACTTTACTGTTGATAGTAACTTTTCATGTCCTTGGTACATCTTATTTTGCTTTATAGGCAAGTGGGGTCCTGATTCTGGACAACTTTTCTCAGAATTACTCCAATGGGAGTTTTCCATCTGGAGAGCTTGCAAAACCAAGCCCTTAATCATGAAAAGAATCTGGTTTCCAACGGCAATGTGTTGTCTTCTCAGGATCTACACATTCAACTTAGATGGTACTCAATTCCAAAACATTTTGAAACAGACTTCAGTCTCCTCCCCACTAGTGTGACAACTTCTGCTTGGTTTGGTTTCTGTATTCCAAGCTCTCAAGAGCTCACGTTACCTCAACTATCTATGAAAAATGGGAGTGTGTGTTACTTCTTCAACAGTGTTGCATAAGTCATGGAGAAAGGGCGTGATTTCTCACTCTTTTCAGGGAATGATGAAGGAAGCATAGTGTAACATGCACACTGTTAGCAGAGTTGCAGTCACATTTCAGAGTTTTATTTCATGCTCCAGAGAGCAGTCATGGAAGTCTGTCAAAGTGCACAAAGCTGGGCTGTTCAGAGCTAATTCTTGCTGGTCATGTCAGACTCCATTTGTTACACTTGCACATGTAATGTTGCACTCCGCCTCAACTTTTTGCTTGTGGACTAATCCATGGAATGCTTCCAAAATATAATTAAAAGTCTATATTGATTTCACCATATTGTAATTGGAAATACTGCTTGAACAGTCTGCATGCATTGACTTGTGCAACTGGATGGGGCTGGGGGGTCTGGATTTTGTGGATATCCAGGTGTCTTCAGAGCCCAAAGCATGACTTTGGGTTGGGTTGGCCTCTCACATGACAAGAAGCCAGCCTTAAATCCAAGAACCAAACACAGCTCTGAATGGTGACATTAGTGAAAAATACTGAAAAGGTCCTGAATTTTGCTCCTTTCTAATCGTTACTGGTTTTTTTAATCTGTTAAGGAAATTGTTTTACAGCCCCACAAATATGGTGATTTTAAAAACGTTCCTATTCCAAATAAGGCTATCAAAAAATGGAAGAAAATTCACACATATCTGAAAATCAGTTTCTCTAGTTTGTCAATATTTCATTTCTACTTCAGATATTTGAAAATTTTTTCAGTTGATCTGTAATTCTTTTTCCTCTTTTAGGAAAAGAAAAAAAAGCATTATTTCGAATCACGAAGTCAGCACTTGTCATTTTGAAAATGTTGCATCTAAAAATGCTGATGATTTTGCAGTATTTCCAGAATGCTCGAGTCAAGTATTTCAGCCAAATACTCCTTTCCCATTATGAGTTTCAGATGAATCAGCATTTACAATTAAAGAAATATTTTCCTGAAAAATTTCTAACCAGATCTACAGCCAGTATTCCTGTCTGAGGGGAAATAATAAAATGAAAACACAAACTTTGAGATTCTAGTTATGATAGTCATGGAAATTATCTTTCACTTGTGGGGATATCAAATTTCGGCAGGCCTGGGGTCTCATCCTTACCCTGTCACAGATTACCCACATAACCCTGAACAGCTTGGCTAGTTATCCCTTTTCTGTAATTGTTCCCTTTTCTTTTGTTTTTTATCTCTGGGTCAATATTACCTACCAAATGCATAGCAAGGCAAGATATATTATTTAGGGCCAAATTAGACCGTTGAGCCACTAAAGTGCCCTCAGGTTCCAGCAGGGACAACTAGAGCTGCTGGTCAGAAGCAACAGTGGTGGGATGACACCAGCACCAGCTCTGAAAACCTACTAGAGGTGTGAACAGGTTATGCGCTTCTCATGTGATAGTCCATTTCTCCCCAAACAGTAATACAAGGAAATTGGCACAAACCTGAGTCCGCACTACACCTTTCCCAGAAATTAGACAGCCCTCATGGTACGTATGTTCCCCTCACATCTATCTTCCACCTTCTGCCCTAAGGAATTATGCTACTTTTCCAGTCATTCCCATCTGTTCACGCATAACAAAGATGAACAGGCAAAATGCTCATGCATGTGTTACATGCAGATGTAGTAGAGATTACATATGTAACCATAGAAATCTTCACTGATAGAAGATGTTTCTGTTTTGCTTGTCTGTATTCGGTGACATCCAAGCTCTCCCTGGCTGCGCTCTGCTCTCCAACACACACAGTGAGAAAGCTGGAGGAGATTTCAAGTTACTTCATGTTTACTCAGTGGAGGGTCTCTAACCACACCATCAGCATCATCGTTGAGGTATGACACACTTGTATTTGTCAGCCTAAAGATCACAGCCAAGATGAGTCTCATTTTTCTATGCTAAATACACAATAAATTATATTTATTTCTGCTTTACCATTTTCCCTTGGACATAATATTTAGGGCAGACGGGTCACTCTCAAATGCTCTTGAGAGAGGTGCTGCGTACTTGAAAGTACGGGTAGGAGCCATAGATCTGCTTCTGTGAACAAAATATGTGGTGTTATCGATATACTGTGGTTAGATCGCATAGTGGAAGCAGAAGTGAGACATATATTGACAGACAGATAGGTGGGTAGATAAAAGGATTCATTCTATAAACAAAACCGAACAGCATATTAAAACACTGACCCTGAACAAAAAAAAAATTATGGAAAATTGTCGTTGCATTGCGGTGTATTGTGTCAGTGAAATATGAAGAAAAGCAGATATAGTAAACATTTTTAAATTTTGATTGTACATCAGCAACTTAGGTACTACTTCACTGTACTATAAGCATTCCTGGTCTATGCACTTGGGAAGAAACCAAAGCAGAACACAGACAATAAATACTTCAAGAAAGGGTAAAGAAAAGCCACATCAATGGTAGAAGGATTGGACAGGATCCCAGTTCATAAGCCTGAGGATGGAAGAGATTACACAACAAGTCCTGATGACACTGTAAACCTCTTCAAAGTGGAAGTTTCAAACAATGTGTAAGTGATCAAACCAAGGAATACAGCCTAAAACTACATGTTGTACGATCCAAGCTGTTCATTGCGGGGCAGGAGGGAATCATAGCAAACAGAACAGTTAAGCATTGGGAGAGAGGTAATGGAGGTAATTGAGGCACCATCACCAGAACTATTCAATAATAGATTAGATAAGTAGTAGAAACAATATAGGGGAATATCCTGCATGATGCAGGGAGTTGAACTAAATCACCCAGGAGGAGAATAATTGCCATTATAGATCTGTTCCACCGCCACTAGAAAATGGTGGTGTCAGGTGCAAGTATTAATTTTATTAAAAACTGAACTGGAATGTACATACTCTCAAGCAGAGCCACAAGCCATATATATTCTATTTAGGAATGAGGCTCAACCCCATTTCACAGACCTATATATTGTTCTGTTCATTTTAATTTTTGCAAAACTGGTGCTGTCTGACACTGTAAAAGGACTTGACCTACAAAGTCTGATGAAGATAAGTCCTTGGTCCTTCATTTCACTCATAGTGGGAGAGTGTTATGCTTGATTTGTGAATCTGACATTTCATTGTAGTTTTTTGCATGTTCGTAAAAAAGACCTTGGAATAATTTGAGTATATAAAACGATCTGAGAATATAAAGAGTATATTCCTCTGCAGCTTGTAACAGAAAGCAAAAAGAACAGTGGAAAATTAGCGCATGTAGCCGTAGCCGTTCACAAGACGCAAGAGCTTCCCGTTTTCCTTAGCAATTTCTGAGAGCCTGATGTATGACACACCTCAGGTCTTGCCTACAGCAAACTAAGTCGTGGTTTTCTTACCATTGTTACAGAGAGGAGCACCTGGATTCTCTTTCAGAAAAGACCTGACCAAGAGACTCTTTCCAAGTCACTTGACTTACTTTGGTACCACGCCCCCATGGGTTTGCTAGATGTGTTCCTCAGCTTCCAAGCAGATCTGTGAGGGTTAGAGTAATCTAATCAAGTCTGACAATAGTGCTTCGCCAAAACATAGCTTCGGAGTGAAAAGCCATATGTTTAAAAATGCATGCCTTTCTGAAGTTCCCAGAGCCTCTCCCCAAATTGCTTTCACTTACAGTGTTACTTGGTGTTTGCTTACAGTAATTCCCAGCCAGACTTATGGTGGAAGGCACTTTCAGTTCATCAAGTGTAGTCCCCTGTTATCTCTGTTGCCATCCTAAGTAGCCCTTTTCAAAATATGAAGTCAGTGAATTCAACAGAAAACATGAGGGTCCATTGATCCTGGCATCTGACCCAGGGCAAAAGACTATACAATAAAGGGACAAGTAGACATATTAGGGACATTTCCCCATAGATTTAGATCAGAGTCCAACGACATGGCAAAGGGCACTGATGTCCTAACTGTATCAGCCATCTGTTATTTCTGATAGCAATGCTTATAGATTCTCTGTCTTTTGAGACAGAAAAGTATATGTATTTGTATACACAAATGACTGAGATATCAAGTTTCTGTTATTGGGAGACTTCATAATAGGCGAGATTTGTCTTAATAACTGGCTTGCTATTTTCAAACTAGTCTGTACTTCTAAATCAGAAATCTTCTTTTCAAGAAAAAAAATATTCTTTTAGGATAAAATTAATCTGGCAGAATAACACCATGGAAACATTAAGAAACAGTTGTTGCTTGACGTGTTTTAGTTCTGTGAGCTCCTTAATATGAATATATAACTTTACTCTCTAGCTACAATTTCACAGATTTCATGATGCAATCTGTAAATTCACAATGCTGAGTATAGTTATTTTTTAATTTAGCTGCTATCTTTTAATCTATTTTGCCTGGGTTCCAATTTGACAACTTTTACCACAGGGTTATTAAAAGCTTGTTGACAAAAGGATATATAAACTAGTGCTGTTCTCCTTATCCATTAAAAGTCAGGTTTAGGAGTCTGGGAAAGCAGACACATATGCGAAGTAATTATCTAATAATGGAAATTGAATACAGATATTTAGTTACAAATCCACAAATTACAGGCTCTTTTAAAAACACATGCGCATCCTACCACATAACATTTCCTACAGAGTAATTAGAGTTCTTTGCATCTATAATTTCACATTAATGACTCTCTAAGCAAACATTTACAGTAATATGCCATAACAGCTCCAGACTGGTTCACTTGTGTTGTACAAAAAAACAGAGAGTATGCACTGAAGATATCAAACAATCCTACATGTAAAAAATGTTAGAGATGGCTATAAATAAAACTTTTTTACCATTTAACATTTTTCAGTGTCCCATTATCTGCTAGAACACATACAAATGTATCTGAAAATACATATGCAACAGTTATTTACTCAGCTAATGACTGGCAATCAGTGTACAGATATTATAAATCTCAGTTTGCATGGAAGAACAAGGGGATGTTCAGATCTTTATCTTTTCACATAAAGGATTCACTCCAACTTCAGTAACAGGCAGTGAAAGGTTCAGTAGACATTGCAACCCTAAGGAAAGAATAAAAGACATTGGCCCACAAGTCCTAGCTGTTGATTTGCAAAACAGATCTAAAATTGTCATTTATTTACAAAAATGAGAAATAAACAGGGAATATTTATGTTACCAGGAGCAACTTAAGGAAACAGGTATTTCATAGTGAGTATAGTCCTTACACGTGCATATTGATATATATTTCCCAGAGGTCTGGAACTCAGAGAACATTATGGTTAGCTGGTGGCCAAATTTCTTTTCTGATTTGAATATGTGTTACTTTAAAAAGACATAATAATTGCATATAGGCACTGTTTTTCAGTCAAATATTCCATTCATGATGTTTAGAAAGAACTAGAGTCCACACCAGTCTTTCCAGTTGTGTTGGTTGTGTGGGTAGCTTTGCTTTTCTCAGTGGTGGTCACAAATAAAAGTTAGAAATGTTCCTGGAGAAAATCTACAGTCTGAACAGAGATTCTTATAGCTGCCTTATAGCTGGCTGTTGAAAAAATTGGAGAGCTGGATCTGGCAGATTTGGGGAGGAGAGCCAGGATGAAAGCTGATCTAGATTCAACCAAGTGCTGGTCTTCATCAGTTACTAGGATGCCATCCGTATCTGAGGAGAACCGTGTTGGTTCAATAATTTAAATGCAACATACAAGAAGACCATGAAGAAGAACTTCCCCAGTTCTCTCATATGGGTGCATCCTTGAAGGCACCTGAATGAATCCCGCATTCAGTACTTCTGAACTCTGTAAATCTGAGTATGAAAGTAATGAAAAAAAATCAAGACTGTGGGAAAGTGTCTGTAGCTTAGTAAGGTGTCATTTCTTCCTGTATAATCATTCACATACACCTGATAAAAAAGGTTTGGGCAAACTAGGGTGGTTTCGGCTCCAACCAGACCAACTCAGACATAGCTGTCCCAAAGAACATGCGTGACCGAAGTAGACTGTGGAGAACTGAAATGAGGTCTGTACAATGAGGTCTTTACGCAAAGCTTTGCCACTGCCTTTGTCCTCAAACCCACCCATTAATTCTGGTCTGACACAACACCCAATTGTCCTGGTAGACTCATGGTTTGTATCTGATATATTGGGTTGTTGACTCCAGATATGGCTCATGAGCCTCTGCCCACATACCTGCTTGTAAAAGCAGCCTCCACTGTCAGCTAGGTCCTAAAAGGCTCACAGCTCGGTACAAAATTTTACTTGAAAATCTGTACCTGCTGCTGTGCTTTGGCCCTCTTCAGAGCCCTCTTCAGGTATGTCTGTGTCTTCCTGTCCTGCTTTGTACCTTCTAGGCTACTGCAGATTCTCTGCTCTTGCAGACTTTCTCTGCTTATGTATTCTCAATGGCTTTTTGGCAAAACAACTTGATTTTGATGATACAGCTGGGAATGTTGTGCTGTTTCACACCGGACATTCCTTTACATTTCATTTTTCTGAGAATATCTGGTAATGTTTTCTGGTCTCTGTTGGATTTTATATGAAGACCAGTACCAATGTAATTGATTTGTTGAGAGTGGAGAAGAGGCAGGTATGATTTTTCCCTGTGTGTACTGATTATATTGCAATCACCATTTCCCATTCCAGAACACACTGTCTTCTCTAGAGTTAAATTCTTCTCTGAAATAAAAGGCTTCCTGCTTTTAGGGGCAGAACATTTTCCAGGTACTGCAGCACAGAATAGGACTCAAAATACATATTCCTGATACTATACTGTTTGGGGGCCTTTGTTTTTAGTAATAAACAGTCTCCATGTTTTTATTTTAAGCAGTTTATTTATGATTTTTTCTTTAAAGTGACAAATGAACCGGTAAGCAACCACATCTCATGATGTAAGAGCATGTTCAACATCAGTGAAAAGGGAACTGCAAATGCATGGAACAATGAGTTTCACCCTTTTCCAAGCCTCTCCAGTAAATCCATGCCTCATTTTTTCAATATGGTTACTATTTTGCATCATAACTCTGAGAATATTACTACTTCACATACGTTAAAAAGGAGAAGATCTTAAGGGCTCAATCTGACAAATTCAGCTCTAAGTCAGACATATTCCAGAGGTCACATCCTTGCCTTCTAATCATGTGTTTGCAAGGGAAAGCAGAATCAGGCCCAGCCCAAGTTTATCCTGTAAAATGAGCCCACTGCATACAGTCACACAAAGAAGCAGAGAAGGGCCATTACTGGCTTTTCCAGAAAAAAGTGCAGCTGGACCTCCACAGTACAGAACATGCACAAAAAGCATTTTTACTATGTCTTCCTCCAAACTGATATTTTTTTATTCCTGATGATTTTGGATGATCAGTGTTGTGCCTTTTTTTGTGACACTGTGATTAATTCTTCCTTAAATTTGATTAATCTTTCCTAGATTCAAATGAGTCTTCCCTGGGAGATAAGGCTGTGGCTTTTCTTTCTTTGCCTGATTCCAGTAATGTATATCTGCAGTGGCTTCCATGCAGAACACGAAAGATTACTGTATTTTGCTTGTAGGTAATGCTACAAGCCTTCCTCTAGGCAAATGAAGCCCTGCTTCTGCTTATGAACATACAAAAGATGTAATAAGTTCAATCCTTTCCTAAAAAAATAAAGATGAGCTACAATTGCAGCTTAACCAGAGGAAAAAAAGAAAAAACAACAAATCCAGGAGCAGAGGACAGAAAGCAGGAGAGTTTTCTGTACTCTAGATCAAGCCCTGGCAATGCCAAAGATGAGTAGCTTTTCTCTCTATAGGCTGTACTGTACCTTCCGTCACCTCATGGAGGTGAGCACCAGCCTGACTAGGAGCGTAAGTCCAAATAGCAGGGGACTTGACAAGAAGGGCTGGCACAACGTCCTTATGCTGGTCCATAAAGATGACTATGTATACACTGACTAGAGAACATCAAAACAAAGCAAAAAGGTAGCAAGGGCCTAGATCAGCCTCCTGATCGGGACATTCCAGGGAGAAATCAGTCCTAGGTGAGTTTTGCAAAACCTTCCAACAGAGCAGACAAATGAGACGACTTACTCTCCAGCACAAAAAACTGGATCGTCTAATTCTCAGCATGCTCTTGAACAAGAACAGCTACAGCGTGCAGCAGCGTGATCGATAATCCTGATCCCAAGGAATTTTACAACATCACAGGTGAGATGAAAAGCAAGTTTCCTGGAGCTGCTGCACTTGGGAACAGCCACGTGGGGCTTTTATGAAGAAACGGAGGGAGAGATGGAACGGCTCCTTTAAGCCCTTCTGTTTCACTGTTTCATGAGCAAAGGATTTGTGTATGCATTCAATGCATTTATGTATGTATCCAACTGCTTTTCAAATATATTTTCCTGTTGAGAGAGGTTGTGTTTGATTACAGTCCATCTTTTGGAAGGTTCAGGGACCAGGTCATAGACATATCTTTCTTTTCTACTCAATTTATAGAGTATTCTGAGGTAGGCTGTCCATACATACGTGCCATGCCTAACACAAGGGATCTCCCAGCACTTGTAGGGCCTCTAGCTATTCTTCTAATGCCTAAAAAAAAATAAAAATGCAGCACTATATATAAGCTTTTAATAGAGAATCCCCTCAATACGGAATCCCATCATGTCTTCCACTTGCTTCTCACCCAGCTGCGCTCTCTCTTTTCATCATGTCAAACCTTAACAGCACGTTTTTAAATCTCAGTTCCAGCAACTAATCAGTTCTAGCACTGTTTGGGTTTTGGTCTTGGGTTGTTTTTTTTTTTTTTCTTCTCAGACTGTTTGCAAGCTCTTACAGAGGGGTTTTTGTTTAGTTTTGTTTCAGTTTGTTTCGTTTTTAAAGTATCCCATCAGTAGGTTAGACAGTACTAATCTCCTGCTCTACGGTAACTAATAGCAATCTTTTGAAGCAGTAAAGAACGATTTATAACTGCAAATGCAATTGTTTTAAGCTCTAAAAGAAACGTCAGTAATATTCAGTGTGATCAACGTTGACTGCTCAGCTGGGAATCCTGATAGATCGTGAACTTGGTTTTGTTCAGAGAAAACCACCTTGCCACTGGCCGTGTTACACTGAGTAGCAACAGTTTGGTTAGTGCTTTTCGCCAATAGTTTCAATACCAGCAGTTATATTTGGATGGGGGACGAGTATTTCGGGTTGGTTATTTACTTTCTCCAGCTCCCCGGGTGTTTCAGGCACCCACCGATGGCAGCATTAACTCCTAAGGATGGTAGCTTTGGAGTTGGTCGGCTGCAAGTTGTAAAATCGGGCTATGCACTGGAACTACGGTGCGCAGAAGATCTCTTTCTGTTGTTTCTATTGTAAAATAACCAGCTCCGGGTTTTAGGTCCGTATTTTCCTTCAGCTGCCGCTGTAACTTCAAAAACAACTCGGATGGCAAATTGACAAAACAGAGAGAAGAATAAGACTGAAAACGGTTTGATAAATGCGGTGAAAAGAAGATTAATTGCCGAATAGCTACTTCTTAGATAATTATCTTTCTCCATGGAGATATCTGATGCTGCAGTTATGTGGAAGGGCAGTTTCTTTAAGTGAATTTTAGTTCCGTGGTAAAGAACTAAAGAAAGGGACCTTAGTGTATAGCTGCTGCATCTGATCCAACTTCCATTGCTAGGGATTTGGATTTGCCAAGGTCAGTTTTGCTAGGTCGGATTTGCCTCTATCGGTATTGATTAATCTCCTGGCAGTAATCAAGTAGGGGTGTATCGACATTGGAAATATCAGCAGTAACAACCAAAGGGAGGTTCCCGTATAGATCATCAGTTATGAAAAAATAGGCACACGCGAACCATATCACATCATCCTCCTACATAAGGACATCATCGCTTTTGTGCGTCTCTAAATGTTTTTAGCCACGGAATAACTCGCGGACTCAGAAGAGCTTAATTTTTTTAAGTATCATTATAAGGTCAGATCAGAAAAGGGGGGTCGGTCGGGTGACCCAAACGGTTAATTCGTCGCCTGCACTTTCCCGGGAGCTGCAGTTGGGGGAAACCTGAGCTGTGTGAAGTGCACCGGGCAGGTCCGTTCCAGCGTCTCCACTTCATTATACTACCCTCGCAACAGCTTCGATAATATTTATTTTTTCTTTCCAGAGCAAGGGCACCCTGTGAGACTCCTCTTGCTACTGGAGACTAATTCGAGACCCGTTAAATAAAGAGAGAGAAGAGGTCAAACAGCGCTCCCAGATCATCGGAACCGTGAGAAAACGTCACACATCCGCTGAAGCCGCTTTCCAGAGCTCGGCTGGGGCAGGGACCGCCTTGGGACCGGCTCCCCGGCTGCGTGACACCCGCCGACGGTCCCTGCAGCAGCAACTTTCCCGGCTGGGAAGTAAATCACAGCAGCGGCTTTGAGCCGCGGGACTCCCGCTTGCGCCAGGGTCTCCTCCCCGGGCTGGCCCACGCATCTGCACGGGCGTTCGTTGCACATCTGTATTAGTTGCCCACGGAAAGACAAATGGAACAAGAGTGGGGAAAGGAAAGAAAAAAACGTGTTTATCTAGCCGAAACACCTATCGCTTTTTTTTTCCGACTGGGAAACTCGAAAAGTTGTCCGTTTTAACACGCACGGGTGAATTTCGGAATGCCACGATCGTGTTTTTAACCTTTATTTTTAAAATAAAAACCATCGATGCACTCTAGGAAGTATCTTTCGTTTGATACTGCCTAGTAGTAACTGTATCGAAAAGGCATGCATTTCAGCTTTCTGAAAAGGTTTCTTTCCAGCCTTTGAATATAAAGCGTGTGAACTTCGAAACCAAAGGATGATAAAAGCGTTCGGAAATCTATAAAAACAAACAAACAAACAAACAAAACCCCCCCTCAGTTCTTTACTCTAGGATAGCAGATAAAACTGTCCCACAAGGTGTCGGGGGGCGGGGTTAGCACAAGAAGTATTCGAGACAGCTTGTCTTGCTCGGCAAAAACACCAGACGAGCTACAGTATGAGAACCAGTTAGCAAAAAAAGTGTAGGAGAGCTTGGATTTTTTCGGGAGGACGAAAAAAAAAAAAAAAATCAGAGAAGCCACAGTTTAAAAAACAGATCTGAGGAAAGGTGCCTATATTTTGACAATGTCACAGCTGGGGAGAAGTTAGTCTGAGGGGTATTAGAGGTGGAGAGTTTGAGACAGGAGCACATCACGGCCTTCGCTTTTAGCAGGCTGTATTAAAGGTGACTTCGTTCACGGTACAGCGACGGCCACGGCGCTGGGACAGACGCGGGGACACAGTACCCGTGGGCTGAGGCAGAGCATCGGCTCCCCCGGAACACGGGCACGGGATAATTTGGGAGGGCAGAACACATCCCCGTTTCTTTGGTGGCTCCGTGTTATCTCCCCCGTTCCGACCAGAGGGAAAAAAAAAAAAAAAAAAAGCGGTGCAAGAGCGAGGGCGGGCTGGCAGCGCCCTTTGAAGCTTTAACAACGTGTCGGCGGACACGCGTGGGGGGAGCCCGGGCGGCCCCTCCGTGGGCCGGGGGGCGGCTGCCGCCGGCTGTGGCGAAGGCGGACACCCCACCGACACGGCAGGGGCATAAATAACATCGGGGCGGCCCCCGGCAAGAGGGAGGTCGGGGGCCGGGGGGAGAGGCTATACGTCCCCGTCCACCAGGCTGAAGTGTTTGCCCGGCCCGGGGAGGCAGAGGTAGGGGATGGCGCTGCCCGGGTAGAGCAGGGGGAAGGGCAGCGGCAGCAAGCAGCGGCTGAGCAGGGTGCTGTCCTTGTAAAGGGCCGGGAAGGAGAAAGCCGCGGCGGCGGCGGGGGGCGGCGGCTCCCCGGGGGGCTCCGCCGGCCCCGGCCCCGGGCCCTCGGGCTCGGCCGACATCTGTCTCTTGAGCTTGTTGCGGCGGTTCTGGAACCAGATCTTCACCTGGGTCTCGGTGAGGTGCAGCGCGGCGGCCAGCCCGGCCCGCTCCGCGCTGCTCAGGTACCGCTTCACGTCGAAGGTGGACTCCAGCTGGAAGACCTGGCTCTTGGAGAAGATGGTCCGCGTCTTCTTCCTGCCGCCCGCCGCCGGCGACCTGCCGCTCTCCCCGCCGCAGCCCCCGGCCTCCCGCGGCGGCGGCTGCCGGGGGCCGCGCAGCCCCTCCGCGGGGAGCGGAGAGCCCGCACCGCCGCCACCGCCGCCGCCGCCCTGAGCCTCCGGGCGGAGGCCACGGCTCGTACCTTCCTCCCGGAGCCGGCGGGGCTCGCTGCCTGCAACGGCAAAGCACAGCATCAGCCCCCCGCCGCCGCCCGCGCCCCCGCCCCGCATGCACCGCACGGCCCGGCTGAGCGCTGGGGAGAGGGGCCGGGGCCGGGGGGGGGTGATAGGTGGGGAGGGGGTTGCCGAGAGCTGGTCGCTGAGGTCGCAGAGGCCCCACACGCACACACACTCTCCAGAAGAGAGGAGAAGGGTGAGGAGCTTCCAGTAAGGATCTAAGGCAATGTCTCTGCCAGAGTACGGCAGAGCAGCTCCGGGACGCGGGACAGCCAGCCAAGGAGGCCGGGAGGGGGGTAAAACGCCCTGGAAAAGCCCCTGGAAGCAGGTTGGTGCGTGTGCCGGCGGCATCTCCTCCCGCCCATCCGCGGAGCCTCGGGTCCTCCTCCGGCTGCGTGGGCGTTTGTGCGTGTATGTCTGCGTGTGGGTGTGCGTATGTGTGTCTGTCTGTGTGAGCGTGTGCGCGGTGCCGGCTGGCGGCGCGGGGGAGGCCCGGGCAGACCCCCGCCGGGTGCCGGGGTAGGGGCCGGGCTGCCGCCCGACGCAGCCTGAGGCGGGCTGCCGGCTCCGTACCCGAGCTGCTGGAGCCTTTACTGGGGTCTTGCTCCACAGGCCCCTCTTCTTCCTCCTCCTCTTCCTCCTCCTCCTCCTCCTCTTCCTCCTCCTCCGGCAGCGCGCAGCGGGCTCTGCCCTGCTCCCGGGGCGGGCGGCGGGGGCCGGGCTGCAGGATGCTGTCGATGCTGAAGGCCGGCGGAGCGGCCGGGGCCGGCGGTGGGGGTCGGCGGCCGCCCCCGAGCTGCACCATGGCGCGCCGAGCCGAGCCGCGCCGAGCCGCGCCGCAGGACTGGCTGCGGCGGGAGGGCGGCAGCGGCAGCCGGGGCGGAGGGAAGGATGGGTCGGGGTTGATGGGGGGGGGGGGGGGGTGTGGGGGACGGAGGAGGGGTCGGGGCGGTGGAGGGAGGGAGGGGATGGAGCTAGAGGGAGCCAAAGGACTGAGGACGGGGGGAGCGGTGCAGGGGAGGGAGAGAAGGAGGGGAGGCGGCGGGGAAGAGAGGGAGCGAAGAGGGAAAAGGAGCAGGAGCTGGAAGGAAGCGGGGAGGAAGGGATGGGGAAGGGGGGGGGGGGCACGCCGAGGTGTCCCTTTTCTCGCTGCCGGTGAGGTGCCCTGGGCAGCCGGGGCAGGGCAGGCTGCCCTCCCGCCCGGGCCCTTCACTGCTGGGGGGGGGGGGGGGGGGGGGCAAAGGCGGGCCCAGGAGAGCCCACGGGAAAGGCAAAGAGGAGGTGGGATGGCAGGAGGGAGATCTCTGGAGTGAAGGGGAAGGATGGAAGGAGAGGACTGGAAATGAGAGCACAGGAATGGGGCGGAGTGCGACAAAGAAAGGCGGTGGTGGCAGTGAGAGAGGGCAGGAGGGAAAGGGGAAACGGGGAGCCGGCGAAATCCTTCCGTGTGTTTGTCCAGCACCTGGCACCACCCCAGACAGTCTGCTGAGGGCATTTGCTGCAGGCTGTCGATGCCGTTGTAAGGGGGTGGGGGGCCTTCATACAGCCCGAGTCCCTCCCCTGTGGTCCTTCCACCTGTAGACCCTCAGACCGAGCATGCAGAGGTCCCCTGGGGTTTCTCAGGAGCCTCTTTCCTCCGGAGGAGCCCCGTGGTGTCAGGCCACCCTAAAATCCAATACACACTCATACACACGCGGATCTGCAAAGTTCTTCCGTAGTTTTCAAGAGCTAAAAGTTATATGATGTCCTGCACTTGGGTACGAGAAGGGTGAGGGAGCGCTGGCCGGTGTGCGTGTGAGCACGTCCAAGGTGCGCCTTGTGGAGGATGGAGAAGCCCCCGCCTGTGCTGTGGGAGATGCTGAGGGATTTGGGGAAGGATCGGTGTGTTTCTGTATTCTTTGGAGAAGTTTTGCTCCCCACCACCTACCAGCGCTGCAACGTTTTGAAAACGGTTTGCACTACTGCAGGCAGGACATCCAGCTACGATAGAGCCGCCATCAGCTGTGGGTCGCAGGGAGCCCTCTCCTTCCCAGCGCCCCTGTGTAAAGCCTGGGAAATATTTCCAGCCGGCTTTTGAGAGGCCTTTTAGTCCGAATCCCGAGGTTTCCACCACGAAAAATGTTGAGGGCAAGCGAGAAGCCCCTGAAAAACAGTTGACAATAGAAGTGTTGACAGGCTCTTAAATATTGTGATGCCAGAGATTCCGTCAGCTAAAATCGGGACATCTTAAGGCTTTGGACTGCGTTAATCTTTAACGCACTCGTACTTCAGAGAGCGGGTTTCAGGTCTTTTTCGTGAACATTTATTTCCCTTTATAAATGCACTCAGATTTTAATGCAGCCGTCTGCTGGAGAGCTGTGCGTTTTCCACCAGGCGAAAAAAAAAAAAAAAAAATATTCGTCTTTCATCAACACTATTATTGGCCAAATGCCCAAACTTGTTGCATTTGTCTTGTAATCTCCTGTACAAGCTGGTGGTTCTGGTGGAGCGAAATGTCTCTTTAAGACAGGGAGAGAGATTGGCCGAGGGAAGGGACGGGGAACAGTGATAAAAAATGCGAACGAGCAGCTGAAATTAATCTGAATTAAGAAATTCCGTGTGAGCTGATAAAACTTGGAGCACGGGGGGACCTTGATGCCAGGTCGGGTGGGTCTTTTCCCCCGCGCTCTTTCCCATTGTCTGTGAGTGAGGCACATCCCAGGTGCTCACATCTGTTCTTGCTGCAAACCATATCCCTTTGAGTCCCGCGAAAATCCGTCTTAAAAAGCAAACGCATTGATTCGGTGTGTTTTCCTAGAAGACATTTTCTTGGAAGAAAAATGAAAACTTGAAGAAGGCAGAAAATTAGAAGGAAATTGAAGAAGGAGACATAAGTTTTATCTCCTAATTTTTTTTCATCGCGGCCCCCTCCAGCTCCCCCCGAGCAGCCCAAGCCCAGCCCTGGGAGACCCGGCGCAGTAACACCCCGCCGGGAAAGGTCTGTCCTCCTTTCCCAGCCCCATTTGGCCGCCTTACAAAAACGATTTTTTTCTTTTTTTCCCCAGACAAACTCTGTGCAGCGAGGGAGCACGCTACAGTGCCGGATCTCCCCAGCCGCTGGGGCAGGTTGGAATCAACTCACTGGCGACAAGAGGATGGAGGGGACCAGGGGGGGGCTCCGGGGTCCCCCCTGCAGCGAGTCCTACAAGCCAGATCCGTTCCCGGCCTCCTCATGCCCTCTGCTAGGGTGCCCCTTATCTTCGGGGGGGAGGCGGGGGTGAAGACTTGGCTCCGCATGCCAACAGGCAGAGCCGTATCCTGCAAAACCCGGACGGAGGGAGCGCTCTGCGGCGGGGCTGCCGCGGGGCAGGGCGGCGGAGCCCCCCCCCGGACCCGCTCCAGTCCCCCAGCAAACCCCTTCGACCCCCGGCCCGCCTGGGGGAGGGAGACCTTGCCAAAAGTCAGAGGCTTTTCCGAGTGACTGGTTCCCGGGGCGTGGGGGGCGCAGCCCCGGGCAGAGGCTGAGCTGAGAGCGGCCGCGGGGAGGGGGCGACTTTGGCCGGAGCCTCCGCTTTCTGCCGGGATCAGCTGCCCGGGGCTGAGCCAGAAAAGGGGGTCTCGCTACCCAAAATTGGGGGGGGGGGGGGTGTCCAGCACTGCTCGTCCCCCGCAGCGCTGCTCCTCACCATCACAATTCCCTCCCCAGGCTCCGAAAGGCCGTCGGATAAGGTGCTTAATCATTCCGTTTAAAAGTAACAATTTTCCTTCCAATAGGTAGAGATTTTCCGACATTGGTACTTCTTAATCCCGGGCTTCATTTGTATTTTATCCGGGAGGAATCTTGTCGTCTGGGACGTGTCGCGACACGGAGGCCGGTACCGCACAGCGCGCGCAGAAAGAGCGAACTTTTTTTTTTTTGAATAATAGTTAGAAGGTAACGTTATGCCGAATGGAAACGTTTCACCTGGGAAAGCTCTTTACAAGGAACCACCCGGCACATGTACCTCTATTTCCCTTTTAGCTCAGAGCACAAAAAGTGTCCTGCTCTAAATCTGACTACGATGGAAATGAAATCGGATGAGATTCCAGAGAAACGCCAGAGAGTCCGGTTTTGTTCGGCTTACGGTACCGGGCTTGTTTCATCCCCCGATGTACTCGAGGGTAAGACAGGCCCTCTCTGCATTTCAAGTCCCTTTGCGAATAAGACCCTGGTAATTGCGGTCACACCGGCCCCTTGCAGCGGCTTCTGAGCTCAGCCGGGGCGAGCGGGTCCAAGCGCTGACTGAAAAGTTCATCAAAATAACCAGGCGGCTTTGGCTACCTTAGCGCTGCAGGTCCCTAAAATAAACTCGATTTTGCGGTTCAGCAGTAAGTGGGTGCGAATTGCCGATGGTCGCTGTGGTCTCTCCCTCCCTGGCGGGGTCCTTCCCCCGCCCCTCCTCCCCGTCCCCCTCCCGGGCCGCAGGCAGCGGTTCGGGCAGCGGGGACATCCCTCGCCTGCGCCGGGCACTTCGGGCAGGGAGGGAGGGGAGAGAAACGGTTTGACTGGCTGGAAAGCAGCTTTCCCCGGCGTCCCACAGGAAGGCAGCTACAAGTGTCACACATAAACAGGCTTTTGGGGGGAGTTGGACGCGTTAAGCCGACTCCTTCATCCCAGAGGTGCGGGACAGAGGCGGCTCTGGCTGTGCTGTGACCCCGCGACAGAGCATCTCTTTTTCGAAGCCTTTTGTTTCCCTCTGAGGTCAGTTCAAAGTCCTCAGCTAAATCGCCTTCCTGCAACCTCTGCCCTTGATACGAGAGGCGTGCGGTAAAATCCTAGAGGGGATTTCCGAATAAAGAGAGTAATTCTCGGCTGTTCAGTAGACTGGAATTGCTAAAGGGAAAAGGAGAGGATAGGAGAGAGAGGAGAGGAGAATTAAAAAAGGAAAGGAAAGGAAAGGAAAGGAAAGGAAAGGAAAGGAAAGGAAAGGAAAGGAAAGGAAAGGAAAGGAAAGGAAAGGAAAGGAAAGGAAAGGAAAGGAAAGGAAAGGAAAGGAAAGGAAAGGAAAGGAAAGGAAAGGAAAGGAAAGGAAAGGAAAGGAAAGGAAAGGAAAGGAAAGGAAAGGAAAGGAAAGGAAAGGAAAGGAAAGGAAAGGAAAGGAAAGGAAAAGCAAACTTTAATTTTAGGCGCACATCTGAATTTTCATTAATATCTTTTTGTAAGGCACATTCATGTATCTTGCTACATAGACTTACGCAGGATCCGTAAGAAGAGTTGAGAAACTCGGGAGAGTTAAATGAAGCATTAAGAAATCCGCCATAAATTTACATTCATGGGGAATAGGACGGGAAATGTAAGAAAATTGCCTGGATCTAATTTGAGGCTGAGAGCACTAAAGGTTGCGAGTCCGCTGAAGCCCGGGGAGAGTCTCCCTCCGATCGATGGCGAGAGCGGGGCGCGCACCCCGCCCGGCTGACATGTTCACAGGGGGCAGAGACAGACTATTCCAAGATAATGCAGTATAAAAGAAAAAAAAAAAAATCGATCCAATTATATTGTTCAACAGTGGAGCCAGCGCGCACCTATGAGATTTATCAAGTATTGATTTGCATGAATATTTCAGACCCATGCCTACAAGAAAAGTTATAGGCCATCTTAAGCCGGTGAGCAATGTACCATTTGCAAAGTAGCCATTTAACAAGGTGCTTTTCAGCATATCGATCATTTTCATTTAAAGTGTAATTAATAATAACATCTTACGGCAGCTACACCAGGAATTTCTTTCAGAAGGCCAGTTCAGACAGTATTTTGATTTTCCTTTGGTTTCCCTGAAAAAAAACCCAGTATCTTTTCACTAATTATTTTTATTAGCGTCCGATAAACACAAGTTATCTTTGTGAGTAGTCTGGCAAGGTTTTCCTTTGCCTCGCCTCTGGAGTGCCATCTAGCTAAGCTGTTGTAGCAACATTCATTAAATAAATGTCAACAGACAAGGATTTATGCTGCATAATAATATTACAGCTGTAGTATAACTGGATTTATTTTAAAGCTATTCTGAGGTTGCTTTGATCTATAAAGCAGCAACGTATGTCTCTATATGTCGCAAACAGCCTTTGCGAAACTACTTTGAGCTTTACAGTCTGCCAACATTTTTCTTATAGCATTCTGTTTGCAGAAGAAGCACAAAGCGTGACTCTTACCTCTTTGATTTGTTTAATAAAAATATACACAGGGACTTAAACTGCGAGGAATCTGCTGTCCTGATTTGGGGGGGTGGGCTCGGGTTTGGGTTTTTTTTGCCTGCTTTGAAATCGTCAATGTACTTTCATCAGTGACTACGTCTTCTGCCATCAGGTACAATGAAAAAACGTCATTTAAAAAGCTACGAGGTAAAGAAACCTGAGGTGTATATGTTCCTCCTTTCAGCACATACGTTTAATAAGCCACTATAAAGCAGGTCCTGCATGTACAGAATAAGGCATTAATAAGCACTTTTTCTTAGATGAATGCACGTCTTGCACCTTTTAATATTTTACTATGATCATAAGTTACAAATACAGTGTATGAAAAAAAATCTGTTTATTGATATAATCAGCACGTCTTTAAAAAAACAAACAAACTAATGTCAAAACACATTTTAAAAATCCGATTGATCATTTAGCCCTGCCAGTTCCTTAACTTCAAGAAAAGAATATTTAGTAGAATCAGAAGTATAATAATCTCATATGTTACTCCAAAGAAAAGGCATGTGGAGAGTGGCAGGCGTGTTAAGTTTCGCGTTGGATTACAATCTACTCTGATATGACTGTAGTGAGTCAGGATTTTACTCCAGTAAGTAATACTGGGAGATCTGGGGAGCTGGGTATGGCGGGGGAAACGGTCTGGCCGCTTTCTTCCAGGGGTAGCCAGGCTCTGAACGGTATCAAATCAAGTGTTTGCGCCCCGAGGAAGAAACATCGCCCCAAGTCACCTCCTCTGCGCATGAAAAGGCTGAAGTCCACTCCAGCCGCTCCCCCCGCGGCCGGCGGGTCCCGTCCGGGGACCGGCACCCCCAATCCCGCCGCTTCCCAGTCCTTCTTACACCGCTCGGGGACCAGGCTTTAGAGTTTTCGCCCCAAATTCGGGTGTTTGACGGATATGCAAAGAAAACAGC
Organism: Pluvialis apricaria; assembly: GCA_017639485.1. Taxonomy (NCBI): domain Eukaryota; kingdom Metazoa; phylum Chordata; class Aves; order Charadriiformes; family Charadriidae; genus Pluvialis; species Pluvialis apricaria. Next base: position 31,248,652 of record CM030010.1, read on the forward strand.
TGGCGAAGATCTCCCGGAGTGAGACGAGGGATTTCAGAGCAGTTGGGGGAAAAAAGAAAAAAAAAAAAAAAAGCCCAAATAAAAAAAAACCAAACAAAACCCACCCAGCTTCCAGAAACGGGGCTCAAATCGAAACGAGCATCCGGGCAAGTGAGCACTTTTCTCAGGAACCCGGAATATATTCTTTTTTATTTCATTCTCGAGTGATTTTGAGGCTTTCCGCGTCCTGACTTCAGCTGTGCAGGCTGATGCCCAGAGCCGTGTTTCAGGCCAAAGCGAAAAAAAAAAAAAGAAGAAGAAGGAAAAAAAAACAGTGGAGAGGCTATAATCCGCCCCTGACCCTTCTTCTCAGGTTTCGTATCAAAGCTGAAGCTCCGCCGCGTCTCGCCGATCGATTTCATAACAAGAAACCGTGTGGTCTCTCCAAATATAATGCAAAGCGTAGGAAACAGTAAAAATTAGATCGCTCTTCCTTCACTGGGGACTGGTCCACATGCACATACCCCAAACAGATCCAGGACCCGGCTTTCCCTGCGGGGACACAGAGTGCTGCGAGCTGGCCGGTTCAATTACATCTGATTGTACCCTAAAACGTAGGATCAAAGCTTGACCTTCCATCAAGGCTGAGTTTTATAAGGTACTCCCCCCCTCCTTAATATTCGGAAAAAGAAATTCAAACCTTTGGAAACAATGATGGACCCGATATTCATTTTAGCAGTGGGTAGAGAGGGGGGAAACAAAACAGTTATTAAAGGAAAAAAAAAATTAGTTTGGCATGCATAATATTTCATATAATATCACATTACAGGTTAGCTTGCATAACTAGCCGTACAACTCCCCAGTCTGTCGCCATCTGATTATTTTTCTTTCCTTCCTTTTTAATTGCCAGTGCGAACTATTAAACGATTACACAAACTGATCCCGTAAGAGACGGACAAGCCGAGGTGCGTTTTCCTCAGCCTCCTCAGGAGACCGAAATAAGTGGCAAATCCACTGGTAAAACACAGTATGTCGATTTTTTTATATATATATATGTATGTATAAAACACCGTGTATTTTAGCCAATAGTTTGTCAGGGAAATAAAACGAAAACAAAGAAACCAAATCCTCACGGCTCGGACTTCGGCGGGGCGAATTCATCCCAACAATTTGCCTTCAAGTTGTTTCAAATCGAAAAGCCAGCATCGAGAAGGACCAGGGGGCATCAGCACATGCTTGGGTATGGATCGTATGAAAATGATGAGAGTAACAATAGAGGGGGGCGGGGGGGGGGGAGAAGGAAATCTGTACGAATTAAGTGGCTAAAACAAAGGGCCCTGGAGAAACTGCTGGAGGCGGGGATCCGCGGCGGCCCCCCCGCTCTGCACGGAGAGCAGCGGGGGAAATGAAAAGTTTTCCCCGGCGGGAGCGCTGGCCCCGGGGCAGCGGAGGACCCGGGGAAGGTCCCTCGGCCGCGGCGGGGGCCCCGAGGCTTCGCCGTCCGTGGGGCGGGGGCGGCGGGGCCGGGAAGCGCCCCCGGCCCCGACCGTTCCGTACATTCGTCTCACGCTCGGCAGCTCTGCGGGGGGGGCGGGGGGGGGGGGGGGGTAGGGGCTGGGGGGGGGGCTGCTGCCCCCCCGGAAAACTCCGGTCTGTGTCACCCCGGGGCCGAGGCGGCGGTGGGGGCTTTGCCGCTGCCACGGGGCTGCATTTTCTTTGGATGCGCGGCGGGGGGAGCCCCGCCGACCCGCTCCCGGTTCATGGCTGGGGGTCCTCGTAGTCCTTTCGGTTCCCTCCGGCTGCTGCGCGTCGCTCCGAGTTAACCCCAAAAGTAAGTTTATTGCACGTTTAAAAAAAAAAAAAAAAAAAAAAAGAAAAAAATAAAGAAAGTCAAAAAGCAGAAACTCGAGAAAGGTGTAAGTTGGAAATAAAAAGTCCGGGGAGGAAGGGGGGTGGAGCTGGAAGCCGGGGGAGGGGGCGAGGGGGCCGCGGTCCCGGCACAGGTGGGCGCTCAGACGAGTCCTGTCATCTGCGACCGGAGGAAAGGGAGGGAGGCGGCGGGGAAGGTGCCCAGGGGGTAGCTGACGCCGCTGGAGAAGCCCACCAAGGGGGGCGACATGTGGGGCAGGCTGAAGCCCAAGGCGCTCGCCGGCGAGTTCTCGTGGTACAAAATGGGGACCCGCACTATCCTTTGGGCGGCGTGGGAGAGGTTGGCCGCCTCCAGGTCGGCGGCCAGCTGCCGCTTCCACTTGTTGCGGCGGTTCTGGAACCAGATCTTCACCTGGGTCTCGGTGAGGTGCAGCGAGGCGGCCAGCCCGGCCCGCTCCGAGCTGCTCAGGTACCGCTTCACGTCGAAGGTGGACTCCAGCTGGAAGACCTGGCTGCGGCTGAACACCGTGCGCGTCTTCTTCTTGCGGCCGGCGGCGCGTTGCTCCGGTTCTCCCGCTTCCTCGCCGCGCTCCTCTTCTTCCTCCCGATCCCGGCCTCCCGGTCCCGGCCGCCCGCCAGCCGGGCCCCTCGCCGCCGCCCGCCCGCCGCCGCCGCCGCCCGCCCGCTCCGCCGGTTCCTCGGGCAGCTCGGGGGAGTCCCGGTCGCTGGCTGCGGAGAGAGGCAGAGGGCTGGGAGGTGGGGCGGCCGCTCCGGGGGAGAAGGTGGGGACCCGAGGGGCATCGCCCAGCCGCCCGCTGACCCGGAGGGAGAGCCTGCCCCTCGCCCCGCTCACCGGGAGGGGAAAGGAGGCGGCTGCGGAGAGAGCGAGGGCAGGGGCAGGGCGCCGGGGCCGCCCGACGGGCGAGGAGCCCGGGCAGAGGTTCCTACCGCTGCTCGGTCCCTTTGGGATAAACTCCCAAATGTTTGTGAGGATATACGCACACGCGCAGGCATACTTACACAGAAGCGCATAAATTATACTTCATGTGTATATACGTATAGTCATCTACGTACATATATATATATATGTGCGTGTGTGCACGCACATCTCGGTCTACGGATATACCCAAACGCACACATATATGTGTATATAACGTGCATTTACTTTTAGATATATGTTTGGTACACATACCAGTGTACATGTATATATATACACACACGTCTTTATGCATAGAAATATACGTGCTTTTTCATATATGAATGTACACATATGAATACACGTGTACTCATAATGATACATACACATGTATACATTTACAGACATATGTATACACAAATATATTTACACACACACGTACACATATATACTTACAAGTACATATGTAAGTATACCGGTGTGTGTGAAGGGGGTAAGTATAGTAGTGCATGTGTGTATATAAAGGGAGGTAAGAAAGAACTATTTTCTCTTCACGTTATCCTGAACTTAATAAACCAAATGGACCGAGTCAGCTAGTCTAATATCGGGACATTGCCTCCCAGCACGTCTCCGTTGTGTTTCCAACATTGTGCTTTCCATTTGTAATTTTAAAGGGGAGAAAAAAATATTTCCTACTCTTTATAGAACAGCGGGGAAAAGAAAAAGAAAAAAAAAAGGGAGAAAAAAAAGGCAGTAGTTTCGGGGGTCGTTTTCTGTTTCTAAATGTACTTTCGAGAGGAATTAAAAATATTAATAAACCCATCACTGTAAAAAGAAGCTCTCTGGATTACAAATCACGCCTCTTTTCCTTACTGAGCAGCCGTGTGAGCCCTACAGGCTCGTACAGAATCAAAGAGATGCGCCGAGGGACAGAGATTTTTCTATCGGGATAAAAATAACCACTGATCGCAGCCCATAAACTTTTTTCAGATGTTAATTTCTGCCCCTGAACCCAGGCTTTTCCTCCAGCGCCCTTTCCAGCGGGGGCCCCGCCGTGCCAGGCCGCTGCCTGTCCCCGCCGCGCTGCGGGAGGAAGAGGCGGGCAGCGGGGCCGCCTCTGCGGGAAGGGGCGACCGGGGCGCATTGGACCGAGCCCCGGCTGCTCGCCCGGCTTGCCAAACTCTCCGCTGGGCTGCTTGGCACGGTGCTCCCAGCTTTCCGGCTTGCTGGGGCGTCAAAAAACAGCCAGACCTCCCTCTTAAAAAAAAAAAAAAAAAGAGAGAGAGAGAAGAAAGAAAAAGGGATTTGGGGGGGGGGGGGGGGGAGGAAAGAAAAAAAGCCCCGAGCGAACCAACAACCCCGAGTGTTTACATTTTGGGCGGCGGGGCGGAGGCTCCAGGTGCCTGACACACCGTGAGCGTTTCCGGAGATTTGCCCTGGGCGGCCGAAAACGGGGAGGCAGAGCGAGGGCTGCGGGGGGCACTGCGCGCATCCCCCTCCGCGCCTGCCCCCCGGGGCCGCGGCGGGCCCGGACCCCCCCCCTCGGCGGGAGCGCAGAGACACCCCCCCCCCCCATTTCCCCCCCCCCCCCTTCCCCCGCAACCCCCAGCCGGGCCCGGCGGTTAGGGACAGGGAAAGGCGACTTACTGTCGGGGCTGGCGCAGCCCAGGAAAGCGGCGTGGGCTCGGCGGTACCAGCCGACGGCGGCGTCGCGGAGGGGGCAGCCCGGGGCGCCGATGCGCAGCGGGGAGCGCGGCCCGCAGCGCGGAGCCCCGCGGCCGCCGCCACCGCCGCCGCCGCCGCCGCCCGCCGCCCGCCGCGCCCCGCCGCCCGCCGTGCCCTCGGTGCCCAGCAGGTCCTCGATGAAGAAGGACGAGACGCGGGCGGAGGTGGAGCCGGCGTTCTCCGTGGCTTCGTCCGGCATCGTCGGAGAGAGCTGCGGGCGGGAGTGGGGGTGTCCCGGCTCCGCCGGCGGCTGGCTCCTCGGCTCCCCGCTGCCCCGCGGCCGCCTCCTGCCTCTGCCTAGCCCCGTGGATGCTCTCCTGGTATAAAAGGGTTTTTTTCCGGAGTAATCATTTCAGATCGCGGTTTGCCATCATTTCCTGCAAGCTAGGAGGGGAGGGGGGGAGGGGGAGGAGGGGAAGGGAACGGGGAAGGAAAAAAAAAAAAAAAAAAAAGCAACCCGACAACCCATCGGAGGCGCCAGATTCTGCGCGAAAACGATAATAACGAAATAAAAATGTCATGCGAGTTAAACGCTGGACACGAGAGGGGGAATCCTGCGATTGGAGGAGCGCGGCGGCAAATGGGATTTCCGCAGGGGAAGCGCAGGGCGCGCAGCGCGGCGGGGCCGGGCGCTGCCGGTGCCTGGGCGTGCGTGTGTGTGCGTGTGTGTGTGTGTGTGTGTGTGTGTGTGTGTGTGTGATGTGTGCAGTGCGGGGTGTGCGTGTGCGTGCGCCGCCCCGGGGCTGCCACTCACGAGCTCCTTATTTAGGTCAATTAGGGAGCAAATCCCGGCGCGGGGGGAGCGGCAGCGCCAGCCCCGCCACACGGGCCGCAGCCGGGGGGGGGGGGGGAAGCGGGGGGGGGGGGGGGGGGGGGGGGGGGGGGGTCGGGGGGGTTTGGCCGCTCCACGTCCCGGCCCTCTCATTGGCTGCAGCGTGCTCAGCGGGCAGCCCAGCCAGCCAATCCCAGCCGCGGACATCGCAGTTGCATTAATATCATTAATAATAATCAAGCCCCCTCCCACCCCCCGCCAAGCGCTTTCATGTCTGCGGCGGCGGCCGATGGAGGGAGGAGATGCGCCCTCCGCCGCCCGCAAGAGCCTACACCGGCCCCGCGGGCCCGGCAGCCACCGCCGCCGGCCGAGCGGTGAGGTTGCCCCCCCGCCCGGAGCCCCCCGGGTTGGGGCACTTGAACGGGGAAACGGGGGAGGGGTGGCGGGGGGACATCTGCCCCCGTGAGCCGGCAGTGTCCGCGGCCGCGGGCTGTCCCGCCGGTGGAGGGCAGGGTGCGCGACACGGGAGGGACCCCTCGTCTACAGGGTCTCCCGAGGCCCAGTTGGTGACATTTAACCTTTTCCTATATATATGTGCATATACATATATAGGCATATTTATCTACATACGCATATTATGTCTGTATAGTGTGTTTAGTCGGCCCCCGCGCATCGAAGTCGGGGCCGCCCGCGACGCCCCGTCTCCCACGGCTCCTGGCGTTGCCGCTCCGCAGCCCGGCTTTTTTATTATTATTCCTACTGAAAGTGCACTTCATGGAAAGCCATAAAGCCACCCTCCGCCCCGCTCCCGCCCCCCTTTTCCTGAGCCTTTTACATCCTCCCCCCTCGGGACAGGGACCGCCAGGCATCCCACGGAACTCCCCCTCGCTGCAGGGCGCCGGGGCAGGGGAGTTATCGATCCTCTGCCTTTTTCCGTGGGACCGAGCGGGCCAGGGTCGTAGAGGGACGAGTCGATGCAGAGCGCACGTCGGAGACCCGTGGAGGTTTGGGTGAGTACACAGACGCCCTTGCGATGTTCACCTGCGGGTCAGCTCTCCCCTCCTGCTCTGCTCTGCCTCCTCTGCTGGGATATCCCTACTTTTTCCCCTTTACGGTACCCCTGGACAAGCACCCCTTTCCCAAGCCCCGCCTCCACCCCCCTCCCCGCTTTTGAGCGGGGGCGCCGGTCGCTGCCGGCGGGAGTGCCCGGCGGGGCCGGAGCGCAGCCGGGTGCGGAGCCGGCCTGGCCGGCACCGAGCGGTCCCGCTCCCTTTCCCGAGGTGGCCGTGGGGACCTTTGAGGTCAGGGCCTATTCCAGGAAAGAAAAAAAAAAAAAAAAAAAGAGAGAAAGAAAGAAAAAAAAGGAATAATTCCACTTCCAAAGTCTCCAGAAAGACGCAAAGAGCCAGAGCTCTGGAAAAGCAGGAACATACAGGGACACGTTCGGCTTTCCGTCTTACCTGGGCAGGGACCGAGAGCAGTCTGGTGGATTGTAAACCGGGCGAAAGAGCGTTCGTCACTTGTTGCACAGGAGTGGTGCTAACGAACATCGCTCCTCTGCTCTGCGCGTCTCGGTGCGTGTTGCTGGATAGGAAATACGAGTTTGACTGATAAGTGTGAAGCATCCATAACCCGCCAGCTCTGTTTGACTGGCAGACTCGGAAAATTTATGTGTGCTTTCCGGAATAAAGAGATAAAGGCGGACCCTGGTTACTTCTATACATTTTATGAGCAATGTGCAAACGATATGCATATATCCCATACCCATATTTTATAAAGTGTTCCTACAGTGTGGTCATGCAACTTATGTAATATTATTTGCTTTCCAGTTAGAAATAGTATGATAAATTAACAAGAGTAAATGTGCTCTTGCTTTTTTTTTTCCCCTCCATATTTGTTTAACACAACTGTCTGGTGTGCAATAACGCTGAACTGTGTTTATGGAAAGTCTTGTGTACTCAGACATATTCCCGAAACGCAAATAAAAGGATGAACACGGTTCTATACCTGCAATTACAACACTTGTACATACATGTCCGCGTGTATGGGGTACTTTTTAATTTTGTAGTTATGTTTACGTACCTTTCGCATTGCTATAGTGACATGACTACTAACACTTCGTGCGTAATACTCTTTGTGCTTATTATGATGAGGAGGCAAAAAAGGGCGTGTGTTTGCTGGATGTCTCCCTGCAGCCACCCGGCAGGGCTTGGTGTAGGGAGCAGAAAAAGCACCCAGTGACGGTATTTTCGTAATTTAATGACAGAAAGACATCCTGGGCCCCTGCTCTAACCCCTTTCACTGTCCCCTACCCCAGCGTAAGGCGGGGCGGGGGGTGTCTCCTTGTGCCGAAGGCATTGCCACCACCCCGGGCTAACCCCCCCCGTCGGGCAAGGGCCGTGCCGGCGCGGCTCCGGCGGGGCTCGGGGTGGCCGCGGCAAGACAGGACCTCTCCTGCCCCCCTCCAGCCTTCTCCCCCACAGCCATCTCTTGGCGGTACGGAAAACCTTTCTTTTTTGCAGGCAGCTGAGCGGAGCGGCTTTCCCTGGGCAGCACGCTCCTGCCCGCCTCCGGGCCAGAACGGATTTCCCCGTGTTTTCGGCAGAGGCGGCTTTGAGACCAGATTTAGACTATAGGTGGCGGGCCCCTTGTTTTTCGCAGGTCTGGCTCTGTTTCTTTCCCAGGTAGGCGTTTTTCTCCGAGGCTTTGGAGACCTCCCGATGCGGGGCAGCGCCGGGAGGTGCGGGGCGGCTGCGGCCTGCGGCCCCGGCGCCGCTGCCGGTGGGGTGTCCCCTGCTGAGCAGTCCCGTCCTGGCTCCCAGCCCGTGCCGACCCCCGGCGTGGGATGCCCGGTGGGGTATTTCTCCCCCGCCCCGGGTCACCGCCTCCGACGGCTCCTGAGCCTTTGGCGGGGTTTGCTGGACGTGGGTGCAAAGCACGGCCGGCTGCCACGCAGGGGGCAGGGAGGAGCGGGGGATTTGGGGCCGGGCTCCGGAGGGAACCAGCAGACGGAGGGCTACTTTTGGGGCCGAAAACGCGTGTGTGAGTGTGACAAGTGCCTCCAGCGAGCCACGGTGATGCCGGGCCGGCCGCTCCCGCCGCTTCCCGCACGGATTGCGGCGGGACTGCCTGCAATGTGAATGCAATTACCCTGCCGATGTTTGATGTCTCCCCTCGCTCTTCTCTCCTCCCCATCAGCACTGCCTCGATGTGTCGTAAAATAGAAATGAAATGAAAGACAGGCTTTAACCGCTCGCTACGTAACCTCTGCTCCTCTCTCTGCTTTTAAGGGCCCGCCGTACGTTTGGAGCCCGGATCTTTGCAGGAGGCGTTCAGCCCCCAGCGCTGCGGGCAGAGGTGGCTTTCTGGGGAGGGGAATCATCTCTCCCCTTCTCCACGCTGAACACATCGCTCAGTTCCGATCACCCTCCTAACAGATCAGACGGCAGCGCTGCGGGTAAGGAAATTCTTGGCCAACATCTGCCTCTGGTTGATATATAGAGATATATATGTATATACTTATAAATAAAAATAGGTTTTCAGCCAGGTTCGCTTTAGCTATAAAAATAAACCAAATAAAGACTGTATTCGCATCTTCAGTAAACTGTCGGCAGCCACCAAAACACAAAAGCCACCAAAATCCTCGGGCGCAGCGTTTTTCGGGTCCAACGCTCCTTTAGAGGAGCAGAGGTGGTGGTGGGAAGGTTTGGATACCTACTTTAAAAAAAACATAAAATAAAGGATCAAAGAGAAGATGGTTGCACCACCTCTAAGGCTCTGTGTAACATCTTCCTCCTCCTCCTTCTCTTCCCGGTGAGTGGTGGGGGGAGGGGGTCCGCTCAGCTCCCGGGGGAGCCGCTCAAACCGCTCCCGCCGGGGCACCGCTCACCCCTGCATGGAGTTCGCCAGGTCTCAGCTCCGGCTCCGTCCCCCTCAAAGAATCGCGGATGCGGAGCAGGACCCTGGCAGGGGGGTCATGTCCCGCTGGGCCTTGCTGGGACAAGCGGAGGGGGCGTTTCAGAAAGGTGTCCCGGCCAGCCCCCCCACTCCATCCCCCCGGGTGAAGATCCTGCGCGCATCTCACGAGGATGCCCCATTTTGGGTGGCCTTTCCAGAAGGGAACCCGCAAAGGACAAGGACAACACGGCAGTGGGAACTCCTTTTTTTCCCTGCAGGTAGAAAATCCTTAAATCCTTCAACTGTGGGTTAGACAGCACTTAAATGCAGCAACACTTTGTGGAATTCCTTTTTGAATTTGCAGTAAATTCTGAGGGGTCCCCGAAGTTAAGGAAAGAGAGAAAATTATAATTAAGGGTTGGTTTGTGGTGTTTGTTTGTTGCTTTTTGTGTGTGTGTGTAAATTATCTCTATAAACCCAACCCTACTGAATTCTTCACCGTGAGTGACACTGGCAGAGAACTTTTCCCCTTTCAAAGACACTGCACAGCCCATGCTGATTCCCATGAATGTATTCATTATTCACAGATAGTCACTAAGTGCTTTGGATGGAAACTTCCAGCCTGTAGTACGTCCTGAGTGTCCGTGATGCCTATTTATTGCTGGTTAGAGACGTCATGCAATTGGGAGCATGAATCGCATTGCTTAAGTGCTGTTTCCTTGCTAAGTGAGGGGTGTTTTAACCCATGATAAATTATCAAACTGGGGAATGTCCTTGGGTACGTGAATATATTAACGAAGAAAACACTTCGAGAATGGTTTTGGGGAATATCTATTCCCATGTGTTAAAATTCCAGAGCCCTTTCAGAAATATTTATTAATTGTCTGACTGGAGATGGGGAGAGAGGGAGAAAATGAATCATCAGCAAATGATACGATATCTTTAAAAAAAGGTAGTCCCTGCTGAAATGAGCTATTATATAGCTATATATGAGCTATATTTATAATACAGTCCCGTTTTAAAGTGACTTTTCCAGGAAGGTCTTTGGCGTTGATTTCCTTACACAATTTTAACACTACTTTTTTTTTTTTTTTTTTGTACATACAGTGAGAGATTGCATGGTTTTATTGGTACTGGTTAGGGTCAGCCACAAGAGAATTATGGAGGTCATGTGAAATAGGTGCCAATAAAGCTTTTATTATTGTTATACAGACAAAAGAGCATTATGGAAAGAGATCCTTACCAGACCTAACCATGGCTATTTTGTTCTGTTAACAATCAAGTTAGAAAATACAGAGACACAGTAAAAAAAAGTGACTTTTTGGAGCTATTGAACATTAAACTATTATCCATAAGACTTTTGGGATTATTTTCCCTCAGAAAATGAAGGTCTCCTGACAAGAAACACTGCAGACAACTCTTGATTTTGCCCAAGACAAAAAAACTAGGAAAAAAAAAAATTGCACTGCCACAACAGAATATAACTGTTGAAGTTTTGAAATAACATTTACCATTTGATTTTTTGTGTAATGCAAGATAAGAAAATCAAGTTATTTTTAATTAACACAGTAGTCATTATCTCTGGTTTGTATGTACCTACAGTTTGAATCTAAAAACTTTCTGCCAGAACCTGAAGTTGAAGATTCTGAAGTAAAATTTCATTAAAATACTGTTGTCCTTCCCTCATGCAGTCTTGAATGATTTTAGTGGAGCATTAAACCATTGTCGAGGATTGTAATGAACTTCCCCCATGTGTTGATACATTGGATTCTTAGATCAAACTTCAAAAACAGTTGGAGCTTAGTGAATTTAGTAAAAACTCATACCTTCTTAAATCTGATTGACTCAGGAGTTTTAGATTAATTCCAGGACAGAGCCAAATTCAATCAAAGAAAGTATTAAGAACTTACAGTACAAAACATCCTTTGTATTTTTACAGTTGTGTAAAAGGAAAATTGATGCATGGATCAAAGTTAGCCCTAAAATAACATTAACATTGGGGTAAAAGTTATACTAGCCTTTGCACTTTGATAGTAAAATGATTCAAACTGTCTGTATTCTAAGGGAAAGGTTGAAGAAAACTTGTGAAAGCTGCTTGGAGCTTTATTATATAAAAAAAATCACCTATATTTGTGAGCTATACTAATAAGAAGGAAGTGAGCTCTGCATAGACAGAAAAGAGAAAACATCTCCTTTCCACCGACTTGTAATTCATTTATCATAAATGAGGACAACATAGCATGCTTTAAAACTGCCACTAGATCAAGGAAAGTATTTTTCATTGTCATGTGAAAATCAGACTTTTGCAAATCGTATTTGAATGAGACATATAGATTGCCCCCTCCAAAACCTCTGGGATCTATGATATATATATAAATGTAAAACCATGAATTTTTGAGTCAGTTCAGAAATAATCTTTACAGAAATCAATGACTAGTTAGAGTTTATGTGAGTCATTAAAATCTGGGGATGAATGTAATTTTCAAATGGTTCTGTAATCCATTATAAATGGTTTTGCAATGCTCCAGCATATGTGGAGATACATATCTGGAGATATATACAGTTACATACATACAAATATGTTTATTGTGGCATACAAAAATTACATTTTCACATAGCATGAAAGTAGTGTTGAAATGCCTTTAGAAAGGACTGAACCTAGTCAAAATTAATATTGTAATGAACTCAGATCCTAATGTAAATCCATGCAAACCCCAAATGCATTCACTTTCTTGTTCTGAATTATTTTGTTATCAAGTCTGATTAGTCCTAGAAAACCCTGAAGCGGTAGGAAGGCTGGGTCAAACACTGAGTGAACTCGCTGGTAGAGCTCTGTTTGCTTTCTCTCAGCAAGCGGCACTGAGATGTGCTATCTTCCCCGAGATCTCAGTGGGGCTCAGCAGGAAACCCAACCATATCAGCTCCTTCTCATAAGATTCCCCTTCAAATTAACAAGCTCCTCGAGTTGTGTTAGGATGGCGCGAGCCAGTTCCCACAGTAATTCCTCATGAAACCTGAACACCACAGCCCGTATTCTGCCCCTGCGAGGACACGAGAAGTCAACCCAGAAATTTACACAGGCCTCTGGCTATGAATAATAAAATCTACACTGCAGTTATCTGAAATTGGAGTGATAAGTGGACTCGCTGCAGGAAAATTTCCATATCACACTTTGTAAGTTCATGTCTTACCCAGAGGAAGCTAAAGTCTTGATTTAAACAGAGAGTACTAGGGAGACGGGCAAGAAGAGCTGAAGGTGCACCCTCGCTGTGTGTCACAGGGGTACGTCCTACCAACTAATTAGGAAAGATACCCATGCCCCTTTTGTCTCCTTCTCTCATGTAAAATTCTCCTCCTGCATCTACTTGGGGGGATTAATCAAACCAAGTGGAGACACCTACATCTAATCTTTTCATCTTATGCTCTTCTTAAAGACAAAGCATATCTAGCCAATACTTTCCATGTATTGTCAGAGGAATCACTTTCCTTGTGTGGTCTCAGGGAGGCTTTTTTGCCATTTCGTGACAATACACACCATGGTGCAGGTGGGTGAAGGGCAGCCCTGTAGAGAAGATTCGCTTATCTGCATTTTTTAAGGTGAAGGCACTCAGTGGGAGATGGGACAGCTCTCTTTCCGCTCTGAGTCACAGGTGACTTGGTCTTCCCTTGTCCTGCTCAAACACTTCGTATGACTTGGCCTTCTTGGCTGAGTGTGTACGGGCAAGCTAAAAAGGATTATGGCATAGGAAAACGCCTGTCCATAGTCTTCACTGTAATCTTACTCCCCACCAGATTTTGGCTTATCAGTCCTCTTTCAGACCAAGTCAGGGTATTTATAAGTTAATAAAGTTCATGCACTGCTCCTGGTAGGTATCAGACCACCCTGTTTTGGACTGGGAGAGCATGTAGTCTGTGGACCCAAGCCGTATCATGCCACTGGCTCTTGGGATTAGAGGATAGGGCCTGAAGCATCCAAAATGCTGTTGTTCATCTGGCAAGCGACAGTGGTTTCCTCAGATAGCAGGAAGAAAAGGTGCCCTGTCATCGTCATCGTGGTGTGCAGTTAAAGGTAGTTTGGGTAGATAATGTGTGTTTTGCAAAGGAGAGTACCTCTTGCCTACACATCCTCCTCTCCCTCGCCAGCACCCTTGCAAGAGCCTGGCAAACACCAGCCCTTTAGCAGTATTTATAGCTATATCTCTATCTGATGAGCCACTCTCTAAAAGTAGGCTAACTGAAAACATACCACATTGCTGCTTGGAAATGCAGATGTGAAGGGATATCTGGTTCTAATATACGGATCACCTTATGGTGTGGCAGGTTTCAGTTTCCACAATAGAGAGTGCATTTGTGCTTGGAGTGATTTAAGCCATTTGGGACCTTCAAAAGCAGAAACCCTTCATGAACCTTATTGGAAATGACTACACTTGGTGAAAAAAAAAAGGAAGAGAAACTAGAGGGGTGATCCAAGATCACACACATCTAAAGACTGGAAAGGAAGCCTTTTCCAAAATGTTGCTCTTTCTCACAGAAAACGCGTTAAGTTCAGTGTGAGACGAATATCTCCATTCCTTTGTTGAGCTATGAAGTCCTACTAATGCTGATGGAACTGTCATCTTATTGCAAAAAGCCACCAGGTTTAGTTCAAACCAGTAATTTTATTAAATATTAGCAATATTTATTATAAAGCCATCATCTTTCCTATTGCATTTTACTTCTTGCATTTCTCCTTTTGCTGACAGAAGCAATGAGGACGACAAGAAAGCAGGCTTTTCCTTTCTGATACACCTGGTGGATTTGAGCTCTGATATTTCTCTTTCCCTCAGTGCACGGAAATCCCTTAGGAAGAGCAAAATACTGGCATAAAGATCGGCTGTGCAGATTGGAAAGAAGGATTTTGCCCTTGGGTCCAAAAGCTGGAATGTTTTCCGCAGATCATAGACTCCATAAAACATATGTACTTAATAAATAAGCAAACAAGGCTTGTACTTGAACGGGGCTGCCGTGCAGTAAAGGAGAATAACTTATGGTGAATTGGGGTTGAGGGTTTGGCACTTGTGTCCCTGGCATCCCAGAGCCACTTTTGTGCAAATATCTACTTTTCTTCTTCACACCACCTGTGCTGTTGAGGTGAATGAGAACATCTCAGAAGCTTATTCCAGGTGATCTGAAATGGTGCTTCCTCACAGAGCTGACTGTCCCCATGCAGAAAATGGAGGGAATGTGTCTACCTTGTCAAAGAGGTAAACCAGATGAGCTGAGAAGGCTTTCCCTCATTCGCATCTACTGTCTCGCTGTCTGCACAGCTCAGCAGGGAAAACAACAGAGGGGAAGCAGCTGGAACCACGCCAGCACTCCGGGCTTTTGGCACCCCTCTGCAGCAGGAGCTCAGGGTCTTTTTGCATCCCTCCGCTCCGGAGCTGTCAGCAGGTAACACGCTCTGTCGTATATCTCCGAGCTGCTGAAACATTACGTGCTCTGTCTCCACCTTTTGCAGAGCTCGCCTGACCCTGCCTTGCTCCTTGCTTAGGGTGAAGCTGTTTCAATCCCCTCGGCAGCCCCAACAGGTCATCCAGGTTTGGTCAAGCCTAAGAAGCTGTCCTCTTACATTTAGCTGGAGAGAAACATGCCCAGCATCTGCTTGCAATTGCTCTCTGAGACGCTGAGCATAGCCTTTGCGTTCGCGTGTCTCCTGAAGGTTTGACAATCAGGATATTCAGACTGAGCGAGATCTTATCGATACTTTTTGGTTGTCAGACCAAAGGCCCGAACACCGCCAGGTCTCCGCAGGGTTCAGCCAGGATGGAGGACGTGTGCGTTTAACAAGGTAGTTGTCCGCAACAGCAAGCACATGTTTCCAGCACACCATGATCCCCACTTGGGGCAGGAGTCAGCCAGAAGTCAGATGTCTAGTCGGATAGGTTCATCTTGGCTTTTTGTGTTCAAGGGGGTAGGGGCAAGAGGGGTACCTGCAGAGGGTGACTCATCTCCTCTCTCCGTGCACTCCTACTTGGCAGTGATGAATGCTACTGCAAGTGCCATCAAAGGTCACCGAAGCAGACAACATCATCAAACCAAACACCTAACTTCTAGCTGCTTGAAATGAAGCCTACCTCTTTTTCTTTGTTTTATGGCTGCTTGTAGCTTGTCTAGCAGGAATAATCCTTTCTCCTTCCTCCATTTGTGCCTTTTAGCATGAAGAACAGAAGAAGCAGACTAAGGACCTGATTCATCACTCCATCTTTTGCTTAGCCTTAAAATATGTATACATATAGCCTCAAAACTCTGCCATAAAAAGATGCATGGCAGCCATTCCCTTATATAAAATGGCAAGTTTTGTGTGATTGTGACCAAATTATTACATGGAACAGTGAAGTCAAAGTCAAGTTCAGCTGAGGATAAAAAAACACAGTGTTTGCTTAGATTTGTTTTTATTCTAGTCCACGGGGATAGAAACAATTGATTCATCTGGAAATCTTCATTTCCAGCATAATTTTAATTGTTTTATTAAGCATAACAATTATATTATTCTGAATTAACTATGTCTGGGTATGTGTATCTTAACCTTGTTTTCTATTCAGAAAAAAAAAAATAAATAAAGGGACAATTAAATGTTTCTTCAGACTTTGTAATGGTCAGTGAAGTCTTATAGGCACCTCTGGAACCAACAGTGAATTAAGAAGAGACTTTGATTCTAAGTCAGAAACAGCAAGCATCTTTTTGTCTGATGTTGGGTTGTTGCTTTCTCTTCCTGTGCTGATACTCCAAGTGTTCCCACATACAGGTTTGCCCTTTGGATATATCTACTAGGGCCAGTTTAAAAAAAATCTGAAATCCACTGAGATTTAGCTCAAAAAAAAGCTACCTTAGCCTTACGAGGTGCAAACTTAAGTGTGGATTATCCTTGAGAAACCTGACTCTGGGAAATCTGAACTTTATTCCATAAGGACCAAATCTACAGTTTGCATGAGGCATGGGAAGGATTAATCGGGATTTAGGTAGTACTTAGATCTTGCTGATCACAAGTAACCCTCAGTGTTATGTGGAGAGTTTTGGGAGCCTTGTTGACATTTAATGAAGACCTATAGATTCTTTAGTTACAATTTAAATTCAGATTAATATTCCAGACTAGATTACCACTACCAATTTTGCAAACCAAAACCAATAAATCTTAAAGATATTATCTGTACCTAATCAGAAATTAAGCAGGATATGTAGACACAGACTATTTAAAATTCTACCATAATCAACATGTTTAAGAAAAGAAGTATAAACATCCTAAGGCAGTCTTTCACAGAGTCTGAATCTGGGGAAATTATTAGCTGGTAGGTGAGTTTATATGGCTTTCATTTAGCATGAGTAGTTTGAATCTGGAGGAGATCTGAGGAAAGTAATCCCAGTCTGTGCCTTTCCCTGAGTTAGGAATTTTCTGAGTAAGTGTCTGCATCTGACCTATTTCAAGACAGTGATCTTTGACCGTAGGCCACATGGTCTTTGTTCTGGACCTGACTTATTCCTATTCTGCCTTCCGATTCCTGTCTTACATGATGTTTTTCCCAGGTGCACATTTTGCCGGACTTCCTTGGTATGAAACAGTACACCTGTGAAGCAAAACACGGGAAAATATTTTTGCTAGCATGAATGAGCATTTTGCATCTTTTCCTTGTGTAAATAAAGTCAACAAACAAAGGTGTCTGATGACTCTGCACTTATTTTGAAAGAGATTAAAATATATCTCTTTCTTTTTTTCTCCCCTTTAGTTTCCTCTTGTACTGGATCGCTCTATCAGGGTGTTTTAATCTGCTTTCAAAATGTGTGCCTTGCTTGCGCGGAAGAAATTTAAAATATTAATGCAAGCGAAACGTAAGTTGACATAGAAGAACATCTTTGTTAACCCTCGCCCATAGATATGAAGTGTAGATGTGTTTTAATTGCTTAAATACCAGGGCAGAAAGCTACCTCGCTGAGTTAGTAGTGTAACTGAAGACCAAATCGGCCTTATCACAGTGCCACCACGAGGCCAAACCCCTCCCCGGATCAAGCACAGACCTCTGTAAAGTGCTTTCGACCCGGACCGAGGGTTGAGTTTTTTCCCATTTCCCTTACTAAAAGTTTTGTCAGAGCGAAACACGGGTGAGGTCCGTGGTGTTAAACGGCTCCAAAACTGTCTTGGTACACCAGAACCCATCGGGATGTTGGCAGATGTTGCGAGAGCGTAGTGCATGTAACCGATCTCAAACAAAAATGATTGCTGTGGTCTAGATGGATTAAGATTTTTCCTAGCGGTTCTGTATTGCACAATCCAAATGCATAATAAACTTAGATCTGTACTTTTGCCAAGCTGCAACTTATAAATAAAAGGGTTCAGAGCAAGCCAATTTTCCTATTTAGTTTTAATAGCTAATACTCTGAAAACCTCAAGGCTAATTAAACTGTTCATTGTCCTGCTGCATTTAATTATTCAGATATTGATCTAACATCTTAACACACAAGACAAAACAGTGACATATTTTATATTTGGAAATGGAAAAAATAGGAAGTAGACTTGGTTTGAAAATGATTTAGCAGTTAATAACCGAACTCAAAGAGAACTGTTTCCAAGTGTTGATTTTTTCATGAGCCACACAGCCTTGCTGTCTATTAAAAAAGAATCAAAATTTAAAAAAAAGAAAAAAAGACAAAAAGTAAAAAAAAAAACCAAAACACCACCAACCCTACAGAAATTTCTATAAAACCTGACTCGAATTTCACATCTAGCTGAAATAATCCTACACGGTGCATTGCCAAACCCATGTGTGCCTACAAAGAAGACGGCAAGTCACTTGGCTAGGAAAATCAGACCAGCACAGAGGAATCCCATGTTCAAGTTCTGACCCGACCTGAGACAACCTCTGACCTTGGACTAATAAACAATTAGCTTGCCTTCTTCCACCACTGTCTGAAAACTGAGCCTTGTATGTTTCCCCCTTTTACTGTTGCCTTAATTTAGATCACCATCTTTCTGATATGGGACCTGGTCTTACTGGGTGCTTAGCCTTGGGACTAAAACTGAAACTCTACCGCAACACAGAACAAGATACTCTATATGGACAACCCTGCTGAGGTTCTTCTTTTGAAAGAATCGGTTTGTGTTCCTCCTCAGGTTTTTCTTTTTTTCCCATTTTAACGCCTTGGAAACATCATCACATTCTTGGGAAACATTCTCATGACTTCTTTGGAAAAGCTGTTTTCTCCCTCCCAACCAGAATCTGTGAGGCCTTTGGAGAATGAGAAACACAGATGTTTTGGGTCCGCCAGCATCACTTCCATTTTTATTACTACATAAAGCAGAAAAACAAAACTTGGGTTATTTGGAGTGGCAATAATTTATAATTTAGCCCTTTACAGCTAATCTAGACACCCTAAACTGCACAGAAACATATGAACCTAGCACACAGTCTGTCTCATCCACAGGACACATTTATCAGATGCACTGTACCCAAAATGCACCTTATACCCTCCCCTGACCGTGAGGAGAGCCCATGGTGACTGGCTGAGGTGCACAAGACCAGAACATAGTTAGGTTGCTTAAATGTGGTTACTTATTGCCCTTTGACGTTCCCAAAGACATCCAAGATATTTGCATAGGACTTCAAACCTGACCCGAGACCCCTGGGAGACTTACACAGTGCCAGAGCAGGACCTTTTAATGCTATATGGCTCAAACGACGCTAGACACTCTGCTTTGGCAACTGATTCCCACCTGCAAAGACAATGAGACAAATGCAATCATTAGCGTCTGTATTTTTTTTCAGAGGAGACACTAGAAAGCAAAGTGATTCATCAAATCATAGGCAACTATTCACTCTGGATTTGATTCTGCCTGCTGGATGTAAGCCCTGTGGCCAGAAGCTCCCTGGGGTAAGGGCTCATGCTCCTGCTGTGGATCAGGAAAGCAAACAATCATCATGGAGCAATTCAGTTGCATTAGCTGTCTATTTACCATCCCTCTAGCGACACTTAGAAGGCCACCTTGAACTTGGTTCTGCAGCAAAAGTAAGAAAGATAATGAAATTACCAGAAGACAATGAGCTGCACAGGCAGGCTCCTATGCAAACCTCTCAGGTGCTCTTGACTCCTCTAGAGTAGAGACTTCACTACAAGACTAACGTAGACTGCTGACCCAGCTCTGAGGACCTCTTCACACAGGGCAGCACAGAGCAGGGGAGCAGGGACTTCGATGGGAGAGGCAAAGCCAGAACTGTTACAGCGGAGGAGCACAGGAGATGGCAACAGGGTGTGGGAAGGGCTTCCTATGCCTTAATCCATGCCAAAATTGCACTTCCATTCAAGACTGTGACCCTACAAGCTGTTAAGATCGTATGGCTGGTCATTAGGTAGTGCTGGGATAATATTTTTCTCGGGAGGAAGTATATTTAAAGTTCTAAAAACCAACATGTATTTCAGTACAATGGCTCAGCAGGGGGTTGACTTAAAGCCTGCCATTTGGGAGACATCCGCCTTATGCAAAACGCAGCATGCTTCGCTTTGTACCAGGAGCAAACATGGCTTTCCCCTTAATTGGATCTAACACAAGTTATAGGTAGAATATATATACAGGAAAGGCACAAAATAGCATATGGCATATGGTCATTATTGCTCAACTCACTGGCTGGTAACTCGGTATGCTGCGTCTCCAACTTACAGTAACTGACACCAGATAATACAGTTGGGATTAATCCAGGCCTTATGAAGTGTTCCAAAAAACTCAAAGCTAATTACTACGCTTGAGATTCCCAGATTGGCATATGGTGTTAAAAAGCATTGTGCAATTTAGGGGAAAACATAAATTCTGCAAGAACAGTGTTTTGCCAGAAAGCTAGCTTTCCCCTCAGATTATTTACTGCTAATTGCAGGGAAGCGTTTTACATATGCCAGTGCATTTCTTTTTGAATCTACTAGTCCAGTTCCTGGTGCCCTTTTAAAAATTACCTTATTAAAACCATCAGAAGAAAATCTGGTTCCCAGTCTGGCCAAGAGAGTAGAATTGACTGTCATAAACTATAGCAGATCACTTTGCATTCACATTAAAATCAAGCTTAATAACATTAAAGCTTGTATGTAGTGGGAAATTCCACTTTAAATTCCTTCACCATCTGTTGAATAAAAAAAATCAGCCGTGAGTATTTCCCTTCGACTTCTCTTTTCCTTAGGGCGCTCGGTGCACAGATGCGAGTTTATAAAGGCTGTGCTGAGGGTGGGATGTCAGGAGGGTGAGCAGAAGGACTGCAGCCAGGCTGGACCGGGAGGGTGAAATCCGCTGGTAGGCGTCGGGGATTGAAAGCCCACCACACCAGAAATTGATTTATCACAGTGAAATTATTCCAAAAATAAGTTGCTTGTTAAGCCTTTTCTCAAGGCGTCTCTGCTGTTTAGATTTTGGAATTGGAGCCGGAGCAATCTACTGTTACACAACTTTGGGCGAGAAAGTTTTTTTTCATGATATAGTATTTTACTGCAGCTGTCCGAGACCTTCCTTCTGCCATCTAAACAGCACCATCTTCAGGCACATTTTAAAACCTATCAATTACCTAGCGGGGACCCAGCCGTTCCTCACATTGGGAATGCTTTTTTTCTCCTGCTGAAATTGCAGTTCTTTTCCTCCTGTTTTTCCCCTAGGCACTATCTTTAAGTCTTGACACTTGTCAAAATTAGGCTCTCAACTTAAAATGCGACAACCAACCTCCTCCAGTTGCACTGTCTGCGCCTGTATATGATCAAATCTTTCCTCAAATGAACTCCTAATTTTTCCTTAATCTGTTCCACCATTATAGCTGGTTCATTATACCTGGTTCATACTTTTTGTTTCAAATATTTATTGTATTTGTTGGTTTTTTTTTTTTTTAATCTCCCCGACAGAAAGACTTAGTCTATTTTCATTACTAGATTCAATCAGTGCATTTCAAGTCCATGTTTTTCAACCTTGAGAGAAACAAAGAGATTTCTAGATCAATTATATTTCACGATCTACTTAACTCGAGTATATGTTTTTAACACAAGCAAAATCCAGCGAAGCCAAAAGAAGTACATGAATTAGTAGGCTCTAGCAGTTGCCTTTGTTTCATATGTAAATCAGATGTAAACCCGGGCTTGGTGAGTGCTAAAGTCACAGGAAAATGCAACGAGAAATACTCAGTACGCTTTTTAATGTCATCGTAACACCTACTGTTATTCTGTTATTTCCTCTAACGAAATGTCATTTGGATTGTTTGTTTATTCCTCAATTTTATTTTTCTTTTTTTAAAGAGAGGATAGACAAATCAAGAACAAAGACCCGCAAGCACAGCAGTTCAGTTATTATGCAGTTTTCGGGAAGTATCGGGAAGGGAAGTGGAGACAGAGCAGAGCCCTGTCCCTTCTGTCGCCCACTCACGGTGTCTGTGCAAGGCGGGCTGTAAACCGACTTTAAGTTCTTCATGGGGATGTTTAGCCTCTGAGAAACACAATCACTGTTTCTGCCCATTGTTTGCCAGGTAATAAATGGAGAACAGATGCTGTTCTTTCCTGCCCTCTCGTTGCAAAGAGAAGGATGATGCTTCACTTTAGGGAAGGTCTCCACATCCAGCGTTGCCTCCTCCACCAAGTTTCCCCCGAATCCGCGGGGTCCCTTCAACTGTGGGGACTGTATCTTGCAGCACTGATGGGAAAGCACACGTTCTCTTGCCTTTGCATCATCAGATGGACCAACAACGGGGTGACGCCTGAGATTTTCGTTAGTCTTTATTTGGGAAAGAATAATTCTTCAATATTAAAACTGCCGGATTTGCCAATTTTGAGTACGTATAGTTTTACAGCAAGAAGATCATTTCGTCGAAGGGTTCTCATCAAAATGACGGTTAACCTTCAGCGTGCATTTTAACGCGCGCATCTGTAGGAGACAGCCACGGAGTGAAAAGATCACCAAAGGAAAGAGAGAGCAAACGCCTATCGGGGCAGGCCTGGCCGGGGGCGCCGGCGCCCCAGGGGGACAGGAGGTCCTGGGTGCCCCCCCCCCCCCCCCGCCCGGGGTCGTGTTAGCTGGGGGGAAAAAAAAACCATCCAGACGTGTAGCTCTTCAGACATTGCATTTCTTTCGAGGAAAAAGGGTTATTCCTCACCCCTTCTTCGCCTCCTCCTGCCCGCAGAGCCGCCCCCGCGGGATCCGAGCCGGGATGGGGGGCACAGAGCCCGGGCGAGGGGTGCTGCTTTTCCCCGGGGGGGTTGGGTGGGTGGGTGGGGGTGAGGGGGTGAGATGGAGAAGCCCCTCTGCGGCGAAGAGCCCCGGGGCGCGGGGAGGGCCGAGGGTGGGCGAGCCGCCCCGGGAAGGGGGCGCAGGGCCGGGCCGGGCGGTACCGCCGTGTCTCGCCCCCTTGGCCCCCGGGTGCGAGGTTGGGGGGAAAGGGGTGCGCGTAGGGGTGAATCCCGGCGGCAAAGCGGGGCAGCAAGACGGTCCCCCGCCCCGGATAGGAACTGGGCTGTTCATAATGAAGGGTTTTTTTGTTTGTTTTTTTTTTTATGTCTTGCGGTCAAAGACAAAAATCTTCCGGCTCCCCCGCCCCAAACTTTCCTGTGCCCTACTTCTGGGCGAGAGATCGCCTTTGTGGGTTAATTTAAGGAGACGGAAGAGGCTGCGGTACCGGCCGGGAAGGGAGGGGAAGGGTGGGAAAGCACCGAGGCACGCAGGAGGGGCCGACCGGGGGCACACGGGCAACTCAGAGCCCCCCACGACCCCACGACTGCAGGTTGATGCTCAGCCCAGCCCCAAACCCGCCCGGGCTGCTTGTGGGGAAGGGGAATACCACCCGTGTCTGTGCCCGCCCCGTCGGTCAGGCCGGGCTCGCAAGGGAGCCGCAGATCCCGCTGCTCCTTCAATACCGTCTCCAGGCCCGGGGCCAGCCCCCGGCCGCGCTCGGCGACAGAGCAGGGGGTCCCCACGGCTGCGTCTCCAGGTGTCGTGTCCCCCCCCGGCGAGTCGCCGTCGGGATGGGAGCGCAGGAGCGATCCCGAAGCCCTCCCCGACAGTCCGGACCCAAAACCGGCGCCCGAAGCGCCTGCAGGTCCCCCTCGCCCCTCCAGCGGCACCGGCGACCCGGGGTGCTGCGCCTGGCGCCCATTTCCACTCCTGAGAGTAATCGGGACGAGGAAAAGATTTTTTTTTCCCCATTTTTTATTTTAAATTCTATTTATTTTATTTTATTTTATTTTATTTTATTTTATTTTATTTTATTTTATTTTATTTTATTTTATTTTATTTTATTTTATTTTATGATTTTATTTTATTTTATTTTATTTTTAGAGGAAAACCCATTTTTCAAGTTCATTTGTTTTTGTCAAACCCTGTCGGCCCCGGGGCCCCGGATTTCACGACCTCCTTTAGGAAGAGTTAATGAGGCGCTTGTACCCCTCCCGACGTCTTCGGGGTCCCCACCACTCTCCCAGCGCGGAGCCGGGACAAGCAGCGCCCGGGCAGTCCCGTTGGCAAAGCGGGACCAACGCAGCCCGGCGCAGCCAGAGTCTTCAGCGGGGAGGCAGGGAGGGCTGGGAGGCAGGGGAGTAAATTCCTGCCCCCCTCAAAATCAGCTTCTCTGCCCAGCTGGGAGGTGAATTCGTTCAGTGCCCCTCCGCGGCACTGCCGCCCCGGGGACACCCTTCCCGGCGGGGTACCCGATCCGCGGCTTCTGGGCCAAGAATAACCGAGTCCCGAGCAGCCGGGGGCTGTTTATTCGATCGCTTCTCTTCGCCCCCTAATAAAGTTATGATAATCCTGTGACTTTTGAAGGCGAACGCAGAGCAGAGCATGATGCAGGGCGAGGGGAGCCTCACAGAGCCCTCCCGAAGGAGAATCTTCCCAATAATTTTGCTTTAGGACTCTGCCTCTTCCCTCCTTTGGCTTTACCCCAAAGCAGGGCGGTTTTTTTGGTCTTTTTGTTCGTGTGGTTTTTTTTTTTTTTTAGAATTTATATTTAGAGGTGTCGGTGTCTTTATTGGCTGTTTGGAAAATGGAAAAAGAAAAAAAAGAACATTTCCAGAGTATTTGGTTTCATTCAAATAAAGATCTTATTTTACTTTCTTTGGCTAGCATTCGCTGGGACTGGATCAAACAGGGTCTGGTCTTAAATTAATACACAAAAAATAGGTGACTATCCAAGATGAAAGATGCATCCCCAGGTACACAGGTGTCACGTAGGAAGGCCCTGAGTCCTGGTGTTCCCCAGTGTTTTCTAGGCTTGACTTTACAGAGGCGAAGGTCTTTTAAAATAAGTTTTGATGCTTCTGTAGTGTGTGCATCCTCAGCCCTTTCCTTGCTCTGGAGCCTTGTTCAGATACACCACATACATAGGAAACTTCTACCTTTTTTTTTTTTTTTTTTTTTTTTTTTGCGAAAATCAAGGGCAGAACAAGTATTTTTCTCTGGGAAAAATCCCACAGCGATATACCCTGCTCCCTGTGAGCCATGAAAACAGCATCTGAGCACGGACACAGAACTCCCCGTGAAACGCCGGTGGCAGCTGACTTTCTGCACACACAGTTTGCAGCAGATTTTCTGCTCTCACTTCTGCATCTGCACCTTCATCTTCTTTTCCTCACCACCAGGGCTCTGCAGAACCCTTCTGCAGCCAAACCTGTTTGTTACTACTCCATGTTTTTTTTTTTATGCTGATTTATCCAGTTGTCACTGCCCTTCACATCATTCCTCTGGGTTTTTGTTTTCTTCTTACCCAGAAAATGTTGGTGGCTGTTTCTGAACCCTGTTCTGTCCCATAAAATTGTCACATCAAAAATATTTTTTAAAAAGGCAGATTTAAATAAAATGGGTAAAGGATAACCAGAATACAACATATATCAGACCCTTCCATTCTTGAAGGTGAGCTCTGTCTTTTGCCCTTCTTGGAGAGCCTTCTAGAGTCCGTAAGGTATTATTCTGAGTTGGCATTTAAGTTGTTAGGGGTCTCGGACATCGTATCAGTATGTTGCTGACAGAGTTCCCTGCCCCATAGAAAACAAGCACCTAACAATAACTTTTGTAGCAACACAGGTGCTAACCTGTGCTAAATCTAGAATATCGCTGTTGCCAAAGATTAACGTTGTTTGCACTTGCACAGCTTTGTGAGATACAAACCAAAGGTCGCTTTTCAGGTAGGCTGTAACCTCTGGCTGTCTCCTGGCAATGTGATATGTTGCTAATGGACTTCAGTATTGGAGAGATGCAAATCTGTTCGTGCTCTGAACATCTCTGAGGTTTTGCATTTTGGAGCTTTTCCAGTTCTGTAAGGCATTTAAGCCCAAATTTTATTACTTTCTGAAATCAATTTTGGTTGCTTGGGAACTCATTAATATCAGTGTGAAATCTTACCTACGAAGATCATCAGAGTGAGGAAATGCTGGAACTAACTTTGCAAATTTGCTCTTTATGATCATGTTTTTGGAAAGTCAGACCTACAAGCAATTAGTGTTAAAAACACATGAAAAATTTAGAGGAGACTGAACTCATTGCCCAGACTTTGGCACTCCAAAACACAGACCACATGTTTTCAGGGTCTAGGTTTGAACGTCAAGCTGAGTTAATTCAGATCTGATCCTATACATAATTATGTATAACATACAGGACCAATTCCATGCCCCACTAGTAGAACTGCATGTTTGCGGTATCTGTGTCTTTTTGATGAGGAAGAGAAAATTAAGCTTGGTGCAAAAACATTTGTACACTCATCTGGATAAAAATGTCTATACGATATGTGTGTGGCAACATTATTTCTGGCCAAGAAATAATTTATCTTTCTTTTAAGAAACTTTTATCTTTCTTTTAAGAGATTTGATATGCAGATGCTTTAAGCAGGGATGGCCACACTCTTGGTGTGGAACAGTCCAAGCGCATCTTTCCTGCCTGGGCCATATCACATCAGTCTTTACTTGTCTGGGGGCTACTGAATAATCCAAATTCCCAAAATAGAGAAAACAAGGTGTCTTGAGCTGTGGTGTGATCACACTCACTGAGTCTCTCCAGGGAATAGCCACCCCGGATTTTCGGATTTTTGTAGGACTTCCAGATTTTTGTAGGACTTCCAGATTTTCATAGGAACCACTTTTCCCAGGAACCACATCCTTTTGCACTGCAACTCATTTCCAGAGCACTGGTTCCCTCCCTGCTCGTCTTTCCAGGGTACGTGCCTCACAGCTCCCAGCCTAATGGCATTTTGGCATGCTGCTTGCAGAGTTGGGAAGCTTGGCTGCCCTCATACTGATCAACAGGAAAGAGTCTATGGGATAAAGGAAATCTGGAAAACATGAGGGGTGAAGGATGTGGCTTTGTTTAAACTGGGAAAAAAAAAAAAAAGAGTAGGGGACAACAGTTTTCTGTATGTAAAACGTTGCTACAAGGTTGCTGGTGGTCACTTGTGACCAACTGAAGAAGAATGAGAAATCAATTAAATACACAGCAAAGAAAACCAGGATAAGTATTAGAAACACAGTCTGTAACTTGGTGGTATCCAAGAAAAGGGTTTGATAAAAATCTCAGGGCTTGTGCTACAGAAATGCAGGTTAGAAGAAATATCTGTAAGAGATTATCTAAAGTGATTTACTTAACTTCCATGCAGCAGGAGGGATGGTGGGAGAGTGGCCTGGATGATTTCTTGAATTGTCTTTCAGTGCTTCATTGCCACAGAGCTATCATCCCCACAGGCAAGGCGACTGTTCAGCTGGCTGACAGCTGATGCAGGACGGAGATTAAATTCAGCTGAAGACTGACTATGGTGGTAGAAATATGTTGATTCATCTGGAATTCAGGCTTTTAATTCACACCCAAATCGCTGGCAGAGCCACTGCTGACTTCAGTAGCTCAGTACCAGGTCCTTAGCTGGCAGTCGCTACCATGTCCATTTTGTTATGTTTTGAAGAAACATTGCAAGATTGGCCTCTTACCAAATCCATTCCAGCTTTGTGAAATACGATGGCTATTTCGGCATGAGCTGGGTGACAGTCAGAGGTGAGAGGGGTGCAGGAAGGTGGTTAGGCTGCTAAGTTCACATCTGTGTTACCAAATGGAAGTATTAACCTTTTCATTGTCTCCTTCATTGTTTCATTTGAATAATCTTAATCCAGGTCTTGGATACTGAATTTATTGCCTGAGAAATGGCCTCAGTAATGCAGAAAGGATGCAAAATTGACCTGCTTATAGGAAGAGGACCTGCATTTTTATTTCAATCATCAAGAAAACTATTTGGAGAGGATCTCAAAGTAGGAAGCACTGTACTGTGTTTCTAAGTTTTGGTCATGGAGGACACTTATTGCACATACAAATGAAAATGATGTGATGGGTAACATAGGGTCAAAATATGTTTTAGGCAAAGTTTGAATGGAGTTAAGGAAGTTCCTCATGAACAAATCCTCGGAAGCTGTTCTCCAGTTATTAACCTGCCTGCTGATTACCGGTAATTTTCACGAGAGTAGGGAGATCTTGAAAATCCTGATTCAGAGGGGAAAGAAAAGTCCCTGCTGCCTGGCAGCATGGTCAGGGGACTCTCACTGACACCCGTCTTACACTTACCCGCCATGCACTTCAGAATCCAGCTGGAAAAACCGACAAGTGATGGTTCTGGGCTGGTCCTATTGCTGGAACTCTGTCACAGCCAGTCTTTTTCATGGCAACTGGGAGAAATCAGCTTCATGGTTTGGCTGAATTGATTTGTTTTGTTTTGCACTGGAATAGATGAGGAGTGCTCATACAAGCAGTTATTGCATCTCTGATGGGGCATGGCAATAAACAGATGGGACATTTCTATTTCGTAGTTGGCTGCAAAGTTAAGAGGGAGAGTATATGTGAGGCAGAAGGTGGTGGAATGGGTGGATAGAGAGGTGAAGACAGGAAAAAGAAAATTAGGAGGGTGGATGCAGTAAGGAGAGGAGGATGAAACAGTAGCAAGTCAGAGAGCAGGAACCAAATAGGTTTGGGATCACTGTGGAAAATCACTACCAAGGTAGCTTGTGGTGAGAAGAAAGCGTCTGAGGAGAATAAGGTGAGGGATGTAAGGATCTAAGGGAGGAAACAGGCAGAGACATGGTCCTGGCATGGATGAAATTGGCACAGCACCCCTGGGCTTTCCTGCAAATGTTGCTCCTGGAACGAAAGCCCATGTCTACATGTGGATGTTGGGGAGTTCACAGCTACGGCTTGGGGGTGGAGGGTGGGAAATGAGGATGCTTAATGGGGATGAGCAGGGAGGAGATGAAGGCCCAAGTTAACAAATTACTCAATTGTGAAGGGCAGGGGAGCTCTGAGGACAGAGGGAGCAGAGTGACCCTTGTTGCCCAGTTCAGCTCTCACCATGCCTCCTCTCACCCTTTCCATACACGGCTTTTTGCCAAGGAGACTCACTGCCATCTCCTGCCACCTCCACCACCTGTCCAGCCCATGGCTGGAGGACTAATGCTTCCCTCAGCTGCTGCCACTCTCACTGGGAGGTGAGCAGAGCCAGTACTATTTATTAAGTCACCCTGTGAATACCATGGCAGAAGGAACCATCCCTGCCCTAGGGCATCTCCAAGAAGGCGCAGTTCGGGTGAGTAGTGCACTGGGTATCCAGTAGATGGTCACACCTTAAAATGGGGCACGAGAAGTTGAACTAAAAGCCTCCTGTCTGCAGGGATTAACCCACAAGGGTTCCTCTCCCAGCAGAGCACCAGACCTGCAGCCATGGTGGAGGGAAGGTGGAGACTGCTATGACAAGCCTCCTCCAAGCCCCCTCTGAAGACCGAGGTGCTTTTCATTTTCGTCTGGGAACTTTCCCCTCATTACCCTCCTGACAGGATGGGTGCAGACAGCATTAGGGACGCTGGGCTACACACCGGCCCCAGAGGAATGTCCTCCTCCTCCTCCTTCTCCAGCGGCACCTCGGCGCAGGGGGAAGCACACCAGCGCTTCCAGCTAAACACCTTCCCTTGCAGGATTTCTTTCTTTCCAGCCAAAGAAGGCTGCAGGAGGGCAGGGAGCCTCTACCCCACCCTCACCCTGGCTCCCCGCAGCCACACAAGTGAGTCTGGCCGATGCCTTTTCCCAGGGCTAAAGGGGATTGGTGATTAAAGGGGCCTTCTGACCAGCTTTCCCCTAAAAGGAGCTTACAAAGTCCGTTTGTTTAACCTTTTCACAGCAGCTTGACCCTGTCATGAAGAACAAATCACTCCGAAACAATGTCGAAGTGTGGGACTGGCGGAGTGGCTCCCAGCCCCTTCCTCCTCCGCCATTGCACATCCAGGGATGGGTTCAGCCCTGGTGAGGAACAAGGACCCTTTTCTGCATCCTGCCGGTCTCACAGCTTCGTGCAGCAGCTGTGACCTCCACGAAAGGGAGACCGGGTGCGGGTGGCTGTGCTGGTGGCACAGATGTGACACACTGCAGTGGCAGCCCGCGATTCACCTCTCTGCTAAAAGCAAGGGCTCTTGCTTCCAATATTTCCCAAATATTAGGTGCACTTACAGGGTTCTTCATTATTTTTTTCTGATGCTAATTCCTTCAGCCAGCTTTTGGGTTTCTGTTGCCTATTGTGGACTGCTTAGTAGTGAAACCAGAGGACAAATAGACTCACTAGTGAAGTTTAGAAGTAAATGTTTAAATTTTGTTACATTATTTGTTTTATGGATAGGGAAGGAACTATTCAGTTAGAAGTAACCATTAAACACTTATCGAGATACCCAGGTTTTAAATGATAGTTCTTTTTTCACTTAATCTAGATGATCAAAGCAAAAATGCATAAAAAATTGGACAAAAGTTATTATATTCCAGTGTTTTCACGAAGCGATTTTCTACATGAACAGGAAAATGAATCTTAATTGCTTACCACAAAAATATCCTCAGGCGATGGTAGTACAATTAAGACTTTTTCTTTAAATAGTATGCAAGCTAATGCAGTACATATGGTGCCATTAGCAACTTCAAACCAGTATTTGGATATTCATTTAATTTAAAACAGTGTGTGCTAACACAAAACTTAGCAGTAATGATAAATGTGAACTTGGGTAAGAAAGTAAACAATGCCATCTCTGTTGAGTGCATAAGCCATTAGTCAAAATCAACAGCATCAGATTTTGATAGCAAATATAAGCACTGCATATTTTCTTTTATAATAGTTAGTTTTTTAATCTTGTTTTGTTTGGCTTTGTTTTTTTTAAAAATAGTTCTTGTAAAGAAGAGTCATTTCTACAGTATTTTATTGTGCTCAGATCCTTAAGACGAACTTTTCCTTTGTGAATACTGAAAAAATTGGCGGCAGCAGAACAAACTCTGTGTGAAATGAGGAAACGGATGAGCTCATGTCGCCATTACAACTGTGTGTGTAAGTGTAAACACCATACCGATATCTTTGTTTTGTTTGCACTGTGCTACCTAATGACATTCCCTGCAGACCAGCAATGGTAACAGCCTGGTGAGCTGAAGGTGGCACAGTCAATTTAAATGCCCCATGGAAAACCAGCTGTCTTAGTAGCCAGGTGCTTAAATACCCTTTCTGTAAAAGAGGCTAGGCTATTGAATCACTATTTTAATTCAGATATTTTTAAAGTTCATGAGAGTTATGAAATGAAGATTGTTCACGTATTGAGGATAACAGGGCACAGGCCATTCCCACCAGCCTTTGCAAGGGAAAACATTAGTTCTCAGTCTCAATTAATTTTAGATAATGGTGTCAGCTGGCAGAAAAAAATAACAGGAGCAACACCGTCTTTAGGCTAGTAAAATAAATAATCTACATACAAGTGTTTCGGGAGAAACCAACAGGATGAGAACATTTTACAGACTTCCTTATTATAAGGGAAGTTCCTGATTTTCCCTGCCACCCTGTTCACAGCAGCCCTTGCCAGCCCTGGAAATTCCCGTGGAAGTTCGGGTTCCCTGCTGCCTCTCAGAGCCTGGCCCTTGCTGCAGTTGCCGTGGCTTCCTCTGCTGCTTAGAGAGCTGAGATACCAGGGAGTGAAGTGGGTACACGGCTTAGTAAAAGACTAATCCTTGGCCCTCATGAGAAATGAGTCACTGGTGGGCAAGGGGCCGTGCCTCCCTCGGTGAGGAGCCTCAGCCATGAATCCTGACGAGCAGCACAGGGAGCAAGAACGAGAAGCTAACAAATCACCACGCAAACAGGAAACATTTACTTGGCAAGGAGAAAACCTGCATCAAGTCACCCCACCGATTAAAAGGGAAGAGGTTTTGTGCAGTGCAGGGGAGGGCCATAAAGCTTGCCAGCACGTATGTCCTTCTTGCTGGAGCTGTTCCATTTTGTATAAATAATTAAATCATCTTCAGAGCAAGGACTTGACCCTGCATCTCTCACATCCCAGGTGAGCACCCGAACAACTGGGCAATAGAATCAATCTCTTGCATTTCTCTCTCTGGCTCAATGAATATTTAATCACTTATACAAAGTGAAGCAGCTCCAACGGGAGGGAGTGAAAGCCAGGCACCTTGCAAAAGCTCTGTAGCTCAATGGTCCATCTATTTTTCCACCAGCGTTTGAGTCCCCATGGACAAAAGCCCTTGGCATGTGAGAGAGGGGGTTGTGTTGGCTGGATGCTCCTCTTTAGCGGAGTCCTGAGTTGGAGGGGGTCAGCTCCTGTCTTCTCACCTTTACCATCTCTAATGGTGAGTGACCTGCACATTTTCAGTTACAGTTGATGATGTTGATGTCCACCCTTCATATATTTGCATAATGATTAGAAAAAGTCATGTAGAAAGGAGAAGACCCAGGCAGAACCTGCATCTCCGAGGAGACTGTGGCTGCCAGGGCACACGCTGCTGCGTCTGCTCAAGTTGGTGGGGAAGTTGAACAGATGAAGTTGGATGGGTGGGAAAGACCATGCGCGTACTGATGGGATCTTATGTCTTGGAAAGGTCTTGTCTCCCACATGGCTCCTGCTTCCACATCCAGTTATTTACTTCATCCACTGACTGATGCAAAACACAATCCAACACATCACAGCAGTAAAAAGCATGAGGAAGAGCTGCAGGGAATAAGAACGCAATGAATAAGGTCATTCTGCCCAAGGCACATTTTGGGTTTTTTTATAATTCCACTGGAAACTAGGCCATCCAATAAGGTTTTTATAGCTAATGCAGATTTTTAAAAGAAAGCACAACTGAGGAGTTTTCAAAAATGTGCTGAGCCAGAAAAGATATTACTCAGGTATTTCTGTAGCCTATCAAGGTCAAAGGGGAATGAGAAGCGCCCTCTAGGAAGAATTACCCCTAGTCTTATATGGTCCTGAGCTGCTTCAACAAACATTTTCTTAGCATTTTATTTTCCTTATAATGAGCACAGAGAATTAAGGAACAACTGTTATTTGCAACTGTAGCAGAAATCCAATAGTGGGATTGCAAGGGAAAAAGTGAGGAAGACATTTAACCCATTTAACACAGATAATTGGCTAGAAATCCTCCATTCTGCCAGTATGTTGCTGTGTTTTTTCCAACAGAATTTCTCTTGGGAAATTTGGGTATCTATTGTGACCTCAAAATAAGACAAGTCAAAACATTGTGTATTTCCACAAAAAAAAAAAAAGAAGAGAAATATTTTGTGTAGAAATGGCAGCTTTTCTGTCACTTCACAATATCATTCCAGAGCTGTGTATTTTGTTTTCAAAGTTGTTTTTTTTTAAAATTTTCCTATTAAAAATTATTTTTAAAATCCCAACTTTTCTTAGATATCCTTTGTTTTTCACAAAATTTAACGGTGCTTAGGAGGGTTATTTATGCTAAGTGTGAGCTTTAAATTTAGGTGCCTGGATTGGAAGTGAGTCTCCCCATAGCTAAACGAAGTAATCCTCTGGAGGTGTCTGATCCTGCCACCTACAAGACATGTCCCCTTGACTTAATGCCCCAGGTGGGCTGAGGGCATATGTCTTTCTCCCCTCTGAATTTCCCAGTCCTGGCCACGGGCTGCAGACATGGTGCTGAGACACATCCCACTCCCTGTTCCTCCATTCCCACCTCAGATACTAGAAACCCACCTCTGCTGTTTACACTGTCTTGCCTAATTGTAAAATTAACTCCTACCTGCTGCAAAATCAAGATTAAGCCTGGGGAGATAATGATGGGAAAGAGCTACCGCAACAGGAACATCACCACTTTGGTCAGCCACGCTGGCAGATGGAGGTGAAAGCACAGGGATGGGTAATCCTTCTGACTTCAGGAAAGAGCAAATTGTTAAGCACAGTCTTGCATTGCTTTCAAGGAATTAATTTATTTCTTGACTTTACCATTTCAGGTGAAACTTGCACAGCCATGGTTTTTACCCTTTTTTTCTGCAGCAAGGGTCAGTCCTGCCTATCAGAGCTTGTTGGCAGAGAGGATAGCAGGAAAGCGATGAGTCAAGAAAAATCAGATCAAGAGGGTCATTTCACAGACATACCAAAACGGCTGGGAGCATGTTCTGATGCTCTCCCTCTCCTAGCTGCAGAATGAGCTACCTTTGCAGAGTGTGTTTAAACTAATCCTGGAGAGCAGCTGTGGAAGGGCCTGGAAATGAGAATGGTATTGCAACTACCACCGAGGATGGGAGACATATAGCTAAAGCATCACTTCAGCCACAGCCTCTTGTCACGGCCCCACAGCACCACGCGATGTATGTACTAACCATCACGAGACGTGCCCGGCTGGTGAAGGACTCAGCCTTTCCCTGTCATTCCTGATTCATGTTGCACAGGCTGCCTCAGCCATGCTCAGGGCATGGATCTGGCAAGCTGTAGCTGGGGAAACCACACTGATTTGATGCCTTCACCTGTGTGCTGTTTACATACTAAATTAGCAAGAAGGGATTTTGAACTTGGCTAGTTTCTGTCAGCCTCCAGTCTTGTCTTCTCTGTTTCTGAACACCTGGTTGATGTCTACAAGCTAAGGATTCCCTGCAAAGGATTCCCCATCCTCCCATCACACCGATCTGTTGCTTGGGAGGCATTTCCAGAGCAAACCTTCCTTGAGTCAAGGACAAGGGCTAGATCTAACCACACATTATTTAATTTGAAATGCATTGCTTTGGCTTTCAAAGGTACTTTAAGCTGTTGCTCAAGTTGTGAGTGATGCCATCTCAGTTCGGTCAGGTCTGTGGGCAGTACAGCTGTATTCTCCCAGTGCTCCTAAGTACCCTTCAGAAGTAGTCTTTATGATGAGTTACCACAGACAACATCACTTCCAAAACGTTACGTATCACAAGAAGATCAAAGAGAGGGTAACTCTCTCAAAAAATCAGCAGTCAAATTGCGCTCAAGCTCAGAGAGAGCTGAGCTTCACAGGTGAAGCCAGAGGCTCACCCCTACGTTTGGTGGCACAAGGCTGGCACGTCCAGAGCCTGAATGGCATGTTGCACATGCTTTTCCAGTCATGTCATGCCAAGGCAGCGTGACAGGGAAGCCTGGGACTCGCAAGGGTGTTGAGCACCAAGTAGACCGGTGGAACTGGACACCAGACTGAGAGGCAGACACAGCAGTAGCATATATTTTCTCCTTTCACTCATTTATATTTACTTTCCTCTCCTCTCTAGGCCTGTGTCCTGCCCTGCTTTGGGTTTTTTCTTTTCTCTGCACTTTCTCCTCCTGTCCTATATCCAGCTTTCCCTAATGACAGTCGCAGCCTAAACGTCTCTCCTTGTGCTTCCTCTTCCCCCAGATGATACAAAACCGTGTAAGCAGATGGCAGTTTGTGTGTTTGCATGTGTTTTCCGTATACCCACAAATTGATTCAAAGAGACATATTGCGCACCCTTTGCTCTTCCCTCCCAGCAGGGTAACACAGGCTGAAAGCAGAGCTCCTGAGGAGCCCTTAGTCCTGCTGTGCTCCATAAAATCACACGGAGCAAACCCTTCCATAACTCGAAGGATTGGGGCCATACGCCTGGCGTTACAAAATGTATGGAGGAAATATGTGCTTCTCAGTAATGCAAGGAAAAAACGCTCAGCTGTTCCCATAATATATATACATATATATTACTTCGAGCAATGTAGATGTATGTCTTTGTTTAGAAAAGTCATCCTTCTTCCAGCAGTTGCTGCCAGGAGAGTACAGGACCGGGGAAGGGGTGCCCATGTAAATGTGACTAGAAAAGAGTTTTAATCTGCGAGGCTGCTCTGGCACACAGGAATGGGATATTGGTGTGTAAACGGGTGGTGTCATGGCTGGGGGGGAAACACAAATAACGCAGTTTGGGCTTGCCTTGTGCCACCCTTCAGCTAGAGAAGAGAAAGACTAAAATTTTCCCTGGCTGAGATGTCAATACCACGTATCTGGTCAGATCATTTGTATGGTTTTGTTCTTACACAGCTCTTGGCCTTTTGTTCAGGAAAATCTAATGAAATTTGTGAATCTTTTTTTTTTTATTGCTGTCAGGGACAAAAATCTGGCTGAGTCAGCACGGGGGGTGTAGGGCATTGTGGCTTTGCCTGAAAGACGATTCACATAGCAAGCGCATTCGGGTTGGTTAAGCCCCAGCCCCAACGCGCCCTCCGTGTGCAAAAAATAACACTTCAAGTGAGCGGAGTTCTAGAAAATGAAAGAACTAATTGCTGGGGTTAGAAGAATTCAGCCAGTCTCAAGCCATTAGGATCACAGCCGAGCGGGGAATGTCATGGAGCCAATTGGAGCAAAGCTGCCAGGGCTTTACCGCGCTTAAGACCTAACCTTAGGTTGCTCTGCGATCACACGACCACGGCTCTAACGTTCGCAGCCGAATATTCCCCCCGCGCCCCGGCAGCGCTTCCCTCCGCAGACGCAGCGATGAGCGCAAGGAATGCCGATGCCACAATACTCCTGATCGCCAGCAGGATAGGGACAGACAGGCCTGGCAGTTTAATTTGTCTTTTTTTTTTTTCCTAGAGGAATAAAAACAACAAAAAGACAACCTAGTCTGTCGTGAGATTTCTGACTGATTGTGGAGTAATTTGGGCAGAATGGAATAGAGCCTGCTCAGTGGTTCATGAACGGCACTTATCCGTACTCCATTATTTTCCTTTTAGTTTGCTTTACAAATTAGAAAAGGGCACCAGTGTCAAATTCTTGATGCAAGCCTCTGTGTGAAATGATAAGCTAAATCCTAAATTGAGGTCAAAGCTGTTCATGTGGTTCCTGCTGCTAATAAAAACGCTTTTCTTTGTTGCTGCCTGCTAAGAATGCCTGCCCCATTTATGAAAAAGATCTTATCCCAAAAGAGACACCTCTCTGCAGATACTAGGGAAAAGTACCCTGCTTAAACTATAATCTCTCCTTAAAAATATATTATGTTTTGTACGGAAAAAAAGATGGCATCGTTGCATTGAGAGCAATGCATTTATGCTAGCTAAAGTTCTGTTTTTGTCTGCATGGAGCATCTCAGGGTGTTTTTCTGAGTGGTTCACAATGTGAACAAATAATTGGCAGCATCATAGAATTGTGTTCCGTGACTTGTCATTTGTGAAACCTCCCTTTAATTTCAGTTCAGAGAGGGGCTGAGGAGTTTTCTCCCACAGTTTCCTTTTTTGGCACTCCTTTCTGAGTCCAAAATGAAAAAAAAAAAAAGCAACCCCGTAGTGATTTAGAACCAGTTCTTGCTACCTGCAGAGCTCTGGCTGATGTGACATAAAAGCTGACATCATCACACCCTGCTGAGGGAAGATGCAGCACCTGGAAGAGGGATGTCCTACCTGGGCATAAGGTTTCACGGGCCAAGGCTGGGTGGAAATGACTCAGTAGAGGTTTGGTGTCCCTCCCTGAAGAAAAAGAGCGTCTGCCAGAGGGATGGGGTCAATGGTTTGGGCAGTTACAATTTTATCCTGAAAATCATTACTTTAAAGTCACTTGATTTTAACATTTCCATACATCTTTCAAAGCCTCGGTGCCTGAATCTGGCTTTTTAAGTGAGCTACTGACTCTGCTGTAGCTATGTGCAGCCATGTAGTATTTTGTGTCAGGAGACATCTGATCCTCATCATCGTCAAACTTGGACACCAGTAATCACTGTGACTTTGCCTTCCCTGGTTAGGTCCCCTCTGCTGTCACTGTAAATGATTTGGAACCTGGTTACTGCAATCAAATAGTCTCAAATACTGAAAAAGATGAATCTTCAGGCTTACATTTTCTTTCCTTTCCTGGGAGAAAGGAAATCAATCTACCTGTAAATACAAGAAATGCCATTAATACCTGTTGGGGTTAAACAGCTTAAAGCAATCACGGGAGCCTGATATTTCAGAGACTGCAGTATTCATTCTTTTTCTTCTGTTTTTCTATATCTCTCTGCTAAGGCCTTGGTAACTACAGTGAGATGAATTAAAAGTGTCAGTTGGAAATGGTTATAAATTGGAACTGTCTTTGCTGAGAAGTAGTATGAGATGGGATCAAGGCTAGCGGCGAGGGAGGTTTTAGAAGGGCATCACAATATATAGCACACTGGCTGTGCCCTTGCATGTGTGCGCTTAAAACTACTGCCAGTAAAGCAGAA
The DNA here is from genome assembly GCA_017639485.1 of Pluvialis apricaria. Classification (NCBI taxonomy): domain Eukaryota; kingdom Metazoa; phylum Chordata; class Aves; order Charadriiformes; family Charadriidae; genus Pluvialis; species Pluvialis apricaria. Next base: position 31,286,273 of record CM030010.1, read on the forward strand.
CCACAAGCAGAGACGTGAAACCAAACCAGGGGAGATTGCTTCCTTTTGTTTTGTATCTATAAAATAATTTTCTAATTAGATTTATGGTAATAATAATCAGACAATGCAAAATTTATATGTATTTATAATGAATCATGTAAACATAATGATAGGAAGCAGTGCTGTCCTGCATTGCTTAGTGAAGATAATCCTCATCAGCCTTACTTTGAAATAGCCTAAACACTTACCCAAATACACATACAAGGAGAGGCAGAGTAAGGACAAAGCTGAAAGATGTTTGTGTGTCTGCCCTGGGAGCAGCTGAAGGGCTCCAAAGAGGAGAGAATAAAAGGGGTAAGGTCTACCTGGGAAAAAAAAAACGGACAGAAACATCTCAGAGCCAGGGACTGCTGTCCTCCGCCCTTCTCCTCGGAGGCACACAATGTGCTCCAAAGGCAATGTACTCCAAAGAAAATTACTGATTTTACTCAAACCAGGCTTGTGAAACATTTGCCTGGTAAAATAATCTAGCAGCACAAACAGCTCAAAGACTAGGCATTTCTGTATGATCTGCCCAAAGACCGCTAATGCCTGTCCCCAGCTCCGACACACCAGGAGCTCACAGGTTTAGAGGTGACAGGCATCTCAAAAAGGTCTGTTTTACCCAACTTTTCTTCAAGTCCCAGATTAATTCACTAAAGGCAATTTTTCACAGCCTTTGCCAGTGTTGCTGTCAAAACCAGTCATGAAGTGGTACTGTTGAGTAAACAGCCCATTTTCTCTCCTATAGTACATTGTCCCTCTGCAGAGCCTCCCATCTGAGCAAGCATGGGGAGGTGGGGAGAGGAGCGGTGGAAAGAAAAGCCCAGCAGAGCCCACACAGCCAGTCCTACTAAAACAGCTTGAGTTTCTTTGCAAGTAAAACTCCTCTCGCCTCCAGAGACTGAAGATGCCCTGTAGCGGTATTGTCTACTGTGCTGAGATCCCCGTGGTACACAGGGCTGGTGGAGAAGGAGAGTCAGCCCAGCTTTTTGCCGTGTCTCCTGGGAACATCTTGCGATGTCCTGCCCTCTCCACTCACCTCCACTCTGCTGAGGCTTGGGCTAGATGTAGTTGATTTCAAAGGCTGGGTTCAATGATTTTTAATACTAGTTAAGTGGGTGGGTTGAGATACTAGTGGTGAAATGTCTTGAGGAGGGGAAGAATTCTGTATTTCCTGTCATTTGTCTTGCTTCACAGAATCCCATTTTTTAGTGAACAGATGGAATATTTTTGGTTTGTTGAACATTTTGTCATCACTATTCAGCACCCGCTAACCTGCCAAATGCTCTTGAAAAATACAGAGTTATTGCAGTCTCTGGTCCTCAGTTTTGCAAGAGCAACTTTCCTACCGGGTTCCCATGAATCAAAAGAACTATTTCTTTTTCTTTGAATTTTTTTTCTGCCTTAAGATCCAAAGACTATTCTCTGCCTATCTCAACCAAAATATATTGGTCGGAGTGGCAAAAACTCATCCAAAGTAAGATAGAGGTTATTCTGCCAGAGCAGGCAAACTCTTGGATGAAACCAGTAGGGAGTGGAATTTCTCTTCAGGGAAATCTACCCCGTTTGCCAACAATGACTGACAGCCAAGGACAACTGTGATTTCTTTTTTCCCAGTTGGAGGTGGTGGTTTCTATTAGCTTTTAAATGCAGAAGTACAAAGAGGTTTAGGTCAGGGACTCTGCTCAGTCTATCCTACCTCTGCAAACTTCACTGGTTTGCTTTCTGTCCTGCTGAACCCATTAGCTCGTACTTGGCTGAGGCACAGTTTCTATGGGGCAGACATGCCTCTTGCAGAAAGGCAGGCTGTCTTCAATCAAGGACATAAAAGATGGACCTCACACAGCCGCCTTTGGTAGGACATTCCCCTGCTGAATCACCAGGATGGTTAAAACCTGTTTACTTTGCAATTTGAGTTTGTCTGACTTCGTTTTCGGTTGCCAGACATTTTTTTGTTTGTTATTCTTTTCATGCTCTTTTTCCCTTCTCCCGTTTTCTACTGGCTCCTACTTTTCAGAAATCTTGAAACTGTGACAACCAGCTCTGAACTCAAGGTTTTTGTATTGATTTCAGCACCCTGCATACAGATACAAATCACACCCCTGTTTTTATTCACTGTTCCTTGGTCAAAAAGGAGAATACCTATATCATGCATTTGGGTAGGATTTATACTAGAGTATTACCACACATGCTCTTTAGAAAATCTGGCTATGGTTTGCTACCAGCCTCTAGTTCATCTCTTGGACCAAATGACAGCAACAGAAGAGACTGCTTTGTATTTTTTGCTGCATTGTGACCCTTACAGTGGTTGTCCATGTGTTCATTATCTCTACGTCTGGTCTGAGCTTGCCTGAATTCGGGACTTTGAATGCAGCACAGAGTTGCAGAGTGGCTGTCAGTTTGGTTTGCATCTGTCATCTCCGATACATGGCTGTTCCTGAAAAAGAAAAGAGCATGAGCATGGCTATAAAAACAAAGACAAGTAATATTTTCATGAATTATGAGCATGTTTCTACTGGTGAAAGTTTTTTTCTCCTTTTTCATGATTTCCAGTTAGAAAACACTTTTACGGATCTTAGACTGTAAATGAAAGAAAAATCTCAAGAGGCACACTGGAGTGAGCGTGACTGGGCTTCTACCCTGTTTTGTTAGGACTACAAGGGGAAGCTATCTCAGGAAAGAATATTAAACATACCCTCCCCTATCACCATGGTAGTGAGTCATGTCTCACTTTGGAAATTACGAGTCCTGGAGAAGACTTCCCCAGTGTTTCTCATGCTTCAAGAAGGGTAAAGAGAAGAATTTTTTTGAGGCATTCTGATACAACAACAATTCTTTATAGAAAAAAATCATTTTCATGAAGAACTTTTATACTTTTTCTGGTAAATTACTTTATTTTTTTCCCTTAATTTTCTCAATGATAAGGATCCAAGACAAATATTCCTATCTACTGCTCTGAAGGTGACAAGACAATTTAGGCAGCATATGTCTGATTCACAAATTCTGATTCAGTGAATTCCTGAATTTGCTTTATTATGAGTATTCATAGCATTCCAGTGACTGAGATCCAGCATGTAATGGCAGACTCGTGCCATTTAAGTCCCTGACCAGGAACAGCAGAAGATTGTTAAACCTTGATACACTCACACAGGTAGGAGCATTTAGGAACCATGGTGTTCTTCACTAGCAAAAGGTGAATTTGTCAGCAGGGACTGGGATTTCAAGTTAGAGATCCCTATATGGCAACACCAAGCAAAAAAAAACCCAATCCTAAATGCCAAGAGGAAGGACATGTAGGGAAAGAAAAATTCAGGCAAGAATATGAAAAAAGAGGATCTGCTTTTGTGGAAGACACTGTTTGTGACTGTTGGAGCAGCCAAGGTGAATGAAAAATCATGTAGGTCAGTTGAAACTCCAAGATTTGGAAAAAATATTCAGGAGGGCAATGTTACTTCCCCCCTCCAAACTGACTTAACCTTGAAAAATCTGCAGATGGTGAGAAAACTGAGAAAGAGAAATTCTCTTTCCTCTTTTGTTGCTGAAAATTATGTATTTGTTCTCTCTACTGCCCAGATTCAGGGACTACAGTATTTGAAAGTTCTGTAAACCCAGGTGCATCTGCCTTAACTAGCACACTAAAGAGAAGAACACCAGCCTTGAAATGCTCAAAAAATCAGAATCTTTGGGAAAGAGTAGCAGAGAGAAAGCCCACGTCCGGGGAAGAACAATGAATTGACTCTGCAGGAATACAGTGAAAATTTACGCAAGAAATTTAAAATGTGTTGACTTCAGTGTGTGTAAGCCCAACACATCAGTGCCTGGAAGCCACGCTACCCTTGGGTGTATTACCCTTACGAGCGAGCCATTGGTAATCTGCAGTATCAGATTTTTTCCAGTGCACTCAGCTTCTTTCATTAACTTCCTGAAGTTTCTTAGAAATCCTGATTGCCCAGTGCTCCCACTGAGAATAAATAAAAACCTTCTGAACACTTTCAGGTATTTATTCAAGTATTTGATTTGGAGCTGGAGTCTTCTCTCTTTTGCAATTCAGCATAGAAAGTACCAAATGATTTTACACAAAGCGATGCGGTCAATCGATTTTAAAGCCAGAAGAGCCATTATTGTAATCCTATCTACGGCAGAGCACAGACCCAAAGAATTCATCCAGTAATTCAGGATTCAAGTATACCTGAACACATCTTAGTAAAAGTCTTCTGTCCCAAAAATCAAGAGCTTTATTTTTTAGTACATATCTAAATTCGATTATTGACCAGTCGAAAGCTGAGTTACTTAATGAAATATTTCATTCGTCAAAAGCACAAATTCAACAAAATAAAAATTTTATGCAGGTGAATTTCCAGTGTCCCTAAATATAAAACAGAGAATGTTTGGATTTTTCACGTGACAGAAATTTTCTTTTCATATTTCAGTTAATATTAGCTGTTCACATTTTAATAGTAAAGGTGAATAATTGCATCATTATGAATTACTGAAATGAGATATTTTGTTCAACCCAGTCTCTTCTGGGAAGATTCCCGATAAAAAAAATATGAATTGATATATTCTGATTTAAGTCAAATGCATTTTTCAGATCCTTTAAAATACTCATGAGAAGGAATCCTACCACACATTTTCCAATCATCTGCAGTTAAAAGAGACTTCTGCTTTTAAATTCATATTTCTGCTTCTGAAATTATATTTTAAATAAGCATTTATGCAGTATTTATAGTATAAAAGCACCACATGATTTGTATGTTCCTTATTATCACCATTCCTACAACATTGGTTGCAGCTGCATGAGTACAACATTTTCTGAGCCCAAATTTAGTTTTACTTCTGCCACTCTAAGTACATTGACAAGAGATAAGAATGAATGTATCAGTATGCTCATAGACAATACTGATGTTGGCTTCAAACAAAAAGAATTAATGTGTGTTTTGTTATGGAGACCACATATGACACGGTTTCGTGGTAGACTTGGCAATGCTAGGTTAATGGTTGGACTTGATGGTCTTAAAAGTCTTTTCCAACCTAAACAATTCTATGATTCTATATTCCACAGGTAGACAAATGCCTCACTGAAAGTTCAGTCTGGCAATGTGAAACAATAAGCCCGAGGACCAAATGGATTTTACTGCTTCTTTTGTAGAGCTGTGGAACAGAGGCTTCCTGAAAACAAGAAGCAAATCAGCAGAGACTGTCTATACACTGTAATACCGTTATCAACAAATGCTTTGGAAAAAACTGTCAGAAACTCCATATATCCCAGCTGCAATGCCAAAGAGAAGAAAACCACAAGACCAGTTGAACTTGCACTTTGACTCACAGTCACAGAAATTCAGAAAACTAGGTGAACTATGGTTATTTCAAAATTACGTTAATAATTTTGAGAGTCTTCTACCGCTCATATAATCTTTCACTCACCAGCCACTGCTGGAGAAATGACTCCGACCCATAATCTGAGCGGTCACTCCATACCTGCCACACCTGTGCTAGTTTTAGCTCATGGGGCAGGTCTGCACTAGCAGTGCCGCTGACGGACACAAACCGGTGACAGCTGACTGAACAAGCAAATTGGAAGGTAAAAAACCCCCAAAAATATATAAGGCGGGGGGTTAAAAAAGTAAAGACAGGAGGAAAGCAAAGACCATGGCTGCCGTCAGGATGCAGCCAAAGCCAGGGAGGAAGGGACACCTTTTCTTTCATCTTCCCTCTCTCTGGCATTGCTGCCTTTAGAGTCCGGCAGGGATGAGAGTCAGCTGGGAGCCAGAAAGCAGATGGGGATCAGCAGGTGTGATGTGAGGATCTGCTTTGAGTCCTCCCCCCTTATTTCACTGATTCATGTGCTTAAAGTACCTAAGTGAATTGGGCCCACAGTTGTGTCTGAAAGAAAATGGTGTTCAGCTCTATGGAAAATTATTCATGCAGTTTTCTCTGCTCTACTTCTTTACAAAGCTTTTGAAAATGTAAAACCATCCAAACGCTGGAAGAGCACCGTTCCCTTTGACTTTCAGAAGTTACTCAAGGGCCTCTGCCCGTCTCAGTGATAATCATGAAAAGAGCTTTTCAGCAGTTGGCATGGACTCTTTGTTACCCTACAGTCTTTTCCCCAGAGGTGCTTTAAGCTCACTCTTCTGCTCTTCTCCTACTAAGTCTGTGTCTGTAACACTGCATAGTTTTCAAGCCATGGTCTTAAATTAAGCTCATAGCTGTCAAGGGGACAATAACCTTTTAAAGGAAGCAAACAACCAACCAAACATGGCTAAATAAATACAGTGTGATTTTTAGTCAATACTCAGTGAAGGGTTGGCAGGCAGGGAAGGTCTACAGACCACCTATTTCTTGTTCTACTTCCTATTTCAGCGAGGAAACCATTTCCTCCCATCATAGGTTGCCTAAGGGCAGTGTGCTGTGTCCAGGCAGCTGCTCCCAGCACCATCTCCAGACATCCCTCAGTGTCCAGGGCCAACTGGAAACACCAGCCTGCAAAGAGCCAGCAGCACAAGGGGTTTTGTTTCATTCTCCATGGGACCCCAGCACCAGCCCTAAAAGCCAAGGTCCTGCACGTTGCCACTGTAATGGTAACAAAGCTTCCTGGTGCCAACACCAACAGTCTTTCGGTCTGCTGCAGAGGGACCTTTCTTGGGGTGAAATGGAGGGAGTTCTGCTCCCATGCCCATTACTGAATTCTCCACAGAAATTACGGGTAATTAACGCTAATTGGTTTTTTTTTATAGGTGGACACGTGTCCATTAGGAACCTGATTGATAGACTGAGACAAGTGACTCATTTTGCTGTTGCCATAAAGTAACAATTGCGTCATTTGGAGTTCTTTAAAAGGAAAATACAACAGACCTCACCTGCTGCCATCAAAGCCAAAGAGTTTTGCCACCAGTAGAGGAGAGAATTTTACCTTTGGATGCTGGATGCTTGACCCAGGAGTAAGCATTGCATTGCCTTGCAGAGCTTGTATCCAGGAAGAACACCTTTCTGGATAAAAATATAGTCAGAAATATTGCTACTTGTCTTATCAAAACCTCACGCTTTCTCTGTAACTCTTCAAGTTTTTCTTTGTGATGCTTAATTTAAGAAGACTCAGTTTGAGCCTTATATCAGTACTGAAGCCTGCTTTCAATTTCTTTTCAATTCTTCCTAAACACTTTTCAAACCCCTATCATTGATTCACGGTGAGCTGAAGACCAAAGGAGTATATGAGATTCTCTGATGGGAAACCGCTTGGTTTAGGCACAGGAGGAAGCTGACAGCTCCGTTATGAACTTGTCAGAAATCAGCTGTGTTTAAAAGAGGACACCAGCCTCTGAGTCTCCTGTCCAGCATGAGGCAGTGAAGGAACAAATACAGACACCACACAACAAAGGTGAGGGACCCCAAACGCAATTTTCAGCTGCTCATCCAGAGAAGTAAGTAGCCAGCCTAAGGCATCATCCTCGAACAACTCTCTTGGCAGGGAAACTGGTTTTGAAAAATGCTGCTCATTTGGTTTTGCTTTCCCTGACCTGGGGCCCTAATGTGTGGATCATATGCAAAGGCAAGATCAGAGATGACAGATCAGTTTTGCTCTCAGATACAGTCAGGTAGATGAATAAATTCAGCTCAGTGAGTTTTGGCATTTAGGAGCAACAGCTGGAAAATTCCTTTTAGCACTTCCTTGACATAAATCAGTTGAAAAACAGGAAGGTTTTCTTTCGGGGCAATCGGCTGCGCTGATGTCCCTGGTCAAGCCCCAGCTCTCCCCAGTGTGGAGCACAGAGCCCAGCCTGCCTGGGAGAGCTCTGGAGACAAATCTGGCCCTTGAGTTTTCTTATGCATTTTGGTCAGCAGAAGTGAGGCAAGGCTTTGGAAAAAAAACACCTTTTGCTTTTGTAATTCTCTTTTAGTCAATCACTTGATTTTGACTTGATATTATGTACAGAAATCTAAGAAACGTTACTCGAGTCTTGCTTAATACCACCCCTGAACAGAGGCTGAAATCTCCTAAGAAAACAGCGGAGATTGACAGACCGGAGACAAAACTGAGAGCTCTGACAGCAGCATCCAGTGGATTGGGAAGGATCCCAGAATCCACTACTAGTTTTGTCTTCCTGGCTTGGTATCTCTCATCAGCAGAAAGGCTGCTAGTAGAAAACAAACCATCCATCTGCTAAAATCCCACAGGCATGCAGGCACGAGAAGGTATAGTGGCATTTCTCCACCCTTCGCCTTGCCTAACACCGCCCCAGCCACTGAAGGTTGCTTCTCGTAGACTTCTGCAGTGGTTCACCCTCTAGAGAGTCCCCTCTGCAGCCCAGCAGAATAAAGTACCTCCCTGCGCTGCTCTGATCCTTTCAGGCATATCAATCCTTTCTAAATCTGGGCTGGATTACTTATTTTCCAAGCCCCAGTGCCAATGGCTTTCCACAAGGGAAAATATAAATGTTATCTCGATGTTCCCCTTATGAGCCTGTTGATCATGAAACGACTCAATGATTCACAGACTGTGAACCAAATGAAGTGATAAATGCCTGCGAAAAATACCCCCACAATTTATTGTTTGCATCTTTGTACAGTAGCGCCCTTGTAACAGGTGGAGCGCTGCTTTGCTACATACACTGAAGCAGAAGAAACACGCTGAATGCTCAGCTGCTGAGAAAGGGAGTACTGAGTAAGCCCACAGACAAGATCACCAAAGTAGGCATTTTTCTTTCTCTTGTACATTAAAAAAATCCCTCCCATTTTTTTTCTTCCATGTACTATCAGGTCAGTGACTTTGTAACATATATTCTACTGTAGTGCTGATGAACTTAAGAAATAATGCTGACTGTAAGATTCTTGGTAAAACGTGTCAGAATAGACATTTTCTTACCATTTACATTGGCACTAGCTGTTGATCTGTTGTTGCTAACACTGTATTATCATTCCTAATTACGCAGGACATAATCTTGCCAAACTAGTCTTTTGTTTCTGTAGATGATTCATGTACGCGTTTATTCCACGTATAAGGGTGCAGCACTTTAAAGGTTGTTTGCGTCCTGAAATGGATGGTTTCTGACCCTGGCTGGGTCACGGTACCTCCTAAAATAACATCTCCTTTAGGCCTGGGCAGAGCTTGCAGTTGCTGTGGGCAAGATGATTGGGCAGTAACACCAACCCCAAATGCCCACCCTCAGCCTTGTAAGGACAACACAGTGGCCAACAGACCAGCATAAAATAGGTGAGATTATCCTCAGCTTTACCTAAATTGCTGAAAAACACTGATTTGGTCCCGGATACATACAGCAATGTCAATGCTTCATATCCCCAAATGAAATCCCACTGTGCAGGGTGCTTGTCCAGTAACAGACTAGAACTAGCTGTATTTCTACTACAAGAAATCAGAATTTTCCTCTGGTTTTTAATCAGTAAGGCGGGTCGACAAAAAGCACATCGTGTTTCTGTCTCACTGCGCAGAGCTGCTCTCCCGCTGGTAGAGCTGTGCATGCCTGCAGGACCAGGGGCTGCGGGGGGCACAGGGCTCCGCTGGGTTCCTGTAGTGGGGTGGGTGCCCCACGAGGGGAGTGGGCAGCCTGCTGCATGCTTGTCTGCAGTGGTGAAGAAACCCCACTCTCGTGGTACCACTCTTTGGCATCTGGAAGGGGCTCATGAGATAAATCAAGCCCAGAGGCATGAACCTCACAGAGCTGAGCAGGGCCCTCTGGCATACACGGTGCCAACAGCTCTTGGCCTTTGGGAAATGCCTTGTGTGGCTCTTACCATGCACAAACAGGTCTGGCTGGCCCTGGGGTGATGCCAGGCAGCATCCCTTGGCAGAGCCAGAAGAGCCCCAACCATCAGTATCTTTATCATACCCATGACATTGCTCATGTGTGTGTGCTTCGCCTGGGTGGTGAGCAGCTGCAGGCATGTGCTGTACTGGCTCCTAAAGGAACCACCTTCTTGGAAGTACAGCCACACATGTGTTTGTGTGTCAGCCTGGGACATAAGTTTCCCTTACTCCTGTAAACCAGACCTGAGCCCAAGAGTGGCAGATACCCTCTAGGAGCCACAAACCCTGATTTTTACTTTGGTATAAGAATTATTTGGTGTGTTATGGTGTTCCCCTCTTCCTGAGGTCCATTCACTCTACCTGTAAAGTATTTCTGTCACCAAGCCAAGGAAAGCCTTCAGACTTCTCTGCATTTCAGTCTGCAAACCACAGAGCAACCAGGTCAACCATTAGGCGACTGAGTGTCTTCAAACAATGGAGGCAAAGGTTCAGGTGAGACACAGCTGCCGCTGCAGACTGCTGGGCTATGGTGCTATGGATTGTGGACTTTTGTGTAATTTCTGTAATATTGCTTTTAGAAGCAATATTACAGCCTCACTTTAATGACCTTATTGATAAGCTGAAGTGGCTCTCATTGCATCACACACTGGGAGCAGTGCTGCTTTGCTACTTCACTGCTGAAATACCAACCATCCATACAGTGAATTGGAAGGCTACAGAGATTTCAGATTCTGCTGAGAACTCTGGAATTATTTAAATTGTAAATTGTTGAGGGAATAAATGAGCTTTTTATTCTGTGTTTGGATAGATGTTAATGTCCCTCAAAAATAGTGACTAAAAAAAAATAAATCGGGGTATCTTTCAGTGAAAGGTATTGCATTAGCTCCATTTGCTTCATCCCACTAAACAGGACTGTTAGCTAGGAATGTATAAAGTTTCCCCATTAAAAGGAAAAGCCATTTGCAACACATTTCAGTCTTTCTAACATAACATATGAACGGGCATTTTCTCCCTTCACAGGAGAAAAAACTCCAGAATATTCCCCAAATCGGTGTATAAATATCTGCTTACTAACACACAAGAGCTGAATTTCAAAGAAAAAAACCCAACATTTTTTAATTATTATGATTTAAGCTACAGTCTGAGAAGTCTTCTGCCTTCAGATAAAAATAATTCCTGCTAAAATTTTATACTCATGTAAAACGTCTCAAAATGAAAGACTGCATAATTTTCCACACAATTTAAATACAAGTTTATCAGATCTTTTCTGCTGTCGTTTCAATAATATGATAAAGCACTGGTAATGCCACTGAGGTTTGGACTCAGAAATTCAACGAGATACAGTTTCGGAATGGTGAAAGGTAAGCTAAGATAAGAGGTATTGTAAATCAACACTAACAGGACAGAAAACAGAATAATTCCCAGACTTTTTAAGTTGTGTGGAGGCCATTTACCTACCAGCTTTGAAATCACAGCCAGCCTCTTCATAAAATATTTTGTGCATGATTCCAGTGGGACTCTTCACATGCATAAAGCTACTGTGATATATGATTGCATGAAGCTAAGGATTTGTCCTGCGTTTACCAGGGAATAGAAAGCCCAGAAAAGCAGCAGCTCAGAGAGGGATGTCCTCTATAAACACAGCAAGGCATTAAGTATTGGAGGCAAGTACTTAAGCCAAAAAAATTCTTTAAGTCCAGCAACAAAAGCATTAGCTGCCCATGAATACATAGTGGGCAGACTACAAAAAGCTTTCTAGACATTATACTTCCACCAGGAGCCACTCTTACCTGCAACCCTGACTTACTGTGTCTAGAAAAAAACAAGTGTTTAAATTAGTAAGTCAGGTCTTAGCAAACTGGCCTGCCTTGGACCCTTCCCATATGAAGCCTATCACTGACATCCTACCCCAGCCAAGTGCACCTGGAGGGATCCTGTGCCAGGAGCAGGATGATTCCTTCTCTTCCTCACCTTGAGCCCTACTTCCCAGGTTCCCAATCAGCTAGAAGGTGCTACTGAGGACAAGCCATAATTTTCTTTCTGTCAGATATCATTACTCATCCAATTTTCCAAGAAGAAACCATTCAGAGAGGTGACCATAACTTTTTCCTTAGAAAATAAAAAAAATAACAACATCTGTGATGTTCAAGCCAGCTTTTCAATTTCTTTTTTCCCCCCCCAAAAGAAATGTCAGGCCTTGCACTGGGTCTGACTGAGGTGGAGTTAATTTTCTTCACGGCAGCCTGTATGGTGCTGCATTTTGTATTTGTAACTAAAACAGCATTGATAACACACCGACGTTTTAGCTATTGCCAAAAAGTGCTCCCACAGTGTCAAGGCCTCAGTTTTATTTATTAATTTATTCTTATGAAGTGCTCATGGTGTTATTTAACTACTGCAATATCTGCCAGAAGAGCAACACAACAGGGTACAAGGGATCCTGGCTGTTTCCAAGGTGCATTAATGGTAACTCCCTGACACCTTCTTGGTGAAGGAGCCAATGGGAAGAGACACACCTCACCCTTGCAAATGAGGAAGGACTGTTCAGGGATGAGAGGGTCGGAGGCAGCCTTGGCTGCAGTGACCATGAAATTGTGAAGTTGAGGATCCTGAGATGAAGGAAAAGAACAAATGGCAGGATGACAACGCAACAGACTTTGGCCCATTCAAGGCAAATTCTTGGAAGAATCCCATGGAATGCGGCTGGAAAGAAATGCGGTCCAGGACAACTGGCTGATTTTCAACCTCCAAGCTCAAGAACGGTCCATCCCAATGTGCAGGAAATCAAGCAAAAGCTATAGGAGACCTGCATGGATGAACAAAGCTCCTGAAGAAATTCAAATATAAAAAAGAAGTGAGGACAGATGACCCAGGAGGACAGATGACCCAGGAGGAAGAGAGACACTGTTCGAGCATACGGGGATGGGATCAACTCCCACCTGAAGATTAATTTGCCAGCAGGTTGAGGGATGTGATCATTCCCCTCTGCTCAGCAATGGCAGGATACATCTGGAGTTCTGGGTCCAGTTGTGGATTCCCCAGGATGAGAGGCATGGTCTTACTGGCATAAGTCTGGTGAAGATCCACAAAGATGATTAAGGGACTAAAGCATCTGTCATATGAAGAGAGGCTGAAAGAGCTGGGACTGTTCAGCCTGGAGAAGACTTGGGGGAATCTTATCAATATGTGCAAGTGATACTTCTGTGAGGAAAGAAGATGGAGCTACACTTAGTGGTGTCCAGTGAGAGGACAGGAGGCATTGGGCACAAACCGAAATACACAGAAAAATCCATTTAGCGATATATACATACACTATTTCTCTCTGTATATATATTTAAAAATATACACATATATAAAAGTTCTTTTCACTGTGAAGCAGGTTAAACAGGGAACAAGTTGCCCAGAGAGGCTGTGGAGTCTCCATCCTCGGAAATATTAAAAAACCAACTGGCCCCAGTGATGAGCAACTTACTGTGTAGCTGAACCTGCTCTGAGCAGGGGGGCTGGGCCAGGCAATCTCCACAGGTTTCTTCCAACCTCAATAGTTCTGTAAGATAATACACATGCACACACATAAATATATGCAATGTATACAGAGTAATGTGATCCAAATTTATGACCAGAGATCCCCAAACTCATATTAATACCGGAATATTCAATCTGATAGGGAGTCTCATTAGCATGCAGTAGAAGTCAGTGTAAAAAATAAGGGGGGAGTGGTGGGAAGGGGGAATAAAAAAAAGAATGGGCAGAAAATTCTCTACAACCCAATGACAGATTTCATACTGAGGAGATCTTGGCTCCAGTCTTGCTTCAGTTTTGCCTTTAGTTATCCTCTTTAAAACAGGACAGTGCTAACAAAAACTCCTCACCCTAGACTATCCCATAGTTAACAGGGGATGCAAGAGCCTTCAATCCAGGCCCGTGCTTCAATTCAAGCAGGAGAATCAGTCCTCCAGGTCTTAAAAGCATACTTTAATCACTAAACAAATGGCTAAAATACATCAGCTGTGTCAGACGTGACACACCAGCATAAAGGATCCCCTAGAGATATCCCATATGGCATGGATTGTCAGGTCTGGCTTTCTCCTGAAATCTTGTAAATAGAAGATGGAAGCGTCTCCCTGATCAGTTTGTTGCTCTTCCTGAAAGTCCGTTTTCTTCCTGGATGTTGGCTGGGGAACTTGAGACTCTCTGAAGATAACTAACCCCAAAGCAACCTGGCAGCACTGCAACAGACAAATCCCACTGTGGACTTGGACATCAGGGACAGATACTCCCTAAGGAGACAAAAGGCGTTATTCTGCTTACCAGCTCTGTCCTATCATGAATCTAACAGAAACCTTTTAAATGTAGGCATTGGGATAACCCCGTTATTATTATTATTCAGAAACAAGCTTAAAATCTTCATAATACCATCTATTTCAGAAGTCAAATATAGCCACACATGTTCCTGGTTCTAGACTCAATTGCCATTAAAAAAAAAAAAAAAGTAGGAGTTCTTAGGGGAGCTGCTTTTGATTTGTGGTCTTACCTGGTAGCACAGAAATGAACAGCGCACTCATCACTGCGTTTTGTTCCACCTCCACTCAACATGTGTTTTTCAGTTTCCCATTTCAAGATGATGTCGAGCTTTAAGGTCTAATTCTTCCCTCTATCGGTACAGTTGCTAAAACCCAAAAGATGCTCTAGCTTATCAGCTAGGTAACTACAGTTGCAAACACACAGTCCTGCCCAGCGGTATATTCCAGAAGAGTATCTCCTCAGACTTTTTTTTTAATGGTCAGTTTAAAACAGAGATTAATTCTATTAATTTATCTTTTCGTATTTCTTGAGACTATTAAATGTGACAATTAACCCATTGCTTAGAGGGGTGCTTCTCCCTGCCTGGCTGAATTAGGCCGTTGCGTGAGAAGGCTCCAGCACAAAAACCCGCATCCTCTGCAAAACGGACAGCCCCGAGGTTTAAGAGATTATACGGGATGAGTCATTACACAAGATTTACTTCTGGCCGACAGTTTCGATAAATAATAATGCTTCCTCCAGACAAAACTACCCATAAACTGGCACCTCGACATTTCCTAACCTCCTCCCAACGACAGCCCCCAGCAAGCAACGCCACCAGGCACCGCCGCCAAGGGCTGGTAAATACCAGGATTTATAAACAGCAGTGAGAGGGAGCTGTAATGAGATCAATGTCGAGGATTGCAGCAAATGGCCTATAAAGCAATTTTTAAATGGGATTTCCTGCAACAAAAGCCAGCTCCCAATAACCTTTTCCAATAATACGAGGTGAAAAGGGTTGGATTTGAATTATAATACCCAATACTAAAGCTTGGACAGACAGCTTTGTACTCCCCTTACAGGCGAATGCTCAGGCAATTTGTTAATCTCTCATCAGGAAAGAAAAGGAAATCTTAAAATAAATCTATACGGGTACATCCAGGCCGAAATTACTGTGCCGGGAGAATCCAGCATTGTATAATCGAAAGGAGATGAACCATCCCGTCATTATTTGCTGTTATTACACGGAACATTAGATAGAATCGAGCAATAAAGTCACAAATGAGAGCAAGCAGCAGGCACAACCATGTTTGCTTCCCTTTCCCGATTCCATTCCATATGCAGTTCTCAAGGGGAAAAAAACCACAACAACAACAAACCAAACAACAAACTTTATGAACATATCTGAAATAGATCTTTTTCGTTCAAAAATTTCAAGGCACTAAAACTTCCCTGCTTAGGGTTAGGCAAAGGATTTCTTACCTGGAAAAAGCCTCTCCATTTCTCAGGGCTGGCCTCTTACCTCTTCCTGCAAACCCGCTACTTAACAGCCAAATCTTTGATACTTTGCCGAAATGGCAGCGGGCTGGGGCGCAGGGACACCGGCACCCGCTGCACACAGCGCAACCGCGTCCTGACGGCAGCCACTACCCATCCCATCCCGGGCCAAACCCGGGCAGGTTTCCGCGGTATAAAAGGGAGAGCAACAGCCCTGGATCCCCGGGCTACCTTCCCGCTGGATACGGCGCTGTCCTGGCGGAGCACAGCTCCTTTACGCTCTATTTTCAAAGTTGCTCCCTCCCAGCTGCGCGCTTCCGCATGGAGAGACGCCGCTTTGCCCCGTCTTTTTGCAATTACATTCATGCTAAAACCAAAAATCAAACCATTTCACATATTTTTTCCCCCCCTTTTACTTTAAAATAGGACATTTTAGCAGAAAAAGCGCCTCTTTAGGTACATCTGTTCGTGATTTTCCGGCGTTGCGCTCCCATGAGCCTGTAGTTAAAAATAAATCAAATACAGGAAACTCGGAGAAAGGGGTTTTCGTATTGCGCCGCTGCCCAGGCGGCTTTCTGGTCGTTAAACTGAATTGGTAACCCTTGGGGATTTCTTTCCACGTGGGGGCTATTAGCGCGGTATTTAAGGGCTATTAGCGCGGGATTTGTTCTTGTTAACAGGGATGCCTATTTAAAACTGCATGTGGCTTCACAAACTTTTAAATTACTAGCCTGCCTCTCCCAAAAGGAGGAAGGTGTCGCTAGGAAAAGTAACTGCTAGCGCTTGCTGCTGCGGGTCTTCTCGATGCGTGGGTGCAGCTCGGTGGTGATACGAGAAGCGTAAATTCTGGTAGAGCTTTAATTCCACACGTTTGGGGTTTTGTTTTGGATCTATTTTATTTTAAGAAGAATGAGCGCCTGAATTGTACCGGCCAGTAGGAAAATTCCAGGAAGGTTATGGAGTAGGGATTACCACTGCTGCCGACGGTACACCTGAATTTAATTTGGGAAGTGAACTGATACCAAAGGCAAACTGAAGCGACAATTGTCCATCCGAGCTGGGTCCCTCTTTTCGTTTAGTTCTTATCCACCACTGGGATAAGGGGTGGTTGTCTGCTTGGTTTTACGTTTCACCCTATTTGAACCCCCGAGCGGTATTTCCCCAAGCGCTTTGGGGACCCTGTCACCGCCGGCGGGGCTGCGGCGGCCCCGGGCTGCCTCTCCCGGCTCGGTACATCTCGCAGAACGGCCGGGGCGGCCCGAAAAATTTACCATTTTACCCACTAAACAAGATGCAGCTCACTGGTGCCCTCGCTGCCGCCCCCTGGGAGGTTTAGGGCTTTCCTAGGGGTGACCCTGGTTCCCTCCCGGGACTGTCCGGACGGTCACTGACCCTGACTGTCAGTGGGTGTCCCTTCGTCCTGTCCCCTGGGAGAGGGGACGCAGGTCGGCCTGAATACTCTGCTAGTGGCTTCCCTAGCCGTTCTCGGCGCTGACCGAGGACTGGCTGCTTTTCGGTGACCGAGAGAAGGGGTGGAGGAGGAGGAGGACAGGTTCATCCCTGGAAAATAGCCGGGGCTGCTGGGTTTGGTAGATTTGAGAAATGGGGGTATTGCTGTGCGCCGGCGTCCTGCAAGGAGCAGGGCTGAGCAGCAGGTCCCCTTCCCCCCAGCCTACGAGAGAAACCGCCCCTTTGCCCCCACCCCCGAGCCGACCCGCTTGAGGATGACCAGATTAGATGGGGCAGAAAGGGAGGGGTTGGAAGGGAGCAAATTTGCTCATTAAAAAGGCTTCAAAGGTGACATAAGTCTGTCAACCCGCTGATCCGAGCTCTCTGTTCCCCTGGGGGGGTGGTCTCCCCCACCCCCGGGTGCGTCCAGGGAACCCCGCAGGTGGCCCCGGTTGGGGCGGGGGTGGCCCTGGCGGGGCTGCAGGGCCGACCCCGGGCAAGGGCAGCCCGGGAGCTGCGGGGAGAGGCTCCCCGGCCTCCGGCTGCTGCCTGCCGGTGGAAGGCTCCTGCTCTGTCGGCTTTTCCCCCTCCGGTGCGGCGTGCGGTGGACGGGAGCGCAGGGCGCTGCAGGGCAGCTGCGGCACTTGCCGGGTGCTGGGCGGGGAGAGGGCTGAGGGACAGAGGCAGGGCAATACACAAACAAACAAACAAAAAGACTTGGGTGGAATTGATGACTTGCACCCAGCTCTCCGCAGGCTGCCGGGGCCGCCTCTCCTCCTCTCGCCCTGCAGCGCCGGGGATGTGTGCGGGGAGCGGTGGCTGCGGGAGGGAAACGCACCGGGAAACGCGCCGGCCCTTCCCCGGCGCAGTGACCGGGGGGAAAGGCGCAGGCCCAGGCACGGCCCTGCCTGACAACTAATCAATAAGCGCCCATTAACCAAGGCTTCCAGGAAACGGTGTGAATCCTCCTGTTTCTCCTTTCGCAACCGACCAGCAGAGCAAACACGGGTGAAAGGTGGCAAGCCGGCAGGACGGCATTCGCACAAAACCAACAAATCGAACCTTCCCTCCGCTCGTTTCAAGGGAGAGTGCCGAGAACTGCATTGCTGCTCCCCCTTCCCGAAAAAAAACCCACACCCCACCAACAAAAAACCCCAAACCAAAAGAAAATAAAATCCCAATCAGCCCTAGATTTCATAGGTGCCCAGGGACGAGCGGGCTCTCACAGAGGCATGTTTGTGACATGTCAATGCTACAAATGGTTTCACACACACAGAGATGTGAGAAGAAGCCGGCGAAGTCCCGCTCGGACCCACGGAGGAACTTCAATCACCGCCCGCGGGACGCCCCGTCCCGGGGAATCGTCACAGCATCTCTGCTGATGCTCCACATGTCACCAGAAACCGTTTACCCGCCTGCTTATTCCTCTTTCCTGAGAGAAAGGAACTATTTGATTTCGTGTTTGTATTTATATTCTCTCTTTCCCTCCCTTCCCTTCCTTCCCTTCCTTCCCTTCCTCATTTCTCTCCCATTTTCAGTCTTTCAGCCTCTTTCTCTCTCATTCTTTCGTTCTTTCCAGTCGTTGGCTCTGGCTTGAAGGAGATCCGATGTGATTAAACTCACAGGGCGTTGGAGGGCAGAGGTAAATTAAGCCAAAGCGACAGAAAAGATGAAAGAGTCTTGCTCGACTCCGTGCCCGCGGACAGCTGCCCGCCTCCTTCCTCCCCGGGGTCACCAAAGCTCCCCGCCGCCTCCCCCGGGACCCTTCTCCCCATCCTGCCCCGCAGCTGTTTCTTCCGACGACACCGAAAAAGGATTTTTTTTTTTTTTTCCTTCCCCCCTTCTTTTTACCTATCGCCCCTCGGGGGATGCGGAGGGACCCTTCCTGCCCGCCCCGGCGCTGCCCGCCTCCGACTCACCGGTGCAAAGCGGGGAAACCGCGGGGAGGTGACGGGATGCAGCGAGGAAGGGAGGGATGCGACCTGCGGGGATTTCGCCAGGGGCAAAGCCCTGCAAAGGGGGTGTCTGCACCCCACCAAGGGCGAGGGGGAGGGCTGGGGGCGGCCGGGCGGGCCGGCCCGGTGCACCGGGAACGGCAGTCCTCCGTTCCAGGGGCGGGAAAGGCGGCCCGCGGGTCCGCCGTGGCTCTCCGCCGCACAAAAAGGAAAGGGGGAGAAAAGAAAGGCAGGTATGGTTGCCCACCCTTACGCTCCACCTGCAATTCAGACATCGCGTAAATACAATTTGAACCTTCTGTTTTTGTTAGCGCGGAAAATAATGATAAAAATAATAAAACCCCACAACCAACCAAAAAAAAAAAAAAAAAAAAAAAAAGCGGAGGTGTACTCCGGTTTTAAATTCCTTCTTGCAGAGCAAAGAGGGAATGTCGGTGCTTTTCTGCCCAACGGGACCTTTGAAATGTAAAGATGTTCGGGACGTGTTAAAGATGCCTCGAAATGCAGCGACGGAAGAAGACAGCCAAATCCGACAGCAAATTGTGGTCGGTCCCGGTTTATCTTTCGAGAAATCAAAGGAAAACACAAAATGCCGGAGCGCACGGGAACAACTGCAATCCCGAGCAGCCAAAACCTGAAGCATAAATAATTTTCAGGGTATTGGCACGGCCACAGAAAGTCATTTAAACGGACGTGCAGCTGAATTTTAAGGTTGGTCCGTACGCAACCACTTGCCGAAGTGGTCGGTAGCTTTAAAAATAATCCGTGTTCTGTTAATTTTCCTACAATATTGCATAAAGCCCGTCGTGAGTTTTCTTTATGACCGTAACGAAATTAAGCTATCGACATGGGAGAACAGTGTTAGCCAAAGCTGCTGGGATGCAGGAGATCTAACATCAGCCTGAGTCGAAATATCAAAACCGATGTACAGGAAATTTAGAGGAATTAAAAAATACAAAACAGAACAAAGCAAAGTACGGGGTTACGTCCGGTTTTAACGATTATGTGTTTCAAGTGAGGAGAGGAGAAAGTGCATTTGGAGTGATCAATCCAGTGTTAAAAAACCTCTGGCAGAGAGTTGTGGAAGGCTGCGAAGCTTGGATAGTATCATGAATTTGTTTAAAACTGAGACGTGATTTTTTAGGATGTAAACATGCAATATTTATTTTATTACAGCCGGAGAGAAATAAACAAGCAAACACAAAGTAGACTTAATTTTTTAAACGGGAAAACAAATTAGCCGGACGTGGGGTTGTTCGCATATTGATTTACTCCTCCGATGGATGATTTCTCCAGAAAGTTATCAACAGGGGAAAAAAAAAAAAATCAGGTGGCTTTTTCCCGGTGAAAGAAGGTCTTGGGTAAAAGACACAGAGTTCTACCCCCGGGCCCTCACCCCTCCCCAAACGAAGGGCTTTTCTGGCTGGAAACCCATGCGTGATTTGCAGCACACTCGCAACTCTCTCCCGGTGACTACTCCCTCCCTGCCCGAGTCCGCTTAATTTGTAAATAAGTTTCAGGGCCCCTTTTCACAGAACCCAGTTGAGCAGGTAATTTGTTGTTAGTGCTTGTTTAAATGTTGTGAACCATGCACTCAAAAATAGGAAAACTATACACAAAAGAGGCAAACATGGGAACACAACTGGAAATTATTGAGTTATAAAAATGTCAAAGAAGAGCAATTTGCAAAGAGGCATCAGTAATTGTCTCCTACATTAACGGAAATGATTTGCCAAGCCCAACCCTTTTGTTCTCCCCAGGATGGACGGGCGCTTCGCCATCGACCTCAATGGGACTGGATCAGGACCTTTGCATCAGGCTTTCAGCCCAGGGAGGTGCTCAGGGCCCGGGGCCGGATCCTGCCTTGCAGCACTGCAGTGTGTTTTCTGGGGGAATCCGGTGGGTTTACGGTAGGCTGCCTGGACGGTAAGGAGATGTGCGCATCTGAGCCTTGGATTTGAGGGCATCTCCCAAGGATTCAAGGAAAGCAATCGCAGCTGCGTTAGTAGGAGCGATGAACGGAAAGCACAGACTGATGGGATGGTCTCCAGCAGGCCTGGGAGCGACAGGCTGCGGCCCCCGCTCATGCCAGCATGAGGTGATGTTCCCCCTGCCTGGAAGAGCAGTGCTTCCCCCCAGCCCAGGGAGGCTTAAGCAAGTCCATCCCCTGCTGTTTAGCTCTATCGTCTCCCTCAAATTGCTTTTCATAAATGAACTCCCATGGTAAAGCCAGTCTGGTTTCTCAGTCCGCAAAGAGCCCTCTTGCCTGCTGGAGCATGGGGAAGAAATTTTTTTGCCTTAGGCTCAGCCAGGGCAGAAATGAAGCACCCGCTAGTGCTTGCACAGACAGACCATTGCTTCGTGGGGTTATGTTTTATTGCTCACCCTATTCTGCCTTATTTAGGGTACCCCAGACTTTGGAATGGATGTGCAAAGAGACAAGTCCCCGTATTCAGAGCCATTTGCTCCAGACTCTGCCTCCCTGAACCTGCTCCCTTATCTTCAGCTTTTTTTTTTTTCCTCCAAAACTTTTTCTTGTTTCCACACAGCCTAAAAAGTAAATAAAACCCCCTCCCAGCTAGAGGCTAATGTGGTCCTGTGACTGCAGGTGCCAAGGCTGTGACCTGTTGTATTCATGTGCCAAGCCAGCCCAGGTTCAGAGTCAGTTTCTAACTGTTCACGTTTACATCTGCAGGGCTCTGCCTGGGCCCTTGCTTGTATTTTGAGAGGGAATATTTTACACAAACTGTGACTCAGTAAAGTGTATCTGATGTTAGGGCTGCCAGAAAGGCGTTCTCTCCCATCCGCTTACTATCCAGGGAAGCATAAAACCAACGCCCACTATATAACATTGCACTGCGAAAAATGCACTTTATGGGTTTCCAAGCATTATGATAGTTTAAAAGCAGAACTACTTTTGTGATGTGTTGCTGGCGAGAGCCGCAGTAAAACCCCCACCGACTGCAGTAAGGCCAGGATTTCACTGAAGACTCTGCCTATGGTTTCATTGCTGAAGATATACCAACTAATCGACAGCAGTGAATAAGACAGCTCCAAGTGTATTATTTTCATAAAAGAATTGGCATTTACCTGCTTAATCCAAAAGGAATACGTAAAATAAACTTCCACAGTTCAGATATGAAGTTCTCTTTAATGATTGGATTAGTATCTGGTATGTTAACCAACTTAAAAAAAAATAAACCATTTTATGATCAAATTGCATTGATTTCAGGTAGAAATCCCCTTTTCCCTTCTACCCTCTACCTCCTGGTGCATATTTTTCTAACTTAAAAGCAAAAGGAATATTTTGCACTTATCCTGCAGAGGATTTTTTGTTAAGCTGATTTCTTGTATCCCATGAACAGTATTAGGCAACAAGATAATATGGATTTTCCTCACTGAGACCTATAAGATAGGATTAAAGGAGTGCTCAGGGCCTGATCCTGTCCTCCTGTGTTTTTCAGACTGCTCTGCCTGGTATTGAGGAGCCGAGAGGCCGGTGAGCCCCTGCCGAGCGGCTTCCAGCTCCGAGTCTCTGAGCCAACAGCCGCTTTGCAGGTCTCCCCATAGTGAGCATCGCTCAGCTGCCTCGGCCGAGCGGGGCACCAGAACCCAAACTCCACCTGGAAACACAAAGATTATTGCTTAGAAGAAATGTGACATTGATTTGCTTTGATTTGTGCCGTTCTTCTGCTTAGGGAATTCATGGAGATCTGGATTTTGACACCCTTTTTCACATACACTGCCCTTTGCCTTTCAAGCCTTTCATCAGTGCCAGCGGGATGCTCTGAAGAAGATCCCGGCATACGAACAGGCTCGTTATTCTGATCACATGGAGAAAATCCAGAATTGGGCTGGCAATGTTCAAGCTTGGCTTTTGATATATGGCACATGGGCAAAGTCAACTTTACTCAGGATGTGTCAGCGTGTTAGGCTGGGATTAGGTGTTAGTGGGACTAGCTGAGGCGAAAGGAAAGCTGACCTCGGTTGCTGTGCAGATGCTTTAAAAAGAAGAAATCCCAGGCGGAATGGATATGAAGACTAAGTTTGGCTGACATTTCCTTTTTTTTAAGGCAGCCCTGTGACCTGATGCTTAGAACTTTGGCCTGAATTTTACTTGACACACAGGAAAGGAATATTTTTGGCAGGGAAAACAGAATATGTTGTAGATCATAATAAACAGTGAGGATTACTGCAAATAACCAAATGATTGCTGCAGTGAAGTAACTACATCTTCTGGGCAGATCCTGCAGTTGTGATGTAGCTCCCAGAAATATTTTGGAAATAACAACAACAGCAATAATTGTAACTGTAAAAATAATTTACAGTGGCAAAAATATCACTACCACCAGTCCTAGGAATCCTGTGTTCACACTTAGCTGGCAGCAGCCAGGCAGCTATCACACACTGATTAAAGTTCAACAGGTAAGAAAAATAAACATCTGCAAAAAAAAAAAAATCCTGAAAACTCTTCTGGAGAATAATTCTTTTTGCACCACAATGCAAATGTAGGTCAAAGCGTTGTAAGGAGGCAAAGGGAGCTAAGTGATTTAGACCCCAATGATATTCAATGACTGTCTTAACTCCTACAGATATCTTTGAAAGTTATGGTGTAAACTTTGCAGCAATACCTTGAGCAGCCAAACACATCAATCAGATATGGACCCTAATTTAAGGGCAGATTTCCAGTTCTATATCAATTTACTATTGATTTATAAAGCCAGGATTTAATCCTTCCCAGTGTGCTTATATTTTTAGTTTCAGATAGGTCACTGAGCATGCAATACATTTAATGCACTGATAGTGTGTTACACACTTTTAACACTTTTCTGTTTCTATGAAAATACAACCAAAAAAAATTTTAAAGTCTAGGTGAATTTAAATCTTTTAAAAGAAAATTTAATTATATCACACTGAGTTTTATAAGTGGAGGGAAAAATATGTAGAATATATGTGTGTGTATGTCAGTAGGAAGAACCCAACTATCTTCTGCAGATCATTTGCTCAATGGAATTTTATTTATACTGAGTTGTTTAAATTTGGAATTGTAATTTGCGCTCACTGATTGGCATAAGTGAGAAATTAACTCACTTTGTCCTTTTTCTAGACTTTTTTCATATCCTTTCAGAAGACTAGTTGTTTCTTTTTCTACCAGATTCATTAAGGTTAATTTTTTGATCTACCAGTTTGCCTTGTAGTCACGTCAACTGGATCCAACTGACAGAAGGAATTTTGATAGCATTCAGAGATTTTTAGGAGTTTTGGTGTTACTGACATAATCCTCTCACAACCAGAAGCATCTAATGATGAATCAGAACATGTCATGTCTCCTACCTTGTCTCCTGATCAGGAATAAATATGCATGTACTGCTGCCTTTCAGTTTGAGCCTCATCATCTGCATGGATACAGCTGTATCTGTAAGGTGCCTGCATTAGGCTGCCCTGGGTCTCTACAGCAAGCTACGGCTTCCCTTTTACATGAAGGTCCTGACATAGTTCTTTTTAGAAGGTTGGCATGAGATAATTATTAGGTACCAGAAACAAACTGCGATGCTCTATATGGTCTGTCTCATAATAAGGTGAAACTTCTATTTGTTTTTCAATAAATAATGCATACGTGAAACATGGCTCCCTGACATATTTACAGAGGTACTTCTGCTTTCTTGCTAAACACATGCTTAATTTTAATGTCTAAAGATCTTCCTTCCCACTGTTACTTTGCAGCTCTAAAAACCCCAACTGAGACTGTAACTTGTTCTTCCTGACTTAGCACCAGCTTTGCCAGCAAAGTCTCAGATTTAAAAAGTGCAACCAGAGGTGTAAGTTGGGTCACTCGACTTCCTATACAACGTCCTCAGCTATGTCCTCCTCTCGTCCAGTCCTAGGGTGCCTCTAGGTAGTTGTTGTAATCTCCTGCTTGTAAACTTCCAGTACTTGCAAAGTACTATCTTTTTGAGATATACTTGCATTAAGCTCAGCAAGTACACTTGGATATGTGAAATGCAGGGACCAGGCGGTTAGTTCTTTTTTGAATGCAAGAGTTCTTGTTCTCCGATCTGGCATATGGGAGTCATTCTGGATATGCAATGGTCTGTCTTGAACTTTCATGTATCTTGTTTAATAAATCTTTTCTGAGGTGAGGTAGTTGCATAAAGTATTCAAGGAGTGTGTACGCATGACGGGTTTATTAAAGTAGCATTGTTCTGTGTATTGGTCCCTTTTCCTTACCTAATGTTTCCTAACGCCCTATTTTTTCTTTTCACCACAGCTGAACACTGAAACGATTCTTTCAAAGATTTATGCAAAGTGACTCACCATTCTTTTGCAGCTGGTGATAGCCGAGTCCAGCTCTGTGTACATGTACATGTACATGTAGATATGCATTTATTTAAGTATGTGTACATACATACACAGAGTTTCCTTATTGGCTGTGTGCATGGCTTTTTATTCTTCAGTATTAATTTGCCATTTTTTGTCCAATTTGTATCAAAAGATACTTTTGAAATGTTTCATAGATGGTTTTAATTCTGACTACTCCAGACAATTTCGTATCATTAAAAAAACCTGCTACCTCACTACTCACCTTCTTTCCAGACCATTCACAAATATGTTGAACATCTGGATGCCTGTGGGACTTCATTAGTAATTACCTTCTACCATTTATCACTACTTTTTGTTACAAATCTTTTGAGCAGTTATTAATCCACAGGAGGATCTTCCCTCTTATCCCATTAAATCCTATCTACTTTAAATGGTTCTGATAACTGACCTCATCAAAAGCTTTTTAGAAATCTAAGAACATTACATCAAGTATGTGACCTTTATCCACAGGCATATTTTCTGCTTTGAAGAACTTTACTACACTTAGGAGACATAACTTCTCTCTATGAAAGCCATTTCAAGTCTGTTTCTACCAATGCTCGAGACAGAAGTCAGACATACTAATCTCTGGTTCTCCAGGCGTGCAACAGATCCTTGAAAAAATGGGTGTCACATGAACCTCTCTTCCCTCCTTTGGTCATGAGGCTGATTTTAATAACTGATTTAGGAGTTTCAAATCTACATTTCTTTGGGAGTCTTCAGGGGGATGCTGGCTGTCCTAGAGATTTGTCACCGTTTATTGTATTGACCCGTTCAGTAATTTCTGCTGGTGCTGGGAAGAGCCTACAGACTATGCTTAGGAATCCATATGCAAGGAAGAAATGTGGTTTGAATTTCCTCAAGCAGTTGAATGAATGGGATGTGGATCTCCTTCCAGCATGGGAGTCTTAATCCCTATCAAGTGCCAGTGAGTGCATGCTACTTTTTGTGTTCTGCTGTGTCTTACTAGATCAAACTGTTTTTGAGGTGGATAGACTGAGGAACACCTATTTTAAAGTTTTGTTTGAGTTTAGGCATAAGCTAGAAAGTTCAGTCCTGTGAAGGCTGAGACTGAGCACAAATACAGAAGCTCGGTTATTTAGGGACTTGGATGTTAGAAGTGAGGTGTCTGTAGAGTTTAGGAGCTGCACACTTGAGTTCTACTTGTCTTATCCTGTCTGCTGTTTTATTTCTACACCTACAGCCAGCAAAGATGAATGGACTTATTAAATGCAAAGAATTTTTTTTTCATATAAAAATTCTTATTGTAAGGATGTGCTTTGGTAAGCACTCCACATGGAAGTGGAGTAATGAAATTTTCATCATTAATACACTACTTAAATACATCTCATACTTGCAACTGTTACAAAGAAACATAGCAGTCTCTCATTTCTAGAAGAGTTCATGCCGGACTCCTGTCAAAATCTGGCCCTTGGGTTTGCAGTGCTTCACTACCATGTGTAAACAAAAGCAGTAGAACATCCTGGCTTTCAAATGCTTTGGGTGATGGAGAAGTGTCCAGATGTTGTGGATTATGTAGTGGAAATATATTGTCATAGGCAGGCTGGGTAAACTGCAACACCCAAGATGCTTTCAATAAACCAGTAAAAGGTGAAGAAATATAACAGGTACCTTTTTTTTTTTCAGTACTGGAGTTGCAAAGCAGTACGACTGTCTACTCTACAGCAGTATACCTACCAAAATCAAATCCCACACATCTGCTGTTAAATGGACTTTTGCAATGATTCCTATCCACGTGTAACCAGGTATTGCAGGCAGAGATGCTATTTTTTTGTTTGTTCGTTAAATGCTCTATGTGATTTCTTAAGAAGAAATATTCAAGGTTACATCCAGAAAATTCCCCACTCAGGATACAAGTCGTTTAAGCAAATAGAAGTCACAGCATCATCTGCAATTTTGTTCATAAGCAGCACTATAGACCAGCATGTACGAACCAGCCAGACGGTGGATCCCACTGGGACCTCCATGGAGTGACCCGCCTGCCTGCTGCACAATTCCCATTTGGCTCTCTACTTTTGTCAGCCCAATGCAGATGGAAAACTTCTACATTTTGCAAGTGTGCAAATGATTGCAGCCCACTGAAGTTGACATTGTCAAATGTATGATCTCACTCTTGATCTTAATGTGTGTGTAAAAGTGTCTCTTCATATGTGTGCTTTAAAGAGCTTAATCTAAGAGGCAGCTGATAACAACAGCTTTCATGATCTCTTGCTACTACTCTTTTGTAGTTTTATTAACCATGACCTAATAACACAGTATTATCTTACTATTGTAATATAGGTACAGGACATATTTGCAGTCACGGACATTCGTATTAAAAGATTGTGACCAAGGTTTTCAAAAGCAGCCAGCATCGTTTACCATCACCTGAATTCTGCCTTAGTTTCCTCAGGAATTAATCTATCATTTCTCTCAGAAAAACCTTTGTAGATTTTTGCCTCTGCCCTCCAAGCGGGAATGACTGACATTTTCTCATGAAGCACTGAAGCAAAGAAAATGACTTCATGTCACCCAACCCATGAGGTTCACAATAGGCCTATGCAGGTACAGTTTTTTTTCAGAGCATTATGACTTAACACCGGGAAAAGTGACATAAGGGGATGAGGTGGGGACGCTGACAGAGGGAAGAGAAGTTCTACACCTAGGAGCAGGACTTCTATTGTTATCAAAATGAATCCTCCCCAGAGGAAATACAAACCTTATAACTGCAAATGTCCATGTTTCTGCCCTGTCTTAATCTCAAAATGTAAACAGAGGGAACCTAGCTGGTACTTCATACATGTGGGGAAAGTCTTAACTCAAGGTTGCTAAAAAAATATGGAGAGTCTCAAAGTTACACAACACTTCACAGCTTCCTTTCTGAAGAGAATGGGTCACATGCTGGGTGGAATTACCTTGCACGGAATCCACTGATTATGTACAGAAACAGGATAGATCCAAAGCAAGAACAGAAGTGAGTGAGGGCCTGAAGAGCTGAGGAGAAGAATGGAAAAGACAGCATGATATTTTTGCCAAGGAAAATACAGCAATACATATCTGCGCTTGAAAAGCTTGGTCTCAGGCTAAGATTGCAGTGTAATAAAGTGCAGTGTGGAGTCACTGTACTGTGGACAGTGAGAGGAAGGAAAATGCCCCTGTGGCTGCCAAACTCCCCGAACTGGTGCTGCATTCCCCACCATGGTGTATAATGTGTGCAGACTGTGCAGATAATCCTGTAGATATTTGGGGAAACGATGTGTTGCTGGCTCTCCTTAGACCAGCAGGATTTTCATTCCATGCAGCACAAAATCAAAGAAAACGGTGTAAAGATAGGTATTTGTCCACTTCTTGTCATAAACCATAGGCAGGGTTTGTCTAATGTTTTGTCATGAATGATATTCTGGAGAACAAAAGTACTCAGATGCTACTCATAAAAGCCACTTCTGTTTTGCATGTGTGGTTTAATTTCAATTTAATACACTGTAAAATACAAATAATGATAGAATACTTATGCACTGTGGAAACACCACCCCAAATTTTACAGTACTCAGTGGAAACCTGATTTCTAACTGTGTGCAAACTCCTGAAGCTAAGGCTCATGCAGTGGCATCGGGTGAAGGTGGATGATATTTTTCTGAGTGATTCTATAAAGGCAGAGCCAGTGGCACACTCAGCTCCACAGTATAATTGGGCAGTAAGTAAAAAAGTCTACAAACAAACATGGAGATACAAACAAATACTAAGATTGCTAACCGAACAGTCTGATTTTTAAGTGGTGGACCACCTGTAAAGACCCACTAAAGACAGGGAAGAAGCCCCTGTGTGCTCTCTAGTTTTTCAGACTAATGCAGAAAATATTGATTTAGCCCAAAGACTATTAGAGGTACAAGGTACTAGGGTCATAAAACACAACTTGTCTGTTTGTCTGTCTGTTCCTCTGAAAATCTTGCCCCAAAACTCTTAATTTTGGATATCTTTCTCCCCCCCCCCAATGTTGATCTCACTGCATTCCAGGGACACTTAGCGATGGATTAAAGGCATGTTTAACTGTGACCAGTCCCTGAGCTGTCTGCAGTCTCCTGACTAGTCTGAAGTGGTGTTTGGCAGTGCAAACGTCTCTCTCTGTAACTTGTATTTACTCTGTAATGTTTATTGCCACACTAGGTTTGTTTCAGACTTATATTTCATTAAAGAGGATCTTTTATTGTGAACACCTTCCCATTTTCCTAAAAAAGTTTCTGAATTTTTACTGACTGAAATTACAGGAACAAAAAAAGGTGGGCTTGTTTTCTTGCCTTTTTTTTTTTTTTTAGCAGTTTTTGCAATGGTGATTTTCATTTTCAACTCATTTCAACTGATTTGCGTGATAAAACACAAATTCTGGTCTGCTTTGCTTCCATCATTTTCCTACACAGGAGGACAGTACAATTTTGATGAACTGTGAAACTCCTATAAAATTTGCAAAGGACTTACCAATTTATGGTCATGTAATTAACCATTTGAAGAGAAAAATTGCATGCTGGGATAGTTTCCTAAGTGCAAAATTTTCTTCTCTGTAGGTAAGTGCACACAACCACAATATGTCTGGCTTACAGGTAATTAATAGACAGTGGGATGCTTATTTATTTACCTCTTTGTGTGTATCAGATAAATGAAAACCTCAGTGGAATCAATCTGAAAATCTTCAATGTGCTTATCATTAGCTAATAGCAGAAGAAATAACAAATCAATTTGAAAAAGTTTTGCTCTTTACTTTCAGTCCTGTATTTGTATTTCTCTTAGTGAAAAATTGCCATTTAATTATGAAAATACTAAAAAATGCTTTTTATAAAACTGTCACGTGCTTGCATGACTTCATCGTGGTTTCCACCTAACCTCTCAGATGCAAGCCTTGATAATGAAAAATATCAGAAATGCTTGTATTCCCAGATTTCAGACCGTGTCCAACAGCTCCGGGGATTTATAGGGGAATTTCCGCGGGGGAAGCCGGCAGCACCGCGGAACCGGACCCCTTCACTATAACACCAATGACATCTAGCGGCCGGCTCACAGCCTTCACAAAGTTATAAGATAGGAAAAAAAAAAAAAAAAAAGATGTCCTATCTGATATCCTAGCTCTTTCCGCCAAATATTTGTAGGCAGTCCTTCCCAAACTACGAAAAGCTTTCACAGCAGTTTCTCCCCTCCTCCCCCCCGACCTGATCACAACTGTTCTCCCAAAACTGGAGTTACCATGTGAAAATTCACATCATATACTGTATTTTCAGGATGACAATGTCAAAGAAACTGTGAACACAAATCAATACCCTAAGGGTTTAAGACAGTGGAGTTCCCTGATGCAATCTCCTAAAGATCAAAATTTGTCTTACTGAAAAATAACTCAATCCCTACAAAAACAAGAGCAGAATGAATTGAGAACTTTGAGCTTGCAGCTAAAACCCAGACATTTCTCACTGAGCAGCTTTCCAAATCTTCTACAAAAGCTGTAGGAGCTTCAAGGTTCTGGCAGGGAAAGAAGGAGGAGGAGAAGGGACGGACCATCTAATCATAGGAGAGATGTCTGCTTCACTTAAAATTACGCTATTGATATTGCCAAGTGCCTCTTCTGCCTCTGACACTCCTGGGCAGTGACTCAAGTGCGATGCTGTGATAAGCAGAGATAGAGGGGCCATATCAAGCTCAGTGGCTTGCACCAAAGCCCTTTTTTTCCTCCTTTACTGTGAATAAAAGTTGGAAGCGGAGCGCATGCAATTTATCTCTGCTATTCCATCTGAATATCTTTTTATCTCCTTTCCAAGTTGCACTGTGGAAATAATTTATTTACCCCTCCCTGTGGATGTTGTTATTAATACAGAAGCAGTGCCTGGGAGGCTTAGCCACAGACTAGGACACGCAAAGTACCCTGCTGGCAATGAAAGGCTGAGCCGCACCACAGAGTCCAAGTAAGAGCCTGGTCTCCGGAGCCCATCTTCCCTCCCAAGGGCTCCTCTTGCTTCTTGCACTGCATCTGCTGCTGTCCAAGATCCATCAATGGCTCTGAGCTTGGACATAATGCCCTTTATTTGGCACCCCCCTCAAAGGGGCGTCTCTCCTGCCCTATCCTTGCTGCACTCACAGTACAGAAGACAAAAGTCATAGACAAATAGATAAAAGTGTGAGAGCGAGCAAAATAAAGTAGTGGGGCAATCCCTTCTAGGTGCCAACTATACTGACTCAAAGTTTTCTGATAGATTAGGTTCTCTTGGGAAATATTGCTTTGACTGAAATTAGTGACTGAGAATGAAATATCTACATCCAAATTTGACACCAAAATAATTTTAAAACCTGTATATCATATAATATCTAAATGTTGCAGCACTAAAGGGGAAACTATGATGATGATATTCACATTTTTTTTTGGAATTACAATTTTTTAGATAATGTTGACTTTAAATTTTTGGTTGGGACCAAAAAAAAAACATTTCAGAACATCATATTTCTCCATAAAGCAGGAAACCTTAGTTTCAGCTGAACTCCACTGAAACTAATAGTGAATATAACAACTATTTTGGATTGCTTTGTTATGTTTTTATAAGTTGTAGCTTCAACTGAGTAGCCAGAATATATTCCTCAAGAGCAAGTTGATAACACCAGCTCAGATTCAAGACCATTTTCTTCTAGAGCATTTGCGAAAGTTACATATGTTCAGGAAAGAAAAAGGGAGCATGATCTTAATATATAGATCTAAGAGAGCTCTTTGAAGAGATTAAAAAACTGCTGTTTGATTTTGAAACCTGAAAGATTAATAGGATCGTTTTATGTGCCCAGTCCAGGAATGATCACTAACCTAATTGATGGCTGAAGGAGAATAACAATTCTAAAGCTTTACTGGTTCATGTGCTAACCCCAATAAATTGTTGTGAAGTAGAACAGTGGAACATTAAACTCATCCATCATTATTAGCTCATGTACAACAACTTGCAAACTGCTGAAATGGAATGGCTCTCAGCCTTCCCAGCATGATTTAAATGCTCAGAGCAAGTTCCTCTTGTTATGTGACCCCAGATAAGGAGTAAACAGGGAATTTTAGGCTGGAAAGTACTGCTGCTTCCAAATGAATGACGTCAGCACCTCTCTACAGCAGTTAAGTATGCAGCAGCAGAGCTGTCTCTGGGGTTCGTTGGCCACGAACAAGTTGTGCTCCAGATCTTCTGCAAGGCTGCCTCTTAGTTAGATTTATAGTCCTGTATTTTTCCTGCCCCCACCCTCAGCTCTTCAAAATGCACTTATGGGCAGCAGCACCACCCAGTTCTCTAATCAAAGTGTGAGGACAATATTTTTTAAATTCTTGACAAGTGTCTGAGTAGTAAATGGAATTATTTTTAGATAAAAGAGGAGGGAAAAATGATCAGACAAGAGGACCTCTGGGCAAAAGAGAAATTAGAGTTGAAGTGATACAGTCCAATTCTGCACAGACTGTACCTCATTGCTGCATTTAAAGATGGGTCTTGCAGAGCAGGCTAGACAGGAGTCAGCGCTCTGGTGAATGGTACTGCAATCTCTGTTACTGAAACACATTACACTTGGAAGCAACTTCTGGATGATGACTACTCATTTATTAAGAAAGAGGATCTGGGGTTATAGGATGACTTCAGCTTTGCATAAATAATACAGATGAGTCCTAAATTCTTATTGTGATTTTGGCCTGTTACTTGTCCTGTCAGCCACAGACATGGAGAACAGGTTATTCCCTTTGTTTTCTTTGTTAAGCTTTTCTGTATTTGGCTGTGTGTGCGTCTCAGTCCTCCTCTCAGCTTTCATTCCTTCAGGCTACCTAACCTCCGCTCCTCCAGCCTTTCTGAGCCTGTTTTCATGCTTCTGAGTGAATTCTTTCTGCTTTCACCCAGACTGTTTTCAAATAGGTCACATTCAGCAGCTAAATCCAAACAGAGCACGGAGCAGAGAATAATACTCCATATATTTCAGGCTAGATTGTTTACACACTTTGACATGTTGTTGATGGAGCAGGACGTTGGTAACCCAGATTCGCTCTGTGTTGCACCATCATCCCACATATTCTTTTCCAGCCAGTGTTACCCACCCACCCCTGTCTCTCTCTGCTTTGCTGAGATCACACTGAGTTCTAACCCTGTCCTCCAACTTTCTGAAGAACTACAAATTGTGTGCTGTCTGCAAAACATAGACTTATTGAGCAGAAAAGGAGACAGCTTGTACCTCTTACATTTTGACACTAAACTGCTGAGAGCTACTCAGATATTTTTACTGACAAGTTTCATACCTACCCATGGAAGTTCTACCAAGACTAACTTTCCTTTGCTTGTTTAGAAAGTATGCAATCTTTCCACTGAAGTACACTACAGTCAAGAGATATCACATCTACTGCCTTCTTATCCATAAGGCCTGCTGTTCTACCATTAAAGCAAATCAAATTGAATTATTAAGCAATTTTTTGGAAACAATTTGCTTATACACAATATATTAAGACTCAAATGGTGGGAGGTAAGGAACATTTAGGAAGTTGCATCCAAAGCTTTTAGTGCAGTAGCCAACTCTTGTAATCACATAAAAATAACAGCAGATACATTAAGCATATTGCACAGTGACAATTCCCACGTCACGTCTCCTTACACTTGTTACCCTGGATGACAAGGAGATGGACATTTATTTCTACCTGTATTCCTAGCTTGAGCCCATCTCCAGAGTTTAGCTAGTGTACTTTCTGGTTGCTTGCACTTTACTTACAATTTACTGAGTGTTTATCCTTAATAAGAGTTCATTTTCAAGAAGGGCTCCAGAGCCTAAACTGACTCAGCTCAATTAATTTATTGATGGAGACTATAAGGACCTTAATCAATCAGGCAGAGAGTTGCTCATTAAAATGCAAAAGGTGCTGGGAGTCTTTTGCAGTAACTGCAGCAACGTGATCGGGCAAGTTCAGTCAGGTTTTAACGCCTTGCTTGCTTCTATAAATGAACCAGCAGAAAATGGTTTATGTTAACAGAACCTTGCAAAAATGTTTTTGTTGAAAGTATGTAAAACTGACTTGCTTTTTTTTTAAATTCTTATCACTATTACTATAGTAGTAATGAGAATATATTTTCTTGGGCAGATTTTCTTGTCTTTCCTCTCTGGCTTGCTTGTATAAAATGTGAAAAGCCATTCCAAGAAATATTAAAGACTCTGGTATTAGGTGTTGCAGCTTCCCGTGGACTCAACATTTTAGTCCATGGACATGCTTCTGTGGCCAAGGTTGTAGAGGAGTAAAGCTGTGTCCTTTATGGCTGCCTTTTTGGACTGCCTGATGTCTCTGCACTTCTATGCAATCCAGCCCTAGGGTTAATTGCCCTAGTTCTTTTGATTAGCCCCAATTTTGGCTCAGTCATGATCTGGAATTTGTATCCAGGACGGTATAGAAATATCAGGTCAACACATAAGCTCTCCGAGATTTTCACTGTATAATGCACTGCTTTTTCCCCTCTTAATTCAGGTATATGCACAGTGCTCAGATCTATATACACGTACACACTCTTCTGTTGTTTTCTAAGCTTAAATGTTTGCCTCATCTGAGGATACTCTGTTGTTTTCTGCTACTTCTTGGTAATTTGTGGCACTGGGAATACTCCACTTCTGTTCATTTGCAGCTTAAGTTCAAACAAATGATTTTAAACCATACACAGCCAAAAAGGGTCTTGGCTGAGGAGGAAGCAACTGCCGAGGAGCACAGTGCCTACTCGGTACCAGCTGAAATATGTGCCTGTTTCCTAATTTGGTATGTAGGTCTCCAAGGCCAAAGCCGATAGGAAGATTGTGCTACACAAACTGTGCAAACAAACACCCACAGGTCAAAGAAAGCTATGGAGCATGGGGATAATTTATTAAGCAAGTTCTGGTTGCTTCTGGGTCCTTCTTCTAGTTTTCTGCTTTTGTTTTGCACACAATAGGAAACATGAAGCACAAGAAGCTGTCATCAAAAAAAAAATCAATTCTTCTCATGGTTTTTACTTATGCTTAAAAATCTTCGTGGCTAACTGAATTTTCGGGGACTGGTTTTACATGGAAATAGTGAACTGAGACCTTGGTCAAGGGCAATCATACAACACAACTGAAATTTTAATCATCACAACATGTAGCTAACAACAGAAGTAGCAAGAAGGGATTAAGAATGTGAAGAAAAGCGGTAAGAGGTGAATTTTCGTATATTCAACTAGTTAGTTATACACATGATGCTTTCAGAATGGCAGATGGCTCTGCATACATTTCATTTAGCAGGACAAAGAAGTTATTGTCCTCATGCAAAATAAAAAACCATAATCTGAAGTTCCTAGTCCCTGTACTGCCATAAGCCTCTTCACAAGGGGGCAGAGAATGAAAGCAGGCCTCTGCTTTTAAACTGCGAGGGTAACAAAAAAAAAGATGACTATTCAGAGTGAGAGTAATTCATGAGGTCCAGTAAAGGACAAATACAAGGGTTTAATATAGAGTAATGACAAAGCAGTGTCTGATTAGATATCTGACAGTGACCCTCCAGTAGCTATATGATATATTACACCATCCAGACCAGCACAGGGCCAGTGGCACCCACATATGGGCCAGTTTCTAAGAAGCGGTGACCATAGACTGGAAGAATTGTTTGTGCAGCTAAGCCAAGAGCCCTCAGTGTCCATCATTGTCTCATCCAGATGCCCACAGAAGGTCCTTTCATGGGACTGCACATGAATACTTAAGGAGCGTGGAGAATGAAGAGCTGAAGGACCTGTGCCCAGGGGTGCTTTGTGTGTTGCATTCAGTGGAAATCCTCTGGATTATTGTTGCTTTAAGCAGCACTGATTGATGCTGGGCCCAGGCACATGAACTTGGCATCAGACAAACTGAAATTTTCATCGTGTCTTCTTAACGCAGGAAAGTATGGCCTCAGTAATGTCTACCTTGACTTCAGCAAGGCTTTCGACACTGTCTCCCACATCATCCTCACAGACAAGCTTAGGAAGTATGGGTTAGATGAATGGACAGTGGGGTGGATTGAACAGTGTCTGACAGATAGAGCTCAGAGGGTTGTGGTTAGTGGTGCAGAGTCCAGTTGGAGGCCAGTAACTAGTGGAGTCCCTCAGGGGTCAGTACTGGGTCCAGTCCTGTTCAATATATTCATCAATGACCTGGATGAAGGGATAGAGTATACCATCAGCAAGTTTGCTGATGACACAAAACTGGGAGGGGTGGCTGACACGCCGGAAGGCTGTGCTGCCATACAGCGTGACCTAGACAGGCTGGAGAGTTGGGCAGAGAAAAACCTGATGAAATTCAACAAGGGCAAGTGTAGGGTACTGCATCTGGGGAGGAATAACCCCATGCATCAGTACAGGTTGGGGGCTGACCTCCTGGATAGCAGCTCTGTGGAAAGGGACCTGGGACTCCTGGTGGACAACAGGATGACCATGAGGCAGCAATGTGCCCTGGTGGCCAAGAAGGCCAATGGTATCCTGGGGTGCATTTAGAAGAGTGTGGACAACAGGACGAGGGAGGTCATCCTCCCCCTCTACTCTGCCCTGGTGAGGCCGCATCTGGAGTATTGTGTCCGGTTCTGGGCTCCCTGGTTCAAGAAGGACAGGGAACTGCTGGAGAGGGTCCAGCAAAGAGCTACCAAGATGATTAGGGGACTGGAGCATCTTTCTTTTGAGGAAAGGCTCAGGGACTTGGGGCTTTTTAGTCTGGAAAAAAGAAGACTCAGGGGGGATCTTATCAATACTTATAAGTACTTAAGGGGAGGGTGCCAGGTAGATGAGAATAGCCTTTTTTCAGTGGTGCCCAGTGATAGGACTAGAGGTAACGGGCACAAACTGGAGCACAGGAAGTTCCATCTTAACATGAGGAGGAACTTCTTTACTCTGAGGGTGGCAGAGCACTGGCACAGGCTGCCCAGAGAGGCTGTGGAGTCTCCCGCACTGGAGACATTCAAAACCCGCCTGGACGCCGTCCTGTGCAATGTGCTGTAGGTGTCCCTGCTGTGGCAGGGGGGTTGGACTTAGATGATCTCCAGAGGTCCCTTCCAACCCTGACGATACTGTGATACTGTAATAAGCAGACAAGAACTTTTGGTTTAAAACTGGTTTTAGATTTATCAATTTTCTATACTTTGGTTTTCCTCTTGTATTTGGAAATCAATTTGTAAAATGTTAAATCCCAATCATTTCTAGTCTTTATCTCTCTGCAGAATTACAGGATTGCGAGTAGGAAAGATTTCAATGACACCTATTTAAAGACTTCAGCAAAAAAAGCAATTAAGTAGGTGACAAGATTTTTTTAAAGAAAGGACTCAAACTAATTCCTTCTGAGCAATTAAAATGTAAGTTTGATCTGCCTAGAGAGGAATGCTTCTATTTAATTACAGATCAGCCATATTGATATCATAAATCCTAGAGTCCAAGAGATTATTTAAGGATTATACATACATACCATCCAATGAGTAAATCAAACAGTAAAACAGACAACACAATATTGTTCAAGTTTACAGAAATTTCTCTAGAGATGATTCTGTGCTTTTTCCTTAAGGAGAAAGCAGAATATATGACCCTGTTGGTACCAACAGCACACACTTTGCTGCTACATGTTTTCTACTTAAACATGGTCTGATAAACCACTGTAGAAGGTATCTGAGAAGGGGCTATTGAATGTTGAAACAACAATAATATTTACATGGATTTCCAATCTTTGCATTAGAGCCCTCTCTCTAAGAAGATAAACTGCAGATAAGCACCTGAAGACTGAACACCTAATCCTGTGCTATTGCTATCAAACTGGCAATCACCATCACCCAGAAATCCCGTTTTAAGGGAGGCACAAAGATGAGCATAGAGTAATCTCCTAAAAGGCATTTTTTCATCATTGTTTTTCATCTTGTCATTGAAACTAGTGTCAGCTTTCATCATCCAGACCTTCTCAGATTCTGCTCAAGAGCTGACTTGTGCCACATGGAAACTTCAGGATCTTCATGCGAGTGCAGAACCTCCTGCTGGACCTCCACATGTCCCCTTCTCCAGAGATGCAGTACCAAATCAAAGTCACAGTCCCATCAAGATCAAAGGTTTCAATGTGTTAACTGGGAAACAGCAGCAAAACCTTTGGTTTAAGATATGAACAACTACGGGTGGATATTTCAGGAAGATCTTCCTGGATTTCAGGAGCTGTTGTAGAAAACAAAAACGCAGTTCTTTAAGCAGTATTTTTCAGTAAGCTCACACATGCTGCAGTCTCAATAATGTCCCTGTGCTTTCCAGCAGTAGCTACATAAATATTGAATCCATCTGCTAAACTCAGGCCTTGCTCATTGTTCGCCTCTTTACCATGCCAGGGTATAGTCTTGCTTTGACAGAGACTTTAACTAGAAGAATTTTTTTGCCAAACAATACTTTGCAATTCAATATTGTAAACAACTGGTCTTGTTTATCTTTCAAGACAGATTGGTGACACTCATAAAAAGGGTGAGGAAAGCAAGTCTCTCTCTGCCTTGACAATGACAAAGTTGCTGTAGGCTTCTAGTTTGTGCTTTCTGAGATGTCAGCAGGAGGTTTTCATAGAATCATATAATGGTTGGAGTTGGAAGGGATCACGTAGATCACCTAGTTCCACCCCCGCTGCCATGGCCAGGGACACCTGGGTCCTAGAGGCAGTATGTGTACTATGGACTTAATTTTTAGCTGAGAAGCTTCTAGTTGCCTGATTTTGCTTCCCAGTTCGTGGAAAGCAAAGTCCAGTGGTGAGGGCATTCACTCATGCTTTTCAATATGACAAAACTACACAGCGTTAGTTCAAAACAATGTTCTTTGCCATCCATATTGCATAAGCCCCCGTGTGAACAGAGCACTGTTATATGAAACATTACAGACATAATGAATAACACTACACATCATTCCCAAATGCAAACACCCATTTTATTGCTTTCTATAAAGAGAAGATAACAAATAATAGGGTGTGCACAGCTCCAGGCTTTCCACAATAACAATAGCTGTATCTTCTTTAGACAGTATTATTGAAATACAAGACATACATAATTTCATGAATTGCACTATAAAGGTTCAAAGCTTAATAAATAAATATCCAAGCACATATACATGACCTCAGCAAAGTTCTCGGAGACTGAAACAAAGTTGTTTCATGTGTCATGTTTAATACAACTGACCAATAGAGGGCAGCAAATTCCTTGCAAAATGCAGGAGTGCAACAGATTTAAGCTATTAGATGCAAAAAGTATAGCAAAAATTATATTATTTAGATTCAAAAAACAAGTAGGGAAATACACGATTTACAAAGTATCTGCTGTTAACTTAACAAGTTCTTAAGTATTCTGGTGCATCAGCAGTGCTTAGCTAATGAAGTATAAATGCTTCAATTCAACAGAGCACTTCCCAATATGCTAAATTTCTGCTTAATGAAATTTCAGCTTGATAAAGCGTCTGCTTTGCTTTAAAGGTAGATTCCTGAAGCTGGGTCAGAGTGAAAGCACAGGAAGATTTTTGGGAGTTCATGTTCATTTTTGAGAAATATTAATCTTTTTGCATGGTTTTTGGACTCAAATGGGAAACCTACCCCTGTTCAGTGCCCATATCTCCCAGCCCCAATGCAAGTCCCCACCTCCAGCTCAGCCACAGCCAGGTGCTTAAAAGACAATTCCTCTCTGCTTCCAACTAGACCCAAAGTTGCCTGTCCTTGAGCTCTTATGCTGCACAGAGGGAAACATTTTACACAATTGTTCTACAAATAACAGAATAAACAAACCTTGGTTTCATGTTGCGTTCTTGGGGTTGGATTCTCAGTATCTGATGTAGTGCAAATTGAAGATTTCCCTGTGGTTGGAAAATCCCAAAGATAGTTTATTTGTTGTATGCCAGGGAAGGAGCTCCTGCTACGTTCTTTCACTCCATAGAAATTATAACAGCTTGGGTTTGGTGTTTTTTTTTTTTTTTTTTTTTTTTTTTTTTTTTTTTTTTTTTGTTTGTTTTTTTTTGTTTTTTTTTGTTTGTTTGTTTTTTTTTTTTTTTTTTTTCCTTTTATTCAACTGCCTGCCTACTTAAATGAAATCTGGAGAAAATGAGAAGCTTTGAATCCTTCAGCACTCAGTCAAAATCTACTGAAATTTGGCAGCATACTTAAACACCTGAAACACCCCAAACCCATTTTCTAGGGACTGGGACATAGATCTGACAGATTGTGGATAGTATAAACTTAATTTTTTTCAAAAGAAAGGCTAAGACTTTTGCAGAATAAGAATATTTTCTTCACAGGGAAATAAGTTTATGTTTAAGAGGCATCAAATATCTATAGATGAAAGTTTCAGGAACACAATCAACATCCTTGGGAAACTGCTTTTCTGGTTTTGTCCCACATGAGATGACAGAAACGGTTTCAGAAAAACAAACTAACAAAAACCTTCAAATGAGGTAAGTTTACCTCTTTACTGAACTGTATTCATTTGGGACATCACTGTATTAATAATACAATATTTGTCTACTGTCCCTTTTCTCTCTGCATCTTGATAAAAGGGAAGTTTTATCTCACCATAGCTCAAGAAAAGTGTTATCTGCTAGCAGAACAGGCTTGAATTTGCCCATTAGAACAGACAAAAATGCATAGAATAGAAAGACTTAAGAGGCTCATTTAAATAATCGAATGGACAGAAGTAAAAATGTATATAAATACAAAAATAATGGTGGAGACTATACTGTACATTTTAAACCAAGTATAATACATATACAAGGACAATTCTCCATTCAATTATTTATAAACCACACCTCCTCTCACCAAACCATTAGGTATCTGTAAGATAGGCTGTGAAAGAGACGACTTTGGATTTATTTAGGCACCTTATCATCCCTGAAAGCCTATCCTTGAAGATGTGTGCTTACTCATTCCTATAGTTTAAGTATTATCTTTTCATTAGATTTTTTATGACAATGACACAGAATTAAAGACTAGAACATTGAAAATAATAGATCCTTATGTATTTAAACAGCAGTTTAGGAGGAATAAGAAAGGCAGCATATCTAAGTAATTCTATCTGCTGTATTTTTTGTTTGTTTTTTTTTTTTTTCTTCCTTCATTAAAGCATTTTAATGACTTGTATTTATCCCAGTTATACCCTCCTGGCAGACATCTTAGGAAGGCCCATATCACTTGCATAGAAGGATTTCTTATTTTCTTCTCATTCTCCCGCACAAACCCCAATGCTTGATCAAGCCCAATGGCTTGATTTTGTCCCTACTGATACCACTAATGTACCATAGACTATTGCTCCAATGCCCCGACTGTTTAACAGCAGCCTTAACAAGCCATTGCAAAAGCTGCTGATGTTGAAAATGCTGAAGATACTCTGACAGGACATCCCCAAGGAAATATATCGCAGAGCTAGGTTTATTATTCTCTATTCAATTCACTATAGACATAGATGATGGTCTCATTCTTACTTTATTCTAAAATTAAGTTTATGTATGACAGAGTCCAAACTCACCCCTCTCTAAGTATTTTGCTGTATTGTTTGAATGCAAAGACAAGAAAATGCAGCAAAAGCTTCTTAGCAGGGCCTATCCCCATTCTCCTCCTCAAGCACCTCCATCCCTGCCCATTCCTATCTCTGCGCTGTTAAAGTAGAGGGCTACATCCTTCAACGTGCCCAGAGAATCTTCTTGACCTTTCTTTAGCCTAATTAACATGCAATAAAACAATGCAGCTTTTAGACAAATTGGGCAGATAATCCTATCAAAACGACACTGGAACAATAAGAATCATACCTGAAAACCACGTCTTTAAACAGTCACTAGGAATAGAAAGCAAATTAAATGAAACTCTAGCAGGCAAAAACCCAAGAGCTAAATAAGGCATGGAGAAAGAAGGAAACCAACATTTGGGAAGTACATTAAATTGATGTGTTTGGATGAGGCTGCCCAGCAACAGACTCTCAGCTTTGCTACTGAGCTCTCTGAAGAACAGGATAGTACGAATCGCGTAACTCCCAAATCCAGCAAAGGTAATAGCTGCTAGAGATGTTCCTTTACCCAAAGCAGAGCCAAGATGAGAGATCTGTTGAAAGACAATGCATTTGACTAATGCTGCATACTATAAATGCACAAAAAAGTTCCTCTAGCTGTGGCATTGCGGAAGGAGGAATATTTCCAAACTAATCATGACAGATTTCCTGGTAAAAGGTCCTTCCTAGCTGAAGAGTGGGAGGGTCAAGTCCCAGCAGGTGACGGAAAGTCCTAGTTAAGCCAGGTGAAACAATCAGGTGCAGCAGGGCCTCACAGAAGTCAGTCTCTTCATATAAAGGGAGGTGAGCACAAAGTGTTCCATCTTGAGAAGAGAAGTGAATAGCTGTCTGAGTAAGTTTGTGTTTTACTTGAGCTTTATTAAGGTAAGGATACTATATAAAGAAATTATTTTATTAGGAAATTTGATCTGAGGTTTCTGATTTATGTGGCTTAAACTCATATAAAGAAACTGGAAGTCTTTCTAATGTCTGCAACAGACAAAGGTTTTATCAGGGTATCCGTAAAAAATTTTAATTTAATTTTTCTCTTTCATTATTTCAAAAGTGAACTTGAATCCTTGTATTGTAGGTTTCTGAAGCTAGATTTCCTGCAGTGAGGTAGTGTTTTGCCCTTAAAAT
This sequence comes from Pluvialis apricaria, assembly GCA_017639485.1. Taxonomy (NCBI): domain Eukaryota; kingdom Metazoa; phylum Chordata; class Aves; order Charadriiformes; family Charadriidae; genus Pluvialis; species Pluvialis apricaria. The sequence goes on from CM030010.1 coordinate 31,329,255, forward strand.
GGATATTCTGATATGGGGATTGTTGAATGTGTTGGCAGATCCTGCGGAAGACAAATTGGTAAACCATTGAGGTACCTGTGTTTGGTGCTTGGCTTCTTGCATTTAACTGTTTTTAATGCCTAGTAGCTTTCAGATATTGGGGAGTGGGGGGAACAAGCAAGATTGAAATAGGTGTAATAAAACTATGATCCAAAGGTCTTACTAGAGGAGCTTTGAGTAGGCTTTTAGAAATGCTTTTTCTTGAATATTAATGTTTGAGTTTTATCATGTGTCAACTATTTCATGTTTTTAATCATATCTCTCAGCTACTTAAGCGATTGTTCTCTAGGGAACTGAAGTTTTAGAAGAGAAACTTAAAAATTATATCAAATGTATTCAGCATAAAATCTGCTAACCTGATTAGCTCTTTTGACTGTAATGACTCATCTCACTTGGTAGAGAGCACAGTGCTTTGGGTCCTGGCGGCTGAGGCACTTCCCATGTAATTCTTGATGTCTCTGCCCCTTCTAAGGAACTGCGTGTTAAATGCGTATTAGGCTGTGTTTGTGACCAAAGGAGTGTGAATCCCGGCTATTCTTTCCCCCCTCTGTTGTGTATAGGTAAAGGCCTACTTGGATTATGGTAGTGCTATGGAGAAAGGATAGGTGCATAGCCTATATAATTCGAAATGTAATGAAATAGATACTGTATCAGTGAAAGAGTAGAGAATCACATTTAGAGTAGAAGGAGAGGGGAATTCTGGTGTGAATATAAGAGGAACATACATCTACCAGTTCTTATGCTGATGTGGAAAACCTGAGGGTTTGCTAGTAAAAAGGCTAGTGACTGTCATGTGTGCTTTGTCAGTGATATGGTTATACATTCAGGTATACAATGCCATTAAAATAAGATACTGAAGTAGCACTGCCCCTAGTTCTAGACATCTCAGATGGTATTTGACTGTAGTTAGACCCAAAGCCACAGTTAGACACAGTAGTAACATCTCTTCTGAAACAAGTATCACTGGTGTTCCATCTTGGTTCATTTAAAATATATCCTCTTCTACCACACAGTATCTGGAAAGGGCGAGAGGGCAGAGCACTGGGGTGATAAGGCTCTTGGGACTGGCCACATATCCCACTGAGCCAGGTCTTGGATCTAGGTCCTCTACATCCCAGCTTGAGTGGTTGTGTAGCTGGGCTGTGCACACCCTACTCTCCTGAGTCACTCGGGTGGTGGAGCAGGAAGAAGAAGGTTTCAAAACGGAGTTGTTGTCTTCTGGTCAGCTGAAGCTGCAGAGTCCTTCTGGAGTGCAGCTCACTTTATCTAGCAAAGCTGAGCCAGAAAAAAGTTTGCGCTATTCCTGGAATATCCTACTTGTAGGGATGTAAATGGCTTCCTGGTACTTGCAGCAACTGGGCACCTTGTGTAGCTGTCCAAGGAGTATGAGAAGAGACTGAGTTTCCACAAAATGCTGAATGAAATCGAGACATAACTTTATCCCCACTGACTGATACATCTCGTGAACACAGGTGCATTTGGTACTGTGCAATACATGGTAGGGCCCAATCCTGCATTTACTTAGCCAGATACACCCCTTCGGTGACTTCTATGTAGCATACTTTGAAAGAAACGTTTCATCAGGCAAAGTAAGGATAGCAAAAAGATTACAGCCTGGATGCTTGCTTATTCAGTTCTCGTAGGAGAAAATGTCTAAGCATTCCCCTATTTACAATGCAATTTCATTACTGTTAACTTTCTTTTAAATTTATTGGCATTTAAAAACTCACTGCTCTGTATTTTTTCCCTTTTTTTTTTTTGCACCCAACTGCTTTCTGATCATATGTACATCTAGGTAGTACCATGTCGGACTGGTGGGCTGTGGTGCAGGTGCTTTGTATGTGTATTTTGAAACACCCCTCTTGATTCCCTTTAAATCTAACTGTGTATAGACTTACATGGCTGAGTAATTTAGCCCATTATATCTGCAGGTTGTTGCTCTTCATTACTCAGGTTTTTCAAGGATAAAGAACAAGAGGTCAAGATTGGAGTAACAGAATGTGCTTCAACTCTTCTTTCTCTCTGGTGGTAAATGTAGAACAAATGATTAGTTGTACTGTAGTTTAGTTGGGACCTTATGTTCAATGCCAAAGTACTTTATCTTAATTTAGACCTTGAGCATATAACACTTGAGCATATATCTAGAATTACTCACATGAGTAAAGTTACTGGCTTCAAAGTTATTGACTGCCCATACGAGTGAAGTTTAGCTTTCATAAGGTCCAAGGTCTGGAGCCGTAATTTCTTGATTATGCAAGAAAAGGAGGCTAAGAAGGCTGTGCCTTTTGTACTGTTAGCAGATTTTTCTCACAGATAAAGACCTAAAATGAAAATGGTTTTCAGTGTTGTTCTGGAGATGTCAGGAATGGAAGAGTCAGGATATCTTCCCCTTTCAGAGATCTGGTTCAGGGTGTTTAAGTTACTGTATACTACAATGGAGGTGTTTTTTTAGTCAGACTCTTGCTGAAGGTTTCTCTCTGCAGACCTGGTGGAGTGGAGCTGGACCCAAACCTGGTCAAAGCCAGTAGAAAGGACATTCCCTCTTCTGCTTTTTTTCCAATGACTGTGTGTTCTGGGAATATGCTGTGGTGCTTCTCAGACCTCTGCAGAAGCAACAAATACCTGGCTTTCTCCTGTGTAGCCTAAGAAACATGGGGGTAATGACACAACTAGCTTGGTACTGCTGAAAGCAACCCCAGCATGGGACTTCAGTGCTGTCTAGCGTGATGTGTCACAAGCCCTGGGTAAAAACCCCTTAATATCCTCTGTAAAAAGCCTGCCTTTTAAAGAGTAAATCCCAGCATTATGTGCTGAAAGCTATCTGAAGTATCCAGCTCTGTGTGACTAATAGATTCCATTGCTACCAAGAGCCACAGCCAAGATGATGGAGACTTCTGTCATGAGATCATCTTCATGAGCCCACAGCAAAAAAAAAAATATATATAAAAATACCCCTCCCCCCCAAAAAAAGACAAAACCTGTACCAAAAAAACCCCATCCATGCCCCTGTAACCAACCAAAACACACACCATCTCCGTCCTACCCTTTTTTGGGGTGAAATGCTTTTTGCATAATGAGAGCTATCTTTTTTGTCTGCCCTCCCCCCATCATGAAAAAAGTCAAGAAATGGTTTGAGTTGAGAATCTGGAGGAGGAGAGGATGTGCCAAGCTCAGAGTCTGCAGTGGTGCCTCATGGGAGGAACATTGCTCTAGTTTTACAGTTTTTGCCAAGGACTCAGGATTTCAAGAGGGTGACATTCCTGTGTGCTTAGAGCTATTTTCCTTTTTGGTGATTTGGTTTTTTTGTTTTTCAAGGGATAGTAAAGGATATGGAAGTAAGCACTTCCTTCTGATGTGGAAAGGAGGCTCTTTTGAGCGATTATTTCCCCAGTTTGCAGATGTCTCAACGTCCTTTGTGAGGCTCTCAGCAATGAGGAGGGGCTACTGCAGGTGGGGCCATTGCTGAAACAGGCAGAGCTCTGTCACCGGGATGCTATTTCTTTCTCTCCTGTCTGCTGTCCACAGAAACCAGGTGTCTGCTACAGCTGGTCTGGACTTCCATGTGGGATCACGGAGAAGGAGAGAAGTTGTGGTTTGCACGGCAGATGTGCAGTACAGGAGGAGTGTGACAAAAAGTAAATAGATAGCTCATAGGTGATGTGTGAGACTGCACTGGTCTCAGCCTGTCCAGTGGTGACAGAAGTTGCTCTGCACTATTTCTAATGGATGTAAATGTAGCTACTGAACAACAGGTTACTGCAGACTCAAAAAGCTTGATGGCTTACTTGAGTCTTGGGGGAAGCTCTAGTGGTTGCTCCTTATAATGGTTGACACCTTGCAAGGTGCCCCCCTTCTGTTTCAGTCCTAATCTAACCCTTTTGGCTCCTTATAGGAATTATTCTGAATATTCCAACGTTATCTCTGAACCTTGCTCAATCAGGTGTGTTGCATGAAAGCTATATACCATGTACAGGCAGAAGGATTGTCACCAATTCTAGGATCTGCAAGATGCTCTGTGGATCTCTTAGTTTCTGAATCATGTTTCCTACTTCTAACCTCCTAGCAACTGTGTGTGCATCTTTTTACTTCAAGGTAAGATTTTTTTCACTAGAGATCATGCTAAAAATGAGAAGTCATTGCAGAAGTTACCTGTGTATTTCAGCACAGTAGGGCTGAGATGATTGTGCTGGTGAACACAACAACCTAATTCAAAGTTGCGTTATCTTTAATATTACATATTATCACTGTATTACTTGATTTTAACAGGGTCAAAGCCTTGAGGAAGGGGAGGCAGTACCTAAATGAATCCAGAACTATGAATCCTGGCTAATATAAAATAAATACAGTCAGACTCTTGTTATTTCATTGTAAGCAGAAAGCTTGGAACAGATAAACAGGTGTGAATTAGCAGCAGCCGATGAAAGTGAAATGCAGCTCAAAATAAAAAGTTACTTGACTCATTTAAGGAACATAACATGCTCTCTATTTTTCCCAGGCTTAATTGCTGCTTACTTTCTATAAAAGCTGTTTTTCACTCTACTGAATCTATTGTACAGCAACATAGTAATTTTGACTCTCTTGAGCATACTGCTGATGGTATTATCACTGTGTGGTGCCTGTTGCTCAGTATTTCCACTGTGTAGGTGGGATAAAACTGGAAACCAAAGAGGCTCTTGTGCTGACCCAGTCAGCTTTGGTTTAAAAAAAAAAGACATGAGGATTCACCAATCAAGCTGGGATCTCTGAAAACTGGTTTCAGTGACTAACTTGATCTCAAAGACACCACAGTTCCAGCAACAATCTCATTTCTAGACTTTTTTTCAAAACCTTGTGGCCATGATTTATCAGACTGATCAAACAGGGCCAAGGAAGCCACATTTGCATGGGTCTGTGAGATGCTGAGAACCAGCCTTCAACCCTTGCTTCATTGAAACTGGGGAGAACTGAGGAATATAACACCTTCCCTCTGTATATATGCATCTGAACTGCGTCAGAGGATTAGCTCAGAAGCATAGGGCTATCTGGGATCAGTTGTGTAGATCAAGCTAGGTGTGCACTTGTGTAAACGTAGAGCAGCAGAGGGACCTGACAAAGGCTATTTTATCACTGTCTAAGGACTGAACTGAACGGGAACTAAAGCTGGGTTCTCTGCACAGCACTGCATTTTGTAGGGCACAAATACGCACACCTCTGTTACTGAGCAGAGCATGAACTGTGGCTCCTGTGTGTAGCTGTTTCTTCTTACTTCCAAGTATAATACTGCAGCCAGGTTAAGAAGTCTTTAGTGGAAAGTCCCATGACTGACTTAACATTGGTGTTATGATGTGGTCTCACAGGAGGCAATGTAGTCCTATATTTGGGGAGTTTTCTGAAGAGGAAGAAAGGAAAAAGCAGGTGACTAAACTGGATAAACTACAAACAAAAGGTGCAAGCATACCTTGGAGAAAAGAGCCTGGTTTCTGGCATAGGCTTTTACTTGGAGCATGCAAGCTATTTGCTAAGAATCCAGCTAATAACGCAATGCAGTATGTGATATCTGTGAGTGTTGGTTTTAGCACTGAAAAAGTATAATTGGACTCTGTTGTAGTTAGCTGAGGATGGGGATGTTGCAGTCAGGCAGCTTCTCCTGGTTATTGCCTGGGTGTGGGCATGCCAAGAAAAAGCAGGTCACTGCCTGATCAGCACAGCCAGCTCTGGCCAGTTGCCCCCAGTCCATGGAGGAGAAGAGGGAGCAAAGACTTGCTGACTTATTGGAAGGATAAGACTATGTATGTGCATGAAACTCTCTGAATAAGACTCTTAAATGCTTCCCACTAATGTATGGGCAGTTCACGGTCTCTAAGTCTCTGACCTTCTTGTGGTTTAGTGATGCAGTATAATCACTGTCCTTAAGAGGAATCAAAGCATATATTGACTTGCCAAAGTGCAAACAGGCCCCCTTGTGGGAAGAAACGATCTCAGGTCTTCGGTCCACAAGACAGCCTCCTTTTTCTCCTATCCAGCTATTAATCACTGTCTGTCTGGTCTTGCCTGCCTAAACTATTGCAGAGAACTTCACAGGAATCAAGGAAAGGGACAGTGACCAATATGAACGGGTTTAATAATCTGTTTTTCTTCCCTGATTTGGTTGAAGCTTTCTGATAGAAGAGTAAAACTCCAAGAGTGCCTTCCTAATGATAAACCCCTGGTCTACAGGGCTGGACTGACCTTTGTGACACTAACTTCATCAGGGATGAAGAGGGGCAGGAGGAAAATGTGAGCAAACCAGTCTATTCAGGTGTGTTGTCCTATGGCTCTTCAGAAACCATGTTTTGGGGCTCCCATTTCCTTGCTCCTTTAACCCCCCCCAAGCTGTGTGAATGGTTCCAATCTCCACCTCGGAACAGCCTCTGGGTTGCTTTAACTCAAATCCTATGAGCTTTTATCTGAAGAAGGGTGGGGAACTGAGGAAGAAAGTTGCAGGTAGATTCCAGGTCCAGTAGCTTTACAAGTAATAGATAATCAGACATAAAATCAATTTAATGCATGAACGTACTTGGTGTCAGTTTCATTTCTTCTGTGAAAGTATTTGTAGTTGATATCAATGGTGTAATGGCTTCAGTTTGTTTGTGTGGAGGGTATGTAATGTTGCCTGGCTTCCCTTCCTGAAGAGGAGACCTTCCTGGTGAGTATCCTGGTTTACTTGCTCCATGTGCCTGAAGGCCACAGCTGATGCCAGAACTCCCTATCAGAGGGTGTTTTCATACTTGGACTGTGTCCCTTGCCACAAAGCTTGATGTGAAGGAATGAAATATAGAAAATGGTGGGAAGAAGCCAGAGGAAAAAATTGTGATAGGAGTTGCCTGAGGTGGTAGAATAACAGGACAACTTCTGAGACCTGTATTATCAGCTCTTGATCTTTTATTCTCTGGAAGCATAGAAATATCCACGTAGGCATTCTCCATCAACACTTTAATATAAAGAAATACAGATGAGTCTTTCTGGTTATTGCTGCCCTGTGACTGTAAAATTGTTGTGCTATGACTTCCCGTTAAGAAGGCAATACACTAGTTTTTAACTTCTTTTTGATAAGAGAGCAGGTGTTTTACAGGTCCTAACTAAAACAGAACTGGAGGGCATGTGGAAGAGCATATAGAGGAAAGGAGAGGGCAGGGAAGAGGTTTTGAATGAAAAAATCTATATAGGAAAACAAAACTCTGCAGCACTACCTGTGGCTTTCCAGGAACACAAAAACCTGTTTCCCTGCCATGGTAAGCCAGGTGCATGGTAGCCCTCCAAGTCAATTAAAGTACACAGACAGAAGCTGGGCAGCCAAGTGCTGTCAGCAAGGGAGTAAAACACCTGGGACCATTTCAGTTAATGGGAGAGTGGAGCAGGAGGGACAGAAATGCCATGAAGCAAAGTGAAGAGAAGATTTAAGAAAACACTTCACATTAAAAAGCAAAGCTTGAGCAGAAAATGCAATAAGCAATGCAGGTCTGCCCCACTCCTAATGCTGCTTTCTTGCTTTCTGGGAAGACCCATTCCAGCATGTGGAAGATCAGGGAATGATCATGATGACGACCAGCCACCACCAAAAGAGGTGAAGTCTGCAGAAGTCAGCTATGGAGGGAAGGAAATGCCCCAAAACGCAATACAGGCTGCAAATAGTGGCCTTTCTTCAGGTGACAGTTGATGGGCCAGGCTTTGATACCTTGATTAGGGCCTGGGTTGGAGAAACCATATCGGAAAACTGCCCAAGTCACGTATGTGGGGAGGAGCATAAAGGCACTGAGGATGTGGAAGGGCTCATGCACTGTTGAGCCTGAAGCTGGTAAGTGGAGGTCTGAGCAGGGCAAGGAAAATGTAAATCAGCTGTAACTGAGGTGGAAGAGATATATATTTTTTTTTTAAAGCCAAAATACTTCAAGTAACCAGACAGCTGTAATGTGATTGTCCTGTCTCTGAAGTAAGAAAGAAAGAAAAAAAAAATCAACGTTTGAAACAAGAGTTAAACAGAAGGAGGTAAAAGAAAAGCATGAATCATCTTTATTAAATGATACTGGCTGTCCACAGTTTCTAACCAGCTCCATCTACACTGCTTGCTGGGCTAACACAAACTTAGCCGACTCGCCCCGTGCTTACTGGTGGGTTTACTGCATGACACACGAAGGCTCAATGAAAAGTCAGGAAGTACCTGAAAGTGTTGCTTGGAAATGTTTTACTTTTCTTTAGTCAAATATTATCTTGAATACATCACTTGTTTCTCTTTCCTATTAATTATCTTTTCAAACAATAACTTGATGGTTTGCTGTAGTCAGTTGCTCACTCTGCAGCGTGGCCTGGCAGTTTCTTCAGGAATTTGTCCCTCTTGTCAGTGGTGGTGCAGACATCCAACACGCATCAAAATTACCACATGAACACAGGACAGCTGTCATAACCTGTGGGAAAGGAGTCCCTCCTCGTCTGGTCTGCTGTGTATGGTATTCCCAATTTTAAAACATTTGAGGAGACCTCCTGCTTCAAAGAAAGAGCCGTTGTGCTTTATCAAACCAGAAGATGATGGGAATGATGAAGCCGGTCTTTGCTGGGGTGGTTTCAGCCTTTTAAAGTCCCATCCTGTTTAGTTGTGGGAATGAGGGGATGGTGGGCCAGAGAGGGGACACTGCTGAAGGGGCAGTGGGCAGCCCAGGACAGGGGCCCCCCTAAGGGGACTGCAACCCCCACCAGAGGGAGGATGCCCCTGAGGGGGCTGCTGATGCCCCAGGGCAGAGATGCTCCTGAGGGTACTGTCCCTGAGAGGATGATTGCCCATGTCAGAATGAGGGATGGCAGCCTGTACCCCTGAGGGACCACAGGAGCAGAAAAGTCATTAAACCCTGCATGGTAGAATACACCCTCCCACCTCCTTTGCCACATGTTGCCTCCTTAACCTCAGGAGCCTGGCTGGACTAAGTGTAACCCATAGCAAAATCAAGAGAAATTGAGCTTAAGGAAGGGGAAGATAGGTATTTGTGTTAGTGCCTGCTTAAATGTCTGTCCCTAATTTTCTCAACATCTGAACCAGTTACCAGGTGCTTGTATTGACTGGCAGTAAATTAAGTGAATTTTCTCAACTCAGCACTATGTTGCCTCAGACATCAGGGCATGAGATGACTCTAAAAAAATACATCTAAGGCATCCACTGCTATCCCACTCATCTTATATGGGCTTGTTGAGCTGATTTAGGTATGGTGTGTCAATTCAAACAGGAAAATCCTGAGTACTCAATTAGAACTTTGTTCCCTTCCAGTGAGCAACTAGTCTTTGCAAAGATGTTGCTCTTTCCAATAGTTAGCATTTTGCAGTTCTTATGGACTTGGATTACTTCAAAAGAAGGCCTGATGTGTACTCCAGCATGTCCCATTTTTGTGGCTTTTTTTCTTTTCTTTCATGTTTTATTATAGCTGGGGAGATAAAGGAACCATTCTCTTTAAAAAAAAAAGTAACTTTGTTCTTGTAGGATAATCACTTCCTTAAATTTATCAGTTACTCTTTAAACAGATATTGTTACAAAGAAATGGGGTCTTTTGTTTTCAGTTCTGATTTTTTTTTTTATTTTTAATCCTCTTTTCTTTGTATCACTGCTCTCTGTGCCTGAATCACCACCAAAAGCTTCAGGATTCTTGCTTTCTTTAATGCTGTTCTGTAACTTTGTTTTCCCTCTTTGACATGAACTTCTGGGAAGTTGGAAAAGTACTTGGGATAGGGACTATAGGCCAGGACATTGTTTAGCACACAGGAGTGATGGGCAGGCACATAGGGAGAGGGTGGCTGCATACTACTTCTCTCCTTGTATTTGAATGTATGGCTGTAGAAATACTATTCACAACACTTGCCTTGCAGCTGGTAGTAAATTGGCTCAGTTTGATTGTCCAAACAATGGACTTTTTCTGAATCCTCTAATCCTGCAGTATCCTGTGCGTGATGGTCTTCCTCCTCTAACCCCTGTGGTATTATTCATGCAGCAGGGGTATGTACTCCCTTCCCCAAACTCTTCTTTTTCTGTATTATGTTTTTTTTTTCTGTGGCTTTCCACTCAGATTGCAAACTGGAACAACTTTGCTTTAATGCCACTGTCAGGACTGAAATGCTGCAAATGTCTTAAGCATTCTTGACAGTATTTTTGGCCAGGTGTGCTCATAGGGGAACACAGGTTGTGCCACCTTTTTCAGCTCATCTCTGGTGTCTCAGAGGAAAGTGAAAGCCAATGACAAAAAGTGCAGTTCTAACATGGATGGTAGCGATGCCTGAAACTCATTTATGTGATGCAAACTGTAGATGTTCATTTCTGTTTATCTGACTCATTGCAGGACCTCATTCCCACAGGATGCAGTAGAAGCTAAGAGTTTATTCAGGGCATGAGAGGAAACGGGACCAGTTAATGGAAAAGAAATCCACAAAGGGATGCTAAATGCATGCAAATATCTGAGTTGGGAAGCTGCTGAGCCTTTCAGCAGTAGGAAGCTGGGAGTGCTGGGGAAATGCACTGCCCTTGCTCTTCCCTAGGCATTCAACACTGGTTGTAGGTGAAGAGGATGGTATTTAGATTAGATGGGCCCTTGGTCTGAATAGATAGAGTACTTATTATTTAAATAACAGGTAAAATAGTCCAAGTACAGTCTCTCCTGTCAATAAAATGTTGCTGTCTCCTGATATTTTTCTTTTAAAACAGTGAATGACCAGCTAAGATGTCATATACTTTGGAGCTTAAGGGCTTTAGTGGGAGTAGTTACATCTGTTCCTCTTGATGATGGAGAACAATGAGGTCTGTCTCCTATTTCTTCTCAAAACCAGGTTGTTTGCTTAAAATGACTCTTCCTTTTCCACGAAGGACTGCCCTCTGAAGGGAGAGGAGGAGATAGCCAATGGACTGCTTTTACAAAGAGGCACTGCCATAAAGTTCAGCGTGACAGCTCAGGAAGAGGTAGGAGTGGCAACTAATGCTGTCAGGCAATGCTAAAGTAATACCAAGACTTACTCATATATAGATTATTTGAACTAGGATTTACTTGCTAAATTACCACTTGGCTCTAGAGAGCTGAGGCATAATATAGGGCTAACCCAAAACCGCAGCTAAGAAGAAGGTTTCTTTGGTTAAACTATGGGTACATTGAGACAAGCTGTTCAAATGGATCTTTCTGTGAAATAGAACAATGTTAACTTTCACCTTTTGAGTGTCTAATTGTTGCATGGTTTAGAGAACTGAATATATTACAGGGCTAAACAATACTTGTGTGATTTATTAATTTGATTGGTTAATTTTTTTAAATTAAATAGCAAAACTTCATAGCCTAGGTAGCGTACTGCTGTAGGGAAGTGAGTCTTTAAAGTAAAATACAGATTGGTGTGCCTAAGGGGAAAATATTGTGTAACATTTTCAAGGGCTCTTAAAATCAGAAGGGAATGTGTTTAATTTGATAGGCTGATCTGACTCTCACCCTCAGCGGCCAATTTCTAAATGTCATTAGCAACTCAAGGGGCTCGAGTAGAATAGTTGCTCTTGAACTTCTTACCCCAAAACTCTTTTGAGTAAAGTTGAGCTGACTTATAAGCCTACAAGGAGCCAATGGAACAGCTGAATAAAAATGGAAATGGGACTTATGGGCTTAGTGCAGTCGAACTAAACATTGTAAGGACTTCTGCATCTTTCCCTTGAGTTCCTATCTTTCTTTGATTAAAATCAAAGTTTTGTTCTGACATGGGCTGCAGCATGTATAGCTATGGAAAGAAGAGAAGAAACTATGAAAGCAAACTGAACAGCATGAGGAATACAGCTTTACAAGGGTTTCTAAAAATTTTATTGGTCTTTGAATAAAAACTTAGGAGGAGAGGGTATGCCTTCTGTAAGAGGAGACTGCTCTACAAAACTGGTTAAACTGCTTCCTGCTTGGTTGATTATTTCAGTAAATAGCCAAAGGGCTTTGAAAGAAAAGGCTGAATTTGCAGGGGAATTTGTAGCCTTTCACAAAATAGGTGAAAGTAGTATTGTCTTCCTTTGTTTCTCTGCACTTCAGCTTGAGAATGTCACTTAAGCCACAACTGAAGTCTGCTCCTTTCTATTTTCAGGTTCCTGCGGAAAGAAGCCTGAACAATAGTCTCTAAGTTAGACGGCTAACAGATGTGCCAGGATGGTCTACTTTGTATCTTGCTAAAAGATTCAGGAAGGCTTGTTGCTAGTTCTGTAACTAGAATATAACTTTAAGTCAAATGCAATAACTGAATATTCATTTAGCTGGAAGACTGATGGGGGTAGGTGGAGAAGAGATGTAGTTCTCAGCGTTCTGTTTTCCATAATGATTTATACAGCTTCAAAGACTGTTGGGAATATTTAGAAACTGAGTTTATTCCTCCCAACGTTTCTTTTTCTGGTAATTCTGTATTCAATATAAATCACTTATAGTTTAGACTTATCTATTTTTGGTAAGAAACAATTGCCAACCAGTTTCTTTGCAATTTTTACCCTGTGCTGCCTATAGCTTGCATTGGAAAACATATTGATCCCTCTCTGTGCAGGGAAGCTGACTGCCAGGAGAGATGAACAAATGAAATTTGCAGGTCTGATTTCTTTTCTCCAGAATCGTTTTTTCTCATGAGCTACTTCATTTAAAAGAAAATAATTAGGCTCTAACCCTCTTGAGACTTGAACTCGCTCCATACAAAAAGAGATTAAGTCTGTGTCACTTCTGGCTGTAGAGTTGTAACTATAGAAGTATATAGATACATTTATATTATATGCCTAGGTTTGTGAGACTTCTTTTTTTTTTTAATATTTACCAGAAGAATTTCCAAATTTAAACAACTTGAAAGGAAAAAAATTACCCAAAATTTTAATCTTATTTACAATAGGCAAAAGCAATTGGCTGGGGAAGTGATTAGTTCTTTTATTTCTAACTGCTGCTTTTTACTAAAACACTGTGATGTCCTTTATTTGTCTCTTCTAATGCTACGTAACAGCAACTCTTTATGCACCCCTATGCTTTTTAGGCTTTTGATTATTCAGTGCTCTATGGACTCTGCCCCAGTAGCATTCACATGTATTGAATGATGCTGGAACAGATCTTCGGTTTTGCGCTGTAAAAAACTTAACTGAACAAAATGATTGTGGGATATATTCCTGTTTATGCACGCCATTGTGGTGCTCCTCTTAGATAATGTCATGGCACTGACCTGTAGATCATGAGCATGACCTCCAGGCTTTCTCCTCAAGAACTGATCTTAGCCAGCTGTTTCCCATGCTTAAACACATGACGAGCTTCTTGAACAGAAGTCAGTCCTGGGTGTCCATGACTAGACTGTATGCAAGGCTGAATCGTTCTTTCACTTTCCTATGGTTCCTTGTGCTGTGAAACCAACATATTTATCGATGCACTAGCTTGTGCAGTATTGGCAGAATATCTGAGTTCTGTAAGTGGGATTTAGTCATTGTACTTGATGCTGGTTTAAGGTTGGAACTTGACTTTCAAGTCTAGAGTGAGTTTGCAGGGCTTTGAGTAGAGCCAGTTAATTAAAGAGAATACTTACTCATGAATGTTTTCATGTGCCTGAATGTTGTTTGGGGGCATTATGATTCACCAGAGTATTAATTATTGATGATCCTATAGGCAAGTATTTGGTATGTACTAAAAAATTATTCATGGAGCTCTTCATTAAAAAAAATATGTTGAAGGTGGTGGTAGACACTTATTAATCATCTAGTGATGTAAGTTGGTTTGATAACACTCTGCTCCAAGAGCTGGAATATCGTGCAAATTAAAACTAGTCAAAACAAATTGGTGAATATTTACCAAGTAACCACATCTGCAGAGATATTAGGGTCCTGTTCAGCTTACCAGATACAGGAGAAGCTAGGCTTTAAATAAAAATCTATTTGGGATCAAATAGTAAAAGTTGATATAGATAGTGACTTTAAAACAAAATTGTGCAGCTCTCCATTAATGGAGGCATCGTCATATACAGTTTCCAGGTGGCATTTTGCAGCTTCTGTCTAATATGAATTTTCTTAGTTATGCTGATTACAGATATGCTCAGACTTACAGGTAAGGCTGTTTGGCTTACCTTAGACAGCAATGTTGATTTACATTTGACTGCAGTACTGTGGATCAGATTGATCTGGTCTGTCACCCAGCAGTGATAAAGACGGAAACTTAAGGAAGGCTACAAGAAACCGTGTGTGCACAAGGAATGTTTCATTTTCCTTCTCAGCCATTCTAGGGAATTTCAACTCCAAGTCTGCTTCTGTCATGTTACTTACTGATGGAACTGCCCTCAGTAAACGAGAATGACGGCACATACAAGGGGCTCTTTAGCTAGTGTTTTACATACAGGGTTCAAGGGATATAAACAATGTTATCTTTACTGACCTTAAATAAATCTGGCCTGTAACAAGAGTTTTGGAATTACTTATCATTAACTTGGATTCAAATCTTTGTCCTCAAACTTTGAGAAATGAACACTTGGGTTCTTCAAAAGCAGTTTTCGCTAGTGTAGCTATACTTCTATTGAACTCTTTCCAAAACATCACTCCAGACTAATTGTTGTGCAAATGATTACTTACTGGAAAGCCACTTGCTTATTTGTATCAAAGGAAAGAAATCAATTAAATGAAGTACTTAAACTTTGTGTTATTTGACAGGACATAACTATGGACAACTAGTTCTTTCATGAATATATACCTGATTGTTTTTCTTTTCATTATTTGTTTTTGTGACAAACAATGGAAACAGCTTTTCTAATGAAACGTAATTTAAACTTCAACCTAGGTAGCATGCATTAGAACAAATTTACTACAATTTATGGAGGGGCGAAAAAAGGTACATGAAGTCTGCCTGACATTAACACACAGAGGTATATTTGAGGCTTGCAGTGACTTTAAATTTGTCATTAATTGCAAGCAGCTTAATTCAGTTGTTTGTTTCAGGAGAAACCTCTCCTTTTCTTATGAGCTCAAGCAAATGTTGCTTGCTCTGCTGCCTGTTCTTCCCACCCCATAGCTATTTCAAATAAGATCCAGCTGAGGTACATCTGTTAAACCCTGGAACAGGCTTCCTAGAGAAGTGGTTGGTGCCCCAAGCCTGTCAGTGTTTGAGGCATTTCGACAATGACCTTAACACGCTTTAGCTTTTGCTCGGCCCTGAATTGGTCAGGCAGTTGGACTAGATGATTGTTGTAGATCCTGTCCAACTGAACTGTTGTATTATAAATTCTCATTGCTACCCAAGATATCAAATTCTACAAATGACACTAATACAAAGAGCTGGGTACAGATGGATTGGCTTTGCTCATGTGGTAGGAAAAGCTGTTCGGGTCCAGTACCAGAAACCCAGCAGCATCATACCAGAGGAGTAGCTACTTGTTGATAGCTGCAGCAGAAGCATTACTAGAACAAGTTAACAAACTGTTCTCTTTCAGTCTGTTGTGAATTCCAGGAAAGTGCTGGCAAGTTGGCTGGCTGCAGTATTTCAGCTGGCACAAATACCTGCTGGACTGCTGCAGATTACCAGAATCATTGTGTGCACACTACCAAATAGCAATGAGTTGATTATGATTTTTTTTAAAAAAATGATCCTAAGTGGAGGTTTTTTAACTGACAACACGCATACTACTAAAAAACAAAGTATCTTGCATTTTCTTCCCTGCCCTCTCTCATTACTCCTTATAACTTCAAAACTCTATTCAATTAAGTCCAGTACCTGCTCAGTGGTACACTTCGTAATTTCTTAAGTTCACCAGAATGTAATTTTATGAACAGAGAAATCTAGCAGTTATTAACTTGATGCAAATGCATTCCAGTTTTTTCAACGTGATCTTTCACTTTATTTCGTGCATGCTGAAGCAAGGAATTTACTTGGTCTCCCTGGGTAATATTTCCTATGTTGATGAGTCCCTTGGTGACCTCAAACTGTAAGCTTTGAATGACCAAATACTTCAAAATTACCTGTTGTCCAACTTCTTCTCTGGCTGCTTATTGGCACCTCCTTGCCAGTAGTTGACAAGGGTTATGCTTTTAGGCCAATGTAACATTTTTGGTTTTTTTAAGAGTTGAGCTGTTTATTTTTCTTTCGGAAAACAGAACCCAAAACACAGCTCTGTTTTTCATGGGCATAAAGCTGAGACCTTACCGAGTGGAACAGGAGTTCAGAGTGAGGAGAACTGCACTAGATCAGGTACCTCAAAGATAATTAGAGGAATGGAGTTAAGTATAGGTTTCACAACAGATTTCCACTGTTGTGGTGTTGTGATTACTTAAATTGCTTGAGCCAGTTAATCAGAAGTGAAGAGATGTAAGTATGAAGATGTAAATACTAATAGATGAGACCTGTAAGACTAAAAATTTAGTAGTGCTGCTCTCTATATATATTTTGATGCTGTGCTGTTTAGTCTCAAAACTGAATTCCAGCAGATTAAAAGGCAGATTTCCTTGTTTTGCAGGATGATTTTCATTAGTTTTGGTATTTATGAAAATGACAACGCCAGTAGGAACATTAGATTACAAAGGTAACTCTAAAAAGGTCAGCAGGTCTGACATACAATTTGCCTTATTTGTTTAGGCTTTATATTGATATTCTGTCTGTCTGACCAATATGGTAATTGCAAAATATAAATGATGTGTGGGAAATTATTGTATGTTTTTCTCTGAAAAACAATTGGAATCCTGAACAACTCTAATGACAAAGTTAATAAATATTTACACTACAGTTACAGTGATTGTGTTGCCTTTGATCACTAGCTCTTGTAGTCTACTTGATTTAGGAATTTAATAGGCAAAAGAAGTGTCCAGCTGTGGCATCTGTAAATAGGTTAAGAAATACTCTTTGGTTTTCATTACTTGACTAAATGAACAGATATCCAGAATTAATCAGAAATGCATGAGACATACTCACTATGTCTTCCTTAATCTAATACCTGTTGCTATGACTCAGCATCATATTGCAAAAGTCAAAATATATTGACCTGTATAATCCTCCAAAATGCTTACTCCGTATATTTACTATGTCTGATGTTTTTCAGTAGAATATAAAGAACAGCCGCTTACACTGATTTGCTAGGAGAAATGAAGGAAGGATAACTACCTCAAGTTTAAATAAAATAGGTGTAAGCACCAAAAAATTCAGGAGAATTAGAACTTCAAATCCAATCCATTTCAATTACCTGTTGTTGCTCACTAGTATCTGAGGATTGTCTTCATTTGCTGTGACTTCATGTTCCAACAACTAAGGCAAATCGGAAATGGTGAGGAAGAGAGAGGGAGGTGATCTTTCTCATGCAGTCACAGCAACCTGCCTGATTAGTTCATAGAACGGACCTTCTTCATCTTAATGAAACAGGAATACTTATAATTCTAGAGTGCAAAAGAACATTGCTGGAATTCAGGTCAATTGGAATAAAATTTATTAAGGTATACTTCTTGCTAGTCCTAATGCTACTGATGAGCACAGAGATTAAAATTTGGAACAACTAGCTATGCTGCTTAAATGTTTTAATGATATCTGAAACTAGTGTTTGAACCTTCTTTTATAGATTGTTTACTTCCACAATGCCATTGAAAATTTGTCTTAATCCCCTTTTAACACTCTTTGGGGTCCTTGCTATTTCCAGTGACTGAAGTATTGATATTATTTATCAGATAATATAAATTTACATGTTTACTTTAATAACTGTTATGAAAATATAAAATAAGTTAAAGTATTTAAGTATTTTAAAACTGCTTTAAGTGTTGTCCACTTCTATCAAAGCACTTTTAATTGCAAGTAACTTACCTCACTCTAATTTGGCTCTCAAGCAAACAAGAAATCTGGCTGCTAGAGAGCTGAATATCCCTTTGTCCCTGGTTGTGCAACCAGTTTTTGGGAGAGTCAGTCAAGAGAAGAAAAAATAATGGACTTCCCTCTGAGAGGAGAGGTTCCAACATCACCTGTTGGTGTCTAGGACAGGATTGTGTCCTAGACAACACAATGATTCTTTCCTTGTTTTTTTCTTGGAAGTAATGAAGCCTGAACAGTAAGTCTTCGATGCTAAAAAGATGCTGCTTCCCTCAATGGAAACTGATTGTAGGAATTAACCTCTCTCGTATATTGTATCTGGAACTGAGAAAGAGGCTATTTGCTTGTACTTCAAGTGGCCCTGAAATATAGGGATACATCCTGTATCCCTCTGTGACTGAAAAGGATGCAAAGCTGTTCAGGAGGTGCAAGTTCTGTTCCTGCTGCTTGGTAAGCTTTGCAACATTAGGTAAAACTTCTTAAATTCTGTTCACGTTACGGATGCCTCAGCATTAATTGCCTAAGCAGAAGGGCTGAAAGAGTCCCTCTGAATATAAAACGACAGATCAAAAGGTAAAGTATGTTCTTTAAACTCTTGTTATGTTTTTCTATGCCGTCCTTGTCTCTAGGAATCAAAGTAAACAGGTAAGGAGGAATGTTCAAATACTCTCAAGATACATTTATGGAGTAGAATGTAGTAGTATTTCATTAACTCTGTGGGTTTTGCTGCTTTATGAGCATGTCAGACAATTTAAGCAGGTCAGGTGAGAACTAGAAAAATTTTCCAGTTTCTGGAAAAAGTGGCCTTATGGGGAACACTGAGGAGCTGTTTGGTTTTAACCAGTCTTGAGAGACAATCCAGGTGTAACTGGCTTTATGGAGGGAGGTGCGCTCTAACCTCACTGTCCATGTCGCTGACAAAGATGTTGAATAGTACAGGTCCCAGTACCGACCCCTGAGGAACGCCACTCGTCACTGCTCTCCACTTGGACACCGAGCCGTTGACTGCAACCCTTTGAGTGCGACCTTCCAGCCAGTTCTTCATCCACCGGGTGGTCCATTTATCGAATCCATGTCTCTTCAATTTAGAGACCAGGATATTGTGTGGGACAGTGTCAAACGCTTTGCACAAGTCCAGGTAGATGACATCAGTAGATCTTCCCTTGTCTACCGCCGCTGTAACCCCTTCGTAGAAGGCCACCAAATTTGTCAGGCATGACTTGCCCTTGGTGAAGCCATGTTGGTTCTTGCCAATTACCTCCTTGTTTTCTATGTGCCTCAGCAGAGTTTCCAGGAGGATCTGCTCCATGATCTTGCCAGGCACAGAGGTGAGACTGACTGGCCTGTAGTTCCCCGGGTCTTCCTTGTTTCCCTTTTTGAAAATAGGGGTTATGTTTCCCCTTTTCCAGTCGGCAGGAACCTCGACAGACTGCCACGACTTCTCAAATATGATGGCTAGTGGCTTCGCGACTTGATCTGCCAGTTCCCTCAGGACCCACGGATGTATCTCATCAGGTCCCATGGACTTGTGCACCTTCAGGTTCCTCAGGTGGTCTCTCACTTTATCTTCATCTACAGTGGGCAGTGCTCTATTTTCCCAATCCTTGCCTTTAATAAACAAATTGTAAATGTAGTGAAAATGGGTAGGTATCCGAATGGTCTTTGTTTCCTACCATACCAGTCTCCCCTCTGTTGGGTAAAACGTTAGAGGTGTGAACACTTGCTTTGTTCCATTCAGCCTTATACAAAAGCCAACATTGCTGAAAGTAGCAGAAGCGTGAGAAGGAAAATATTTTTGACTTTACATTAGTTTGTATGTAGCTGATGGAATCTTACTGTATATTAAAACATGAAAAAGACTTTAAAGAAAAGGAATTATCACACTTGAAACAGAAACCAAATCTGAGCACTGTATTTGTTGAGGACTCTTCATCTACCCAAATGTTTTAAGGTATTTTAGCAGAATGAAGGGTCCACTAGCAGCCTTCAAGCAGACATTAATTCGGAGGGTTTTTGTCTTTAGAAGGAATATCCATCCTTCCTGAGATGTAATTTTTTTGAACTGAAAATACTGCATTCACACAGCTTTAATTGCATATCTTCATGTAAAAATTCACAAGGTTCTAGATATCCTAGGCATATTAGAAAGGCTTTAGTGAGGCTCAGGTTCCTGACATTAGTCTGTTCGTCTGTGCTAAATGGAGCATTTCATGGAAATATACTCTGTAAAAAACAATGTATATGGAATACATGATCTCATGAAAGATGTGGGACACTGTTGAATGAAGCAGGTTAAGTTTGTCTTGTATGCAAGCACTTCTAAGCACTAGGTGATAGCAGGCTCTGGAAGGACTGTGCCTCAAGAAGAGCCCTGCTTCACCTATAAAACAGCTTGTTTTGTCTGAGAGTTAAATGCCAAATGTGTCAGCACAACAGTGCACTTTGTGCAAGCTTTTTTACAAAAATTGATTGTCTCTGTACTCATTCCCTCCCCACAACACCATCTGCTGTTGGCCACTCTTGGGAGTGCTACGTGAAGTGAGAGTACATACCCACGGAGGATGGCAGCTTGGTGTTTGGGTGGACTTTTTGGGCATGTTTTGCAGGGGGGAGGGAGAGACTTGGCATTGTTCTGCATCCTAGCAAAGATTAAACATCCAGATTCCCTGCAGGACAATCTGGTGTGGCTTTTCTCTGGGAATCATCCATTTCACACTTGAAATGATTTTGATGAGGGATAAATAACAATTAACTTTAGAAGAAGTAAAACACATTCTGGAAAAATGTTAAAACATCACACTAGTTGGAATTTTCTGTGGAAAAACTTGAAATGATGGCAAAATTGACCACAATTCAGCCTTAGTTCAAGGGAAGGCATATTATAGGGTAATGCACATTTGATGATGTTTCTAATTGAAATGATGGTAAATGCTTAATATTCACTCCTCAGTGAAGGAGCGAAGTTCCATCATTAAGTTTTTCACTCATTTAGCAATTGACAAAGATATCATGACATCTCAGCATTCTGTGGGATTAGCTGTGGCAGGAATGTGCACCCTGAGCTGAAGGTAGTATTAGATAAACTGTTCCTGAGAAAGTTTTGGCAAAGGAGCCCCTCAGTGCCTTGCGTGTCTGACAGCACAGCTGTTAGCAGGTGTGGTGTGTCACACCTGCTCTGTGATGGCTTATAACAAGGGGTGTAATAACTGCTGTTATCTTTCATTGCAAGTGATATGTGGGTGTGGGAAGGCTCCTTCATTCTGGCAACAGTCCTAAATTTCCATGGTGAAAAAAGCAATTCCAGTATAGAAGCGGCAGCAGCAATGTGTAAACCTATATGGCTGATATTGGGCAGTAGTTTTATGCGATGGCAGTCTTCCAGTTGTTTTAAAATAGTAAAGGAAAAGTGACAAAATCCCAAACCTGACCCATGTGGGCTCTGCAGTTGATATGGGTAAAATTTCTATGCTACTGACACTAAACACCTTCAGCATTAATGGTCAAGACCTTTGCATTGCTTGTAACCTAAGTTACGACAATTCAAAACCTTCTGACAGTTCAATTGGTTTAACTATGGCCTGACTGAGATGATGATACTGGGGAATCTGCGCTGCAGTGATGGACTTCAGTGGCAATTTTTCATTTTGTCTGTTTTTGTCTACACAATGATTGTACATCATGTGAGGAATACCAATGCAAACAACTTTCTCTACTGTTAGAGACCTGAAGTCAGTGAGCCAAATGTATATGGAAAACACTTGAAGGACTACTTAACTCTCCAAATTGGTATTCAATTTTTGTCATTATCATGGTGTAACAGTTACACTTTTGGTCAGTATAGAAGCCAAGAAAAGAGGTTAATTGTTAGTATTTTTCATGACTTTGCTCTTTTTACTTACAGCATGGATTCTTAAATGTTATGCTTTCCAGTAGACTCTACCCCTGCATTTGTGTTAGTGGTCTAACATGCTTAATAGCTCCAAGCCTTTAAAATAGGAGCTCTTCCAATTTTTATCACTTTTCTGTATGAAAATATCTTGTCTGGCTTTGGCAATTATCTCTGTTTAGATGATGATATGCATGCCCTACCTAAATGATGCAGCAGTTTAAGTTAATAAATCCTATTTAATGTCCAGAATTGCATATGGATTTTCTAAGTCTCAGTTTAAGTTGTTCTGCAACAGATAATTCATGGCTTCTGGAATGGAGCTGTTTTTGGCAGAAGGACTAGGTCTGCTTCCTAATTGATAGCTTACTGCTTGGCATACTGTCTTGTTGAGCTATGAGTTAGTCACAAGCAATGCCTGTACTACCAAATAACACAAGCCCATGACACAGATGTAAGCACTGGATCACAACCATCAGTATTGTTCAGTTTGGCAATGTAATCTCTAGTATCCTCCGGGGCCTGTAGCAGCCCAGACTGACACCAGACAACTTCCACATGCAAATCTCTTTCCCTGAGAGTTTGAAATATGAGCTCACAGATGTGTAACCAGCAGCTATGGATGAGTGACAGTACAATTGAGGCACTACAGCCTTTGCGATCCAGGAGCCAGTGTACTTTTCTCTGCCTGTGCCTCCCTCCTTTGCATACAGCTGGTGGGCCTCTCAGGACCAGGATGAACAATGTACAGCTTGATGGTATACATCAAGGTATGGGAAGATAATTGCTGATTGTGCTTATATCTGCAAACTTCTGCAAATTATTCTGAGTTCACGGCTACTTGGCCAGAATACCCCTGTGCATAACGCTGCTCTATGAGGCTATGACCTCTAAAGAGAAAACCATTTTGGATCCTGGAATTGTCTACCAAAATGTTTGGGTGATGGACCAAAGAGAAAGATGATGTTCCATTGGATTGGTCCTGTCACCAGTGCTGACCCTGACACCTAGCGTGGCAGCAGAATCCTGAGCAGCGCTGTAGGGAGAAGTGATGGTTTCTGTTCTTGCTCTCCCTGACTGAAAGGACCCTCAGGGATTGACAGGAGGGAAGCAGCTCCTGGCTCAGTTCCTGGAGCAGCTTCTGGGGACCCATGAGGAAAGTACTGCTCATACCAGCACAGCCCACCTCTGTCACGTGACAAGATCCTGCTCAAAGACAACTGGCTCTTCTGGGAGATAGAGCAGTCTGGTTAGGTATGTGGGTGTTGGCATCTCCTGAGCCATCAGCAGCTTGCCCAGCTGGGCAGTGCTGATATACTTGGCCAGGTGGGACTGAAGCTCCAGGCTGCTGAAATAGAAACTGGGAAGGACAGAATACCTTCCTTTTACCTACCTGTCCCCATGCACACCTGGATGATACCTATTTAAGTAGCAGCTAAATATGTTTTGTGTTCCCGCCTGCCTTGTGGTGGTGAAAGATTTTTGAAAGATTATTTGCAAAGAGGAGTTGCTAAAAGCTGTGTCATAGCCTTTCAGCTGGGGCATTAGAGAGGTTGTTGCTGGTAGGTTGCTGGCAGGTGCTTGTGTAGGGGTAACATTAGTAGAGAGGTGGTAGCAGGTTACACATGAAGAACAGAGAAGAGGGGATAAGAACGTAGACCCTCAGTTATAGTAGTGGACAGCGTGACTCATGGGGGGGAAAAAAGGAGTTGACAGTAGGGACTGTCAGCATGAATATAATCTATTCCGTGCATATAACATTGTGGGAATGTAAAGCACAGACAGAGGAGGAGTTGTGTTTGGGGAGGGATGGGGTGAATGCTGCTAAGTACTTGTGAGGGTTTTGATGGAAATATGCATCAACCAAACTGCCACCTCCAGTTCTGGAATTAGAAGAGGCAGACAAGTGTGCATGGCCATCTGTGCCAGTGAGGCCAGGCAGTGTATATGGGAACTGGAGGGTCCTGCCCTGCTGTGATCCCTCTGTCTTGTGTGAGGATGCTGATGAGCCGTTTGGGTTGTGCAGCAGGCAATGGCACCATGAGCACTGCTGATGGTATGAATTTCTAGGCTGTGCCTCAGTGTTGACCACAAGGTGGTGAACCAGCTGGACACACACTCCACTGAGACACTCGCTGTTGCAAACTGGACCTATGGTCAGAGACAGAAAGCAACATAATGTGTTTTACTGTGTACGGGCAGAGTTCCCAGTAACTACCTCTAATTCTAGGCAGGAAGAGCATGTCTTAGGAGCACTGTTATTGCCCCAAACTAGAAAGTCCCATGGGAACTCCAGATACAAATGAAATTAATCTGCTGTGGAGCCCCTAACTGGGGGCAGCTTGCCTGGCTCCAGCCTGAAGAATGAGGTGGGACTACAGATGGGCCATACAAGGCATCTAAAGATGTCTGACAAGCATAATGAGAAAATGCAGGAATAGGCAGAATATCCATGGCAGATGGCAGGATGTTGTCACACCTGGTGCCCAGCACATATTTCCAGCCTGCAAGCATAGAACAAGGCGTGCTGAAAGATTTCATACTCTGCTGTCCGCTTCATCAGTGGAGCACAGTGAGTGTGGCCACCTATGGAGCTGTGGAGATTAATAAGGGCCAAAGCATGTCAGAGCTTCTCTGAGCTGGGGCTGGCTATCAATAATCTGCAATTTGGATGTAATGATTGTGTTCTGGGGTGACTTTTAGCTGTGTGGATATGAATCAGTCTGTACCATTTGGCCCTGGAGCCCAAGGGTCCTTGGCCCTCTTTGTCAATATAGACATGTTTGTCTGGGCTTACTGAGCTTTATCCCTTTTTCAGCTGGATCTCTAAGTTTCCATTCTCAGAGCTGTAACAGCATGTCTTTGAGAAAGTGTACAAAACTGGTGGAGTATGAAAGAATAAGAAAAAAAGCAGGTTGTAAGGAAAGGGAATTTGAAATTATTGACTTGTCAGCTTAACTTCAATTAAGAGAAAAATTCTGGAATGGAAAAAAATCAAACCATCTGTAAGGTCCTGGAAAATCATCAAAGAGATGAGTAGCCGCCAACATGGTCTATTTGTTCAACCCAGTTCCCTTCTGTGACAGAGTAATTGGCCAGTGGATAAAGGAGATGCACTAAATGTCACATTTTGAGATTAGTAGAGTTTTGCTACTCCCTTGCATCACACTTTTGCAAATATGCATGTAAATTAAATTACAGGGTGAAAAGCCAAACCAGTTGGATAATCATGCCCAGAAAATTAATCTGATGTCTGACCCAACAAAGACATCAAATGAGGTTTCACAGGGTTTTTGAATGGAATAGTGAATTAGCCTATTATGTACAATTTTAATAGCAAGCTAGAAGCAAGCACACTGGCTTTATTACTAATGTAGTCCTTCAGTCTTGATAAACTCAGGATATAATCAGAAATAAGGATAGAATTTAGAATCGTAGAATAGTTTAGGTTGGAAGGGACATTTAAAGGTGATCTAGCCTAACCCCCTTGCAATGAACACGGATATCTTCAACTAGATCAGGTTGCTCAGCACCCTGTCCAACCTGACCCTGGATGTTCCCAGGAATGGGGAACCTACCACCTCCCTGGGCAACCTCTTCCAGTGTTTCACCACCCTTGCTGTGAAAAATGTCTTGCTTATATCTAGTCTGAATCTTCCTTCTTTTAGTTTAAAACCATTACCCCTTGTCCTATCGCAACAGGCCCTACTAAAAAGTATGTTCCCATCTTTCTTATAACCCCCCCTTTAAGTACTGAACGTCTGCTATAAGGTCTCCCCAGAGCCTTCTCTTCTCTCGGCTGAACAACCCCAACTCTCTCAGCCTGTCCTCATAGGAGAGGTGTTCCAGCCCCCTGATCATTTTTGTGGCCCTCCTCTGGAGCCACTCCAACAGGTCCATATCCTTGTGCTGGGGGCCCCAGACCCGGATGCAATACTCCAGGTGGGGTCTCACCAGCGTGGAGTAGAAGGGTAGAACAACTTCCTTTGACCTGCTGGCCATGCTTCTTTCGATGCAGCCCAGGATACAGTTGGCCTTCTGGGCTGTGAGCGCACATCGTCAGCTCAAGTCCATCTTTTGATCCACCAGTACCCCCACGTCCTTCTCATCAGAGCTGCTCTCAATGCCCTTATCCCCCAGCCTGGATTGATACTGGGGGTTGCCCTGACCCAGGTGCAGGACCTTGCAATTTACAGGGGGAAGTGTAAGGTGTTAAATTTTGTTGGGGCAATCAATAGAGCAAATAAGTGGTGGATGGTTCAGAAAGCTTCCTGGAAAAGGAGATGGGGACTCATGAGATTTGGGATGTGATATGAATCAGAAGCATCATGCTGTACTTTTTGGCATGGGAAGGAAGCAAATGTGTCAAACATCTGTATTGCTTGAAAAATACAGAATGTATTCCCATTCTGTTCAAAGTTATCAAGGCCTTAGTTGTAGTGGTACATCCAGTTTTTGGGCAGTACGCTTCAGAGAAAATATGGTCTACCTAGAGATTTTCCAGAGGAGAAAGACAGGAGTGATCACTTGGTTTAGAACTGCTCTTCAGAGAAGGTTGAATGCAACAGGTCTTCTAACAAATAAAAGGTGTTGTGAATCTGTTCATCAGGCCTGTGATGCACAGGATGATAACTTTAGTTAATGGTTTCAAATCATAGGAAGGAAACTCACTGTGTATTTTAATTTCCTTTCTTTCCTGAGCTAACAGGAAAGACTGTGTGAAACACTCATGGATTGCTGGAAGAGTCTGTGGCACCTCTGCTTTGGAGAGATCACAGAAGAGGTGAGGCTTAGTCCAGTGTTTTGTCTGTCTTATGCAGAACTACTTGTCTAACAACTTTCATTATAATATTGCTAGCTTATATAAGGGGCAAATTCCTAACAAGTTAAGCAAAAGCTATTGTCTTGCTATTGGGAGTCTTCATGGCTGAATTTTTAGTCTGGGTAAGGAAAGCAAGTCCTTCAGCCAAATAGAAGAAAATAAAATGGGAGAATCATGAGTTTGGGGTCATGCCTGTGCTTTCAGCAAGAGGAGAAAGTATTGGAAATTCTGGCATTCCAGCCTGCCTTGTGCTATTTGCCACTTTGCATGCTATCAAAATAGTTCAAGGTCTGACTGAAATATTGTATGCTATCTGACTATTGGTATATAGCTGCACAGTGTATGTTAGGAACAAGATAAGAGGCATCTGTACAGTGTAACACAGCTCTCAGGCCTCAGAGCAGCTGATACCTGCAGGAAAGAAGGGGCTATGTCTGTGATACAACCCTCTTGCAAGCAAATGATTTGAATGTCAGCTGCTCAGAACCCCATCACAATCCAGCTGCTGTAAGCCCTGGCTGTTCACTGACTGGTGACAGTTCAGATGGCAAGGCTATAATGGCAAGGACATGAGAACCTCTACTGGTTTGGATTCTCACAAGGTGGTGAATGCTTCAGAGACGCTTCCATGTCTTCCCCTTGCTGAAAGTATAAGCCCAGGCACTTCTTTCAAGCCTGTTGGGTATCACCATGAATTTTAGAGGAGCAGTTAACATATTCTATGCACAATGTGTCCATCATGCGCTGGAGTGGCATGCAGATTACGTACAACAGTATCTAGACCATGCACTGAGCTAGGATCTCTTTTTTTTTTTTTTTCCCCCACACTAGTGTGATAGTGGGGTTACAGCCAGCGCACCCCTCCCCCCACCAAAAAAAGGGCCAGCCAGCCCTTACTGAAGTATGCAGTACTTGGCTGGTGTGATGGAACACTCTCCATTGCTGATATGGTCCACAGCAAATATTGATGCTGTTTTGTTGGGATGATATAGTCCTTTCATAATTTGGTGCAGGAACTTTGAGCTTTGGGGATGTTGCAATGAGGACTCCCCCCGCAAAAAAAAAAATAGTCTGCTGAAGCATGGCCAAGTTACCAGGCTTCATGCTGCCACTGCCTGGGGAAGGCAGAACAGCTTGTGCAGGTCACTGGAGAGCAGCCACCTTTATATCCATTGCTTTCAGCTGAGCACATATCTTCATTTTGATGCGGCTGTCATGGGCTGGCCTAACTACACAGTCTAGGCTAATACTGTGGGGTACAAGCAGGTATATAATTATTAATCACTGCTAATGCCATCACTTGGCACCAAAAGAGAGGAATGAGTGTAGAGGATTCATTAACTTTTACCTAGAGCTGAGCTAGAGCTTATTAAAACTTGTCTTGGTTACAATAAGCAGCTAGTGACCTTCAGAGGTCAGTTTATTAGGAATAAAGTGGTCAACTGAAGTGTTTAGGGACAGACTGTGACATTTGAAAAAGTCTGTTACCCGTATAAGGCCACTGTTTTCCCTCCCTATCCATTCTTTTCTGGGAAGAAGAAACAGAAACACCCCAGGCTGAATTTTGCAGGGAAGAGGACGTGGAATTTAAAAAGGGGCAAAAAAAGGGAGAAAGGGACTTTAGGAGAGGAAGTGAGCTAAATGAGAGCGTGCTCCAGTGAAAACCTGGAAACTTAACCAGAATTCTTGTGTCCCTGTTACCCAGTAAGGGCCTGTAAAGCCTTCCAACATGTGACATCCTGGCAGGGTGCCTATCAATTCTAAATGTCAGAAGCATGAACTTGCATGTTAGCTGGTGGTGTGGTGGTACTTCTGCCGCTGTGGTTTGCCTTTACAGAAGATAACCCCATTACTGCCTATTTTTTATGTCTTTTGTCTGGTCCTCCAGGTCACAGCATGACTAAATTCTTATTGAAAGAAGAGGTTGGTCAAAACATATAAACTAAGGAGAACATCATGCAAAATGTGGGGTGTGATGCAGGATGCCAATTTTCCCTGCCTATGTGAGCAGATTAACATACAGATTTGCAGAGCTAAGTTTACATTATAAAGCCTCTTGAGAAGTCTCAACTTTGTGGCCTCAGTGCATTCATGGTTTTTAAATAAAAACAAACAACCTCAGAAATCTGTAGAAAACATACCTAAGTGTGTGTTGTGGTGTAACCCGTGAGACTGTTTACTGAAACTTGACCCTTCTTTATTTATTGCCTTGGTGGGAAAAGTTAGGTGATGTTGATCTCTAAAAGCTACACTCACCTTTCACTGGGTGCAAGTACATGAGCATGTGTGTTTTTCCTGTGATGAAAGTAAGAAGAGACCTTGGCCCCTGCTGCTTTCTAGAGCGCTGAAGTTCCTCTTGAATTCTATTATTAGCATTTGTTGAAGATCAGAATATAGGAGACAGACTGTGTAAGGTTCTTATGTGCCATAGCTTTGTTTTTATGAGAAGTTTTAGTTCTGCAGAGTAATTTGCTCTGCCCTTAAGTGAGTGAGTTCAGTCTAACACATACCATACATGCATGTCAGGAATTGTGTGGTTGGAGTCATGGTTTTTGACATGGGAGAATTTCAGATGGATAAAAGGCTGGAAAAACTTTAAAGCTGCTTTAAAGGACATTCTTTATACATTCTCTATTTAATATTACACTTGATTAATCTAAACATCACTATCCAGCTCTGAAACTTGATTCTTTGAGTTTTTTGTTGTTTTTGGTTTTGTTTATATCTTTGAAATGGGAGCCTCTTTATACCACTGTATCTCAGACACAGTATTTTATGGATGCTTGTAGCTCATCTGTAAAACTAAAAATCTTTTTGCTAGACAGGAAAGCTTAATTTCCTTCTACTTTTGTCAAACTTTATTTTTATAGCAGTGATAGCAGAAAAGAGGACATTTTAACTCTTGCTGTAAACAAACATATTGTCATCTCAGGAAGAGACTGATCTGCTCTTCTAACTGAAATTTTGCTTACAGCTTGGCACTTCAGGTTTCTCTCTCCATTGAAAACCCGTGCACACTTAGCCTAAACATCTGGCTGCTCTGCCACTGTCCTCAATTGAAGTGATCTGCTCTGCCTTGAAACTTTTCAGAGAACCACCTGTGTCTAACAGAACAGCAGTGTTTTTATACTATCTTTGCCTTTGTTTTGTATCTTCCCTGTCTCATGAAGGAAGAAAGAAAAGTTAATCACAGCTTTTCCTAAAGGTATTTCATTGGGTAGTTCAAAATCAAGTAAAATCTTACTGATTATGCCTGCATTATATTGTTACTTTTGTTTTAAAAGTGTTAAGGTTGGTTCAGAATCACAGGAATGGATTATAAAATTGTAGATGATGGAGGAGAACTGAGGACTTCATGTATCCAGCACGTGTTTAGACCAATGCACTTGTTCCCCCTGTTCCAGACTAGCAAACCTTTAGTGGCAACCATATTTTGGAGTTTCCTTTAACCTGATCCTAATGGATTAATGGGTCAGGCACTAACTATCAGAAAATTAGAGGGAGTCTCACAACTTGTCTTAGATTTCTCTGCTTGCAGCTCAAGGTTCAGCCTGAAAGGTGGGGGATGCTGTCACTTGAGACAGATGCTAAGTGGAGTGATAATGTCTTCAAAAGCATCCTTCTGTTGGCAAACCCTGTGCATGCTTTTTCTGTAGGTTTTGAAAGCACATCACTTGTGGTGCTACCACAGTGTCATTGAGTTAGAATATATCATGTCTTCAAAATTTTTTAATTGTTATAACATTTTGGTTATTTACATTTTTATTATTGCATTTTGTAATGTAATCAAAAGGAATATTTTAGGCCTCTTAGGGATAAGACCAACTTGGAGATAGCTGTGCCCAAAGCAATTTTGTGCAAAGCTGTTCAAGGTAGCATGAAGCAGGTGGCCATGCTAACTTGGTGTTTTTCATGGCCTAACTTTACTTCTCATTGTAGGTGGATGAGATTTTCCCACTGGCCTCAGACAGTGAGTGCCACAGTTTTGTTAGTGAAAAATGTCATGGTCTGTCTCTCATTTTTAAACACAGTAAAAGTCCAAGTCTATCTACATACCAGCAATAAGCAAAAAAAGGCTCTGTATTCCAGCTAGTCAACCTGCAGTGCACTTCTTTTTAGGAAAAGCTTTTTTAATCTAGAGAGCTACTCTGTGACTGACCTCCTCGAGTCACTGTGAGACAAGAATCTAGCATGTGCCCTCTTCCTTGTGAGTTGGAAGCCACTTTAAATCTGCCAACACTTTTTCTTAACTTTCCTAATAGAGCAGAGCCAGCTGTTCTGGGTCTCTGGGGTATCCATATGTTCTCTTAAACTTTCCTAATAGTTTTGGCTGG
Organism: Pluvialis apricaria; assembly: GCA_017639485.1. Lineage (NCBI taxonomy): Eukaryota > Metazoa > Chordata > Aves > Charadriiformes > Charadriidae > Pluvialis > Pluvialis apricaria. Next base: position 31,360,116 of record CM030010.1, read on the forward strand.
AAAATAGGGACAGTAGCTAGGCTTTTTCCCATACCAAAAGTTTAACAACGTTGGGTATTACTATATTGCCCAGACATGCCTGTGGACATGCCTTTCCCTTACTTCAAGCTTCACCGGACGTGTCCCAGCTCGGTTCATGGAGCAACGCTGCCTTGTGTCAATCCCCCTGACACAGCCCACCTACTTGTCTGCACTTTTGAGAGACAGCAACAGTTGAATGAGCCCCTCGTCTCACCCAGGAAAATATGGAACTGATTATGCTCTCAGAAATTAAATAGGAGTTAATGAGGCTTGTTTGAAGCCAGCAATGGGAGTCACAAAGCAGCTGGTGATTAGAAGGGCTGCAGAAAGATCTCTGCTTAGCCATTAATCAGAGGGAAAGAAGAAAACATGTAATACTGATCTAGGGATTTTTTTTCCTCCCTTTTCTAAGTACGAAATTTCTGTTTAGGGTTAATCAAAACCATTTTAGAAGTGAGACAGAACAGTTTTGTGAAAGGTTAATGATACTAAACAGAAGACAGAGGAAATAAGCTGCACAAGACTCGCTTCCCTCTTATAATCCTGAGATTTGGTCTCTGGCTATAGACTTCATTCTATCCACTGTTGAAGGATGCAAGAACCTTGCAGCTCATCTCCCAGAATGATAACTGTTAAGATCAAGCTGTCATCTGCCAAGTGAATACACATGTTTACAGACTGGTTCTTCCTCTCCTACTCTCAGCACAATGAGTAATCTAGTAGCTTTCCCCTGAGTTGAACAACATCAAATGGAGGGTTATTTCTGCAGGCTCTTGTACCCTGCTTTATCTGGGATGTCCACCAGAGGTGACGATGGTGTGTTTGAAGACAGAAATGAATGCAAGTGTGTGCCATTCTCAGCACCGAAAGACATGAACATACTGGAGCGGGTCTAGAGGAGGGCCACAAAAATGATCAGAGGGCTGGAACACCTCTCCTATGAGGACAGTTGAGGTTGTTTAGCCTGGAGAAGAGTAGGCTCCAGGCAGGCCTTATTGCAGCCTTTCAATACTTAAAGGGGCCTCATAAGAAAGATAGGCACAGACTTTTTACCAAGGCCTATAGCGATAGGACAAGGGGTAATGGTTTTAAACTAAAGGAAGATGGATTCAGACTAGATATAAGCAAGACATTTTTTACGATGAGGGTGGTGAAACACTGGAAGAGGTTGCCCAGAGAGGTGGTAGGTGCCCCATTCCTGGAAACATTCAAGGGTCAGGTTGGATGGGGCTCTGAACAACCTGATCTAGTTGAAGATATCCATGCTTATTGCAGGGGAGGTTGGACTAGATGACCTTTAAATGTCCCTTCCAACACAAATCATTCTGTAATTCTATGATATGTTAAACACTACTGGGCTATTTGGTAGATTCTATCATTGTACTGGGATAGGAACACGTAGTCACAACATGTATTGCACTCAAGTTTGCTCAAAACACAAGGGATAGGTTTTTTGTCATTTTTGGCTGAGTTTTTTTGTTTGTTTTCATGATGTGGTTTTTTGGTGTTTTTTTTTTTTACTCCCCAGAGATGACAGCTGACTGAGTAAAGGGAGTTTCATGGAGTGATTCTGTCCTTCACCCAGGAAATATGGAAAGTAACTTATGGAAAAATTGAAAAACTTGTATAGAGAAAAATCGCAGAACTAAAATATTCATGTATTGTCCAGATAGTGGATAAAGGGATTTCTATTTAGGGTGACTTTTTTTGTATTAAGCCACTGCCTTTTTTTTAAATAGGCAAGATTCTCAGAGTAAGTGTATTTGTTCATATTTCTGAATTAAAAGCTTTGTTTTTTTTCTCTCAAGCGCTTAACTTCTATGAAATAACTCCTTCTATAAACATTCATACCCATAGGTTGATGTGCCTGATCATGCAATGAAAATGGCTGCAAATATAGCCAAAGTAAATTTAGTTTGCTCTTTTATTAATAAACATATTGAAGTGTTTGTCCAGTTCAGACAGAAACATTGTTTTTCCTTGTTTTACCTTGTGGCTCTGACATTGGTTCCATCATTTGTGGCATTCCTGCTGTGTCTAGAAGATCCTAACATGTAAATAGGAGAGAAGAAAAGAGTGAAGAAAGCTAATGCATGTTTTTATTTGAAAACATAATGTGTATTATTATAGGCTTTCTGTGATCTATTGTATTCAAACAGAAACTCTGGACCTGCCAGCCAGCCATGCCAAGACCTCCCTTTCCTAGACCTCACTTTGTTAATTTTCTTGGACTTGAATATTCTATTCAGTTCATTACTCCAAGTAGTGTTCAGTATCATGATTTTATGTAAATGACATTGCATTTTCAATTCTCTTTTTCCTTCTTAATGAACCCTATTTTTGACTGCTATGTGCTAAACATGCACCCTTAGTGAGCTGCAGAGTGATAGCGTACAAGTCTTTTCAGTGAAATGTTGATCAGAAATTATCTCTATGTAGGTTGTTTTTTCTCCTTACCACTCTTTGTTACCCTGTATTAAATTTTCACTGCCCAGTTTATTTTGGCTTTCTTCATAACCCTGCTGTGACCTCTGTCATCAGTATGGTATTTCTTTTCCCCTGCCTCGTGTATCTTCTCTGTTTACTCCACAGAACTGAGTAAGACCAATGTTGATCTGAATGTCTATTCACAGCGATGTTTACTGGCAGTATTTTCCCATGACAAAATTGTTGTTTTCTTTTATCTGGCTTTTAACCTGTTCCTGCTCTATAGCAAGACTTAATTTTCCAACCAGTTACCCTGCCATCTCGTCCCCAATTTTCTGTAATAGTTCTGTCTAGAATTAATTTTGTATGTGTGGAGACTGCCTTTAGACATCTGATTAATGTCTTCCATATTCCTAGACTTCTAGGGAGGATCTCTGGATCCACTGCACCCTGAAGAAGGAAAGAGATACCCAACATAGGATATCTAAGGCAAGCAGTGATGGCCATGTCATGCCACTGTCAGTTAGACTTCTAGAGTGGAGGATAAGGAGGAAATTTCTCCAGAAGACCAGAGACACGCTCTTTCTAAAGTGGTAAAACTCCTGCATTGAGTTAGATGGTAAGAATATTTCTCACTTGCAAGAACACCTGCTTCTAAATATTTAATTCAACCAATTTAATTCTACCTAAAGGGTCACTTGAAACAGGGCTTTCTCATTTGGTGGATCAGCCTCAACTTTTGTAGGACAAGACAAGGAAGCCCTGAAAACATTGACACAGCAGTTCTCCCTCTTACTCTGATAGACCTGCAGTGTAGCAGGATGATGCAGATGTTTCTTCTGCTTGGGGGCCATGTGCCTCAGGGATCTCCTATAGTCTGAATTATTCACCCTCGAAAGTGTAGTTCAGAAGAATTTCTACCAAGTTATCTTTTATTGTATTTTCGTATAAAAAGGCACAATTCTTACTCTCATTAGCAAATTATCAATGGGAAGCTTATATTGATACATTTATGCATTCAAGTGATATTCAGACTCTTATCTGGATTATGTAAATGTATGCTGGGAAACTGAGAGAATGATGGTGCTTTATTCGGTGAAAGGGACTTTGTGTAGAGAACAGATCTTACGAGGATGTTGATGGACGGTGAATATATCTGATGCCCAGATATTACAACAGCTTTCAGGAGGGAGGAATTTAGGCTCAGTGTAAAATGCTGATTGAAATGGAAAACAAGAACTACGTGAGATCTAGAATCATGCCTCTAATTTGCCAGGGGTATGAATGTTTAATGAATATGGAAAAACGTCTTTCCTGTTTTGTGAACACTTGTTAAAGATTTAGTTGTTATGTTCTAGAATAAAGGACGTAAGGATAAGGCTGTCTTACCTAATGGAGTTCTTGTTTTCCAACTATTCCTCGTGGTTATTCACTCTTACTAAACAGCGTTTGACATATGTGGGACTCGGCAAGAAAGCTTTCGACTTGGTAATTTTTCTGCTGCTACTCACATCAGAGAAGTGGCATACTGACACTGAGTGTCAGATGAACTTACCTATACCAAAACCACTCACAGATATGTGAATGAGACAGCAGAGTAACTGGTCTATTAGGAGAAAGCATTAGGAACGTTCAGGCCTTTTTTTGAGTTACCCTCTAACCAATTTAACTGGAATATACTTATTTTTAACAAGCAATTTGCTTGGTCTATACGAAATGATTTTAGGTGACAAAAAACTGAACACCAGTTTTCTGCAGGTATACTGCAAGTATATGAAGAAATGATCTATTTTTACTTACATGAAATAATACTGGATGCCTGTAGCATTCTCTTAGAATAACCCATCTCCATGGTTTTCACTGAGTTGTTTGATATTGCACTCAGCTGTAACGTACTACATACAAGTTGTAGAATTCAACCATATTGCAGTATGTTTCATGATACTGAAAATCCCTAAAATATTTCACATAATCTCATGTATCAGCTAACTCAAAGGCTGGTGAATGACAGTGTGAGTGTAAGTTTATTTTCTGTCTAAGAGAAGAGACAAAAAATACCGATATTCAAAGAGGTAAGTCTGCTATGAAATTAGTGGACCCTACCAGAAGACTGAAATGTCAGCACCCAATGAATTTAGTGCGATTGTTCAGATCCTGTTTTTGAAAATATGAACACAAACCCAATATCTTATTCTCCTAGGGGAAAGAGGGAGAGACACAGATTTCAACCACAAGAGACGCAATCTGCCCTATACTGAAGAACTACATCAAATCAAGTATCTTCCTCTCAGGGCTGTTATTGATTTGTCCAGATTTTATCCAACAGTTATGTCAGTGATGTGTCTTCAAATTCCTAATTGTGGTGACGTTTCTATTTAAATAGCCAAGGATAGCCTTTGTGGATACTAAGAAAGCACAGGGAATGATGTAGGGTGTTTTTTTTGCACTAGAAGGTAGAGTAATAGAATGGCAGAAACTGGCCACTCAAATAATCGCCTCTGTGGGACATAACTGCATATATGGAAGGAATTGGGGAAGAGAGAGGTTGTTGGAGTGCTGTGATGAATCAGCCATGATATTTGAGCTGGTAATGCTTCAAAAGTACTACCAGAGTGAAGGGTAATGTACTTCAGCTTCTGGTATTTGTCATGTCCCAGGAAATATTACAGTAAGGACACAAGGCATTTTTTGTTATTTGAACACCTCGATATCTCTTTCTGCTTTTTGAAATGGAGTTACTAATCATGTGAACTAATTCATTTTGAAGTCTTAGACAGCCAGTTGTAGCTTCATATCTTACTTTAAAACTAAATTCCATTATAAAAGCGCTGTTTCAAACTTATGAGTCTGGGGAATTTTTCCATCTCCTTCCCCTCCTCCTGGAAGCGGCTACAGCTACTATGCAAATTGTTTTTCTTCTCTTGGCTCTGAATACTGTTCTTACTGATAGCTTCTGAGGGAAATAAATTATTTTCAAGCCCAAAATAACTAAAATAAGCATGAAATCTGGATTCATCTAATACTTCTATCTATTGCTAAATGAAAGAGGTTGGAACCTTTATTTCACTGTTGTCTGTACATGTCTCTCTTAAACTCTTGCTGAATTTCTGTTTGAAGAAAATAAATTGTAGTTGAGCAAACTTGTTTATGAGATTTTGAGGTTAAATAGTTTTGGAGCCATGTCGTCTTTATTTGAAAAGGCTTCGTGAACAGTGACCTACTTGTAATAACATTTACTGTTGAGAATCTTTTGTCATTTGACTTGGTGAATGAAAATGTGTGGTGCGTTTTTGAGCGCAGCACTATTTAAATGTTTGCACTTCCAGTCTTTTAAAACTGCATTCTGGTTTACCACAGCATGTAACTAGGACAGTGGCACCGTCAAGAGTGATGTGCCATGACACCTGGAGAAGTTGCTTCTGAACATGAGTATCCCTTACTAAAGCTGAATCCCAGTTAATGTGTGGTGAAGACTGCAGCCAAGGACAGCCATAGTCTTCAGCTACTGCCTTCCCCCTTTGTGTTTAAGACCCATTTGTGTAACTTCCAAAGTTATTTAGGATGGAAACTATGTTTCTCTATTTTTCTGGATAGAATCTAGCAGAGTTTCAAAGTGTTGCTATGATGGTGATAGCAACGCTATGTCATCACTAGGCTTGTCACCTTGCCTTGAGTCGGTTCAAGGTGAAGGCTTCTGCCTACTCTAGGAGGAGGATAGTACTGGTCTTGTATCTTCAGGCTGTTTATTGTGCAAAGACCAGTTATCCATAGTTGAATTGTCAATTCTAAGGCAAGAGAAAAAAGTATGCTCTCTCATGTCTTGAAATGAGATTTGAGAATGACTGAGATCTTCAAACCTGAAATGTCTCAATCAAAACACAGATTTTGGAAGACAACTGGGTAGGTCTTCTAATATTTCAAATAAATAAGCAAATACGTGCAGTGTCTCACTGAGTCCCTTGGGCTGCTAAGCAATGTCCATTATAGCACTGAATTTTAAACATTAGCAGATATTGAAATTGGCCTCTATAATAGACCATCTGCAAGTCAGAAATAATTAACAGGTTGAAGAAATATCCGGTGTTTCAAATGGGTAACATTCTTGGTTAGCAAAACCAGTAGGAGAAATGACAAAATTAGATGTGACAGATGAAATGTTTGTACTCCCAAACAGGAAGGGTAATTCTAGTGTCTGGGAGAGTGGGGAGCATACTGGGGGGGGGGAATATTCTTTGCTTTTTGTGGGAATTGTCCCATCAGTGCATTCCCTCTGAATTCACTCACTTGATCGGTATCATATTTTTCTTTAAGTCTGTTTTGTCTTTTTTTGGTGGTGTTTTTTATTTTTTTTATTTCCCTGGATTAACTGCTTCCCTGGTGTAGAAAAGCCTTGAAAGGGTACACAAAGTCACTCACTAAGAAAGGTCTGTATCATTTCTTAGTTGGCTCTATGGGAGTTTGTTCTGTGGGAACCCGGAATTTCAGCTTCTTTACAATTCTGATGTGGAATGAAACTTTGAAATTCATCAACAGACCCAAAATGTCACAGAGGCGTTGTTTCAGCTAATCTCTGCCTTTTGGTAGAATTTGAGTCTTGTCCAGATGTCAACTTAGGAGAATATAATGATGGAAACTTAATCTCATTTAGATGGAGCAGGTCTAAATGCCATTTAGACTCTGTGTGAGTAGTCTGGTGACTACTAACAATAGCAGCAGGTGTGTCCCATTTGTGTTTTAAAACGAAAGCAGCAGTGACTGTATTTTCTGAAGGGACTGATTATCTCTGTGTAGGTATACTGAGTTTGTCTGATAAACAAAACCCTTATTATGCCCTAGGTCCTGCTCTACTTTGTTTCTGGAGCAAAGTAGTTATGAGTCCAGAGCAGGGTCCAAGACAAAAAGGTAATCCCTGAGAGAACTGAGGAAGTCAATAAAAGGAGAAGGCTAGTCATTGAGCGTGGGCTTGGGCATCCTAGGTTTGCCCTGAAGTTTTAAGATATAATAATCTTACACATCAAAACTTGTTACTTAATTGATATGAACCAAAATAAATATTTTAAAATAAAATTATAACCATAAAATAATGTTTGTTCTTCTTTGTATTGATTGTTGGGTGATTATAGGAGTGTCTGAATGGATCTCAAAGACGTTCTAAATTTCTGACAAGTTTGGGAAATGTCTTAACTTCCAATTCTCCCATAGAGAGTAGCATTTGGGGATAAAGCCTGGGGAAAGAAGCGGTTGTCGTTTTGCTGACAACCACCTAGAAGATCCTAAAACAGAATAAAGTCTTGGTGGTTTTTTATTTCTTAGGATCCTGGGCCAGTTTTGTGAAATGGTTCTATATTCCTCACCTTTCCAAATTGAAAACTTGAGTAGATTGAATTGATGTTGATGTGGAGTACTTGCAGAAACTATTTTTTCATAGCCTATTCAATTTAAATGCAAAATAACCATTTGTTTTGGAATGTAATGATTTACTTAAGGTCAAACTAATTTTTTTCTTTTACTTCTGTGAACAAAACACTTCAGCCTAAAATTCATTTTTGGCAGCTGTAAAAATGCTTATGTTTTCTATTCTCCATGCCAAGACTGACATGTGAATAAAAGAACTTTCCAATAATGTTCTTTCCACAAAGAGGAGCTTGTACTTCCCTTGTTGGTTAGCACTTTATTTTTCAAATCCTCTGGGAGGTCTTGGCATTTCCTTGTCCTCTCTATTAAAAATATTTAAAACCACCTATATAACTTTTTTAAAAAAAGAAAAGTATTCCTCTTCAGATCCAAGACTCAAAATTCTGTAACAAATACTAGATGTTGCTTAGCAGCATTAATAGGCTTTTGCAATCAAGCTGCCAAAAAAAAGTCACATTTGTGTGAGACTTCTGAAACATGAGGACAACAAAAAAAGTACAAAATTGCTTGTTTCCAGTAAAATAACAAGCCTTAAGGATCTGAAAGTGAGTTTACTACTCTTCCTCTTAAAATTTCCAAGTATTCTGCCCACTTCTAATATTCAGCTTGCCAAGCAATTCCTGAGTTTGGCTTGTTCTGAACCAAAGTATTTTTGCCTCTTGTGAGATCACAGAAACTGATTTAGTTAAGTGGAATAGTTGTCACATTCTTTTCTCGTCTAAAACCCTAATTCCAATTTCTTCCATGGGTGTTCATTTTATTTTAGGAAAAATTTATCATCTAAGATTATGAAAGCTATAATTTTCTCAGCAAGCTGTCAAACAACAGTTCTATTATCCTGTCATTTACACATGAATAAAATGTCTGTTAGAACTAATAATAAATTTGCCTTCGTTTTAATGAAACTAGTGATTTCTTGCTATCTCAAGGAAGGCTGCAGAATACTATAGGAAATGCAAACTAAGAAGGCAGTGAATGTCATTTTAGCCCATCTTCTATTACATGGGAAACTCATAACAATCTGAACATTTCAGTAATGTATGTAAAGTATGGGAAATAAAGATCTGCCCAAACTAGTGTTTATTTAACTTCTATGATTTAAGTATGATAATATGAGTTTGAGTACCCTAACTCCTGTGGACTGCTGGATGAATAAACAATTAACGCGACAGGGGATTCACTGTAAATTTATCACTGCTATTTGCTTTTTACTGGGTGGAGTTATTTTTTAAATCTTCTTGCTGTGAATATTCTTAAAAGATGGGATTTTTTTTTTTATGTTCCCTTAAGAGTTTGAGGGAGATAGCAAGCTCAGTGTAAATACATAAATATTTCTCACATGGCTATTTCAGATTTTCTTTTGGGTTTGGGAATGAGGTTAGTCAAGGGAGGGGGAGGGGGACGGAGAAGGGAGAGCATGCAGTCATCTGGAGAAAAGATTAAACGTTCTTTGATCACAAGCAGCAGGACTGATCTTCCCTTACTGTGTCCTGCAGCTCTGACTTTAAAGTCCTAGAGCTGAGAAATACACAGCTTCCTCCTCTTTTTCTTTAGTAGCAGCTTATGCTACCTGGAATGTGGAGGGCTGGATTCACAGGAACGTTTGAAGCAGGACTGCCTTGCCAAGGGTGCAGGATGCTCTCTAAGAGCAGGCCAGTTACCTCCATAGCCATGTAGATGCATCTAGTCTTGATGGGACCACAGCTGAAATCAGATGATCTGTAAAACCTATGATGTCCCACTTCATCATAGGGTTTGTGTTGGAGGTTTCATATAAAGCTGTAAAAACTTGGAGATGGCTGAACTGTCTTGCACAAAACACGATTCTCCAACTAGTGGCTTTTTGCGTAGTATGCCCCTGGTATCATGCAGACCCTTGGCATTTGGGAAATGCCAGCAGATGCCTTTGCTCCCTGTGTGGTATGTGGGCAAAGCTGGGTACCACCGAACAGACTGGAGCCATCCTGGCCAGGCTATGGGAAATGCTAAAGGCAGGGAAACACCCTGACCTGTGTCCCTAAAATAGGTAACTTAACTGTGCCTCCACTTGTAATTCACGGCCTAAAGAAAGGAGCCAAAACTTTCCTTCCAGAAATGAAATAGGATACACTTCAACACTAGTGATTATGTTATTTTTCCTCTAGTGGCTGGAGCAGTGAGTAGAAGCCATATCTCTTCCCTGCTGTATTGCCTTAGTCACTGTCTTGTAACCGGCATCCTGTGGGATCCCTACTGATTATCTCTGTAGTAGTATAATTTCAGTTGCATGGGGAGTACCCAGAATGTCTACCCAAACATTTAAGGAAGTCTCCTGGGAGGCAGGAAATGTGAGTTTGAATGGCTTCAGACAGATGCTGAGGCTGAACTAATCTTGCCTAAATCCTGAATCACAGCTCTGGCTTCTGAGCTAATGTCTAGGGAGGAGAGGTGGGTAGGGAAGAGTAGGACTGGGGGAAGACAGGTTTTGAGGGTCTGACATAAATGCCGTGTCACTGTGTGACACTGGGTCAGGCCAAAGGACTGTCTGGACAAGTCATCTCTATCTGAGAGCATACTAGTCACCATGCCAAACCCATGTTAGAGCTTGCTTTCTGGCAACTCTGCTAATCATTCTTGTAAGTTCCATTTAAATGACATAATTCCCAAACATGAGGCTGTATGCATCTTTGGGTCATCAACATGAGAATAAATGAGAGGCAAGTGCAGCATCTACTGAAATCTTACTGTTCTGTATTGCCACTGTGTTTTGCACGAGGTAAAGAATGTGAACCTACTTCTGGGCTTCCTATAATGACAAGCAAAAACTAAAGCGGGCAATTGGAACTAGAGCAGTCTTAGCCATCCAAAAGGAATTTCTTGACATTCATCAAACTACATCCAGTACATGGGCCACAGTCAAAGTAACGCTTCACATAAGGGGACTAAGACAGCGCTGCCGTAGCCTACCTTGTGAAATGGTTTAACTGCCGGTCCATTTTAACCTACTGCTCAATGTAGCAAGTGCATATACACTTTGAAAAAATCATTTCTAGTCTCTAGTAAGTATGTGGATCGGTATGGCATGCATGGTAGAGGCAGGAATTTCAATTACTTTCATGTCATTGATATTTTTCTTAAATTTGCATCTCCTGTTTAATTTTTCTTGTTGCAAGCGTGAAAAGGAATCCCAGGCAAAGTGCAGAGAATTTCTGAGAGGTGTTGAATTGGCCTCCAGCCCCTGTTAGCTCCTATCCCTTTTAAACCACTTTTAATGCACAGCAAGCAGGGATTCTTGATAAGAAATATGGTTCTTGAGTTGTTTCCAGAATTGTAGAGTTAAACTTTCAGTGATGAATCAAAGTTCATTTTTTGATAATAACAGAAGTAGTTTGCAAAACCTTTTGATCTGTATAGCCCATTTATGGTATAGAAACAGTACAAATCTTAAGACGACAATAGAAATAATGAGAAAATGGAATTTCTTCCTGTGGCAAGCGCTATCAAACTTTTCAGCGTGAAACTCAGGTTTGTCTTTTGTAGGAGTAGTTGAGTGTCTAGTGCCTGTGTGTATGACCAGTGCACTTCAATCGTAAACTCCTTGGCTGGCTCAAGAATTCTGGGAATCCTCATAAATGCAAGTGAGATAATGGCTGGTTTGAGCCAATGGAATAATTTGAAACAGGGTGATTGACTATGCAGATAGCTACCTTCTCAGTGAAATATTTGATTAATTGGTGCAAAAGCTCCTCTCTAGGTGCAAAAGTCAGAATGTTCTGAAGACTCCTTCCAGGCAGCTCCTGCTGTGCCTGGGCCAATTCCCATGCTCGACTATTTTGATTAACATCCTAGGGGGACAATCTGGCCCTTCCTCCCACAGACTCCACTAGAAGGTCCTGTTGGAAAATTAAACAAATGTATATAGGCAAGATGCTTATAAATGGTCAGTAGAAACTCTTTTTGCAGGTGCAAAAATGGTCATGTAGAACAAACACATTTTGTATGTAGTTACAACAATCTGTAGCAATGGATCCAGTACATGCTAGGGTGGTCACGTAAGACCATGGACCAGCTGGATTAGAAGAGTTCAGGGGTTCTCACACAATCTAGTCAAAGATCCTTACAAGAGAGACTCCTGCTGGCATCTGGACAGCAACCAGCCATCCTGTTCAAGAGTTTGATCCCACTCATTAGTCTTATACTGTGCCAAGATCCCAGAAGGTTGGTTAGTTGGGGTTTTTTTTTTTAACAAACACTACTTCCGTGACTGCCTATGTAACGCTATCCCCAGGAACTCCCAGCCCTTTTAATTGTGCTGTCTAAGCAGTCCTGAGCTCTGGATTAGTCTTGGTGTCTTGATGAATGCTTCACAGTCCTGGCTTGAGCTGATATTTAGAGGGTCTGAACTCAATAGCGACTTGTGTAAGTTGCCTGGAAGAAGTGGACTTTGCTCCTGTGAAATCTCTTTTGGACTTCAGCTTTAGCAAGTGATAGCAAAACACTTTCATCAGAAAAATTCCAAATGGTTCTAATCACAATAAAAATGTAAATAGAATCACTTCCAATTTCTCCATCAAGTGTTGTCAGACATGACATGTTCTCATGAAACTGTCATTTTTTTTTTTCAGTAGTCTCCAGACATCTCAAATATTAGGCATTGAAAAAGGAGATTTGATGGAAACCTTTGAGTGAGGAGTTCATGAACAGCTTACAGGCAACAGTAGAAGAAATTTCAAATAACAGTTCTTTGAACCTATTGGTTACTGACAGTTTAGATGTGTTGCTGTTTTGTTTTACTTGTCTGTATTTCAGATTTGCATGACACTGTGCTTGGAGTAAGGGCTGTAAACCAGAATGTCTCCCACTTACTAAAATTTTCTAAGTAACCAGAATAAGAAGCTGCACAATTTTTTATGACAGCTTGCTGGATTAGTGGTTCTCAATTCCATGCCCTTCCCCCTTGGTTTTGGCTGAAAAAAGATGTAAAGATGCAAAGATGCAGTCTCATGTCTTAAACGTATTCTTTTATTTATCCTTTTTTTCAGTAAGAAAGATATAAATACCTGCATTCAGTGTGTTTCAGCATTGACTTAAAAAGAACTTGTGTGACAAAGGAAAGTGCATGTATGACCAACCACTGATGTGCACTAGAAAACAAGCTGTATAATAAGTTATTGAAGTATGCTTGTCTTGTTGACGTTATCTAGAAATTAAGGAATTTCCACAATTGTTTTTCACTGCTAGAGAATGGAGGCCTCCAGTAAGTAAGACAGTAAGTTGGTCTCTTGAATGGAAATTGCTTGGCTTCTTTCCTCTCCTAGGCCTTAGCTATCTCCACCTCATTTCTGATCCTTTGTCTAAGCTGTAACATTTTCAGCAGCACTTCCTTTGACGAGTTATTTGTAGAATAGTGTTTTAGTCTCTAGATTTGTTAGTGTTGTAAATTGTGTTCTAATTCTCCTACAAACCTCTGCAAATCAGCATGATATTTAATGTGCACTTCTGAACTGCTGTGGAAGATGTTTTACGTGTAAAAAGCCTGATCTTTAGGGGTGTGCCTGCTTTATTTTATTTGTATAAACAGTTATGTGTGGTGGTGGTTCCCCCCCCCGCCCCAGTTCTGTTTCCTGTAGAGAAAGAGTTTCAAATAGTTTGATTTAGGTTTCTTTAAGAATTGGTTGAACTACTTCTCATTCTAACAAAATGGAATAAGTAGCTATAATATAGATACCAATTCTTTTTAAATGAATGTTTATGCTGTTCAATGCCTATTTGTTCCCTTTGTTTAATTCATTATGTAAATAAAGTGAGCAGCTAACACATGCAAGACATAAATCCTCTCTTTGCTATGTTGTTGGATCTCTACCCAATAGGATCTCAGACTATAAATTCCCTTTAGATCTTAGCAGAAACTTCAAGCTCTAGAAACTCTAATTAATGTTTAACATTATGTTGGAAGGGAAGAGTAAGGCCACAGGATGCTTTGCATTCCCCTGCTCCCTCCATCCTTGAGCCGTTTCTGGGACCACAATTGTACCTGTGTGTGGTGGTAATAATGAACCTTATCCACCAAATACCTGGTGCAAAAGAACTCTGGCCAGGGAAAAGACTGGATTATTCTTTTATCACCCATTTATACGGACATCCTTGATTAGTCTTTTCTGTCTTTGAAAATGTAAAACTTGTCACAGCTCTACTTTAAAAAAGAAGAAATAAAACTGCTATATTGGATTGTGAAGATAAAAAGATTTCCTATCTAAAACTTCAGAAATCAGAGAGCATTTCTTCTTTCCATGTAGTCAGCACTTCTATCATTATAACTGCCAGGGATCAAGTCCTTTCAGGCCCAAAGGAAAGATGCTGTGCAGCAAAGTGTACCTGTCTAAGGGGAGACCTGTCTCAAATCACTTGCTCAACTGTAGGCTTTGTGTGAAACTGCGTAAATGAGCTTTGCTTCTGAAAAAAATTAATAATAGTAAAAGTAAAGCATGTCACCATTTTCTCTGTCTCATTATCTCTTTTTTAATCTAGACAGTGCAGAGCTTGTTAATGGAGACACAAAATACGATCTTTCTGTAAGTACTGTATACAGTGTAAAGGGCAGGAAATAGATGATCTTTAAGGTTCCTTCCAACCTAAACCATTCTATGATTCTATGAAATAGCAGTGGGTGAGTGTCCACCATAGCTACCGCCTTGGGATTTGCCCTCCATGCACTTGTTTTCCTAGCTTTGGTGATGAATTGAAACAGGGGCTCTGTAGGAACCTGCTCTCCAATTCTGTTTGTATGTTGACTCAAGCAATACTGCTCCCATGTTTATACCTCTCTAGAGGGATAGGATTTTCCAAGAGCTGGGATTTATTGTGCATGTGTCTGGTGGTGATAGAGCATAATGAATGGAAAACTCTAAGGGGATCATCATGATGTTTTTTAGCTGTTTCCTTTTTTGTTAAACTATTACTAGGCCATATTCTCAGAATGAAAGACAGGTGAGATCTTTGAGAAAGGTTTGCTTTATCTGTCTTCATTATCTGTCAGTATAGTCTGACAGGTTTTGTCATAGTTCAATAAGAAAAAAGGCGAAAAAAAGTGTGCTTTTTTATTTAAATTTGCTTGCTTTTTGCACATCAGCAATTGTGGTTTTGTTTCTTTAAAAGTCTGAAAATAGTATTTTAGACTGCAAGGTGATAACTTATTTCTGTCCTAAAATTGGGGTTACGTTTATCTTGCTTGCTTCTGAGTAGCAACTCTACAATTCTACTTTGATACACAAAGCAAGGTTTGCTCTAAGCCCCTCAGTGTTTGTTTTTGAGGGCCGTTCATGGCTGACCATAAAATAGATATATACACCTAAATTGTTTCCTATCTGGAAAGAAGCTTCCAAAGTCAAGCTGCACAGTGCATGGTGAGAAAGGACAAGGTGGCAACTATTTCACTGATCTGTTTGCTGCTGCTTGCTTTGGCTTCCCCCACTCCAAATTATGTGGTGCTGCCACCTTTTTCCCAGTGGCCCCAGAAATTGTCACACCTTCTCACGTGCCAGTTTAGCCCACTAACCCAGCAGAAACATTATCTGGTTTTTCTGCTGGGCTGCTGAACTGGATCTGTTCATAGGAGCATCTGGCAGCTGCCAGATCTGTCAGGTTAAGTTGTGACTGAGCATGGCTAGCAATGTGGAAAGAGAAAAAAGATGGCTAGGGAGAAGAAGGTCAGAAATACTTCCTGACACCTATTTTTGAGGGTGTTTGACAGTCTTACCTTGTGCTGGGGGACAGCCTCCAGTAAAAGGAGTCAACAAACCCAAGCATTAGACTACGGACTCATCTTCCACGGTTCACAACAGTCATTGGAGAGGGAGCATGCTCTAGGAGATTATTTGGAGAACAAGATTTATTTCAGTGCTCTGGAACATCTTTGAGGGACAAATCTCTCCACACTGAGTGTTTTATGCCTCTGGAATAATCAACCTCTTACCAGAAATTAGCTTTAAAATGTTTTCCCTAAAGTTATGTTCTTTGACCTCTCCCTTTCTTGCGTCTGGTGGGGAATGCCGTGTTTCCTGAGCCTTTCAGGACAGCTGGGCTCTTCTGGCTGCTCTGAGCCAGAGGATCTGCCACTTTGTACTCTGCCTCCCGTGTGTCATGGAAGAGGTACAGAGTTTGCTGTTCACATGCTAAAAATTATAGCCCAGTTGTCCTTGTAAACTGTCCCTTGGTGCTTCTATAGACAAGGGAGCTATGAAAATTTTACTACTTTTCCACTACACTTCCTTTTTTATTAAAATTATGATAAAATTACTCTTGTCTCCCACCTGCTTCCAGCTTTCATAATGTTAAAGCTGAAGAGCTTTAACTGGATGACACAAGTTAAAATTCACAATGGCTGTAGGGTATAATCTGAGGAAGAGTGTAACTTCTTCCCAACATCTTTGATGCTACATTTTTAAGATAACCCACTTGAACAGATACAAGTAGATGTAAGAAAAATCTGTCTAATTTCACAATTAGCTGCAGCAGAAGTGTGGTTGCAATTTTAACTATTAAAAAGACCCTGATCTCACCAGGCCCTTAGCAGTGCTTCTGAAAAGTATGGTGGCTTTTTCTCTCTTGTCTTTACTGCAGCTGTAGGCCAAGATTCCAGACAGCATCTAAATATTTTAATGAATGGAGAAAAGAGTTTCGTCCATTAAATGGCACAAACACAGCCATGTTATAATACAGGCCATATTTACAGTCTCAGTGCATGCCTTGTTTGGACAACTGTAATAACGTCTTTGCTTACTAATATATTCCCTCTTCATATTACAACATACTCTGAATCAGGCAGCTTATTTGATCTTCTGTTACCTCTTCTGTAAACCCATTACTTAAAGGTCTTCATGGTC
Source organism: Pluvialis apricaria (assembly GCA_017639485.1). NCBI lineage: Eukaryota > Metazoa > Chordata > Aves > Charadriiformes > Charadriidae > Pluvialis > Pluvialis apricaria. The sequence continues at coordinate 31,376,840 of CM030010.1, forward strand.
TACTGATGTGTGTATGCATGAGTTTTTTATGCATATACGTAAAATGTTAACTTACACTGAAAGAGTAACATTGAAGTCCCTCTACTTTGGAGTAGTGTTGTTCCTGTTCACTGCAGCTTCTATACAAACATGGACCCTGTATTTCTGGCCTGTCTCCAACATCTCTGTTCTCCTCCTCTGCCAGTTCTAACTATTGGTCTTTGGCTGCGACCTGTGCTTGGGGTGGAATTCCCAAAATTTCAGGTCCCTATTTTCCAACTTATACTTTTAAGCTCTGATTTAATTTGTATTTCCTGAGTAATGTGATGCATTAGCAATTCTCAAGCATTATCCAAAATACAGAGACAATAAGTACTGTCATGAAGGTGTTGACTTAAATTAAATGTTTTTAACACTCTTCTAAGCATTAGTTGAGAAGATCATCTAATTTTCTGGTTATTGTAGCAAGGAGCTGAAGGTTGTTTTTTTTTTTTCCTATAGATCAATCTAATTTATAAAATCCAGAGGCATGTGGAAGAATAGTTAATAGTTTAAAATAAATGGAGAGCAAAAGCCTGAAGGTAGCCTGTCTCCTTTGGTTTGTGTAGGTCAGGTGTTCTGTGCTGACTGGGCAAGGGTTTATGCTGAGGGTAACAGTAAATATCAAATAAACAGTCTCAAAGATAAGCCAAGCCAGTTATTTAAGGTGTTTCAAAATCTATTCATAGGGACGGTAACAGAAAGTGGATGGATTTAAAAATGGACTAAAATATTTTCTATTGTCTTCATGCACAGTTAGGGAAGAGGGGAAATGTAAGATTCTGCCTTGCTTATATTGCCACTACTGCTGCAAACACACAGCATCAGAGCCCTGAATGCATCAGTACATCTTCATGAGCTGTTTTGAAGTCTTGCTGGATGAATAACTGAGGCACAGGGAGACTAGGTGACCCAGATGGCCCAAGGCAATCCACATAGCAGACTCCACAGCCCTGAGTCAGGGATCAGATTTCTTTGAAATGCTAAAACAGAACTAGTCTTCTGGAGGTGGAAATGGGAAAGTTTAGGATCCTGAACTGGTTATTACAGTTCTATAGTCAACACTGCCAGATCTGTGTCTCACTGGGTCTTCTACTATGAATATGATTGAGCGGAAGATAATGGAACAGCTGGAATGGATTGACCAAGGGTAAGCCATGCCTGACTGCTTTCTGTGATAAAATGACTAGGTTCGTGGACAAAGGGAGAGCAGTGGATGTTGCTTACCTGGACTTTAATAATGCTTTCAGCAGTGTCTCCCACAATGTTCTTGTGTCTGAGCTGGGACATTGCAGTTTGGTGGTTGGACAGCTGAGTGGGTTGATAACTGGTTGGATGGTTGGGCTCAGAGGATAGTGGTTAAGGAATTGTTCTCACCTTGGAGCCTGTGTGGAGTACTGCAGCAATCTGTCCTGGGACATCTCACTTGTAACATCTTTGATCTTTGAAGCTGAGAGAGACAGGTTTGTTCAGCCTGGAGAAAAGAAGGCTTTAAGGGAACTAAATAGGACGTATCCAATGAGGAGGTTATTGAGAAGATGTAGCCAGTCTCTTTACAGTGGTGCGTGGCAGAAAGTTGAGAGACAGATAGTGAACATAAGTATAAGGAGAAATTATTTTCACTGTGAGGAAGTCAAGTCTGGAGCAGGTTGCCCACTGAGGTTGTACAATTTTCCTCCTTGGAGGTTTTTATGCCCTAACGGGACATGGCACTGAACAGCCTAATCTGATTTCATTGATGAGTGTGCTTTGAGCAGGAGATGGGACTAGAGACACCCTGAGGTCCCTTCCATCCTGAATTATCCTAGCACTCTATGATTCTAATGTCTGGGCACAGAGTTGATTGTCCAGTTAGCTAGACCCCAAAGCTGGCTTCACGCTGACAATAGGAGGACATAAGACACTGAATATGACATGATAATTCTGCAGTGGCAACCTTCCTGTCAAAATACTGTTAGCAAATTTATTGTAAAAAAAAATTTAAAAAGTATTGTAAATTTTGTTTACAATTACATGTAATGTAATTGTAAAAATATTGTTAGCAAATTTATTGTAAAAACCATCACATTGTGTTTTCTCTTACACAAAAAAAGGCTTTGATTTAGCAGTAATAATGGAAAATGTAGAACAGTACACCCACTGTTGCCAAAATAAGGTTTCTAAGTTGCCCGTCCTTAGTATTTTATGTTGGGTACATCTTGGACTACACTGCATCTTAAATCCCACCTTTTCTGGGTGGGAGTTTTATACTTTGGGATTTAGATTCCTGCAGCTTTCAAAACATACTCAAGGGCTGAACAGGAACAATTTGGTCTTAATGTTCATGCTGAATATTTTTCTACAGAAAGGTAGGAATTCCTATGCTTTTTTGTTTTTTGTTTTCTGGTTTTTTTTGTTGGTTTTTTTTTTTTTTCCCCCCTCATCTTAGTCCCCAGGCTGTGTATGTTCTGACCATGAGGGGTGGTAGTTTTTCACCTGAAGTAAATTTACTCAAAGGAAGGAGAGAAAACCTTTTGCTACAGTCTTCAGGGTGCCTTTGGGTGAGAAATGTGGCTTTGAATGTCTGGCAAAGGTGGAATTTAGTCACCAAACTACATTTGGGTTCATGCCCTTTTGGGGGAAGATAGACCTCTTCCATAGTTAGATCATTTAAGCCTGTTTTCACAGCATCCACCAAATCCTGCCCTTGGGATAAAACATATGGAGGAACTTCTGTCAAGGTACCCTGGCATGGTCCCAAGGGAGGACTTGTGCTGTGCAGCTACGGGCCAAGGTGCATGCATACATAGTATACAACAGAATGGCAGGTACTCACCTGGCCTGAAAATACAGATATGTTTGCGCTTGGGTATTCTCACTGCAGTCCTCATTATTCCCCACTTGTCTGGAAGCTACTTACTATCTTGGGGAATGTGCTTTTTCATGGAACTGTTTTGTTCCTGACAAGCCTGCTACAGGGCAAAGATTTTGAACCCCAGCCTCTTGAGTGCCTGATGATGTGTACAGACAAGACTTTCTTCTTACCATCGTGGTGAAGGAATGAAAAGTTTTACCCAGTTCTCCACAAGGCCAAGGAAAGTCTTAACCCCAAGCCTATATCTGTTTTCCATTCTCTCATCCTTGCGTTCTGAGACATTGAGGACAGATAAAACTTTGGGCACAGATTTTGTAGCATGCTAGTTCATCTGTTCAAATTCTCTCTGCTAAAAGACCTGGTAACTTTGCATTTATTCTGCACTTACCCCATTTTCAAAGCAAGGGTGAGTTACCTTGTTTGGTGTCATTCTTAGATCTCGTTAAGCTTACCTGCGTGGAATACCAAGAGAAAAAACATAGGGCTCTGTAAATTCACACCTTTCTTTGTGTATAGTTATATCCTTGCAAATCCCATCTGTACATAAACCAGAGCTCTTAATGGAAATATATTTTACTGCTACTGCAATTCAGTCTTTGCTGGCTGAGAATAAAACTCAGTATGAATACATATTTTTTTCTTTTCTTTCTTCTTAAATATGCATTCTGATGTTGGACATCTTGTCAAATTTTCTGGCCCTATTCTCTCACCAGTGTTGCACATGACTTTGGATGAGTAAGAATGTAAATCTTCAGAATATTCATTCCAACTACAAAACGAGGCATAAAACCATCTTTTTTTTTTCCCCCACCTTATAAAAAGCAAGGGTAATGTGAGGCTATCTCAGGATATCTTTTTCCTTAGATCTTGAATCAGGCCCAGAAATGTGTCTGTTCTTTTATACATCTAAGCTACCAATCCTGAGGCTTGCTGTAATGGTGCTATCAATCTCTCCTATGACAACACGGAGGAGGAAAAAACTGCTTTTTGTCTGCTTGAGCTTTTATAAATTAGGTGTCTTTTTTTTTTTTTTTTTCCCCTCCCAGGGATTAGTCTTGAATTTGTTTGTGTGGTAACCAAAAAAATCAGCTTGTTTTTCTGGAATTCTCTGTCACATTTCATATCCTCAAAGGCCAAAGGGTTAATTAGCTTATCTGGTTTCACCTGTTTGTTGCTCCAGACCATTAAGTTTCCTCAACATTTTAACCAAATCCCTTCCTTCCTTAAGAAGTTCCATTATATGCTATAAGCAGAAACTTCAGGTAGTAGTTCTCAGCTTGCCTTTAGCAAGGTGACTGCTGCCTGAAGAAAAGCTTGTGTGCTTGACAGTCTGTCTTTTTGTTTGTTTGTTTGTTAGTTTGTATTTTTCAGCTCTGGCAGCACTGGTTGGTCTAACAAAACTCATAGGAGAGGAAAAAAAAAATATTGTCTTTCTTATGGCCTTAGATTATTATAGCTAAAACAATGATTTATTGGGTCCTGGTGCTGCTAAGTAGCAGTATTGTCTCCAGAGTTATCAGCAGCTTTGGGAACTGAATGGATGGCCAGGTGATGCAGCAGGCAGGTACCTTGTGCTTCAGAGAAGTGTGGGAAACCAACACCCTTCCTACCTGATGCAAGAAAAATATTTGCAGGACTTCTGAGCCATTTTAATGAAACTAAAGAAAATCAGTTCCATTGCAAGGAAATAAAGCTTATTCATTGCAATCTGCAGTGTCTTACTATCTGCTTTTTTGCAGACTGCAAGACTTCAAATGAAATATAAAAATGTTCCATTACTCACTTTTTCTTTGGAGTACACTGGAAAATAAGCATGCCATCTGAGGCCCTTTTTGAAAGGTTACTAAGAAATAAAAACTGACCCAGTCCCTAGTGTACTGTGCTGTCTACAAACAGAACAAAAATACCCCTGTTTTCCCCCCACAAAATTGGCCGTGAGAACATAGGAGGTAACGGCTGCATTCAGACAAATAGAAAAAAGCACCCAAGCAGCAATACTGCACTCGGTAGCAGATGTGAAACAGTACCTGTCTACCAACCACCAGCCTTAGTAGCCCACGCCTGCTACAGAACCTCAAAGGCAGTTCTGCACCACGCTGTGGTAAATGCTGCAGTTGAAGAAGCTGCCTTAGCTACTGACATTACCTGCCGCTTAAGAGCTGCTTGCCCTTTGCCAGACCTCTTGCGTTGCTCTGGTGCTTCACAAACACTCTTAAAGGTCCTTCATAAATGTCTCTGTGGTGGTTGACCCCGGCTGGATGCCAGGTGCCCACCAAAGCTGCTCTATCACTTCCTTCCTCAACTGGACAGGGGAGAGAAAATGTAACAAAAGGCTCGTGGGTCAAGATAAGGACAGAGAGAGATCACTCAGTAATTACTGTCACAGGCAAAACAGACTCAACTTGGGGAAATTAGTTTAATTTATTACCAATCAAAATCAGAGTAGGGTAATGAGAAATAAACCCAAATCTTAAAACACCTTCCCACCACTGCTCCCTTCTTCCTGGCCTCAACTTCACTCCTGATTTTCTCTACCTCCTCCTCCCCCTGAGCAGCACAGGGGGACAGGGAATGGGGGCTGTGGTCAGTTTATCACACGTTGTCTCTGCTGCTCCTTCCTCTTTAGGGGGGGGACTCCTCACACTCTTCCCCTGCTTCAGTGTGGAGTCCCTCCCATGGGAGACAGTCCTCCATGAACTTATCCAATGTGAGTCCTTCCCACAGGCTGCATTTCTTCACAAACTGCTCCAACGTGGGTCCTTCCATGGGGTGCAGTACTTCAGGAACAGACTGCTCCAGCATGGCTGCCCTGTGGGCTCACAAGTCCTGCTAGCAAACCTGCTTCAGCATGGGCTTCTCTCTCCACGGGTCCACAGGTCCTGCTAGGAGCCTGCTCCAGTGGGGGCTTCCCATGGGCTCACAGTCTCAGAATCACAGAATCTCCTAGATTGGAAAAGACCTGTAAGATCAACTAGTCCAATCATTAACTTAACACTGACAACCCACCACTAAACCATGTCCCAAAGCACTATACCTACATGACCCTTAAATACCTCCAGGGATTGGGATGCCACCATTGCCCTGGGTAATGCGTTCCAATGCCTGATGACCCTTTCAGTAAAGAAAGTCTTCCTAATTTCCAATCTAAACTTCCCTTGGCACAACTTGAAGCCATTTCCTCTTGTTCTATCACCTGTTACTTGACAGAAGAGGTCGACTCCCACCTCTCTGCAACCTCTTTTCAGATAGCTGTAGAGAGTGATAAGGTCTCCCATGAGCCTCTTTTTCTCCAGGCTAAACAACCCCAGTTCCCTCAGCCTCTCCTCATAAGACATGTGCTCCAGACCCCTCACCAGTTTTGTTGCCCTTCTTTGCACCTCAATGTCCTTCTTGTGGTGAGGGGCCCAAAACTGAACACAGTACTCAACATGCGGCCTCACCAGTACCGAGTACAGGGGTAAAATCACCTCCCTGGTCCTACTGGCTACGCTACTCCTGATACAGTCCAGGATGCCGTTGGCCTTCTTGGCCACCTGGGCACACTGCTGGCTCATGTTCAGCCAGCTATCAATCAACACCCCCAGGTCCCTCTCTGCTGAGCAGCTTTCCAGCCACTCCTCCCCAAGCCTGTAGCGTTGGTGGGGGTTGTTGTGGCCAAAGTGTAAGACCCGGCATTTGGCCTTATTGAAACTCATACAGCTTGCCTTGGCCCATCAATCTAGTCTGTCTGAATCCCTCTGCAGAGCCTCCCTACCCTCAGGCAGATCAACACTTCCACCCATGGGTTTGGTGTCATCTGCAAACTTACTGAGGGTGCACTGGATCCCCTCATCCAGATCATTGATAAAGATGTTAAACAGGACTGGCCCCCACTGAAGGATACCACTTGTGACTGGCCGCCAAGTGGAATTAACTCCATTCAGCACCACTCTCTGGGCCCGGCCTTCCAGCCAGTTTTTTACCTAGTGAAGTGTATGCCCATCCAAGCCATGAGCAGCCAGTTTCTCCAGGAGAATGCTGTGGGAAACGGTGTCAAAGGCTTTACTAAAGACCAGATAGACAACATCCACAGCTCTTCCCTCATCCACTAAGTGGGTGACCACGTTGTAGAAGGAGATCAGGTTAGTCAAGCAGGGCCTGCCTTTCACAAACCCATGTTGGCTGGGCCGGATCATCTGGTTGTCCTGTGCGTACTGCGTGATGGTACTCAGGATGATCTGCTCCATCCGCTTCCCCGGCACCGAAGTCAAACTGACAGGCCTGTAGTTTCCTGGCTCCTCCTTCCGGCCCTTCTTGTAGATGGGGGACACATTGGCTAGTTTCCAATCTGCTGGGACCTCCCCAGTCAGCCAGGACTGTTGGACAGTGGTGGAAAGTGGCTTGGTGAGCACCTCCACCAGCCCTCTCGGAACTCTTGGGTCGATTCCATCCGGTCCCATAGACTTGTGTATGTTTATGCGCTGCAGCAGGCGACTGACCATTTCTTCCTAGATTGCTGGGAGATCATCTTGCGCCCGGTCCCTATCTTCTAGCTCAGGGGGTTGGATCCCCAGAGTGCAACTGGTCCTATTACTAAAGACTGAGGCAAAGAAGGCATTAAGCACCTCAGCCTTTTCCTCATCCTTAGTCACCATGTTTCCTCCTGCATCTAATAGAGGATGGAAGCTCTCCCTGGCCCTTCTTTTGCTGCTAATGTATCTATAGAAAGATTTCTTGTTGTCCTTTACAGCAGAAGTCAGATTAATTTCCAGCTGGGCTTTGGACTTTCTAATTTTCTCCCTGCACAGCCTCACTGCATCTCTGGAGTCATCGTGTGTGGCCTGACCTTTCTTCCAGAGGCCATAACTCTCCTTTTTTCCCTGAGCTGCAGTCAAAGCTCTCTGTTCAGCCAGGCTGGTATTCTTTGCTGCTGGCATGACTTAAAGCACATGGGGACAGCCTGCTCCTGTGACTTTAAGACTTCCTTCTTAAAGAGTGTCTAGCCTTCCTGGACCCTCTGCCCTTCAGGACTGTCTCCCAAGGGACTCTGTCAATCAGTCTCCTAAACAAGTCAAAAGCCTCCTTTGGGCATCCACCTGCTCTGGTATGGGGTCCTCCATGGGCTGCAGGTGGATATCTGCTCTGCCATGGACCTTCATGGGCTGCAGGGGGACAGCCTGCCTTGCCATGGTCTTCACCACAGGGTGCAGGGCAATCTGCCTGGGAGCTGCTGTGATGCTGATGGGTGACTCTCTCCATCTTCCAAGATGTGCACTTCCAAGAAGAGCCAACTTCTTTACTTGGCATGGTTTATGCTCAGCTAAAAGAGGGAGCCTTTCCACCAAGCTGCTCCCAGGCTTGATAAGAAGGAACTTGAAATCCCACCTGCTTTGCCATGAAGGCAAAATGTTTATGTTAAATGGGAAACATATAGGACACTTGAAATCCCTTCCATCTCTGATTTCCCAGTGCATTTCTATACATCGTCTCAAGTTTTGACTCATCTTTGTCAATCTCATTTTGTCATTCTGGTATCAGTTCTCTTCAGCTGATCTGATTTTGAGGAAGAAGGCATTCCTAGATTTTTTTTTTTTTTGGCCATTTTTAGACTTTCAAAGCATATAGAAAATTTAGGGTGAAATTTTATAGGTTGGGGGAATCAGAAGGTTAGTCAGGGCACTTTCAAGCCCTGCAGATGCTTTGCAATGTTCTGATAGTGCTTAACAGGCTTTGTAGAATATCACGACACAATACAGTCAAAAGTGCACATGAACGGTCTTGGCTCTTAGTGATCGCAATGAGCTCTCCTTTGCTTTCAAAAGTTTCTTTAATTAACATCAAAAGATGTGATGCCTGTCATTTGTGCTATGTTTTTTAGGTTTTTAATGGAACTGCAGTACACTCTCATCATCCTCTGCATCCTTCCTGCCTTTCACAGTACTTTGAAAAAGTTTTTTTATTTTATTTGAGGATTAAATGCATAAATGCATTTGCAGGTCTCCTGGATGTCCAAAACTGTCTGAGCCAGATGTAATTCCTTTTGATGTCAAGGGGTACTAACTTGTCTAAACTGACAAGAATAAACTTCAGAGTGGTTAACCATTTGCCTCTTCACAAATTAGCTTCATGGTGCACAATGCCAAGTTGAAATCATTGACTCCACTTCCCTGTCACACAGATTGTCCTCCAAGGGTAATAAGTTTATCTCAGCAAGGATATATTTCCTTGCTAAAGGACTGCCTTTAAATTAGGAATAGAAGAAAAACACTCCCGAAGCTGAATTACCAGTAGAAAATACTTTGTGGAATAACAGCAGTAGCTCTGTCACTTACAAAGTATTTCAGTCTTGAAGTGCTTAACAAAATATTAACTGCTAAATGACTATATCAGTAGACTGTTTCTCATCTACCATAGGGTTATTTGATCCTGCTTTGGTGAACAGAAGACTGTTGGAATGTAGAAGAACCTTAGCATAAGGGAGCAGTGGATGTATCAGGGGACTAGTGGCCCCAAATCAGCTTTCAAGTGACTGGTATAATCACAAAGATGAAGAACAAGAATTCAGAATAATATGAATAATATGTCTTAGGGTGAAGGCGTGGGTATTTTTTTTTTCTGTTTGTGGTGTGGATTAATTTTTTTTGGTTTTGGTTTTGGTTTTGGTTTTGCTAATCTCTCTTTTCTTTCTCTCCTTCTACCTGCTCTTCAGGTGCCCAGTCTGGGATGTCTCCCTCTGCCTGTGCTGTCAAGCTTCAATTTGTGCAAAGGCTGACTCTCACCATACTCCGCTATGAGTTAAAACAGATGTTAGAACGGGTTGGAAATTAGAGACAGTAAGAATTCTTTTCATCTAATTCAAATGATTGTTTATTGGGTAGTAGATGTACTAGATAAATTATCTGTATTTAGCAGCAAAAATGAGCAAAACTGCTGGAGCACTGGCTCAGTCAGTATTGGCTATCATGGTTTTGGCTGGAGAAAATAATGCAAGTTGGTGATGCTTTCATTACTTTTTCCAAGAAATCACTAGTGTATTTTCTAGGTCAAGTTAGTGATGCCAAAGCCAGCAGTGAAACACTACAATGCGGTATGTTTAAAAAAAATCCCACAAATCGAATAGCACATGATTGCAATGTACTCATTATGTGGTCTTTTTCCCAGGTAATGCTTATGAATTCTTTTCACTCTCACTGTGTCTATCATCACCAAACAACTGATCTCACTTCCTACTATGTAGTGTTTTGTGGTGTACTATAGACCTTTTATTGACGCTCCCCTAAGTAAGCTTTTCTTATCCCTTCTCATTTGTGTTTCTCTTCTCTCCCTGCATGGACTTATTAATTCATTAGTGGTGTACAGCATCAATGTAATGTGTTACAGATATACTCCGAGACAAAACTCCCAGCAGTTTTTCAACAAAGGAACATATGTTTATTTTCCAGGAGGGTAAAACTGAAGCCTTTTCTGAGCAATGTTGATTCTGCTTCTCATTGTGCTCTTTCTACAGCATAATTTGCAGAAGCACAGCATGGGTGTGAGTAAATGGCAGGCGAGGACATGGCTTGCTTAGCACTGGCTTGTCACACAAATATTTAGGGCACGCATTTTTGTGTATTTTGTGAAGCTGAAATAATTCAGTGTTTATAATTCCCAAATATATACTTCTAGTCAGTGAAGTCTTGTGAACTGAAGGTTGAGAGGATGGAGCATGTTTTAAAGGAGTCCTTTAAATGTCCTTTTAGTCAACAGCAAATATAGATTTTCCTTCTTATATTTTTTCTCTTGCACTGTTGGATACAAGAAGTAAAATTAGGTTATAAAGGGAGATAAAGAAATAGATCCGATAGCAGTACGCAGCTTAGCAGTTGTGATGCTAACTCTAAGCTTTTTAAGTTGCTAATTGCTAGAAGCAGGAAGGGATGGGGAAAGGACCACTCTATTAATTCTCCGTTGCTTACATGCCACCGTAAACAGTGGTCAGTGCTGAAAATGAGGTACCAGCCTGGATGCACCTTGCTGCGTGATGTAGCATGGCTGTGTTCTGCACTTATTATGTCCCTGCTTATGAATTGCTTGATAATAATCCCTTTCTCCTCATACGTGAGGGATTGCTTTTAGGGTTTTCCTTTTTTGACTTAGGTTGTAACTGCAACATTTTAGCACCGTTGTATTTGGTACGGGTGGTGCAACTTGTAGTCTGAAAGAAAAGAACAGGGCTTTTTTCGTAATAACAGTGTTGTCACAGCTGTGACTGTCTACAAGCCTGGCAAGCTTTTTGGAGAGAGGTAAGAATCTTGATTAGACTAGATTTTTTTTGTGAGTGCAAAGTCTCTGTTGCTGCAGTCATTGAAACTGTTATTTGTGACTGACCCTTCAGACCCCCCCTCAGGGTATTAAGGACAAATAATTGAGAAAATTAAGTTTTCCCAGCTTTTTTTTTTTTTTTTGTGGTGTTTACAGCTTTTCCTAGAAGCACGTAGTAGGTTGGACAATGAAAAGGTGAGTTTGATTTAGGACAGAGAGGATTAGTAAGAGAGGTGGTATTTAAGTTGGGGAGCATGCTGTCATAAGAATGCACATTGAAACGTGAGCGTGTGAGACATGCTGGGATCCAAACCAAAGCTCCCGGTCCTAGGAACAGACTGTGTGTACCCACAGGGACGGTGACTTCTGCCTGTTTTTAGTTGGTCTCTGAGGAATAAAGTTCGAAGCAGAAAGAAGGGAGCTGCTCAGCCTGCCTGTTAGTTCTTATTTCTGTTCTTCAGTAATTAGAGGCTGTTCCAGCTCTCGCTGAATCCAGTGAGAATCTTTGCTAACAGATGATTCTTCACATTGCAAACAAAAACCTCATTGTAAATTAAAAAATGAAGCCAAAACAAAACAACCTCTCCCCCCTCAAAACCAGAGTCCAATAATTGTATGTTTGTTCCGAGTCACCTGTTTTCCTCAAGGGAAAAATGGAACATGGACTGGTTGGGAAGAAATCCTGTGAATTAGAGTTAGTCATAGGGATGGAGATGAGTGAAATTTAAATAAGAAAGAGGTTTGCTTAACAGCTAGTGATTTCTCCTTAGAAGCGATGCCATTGAAACAGGAACATAATTATGGGTTAAGCATTCTGAAATAACATTGATAACTTTTTTTTGTAGTTCAGCAAATGTGATGTGAGGATCGTGAAGAGGAGTTAAATTAAATACCTTCTGAAAACCCTAAGTGAGCTGTTTCCTTCCTAGATATTATACTTTAATAACAGCATGCCTGCCATCTAGGAGAATCATATTCAATGGTGCTACTAATGCAGACATAAAAGCTGCATATTTGTGTTAAAATCGTATTCACCAAGGCAGAGATCTGATGTGTTTTGCAATATACTATCTGAACCTGTCATTTCTGAAATGATACGTCAGACTGAGGAGAAAGCAGAAGAAAATCTATTCATGCATCTATTTTATGTGGAGAGACACTCTCCTGAGTTTTCCTTCTCTGAGGGAGTGAGACCATGTGGCCTCACTTCATTGGTCATGGTGGTGTCAGGGTGGCCCCCTTGTGCTTGGGGATGGAAATAAAATGGCATCTGACACTGTAAACTAATCCAATAAGAGAAAGATCCTCTTCAGTATCTGCAGGCAGTTGAACACCTGTCACCAAAGAATATTTAAAATGAATTTGTATTAAATTCTTAAATCTCTGTACCTGCCCCTTCAAAAGAAAGCTTACAACTAGAGTCCTCTCTTTAATTTTTTGCTGTGGTTGCAAATGATGTGAATCAACATGAAGACGGGCATACTGCTGTATCAGCTTAAGATTCAAATTGGGCTGAAATAAGCTTTCAGGGTTTGGATGCTTATCTGAAGCTTTTTTCAAATTCTCTCAGAAGTTAGTTTTTATAACTGAAAAGAAAAGGCACTCTCAGTTCTTCAGAGCTCGCTGCAGTTTGATGTGGCAGCAGAGATACCTTTTACTCTCCTACTTCAAGTAACAGTATCCCAGTCAGATCTCTGTGTGTCGGCCTGTCCACATGTGAGTGGAGAATGATGCCAGACAGAGCCAAATGTTTCACAGTCTCCACAACTAAATTTAAGCTGAGCTTGTTTGTACAGCTGAACACTGGCTCCAGAAGGGATACCAAGCATGAGAATTTGGGGGGTTACTGGTTTGCTTACTAGTAACAGCTTTCTCATCACCACCTCAAATGCCCTGTGGGTGTGGTGGGAGTAAGCTTGGACTGTGCGGGGTTGTCATACATATGTTTTGGGAGAAAAACAAGTAATTTCAGTTATTGTCATTCTGGCATATCTCTAAGCATTTGATTCACTGAAAGAGCTTTCCCTAAACAAGTCATTTTATTATTGTTGTGACTTTTTGTAGCTGGATCCAGGCATGTGGCAGATGTAATTGCTTGGCATTACAACTAGCTAGGAGCTCCCATTTTCATTCTCTGTTTCTGAAAAAAAAAAACCACAAAACCCACAAACTGCCAAACTCCCCAAAACACAAATCCTGTCTTCTCTCAAATGGTCTTCTCTGATACCTCAAACCATACATTCATATTCATGTACTTGATATAAAACTCAGCCTCCCAATATTCCCAGGAGCAAAAGGTATGGTTAGTCACTCACTCATCATGTTTTTCCATATCCAAAATGACTTACTATATGTGTTTTTCCCATCTATGTGAAGCTGTGCAGTAGGTACTCTTGGTGCAATGGGAAAGGTCCCACAGAAGAAGTTAGTGGGAAGTTAGTTACTTGATCAAATCTTATTTTTAAATGAACAAGTTGCATTCAGCATCCCATAATATTCTACTTGTGTATTGATTTTCAAGAGTTTGGCCAAAATATTTTAGTAATTTTTAAGAACACTTACACTGATTTTTGTCATTTAATAACTGGTAATAATCATTTACAGGTGAAACTAGTTGAATTGCTATGTCTTAATCTAGCAAATGTGTTTTTCTTAACTGTGATCTATTTAAGAATGCTTGCATGTTTCAGTGCTAGAAGATATATGGACAGATAGATACATTAGATCAATTTTTTTTCAAATGTATTCATTATTCATAACTAATTCACAAAATAGTCCAGGTGAACTAATTGCATACTATGGGTACTTTGTAAATTATTGGACTATCGGGTATTTGTGGCATGTTATTGAAACAAACTCTTTAGTGACTGTGACTGGAACTTCTGAATTCCAGAAAAAGTTTGATCCTGTAAAAACATCATATGTGCCATACCTGTTTGTGACAAATACTTGAAACTTTCTGTATTCATTTTTAATCTAATGGCAGAAAAAGAAAAACAAGTGCATCCAAAGAAGAGCAGCAAAGCTGGTGAAGGGTCTAGAGAGCAAGTTTTTCAGTTGTTCAGTTTTGGGCCCCTCACCACAAGAGAGACATTGAGGTGCTGGAGCATGTGCAAAGAAGGGCAACGGAGCTGGTGAGGGGTCTGGAGCACAAGTCTCATGAGGAGCGGCTGAGGGAACTAGGATTTTTTAGCCTGGAAAAAAGGAGGCTGAGGGGAGACCTTATCGCTCTCTGCAACTACCTGAAAGGAGGTTGTAGCGAGGTGGAGGTTGGTCTCTTCTCCCAAGTAACAAGTGACAGGACAAGAGGAAATGACCTCAAGTTGCACCAGGGGAAGTTTAGACTGGATATTGGGAAAAATTTCTTCATGGAAAGGCTTGTCAAGCATAGGAACAGGCTGCCCAGGGAAGTGGTTGAGTCACCATTCCTGCAGGTATTTAAAAGATGTGTACATGTGGCACTTAGGGACATGGTTTAGTGGTGGACTTGGTGGTAGTGCTCTGTTAGGGGATGGACTTGATGATCTTAAGGGTCTTTTCCAACCTAAATGATTCTATGATTCTGTGATATAAGATTGACTTTTATTCTTTAGGTATGTTTTCAGACCAATAAAAGGTATCAAGTTCATACTATTTATGTGTGTTGTTATAGATAGTGTGTCTCTGGTTTTGGTTAATATTTTCTAGTTGGGGTTTTTTATTGTTGTTTTTTCACATGAATTTGTCACACACAGGATTTCAGTCCCTGTTATTCTATTCAACAGGCAGCAACCTACTGGACTACTTTATTTTAATGTGTGGGCACTTCCCACTGGTATTTTCTCAGTGGAAAAGTATTGGGTAAAATCGGTATGGTTTGTCAGCCAGCTCAGGAGTGTGGCTAGGGCAATGCCTCGGAGGGTTTACCTTTCACTGGCTGTACTTGGATTTGATCCTTTGATAACAGCAGAGTTGTATAAAGTCTTGAATTTATTTTCATTGTGACTTTAAGGAAGTCAGATAGCTTCACTTTCCAGGATAAACTATTAAAACACCTCTGTTTTTCTTTTGTTATTGGACTGATGCCTGTGGATGCTAGTGTCCTGCACGTGTCCTGCCCCAGTCATCTGACAGATGGCCTGTTGGTACAGGATTGCTGCTATACATTTCTGATGGCAGGATAAAGCAAGGAACAAAACTAGGGATGACTTTCAATTCAGGTGAAGTGTTTCTGTGTGAGCTAAATGCAGTTTTGTGGAATTTATGGTTCCTCTACATAGCTGTAATTTTCTCCCTGCAAGTGAAATGCAGAGGGGGGTACTCTGCTAGCAGGCATCTGGGAATCTCGGAATCTTGGTACCAGGTTACTTCCAGGTTACAAGAAGTAAGCTACCTACCATAATCAGGGGAAGGATGGTGAAAGCACAGTTCCACAGCCACAAATTTAAATGAAAATATTCTCCTTTCCTAGGGAAACATACCCTTGGCAGTTACAAATTCTAGCTACTGCAATTGTGTTTAACACTAGCAAAGCCTCAGGTTTCAATTTCTCTTTCACGGATGTTCTGAAGTCGATCAGCCTCAGCCCCACTGTTTCCAACTATGTATCGCTGTGAGACAGGGCAGAATCCAGCCTTCAGGGAGAGGAGTGGAAGTTCCTTTTCCAGCTTGAGAAATTATTTATCTCTGCTTCATATACTGTAGACACAAAAAAACCAAGCCCTTGTTTTTTTATTAAACACATCATGCATTATTAAATAGAGCATCTATTCACACGTTACACTCTTTTATTTATTAATTTCACTTTTGCAAAATCCTATTCACACACATTACACATCCTTTGGGCATTCTTTTTTATAGTGAGGTGAGTAAAATATAATTGTTTTCTCATCATCCTTATCCATTATGGTAAAAGGCCAGCGAGTACATTCTGCTTCTCTGCTTATAAACTTAAAAGAAACATTTGCTTGACTGATTTTATTATTTCCTCAGACTTATTCCAAATCCATTCTAAGTATGGATAAGTAATAAGATAATTGTATCAAAGTTCAAGTAATCAAATGTGTAAGAACAATCTGAAACGCATATGCTCAATCTCAGTAATGTTTGCCATTAGATCTAACGTTCTCCTTAACTCTGCTGCTCCCCTTCCTCTGTCCCCAGGCCAGATCTTATTATCTTTTTGTCTGTCACAGCCCAGATCTTACTTTATTTTTGTCTCTCTCTTAATATTTACTCAAAATCCATTTCAGGAAAGGGGCCTCGTAGATTACCCAGGAGATTAACAAACAAAAGTTGTGGGAAGAACATTCTCCCTACACACCTTGCGAGGATGCAGATGTGCGTGCAGCTGCTATTTTCAGTCTGGATACAGGAACATTGTTATCCCAAACTTAGAAGGCTGTTTGGCTTGAGCTCTCTCTGCAGGAAACATGCTGCCTTTCCATGTTTAGCGTTGAATGTCTGAACTCTCATGCTGCAAGATTCCTGGTGGACTAAGAAGGCTTCTAAGCCAGCAGAGGTTGATTCTGACCCTATGTCAGAATCTTGTCAGACCCTTGGCACAGGCTATGTTTAGTGCTGCTTTCAGATGGTTTCTTTGCACAGAAGAGCAAATGCCCCAGGCTCCCCAGGTATGCCACTTTCTCATGCATCCCCTCCCCTTTCCTCCACACTGGCGAAAATGCTGTTGGATGTGTCATATAGTTTAACCCTCTAGGAATGGGTGAAACAAGCCTTTTGATAACCCATTCCAGACCAGCTCGAGAGAGCCACAAATAGACTAAACCCAGCAAAGTCTTTTTCCTTGATTTCTCACTGCTTCCAGAACCCTTTGGGATTAAGAACAGTATTTCCTTAGAAAATCCAAGACTTCTCTGCAATCCATTTCCTCCTCCTTCTTGTGCAGTTACATTGCCTTCTTCAGAAAGGCATGTTGAAGTAAGAGTGTAATCACTTAACAGAGGTCCTCAGCATTTCTTTAGCTCCTGCTTTCTCCTCGTTCTGGCAGTGCTCCCCATTCAGTGTGTCAGTGCTGCCACATGGCATTTCTGCAGTAGCAGCTACAGTAGTGTGGTAGGCTTCTTATTGTGCAAATTATCACAGATGAGAAAATAGCTTTCTGAAACCCCAGCTCCTTATTTGCGATGGTTATAACTGATCAGGTTATGTGTTCAGAATATTGCTTCCAACGTATAACAACTGTGAAAAAACACTGCTTATGTCCCACATACGGGGCAGTTTGGTGGTACAGTCAATGCAGGGAGTCTCTGGAGCATGAAAAGTCGAAGGGATCTGACAGATAGTTTCTGCCAAATATTGATGGGGCATTTAAGATATTACCACCCCTGGTTGTGGATAGCTCTGTAGAATTCAAAGTGGGGAAAGGCAGAAAAAGGAGAAAGATTTTTCTGGCCGAGCCACTGAAAACTGGCCCTGTATTGTAGAGTCATGGTGCTAACTGGAACATCCTGTCGAAACATATAAGCCTTTTCAGGTTAGTGGTAGCCAGCAAGTTCTCAGCAAGGCAGAGTAAAATGATGCCCATGTTAACAGAACCACAATTTTAGCTTATTGATGAAGTTGCTGCAAACTCTACAAGAGTAGACCCTATGTAAATAAGCAGACTAAGACCCACTTCTGATGAAAGTAGGAAAGGAAATGCATTTTTTTCTTTTCCACCTCCCCTACCTCAATACAAAAGATAACTGGAGACTGTCATCTTGGGGAACAGTATGTAGCCTATGAAATTGAAGACAAAACCCAAATGAAATAGAGAACAAAAGTTAGAGCTACTTGTTTCAGTGCTTACTGCACTGCTTCTGTTTATCCATGGTATGGGAAGGACGTGCGTATGTATGGGCATGAGCATGTGATTAGATTAAGCTTCTAAAAATAGTGTCCACATTTTCAGTCTGAAAATGGTTATGCATTGTCTGTGTGGATATATATATCTATCTAAGCTATATAGCTGTTCTTTTATCTTTGTTTAAGATCACTTATTATCCAAGACTTAACTGCATTGAACTGACAGCTCTTGGCACATGACATTAGCTATGAGGGGGTAAAAGATGACATAGTCTTGAAAGTAGCTTGAAAAGATAACCTCGCACCCTTAATCGGGGATTTTACGGCCTGTGTTGTGCAGAGGCTGGCTGGCAAAGCCAACCTGTAACCCTGGCTGAGGAAGGGGGTGTGCGCACAGAAAAGGTGCAGAGCCAGGAGACCCAAGAGAAGCAGAGGAGGAGACACGGAGTATGTGGCTGCCAGGTAATCAAGCAAAGAGACAGTGATGATGAGGTGGAGAAAAGAACTCAGTCCTGTGTGCCCTGAAGTAAGTAGCAGTTTTGCCAATGTTGCCCTGAGAGTCTATTGAATGAGGTCTTGTCAAGGGAAAAGAAAAACAAAACAAAACAAAACACCCAAAAACAAGCAGGTGAAGGAGAGAAAAGAAAAAGGCAGGGGAAGAATTCATAAAGCAAAATTAACGCATGAAGTGTTTAAGAGACAGATAAGCAGAAGGGAGTGGGAGGAAGAGAAAAAGAAGGCAAAATTCAAAATTTACAAGTAGCAGAATTATCTAGGTTTTTGTTAATTATCCCTCTTTTGTGAACAGTTAGCATATTGTGAATACGCTTAAATATCTAGTAGAGCAGAACTTGTGCAACTAAATGCACTGAAGTATAACTGACTGGAAAGAAAGAATGAAAGAAAAATTGTCTTTTCTCTTTATCTGTAAGGCTTGAATAGATGAGGAGATCTTCTTCTAGAAGAACAATATAAACAGACGATATGCAGGCAAATGCCCTACTCAAGGTCATCTCACAGGCAACAGGCAAAGCTAAAAAGCTCAGAGTTACATTGCACAGTGAATGAACTCACAAAGCTGACAGAGGGCTGGCATGCTTTAATCCAGTTTTGTGTTTTCTTTCTCTTCCAATGAATTCCAAACATTAGGATGTTGCTTTTTCTCCCTTGAGAAACTTGTTTAATTTAAGAACAAAATGTGTGTTCCAATGCTGTCTGAAGTCTCATAATGCCGCCTAGGATAGTCCTTCTCAATGTATTCCTCCCATCCAAAGCACAATCCTAACAATTAAGGAAAACCCCTCTTTGATCTGGAGCATGGCCAGAGGTATACTAAGCTATCTAACATGGCTTCAGTGACTTGATGATTCCCAGTAAAGACAGAAAGTGGTACAACAGAGTAATTCCTCCCTACGGAGCTTCCTTGCAATGTCTGCTTCCTATTGTTATGTTGGTTAATATTTCTACAGACAACAAGTAATGGAACCATCAGGCACTGGAGGTCAAATTTCAATCTAATGGAAAGACATTAATCGGAGCTTGAATTGGAATTCAGCTTAGAATGTATTAACTTGAGAGAGGATATCTCGCAAAGAAGGGACAGATGGACAGGTATATGTAAGTACTTCTCACTATAGCAAACAGTATCTGCTTTAAACGGTATTTATGCACTCGGGTTAAAGAACTTGCAATTTATATTATGTACTTTTTCCAAAAACCCCCCAACAGACCATGCTTCCAAATGCCATTTTGTTGAGCCTTTTACTGAAACCACAAGGTTTTTGATTATTAGGTCTTGGATCTCTTAGGGTAGCCGGCATAGGAAGGAGACATTTGAATCTCTCTCTCCTATGTTCCCAGAATACTTTGTGGAGTCAGTATACCATTCTAGTGGAAAATCCTGTTGATTTATGAAACCAAATAAATGATTTATTGTATGCACAAAACCTGTTTCCACTGAAGTCACTTGACACTAATCAAAGAAAGTCTCTGGAAAAAGATTATCATTAGCAACAGGAATAGTAGAATAAAAGCGGACTGATTACTTACTCCCCATCACTTACATTATTAAACTAAAGAATCACATATTTATCTTATGCATTTACATATGTATTTTCCTAAACTGTTGCTGTTTCACAAAATTCTGTTAGATACTGTTTCTAAATGATTTTTTTTTCTTTTATTGCAAGATATAGCAGAGTATAATCTTAAAAATAAAAACTGAAGATATATTCTCATGTATGGGAAGAGTGTAACATCAATGATTTGCATACAAGTCTCATAAACAGAAGCATTCTGAGTGATGGGTCTATAATATCAATAATAGTCATGTCAATAATGAAACTGTGTGTTCATTGCTATGCTTATTTAAGAATGAGGTTCTTAGATGA
Source organism: Pluvialis apricaria (assembly GCA_017639485.1). Classification (NCBI taxonomy): domain Eukaryota; kingdom Metazoa; phylum Chordata; class Aves; order Charadriiformes; family Charadriidae; genus Pluvialis; species Pluvialis apricaria. Next base: position 31,397,171 of record CM030010.1, read on the forward strand.
TGTATATATACAGTTCTAATGAGGATATCAGTGTTCATGTTGCTAGGAAAGAGTAGTATATAATATTAAAAAGATAGTAGAAATGGAATACTATTGGTGATAATGTTGTTATATTCCAGATACTAATAGCAGAAGTGTTGAAGCATTATGAGGAGAATTGAGCTCAGTGAGGGATGTATTTTCAGGAACGTAGAAATCAACAGACACAAAGTAATGTCATGGGGTATCTGGAAATTTTGCAGGGTTGTGATGATCCGTTGCAAAACCCTATGAGGGAATCAAGTATAGAAATCATTTTAGATAAAGATTGTTAGTCAAGAAGACAATTTTTCAGTTGTTCCCCAGTGGCCAGGTTCATTTCAGAACTGATGGTTCAACTGCTGTCGGCTCAGGACTACAAGTGGTAGGTCCTGAAAACAAATGTCTTGGCAAAGTATTCCTGTCTCCCTTCCAAACAAGATGAAATCAATCCCAAATGTAACGACTTTAAGACTGAAATATACAATCCACTTGACTTGACCTTTCATATTAATAATGAAATGGAGTCATGAGAAAGAAATTCAATGTCTCTATCTTCTCCAGCCTAAGAGGATCTAATAGATATTCAAGCATAAACTAAATTTTGAACACATTGGTTAAAGCCCACACATGGTTTTAGAAAGAAATAGAGTTTCCCTTTTTCAGTTGATAAATTCCAGTTCTATGTTTATAGCCACTGGCTTTGAGATGGTTTTATTTTTGGAGCAGAAGACTTTTTGAGTCAATGGGTCTAATTTTGGAATTCTATTCTTGTAAATAAATGAAGTCAAGCTTCTACAGGGCTACTTCTGGTGTAGACAGTTACATGTAAATGACAAAATAGTCTTGTCCATTTAATGCGCTTACATGTGAAGTCTCTTTATCGATTTCCTACCCGAGGCAACCATTAAGACCGAACCACCAACCACAGGTGGCTGAAAGCTGTGTTTCTCTGCTTCAGACATGGGAGGCAATCCTTCTGTCCCTGTACGACACCCTCTGCCAGAAGCCAAGGTGAGGTGCGTGACACTGAGCAGTTCCCATACTACTCCACGAATTAGACTCTGGTGCCCGTCTTCATGTTGGATAGCGAATTACCCTATCAGTATTTCCCTCCCAAGTAGCAATACAATTTCTGCCAGTAAGTCACTAGTACAGACTTTGATGCAGGTGCCAGAACTACCTTTAAAACACATGATCTGGGCTGCATATGGATTCCTAGCTCTTCTATTAGAACTCAGCCTTAGGAGTTTGGCATTAAGAGTCCCGGTGTGCAAAGGTGTGCATTGATGGCCTCTGTCATCAGGGTTATTAAATGCAAGCTTGCGACTAGTTTTTCAAAAGCTTTGAACATCAGCCTTCTTTGGCATTCTGGTTGCTGCATTCCTAAAGCAGTATTATAGCACCGGGAACTATTAATTCATGATGACATGTCATTATATTGAGACTTCAGCAATGATAGATTCCAAGACTTACTTGAAGTATGGCTATTATAGATTCGGTTATGTTTTTGGCCACACGGGGCTTCACTGGAATTATTTTGGATTTATGTAACTGTAACTGAAACCAGAATTTGTCCCCATGGCGATTAAACATTTCAGAGTTTGGCCTGCTCATGATTAATAAACTAACGCTTTTGAAAAATAGCTCTCACAAATGTATATTAATTGTATTTTCGAGTTCAATTACAGGATCAGTCTTAGCCTGTAGGGAAATAGCTGCTGTATAACTCTATTTTCACAATTAATGCTTTCTAAATGAAGGTGATTTTTACTTTGTTTCTCAAAACAGGAGAATGACAAGTCATTATTTGAAAATGAAAGATGAGACAATCTGATAGGCTTGAGCTACCCTAAAGAGCTAAAATGTAAGGTGTGAACATGCAAACAAAAAAAATAATGTGGGCGGGCAGAAGATATATTCCCTAATCTAGCAAAATTTAAATTGGAGCAGTCAAATTCTAAGCAACTTCTTAATGGAAATGTCAGTGTAGCTGTAAACATGGCAGCAGTACCAGGCACCAGTTCAAGAAATAATCAAATAAAAAAGAAAAGCAAGACAGAAGAAGAAAGTAATATAGTAATAAATAATGTGAGACAAGATGTCCTTTACATGCATGTCAACCCTATTAAAGCCACTCCTCTGATAAATCAAATGAGCGCATACACCTTAATTACTTACAGGTTAAGGATGCTTTATTTCTATTAATTAGTAGGTCATCTAAAATCATAGAAGCATAAGACTGGAAGGGGTCTGAAATATTAAAAAAACTTTTCTATAATTGCAGCAGTCATATCATAAGTGTCTATTGCATTCAAGGAAAATGTGTTTCACATGCCATAACCAAACCCGTTCAAAGATCTAGACTTGAAGAGCAGGCCGAAGCTAAAGTACATTCGAAAGGGCATTAAGAAAGAATAAACGCTTTCCTAGTGCTCTGTGTCTTTCCAATAACAGGAGGTTGTTAAATACAACTCTCCAGAGGAAAACTCCTATGGACTCAACTACTCTGACTTAGGGAAATGAGACAAAAATCCTCCTGACTGTAAATCTGGTGGTGGGTCTTTCATCCATTGTATTGGATTTTTCGCTGTGTTAATGAAATGCTGATTGCCAGCCAGTAAGATGGATACATCTTACTAACGCAAGATCAATCGGACTTCCTTATTGTAACAGAGGTAGCATTCGTTTTTCTTAATTAATCACCACATCATCAGCACATCTTCACTGTAGTCAACTAGTGATTACAAATAGACTCTAGGGTAGCTGGTCTCGCAAAAGGAACATTTTAAATCATGTTCTCATTTTCCTGTGCAGTAGCTGAAATCGTGCACAAGAACTCATAAGCAGAGAGTAGACTTTATTTTCATTGCAATTTAGCCAAGATTTGGAGTCTCTCCAACAGCAATTAAATCATTCCATCTTCTTTAGAATTCAAGAGAGTGGGGCAATTTTATCCTGTTGTGAAAGGAAATGTTTCTGTATAATTATTTGGTCAACAGGTGGATCGGACTCAGGTTACATATGCTGATGGTTTATTTGATTTATTCTAGTCTGTGTGTTGTGCCTGTAACAATGGGATCCAAGTAGTTCTCACTGGTGTTGAAACTTCCCTAATTTCTCATTCTCTCTCTCTTCCACCTCTCCTCCCTTTTTCTGTTCCTTAGGAGCAGGTGGAGGAAAGCAGCTTGTTTAGATTATAGCCCACTCACCTTTTGTATACAGATTGATCGTATTTTTTCTCTTCCTTAGTAACAGGTGGGAGAAAATGTTTACGTTCTCCTTACTAAACTTTTGGGTCTTTAAGTGTGTGAGGGACAAACTTCGCTGCCATTCACATCCTCTGGACTCCTTCTGTGGACTTGGAGGGATCAGAAAGCATGTAGAAACAATTTGTAGGAAGGCTGCGTGCAAGTTTGGATCACTGTACAGTGCATGGAGGGAACAAAGTGCTTTAATTCACCTGCATGATGAGCGGGAACCCCCTAAGGCAGAGGAATCTGAAAAACTAAGGAGAGAGGGGTAGTTGATACACTGCTGCTTGTCAGACAAGTTATAAACTTGTGTCTCCCACCTAATGTCTCTTCTCGCAAGTAACAAGTGATAGGACAAGAGAAAGCAGCCTCTAGTTGCACCAGGGGAGGTTTAGAATGAATATTAGGCAAAATTTGTTCAATAAAAGGGTTATAAAACATTGGAACAGGCTGCGCAGGGAAGTAGTAGAATCACGATCCCTGGAGGTATTTAAAAGATGGGTAGACGTGGTGCTTAGGGACATGGTTTAGTGGTGGTTTTGGCAGTGTTAGGTTAATGGTTGGTCTTGATGATCTTAAAGGTCCCCTCCAACCTAGGTGATTCTTTGACAATGGGAGAGCATGAAAATACGTGGCTACAGGTCAGGGTGCGAGGGGTTTACTCCATCCTTCCTTCAATGGGCTGGACATCCATCAGTTTAGGAATTTCCAAAGTGAAGGAAACCTTTCAGGAGCCAAAGTGGGTATCAGCATGATGTTGTCAAGTGCCTCAAAAACAATGTTGTCAAGATGAAGGCAGGCACAGTGGCCTTACTTAAAACAAACTGGGCTATCTTTCCCATAAGTACTTAAGGTAACCATGTATTTATATGTTAAGATCACATTGTCTTACCATAGTTACCATTTTCTTTAACTTTTAACTTAATTTTTTTTTTAAATTTTTTTTTTTTTTTTTTTTTTACTATTTAAGTTGGGAGTTGGCTTTAGGGAGAGTTGCTAAAGCAACTTTGACCAAAGTTGCTAAAGAGTTGCTACAGTTTTTCAAGACTCCGCTGGTTTTCACATGTTGTAAAGGCAAAGCAACAGATTAAGTCAGGAGCGAATCTCATTCCAGTTAAAAGAATGGGTATTTTTCAATCTTTCATTTCATTGTGCCTTGAAGAAAAAATTAGGTTCTTTGTGTTCATATTTCATGACTATTCATAACAGATATGGACATCACAGCTGAACTTCCGTTGCTTGAAAATAGCATCACTAAGGTTGCTTAACTTAATCTCTGCTCCCTACTATGGGAAAAATCCCTGAGTACTGAATCTGCTTTCTGATAGTTTTTCCTTCTTTGTTATATCCTGTTACTATCAGAGTTCAATTATATCCTCCTAGGTTACTTTTCATAGCACTCTTGACCAAGTTAAGAAGCCTGTTGCCAACGTGCAGACTTCCAAGTCTGTAACATCATAAAGATAAGCACTGATGTTGCCAAGAGAAGCGTCCCTGTCTTTCGCTTAGGCTTTTTGTAAAGTAGACAAAGTGAGATAATAATATTATGCTAAATGTGATTAATACGGTAATCACATTTGTCATCTCAGAAGCATTCTATCAGCTCTTCTTCTTTCAGACAAGTGAAATCTCATTTTCTTCCATGCTTTATCTTTCCAAAATGAAAAATGTAAATAAATTTTGCAGGGGAAGGGTGTCCTTATTTAGTTTAAATCTGTTATAAAGGAATATTCTACCATGTAAACCTCAAAGGACAGAGCCTGTCATGCAGGGTGCACCACCGTGTTTTATGTTGAGTGGGTTCATACAATCAGTGTGAGACTGACCAAAAAAGTCTCCATGTTAACACGATTAAGCTTGATTATAGATAAGTTCACAGGAAATACCATATTTCTTGGTGCTCAGACTCTGCTCAGTCAACTCTGTATTTATGGGGCCCTTCTCCAGCCTGATTTCAAGGGTCTGTTTATGGCCCAGATCCAGCAAAGCACTTAGGCACATACTTACGGTTTAATGGGCATCTAATGTTGTGCTGGATTAAAAAAGTATTGGAGCTATACAATGCCATCATTTTGGACAACAGCCTTTATTAATGCCAGTAGAGATTTCTGCATCATTCAGCGGTAAAAGTTAACCACTGCCACCACATAGACTCTAACAGACAGCTATCCCTCATGCCTGAAAGGATATGTTTGGACGATATAAATTCTATAAGCTGCAGCATGTGATGGCTTTAGGACAGTAACTCCCCTATTATGGATCACATTAAGGAACTTCCTATTTGGGTATACTTTTTGCTTTTTTATACGCACACCTAATCTCCTAGTAATTCACTTAATTATTTAAGGGAATGGCTCATTCTGTGTCTCTCTGTATGTGCTCAAATGCCTGTTACAGCTCAGGGGGAACTTCATGAAAAGGAAACCCTCAGACAAAATCAGATCTTAAAATTCTAGAATCTGAAGCAAAAAAGGAACAGTTTGCAGTATGTCTGTATTTACTGTACCACAGTGGGGAATAGAAAAACTGGGTAAGAGGCAGTAGTGAGAGCTGACTGCTGTTGAAAGCATCTGAGGTAGATCAAACCAAGGCCAACTAGGTGGTATTCAAACAACTTCTCAGAACCAGTGTTGTGCAAGGACACAGTCATACTAGTACTTCATGGCCAGGAACTTCAGAAAAGCTTTTTATAAAACAAAGGCATACTAGGTTTTTGCCTACAAACTTTTAGGCACTTGACTTTTGAAGAAAGCTCTAACCATAGCAACTGTAGGAGTAGAAAAAGAATAACAGTTTCCTGACATTCACTTATATTAAAAGTTTAGGCTCTTCTGCTGATAGCGAAAAGTCCTCTGAGCTTTCCAATAAAAGGTCAAATACTGAAAGGTACTGAGTGCCCATAATTTTCATGACAATCAACCTCTGAATGTTACGTACCTTCAAGGACTTGGCAGAAAGACTTCCTACAGTAGAAGGTATTGGAGGGACTGGCTTTTGACATCCCAATCAGGAAAAGTAGGTTTTTTGAAGTAAAAGACCAAGTGATTAGAAGAACAACCACTTTTGATGGTTTCAACCTTCAGTGTTACCACAGGCTAGAGACCGGTATGTCCCTGATTTGCTGTGTGATGGGAAGAGTGTTGTGTCCTGTGAGGAACTTGACCAGCAAATGAATTAGAGGGAATAGACTCTGAAAAAAGTTGTCCCGATTTCCTCTTCGCTGGGACAATCTTGTCTGTGTTGAGCAGCCTTTGACTCGTGGAAATAGAGAGACTGAGAAAAAACTATGCAAAGCACAGGCAATGCCAACATGATGGGAGACTGGAACAAGACTAGGTTCTGTTGGCCTGGCTGTATGTGATATTCTGACCCCTCAGCAACGAGGCAAAGGTGCTGTAAATCTCATGACAGAAGAAGGAAAGATATTTAAGAGACAAGTCACGTTGCAGTAGTGGCCTAACATAGTAGTACTATGATTTCGTCCCACAAAGTGCATAAGAAAGTACATGTGGAATTTCTAAAGGGTTTTGAGTCCTGATGGTTTTGAAGTTTCTGCAAGGTTGAAGGGAAAGAAGTGATAGGACTGTGGGTAGAATGGCCATTCAGGTTTAATTTGGGCAAAACTCTTTTGTAAAGGCATTAAAAACAGTTTAGATGCAGTTGACTTGGAAAAAAAAGGTTAAATACATGTGGTCTTTCAGAGTTCCAAGCAAGGAGATCATAGGCAAGGGCAAAGCCGAAGGAGCAGGAGTTCAAGGCACAGAAGGAATTTTTCTTTCTTTTATGTCCTACTTTATAAAGGGATATAAACATTACTATTTGATCAGCTGGGTGCACTGTACTGCTGAATTGTTTTTCAGCATGTAGTCTTCAATTAAAAACAAGCTAGAAAAGTGTAAAGCTTCTAAGTTTCTGGAAAAAAACCCTCAACATTAGTATATAATTCTCTTAATTGAATTATAGTTTTACGTGGGTTTACTGAACTACCCGATATAGTTTCAGCAGAGAATTGTATTCCTTTTTGAAGCAGGATATAATTCTTGAGCTGAAATCTATGCATTGGCTCAGAAAACTGAGCTCATTAAGATTTTCTCATTAGAGAAAATCCTGTAAAGGGAAATGCAAATGTATTAATGTTTATGTTACAGAGAAAAAGAAGGGAAAGCTTTTGGTAGCAGTCAAAGATTTTAATAAATAAGATGAAATTTGTTGGCCAAATATGAAAGAATTTCATGTGAAAGCTAGTTGGTGATGTTTTGTATTTTCTAAGAGGTGCTAAACTTTATGCCTCTTGCGCAAATGTGCCCCTGACATCTGTCACCTCTCAAATATCAGTTTTACTTGGGAGGACAGGGTTAATGAATTTCTCCAGTGCTAAAGAGTGATGTTAAATAAGTTGCTCTGTGTTAGAGATTCCCTGCTGAAGGCACTTGGAGGGCATGCCTCCATGACTTCAGCGGTCATGCTGCCTTGACTGCTTGAGAAGAGACAGCTGTGGACTAAGGGACAATGTATGTGAACAGAAGTTTTTTGCCATGACTACTAGTGACCTTTGCTGGTCCTGGTTGCTGTGTCCATGCTTTCCAAAGACAATACAGAACACAAGGCGCAAAGATGTGGCCTTTTGAAATGGCTGTTTCTTACAGACTCTTAATGAAAGCAAAGAATATCAGCGAGTGCAACACTTTCCCTACAAGGCGTACATTTAGTAATAAGAAAATCACTAGAATAAAGACAAATAACAATGAAAAGGTTTCTTTGAGTATTATAAGTTTTCCCTAACCAAATCTGATAGAGGAAGTGCACTGTGACTTGATTTTCTTATCACAATATTTCCTACCCTTACCCTGTAACAAGGAGCCTCTCCAAGGGCTCTGAACATGAAATAGTTGCACCAGTGAGTTAAATGGCAAAATATGCAGTATCTGGTTCCAGAGACTGCTTATATCTGAAGAAAAGCCTTATGTAGTATGAGAGACCTTTTAAAATAACTGCATACTGAAAATCGGTTGATGTTAATGAAATCTTGCTAGGTCAGTTTCATTGGTTTGCAATTGGAAAATCTGAAAATTTGTACATGTTCTTTTTTCCTGCTTGACCTTCTTTATTAGATGCTGGATAATGTAAAAACATTGAAAATCTTTAGATTATCCATTGGTACAGTGACTTGATCTTTTGTGTTTGTTTTGCACAATTTGTATCTCTTTATTTATTTGATCACTTTTAATAGCCCTTTGGAAGAACTTCTATGTTGCTATTCGGTAATTAGCCCGTGCCGTGGTCATTTGTATTTATATAAAATAAAAATTAAAAAGGGGGGTTCTGGGCAGAGCTGAAAGCCTTCTGTCAGCCGAGGTTCCAGGACACAGGCCAGGCTGCCAACTGCACATCTATCATCAGTGAGAGCCAGCCTGTTCACAGCTGGTGGGCAGCACCTGTGAGAAGTTAGTCAGCCTGGCAAAGAGCTACCTGGGAGTAAAAGCAGGGGACTAGATAAGGGGTTAGGGGCTGGAAAAGCTCACCTGTGCATTGGGAAATCGGGAAGCCGGGCATCTGCAGAGCAGCAGGAATATCACATGAAATGTTTTTGAGATTGATCAAACGAGGTTTTTCTGGCTGGAAAATCTGGGACCTGAGGAGGATCTTTGAGGGGTGTGTGTGTGTAGGAGCAACGTGATTCTGAATGACTTCCTGAGAAATTCTGTGCTCCGGAAAAATGGATAAGCCAGGTAGTGCTTGATTAAACCAGAGGCTGATGTCTCTGAGGAGCAGCCAGCCCTCATTTGCTGTGTCAAAGATGAGACCACAGTCTGAACTAAACCTCCCTCAGTTTAATGAGGTCTGTAGTATGTAAGATTACCTCCGAGGCTTCTCAGGTCTTCCACTTGTCTGCTGGTCAGGTTACCTGGACTTCTCAGGAATCCAGCATCATTGGTAATCATTTCCTCTTTCCATAAAGGCAATCATCAGAATAACACAGTAGACTCTTCATCAAAATAGACACAGCATCGAAGCTGGATTTTAACTGAAAGTTTTCAGCTGGCCTTCCTTAATGCAGGATGCTTCCACATGTCTACCTAATGAAATCCATCTTCATATGTTAGGGAAATGAAGCTCTGTGGCCCCACAGTTGCTGGGAAGGGCTACAAGTTGTTTGACATGCGAGACCCAAAACTGCTCATCTTCCCTTGTTGAATGCACATTCTCGTTAGTTTGTCACAATTGACCTAGGCACTTTGCAGCCTAGAGCATAAAAAAAAAATTGCTGGGCACTTCAGCTGCTTTAGAGCCAAAAGTTGCCAGCAGGACCCAAACTGCATCTTTGTGCACCTCCATGCTTTTGAAAGTGCAGTGGGCTTAATATTCCTTTGGAAGCATTTTCTCTGGCTTACTATATCTCTGAATTGCAGTCAAAGCTGCAGTGTTCTCTAAGTAGACCTGAGATCATCTTAAAATATTGTACTTAGATGCTGGTAGAATACTAGCTCTACACAACGTGTCTTAAAGCTGTATAAATTCCTCAGCAGTCATCACATAATGAAGGACTATGGTTACTCTTGTAATAAAGCACCTAGGTTAGGATGTGCCTTTTGCTAAAGTCTGTGACGAGGTTGTTGAAGAGCTGATGAGAATCAAATACGGAATTGCTCTTTGAATGCAAGTGTGGAGTATTTCCATACAAATAAGTTCAAAAAGTTGAGTGCTGGTGGCTGCACTAGATCCCTCAACTGGCGTGAGCTAATTAATACCCTTTTCTCTCCTTTTTACAGAGCTCTTGAAAGTAGGGGTACTTTTTCTTGGATTCTTTGACTGAGCCATGTCTCCAGCAGTGTCACACACTTGATTCTTTGCTCTGCCTGCTCACCTATCCGAGCTACAGGCTCTGACATTAAGAAGTGGGAAAGCAAACATTTTTGTCCAGGCATTCTTTGCCTGTTCTCTGGAAGAGCTGCTGTGGCTGTGTCCTTTCTCTCTGAGTTCCTTTCCTTGACAAAGATATTTATAGAGGTCACTAGCTAAGCCATTACCACCTATTCTGTTTTCTTACCATGGCCTGGCCCGCCTTTCCATTTAACTCCATGACCTTGTGTTTATTCTGCTAGTGGGACACTTAACATGTTGCACGTATTTTTGTTGAATTTTAATACCTTTGGAGGTATAACAAATTCCTTCCCTTTTCATAGCAGGTCAAAGGGTTTTTTTAGGCTTTGAGCACTTTTATTCTTTTCTTACAACTTCTAGAATGAAAAAGGCAGTTTTTCACCCTGGCTCTTATTGTCCTTGCTTGCTAGAAGGATCCAGCTTCAGGATCAGGATTCAGCTTCTGGCTTTGCTGCAGGTCCTTTTGATACCCTCTGCTAGTAAACTACTTAGTTGCTATAAAAGGGGCCCATTCAACTTCCCCTCTCTTCATCTTTGCTGTTTTTTTGCCTTTTAAAACAACTAGCTGCTCTGGGCAGGGACACTTTCCTCCACTGTGTACATATAGGACCTCACATAGAACAAGATGCCACTAAATCAATATAATTACCCTGATAAGCACAGCTGAGAATACGCTCCTAAAGTTTCTTTCACCTTGCTACTGGTACATTCCTGCATTACTTCCACTTTCTTCTTTTTTTTTTTTTTAAACTTGTGAATTTTAATAATGCATTCTGCTCAGTAGATCCACTAAAGGCAACATTTTGACAAAGAACTATTTTACAAGCATAATTTTCTAAAGAGACAGGTCTGTATTACAGGATGAATTTCCACATTTACTTGAGACGGTCCCAAGAGCTGCAGCACACTACACAGGATTACCTTTTTAACCACGATGTTGTCAGGTCAGAGATGGTGCTTTCAATAAGCCATTGGGAGTCAATTAAATTTTTTTTATGTTCTGGCCTGTTTTAGCAATTACAGCTCCTGAATTCAGGTCAGGTCAGGTTTGCTTCAACCACACTGTGCTTTTTCTATGCAAGATTCACACGAGTATTCACAGGCCATTGCATCGACCTTTGATAGCAAAACCCTCACACAGTTTACAAGCCTTTTTAAAAGTGAGAGAAAGAAAGGTTGTCAGGACATTTTGACCTCTGTTGTGCTCATATTGTTCCTATTGCAGGACTCTAGGCCTTTGCTTGGTCAAATCCGTTGTGACTTGACAGCTATTTTGCCAGGCTTTATTTTTCCTGCTCTCGAAACAAGGCTTATTCTGGTGGAGATCTTTGTTCATGATATGTAGAAGGCTTGAGAAGGGAAGGGTGCACCAGAAAACAAAAGAAGGAAGAATGATCTAAATCTGATCAAAGAAAAAGATTAATGCAATCTCCCTTCTTCCCTTTTTTTCTAGTACCCCATCAGAAAAGGTAGAAATATCTTTACAGTTCCCCTTACAGCACCCTGATTCTTCCCATGGGCTCTATCTCCTGTCTGGCCCTTGATTTTCAAGGAGGTTGTAAGTTACTTTGAGATCTTTGTCCCCATTCTGTTAAAATGTGGTTGACGTAGGCAGTGCTGTGTAGAAACTGGGGGAGGAAGTAGTGTGTCATAATGCATCACGCTCTGATTTCAGGTGGTGCATGTAGACTTGTGTCAGGAGGAAGGCTGGCTTTTACAGCCAACCCTTTTTTTCTGACCAGAGGCTACTCTAGATAGAAGTAGAGCTGGCCTGAAAACAGAGGAAGTACAATGAGGAGGTGACACCATTTTTCCTTCTTCTTTCACTCCTGAGGACCAGAGTGAAGACCAGAATTGAGAATGGGGGAACGTCCAACACTATCAGCAAGCCAGAGTTCCTCTGTACTCATACAGGAGGAGGGAGCCAAGAAATAGTCAAAAACCCGCTGGTTTTGATGAAAACAGGATAATCGGAAAGGCATCCTCTGTTTATAACTTGGGAAAATCTATGAAGTTCTGAAGAAAGGAGTCCAAAATGGGGAAAACATTTATTTCTCATTGAAAGCTTTCTGATGGGCATTGAATTCAGAAGACAAAATGTACTATGAACGTAAGCAAAAAGACTGATGTCAGTGTTGTTGAGACATGCTCAATATCTGAAGACTTATGTCTTTTTTTTTGTTTTTCTGGGTACCTATATTTTCCCGTGGTGTCCTGTCCTGGGTAATACCAATATGATGCTAGCTTGGCTGACTCCTAACCTGAAGAAAGTGTGCTCGTTTTAAGCATTTGATAGTCAGTACAGTCCACTGAAGTTTTGATACTGAAAAGCTCAGGTCACATTGCAAGCAATCAGAAGACCCGGTGATCAGTCCTAATCAGGATGTAATGGACAGCAAGTGAGACATTTGGTGCAAGTTCAGGTGTATTTGGATACTCAAGAGTCCTCTCAAATCAGATTTCCATTTTCAAAATTTTATTCTATGCTGTTTCTGTTTTGTGTTTTTTTTTTTCCCAGTCCTACATCTCAGTAACTACTTCACCTACTCTCTCCCGTCATAAACCTAATTCTTCATTCTAGAAGGGTTTTGGCTGAGACTTGCAAAGGCATTCAGGCACAGAGTAGGTGCCTGGCTAGTTCAGATACATGATTACACTGAAAGGAAAAGAATTTAGGTATCTACCTGCACTGAGCAAGATACCTATGAGGGCTTGTACATCTGGAAAAGCCTTGTAGTCCTGGGCCTTCACAGACTTTAAGTAACTCCAACAAAAAGTATACAATCAATTGCAATTAAATTTTGCGGGATCAAAGCCATAAACTGTGATTTTTCAAGGGAGAACTTGTCCTTTTTCTATCTATTTCCACAATGTCTTCTGCCAAACAGCACCTAAACCCAATTAAGCCTGTAGGCTAGAAGTAGGCATTTTTTTTTCCTTTTCTTAGAGTTTGTGGTAGGTTTGCCCCCAAAATCAATGCCACTTGTACCCAAAGCGTTTGTAGACTCTTTTCTGAGTTAACTTAATATGGGGGGGGGGGGAGGGCATGAAGTGTGAGGAGCTAGGTACTTAGAAGTATCAAAATCCTTCATGTTTTATATTGATACCTTTAAAACCAGAAGTGGGTTTGCACATGATAAGGCATTGTTGTATTACAGTTGACCTAAGTTTTAATTAAAAATTAAGGACCACTGATGAAAAATAAATGAAAACCTCTCATTTCAATTAACACAAATTTACTTGTTAGCCTGGGATGAAATGACTGGCATTTTAATTTCATTAAGAAAATACATTGATTGAGTCACATGTTAAAAATCCTTGTAATAAAAAACTTTCCTCCAGTCATGTGCCACACATTGCTATAATAAAGTAATGATCTTTTTATTGAGAGGAATGGTAATATATTATAATTACTAGTAATAAAAAGGTATAAATGTACCATATCTGTAAACGAATTTAATAGAATCACTGCTTGGCAAAATGAAGTGTCTTTTTCACATATTTCAAAAGAGATAAATTTTAGCTTTCCATCTACAGAATATAAAATATTGAGATGAGTTTAGGGGTATTTACTTTGCCAGCTTTGCCTTCACTTCGGAATATTTTCAGAGGCAGAACTTCAGATACTGGAACTGAAGCTGCAATATGAAAACTGTAAATTATTTCAGAAATAGTCCAGTAAGCCATCTCTTAATATGGCAGGCTTTTTCTGAAGGCACTCTCTATATATGAGTTTACACAGCCTGGAATCTTGGTTAGTCATTTTGCAGCAACCACTGCATACACCAAAGTTGCTGCTTTTTCTACTTACAGTGCAGGTCAACACAGCAGGAGGAAGCCTGGCAGCTTTAAAGGACGAAGGGTTTAGGACAAACCAGAGTGTGCTTCTAAGCCAGTCACTGTTTCAAGCCCATCTCAGAAGCAAGCCTTTCAGTGGGGAGCAGTGATTTGTGGTGTACATGCAATATGAACAAACCAGCATATTTTATGCCATAAATCCTAGTGCCACCCATAACCACTATATATAGTTCTGAATCTGGTTTTTTTTTTTCTCTTCCAAGTGCCCAAAATCTTTCATCACTTTGTTTGTATATGGGGGTGCCTGTGTGTAGGCACATGAAATGACTGGGAATTGGTAGGAATTGATTGAAGTCCTCGACAACTTTCACAGTGATATTTTAATATTCAGAGTTTCAGAGCAACTCCCCTTCCAGTATTGTAAATCTGTTCATTCATGGGATGTTTGCCTGTGAACTGAATATGAGATCTTGGTCATTGTATTTCTCCGGTTTCAATACTGCTTGCAATTTTTCCTAACTCATTTTCTACTGCAGATGTTACAAATGTGCTATTTATTCCTATTTGCTATTTATTTGGCATGATTATATAAAATCAAGTACACCAACAATTTTAGAATCATTTAGTAGGTATTTTGGTCAGTTGAGGAATGGGGCAAACATTGAATTGAGCAAGGAACAGGCTGAAGAGGGAAATGACAGTTATGTGGAAGAATGGATGAAATCTGAAAGACCTTATTTGATGTTTTCACTGAAGTTCTGGTATGTGTGTGCTAACAAAATATTCTGGTAACAAAAATGGAGGCTTTATCAACTGGTAGAGTACTGAAATACAGTAGAGAAAAAACTAGACAGCTATGAGAACTGGAACACTGACAAGAAAATCAGAATTCTAGGTCATACTCTGAGGAATTAATCCTACAAAGAAATCAAGTGCTTGTAGTTTGTGATAATGGGCATGGAAAAGACCTGCGTGTATTTTAAGATGTTATTTCTAGAACAAATAAATACAAAGCTCCCATGAATAAAAAGAGAAGTTTCTTTCAGTTTTTGCAATTGTCCTGGTTTGAGGTAAAACAGAACTAATTTTCTCTTCAGTAATTTTACTTTGCAGCTAAGCCTTTTCTAACTAATTGAATTCTCTGAAACTCTCTGAAATTAACAGCATATTGTACAGATACTGTTTGCTCTCAAAGTGATAAGACCTATGTTTATAGTTGATACCAAGGCATGGTATGCAGAGAGGCCCTTGCTTATACTTACTGCTACAACACCCAAGGCAGCTCACTTGGTTATTTGCCCCTTTGGAGGGTCAGAAGCAGAAAAGCGTAAAGGGGTCGCACCTGTGGGGAGGAGTGGACAGGACAGGTGACCCAAAACTGACCCACAGGGTATTCCATCCCATCTCATCATGCTTAGTATAAAAGCTGAGGGACCAAAGGGTCAGCCCTCTTTCTTCAAGGTCTCCTCTTTCGAGGAGAACTGTCTGTTTGTCTGACTTTGACCCCAATCCATGCGTTCCTGAATCCAGATCTGGAATCCAGTTCCTTTTTGTCACTGAGTCCAGTCTGGGACTTTCTCAGTGCCTGCTGGTGACATGATTGTCATCCCAGGAAGTCTATACTGGTTTTGTATAAATTGTATATATTTCATCATTTCCTTTTTATTATTTTATTAATATTTCATTAAAGTAGTTTAGTTCCTTCTAAACTCATAAGTCTCTCTCTCTCTCTCCCTCCTCTCCTTGGAGTGAGAGAAGTGGGGGAGAGCATCTGTCGTTCTTCTCCATGACCAGTCCGGCCCAAACCATGACAGATTTATTGGCACTCAATGTGGGGCTCGAGCAGGGCTCAACAAGGGCTCTGATAGATTGCCTGAATAGTTTGAATTCCAGCTTGCTCAGAGATTAAAACAGACAGCTCACATCATGTCATTCTTAAGTGAAATTTTATATCATGCCTTTAGAGAGCTTTGTTTGAAGTTAATTGGTGCAATGCTGCTTAACATGCAGAATGTGTTGCATGGATTATTTGCTCTTTGTGTTTGTATGTGGTGGTTTAAATGTGCTATTTCAGTGTGGTTTGGAATACAGGTGTATAATATGATTACTCGGATAGTGGTTCTACCTGCATATCTCAGGCATCATGCAATGGATTCTACTACTAATTATACATTTGATTTTATCTGGGGAAAGTTTACTTCACCCTTTAATGCTTATGCCAAAGTGACACCATCAGAGCTAGGGGGTGCAAACTTTTTGGACTGTTTCTAAAACGAATGTTACTTTCTTAAAATCATGCCTTTGTTGTTGGTTTTCCTGAATGTGTTGCAGGGGTGGTTTCTTATTCAGAATCAGTTCAGGAGTAGGTATTGTATGACATGCGCTGCTGCCACTCAAATCCCACAAGCCGCTCTGCAGCCCGTACCGGCACAAGCCCCTCCGCAGCCTGCAGCACAAGCTACTCTGCTGCCTGCAGCAAAAGCCACTCGCTGGCCCGTACCGGCACAGGCCACTCTGCTGCCCGCAGCAAAAGTCAGCCCCCAACAGCAAAGTAAAAATCCTTGATACATTACAATGGGATTTGATGAATTTACATAAGAGATTGGATGACATGGTTCCAACTGTAGCAGGGCATATAGTACCAGGGCGACATTGCCTCAAGAGTATTCTCAAAATATGAAATTGTTTGTTAGATATCTCCACCTCACTTCTCTTCAGACTTGGCTATGGCTAATGGTGTTTATATATAACAGTAATCCTGACCTACCTGGGAGGCAGTAAAATCAATTCCTCTGAGTGAGAATTACAGAAGAAAAGGCATTGTTTTCAGCTGTTTGCATCTTGGTGTAATCTGCAATTCCCAAGTAGTTAAAAACTTTTAATGTGGTGTAAGATCCAGTCCTCTCATCAAAAATAGAGATCTGCTGGCTTTGGCTTTTGTTCCACTGAGATAGTCAGTCATGCACTGTCTTGGCTGACAAGGTTAAACTATAACAACAGAATTGTGGATTTAAAATAAAATTATAATGGATATAGCAAACTTAGTTCATGAACTAAAGGTCACTATTTTAGGGAGCGCTGTATAATTTCACATCATTACTGACTCATATGCATTCCTTGGTATGGATTACTCATGTTTCTGTTAATGTAATTGGGGGTGGCTTGCAGTTGAGACTGTTTGGCTGCTGTCAGCTAGGATAGAGGTGATTATTAACGTTGCTTTAAGGGTGAGTGGGTGTGCGCACATGTTTCAGAAACATCTCAGTCTTGGAACTGAATTTGGAGCTCCCCATCTAAAGAATCTTGTATTTATTTGTTTCAGCTGGACTCTTTCCAAGAATTTTCTCGTATTCCTGTGAACATCCACCAAAATTATCTCAGACGGTTCTGATATTGTCAAAAGCACTTCAATGCTCAAGACCAGCCCTCAAAATTGTTGTAGCAGAGTATGTCATGTATGTGTATCCAAAGCGCTCATGTTAACTGGTGGGGGTATAGTCAGATCCTAGGCACATGGAAAAGAAATCTACCATGCTGCTAGTGAATAATTTTAAGATACTTTCAAGATGATTGATCTCTTCCTTTGTTATTTCTAAAAAAGGGGTTTTAAACCAAAAAAACATCATAGCATGTAACTCAAAAAGATTACCAAAGAAAATTTGTCCATGTCTATAAGAATTGCAGTAGCAAAACTTTCGAATTGAATATTGATCGTGTACTACCTTCATTATTGGCTTTTTAACAAGTTGCCTCAGTGCGGTGAAAATGATTCTGGGGTGGGCTGTTCATAACTTCAGTGTGTGACCTAGCTCTCTTGTGCTGAAGTCGCTGCGTGCTTTTGAAAAATCTACCGATTCATTCTGCATGAGCAGAGCAGGCAGTGCGAGCTGTAGGACTCACCAGTGCTTCTTGCACTATGTATTCCCACTTCCATGAAAGTGTGGATCAGTCAGTGATAAAGAGATGTGAGAATTTTGTGAATCCCGGGAAGTGACAAGCACACAGAAAATATTAAAGCTCATAACAAAGAATGCGTTGTATCCTATATCAATCTGTAACATAATGATTTTGCTTAATTGTCTAACAACCACATATTGTGATTGGCTTAAATTTGCATTTAGAATCATCAAAACCTCACAAGAAATTATTTTAAACTCAGATGAAATATCCACATTCTTGTTTTAATATTGAAGTTAAATGTCAAAACATTGACGTGTAAATAATTGTACTGACTTGTTCAATCTCTTGTAGTCTGTTCACAAAACAGCACTGTAATCTGAAAGGTTCTTTTTTATGACAGAAAATATATTTCATTTGTTCTTTGCTTTACTTCAGGGGATAAAGCTGAACTATTCTGTTTATACAACTAATTATTTTTGGGTTTGATACTCAGCCTAAATATACCAGCTATTCTTAATTTGTGTCTTTGAGAAATGTATGAACTTCAGAAATAATCACGCAAGAAAGAGAAAGCCTGAAGTTAATGGATAATGTTTAACTACTTACTGTTTGAGGGAATTATTAGGACAATAATCTGCTGTCCTCAGAGGGTGGGTTGAACAAGATTTTCTTGCTCGTGATAAACATTTAGACCCATTGAAAAAAACAAAAAAAATAGCGCAAATCAGCATCTGTCTGGTGGAGGACACACATGTAATTGCTAAACAGTAAGCTGGAAAGAGACCTAGTCTGAAAATATTTGTATAGTGTATTGCATCTATTTTTGACCAGCTGTGTTGACAGAAAAGACTAACTGTGAAACTGTATTCAAAGTGATTTTTTTCCCTCAAAATAAAAGCATAGAAAAATGCTACAAGGCTATATTGTCCCTCATTTACATCCAGGTAGCTTTAACACCAGTGCCAAATTCTGCCCTGACTGTTTAATGTAAAAATTTGGAAAATATGATGCCATTTACATTTTTTTTTAATTGAGACTTGCTCTGTTTCCTTATTTAGTTTTGCATTAACTTAACTCCTTCTCCAAACCTGATCCACTCAGCACTGTCTGAGTGGCGAAGCCTTTTCAAAATTCTCAGTGTCGAGCTACTTACAAATACAATATAGTTTTAATTTCTTACGTATATTTTGGTCTTAGTGGAGCTGTTAGAATTTGTCTTTGTCTGCCTGGTGAAGACAACCCATAATTTCTTTACTCCAAAATAGATCTTGACTTCTCATGGCATTTTGCACATGGGAACATCTCCCTACTATTACTGTCTGATATTTAAATAGTATGCATTTTCTCACAGGAAGGGCTCACTGGGAACATTAAAACTTTCTGAACATGCACGACTTTTTCTCCTGAACGTTGAAGTCCACCCACTCATAGAGTGGGAGCCTCATAACACAGGTAATTGGAGCATCAAGTGCTGCATAACCAGGAGGAGGAATGCTTGGATGAAGGTACTGGGACATGCCAAGGCCTTTGGAAGCCTGAAGGAGGCACTGGGACATGCCAATGACATGGCACCCTCATGAAGAGCAGTGGTCTCACATCTTGCTCACAGCACTCTTGTATGGTCAAGCTTCTTGCATATTGGTTATGTGGATTTGGACTGTTATCTGAACTGGATGTTCGTATTTTTGTATTATCTTTTCTTAATGGGGGAAGGAGTGGCTAATTGACTACTAAGCTGACAGGTCCCGCTTTCGTGTAGTAAGTCCACATAAATCATGTTTCAAACAGATCATATTTGCTTGCTACAAATTGACAGAGCTTCTGTGGAAGTGTGCTCTTTTTTTTTTTAACTTTAGTGAGAGAAGAACAGTTCTCACAATCTCTGTTTCTCATCTCTTACACAGTGAGTTTGTTAACATTCATAAACAACAAACTACAACAGGCTCTTAATCAGATTTCTCTTTTTTATATTTAATTTATTACTCCTACAGCAAAGAAGCTGTAGGACTTCACCATGATGTAAATGTCACTTAGATGCTTTTATTTTTCATTCAAAATACTCCAAAGATGTTCATGAATAGTTGAAATACTAGAGAGAGAAGCAGATCTTTTGGAGCTTGTATTTATATCAGCTCCAGATCTTGCTATGAGAACAATGCATTAATACATCTAAATATGTTGCAAAATAATGTAATTCTTACAGTATTCTTTTGGAAGAAATGAAAACAAAAAGAACAGGCAGCATTTTTACTTTTTATTGCATCAGTGCCCATTAGAGGTTAAGAGAAAAGCAGGATAATGTGCAGCTTTTCTATATATCATATGTAATTTTCACATTTAGGCAATTTTAAGGTGCTGGCTAACTGTGATGGAGGAAAGGTGTCACTGGGCTTTATTTCAAATGTACTTGATTTGATCTGGAGTAAACCACGGGTTTATTTTATGACAGCTTTTGCTTTGGCAATGATTACTGAGCATATAGAAGATTCAGAACTTCTTTGTATCGCGTGCAGTGACTCAGTTTGTGGTTTTGACTACGGCAATATCCAGAACGTAAGATTCCTTCTGAGGATTGCCGTGCAACAATCTGAAAGGGATACCTCTATAGCGATGTACATGTTTATTAAAGATGCTCCCAATCTATATCAGGTTAGCCAGAACTTTTCTATACAGTATTCTTTCAGCCTTCTCTTTGCAAAACACTCATATCTCTTATGTTAATAATGAGTATTTAATATTTTCTAGAATATGCTCAGGTTACAGGTGTTCAGCTTTTACTACAATATCAAATGTTATTTGAAGCATGTACTTCAGTGGTTCACAACCCTCTGAGACCCCTTTGTGGATAAGTAATCGCCCTAAAAGTCTCCAGGCCCAACCGCCTATTGCACTTTCTTTCATACCTTTCCCAAAATTTTATGCAGACCTGAAAAGGGGCAATGAATAAAGTCTCTCTTTACCCTGGGGCCAGTTCTGTCCTCCCATTGACAGCCTCCTAGTTAATGCAGTTGGCTCTCTGGCTGAAATGACAGCTGTCTCTGCTGACATTTTTCTAAGTCAAAAAAAAAAAAGACAGACTGAAAAAGCAAATTTTTTATGTCTTTTCCTTTAAAAGAAAGCCTAGGAAATTATGACAAAACAGCAAGCATAAAATTTGCTCATGCTGCTTGAATTTTTCCTGAACTATGGATATACTGTGGTAGTGGATGGGGTTGCATGATGGTATATTTTCTCCGTGCAGCCCCGATCCCACCTGGTACATGATGTAGGCACAGAACAGAAAAGAATGAATGCAACAGGGATCACTGCAACTTCCTTGTTTTCAAATATTTATTCTGCAACCTGAGCAAGACTACTTTGACAGAGGGGATCACTTGTTATATACAATTTAATGTTTCTGAAAGCTGTCCCTTACCTTTACTTAAGTGAGGGAGAGACCTTACATAGCACAGTTAAAAGTCCAGATGAGTGCTACTCCTCATTGTGACCAAGTCAGACTGACTTTAACAAAGTGACTATCAACTAGATATCATCTGTAGAGATATGGTCAAGCTGGACTTGAGAAACAAACCCTGAATAGATCTGAATAGTGATTTTTTTATAACTCCCTGTGCTGGTAGAGGTCCTGAGGGACAGAAGATTATTTTTCACAAGTGTGCTGTATTAGCTGAATATGGAAAGATGGATATGGTATTAATTTTAATCTTAGCTGCTGGTTTACTGATTTTTGGTAGTTGTAATTCTCTGCTTTATTTCACCTGTTGAAAGTGTGATTAAAGAAGCATTTAGTTGAGAGTGGTCTGTAAATTCTAGTGGTACCAGCTGTACCATCAGACTGTAGGGAAGTACTGTTATTTACCTGAGCAACCTAAACAATTTTATGGTATCAGTAGTTTTCCAGCTAAAGGTCTGTATTGTTGTGGGTGGAGATATTCTGCATGTACTGCTGTGTAACAGTATGCCCACCTATTAACTACTACAACCTCAATCTCCCAAACAGCACTTGTAACAACAGTGTTTTTGTGAAAGCCATTTTTCATCACTGTAAGCTATGTATACTACCACGTATACCAGCTAGAAGTAATTACACAGGCTTAGTATGTTATAATTAGAAACTTTATTTTGCCAGATGGAGCAATATTTTATATTAACATCGACAATTTTTCTGAGTGGTCCTATGAAAAACAAAATGAGGACATCAATGTGATACTAAAATTATGAGGTAACCATTTTTCAATATAAGGTCACCTTTCTAACATCTTATTCACATTAATACATCAGATGTAACTCCAGAAGCTTCCTAGCAGTACTGCTTGCCTCAACAATGAAGCACTGCTATGAAAACAGCTTAATACAGTAATTTGGGGATTTAATGGCTTACAATAATCTAGGAGGATGCAATTAAATGTTTATTTAATGCGCTAACTTTAAGATTGTCAAATATGTCAAAGTACTGACGGAATTTAATTATGTATTTCTGTTGTGTTTATATTTCTTAAAAATAAAGAAATAGTGTAATATCCAGCATTGCTTAGTGGCCAGGTAGAATTAACCAATTTATTATTCACCCAGAGATAGCCTCTTAATGTTTAATATGGATATGTCACTGGTTAGAATTTTTTTTTTAGTAGACATCTATACTGCAGCCACCCATCACACTATATGAGTGATATCTTATTGCCCGAGGCAACATCAGCATGGAAAGAAAGGTGTTCTGCCTGCGTGACACTCATCTAGAGTGGCATTACTCAACACCTTGCATGAGGTGTGGGATGCCAGAGAGTTTGAAAAGATGTTCTCACAGCACCTCGCAGTAATGGAGCAGAAAGGAGTGAAAGGATTTTGTTGAATCCTACATTTGCAAATGTGGGTGGAATTCTCTGAATAATTATGGCTGCAATGAAGCCTTTGCTCAGTTTCCTCCACTGCCTGGGGGATGTGAACCCACATCCCCACTGGGAATACTTCAGTCAGAAGGCTACCACTTCTTCTGGGGTAGGGTTCCCTCATGCCCTTGTTTACATGAAATAATTACATTATTTCAATAATCAGCAATTAAGTTGGCTGGGGAGAAACAAAATGTGAGTAAATCCACAGCCAAGAGATTAGGGCACTCATCTGGGAAACATTTAGCCAACTTTTCTGTAAAACAGGCAGAGAATAGAGTTGAACCAAGGGCTGCCATTTATTCACCTGGCCTCAGAACTGAAGCACATCAGGTGACATCCACTCTGGTACCTGGAGGGTACCATGAAAGAATAACAGTGTGTAATAAATAGTGCAAAATTGGTGTGGCGCTGCTTCTAAAATCATTTCACTAATTCTTTCACAGAAGAGTCTGATTTTCAATTTGATAGGAGATAGTGCTATCTGAAAAAAAAGCCCATTGCTATACCAAATATTGCTTCAAATATGTTATTATTAATCATTTTCACACAAATTTCAAAAAAAAGTTCATGATGTTGAACCCTGTCTTAGACATAAGTGCAACAGTGTGTGTTACAGGATTCATGCAACCAATCTGAGAACCACCATTTCTGTAGTGAATAGTATGAAAAAGAAAAAATGCCTCGTTAAAAATACGTGGGCCAACATGTTATGGCTATAAAGCATCCTGAAATTTTCTTGCATTATCACACAGAACATCATAAAAATAAATTGGCTGTCCAGATGCTCAGATCAGGCCTATTCGAAAAGAAATAATATTATCTAGATTTTCATACTGCATCGATTGAAACCGAACTTGAATTTTATGGGTTATGATACAATGTTAGATAAGTTATCTGGGATGACTGATGTTTTTTCTTCAAAATTTAATTGAATAACATTAATGCTTCTTGCAAAGTCTTACTTCAAAGAGTATTTTTATGTACAATTTACCTGCCAAATGCTGCTGCTATCTTGAGATTTATACAGTGGTTTTTGTAGTGTTGCGGACTCCGCAAGCTCAAATATAATGAGTCCTATCATGCTTTCCCTTACAAAGAATAACAATCATACCATTGGCTTAAAAATCATGGCATGTAATTATTTGGATGGGTGGAAATTACCTCCTGATTTTTGAAGCTTTCTAGGGAAGTGGCTGGACACTAAAACACATGCAAAAGAACTGAAGGATCAAAATCCAAATGCAAACAGGCATGCATGAACTGCTCTCTTTTTTGGCTGATTAGAGGAGTTATTCTGTGTGTTGCGTAGAAGATCGGGGACCAGCCCTTCAACCTCTGTCTGTCACCTCCATCAATGTTGGCTCCGCTCGCGTTTGCTTGTATTCCTCTCAGGTGTACGCTCTTTTAAATCCTTTATCTGCTAATCTCCTCAGGCCTTATGTATAAGACAGGGTCCCCTACATCAAAGGGCTTTTATATCAGGCCCTTTGACATCTTCCACCCCAAGCAAGGGGCTGAGTTCCTCTCCTCCTTACCCATCACACACCCTCCAGTCTCTTCACTAGAGCTTTGAAAGTCCACTTCTTAACCACGACTCGGCTACCCCACAGAGTGACAGTACTTTCCCTTCTGCTGACATCTGGCTATAGTCCTGGGATGCACAATTCACATTTCTAGCATCTCTCCTCAAGACATCTTGCTGCAGCATGTGAAACAATATTTCACTTGCTAACATTTGTGAAGCATTAGTGGACAGTCTGCCTGTGAAACACCCTGGAACCTCTCACAGAAATCAGAGATATTTGTTTCTCTGGCCCTGGTAGTGCTAAATTATAAGCTCTTAAAAATTTAACACATTTATTGCAAGGCTGATTGCTTGAATAAACTAGCTCTTACTGCTTTGAAGCAATCAATTGGCTTTCCAGGATTCTGCTTTAACTTTAGATTAAATGTGGCCTGAGCCAGAGAAGTTCCCTCATCCTGCGGTTATTTTTTGTAGCGCTAAATGGGTAAAGAATAATCTCTTGTTACATTAAGGTTTAGTAAATAAATGCAGGTCTGTTGATTTTAATGGCATTTTGTCTATTCAGCGTCTCAGAGCTTGCCCTGAGGTATAATCTAGTTTGCCATAGCAGTGGGGGTCTGCTGGAGTACACAAGACTGGCACTGTCTGGATGAAGCAGTTAAATCTGTCAAAGGTGAGCCCTTAGTTCCCATATCTGAGGTAGGAAACAGACCTGCACGTTCACACTTAACCTGTCTAATGCTTTTGTACCTGATTCGCCTCTGTGTGAAGCTGGTACAAAACCAAGGTCACTGGATTTACCCAACTTGATGTCAGAGAAAAATGACTGAGCCCTTATTTTGTCATTTTGCTGGCTTTCCTTCCCCTCAGATCTTCTTGGTTAGTTTTGGGAGGCTGGTAGAACCAGAGTGGCTTCAGAGACAGGCAGGTCAGTTTTTTGGTGGGAAGGAGAGGAGCTTGTTTTGGGAAGAGGCTGTGATATCCCAGTCTTGCTGTCAGCTTTTCTGATTTTTTTTTGGTTTGGTTTGGTTTTTTTGGTTTTTTTTTGGGAGGGGGGGAGAGAAAAAAATCTAAAGTTGCATGAACCCAGGGGATGGTTACATGCTGCTGCTGCTGGGAAATAATATTCTGACACTTCCATCCTGCAAGTTTCCTGTAAATCTCTCTGCGTGTAAGCTTAGATATCTCCTGGGTTTCCACTTAACACAATCTGATGTTTTCATCCCAATGGGAGGAAGATAAAAAGCATACAGTCTTCTCCATGACAATCCTCTCCACAAGGCTTGACTTTATGGTTTTCTAAATCTCTTATATGAACAATAAAGGGTATTTGGCACTTACCACCTGCTTAATTGTCATATCCAGAAATCAGGTTGAAAAATACATACTTTAGTTGCAGGCACTATGGTTTCTCATCAGGTACAGGATATATACATGAAATTTTGACAAAGAGTATGCAGCTCTGGTGGCGAAGTGATGGACTGAATATTACTAAGGATTCCTCCCTGCCATTTTCAGAAATAATGTGAAGCTATCAACTCAACCTTAGCTTACTAAGCAGCATGCAGACTGCAAAATACTTTCTTTCTCACTTCTGTGATCTCCTTTCATATGTATGTTTGGTTTTTTTAAGAATAAAGTAATATTTCCAAGATCCAAAATCTTGGTACTGTGAAATGGAATGATAAAGCTCTGATTGATTTTACTGAGCTGAGGGTTTTCAGCCAGACTTTTTAGTGTGTTGCACCTAGTCTGTTCACATCATTGATTTGCAGTCTTCTTTGAGTTCCTAAATATCCACTAAAATTTGTAACAGTGGCACAGGCACGTGAGTGGTAAATTTAAATCTGCAGAAAGCAAGTCTACTTTTCTCAGTTGCTCTTTCAAAATGTTATCTACCATAAATTAAAAACTAGTCGTTGATGTTATTTTCCATGCCTGTTGGGTTTTAGTCTGCAACAGTCAAATGATGCAATTTGAAAAAGATCAGCAAAACATAACAGGAAGCTAGTCTCCAATCCTAAGAAAAATAATCCTTAAAACATTTTATACTGTTTCCTCCACTCTGATTTTGAAGTGGAAGTTTATTTCCTGATGCTTCAACTGTGGTGAAATGCTAAATGCTCTTGTTGAATAAAAATGAGAAAAAATTAATAAGAAATATTCAGCTCTAATAGCGATGAATAAAATTATATAAAGGTGATAGTAGAAATGAAAATCAAGAGCCTTCTGTTCACTAATCACAAAGATGAAAATCTTTATTTTGTCTAATCACAGTGATGCGGTATTATATTAGTAAATTAGTAATAAAACTGAGCCAAAACCCAGGCATTTGGACCATAATTCTCAGTTATAGTCATAAGAAAACTAATATTTGAGTGATGCTGGTTTGCTTCGTTGCTTCAGAGCCATTCATTAACAAAATAGGTCTGTAGTTTTTAGCCATGTGTCAGCGTGAGAAGTCAATGCCAAATTTATAAACAAGGATTTAATATGTTGTTCTGGAGGTATTGTAGTGATGGCTTTCCTGAGAGGAGCCCACTGAATGAAAATTTAATCTTGATATTAAAACCTGTCCTGGTTTCTGCTGGAATAATTTTCTTCCTAGTAGCTGGTATAGTGCTGTAGTTTGGAGTTAGTATGAGAATAATGTTGATAACACACTGGTGTTTTAGTTGTTGCTAAATAGTGCTTACACTAAGTCAAGGACTTTTCACCTTCTTGTGCCCTGTCTGCGAGAAGGCTGGAGGTGCACAAGAAGCTGGGAGGGGGACAGCCAGGACAGCTGACTCAAACTGGCCAAAGGGATATTCCATACCACATGATGTCGTGCTCAGCGTATAAACTGGAGGGAGTTGGCTGGGTGTCGTGCTGCTGCTTGGGAACAGGCTGGGCATCGGTCTCAACCCATGAGTTTTCTCAACCCACAAGTTTTCTCACTTTTGTTCTTCTGATTCTTATCCCCCATACCACTGGGGTCAGTGAGGGGGAGGGAGGAAGGGAGGGAGCAGCCGTGTGGTTCTTAGCTGCTGGCTGGGGTTAAACCACAACAAAACCTCAAGTTTAACAAAACGACCAAGACAATAAAGATGTTTGTAGATTGGTCATTCCTGAAGAAGTCTGAAGTAAAAGGCAACATGCAATAGCTTGGAACAAAGCCCAGGATAAGTGATAATGGAAAGACTTCAATGCAGAAGGTCTGGAAAGGCAAAAATACAACCTCCAAATTTACTAACTTACAGGGGAAGTTATATATCCAAAGCAATTGAACCAGCTTAAAACTAGTTAGCTTTGCTCTAGCCCCATGGAAATGCATGATTCTGTGAGGCTTTCTCTCCTCCCTCCCGTGCACATTTCCTTGTCTTGCTGTGAAACTACTGGGACATAGACTGGCTTTGGTTGTGTGCACTATCCAGTTGACTTTGCAGTGGAGCTCAGCTCCTACTTATGACATTTGATGCTTTTATAGAACAATTAATAATTTCAGAAGACTAAAAGGAAAAATATCTTGTATGCAAAATGCCCTCAAGCAAAAATCCCCAAACACTTTGCAGATTCTAATTAATTAAGCCTCACAGCCCTTTAAGAAGCAGGCAAGCACCATGGCCCCTGTTTTCCAGCTGAATGAATTGAGGAACAGGGTAATTATTACATGTATCTGCCTTTACAGCTGCAAGTAGCCCTACTTACCCTGCCACAAGTCAGTCATTTCAGTGAATCCTCCTCTCCTCCCAGTGTTTGCAGGATCTTTGTCAGTCAATGACCATACAGGAGAGCTATGAGTCCAGGAGGCCCAGGTCACCAACCTGCATTCAAATGTCAAGCCTGCTTAGCCCAGATGTTACACTGATTGAGTCGCTCTAAGTTTTAGACACTTTCAGTGCTTGTATTAGTGGCAAAAACCCAAAATGTCATGCTGTAAATGATTCAGACATTGTTTGGCAAACTGCAGTTTATGTTATCATAAACTTGAGGCTGGAAGAACTATGAAAAACAAATGTTTTGAAGATTTAAATCAGTTTCACAAGGAATTTTATGATGAAGAGGAAAATGTATTGACTTTAGTAGATTTGTTGGTAAATGGCATCAATGCAACAGAAGAGAATCTATGTCCTTGTTGCTCTCTGAAGTCTGTGGGAAATGTTCCATACAAGAGTAATGCACAGATATATAGGATATATAAGCACAGGAGCTGGCCCTTGCTGCATTGAAGCTCATGGTAGCTTTCACACTGACTGCAGAAAGAAGAGGCTCAGGCTTCCAAGACTGGAACTCAATGCAGAGAGGCAGAAGTTTGTCTTGATTTGTGTTATGTTGCAAAGGCCAATGCCATGGATCAATTTGCAAGTGTGTGCCCTTGTCAGCAGGTAAAATCTGAATTTCTGAGTTCAGTGCACTGTTCTATCAGAAGCTAATGCTGAGTTAATGCTATCTGATAGAAGTAGCTAGTACTAAGATATAAACATTAATTACACACACAATGTCTCAGCAGAGAAATCCTACTTGGATCAACACATAGCAGAAATATGGTATCAGCAACAAGACTTCACCTGGAGAGGAATAGCTTCAAAATTAGTCATTACTATTTCTGGTTATCCCTGGGATTGATAAGCTTTTGTGAGTGCCATATCAATGAATGCCAATGGTAGTGAGAGCCGGTAAAAAATGAGACAATTTGGATGAACATTTTTCCTAAATTGCTTTCTTGATTGTTGAAAATTTTTTTCTGGGGGGAGGCGGATGAGTGTTTTGGCCCACATGGTTTTGTTTCAGCAAAGGCAAAATGAGAATTCCAGTTTCTGGATTTGTGGATCATCTGGTGTTTTATTGCTTCTCGGGTTCTGCTTCCCTCTAAAAGAGAGATGGTACTTGTTTACCTGATTTCTCTGGGGTTATTTAGTGTATTACTGATTACTCATATAATACAAAAATGTAAGGCAAAATGTCTTGCAAAGTACATGTATTTTACATACATATACGTAGAAAAGGTTTCTATCAGGTGGTATCAGATCTGTTCAACTGTTAAAGAAAAAGGACACTGAAAGACCAAACTTTGCCCAGTGTAGTGATTTGTAGCTTCCCAGTAAAAAGTGTGTTGGGACAGAAGGACACGTAGCTGCCAGCACTGGAGTTAACGGCAGATCCTTTGTAACACCAGCCATTGAGTTCAGTGTGCCACAGAAGTTTCTCTCTCCATTTCTGTCTTCAGCAGACTTAATTCAAATTTTCACCAATCTTAACAGGAAAAGGATCAGGCCCCAGGTCTCGCGTAGTCACCAAACAAGCATCCTGGTTTTGACTGTTCACTGTGCTGAGCTGGTGGGAGTGTTCTCCTTGCTAGTCTCTCTTTTTCCTTGTCTGTCTACCTTCCTCCCCTTCACTTGCCCCCTCTAATTTACAAAGCCTGTATGTAAAATAACACAAACTTTTAAACTCTCAGCTTCCACGCAGAATGCCAGGGAGCAGCAAGCATAATACAAAATGAATACCAGGAATCACAAAAACATGTCCCCAAACCAGAAACCCTAAATTAAATTTGTCAAGTTACCTAAGGACTAAAAGCTTTCTCTGAATGCTGCACTGCAACTTAAAGATTGAATTAACTACTTCCATCATGATGTTTTTGTACCACTAAAGTCAGTCTGACTTCACAAAAAGAAAGTCACAATCAATACAGAAGTGCAATTTCTTGGAGTTTGGATAAGTATGTTACCAAGTTGGTGGAAATAATCACAAATTACAGTTCCTAAATTCTTTGAAAGCAAGGCCAGCATCCTTCAGAGAGGCCTGAAAGCTGCACTTGATTCCATTAGGACATAAACATAAGCAGTATTATCCTTCCCAGGGATGCTTTCAGGGCCTTTTTATGCTTGACCATACAGTGCAGTGCTATTTAAACTAATATCTTCTACCTCCTGAAGTCAAGTGATCCAACTGTATCATCTTTCCCAGCGCTTAGGTTTTAAAAGTGACATTAAAAATTGCTAGAACTGCAGAAGGCATATTGCTTGATATCTTCCTGACCTTGCCCAAAAGACCAAATATTTTGAATTATTTGAAGATTTCAGGTGGGATTTGAATGAAATCATCTCATGTTACTCATTGCTAGAGCCATGCAATGAAAGGAATGAGATAGTAACACAAATACGTAAGCTGATAGAAAGTTTAATTTTGAAGTACACTCTGTCTTTCTTAAGATTTTGGTCTTTCAGAAATGTTAAAAGCATCACACAGACTTTTACCTAGTGCTTTTAAATACTGAGAGGATTAATCATCCTGGGTAAGTTAGACACTCAATCTCTTGCTGACCGGTCCCATCTCTTTTCCCTTATGATTCACAAAAGCCTATAATCTGCTACCTGATTTCAGGCCATTTTGTGAAAGAGACTGTCAGGTTTTCAGCCTTGCTGCATAAAGTCTTCCAGTTTCAATCTCAAATGTGCTCAGACCATTTGAATAATTTTCCAAGCCTTGGGTATCAGAACGAATTTCTTGGAGTGATAGTAGTATGGATGAGATTCTGGTTTAACGGGCTTATGCCTGTTATTAGGGGTCTAAACCTTGGCTACATAGCAGCGAAAGAAGTCTGACCTTGCAGAAAGAAAATTGCCCCTTTACATAGTCAGGGTAAGACCTAAAATAGAAAGCAGACACTTCCTCACAGATGAGAAAATTACAGAGGAGGAAAAAGGATGATGAGAAAATATATGAAAGAATATTCACCAGGTACCTTGTGACCAAACCACTGCTCCCTTTCATCCCTCCTGCTCATGCCCAGCAGCAGCCCCCTTGTAACGGCTGCTGCAATCTCTTCTTCTTTCTTTGTGGCTGTTTCCAAGGCGGAGAAAAGATGCTCTTTATGCACTGTCCCTTTCTCTCTTTTCAC
Source organism: Pluvialis apricaria (assembly GCA_017639485.1). Classification (NCBI taxonomy): domain Eukaryota; kingdom Metazoa; phylum Chordata; class Aves; order Charadriiformes; family Charadriidae; genus Pluvialis; species Pluvialis apricaria. Next base: position 31,428,323 of record CM030010.1, read on the forward strand.
AACATCAGTGCTACGCATACTTGGATTTCTCCTCTTCGTACATGCTTGCATGCCTCTGTCCGTAATAGAAAGCCTTTAGTGCCATTTTGTTGTGCAGAAGCCACTGCTTGTTTACCTAACAATACACTTTTTTCTTTTGAGCTGTCATCTTGGTGAACGAATGTGAAAGCTTAAGTGAAACTAGCTCTCAGCAGGCTCCTGCACTTGTATGTTTGACATAAGAGGTCAAAAGAAAAACACGATAGAAAGCATTTATATCTCTTCTTCCAAAAGCAATTGATTTGATTCCTAACCCTTTTTCTAAGCACTGGACACAGACCATCTTTTACATACACAGTTAAATATGGTCATACCCTCCTACTCAGAAAGACCAACCATTTCCCTTTGGAAAGACTTAAAAATACTGGACAAACTCATCCCAAAGCCCGATCTATTTCTCAATCTGGCTTTCCAGTAGACTCTCTGCTCAGCTTCACCACTGGTCTCAGATCTCCTTCCTTCGGACATGAGGGTTTCACTTCAGTAGTTAGCTTCAAGTCAAGAGCCTGTAGGTTGCAGAGAATGGGGATAAATAATGAATAAATAGGTTTATTCTCATGAAAATTTGACAGTCATTAAGCAGAGCCCTTTTGCATTGGGGCACCCTCATTCAGCAGCACCTAAAAATCTAGGCTGCGCTTTTGTTTCCATTTCAGTGTACTTACATGTATGAGAAGTGCAACAGAAAGTGAACCCTAAGAATTTTCCTATCTAATAAAGAGGACAGAGAAATTAAAGTCTGAATTTCATAGATTACATCATTGGATGCCCATGGGGTCAACCATTACGTATCTCCACAGAAGATCAAAAGAAAAATCCTTCTTTACGCCCACCTTCTTTACGTGTATGTGCCCGTATCTTGTTTTCATTGCTATTTTATATGGATTTAGTGTAATTAGTGTTAGAAGCATAATCTTGTTTATCAGATAGTAATGACATAAAAATAATAAAGTCTGTTGCAAAGGCCATCTGTGTTAGAAAAAAATAATTTCTTACAAGGTTTGAACATTGTAATAGGTTGGAATCTCCCTCTGTAATGCATTTAATTCATGTTTTTAGGTAGGGAGGGTTCATGGTGATTGTTCCTTTGGGCTGAGAAATGTAGTAGCTGAGTTCTTTAAGATTCTTTCCTTACCTTAGATGACTTAAAAGATTGCTCCTCAGATGAATTATAGAAAGTTGCAGCTGAACTGGGATCGAGGAACATACTGAAACCTCCCTGAGGACAGCCTGTTTAATTTCTGTGCATTCAGCACTGCTCTCTAACTAGTTTAAACAGTTTCAATTTTTATATTTTTAACTTCTCTTATGAAATGTTCCAAGACATTTATGAAAGGGAATTTTTTTGATTGCTTTGTTTCTTCTTAAACCTGTAATGTGAAGAACGCCATTCCCATTGCTCCCATGGGAGGTAAGGGAGAATGCAGGGAAAAGCCTCTGACACAAAGGCTCTAAAGCAGGAGTTACTTGCTTATGCCACCCACATCTGCCCTTACCCATGATGAAATCTTATATGCATAGATTACTATGGACAGTAAAGGCCATTATGATAATCTAGCCTGACTCTGCTGCACAACACAGACCAAAGACCTTCACCAATCATTTCTGCATCAAGGCTGTAACACTAAGATATAATCTATCTTTTAAAAAAGCACTCTAACTTGATTAGAAGGGCTATCACATCCCTTAATAGGTTGTTCCAACAGCTAGTTATCCTCGCTTAAAATTTGTGTATTCAAGTATATCAAGCTTCAACCTCTAAAATCTGAATCTCTCTATTCTGCATTGAAGTCATAATTCTTCCACAATTAGATACTACTTGATTGTGATCTTAGTCTTTTAACCTTCTATTCAATAGGCTAAATAGCTTGTTATTCATTATGCCCTCATGATAAAGCTCGTTTTCCAGAACTCAGATCATTCTTGTAACACTTGTCTAGTTCTTTTCTGTTTGCCTTTTGTTTGAACTCCTGACCCTAGACAAGAGGACAATTTTCAAACAATGGTCTCATTTAATGTCACCATTCCAACAAAACAGCAATTGCTACATTTAGCCCAGAGAACCAGCTGGTAAAAGCACTAGTATGCCTCAATAATAAAACATAATGGCATGGAAAAAGATTGCACTAAATACTTAAGCCAAGAAAACAATTACCAGAACTTTGAGTCGCCTTTCTTCATTATTGCACCCCTACGGTAAAGTCCAACAGCCTATAAATAAGCTTATGTTACACAAATTGGGTATGGTTGAAGATTAGAAACAACTGAGGTGATTAAACCTGTGTGTTAATTCTGGTGACGTTATCCTTCAGACATCCAGTACGCCTAGTACCAAGGAAAATGAATAATGAGTATGGTGCTCTGTAGTTGTGTATTGGCCATGCTAAAACATGTACCATGTAAATACATGATAGTTTGAACTTTAAGCTAGATTTCATAAAGTACAGCCTGGATTGTTACACTACCATCATCTGACAAAGGATATAATTTAGCTAATTCATGAAGGACCTTTTTTTTGAGCTGTGATGCTATAGTCTCCTATGCTTACAGAACAATGTGTAGTATTGATGATGACTAGGATTTCTTTAGATGCTCCATCTGTGCTCCACATCCTCATGTAGGTTATGAAGAGACTAACCAGAGAGATCTCATCTGAAAAAAAGTACTGTATCAAATATTTGTCCGTCTTTTATAGTTTAACATTAGAATTTTCACTTGTCTACAAAACTGCAATATATGATGTTCCTCATTCATTTGACAACTTAAGACATTTTCTTTGATTAGAGTCCCGGTTTTTTCTTGGGTCTTCCTTAGTTACAGCATCCTAAAGATTATCGGGAGTATAAGGTACTACATTACCAGTGTTACTATTCCTTTTAATAATGTCAGTTTGAAAGGCATCAGATATATCACACTGTGTTGTGGAACCCTTGCATTCAGGTCTGATGGTTGTGGGCGTGGTTTAACAATGTGGTGAGAGATGGAAAGATATCCCTACTGTATCAGATCCTATAGTATTACAGGGGAAGAAGAGAGATAAACCCATACTAGCGATAACTACCATTTCATGTCAGCTGCATGGATTTCCTGATGCAGCTCATATAAACTCCAGTGCAGCTCCTTTCATATTACGCTCTTCTTCTATCCAAATGCTCCAGGTCTTGATCAATTTTCCAGATTATATTTTTATGACAACATCAAAAGTTACCAATTTAAGGTGCAGCCTTAGTGGAATAAACATTCCACAAACACACAGATGGCATTTCAGCCCGGATACATATATAACTGGCAGGTCAGATAAAAGATGGGGAAAAGGAAATAGCTGTTTTAAAATAAATGCAGGGAATGGAGATACAGTTATCATTTAAAAATATAATGGTTCTGATGAAGTGCCAAGAAATGAACAGAGAGCTCCTGGTTTCCATTCAATAAGAAAATATTACTTCCCCTAGAACTTAGATATGAGGTTGGGGAATGAATCTATCAAGGCAGAGTGGATTCAGAAAGGCTGGGGGTAGTGCCAAAACAGGACCACCTGTCTTTGAACCTTAGTAAACCATTTTCAGGATACTTGCCTCCGAATTATTCAATATTTGTGATGGACAAAATAACATTTTTCCATGACTTCATTTTCAGAAATGACTAAAATACATTAGTTTATATTTTCTAAAAATATTTCAGTATACATTTACTATAGAAATCGTGTATTCCAAAACCTGATTAACAATATCATAAGCAACTGAAACCAGGAATTTATAATCCGAGATGTGGGGAAACCTCAAATAAGTGGTGGTACCAAGCCTACCTGTGATATGATCAAAGGGAAAAAATCTACAAGAAATCAGTAGATCACTAGTCTGCTCTTCAAAGATAAAATGCTTTGAAATTCAGAAGCTGTTTTTAGAAGTAATGGTAAATAAAAAAAAAATCTAAAATGCAACAGCATGCACAAATGGTGGTGAACCAATCTTGAGAATCAAAAAGGCATAGTGAGTCCTGCAGTTCATCCTGGCTTAAAATATACTTTAAAATAATATTTTAGAAGCACTGAGTGCAATGATTCTGTGGTGGGTTTGCCTTGGCCAGCTGCCAGCTGCCCACCCAGCCACTCATTCTACCTCCTCAACGGGAAAGAGAGGGAACATAACACAAAAAAGCTCATGGGTCAAGATAAAAACAGATATATCACCCACCAATTGCCATCATGGGCAAAACAGACTTGACTTGGGAAAAAATAATTTAATTTAAATAGATTTGGATAGTGAGAAACAAAGACAAAATTAAAACAACCCTCCCTCCATCTCTGCTTTTTCCCAGGGTCAGCTTGACTCCTTCATTCCTGACTCCTCTAATTCCTCTGCTCCAAGTAGCATAAGGGGCTGGTGACTTATGGTCAGCCCATAACAGTTCCCCTCTGCAGCTCCTTCCTACTCACACTTTTCCCCTGCTCCCAGTGTAGGTTCCCCAGGGGCAACAGCTTCCTTCAGGGCATATCAATGTACTCTGGTGTGGGCTGCCATGTGGATATCTGCTCTGACATGCTCCTCCATCAGCTGCAGGGGGACAACCTACATCACCATGGTCTCTCCATGGGCTGCAGAGGAGTCTCTGCTCCAGTGCCTGGAGCACCTCTTACATCTCCTTCTTCACTAACCTTGGTGCTTGTGGGGCTGTTTCTCACACTTTTTTCCTCACTCTTCTCTCCACTGTGTGGAGGGCATCTCGCCCTTTCTCAGATATGTTTTCCCAGAGGCACCACCAGCTTGGCTGATGGGCTCAGCTGTGTCTTGTGGTGGGTCCATTGGAACTGGCTGGAGCTGACCATGTCTGGCACAGGGCAGCCCCTGGCCTCTTCTCACAGGGGGCCTCCCTGTAGCCCGCCGCCGCCAACACCTTACCATGGACACTCAATACAGATTCATTCCAGGTTTGTAGCTCTTTCCAAACAACTGAATGAGTTCTGATCAAGAAATGAAGAATTACTGCTATGTATACAGTGACTGAGTAAAAAATGGAAAGAGTGAGTTACTGCCTCATCTCAAGCCATAGTGTGCCTCCTGGAGCATCTTAAACAGCATGCATGTGCTGTCCCTTGGCACAGGCATTCTCTGCCTGGCTGTCTTCCATCACCTATAGAGCTGGATGCAGAAGCAGCCATCCGCACACTGCATGGCATCCGTAGTCTTGGAAGAAAGAGCAGACATGCTAGTGGAGTGATTTGCATGAGAACCCAGAGATTCCTTCATCCTGTGTACATCAGGCCCTTAACGCTCTGATGTGTAATGTTGAACACAGGGAGGGAGCTGATAATTTCAGAACCTAGCTACTACAAAAGACGTACTTAATTGTTTGAAAGGGAAGGCTACATTATGAGAATTACAACGCAATGCAAAGCAGAATCTCCTTGTGGTTGTTGGAATTTTGTAATAAAATTCCATTTCAGTGTGAATCACTTTTACCCACAGATCATCTGCCTCAGTGCACATATTCAAAGGCTCAACAAAAGGAATAAGAAATTCTACCAGATGCCTCCAAACATTTGTTCAATCCTCCCTGTGTGGTGGCTTGAACAAACCATGGCATCCCAGCTCACCCACTTCTGCTCTTTTTCTTTTACGTGGTGACATTGACCTTCACCCCCGAGATGACCTGATGAGAAGGGGTTAAAGAGATGCAGGAGATGGTGTAGAGAGATGTAAGGTTGCATTGTACAGGCTTTGCACAGCAAATGTGCAATGTGGGGCATATTCTGGGATGGGATAGCTGCAGCACAGTGTGACTTTAGAATCATAGAATCATATTTCATATTTATTTCATTACTTATGTCACTGCAGGTTTTATTTCAAGGAAGCAGAAGGGCAGGTGCCTGACGTGGGATAGCCAGGTTGGGATTTGGGTCTTTTTTGTTGTTTTGGTTTGGGTTTTTTCTAACTTTGAAATCTTATTTACAAATTATACTAGATTATAAATCTTGCAAGGTCTCAAATTCATCAGCCAGCAACAGGCCAGCCTCCCACTGAACACAGAAACAATGAATCAGAGAGATTTCTTAGATGAGTGTGTGCGTTTATGTGAAATGTTTAGCAGTCCTGGTTGTTTGAACAGAAAGTGAATAGAGATCAGTGGTTTTACATGCCTGCCACAAGGAACGTAGAGAAACTGGTTTAATTTGGAAGACAAAAGATTCTGGCTGGATGTTAGGAAAAACTTTGTAGCTGATAGGGAGGCAAGAGCCCAACTCAGGACAATGTGTCATTGAGGGCTTTCAAGACAAGGTTGGGCAAGCATTTGCGAGGGCTGATGCAGGAGCAGATATTCTGCAACAGTCCAGGGATGTGGCCTAAACAATCCTTTGAAGTTTTTGTCTTTGGTTTTATGATTTACTCTGTGCAAACCATAATTAGATAGTGTTTAATCTTAATGTACACAGAAAGACTGTTTTTCCTGGTGTAAATTCAATTAAATATTTCAGAGAAAAAACAACAAAATTAACCCTCCAAACCAAGGCCTCATCAATGAAAGAACAGCACTGACTTTGACAAGCAATTCAGTTCTGGGCGCTCATATGTCCTGGATTGGCTATGTGACTTTTGAATCATAGAATCATAGAATGGTTTAGGTTGGAAGAGACCTTCAAGATCATCTAGTTCCAACCCCCCTGACATAGGCAGAGACATCTTTCACTAGACCAGGTTGCTCAAAGCCCCATCCAACCTGGCTTTGAACACTTCCAGGGATGGGGCACCCACAACTTCCCTGGGCAACCTGTTCCAGTGCCTCACCACGCTCACAGTAAAGAATTTCTTCCTAATATCTAATCTAAATCTACGCCCTTTCAGTTTAAAATTGTTACCCCTTGTCCTGTCACTACACTCTCTGATAAAGTCCCTCTCCATCTTTCCTTTAGGCCCCCTTTAAGTACTGAAAGTCTGCTATAAGGTGTCCCCAGAGCCTTCTCTTCTCCAGACTGAACAACCTCAACTGCCTCAGCCTGTCTTCATAGGAGAGGTGCTCTAGCCTTCTGATCATCTTCATAGCCCTCCTCTGGACTCGCTCCAACAGGTCCATGTCCTTCTTATGATGGGGTTTCCCGAGCTGGATGCAGTACTCCAGGTGGGGTCTGATGAGAGCAGAGTAGAGGGGCAGAGTTACCTCCCTTGAGCTGCTGGCCATGCTTCCTTTGATGCAGCCCAGGATGCGGTTGGCTTTCTGTTGTTTTTTTCTGACATTTTTCCAATGTGTCGACTGCACTAATACCAAGCTACACAGCTTGGTGTCATCAGCAAACTTGCTGAGGATGCACTCAATCCCACTGTTAATGTCACTGACAAAAACGTTAAAGAGTACTGGTCCCAGTACCAACCCCTGAGGAACGCCACTCATCACTGGTTTCCACTTGGACATCGAGCCATTGACCGCAACCCTTTGAGTGCAACCATCCAGCCAATTTCTATTCACCAAGTCATCTACCCATCAAATCTGTGTGTCTCCAATTTAGAGACAAGGATGTCATGCGGGACAGTGTCAAATGCTTTGCATAAGTCCAGGTAGGTGATGTCTGTTGCTCTTCCTTTATCCACCAATGCTCTAACACGGTCGCAGAAGGCCACCAGATTTGTCAGGCATGATTTGCCCTTAGTGAAGCCATGAGCTGAGAAAGGTTATTCTTTACATGGATCTAAAGCAGGAAACACTCTGCAGTCTGTCAGACTTCAAGGACTGCTTGTTAGAGAGAAGTACTTGTGATGATACCTGGTGCTGTGATACCTGTTGCAGGTGGAGCTGTGAGTTTCTCTTTTACCCTTCTCGTCAGCAATCTCAATTTTTTTCAGTCCCTCTTGCAGCACTTTTGTGCCTACCTCCAGGATTTGAATGTCAGTGTTACAATTCCCCAAAAGCATTAGAACTCTCAGAATTTCCATCTTGGTGCATCTATTGTGGCCATTCCAACGACGTGCCCAAGCCCCCTAGATTTCTCTATAATAGGATTTTCTTCCAGATGACTGCAGAACATTGTCTTTTTAACCAATTGACAAAACAATTCAGTGGCAAAGGCAACTGATGTATATTAATCAAGGAAACCTGCGAATTTTTTCTTTCAAGTACATCTGGCAATTTTCAAACCAATTTTGTTAATCAAAGAAAACCAGGTGTGGGAGCTAAAAATAGAGCTGTAACCTTAAATATATTGTGTTCTGATAAAAATTTTGTCACACTTTTCTCTCTTCCAGAAGAATTTCAAGCACACTGTAAAATAAGCATATTTAGAGAATAGCAAGATTCTGCACAAATGTGAATTAGAAACTTTCTGTGTAACAAGGATAATTTTTGTAGCTAGTAGAAAAAAAAATGTACCCTTGGAAAAGCATTAAAATCTGCTTTATGATAGCCAAAAATATGTTTGTTTAAGTACCTTACGGTTAGACCTGGGTGAACTAGTCATAGGAAAGACTATATTTATTGCTATTTATGTTTAATGTGATAGAAACAAGAGGCTTCTGTATAATTGGGACCTCATTGTTAGGCACGATACAAATAGAAAATAATTCTTTGCTAAGGAAAAGAGGATAGAAAGAGATTTAAAAGTATGTATTCACACACATAAGGATAGAGTAAGGTGATTAGAGTAACTGCCTGGAAGATTTCAGCACAAAGAGGGTTTTGTAATACATTATTAAAAAAGGCTTATCAGGCATCCAAGTGTGTCCTTCCATGTGGGACTTTCTATAAAAGCACAGCCTCTAAAAAAACAGGCTTATAGAATGACATGAGGAATACTTTCCTCTCTGCTAGCAAATAACTGGAGAACATTGCTGTGGCCTGACTCACACCACAGTTAATGAGGGGCAACTCTGTAGGCTCCTGTAGAATAATGTAGAATAATGTAGAATAATGCTCTGTGAAAGGTGCAATGGTGAATAAAAGGTCCATGATTAGTAATATGGAAGTTCATCAAGTGTTTAACTCCACTAGTCCTCTGTCATGGTTTCAGCTGGGATGGAGTTAGGGGTTTTTTTGCTAGCAGCTGGTGTAATGCTATGTTTTGGATTTGGGATGAGAAATACTTTTGATAGCGCACTGCTGGTTTTAGTTGTTGCTAGGCAGTCAAGGCCTTTTCTGCTCCTCATACCACCCCACCAGCGAGTAGACTGGGAGGGCATAAGAAGCTGGGAGGGGCACAGCTGGGACAGCTGACCCCAACTGCTCAAAGGGATATGCCATACCATGTGACAACATGCTCAGTATATAAAGCTGGGGGAAGAAGAAGGAAGGGGTGGAGATTTGGAGTTATGGTGTTTGTCTTCCCAAGTAACCATTATGCGTGATGGAGCCCTGCTTTCCTGGAGATGGCTGAACGTCTGCCTGCCCATGGGAAGCAGTGAATGAATTCCTTGTTTTGCTTTGCTTGTGTGCACAGCTTTTCCTTTACTTATTAAAATGTCTTTATCTCAATCCATGAGTTTTCTTACTTTTACTTTTCTGATTCTCTTCCCAATCTTAACCTGGGGGGAGTGAGTGGGCGGCAGTGTGTTTCTAGCTGCTGGCTGGGGTTAAACCACAACATCCCCAAATACAGCAAATAAACCAGACCCTCAGTCTAAGAAGTCTAATTTTTCTGGCAGAATGCAGCTGATCTGATGTATCACCAGTTTTATGTTATTGTATTTTACTTCATGAATTTTGGTTTAGAACAACAAAGATTAAGCCATTTTGCAATATTTGCTTTTGTATGCTATGGTATGAATGCAAGAGATTTCACTTTCTCCTGAATGCTCGCACAGATATACACACAACGTAAGGTTTTACTTCTCAAGTTTAAATGGTTATGAGAGGAGGAGAACATAAGGCTTAGAACAATAAGTGTGATAATGAGCAATCTGGATGCTGACCATACTCACTGCCAACTGCTTTTATGAGCATTATCAAATCAAAGGGAAAATGTGCTAAGGGGAATAAGGATGAATCAATGCGTGGAAAACTGAGGGCAGTGTAACACATACTTTGATCCTATGGCAACTGAATTATTTAGATTTAAGATTGGAAAATGATCTGTCTGCATAATTTCACTAGCAATCTCAAAACCAAAGAACATTTCATTTCCTTACTTCATTACCTCAGTTGACAGATGGAAACAGTAACAAAAGGACTCTAAAGAATGGATTTTTTAAAAATTATTATTATTTAATAAGGTTTCCTCTAATGCATACAGCTAATCCTGTTCTGTAGATGGAGAGTGAAATACAGGGATGGAACTGGTATGAGAGGTTAATATTCCCTGTGATACAGAGGGAATATTTATTAAAGCAGTAGTGGAACAATTCCTTCATAAAGGGCCTCTTGGACGTGCCATCAGACAACAGGTGAAATCCTGTGTGTGTACAGTGTGTTTGGACAAAAAAGCTTTGCATGTGAAGATTCTGCTGGAATGCATTTACAGATGTTGGGTTTCGTCTCCCGTGCCTACAAGACCTGAAAGCAGCATGAGGCCGAGGCCCCTCAGCAGACGTGCCCTTGTGTGATCTCACTTAACGTCTGCAGGAATTAATGTATTGCAAATTTTTTTGCTTATCCTCTTTGCAAGACTTTCACAGGGAAGTTCCCTGAGCACCCGTGCTCCTCTTTATTCTCTGCCACGACCTGGGCTGAGCAGCAGGGGCAGTTTGTTGGGACTCACAAAGTGGCCGTTCCTCATTCTCCCTTTATGGCAAATTCAGTTCAGCCAGAACTGGGGCCACAGAGACTACTCACTGGAAAGCAAATGGGAATATATTAATACCACCCTTCTCCCACCCACTCTTCAAGGCTATGGAAGGTTTCTCTTCCAGCCCTTGAGCTGACTTGCTGCCTGGCCTGACAGCCTTGCCGCAAGCTCTGTGTGTGCCTACATGCCTCTTACTCAGTTTTGTCAAAACTGTTCCCTGCCAAATATAATTAGACATTTGCAGGCCCACAGAAATTGTGATTTTCTTCCTGCTTCAGACTGAGCATTATAGAGTTCAGGACTGAAGCTCAGGTCTCCCCTTTTTTTTCATGAATGCTGTACGACTGAAGTTCTTGTGTTACACTTTACTCTGGGCAAAATGATATTTAAACTATTCTCTGTACAGAGGAAGAGTTTCCATCTGTGAAAGAGAGTAGCTCTCCCCTGTCAGATTATCCTGCAGAGTTGTGCTTACAGGAAAGCCATGAGAAATAAGGTTCAAATTTCTTCTGCAAAGAACTGAGTAACAGGGAAAGAAAGCACAATTTCTAACCCAAATTTACCTCATGGTATTCCTGTAAATACCAAGGAAAGAGAGGTACGGTCCTGAAGCCCAATTAGCTGCCTGACACCCTGAGAACATCTCTCCACCCCACGCACCCCGCCCTACCAAGATTTTTCCAGCAGCAATGTGTTTAGCATGCATTTTTTGCAGACACTCATTGGCACTCTCCCACTCTCATTACACGAGCTTTCTGTCCTCATATAATGTATTGGGGAGAAGATGGCTTAATTCGAGAGTTTATGAATCACCAGAGTTCAGCACAGGGCACGAATTTGAGCGCTGCAATAACCAAGTCCCTTCAGAGAGCTAACTGTAAATGAACAATGCCACCTGGCTATATCCGTGAGTGTTACCACTGTATTGTATAAAAGTTTCCTGTTTTAAAGTTTAAATCCATACGTTTACTTGTCCATAGGATTATTTTGCTTACAGTCTTGAGAGTGTGATTGAAGGATTTACCGAGATGACATGTATGTCGGCATAAACATAAATATTACTACAGGACCATTTTAAACACACTAGAAGTGTATCCTTAATTGAGTCTTGCTTAGTGGCCTGGGAATACATCTTATGTAGGATTGATTATGCACTCCTGAGCTCGCAGGAAACATGCATGCAAGAGCACATGACATAAACAAAGCTCTCATGTAAAAAGGTTCAGAATATAGCTCTTAACAGAGACATTTCCTACAGGCAGCTCTTGGCATTCGCTTTGTTTAGAAAGGTCTCATGATCTTACAGAAAAAGAATTTAGCTTCTAAGCATTTGGTGTGTTTAGAAATGCAAATATCTTTGTCTCTGGCATTTCTGATGGCTCGTCAGATTTAGGTTGCTGTAAGTGTGTGAAAAAATATTCAGAGAAAGACCTTCTTTTCCTTTTGTTAATATGATATCCCCAAATTATCTCTCCTGTTCTAGTTTCTATTTTCTTTTGAGTCCAGACCAATTATCCCCGCAGCTTTCCAGCTGAATGCAACAATATTTCAGGGTACTGCTCACCTATTTACACACTGTAGTGCTCTGAAGCATAATATACACACCGCTCATCTGTCAATCAATGGTTCTTTAATAACTACAGTGCACAAAGAGATTTTGCAGTCATATTCTAAACGATATGTCTAAACCTACTCTGAACCTTCTTCACACCCTCTCGACACTCAGAAAACTAAAGCAGATTTTGATCCACTAGTTAGGAAGGGGGTAATTTTGTCTTCAGTATATCCTTGCACTGTTTGTCAAATGTTAAAAAAATTACCTCCAGAATCCCTCTGACTAGAAAAGGAGGTAGGATTACAAACTGCCTCTTCTTTCATTGCCACCAGCTACTCAAACATTTTTTATGAGGACATGTTTGACACCACACCTGTTCCTACCAGCATAAGTACAATGTGTCCCAACACAAGGAGCAACGTCCTCAGAGTGGTTCAGCCTGTGAATTACAATTAAGGACACATTTGCTCCATGCTGTGGAACATGGTATGGAGATTCCTGAGGTGCCACTGACATCCAGTGCCCCAGTTCACTTTTCTTCTCACAGCCCAATTTACCTTGTTGAGCAACTGTCCCTTAATACAACTGTTGTGGCTTGTAAACTGAAGGATGCTGCAGGGTCCCCCCTAGTGCCTCCCTCTTACCGTGTAAGCAATGACACAAGGAGGTGCAAGGCAACATGTCCTTTTTCAGCCAGGCTAGGGAGCCTGGCTCCTTCAAAAGGCTTTGCTTTGTGACCCCAGGCCACGAGCCCCTTTCCAGTAGCTCTCCTCAGTAGCTTAGGAGGGAAGTGATGGATGCTGCAAGTTCCTAGGTTGACACTGGGGTTTCGTCAGGTTATCAACGTTGGTTATTTTTTGTGAAGGTTTTACAGGCTATCAGAAAAAGAAATGGAGAAATTTAAGACACTGCAGTGAGAATGGAACTTACTAGGTGAAAATTTGTTACTAGTGTAGCTCCATAAAAATATCCCAGCAGGGAATTTGGCCCACAGCCTTTTCTAAACACAAGAGTTTTTGCAAGCTTCTGGTGACAGAGGAAAGACAGTTAAAGGGAACAATTAAATAATAGCTGTCCTAAAGCCAACTGGAAATTGCCTTTGATATCAGAATCCATCTGTGCCAATAAGCGAAGCCTACTGGGGAGAAGATGAAACAAAAAGAAATAAAAGAGTCATGACTACTGGAGGACAAGTAGATGAAATTCTATTAGCTTAGCTTGAAACAGGCATTCACCACTGTAAATGAAGTTTAACTTTTCCCCCTCGATACCAGAATGGAAACTTCCAGACACCCTGCCCTGAGAAAAAAACTTCTGTTTTTTCTTTTGGACTTCCCCCCAAAATCTAATATATTATTATTACAGCTTGAAATCTCACTTTTATATACTGAGAAATAGCTTCCATTCCTATCAGGGCAAGATGAAATACTTGCATCATGTAGTACATGTATATACTTACTCTATATCTGGGGAATGGTTCCCGTTATTATTCACTACACAGAACACAGGAAATCTATAAATGCCAATTCTGTAGAAGTTTCTAAACCAAATTTCTGAATCTGTGCCCTCTTGAATGTTTTCTCCTCCTCATCTAGCTCTGAATTTTGTGCCCTGAAACAATTGCTGTGGTATTATGTAACAGGCGTTCCCTCTTGAAGCTAGTAAAAAAATGCCTCTCTAGCTGTTACTGCCACAAATTCTTTTGAAAAATGACATTCTCTTCTTAATAATGATCTTCTCAGCTGCATTTTAGAAGATAAAAATATAAAGCCATCTCTGCTTCAGTAATAATGATCTACTTCTTTTTCATATCTCCTTTTTAGTAAAATACTTTCACCCATATATATGATTAAAAAATTAGCTTGCTGATCAGTTGGCTTTAGAAGTGTCACAAATTTTTCATCAAGAAATGCACATTAGATGAGCCTGAACAGAGTTTACATTGATTGAATGATAGTAAATGCTTTATTGATAGAACATATTATGAAAACAAAAAGTGTTGATGGCAGGGACTGAATAAAAAAAGGTATTGTTTTATGACAACAAAAGATTCCCTGCAATGATTTTCAAAAGGTACTAAACCATTACAGTAGAAATTGGTTATAATCCAAGCAAAGAGATTCAATGTAGTGCTCTTTGCTTGGGATCAGATGCAAGAAACCAAAATTTTCAAAACCTGTTGTGTAAAGTTACTCACTTTAGTTCAGACTGAAGACACCTAAATTCCAAGCTTGAGTTTTTGCCATGCTAATGGAGCAGCTCTTTCAGAAAACAACTAATGCTCATTGTCTGAGCTAGCAACTGCTAAGTTGTAGCCATGTGTTTGGGTAGTCTTCCCCTCAGAGCATTCTGGCTTGTTTAGTTAACATTGGTGAAATCCAGCTTCTGAAAAAAGCATTATAAAATTTACTCTTAGTAGATAATAAAACCAAAGGCAGAAATATGCCTATCGAGCACTCACATTATCACCTCTAAGCTCAAACGGAAAACACTACTTTAGAAACCCTGATATCCCAAACAAAAATCACTGCCAACAAATGACTTATTAGTCATCAGAATTGTTCATTCCAGTCTTCCTACTGTTTGTCTTGTTTGGATTTTAAGACTTTTTTCAAGAAAAAAAAAGTCTGAAAGTCTTAATTTTTTGCAGGTGTGGATTTTTACTTTTCTCCATACTTCTGTAGCAAAAAAGAAAAAAGTAGAAAGACCGGTGCAGAGGAATAAAAATATAGGAAAGGGGACTTTAGATCATATGGTTTGGGAGACTTTTCCCCAACATTGGTGTTTTCCATTTGAAAAAAAATTAGGAAATATTAAAGCTCTGTGAAAAACATTGTCAAAATGGGAAAATAATGTTGAAAACTAGCTCTAGTTCTCCTGCTAAGTAGCCAGTGGTATAAAAAAAGGGTTTCATTTTTGTTAATTACTTTTTTTCATTAAAATGCCTTTGAAAACTGCATATAACCTGTGGGCTGGTGTAGCGGAAAATCTTCCCCATTTGCTGGCATTACGGATATATGTAAACAAAGCATTCCTAGGAGAGTACACATGTCATAGCTTGGGGAGACACAGCATAAGAATCCCTATACAAACAGGAGTGAGAGGCTCCCATCCTCAGTGACTTTAGCAGTAGCTTGTTTCTTTCCATTCTGTTCACTGATCCTTCTAGTCCCTCTAGTCCTCTCATCCTTCTAGTAACACCTCCACCCACCTCTCAAGCCTGCCCACAATATCCAGGTGTTTTGGTAGAATTCTGTCTCCCACACCAGGGATTTTGTTGCTTGGTCCTGCCAGACAGTATCACCAGCTAACCTGGCTCAGAGTTTGATTCAACTGGGCAATAGCTCAGGGCAACCCATTCAGTTCAGTTCCTGTCCTTTGCAGCATCTTTTGGTGTCCTTGAAATCTGCTGCTACCTATCACAAAAGTCTGTGCACTCTCTTCCAGCAAAACCCTCTGTCAGCTTTGTCATACAGTTCTCATGCAGAGGAGGTATCAGCTATTAAGGCAGTTGAACACATTAGTAAGTAGGCGTGTAAAAAACCCCTCTACCTTTAAAAGGTAAGAGGTCCTTCTCTCTTTCCCCTCTGAGCCCCAGAATCCAAGTTCAAGTACAATGATGGATCATTTCTAGAGAATTTATGAGTAGTTGGCCCATGCAAAATAAACTCTTTGTGACAGCGTATTTCCATTTCATGAATGAATAATACTTTCTCCTCTACAGTCTCTTCATAGGATTTGCTAATCAATACCATGAGGCTACATTGCAGCAAAAGAAGGCTGGAGCTATAAATTCTTCAGTATTTCTCTGCCTCATTTTGCAAGAACCAGTAATATAAGAATTGTATTTTGTGGTCACGTATGCTGAATCTGTTTGTTTCTATCGGACAGCATATATTGCAATCATCACTCCAGCAAAGCCATAGTTACTGTTTTCATAGCCCAGTTAACCTAAGCACTAATCTTCTCAATTATTTTGGGAAATGGCATGTATTGGTTTCCACCACAGACCTGAAGCTTTTCTAAAAAGCTAGAGGAAAACCCATGTAATCCGCACTGGAACATTTCATCACTGATGAAATTATGCCTATTTCATGGATTGGTTTCTCCTAGGCACCATTTGGAAGCTGAGGTTGATGGACCAGTAGCCACCTGTAACTGGTGCACAGTGCAGAATTGGTATCCTCTGTGTTCTTTCTTATGTATTACTCCAATTTATCCCCAGATACACTTACCCAAAGAAAGAATTATTTTTCAGTATTAGAGGTCTCTGGATGTAAATGATTACAAGTAGGCAGCAGCAACTGGGAGGGGTTGTGACTGATAGGAGTGAGCCCGCTTGTGTTTCTGAGCTCTAACATCACTTGATTCAATTGCAGTGCAGGAGTCATCTATTTGAAATGGATAGGAGTCTGTAAATGCCAGCTTACAGTCATTTTCCTGCTTTATTTTCTTGCATTAGCTGCACTTTTGCAGGGGGTTTGTGGAACGGAGAAGAAACGAGAAACATGAAGGGAGAAAAAGAGAAAGGAACATTAAAGAAAGTAAAAAGATAATTAATGGGTATTAAAGGGGAGAAGTCGGGGCCTATAAAACCAATACCCCATTATTAAGAAAGGCAATTCAGTTATAGACTCAGTGCACAGACAATTACATTCTTGCCAAGGAACCCGGAGGCTATTCGTGGAACTATTTACCTGAATATGTGTGTTTGATTGCTCCTTAAAAAGGAATAAAAATGGAACTTTAAGACAAAAAAAACTTTTAAAAGCACATGACAGATTTACATATACATTAAATCAGCCTAAGGGGGAAATTTACAGCTTTAACAGTACTAAATAAAAATGTATAGTTAGCCTGATCTGTACTGTGTTTTTCCACAATGCAATTATTGATTTTAATTGTTTGAGTTGAATATTCACCTAGTACATAGAGAAAGTGCTTGTCATTTGTTTTGAACATCGAAGGTTTAAAAATGGCTTATTTCTGATA
Organism: Pluvialis apricaria; assembly: GCA_017639485.1. NCBI lineage: Eukaryota > Metazoa > Chordata > Aves > Charadriiformes > Charadriidae > Pluvialis > Pluvialis apricaria. The sequence continues at coordinate 31,445,611 of CM030010.1, forward strand.
TTTTAATCTTGGGACATATGTAGTTCTCATTGTAGGATGTGCAATTGCTTGGGAAATAGTTATAAAAATAACTTCAAAGAACAGAAACAGAGCACACTGATTTAGAAGCCTCATGAGTGCAGTTTTCTGGATATATGTAGACAAAACGTTGACATTTATCATTTCAGAGTTTTTTCCACATTCAGACAATTTGTCATTATTTGTATCCTGAGCAGGAATCATGCTTCCAGGCATTCAACTTGCACTTAAGAACCCCCAATACAGGAACTGCCTCAGAAACATCAAAGTGTTAATGCAACCGCTGTTCCCAGAATCACACCTCCTGCAGAAATGAATGCCTCTTTCCCAATCCTCTGCCACAGAGAGTGAGAGGAGAGGTTTTGCACTGAATATTTGCAAATAATATGAACTTCAGCTAAGCAGGAAAATATAAGGCAAAAGTTTTCCTCTAAAAATTGTTCTAGCATTTAGAAACATAGAATAATTCAGGTTGGAAAAGACCCTTAAGGTCATCAAGTTCAACCATAAACCTAACACTGCCAAGTCCACCACTAAACCATGTCCCTAAGCACCACATCTACACATCTTTTAAATACCTCCAGGGATGGTGACTCAATCACTTCCCTGGGCAGCCTGTTCCAATGCTTGATAACCCTTTTGGTGAAAATTTTTTTCCTAATATCCAATCTAAACCTCCCCTGGCACAACTTGAGGCCCTTTCCTCTTGTCCTATTGCCTGTTACTTGGGAAAAGAGACTGACACCCACTGATAAATCATCAGTTCTATAATATCTTCTGTAGATAATAGCAAACTCAAAGTTTTTAGAGGTGCTTCAGTGTAGAAGAGTCTGGGAAAGCTACAAAAGGCAGATATAAAAGCAGACACTGATGATGTGTATTGCAACCCTCAAATTCCAAGTCATTTAATGCAAAACCAGAGGACAGATGAACTCCTTAACAAGTAGTACCTTAGTGACTGTTCTCAAGCTTTTATTATATTTTTTCTAACAATAATGATCTAGGTCTTCTGTAGCACTTTTTTTTTGTTCATAACTTTCAAAAATATTTATGGATGAAGTAATATTGTGCATATCCTATCATGAAACAAAGAGGCAAGAGATTGAAATGACAGGTTCAAAGCGCACAGCACACTGGGCTAGAGGCCAGCAATGGAACTACATGTGAATCCTTGTCCAGGCTTCACTAATGTCTCTCCTCACTGTTAACTTCTTATAAAACAGAATTTTAAAATTTTAAAAGTTTTGGGCCCAGAACTAGCACTTTCACTGCATCTGATTAGTACCAAAGACTAAATAAAACTGCTGGCATTTTAAAGTGGGTTTGGAGTCCCTGTCATGACAGAAGAGGCCTGAAAGAGTTTTCTGAAGTTTCTGAAGCCAGGTGGAAGCATGAATGGTACCAAGCATTTCTGGAGCTTCATAAAAGACAGTGGAGGTGGGCAGAAAGAAAGGATTGCTTTTGATAACTAAAGAGAACAGCATAGCATATTTATCAGTTGTAGTGATGGGACCTTTAACCTGTTGTTCCCGTGAACAAGTGTAGTGAGAAATATATGTAGCCCACGGCTTCATGATGCTGTTGATTCACCACTCCCTCACCCGGGTGGGCTTCAGCTGCCTCAGCAGTGCCCGCAGAGCAGAGACTGCAGCAAGCAGCCGCAGACCGACTCTGCCCACACCTTGCTCCATATTTGGCCTCAGGAATCTTGTTTCTTTCTTGAGTGGACATGGAGAGGAAATAGATACTTTATGTTGTACTTGTGCAAGCTACATTAAGGATTATAAGCGTATGTTAAGAGCATTTTCTAGCCCTGTGATATATTTAGTGGCAACCAAATAACAAACCTTGTAACTTACAAGGAATATACAACTGTATTGCCATGCCCTACGATAGCATCTGCATGGTAACTGCGGAGAAACATTACTAACGTTTTGAAAGGAAGAAAAGGATTTGCAATTCCAGATGTGACAACATATTCATGAATTCATCAGCTAGCACCCAGTCCTCTGAAATGCCAATTCTACAGGAGGGTCAGGCACCTTCCATGCAAAAATGAATAAGGAATGAAGCAACATGTGTCATAGTCAGAGACTCCCATTGCTCAGGCTTTAACTAAAGTCTTCAGCTGTGTATAAAAACACATACTCAATTCCTTGTTATTTTTATCCTGCTCATGACAGCTATGGTATAAATCATGACTTGGTGCTTTATAATCTATATTCTTCACCACTTCAGAGTCAGTAGATCATGAAGATACATTTGACTTCCTGGATACAGTTTGTTTTATTTGGGGAAAAAATCAAAAGCAATATTTTGGCTGTAGTTCTAAAGAAAATGCCTGTAAAGTATTTGTATATGTATGTGCCTCTACTGTGTTAAGGACTAGGGGAGGCTGGGATGGGTACGCAGAAGGGAACATGCTGTAGGGGTCTATCATTATTAAATGAATTCTAAACAAAAAAGAAAAACTTTGTGCCCTGGACCCTGCCAAATGTTTGTTAGACAGAATTTGCACGTGGCAGATAGAGAAGATTTAGAGATCTAGAGATCCAAATGGCCTAAGGAAGAGATGAGCAAATTTTGCCCACCTATAGCAATATATATCCATCTTTCTAGAGACTATTATTTTGATGCTATCCAATTATTAGGACTTTACTTTTGTTTATTATTAGGAGGAAACGGCTCTTAGAGTCATAGGCTAATTCGGGTTGGAAGGGAACTCAGGATGCCTCTAGTCCAGTGTCCTGCTCAAAGCAGGGTCAGCTATGAGGCCAAACCAGGTTACTCAGGGCGTTATCCAGTCTGGTCTTGAAAACCTCTAAGGACAGACAGCACAGTTTCTCTGGGCAACCAAGATATTTTATTACATGACATATAAAACCTCAGGGATAAGTAAGTGCATTGAGTTAATTGAGTTGTCCTTGATTAATCAGAGAATGAAATGGTTAATTTGCATCCAAAAGTCCTAATGACTCTTTTTACTATGTTTATTCCTAATGTTTATTTTTGCATTACCAAAATAGAAAAGGAACACTTATTCTTGTAGTCCTGTAAACTCTTTTCTGTTTGTTTCTCCTCTGAAAGAAAAGGAGGGGGGGAAACGCAATTTCTGTTATTAATTGATAGCAACTGTTACCACAACAAAAATCTAATTAACACACAAAAAAAGTTAGGACACTTTTTGAAAAGATTGTAACCTGAGGGCAGCCTTAACCTATGTGACTATCAGTTATCCTAAGCTGGAGACGGCAGAATTATATAAGAATGAACTGCTGCCGAACTCTTTCTCCAGGAACTGACAGGTTCCTTCTCCTTCCACATTTACTGTGCATGACTACTTTTTAAAATTACTTCTACCTACTTTTTTCCTTTAATACCATATCTGGGGACAATCCCTTTCCTTAGTTATGAAAAGTATGAGTTTGATAGACGTTGACTGGCATTTCTGAAGGTGGTAACTACTGTCAGGAAGCCTCCTCTGTACAAAACGTTCACCTGGCATTCAAGTTCCCTCTGTGGTCATCACTTTTCCTGAAAAATATACACAGAGTTGCTCAATAGCCCCAAATGTTTGTTCCCAACAGGTGTATTGCCAGTTAGGGAGTCCATCCTGCCTAATGTTAGAAAAGAATGATCTAGTGATCCACATTGTATCCTGAGATATCTGGCAGGCACTAAAAGAAATGGGAGATATGAAAGATCCCTGGGTTTATCTCTGTTTTACTGCCTGAGTTTGAGCCTTGACCCATAAATGAGGTTGGCTATTTCAGTGACTAGTTTGGGGGGATCTTGGGACAATTTTATTTTTTATTTTTAGTAGTACTTCTGATTTCTGTACTTGCCAGAAGTACAGAAGAATTCCACCCTTTTGGGGTGTAAATCATAGGCCAGAGCAATGCCCTGATGGTACCTGTTCAATACATGGCAAAAACAGGCATCTCGAAATGGGAGTGTGAATCCAACACTGCTGACTAAAAATACAAACACAGTCCTTAAAAAAATGCTAGCGATGCCAGTGCCTCTCCACAACCTAGAGACATAGTGCCTTACTTTTTTCTTATTCTGCAAAACCCCAACTGCATGCCCTGCCTACCACATGGGGGTAAGCAAAGGAAACATTTAGTTTGTGTATCCTGATAGGATTTGTGTGCATGTTCTGTCCGCATGCAACGTTCACAGAGCCAGAAGCAGTACTTTATATATTGGAGCTTAGCAGGGGTCTGAGAATCAACAGTGGATTTGCAACTGGAAGGATCCACATAAGGTAGAAGCTTGTTAAGATTTACCTACCTAAATGCCATTAATCTTTTGGCTTCTCATCAGCATAAAGGGCATGCTAGTCCCTCCTTAATGCATAAAGACATTGACAGACTAAGCATAACAAAGGTTAGGTAGCATTTAGATAAGTGATAATGGAGCTCAGAGCTGAGTGCCCATAAACCCAGGGGCCTGAGCTGCCCAGGATGCAGGAGCCTGGAAGTCTCGGCTTTCCGGCACCTTATCCAGCAGCCTGCCCAGGAGCCAGCCAGACAAGCCAGTAAGCAGTCAGGCCAGCAGAAGCTGATTAAAGATCTCCTGGTTTCCATTATATATGGGGCAAACCAGACACATTCTTCAAGGAGAGATCAGATTTCATCAAAGTGGCATTTTTCTGGCAGAAAAACATACCATCCAGGAATCTTTAATCAGTTCTATTGCTAATTGTGTTGTTAAAACAATGCATCATGTTCCTCTGATACACCACGTGGCAAACCAAAACTAGCAGTCCGATGGACTGACTAAAAGGCTCCCTTTAATCACCGACAGAAATTGCTGCTGATGTAAACAAATCAGTGCCAACCTTAGGGAATGCACATTTATAGACACTTTAAAACTCTCCACACAAGCATTTATTGGTGATAAAACAGTAGGGCTTGGAGTGAATCAAGAACTTTTAGCATCACTCCTGTCACTCCACTAGTGGTCCTTACATACAGCACAACACTGCATCGAAGCATCTCGCAGGTAGTCTTCTGGGGAATCCTCCCAGCGTACCTGGGAGTAGGAGAAGCCCTATCTACCCTTTGTAGATCAGATACTGAGGCATACGAGGTGAGGTAAAGGCACAGCAAGCCTGTGCTGTGTATTGTACTCAGATTGCAAGTGGGGACTGCTTTAAAAAGTGCAAAAACGGAACAGAAAGACAAAGCAAGAGAGTCTGCTATAATGTGGAGTGATTCAATGGGCACATATTTTCATACCTTAATCTTTCTGGACACTTGAAAGTGCTCCTCTCGGTCCAGCTGCTAGGGCCCCAGCTGAACAGATCCACACGCTGTGTGCACCAAAACCTGATGAGGGACACATCTGAGTAGGTGGTCTCAGATAGGTCACCCACACCACAGACAAGATTAAGTCTTTTCCTTAATTCAGCTGTGGCCTTTTCTTTTAAAATATAGCTGGAGTGGCTGCAGGTTTTCAGGATTTCTCCTATTCTTCCCAGCATTTGACATGTGCTTGCTTTCCAGATAGAGAATGTCCTTGTGGAATGAGAGCGTTAGCCTACTGAGAGACAAAAAGCTAGATCAAATAAAACATTTATGTGCCTAAAGGAAAGGCATTTTAGCTGCATCACCTTTATAAATAGTCTATTGGTGAAAGCACTCAGTGAGGAAGTGGGAGACCTCAGTATTAATTTCTTACTCCAACAGACTAGGTTGAAAGGGATGCTGTGCTGAAAGTGCTCTGCTACAGAAGAAATAATTTGAAATGTTGGGTCAAAGACATAGAGAACAAAACAAGAGAAACATATCCCTGCAGCCTAGGGTTAGCCTATTAAGTGTGCAGTACATCTCGGAACCAGTCCGGTTATTACTTCTCTGGCTCATGTCACTCACTAGACATCACACCAAAAGACCTACTCCTAGTGGCCTGCTTTGTAATTTATGAGAGGAGACTTAACAGAGTTAATGGAGGGAAATAGGAATCCTCATTTTTTTTTCCTGTTGTCAACAGGGTGTACAGCTTTCTCTGTCAGCAGAGAGCTATCAGGAAAGAGTATCATACAAAATGAATGACTGCTGTTCAAAAAAATGCTGAAAGACAACTAATTGATTTTGATGAAGCGGGCAGCTATATTTGATTTGTGTACTTTATATTCAGGACCTTTAATAAAGCATTTTTGTTAAGAGAGTTACGTATAGACAAATTTAATTAAGTGCTGGTTTACTTTTCATTAGATTTTTCAGAGAAGTACAGTAAAGAACATTGCTTTACAGCAGAATGCCATTTATTGACAGAAAAGCTCTTTTTTCTAGTGTAAACAGTATAATCAGTGTAGTCTATTAAAAATAAGATTCTGCAATTTTGCATGAATTTCTGTTTTCCAAAAGAAAAAAAAAAAAGGGGGGGGGGGAGGGAGGAAGACTGGTGTCGTGGTAAGAGGTTAGGCTAGAACTGACACCATGTTTCAATTCCTAATGTTTTCCATGCCTCTGTTTCTTTTCTTCTGTAAGGTACTGGCAATCTTTCTTTCTCTACCTTATCAACTGTTGTGCAGTTGAATTAAAAAATGTTTGGGATAGCGCAGTGAAGGATGTGTGCCAGAGGAGAGATAAACTACTTAAAATGACTTCTGTCGTACTCTAAGGGCTGCCACTTCAAACAAAGGCAACATACCAACTGTAAGTATCACCTAAATTCAGACCAAGCATGATAGTCACTGTGAATGGAAGATAACCCAGCCTTTCCCACTAAACCAGCAGTAGAGTTATCCAGCTGCTGGAGGTCTGGGCATCTGGTATAACTGTCTGAACACCAACTTTCTGAGCAGTTTTCCACCTTTTCCTTCCTTGAGAAGCAGTATTTCTACTGTTTCCATATTACATAGCTCCCTAAGTCTTTCTTAGGATTTCAAAGTGACTGGGAAGCCACAAAATTAAAGCCAGCTCAGTTATTAGAAAGGGAAATTTCACAATACACCTATGACCCTTCAAACTGTAATTGCTCCTTTCTCACATGCCTTAACTGTCAGACTCTCCCATTTCTGTCCTGAAATGGAGATGTGCAGGGTGTATAATACAAACTGATGCTTTTTGCTAAAACTAGACTATATTCAGTGTAGCATTATTGATGCTACATGGCCTTTTGGGTCCAAGTGCAAAACTGTATTTTTGGCTTAACTTCAAGCACAAAGGACAAACTTAAGCTTGGTGCTGAACACTGAAGTGACCAATCCCTTGTCCCTACCTTCTCCTGTGTCATCTTTTGTACAGCCTAGTTGACCTACAGATCTGGAAGGCAAATTAACATTTGCTACTACGCAACAAAAAAGGCAAATTCCTGCACTGTACTTGTCTACAGTGCAAAGAACATAAGTAAATATTAATTCCTCCAGTTTTGTGGGTAGTCACTTCCTCATGCACCGTCCTCCCTCCAAATTAGAGCTTCTTCTCTGAAGCACCTAGTTGCCTTCCGCTGACCAACAAGGTCACAATGAGCAACCATGAAAACAAACTCACATATAGCATCTGCCCTTCATTTTGCACAGCTTGTGGGTATTCTCTACTTCTTGAGTGTAGTCACAGTTTAAGGTTCGAACATTCTCCTGAAATGCATGTTGTTACTCACATTTCCTACAAAATCTTTATACTTGTCAGTTGCTGTTCTAAACAATACTGAGTTCCACAAAGCAAGAAAGAAGCCAATTTTTTTTCTCCAAAACCCAAATGCAATGAGATAATGCTCTTCACACATCTTATACTGAAAATATACAGTAGGGTTTGTTGCTCTGGTTAGATAGTCACAACCCCCTCGACCCACACACCTCCTATGGCTTTGGACAGTAGTCAAAGTTAAGCAGAGAGGATTGCTTTCTTTCAGTTCTTGCATGCTTACACACAAATGCTTGCTTACATTCCTCAGGCACTTTTACTGAAAAAGAGGCCATGATGTCTGAGGAAGCTCCTAACATCATTGCCCACACTGAGTTGTTCCCTCATTCAAAAGTAAACTTCGTTGAAGTCTTCTGGGATTACTCACAAAGGATGATACAGCTTAATGTGGGCAAAGCTGCTCACACATAGTCTTTCATCTCAGGTCTACTTCTCAGAAATTGCCAGTGCTTTTGGAGCACCATGACTCTTCTGAACAGAGATCACACAGAACAACGGGCTGATTCTTATTTTAGACAATAATTTAAAGCTGTGATCCTGTCAAATCGCCTATATATAAGGCCTCTTCCATTTGCCCCAAGCCTTGAAAAGGCTGATTCCGCCATTCTTACTCATGCAAAACTCCCACGGAAGAGGGCTGAAGGCCAGCAGCACTGAGTTCCCGTCCTAGCTAAGTTGTGCTGTTCGGTATTTCAATAACCAACCAATAGCGGTACTGTTCAGAAAATTGGTTTTGAAAATAAAAAATTAACTTCTCATTTTAGACTGAGAGAAAATTTTCTTCATGGTGAAATGAGCAAACAAACAGTTAAAGATCAGGTGCTTGTTGTTAAAATCAATATGGCTTGATAGTAACATTTCGTTCTTCCACCACAGTAAAGAGTGAGTGTTTCAACCAGCTCATCAGATGTGATCAAAGACAAAACTGGACACATTCAAAACATAAAATATCTTCTCCCTTTTTCTTAAGCAAAAGCTGCATTGATTATTTTTTTCCTGTATATGCTATTAGCCAACTTACAGTGGAAGCACAACCACAGTGTGAGTAGCAGAGCTGATAACCTTTTATGAAAAGTTAACACCGCACAATATGTTACAAATTCCAGTCTTCAGCTATTACAAGTAATAAGAGAACACTGTAATTAAAAAAATAAATCTGCCCCATTTTACTTCCTTGAAGCGTATTTAGTAGTTACATTAAAAACAATTTTTATAGAAATAATCTGTATTCGCTAATTTAGAGGGAAATGCACTTAAAAGGGGTGTATACTGCACATCTTTATTGATGAATATTACTTTTTATGTAGCTCAGAAGAAATAAGATCCTCTTGAGGCATTGAATCAGATGAGTAACTGTGATGAGAAATAAATTAAAACCACAGAAAATGCCTTGTTTTTAAGTATGCTGCTGCACATAGACGTTCAGCATCTGCATTTGGAAATGCAAAACAAAAATAGAAGCATTATTTCCTTTATGTTTGTAATGACCACAGAATAATTTTATAGCAAAGAAATTACTTTTAAGGCACATCAGTCATTCCACATCTACTTCACCTCCACTAAAATCTGGCTGTCAATTAAATTTCATTTCCATAGAATCCTTGAATTCCACAAGGAAAAACAAACGGGAAGGATTGTGTTTACAGGCAACAAATCTCATTTCAAAAGCTGTGCAACAGTGAAAGTGCTGTGTGTTTGCAGACTGGGAAACCACTCTAAATGAGCATTAAGTGACAAAAGCAAACTTTTATCTTGGTAGGAATGGGTATCTCTAACGAAGCTGTCCAGTAGCTCAGAGGTAGTAGCTATGTACCATATGTTGCTTTGGTTGCTCTGGCAATTATATAGTTTCTTCAGATTAAACAAACCTGAACTTTTTAGCTACATCGTTACCTACAAATAATATGAGCTTGCTTCAGCTCTTCCTGATGTAACTTTAAAAAGAATTCTCCATTTTGCAAAAGAGAAAATGGCTTGTAATTTCCTCCACTCGCTTGCTCTTTTTTGTCATATTTATCTGTCTCAGGTATGGATTTGTATGAAACCATTGTTATTTACAAAGGGATGCTCCTGAAAATAAGTCTTAACATCCTTTATCTAAGTGCAAATGTTCAAACAAAGCTCAAATCTTTTCACAATTCCAAGCCTTATTTCAAGAAGGGATCCAATAAGTTACAGACTTAAGACTTTGAAAATGTCTCACTTGTTTCTTTAGTGAAACCAAGCAAACTTCTAATGCATTTGGTGCAATCACCTATTCCTGACTTCGGCAGAACTCCCACTTGAGTTGGCCCTGAAGTTAAACTGTCTATTGAATTAACACCAGAACCTGAGCCACCGGCAGCCTTCTTTTTCCAGGGTTAAGTGAACCAGATTCTTATTATGAAAAACCAATGAAACAAAGTGGCTGCTCTATTATTTCTCCTTATGCCATACAGATTTCATGAGAATAGAGGCTACAGACACCTTTCAGACAGAACAGACAGAATAAAGAAGGGGATATCTAATGATTCTCAGGTATAGATTCAATTTAGCTGTTTCAAGAAGCTTGCCGTACACAAGAGATTTCGTTCTATCTTTCAAAGAGGAAAGGCTCATTTGAGGCAGAGACCAAACCCTGCTGCCTATGGAAGGAGTGATACACATAAAATGGAGCAGTATTTACCCCGCAAACAGAATACACACCTTGCAGCAGCACAGCTGGAGAGGGGATGTAAATGCTCGAGTGTCTTACACTCGGTATGCTTTCAGTGGTGAATGTACAGACACCAGTTCCTGTCTCTCATTCTTCTCATTACAGTTTATGACATTTTATAAACCCATAGGAAATATTATTTGCCTTAATAACTATTCAAACTCTTCTCCCTTCTTCCCTCCCCTCAACAAAATCCTCTGAAATCAGAAACTAGAAATGAAAACAGAAGAAGGGAAAGAAAGCAGCATTAATATTAACGGTTTGGAACAGCTGCACCTTCTTTTGAGATTTGTTCGTGTACACCACTGATAATCTGCAATGTATGCTTCTCATTAAAAAAAATAAATATAAAGGATTTAGTTCCTCTAAGACTGTAAATATGAAGGATTTAAAGACCTTAGTGGTGTGGTGATTGCTCTTCCTCTGAAAATCTGCATAGCAGACTGCCTCCAACTGCCTGTCTGAGAATGAGAGCAGCATGCACCCAGCCCCTGAGATCAGCCTTTTGAGGGGGACCTAAAAAGAGGGGAAAAAAGTTGCCCAGGGCACATGCAAGTTGAGCTGGTTGGAAATTTGATTCTTTTTCTTTTAACTCAGAAAATGTTAGTTGAGTTCACCAAAAGGATTTTTTTTTTTTTCCACTACCTGCTCCAGGACAGTGAGGTGCTTAGTCTACTGATCTGAGAGGGATGGAGCAGGAATTTACTGTCTGGTGATCCAGTACGGGCAAATAAGGTCATAGGGTGCACGTGCTCTTATTTTCATATTTCATGAAAACATGCAAGACTTCCAGGTTTGTCCCACTGACAAATCAAAAATCATGGGAAGACAGGAAAAACATTTCCCATCCAGCTCTATATGCAAAGACCCCTCCAAAGAAAAAGAAAACCCCATGCTTTCCGTTTGACTTAAGCCCTGTGTAAAATCATCATTCAGAAGGTTTTAACAGTACAAAGGTTTATTTAGAAAAGAGTTTGGATTGTTCTTTAGGGGGTTTTTGGCAAACATTTAAATCCTTTCATAACTCAAGACTGTCAGTGCCTGGTACTTTGCACTTTCTTTCCCCACATAAGCAGTAAAAGCCAATTTCTTACTGGGACGAGCCCACCACAGGCCCCAGCTGCTCCATTTATAAATATTCAAATCTCTACCACCACTGCCACTTAATCCCTTCCTCCTGCTTGTTTTCCCACAAAATTCCAGAGCCCATAAAAGCTCACTGCGTCCCAAACTCGGTGTCTTAGCCTATTTTCCTCTGCGGACTCCCCATGCCCTCTGTCAGGGTTGTTCAAAGACAATCACTCCCCTTCCCATTTAGCCATCTGCACTCCAGTACTGCTCCTCCAGCACCATGTCGCCATTCTGAATGCCCTCAGCCTCCCCGACACTGTCCCTGTACCTCACACCACCATTCTGCACCCCCGAGGGTGCAAGCCCTGTTCTTTCTCTCTAAGCCCAAACCCCATGTTCTCTTCCCTCCCTTCTTCTTCAGCATAGAGCTTTCTCCTTCTCTTTTAACTCCACTCCTGATCAAGGCAAATCCATCCCTCCAGCTCAATGCCGGAAGTTCTTCTTCTTCTTCTTAAAGAGAATGTGTTTAAAGGACCTGCGGAAGTCCTGGTTGAAGATGGTATAGATGACTGGGTTGAGGGAGCTATTGCAATACCCAATCCAGAAGAAGAACTTGAAGAGAGTCTCAGGAACCTCACAGGCCTCCCGGCAAATACCATAGAGGCTGTAGCTGAAGAAGAAAGGGAACCAGCAAACTACAAAGACCCCCATGACCACAGCCAGCACAAAAGTGAAGCGTTTTTCCCGGGCCTGGGTCACTTTCTTACGGCAGATGCTGCTACGCTTCCGGCGACGGCGGTATGAGAAGAACTGCATGGAGCGATTGCTAGAGCGGGACAGACGGCTACTAGAGTGCTTGGAGGAATATGAGTAGGAGAAGGACTGGCTCTTGCTGCTTTTGCGGGGATGCTCCTCCCGGCTCCGCCTCCGTCTGCTCTCTGAGGTGCTGCTCTCCTCCAGCTCAATGTCCTCCAGTTCTGAGGCTTTGCGCCAGTGGTGCACTGAGAAATGTCCGTTCTCTCCCAGCTGCATCCTCAGGGACGTGCAGCCCCCAGGAGCGCGGCTCAAGCCATTCTCAGTCTGGGAGGACCCCTCTGGCATCGTACGCTTCTCAGAGAGGGTCCTGGTCCTTAGCTTGGCCACGCGGTAGATGCGGATATAGACCAACACCATGATGAGGCAGGGGGCAAAGAAAGAGCCAATGCAAGAAGAAAGGATGTACCATGTCTCGTCATTGAGCTTGCACTGGGGAAAGCCATCTCCTTCAGGGTCCCGGTACATGGAGATCAAAGGCGGGAAGGAAATGACAGCTGAAATGAGCCAGACAGTGAGGATGATGGCCTTGATCCGCCGGGGGGTCCGTTTGAGGTTGTACTCCACCGCCTGTGTGACGGACCAATACCTGTCGAGGCTGATGGCACACAGGTGGACGATGGAGGAGGTGCAGAAGAGCACGTCCAGCGCCAGGTAAATGTTACACCAAGCCTTGCCGAAGTACCAGTAATTCATAAGCTCGTTGGCTAAGGAGAAAGGCATGACCAGGGTAGCCACCAGGATGTCTGCGCTGGCCAGGGACACCAGGAAGAGGTTCTGGGGGGCTCTCAGCGCCCGGCTGGTGAGCACGGCTATCACCACCAGCACGTTGCCCACGATGGTGAAGACGATGAGGAAGCCCACCACCGCCGCCAGGCTGGCCACGGCCGCCGGGGAGTAGGGGGAGGGCGGCTGCAGGAGGGCCGAGGAGGACGGCGAGGAGGGGGGCAGCGCCAGGGACTCGTTGGGGGAGCCCAGGCTCGTGTTCACCACCAGCAGCAGATCCATGGTGGGTGTGCGGGGCGCCGGCGTCCTAGAGAGCCCCGCGGAGCCCCCGCCCCGCCCCGCCGCCCCGCCGCCGCCGCCCCGCCGCCCTCATCGCCCCCCGCCAACGGTCCAACGGCCGCCCCGCCGCGCGGCTCCCAACGGCTGAGCCGCCCGCCTCTCCCCGCCGGCCCCTCAGGGCAGGGCCGGGCAGCGCCGCCCCGGCGCGGCAGGGAGCGCGGCAGCGCTGCCTCCGCCCGGCCCCCGGCGAGGGGGCAGCGGGGCACGGCTGGCCGCCGCCGCCCGCCCGGTCATGCCCGGCTGCGCGCAGCCCGCGGCTCCGGAGAAGACACCGCCCGGCCAACGGGATTCCCCGGCGGGAGCTGGATCCTCGCAGGGAGCAGGGTCCGAGGAGGCGGCGGCGGTGGCATCAAGTCCCATGGAGAGCGGCGCCCCCCGCTCCGGCGGCGCGGCAGCGCGCTCTCGGCGAAGTCGCGGCTGCCCGGCGGCTCCGTCCTAGTCTTGCATCGCGCTCCCAATCGGCGGCGTGCCCCGCCGCCGCCGCGCGCATGCTCAGTCCCGCCAGGTGAAGCCGCCGCGCCCGCCTCGGCGGAACACCCCAGCGGGCGGAAAAACGCCCCGAGCGCCGCCGCTACCGCCGGAGCTCCCGCGCCGGCAGTCCCCGAGCCGCCCGGCGGGCGGGCTGCCCTCTCCTCCCCGTGGCGGCACCGGCGCGGCACGCCCCCCCACCCCCCCGCTCCCTGCCGCCGGTCCCCCCCTCGGCGGCCCGGCAGGTGTTTCTCCTCGCCGCGGCTCGGCTCTGAGGGGAAGCGGCCCCGGCGGAGGCCGCCCCGAGGCGGGGGTAGAAGTTGTCGGTGCCATGAGAAGCGGAGCCCAGGTCAGCTCCCGGGAGCGCGGCGGAGGGGTGGTCGCCGGCGGCGGCGCCGGCCTCGCCCGCCAGGGGGCGGCGTTGCCCGTCCGCAGGAGGCGGGCAGCCGTTACCGGCCGGCGGCGCCGCGCCGCGCCGCCCTGAGGGGAGCGGGAAGGGCGGGGGCTCCTCGGCTCGCTTTGGGGGTGTGTAGCGGTGTTTGAGCACCCATCCCGGGTAAGCGCTCGCCCGGGTGAAGCCTGGTTCTCCGCTACGCGCTTCTCCGCGGGAAACAGGAGCGAGCCCGCCGCCGGCGAGTGCGGGCCAGGGAGGGAGGCAGGAGGAACACTCTTAGGGGTGTTTGGCTTCAGTCGTGAAAGCAGAGAAGCCTCGATAATCACTGAATCACGGAATGGTGGGTGTTGGAAGGGAGATCATCTAGTCTAACCCCCCCTGGCAGAGCAGGGACACCTACAGCAGGTTGCACAGGAACACATCCAGGCGGGTTTTGAGTATGTCCAGAGAAGGAGAATCCACAGCCTCTCTGGGCAGCCTGTGCCAGTGCTCTGCCACCCTCACAGGAAAGAACTTCCTCCTCATGTTGAGATGGAACTTCCTATGTTCAAGTTTGTGCCCGTTACCTCTTGTCCTGTCACTGGGCACCACTGAAAAGAGTCTGGCCCGGTTGTCTTGACACCCGCCCTTTAGATATTTATAATGTGGGAAAGAAAGCACAGAGGAAACTTAGAATAGTGTTTCCGCTATTTGGACTTCGGGACTTCCTCTGAAAGGCAGGAGAGGTTGATACTACCAGTAGCCATTGGTGACCGGTGCAGAAGAACCTGGCTCACTCTGCTCCTTCCCAGCAGTGGAGCTGCGGGCTTGCCTCGTCCCACCCCTCTTCCGTGCCTGCTGTGAGGGGTCTGAGGGACACGTCTTCAGACCTCCTTTGCTGACAGTCCTGTGATTTACGTTACCTTCCTTTGGAAAGAAAATTTGAGATCTGACAATAAAAATGAAGTCGGGGCCACTTCAATGCCTCCTTCTTTAGCTGAGTCTGCCTAAACTCCTTCATCATCATCCTGCTGACTTCTAAAGAGAGAAACCTGATGTTTTGCCTAGGGGCATTCCCAGTCTGAGCAGCTGCTTGCTGCCTCCCTCCTGTGCCCCATCTGGACCCAGAGATGCCGTGTGCCTAGGCCTTGGGAGGGTCACCGTCTGGTACACGTGTTCTGCTTTCACTGCCAGGATCGTATTCTTTATAATGCAAACTCGTGAGTAATGAAGGCCCATATACCCAAGAGAACTTTTCCTTCATTGTGTAACATTTAAAATAATAAAATACTTGATATTGTAATGATCCCCAAGTTGAAATAGAACAGCCTGGGGCTTTGGGGGGTGATAAGGGATACTCTGGTTCCAGTTACCTTTTTGGTGCAGCCAGCGCTGGCTCCTCTGTTCTCTGTCCGTTTGTGTAGGCACACGGACTGGATTATGATGGGTTGGAAATGAATATGCTTAGCTCTGATAGGAGGGAAAATTCCTCTGGAGATTATGATCTAATTAATCTAATTTGCAAGCAATTTACTCTGAAGGTTTTTTTCAGTTGAAAAGTAATTAACAAACACGTTGTGACTGCATGTAAAAGAGAAAGGACATAATGTTGAAACTAAACTTTGTAAGGTAACAAACTCTAATAAGACTGAAACACAGAAGCAGTGATCAGCTTGACAATCAAAGTGTAACATATAGGACAAACTGAAATAGAAATCTGATGCCCCCTCAAGTCCTCCTAAATAGATAAGCAATCTAATGAGGAGGGCTCCTTAAAGGAGCTTGCAAAGCCACAGAATGATTAAATGAATGGAGGTTGAGGTAAGTAAAGTTCAAACAGGAAGTAAATGGCACATTTTTAACATGAAACCTGAATAACCACTGGAGCAGCTTCCTAATATTTGTGGCCAGTTCCTCATATTTGAAAGTTTCATAATGGTATCTATGACCTGAGAGGACAAGGTGCAGGAATTTAAAGTCCAAAGTCTTGATGTGACAGGCATTAGGCGGAAAGCTAGAATGTATGATCTAACTGGTTCCAGTTGGGTTTAAGATACAGTAAATACAAACTGCAAAATTGCATGAACATTTGGGATTCGGGAACTAACTGTCAAAAAAGGGGTATATAAGCCCCGTGATATTCAATTGCTTTACTAGGGTAATTAAGAAGTCAGACTGACCGAGTACATCTTGAAGTTGTATGAACTGAAATTTGAACTAAATTTCCAGCTAATGATTTGGAGCTTCAGATTAAAAGAGTTGAAGCTTTTCGAGACTTATCTTTGCTCATAGTAAGTCAATGCAGAAGTTTTATAAAATAAGGAATGAAGCAAGCAGACATCTGAGCAATTATTTGTCATTTCTAATGAGGAGATACCAACTCGGATAAGGAATGAATTAAAAATAAATTGGGAGGAAAATATCCATGTTTCATTGTGGTTTCTTTAGCACTAAAGTTGTACTGTGATGTTGAAACAATTCAGTATACAATTCCACTGAAGCCAGGGAAGTAATGTTTGGGTTTTCATGTATGTAACAGAGATCCAGTTTGCCTAAATAGCAGTATGTCACCCCAGCTTGTGTATGTAGAGGTGAATGAAGCATGGGCATAGATACAAGAAATCTACCCTCGTGAAAAACCGCTTAGTCTACTGAGAGACAAAGGTAGGAGCAGGGTGAATGGCTATGGACAAATCAAATGTAGTCATGCTTTTGGAAATCAGTGGTTTGGTATAAGACACAAGGGTGAAGGTTTATAGAAACTTGGTAAGATATGTAGGCACCTTGCTGCGTTTTTTCCTTCCAAAAACCTGCATTTGTGTTATGTTCACTCTCAAAACTGGCTCCCCAATAGTTATCAGCTCCTAACCATTGGCATTCATTTGAGATCATGCTTGGTAGGTGTTAACAGGCTCCCATGAAAAAAAAAATGGGGTTTAGAGGCTGGACAAGGCTCTTCTAGGCAATAAACTGGACCTGGTTTAAATTGATCCAAGCCCAGTCTTCCTGAAGTAATCCATTGTAGATATTGTGCTGTACCCATCCTTCCGCTGTACACTGCCACTGCTGCTGTGGTTCCCTCATCCAGCATTCCACTACAAACCTCCCACCAGAGTGGATTGAGAAGATTCTGCAGGAGCAGAACTATTTCGTATTGCTTGTTGTCTCTAATTCTTTTTGCTGTTTACTTGGATCCTCAAGTTGGACTGACCTTTAGTTCAGCTTGAGCTACCAGAAGACTACCTTGGCCAGCACCTGCACCTGGGATTAAGTCTTGGGAAATCCAAAAGCCGCCACTGGGAAATTAGCCAGAGGTGGCCTCAAGAGCCCAAGTCCAAACTCAGGGACAATTACCAAAGGTGACATCAACCCAACCCCTGAATTTGGTGGAAAGATTCCTGCTGACACCTAAACCTTTAGGCTGCTGTGTAAGAACGTTTACTTTGAATGGTGCTGTCACAAGTGCACACTGTGCTTGCACACACATAGATTTAGGAGAAAAAAATGTTCTACCTGGTTTGCACTTCCAAACATGTTTTGCCTCTTCTGCTCAAGATCTGAAGAAAAATTTGTGTGCCCGAAAGCTTGTCTGTTTTTTCCTCCCAAACGTATCAGATGAGTTAGTGGAAAATACTACTTCCTCCTACAAACCTGTCTCATTATACTTTATGTCATTAAGTCATCACAATTGTAACCATGCTATTAAATGCTCTTCAATGCATTTTTTTAAATAATCCCTCCCTCTACAGAAGAACGACGTTATCATTTGTAAAGGAAGTATGTCGGCTTTCTTAATAAAGATATTTGATCTTCAGTGGGAACTGGGTTCTTTACTTCCCCCTTGTGACTTTGAAAATGTGTCTTAGATAAACAAAAAGGTTTATAGGACAGCCTGATTTACTAAACATCTGGAAGTGCTCTTTAATCTCTCAAACTAAGCTTTACATCAATAGGCAAAATTATGCAGTCTTATCAACCATACAAGAAACTGTCTGCTGACAAAATATTCTGTACATCTATATACTTTCTGAGACATGATCTGCGTTATAAATCTGCTCAGAATGCCATGATCAAATAGAACCGGTTAGCTGAAATCTCTGTAAGTAGTTAAAGAGAGAAGCTGCAGTACAAACCATGTGGTAGCGAAATGGGATAAGAGGTAAGGAACAAGTGGCCTGTCCTGGATTTCGAAAGAAAGGAACTAAATATAAGGAAACTGACAGTTACTTTGGAGGGGAGTTCAGGTCCTTCAAAATGTGAATATTGCTGTCAAGGCAAAGCTGGTGAAATTCTGTAGCGTTAAATGGACATTAACCTGTAAATTCCTAAAAGAAGTCAGGGTGAACTTTTAGTATCCACAAATGGAGCCAAATTTTCAAAAGACCTAAGTGTCAACCTGCTTCCATTGTGATGCTCATGACAGCATCTGTTCATTTTTCCTTTGACAAATGAAAACTGAACTCTTTGGTAAATCTAGGCATCAGCTAACCTTTTGTTTAAAATGTAATTTGGACTAATTATGTTCTTTCTTTGTTAACTGTCCCCCCAAAAAATTAATCACAAGGTAATTTTAAATCCTAAAGATTTACTTAAAGCCTTCCATAAAATGGGAATGAATGTTTGCAAAAATAATCCTACAGGATTTTTTATTTATTTGTGAATATTTGAAACATTTCATCAAAAATATGGGAATCTAAACAATTTTCAGAAGCCACTTGTTTTTTGTTTTTAAAAGCAACTTTTGGACTTGGACATCTTTTCCATTTTTATTTTTTTAGTACAATGTCCAGAGAAGGAGAAAATTTTGGTTGAAATGGTTCTGTTTGGAATTCATTCTTCCGTATGAAAGAATATTTCATGACAATTAAGGGATCAAGACCAAATCAAATCCAGTTTATTTGTTACTTTTTTCCTTGACGTGGAACTAAAACTTAATCACCATGCTGAAGTTAGTATTATGCTTGAGCTAAAATTGAATGGAGAAATGTATTGGTTCAGCTCCCTAATGCTGTTTTTCTTCTCTCATATATTTGTAACCCTTTCTCATACTCTTACTAAACAATGTCATTGTTGTTGGTAAGACTATAAACCAGAAGTCAGATAACGTTAGTCAGCCATATCCTGGCTGGCTCGTTTTTGTAAGTCTTTTTTGGCTTTTGTAACAGGATCACGTCAGCCATAACTGTGTTGCAGAGCGCCATTGATTCAGCCCTTTGGAACCAAACCTGGGGCTACCGCAAAAGTATTTGTTTGATTCTCCCTATTACTGGAGAGTCGTGAAAAATAGATGTGTCCCCTCTCTTCCTTTTTCCTATTTGTACTGTTTCCATTATCTGTACTCATTTTAAGGCTTCTTCATTTCTTATTTATTTAGTCAGTACTTTAAATAGCCTTCACAGACACCTGTACTGATAGCTGTGCCATTTGCACAGGATGAGTGCCTTATTTTTCTAGGACTCTGCACTGTATTTGAAGACTCTTCCCCTTGATTTCAGTAGTTTTTTAATCATGCAAGACTTCTGCACAGTCTATGGGAAGTACTTAGTTTATTGTTCTGAACTTATATCAAACATGCATTTATTTGCATTTTGAATGAGGTTATGCAAGTTTGTAAAAGCTTCAGCTTCTAAATAGAGAAAATTCTGTGTAGATAATTTATCATCTGTGACATTGCCTATCTCTAATTTATTAATTGTAGGGCCTGCTTGGCATGAGTATAAGACAGCCTTTTTCATGACATATTTTCAGCTGATTTAGTTAGGAGACAGATTTTGGCTACAAACCCTTACATCTCTGCTTGCTTCGTTTGTATTGAAATACCCATTTCCGCAGTAATGATCAAGTAACAGAATCCATTCCAATGGATTTTAGTGAAGGTGGGGGAGAAGAAGATACAGTCTTTGTCACCAACGTTCAGCACCTCCCAGCTGCATCTACTTCATGGTATGTTTCTGCTTAATATTCATAAATCGCCATCCAAAGGATTTCAAAGGATGGTACTACTTGCCATGACAATCCATTATTAAATCAAACCCATGCAGTTCAGGACAAGAGGCACTGTCTTGTGCATTGTTCTATGATGCTTTGCAGGAGGAAGAGCTAGTCTGCACAAGATCAATCAGAGCAAATGTTGCCATATTTCCTGTGTCTGCTATGGGTGGCAACTTCAAAGCAGTATAGTTGACTGCACTGAAGACTTTCCATGGGAGCAAGAGCAGATTATATTATTTCTGCTTCACGTGAAACCTTAGGGACATGTACAAATATCATGTTGTCCTTTTCATTCCCTTGTATCTGTGCTATAGTGATTCAAATCATATTTGTTAATTTAGCACTCTTACATCTTTCAGAGGGTGCTTAATTTAAGCTCATGAAGATTTGATTTCTTCAAGACAGGCATCAAGTTCTGCCATCTTTCACTAGCAAAATAAGGTGTTTCTGCTTGCAGTGTTTGGGAGGTGTTCTGCCTTTCTGTTCTTGTGTTCCTCTAAGGTGAGGTTCATTTTTTCCAGTCATTACTCCTCACCGCACTTTCCTTTTTGTGGCATAAAATCTCCACTAAGTCTTTAAACTGTTTGATAAAATGTTCTCATGTCTCCCTTCAGTGCTGCCGTTTCTGCTTTCAGTGCTTGTCTATCAACAGAGACTCTTTTATCCTTTTTTTGGCTGATCTTTTTACTACTTTATCTTTATCCCTGTATTCCTTTTTTCTTTGTTTACTTTTCGGTCCTTAATGTATTGAGTAGATTTAACTTATCTTGCCTTTTTTCTGTAATAGCATCCCATGTGGTATTGCTAATCCACTCTTCTTTCCTAGTTTTAATAAAGAACGATCTCTGCTGTATTAATATAAAATTTACAAATGGCTTCCCATTCTTTTTGTATGGTGTCAAACACAGTTTCTGCCATATCTGAGAGCTTATTTGAATGTTACAATTGAAAATCATTCCTTATGTATTCATCCTTCATTTTAGAGCTATTAATCTTTCTTGAAATATTTTTCTGATTTTTTTTCATTTTCATGGTGTTTTTGTATAACTGATGTTCATATGCCCCCAGTGTCTGTGAATTTCATCATGTACAGAAAAAAGCTACCTGATTTCTAGTAATGCTGTCAGAGGAGATCCAGCATTTCTTCACGTATTTAATTTTCAGGGAACAGTGTCCATCCACTGAAAAGGACAATTTAATCAAGAATCCTTTTCACAATTGTCAAGTGAGCCTTGACTGTATATATACTGTATCTGTCAAGTCAACATATCGTTGATGTCACACTGGGCCTCGCTAGTAAGGACCAGTAAAAACCCTGCAAAGAATATGACTCTCTTCCTTATATTCATTTGTTCCAGCTTGATATTAGATGATAGTCATTTTCACACATCCACTTAAAATATTGCCAAGAATTCTGATACTCTCTCTGTGTTGTTTCACTTCTTTGATGACTTGAAACTATTTACAGCCTGTATTACAAGTTGTGTAGTCCAGAAAGGAGCCCAAAATTGGGAATGAGTTGGGAGCAGTAACTTCTAGCAGGCGTTACCTCCCTGCTATAGCAGTATCTCTCGGTACACTTTAAGGAATCCACTGGAGAATCACCTGCAGGTCAAAGAGATGCATTTGACATTTTGCTGACTGTTTTGGATTTGGACTCAAGCATGTAATTCAAATTATGCATGTCCTTCTGTGTTTTGATGAATGGGGCCTTATATTTAGAAATGGCAAATCAGTAAATATCAGTAAATAACTCAGTGTCAGTGAAGTTTTAAAGTGAAAATGGCTCATTAGAAGCATCTTACAAAAGAGAAAAGGGGTCATAAAATTAATTCTTAATTCATGTAACTGATTCTTACTCATGTTTGCCAGTAAGAAAGATGAAGCAACGAAGAGATGGAGAGAGGAAGCAAGGGAGGGAGAGAGGAAAGGAGAAAGGGCGGGAGAAAACTGCTACTTCTATCCCCTCTTCACTTCACAAAACATCTGAGGATTATGGACTTACGTGTTGTGATTTTTCTGATCTTATCAATTTTTTCAACATCCGCAGTGAGCTGTAGTTTATGTTTGTATCTAGGATAATGGTAATCATCAATAAAATTAGGTAAAACATGTCAAAAATTGCATTGTACCTTTAGGAACAAGTCATGTACTGAATGTGGTGAACATAGGCTTTTCCAAATAAGAATAGTTTAACTCGCAAAAGATGCACAGCGGGAGTAGCAGCAAGTACTGTAGCCTGCTATTATCTGTTATGCAAAGGAAATGTTGATTTCAAGTTCACAGAAAGTTCAGGAGATCAAAAAGGTCTAACACACTGAAATCATTGATTAGCAGTAGGAAGACCATAATCAATCAGAAACCTGTGGTATCTGTTACCAGTCCTTGCAGGTTACTGCAGCTATTGGAAATGGAAGCTGGTTTAGCACAATATTTAACATTCCCTTATTTGTATTCTACTGGCTTGTTATAGCTGTGTAAGATTCAGCTAACTCTAACAATCTTTCAGTCTTGAAAATGAAAACAGAGAAGCCATGCAAATTAACTATAGGTTGTACAAAGAAAAAAATAATGCTGAAGAAGTTTTATTAATACTATGCAGAATCAAAATTTAACTCAAACTCTTGAACTGACATCAGTCCTTAAGAGTCATGAACACCTGGTTCAGAGCTCAGTGCAGGAACGGTCCCTACTTAGATGTGGATTTACTTAAGTATAATGTACCAGCATAAACATTAAATACCAACACTATATATGCACATATGCAGTGTTATTATAAACGGGCTAAATACCTGTAACATTTTTCAACTATTCCTCCTCTTAAACAGATTCACATTCCTGTTCAAACACAAGTTGGTGTCCACTGCAGAAGGAAATGTGGGACACAGCCGTCTCTTAACATCGCCCTCCCAGAGCTCCTGTAGGGGCACTCCTGAGCTCTCAGGGAGACACAGCTGTAAGTAACGGTGTTGCAGTGTACCAGGGTTAAGTGTAAGGACTCAGAGCGTCAGTGTGGATCAGATAGGTACACCTTCTCATTGCACCTATTCAAGATCATTATTCTGCAACAGTTAAATTATTTGAGTAAACACTTTGCATAGCAAAGCAAGCAGGCATGCTTGACTGTGCAGGGAGTATCCTGTGAGGAAATACCAATGCATCATAGATATTTCTTTTTCTTTCCTTCTCTCTTGTTCTATAATCATGAGCACCCCAGTCAGATGTTCTGGTTCATGCTATTTATATTAAGCAATTCCAGCAGGTGCAAATCTTGGCTCATATCCACCGCAATTACAGTTAGGTTATAAGTAAAGAGTTTACAAGTAAGGCCTTTCTGAAGCACCTGAGAAAACACATTTAATTATTTATATAGCATTTGTTACTTACCATTACACATTTAACTACTTGCCTGTATTATCATTCTCCATCAATGAAGTCATTGACAAGTTAGCAATCTTGTTCCTTCTGGTACTTTGATCACTTTGTTTTGACACCTTTGACTAGGCAGAGGCAATTTGGATTCTCTTCTGTCTCTGAGAAATGGAGTGAGACATGTAACAGCTATTTTACTGATGTTAATTTTCAGGATTCACTTACAACATGTGTTAAGAGGGTGGGTAAAGGGTTCAGAGCTCCCCCTACCTGTGAAGGTCCCATTACCTGGAATCAAAGAAACATCTCACAAATGACAGAGGTTGGGACAGGTAAGGTTCCCTCCTTATACAGGACAGTAACTTGTCCTTAAGGGTGGCCTCAGCATTAGCAAATCTAACTTAATGAGTAAAAAATACTAAGAAATAAATTTAAAAATATCTAAGAAGGGGCTGAATTTTAAAAGAGTAAAGAGGATAATTTGTCATGTGCAGTCATGCAAAATTACTCTGTAAATCTGTGACAAAGCCAGCTTCTTTATTGCTGAACTCATTTAAAATTTAAAGTATTCCTCCTTTGAGTGGCTACTTTCTGTTTTCAGTCATTAGTCAGCTTCTCTCAGGAAGGCATTTGCAGCAAACTCAGCAGTCTGACAGAGCAGCCTCCAGGTAAACAGTCACTCATATAAGCTGATAGTTTGGCTTTCATTTAAATCAAATGATTCTGGGCAGAAGGCCTGAGCAGGCTGCCCTCCCTCCTGCAGAGCACTCTCTGCTCTTCACTCCAGAGACAGACTCAGTAACGGGACCGCACTGACGCTCTCTACTAAACTCATAGCTTATGCAGCTCCACACAGAAAACAAGCCTGTAATTAAATTGTTCAAAATTTGAAGATCAGTGTGTTTTGCCATCCCTTCAGACCTAATTACTTGCCAAAACACACTGTGCGCAGGGTGGGAATTAATATTAATTAGGAATCTTCTTGAACTGCAGATTACAGCCATTATAGACAGAGGAAATGATTACGAGATTTATGCAACTCACATCTTTAAAAAAGTGTAATTACAACAACAAAGCCCTGTCTCTCAGTATACATAAAGAGGCTAGATATAGACACTTGTTCCAGGTTAATGTCAGCCTAAATCAACTAAATTCCACAGGATTCGTTCTGGTTTGTACTACAGCAAGTGACAGGAGAGGAGAGCCCTTTGTGTGCTTCCATGTAGTGATGAACTGGTCAGTAATGTTGCCCATGGTGATTTTCTGCTGGAAACACACTGGGCCGTTCTGGTGCGCTGTATGATGTGCCTCCAGTCACCCGGCTCCTGCTCCCCAAGTTGTGTATAGACATGCCACGTGTCCCTTCCGAGACAGGAGGCATAGCAGGGCCATGGCACCCTGCTTTGTGTCAGATGAGCTGGAGAGTGTGTTTAGGGCCATTTCCTGATCCTGAAGCAGCAACAGAGCCCCTGGTATAGTGCTGTGTGGTGGGGAATTCAGCCTGGGGCTTGGCGGTCCAAAGAAGGCAATGCCTCTTTTTCTTGTTTGGAGGGTGAAGGTCCAAGCTTTTGCTCCATAGGTAGACAGCATTACTGAACAACAGAGCATCCAACATTTCTCCTTAGTGTAATGCTAGAGGTCAGTAATCTAGACTGTATTTGGAAGAACCTAAATACCACCCAAATTACTATTGACTAAATAAGGAGAAAGCCTCCAGAGACACCTAACTGCATGGAAACACGAGGCTTAGAAAATACAACTGAATTTTGGTAAAATGTAAGACGCTAAAAGACACAAGGAGAGCACTGAAAATTCAGCCAGCTGTACTTTGTTTTATAATTCCCAGAAGAAAACAGGATGATGGGATGTGCTCTGACTTGTCCAATGTTGGAAACTGTCCCTTAATGATTGCAGGTTACAAAAGAAGACATTTTTCATTCAGGCTTTCCAATAGCAGTATCAGCAACTGTCAAGAATATTTAATAGGCCATATATGTATGGAAAAGAAGTGGCCTCTGCTGTGACTTCCTGTAGACTGTATGATTAAAAAAGTCTTGTGAACAATCGGTTTCTGATAAAATATATACTGAGTTGTTACCTTCATTTTTAGCTTTGAGTCTTAAAGGAACAATTTTAAGAGCAGACTAAAATATCAGATTGTGTGACTGGGCATGCACCTTTATGGAAAATATTTTGAAGAACAATATTAAAAGTATTGCAGTCCTAATTTATTTTGAAAACAAATACAGAAGAAATATTAAAAATATATTGAACTGGAACATGAAAAGCATCATTCGCTGCACTTGAGGTTCTCAGCTCTTGGAAAAGAGGTGATGTTTGTTTGCAAATCACAGAATCACAGAATGGTCAGGGTTGGAAGGGACCTCTGGAGATCATCTAAGTCCAACCCCCCTGCCACAGCAGGGTCAGCTACAGCAGTTGCACAGGACGGCGTCCAGGCGGGTTTGGAATGTCTCCAGTGTGGGAGACTCCACCACCTCTCTGGGCAGCCTGTGCCAGTGCTCTGCCACCCTCAGAGTAAAGAAGTTCCTCCTCGTGTTAAGATGGAACTTCCTATGCTCAAGTTTGTAAATGATCCATGTCGGTATATTTATGAATTGATTGCTATTGAAATGAGCTACACACCCATGTTTTACATTCACTGTCTTAAAGTAGTGTATCTCAAGTACTTCTCATTGGTGACTAATATGCAAAGATTTATATCCACCATTAAAAGGAATAGGAAGAAATATTTTAAAATAGCTGTGATAAGCCAGTTAAGTGTATTAGTATGCATGGTTCAAGAAGCTGACAGTGGATTTTAGTTGAATGTGTGCCACTGTCTTATTTAGAAAGTTGCAAGGAGGGCACTGAATGAACGAAACAGTGAAAATGTCAGCAGGCTGTGCTTTACTTTATGATTTCAATACCTTGAAGAGAATAGAATGATATTCAAATATCTTCAGTATTTGATCCTGATAACAAAAGGTGAAGCAAACATTTGTTTTACGAGTTTGCAGTACTCCTGGGTTTGAAAACGCTATGATGTTTGTAGAATTCATCAAATAATAAAATCTGAAGTTTCAGGAGAATGAATATTGACCAATGAAGAAAGCAATGCATTTCTAATGTGAATAAATCTAGTGTTGTAGAGGAACCCTATATTCGTCAACCTCTTTTACATAAAGCTGTGAGTTATCACAAAATAAAGCATCTCAAAATTGGTAATAGGTATAAATAAGCACAAATGAGCTGTTCCTGGAACTCTGGTGTTTCTTGGGGTAAAAAAATTAAATCCTTTTTATGGATCTCCTGCATTCATTTTAAAAATGAAGGATAAAAAGAACAACTCCCCTGAATTTATTGTAAAATCATTTTAAAATCATTTGAAGATAGAAAGCAGCAAGACTTATGAGCCATTTTCATTCAAAATTCCTATTCCTGCAGTGTTTAATTATTGACATTTTAATGTCCCCTGCAATCTACAGTAAACCCCTTGATGGTTGCATTTACTGGAAAAGACATTTTAAACTTGGAGTCATTAAGAAGAAAGATTTCTTTAAAATAATTTAGATGTTTTACTTCTTCAGGAGAAAGGAAAAACATCACAGCCAAGACAAGCAGATGCCATTTTAATCACGTAATGTGTTTACAGAACGTTTGATAATAAGGGAGATTTTCCTACTGTAAACATATGTGTTTAGTCTGATCTTTACTGTCAAAGTCTCTTACTGAAAGAATATGGCTATGATTACTCTGTAATCCTACAATATTGTGGGTCTCAGCTGACTATAGTAAAAAAGTAATCACCTTACTAGTGGA
This sequence comes from Pluvialis apricaria, assembly GCA_017639485.1. Taxonomy (NCBI): domain Eukaryota; kingdom Metazoa; phylum Chordata; class Aves; order Charadriiformes; family Charadriidae; genus Pluvialis; species Pluvialis apricaria. The sequence continues at coordinate 31,472,954 of CM030010.1, forward strand.
AAGTACTTATTATCTACAGTTGAGTTAAAATTTTGAACGTTGACCTTATAGGATACTTTGAAAGTTTTCAGTTGTTGGTTTCATCCTCAAATGGGACAAGACTTCGTTCAGTGTCTAAACTTAGATGTCTAGTGCCAATGGAGATGCCATAGCAAATCCTGCTTAACCTTCAGGTACTGCGCCAGCACTATATTTAGGCCTATGTTGCCAGAATTTAGGCTAATGAAGCAAGTCTCAAGTCCAGAATTTATGTGTCTTCTTTGAAATATTCAGGTGTATTTGTTTTAGTCATATAAACATGTTTTATTTTAATTATATCCTTCAGAAAAGGCTATGGGAATGAATATTTTCATGCAAAACACAACAGTATTGTTGATTTTCTATCAGAAATATTTGTCTAACTCTGCTTACCTATAAATGATGGTAGGGTATCGCCATAAGTTAGAATCAATGATTGTTCTATTTCTAGCTGTGCTTTGAGATTTCGAGGTATGTGGCTGATTCTTTGGCAGAGGCTTTTTATTTTTGTCTTAGGTAGATACTTTTTAGGTCAGAATAGTAACCATTTTGTTGCCTGTCATCTGGAGAATAATGTGCTATTTTGAGTTCCCTTCCCTGCCTCAAAGACTTTATGTTTGTTTTTGTTTTTGTTTTTGTTTTTTTTAAATGCAATTATCCTTAATGAGGTAAGGGGCGCTGGACTTCTTCCCCTTAGGCCTCCCCAAATATTACTTAGATCTGTTTACTTTCCCTTAGTCCCCTGGCCAAGCTACTTCTTGCTCTCAAACAGAAGACTTTCAACAAGGGAGCTGAAAATCCCCTTGCTTCCCCTTGCTCAAGGGTTTTGCCAGGCAGTGGTCTGTGCGGCAAAGCAGGAGTGGTGGGCTTGAACATCCTTCCTTTGGGCAGAGGAAGAAAATGGGCTTTAGCAGCAATGAATTCCCAACCTCCTTTCCTTTCCGAAGAGTTAAAAAAAAAAACCAAACCAACAGCAAAAAACTAAGGCTGTGTGCAATTGGATGTGAATGTGTGAGTGCACACACACTCGCAGGAAGAAAGAGGAATGGTATCATCAGCGAATGAATATGTAGAAATAAAACACAGCAGCTTCCTATTTCTGGTTGAAGTGGATGGTGCCTGAGAAACTGAAGAGGGATTTTCTACTTTATTTATCCAAAAAGCCTTTCAAAAAATGTTTTAGTATTTAAAATGAATTAAAACTGTTAAATTGACACCACAAATATTAATCATCTCAGAACTCATGGCTATTTCAGCAGTTATTACACTGGAAAATATCGTGATTTTGTCTCCACACCTAAAATGGAGGGAATGTTCACTAAATCCAGATCTAAATTATGGTGATTTTTTGGTAAATATTTAATTTTGAATAACAATTCTCTACCAGTGCATACTTAAGTCAACCTTTTAACCTTTAGAATCCATTGCAAAAAAAAAAAAGCCACTTCCTCAGTACTTTGTCACCTTAATATCTTACATAAAAACATTTTGCCATACATAGGATAAACTGAAAGAACTGTGTGTTTGCAGTAAGTCTGCTGACCATCAACTCAAAGTAGAAACAGTATTGACACAGGTGTCTTGACTACCACTTCTCTGTATTACTGTCATCCAGATTCTCTCCTGAAAGTACTTCTATTTAATCATGTGGAAGGCATAAAGATGAATAAATATATCAGGCAAATTCTATTTAATATTTTAGTATGTCTGAGTTGATTTTCATTCCAGCATTTCTCTGCATAGTGTGCTAACATTATTTAGTGAGAAGTGAGATGTATTAAACTAAATTATTTATCCTCATATATGTTGGGGTTTTCTGCCTAAAAGAGAGCTAGAGCTTTTACTGTTCCTCAGCCTATAAAGATTTATTAAGTAATTTTTAAAGCACAAAGATAGGAAAAATCTTCATCTGCTTCATTGAGGAAGATAGTGAGAGGCAGTGAACTTGTTCTTTTGATCCTTCTCAGTGGTCAAGCATTAAGCATACCATTAAAGAGAATAATTCTAGCAAAGAACTCCAGTAAAAGCAAAGGTTGATAGGTTTGATCTATTGCAGTACTAAAACAGTTGAGAACAGAATATATTGCATCTGGCTTGATGATGAAGGGAGCAGCTAATACCTTCCCATTAAAGAACTGTTCTTTATTCCTCCCGCACTCTTTCACTCTCCCCCTGAACCGCTGCACAGTTTGACTCCAATGCTTTATTAGCAACTTTGCTGCAATTCCCACCAGGCACGAGCCTCACACCTGCAGGGGCCAGCTCCAGCGTAGAACAGTGCCAGCTGTGGCAGCCATGGTGCAGGTGTAGGTGGTAGGACGCACTTGCGCCATGGGACAAGAACATCCATGACTCTCTTTTCCCGTGGGGATGCAGGGCTGGTGTCTGTTCCCAGAAGATCTGACTAGCATTTTCCTCAGAGGAAAAACAGTGTGCTGCTTGACAAAAGCTTTCAAGGGGCTTCCACTGGGCCGTGTTGCTGTAGGCGTGACTGTTGAAGTCAGTGAGAAACTTTTCCATTTCAGTACCACTGGATCAGACCTTTGCAATCTTACACTCGTGACAAACCCCAGAAACCACAACTTACTTTTGCTCTAAAATGTTTTCAGGTGAGCTACAAAGAAATGAATTTGAAGTGACTCAAGTACATCCATTAATTTTAGGAAAGAAAAATCCCTAAATGGTATACACTATCCCAGGTGAAAACCAGAAACCCATGATGTAAGCCATCATGTCAAACAACTACAATTATGCACTCTGATCATCAGGCATCTCTTTTGCCTATATGTAAAGGGAATATGAATTGTCAGAGCAAACATGAACAGTTTAAAGACTGAGAGAAAGGTCACTTTTCACTTCTGAGAAAAACTTATACAAGGTGTTATATATAAATAGTAAAGAAACTCAGGAGCAACATCAAAAGATGTTGCTAGTTTTGTGAGAAAGGCAGTTAAAAATGTAAACAGCTTATCTGCCAGCCTGTAGTACCTAATTTTTCAAATAATGAAATGAGCCTTGAAATGCTACAGAAAATTGCTTTAGCTAGTGGGAAATAAATTGAGATGATTTCATGAAGGCAGACCAGACGATCAAACACACAAAATGCAGTGGAAGACCCTGCTATAAGGGGACATCGCTATCCATGGCTTGCATACTGACATGGTGCTGGCACTGGGAAATGACAGTCAGTGAGATCTTTTAAGAATTCATTGCAATCACAGTACATTTCACTGGGATGTCAAAGTGGTTCTTATATTTGTTTCTTTAACTATAAAGGATTCTAAAATCACAGTATTTGTAGAATAGCTTCTTTGTCAATGGATTAAAAAGGAGAAATCAAAGTGGCAATGAAATAACTGTATAATAGCCCAAAGATGAAAAATATCATCCTTCTCTGGCAATATGGAGGTTGATTGGGGAAGATCAGTAGTTGTTTTGCCAGCATTAAAGACCTTCCAGTCATTTGATGAGTATGAGAGATTTACTTAGTAATTATCGCTTTTCTCTGATATCAGCTGTAACTCATAAAACTATGGGATTCAGCTTTCACGCAGACATTTTCATTCCCTTTCAATCTGTCTCTTTTCAATTCTGTTTCTTATTTGTTTACTAAAATGATTTAGTTAAGATGTCAATTGGGAGTCAGATGGAATGTTTTCCGGATGGTGCATTTTTCAGTTCATTCAATTTGGCCATTTAAAATGTTATTTCATTTCAGCTGTAGATCTTAGATCTTCTAAAATTAAGATTTGCATTTTCTGTAGCATCATAAAACATCTTTTCTTTTCCTTAATCATTTTACCAGTCAGGCCCAGGAAGTTCTTAACAAATGTTAATCTCTGGGTTAACATTTGGCTTTGATAAATGAATTTAGATGCAACAAAGAAGCCTAAGCAAACAAACCTTTCTGCAAGATCCAAAGAATCAGTGGTATGTTGTGGTCCATCCAGTACAGGCAGCCCACAAGGCAGACAGGAATTGCAATGAGGTATGTAAACAACAGGACAGATCTTCCAAAAAGTTAAAATAACTTTTTCGGATGACAGTATTTCCTTCAAACCCATCATCTGAAGGACAGAGCAGTGAAAGTGGGAAGAGTTTATAAGAAGGAAAAATACCTTTTGGTTTTCAGCTGTGAACGAGAGGTAGTCTGGTAGATTGGGTGACTGGAAGGAAAAATCCTAGGGAAAGAAGTTGAAGGGAGGAGAAATGGATGGTAAAGTGAAAACAATGGTCTAAAGTGAAGGAATTACATCCAAAAATGGACTTATCTACAACTCCCTCCATCACAAATGAACACCCACACATCACACCCCCACACCCCCAACTCTTTGGGAAGTTAAATAACTTTAATGTAGAAGTTATGGGAGGAAATAGGACAAAACAGCAGCAGGCACTGCACTGTCACTGCTCAGAGCGGAATCCTGTTGGCCCTCTCATTCACTCTGCATTCCTCCGGGTTCGCTTTGAGAGCAAACACTTTAATTCTGCTCCAGATAGATGTGCTGAGCAATGCTGAAATGCAAGCTGGAGACACACGCAGCAGGCAGCTGCATAGCTCAAACCACATGGGCAGGGCTGCTGCAGCACCCAGCATCCTCACTCCCCTCAAGCCGTAAATAAAGGGGAAGGTTCTTTACTTTAAGGAAGCAGCTGTAGTTTTATGTACATGAAGAAGGTGCTGATTAAATATCTGTTTTTTAATTTGCGGCTGTATTACTCTGAAGCCTTTTCAAACACTCACAGAAATCAATAGAATCCTTTTTATTAATGTCACTGAATTTCTGATTGTGTTTTAAGCACTGTTATTCTTGCCCTGTTCACTGTTTTCATGTGAGTAATGTGCTTTTACAGGTGTGGCTGGGTGTGCTGGGGCTTTTCTGGAAATGCACATCAGTTTTTTTGTCCTCTGACACTTTAATACTTGTGTCTGCCATGGACTTGACCATCTCTAATAAACACGCAATACTTTTTTCTGTGTCACTAGTGTAGAATTTGCCATTTGTCACATTAATGTGCCTATAGACAAAGTGAATGAGATTCCAGACTCAACTGATGCACAAACCAAAGCGCAGAAATCTTGAAGAATAATATCACACTTTCAAAATCAGACTGATGAAGGTGCACGGGTGTATTCTAAGATAGCTGCAAAGAGTTTAGTTTCCTGCTCATAACGTACAATAGAGACACCTCGCATATTTTATCTAGATTCCAAAGATTGCTTAATGTGCTCTAATAATCTTGGCTTCCCTGCTGAGTATGGCTTCTGAAAGTATGTACTTCCCAAATAAAAACAAATACATGAAAGTATTTTCCATCTTTGTGACTATGACAAATGATGCATTAACTATACTGATGCTGTATTAGTCTGGTCATTTAGCAAAAGCACTATGGTGCTTATTCATGCTTAGTGGTCCAGAATGAGGCCTGGGGGAACATATTTGCTCAGACATTATTAAGTGTGCTGTGAATGAAAAGGCCTTTTTCTTTAAGTTAAGATGGCAATCAGTCATGTTTCCTGTTCAGTCTATGACGTTATAAGCATAATCTTGAAAGTTGTAATCAGATTCATTTTTTAAAGTCCTATCAGCTAAAACAGGTCCCTCTCATCATCTGCGTTTGTACAGAAGAACCGGGGAGGGAATTGGCATGCAAAACCCCAAACCTCCAGCACAGACTGTTAGGTCAGTTGATGAGGACACATTAGTCACATCTACATGGTCTAATGCAGACAGTCATACTAATTGCACCTGGTCTTTTGAGTGTTTTACAGGGGCTATTGCCTGTTCAAAGTTTAGATAAACTTATGATTGACCATGCCCAACCAGTAAGTCTCAGTAGACTGGAGCTGGTTCATGCCTTCTAGCTCAGAGCTCATACGTCAACACCACATGGGATTCAACATCTGGTTCTGTATATGGTACAATGTCCTAAAGGCACCTCAGCAACAAGGTCATTACTGATGACTTAAAAATTCCTAATATCCTCACCAGATGGCATCCCCCCCCAGTAAATCAAACTGATTCTCTTTGGCAGCTCATATTGTCAGATGTAAATGTTTTTGTAGCTTCCATCACCTACACAGGGTGTCAGGAGGCGTATTTCATCGAATAAATTCTAGGCCAAATTGAATTGTGCTACAAGAAGATGTGAGCCAAGATCTATAAACGTCTAACATTGGATTTCTTTTTTCTTTTTTTTTTCATGAGGCATTTGGAGTTTGAGCTGAGTAAAATCTTGTTGGCTTCATAAGGTTCTGGATTGGATCGACAACATTGGATTGAATTTCAGTCTGTTAACTTAATTTAAATCAAAGCCACAGATACCAATTAATGCTGTTAACAAAATTTTATCCATTGATTCCCCCATCTCAACTCCTATCCTTGATGGAGACATAATGTTTTGTTTTCTTTCTAAGAACTAAGAATACTGACTCTTACTGTTGCTGAGCAGGTAAAGATGTTCAGTAAGAGCAATACGAATGCTGCAGAACATCCTGAGCACTAGAACATGTCTGTATATATCTTAATTGTAAAAACACCTCTTCTGAGACTTTTTCTATGCTTGAATAATTTCTGTGGAACTTAGTGTAGAAACTGTTTTGCATAGTTAGTCTCATGTGTATTTGCAGGATCAGGGCCATAGAGAATAACCCAAATCTGTGCATCATTTTTAATTACACTCTACGATATAAATAAGTCCTCACTAGCTATCATTAATTTTAGATGAAGTAAATCATTACTTAAAGTAAAAATCTCAACTACCTTTGCTGCACTGGAGTTGTTTTTCAATTAAGGAAATATTTGAACCATTAAAGTGAATGCTAAATATGATATGGATATCATAAACGCACAGTATTAGACTCCAAAGTACTTGCAGAAAATGAAAGCTTCCTTTCAACTACAATGGTGTAAAAGATGTTTTATTATCAGCTTAGAAAACTCTTACTTGAAATGGACTATAAATTTCCTTTAAATGTAACTTAGGTTTGGGTTTTTGTTCTGCTGTCGAAATTCAAACATGTGTTGCAGTTGAAGACAGCATATGTGCTCTTCTGTGAAAATAAAGCCATGCCCCAATCCTCTGATAAAATTCTTTCTCTCTGTCCAACCACCGCCCCTAAACACTCACATGTAATGCAGCCACGACAATTTTCAGCACTGCCTTACATACCCACATCTGTTTCTAGTGTGAGGGAGAGGCATTATCACATATGACAGAGATACCTCTTCAAGCCATGCTACTGCATATCCTACTGTATATATGCACTTAATATATATTCTTTGGACTGAATGTGTCTTCTGCCCTGCCTTTCTGGCTAAAGAGCTCAGTTGCTCTGCAGAGGCAGTGGGATGGTTGGTGTGTAACGCCCTGACTGCCCAAGGTTGCAGAGTGAGTTGTAACGTGAGATCCCATGCTAAAAGGCACATGATCAACCCAGAGTACTAGCACATGTTTAACATCTTTTGGGGATGTAGGAAGGGTAATAATATTATCTTTTTCCCATGCTTTGTTTTAAATTTTTGATTTATCTATCTGAATGCCTATGTACAGTAACCAGCTGGATCAGAACTCCGAGCTGGAGACTCTTTAGGGCTTGCTTTCATTATGTATTTCCTTATGCCCAGATAAGAGCTTAGTCTCAGCCATTGCCTTGGAAAGTTGGCTTCATCTGATCAAGTGTAGATGTCTGTGGACTTTCAAGCGGTCCTGGGCTCTTCTTTCAGTCAATGGGCAGAGTCAGTTGCTCTTAGAATATGATTCATCTCATCCTAAAACAGACACTTACATTTGTTCAGATAGATTTCCCTCCACTGGCCAGAAATTGGACTTTAGGATGACACAGACATAGATGTTGTATGTCACAGAAGTCTTAAGCTAAGAGAACTGAATCCCCTCAAGTGTTTATGTTGTTATACACATACTAATGCAAATGATACCTGATTTGTATAATGATTGAACAGTCTATATCAGGACTAGAAGTCAGTGGTATTGCCCCAATGTAGAATAATTATAAGACCAAATTCAGAATGATAGTGTCTAACCTGAGCTAAGCTACTTAAGAAAGCATGAAAAGAGGAAGAACCAAGCTTCTAATAAAATTCAAGGTTAAAGCTGCTATCTGCAAAATAAAAAAAAAAAGACAAACTTACGCATGCCTTTCAAAACATATTTTAGGCTGTATTTCAGGTAGAAAAAAAATTACTTACTTTGGATGAAACAATACTGCTCCAGTGAAAACAGAACAGAATGGATTATTTTCTCCACATTTAATAATTTTGATTCAAGCTATCAGCATTAAAAATGTTCACTAATATTGTCTTCTGTCATAAAGCTCCTCAGAAGAAATTCAGAATAGAGACCTGAATCTGGAACTTCCAGTTCAGTCCCCTGATCCCAGGGCTTTGCCTATGCTGTGGTAGATCTTTCTTATTTGATCAGGAGAAGAACATGTCATATTTCTTCCTCTTGGAAAACAATGAAAAAGTTTTGAAACCTGAATATTTCTGTTAAAACAGTGGATTTTTCCCAGCTAGTTCCAGTTTAAATTCCTTATAGCTATTATTGTTATCATCTATTCATAACCCAACCTCAAGGACTGATGTCACTGAGAGCTGGTGTTCTGTCATGCTTATCCTAGAATCAGACAGATTTATTTAGGTCAAGGTATTACTGCAAAATAGAGGATGTCTTTGAAATAATAACTTTTCTCAGATCCTGCATGGAGATAGAAATTTCTAATCTATTTAAATGGTACTGGTCTGCTTTCAGGCAGGGTCTGTATGGCACTTGCAATCGTAAACATTGCTTTGATCTTTCTTTTCTATCCTCTTTCCAATTCCATTCTCGTGGCTTGATATTTGAAGATTTTTCACCTGGTTTCTCTACCTGGTATCAGTCCTATGGGCAAACAATACCAGTGGTAATCATTATGAGCCAGCATATTGTGTACTTTCCTGGAGGTTTATTAGTTGAGAAGTGGTTTCCGAAGGAATGCCCTCAAAATAATTTTCTCTTACAGTTTAGGTTTGCAGTCTCTGACAACTGCTTCTAATCCCTACGGAAGTCTGTTGGCCACACTGATCTCAGGAGGGCAATGGTCATTGGATTGTTTATTTCCCTGTCTAAGATTTGTACCAGCATCAAACACTGGCTCAGAGTGTGCACCACAAATGCAATGATGATGATGATCAATATAGTAATTGTATATGGTATAATAAACGGAATCAATGTAATGTAATCCACTGCACTAGCCTGTATACTTACAGAAAAAAAAAAAGAGGGCAGATCATGCCACAGAGGGTTTGTAAGCTTAGGATAAATCAAGAGATTACAAATGGATATAGAAAGATAGGAAAAATAACAGAAAGATTTTACCCACTGTGCTAGACAATGGCTTCAGTACATCAGCAGCCTAGCTGTTCCCAAGTTATCAAATTCTGGTTTTCATAAACAAATTCAGGTGAGCATACAAATCATAGAAAACAAAGGTGAAATACCAGCCTGCAAAGTTCATCTTGTCTATCCCCTGCCAAAATCAGAAACCTGTATACCTATACTGTTCCTACTTATACCCAGTCGTGTACGCTATGTTGCTATAGTTGAGCAACCTACCACAGAGTTTTACTAACTTTACTACTGGGCACTATTTCCTGATATTTAATCTGAACTTTTCTTGCCAGAATTCGTCACAGAGCTGAAGAACAGATGCTTCCATTATTCTTGGCAGCAACTTTTTGCAAGTCAGAAAATCAGTGTCTTGTCTGCCCCCAGCCTTCTCCAAGTTGTACAAGCCTCTAAAATCTCCTATAGGTTGCAATTTTTAGGACTCCAATTATTCCTGCAGCTCTCCTGTGAACTCTCTCCAATATCTCAACATATCTATTGAAATACAGAGCTTAAAAATGAATGGTCGGATCCTTATTGAAGAGGAAGGGCTCCCTCCATTGCCTTGCAGTCTCTGTTCTGAGTTAACTGTCCCAGTGTTGCACCATATGAAGTGGTGGCTTTCCCTCCTGTCCTGAAGAACTGCCTAGTCACCAAGTGAATCCCATCCTGTACTTCCACTGCTGATTATTCCTAAGTGTCAAAGCCTATCCTAGACCAAGAGGAACACATTACAAAATCCCACTCGGTATGTCTGTTAGTTCTGAGAATGGGTCTTTGATAATTATTCCTCAAGAATGAGTATGTAACCAGCATTACATCCACTCTACAAGACGGTAACCTAGTCCATGTCTCCTTGCCTTTCATGTAAGAATATCATGTGAAATGGTTCCAGGAATCAGTCAAGACATTTGTGATTCAGTACTACTACTGTTGTCTCATGACGCCAATCATGCTATTAGAGAAGAAAATTATAGCAGTTTGACATGATTTACCCATGTCCTTATTATCCTATGGCTTCTTGCAGATGATTTTATTCTCGTTCCAGAATTTTTTTAAAAGCTTGAGCTATATTTATGTTACAGTGTCTTACCCTCCCCCCTAGAAGTTCTCAGAAATAATCCCAAATGGCTTTGAGATTGCTTCAGTCATTTCTTTAGCTAAGTTGAATGAAATCGATCAGGGCCAGCAGTTATAAAAAGATTCAACTTGTCAAAGAGCAGTGTTACTTGTTCTTTTCCTGCTCTGTGCTGATGTTTTATGTCTCTGATATTGAGCATTCTAACCGTTTGACCTTTTTAGCGGAGACTGATGCAGAAAAGTATAAAATAACTGTGTCTTTTGGTGCCATTTGTCAATGAGGTTGCATTTCACATTCACAAAAGAAAATTTAAAAATGAGCGCAACTTTAATGAAGATACACCTCATAAAATGAAGAAAGTTAAATTACAAGTGCCTTGTATTTACAGTAGCTTGTAGCCTGAATGCAATAAGGTTATGTGAGCAGAATTTTGACCCAATTATTCAGTTGTAATAATAGAAATTATGATAATAATTTTTAAAATTTAAGCATGCTACACATCTTTTATTCAGAAATTGCTCATATAGCTTCCTTCTGAGTCAGTGAATGTGCTTGTATGGCCTACTGATCAAGAGAAATAATTAAAGCATGTTTTAAATGTCTAATTTATTCACTCTATACCTTAAAAAATAATGTTATATTGTGTATTTGCATTCACTAATACTTAAAAAAGTAACTAAAAATGCATGCAAAAGAGTGTATTTAGCACACAGCTGGTAGTTCTGTCTGTAAAGTTTATTTCTTTAGCATATTGATGATATTAATATTTTGGGGAGTTTTACAATCAAAATGTATTCATTCAGCAATAATCAAGAAATGTACCTTTATTGGTTAAATACCTCAAGAAAATTAAACTATTTCATTTCACTTATTTAATTTTTTTTTCCATACAGCTGTCCCAAAAAAAGAGTGAAATAACAGAGTTCTATTGGGAAGCAACTTATTTCATTATACAAGCAGAATACATGAATTTGAAGAAGCACAATTTTTTAAGACAGAAACATATAAGCAGGTTTTACCAATCTAGAAATCTGTTGCATGAGATTATTTCTTTACAGTAGCATGGAAATCTCCCTCCAAAGGCTGCCTTGCGTTTCAATATGTCTCCATTATATCCTAACTATTAAAAAAATCTACACAACAAAGAACTGGAAAAGAAAAAAAATCACTTTGCTTTTTGGTATAGTAACTGACATAGCTGAAAAAGGTATCTCTCAGATTAAATAACACTTTTTTTCTTTACCTTCTAGTTTTAATTTTCAGTAGGGTTTACATAGGGTCTCCTACCTTAAAAAAAAAGAGCTTTGCTTCCTGTGCATTTAGGCAATACTATCTAGATTCATCTTCCAAGTACATATTTAGCTTCATGGGGGGTCCTAAGAAAATAAGGCAAGGTCTTACTCGCCTATGGTATTATGCATTCCGGGAGCCTCCTGTGCAGTTTTCTTTGTACCTAGCAGCTCCCACGGAGTCAATTTAAATATTGAGCCTGTTCAGTCTGTGAGGTGCGTGGGTAATTTCTATTAACGCTAATATGAGTGATCCATGCATCAAGGAAACGCATTTTCATGTTTTTAACTTTCCATTTGTTTTCACTCTCCAGGAAGAGTTTGGAAGGGTGCTGCCTGTGTGGAAAACTTAACACTGACTGACAATGTATTTTTTTCTTTAGAAATGTTTTTTTATTACTTTTTTTTCTTCCCCATGGGGCAGTTGTGTCAGCCTGTCCCCTTGTGTTCTTCCCTCTTTTACCGTGATTACTTGTAACTGGGTTAGGCTGCATCCTAATTGGGTTATGTTGTAACCTAATCCAGACTTTGTTTCACCAACTCTTTGAGAAAGTGAATGAATGTGTGTGTGTGTGGGGAAAGAAGTATGGAGTCTTCCTCAAAGAATGGATTTCTTTGTAGAATAAGAAAAAAAAAAAAAGAACTCAGGACTAGAGACCAGACCTGTAGCTCTCCCTACCTCCCATCTGGTGTACTCTCCACTGGACCAATGCCAGATCACGTCTTGCCTGTTCACCATCTGAACGTCCATGCTTGCTGCCTAACGGTTCAGCTTCAGGAGGAGCAGTGTTGGAGCTCTCCAGACGTGTGCTCAGGGTGGGCTCAGCCCCCTCAGCTCTTCTCTCCCATTTTGTGGATAAGTAAGTGCCACAATACTAATATGGGAAACCCAAGAGACACAGTCACAGCCTGCCCATTTCCAAAAATTTGCAAGAGAAACATTTAGGAAAACATGAATTTTGCAATGCATGTGCAAAGAAGTTAGGCCTTGGTTCAGCTTTCTATTTTCCTTTGGCCACTTGTTGCCCTGCTGAGGACACTCCTCTGCTGTCATGGGCTTCCAGCCATGTGTTCTTTGTCTAGAAACATAAGCTGTGCATAAAAACATATTCTGAAATGACACCAGGTAAAACCAAAATGAAATTTGTTGAAGGTATGGCATCAAATTCAGGAATGAACCTAAAGACCTGCCAGCATCTATCTTTCACTTCTTTGACTTCTATGAAAATCAAAGTCTGAGTCCAGAGCATTGAATTAACATTAGGAATTCCTGGGGAAATCACAGTTCAAGAATCTAATGTTTAACTGTTTAGTGGAGTGAGGCGTTCCCTGTAAAGCAGGTTTGATTTAAACATTTCTGAGGATCGAGAACGTACCCCAACAACAAATAGATCCAATGGCTTTAATGCACCTTTTTTGTCTGATCTCATTCGTCTAACCTTAGCTTCCAGCCAGCGCATCTTATTATGTCTCAGTCTGCTGTACTGAAGGACACTCTATTATGACATATCTGTTCTCATGTCAGTACTTACAAACCTACATGAAGTCATCCCCTTAATCTTCTCCGCATAAATCTAAGCCAGAGGAGCTCTTTGATTGTATCAGTATAAAGAATGTTTTTCAATCTTTTCACCCTTCCCATGTGCCTTCTCTGTACCGTCTGCTGTTTAACAAAATCCTTCTTGAAAAGACTTTCTTGTTTTCACATCCATGGTGTCCCACTAGTGCAATTCACCCTTAGTTTTTAACACTTCAGGTCTTTGCCAATGAGAGGAAATATTTGGAAACACCGTAGAATGGTAATAGCATGAACTCGTCTTCATGTCTTTATCTTGCCGTGACCCCCAAGCCCTCTTCAGCCATGGTGAACACCGCCAGCGTTCTGCTTCCTGGGATCTTAGTGCCAGACTTGCTGTGGGGCACATCATCTTCACGGCTTATGACTCTCCCACTTTTGTATCATCTGTCAATTCTTTCAGTAGGTTGTTAATAAAAATGCTAAATAGTATCATACTCATTGGCTGATTGTATTTAGAGATACACATGTTAAGTGTTCAATTCAGGTTCGAAAAGTACCCAATTAATGTGCATTTATTTTGCAGTATTTTAATTTTTAATGAAAATGTGGTCTGAAATTGTAGAAGGCTCTGTGCTTGCATCAGTGCTATTACTTTTTCAACCAAATTTATGACCTCATTTAGAGAATATATCAAATTAACTAGCACAACCTTTTGTCAACGAATCCTTGGCAATGAGAAATAATCTTATTACCAACCCTTGCTTTGGCCACTCTTTAGAGCTAAAAGGCCCAGTAGCCCCACCAGATTGCCCACTTTACCCTTTTCAGATTTTCTTACAGCATTGGCTTCCTTTTAATTTTCTGAAACTAGCTTACTGTTCCAAGTTTTATTGAAAATCAGTGCTAAGGATCCAGAGAGCTACTCAAACAGCATTTTAAAACTCTCTGATGCAAGCTATCCAGACCTGATGATTTAAAAATATCTAACTTCAATAGCTGCTTTTTAACATTTCTTTGAGTCATTGTCAGAATAGAAAATACACCATCATTGTCATCATCATCACTAGAAGATGTGCTGTCATCACAGCACATTGACTGTTCTTCAAAGCCCAGAAGAGAAACATGTAGAGAAGCTTGTCTTTTCTGCCATATTGTAGACAATTCCATAGACATCATCCATTATTTTAAAAAAAACCCTCACTTCTTTACATATTCTTTTTTTTTTCCAAATTTACTTTTGGAATCTCCTTTTTATCCTGAACTTTGCTGACCACATAGTTTTCCTTGTGTCTTTATCAGTTCCTGCAGTTTTATGTCCTAATTTATATTCTCCAATATCCGTTTCTTCTTTCTTTCCTTTATGATATATGTAATGCATGTGATACATTAATTAATATTGTTATTATTACCATTATCTCATTTTACTGCCTCAGTCTGACTTTTTAGTTGGGGTGATTTCATCTTCAGCTGCAGGGTTCTGATTTTTTTAACTTTATTCATGCTTTTCTGTTTAGATTTTTTACCTCCGATTGATATGGTCAAAGCTGTCCTCAGCTCTGTTACGCTGTGAAACTGCTCATATGAAGCACAGAGCTCACAGGTGCAGAGCATGCATCATCAAGTCACAATCACTTGAAGTTATATCTACATAGAACAATGCAGCATCACCCCGAGTTATCTGAGCTTACTCTGAACAGGCTAGTAGTATAAGGCTGATTGTGTGGTGATTTGGAGCAGTATTCCCTGTGTTCACATTTTAATATTGGATGTTATCTTTTTCTTAGGCAACAGCTGTGTTCTGAACAGCAACAACAGCAAGACTTCTTCAGCAGTCGCTGTCAAATATTCTGGCAAGGTGCAAAACAAGCTGGCTCAGGTGCAAATGCTTTGCAAAGAGGCAGATACTGTTGAGTGAGAGTGTAACACTGAAGTTACCTGTATTTTGGCATCATTTACCAGCTGCAGAGGCTCAAGAGAAAGATCAGGCACACAGCTTGTGAGTAAGCAGCCGTCATGTAGTTTATTGTTTATATACATTGTAATGGGCTGGAACTAGCCATTATTAATCTGACCATTAACATCCTCACACCCCACTGCTGGGCACCCAGTGAGTCTGGGCTGGCCAGACAGTCCTTGATATATTGCACTTTGAAAAGGGAAGATCTTTGATTATGCTGTGTTGCTATTTTCTTCCTCTTTTAGGTTTTTTTTTCTTCTATTAACATTTTGATAAGTTGTCACGTAAGTACTTTTTTTTTCTGAATATTGAATGATTTCTCTTCTTTGCTTTGAACTATTACTAATGAGTATCAGCTCCACAGTCTCATCTCCCTTTGTTTTGACTCCCTCATTTTGCATGGTTCACTAACCTACATGCTTTCTTGCTCACAGAGTAAGGTGAAAGCTCATTGCTAACTTCTTTCAGTGAAGCTGGGCTCTGGATCAGAAGCCAGTCTGCTCCCCTGTGCCTACGAGAGCTGAGACAATCCTCCTCAGTGCACAAAGAATCCAGTGTGCTCCCACGTCTGCCCACCTGAGAAACTCGGTGAGGCTCTGAGAACCCTTCTTTGCGAGCAAAAGATCCTCCCAATCTGCTGCTCAGCAGCGCCTGACCTTGGTGAGAGACAGCGGATCACAGCTTCATTGAGTTATGAACTCCGTGACAAGCAAAATATCGTGACTCAGTGGCATCTCCCTGGAAAGAGGAGCTGGGAGTTGAAAGTCTACGAATGCACTGTCCTCCCACCTCCACACCCACTCATACAGCGAGTGCTGCGTGCAGCTGCGTTAGCACAGCCCAACCACGCTGAGAAGTAAGTTGTATCAGCCCGATGGACCGTGGAGATAACATGATCGCACTGTCTCCGTGCTCTAAGCCAAACTCCACAGTGCAATATTCACAACTCCCATGGCTTTTGAACTGTGTGATCAATTCCTCTCTAGCTGTCAAAAAGGTATGTAATGTAGAATTCCTTTGTGACAGAGGCAACGTTTTTGAGCTAAGGATTATCTTCTATAGAATTTAGACATCCGAGGATATTTGGCAGAATGAGACTGCCAGCACATATCACTCAGACTGAATTTTCCCATGATAACAGACATTTTCACTTGCACTTTATAGGTAAATATTTATAAAACACATCAGCTTGTCCTCAAGTCTTTGGTCTACGGCACTATGTCCTACCTGTTGGGATACTGGCCTGTAAAGATTCATGAAATGTTTGCTTCCAAACTGGCAGTGATTCAAACAGACAATATCATTTTGACCTAGAATAACACTTTACCTCCCTCTTAGTCCACTCACCCCTTCCTAAACAGGTGATAGGAGGAGACTTTAGCATTCCGGTCGTGCAGATCTTCTCATCAGGCTTCATTCTTCCCCGCAAGGCTGAATTTATGCTCATAAATACATTCCAATTTCTGTTATTACACAGGTCACTAGTATTGACGTGTAGGAAATTAGCACATTTCTCTCCTCTCGTACCTGTGTGCTTTAATTAATTTTGTTATTGACATCTTGATTTTATGCTAAATTAGTCCTTATTTGTCCTTTCCTCTTTTATTAATTGAATACCTTCCTAATTATCCTCCCTGTCTGCCCCCTTAAACAGTGAGCCGCAGGTTACCCGAAAAGTTCACTTCCCTCTAAAGACAGACTAGTCTTCCACAAAATCTCTCCACAAAATCCTCTATTTAACTCACATTTTTTTCCCTAGCAGTTCACTCCCACAGCCTTACACACTGCTTCTTGCAGAGCACAGCAAAAGCTGGTCTTTGCATATGGTCCTTGCGTGTTCAGCATCCTTCCAGGTTCTTTGTAAGTCATCTTCAGTCTAGGCATCCATGACGCAGTCTTAGAGTGCTTAAAGGTTGCATCAAACAGCATTCAACCATGGGGTATTTGTCTGCTTTCAACCATATTGCTCTGTCAAGATAAATTCCGTCGTTTCTTTGAGTACCTGGTAGTGCCTGGGTGCTACGGAGAATTCCTCATGTCCTCTGCCCTTTGGTAGCCTCATCACAGCCATGTTCATACTGTTGCTCTTCTTGTGGATGCCATCTCACTCTCACACCTCTTGATGTTACAGTATGCCAAGCTACCCCTTGTATGTCTCCTGTTTTCCATTCCTGATCAGTCGGTTTTCTGCTAAACTAATGACACTTCCAAAATCTTAGCCTCAGTTTGTCTGATCATCTCTACTGAATGTGCTTGTCCCTATTTTCAATTTTCATATGCTGTAGGTCCCTTCTGACTTCAAGAAGGAGTAAAACATGACCTGTCTATTCACTGTTACTGATCCATCTTTGGCTACAGCTTACGGGACGTAGAATGATATCTGGAAGGAAAATATCTTGCTTTGCTTCTCTTGTGAAGTTTTCAGTTCCTTGCTCTTTTCTCCTGTCCTCCTTTCTTTGGGGACCAGAGAGTTCAGCACAAAATTGACTGAGGATTTGAAGGTTACATTCTGACAATATCAACATGCCTCAACGAGCTCCTTCTGCTAACTCAGGGCTCATTCCACACATGCTGTATTCCGTAACCCACAGAGGCAACACTCAGAAAATATGAGGGGCCAAACACCCCTGCTTAGCAGTTACGTCTTCCAAGCGCTGACTGCTGTGCCTACCCAAACACCCTTTTCCGCTCCAGCTGTTTACAAGCCCCTTTGACATATAAATATTATAACCTGCTCTGTAAGGTAGGTCACACAAATCACTGCAATCAAATCTTCAGATGGCAGGAAAAAGCGGAGAAGTAATTATTTAACAGAGATGTCTATACTTTCAGATTACTTCCATCTCCTGTTAGGTACAGACTCTGTAGGTGCATCTATCCAAAGAAGCAGTTCCACTTTGCTGTGCTCTCCTTACCCCTGGATATGTGTTGCAGCAGTTTATCACGACTGCCTGTCATAATAAGGACTGAGTGGACTCTGTCCTGCTGTGTTTCTGTGAGGAACCCAAAGTACATGGACAGAAAGGGCACCCTTCTTGCTGGGCAAGTGCTTCACCCCAGCATAAGCACCACTTAATTATACTGTGCTTGTCACGTTCATGTGTGCTTCTGCTGCCTTTGGTACCCACTCTCTTCTGATCACCCAACATGCTTCTGTCCAGAATTAAGATAAATCTATATCACAGGACTTACATATTTTATGCAGACCTAACATCTCCCAATACATGTTTGTGTTAATGCACTTTCTATTTGAAAAAAGGAAATGTTATGGAGTTCCTGTTTTGGATTAACCCAATAAGAAAAAAAACCAAAACATCTCAACAGCAACAGGGTTGCAAAACAAAAAGAAGAAAAAAAACCCAAACAAAACCAAAGGGGATTCATTGATATTTATAGAGGTGCATGTTAAGTTTCCTTGGAAACCACCACTGCTCTTCTTTAATTCAATCTTCATTAAACACCTTTCTCTTTCTGAAAAGAAATTGCTACTAAACAACATTATGGGATTTTATTTCCTCTCGAGTTTTTTGTCCAAAAATTCCTAAAGTTGTATGGAGAAAGACTCTGTAAAGATGCTGAAGGAGCTGCCTGTTAGTGTGTTCTTTTAAAAATTTTTATATTCCACATGCAATGGATGAAGACTTTCTATTTCTAGACATAAAAATTGA
The DNA here is from genome assembly GCA_017639485.1 of Pluvialis apricaria. Classification (NCBI taxonomy): domain Eukaryota; kingdom Metazoa; phylum Chordata; class Aves; order Charadriiformes; family Charadriidae; genus Pluvialis; species Pluvialis apricaria. The sequence goes on from CM030010.1 coordinate 31,491,873, forward strand.
GTGAAGAAGCCTCTCCTTATTAAAAAAACAACCGACAAATGCCAAGGCACCTTAAAATGCTGATAAGAGTGATTGCGGAATATCTAAATCAAAGATGCTACTTTTTAACTAGTGAACCTGCTGAATTCTTATCTTGTTCATAAAACAACCAGCCAAGCACTCAAGATTTCTGGTAGCTTTTACATAGCCTTACAGCTGAGTTATTCTACTGGGTCAACACAGAAGGAGTAAAGCCGTAGTACACTTTTATTTTATATATAGGTATTTTGGGAGGTGCCATTTCTGCATTCCCCCATTACAACCTGTTTGTTAGGCAGGTGAAAGTAGAGGTGAGAAGTCCTTGCTCCAGATGATGATCAGATATTCAGGCAACTAGTTTTGTTGCCTTAGCTGGGAAAAGCTTGCTTAATTTTCGTGGAAAATTACTTACTCAATTGGGACCAGCATCTTCTGTTTGGTATGCACAGCGACCACAGAAAGTCTGGCATGTGAGCATTACTAGCTGTACACCACAAAAGAGTGGTGGCTGGCTGTGGTGGAGCCAGGGATTATGGCAGAAATTACCCTGTGTGATGGCTGGACACAATACACCAGCTAACCTTCTAGAGAGCAATCCTCTTTATATGAAGAATGCTGTCAGTCACTGCTATGGTATACAATAAATATGCAGGAATGCTGACTGCAAAATAACCCTCCTAATAATCACCTAGTTCTTGGCTTGGTGGAATGAAAATGAATAGCTCTGCGTTAACAGTTTTAACAGTTCAGAAGCTCCGCCTTTTGATGGCTGTACCCTTGTTTGGGACACCTGAAAGTATTCCCTTAGAAAGCAACTTCTGCCACAAGAAAAATTGGGAGATGTGAGAGACCTGTCGTTCTGCTAGAGGAAGAATAATCCTTCACCCCTTATTCATTTAGATGCCTTTTTACTTTTTTAGGAGGCACTTAATCATAGCAGATTAAACATATGCCATATGTACATGTAGTGCTGTTCCAGGGATTCAATGGGAGCAGACTGATTAAATCCTATCAAGGATACAGTTGTCATCAGCGCTGTGTCTTGAGATGATGAACTTGACACTGAAGTAGCATCCATCACTCCTCTGTTAGATACTTAGACTTCTTAGGGGTTGTTACCAAAATTAACAAGAGCCAGCCTACCACATGTCTACAGTAGGCATATGACATGAATCTAAAATCCTGCCCTTTTCTGGGTCTTAGCCATCAAGTATAAAATTACAAGAAGAATATTCTGCTGTTTAGGATTTACCACTCGGAACCATTTTCTAGAGTATGGCACTGCTATTGTTTCTTTAAGAGCATGGACAAAATGAATGATAAGTCCCGGTTTTCAAAAAACCATGGAAAGCAAAAACTCCACTACTGCTTCATCTTTTCTTAAATTTGAACATCAACAGGAGTCTGGAGGACCCAATTCTCTGCTCTTGTCTGCTTGATATAATGAAAAATCTCATCTCTCATCTGCCTGGAGAATGACATAATGCTAAGTTTACAATTCCAGATGCTGAGTAAATAAAATTTTTTGTGTTGCCCTCTGTTGAAAGCACTAATTATGCCTCTTTGTTTTGCTTTTTAAACACTGTTAGAAAGAAACATTCACCTGGACTCTGCTTAAACTGTCATGTTGCAAGCATCTTTAATCATGAATGAAACTTGTATTTTCATGAGTTCTCAATTTCAGGCATCATATGGGTGACAAGCGTATTCTGAATCATATCAACTGTATAGAGCAGAAATTTGTCATATATGCTATTTCTGACCATGAGTAACAGCCACCCATGTCAGCTAACGGATGAGATGAAATGGATTTGCTTTGCATTGCTGTTTTTACTCCAAACTTCAAGCGAAGCTGTCGCCAGCTTTCCTGGCCTCTGTGATGCCATTTTTAGCACGTTACAGGGTTTTACTTAACAACCACTTTCCATTTCTATGTTTGTATCTGAAGTTGGCCAACACATTTCAGTCCTGGGCTTCCCTTGAATTTTCAATGCCTCTTGGTCCTGTTCATGCATAGAATTCTACCAGTATTTTTTTCTGTAAACATTCCTCAGGGTGGTAATATTTTAATTGCCATAGCAAACAACCGTTCTCCACTGACAGCTTCAATTTGCAGAAACATTGAGGCTACATTTCTTTTAGCTAGGTGATGAGATCATGCCTAAAAGAAATAATGCATTAGCCTGTTCAAAGTGTGCCTTGTTTCCAGAGCTATTTCCCAGCCTGCATTAAGGAGGTCATCTAGGGGAATTATGCACTTTTTGTATATGTTTCTCTGGGGACCTGGAACAACAAGGATAGTCTGTCCATAAAACTGTGTTTTTCTGATGCTGCATAGCAAAAGTCTTACTGGTGAGCCACTGAAACCAACGCCGATCTCTGCAACATGGCAGCTGACCACAGGCTGTTGCCTGCCTTTGGACCCCGGATGTTTATCCAGTCTTTGATTAGACCAATATGGTTTTTTTCCTTCCAAGTGGTAACTTGTGAAATTTAATAGTATGCCAAGTTGTACCCAATGTGCCTTTTTCGGATTGGGCCTCCTTACTCTCATTTTCAGTTTTCAGTACCGCTTTGAAGTTAATTCTACAAGTTATTAAATGCCCATCATTACAAGCCAGTGAAGCGGAGGCCCGCATCTCCCAGAAGAAAAGTACCACATCCTACTGCTGTGAGTTACCCTGCTTAAATATGGGCCAGTAGCCGGAAACTACTCATTTCTTTTCCAGTTCCTCCGAGATTTTAATTTTCTTTTTGGTCCAGTATACTTAGTTATTTTAGTACAGTGGCCATCATGATTGACTCTCATAAATTTGGAATGAACCTTTCAAATGCGGCCAGAAAACGCTGAATGTCTAAGATACTCTGCAGCTGGGAAGTATTCAAAAACCTTTATCTTTCATTTTCCTGAGGGTACATCTTTTGCATCTGGGCAATGCCTGGAGTAAATAACTAGATTTTCAAAAGACATCACACTTTGTTGGCTTTAAATTCATAACACAGCACACTCATCACAGTCCCCTTTGGGCTCTACAAACATTCCTGCGAGAGCCTCCTGAACTAACCTCTCATCCATGCATGAGGTAACGCTATTTGCTCTCTTCCTGCTGTCACTGACCCTTTGTTCTTCCAAACACAGCAGATACAATGACTCCTCTAATGGGCAATACTTCTTCTAAAGCAGCAATAAAAGTGGTTCGTGATTTTGCTTTTACTCTTCACATTGCAAAAGAGTAGGAGTGCTTACAGACAGGGTGGAGCTTTTTTTTCTTTCGGCTGAGGGGAGACAAGTGCTATTGTATAAATCAAGTCTGTTTTCTGCAGCTGACTCTATCCTTATTTTTCCATCTGAAACTCTTTGAATTTATATCAGCTAATCAAATATTAATTTGGCCAGAGAGAGAGAAAGGAAGCACAAGGTTGACACAGCAGCATGCCTGTCACTGCACCTTCTCACTTTCAGTTTCCTGCCACAGTCAAGTAACTCGTTGATGTAAAATAAAATAGCCAAGGACTGCAATGCAGATTGCTTTGGTCCCCAGGGAATGCCACAGTCTCCTCTCAGGAGAATCATCGGCTCTGCTAACACTGTAAGCTAAGCCTGACTTGAGCTGAATTCCCTCCGCCTCTCCTGTTCTTCAACAGGTAGAGTGGGCCTGTCTGGCCCTTTCCCAAAGCAATTTGTGGTTTAGTGATAAGGGGACTCACACAGAAAATGTAGATTTTATTTCCTTCAGGCAGAGAACAGTATGGGACTACAGTCGCTCCAATCACAGAAAAATGCTGTAGACACTAAACTATTGGATGAGAGCAGCAAGTGATTGGACACATACAGAGCCTTATTCAAAGCTTGTGGTAATTTCTGAGGATGCCTAATCTATCAGGGCTCTGAAGCAATATATGTGGAAGCGGACCTTGTTCTTGTAGCCCAGGAGAGCTTAGACGACAGTTATGTCACAGCTGCCATCCATGCTGAGGCAGTTTGAGGCGCATGGGAAACATCAGTGTTGGAAACAGCTCTCAATGCACTGAGATGCTTCCAAGGCTAGGCAGCAACTGAGTATGGGTTCTGAGTATTCAGATTTTGAAATTAAGCATGTAAAACAGGTGCTAGTTCTACCTTAATGCCTAACCCTTTCAGGGATCCATCCTGTTCCTATGAGAAGATACTGTCTATTTTTGTTGTTGGGCATGGAAAAAATCTCTTTCAGAAAATGCAATTTCATTAAATTTAAATATATTCGCATATTGATTTTGATGAAATTTCATGTGAGAGTTCTGATTTTTCAGTTCCGTATGACATTAATATAAACATTATTTTATTAATCTCTTTATAGTCTATTTAACTGTTTCAGTGTTAGTGAAAGGAACTGTTTCAAGATCATCACAGTAAACTGAATATTTCCAAACTGGCATTTTATGGCATTAAAATAAAATTCAAAATGTCTGAAATTCTCGTGGGAAAAGAATTTTGTTTGTTTTCTGACACACGTAATTTCTTTCTGACAGATGTAATTGAAGTCTCTCTAGTGAGATCAGCTCCTTACAGCACTGAATCCTTGTTTTTAGGAATTAGAGTTCATAAAATGGGATTCCTGTGGTAATGTGTTGCCAGTGTTTTGAGGAGAACTACATTTCTCCAGAAGATAAAAGAGAGTATAAGAAGGAAAATTACTTAATTTGAAATTTGATTGTGTTCTTTAAGAACAAAAAAAGCTGGCTTATCAAATGGTCCATTATTTTTACTACTTGTGGTTTAAAGCGACTGTGTGAAGACAATGATTTCAACACAAGGGAAAAATAATTATGACCTTTTCAAATGCTTCTAGACCGATTGAAGAAAATCGTTTACAGACCAACTCATTCTGCAACTTTTACGTTTAATAGAATAAAATACCAGAGTTTATCTGGAATGCAGAAGCATTTGCGTTGTCATCTGGAGTCTTTCATGTCTGATCTTTCTGCAGGCAGTCAGAACCTGTAAATTAAAATATTCAGGGATGGGGTATTTCTGTGTATACATGAGAATAACTATGCAGCATTGCACGTACAGTCCCGCTCACAATTGCAAATGCACTGCGTGAGTTTCATATGTAATTAATTTTACTTCTACAGGTTGTGTCTGTACAACTCCACATAAAAAAAAAGAAAAGAAGAAAGGAATGGCAAAATACTGCTGCTGAAAAACCAAGTTAGGAGATTCCAGAAGTGTGGTTATTATGTAACTTTAAGTGTCTTTTTCAAGTATATTCGTTTTGATTCAGATATATTGATAATTTTCATAATTTAGCTATAGTAAGCACAGTTTTGGCCAGTACTATATACACAGTGACTCTATTTTGCAGACATATAAGGGAGAAATCATTCTTCTGTCTTTTCTATGCACCTCCTTCATTTTTCTCTCTGGGTCCCCTGTTTTAGGGTACCAGAATGGTCTCCAGAGGAACAGAAGGTGGTGCTCAAACAGTTCTGCTCCCCTCCTCCCAGTCTATCCTTGGAGGTTTGGTGCTGGCAGAGGAGAGAAAAGGACTTCTGTGGATTTGTCCCTTCTGCAGGCCTTGGAGGTGATGAAGAACATCTGTAGCTGCAGAGGGAGCAAGGGGAACCAGCAAGGAAAGTGTCTTTGGGTTGGAGAAAGTGTGGGACAGACACACATCGGTTCTGCTCCTCCCCATTCTGGAAAAGCAAAGACATTAGGTGTTTTAAGACAGAAGCCAGTTCAGCTGATCCTAGTCCTTCCTAATAGATTTACTAACATAATCCAATGGGACATTGAAGCATCCTTGTAAACTTAATCAACTGCATGTCCATGGTTGAAAGCAGCAGACCCTGGTGACATTATCAATGGATGTACACACTATTGTCATAATGAATCAGGACCACAAAATTCTCCCTGGACAAGAGGCAAACCTCGCCTTGACATTCTCTTTGGGAGGCTTTTGCTGCTCAATTTCAAATGCAAAATAACACACCATGAATGCACAGGGAATAATTTAAACTCATTTTGACCTGTCTATTAAAAACACCAGGATCTCAATAAAGTGAGGCTTGGATTCAAAAGCAAAGGACATGTTCTCTTGCCTATTATTTTTGTATCTGTGTCAAGAGTAACTTGCAAGCATTTATCATGTATTTCCTCAGTCTGTTAGTAAAAACAACATTTGTTATTCTCTTTTTATTAGGAGCAATCTTGTTAAGTTGAGATCTGTTTCCCTATGGGAAATGAGTGAAATTATCTTCAAGACTCTGTATCCACACATTCTGCAAGATCCCACAACAAATTCTTGTGGTTAAATAATTTCAATTGATATATTGGTTCCTGGAGTATCAGAAGGTTTGTTGTCATACTTCCTGGCTTTGTCCTTCAATTTAGATGTATTTTTTATTAAGTAGTCATGCTGTTTATCTCTTGAAAAGACTTCATTAATTCAAGAAGATAAGAATCAAGCCAAGAAGAAATAGCATTTCAGTTTTGACTCTCCAGAGCATTAGAAAATAACAGAAAAAAAATCAATCCCTAGCAGCAAGATTGGATTTTGAAGGGAGAAGGAGAAGAACGGAATGTGGCTTCTGAAACCATTAAAGAAGCTAAATGCATAGCTTAGAGGGAATGGGTCTTATGTGTTTATTTTAATCTTTCACTTCAGGGAAAAAAAATTTAAAATGAATGTATTGCTTATGGCAAGACTGGATTGACCAAACTGGAAACCTGAGTTCTCTATTTAATTACAAGCAAGCCATAACATGGGTAACAGCCAGGCAGTATTTCTATGTCCCTTTACTAGTGAATTTTAGCTCTGAGCAAACAGAGCAGTCCTGCCCTCTGGACTTGGTGCTGTAGCTGGAGGCTGTCTCAGCCCAGGGCAGTGAAATACAATGCAGCCATCAACACCGGGCAAAATCACAGTGACTCTTGGAGCACAGCAATACAGAAATGGAGATATGAGTATGGAGTTACTACTTCAGACAGGTTTCTGTAGTATTATCCTGCTGGAACCGGTAGCATCCACACAGTGATGGTCCTTTAATATTCCTCATCTGGAAGAACTTAAACTTCATCCTATTGAGCCCTGTTTCATGTAAGTACTGCAGAGTCTCTTGTCTGGAGCGATCCCTACTAGTGGTTAATAAACACATAGTGGCTGAATACATAGAGAAACAGGGGAGCTCTACCAACATGGCAATAGAAATAAGCAAAACAGGTATTTTGTAGAGGTTAGCCTTCAGCCACCTGGTAGTAAATGTAAGCCTCATGGCAAGAGTAAGTGCAGGCAAGAAGTAGGGGTTCCAGTCTCATCTTTTGCAGGCATTTGCCCCCTTGGTAAAACTGCCAAAGAGGATCAAATTTGGATTTCGGTTGGGTCAATAATGCCTTACTCCTGAGTTCTGGACTGCAGTGCCTATCAGTGGTCCTCAGAATAGACTCAGTCCTTGCTCATCTGTAATTCACTGAAATTGCTAATTTAAAGATATAAGTCTGAAAGAAAATTTCTATCATTCTCCCTGGGGTAACCATAGCTATTTTTGGTGCCTTTCCTTAATGCCAAGGCATCTGATGTACTGAGGAAGTTATTATTGTTTGGCTAGTACACAAATACTGGCTTGTATCTAACAGGTCCTCTTGCAAAAAATTGTAATTTTTTGGTTGAACTAATTGTGGGACTCCATATCTTATATTGGCTTCTACATGATGGTCAGACTAGCTGGTAGCCTAGATTTAGGAGCAAGTTTATAGAGCCTGGTAGCTGCCTTGCTGTTGGCGTATCTGCTAACTGAGGCATAGTAACAGGACATCTGTGATATCAGGAAATGTGAAACTGCAGTTCCAGGCCATTCTATTTTATGAACAACCTTTTACGGTTGCTTGTCAAAGTGTATAGCTACCCAACTTTGGTTTTTCAAATTTAGCCTTTGGTAATTTCTTTTCTGATATAAATAGTATGATAGTGAGACATTACTCTGTGCTAAGACAGCAATAAAAGCAAATCTAGTGTTTACAAAAAGCTGAATTAAAAATAAACTGCAGTGATAAATAAGATGGACATGTTGACTTGTGTTTTGGGAGTTTTGTTTGTTGTAAATGATGCAAACAAATCAAGGGTAATTTGCAGGCACTGTGTTTTGCAAATTGAGAATTGGCGATGAAATAGCAAGACATTATCACTGTTGATACTAGCAATGCCTACAGTGCATAATGTTGCATAAGGGTGGACTGTAACCATAGATGCACCTACAGAGATTGTTCTCCACAGGAACTTCTAACCATCTGGAAGATGGATACGTAAACTACTGCAGCATTATTGTCAGTGGACTTTGTTGCAGTAGTCCTTACTCAGCAGAGAATTTACACCTGCTTACAGGGAAAGCCCCCCAGAATAGCACAGACAGAATACACATTACCTTTTTCCAAGCACCGTTCCATGCTGTGAATTCCCTCTGTGATAAGAGGGACATCACGGTAAGAGATACAGGCAAAGTCAGACTTGGCAGCTGAGGACCCAGAAGGAAACAAATCAGTAGCAGATGACATAAAGGCAGAAGGTGTAAAGCATTATCTCGTGTGCCTGGGAAAATGGGCATGATGATGGAAAAATTCCCATCTAGTCTTATGTGCCTGTGCAGTTTTCCAGATATTTATGGAGATCTGACCAAATCTTTCCACCTTACTGATGGAGTGATCTGTAGAGGTATAATTTCTTCCTTTATATTCTCTTATCTCCTCCATGGGCCGTAGTTTCCCTTTGGTCCTGTATATATCTGATCCACTAGACAGCATTAGGGAGAGTGACTCATAACACGCATCTATGGATCTGGGTAGTTTCAGGCTAAGCCCTCAGTCTGGGTCTGAAAGATTTACTCCCTAATATATCCAAACTGTGTCAGTTGTCAGAAAGGTTTCCACTTGAAGCCCTGAAAAATTTCCAATGAGGCAAAGACCTTGAAATCAGATATGTGAAGTTAGTAAATAATAGCGGAGGCCACCACAGGTTCTGGTAGAGAAAAGATGTGTTCTCCAGCTTGGAACAGGCTCAGGAACTGAGCAGACCCCACACTTTTTAACGAGGATGCTGGAAATACCATTGCAACATCAAAAGAAAGTCAAAATGCCTCAGCAGAGGTCGGCACTGTTTCCTGACACCGAACTCACAGTAGAGGTATTTCAGAGGAGGAGGACCTGGCTGCTACCTGTGACATTTGTCTTACCTTGGGGGGATTAGATGAATTCCAGAATGAGAGCAGTGACTCCATGGTGCCTCTGTGCATCCTAGCAACTGTAAAACTAAATGAAGTAAGGCTTGAAATTCTTCCAAAGTATATGACGATCCAGATAATGCCAAGAGCTGATATTTATTAAATGTTGTTGTGCAAATCTGAGTTTCTGCACAAAATAGCAGTATGATATAGATCTATAACTGTAGACTATGTATATATTCAGATTACAAGGATGTCTTCTCTTGAAATACTTTGAAATCGGTAGTAATGCCATTACTTGCAAATGGAACTATATATCCATTGGGTCAGGCTGAGTTCATACATGGAGTCCACCATATACGTGAACCTTATATCAATTAATTTCTCATAATAAGGGTGTTCATCTTTCATCTGAGCGTGAGATAATTTGGAGCTTCATGTCCATGTACTGATGTGTGAATTATTCAGCATTTTAAAGCAACATGTACTTTCTCACCATTCGCACAATGCCTTAGCAATGTGTCCTCAAAGCAGCACAGGCTCACAGGAGAATAGAGAGCAAGTACTTTCAGGGAATCCCTGGCACAAAACAGGCTCAGCTCTACCTGTTACTTCCCACAGACTTTCCTCCTGACATGGGAAGATGCTCATTTGTCACCATGTACATCAGCCAGTGATTTGTGCTACCTGAGCTCAAACAGCCAAATCATATTGCTTTTCCTGTCACTGAATGAAAAAGAAACACAGGCTTTGGATACAACGAGATTTAGATGTGAAGTGGGTATTCGTGTCCACCAGTGCAGAGTAGCTGTCAGTGCAGCTAAAGCCTGAGGTGGTGTTACCCACCACCCCATGGGGAAGGCTCTGTCCTAACCCGGCATACAACGACATGGACATCTACCCTGCAGAACAGCTGGTGTCTTCACTACATTGTGTGGTAATGAGGATACGATGGGATTCATTATTGGCTGAGCATCAAAGTCCAAAATGCCCTGGGACTGTGCTCTGAGCACACCCCTTCTGATGTGCCATGCCCCCCTCACTCCACAGCTTTCTTTGCCGCCGCTGCATAGGGCTCTCACACGCAACCAGGCTTCCACAGCTCAGCTACGACTGAGACTCATCCGTGATCAGCCCCTATCAAATGCACAGAAAAACATACTAGCTTACATCACCGTGAAATAACTTTGTGCTAAGACTCAAATATTATTGTTATCTGTCTGAGCACTGAGAACAAAAGTAGTCAAATGGGCTGGAGTCATACCTTCATTTTGCTGGGTAGACTTATCCTTCATCTGTATGTATATGTAGGAAGTTAAAAGCAGAACCTCTTGCAACAAACTACTTGCAGTAAGGGAGAAAGCTCTTCATGTAATCAATTCAAGATTTCATTTGCTCAGCCCTGCCACAAACTATCGGGAACACGGAACACCCAGCAGAGCCCCTGGGCTCAGAGCAGGCAAAACAGTGCATGTCCTGCAGACAGCCCTCTTTGAGCTTTTCTGCCTAGTGGCTCAGAAAACAACACAAGTAAAAAACAGGAACTCTATTTTATCTGGAATCCATCTGAGGCTTTTTCATGTATGTGAAGGTACATCGTGGTTACCCCTTGCTGAAACCTCAGCTAAATCTGCCAAAGCTGAGCAGTCAATAGCTCTTCTTTCACTGGTGAAACGCACAATAAATCAAATGTTTACCAGGCCATTGACTTCACATGTGTGAATATGAAAGTGCCATCAGTTAAACACCCAATAGGATTTAAAAAAAATCCCTCTCTTAGGGAGTCAGGCTCCATCCAGTCATTCAGAAGTAGATCGAGTTTGTGTTCTGTGTTGCTTAGTTGACTCCTCACCTCATGCTCCTGAAAGCATTTTCCACTGCATGATTTGATACTGTGCAATTTCCAAAAACCCCTGCAGGGGGAACAGAGATATCTGGTGTCCCCTGCCTGCACTCAAATGTAAATTTACATTTTACAAACCATAGCAGCTCATAATCCCTCAGTGTCCTTTGTGATGCCGGGTTGTCTCCCCAGCTTGTGTTAATGTGCGCTAATGAGGAACAGGCAATAGGTATTTAGAAAGCAGATAAGCATAGAGCACATCCTTCCAGTTCTTTTAGAATATGCTATAAAAAAGCCCAAATTGTTTTGCTTCCTTGCAGTGTGGTGTTTTAAGGCACCTCTGCCTGTTTTCTCAGGCACTAGCAGCTGCCCTGGTGGGGTCATGAGATGGTTTCTTGATAGGGTGTGAAGGCAGCAGGGGAAGCCTCAGGTCAGTCACCAGAATGCAGCAGTGTGGTGAGGATCCCAGGTTGCTTCGAGGGTGGTGGTGAAGGAAATGTAGTTGTAGGGGGTTATTAGCAGGTGTGGTGTGTTGTGTTAGTGAAGGAGGTGGGGTTATTTTGTTGAGCTCAGCCCTCTGCTGTCTTCGGGGCTCAAACCACAAATCTAACCTCTAGGTAATGTGTTAAGGAAGAAGTCTGTAGGCAGCCCTGGGTAAGAGCAGTCTCTATCCTTCCTTTTGCTAAAACCCACGGTCTTTGTGGCAGAAATCTGTGAATGAGTGGCTTTTGGAACCATTTGAGCCTCTCTTCCCAGGACTATGCCCACAATTTACATTACACGGACACCAAGGGGGGAAAAAAAGTGAGTACTCTGACCACAAGTCTTGTCTTTAAGCAGAGTCTGGCAGTTATATAGGGTGAAGGGAGAGGAAGATTAGGGTTACAGTCTGGGATTTACTGTCCCCAACTTGTTTTATGGGTCTGCCCCTTTGCTCTTGATTTCTCAGAGGGGAAAGACCCAGGAACAACTTTTTCTCTTGTGCAGACTGTGTTTGTGCTAACAGAACTGAGTTCTCTTTCTCTCTCCCTTTAGATAGGTCAGTCTTTGAAATTCAGCTCTGGATGATGGACTGTCTTCATTCTTCTTTGATTGTCTCATTGCTCTATTTTGCAGCCTTTAATAACATGCAGTTTATTTCTTTTACCAAAAGTCACATGCTTTCCCCCCCATGTTTTTATACCCTTAATTACTTGATCCTGCAATCATTGAAGCTACTGGAAATGTTCCCGCTAGGGACACAGCGAGAGCTCAGAGATCCCGATAACCAGGCACACACAAATGAATGCCACAGACCTCGCTATCGCTTTGCTGAGAAGGGCAATGCAGCATTCAAAAATGCCTACTGCTGAACTTGCGTGCTTAAAGTCCAGTGACTTCACTTGGAGCAGATAACAAGATGTCATGAACTTTCCTGGGGGAGGGAGGGTGGTGAGATTGATTTGCCATAAAAGACTAGCTATCATTATTAATTCATAGTTGGGCAGATCTCAGGCATTTTAAGTGAATGAATTAATTCTGTATTACAGAGTGTCCTTTGAAGAACCCGGGTTTAAAAAATAGCATTTTAATTTTTTTTTTTTTTTTAAGGCTTATCAGATCTTTGTGAGTAATATTAGTTTTTCTGGTCTAGAAACTTTTTTTTTTTTTTTTTAGGTGCTGTAAGTCATCACGATTTGTAATGCTAGCAGAGTTGGGTGGAACTGGTAATAACGTGAACCTTAGGTAGGTTGCAGAAATGTGTATAATAGCTGTGGACAGCTGCAGAGCTTGGACTTGCTGCCCACCCAGACGAGGTGCCATGCTCTCTATTATTTTATATGTTCTGTCTGCTGCAAGAACAGAAGGGTCTGGGCCCTGGCAAAAAGGTTACTAAGGAGGCTGCAAGCTTCAAATTCAGCTAATCCAGAGTTCTTGAATGTAATGTATGAAACAAATGAAGTTTACTTTGAGTTTTGTTTCATGAACTAAAACATTCTTTTAGATTTGGAGTGTAAGGAAAAAAACTGCCTCACCTAATGTTCTTGGGAAATGCTAACATTTTGGAGTTTCTGAGCCTGAACCTTTTCCTCTGTCAAAACTGATTCCATAACCACTCCTGTAGTGTGCTGCCCTAGAAACAAAATGCAACATGATTAATGTGCTGAATTTCAAGAACGTGCTTACACAGCTTATTGCAAAACGCTGCTCTGGCAAACATTGGTCATAGCGCAGGAGGAAACAGATTCTTCATAACGGACCAGGGCACTGGTTTTGGCTAGTGACTGGGACCCAGCAGGAGAGCTAGAAAAGCAGTAACTTCCCAAATACCAGGAGCTGGGTGACTAACTGGGGACCAGTTCTGAATTTATTACAAATCCTGATTATTAAGGTGGCTCAAAAGCATCACCAGACAATGACTGTAGGCTACTACTGCTCTTAAACCCGCTGTCAGCAGCTGAGTGATAATTCGCAGGTGCAGTCTCCCTGCTGAGACACAGAAAGCTGCTGAAACCACCGAGCAGGTGTCAGTGTTGGCATCAAATCTAGTGCTCGTAGGTTTATTCTTGAGACCAGCAAACAGTGCCTAACAAGGCTACAGAAGCTGCTCTTTTAATCCTACTTTCCTTTGAGCCAGGAAGGTTTGTGAACATCTGCGCATTTCACTTTGAGCACGACCACGTAGGTAGCTATTTATTCATAAATCAGAGTATCTTAAAGTGTTGTTTCTCACCAGAGAATAAAACTACTGGGCATGAATAACAAAATTATATTTAAATGTGACTTTAATCTGGGCACTGGTGATGCTTCATTTGGAAAGGAATGAAGGAACGGGTTCCTAAATAACTGCCTATACGTGTACTTGAGGTTTAGACCTTTGGACTCCATCAGATGTAGTGGGAGCTTTAAACCTTTAACTTACATGTAGGCATCTTAATTTTGTCTGAAGTAATCTAGATAAACTAACTAGAGTCTACATGTGGAGCTGAATCTCACTCAGGCTACTGGATAACCAAGTGAAAAGAGGCTTTGGTTTCCCAGAGTTAGAAAAATGGGGGAGTCTTTCTCAGCATTTTTAATGGTAAAACATTTTATTGACATGCTGTCTGTACCCCATCTAGAACACTAGGATCATACAATAAGTAAATGAAAAGGCAGTCTTTAAGTAACAACGTCTATATTGTTCATTCCAGGTTTTTCTGTCAAACTGAACATTTAAAAAATAATCCAGTGTATGTGTGTAAAGCAGCGAGATTACAACTAGCTAAGAAAACAGAATTATATCCTGCAAAAGAATTTACAGTTTCAAAAATTCTTTCTAATTTATACAGAGGCATAACAGGCACCCTTCAATGTGTTTTGCAAAAGTGAAAAAAGAAAGCGGAAAAAAAGGGGAGGGGGGGGGGGGGGAAGGAAAGCCAGCTTCCATTTCTGACTGGAGCATTCTCTTCCTAGACACTTCCGATTGCAAGAACATGCTTATTTTCATTCCATACATGGGAAAATAAGATTAATGGTGAAACCAAAGGCTACTCAAATACCCACTCCCCCCCCCTTTTTATTTCTCCTCAGAGCAATACACTGTATTTCTTAAATTATGATCAAAGAAACAGATGTCCTGATGCAACAAGTCTTTGATCTTGCTTTTCTTCATATGATGACATTTCTGCTTACCCTTTTAACTGATTGACTGTACTGAAGTTTCTTTTCTTGGGCAACCTTCCATGAGTATATGCAACTACTTTACACTGATTTTTATGTGTTAATTTAACATTTAAATTATTCATGCCTGCCTTTGTTTCCCGAATGAGCTGACTCCTTACCTTTTGTCTTCAGAATGACCGCTTTGGTATATACTGTGGCATGACCAAAGTACAAAGGTCCAATGTCAACATTTTATTTCACTTGCTTTGTTTTAATAGCTTCTATATAGATTAAGAAGTTCAAAAGAAACATGTAATTACAAATATTATGCAATAAATAGACTACATAAAATAAACTTACGCAGTAAAGGTTTTTAACTCTTGTTAATAGTGTTAAAATTATAGAATTCCTTTTAGATTACATAGTTTTAATAAGCAATTTCTTTTTAACCAACCCTGCTGCAGGGTTGGTTACTTGCTGGAACCTTGTCCTGTCAGGTTGCTTTTCTCTCTTTTTCTTTTCTCAGCCAGTTTTCCTAGAAATTGCATCCAGAGATGCTTTTTTGGGTCAAAGTCCATTAAGAGTTTTGGTAGTGATAACTCTATAGTTTTGCATCAAATCTAGTTGGTCAAAAGATTCTGACAATCTTTGGTTTTGTGTATATTTTTGAATAATTTGTTGAATGATTTGTTCACATTCCTTTTGAAATGAAAGGAACAGCTAGAATTTATGGCATGCAATCATGTATAGAGTCAAATATTACACTAATTTTCCCTTTCCTTTCGTTCTTTAATGATGCCTTTCAGTTGACCATGTCTGATTGAAAGCTAGCTTGCTGCAAACTTAGTCATAATATATTCAACAGAATCAGAAACATTGCTTTAGTTTCTCATTGCTGGTCTGCCTCAAAATTACGATACTTCCCATAAAGGGTCTAATTTCTTGTAGATGAAAGAAAGCTGCCAGGGAGTGGGTGTGTTGTTTGGGTTACATTAGTCCATAAATTTTGATTTCTATTTTAATTTTTTTTAAGATTCAACACAAAATCTGGAGCTTTGCTATTCAAATAGCGGCTGCTGCTGTACTTGAAGATGTGAGGATGTCTCTTTTTTTTTTTTTTTTTTTTTTTTTTTTTGTGGAGACACTGACCTTAGATATTTTGCTTGTTTGCCGGTTATCAAGACTGCTTAAGGCCATAGCCATTTAGGTCCATTGGGGTTGTGTGGTTGCCTGTTGAAACCTTTCAATCAACTGTTTCAGGAGCCAAAGGAAAAATTGCAGTCATGATATGTTGAAGATAAACCCTGTGACTTTTGGCAGTGCTGTGAATCATAGAATCATAGAATGGTTTAGGTTGGAAGGGACCTTGAAGATCATCGAGTTCCAACCCCCCTGCCACAGGCAGGGATACCTCTCACTAGACCAGGTTGCCCAAGGCCACGTCCAGCCTGGCCTTGAACACCTCCAGGGATGGGGCTTCAACAACCTCTCTGGGCAACCTGGGCCAGTGCCTCACCACCCTTAAAGTGAAAAACTTCTTCCTAATGTTTAATCTAAACCTGCCCTCTTCCAGCTTAAAGCCGTTCCCCCTCGTCCTATCACTACATGCCCTAGTAAAAAGTCCTTCCCCAGCTCTCCTGTAGGCCCCCTTTAGGTACTGGAAGGCCGCAATAAGATCTCCCCGGAGCCTTCTCTTCTCCAGGCTGAACAGCCCCAACTCTCTCAGCCTCTCCTCATAGGAGAGGTGCTCCAGCCCTCTGACCATCCTCGTGGCTCTCCTCTGGACGCGCTCCAGCAGGTCCATGTCCTTCTTATGTTGGGGACTCCACAGCTGGATGCAGTACTCCAGGTGGGGTCTCACGAGAGCGGAGTAGAGGGGCAGAATCACCTCCCTTGACCTGCTGGCCACACTTCTTTTGATGCAGCCCAGGATACGGTTGCCCTTCTGGGCTGCGATCGCACACTGCTTGCTCATGTCGAGCTTCTCATCAATCATCACCCCCAGGTCCTTCTCCACAGGGCTGCTCTCCAGCCATTCTCCGCCGAGCCTGTATTTGTGCTTGGGATTGCCCCGACCCAGATGTAGGACCTTGCACTTGGCCTTGTTGAACTGTATGAGGTTGGCTTGGGCCCACCTCTCCAGCCTGTCCAGGTCCCTCTGGACGGCATCCCTCCCCTCCAGCGTGTCTGCCTCGCCAAACAGCTTGGTATCATCAGCAAACTTGCTGAGGGTGCACTCTACCCCACTGTCCATGTCGCTAACAAAGATGTTGAACAGTACGGGTCCCAGTACCGACCCCTGAGGAACGCCACTCGTCACTGCTCTCCACTTGGACACCGAGCCGTTGACCGCAACCATTTGAGTGCGACCATCCAGCCAGTTCTTTATCCACCGAGTGGTCCATTTATCGAATCCATGTCTCTTCAATTTAGAGACCAGGATATCGTGTGGGACAGTGTTAAACGCTTTGCACAAGTCCAGGTAGATGACATCAGTAGATCTTCCCTTGTCCACTGCCACTGTAACCCCTTCATAGAAGGCCACCAAATTTGTCAGGCATGACTTGCCCTTGGTGAAGCCATGTTGGCTCTCGCCAATCACCTCCTTGTTTTCTGTGTGCCTCAGCAGAGTTTCCAGGAGGATCTGCTCCATGATCTTGCCAGGCACAGAGGTGAGACTGACTGGCCTGTAGTTCCCCGGGTCTTCCTTGTTTCCCTTTTTGAAAATAGGGGTTATGTTTCCCCTTTTCCAGTCGGCAGGAACCTCGCCAGACTGCCACGACTTCTCAAATATGATGGCTAGTGGCTTCGCGACTTGATCTGCCAGTTCCCTCAGGACCCGCGCATGTATCTCATCAGGTCCCATGGACTTGTGCACCTTCAGGTTCCTCTTGTGGTCTCTCACTTTATCTTCATCTACAGTGGGCGGTGCTCCGTTTTCCCAATCCTCACCTTTGCAATCTGCGTCTTGGGCAGTGCGGCTGCTGTCCTTGTCTGTG
Source organism: Pluvialis apricaria (assembly GCA_017639485.1). NCBI lineage: Eukaryota > Metazoa > Chordata > Aves > Charadriiformes > Charadriidae > Pluvialis > Pluvialis apricaria. The sequence continues at coordinate 31,509,549 of CM030010.1, forward strand.
AAGATTGAGGCAAAAAAGTCATTGAGTACCTCAGCTCTGTCGCTGTCCCGGGTGACCAGTTCTTGCGTATCCTTGTGAATACTGGTGCTATGATGATACAAGTACAACTGAATACCCTAAAGAGGAAATAATTGATCTGGAAGGCTGCTCTTGAGCTTCGTGCCGCTTGAATTCACTTAATAGCAGTTAATTTAACTCCTTTATTAGCACTGACTCTTTTAAAGTAATAATTTGACTTCAGAGGAAAAGACAATAACTCTGGATAGAAATTATTAGGATGTCTACCTATCTGTCATGGAAACAGCTTAGTGAACACATGGGTAGTATTAGAAGAGGAGTGACTTCCATCATTGAGAAGAAAATACATAATAAAATGGAAACTTTTGTCTTAGTAACCCTCCCTTAGAACTACACTTCACAGACTCCTGTGGAAGTGTATGTTTAGGGGATTATTTCTGTGTACCTGGTGTTTCCTACTCAGAAGACTCCCTAATGGTTTCCTGTTTTCAGATTTTCCCATGCTTGTGTGAGGTTATTCATGGCTTGGTCTGTAATTGTCCTTTGGTTACATTCAGAATGGATTATACGTCTCCATTTTGCTTAGAAACTTTTAGATAGCCATTTGTGTCTCGGTGCCAAAGTAATTGCTGAGGCTGTTTTTATGTTGGTTTTGATCTTTTGGGGAAATCTTGACCAGCACACTTCGTAACTACAATTATATGCATTCATGTTCAAGACTGCCTGACTGCTGATTTATATTCTTTTAATTTATTTATGCATTTGTGTTAACTAGTATTATAAAAATGTACAGATTCTGCATCATGCCAGGAACAGATGATGAACCTTCTGGACACAAATTTGTGTGGCATAACTTCAGGTATGTTTGATTCCTAATAAGGAAACCATGGAGCTACTGCAGGGCTATTACTGTTATTATTTAATTTAAGAATATTGTGAATTTGTATGATTCGTTCCTTTTATTTGCTCATTTTTTCTGGTCTTGCCTTTGTCATGAACAGCTGCAGGGTTGGGAACTTGTGATGCACCATGTTAAAGGCCCTGATCCACCACAAACTGAAGTCAGTGGAAATGGTCTCGGTTGAGATCAGTGAGTCTCTGGGTCAAGCTCTAAAAAAATAGCATTTATTTCCATCACATATGCTGCACCTTTCTATGCACCTGTGTGTTCAAAAGACCTTCTTTGCTATATTTCTGCCAAAAGTGCAGCTGACCTTTCTTTCCATCATTCCACTGGGATTAGGTCAGACTGATCATGTCATGGTTTTAGTCTTTCCTCATTAATTTGGGATAGTGGAGCAGAATAACTGAACTCTCATTATGCTAGCAGGTTCAAAATCAAAAAATGTGAACTGCCTGCATTCGCAGGCAGATCATAACAAAGACAAAGTGTGACATTTACTCAGTTGAGTGTGAGGACCTACACTCATAGGTGTCTGCATAGTTCTATGTCTACACACAGTAAGCCTGTTTAGACTTCCTCTGTATTCACTGTAGATGTAGGTGAAAAGGCCAGTAGGAGCCAGGAAGCAATTCACATAATTTGAAAACAGATACAATCATTTTGTCAGATGAATCAGATCCTACCCCTATCCGCTTGCTGCAATTGACTTTTATGGAAGTTTTGTTGTCTATCTCAGAAGTGGATACCTCCACATAGAGGAAAACATGATCAATTATACCTGAGTTACCTCAACAAAACTTGTTCCCCTTGCCTCTGAGGTGCTTGGGAAAATTGGTAAGGTGAGAGTAGTTGAAGGTCTGGTGGCTTTGCACTATACAATTAGTGTTTCCAGTCCTAGATCATGATCCCTTTGAGTGAGACACTGCCCAGTTTTAGGACAAAGAAGAATTTCTGTCCACAAAGAGCTTACAAGCTGACTGTAAAACAAAAGACAGAATTACAAGCAGACAAGTATACAAGGAAGGACAAGGTATAAATGAAATCCCTGAAAACAGAAGGAAAGAAATTACAGAATGGAAAGGGTATTTGCATCTGTGCATAGGCCCAGAACTGATCTTTAGCTTGGAAGATTACACCAATGATTTGATGAATTCATTTTTTAAAACATGTTGGAATTACAGCCCCTGTGAAAGAACCAAAAGGAAAACATTTTCTAGGAAGCACAGGTCAGAAAGAATGTTGTTATGCTAGCTTGCTTACTCTTTTTAATTGGCTTTAATATAAATGTGGCTTAGTTTGTCTCTGAAAGCAGATGCATCTTGCTTCTGTCTCAAAAAAACACCAACAATTCAAAACCAGACCCAATATCACAGCTGTATCAAAGCAATTTATCATCTAGTGTTTACCTCTAGACACATGCCACTTAACTTTGCTAGACACTTGAACTCCAAAACCTTCCCTAAAGCATATTTATTTTGCAGACTAGCTTATTTTTATAAAGATATTAAATGAAGAGCTATAGCCATGTAACAACACTGCTACATATCATTGCAAACAATGAACTGCCTACTATCTTAAGGTATTGACAAGGTCTGGTGCGGTCTAATGAAAAAATTATTTCAGCAAATTGTGTCAGATTCTATTACTTCAGTGTTAGAAAGGAAACATGAAGTGAAGATCAATACTAATTGGCAGGAGAGAAAAGTTCGCAGAACATCTTGTAAAGAAAGAAGATAAATGTCCAACTTGCATTTCATCAAGCTGATTATTTTATAGTAGTGGAGAGAAAACTTGATTACAAAAAATGTGTTTATTTCCTGTTTCCACAATGTACCTTATTTGCTAATAAAATTAGTTTTACAAGCTCTGACACTTGAGTGTCTTGGTTTTGCTTAACTTTCTTTTCCTTTCAGTGTTAACTGCTGCTGCCTTCCTCCTTCTGCAATCAATTCCTTTCAGTTCTTTTCCTGGTCTGTTAAGGAAGTTAGGAGTCTCTAAAGAAAGTTCAGAGGCTTTTCTCTGTTTCAGTGCACACAGAAATGTGAGGCAGCTTTGGAGCAAGGTACCCTGTGCCAGATTTAGTGTGGATCGACTAATGTACTGTACGTTCATTTTCAGCCTACTGACCATTTTGTTTCAGTAATCCCTTACCTCTCTCAGTGGGCAACCACAAGGTTTACGATAATAACTGACTCAATTTTTTTCATGTCACAAAATCCTTTTTAATTTTGTAGCCAATTTTCATCTTCAATTTCTATGTTATGGATCAAATAAGTGAAAAAGAATCTTAAAAAGTCCTCTCTTTCTTTTCTTTATGTAAGTTCATAGATTTTTATGAATACTATTTCTGCTTAAAAGAGAAGAAAAAAACACTAGATTTTTGTCACACAAGAACTTGGAGAGTAGGCAAAGTTGAACAAGCCATAAGAATGAAGGATGAGATGTCAATGCCTGATCTGCAAGAGGAAAAGGGCCTGGACTCAGCCAACAAGTTGCCAAAAAAATGTCCTCTCATGGAGCAGAAATCCCTGCTAACATAAGTGACTAAAGGCAGATTGTGTATCATAGAATGGTTTAAGTTGGAAGGGACATTCAAGATCATCTAGTTGCACCCCCCCGCCATGAGCAGGGACACCTTCCACTAGACCAGGTTGCTCAAAGCTCCGTCCAACCTGGCCTTGAACACCTCCAGGGATGGGGCATCCACAACTTCTCTGGGCAATCTGTTCCAGTGTTTCACCACCTTCATAGTGAAAATTTTTTTCCTAATATTTAATCTAAATCCACCCTCTTCCACTTTGAAGCCATTCCCCCTCATCCTATCACTACATGCCCTTGTAAGGAGTCCTTCTCAAGCTTTCTTGTAGACCACCCTCAGATACTGGAAGGCTGATATAAGGTGTCCCCAGACCCTTCTTTTCTCCAGGCTGAACAACCCCAACTCTCTATCGTTACTCCTAGGAGAGGTGCTCCAGCCCTCTGGTCATCTTTGTGGCCCTCCTCTGGACTCGCTCCAACAGGTCCATGTCCTTCTTCTGTTGGGGGCCCCAGAGCTGGATGCAGTACTCCAGGTGGGGTCTGATGAGAGGAGAGTAGAGGGGCAGAGTCATGTCCCTTGACCTGCTGGTCACACTTTATTTGATGCAGCCCAGGATGTGGTTGGCCTTCTGGGCTGCAAGCACACGCTGCCAGTTTATGTTGAGCTTCTCACCAACCAACACCCCCAAGTCCTTCTTGGTAGGGCTGCTCTCAATCCATTCTGCGCTCAGCCTGTGTTTGTGCTTGGGATTGCCCTTGCCCCCATGCAGGACCTTGCACTTGGCCTTGCTGAATTTCATGAAGTTCACATGGGCCCACCTCTCCAGCCTGTCCAGGTTGCTCTGGATGTCATCCCTTCCATCCAGCATGTCAACCACACCACACAGCTTGGTATCATCAGCAAACTTGCTGAGGGTACACTTGATCCCACTGTCCATGTCATTGACAAAGATGTTGAACAGCACTGGTCCCAGTACCAACCCCTGAGGAACACCACTTGTCACTGGTCGCCACTTGGCCATTGAGCTGTTGACCACAACCCTTTGTGTGCAGCCATCCAGCCAGTTCCTCATCCCCTGAGTGATCCATCCATAAAATCCATGCCTCTCTAGTTTAGAGACAAGGATGTTGCGTGGGACAGCATCAAAAATTTTGCACGAGTCCAGGCAGATGACGTCAGTAGCTCTTCCCTTATCAACCAATGCTGTAACACCCTCATAGAAGGTCACCGAATTTGTCAGCGTGACTTACCCTTGGTGAAGCCATGTTGGCTGCTACTAATCACCTCCTTATGTTCCACGTGCCTTAGCAGAGTATCCAGGAGGATCTACTCCATGATCTTGCTCGGTACAGAGGTGAGACTGACCGGCCTGTAGTTCCCCAGGTCTTCCTTGTTTCCCTTTTTGACAATGGAGGTTATGTTTCCCCTTTTCCAATCAGTGGAAACTTCACCAGACTGCCACAACTCTTCAAATACAATGGAAAGCAGTTTAGCAACTTCATGCACCAGTTCCCTCAGGACCCACGGATGGATTTCACCAGTTCCCATGGACTTGTGTACCTTCAGGTTCTTTAGATGGTCTTGTACTTGATCTTCACCTACAGTTGGTGGTTCTTCATTCTCACAGTCCCTGCCTTTTCCTTCTGCGACTTGGGCGGTGTGGCTAGACCCCTCGCTGCTGAAGTCTGAGGCAAAAAAGTCATTGAGTACCTCAGCCTTTTCCATATCCCAGGTGACCATGTCTCCTATTCGCTTCCAGAGAGGACCTACATGTTCCCTAGCCTTCCTTTCGTCACTGACGTACTTCTGGAAGTTTTTCTTGTTGTCCTTGATGTCCCTGGCCAGACTTAAGTCTATCTGGGCTTTAGCTTGCCTAATCTGATCCCTGGCTTCTTGGACAGTTTCTCTGTATTCCTCTCAGGCTACCCGTCCTTGCTTCCACCCTCTGTAGGTGTTCTTTTTGCTTTTGAGTGTGTCCAGGAACTCCTTGTTCATCCATGCAGACCTCCTGGCTTTTTTTGCCTGACTTCTTCATTGTTCAGATGCATCACTGCTGAGCTTGGAGGAGGTGATCCTTGAACACCAACCAGCATCCTTGGGCCCCTCTCCCTTCCAGTGCTTTATCCCATGGAACCCTACCAAGCAGATCCCTCAAGAGGCCCAAAGTCTGCTCTCCTGAAGCCCAGGGTGGAGAGCTTGCTGCATACCCCCTTCATTGCCCTAAGGGTCTTGAACTCTACCATTTCATGATCACTGCAGCCAAGGCTGCCCTTGAGCTTCCCCTCATAGAATGGGAGGGATGAAGTCTACTGGGAACAGCCGTAAGATGGCAGTTTCTCATGGTTTTGGCTGGGATGGGGTTGACCATCTTGCTAACAGCTGGTGTAGTGCTATGGTTTGGATTTGGGATGAAAATAGTGTTGTTAGCGCACTAATGTATTTGGTTGTTGCTAAGCAGTCGAGGCCCTTTCTGCTCCTCATATCACCATGCCAATGAGTAAGCCAGGAGTGCACAAAAAGTTGGGAGGACACACAGCTGGGACAGCTGACCTGAACAGACCAAAGAACTATTACATACCATATGACGTCATGTTCAGTATATAAAGCTGGGGGAAGATGAAGGAACGAGGGGATGTTTGGGGTTATGGCGTTTGTCTTCCCAACTAACCATTACACATGATGGAGCCCTGCTTTCCTGGAGGTGGCTGAACACCTGCCTGCTGATGGGAAGTAGTGAATAAATTCCTTATTTTGCTTTGCTTGCATGTGCGGCTTTTGCTCTACCAGTTTAATAAACTGTCTTTATCTCAATCCACCCTTTATCTCACTTCTACTCTTCTCAGTCTCTCCCCCATCCCACCAGGGAGGAGTGAGGAAGCAGCTGCATGGTCCTAGTTGCCGGCTGAGTTAAATCATGACACAATTCTTCTGTGTCTCCATTCTCCATCGACCGTTCCTGACTAGCTAAATGGAGTAAGTTAGAAAAGCCATAGGGACACCACAAATTAACTTGTAATTGGTCAACAATCTTCTCTTTCTTGCACAAAATACAGCTTACCTGCAGGAGAATCTTACTCAGGACTGAGGGGAAGAGCTCTGGGTTCACATAGGACATCAAAGGAAAAGCTATTTGAGACAACTACCAGGATTGTCCAGCAAGATGCAAAAGAAGCAGGCACCTTTCCTATGCTCACCTGGACTAATTACTCTCCACCCTCTAGAAATATGCATAGTAATGGCTCATGTCTTTTCTTCCTTTGCAGAGGGCAGGACTGAGAGCCAGAGATCCCTGTCTTGTTTTTGCTGGGTGCCTGCATGACATAGTCTTGGCAAGTGGCCTGCATAACCACAGCTTTTAAGATAAGAGTATGAGTGTGCACAGTGTATGCATGTATCAAATACATAAAACCGTCTGGGGGCCATTGGCCCCAAAACAATCAAGTTAAAAAGAAAGATGGCCACCAGCCAGATCAAAGCATAACAAGGAAATTTCAAAGGAACTTTAGAAATGAAGAAAGAGTAAGGCTGAAAAGAAGTATAAAAGAAGCATGACAATTTTTAACAGCAACAGAGATATTTGAGTGGAAACAGCAGGAGTCAAAACCCACCAGAAGCCGCGCTGCTGTCATCTCAACCTTTGCTCAGCAGGATGGATCAGCCACCCCGTTGGATGCTGTGTGTAGCTTTCAACTGGCTAGTGGATTGCGGGGTGTAGCAAGTAGGGACCTGCACCTCACACGTGTATGCAGCCTCGTGGTGAGCTTTCTTGCCAACATGGTGATCAGTGCATTATAGGGAGTGGCAAGTATTCATCCTGAATGTATAGTATGCTGATTGCCAGTTAACTATATGTTCTTAAGTTAATAAAATTCTTCAGTCCTGAATTGCTTTAAACTATGTGAACTGGGTAGCTTTTCCCTGTGAGAGTTTTTGTGGCTGTTCTTGAGCATCAGGTAAGTGCAGCAGAAGTTTTGTGTTCTTGGAAGCACAGGCAGAGAGAGAAGGTGTTTTCTGGTAGGCAGGAAAGAGGTAAAGGCTCTGCATAATTGTGTCATCTGCCTTCCTGCAGTCTTTCGAGTTTATCTCCCTTTGTGGAGGTCATTTGCAGAGAACTCGGCAAGATGAACGTTTCTAAGCAGAGTTTGTCTTCCTCTCACAGGTTTATCAGTGGGAGTGAGGTCTGGGAGTTGTGCTGAAAATCATTTTGGAAGGAGGCAAATCAGGGCAGAAAACAGAGGACGACATTGGGAGACATTGGGAGACATCGGATACCTCATATACCCTAGGTAAATTTAATTTCAATACACAATCACCTTATTAATGTCTGCTTTTTGGGCAAACAGTCAGCAAAGCCACAAGACTCCTATTAGCTCTGAGCAGGTCCCAGAACTGAAGTTTCAGGATGTACGTATAGAAGAGCCACTCAGAACATAAGGTGTACAGATTTAACAGTGGAACTGAGAGGGAAAACAAAGAATATCCCTCACAGGAGAATGAAACATCGGAAAAGAAAAGCTACCCTAAATAAGGAAGCTTGTTAAAGAGCCATTTAAAAGAAGCAGGTAATGAGGTAAAATGCTATTACGACATGTTATACCAGAAACTTAGGCCTTAAGAGGACCATTCCCACACCTCAGAGCTAGTATAGCTGAACAGAAGAGTAAAGGAGGGCATTAGAAATGGGAAAAAAACCCACACCCTTAAAAATAGAAGTGGTATCTACTTGAGAGAAAGATAATGGATTGTAGCAGATTAAACATCAATGAACCACAGGGCAACCAAAAAAAAATTATAAAAGGAGCAACTTAGTAAAGAAATAAATGCTAATAATCAAAACTTCTTCAAACATATCAGAAAGAGCTTGCCAGAGTCAGTAGGATGAATAGACAATGAAGGTGGAAAGCTTTGATCCTCATTTATTGTAAAGGAAGGTGGGGAATTTATCACTGATGCAGAAGAGCAGAGAAGAGAATAGTGGAGAACTGTGTCAGTCAGAATTATCAACAACAGGCATTTCAGAAATCAATAAACTGAATGCAAAACTCTGAGAGCTGCTGTTTTTTAAAAGATATTTGTGAATTTGCCAAACTATTGAGCAAATAACCTGCTCCTTGACCCAGCCTCAGAATCAGGAAGTAAAAAATGGTTAATACGGTACCAGTGTCTCAAAAAGTGACTCAGGTCTTCTTGAGAAAGACAAACCATTTACCTTCAACTTCAGCACCAGCCAGATTGTCAAGGAACTGTAACAAAGAACGGAATTAATAAATATGGATTAAAGTATAGATCTGGGATGAGTCACAGGAATGTCTTGTAAAACTATAAGTGTTTTCTGAAGATGGTGGTTTACTGGTAAAGTGAACCTGTCAATCCGGTATACCTGGACTTAAGAGAAAAGGTTGACAAGGCCTTTCAGAAAAAGCCACTAAAGTCTTCCCTCTATTAACCAAACGAATTTTTGTCTCTGTCCTGTTGCAACCACATTTATTAGTAAAGGAACATTTTAGCAGTTTATTGAGAGTCTGAAAGGATATATAGTAGGACCTGTCATGCTCAGCATATTCACAAATGATAAAGGAAAAGAAGTAAATAGCAAGGGAAGACATTTTGCAGAGGATATGAGATTATTCAGGATAGTTAAGTCTAAAGCTGCTACGCGGAGATGCAGGAAATTCACATACTGAATAACTGGATGAGGATCAGATGATATTCGGGGCTGATAAATGGAAATTAATCCACATGAAAGAACAAGAACTCCAATCTAGTTCTCTGTGTTTGATGGTAGACATACAAACACAGTATTACCACACAGAAATGAGACTCTGGGGTCATTTGTAGCAGTTCCTTAAAAATGGTAATGGAAATTTTTTGTCAGCAAGGCATACGCACATTACTGTTCTGGCAGACAGTTAAATGAATAGTTCTGAGAAAGCCCACACAATAAAATCCATCCAGATGGGTGATTCGAAATGCTGCTGTAGTACGTTAATTGCTGTCAAAAAACTTTTTTTGGGGAAAAAAAAGCAGGAAAATGAGCCAAGATTTGGTTCAAAGGAATTAAAACAGGATGTAAAAGTCAACAGTGAAGCTTCCACTCTCTTTGCTGTTCAGTAAACCTTTCACTTTTGATTCAAAAGCTCATTTGGTGATGTAATTACTTTAGTGCAGTGGTGTGCTGAGGAGGATAGCTGAGTAGCTGCATTTAGATTTACTGCAAAGCAATAAGCAATATTACTGCTGAATATTCTTGGAAGGATTTGCCTTTCAATATATTCTTTTATTCTTTAACTGCTTACTCATATACTTCCTACCAGCTCCATTGAATGACCTAAAAATGCCATTTTGTGATGAACTACAAAAGCTGAAAAATATGACGTTCAGGTTGGTTTTTTTTTCTATTTAAGAGAAAATCTTTTCAATCCTAAAGTGCAAAGTTTTCAGATAGGGACACTGTAGTCCATTATCCATGACACCTAGCACCCCATATTTACCTTATATGTTCCCCTTAACTGATTATGTATCCATTTTTTTTGTCATTTTTCTATCATTATTTTATCTCTGTTCCTATGGAGATGATATTGCAAGGACATGTTCCAGCTTTAATGTGTCTGAAGTAATAAAATATCTGCTTGTACCTTCCTGGCTTGGACAACAGTGAAGCTTTTTGTTTTTCTTTGTTTGTTCCTCTTTCCCTGCACAGTACTAGCAACAAATACCATTAGTATAAGCTTTTTTTTTTTCTGTAGACAACATTTGGCACAAAATGTCCCTAAAATAAGTTCAAATTGACATTAGAGTTCACAGATGTCAGATATTTTTCTTACACCAAACCCTGAACTGTTCATTCTGCAAAAGGAGATAAATTTTATTTCTTTGGACCCTTGTCCTGAAGAAAATACCCTGAAGGTTATTTACCATCATGATTATTCTGTTTGCTATTGTGGCGTGTACTGTACTGAATTGAAGTTAAACTGCCCTAGAAATATTACAGTCTCTTGGACCACCCTGGTTTCAAAAGCTCATTGTCAGAGTCTGAACTCCCAGGTAAAGTAATGGCAACTGTGAAGCATAGATTTCAGACCTCTTGGGAGTTAAAGCATTTCAACATGAGACCATCCTTCCCATGCCTTCACTCCCTCCTTCAGTCATTCATCTCTTTCTAAGTTATTGCAGCAGACGAAACCTCTTCAAAGTGGGGCAAAATTAGATGTGTGGACAACAGCTTTCTGCCCTACAAAACCCTAATCTGCCCCCCAAAGCAAAGTCCATTAGTGCCTTGAAGAAGGCATGTTGAATATACACATGCTTGTGATTCTGGCAACTCCTTGTTTTTGGCTGGTGCAGCCTTCACAGAACTTTGTCTCCAGGCAGATTCTGGGGAGACATTTCTTGGTGTACAGATCCCTAACCTTCTAAAAATAGCAGACATGAGTTTGTTTTATTTTCAGTTGTTGTCCTGGCACTGCCCCACTTTGTTTGCCAGCAGCAGCTCAGCACTGAAATGCAGGCATCTTGGGTTCATTTCTCAGGTTTAACACCAAGGGAGCACTTTTTATTCACCAGGGCCTTTATTTCCCAGGTGCCTCTAACCCTGATGGCTTCTGCTCTTGTGCCTCCCTAGTCCCCACACTGGCTCTGCCCTGCCATCCCGCTCATGGCATTTTCCCTTGTCTAGTTCCCTAAGTTTCCTCTTCTTTGCACCCCTCCTACTGAGCTGTGCTCTCCTTAGATCCCACCTGGACTGTTTTTAGCTCCCATTCGTCGTCACTCCCCATCTTCTCCCAGCAGTCTCCCCACTTCCAAAAAAAACCCCTCTGTCCCTATGGTGGCTGATCCTAGAGTCTTTCTCTCCTCTCCCAATTTGCTTTCAGTGGGGTGCCCCTCCAGCTGGGGGAGTACAGGAAAAGCAGTCCCTAACTCTCATTTTCTGTTTCACAGGAAATGAAACCCATGGTCGAAGTCCTCCCCCAGGCACCATAGTCAGGGTGGAGCAAGCCAAATGCAAAGCGAGTCCTTGGCACATTTAGCTGCTAACCTCCAGCTACTCGCTGCTGATGGCTGGAAGCAGATTTTTCAAAGGCTTAAAGGCTGAGTAGCTTTTCCATGTAGCTTTTTCCATGTAGTAGTTTTTCCAGTAGCTTTTCCATAAGGGCTTGAACTTTGCAGCAGGGTAGCCCTCATACCTCACCTGACATGACTTGTGTACCACAGGCTGATGCCTCCCCTCCACTGCTGCCATGCCGTGACTGGTACCCTGCGTTCACCCACGGCGAGCCCAAGGAGGGCATCCTGTCAGGGATCAGGGACATCAAGAAATGGCGACCCAGTTAACCTTTGACTGTTACAGTGGGAGACTTGGGCAGGGTGAAAGTATGACTCAGGAACATACATTGCACTGAGCTGAAAGGGAACAGCCAAGAAGAATTATAATGGAAGACAATTGTTATAGCAACTGAATATGTACGAGTGCCAAGTAGAACCTATTGTGCTGAGTCTCCAAACCACTAATATCAAACTAAATACACAGAACAAATCAGGCATGCATGTTTGAGATCTATTTGACATAAATGCACCTTTTGTTGTGGTAGTTAAATCCCCAGAAGTTGATTTATTTTGAATATCAGACAATCAATTTCTTAACAAACTTATATAAAATGCCTCTTCTAGACATCTGAAGTTTTTTTAGAACAAGATAGCTTAGTTCACTAAAGCATGTTTCTTATAATTTTTAGAAACATTGTAGTGAAAAATGTTAAATGTGTCTCCTTCTTTGCCAGAGGCAATTTAATCAACCAAAAATCTTTATGAGAATATAATCTTCTCCTTTCCATGTTAATATAAAATAAATGAAGAGAACTTAAAAAGGTACCAAAAGTGCTTTACTAAAATTCTGCTCTTAATCACAGTTATCACATGTATTTAAAGTTTCCTACATAAAGTCTTACGTGTGTGCTAGACCACTGGACACTGAAAGAGAGTATAATCATGTGGTTTTCCCTTAGGCTTTAGATTTTGAAGCTAGTTTGAAGAAGATACAGACATTTTTGCTTCTCTAACTCAAGCTTCTGAAAAATGACAGTCTGCGCATCCTGTGGGATTTCAGTTATTTGGACCTAGGCCAGTGCACATCAAAGTTGTAATTAGTCAGTGCTTGTGAGAAGATGCAGAAAACGGTGAAAAGCTTTCCTAGGGACAGAATACCATAATTTCTTAGTGTGATTTGTTAAACTATTGTAGCATATTGCTATTCCACACTACATTGAGGTTGAAATATCCTAGTCCTAGTAATACAGAGCCTGGAAAGGCTTTAAAGCCTACTATTGACTAGCAAGAGTTTGCCCTCTTGCTCTTAGCCAAGCATGTTTGACCTCCCAGGAGAGCAGACACTGGCAGTCCTCTTGGCAGGGGAAGATAAGACTCTTTGGTAGGTGCATGAAGTCCTCAGCAGCACAGTGGTGTGCAGAGCACTGCTCCTCAGTCCCAGACACCGTCCTTTTCCTTCCACGCTTTCTGTCTGACTTGGCAGTGCCTGTGTTGGAGAACCCAGGCTAATCTGAAGCCTGTCTCTGTTGAGGCTGTGCAATGGGAAAGAAGATAGGATTTCTTACAGAAAGAAGCACTGGACTCTGTGCTGGTCACTACAGCTTGACAACACCACTGTGGAGGTGATCCAGCCTTACCAGTCAAAGTTGATTTTCAAATAGTTGAGAAAAGTGGCAGTGGGGCAGATTTTGTTAAGGATGCCCTTTACAGGAGTGTGGCACCTATGTCAGGAGTAGAAACTGAACAGGACAGAGAATCCCTCAGGGTTTGCTGGTCACCTTGTTCATTCTTTTATTCTCGTTACTCTGCTCATTTCAAGGTAATTATTGTGCAAGTCAGAACTGAAAATTAACATCAGGAAATTTCTTATACCATATGTTCCTCTGGGCAGCAACCTGTTCTGTGTTTCTATAAAGCATCCAGTCCTCTGGTCCACTGCAATGAAAAGAGTGAGTTCGTAAGCAACACAACTTGCACTTTCTCCTTTCCTTTGTATTTCTGAAATTCTTTCTTCTGCTATTTACTCACAGTTTCTCTTGTGAAGTGTGAAGTAGCTCACATTGAAAATCTTGATTGTGTCTTTGAAATATACTTAAACCTCAGGCTAAAGAAATGATAGGTACTTTTGGAGAATACCTTCATTCTTGATCTTGTCTGCACTTTGGATCTTTCAGGATACATGGCAGCTATTCCTCTTCTCTTACTGAAAATAGGTATTCACTGATTACATGTCATTTCTTTCTGGTCCATGACAAAATACAGGGATAGCAAACATTCCTGAACCTCTAATGATCTGACAATAAAATTAAATTTTAACTATGGGTTGGAGGTTTGATGAAAGTTTACTTTGCTAAAGACAACAAAATTATTTAGAATTCATCCTATCAGTAACTTTTCAAGACTGGTAACCAGGAAACCAGCCTACCAGCTTTGATATAAGCAGTGCGTCACCAATAAATCCCTTGAGAGCAAGGTAGTCACCATAACAGCAAATGACTTACATCTGTGATTTTCAGTGTTAGAACCAACTTCTCTAGTGCACTTCTGACTGTGCTTTGGACTCCACCCTGACCATATTTTTGAAAGAGTCTTGTTCTTTGGGAACATCCTTGTTTCACTTGTAGCCATTATACACTCCCCCAAGCTCCACATATTCACTGGACTTCCTGCAAATTCATGCCCTTGTAAAAGAAAGGAGGAATTACCTGGGATCTTTGAAGAGTTTCCTAACAAGAGGCTGGCACAGCTTAATGTGCTGCCTATCTTAGTGTGCGAAGGCCAGTTTGAACCTTTTACCACCCAAAGTTTTAAGGACTTATTTTAAAAGTCTCATGTCTGTCGCTCATGGTTTATCTCCATTTTCACAATGTAGTGGCCACAATAGCACCGATATAATTTTTGTAAGGATATGCAACTCTTGAACAGTCTTTCCTCCAACATTGTGGGGTGTTCTATCTGCAGGTTGTTGTTGTTGTTGTTCAAATAAGATATTCATTATCACCATCACAAAAATATTTTCACCTGTCTTCATTTTGGATATCTCTCTCTTCATCCTTTCTAGCCCAGTGTCTACATGCCAGTCCAACTGTAAAATTTAAAATATTTAAGTGTAAACCATTCTTGTGTCACTAGTATTATCTTGAGAAACCCAGCAGAGAAAGCAGAAAGCTTTTTTTTCTGTTGCCAGCACTTGCATCAAAAATGCTCTGCTGGTGGCTTTATAAACAGCATTCCAGGGTGCCACTTGGAGAGGAATAAACCAGTTGAGGGAGGAATATGAAAATAAATAAATAGACTGTCCTCAGAAAGCTGAAGACCTTTCTGAGCCAAATATTTTATAAGATTTGAAATATTCAGCTAACTCTTATTCTTCCTGTCTTTATTATACCCCTGAGATTTTAATCTGCTAGAAAAGGAAATATAAGGCTGAACAGCAGTGAGAGGTAAGTTTTTGAGGGTCGTTGAATTGAAAGTATCAGGGCACTTGGTAAAATGGATCCTGTTAACTTTTCAGAAGGCTGTTCAGAACATCCACGTGGAAATCGAAGTTAGTTTGGAGGTGCAGCCATCACTGATTTGAATTCAAACATCATCTGAGGAACAAAAACCGAGTAATTTCTGAGACTTGTTTTTCATCTGCCTGTGCTGGGTTTTCACTGTGTATATAAACAGTGCGTGTGTAACTTGTGATGTTATTGATAAAATTATTTGTTATAACAGATATGCACATCCATTTTTAATAAATTACAGTCCATAAAGAAAAATAGTGCAAATAACAAGTAGTAGGAATGATGAGGGCTGCTGAAGGTGCAGCTGGGTTTAGTGTGGCAGAGCGCACAGAGGAAAAAGAAAATCTAAAGAGAAAAAAAAATTTAAAAGAGAGATTGGGATTTTAAAATAAATTCACTGAGCTTGTTAGAAGCACATTGTTCCCTCAAACATAATCAACATATAGATCACAGTTACTCCACATTATTCTGGATATGGATAGGACTGCACACAAAAAAAAATGAAGAGAAACAAAATGTAGAGCTAAGTTTTGAGCCCATTAACATGAAGGATAAAACTCCTGATTCCCTTGAGCCAAGCTTTCACTCCAGAAGTTGCTGTGCAACATGTAGGGACAGCAAATAGGCAGGTATGAATTCTGCTGTGATAAATAACTCTCAAATACAAAAGATATTTTTCAACTGAAATGTAATGGAGAAATTAAAAAATAACAGAGATCAAGGTTTAGGTGCAAGATTTAGAAAAAAAATCCGTACTAACACTCTAGCAGTCTTTATGGATATATAACACTGCAGGCTAGCAGAAGTGTTTAAAATGAAATGCCCAAGTGATTACTGAAAGAAAACCAAACAAGAATGATTAGTTTATTTTTTCTTATAGAAAACTATTGGCATCTGAAGACCAAAGGGGAAATAAAGAATAGACTTACCACAGTAAAACTGACTGGTGAAAAGAATCTTTACTTGAAGATTGTATTAAGTTTGAAGTACAAGACACTGCACTTGTGTGAATCTGATCATTGTGATTCTTGGCTGTCAGTGAGAAGAGCAAATGGACAGTGTTATCCACTTATTTGTACAATCTAATGAAGTACAAGAGTTTTCTGGTTAGAGCAAACCTGTTTGCTATTCAGAATACTTGTTAACAATGTCCTGTGCCTAAGAAATCTAAAAACATCAGATATTTTATTTTTCTTCTATTTTCATAAGTATAGTAATTATTTTGATCAGCTGCCATTTAGGAAAAATGTAAATAACGCACTGCCATCCCAATCCAGCAATCCAAATTTCACCCAACTGAAAAAGGGACAAAACTGGCAGTTGCTGTGGATTTTTCTGGTGCTTATCTGACTTGTTTTTTCTGCATTTTGATTTGTTGCAGAAGAGCTACTGATCATTTAAACACAGATGCCTAAGTGTGGCTTCCTTCTGCATCTGAATGTTAGAGAGGGAAATGTTCACTCGTGCAAAGTTAAAATGGGTTCTATCCCTGGATAGATAATTTTAAATCTGAGGGTACTTATTTTATACATGCAGGCATTCATCTGTAAGCATCTGCCTGCATCTTGCAAGTGCAGCTTGGATGGAAAATACAAAGAAAGTGTCTCCCATGTTGCTGGAATTTTAACTCCTCACAAATCCCTAACCCAGCTTAACTTCAGCATCTGATTTCTTGCCAGCTCCAACGCTAGCAAAATAAAGTTTTACAGTCTACAGGATTTGACACCAGGCTCTCATATCATCTCCCCAGCGTCTCTTCACTTCTGAAAGCTCAGTATGTTAATAGGTGAGGTGGCTTTCATGCAAACAAGCTCCTTTAAGGACCTGGAAGCAGGCATTTGCTCTTCCCTGTCATTGTCTGACACATTCTCTCCCTTTTTCTTCCCTGTTATCATCTCTACTTCTTCCCAAGAGTAAATGGTGTAATGCTACTGGAAGCTGCATAAACAAACTAAAAATAGAGAGCTGTTCTACAGTGCATCTAATAAAAGCTCATCTGGAAAGGACCTATAGTATGTTACTTTTTTAACCATTCAATAGAGATCAATGAGGAATGATATCACTCCTACCAAACAGTATGCTGGGGATGTGTTTGTCAAAGGAAAACATTTCTTCTCTATGCTAAAGCAAAGTATTTTTTTCAATAAATTCTGTTGATGTTTATAGCTACAGAATGCTACTGGCCCATTTGCTGTTAGACTCCCAGAAAAATCTGTCTCCTGAGGCTTGGTGGTACCACAGCCACATGCAAAATTAGTTCTGTAACAAGGCATGGAAGAAACTTAAATGTGGGGTACTAACTGGTATTACAATAATAATTTCTTCCATTCTTTGACATTCATTGACACTCTTCTCTGTCAGTTACGAATTGGCTTTGAGTCCCAATAGCATATACTGGAAGAAAGCTCAATCAGCCCAAATACACCCCACCCCCCCACCACCCTGAGAACAGGCTCAGTCAGGATGCAGAGAAACAGAGATATCAAGAGGAGATATTTGTAATTCAGACAGCGCATTTCTATGAAGTTTTGAGTATCAGCCTAGGTATCAGCACAATATGGTAATATTTTGTTACCAAAATACAGCCTCAGATTTGTCTGGAAGCATCGAAGGAGCTCAGTCCCAGCGTAATCTCTTCTGTCTGTGCTTCATCCCTGTTAGGAAGGACCAAGGATCTTCTCTCACTCCCATCTCTAGTGTCTAGTTTTAAATCCCTGCAAAATCAGTTGAGTCTCTTGATCAGCTTTAATGGGGTTTCACAAAGATCCTTATAATAAATTGCCGTCCCTGTTGTGTTTAGGTCCTGCCTACATATGAGACTACATACAGCATTAGATTTCATCAGAGCTCACAAATATTCCCTTCACTGTCCTGAGTAAACGTAATGTGAATGGCTCAAACATCTGGAAAGGAGCAATTGAAGAGTCATTTGGCAACTGTGGAAAAATAGTAAACCATTTCACAAGCAGGTACTTCCACATACAGGCTGTGTAACCTGCTGGCCCAGCACTCTCTTCCCATTTGCCTATTTCTGATGGCATTGGTGAAAAGGAGTATTTTATATACACGTATATTTAAAAATGAACTTCCAAACTCCTTGAATGCTGCAAAATACCAGGTTTTCTTTCTATCCCCAAGACAATGCTTATCTTTGACCCATACCATGTGTCAGCATTCCCTTCTTCTTTTAACATGCTATAGAACCAGCACAGAGACACCAATGGTAATTACTGTGTTGCTGGTGATAAAAAATGATGATAGGAGCACACAAATTGCCACATTGAAGCATGGAGTAACTCAGTTATGCTATTCATCTCTGACACAGGTCAACATCAAATTTAGGGAGGTACTTGAAAACGAGCAATGTAAAAATCTAGAAGTCATTTTCTGGTTGCTAAATGTGGATAAATATTTCTTACATGCTTAGCTTATCTATATGACTTGGCAGTATATTTCTACTCATATAAACTTCTCATCTTTTTCTAAATCCCAGTTATGCCCTTGGCCTCAAAGATGCTGGGTAGCAATTCTTCAGAGGAGCAATACCCAAGTAATTGCTATACCATCTTGTAAAACCAATAGCAGGGCAATGATACCATTGTATGGCAGATGTTTAATGCAGAGCATGGCAGTAAACATGATTGCTTTTTGTTTCATTTCTGTTCATCTCAGGCTCTGAAATTTCCTTGCAGGAAACTATGTAAGAAGGATGACAGCACTGCTGATTATATTACCCTTATTTATGTGGAAGATTCTCTTGTCAGCCAGTTATTACTGTCGTTATCCTTGACTAGGACTTAATCACTCAAGATATAACATTGACTTGTCACCTTTCCAGCCATTGTGTACAATTTTGAGTAGAAATGAGTGAGTCCATTTCGAAGCCATCAACATAATTCTGATTTATCAAGAGAGTCAGGAGCTGCCAACCTTCTAAAAACAAGGGTATCCCTGGGTCAGCAGATGTACAAACATTTCAGTAGCTGTCACTGCATTGCACTGTGTTGTTCATTTGTTGGTGAAGCTCTGCCCTTAGCAAAGCAGGCTGAATATTCAACAGTGCAATACATCACAGCGAAGAACAAGACTGTAGGCTGAATTTTTTACAGCACTGAGACCTTAAAGTAGTAGGAATGTTATTGTAACAATTGTGTTTTGATTAAAATTTGTCATGTGGCTGCACAGATTGGCCAGTCTGACTCCTAAGACTTCAAAATCATGACTGTGAAAAATTTGGTGGTATTTGTTAATTGTACTTCAGTGTGTACAGACTCATACAGAAACACACACATACACAAGCATGCACAACACACATAATGTATGTGAACTATTATTATAAGCCTTGCTTATACATATTGTGTATGTGTGTATAAACTGCAGACTTAACTTGATTCCCACTTCTACAGTTGACATCCTGTTATTCCTGACAATATAAAAACTCTACGTGCAGGTGGAAAAAACCTGTAACTCCTGCAAAACTTCATAAGATTTCCAGAATTTTGTATTTTATAAAAGCACAAAACCAAAACCTTTCATGGTGTTTTGCTTAAAAAAAGCGAATCAGAAAGTGGATGAGAGTGAAAAATAAGCCTTTCTTTCATCCTAAACAGAGATTTTGTCCTTGAGCTGAGATCTCTTTCCCAAACTTTTCACCGGAACAGGTAAATTTCTACCATGAAGTTTTGGTTCTAATAGATTTACATCAAACTCCCATCATTTCCAAGGAGAAAGATTTTTCTTTGAGTATATTTACACTTAAGGGGCTGAAACTTGCTGAAATAAAAATGCATTTAACAGGGACTTTTGACTAAGTAGCAAAGGATTTGTCCCTAACAGCATTTGATTTAAGACCAATTTGCATTTTCAGTTGCTAATTTTCTGAATCATCTCACTCTTCATTTCTGCATATTTTAGTCATACACAAATGATAATTGTAATTACATACTTGGAAAGGAATCTGTTAAAATCATGGTCAAAAAGCAGGAAATATGTGTTAAACCCTTTTACTGCTGACCACTTAATACAAGATGCAAAAAAAGGATCCTTAAATTTTCCAGGAATGGAGACACATGACAAATCATCTTTATTTTGTAATTTCCTTTTAAGCTAGACATCTGGACTATCCGCCACCTCCAAAGGACAGGTTTGCAGTTGTACTTTGCCACTCCTATATTTGTCAGTCTATCTGCTCTCCGTGTTTGCCCCACATGGCCTCATCAATATCTGTGTTTGTCTTTCAGCTCATAGGCCTTTTTTCCTTCTTGTTAACCATATAACCACCTTCCACATTACTGGCACCAGTTTTTCCAAGTAAAGAACTGAAGAAGAGAAGGGAAAAACAGCTCCAATAGTCTTCTCTGACACTGACTAAGAGAGAAGCTTTCCAGAGGAAGGACTAAAATGGGAGCAAAATCAGTCCCAGACAATTGTGTGCAACCTTTTATGTTTAAAGATTTTTAAAATTTAGTCACACCCTAAAATTTTGAGCAAAATTAAACCTGTCACACTGCAGTCTTGCTGCAGGAAGGCATGCGTTGAAATGGAGTAAGGTAAGAGAAGCTTTTCTAATGACATTTCATCCTGACTAAAGTGAGGAAGCACTGGAAATTGAAAAGACAGGCTGTTGTTTCTGAAACTAATCTTAAAACTCCAGCACATTATATACTTTGAGCTCCACAGAAGTGTCTGAGCCTCTGAGAGCTGACAAGAACATGAAATGATCTCTGAACCTGCAGGTGAACCTTGTGAGATTCGTCCCTTGTTAATAATCTCTTTCAGCATCATCGAACAATTTTTTTCTTTGCTACATCAGTGAATTGGCCAGAAGTCATTGTATTTCATACAAAATCCTCCGTGTGCTGCTACTTCTAAGCTTTTCCCTGCCTTCTGCAAATTCTCATGGATGTTTTCAATGCAAAGATGTGGGCTTCAGTTTCCCATTCAGGTTTGACAGCACTTCTGTAATTAAATTTACCGCCGTAAAGATGAACATTTACATTCGAGTCACCAGACCCAGTATTAACAGGAACAGCTTGAAATCGTTCTGAACTGGGATTAAATGACTCCAAATGTTTGTTGGAAAAACTGGGGCTGTAAACAAATTGCACTCCCCTCTGGTGTCCAGCTCTAGCTTGTAAAGCAGCAGCACCATGAATCCTCCTCTGCAGAAATGAAGAGCAGCAAGCGAGAGATGACTGGAGTTTGAAGTGCCTTTAAACCTGCTGCAGCTGTCATTGAATTTCTCTGGCTTCCTGCTAGCAGCAATTTCAACTAGCAGAATGCAGAGGCCATTTTGTCACAAGGGTTAAGAACTAACAAACAAAAGAGTATTTTTTAAGTCTGAAAAATTAGCGTGGACATCTCTCAGCACCCAGCATGGCTCAGTGTGCCAGCTGCAGCATGCAATGAAGGGAAGAGCACAGATCATCCCTCGAGCTGAGTTTTGAGATGGATTACAGCTTCTGTACAAGCGGTGTGGAAGGTGGTGAGATTAGCTTAGGACACGGTTTAGCAGTGGACTTGGCAGTGTTAGGTTAATGGTTGGACTCGGTGATCTTAAAGGTTTTTTCCAACCTAAATGATTCAATGATTCTATGACTCTATGATTCTATGAATGACCTTCCACCAACACTCATTCCACTCTACAAAGAGGAAAGGACTCTGTCTCACTCGCTCAGTCACTCACTCTCTCACATCTGTAATCAGGCAAGGGTGGCCTAAAATGTCGTCTGTTGCTGTTAGGTATAACCAGATGACCATTTCATACATAGATATACTGAAAAATTAGCTTTCATTTGCTATTGACTGTAGTTTCTGCTAATATTTTCTATACACTAATGTTTTCTGAAATTAGAATAATTTTGTCCTAAAAGGCCCCAGATACACACTGCAGGGGTACTCCATTGATGTCCTCAGGTAATTAAGTATTCCTTGCCACCCTGGGACACTTGCCTCTATTATGAATCACAAGGTATCGGTGATGAATGCGGTCTAAAAGAATGAGCAGATAACAATTCTCCTTTACAATAAACTGTGAAGTTATATGCTAAGCAAAGTTTTACTGAAATAAACAGTTATATGCTTTAATCTCCTTTACATATATATGCAGGGAACTGCAAAACTCCAGTCTGGAAGTTAATACCTCCAGTTTCTTCTACATTGCATTTTTTTACAGTGAATATTTTGTATTCATGGGCATTTCTGCACCCTGTGTCTTGCTCTTTCTTTTCCAGCTGGGAACCCATTGTAACGAAATTTCAAAAATATATATCATGTATGGAACAGCATGATCTCTTTTCAGCACTTAGCACTTCCAAAACAGGGCAGAGGTACGTTTGTCCATGTGTTTATAACCAAAATTTTCACATAGGTAACTTACTTATCATAGTCAAGACTAAGCCTCTCCGCTGTTCAAACCTAAGTTTTTAAAGCAGCCGCACATCTGAATATCTTAATACACAGTAGAGGAGGCAGTAGTGGCTATTTTACATTCAAATAAAATCCTGGGAAAAAATTTCATTCTTTAAAAAGTAAAGAAAATGAACAGTCGGTGCTACTTCATTAAAACAAGATGTCATTTGCAAAGGAGGTTAAGTTATTCCAGGAATGTAACTCCTTCCTGGCTATTAGTTGTTCACAACTGTTAAAGATTTTCTCAAATCTCAAGTCGTCGAGGCTGTCTTATTAAGAACTGCAAGAGGAAAGTGTGTTGATTTTTCCTCTGAAGACATAAAACTGACAGGCATGAAAAGACTTGCTCTGAAAATTAATTTTCAGCCAAAAAGGAACTGTTTTCAACGTTAAAACCCCCGTGACAATCAGAAGCCATTCTGTATTTAGGAAGACAAAAACTTTTTCATTCTAATCTTTTTAACTTAGTTAACGCCATGGGTCCTACCGAAGTTTTTTTGAAATTAAGGAAAACAGATCATATCCACCAAAAGTTTCCCCTATGAGGTTAAAAGGAGTTCTTCCAGCTGTGTGGGACTCAGTATTACAAGCAATATGGTGGAATTCAGTCTACAGCACCTTCTGTTTTCACCATATTTCCTTTTGTTGCATAAGAAACTGTCATTGCTGCTTTACATTTTATGCCAGGGAGAATGTGTTGGCCTGAAAAACAGGGAATATCTTTTTAGTAATTTCTGAGCAGATTGTTGTGAAACAGGTTATGAAACTCAGATCCTAGCTTACTGGAACACAGGGGATTTTACTGTTGGAAGCTTTGATTTGGTAATGTTTATTTTATTCTTCAAAGATACATGTTCTTTTGTCTTAGATGAAATGTGTGATATGTCCATTGAGTCTGAGAAATAGAAATTCTTTTATTTAATAGCTTTGAAAGGATAATGTTTCCTATAACATATTGTAATGCTTATTTATTTTCTACTGTCTACTTTTTAAAATAGATATAACATGCTTTGCAGAGTACTTCAGCTGAAGCAGTGTCATCCAGGTATAGTCAGCTGTAGTTCTAAATATTTTTTTAAAAAAATATAAAGCTGTGAGAAAATTCTACAAATTTGTTACTTGAAATCAGTTTTCTGTTGGACTCCAGCATTTTTCTGCTTTCTTTTTGGTTTTTTTTTTGTTTTTTTTTTTTTTTTTTTTGTGGTGGTAGTGGTGGTGGAGTTTGCGGGTTTTGGGTTTTGGGTTTTTTTTTGTTCTGACAATAGTTTGCTTAAAACATTCTTCGTTTCAGGTTTTGATGGCCTTATTTTTTGTTTTTATGAACATAAATTGGAATGTTACGTAAAAGCAAGTATCAGTGAGGAAATCTTAATGACACCTACTTAAAAAAAAAAGGGAAGAAAATTTTCAGATAAAGTGCTACAACCAAATTATTAAATTGCGTATTAGGAGAAACATGCTAGAGAAGTTTTGTAGGGATCAGATTACATTGAGATATACCATCTTACCTGGCAGAGGTATCTTATGAGGAGCAAAGCTACTTGGAAAAAGATATCACTTATCTCTAATTCATGATTCTTCAAGCGTTGGTTAACTGCCAGCTCATGACTGAAAAGCTCAAGTTTTAAATTTGCCATGGAAAGATGTGAGGTCACGGATCCAAAGCAATCATGGTGGCTTTCTCCTATAAAAGACCAGGGAAGCTGTGATGCCTGCATTGGGTCTCAGCAGGAATTCTGGTGTCCTCTGCAAGCTAGAGGGATGACTGTCAGGGTTCCAGGAGGAGAATCTGACAGAAACATCACCACTATCTGAATTTGTCTGAAATGAAAAAATCTGCATCAAACATGTCAGCTTGGATAAATCACCAAATTCCAAAGAAATAATATTTTATCTTGGAACAGCTTTTTTTTTTTTTTTTTTCTTTAAAAGCAGCTGTAATAAGGAACTTCTGCAAATACCGGGGTACAACGAAAAATGCATAAAAACCCCAGTAGAAAAATAGTAGAAATTTGGAGGAGAAAAACAGGAGGTTGTAGCAGAGGAGGGTAATTCATGCCTTCAGTTGATGTGAATGTGGATCATGATGGTGTTTTCCCTTCACACTGATATAAATGTCTATATGTACATACACACACATTTATACTTATTTGAGACCATACATATAGCTGTGTGTATATATATATGCAGAGATGCAGATGTAACTTTTAAGCTCTAGTGCTTCTCTTTCATCTGCCCTTCCACCCAATCTTTACATGTGTTTTAAAATCTTGAATGATCAATAGAATTAGATGTTTCTGTAAAGAACAAAAAAGTTTGGGCAAAAAGTATTTCATATGATGCATGAGTCACCAATTGAAGGTTTATGGCGTGTGTTATGTAGTTCAGGCTAGGCAGGCAGAGTGGTCCTTTCTGGGCTGGAAAACTATTGAAATTATCTGGCTAGCATTTCCCAGGCTAGTTTGTTAGAGGCTGGATAGCTATCATAGTTTTTGAATTAATTGTCACTTTGAAATTCAAAAAAGTTCCCAGAATATTTCCTGCAATCATGAAACTAATCCTAGTGGACTCTTGAGCCTCATTACAGAGCTGACACCACTCTAAGGAATTTCTGTCTTCTATTAGTTTTTAAATAATTGAAAAGATATGTATAGGTCAGATACAACAGGAAATTGAGGAAGAATAGAAGATGCTTTCAGAATATTACTGAACAATTTGGCAGTGGCATATACTTAGAATTACACTACTATTAAAGTACTTTTCCCTGAAGAATGCCAAAGTATATATTTCAGATATTGCTTATGACCTCTGATGACCTAACCACACATAACCATACTAGATTGTTGAAATCTGTGCTCAGAAAGATATTGACTTGGTATAAGCAAGTTGATACGTTTCCTATTTTTTTGTGCGCACAAATGTTCTTTTTAAAAGCCATTCTAAACAAAATTAACTCAAAATAATCTGGAGAAGAGCCATTTTTTTCCCAAGACATGTAACAGTCATCCTTAGATAACTATTTTATGATAAAAATGACTTCTACAATTTTTTAAAATGTATTTCCTTTTTCGTCAATTTCTGTTTGGACATGGATAGATGCCTAGGAAAAGCATTGTGTTGACATTTGTGGAAACTGGGTTCTGTTTCCAACAGAATGTGTTTGCTCAGTTATCTTCTATTTTTGAGCAGAGAGGAGAACTACTGCAAGCTTCCCCATCCTGGCTTACCAGCTCTCTTAACAACTGAACTGGAGCAAACAGCTGGGAGAACGGGAAAGCGCTGGGGGCAGAGTTTTAATGCCTGCTCAGGTATCAATTAAAAGACCATTGAAGGCAGTTGAAGGACTCTTGGCTATTTCAAATGGGCTTTGCAACAGTCACCTTTTATCCTTCCTGCATGAAGGACAGTATATAAATAGCTTTTTTTTTTTTTCCACAGTAAGAAGTGAATACTGGAACTAGACTGGAACTGCACCCAGAGCTACAGTCACCACGGTATTTTGGATACTACTAAAATCAACATATATAGCTTGATATAGCTTAAATACTTGGTCAAGCATAGATCCAAGACCAACAGTCAGTCTGTAAACCATCTGATGGTAATACCTAAGGATCTAACAGGAATATTTTTAGTTTGCCGTAATTTCTGAACCATCATTTAGGGAAAGTTTAGCAAAGAAAGTGCCACACTTGAACGTCACATCCGTGGCACGTGAAGGCAATATTCCCTGTTCAGAAAATAACTTTCCCCAGTGATCACACTCTTCAAAAAAGAAAGAAGTCTTCAAGATCAGACTGTGATGAGAGAGAGAGAGTTTGTTCATTTCCAGACACAAACCTCAGCAGAGACAGGACCATATCCTACATTATTAGTGTTGCAGACATATTTTTGCCATATTTTCCCCACAAAACACTCTACTTCCAACACCTTTAAACCAGATTTTTCTCCTTTTAAGAAACTTATGGAAAAGGTTCTTTGTATTAAATTACTAAGGCAGTGTCACCTGTCTTTAGTGCTCATGTTTGGGGTTTAAAGTGCAGGAAAAATTTATTTTGCGTAACAGGGTATATTGTCACTCCTCATTTTTCCCTGTTTTTGCTAATATGATTCTGAGGTCTAGGCACTGGATTAATGAAAAAAAATCACTGACAGAACTGTCCCAGCTCATGTCTTTGGTGGTCTTCTTTCAAATCGTTACAGATGTTTCCACAACAGCTTTTCTAAGATTTCTCTGTATCCGATAGCTAAAGTAACAACAAACACAACAGTCAACTCTTCATGCCAAAGTAAGATAAATAACACCTCTTAAACACTGGAAAACAAGGCTGCAGGACAACTTCCATTCACTCTACGGTCCTTATAAACACCCCGTAGGACTGGTCATCATATACAACCACAATGATAAAAAAGTCATAGTGTGTCAGCATGGAGTCCAATTTACCATTGTGTCTCCTCATAGCTGAAAAACAGAAAAAAATTTTCTGTGTGAACCACTGACACCTATTCAAAGGAGATATATGCTATAATGAAAATATGCAGACAAGAGGACTTGGCCAGGCTGTCGAAAGAGACTGTGTTCATCTTGCAAATGAGAAGATATTTAGGGATTTAAGTTTTGTGTGTTTTTTCCCAGGTTTTTCTTTTAGCCCCATCCTTAAATCAAATGCCGGTTTACAGCTGATCGAAGATGACGAATTGTCGAACTGTAAGTGACCTCTCTTGGTCCAAACAAGAGCTGTCAGGAGGTCACAGCCTGATCCCTGCAAGCTGTGCTGATAGTGACACAGAGGTGCCACTTGTGAAAGCCTACTTACCTGTTCCACCATGTGTTTCTATGAGTCATTTCTGAGCAAGTGTGGTTAGAAGGTAAAGAAAAGGATCAGCAAGATTCTGCGTTGAAGCACTAAACGACAGCACATGCTGTGACCAAAATTGGCCAAGACAGCCCAAGCTGACTTAACATCCTCCATAGACGGCTCCGGGTGAATTACCGTAGGGCAAGAGCATATCAATATTTTTTCTTTCCAACTGACAGCCTAGATGAAATGTGGAAGACAGAGAGAGAGAAACAAAAGCAGAAATTTATGAACAACAAAAGATTACGAAGAGGAGAAAACAAGAGTTTGCAGACATGAAAAGTGATTTTTGCAAAAAACTTCACCTTGCCACTGATCTGGCCAATCAAATGATAGACAGACTTGCAACTTCTGTGTCAAGCAAAGTATGGAAATGCTTTTGTTCCTGCAATAGTGACTTTGCAGTGGACACTCTCCACCATATACAGGCAAAGCAGCTCCTGCACTGGGAATTTTACACCACTCTCACAGCTCTGGCTTGACGGAGTCAGTGACTCACACTGGAAAAGCCTGACGGGGTGCTTGGAAAGTACATCAGAGCTCTTGCCTTCCTGCTAATTTCTGAGATTTTTCTGTATGAATTCTTAATCTGGCCATTCAAAGCAAAGCCAAACTTGCTGCTCCTTTCACCACAGAACAATGGTAATAATAATAATTTATGTTATATTATAATAATAATAGATGTTACGTTGTCTCTAAAACCCACAGGATTCAGAAGATAGCAATTACACTAGCTCTTAAGAGACCTTGCTAGTAGTTATAAGCAGCAGAAATATGGTTAAGGGAGAAAAAATTCCAGCAGCTGAATAAGGATTATTTAAATTTGAGACGCCTCAGATCTGAGTGTTTCTGATTTGTTCATGCTTATGAATTTACTTCCATGCATGCGTGCATCCCCTCCTGAGCTTTAAAGAAGCGACACATGAATATGGAGTGGAAAGAAAAGCCTCTGTTTGTCCCATTAGGAAATAAAACCACAAGTCTACCTTGAAAAGGAATACTGATTCAATTATACTTTACTATATTTTCTCAGTTAATTATACAAAAGCCACTACAAAGATTCAAACAGAAGGAGAATAAACTAAGTGCTTCTTCCATTTGTTTATTAAATGGAAACGACTGTGAGGCATCTCCATTTAAAAAAAAGAAAGTCACCCCAGGAAGCCCCGTCTTGAGCTAGTCACCTCAGCATGTCTCCAGCACCCTTGCATGGCAAAGATTTATGACAGCTTTCCAGCTGACGCTTCATTTAATTGACAGTACTTTGTTGCCACCACTGAAAATCATGCTGGCAGCTTTAGGATATAGAAGCAGTGACTGGTACAGGCGAACCCTGCCCCAGTTTACTTCCAAACTCTGCTCAAATAAAACCGCTCAGAGGTGGCACCTGGTATTTCTCACTCTGAATTGGGTGACGTCAAGGAATCTCTCTATTTAATTTTGGAAAACAAGCTGCTTTTGTAAGACAGTGTTTTGCGTTTTCAGGTTACCTTTTCCTGAAATTCCAGCTTGATTGCTGTTTGCAGCTTTGCTAAGAAGAAAGCCTTCCTAGACTCCTAATATTTCATATAGACAATGAAAACTCAGCTTATGAATAAAAAATGAACCCTGAAAACTGGCATACAACTCCATACAGTGGATAGGTACCTCAAGGAGATCCCACGATTTCAAACCTCTTAGTGACACTACACACCTCCATGATTTTACTGTGAACAGCACAGCTGAGAAATCAATCCACTCATTCAGATACTCACAAAAAAAAAATAGGAATACAGTTAGATATAAGTAATTCTGTCTCATGAGGAATCCTAACATTTCACTGATCCATGACTGAGGGGAAACTTGGATGAAAATGCAAGAATGTTTAGAGAGAAAAACCTCTGAAGATCTGAACTGCAGCCTGGGAAATACCAAAAACTTTGAACCTGACACTAATCTATGCCTTCACAAGCAGCTGCCTCAGGATAGAAAAGAAACTTAAAAAGAAAAAAGAGAAGGACTTTGTTATATTATGAGCATTTCCTTGTTGATTTTATAAAACAGAACTTATTCAAAAGAACTTGAAGTATCAAATTAGATTCCAAATGATCTGTGGTTGTTGTAACAGAATAGATTAGAGGTAAAAACATCATGCTTCCAGAAAGTATAGTGCTCAGTTCTACAAAATCTTAATTACTGGGTGCTATGATGGGCATCAATACTGGTTACTTCTGTGAATTAGAATTTGGGAATGACTTTGTAACAAACAACCCAGTGGAATAGTTCTATTAAACATGATACATCTTTTTGACATCAAGTATAGATACCCATTAAGTTTTGTGTTTTTTCTCTATGAGGATTTCTCTGTAATGAGTGACATTATTGTGGTTCCCCTTTCAGATAGCTTTAGTAACAAGGCTGATGTTGCTCTGCTCTGGAAGCAGTGAAATTCCTAGGTATCAAATACTTTTTCTTGATCCTCACAAATCGGACCACCCAGATTCAACGATTCTGAAATACTTTTCAAGCAAAAGAACACATTTAAAAAAAAAAAAACAAACCCAAACCAAATGTATGAATTGACCAAAAATTACACTTGACTGTTCAAAATAGATAGATATGTTTATATGTCTGGGGTAATTTGCAATTACTTAGACTAGATTTTCTTCATCTCACTTTTAGATCTGCAGCTGGGCTCCAGGATTTAAAATTCTTAGAAATCTGGTTTCTTAAATTTAGGCAGCAACATAGGGGGGAAAAAAAAAGCATTTAATGGGTTTAAGAATGAAAGAAGATCATTGTCTGATATTCTTTCATGATAAGTGAAGGTATCATGCCCATTTTTGTAACAGAATCTGTAAACAACATGAATATAATCTATGAATCTCAGTAGGTGTTTTTAAGTATTACGTTTAAGGCAACTCCTACCAGCAAAACAGAATCCAAGTCCTGGGTTTTTAACCCACAAAGGTTAAAGTAATTCGGATAGAGCTGTGAAGAGTTATCAGGACCTTTTTTCTCAAGCCAATATTTTCAAAATTACTTTAAGTGGTCCCTGTTTGTCTCCTACTAAAAAACTCTTCCCTTACTGAAATTTAATAGTTTAACTCCCTGTCTTTGTGCTTTCTGCTACTGACTGCCTCATAGCCTTGACTTAATCTGAACCTTGCTGTCTAACTCTTTATGTATCTCTTCATGATTCCTTTGGTGTCATCACAGAGTAATTTCTGCCTTAATCTTTACCAAAACAATTAAATTATTATTTTCCAATTGAAACTAATTAAATTCAATGAATTAATGATATTTAAATGAGCTTAATAGCCCAAAGAGATTTGCATACTCAAGATACCTCTTTTTCAGCTGCCTTCGTGGCCACAAATTAGACCATGAATATAAAGTTACTGGAGTCGCACAGTTATAAAATCCCTGTTATATCAGAAAGAAGCATCCACAAATGCTTTTATATTCAAAATACTGGAAATTAGCAATTTTTGTCTCGCTTTGAGGTGAAAAAGAACGTAGGGGTCTTCTACAATCAGTTATATCTTCAAATTGAAAATGCCACTGATCTTCAACAGTTGTCTTAACGCTGTAGCTGGAGTGAAAAGCAGAAAACTTCATAACAAACTTATTTGAGAGGGCTACAAAATACATATTTGTATATATAGACTGCAGATGGTAACACTCACAATAGTAAAAATGAAGTTTTCCAGCCTCTTGAAAAATTATTGCAGTTCAGTAAAAGCTGGAACCCGAGATGCATGAGAGATTGTTGCCTTTAAGAGACTGACTGTTTCACGCACATATATTTTACTTCACAAAAGACTGAGGATCTTTTTTCCCCTAATATACTAATTTTTTGAGAAGTAAGTTAGTCATTGAGCTGAAGCACCAGAATGCAAAGAACAAAAGATTATAGAAGATTTTGGAATTCTGTAGACAATTTTTTTTTTTTTCACTTAAACCATTGCCAAGCAACTATGAGTAACAGGTTCACTCCTAGTTAGCAAAATCAGTTGGTAGATAGTATCCAGTGCTCTGGTATGAAGTATTATTAATTGAGATAAATCCTGAATTTTAAAAGGCCATGTAATATTTCAAATTAAATCAAAGCTGGGAATAGGAATCAATAGGACA
Source organism: Pluvialis apricaria (assembly GCA_017639485.1). NCBI lineage: Eukaryota > Metazoa > Chordata > Aves > Charadriiformes > Charadriidae > Pluvialis > Pluvialis apricaria. The sequence continues at coordinate 31,540,944 of CM030010.1, forward strand.
GGCTGTGGTATGAGGTATCATACTGAGGTCTGGTACCTCACCAAACTCACTTTCCAAGAGCTGAAGGCTCAAAACATCTACTGTTTATACAGCCTGCTTGTGGGATCAGCATTAGTCACTTACACAATGAATTTTGATATTCCTCCAAGAGCTCATAGGTGTTCCCAGATGTTCCTCTTGATTTGTGATTCAGGCACAGAGACCCCCTCCCACAGACTTCCTGATTCTTTGCTCTCCTGTACCATGGAAACATGATATTACTGTTTTTTGGGGGCTATGTATGAGTACAAATCCTGCTTTGGATTTCCCTAGAGGCTACTGAGGCTCATGAGACACCGTATAAAAGCTTACATTTTTCTTTTGGAAGATTACAGTTTTAAAAAGTAGATATTGCCAATCGCATGTGACTGGGTTGTGTGTTAGTGAGGTGACTATATTATTTTTGTCCCATACCATCTGTTAGATGGAAGTAACAAAAATATTAGCTGTCTAAAATGTATTTCGAGACAATTAATTTATAACAGGCACATTTAAGCCTTTCAATGCACAATTTAATTTCCCTTGTAGTTTTCCATTGTTGCAATTCTTTTCGGATCTATATGATCGATCACTTTATTTTACCCCTGCTTCAATAAGCACAAACTTCAATAAGCCTAATACACACCATATGTTGTTTAACTTAGATGTAGTACTGTTTTGTTTAAAATTCACTTTTGCTGCTTGTTTACTCATTTTTGTCACATCTTTTCATTAGGTGATTTGGTTTTAAATGGGTCACAGTGTTATCTCCTTTTCACAGTAGCTTTTAACCATGTCATACCTTCTTCCACCCTACACATCATTTCTGTTTCTGTATGTGTTACCTCGAAGAAAGTCTTTGTCCTGAGCATCGTGATTACATTTTGCAGGCCTCTACAAAGGTATCAGTGAGCATTCATGTAATAATGCTATTTACTTTATTCCTCTAGTAACACATTAACTGACTGCATTTTCTGCCAACTCTTTCACAGCCTTCACGATTTTTCCCTATTCAGGATTCTGGAGCGAGAGGAAGGATTTCACTGCAACCAATTTTGCCATGTAAAAATGTTTCCTTTTTCCACTCCTTAATTCCATTATCACTTGCATTTTTCCTTCGATTGACTATAATGGATTGGCTCTTCACCATTTAATCTTCCCACTATATAGATAGTTTCATCTGTAGGCATCATTATGCAAAGATTTTTCTAATCTTATGTAAGTGCTATAATGACAAAAAAAAGAATTCCAACATACAATAATTAAAAGTCACCTCTGGAGCACACATTTATTCCAAGGATCTTCAGCTGCTTTGCACATGAGGATGTATCCCTAGACACTCCGGTGACATTGTGGCTTAGCTCCTTGGGCAAGATTCAGCAAGAACCACATCTGAAAGGGCTCAGGGAAAGTGTCAAAGGGACCAAAAGTCCCTGGTGTGTCCCACCACAGGCCCATGGGATTCAAAGTGCCAGCGGGGTTGTGCTTAGGCATAATGTTGTCCCAAATCTGGGTTCTTTACCCGGTGTGCAAGCCAATAACACACAGAGCAGAGGTATTTCCAAGTTTATTCCATTAATGCACAGAAATGGGGTGTTCATCCCAAAATGGGAGCACACCTTAGTTTCAAAATTCTCCACTTTTATATATTGATTATTACATATTCAACCAATTAATACATATTCATTGTTATTATCTTTAATCATTGGTCGAGATTTCTTTGCTTGCTATGTAAATTAGTGCACAGACTCTGTCTTCTTCTTCCATTGTTCTCTTTTGAGTAAGTGGTATCATTTGGGTAGGTGGTCAATGAGTCAGAGGTCATGATCTCTCCCTGCCAAAATTAGCTTTACCTACTTCTCCTCTAATCCTGGCAGTTCCAGGTGGTTTTCTTGGTTTGCTGACCAGGCCTGCAGTTCATCACTCTCTTGACAAGAATATCCTACTTATCAATAAAGCTGTATTGTCTAGTAGTTAGTTCCTTAATAAAATCTTAGATAAATCATGTTTAGTTACAATTTCTCTATTTTAATATCAGGTAAATAATTAAATAGTGTTGGGGCTGCACAGAGGACTTTTAGTAGCAGCAGGTTTCCTTGGTTGCTTCAATTGCATTTTACATTTTTTTTTATTCTAGTTAATATCAGTTTTACTACAACAATAAGACACACCGACAGGACGAAACTCTTCCCAGAGATCATAACTTTTTTTTAACATATAGTCCCAAGAAACAGTGTTTTATCTTTAGTATCTAGTGTCTGAGGAGGATATCAAACTTCGCTTTCTTGCTTTGGGGAAAATAGTCTAATTGAAAGGAAGAAACCTCAAGAGATTTTGTTGCCTTGGGCCAGAATGATCAGCTGCATCCCCATCTCAAAGCAAAAACGCTTTCAGGCAGTGGCCAGTACGTATGGAAATCTATGAGGATGAAAGTGCCCCTGTTCTGCTTCTCTTTTGCACCAGTCAGCAATAACTTGATAAAAATAATTATGGATATGCCAAGATCCTCATCTCAGCTGCACAATTCTCGTTGCAGTTGCCTCATGTTCTGAAATATTCTATTTCAGCCATTCATTTTCACAAAGTTTTCTTATATTATCATACAGCAGTTTGTGTCATTGAGCTATTTTTGTTGCCTTTCTTCTGTATTCATATTTTGCTTTCTGTCCTCATATCCAAGGGCTGAGTATCTGGAGAAGCTGACAGAATTCATAATGGCAGACTGAACATGAAACTGATATAAATGGCAATTCTTCTTTGTGTCCAGACATAGATTTTAAAAAGGTTAAAGGCTCCCTCGGTAGGAAATCTCAGGGAGAAGGAAAAATATAAATATAAACATGGAGATTCAGTTGTAAGAGCAGAGAAGGAGAGAAAGGAATAAAGGAATGCAGTAAAAAACCTAAGTCAAATTCTAAAAAAACACTTGTCTTCTCCAGCCAAAATAAAGTTGTGCTTTATTCCAGCACAGTCATTGTAGTGAGTGATAAAGTGAGACTACAATGCACAATAATTTTAAATTATCATGAGAATTACCAACAGTATCTCTAAGCTTCAGTATCTTGGCTGTCACAAACCAGTGAGAGGAACCATGGTGTTTGCTTTCTTTATGCCTAAAGTTGTGGAGGTTCTGCTTAACCTATCATTTACCAATGAAAATGTATCTGATTTTATTCCTAAGTCTTTGAGAAGTGAAAATTATACCCTGTGCATTAAATTTAACTGAATGTAATATGTAACACTATAAATCAAATTTAATTGGTGTATTCCATACAAGAAGTGACAAGATATTTCTTCAGCTGTGGAAAAGATAAAGTGTGATTGATGGCAGAAATTAATAATTGAGGAAAGTAATTCACTGCAACAGATACAACGTACAGAGCAGTTTTCAAAATGATTAGACAAGGCTAATAAATGGGAAAAGTATTTCCATAGCTCTTCGAGAAGCACAAGGTTGTGAGATAAATAAACAAACAAATAAATTAGAAGGCTCTTAATGACAAACAGAGCCAAACTACAACAAACACCTTTTTAAACAGTAGCTCACGTCCTCTGCACACTCAAGGGAAATTACAGTGACAGGGACTCCCCGGTGCAGGGGTCTGCGACTGGCTCTGCTCTGGTGTGCAACAGCCAATTTGCAGTTCACGCCATCAGGGCTCACAGCACAGTGTAGCAAAGGGGGACGCAGAAACCATTTTTGAAACAGAGATTTGACAATGATGTGAAGCATTCTGTTTTAAAGTTAGATTCCTGCCTATCTGCTCCTCTTGATAAGAAATGAGTCTTCAGTGACTCCTGCCCGGGTTTCATGGCAGAGTCCTGTGACAAACACACACGTTGAAACACCTGATCCTGCTCCTTGCTGTAACCAGGCTCTCCCTCTGATTTGGGAAATGAGTGCCGTGTCCGCTCTTCCTCACTCCTGCCCAGGATCAAAAACCTCCTGCACTTGTACAGGTTGTTTGGACCATTCCTGGGAACCAAGGGAGGAGAGGAAAGCAGGATGCTGGCACAGAGGCGGTGGGTAGCCCCAGCAGTGTTACATGTTGAAGTTTGGTTCTTGTGATGCTTAAATATAGTTTACTCATCACTGGCCTCTTTACCCTTGGCCTGATGAACTTCAACAAATATAGAAGGGAAAACATAGCTGTAAAAGAGCTAAAACAAATAACCTGATTATATCCAGTTATTTAGAAGGGGTTTTGTGAACTGTCCTTTGGGCTATATAAGAATTTAGATTTGAACTGTTTTATCCCTGCGAGTCAGGGAAAATAATAGTTCTGCCCTCTTTCACTTTCCCCAGCTATGGGAAACCTTCATGTCTTCTTCCCTGTGAAATCAGCTGATCAAATGACTGTCCAAAATAATGAGTGGCTAAAGTGCTGAGAAAAGCAGTCATTCCAGCTATCCCAAGCAGCCATACCTTCCTCCTATGCTAATGTCTCTTAGGCACTGTTTTACATTTCTATGATCAATAAAGTGCTTCCAGCTGATAGCCAGAGGAGTAAAGGGTTGTGCTGGATTCAGTTTGCAATATGTATTTCCAATTGTCACGACAAACAGGACATTCAGCTCATTATTTACCTATTATGCATCAGTGTCACAGCCAGGTGACTTACATTATTCCCAGGGAGCTGATCTCTCGACCTCTGCTTCCTCCACACGCATGTGCTGAGGCTCCGGCTACCCCAGCCCGATGAGCCGTGACGAGCCGCTGTGACCCCGACAAGAGCCAGACGGTCCTCTGGAGCCCAGGCTTCGTATCTACAACCCTTTCAATATTGCTTCTTCCTGTTAGTCTTCCCAGATGAACGGCACCAGGAATAAAAATGTTGCAATCTGCTGAACGAGCAGGGCACGAGACGTGCCCTGAATCAGGCCCAAATTCAGCGAAGCATCGCTTTATAGGACAAATCTGTTTGATGTTAGCAGGCTGCAAGCTTGAAGGAAAGTGCATGCTCCAGTGCCTGCAGTCCGAAAGAGTGGCATTTTCCGTCTTTCAGGCAGTGTAGTTTATGTTGACACTGAATAAAGCCGTTTTTAAGCTAATACATTAGAGAAATTGTTCAAAAACTGTTCATCATATGTTCATCATGATGTTCATAAACATCATCATGACTGAACTGAATGTTTGTGCACTGAATGCGCATGAGATTTGGGGCACAGGTGTGGAGATTAGTAACTAAATTTTCATTTTGGATTCAACAGTAAGTGGACTTTTTTTCCGCTAATGATCATCGGCACTGTTTAATATGACATTGTAAATTAGAAATTTTATTTTCAGAATAAATACCTTATTGCTATCTTGTTGGGCTTTTTTATTTTAAAAAAAAGTGTTTTCATTTCAGTGAGTGTGAAGGAAGCAGGCAAAGGGCTAGGACCAGGGGCACGCTGCTTGCTGCACCACACACAGCAGGGATGCAGCCTTGATTGCCCTGTGCCCAGCAAGGAGCATCTTAACCCTGGGCTCTGACTCCTGCCTCTACACCAACCTGTGTTAAAAAGTGTTAAGTCTTGGCAGTTAATGTCATTTCTCTTTCAGCTTGTGTGAGAAAAAACAAACAAATGAACCCCCCCCGCCCGAGAGGTCTGCTCTTCCCCATTGAAGATTCTGGTCTGAAACTGGTGGGCATGGGTGGAGACCACGTCACCTTCCATGAAAAGAGTTAATAAGGCAGATCAAAAAGCACATTTTCAGCTATGAAGTAGGCCAGGAATAAAAAGAGAATTGGTTTAGTTGTTCTCTCCATATCAACAACTTTCCCCCCCCCCCCCTTTCCTTCTCTCTGTCTGTCATTCTTCCTCCTCTTGTGGTTTTCTCCTTTTATTTTACTTTCATCTTTTTTTTTTCTCCCTATAGCTTTCCTATCACTAGTCCCTGCCCCTTACCTGCAGAGAGCTGAGCCAGAGGCGTACAGCAGCTGAATCCTTTCACAGCCTGGAAGGGGAGAAGCTCTGCTTCCAGCAGTGGAAACCCCAGGTGTGAGCTCAGTGCCCTTATCCACAGCCAGGTGCAGAGGGATGGTTCCTCACCATCCCTTCCAGTCTCCCCAGCTTCTCACCAGGGCTTCATCCCAACAGAATTGAAATGTCCTGGAGCCTTTTTCAGGAGTCAGTAGTGCACATGGTTTCTGATACCTCCATGTATAATTTTCTGTTTACAGGAAACAGCAACAGTAAGGCGTCTTATAACCACACACCTAGCCTGAGATGATACTGCTGCTAATTCTCAGACACTTATCAGAGCCTCTTGCTAATCGTGTTAAGCCTGTGATATTTATCCACGGAACTGCTGTTGCAGTTCCTTGGGTGATCCTGCTTGTCTCTCACCTATGTTGAATTTTCTTGATGTCCTGTAAACACAATTTTTTCCCTATCAATTTGAGTAGTTCCCAAATTTCTCTTGGAAACGGACAGATTCTGACACCTTTATAGTGGGTACTCACTTTAGGAGCCATCCCACTAAAACCAATGGGACCACTTAAGAAGTAAAAGATTACCCAATTTCAGAAAGCTCATCTTATCAAGGCGACTTTATCTGTCCTTCTGCACTTGAGAGTTTAGTTTGGCCATCATGCTTTGGCTTGTTTAGATTTAGCAAGTTTGTGCCAGAGGGCATATTTAATTTCCTCTATTTGATTAGTTATCAATATTTTGCAGATGCCCTGTCCCTATTAAAAATGCTGCACTTCATCACAAAATGGACATGAAAGGTTTAGCTCCCTTCAGTACAACAACTGGATCTCCTTAAGTGTTATCTTCCTTGCTTTTGAGCCTCAGGGACCAGCTTGTCTTCCCAAGACTGGAACAAGTTTCAAGTGGGAAGATATCCTGAAGTTTATACCTGGTTCTGCATAGTTTTTCTTTCACTTGCATTTATGAAGAAACCCCACATTGAGAAGCAAACCTAGACCGTCACCACATTTTATCTCATTCCATGCTTGAAAGCCAAAGTTTCGTGATTCTCATGGAAAAGTATAATTTGGCAGTACACATACTATAACGATGCCTGGATTCCCCGATCCCCAGGGTATTTATGAGTTTACAAGCAAAGCAGACAGAGGCAGAAACTCCTTCTGAAGTAACTGCCATTGCTGGAGAATACAGGCAAATATTTATGTACAGAGACATTTCTTCAGGTCACCTGCACCTGTAGCAAGCATATACCTCTAAAGAATAGTCACAGAGTTATAAAGACACTTGACACCTTTTATTCCAAACTGCAGCACAGTGCTAAGCGGTACTCGTGCTTAGCTGGAGCGAGGACTGTTCCCACTACCCTCAGAGTAAAGAAGGGCTCTCAGTCATTCCTGCACCATTCCCAAAACAGAATATATACTTTAATAACAATAAAGCTTCAGTTATATTGAACCTGCAGTTTTCCAAGTATAATACATAATTTTAGCTCAGGACAATGGGGATATTATATGGATTTTCTTTTGGTTTTCAGCCTTCTTTTTATTTAAGCCAGCGATGTATAATAGAGCTGAACTACTCAGCAGATTTCAAGTCTTGAATAAGCATACTTGTAATAGATCACAGAAAAAAAAGAGAAAGATTACGGTCATTACAGTGCCTATCAACTAAACCAGCTGTACTGTAAATATGCTATTAGAAAGTCAAAAAATGCCCTATGTGAAGCCCTCTGTTTTCTTTTTTCTCCCACCTCCTGTAAGATGATCTTTCAGCTGCGTTCAGAACACAGCTAACACTCTGCTTCCTGCACTTTGAAATGCAAAATGACTTCTTTTCTACCTGAAGGCAAAAGCCATGTGTATGGGTACATTACACTCAGTGCCACGATGTCTGTAGCATCCAGACGACCCAACAACTGCAGTGAGATTAATCATTTCAGTTCAGTAATGCATTTACTCCTCCTGATTAGTGTTACTCATTTGCACAGCCCCTGCATGTACCCAGGCACTGGCAATACACGGGAAAAGCCTCTTCCTTGAAGAAGTTAGAATCTCATCCGAGTTATGATCTGAAGGAGGGGTTATGAGGTAGGAAGCAGTCCCAGGCTTTGCAGTGAGAACTTCAGAGCGAACTAACATCAGCTGGGGTCTCTGCTGGGTCAGCAACATGGTCAAATAGTGTTAGGTACCTTAACTTCTGCAGATGTCATCTGCCTGGCACTGTCTGTCTTCCTTAAGAGGTGACAGGATTACAAACAAGGAGATGAGAAAGTACCTGGAGAACCTGCCATATTGCAAGGACTGCGTGGAGCCAGATGGGAAGAAGAAACTGTCATACGCCTCTTCTAAGGGAAGCCGTTGTCCTGCCCCTGGCACGCAGGGACGTCTCAGTCAGCTTTCCCATTGCTGGGTCTTTCCACTGAGTCTTGTGACAGAAAGCTGAGGAAGGGGAAGGTATCTGTTGAAGCGTGCGAGGAATTAAATCACAGAATTACAGAGCAGTTTAGGTTGGAAAGGACCTCTACAGTTCATCCAGTCCAACACCCTGCACAGAGAAGGGCTCACTTCAAAATTAGACCAAGGGCTTGGCCCCCTTCAGTCTTGAAAACCCCCCAGGACAGCAGTTCCACAGCCTCTCTGGGCGTGTATTCAAGGTGATCTTTTTTCAGCCCTATGTATTGATCAGAATTTCCTTGTTGCAGCATATGGCCATTGGTCACCTCTGAGAAAAGCCTGGCTCATTCTCCTTATACCCCTTACTGCGGAGGTGCAGACAGCAACCACATTTCCCGACATTCCCTGTCTGCCTCCCCTTCTCCAGGAGGGACAATCCCAGAGTCCTCAGTCTCTCCTCAAACATCCTGTGCCCCAGCTCCCCAGACCTCTCAGGGACCTTCTGCCGGGCTTGTCAATCCCTTTCTTGTATGGGAGACCCAAAAAATATTTCAGAAGTGGCCTCCCAGGCTCTGAGCAGAGGAGAGAAGACATTTCCTTTAACCTGTAGCACAGGGACAGTCTGAGCTGGGGACAGATCAGTGGTTACTGGGATACTGTTAAGAAGAATAAATGGGAAGATGAAAACGTGTGTTGGTACTAATGTCTGAGAGCTATGGCAGTTTGAATAAGACACAAATGAGACGTTTTGATGTTTACGTGCTTATTCAAACCAGCCCCCTAAAACTTGTGAAGTTCTCCCATCCCTAAATAGTAAGAGTAGTTTCAAGATGTTTCTGTTTTCCTCCATCTGTTCTTGTTTCCTTGGGAATTTGTTTTACTGAGAGAAAATGATGGTCTTTTTGCTTTCTATGAGCACCACTGACACATTGCTATGGAAACTGGAAGTTCAATATTTTAGTGTTATAACTTCAGGAAAAGCATGCAGGTACAGTCAAGCCCATTCCAGTTTATTTGCATAAGTTTTTCTTTAATTTACTGCCGTTCCTGGTTAACTGTGATTTTCATCTCCACTAATACTATTTTGCAGAGGTTGGTCTGTTGGCATGTAATTCATCAAGATGAAATGCGGTTTTCCTTTAGAATGGTAACTGCTTACCAGCTTTCATGGAAATTGATTTACCAGCATCAGTTTGTGCAGATGGACCCATACAAGTGTGTACAGTGTTCAGACTTTCCAGTGACTGGGAGTATGTGATTTTGACGGTCTCAAGTTTTCATTGTCCCATCCGAGATAATAAATTAACTCAGCATATTCTGAAAATTCTGTCCACTAGACAACCTATTAACTGCCCATGACTGGTAGTTAAAGACAGCCCAGACAAAGAGCCATCCTTTACCTGGGCAGTCATCCTGCTGACCAGCTGCTCTGAAATTATGAAATGAAATGCTGTCTGTATTCACTGTAGAAACAACCTGATGCATATTCAATGCTTTTTGTTGCTAAAATCAAGCAAGCTTTTTAACAAAATACACTCAGTGTCTCTGGCTTGTCCAGAATAAAGCACATGACAGATAGCAGAGATCTTATCCTGTGGAAGCAGCTCCCGCAATTACGTCACAAAGCATGTGGCTAGCCTTAACCTGTCCAACGTACATGTGCTCCTCTAAGTGGTAATTGCAAATTAGATCTTTTTCAAAATACTGAGTGCTTGTTAACACTGCAGTTACATCACTCCACTGTTACAGTATCAGCTGTCACAGAGTTGTTAAACATCAATTTTCCTAAGTATCTTAAAAAAATGTCATCTGCCTTCAAGGACACGCAATGCCAAACCATCATTATCTAGTCAGCAAACATTTCAAATTATATATTAATGTGTTACAGGGTTAATTATGTTCATTACACCATTAGCAAATCTTATGCTTTCTCTTACACGTGCATTTCTGCTATGCAGAACACTCATGCTTTTTACACAAACCTGTAAGCTGTTGGCCAGGCCTCTCAGCAGGGCTCCTGCCTCCCCACCAGCACCCCCTAATTTTTTCCAGGTGAGAACAGCAGTTGCTTTGTCTTCCTCAGGGACATTGCAAGTTTGGCTGGTCCTAAGCCGGGAGAGAAGAAAAACGCAAAGGGAGCAAGATCTGCTCCCGCACCCATGCAGGCGGTGAGCCGGAGGTGCTCATCTTTTGTTTAGGTGGAGCGTTACTGTGGGAATTCCTGAAACTTTTTAAAATGTATGCATTCTCCATTTATTTATACACAATTCATACTGCTTGGCTGAAGAAGAATGGGACTTTCCATTACATAAGCCATTTCTCAAAAATGCCGTTTGTTATTTAAAAAGTAAAAAAGACTGATGGCAGCAACTGTGAAATAGAATCTGTGTTTCAATGAATGATTTAGACTAAAAACAAATGCCCCAGGGTAGAAGAACAGGATTGTTTTGCTTTAAATCTCATTGTCATCAGTGAGTGTAGTTTAAGTGGAGAAGTAAGCTGAAGCTGAGAAGTGGTTGAACCCTAATAATTTGTTTCCCTACTAATAAACATCATAATACGATCCAGAGAATGGCACTGATTCAACCCACCATGAAACAAACTGGAGAAACAAAGGATCTCTGTCAGGGCAGCAGAGTGAGATTGTGCTCCCTCTAATAAGGCAGATGTTGTTCACAGAAGATATAAAACTGAGATTGCTAATTTTCTGTGTTTCTAGCTGCTACATGCTGTTGGTTTAGAAAGGATCATGATGGCAGGAACCCAGCTAATGTCGGTCTTAAACCCTTGCACTGAAAAAGCTACTGTGTGTATTAGAAATCTGTCTAATGGGAAGCACATGGTAGTATTCAAAGAAACAGCAATTAATCATGCACTAAAATGATTCATCTATATCATACACCAAATGAAATGTGAAAATTACTCCAAGGACATTTTAAATATTAAAAAGAAATTTGTACATTAGGATTAGGGAAAATTATGACTTCACTGTTTATTATAGTCTATGTGCTCATGATGAGGTTACGCTGACAATATAGGGAAGTTTGGGTTTTCTTTACACTCCAGATTACCCAAGTTAAGAATAATTTTTTTCATCAAGGGCTCTCCAGAACTTTAGCTTGTGTATCATAACCCACAAAGAACACCCAAGACCCCCTATCTTACAGCTAAATGTAGTCAGAGAGCAGAGGTCTGCAAGCTCCAAAGGCCAGAAGAGCTTGCAGGTCTAAGAGCAACTGGAAGGAAGGTGAACTTAATCAGAAAATTGTTCTTAAAATGCAGGTTAGTGTAAAAATTTAGACTGTGAAAACTGTACAGTTCAGATGAATCTACGTGGAGTTTGGAGGCTATCAGTCAGAAGTAATCATTTGTTGCACAGAGTTGGTACCTCTCCCCTATAATATGTAGGCTGCATGAATATTTGCACTCAGTGACAGTCAATTAATTCAAAAGGCCATTTAATTCTGCAGCTCTTGCTTACTTAAAAATATTATTATTTTTTTCAATTCAAAATGTATAATTATGCATAGAGATTGAAGCTGAAATTCTATTCCTTGCTCTCAATGTCACATTGGTACTCCACCATATACTCCTGTGTTAATATGCTAGCAGCTCTCACAAATCTTGCCTGAAGTCTAAGACCCATAAACTTTATTTGTCACATTTGTAGTCTCCCTTTAAAACAGAAGCTCTTTCATTTTGAAATGACAAAAATATTCCTGGTTGTTTTAAGAATTACTTTGCCTTAGTTCTACCATACCAAAGAGGGAATGATGGAGTGTGATGGCTTGTCAGCGTAGAACAAAATGCCACCAGAAAACCAGAAGGTCTGTGCTTGAATTTGGAACATTTCTTTTCAAATGGAAAATAAAAAATCAGAGAGATACAGGCAAATTATTGCATATCTACTGTATCTAAATTGTTATATATCTACTCCCACAAGCAATCCTCATGACATAAATGTTCCCAGTGATTTCAATGACTTTCTATTGAAGCTGTAAGATATTACGTACTCAGAGAAAATATGCAGAGATTTTTTCAAGTATGTGATTTATAAGCCTAAAGTCTAATCTTATTGTGTTCTATGAAGACACTTTAGACCACAAAACTATTCTGTATAAAAACCAAACGCATATACCTTGTGTCAGTTTTCTGCAGTTCACAAAAGTGTGTTTTAGCAATAGCACTAATTGCAGTAGGGTTGCCAGCATGAGCAGTATAAAATATGTTGGCAACTTCAGATCTTTTTGAGGGCGTTCATTTGAACGTCAGAAACCTAGGACCTACCTAGCCGTAAACTGTGGTTATGGTCTCATGTAGTAGCTGTCATTGTAGCAACTGATTTCACTGCAGTGCAGAAAAATGATCATTTGTCTACTGATAAAGCAGATATGAGGTCTCAAGTTTGAGGTCTGATGATGCAATCTCCCTTGCGAAAACTGGGGACTCCAGTTGCAGGATAACCTTAATAATGTGAATTTACAGCACATCCAATTTAAAATACAAGTTTTATGGAGAGAGGTCATATCCTTCATTAGATCAACTAGTGTAGCTGGAAAAAAAATCACAGGTTTTTGAGCATAAATTCTTTTTTGCATCCAAAACCATTTGGAAAGTTCAAAGCTAAATGAAGACTGAGAGCAACTGCTCTGATTTTAATTAGCAGTGTTAATCAGTCTGACCACATGAAAGAAAAGGTGATAGGTAACAGTAAAGGTGATAAGCTTTTATTCTCTTTTGAGAATAAAAGAGAGGCAGACCATTTATTACCCGCAGAGCATTGAAGAATTAGTGAGAGAGAGGGATAATAATGGTCCAAGAAAACAGTATGTCTCTGGGGTCCATGACTTCGCTACTCAGTAGAATTAGGAATTATAATTCTCAGAACTGAAAAGTCAAAGGAGAAGGGTCTTTATAAAGGAATACTCCCATATTGGTAATGGATGTTTCTATCCTTTCCTTGTTGTCTGTATGTGCCCCATTTATGGTGATGTTCAGTTACTTGAAACATGATACTGCAACAAAAATCAAAGCTGTTGGAGTGCAGAAGAATGTCAGTCTGTGGCACAGGTCAGTATCGGCCTTTCCCTGGAAAGAATAGCCACGCTGTGGTGGTGATGTGAGCTGTTCTGTGTCAGCAGAGTAAGTGCTGGAGGAATTCTTAGCAGAACTTGGAAGAAACAGAATTAAAAATGGTCTTTGCTTCTGGCTTCAGAAATGAGTGCTGGCTCCCCATGAAGGTAGCAGATGAAAGCCTGACAAGTGACACAAACTGTGGGGGTAAATTATTCCATCCCTCATGCTCCCCCCAGTCCCCACATCTCCAGACATCTATTTTGTTTACAGATTAAAAGAATCCAAATCTTTAAAGGTGTTTAGGGTGCACACCTCCTGTTGAACTTACTAGCTTGTTGTTTATTAAACTTCAGTACTTGTGTTTCTGATCTCCGTGTTCTGAGAAATCCCAGCACTGAGATGAGACTTGCACACAGCACTGTCCCAACCAGCACCGACTTTCCTGGGACAGAAACTGGGATAGCCCCAGGGGAGAGGGCTGAAAGGGGGCCCAGCTGAGAAGACTGGAGAAAAGGAAATTGTTAGGAGTGTCCCAGAGCACTCCTTTCCTGCAGTCTAGGTGCGGCTGACCTAGTCTGACCCTCCATGCCTACCATAGCCATAGCCGAGTGCATCCTTCTGCACAAAGGCTTCCCTATGCTCATTCCTGCAATACAATTAAATAGACCTAGCAAGTATTCATATTTGCTTTGAAAAATAAATTGTTGCTGTGTCTAGCTGATTCCTAGAGTACTATGGGTCCTAGAGTTCCTAGGGTCCGCGTGGCATCTGACAAGGGTTATGCAGTACACATAAAATTTTCATTTGGTCTTCTTTAATTGATGCCATGAGTGGACATTTGGAAAAAAATAATCTGTTTGCTGTTGTAATTTGAGTCTGTCAATTTGGGTTTTCTAGTTTTCATCATATTTTATCTTTTGAATCACAAGCACATGGTATGATCCTGTGAGCTTTCTTTTCCTCTCTCACTCATATTCTACCACTTTATCAGTATATAACTTTCTAAAAAGAGCTGAGGATGTGAATGGAAAATATTCTTCCATCTCCAATATTTCCCTGAGCTTTCTGCATAGAATACTATATTTGTCTCTTAAGTAAGTTTGCAAAATAACTCCATGTTGCCATAGCTCCATGAAATATATCATTTTTCAGTTTTGTAATGGTGAAGGTAACTTAGATGTGGAGGAGCCAAAGATATTTTAGGAATAGCTGAGGTCAGCACAATAATCTGCTCTGATCTCCTTTGTCATGCAGGCTACAGAATCACAATCACAAGCATCTTTATCGAGGCCCAAACTCTCAGGAAGAGATATCTAGCCCTGACTGAAGGCTATGAGGGGCAGAGAACCCAGTGTACACCCAGTAAATTGTCCCAGTGAGTATTCACCCTCTCAATGTATAATATTTCTAGCTGCATATTACTGAATTTTCCTTTAATGCAACCAATCAATGTATTGTGATATATACTCAGAAATTGCTGCAAGTTTTCCTCACTCTCCTTGTACCATATTGATGGTTGTTGTTTTTCTAGTTACTGTTGGATCAATTAATGACATTCCCTGAAATTTCCTTCACTGCCTCTGCATTGACCAATGTTATATTAAAGTACATTTAGAGGAAAAGGTTAAAACCCTTTCATAGTAATGCGATTAGAGCGAACATCCTTTTACATTCATCAGATGTGAAATCCATTGCACAAAATCCATTGCACAGAGTGGATTTCAGCTGAAAAACTCTGCTTTTGCTGTCGCTGATGAAGTCCAAGTTTTATCAGCTGAGGCAGATATTTAATTAGAGTTATCTTCCAAACTTAAGGCTAAAATGTGTCCACTGTCGGGAATAAAGACAAAGATTCTGAGCATAACCGCAAGGTGGGAATAATTTCACTGAAATCAGTGACAATTGCATTAAAGAAAATTAGCTGAGAGTCTTACCTAACATCTTTTTTTAACACATTACAGGACAGTTTCTGCCATTCTTGTTAGTGCTAAATAATCCTTTTCACAGTCAAATGCTATAGAAAATCGCCCTTTAAAGTATACTCATTTCTGTGCTAATGGTCAGAAGGAGATGAAGAAGTATCCGAATGAAAATTTGGAAGTTATGTTAAATCTCTGTTCTGTTCCGCTTCTCCACAGAAAGTGCCAAGGTACTTATTTGAAGTGCTCAGATGGCAAATCAGCTTTTACCAGCCTTTCTGTTTCAGCCACTGATTACAGCTATAAGCCTTTGATAAACTCCATGGAACGGGAAATTAGCCTCATTTGACTTTCTAATTTTAATTTTTATAGGTTGCTGCTGGTTTAAAAAAATAGCCCTGTTGTAATTTTATTACTAGAAATAAACAGGAGCCTGTAGTTTCCTTCCCACTTCAATGGGTAGATTATAAACACTACTTTTAAATTATAGGTAAATAATACAATATATGTTGCTCTACATGCTAGGCAGCATGGAGCCAATCCTGTCTGCAGTCCCAGCTGGCAGTGTGGTCCTGAATGTATGGATTGCTGAGAAAAGTGTAACCGCAGCCCCTCGGTCCTACTGCTGCTGCAGAAATGTTAGGAAATAGGGGGCACATTTGCATAGAAAAATAAGTATGTTACAAGGTATTTCTTCAATTACAGTTACCGCTGAGAACTGAATTCGTTTAAGTGCATGAGTAAAGCAAGAATTTGAAATCATTTCTATCCTAAATAGGATACCTCATTTAAAAATGTACAGCTTAAATCCCAAATTTTATAGGTATTTTTTTGTAATTTAAAATCAGGGAGTCAAAAATGATCATTCAACTGACCTTCTAAGTAAAACAGATCATTGAACCCCACTGATAATTTCTACAGCAAACACAGCTTTATAAATGCCTAACATACCTGGAACCTATTTTTGGAAAAGAATTCAATCTTGACCAAAAGATTCAACTAACAGTGAGCTACTATCCCCTTTAGCAAGTATTTCGTTGGTTAATTGAGCATGAAGAGAAGAATACTGCACTTTGCATTTTTATAGCTTTAATGTTTGCCTACTGGATTGAAATAAGATTTACAGGCAGGTATTTAAATATTTATTTTGTAAACTGCAAACTGCAGTCTTCACATGTGTGATCACGGTGTTGAATCCTGCTATATTACAGCTGTGCAGCATCTCTGAGTTGAGAGTGATACCTTAACTTGCTTTTCCTGTGACTGACTTCAGCCTGTTTTTCTTTTGAAGATTCCCTTCTCCAGCAGTCTCAGAGTAGAGTATCCTCCAGACTTTATCCGAGTCTGGTAATTCTTTTTGAGCAATTTTACAACATTATTTTCACATCTGGGCTCAAGAAGACCTGGAAGAACTATTCTGTAGAAATCAAGGAAATCTCATTTTCTTGTTCCTCCTAACAATTTATTTTAGCTTCCATTCCCCAAAATCTCACTGGTAGAATATATTGAGGTTCTCTGCCATTAACCTTAAGGTCTTTTTAGAAATGCTGCTTCTAGAACACAATCTTGTAGTCTGAGCTTGACCTTCTCGGTTTTGATGTTTGTGACCTCTCTAAAAGCACAATACTCTATAAGTATATCTACTCTGGTAATTTTTGGAGGCAGTTTTTTCTTTTCTTTATGCATTTAAACTTCACATGCTAAAAGACAGAGACTGCTGTTTGGCTTGGGATGCTCAACGATCCCTAACATTTCTGTGAGGTCTAACATTTCTCTCAGGTCTCATGTCTAGCTCAGGTGAAGCTAAATGTTTTTCTGTTCAAAACCCACAGCTAAATAGAATAAATCCTCATGAAGGAGTCTTTGGTCCTAAATGTCTTTTAATTTCCCTTTGTCCAAGAAAGCTCTTAAGTGTCCACCTGGAAATATATTCAAGATTCCACTCTGATGTTGTCTGACCTTTTTTAAAAGCCTGTCTCTGCTAAGCCACCAATTTCTCACACTCCCTTGAGTGGCTCTTCAGCAAAGGCTTAAGGATGCAGTATCAAAGCTGACAACCTCTGATTCTGTCTCAATAACATTTTGAGGTAACAATTGGAAAATCCTATCACTAAAATGGTCTAAACAAGACTGCAGAATGCCATAAAACAATAGCAGTTGGAATAAAGGCAGTGTTGGTGAGACTGAGTTTCCTAAAATACCAAACTAGCCTTGGAGGATGAGGTAGGGAAGAAGTAAGCATTAATATATTTCTTCTAAAATAAGAGCTTAATTTCCTTGTGAAGTCAATGGAAAGAGTAGCTGGGATATCTGTGAAGACCAGGTGCAGTAGTAGCAGTTTCCCTAAAACAACTGCTGTTCTCTTCCACTGATTGTCCAGGGAACTAGTAGGAATCAGTAGGAATTAGAAAGAACTACAACCTGGTATTTCCTATCCCTGTCTTGAGCAATAAGATCCTGAGGAGCACCTCTAAAAGGTGCTAGCAGCAACATCAGTTGTCCCCTAATCTCCATGACCGCACAGTTCGCACAAAGCCGGACGCTAACGCAGGCAGCATGGGAAGGGCTTCAGTAAGTCCCAGGACTGCACCCAAACCACCACAGCGAGTGGAGTAATGTGCTTTCCCCCTTTTCTGAGCTTCTGTTTAACCTACAATGAGAAGTGACAAGGACTCTCATTTAGGAAAGGGTAGGATAAATATACAAATTCAATCTGAAGTCCTATCAGTATTTTTACAGCTGTTTACTCTCCAAGAAACTAAAACTATTTTTCATGTAAATGTAAGAAGTAATCTAGCTGGTTTTACAGCTGTTTGCTCTGTTAGAAACTAAAACTATTCAGCCATACAAACATAAAAAGAAAGCCAGCTACAACATTGATTCTTGTCCTACAAGTTAGGTTACTTGTTCTGCAGTGAAGAAGGCAGATGTATCTTACCAACATAATTTAGACTGCCTTTGTCAGTACATTTAGAACAGTGTTTTTTTGTTGCCACCCTTTGTAAGTGTGCAAGCGAGTGAAAAATCCATCTGGATAGACAAAATTCATAAGCTACTGCATATACTTATAAAGGAGAAACAGATTTTCTTAAGCAGCAGAATTTGGCAGCTTTCAGGTTGTTTCCTAAAACACTATAAAATGGCAATAACTTAATAGGATGATGAATCAGAAATAGCATACTGACCCATACTTTGATTCTGTCAAGTGTTGATGCTACTTAAACATTTCAGATTTCAGTGTTGTGAATTGCCACATACCCTAAATATTGTTATGGTCGCAAACAATTTGTTAATAGCTTAATATTGCGAGGGGGTGGGGGGGTGGGGTGGGGGTTAAAAAAGGATTTTGTGTTCAAACAGGAGGTTGTTTTGCTCTCACACCAGAACTGGTGTCTCAACACCTCTAGAAGCTATTGGCATGGCACTTCTTTACTCTTGACCACTGTTGCTCCAGTAGGATCAAAGGATGTGTCCTTTAGGTTACGAGGGACCTCAGGAGGTTTCTAGTCCAACCTCCTGCTCAAAGTTGGATCAGCTCTGAGGTCAGCTCAGGCTGTTCAGGGCTTTGTTCATTTGGGGCTTGAAAATCTCCAAAGATGGACACTGCACAACCCCCCTGGCTGTCTGTCCCACTGCTTCACTGTCTTCACAGGGAAAAAGCTTTTTTTCCTTATGCCCAGTCTGAACCTCTCTTGTTTTACCTTAATCCCATTGCCTCTCATCCTCCCACCATGCATCATTGTGAAGCGCCTGCCTCTGTCTTCTCTTCCTTGTAGGTAAGGGAAGGTTACTGTTAGGTCCCCTGGAGCTGTGTCTTCTGGGGGCTGAACAAGCCAAGGTACCTCAGCATCTTCTCACAGAACAGATGCTTCAGCCCCATTTCCATCTTGGTGATCCTTCACTGAACTCGCTGCAGTTTATGGATGTCTTGTTCTGGGGGGTCAAAGCTGGATGCAATGTGGTCTAACAAGTGTTGAGTAGAGGGGGATGATCACTTCCTTCAATCTACTGGCTCTGTTCCTGTTCATATCGGCCAGGTGCTGTTGGCACTTGTGCTGCCAGGGCTGGCTCATCCTCAGCTTGCTGCTCACCAGGAGCTGCTCCTTACCAGTTAGTGTCCTCCTTCCCAAGGAAAGGACTTTGCATCTCTCTGCTGAATTTCACAAGGTTCCTGTTGACTTGCTCCATCTGGAAACACTGCAAATAATCCTCCTTCACAATATTTTGGGCAGTCCATTTTGGTCCTAGTCACAGATTGCTGCCGATTCCCAATCTCCATTCCACTCCTTTTTGCTCTGCCAACTTTTACTAAGGGTAAACTTCTTATGTCTGGTATTTATCCAGTTGTGAGTCCTGTTTTATTTAAATAAACCTCTATACAGCTATCTCAGAAAATGCAGACAGCATATAGGTGCAGATAAATAACACTTCTGTTGAAGCAGAAAGTTACTTCCTGAAAAAAAAGTGTGATGTTGTTTTAAAGGCTGTGCTATGGGGCGCAAGATTAGTCACTTGCCAAGATAATAGGTCTGATTCTCCATGGTGCTACTCCACCTGCACTTCTTCCTGTGCATACCCATTGTAACATCGCTTAAAACTGAAATCATACATGGGTGAATCAGGCTTGGAAAATTTAAGAAAATAAGAAATGGAAGTGTGGTGGGAGGTTAATTTCCCTCCTACAATATTTCACAACAGTGAAAGCAAAAAAACCACCTTTTTTTTTCTTTAAAACTGAAAGAAATGTAATCTAGCTCTCAACTCACCACACAAAGTAGAAGTGCTATTGTTCAACAGCTGCTTGTAAAAAAGTCCCTGGTTTGTAGCATAGAATACTATTCCAATACTAAAATAGGGGAAAATGCACTGATGAAATATGTGAAGAGGAAAAATAAGAGAAGAAAAATAGGAAAAATAATATTCAATGAAAACACATACTTCAAAGCACCCAGAATAAAAAAAATCAGACCCACAGTTTGCTGAATGTCTGTGCAATATAGAAGAATTCATCTTATTCTTCCAAAACTGACATGACAGTAATGTTATTCAGGGAGCTGGGATATAGTTCTAACAGTTGCAGTTCTATGGAGTGACAAATAAGTTCTCATCTATTTCCTTTTAAATAAGTAAACTCGGTTTTATTTTGTTTTGTTTTGTTTTCAATAATGCTGAAGAAAAAAGCTGTGCTTAAAACAAGCTCTTAGCTTACTTTCTTTTGCTTATTACTTTTTTTCTTAACCCTGTCCTTTATGATCAGCACATGACAACGTGACAGTAAATAGCTTACATTAAAGTTAGAAGTTTCTAACAAACTGTCTACATCTGCTAATCCATAGGGAACATGATGGACTACTGAAGAGCTTGTCTTGGTTTCCAAATACATCAAATGAAGATCATGATCAGAAGACTTTTATTCTTAGCCTTTTAGTTCAGAAGAAATGGGTTTAGACATTAGCAGATCTATTTGGTATAACTTACGGAATTATAACTTCTCTACGTTTCCAGAACATTATGCTCAATAATACTCTAAAACAGTACTAATTTCTCTGCTGCATTGTCAAGTTATCCCGTCTTAGTAACAAGAAATGCAGTATGAAACTGGTGAAAAAAGCTGCATAATAGTTTGATTTCTGTATAATTGAGTTTCCCAAATCTGCCCTCAGATGCTAAAGCACAGCTCTGTCTAATTTGCAAGAGCAAGAGAAAGACACACATATCTGAACAAAAATCAGCACTTACTGTTTAATTCCTTTACAAATCTGCTTAGTACATTAACATCATTATTCTATTACTCTATTATTACTCTTTGCTGGGCCAATGTTCCCTGACACAACCTTCCCCTAAAGGGTTTAGCTTTCCTGACATAAAAAGAAGTCCAGACTCAAGATGTAATTTTGATCCTTGTTTTATTTCTGTGTTTTGCAAGAGAAAATGTGATTGTTGCAGCAATACCAGCAGCAAAAGGGTCAACTCTGTGATTTGCCTTTCAGCAGTAAAGTAAACCTGTTCCTTTGCTTACATTATTAGCAGTCAAATTTATCATCACTGTATTTAATGCTACCCAAGAATAGGTCCCCAGAGTGCTTTGTGAACACAAATCTAAGGTGGTCACTGCCCCAGAGATTTTTTTCATTTAAAATCATTCAGATGGGAAATGTAAGAAGAGCCATCCACAAGCAGATTCAAGCAATACTACAATAATTCAACTGTTTGGGACTTTTTGGAGGAGGAGGCAGAGAGAGGGAATGCAAAGGGGTCTAGGGAGGGAATTAGCTTAGGGAAAAAGAAGGGAGGGCTGGTGAGGAAGATGTTTCCAGGGAGAAGAAGTAAAAAGAAGCAAAGACAGACCAAAACTTGCATAACAGAGGGTGGACACCAAGACCCATGAGAACAGGGCAGAGAGGATGCTAGGAAACATCTGAAGGATCAGTGCTAGGAAACATCTGAAACCGCCTAACATCTGACTCCCAGTTGCACCAGATGGGTTCTCTCACCAGTTATTCTGCACCTTCACATCAGGGCATCCCAGACATCAGTGACCCTGTCCCACTGTCTGCAGCCATTGCTGACATGGCTTTTGTGGTTCAGGAGCCCATCCTTGGTTGCCCTCATCCACCAGTGGATCTCCCATGAGGTCGCTTAACACCACCACTGCAGTACAGTGCTGAGACTGTTGCAACAATATCAGAATACATAATCCCATGGTAGCTGTGTTCCCTGTGTAAGAGAAACATCGTTTTCTAGAGTTTTGTCATTCATGGCACACCCCCTAAGCCAACCCCCACAGAATGAGTATTGAAAAAGGAGAAGACTCAACAAGATAAGGAGCGTACCATAAGGATAAGGATGGTTAAGTACACCGTCAGGGCAAGCCTTTCAGAGTTTAAGAGAATGAGTCTGCAGAGAGAAAAAAAAAGGTGTGCCTTCTCACTCATTGCAGATCTGCATTTGAAAAGCTCCATTATGTTGGAGAAGGCACATTTAAAGCTTTTTCTCCCAGGCATGAGGTACCCTAAGAAAGGAACATCCTCTGCAAAGTAAGCATATTCAGCGGATCAGACTGCATCACTTACTAACATAAACAAATGCGTTTCTAAAACTCCAACCATTTCTTCTATAGGATTATTAGGGAATTATTCTGAAAAGCAAAAAAAAATCCAGCGGTTCCAAATCATACTTAAAGAATTCACTCTGGTTTATGCACACTTATTTAAAGAATAAATCTTTCTGTGAGAGAATATGAATAGCAAGTCCTAGATCTTATATTACTATAACTTTTACATATTACTTAAATTAATGCAAATTAACTTGTCAGCCTCTGGTCACATATATTAGAAACTGAGGAAGTTGCAACTGCATATAGCCAGCACCATCAACATGAATCTGTCACTGGCAATGATAATATGGGAAGAAGTATTTTTCTGACAAACATCATCAGAATAAGTAAATGTATCGGATATCCACACTGTATCGTAAGTTTTTCACTGGAATCCACACTGAAGATGTCTTAACAAGAACTCTGTTTTAAAACCATTTGTTGATAACACAGTCCGATTCAAATTCTACTAATGCCATTGAAAATTACTTGTCCACCCATAACTGAAACTTTTGCCTTTAATCAGAGTGAGGTGAAGCCAAAGCATGAACAGTGCTGAAGAGTGCTGTTGTCTCATCTCATGCTTCTCATAGAGTCTTGACCCTCAGAGAACATCCCAAACAACAGCTCATCGAGTACTTACTTTTGTTCAAAAAAAAAAAAAAAGAAAGAATGTATCAAGAATTACATTCTTCCCTCCCCATGTCAGCTGAGCAGGTAGAGTGGAACTAGATATAGTTCTACACACTTCGAAAAGGCGCTTCCACCATCATACACAGCCTTGGTGTCAGTGCAATGTTGTGACCGGATAAATGGCAAGACCACATACATCAGTTTTTCTACCAACTATCTCTGCCCTCAAATGTTTAATCAATTTACTTTATACAAACTGATTGAGGCTACAGTAGAAGTCGTCTTCACATTCTTTTCACACTTCTTTGGTGAATGAAGAGGTCTCCTCCTCAAGTATCACCTGTCAACTCTCTTTGTATTGTGCTTCATAGATGCTTAATTAGCTCATCTCAGGTAGCCTGGCAGAATTCAGAAGTTACTGTTGAGCTCCTTCGACTGTGCTCCTCAAGGAACAACCCTTGGAGGTGAAGATGGAGATGTTGCTATGGAGACGAGAGGAGTCAGCATTCCCTCATGTCCCAGTCGAACACAGTGACATTTCGGTATCTCTATAGTAACAGAGGCGTTTCTTGGTCTCTCTGCCAATCTGCAGGGTGAGAGCGCAGCCCTCAAGGACTGAGATGCAAAGAGTGTTTCATGTGGCTGTAGCTAGATCGGACAGGCACCCAAATAAATGGTTGTTTTCCCTCGGTTCATAGCACAATGTTTCTGCTACTGGACAGCACCCTGAAATATGGAAGAGAAAGTGATAGTTGAGTTCCAATGAAAGATGAGAGGTAAGTTACGGTTTAGGAAAAAATGAGTTTACAAAATTAAGCTATGTCTGTTACCAACTACAGACTTGCCTCTGTCCTTTCATGTTCTCTTACATTTAGTATTTTTACACTATGAGTTTTTACAGTGAGTGGTCTGTGCTTAGGGAGCTGAGTTTCATTTACACCAGGCATTAAAAAAACTCATTTTCTCATACTGTAAATTGTGATTCTTGAAAAAAAATGTAATGAAACTCAAAGGACCTTGAGAAATGTTGAAATTAAAGAACTCTTAGTAGTTGATTTTATTGGAAGCTGCCACCCAGGTAAAGAGGCTGAATATTTGTAACTGCAGCTGGTTCTCACTCTTACTTCGAAAGACTTAAGATGTTTCCTGCAATTATAGGTAATTATAAATTTCCTGGTGAATACAAATGCTTCAGGGTAATGGAAGGTTGTGTGAAGATAGTTGCACCCAAAGATGGAAATTTGGCATTATCAATTAGCATATCTATTATTTGCATAATCTGGGTAATCACAGAGAAAGCTGAAGTTCTAAGGAATAGACACGATATCTTCTGGATCCTCCTTTAGTTTTGTGGTAGAATC
The DNA here is from genome assembly GCA_017639485.1 of Pluvialis apricaria. Lineage (NCBI taxonomy): Eukaryota > Metazoa > Chordata > Aves > Charadriiformes > Charadriidae > Pluvialis > Pluvialis apricaria. The sequence goes on from CM030010.1 coordinate 31,565,359, forward strand.
AGTGCAGAAAGGAACAGAGAATGGTCTTACATTTACACTGAGGATTTCTGATCCCTTCGGTGGCAGGACCACATACTGAGTTAAGGTTTTGCTGTTGGTTTTTTGCTAGCATTTTTGTGTCTCTCCTTCAGAAAGATCCAGAGGTCCAGGTCTCACTACCAACAGTTTTAATAATGGTGGTTCCTTATCTCCATTTACTTTCAGTTCACCTTCCCAAACATCTGAGCAAAATTTGCCAAATCAGATGTTTCTGTATGATAAAAAGAACCGGGACAGATAACACTAAGCACCCAGAAAAAAAGGAAAAATTTCAAAAGATCCAAAATGAACCTCTGAGCAGCTGCTCAGTGTTTTCAAAAAGACACTATGATTGCTCATAGAGTATGGAAATGAACAGGGCAGTAAAAAGCTGCATATCACTCGAGTGTCAAGTCAAACAGTAAAGCAAATCACAGGGTCAGAGGGTGAGCTGCAACTCAGTAAAGTACAATTTAAAAAGAAAATCAGGCAAAAAGACATGCCAGGAAGCACACAGAAGTTTATATTCAAGGGCAGTACTTTCTGTAGAGTTTGTCTCATTGGCTTTTGCATTGTGAGCTGAGAGCGTGATCTACTTCCAAGCGGATTTGGGTTAGAGATGTTCCTATCAAATATTCATCAAAGGCTGTGGGAAATAGGGGCATTGATTATGCTTCCCTGGATAAAGCAGGGAGCTTTCAGATTCGGTGAGGCAAATGGACAAGGGTGGGAGCCACAACATGATCAGAATTGACAAGACCTGCATGGTCACACACAGGGAACAGAAGAAGCAGAGAACAGGGTGTTTTCTTTTTTGTGCTAAAAAGCCACAAAACTGCCAGCATGATTGTTCAAGTGTTGTCAGTTGGTTTATGGTCACCTGGCAGATTATAAAAACAAGGCCTGAAAGAAGAGAACGTTAAAAGGACTGAAGCTTGGGGCTCTGTTTCTATTCCCTGGCTGATAAAATTGCCAACTGACAAGCAGTAACCCACAGCAACCAGAAAAATTTATTGAAGATACAAGTTAATAATTACAGTGGTACACTGTGTCTGTAGCTCTGGGATAGACTTGACAAGATTTCTTGCTGTCCCTCTTGAGGTAGACTATAGAAATCCACATCCTGCAGTTATGTTCTTATTTAACCAGACAATGAATGAAGCAGATCTCTCACTCAAGATTGAGGGCTCTGCCTTGCCCTCCATCAGCATCTGATTTCCACCTGAGATTGTGCAGGGAGTGCGTTGCATTTCTCCCTTTGAAAATTTCTGTCCCTCATACGAATATTTTTCTATTCAAGATGGACCACCTTATTTTCGTCTAAGGTGTACTTCTTAATAACTTACAACTTTTTATGTTGCTATTAGTATCATCACGTCCCTAAGTCTCTTTTCAGCTTCTTAGACTCTGAAACTCCTATTTTTCACCATTTGTTTCAGAAAAGAGGTATTTTTCAGTCTATCACTTAACTCGATTAACGTCTCATCTTTCTTTGACAGCACAATGTGTGTTATCATTATGATTTTCATGATCTACTTAGGAACTCAAAGCAGTTAATTTTTTTTTCTCCTCTCATAAGTACTCCTCTTTGCAAAAGCCCAGATTCATTAGGCCTAAATTAGGAGCTTAGTCACTTCTAGAAAGTAATTCAGCCCACCTCACACCTAAACTGACCCTTCAAAGTACCCTGATCTATGGAAGGAAACTAAAGCGATCCGGCTTATGATGTAGGTGTATCAGTTATGTGTGTAGAGCTAAGTGGGAAGGACCGTAGTCCTTTGCTTCTTGTGGCAGAATCTTTATTTTTTGCTCTTGTTCATAATGACAGTTAATTTACTTTGCCTTCAATGACAGTTAATTCCATTTGCCTTCATTTTTTTAAAATATACCTCAAATAGCATGCTGATCGACATGCAGTTTTGGAAATCTAACATCAGCTGTTCAATCTGAAATTACGGTTGACAATATCAGATCCTATAAGGCAAAAGCTTATAATATGTTTAATTTCATGCATTTGCAGTAGCACAGAATTAGTAAAAGGGGAAAAATAGCTAACATATAAATAAGTATGCACAGAAAAGTTTGCAAAGCTGGCGTGTTATCTAACGACCTCTGGTTTACATAGATAAAATGCCCAGTTTTTCCTGTTAGTAATTCTTGTTTAATGGTATCTCATTGTGTTTTGACAGATAAACAACAAAAAATAAGGTAACAAGTTACTTGTTTCTAGGAGCTCTGTAGTAATTGTCATGAGCATACTCTTGCCCAGTGGGAAGTGCTTGGACTTTTATTCTAATCCCAACCCCTCACTAGTGCATGAAAAACTCAGTACTACTCTCTTTCTTCCTGCTGCTCTGATCTCTGTCATTTGACGTTAAAAGTTACCAGCACTGAATCTGGGTTTTCTGTGTGCTAAGGAATCAGAATGGCAGAACAGGCTCATTCTGAAATCCGCAGTAAGGTGAGTCAGACTCCAGTCATTGCAGAGCACAACTAGTGTTTAGAGGAGACGAATTGGGGGAGCAGGAGAGAGGCAACTTACGTACAGACCAGCACCAAGACAACTCTCTTCTAGTTGTATTGATACAGTAAATAACTCCTTGCTTTTGGTTTACTGTTTCCTTTGAACCTTTGCAACTCCTTACATAATTGATTTAAAATAAGGTTGGGTTTTTTTCACTCAGGAAAGACTCCCTTTTGTTCCATTCTTCTTGTCCCACACCATCAATCCTCTTTTCACACTGCCAACAAACCTGGGAGCCCATCACTGATTTACTGAGAAATAAATTTGTGTCCCCTGTACTCAGGAATAAAAGGAAGCAGGAATCCAGAGTTTCACAAAAGGATAAACAAAATACAAGGGAATATAATTTCACCCCCTCCCCCCAGTAAAACTGTACAAACCAGGTCATGTTCTAAGCCACATTCTCTGTTCCTGATAACGTATCTCAACCCAAATAGTTGGCCAACATGACCAACTAAAATAACACAAAGGGAAAAGAAAGCTCTATGGCAAGTGAATGAAGTCAAACCACCTTGAAGACAAGGTGCCAAAGAGTTTATGTTTTATTCTGCGATAGGCACACAATCTGGCTTTTTCTGTGAGAAAACAAAATTCACAACTGTCCATTAGTGAAAAACAAAAGGACCCAGGAATGGAGACCAGGAGCTAAGGTGTGTCTGGGTACTCATTATTCCCTCATGTTCCTTTGGGAACGTGATCATCTTGTTCCTGCTATTGCAGAAGTAACTTCTGAATCAGTGATGTTGCACCTCTCTGGCTTCTCAACTCTGTGTGCCAGATGCAGTTGAATCTGCTCTGTAGGCTGATGAAGGAGGAGAGCAACCACAGCAGCTACGCAGTGTGTGTGTCTCCTTAGATGTTGGCTCAAATGAACATGTAGCCCAAAAATGGAGCTGGGAAAGAAATGTATTCATATGCCCTGATGTTAGGGAAAAGAAGAAATGTGTGTCACCACAAACATATTCACTGCTGACTAGCAGAAAGGTATGCACAGTGAAATCTCCACATTTGCAGGTGGTACCAACTTCTTCTAAGTAGTAAGTTTTGTGCTGATAGTGAGTAAGTCCAGAAGGACCTCACAAAAGCGAGCGAGTGAGAAAAAGGTGGCAGATGAGCTTCACTGTAGATTACTGTGCTGGTTTTGGCTGGGTAGAGTTAATTTTCTTCATAGCAGATAGTATGGGGCTATGTTTTGGATTTGTGCTAGAAACAGTCTTGATAATACAGAGATGTTTTATTCACTGCTGAGCAGTGTTTACACAGAGTCAAGGCCTTTTCTGCTCCTCACACCCCACCGCCAGCAAGTACGTTGGGGGTGCACAAAAAATTGGGAGGAGACACAGCTGGGACAGCTGAGCCCAACTGACCAAAGGGATATTCCATACCATACGACATCATTCTCAGCAATAAAACTAAGGGGGAGGTTGGTGGGAGGGCCGTGGCTTGGGGACTGGCTGGGCATCAGTCAGTTGGTGGTGAGCAATTGTTTTCATTTGCATCACTTGTCTTTCTTGGGTTTTATTTCTCTCTCCGTTATGTTCCTTTTTACTAAAAATTATTATTATGATTACTTTTATATTATTTTATTTTATTTTATTTTATTTTATTTTATTTTATTTTATTTTATTTTATTTTATTTCAACTATTAAACTGTTCTTATTTCAACCCATGATTTTTCTCACTTTTACCCTTCCAATTCTCTTCCCCCTTCCCACTGGGGGGTTGGGGGGGAGTGAATGAGAGACTGTGTGATGCTTAGTTTTTGGCTGGGGTGAAACCGCAACAATTACTCTAAGGTAAAGTATGTAGGGAAAAGTAACAAAAATGATGCCTGTGTGATGCTGAGCTTTGAACTGGCAATGGCAGTTTAGGAAAAATATTATGGGATCATCATTGGCAGGTCTCTGAAATCATGGGGTCATTATGCAGTGGTAGAAAAATGCCCAAAATAGTGTTGGGCATCACCAGAAATGATATTGAGAAGAAGCCTTGGTGTAATGACATCATGAGTATTATGTGTACTTTTGGTCTCCCTGTGACAGGCTGGACTAGTCATGACAGAGCAGGTACATAGGATAGCAAGCAAAATGATCAAAGTGATGGAGAATCAATTGTATGAGGAACAACTAAGAAGGCTGGGATGTTCAGTTTCAGAGGACGAGGCTGAAGCAGATATTGCTGAGATTCAGAACATCATGAAAGCAATGGTGATTGATATACCAATTCTTGCAGTAGTAGAATGAGGGAGCACAGATTAAAGCTGGTTGGATGTCAAACACATAAAGAATTGTCCATACAATAGGTCAGGAACTTCTGAATCTTGTTGCAAGAGGCAGATGGCATCAACAGTTTCAAAAGGGATTAGACAAATTCATGGTCTCATGCTTAAGGGAATAAATAAAGATGTACCCTTTTAACTTTCCTAATCCAATGACTGTGAATGCTGGGAGAAGCATGGAGGGCTTGGTCTGCTAACAATGGGCAGGCTCTGGTACTATTCTTAAACAGTATCACCTAATGCCATTTTCAGAGATAGAGTGCAGGGGAGCTGGAGTATCTATCAGGCCAGTTAGGGCATTCCTTATGCTCCTAAAACTGAGTGAAGACATGCCCAAGCAGCTGTCAGTCCCTTGTGCACTTCCAACATTCACTGTCCATCCATCTGAGGTCCTAGCTCACCTCCAAGAGATACCAACTTGAGAGCACATCAGCTCAGATCCTCACCTCAATGATGGTGTGTGTGCTGTGGGCATCTTACAGCATAAAAAGATTGGGCAGTCATGCTCACTGCATGTAAGCATGCATATTTAAATATGTATTAAGCTGATTTTTGTCCTTTGAAAATGTTGCTAAGGCATTTTGCCACGACAAACTGCAGTTTATATTTAGAGCCTCGAACACTCCAGAGTCAAGGACATTTACAAAAATTATTGCAGACAGTTGTTTTGTACAGATATTCATAAATGTGTGTTGATACTCCAGCTACCACAAGCTAAACAACCCCCTCCCCTCTTCTTTGAGCAAAGTTGACTGCAGTTTCAGTTTGTTAAACACCCGTGAAGTGTGCTGGGTAGGTGACAGTGAATGCAAAGCCTATGAGCATTAGCACTTCTTTCTGCAAATTACGCCCTCCAAGATGGAGAGTGAGATATTAGAGTCTGCCTTAATTAAAAAGCTAGCAGGCAGTTCAGACACCCTGTTTAGTACAACCAATCTAAAGGCGAACTCTGGATTTATCATCTTCCTGCCTTTTCCTCTCTAATGTATTTTGCCTTCTATAATTTGCCCTAGATTGCGTTGAATAAGCAAGTTGGAAAGAACATCAGATTCCCTTAAATTACATTTGGGTTTTTTTACTTGCTATATTACCTGTTTTATTACACTTGCAAAAATGGAAAATACTTGAATAAAATACAATGTAATACAATGTGTAACTGTAGGAATTATGGTCACAAACAAGAGACAATACAATAACATTGGATTTATACTTGGAACATTGTGAGAAAATAAAAGCTACATACCTATAGGAAACACTTCAAGTGTCAGCTCTACTAAATAGCTATATTTCTTTGTGAGGAGAGTTGTTTGGCACTGGGTTAATCAGGAACTCAAGCATTTAGAAGAACACATGCAGGGATCCTAGACTGTCCTGCATGGAGACAGCATAACCTTTCCCTCTGACTAAATATACGCCCATCTGCAGTCCAGCTGGGGCCATCATGGATGTCCACATGGACCTTTGGAGTTTCTGCTCTTGGACCCATATAATTTTTTTTGGAATAACTTTTTCCCAACATTTTCTAGATGATAATGGCAATGGAGGATGTCTACAATAACATATATTCTGTTTGTGGCTATTAGTTTGTTGTTGTTTTAATAAAATGTAGCTCTCCAACAGGCAGAAGCTTTGTTGTACATTGCATGAGGTCAAAGGTATTGTTTGACCTGAGATAAGATTACTATACAAAAAGAGGAGCAAACAATGTAAAATTACATATGCTCCGAAAGTGCAAAACACAGTGGCCCAGGTTCGTGATTTGTAATTTCTTTTTTGTTTTTCCTGTTTGTGACAAATAAATCCCTCATGAATGGACCTATTCTGGCAGAGAAGTATTCTTTTACACTGTAACACATACAATACTATGTAATTCCTTATGTTTATGTTTGTCTTTCACCAAAGACTTCTTAAAGATGCACATTAAAATTACTCGGTACTGTCCTTGCTCAAGTCCAGCTTTAGCAAGGATCACATACCAGGATGAAGTTTTTCTAGTTGGTGCTTCACGTATCATAGGCTGTTGGAAGCTGGAAACATTTTCCACTCTGATTGAAATCTGCCATTTTTTTTTTTTTTATTACATTGCACAGTTGTACACTGCTGAAGTAACCCCAGAGGTCCCATTCCTTTTACAGAAATTATTTGTAGAGACAGACCTAGTTTCCATGAGTAAGGTGGGCACCATCTCGTCATCAAAGCTAGTGTTCAAATATTTCTTTTGTGAAGCAGCATCTTCCTCCCTCTCGTATTCCCATCAATTTCAACAAGACCATGCCCACAAGGGAATCTGACATGACTAATGGTAGATTTTAGCCTTTTACTAGTAAAGCATTGTATATACTTCCAGCACTTTATAAATAGATTATTATAAAATTATTAATATTGAACAAATCGAGTGGGTTTTCAACAAGGAAGAAGTAGAAAGAGAATTTTTTGGGAGGCATTGTCATGCTGTAGGACTAATAGCAAAAAGCAGAGAAAACTGGTGTTCACAGCCAAACTCGATGTTTCAGAGAGATTTTGTGATGTGACAAGGCTGTTTTGAGGCTCATGAGCAGTAGCTCAAGAGTCAGTGAACAGGGTCAGACATGAGTTGTGGGAAAAGATGGTAGGAAGCACAAGGAAAGGAAGGGGATGAAAGCAGTTAAATACTATAAAAGATATTTTTTTTCTAGAAAAACTGATTTTCCTTTAATGTTACTGCTGAAAACAAAGTTGTACATTAAAATGATGGGATGTAAAATGTACAGTGAGATCTAAAGATCTTCTTTCCAATTATGAACTTCAACACTGCTGAGCTTTTGCCTATATGTGGCTTCAGTCCTGTATGTACTTGAGACTACTAGCAGTGTGTACATTTATTATCATTTTAAGACTGCTCACAGTGCATAGCGTAATGCAGATGGTTCTTCCAGAAACAGAGTTTACAACCAGCTATATCTCTTCATGCTGTTCCAGGATGGAACAGGTTAGAATCAGAGACAGAAGGTGATCCGTGATTAAACCTGACCCATAAAAATTCCCATAAAAAGCTTGTCCATGTCACCATTTGGTTTCTTATGGTAAGGTTTTGATTCTGTAATGTCAGCACCAATACTAAAGCTTCTGCATATAAGGAAAGTAGAGAAGTTTTCTGCTTTTTCAGCTGTATCTATTTGAAACAAATAGACCTGCACATTTGTGCAGCAGAATGAACCACTGCATAGATACAGCTGTATAAGCATAAACCACTTTGCACTTTTGCACATTTCTGTAGTTTTTCTTTTTTTTACCATGAAACCACTTTCAACCACACTTGGTCAAGTCACTGATACTGAATGAATAACATGGAGGAAAGCTGAACTTCTGTGGCATCTCTTGTACAGCTGCCCTAGATGACATAAACTAAATTCAGAAAGCTCCACACCAACATTTAATCCAATAAACATGTCTTTTCCATCTGCATGTATACATATAATATGTGTATGTTTGTATATCTGTGGAAAATCTGACTTGCTCTGTAACTATCAGTATTATTGATGCCCATGTATTTTAGCAGAATTCAGTGCACTTCTCCACTTTGAATACAAACAAGTGACTTGTTAAACAATAACCTGATTTTATGGGAGGTGTTGACTGAGGATAAAGAATTTTAATGGTAATACAAAGTCAAATTAGATAATCAGCCAGTCATATCCTGGTAGCTAACTATCAAATGCTGAAATTCTAATTAAGTTCTTTGTGGTTACAGTATACTTATCAGCCAGTGCAATACGATTTGCTTCAATGTTTTCTTCAATAATTTAAATCAGCTTTTGTAGATGTGTTATGCACATTTCTGGAATGCTATTATTTGCTGTGTCTTAATAAAATAATTCAAAAAAATATCAGTGGTATTCCTGCAAAAGGTTTTGTTCCTGTAAGAAAGTAGAGATATTAAACAAATTCCACACCTGCTAACTTATTTATCTTGAAACACAACTACAAACAGAAAATCAAGTGGGCAGTACTTGTAAGCTCTTTAATGGACTATTTCTTGTCTTCATTTTTTAACTTAATGAACAATTTAGAAGAAAACATTGACTCGTCACTGCTAACACTTGCAGAGGGCGCCAACATGAGGGAAGTGCTAAATAATGAAAAGACCAGGCTGGCTGATCAGGAGTGATTACAAACCTTGTTCATAGCAGTAAAACTAATGCTTGGGATGACTTTTGCTAGTGGTTTAGAAATATTAAATTTTTTAATTCCTGAAGAATGGTTACTGGAAGTGCAAATCCCATTAAATGTGGCATACATGTAGATTATCTAAACCTGCTTTTCTTGGGCACCTTTTGCAGTTCTTTAAAACTATTCAATACACTACAGAGGACCACAATCAGTGCTTTAGATCCAGATACTTATATGGACAGATTTTTCCTACAGATCTAGCTATCCCAGAGGTCCCTAAATATAAAAGAGATTGTCAGGCACCAGAGCAGAACAAACACAGCAGGAAAAAAGAGCTTGTAGTGTGAACTGCAATTAAATAAATTCGTAGTAGAGAGAGAATGGATTTCACATGGAAGTATAAAAAGTCCCCTGTAGTTCCTGGAGAGGACAAAAAAAACACCCCCTCTTTGATGAGTATCATTGAATGCTGTGTTTCTATAATCAAAATTGCCCTAGGTCTCCAAGAGGCTTTCCTGCAAATGACTCTGGAATAACTATTTCTTCAAATGTTTGGTACAGACTATACCTCCATTTTCCAAACAAGGTTTTCTCTGGCAGAATGAATTGAATAAAAATGTTTTGACTGTGAAATTGGTGCACTATAATGCTTTCATCTAAGCAACAGGAAAAGTTAAAAGCTCTTAATTTTAAACAATCACACCTGAAAAAAGCAGTTTAGATCATTGGCTGGAATAAATTGTTGTAGCCACATGAAATTGATGAGGTCAAGCCTACTTATATAGGAAAAAGATTTGTCTCTAGATGTAAACATCCGAGAAATTCATATTAGGTACACAAATTCAGCAAACTCCAGTTCAGATGCAAATTTCCCATGGGAAGAGGGAGAAGGGTAGGAGAGAGGTACTTCACTCTCACCTCCGCTCCCATCCCCACGTGTTAGAACATCAAGGCATGCGGCTCCCCATCCAAATTGCAGCTCTGCAGCCAGCTCTGGCATTAAGTCACCAAATATGGAAACACAGTGACTTCTGTCTGTCTTCTTGGCTCCTGAAGTCTTGGCGCACCAACTCCTTTAACAAGCACACCCCAATGTTTGTAGCCTCCCTGAATTGTGGAAAGGAGGCTCATTTTCTGTGTGTGTGGTGGTGGGACCCTCCAAACTATTAAAAACATATAAGTCCTGTGCAAGGGAAGGCATAGAATCATAGAATTGTTGAGGTTGGAAGGGACCTTTAAGATCATCAAGTCCAACCATTAACCTAACCTGACAAAACCACTTCCAAACCATGTCCCCAAGTACCACGTCTACCCTTTTTTTAAACACCTCCAGAGATGGTGAATCCACCACCTCCCTGGGCAGCCTATTCCAATGTTTGATAACCCTTTTGGTGAAAAAATTTTCCTAATATCCAATCTAAACCTTGCCTGGCATAACTTGAACCCATTTCCTCTCGTCCTATCACTTGTCACTAGGGACAAGAGGTCAGCCCCCACCTCTCTGCAACCTCCTTTCAGGTAGTTGTAGAGAGTGATAAGGTATCCCTTCAGTCCCCTCTTCTCCAGGCTGAACAACGACAGTTCTCTCAGTCGTTCCTCATAAGACTTGTCCTCCAGACCCCTCACCAGCTTCGTTGCCCTTCTTTGCACACACTCCAACACCTCAACATCCTTTTTGTGATGAGGGGCCCAAAACTGAACACAGTACTTGAGATGGGGTCTTACCAGTGCCGAGTACAGGGGGCTGATCACTTCCCTAGTCCTGCTCACCACACTATTCCTGATACAGGCCAGGATGCTGTTGGCCTTCTTGGCCACCTGGGCACACTGCCAGCTCATATTCAACCGGCTGTCCACCAGCACCTCCAGGTCCTTTTCTGTTGGGCATCTTTCGAGCCATTCCACCCCAAGCCTGTAGCGCTGCATGGGGTTGTTGTGACCCAAGTGCAGGCAGGAGGACTTCATCCCTTGCCTGCTCTGTGTGACCACCCCACAGCTGAAGGGATGCAAAGGGCTGGCCACCAGGCAGGTAAGTACCAGCCAGGCACTGTGAAACTGCAGACTGGCAAGTTCACAACACGGCAATAAGGAACAGAGAGTAAAGCTGAGGATAGTCTGGAGCTGGGAGTAGCGAGGGCAGGTTGAGGACACAGAGAGGGGATGTAGCAGTGTGGGAAGCATTGGGCCATCAGGTTACTAAGGGTTGGACATTTCTATAGCAAAGAAAGGCTGGTCTTACAGCAGTGAAGAGGATTTAGCACCTCAGTGTTTAGGACACCAGGCTTCATTAATTTTCCTCCTCATGGAGGCAGGAACTTGTTTTACAACAGGCAAAGATTTCTAATATCTCTTCTCTGGTGGAGGAGTGGCAGGAAACAAGTATTTCTTGAAGTTGTTTTCATTATCTTTTTTTGAGGAAAACAAGTAATTCCTTCATGTTTATCCTCTGCCAGATTAATTTGGCGAGGCTAGACTGGTGGCCCTGTACCAGGAGCAGATGCAAAACTGTACGGGGTAGAATGAAATGGTAATCAATACATAGAAAGGAGAAGAACTGCGTTTAGAGTGACCTGAATGAATACTGATTTCTTTTATTGCCATGCGACATCAAGAATACCATGTGTGAGGATTATGCAGAAAGCGATTCCTTTAAGAGAATAAAATAATTCCATTTGATAGTGTCTTCTTGTTTCATGGTATTTTGTTTTTTATCACAGTTAGTTCTTAGTAGCTTGGAGTGTTTATCTTTGTACTGAGGCTGAATCTCAAATAAAGGGATTAGAAGTCCTCAGTTATGTGAAGGCTTTGCCTTGACAGGAGAAGCATAAAGGATGAAACAAACTGTGCAGCTGAATCACCAGGCAGAGGGAAAGCAGTCTGCTTCCTTCGGCACGTGGGTGCTCACTGATTCGCACCAAGGAGCACACTCCACACGACACCAAAAGCTGCTGCGCACCACAGACACTGATAGACACAGCTCCATGCCGTTGCTTTGGTGTTAGGTAAATACGTGTATACTTGAAAGATGTGCAAAAACATAGGACAAGCCCAGCATTCCTAATCTTTCACTACCATCTGCAAAGTCAACAATTTATTAGGCTCAATTTAGTAATTAATTTTGATTAGGAACTCTGTAAGCAGCAATCTCAGTGAAGGCTAATTTTACATAGATTTGGGTGTCGAAGATAAAGTTAGGCGGTTCCCTGTCTAATAGGGGGTGAAAACATTCAACAGTCTTCTCCTCAGCATAAGCATTGGTACGCTTTCCTCCAACCAGAGGCTAATTTCTACAAAACCCGCAGAAACTTAATACCTTTGAGACCTCTTGTCCTCTACAGTTAATATTGACCAGCAAATCAAAAAGCTATTGGCAGGTCCCAGAGGCAGATGGATGCATAGACTCATTCACCAGTGCAATGCCACTGAAGCTTCATTGCCTTATGGCTTTGACAAAATTGGATCACGAAGCTTGCCACCGTGCTTGCCACTGTGCAGAAATCATGCTAAGCAGCATACGGCATGGTAGTCGCTTTATTAATGTGCTGGCAGGAGCAGTGGGAGTTTCAGAACAATGTGCCCAAGGTCAGTAAAAACAGAACCACATCCGATTCACAATGAAAAACAACAGTCAGCAGCTTCCTCTGTGGAAACAGTGTTTCAACGCACTCCAACCAAAATCCTGAGTACTGGTTCTGTCTGGCTTGCCCCCCATTTGACTAATGGCTTGTGTGAAGACCTAGCAGGAGCCTCTAGAAAGGCAAAGATGGGCAAAAGGTCCCTGTGGTATCTGCTTCTCTCTGTCCCTACTAATACAAGTGTCAGACAGGTCCTTGGTGGAGCAGTCATCTCCTCTGAGCTCACCCAGCTGGGAGAAGAGGAAGTCTGTCTCCAGAAATGCATTAACAGTGGTTGACCTTCCCAGCTTAGCTTGGGGTGACATAGCAGCAGCTTTGCTATCATTTGCTTTGAATTACAGGTCACTTTAAAGTCTCCAGGTTTTTTTAGTGATCTGAGGACATTTTTCTGCAGTTAGTAATTTATAAAGAGACAACTCTTTTCTATGAAGCAGTAGAAAACTGTAGTTCAAAGTTTACTTCCTTCTCCACTGTTCCAGCCTCCTCTAAGGCTTGTCACATAAAGCACCTCCCCTTACCCTATGCTTTTTACAGTGTGAGCTATACATAGCTAATACTGTAAAACAAATGCGCTGGGAGGAAGCCAATGAGTATTAGGAGCAGAAACCTCCTAACAAGGTGGCATCAAATTGCAGTTCAGCTTCTTTTTTGGTAACAAATTGTTGAGACAGTGAAGGAAAAAATAACCTCTCAGCTATTCAGGAAAGGAAGGATATGAAATTACATTGAGGCAAGCCCTCTAATTCCAGTTCAGGCTGCTCTGCAACTGGGAATACTAGCTTTATATTTGTAATTTTGCATTATGTAGGTCCAAAGAAGCACACCAGTTTACGGTCAGGCGGGGTGTGATGCCTGCATGCGATTTGTGCGCACTATCTATCATAGCATTATGTCATTTTGACCAATAGTGGGAGGTGGTATACACTGGTAATGTCCCATGTTCAGAATGAACTATTAGAAATCAGTATGGTCAGTTCTAAAGGAGGAAATGTATATCAACAGTAGGTATTTAAAAAAAAAAATATCTGAAAACCATTAAACTGCACAAAGCTAAACTCAAATTTAGGGCTATGAATGCAAACTATAAAAAAACCAGCTATACTAAAATTGCATTGTAGTTCCTAAAAAGTGTTAACAGAGAACATTCTCTGCAGGTATTGAAAACAAATTTTACCTCTTATTTTGTGGGAAAGTCAGAAATCCTGCTTCAAAATACAAGCCATTTTAAAGTCCAAAAGTTGAAGCTACCAAATATAAAATGTCAAGCAGGTTTATGTTGCTGTGAAACAGATAAATAGTTCATATTTACACTTTTCAATGCTCAAAGTGAAAAATGTGAAGAAAGTTTTAGGTGGCCAAAGACTCATGTAAACTTTACCCTATACCAAGTCCCAAAATACGTTGTGTTCTGGTCTTCCTCACAGGTATGCTGGTTTGTCAGGTGAAATCCTGCTTGTATCAGTACAGCTTTGCACGCGCAAAGGTTAGTTTCATTGTGGAAAAAATACCAATATTAGAGTCGTTCATATTATTACAGGAAAGTAGATATATAAAATTAGCTGGAAGGAAAATGGAGAGCAATGTTCCCCGAGAGCTCAGGAACACAGGTCTAATGCAGTAGGTTAGGCTGACAGTCCATCCGTAGTCAGCTGTCTGGCACTTTCCCATCACAAGACTTTGTTTTCATCTGCCAAAAGTAACAACTTAAGGTAAATGTGCGTTTTATTTCTCCACCCCAATGAGTGCTCCTTTGTGGGGTGGGTTAAAGCGGCAGAAGGAGTGATGCGCAGGTGAAGAAACCTCAAGAAGGGAGGAGCCATAAGGATCCCTGTGCAGAAGAGGCAAACCTGGACCTCCTGCATGCTCAGCTCCTACCTTAATTACCAGGCATTTGGGCAAGGGGAGACCAAGACGCCCTCCAGGGGCCAAGGCATGAACAAAGAGGGATCTCCCTTGGTCCTCGCAGACTCCAGTTCATTTCAGACAGGCCCAGGAGCAGCAGTGCAGAGGCCCAAGGTATGTTACCATTAAGTACCTTCCAAAAGTTCACCTCTTCGTGGACAGGTATATACCCAAAAGTGCAATACCAACATTATTTTGCAGCTCTAGTTCTTAGTGTTAACCAACTTGTTCACATGCCAGCCTCGTACTAGACCTGGGGCTAAACTCACCTCTTGATAACTATGAGCTTGGCAAGGGAAGGTGTTGGAAGAGACCACAGACCATTTTGCCTTTATTTTCAACAGTTTCCCTGTTGGCATTTGTTGCCATTAATCACTTAAGCATTATTTCAACTCCTATCAACTTAAGCCTTCAAAACAGACTTAAAACACCCCACCAAAAAAAGTCCTTCTGAAAGTGTCTGAACATGACCGGTGGCTCAGCAACAAAAACATTAGTATTACTGTACCACAGGAATGAAAGCTACTGATGCACCGAAACATCCACCCAGCTCCCTACCACACGCGCACACACCCCTGGAATAAAAGCACACTGGAAAATTAGGATTTGCCTGAGCAACCTTAATTTGCTCTGCATGCACCTGCTTCGTTTCATTATCTTCCCTTCTGTGGCCTATGACTTGCTCCCTTCAAAGGTGAGAGGAGGGATGATAGCCAGTGGGCAGGCAGCTTTTTGGCGTTATGGCTTGCCCTCATTCTCTTGTGCTTGGTCTATTACAGGATTAAAATACTGGTTGCATTAAGAATTATTAAAGTTCCTGTGACATTTTCTACAGTATTCATCTTTATAGTGTCTGACTGACTTACAAGCACTAGATAACTAAACCCTTACCGTACCACTTTGAGGTGAAGTATATTAATTTCACAACTAGAGAGCTGATAAAAAGGTATTGAGTACAAAAATTTCCTGTAATGTTGGGAGCTCAGTTTACAGGAGCTGTTACCCTAGAGGAGACATATTGATTGTATTTTCTTCTTAAGACTGCAAAAGGTGCTTTTTAAATTTAATTTGCATTAGTATACATAGATTAGACTACCTGTTTTACAGACAAAACTCACAAGAAGGTCTGATTTGGATCAGTATACATTTCTTCTGACCCACTTTTCTCATCCCCAACAGAGACGAGCTCAGGCATAGGCTCAACTCCTCACAGGGGGTAATGCACAATGAAACATAAGCTATTATAGCCAATACTACTTTGAGAAGCAAGATTTTTTACTATCAACTTCAGCATAAGCAGGATACTTATTTATTTTATTTAAGAAAACAAAAAAATAACACTTTGTTAACTATGTAGAAAGGGAATACGCTTTTTAAGTGCTATGCAAGTAGGATGACTATAAACAAAGCAAAAAGTGCCAACCCTTGGAAGAGGCTGAAGCAATAAGGATGGATTGCAGGATTTCATCTTGCCTCATAAAATAAGAACAGGTTACCAATGTTTTAGAGTCATGCTGGGTCTTTTCAAGAGTGATTTCAGTTTCTGATCATACAGCAGAAAAGAGTCTGGAAAAAGCAGCCTTAAATCTAAACCACCAAACCAAAACATTTTTATTTCCTTTGCTGGACTTGTATACAACTTATATACAACTCTATATTCAAATCAGCCAGAACATTAAGGGGCAGTAAATTTCAAATATGAAGTCTTAGAGAGGCTCATAGTTCACAAAGCTCTTAAAAAAAAAAAATCTCTAAAAAGCTCTAAATCCAATTTCAGCACCAGAATATAGAGGACGATGTAGGACCCCAAACTGTCCATTATAATACATGCCTTGAAGCGTGTCACACACAGAAATAGCTCCCTTTCATACTCATTACAAATAGCTGCTAAAGGCAGCATTTCACATCTTTTGCTGGGTTCCTTTGTAGCTCGCTGAAGGATCATTTACTGGTCCAGTTCTTTGATTTAAGGCACATTAGAAGTAACCCATAATCTGGGGCACTCAAAAAATGGCAGTTCATTTCAAAAAGTTTTAAACCTTTCTGAGAACCCTTCAGCATGTCTCATGATTAGATTCTCAAAAATGGTTACCTGCATTCACTAGCCATGTTAGAAAATAGAGTAATTTTCTTTTCCAACTTTTGTGCTGTGGGTTTCTCTCTTCTTCCTGCCAGCACTTTGCAAAGAATCTTCTTCAGCCATAGAAGTGCTGAACCCAGGCACTGTGACACCAACAGTCCTATACTTGACTTTTTTCCTGATGCTGAATTTTGCACATACAGTATCTTGGCACTGAGTTCTGTTCTGCAAAGCGAAAATAAATTTCAAGTCACCATGTTTTATCAAAACCATATGGCTTAACTCAAAGTTCTTCAGCTTGGCAAGATTTGCTTGTGGAAGCAAACGTGATATGAATAGCTGAATTCCCTCTGCAGTTTAAATGCATTCTTGGAGATGCCCCTGACTGATACTGAAAACAAACTATATTTGATTTAAAGTGATAATCACATGATTTAATTCCAGTTTATATTATAAAAATTAAGTTAGATATAAATAGCACAAAAAAGCAAAAACTAAATGGAGATTGATATGGCCCAAAAAAGAGAGATGTCAAATATGTAGATTAAACTGTAGGATTTGGTGGAACCTTTCCAATGTCTCTGTTAAGACTAATGCTGCCTCAGGACTAGTATTTGGGACTTCTTATGAATTATGGTGTACAAAATCCTTTTTGCAATCTTTCCTCAAGTAACTGAAGAAAAATAACAGTGAAAAGAAAAGGGAGAATCCCATTTTTGGAGATATCAGAAATACAAATTCAGGCAAGATACACCTTCTATTGACTGTGGAATAAATCAGGATACTAAAAGGTCTGAATATATCAACTTCAGACTGGCAGGAGAGAAAAACCTGGGCTCATTAAATTTTACCTACATTTGCTAATCTCTACTGTTATCAGAATTTATGCACAGGGGCAAATACATTACCCACTTGTGGGGCTCAAAGGTGGAAGAAGCAGGGTTTGGTTTGGTGCTGCCTGTTGTGTTTCAAAGACAGTATGCTCACATTGCATTTAAAGTGGCAGTGAAGTTTGTACCAGTTGTCTGTCCTGGGTGCACAGGTCTCGTGTGGAGAGAGCTGACTGCTGGACCACCTGGAACCATGTAGCAAGTTAAGCTCAGAGGTGGCTTTCCCCCACTCAGATTCAGCCCTGCCCTCACCAGGAGGGAAAACTCATCCAGCATATCAATGCTCAGATGTGCACTGCTAAGACTCCAAGTACATATACACACCAAATTTGCACCAAAAAGAACTCCTCTAGAGCTCTAAGTTACTAATGTAGACACATCCATGAGGCCTTATCCCTTGCTCACACATACACAAAACTAATGAAATCATCAGTGTCGGTACAAACTACATACTGTGGCAATTAACTTTTTTTTTAATTATTATTATTTTTTATTATTATTATTATTATTTATTCCCACCAGCAGGATCTTGTACTTTGGATAGTAATATTCTTTCATTTAAATTTTTTAAACCATACACTGTACACCAGCAAATCTATCCTCCTCCAAAACCCTCTGCCAAGCGGCCATGCTCAGTTCCTCTGCGTCAACTGACTTCTAAATCCATTGTAGTAAAGATGACTGGGGCAACACACATTTTGAGCGGCATTTGGAGTAGATTGCAATGGCAGTCAGGAATCTACTTGTCTTTGCATTCTCTTCACATTTTGCTAGCTGAAGACCATCTTGCTTCTTCCTCACCATTCCCAGCTAAAACTGAGCTTTACAAGTCATTGACATACGTGGCTGAAGCTATGACTACAGGCAGTGTGAAGCTGGGACAAGATTGGAGAGCTGTTTCATAAAATGTTCTTAGGAAAACCAAAACATTATGGTATTCCTCCCCTGATACTTAGTGTAGTATAAAGTAGACACACCATGCTCATCACTTCTGTGGCATTCAGGCTTATTTAATGATATTTTGCCTCACTTAAAACCCAGAGTCGTCTTTACCAAAGAAAAATACCTCACCTTGACTAGTAAGAATAAGATTGAAATATTAGGGAGACAGAAAACCAATTTCTTTAGAAAAAACATTTCTTCCAGATAAAAAACTTCAAGAGAATTCACATTAAAACAATGAATATGGTGTTTCTCTAATGACTCAGGTTTCCATTTTTCTCAGCTGTAAGTGTATTTGGTAGTTATTTACTTTATTATTGGAGTTACAATTTTTTTCGTAACTAACTACTTTGAAGTCACTTAAAATCTGTGTCATGACATCAGACTCTCTCAGTTATATATAACCTAGATATATTGATGTCTTAATCTGTATCATGTTAATAAGCATGGATAACGTACAGGAAAAATCAGTTATGTACATGCTATATAGTAAAGATCTCTGATAAAAACAGGTAGGTAGAAGGACATGCCTGGCACGGCCTTGCTTTGGATGCTTAGATTATGTCTACATCTGACTGCTTTGTGATTCCTTTGGCTGTTCAAAGTGTTTGTAGTAATAACAAGAAGAAGATAAACATCACTGCAGTGCTTTGGCATTAAGGTTCCCTAAATTAATTTCCTGCCCTACTGCAAGTCTTGCTGGCTATGTCTATATTGCCGTTACTGGCCATACTTGAGCCAGGTTTAAAAGACAGTGATTAGAGCTAGTTGCATCCATTGAGCTTGTGACAGCAAGGTTGGGTTATATCTGACTTTTTTTGGTGCAGAGTCTGTTGTCTCACTCTTTACCAGAGCCAGAGCATGAGGCGACTCGTAGGTGATAAGGGGCCGCTTCATCGTTTCCCTTCCTGCCAACGTCTTTCATGTGCATAAATAAAAACTATCCTTTATTTCAGATGATGCAAGCAATTGGTATCTACCTTTCAGAATGGCTTTCTCTATTTCAGGCCTCAAGAAGAACTCACGTGGCTGAACGCTGGTGTATATTTCCAACTACGTCAGTTGGTCTAATAAAAGATATGACCTCTTGTCTTGTTTATATCCCCTGATCATAACAGTGACAGAAGTGCTACCACTACAATAAAAACTAGGCTGTGGACAAGGTCCTAAGCATGGAAACAATAACAATACAGAGTCTTAAAAGAAAACTCACCCTTAATTTTATGAAGGCCACGTTTCATCAGTTTCTCAAACATAAGCATTTCAGCCAGTTTTAGATTCATACCAGTTATCTATACACAGAACCTACATACAGCAGGGATCTTTACATCTTTAGCACAGCAGAGAGGAGCCATCAGCTGTATTGTACAGCTTTGCGCAGCTCTTGCTTTGTTGCTCAGTCTCATAGCATGGATGTGTCTGCTAGCAGGCTCTTCTGCCCCTGTCTTCTCACTTTTGAGGTCTTAATACAAAAAAGATGAAAACTTTGTCACCTTTGTCTATTATGTATCTTACTTTCCATTTGGTTATCGATTTCATATATCCAATTCATTATAGACTTTGTCTCAAATTGGCTTTAGGATTACAGCATTAGTTGGTATACGTTTGAGGTTGCTCTTCTAAGGAGGTTCTGGGTATGTTCATTACATCCCACCATTAGAAGAGTTTGACAATCTTTAATAAAACCTTAAACAATCTTTAATTAACCCCCAAGATTTGTTTTCTTCACAAGATATTCTCCCTTTTCTATATGTTCTCTCATACAATCCTGGCTGCTTTTGGGTTTTTTTATTACTTCCAATATAAGCAATTCCTTCACAAGAGCAAAACATCAAACAAATCATTAAGTATTTTATTATTTCATACTCCTGCTCCAAGCTCCTTCAAAACCTGCATTGAGTTTATTGCATAATTGGTCAAGTTTTAATCATATCTATTTTCCACAGCATTCTAGAACATTACATATGAAACATATCCCTTAAAGCAACACAAAAGGAGTGTACATCAGTAACATGATTGCCAATCTGCAGTATATAGCTGGGGTCTAGGAACCATTAATCTTTATTATCTTTCTTTGTCAAACAGCCACCTTCAGGACCCTCTATTACTATTTGATGTGAAACTTTGTTGGAATATTTTCCATGCTCTTGTTTGTGACATTCACCCCTGTTTAGCAGTATGGGATCTTGGTGCTGAAGTTCTGAAGAATGTAGATTTTTCTTTGAATTTGAGGAATACGAGTGAAGTATTTGTTTTATTAGTTTGATTCATCCTTCCTTTATCTCTAGCTTCATATTGCTTCAGATGAATCAGCACATTTTTAATTCATTTTCTTAACTGATTGTCACTCAAGCACTGCAATTCTGTCCATCAAAAATATTAACATTTGAAATTCTTCAGCTCAGAAACTGGAAAATCCACATACGCAATGTGGGACAAGGCAGTGGTCAAATAACAGATTAAAATCCTGAAGGCTGTTTCTCAGGAAAGGGGAAAATCCTGAACGTAGTTAGAGCAAAAAAAGACTTTCTAAAGGGCCTCTTGAAAGCTTTGCAAATAAAAGGAACTGAGGCATAGCTCAGTTACCTCCAGAAAGAGTAGATTCTTGTCAAGGAGAGGAATTGAGGTTGCTAATTGTCAACACTGAGAAGATCTCCAGAGGAGACATCGTATCTGTCTCTGAAAAATGGGTCCAGGTCTTTGGAGGACAAGACAAGGGATTCCATTTTCACTGTTTTATTTTGTTATGATTGACTCTACAGGAATGGTTTTCAGAGACTTAAGAATGAAAATAATAATCTTCCAGCATCATGATGAAAAAACACATGAAAGTAAAAAATGCATCCAATCTGAAGTAGAGTCAGAAGTCTCCATGTTAACTATAGAGAAATCTTAACATCAGAAGAGCCAAGATGAGTTCTGGAGACTTAAACAAATGGTGTCATCAGTTTGAAGGACTTACAGAAAGTGAGACATCAGTAGATGGGAGGCTGAGATGACAGATTCCTGCAGGAAGAAAGAGGAGAAGGAGTTGGCCTATGCAGGTGTTTCATTGTGCACAGCCTGTTCACCTTACAATGCAGGCGTAACCACAGCCCAAGCAAGCACTCTTGTGCTAGCTTTAATCCAGCCAACTTGGGCAGCAACAGTAGTGAGAACCTCACAGGAACAGAGAGCAGCCCAGACTGCCTGCCCAAGCAGATACCCAGAGACCCCAGCAGGCTTCTGCAGTCAGGGAACAGGGCCAGGGGGACAGGAGTCTAAAAATCAGAAGTTTTGTTTCAGTGTTTGCTGTTTGTGATGCTAACCCAATGTTTCCCCTCAGGAACTGGAATGATGGAAAGCAAACTTTAATAGAACTAAGGACATACAGCAAGCATCAAGCAATAATGGTGAAGGTAAAACACAAAGAAACACACAGGGTAGGATGGGAGGAAGAAGATTTGCTTTTAAATTAAACAGGTAGGGGCTTGTAAAGATGAAACCAATAATTAAAATTCACAAGTCTACTGAACAGGAGATTCGATTCAGTGAAGACTGAAGACCTTGTTTACGTGGCCATAATAACCATACTGAGAAAATACCTCACTGCTTCCCAGGCAATAAGTGCCTTTCTCTCCCTTTCTGTCCCTTAGAGGCTGACAGCGGTATCATTCCTTCCCTCACTAACATCCCTGTTTGCTCCACAAGAACTGACCGCTGTTTCTCTCAAACTGTCTCATTCATTCAAGAACACAATTTAAACTCTCAGCAAATCCACTCAAACTGTACTAGATTTTTAACTTCCCTGTGGGAAGCATGGGCCTGGGCCCAAAAGGGTACCCACTTCTCCAAAGTATATCACTGGATATAAGATTATTTCTCCCTATAAACTATGCTGCATTTATGTCCTTAGACTGTCACTGCTACTGAATTCCCAATAAAACCCCACAAAATAATTTAATATGAATACATAATCATCTATTTTGATAAGCAGAAAGGATCTTGTATTTAAAAAGTAAAAAAATCAGTTGTTCCTCTGTGAATTGTTACTGGCCTGTGCTCCTCTGCTGTCTCGCCAAAGCACTGTCAGTGCCCATCAGTGTAATCCAGAGTGTGCATCCATCTTCCCTGATCACAGCCAGAACTGGTTAACATAGGAAACAGACTTTGTGTGTGTACTTATGCAGGAAAATGGGAAAGTTCAGCCTTATGGAGATACAAACATGTCATGGCAGCACCACATCTAAATTACAAATATTGTTAAATTTTTTTTGCATCTTATATCCTCATATACACGTGTATATCCTAGAAGATAGACTCAAGGGCACATGACCAACATGGATATATGCCTCAGGTAACCTAACATCAACGCGTAGTCCCCTCTTTTACAACACATGGCAGGGTCTATTACTTGTTTTTTCCCCTGTATCTTCTGATGATGATGCTGTGCTGCATGGCTCACAGCAAATGACTTCTTTAATGTCATTATGACTCTAATTGGGAATTCTTGATAAGGTACTACCTCCTCTGACACTCACACAGCATTAGGATCACGCATCCTCATGCCTTGCTTTTGCAGATCCTGTAACAAGCTAGCTGTTTGTGTAATACCAAAAGGCAAAGCTTATTTGAGGTCGTTACAGCAATGACAGCAGACCCCAGTGCAGTACACTGTTTTGCAACTTTGCGCTCTGGTTCATATTGTGATTTGTACTTAGCAGAAGTGTCCTAGAAAGAAGATTCAAGGGCTTGTAAGAGCTGAAAATTCAGCCTGTGAGAACCATCTAGCATTCATCCGCTTACCAGGGTACAAAGGAGCACACATCGCTTTAGCCTCTTTCCATACTTGTAAGCTGATTTTGCTTCAGAGTGCAAAACCTGTTAATGTTGGCTTGCACACAAGTGGGCTTTATATGTCTGAAATGTATCTTTGGCAGAACACGATACTGAGTGATTTTGGCTATGATACTGAATTACAAGATGTACAAAGCCTCTCCAAGCGTGTGCTTGTAGTGTTGAAATGGGAACTTAGAAGTGGGGGTACGAGCTTTCAAAAGAAACAACATGGAAACTTTGGCATTCTCCTGCATCCTTTCCTGCCCTGTTTCCTCTCTGGAAAATGCTGGAAAACCTCTGTCAAGGGCCGTCCTTGTGTGCCAGCATATACTGGCTCACTTTGAGCACTGGATGTGTTTGCAGCTAAAATCTGTACAGGTGGCAGATCTGAAGCTCACATGCTTTTTAACAATGATACAGTTTTCATAAATAGAGCAGAAAGCTTTGGGAAAATATTTACACTTCACATGCTTTCTGGAAGCATCTCATAGATTTGCAAGATCCAAGAAATTACAGTTCTTTATTGTGCTAGGGAAAGGTAATAGGGCTGATGAGGCAGTCTCCAAATAGTTTGGAGTTCATTTGAAGAGTTAGAAAATCCCAGGTATCCACGTATGGAAGGAACAGAAGTGAAAACACTCTTCAAAAACTGAATGCAGTGACTTCCCTGCCGCCAAACCCAGGGTTAATTTACTCTGTTCAACACCATATGTGCTTTCTGACTTGCTGAGTAGTACCTGCGATATCTTGACTCTTTCTGTTTAACTCTCTGTATTCAGTGGATTTGTATAGCGTAAGTTCAGCTAAGTTCTTTCTACTGACCTGCCTGCCTGAAGCCTGTTTTGGAAGAAATGCATACACTTTCAGGGAAACTTTATCATCTTGTACATTCTCTCACACCTTTTGCTCAAAACACAGTCTAGTCTTACTGAAACTACATAGCTTTTGAGTGTGTTTGCTAATAAAGGCAGTAATTCTTCAACTTGATCAGGTACTATCTTCTTTTAGTGTCTCTTGTCCCTTTTTTGAGAGGCTACTTGTATATGTTTGGTAATACAACATTGTCTGTTGATGGAGAAGAAAAGCTGTAACAGAAGAAATAGAAATACAAAGATCTGAATGGTGTTAGGGTCCTGTCGTGGTTTGGCCTGAGCCGGCAGCAACGAACCACGCGGCCGCTCGCTCAACCCCCCACAGCCGTGGGGGGGAAATAGGAAGAAAAAGGCAAAACTCGTGGGTTGAGATAAAGGCAGTTTAACAGAACAGCAAAGGGAAGAGAAAACAGTAACAATAACACCAGTAACAAAATAACCGTCAGTTCCCCCCCTACCCCCCGGCATGGCTCACACGGTGTGGAATACCTGTGTCCCCTCCCATCCTTGGGGAAATTAACCCCATCCCTGCCGGAACCAGGACAGGTCCATAAAAAGAGTAGGCATGCAAAAATAGGCCTGTTTTCCAGTGCTCTAAGTTGATATTTTTCCACAGTATACAAGAAACTAAAGCTTTACTTGCAGAACACAGCATCACTTAGCATTTCATAGTGCTTTGGTTTTGTTGTGGCTGGGAGGCAGAGGTAATCACCGACTGCCTCTCAGAAAGTAACAGCTAGAGCCCATGCTAAGTGTACTCTACAGTACGGTAGAGTAAAGCTGAGAAATTGCCAAAAGTGCCATGTAAATCAAGAAGGATTAGAAACAGGTGACTGCCAAGCAGCTATAGTGGTAATCCTCTATATGCAAACAAGTAAAAATATCTTCTGCCTTAAGAAAAAAAGAGCTTTAAAGAAGCTTGATGTGCAAATACTATTGATATATGTTATAAATCTTTAGAAATTGAAATGTGAGGAAGAGAAGGCTGATGCAGCCATAGATTTTTCACTCAGACTGGATTTCCCAGAGTCATACACTGCTTTATTAGCCATGACACCAAGAAGCAGCATGATGTGGTTGCTGCCTTCTGCCAGTCTCCTTGCCAGTCACCACAGCTGTTAAAATGCCAGAAAAAAAAGGAGCTGCAAAAGTAATGTACATACTGGTCAGAGCGTATGTTGTTTTTAACTATCCCTGCAAGAATTGTTTTTGTTTTATTCATTTAAGAGAATGCTTGTTTCTGATACTTATGGCCGAACATCTGTTTTATAATCTCTGGAGAAAGCTGTGCAGAATAAATTCACTGTCATTAAGTACAGAGCAGTGTTGATCTATACTCCCCAATTCAGAACATTGCTGTTATTTACGGGCTTGAAATATTTCTCTTCATGGCTAATTGATCGTGATCCATGTGACAGCTCCTCCTCTCTGAATAGGAAACATCACTAAGGGATTCTTTGCCTTTCTTAAAGTCTGTGTCTTTATCTTAATAGTTGGCTGTTCTCATCTAGGCAGTGGTTTTGATGCAGTTAAAGGTAAGGTGGAACCACTGTTAGAGTACAGATCAAATCCAGGACTGCCCTGACCACCTGGAAAGCCTACATCAGGCATCATTCACCTTGCCACAAAACCCAGGGATGAAGAAGCCAAACTGCCCTAACCAAATTTGAGACGAGAAAGTATCCATTCACTGGAGAATTTGGGTTATGTATCCCTCATGACACCAAGGAGGGGCACTTATGCACATGGTTTCTGGTGGGAGACCATGTGAAGCACTCAAGATACTATATTTGCTGCTGCACAGCTGCCAATCTGGCTCTTGGAAAACCAGTCAGCAACTTCATTCACCAGTTAGCAGCCCTACTACAAATTCACCGGTAAAAAGAAATCCCTCAGCCTGACATGCCGTTACTCATCATTACTTTCCATGGCACATTCCTGCTGGTATCTGATGCTTTTACATGGTCTCCCTCTGTATCTGCCTCACTCAGTTCCTGCCTCCCCAGCAGTCAGCCTGTCAAAGCTGGCAGGCTTTGCTTTTTTTCCATTGTTCAAAAGGATACTGGGGATAACAAGATCTTTTAAATTGCTTTGGTCCTTTTTCTCTCAAGGCCTGGTCCTCTTCCTCATCCCTGTGTCCCACATCTTCCTGTAGACTCTCTTTGCCACTGCAATTAGAATAATCTGGCAATATCGCGGTGCTGATCACAGCAGCCAAGCATGAGGTTGCCTGGAGGTAATGACTTCACAAGATCCACAGAACAGCAACAACAACAAAAAAAAAGCAGCTTGGATTTTTAGAAATAACTGAGCATCCTGTTTTTCATTAAATTTTAATGGAGGATGGAGGTCATACACTGAGCTCATGACCCAGCACCAAGCCTGTGCCCAGGAGAAAGAATACAAACTGAAAACACTATGATTATATCTTTGCTTTTTCTTTCTTTCTTATCAGTTGCAGTAACTGCACCCTCTGGCATGCTAAATTAGTATTTGTGGGGTTTTTTTTAATCTTTATTTTTGAACTAGCACTATTTTACACTGAGTAGAAATTATTTTCTGAACAATTTTTAAAAAAGGGACTGCACAAGAACTAAAAATCATAAGGTCAGGACAGAAACCAAACACAAAGGTGGCAGGTTAATTTGAAGAAAGTCCCCGTGGGGTTTGAAGGCATGAAGCCTGAGCTGTCACACTGACTCACCATTCGCCTGAGAAGTCATATAAGTGAACACCCTAAAATATGTTTACAGTTTTGGGGCCCTGAGCCTGGAACAACAGATCCTGATTCTTCCAAAGGGTGTTTCCCATAAATTTTCCTTGGCTGTATTGTCCTGTCAGAAGCAAGACAAACACTGTACATTTAAATGTGCTGCCCAAAATCTGAGAAGGTGAAAAATCAAGTGTTTTGCATATATCCTGAGTTTTTCTCCATCACCAATGGCAAAGATAAGAGGGAGGATACAACACAATATTTTGCTGCCTAAAGGGTCCTCTCATTTGGGAGTTACTAACTATTTGAGTAAAAATGATTACAGACAAACTAACACGCATAGTGAAAAGAGGGGCAAGGGTCTGTAAATAAAACAACTTTACTTCCTTACTAAATTGGATTCTGCAAGTGTATTAAGTGTTCTACTTGATATTGGGGCTTTTTGAATAGCTGCATATGTACTGGGTGTGTTTGATGCAGGACTGCAGCCTCCTTTGTGTTCGACAATACTGCAGGAAGGAAAACTAAATGAGGAAATTAATATGCGGTACTCAAGGCTGCAATGATCAGATGAATTTCTACTGCTTCAGTGCAAGCTGAGACCTACTCAGAAGTTCATTGTCCCTGTGCAGTGTGACACTTTTTATCAGTGCTTCCCTACTCTAATTAAACTGCTTCCTGGGTGACCCTCACAATTGAGAGGCTAATTCACTTTTTTGGGAGTCTATAACCTGCAGTGGCTATGCTCAGCCTTACTGAGAGGTCTAACAATGTGAAAAAAAGTTGGAGACAGCTCCAAACTGGTGGCTGATATCGTAATAACAGCTTTTCTCCTAACAACTCCACGTTATGTCTCTACTTGCCAAATACGGCACACAATTAACAAGTACTGAGGAAACAGGGCAGAGTTGTTGCTAAATTAAACATTTTGTGTGTTTTGCATCATCTTATCCCTTTCCTTGTGAAAATTAATTAGACTCTTTTTCAGTATTTTAATTCCAATATATTCCTTTCCTCGTTTATTTTTCAAGAATATAAATCTCTCTATTATACTGTTTGACATTTTCCTCCATAGCAATATTTCTGTTCCCTCTCCCTCCAGATTCTTTTCTTTTGCACTCCTAGCTAGCATGGATTCCCAAGGCACATTTTGAAGGGTGTCTTAGAATCATAGAATAGTTTGTGTTGGAAGGGACCTTTAAAGGTCATCTAGTTCAACCCCCTGCAATGAGCAGAGACATCTTCAGCTAGATCAAGTTTCTCAGAGCCCCCTCCAACCTGACCTTGAATGTTTCCAGGGATGGGGCAACTACCACCTCTTTGGACAACCTGTTCCTTTGTTTTACAACTCTCACTGTAAAAAATTTCTTCCTTACATCTAGTGTTCCATATATATAGTCTTGGTGAATGCTTTGCAAAATAAGTGACATGGAAAGCAGGAGGTAAATGGGGGGGGTGGGGGACAATTTAAAAACCATTAAAAAAAAAAAAACCCTGAAGAACACCTTAAACAGAAAAGGTTTAGGCTAACCAGTCTTCATCCTGGCAGAGGCACTTGTTCATCCCCTCTCCAAACAAACACGGAGAAAAGAAGTGCAGAAGGAACCACAGTCATGGTTAGCAGCTGGGTCCCCAACCAGCCGGCACTTACAAATGTTTACGGCTTTGCTTTGGCAGGTATAGAGCTCCTTTTTGAGCCGGTGCCATACAAAGTTTGTGAGATCACAAGATCCAGACCAAAAAGAAATGATCATGGCAGTTTAATGAGGTGCCACTTGATTTTGCCTCAGTTCTGAGAGGCACCCCTTGCCTCCAAGTCCTCTGGAAACCCTCTGATGAAGTCTGGCATGTCGCTGAAAAGTTATTTTCTTATGCTTTATTCTCCTTTTAAGTCTTTCATCCACACCCGTTTCTGCAAGTTAAAAGCTTTCTAGTTTAACAGCTGACATTTCCCACAGATCTGGAGCTTAGTGCTTGCCAGAAAACAACTTCTACCAGAAGGGAAGAAACCAGGTGGAAACTCACATATTGAAGCTTTTCCCCCTTCACGCCTGCAGCCTTATTTTATACTGCCTGAGTACAGACACTAACTGCATTACCTCCAACTTCAAATGACCCCAGTGCAGACAACAGATCAAGGAACAGAGCATTTTTGTTTTGTTTTGAATTACTCTCTAGCCAACAGCTATCAGCTTGCTTTATTTATTTATAAAAATTTAATTTTATCTGCTATACCGTACATGCGAATGCTTTTAAAGCTCATGCCTTAAGGTTTGGAAATTAGCAAATACAGAGCTACTCATTTGGTCCTCGGGTGTTATCCACATCTCAGCAGGATCTCTAATGGATTTTCCACATCATTTAATGTCTTGCAAGATACAACAACACATTGTGTCATTTTTCAAAAGCAATTAAGCTTAAGATATGATTTGAGGGAAGCCGCCTGCCACTTCATCAGAAAGCAATATGTTTCCTTTGCCAAAGTTTAGCCTTCACAAAGGGAACTAATGCAACAACTCTAGAAAGTAAAACTGTTTGGATCTGAAGAAATGTTTGTAGAATAGCTCCCCTAAACGGGAGAACAGAAATGGAAAACAGAACCTGGAGTTCCTCTATTTGGCACTACAAGTTGCGTGGGCATAACCAGGTTATGCTGCATAACCATAAGCAGCATAGCTCATGTGTAAAGAGACAACTAATCCAGTCACTCTACCTTGCTGATTAGCTCAGGTGAGGCACAAACACACTGGCACAGCTCCCAGGGCTGCCACGCAGCCATCCAGGTTGTTCAACAAGCAGTGGACCTGGAGCTCCTCTGAACCTACCCATGGAGACAAACTCTGTGTCCACTCAGTCTCCTGGCAGAAGTGGTGTGGAGCAGAGCTCACGCTAACAAGCTTTATTGGTTATCACTAACATTGTGCTGGCAACAAGGTGGTGGTTGGGATGGTCAAAACAATAAGGAATACAACAGCAGGCAAGGCCATGGCCAAGCTCCAGAGGACAAAGAATAACCAGGAGTGGAGAAGAGATGAATATCAAGTGCTGCCTAGAAATCACTGCTTAAAGCTGTCCAAAAGGTCCCATGAAGTATCTTTAAGCAGAGGTACAAACTGCATGCACACACTGAGCCAACTCACTGATTTGCAGACAACAGTTATTGGTCTCACTAGAGGTAAAATTTCCTTTTAAGCCATTTTTAGTAGCTTATAATACACTAATTTCTTTTAATCTCATGCTTTTTTATGCTTTCATCTATGCCAAAGATGAAATATTTTGTTAAAGTTGAATGGAAATCAGCTCATAATTTCTGATCCAAGTTTAAAACATAAGCAATTTTGCAAACCTAATTATACATATTTAGAAAAAGCTTAGAGTCTGGTTAGAAAACGTCCTGCCCTGGAGACCTTACAAGCTTATGAAAATCTGGAGATCAACAAAGGGCAGAACCATCATGCTCATTTTGCACATTTCATTAGATCTAAAGAACAAGCCAAATGTGTGATGAGGAGGAATAGGGCAGGGTAGGAGGTCTGGCTCATAGCCTTAGTTACGTGCATTTGCAATGCAAATTTCTCACATATGCAGCAAAGTTGCTATTACAGTTTGATCAAGAGATGGTTTAAAAATATACGAACTGAACAGTTTATGAATAACTTCTTTTTGCAGCTTGTAATTGGTTCCAGTTCCAGTACAGAGAGCAAGAAACTTAATCTAGGACATTTGCATTAGGCCCCAAAGGGATATCAACCCTCTTGCTTCAAAGAAAAAAACAACATTTACCTGTGGGAATTGCAAAGAAACTTCTCAAAACATGGAGTCTCTTGGCACTTACCTAACTGAGACACTGTTTTTCCACATGGTGTAAGGCATAGTACTACTTACTTTAAGAAAAAGGCACTGAATTAGAAACAGTTGGGCAATACTTCAATACCTTCGTTTTTATGCACCTGACCATTCTCGGATTAGTTACTTATATTCTGAGCAGAGTGTTCAGATGTATCTCATTGCTTCATAATTAAGATAAGTGATGTGAGCTTGCCCAGAAAAAGATATTCATAGATTCACTGGCAAGTCTTGCTCATCCCAATGCCTTGAGCCTATCATTTTTTTCAGCTGAATGAAATATCTCTGACTGCTGTCAACTAGGTTAAAAAAGGACAAGTTAGATAGATGTGTCACCTTTAAACTTCCTGTAATGATTTAGTAAGGCTTTGTTAACTGTTTCAAATATGTGTATATATATTTATTCCAGGCTGATTTCAATCCTGTATGTTAATGGCAGTTCAACATACAAAGGACAAGACATTTTGTATCTATTTATGTTCGTTTTGCAAAAACTAATTTTGCAAAAGCTAAGTGGAATCTGATAAAAAGGTCTCTGATATTCTGTTGTATTACAAAGAACTGCTCATGACCAGGTTCACTCAATGAAAGTGGAAATCATCTCTTTTCTTAAGTACAGACTAATAAAAAACCCTTTCATTATGTTGGGATCAGGGTGGAAAGTCACCAGCAAAAATCATAACTGTTTGCCATTACAACACCAAAAGATTGAAACCCTCCTTCATTTTTGGGCAGCCTATAAGCCAGTGTACTGCCCCAGATGCAAATATGTCATCTTGACATCAGTGGAGAGTAGCTGTCTGGTCTCTTGCAACCTGCTCATGGCAGCTCAAAAAATCAGTTTACAATGACTTCACCATGTGGACAGAAAAGAGACTGTATAACCCCTTTTTTGGAAATTAACTGAGCACACAGCCGAGGTAGCAACTTCACAAGCTGAAGCACTGGCTGCAGGATCGATAGTTATTACAATGAAATAGAATACTTCTTTCCTAGCCCTAATGCAAATTATGGCATGTAAATCTGGTCGGCAGCTCACTTCAAAACACCTGTGATAAGGACTGGAGACACCTTTAATCACTGCCTTTTTATTTGGCTTTCATCTGCTGATAGGAACAAAAGAAATTAAGTTAGTTTTCTAAGAGGAAATGAGAATTCTTATTGCCCCACATGGCATATATACTGGTTATTCTAATGTTCATAAAACTGGTGGGCTGTCCAGGGTAAATAAGCAATACAGATTATCGAAGAGATATTTTCAATGAAACTGAAGCTTTTATGTCAACTCTTATTTTTTAAATCTTGCACGGAATCAAACGTATGTTGAAAGGACAGGTAGGAGGCTGGAGATCACCATGCCTGAGAGTGTTCTTGGGCAGGAGAGCAATTTCTTAGTAACTATGGGTTGATATGAAATGAACAACATGATTGAAGGACAGGTCTGAAAAACTTTGTATTGAAATAATATTGGAGGCAGAAGCTGGAGCTAAGAGTGAGAATAGATACTTGCTGTATATCAATAGTGTTTCTGTAATTATTTTCATACCACAGGAAATAATATGTATCTTGTGATGAGATCAATGTTGAAGGAAATGATCC
The DNA here is from genome assembly GCA_017639485.1 of Pluvialis apricaria. Lineage (NCBI taxonomy): Eukaryota > Metazoa > Chordata > Aves > Charadriiformes > Charadriidae > Pluvialis > Pluvialis apricaria. The sequence continues at coordinate 31,597,625 of CM030010.1, forward strand.
TCCAACTACATAAATGCGAACACCATGGTCTATTTGCCTTGAACTCTAAAATTCTTTAACCTTGAATGTCAAATAATTCACACTTTATGGTTTCAATTGTATAACAACAACAAAAAAATCAGAGCTTTTCACAAGTTTCACATTGGCATACAACCTCAAGATATCTCTGGGGAAAAGGGAGGGGGCCAGTAAATTTTGGTAAACCTGTCGTTATCCAGTCCAAGGTAATTCTTCCAGAGAATTACCAGGATTTTTAAAAATCATCCTCCTTCCTAATTGTCAGCCAAAGGGCAAGATTTTTAAAAAACGGCACAGACTACCTCCCACAAACTGCAGCTTTCCCACCATGTTACCTGCCCATATACCAGCATCCCACAGTGTCATGGCAAGACACCTTTCCTCCAGTAGGCACAAGAACAAAACAGTCACATTTTCTGCTGAAGCTTGTTGTCGAAACCACCCATACAGTAATTCACTTTCCTCTACATATCCTTTTTGTAAAACAAGGGCACAGTTTCAGAGGCACTGAATGCTCTCCCTCAGCTCTGGGATGCCAAACTTTATATCCCCTGTTGAGGGATTCCTATTACAAATGTAATACCTACGTTGGCACCATTCTGCAATAATTATATTTCAAAATTAATTTACCAAATTCCACAATCAACATAAAACTGTCAATGACAAACTGCCGTATTAATGAAATGAAGAAACTAGTATGACTTCACAAAATTTATTAAAACTCATAAGTCCAGGTCATACTGAAGAAAATACTGTATTTTGAAATACATTTTCCCACTTCTCCCCTCCCACTGTTCACCTGAGCCTACAACACACCTCAAACTCATTGTGGAAGCCTGTCCACAAGCTGATGAATGGTGTGTGCAACCAAACTGATCTAGAACAAAAATTGCAATACCTTCCATCTTACCATTATAACCATCATGTTAATTTTCCTCCAGATGAAAGCGCTCAGGAACTCTGAATACAACATGCGGATATTTCAGTAGGTGATATATTTCACCCAGTGCATGCAGGGAAACCACACACGTGGCACTGGATTACCATTGCACCTTGATAGAGGATGGTTATATTTACTAAGCTACTAAGCTTAACAAAAATACCTGTCTCTGACCTAAGTCAGACATCTTCAAAGATCCATAAAATGCCTTTGTGAGATGGGAATTAAATTCACTAATTTTTTTGTTTTTTTAAAATAAATAAGTCAGAAGACACATCAGTTTTATAAACCACTGTGGTATTGCCCTCAGTCTGTCCTATTTGATCTCTCTGTTCTGCCTGTGCAAACAACTTTTCCTCTTGGCTGTTCCACCGCAGCTGAGCCTGTCACCTCCATACCTGCCAACTCCAAAAGTGCTAATTACTCCTTTTTTTTTTCTTGTCATCTAATTGATCAGTATAATTAAATTAAAATATGAGCAGTTGTTTCTAACTTGTGGGCAGCTTTGAGTTTGTTGCTTCTTTGTCAGATATCATGAACCTACCATGTGTCAGAAAGTTTTTTATTTCTGCATTAGACTGCTTAATAAAACCTGTTAAATCTCTCTACATGTTTTTTTCTCTTATGTTCTTAGACTGGTACAGCTACAACACAAAACAGCTGTTACTATATATTTGTAAGGCAATTTCTGAGTTAATTGAACCAATTCATTACTGTAAAAATAAGTGCATTTTGTCTTGTTTAGATTTCTTTTCTGATAGATAGAATTTTGTTTGATTCTATCCACTTTAAATAAATGGCACACTTGAACAGTCATAATGGGGAAAGTTTAGCAAAGTAAGTGTCATGCACTGAGCCAAAACTCATTGCAGGGAACTTCTTCTGTATTAGAAGTTCTGTAAATGTTGTTTGTCTGAGCAAATTTTCTACTCAAAACAAGAGCCAACAAGTAATTTTTTCTATCTGTTTGTTTTAGCTATGGGCCTTCCTTTTGCTTTTGAAACTTGGAGTAAACAACCTAAATTTTAGTCTCTGCAAAGATTTTCAGAGCTCTGAAAAAAAATTGCAAACTTAGGATGTAGTCACATACGAATATGGGAATATATAGGAATATATGTATTAGTGTAAGTAAAAATTTTTAAGAAAGACAGAATTAATTTTCTTCTTGAAGTGGGGTATTGTACTCCATGCACAATATGTTCATTATTAAACATTTACATCTTGGTTTCTGTCATTACTTTTTCTCTTGCTTTTTGGCAGCCGTCAGGATTTATAGAAGGAATACGGAGAACTTAACGTCTGTGCTATTTTTCTGATTGCTGCCTGTCTTTGAATTCATCTGGAAGGTGTAGACTCTCTTCATAAATATTTTGTATCTAGCTCTATTCAGAATAGTTTTCAGTGAGACTCTGTCATTTATGTGCTGGAATGTAAGAGGAACTCATGAATTCAAAAGTATGTCTTCTGGACACTTCTTTCTGTAAAGAGTCTATAATGACGAATAATTAGGGGTTATTGGTATGGAAGTGAGAAGGATAAATAAAATAAACACATGAAAAATAAAAGGGAGTAAATGTAAACTGGGTTCATGATTTACTGCCATTTAAAAACCTGTCTTTAAGAAATATCTTGATGATCCAGATTACTATCTAATACTAGGTCTCTGCAAGACTTTCACTCCTCCTCTTCTCTATTTTCCACATTTGCTATATTTAATCTCTGATTAGATGTAAATGCTGGGAATCAGGCAGGGGTCACCTTGAGTTTGTACAGCACCTAGTTCAAATGAGTCCTATTCTTAGTGGCAAAGTTATTACTGGATGTCATAAGATCACCCTCAAAATAGCACTTCAAGAAATCAGTTTCATGGGTCCCAATCCTGCAAAGACTCTGCCAAAATTAATTGGACAATTGCAGAATCATGAAGTAAAATAAGGGCAAATAAGTCTTTGCAGGATCACAGATGCACACTTGAGAACATGAATATATTCTCCACTGCATTTCAGAGAAGAAGTCTAAGCATATGGAGCAGGTAAACTGAACTTATGTTACTCAGCATTTATGGAATGAGCAACAGTGAAAATACTGTGAAAATGTGTGAAGGAGAACTAAACTTTTTTATCACATTTTTTGCCAAAGAAGTCGTTCAAGACAATGGAACCTGTTTAGTACTAAATACACAAGGTATGCTGCCTTTCTTTATTGAAAGTTTCAGCTGAGTGGAAAAAAAGAAAATTTAAAAAATCACTTTCAGATTGGGAAATTATTCCTGGGTGTGGGTGTAGATAGAAAAATAAGGGTAGCACTTAAGATTAAGCAAGGAGTAGGAGGAAATGTCTGTACAGGGGAAAGTAGAATTTCATATCCTTGAAGTACAAAGTTAAAAGACATTTGAAATATGTCTGAAATACCATCAGAAATAACATCAGTAAAGAGAATGCAAAATTATGAAGCATACCTTGATCATTTGTCAGTAGGGGTCAAATGCAATTTCATTTTTCCTACGAAAAATTGAGACTGTATTTTCTTTTGACAGTGGAAAACAGTTCCATTAACCCCAAATAAATGTCTTTTTTTGTTTTCTTTCTTCCTTACTTTTTCTTTCTTTTTTTTTTTTTTAGGCTTTGTAAGAAAAACCTTCGAGAGAACCATTAAACTGTTGGAGGAGGAGTCATAGCCGTCAGCCCAGATGATTTTCAACAGCTCTCAGGATGTATGTGGCCTAAATTTGTTTCCTGCCTCTAAGGCTCAAAAGGCTCAAACCTACATCTCCTGCTTCCCAAGAGAGAGATCTTGGGAGCCTCTTTTTTTTTTTTTTAATAAAAATATTGCAATTCCATCGGGAAGCTGTTTGAAGGAAACCTACATCAAAATCTCTTTTCAACAAATGGTGACACTGTTACCGAGGAATTAGGAGACCATTCCATCACTTCAAATAGCTGGGTGGCACAATATCTCTAAATATGATAAAATATGGTACTATGAAGAGAACTTTCAGGTACAACTACACATTAGAATAGCTAAGTAAACCAAAGGCAACCCAGCAGGATAATTCACCTACCACCATTTTTTTTCAGAGCTACCGAAAGCAGAAACTCATCTAACCCTGCAGTGGGGAGTCAGATGGAGACGGCAGGGAGTGCAGGAGCAGGAAGCAGGCTGCCCAGGAGGAAGGTCCTGGCACATCACCTACTCCCACCTCCTCTTCTGGCCAGGGACAGCTCTGACAGGGACTCATCTGTGCACTTGGCGCTGTTGCTCTTCACTTTTCCAGCTCCCGCCATTGCAGGACCTTCTTTGCCCCTCCTCCTCTTGCTTCCATTGGTTTCTAGTATCTGCTGAGTCTTTCCAGCTGGTCCCTGAGGTTGGCCAAGCTCTGGGCCATGCCTTTTCTGGCTGTCTTTGAAGTACCAAAGCCCTGGATGCTTCCCAGAGCGGTATTTCAGCAACCACGCTGAAGCCAGACAAAGGAGGGATGGGCAGGAAAAACAGGAGCTGTGGTAGGGCCTCTGGAAGAGATGGAATTGTCTTAGGAAACTGAGAGCAAAAACAAACAATTGTGCCACTCGCTGGGTGTTTTGCCTTTGACTATGACTTAAATAAAATGAAAGGACACAGACTTTGTCATCCTAAACATATAATTCCTGTCACCAGTAACCACCATAATTTTCACTCTCAAGTCAGTCAGTGTGACATTGCCCGTGTTACATATTTGCAACCATTGGCCCAGTCTCCGCCCTAATGTAGACCCATAAAAGATTTCCAAGATTAGGATTAAAGTCTTTCTAATTAAACCCAATATCCACATCATAGTCAACCTCCCATAACTCTTTCTGTCTCTCTCCGGAGAAGCCAGCCGTTGCCCACCAGTCCACCACATTTCAGTATTCAATTTTCAGAGCCAAAGGAAGCACAAACACCTGCGAGTTCACATCTTACTGAGCTACCTTCACCTTCGAAGCAATCATTATGGAACACTTCCCATCAAAACTACAGCATGAACAACTGTGCAGAGAAAGGCCATGAATTAAGGACTCGGTTTCCAATGTTGTCAGGCCAATGTTTTTTTTAAGTGTGGTGCTAAATTAATTTATGATAACAGCTCTATGCAGTAACCTTCCCTCTATACATTACACAGCAGCACAAATCTGACAAATAATTCAGAAGGAATTATTTGTAACATTTGTAATCATACTTACTCACAAATACGCCATAAAACGATCCCAGGCTGGCAGTTTAATAGCTTTATCTCTGATTACTGTTCCCATAAAAACCTTGGAGAAACAGAAGTGCCTGCATTTGGATGACAAAATCCCCAGCTATTTCAAAGACAACTAAAATTTTAAAACAATAAAGATGTTTTTATTGTTCCCTACAGTAAAAGCATGACAGACTAAATAACGATACTAGCATAAATTCAACGAAAGTCTCTCCCTCTAGCAAAGGCTGAGACAGGCCTCAGGCATCAGCTCAGTTAAGTATTCACAGCAATCTTCATAGCAATTCTTATTTCAAAGTAAAAACGGCCCATGTTAAGATAAATCTGAGATACTTTTTCAGTTTTAATGTGTTTCTTCTTTCAGATATCAAAGGTGCTTGACACAGGGCTTTCAAAACAGTTTTCCAGTCTCAGTGCCTTCCCCACTCTGCACAGACATCGTAATTGTCAGCAAAACACACCCCCTGTCATGCAGCTTTCCTTTTATTCCAAAATTACAACTTTGACCTCCATCCCTTCCTGAGCTGGCTGTTACTTGTCTCCCTGGGACCTATCACTACCTTTCCATACAGCATCTTAGTCTTCTCCATGCCCAGACAGAAGTTGAGGACTCCCACTAAACTGGTAGCACAGCTCTGATCTTCCAAATACGGCCCCAGGATTCAACCAGAGACCACACTCCACACATGCAGTGATGGGACAGCCATGCACCGTTGCTGGATCTCACCTGCAGGGACCTGAGGAAAAAAGGTTGCTCCAGGGCTGTGCTGAGATATGGGATCTCGCTATGGTTTCTCTGTCGTGCAAAGTGAGAAATGTTACAGGATTATGTGTGAGACTCGGTGCTTTCATCAGTTACTGCTCATTTTTAATTTCTGGTATTCAGGGAGGCATTCATGTCTTCAAAAGGAGGTTTTTACAAGTAGGCTGGAGTTCTGGCAGCCCCTATATAGCCAGGAAAGAAACAGGCAGTTCCAGGGTGCCTATGGCAACTTGGTTAAAACACTTGCTTTTCTCCATGGCTTATAAATGCAGTTTGTAGAGTTAACTTGGCTGTCTGCGCTGCAGACATATAAAGGTGTGGGTAAAAGGTGAGATGAATCCCCACCTTAATCATCAGCACTGTAGTTATAGCACAATAAGTGGGGCAAAAAAAAAGAAATTAAAAAAAAAGGGGTGGGCATGCTTTAAAGCAGATATTTTATAATGGCTATCCTTATTCCTCTTTAATTAGATGTCATTGGGCTGAGCAGAGAATTATCATTAACAAAGAACGAGGAAAATGGTTTTGTTCTTAAACATGTACCCACAGTGATGATGCAGTGGAGTTGGTTCTAAGAGGTCCTATCTATTCGTCTTGTCGTCACAAACACAAAACACAAGTATGTATACCGCCTCCACAATATTTGAAATTTCTTTGAACCATGTTGTCTAGCCCAGTAAAATGTCAATGATGACATTACTCTAACGTCTCCACAGGGATATACTATGTCTGCAAATCGCATTATTCCTCCATTTCCAGTCAAAGAAGTATCACTAGAGGAATGGCTTTTTATCACTGGAATTGTATCATCTCCTCTGCCAAAAATCTAAAACATTTTTACTGGTAAGGTGTTATCTACGGCAAGGAAATCACGATGCCTGGAGTGCTTTGGGCATGAAAAAGGGGATATGGAACTAATCAGTGGTTGCAGTAAAAGGGTTTGGAAAGAGAAATTTGTCTCCCATGGGAAATTCTAACACTTGAAATGGTTTTCATTCTTAATTTGAGAAAAAAAAATGCAAAAAGATTAAAATTAAAACAGAGAGAGAAAGAGAATGATTCATAACCAGCAAGAGACTTTGTTTCAGTAACATAAAACCACAGAAAATTGAAGTTAAAATAATAACTTGAAACAACAAAATAGAAAACACATATTTTGCCAATGGAATGAAATGAGCTGGAAAAAATCCTTTCTACTGCCTTTTATACAGAATTTCATCAAAATGGATACACTCTTATGAAGCTTTTCAGTTGCTAAAACTGTCCTTTCTGAATTCGCTAAATGGCATTTCTAGCAGCAACATTTTCTGTCCAGTTTTTGAGCAGACCTATTTTAGAGGATCGTGCAAAAAGTGGTTAAAAGCTCCCAAGAGCACTCCAGTATTGTTGAAGCCAGATTGATCTAAGAATGCAAGCAAAGGGAGGTTTGAGGAGAGGGGCTACAGGTTTCCACAGGCCAACTGGGATAGCCACAAATACAGGTGACATATAAGGCCTTCTGTAGGGTGGAAGTAAAAGCAGCAGTCTCCAAAGGCACCTGCATTTGTGGACCAGTGCACTAGCTGAAGTTAGGTCATTTGAGAGAAAAGGTACCTGTTAGATCCAGTCACAAGTCGTGTCCGCACTGATAAAACAGAAAGGTCAGCAAGTTTTTCGGGTTAATTACTGCTTGAAAAACAGTTAAAGAAATAAACAGGTTGAGAAAAAACCAAGGCCAAGCCACTTTTCTGTCATATTTGGTGGATACTTGCATCCACTTCAGTTTAATATTTCTGTTAAGGATCTGGATGATGAAATACAGTGTGCTCATACTCTTCCACGTCTTCTCAAACAGACCTGTCTCTGAGTTTGTGGGAGAAATATGTTCTGTTTCAATGTAAGCTTGATAACTTTGAAGAAATAGTCTGAAATCAACAATAGCCAATTGTGACAAGCATTTGTTCAAGAAAAAGAAATCAAGGAGATGCATACAAAATGGAGAAAAAGCATCTTAAGAAGCTTTCCGGTAGAAAAAGAGCTAAAGGAGGTGGCACTGGGTCACAAAGTGAATACAAGTTAATGGGCACTCATACTCTTTGAGAAGTGTCTATATAAGAACTGGAAGAGAATCAGCAATGATGACTAATGTATCCAGTTTTAAGCAACATACCCAAAGAAGCAGACTGAAAGAGAGACAACAAGAATGATAAGAAGTTTGGGAAAAAAATCTTTGAATAAAAGTGAATGTTTGACATCTAAATATTTTTACTAACGACAATTTTGCAATATTATTATCTACGCATCTTAGACTCATCTTAATTGCCAAAGTGTTGTGGACTACCAGTTTCCAATTGATCATACTGTGTTGTGTTTGATCTGTGAATGGTTGGTTTGAAGTCTTGACCTGTGCTGAGGGAAGTATTTTGTTAGTAGAACAATCATGCTTAATGCTGTTGGTTAGTCATATACACAAAAAGTAAACAGAGAACGAAGTAAGTTTTAAAACGGGCATGTAAAGAGGGCGCAACTGTCAGTTTTCTGTATTTCCTCCCTAATTCAGAGACAAAAGAGTACCAGTTTTAGTCCCAGATTACAGAGGAAGAGGAATAGGGAAACTAACTGTCTTGTTTTAAGTGTAAAACAAGAATTGTAACTTCTGACTGCAAGCTCCAGTGGCAGGAGACTTTTCTTTGATGCTAATGTAGCACTGATAAGTGAGTACTCTGATGGTGCTTAGTAAATTATTCTGCTTTGTATTGAGCCAGACATCAGCCAGTGCAGAGATAAGACAGAGCTTTGCCAAGTGGACGAAACCATACAGTCTCTGACTTGCATCATTTTTTTTTCCTTTAGGGGGAAAAAAGGATATAACAAAATGCATTTGTTGGCTAAACGGACCTTATCTCTGTTACATGGTTGTACCCTACAGCACTAACACTGAGTACAATTAACCTTATTCCAGATATACGATACTGAAATTGTCATCAGATGAAGTCCTGAAATTTGGGGCTATTCTGCTATATAATGAGACCAGAATGAAAACTATCATCTATAGCACTTATCTAAATGACTGACTGAACCAGTCAATGATTTGGAACCCTTTTATAGCCAACTTCGAATCTGTTTTTGAAAACGATCCATCTTTTCAGAACAATAGTCTCTAATTAGGGGCATGTAAAGTTTGTTTGTGGACTTTTGGTGCATGTTTACCTAAGCATACTGCTGTTTCTATTTCACAATCATGTATTAAATTGACTATTACCACTGTATTCTCTAACACTAAACTTCGGCAGCTTTGGCAGATGTTATCGGCTGACAGTGAAGACGATGAGACCTGCTGTAGGGACCAGATGGAAGCACCTGAGTAATTTGGCACTCAGTGCTCACCTACAGCATGGAGGGATGAGACCATCCCTTTGTTAAGGAGAAATATGAGATGACAATGTGAGAGTGAAAGCTCCAACATGCTTGCATAATGTTCCACAGTTTGGAACATGTCCTAAGCAACTCCTTTTCAAAAGGCTGAAAAGAATTTGGTCTGATATATAACAGGAACTGACAATTGCATTGCTAATACTTTTGCTACAGATTTGCTTTACAGTTTTGTGCTGAGAACAAAGATGCAGCAGGAGAGAAATCCACTTCACTATAAACAGGCTTCATGCATAAAACCCTCACAAATTTTTAATGAAAGGAAATTATTTTGCTTGTAATTTGTGAAGCACAGTAACCTTCTGCAGCTCCTGTAATAAGTCTCCATAGAACAATTTTCATGTCTGTATCACACATATCAGCAATAACTCATTTGTCTGATGTTTAATGGCTCATGATTGTCATGTACATTATACCACACAATAAAACTGAGATCTAAATCCTGGATCTTTTACAAGCCAGGGAAAGTTCTTTCTGCTCTCAGTCTCCTCATCTGTAAAAATGGGATAGAAATGATACTTCAGAGATGCACCGTGGTATCAACGCATCAAGTATTCAGTGTTTTGTACAAAGCTCTCAGGGAACCATGGCTAGATACTATTTGTAGCAGTGTCAAATGCTAGATGTATTAACAGAGGGTAGCAGGGCAGTCAGGAGGTAAAGTTTTAAAAACAGACTTCAAAAAATCCTTCTGACTGTCAATACCGAAATTCCATTGCTTTGCAAGTAACAGTTTAGGGCCCAGACAGCTTGCTCAGATGTGTTCAGAATTTAATTTTAAAAAATGAATGTTAATGCTGCAAATTCTGACAACTTAATTCACCTCCCCTGTCCCAGCTGCATTATCTGTAACGTCCCATGTTTCCTTCCACAGAACTCTTCATCTTTTGGTCAATTATATGTCTACTGGGGATCTCTGTCACTAATACATTAAAGAGCAGATTTAATACACTAATAGCACTAATACATTAAAGAGCAAAAACGTATTCTTCTCTACTCAACACACATTTGCCAGATCCTGTTTTACTGCTCATCAACTTGTAATAATTTACTTTCCTTAGGAAATTCTTGGAGAACAAATGGGAGAAAGTCTTTGTCTAAAGGGCTTAAAAAGACAGCACAGTCTTTGCAGCAAATAGTTTTGTCTTTTGCTGAGCATGTCAATCAGCCTTTGGCTTCAAAAGGGGAATATTGAACCAGGAAGCACCAAACAGCTATTAAATGAGAAGTTTCAATTTTTATTTCTTATTTTTAACAACCTAACAGCAGAAGACTGTAGAGTATTAGCAACCCCCAAACGTATAACCATTTTTTAGTAAATCCTAGTAGTACAATTCCAAATTTGAGGATTACATGTCTATATTCAGCTCCACTTAAGGTTTACAGTATAAGTCACTCCAGTCAATTGCCATCATGTATATTTACACTACACAAGTTATCCTACCTCTAATAGCTATACAAACAGGAATACCGAGAATATCTGGAAAACCAAGCATCCAACAGTCTGGAAGAATTGTTGCCTGTCTTATTGATTATCCTACAGATAGCAATTATAGGCTTGTGCTACATATTCTTCCTGCAAACAAGGACTGAAGGCCTTGACTAGAGGATGCCTGAATCCACAGAAATCCTATCTGCTTGCATTCAGGCATTAGCATAAATAGGGTTTTAATTTATCTGTGGATACATTGATGCTTAGTGACTCCAACGTTAAAGATTACTATTCTAATAGCTGGGATCAGGAGACACAAATATTGGAGACGTTATATCTGAAAACACAATTACAAGTAGAGAAATATAGAAATAAATGCTGTGGTGGGAGGAACGCAATATACAACTTGATGTAAGGCAGTCTGGAAATTGCACATAGGTCCCATCTGACATACTCAATGCTATCCGTGTGAGGGTTACTCAAGTAGCAAGGTTAAAAGTACTCAGCAATCAGGATCTGTATAATCCCCTGGTAGTTACCCACTCAGTTTATTTTTAAGTTCTTCTGTCTCTTCCAGATCTCATAAATTGATAAGACTTGAGAAGTAAATGAAAAGAAATTAGGCTATTGCATGGTAAAGGTGACATCAAAGCTCTTTTGTGGACAGGCAAAAGGTGGGAAAAGTTCTGCACTGTCATTCTCCCTATGCAAGAGGCACACTTGAGGTGTGCCTGGTAGGAAGGTGCTCAGCTCTGATGTCGAGGGAATGGCTGGTCTTTGGATTCGTGTGCAAGTGAGTTGTAGGAGCGTCACTGCAGCTGGGATGGTCTACAGCTGCAAGGGAGATGAGATTAACTGGGAAAAAGTACAGGCTCAGGGCACTCAAGCCTTTCTCCAGCAGAGAAATTCTCTGTCCTCGCTACAGAGTATTTAATAGACTTGTGGTAAAAGTGAGAGTCAGGGAGTAATAGCAAAAAATAGCATAAGCAATATGACATTGGCACCTGAACCTTTATGGTGTTGCTGTGTAGTCTTACCTCAGGACAGTTCATTTGATTCTGGCCCTATAAGTAATCAAGTGAACAACCCAAACATGCATATTTAATGAATTCACCAGTTAATATGCATGAACCTCAGACAAATTTTTATTTTCCTTGGTTAATTTGTTTCCTAACGTAATTCAAGCTGTATTGTACTTTGTACTTGTCCCTGTACTTTGAAAGGCACTGCTCATGGGCTTTGAACAATTTACACTGGCAAACAGACATTTTAAGCTGAAATTAGCAAGTGGATTTCTCTGTTTGATTTAGTCATTTTGAAAAATACAGTTTTTACAGAAAATGGCTGACAAAAGAAAACAAGAATAATTATAGATCCTTTAGTAGATTGCAGCTAAACAGGAGTAAGTTCTTGATTCTCTTCTGCAATCCTCCAAACAAAGCTCTTCAAAGAACTGGAAAGGTTTTAAGAATAAAGACAAGCAGGACCCATCTCTAACAATCTCCATGAAGGATATAACAATTGACTAATAAAAAGAAAATTAATCCAAGATTGGAAGAATGTTAACTTCTCATCAAAAAGAAACTTGACCTGGTGTGGAATAATTATGAAAATAACCAAAAATACAGCATTGTTCACACATTAAGGAAAAGCTTAAAATCAAAAAGGTTTCTAGGGTAGAATACAGCTGCAACTGGTATGCAAAGAATCCACTACATGTGTGATTCCCTACACAATATTGCTTGCAAAGCAATACGGGGATGGAGTGGGGTGGAGATTCCACGGCCAAGCCCTGTGATAATACAGCAGATATGGGAACGAGATGGTCCTATGGAAGTGATAAGCTGCACACTTACCACCCTGAGCCAACAGTTTGTCAAATTTTGACAAAATGCTGTCCTTTGTGTGAACTTTGCTCATTACAATGTTATTATAATACCTAAACACACCTCCACCCCAAAGGCTACCCGCCTCCAAGGTGTGACCACTCCTCCTTGAGTCTGCGCCCTGAATTTTTGATAAACTATACCTTTAAATGTGAAGCAAGAGAATTTTACACCAATCATAATAAAAGTATTTATGACTAAAGTCACTCAAACTCCACCTTGAAGGTAAAAAATAGTATAAAAATAGCCCAAGAAAAGCGGAATGTTAGGGAAGACACCATCGTGGACAAGTCAAGGAGGACTCCATCAAAACTGCTTTTGACTTCCGGGACCAGCTGACGGGCTGAGCCTTTCTTCCCCCCCATAGGGATGCCTTTGGGTAAGACTTAGACTATACTAAGTGCTTCCTCAAAAAACTTAGAAATCTCTCTAGAGAGTCTTTTTTCTATATTTATAGCCAGGCTGTATTGTATATAACTTTGTCGCGCGTTTTGTGTAACTAACAATACTTTTATTTGCACGTGCTTTGCAAACAGTGTATTTATCACCGGCAATCCATAAGAACTTATGTAACTGTTGCTAAAATAAACTCTGCTGTTTAAGTAGCTGGTCGTTTTGGTTTCTCATTGAACGCGACCACAAAAGTGGCTGTCGTAGTTCATGAGCACGACTAGACTGAAGATGCAGTCCACTATTAGTGTATCCAGTGGTAGTTTAATATATATATTAAACGCGACTGGACTGATAGCAGTGGATTGGGCATCACTCAGAATTTAAACCTAGCTGCACCTAGCCTCCCACCTCGGTGAGGAGTGTTAGAATGCAAGGGGGTTTGTTTTCTGCCAAACTGTTCTGCCCTTTAACGCAACACCTGGTTAGCAAATATTTGAATATTTCGTACATTAAGGAAATATTCAACACATTTCTGTATTTGTAACTGTGCTGTTTAGCATTTTTCTTACTAAAACAAGATAATCTAATCTCCTCTTGGATGGATCCTGTCCCTTTCAGATTGTACTGGGAAATTTGGGAACACTTAAAAAAGTGAGTTCCAGCTAAAAATTATCTCATTTCCTGTATCTTCCAAACTAAGACTAGAAAGCCTTAATTTTCATCTTTAATATATAATTCATAACTACAATAAAGACTTAATCTTTTCCTCAGTTAGCATGAACTTTTACAAATTAGACATTAATGTCTCTCTTGCTGTACTTACTGAAAATCAAGCTGAGATAGAAGTTGATTTATTAATTGCCATTGCTGCAGGAGGGCACAGAAACTATAGTGTTAACAGATTAGTGATCTTATACTAAATGGACATAATTTGTTTTGAAAGCACTGACTAACTTAAGTGGCGGTTTCCAAGCAGAATAAATCAGCAGGTGTACTTCTGAGAGTAAATGCAAACAATGTTAATGTGCTTGCAGATTTAGATAAGAAGCACCAGCAATGTTTCCTATCACGTCTATTTTATGGTCTTAATAATATTTGGTGCCAATTTGAAAGTAAAAATATATATATATATTTTTGTTTTATATCCCAGAGCTCCATTTGAATAAAATCTATAATTCCAGGCTAAAGGTGCTAAAAGCATGTCTCAATGAGAAAAACAAAAAGGCTGAGGCATCTGTCTTTCTTTCCTCAGTAAATGGGATCTGTGCTTTTATACAGTAACACTATGCTGTAAAGTACTGCCTTGCCCTTATGGTCACTAACTTTTCAGAGCCTCTTGGATAACATTCACCGCCTAACACATCTTGAGCGAATTCTCCGTTCAAACAGTACATAACAGGATTGAATTTGATAAGAGTAAATCCTTAAGAAATTACAAAGAAACCTTATTCAGTCTTCTCTTCTGTCTTGCCAGTTTTATCTTGACTTTTCTGAGCCTGTAAGCTCTTTGAAAGAGAAGCTCTTTCTATCTTTGGCCTGTTCAGTACTGAGAATACAGCTAATGCTTTGAAAAAAGATTAATAAATTGGGTGTTGCGGAAAAAGCCCCAAGCCATTTGGGGTAAACAATATCCATCCCAGCCACATAAGCAGAATATTAACATCTGCACTCTCTTCTTCAGCATTGATCCAGCCTGCCAGAGGCATTCAAAGCTGGCTGCCTGTGCCATTTCAGCATAAAAAATGTATTATTTCACTGAATCCATGTGCATTTCTACCACTGTACCTCTGTTTGGTCACAAGGCACTTCAGTGGTCCAAGCCGTGCTGAGAGAGCACTGCTGGGCACAGTGCCCGAGGACGCCTTCTGCCTGCTTACTCTGCAGCAGTTTCCTTGTGTGTTATTGCCAGAATGGTTTTCTCACAGTTGGCCCTCGTGCACATCGACTTTTACTATTAGTATGTAAGGCACCATCCCCGTGCTACGCAGCAACTTCAAGGAAGGTCTCATCTGAATAAACTGTCTCAGTGCTACTTGTGATAGTCAGTTCTTAATCTTCCCACGAACTGCTGAAGAAAAGGGTTTAGTACAGTAATTCAAATGCACCTCAATTGTCCCCAAAATAATACTAAAGAAGTAGATATTAGGAAATTGTCTAATTTAAATTACCCTACCCATAAATTAAACTCTTTATTTCTTGTCCTAGTCTCAGTGGATATGGAGAAAACTAACTATAGTCTGACTTACAAGGTCTTCCTGCTGGGAAACCGAGTTTCCACTCTGCCTTCTCTTGCTAGTATTTCTTTGAGCCTTTGCCTCTGAATCTGCTATACCTCACGTGCAGCTCCAGAGGCTAACAGCGCTTCAGCATGAAAACCTCTCAAAAGTGGGGTCTTCCATTCCTCAAATGAATAAAGTACCTTCGTGTTGGGAAAGGGAAAACATGATCAATGATTTTACTCGAAGTAAGTTTTCCTATTTTGAAAAACGCAATGGGAAGAAACAGGATTTGTCTCACAGACAGTCAGCTGAGAACATGAATCTTGATAGCTAGGAGTGAATGTATTCTTCACTGCAGGAGTCAGGGACCCCTAAATTGTTTCCAAGTAACTAATGGTATTACAAATAGCTGTCTTGCATGATAATTGCTAGTGCCTAGTCATGAGTTACAATGCATGCTGAGGTCCAAGAATATTATATCTCAACAGTACCATGAAGTTCATTGCACAACATGATAAACTCATCGTACTAGGGAGATTTCATCTACAGGTAACTGAAACTTCATGAAAGGTCCTAGAGTATGCTCATTTTGGTAAGGAAACATAAACTATATCTGGTTTCTAACATTGTGGTGAGGGCCAGCTGGCAACCAAGTTTGCAAGCACGAGACAGTGCAGGTGCAGGCACAGTCCAAGATCTACAGTGTTGTTAAATGCATCATTATGCCACAATGTTATGTTCATGATGTCAGAATTACATCACCCATGCAAGATATAGATGCTTGGTCTAGGCATCAGCAGCGAGGATTCAGATGTCAAGTGAGTGAAAGCCACTCAGAGATTAAATATTGAATGATTCAAAATTGCACTTGCCAAAAGGCAGCCCAAATCCAGTCTGTTGTTCTAAAAAAAAAAAAAAAAAAAAAAATCTAATGGAAAAGACTCAGGGACACAGGACACAGTACACAATATCATAACAAAGGTGAATGACTTTGCTATATGGAAGTATCTAGACTGTTGATGCAAATGGATATTCTGTCAGCTTATGAACATCTATAGATGTAATATTTACAGCATGAAATTAGCAGGAAAGCAAGTTTCTTGCCAAGCAGGCAAAGATAAGTACAAGCAAAGCTTTCTCTCTTCAAAGACAAAGGGTAGGCAAAAATCCAGAACAGCAGCAGCAAACTGTGATCAGAAAAAATTCCAGTTCTTTTACAAAGGCTTAAAAACTGTTTGTAGTTCTAAAGGTAGGGATGTCAAGCCACTTCTCAGCAGTGAGAGTCAAATACAGTTGACTGATGAAAAGAAAATCTTGGCATGAACATTGTAGCAGTTTATTACACGGTCTGTCATCTTTGATGAAGTGCTATAAGAAGCCCCAAAGCAGCAACTAGCAACCCTAACAAATTTGCACTCTCAAAGCTACCAAACGGGTGTCACTGGGTGAGACAAAAGGCATCATGGGGACTCCTGTGAAGTGATACATCGATGGCCGTCAGCAGATGGTCATGTTACTGGTGCAGTTAAGGATCAGTTCTCAACAAGTTCAATGACGCAAACAATATCCCCCCCTTCACAAACCGGAGAAGTAACCATCCATGCCTTGATAAACCGTCATATTTCACTGTGCTCAGCCTCTGAAAAAATCCTTGTGAGACCCATAGGCAGCTGCCCAGTTAGAAAGCTAGCTGGAAAACTGTTTCTGAAGGGCAATTGAGCTTTCAGTATGATTGAGACCTGACCGTTGCAATCCCTTTTTGCAGGTGGGTAACATCAAGTGAAGTGTGCAGCAAAATAAAGCCTGTGTCAGAGGAAAGCCTTTGAGGCTGTAAGTTATGAATGTCTTTGGAAGTCGTTGCAAAAATGCTGGTGTCCAGATGGTTTTATGAATGCTCTTCACTAGCGTCATGGCTTAGAGATGAGGGCTCCTGATCATGGCAGATTACCACTACATTTCACTGTCAGTGGTACCACGTAAGGCTGTATTTCCCTCCTGCTTCCTTTTTATCATAACTTCTGCAGCAATATTTTTATGCAGCCACAGTGAAAGATCCACATTCAATTACCAGATGGTGTTTTCACCATGTAGAGACCCAATGCGAAACCAACGGCTGTAGAGCAGCCGTCTTTACTGATGACTGCGCATTGTTCACCCACGCATGTTGTACTGTATGACACATTATAGGCTTATAAGATCCAAATGCCAGTCAGCTCAAAGTGATTATCAAGAAAATAAATTCAATCCTGCGCCTTTCCTTACTGAAAGCATGTTGAGCCAGTTGAGAGTGGTGACAACGCAGTAGCCAGGTCCTGCCACTCAGCAGCATGCTGCCCCACAACACTGCAACTGATGGTGGAGTCACATAGAAGATTGCAGAAGCCAGCAAAGCTTTGGGAGAGATTAAAGCAGTGTATCTAGAATGAAAAAATCATGCAGCTTCAACTAAAGAAGTGGTATACTATTCAAATGTCATCACTACTCTTCTCTGGGAAAAATTTACCATCACTGCATCAATCACATACATGCTTTCTTGTGCCCTTACTGTAGCAATTCCTGAACACTGAGTTCTTGGGGTGTTGAGGACTCAAAGCTCTAAATGTTTTGGTCTGGACATCTGGTGCATCTACTGGGCAAAAGATTTTCCAAGGCTTTTTTGTACGACCAAATAAAGTAGGTTGCAGGTCTGAAAACCAAGTTAGAAGGATATGCTCATCAGTTGAATGGAACTTCCTCTTAGCACTACCTATGTCCTCTGCAGAAAACACAAGCTTCTGCTATTCCTCCCGTCAAATTATTCAGTGAACAAATATTTGAATAAGCCTGAAAAAATGTTTGTACACAATCTGCAATCAACAAATACAGAATGTTAATTTTAAAACCTTTATCTATTAACTGCAAGCATCTACAGTATCTCAGAGCTACATTCCTGTGATGGCAAACACAGTTTATTATAGAATAAGTAAGTAAATAACCTAAAAAACTTCTGTTTAATTGCCCAGTATAAGTACCATTAATATATTCATTATGCTAAAAAGAAGGCAGTTCCCCAAAAGACTAAGATATTGCAAAAGAATAGATGTTTCTACAAAACTAAAATTGTTGAAGTAGATTCTGAGATAGGTAAAAAGCATCTAAAGTGAGGTTTGTACAAGATTTTCCGTCATTTCTCCATGTGAGGTCAAAATCCACATTCGCACTGAAATGCCTATTTTAATGAAGGTGATTCTGCCAGAGGTTCTTCCACCTTTGAAATCATTTTATATTTGTGATTAAGAAGTGCAATTCACAGTGTCACTTGGCCCCCATTACGCGTATCCAGGACTGCAATGTTAATCTGTACGACTAAGTG
Source organism: Pluvialis apricaria (assembly GCA_017639485.1). Classification (NCBI taxonomy): domain Eukaryota; kingdom Metazoa; phylum Chordata; class Aves; order Charadriiformes; family Charadriidae; genus Pluvialis; species Pluvialis apricaria. Next base: position 31,616,258 of record CM030010.1, read on the forward strand.
CATTATAATTGTTGATATTAGTTTAGTTTTAACGTCTTCTCAAAACCTCCATAGTACGCTGATCAAATTTTCTCAAAGCAATTTACCATTAGAGTACTATTATATCAAAATTTTAAAAAGCAGGATATCAATTTAGACAAAAATGTGTTTTGAAAACAGTGGAGAAAGCTCTTTGACAGTGTTGAAATATCTTGTTTTGACATTTTCAGCATAAGAAAGTAAGAACAGGAGTTTGCTAAGCAGGAACAGTGTTAAATGATTCTGCACAGTTCCAGAATCTCTATTTTGATCGTTTCAAAGCTCTGTTTACAGTAGCTATTATTTATACCAGATTTCTGCAGCAGGGAAACTAGCTCACTAGGAAATTAAAGTGTTTTGATATGGACATTGAAAAAAGCGTAAACTTAACCCATTCATACTTTGAAAAGATTTTTCAAGAAAAGAGCAAATCACTAATTATGATCTGCCATTTTCTTACTCAGCTTTTAGAACGAGTGTAATTAACTCCAGTTTATATGCGTTATCATCTTTAAGTACAGTATTAATGGTTCACCTTCTGGTTGTCGCACTCCCATTCCTGGACTACAGGGACAAATTTCATGTTGGATTGAGAATGCCTGTTTGAGTTCAGCAAGACATTTCTGGCCAGAATACCACCTAGTCAGTTGAAATTCTGCCAATTCAGTAGCACTGCTGATCTCCAACTTGCCTTGGAAGGAAGAATACCTTTTTTAGCAAACAGTCTACAAGGAGAAAAAATAAGGTCCTGGAGTGCAATTTCAAGAAAGGTGGCACTTAAGTCAAGGAATGGAGTAGCTGTGTGCCTGTGTTGCCAATAAACCCAAACACCAACCTCTAACTCAGAGTAGATTTTAATCCAGGGTTTGTGAGCAGTGTTAAGGAACCAGGCAAAGACTCAGGCAATTGGTCGTGTGTAAGTAGACAGAGTGACTAATGAAACAAGGGGTGAGAGGAGGAAAAACAACTGTCCAAAGTGTGTAGTCTTCTTTCCTTTAGTCCTTTGGTCCCTCTTAGTTTCTTTTCATGCTGAATTCTTACTGCTATAGCTTATGGCTGTACTAAATTATGAACGGGCTGTGCAATTTACGCCATGTAGGAAGTAAGACTTAAGGTCGGGCTTATATAGTACACACAAGTATGGACAAATAGATTACATTATCAGATTACCTTTTAATTAGCAACAAGATTTTCTGTAAAGGAGCCTTTTGCCATTGTGAGTATAACACTGTACAAATTATAGTTCACAATAAACAAAAGATATTAAGGCTACACTAAAGTGTGGTTGACAAGATGTTGTTATGATTTTATAATGAGGAGAAACAACAATAAAAAATATATTTGTTTTCTACTAAAATGAAGAACGGAAATAACTATTCAGTTTCTGATGTTAATAATGTAATCTGCACAATTGAAAGATGTATTTACGACTGAATTTCCTGAGTCATCTTGAAGATGTCATAAGGGTTGCATACAAATAAATTTTAAGAGACACAAAAAGAACTGAGAGAATTAAGTGTGTAATACAGAAGTTTATAAACAACAACAACAACAAAAAAGGATCTTGTCAAAGGCAATTTCAGTCAAAAACTGATTTAGGGCATCCAGTTTAGCTCAATTCATTAGGGCTGTTTAGGAAGTTTTGTTCCCACAGATCCGCCAAAGAGGGACACAACTCTCTGAGACTGTGCAATTAACTGGACTTGAGCAATGTAATTGCCAGGTCTCCATTACCTACTCACACTAAGCTGTCTTCTACCAGGTGCCTTTGAAACACAGAATCCCTTTTAGATGGCCCTGTTCCTATACAGCTGGGACTGATTTTATACAGTGTGTTTCCTGTACTTGAAACAAGAAACCTTTTGCACAAGTAACCTAACGGATTAGAGAGGAGCTGTACCTATTCCCTAAATGCCCTATTTTATAATTCTTTGTGTGTTGTTCCCTGTGTTTGAAGCTAGTATCACTCTATCAGACATTCCTGTATCAGCTGAACAAAATTCTCACGCTACCAGTTAGTTGAAAGGAGATTCAAGGAACTTCTAGGCCAAATCATGAGATGTCTACAGGCTTAGACAACCGCAGAAATGAGATGACTTAAAATGAGACTTAATGACTTAACTAGATTTTCTTGTTATTTACATTCCACTTCATGTTGAAGTCAGGTATGGGTTGGACTGTTAAAGGGCACTGAAAGAGGTAGATTATATCATTCCATAAGCTAATGACTGGCTCATTCATTTATCCTAAATTATTCTAAAAATTTTTCTGTCCACCATTGCTTGAGATGCCAAAGAAGAGCTGAGATATACCTGTGGGGCTGGCAAAGGTAACATAGTAGCAAGAATACATACATGGCTTGAGGGTGAGATCTGTTCAGAAATTCAGATGTCAAGATATAGGCATCTACAGACAAATATTTCCAGATGAATATTTCCAGATGAAGTGTCTGGAATTTGGAACTTACTCTGTGGCTTGGGAACTCTCTGTTCTCATTCTGTGCAGCACAGAAGACTGAAGACTTTTTTAAAATCAAGTTCAGTAAAAGTTCTCTTTCACCAACAGGGACTTGTTTCATTTGAAGCCACCAAAAAGTAAGTTGACATAAATGCATAAGTACTGCTTCAGTTTAAGAAGCAGCAAGGGAGGTTTTTTCCATTGACATGACAAAACGCCCAACAAAAACACTTTATGTCAAGTACCTATCAATTCTTCTTCGCATTTCAAAGGTAGGCAGATGCATCTGCATCTTTTCTGGAGTATATTCATCTTCACTGACATATAAATAATAGTGAATGGATAATTTCATCATATCATTGTGATTGAAAGTGACATGAAATCTATGAAGCAGTAAATGTAAGTTAAGAACATTAGGTATGTACACATTATTGAAATGTTTGGATATATAATGGGAGGAAAGCATAAAATAACTACTCATATCAGCATTATAATATCAGCAGAGGGTGGTGAGGCACTGGAACAGGTTGCCCAGAGAAGCTGTGGATACCCCATCCCTGGAAGTGTTCAAGGCCATGTTGGATGGGGCTATGAGCAACCTGGTCTGCTGGGAGGTGTCCCTGCCCATGGCAGGGAGATTGGAACTAGATGGTCTTGAAGGTCCCTTCCAACCCAAACCATTCTATGATTCTATGATTAATTTGAGAGGGAGCAGAACTGAGTTTGCAGATGCAAAACCCTGGAATATGCATACATTTTACACGAAACCATTATGAATTAAAAACAAAAAAAAAAGACAGTCTTAGGAGAAGACTTAGTAAGTTTTGCTCCTCAACCACCTAAATACCATAGTCTAGTCCAGGGTCAGGCTCCTTTATAATCTACTTGATAGCCTGGTAGCCAGACCCTCTCTCAACAATATATGGTCCAGTCTCCTTTGAAGGAATTGTGCCTAGAACTCAGGTGTCCTTTGTTGTGGGTAGATATTCAAACTTCCAAACTGATATTCAAACTTCCAAACTACTAATCACAAAATGGAGTATTTAGACACCTAAATATGGATGAATGTGAGCTTTATATACCCAGGTCCCCTGCACAGATGGGTTACAAAACTAATGGAATTAAGGAACCTCCAAGCTAGTTGTCAACAGTCAAAGGTTGTTGACAGGCCTAGGCAGTCATACAAAGGAGATGGTCTTGATTGCTGCTTGGAATCAATTCAGGCAGGATCTCCTGGAACAGCTAAAGCAAACACCTACGCATGGACAGCTGAATCCCACTATCACTGTCTCCTGTTATTTTCAGTGGGGATATACTCAAAGTCTGAGTCTAGAGAGCTATTACACTGACCTGGCATAGATGACTTCAGTATAGGTGTCTACCTTGGGATGAGCTGACTAGTTCTTCAGACTCCATTGACAGCATTGAGTATATCTCTATCAACTATGATGTAGGTTTAGACTGCTAGTTCATGTAGATACACTTACATGTAGACAGCGAAATGTAAGCATGTTAATCTGGAGCTCAGTCCTGCCTTCAATAATTCATGTAAATTGTTTAAATTTGTGACATGTTAATTTATTCTTTAGTGTTACAGAAAGAACAAAAACGCTCAGATTATTCTCAGTAAAGTTAGGAAAATGTGGTTTTCTTCATATGGATACTATTTGGAATGGCATGTGGTATAAAGGAGATCACTAAATATAAAACTCAGAGGTGTTATGGAAGAAAAAGCTGGTGACTAATCTCATTGTTTCAGTGTCAACTACCACCCACTAGTATTTCTGAAGTGAAAAGAATAAACATCAGCCTAAATGTCTGTCCAGAACTCTGTAACTCAAATCTTTGTTTAGCCCTTTAAACATTCAATTAACATTTACGTCTTTTCCAAATTAAGATGTTACAGAAATTGTGAGATTTGGAGATGGAAAATACTCACTCCCGTTGTGCTAAGGCTTTAAACAGTTGTGTTCTTGCTCCATTCTCAGATAATAACAAACTGATTGCTTTTTCTCTCCTCAATTCAGAACTCCTTCGACCCCAGCTGTAACCAGTTCAAGCAGTGCCTAATGCTCAGATTCAGATACATGGAAACAGTGTTGGTGCAAATCCCCACCTTCAGCAGCCTCCATCTGCCTAGCAGATTAAAAAAAGAAGCGACACACAGTAGCAGCATTTCAGAGCTCTTGAACAACTAAAGCAATTGCTTGTAACAACTTATTGTGATTTCCCTCGAAGAAACGTACAAGCGTGAATAAGACCAACTCAGTTTTTCCTTGATAAGATGATCACAAATATAAAAGGTAGAATTATAATTAAAGATGCATAATCTTTATTCACTGCTACAAGGAGCTCATCAGTCCTCAGTACAATGCAGCCTGCCAGTTACGATGACAAACTACACTCGTACCCAGGCAAAGATCACGTGTTTCCTTGTTACAATTTTCTCAGTCTTTCCAAAACCAGAAGACTGATATCTAGGTATCAAGCATCCACTTCTGCTTGCAAAGAAAATAATCAAGATGTCCTACCCAATAGATCTACCCATGCCTTCCACCTTAAAGTCACAATGGCAATGTTGCTGAAGGGAACCTTGAAAGGTGCTAGTCATATAATTATAAAAGGTGGGGAGAAAGAAAAACCAGCTTGTGGAACAATGTTTAATCAATTAATGTTAATTCCAAGAAGTAGAAGATTTCAAGCAGAGAAGGAGGAGATACACCAGGAGAGTGGTGCAGCACTAGGACAGGTTACTCTAAGAGGCGATGGAGTCTCCAGGCATGGAGGCTTCCAAGACTCACCTAGACAAATCCACAACTGGCTTTTGATCTAGCGCTAGCAACAGTCTCATTTGCAGTGGGTGGTTGGACTGAACACCTCCAGAGATCTTGTCCAGCTAAAAATCGTATGCTTCTAAGAAGATACTATAGAATGAGGCATGAACCAGAGAAATTAAAACAATTTGCAGTAGTTAACCCATGAAATACAAAACACATTCAGGTCAAGAAAAAGGACTCCCTTGAGTCTTGAAAATTAGGCCCTCTACCATTGAACACAAATCCATGTAACGTTTCAGGGGTGTAATTGAGAAGCATCAAGGCATTTCCTTGCATCTTGTGTTGAGGACATTCTAAAACAAGATGTCCCTCAAACTCATTGCAGGGAAGGTTGGACTAGATGCCCTTTAAAGATCCCTTCCAACCCAAACTATTCTGTGATTCTATGATTCTATGATTCAGTTATTAAAAACAATCACACTGAGACTTTTAGCTTTAGCTTGCACTTCCTTCTGCTGCTGCTCACCTCTAAATAATAAGTTGCAGAGGGAAGACAAAATTTTGCAAGGGGATGCCTGGCCACCTGTATTGATGATAAAAGGCTAAAAAGACTTTTACAAAGTTTCGTGCAATAGCTCCACTGCAAGAACAATGTCCTCCTCTTGGACTTCTTGAAGTCTTCCAATTTCTTTGTACATACTCGTAGACAGACTGTTAGCATCTAAAAATCAAAGGAGACTAATTCAAGCAACAAATGGTTGCTTTATTACATGTTGTCATAATGTTGTAATTATGTTGTAATTCCTCTTACTTTCTTCTTAGTTACGTTCTCTTTCTCTTTTTTTTTCTTTTTTTTTTTTCCCCCAATTGAAAACAATTTTATCCAAACAGGCAGTGGAATGATAGGATGGGAGTCAAGTGACTGCATATACAGCAGAAATAATATGCACTGATAACAGACAGCTTCAGAAAACAGTATAGACTGAAAATTGTTCCTCCAGTCTTCACAGCGAACACTTTTCAATCATCTCACCATTCAAGGTCAATTCCTAAAATGACTTTGCAGACACATAGACAGATCATATTTGCAATGTATGTTATTTGCAGCAGATAATGTGACTCATACCACCTGTTAACACTGAGTCAAACATGACCCCTTTATCAGTGGACATTTCAAAGAAGGTTCCTTTTGCAGATTTTAAATCATGCATACCCTGTGCCTAATGTGTCATTTGAACTCATTAAAAAACTTGTCTCTTTTAATATTTACGTTCTAAAATATATTCTTTTGCTCACTTAAGACACATGGTTCTCTGGCTAATGAAGTGCTGCCAAATGATCTGCTATGTTGTAAATGGGGCATACAGAGGTGGACAAGATAATTACATTATTTATCAAGTGACTTTTCAATCAAAGTCAAGGAGTCTTACTAAACCATAGGCAAAGTGAAAAAAAGATCTTGGTGTGCTTGTGAAAAACACTTTATGGAGTAGGCTCCATTTGCTGCTAGAGAGAAAATATGAGCCCCCCATTAAAATGAGCTGAATATTTTTATATTTGTATAATTATATATAAACATATACATCTATTTTTGATATATCCACTTCTGTCTTTCCAGATACATTTTTACAGAGGTCTGAATTTAAAAGCATACTCAACATCAATGACAGTATGTTAAAAAAGTGTGGATCCTCCTTCATTGCATTCGAACCGGGTCTTGTATCTCAAAGATTCTCTGTTTCTTCTGACTCATTATCTGTGCAAATTTGGGACCAAACTAATACAGTCATGGATCTGGCGAAAGTAAGACCTGAAAAAGCACATAACCAGCATACAGAGAAAAAAAGGAGATTACAGCAATATTCCCCTTAATATTAAGTCATAATATCATAGAAGCATAATTTTCATTTCTATAGTGAATAGTAATCTGTTACAGCTAGCAATCTCATAAATAAAAATCTGCTTTCAGGGATTTTACATTCTTTTTCAGCTTTTGAGTGAACTAAATATATATATATATATATAAAAGAGTCCAAATAGAAAAATAAAATAGTCATTTGGATAAATAATCAAACCAGCAATCTTTTCTTAAATATTATTTAATCACTCTCTCTTTGTATTTTCTTTTTTTGACTGTCATCACTGAGTCACCGTAACTTCCCCAATGGACTGCCAATGACTGCTAACAAGCTACAAGTGTTGTTGACAACGACACCAAAAGTCAGGCAAGGCAGGTCCTGCTGGGCTAGTACTGGCACACCCAGAGAAGGTCAGGTCATCTGGTCTAGCCAAACCACAGCAATAGGCAACTGTTCTTGCATTAGACAAGGAACAATCTTAGACAGAAATGGGCAGGTAGGACTAGGTTTTGGGACATTCAGGTCTCTACTGTTTCTGCCATGCAGTACACAGTATAGTTGCAAAATATCTGGTACTCAAAGTGAGCCATTTAGGGAGCAATGTTGTCTTGTTTTACTACTCTTGGAATCTGCAAAGATTTACAAGGCTCCTAAGACTGCAAGTATATTCAATGCAACATAATACAGTTTTTATACTCCAGCAAAGTGTTCTGGTGTATCTATGGCACTGTACAAAGTAAAAACAATGACACAGGACAAATATTATGGTGGTATTAAAGTCCTGACCATCCCCTAAGTTTAGGGAAACGTTAAGTAAGGAAACTGGAATGATAAATTTCAATCCAAAGAGCAATGAAGCTGGTGAAGGGTTTGGAACACAAGTCTGATGAGGAGCGGCTGAGGGAACCGGGGTTGTTTAGCCTGGAGAAAAGGACGCTCAGGGGAGACCCTATCGCTCTCTGCAACTACCTGAAAGGAGGCTGTATCAAGGTGGGGGTCGGTCTCTTCTCCCAAGTAACAAGTAGTAGGACAAGAGGAAATGGTGTCAAGTTGCACCAGGGGAGCTTTAGACTGGATATTAGGAAAAATTTCTCCAATGAAAGGTTTGTCATGCACTGGAACAGGCTGCCCAGGGAAGCCGTTGAGTCACCATCCCTGGAGGTATTTAAAAGATGTGTACATGTGGCACTTGGGGACCCAGTTTAGTGGTGGACTTGGTGGTAGTATTATGTTAACAGTTGAACTTGATGATCTTAAGGGTCTTTTCCAACCTAAATGATTCTATGATTTTATACATAAAAGCAGATATCTGGGTCACTCTAGTATCTAATGAGACATAAGAACTGAATCCATCGTATCTGTATTACAGAATGAAAAGCCTCTGGGATCCCACTTTCTTTTGCGTATGCCTGAGGATGATTCACTTACAATGCGTTATGTTTTGGAATTTGTATTGGACGACCATGTTGCTATAGGATGACCATGAATCATGCAAGCAATGAAAAGACTTCATGGAGGCAAAAAGCAGATTAGTGATGAAAGCATATTTATCTTTAAAGTTGCGTTTTAAATAAAATGATTTGTGAGTCCTTAAGTATCATACAGTAAGTAGCTGGATTTTAAAAAAATCTATTCATAATTCAATGAGTCATGACAGTCTGAAATTCTATTGTACTCTTACTTGAATTTCTACATGGGCAATCATTAGGGAGCATGTGTCCAATAACACGGATGTAATTGCAAATCCCCGTGATGCAAACATGTGTGGGTGGGCATCGCTTATAAAATATATATATAAAAAAAAGGACTAGAAAAAATCTTAAAAAGTCATCTATTTGTTACTTGCATTTGATAATCTATGTCTGACCCTTGATCTGAGGAAGAATCAAAAGTCATTCCTGAAAAGCATTTTTCTAATTTCCAGTAACAGAAAAACCACTTCTTCCCTTCCAACACAATCTATTCCTCTCCTGCACAGGCATTATCATTAGAAACGTTTTCCTAATGTCTACTGTAAACAGGCCTAAGAAATTCCTAAGAAAAATTAGGCACGTCACTTTTCGTCCTGCCTGCTGTGCACAGTAGGAATAGACAATTTTCCTCCTCTCCCAGGCAGATATCAGAAACTATAACATGGCAAGTTCTACCTACTTCAGCTAAAAAGTTATAACTGGTTGCCTTAGCAGAAACAGAGTTATTGATGAGGGAACCTTGTCACAAGGCCACAGCCTCCTGCTTTGTAAGAGATTCCATTAATTCAGGATTTATGTAGCAGCTATAAAATATCATTTGATGCTAATGATGTCATCCCTTTATTAATTGAGAAACAATAAACCCAGGGATGAAATAGTCAGTAATCACTCTTTTGATAGCATGAAAAAATTCTCACTGTACTTTCTAGATTGATGTCAAGCAGTTGCAAACTTGCTAATGTCTCTTCTCAGGCTCTGTCATAAAACATAAGTTCCCTCTTTGATTTTCTTATCATACTATCTTAAGAAAATAGATGAGGACTGATATATTGCAACTATTTCACTTTCCAAGTTTGCATTCCAGTATTGCGAGCCAATCTGTTTTATCACAGGCAGAAATGCCTGCATTTGATTTTGTAATTCTGTTGTTACATTTTTGTGTAGATAGCACAAAGAGGCATGAGAAAGAATTAAGGGCCCAAGGTGGCAACAAACAAAGCCATTTAAGCCTCTAAAACTTTTTACATGAGCACTGGGCAATAGCTGTCCAACAGCTCAACAGTGTGTGTTCCAGACAGAACTCTTTGGGTGATTTTTTTCTCTTTTTAATCTTAGCTATAATACTAGATTCAAACAGTACCGCCTTACAGCTTATGACCCTTTTTTTGGTGAAAGAATACTGAAATTGAGTCTTCAAAAAATTCCTGCTAAAACTCAGCAGAAAATCTTTATTTTTTAAAAAGATATCAAGAAAATGCAATGTTTGTCCCATATAATTTCAGAAGTTCACCTGTCCAACAATTTATATTCGTACTATGCATGGGAATGTTCAAACATTTTACTATACCAAGGATTTTCGGTAGGCACATGTTGTGATCTGGTGACGTTCAACTAGAGCAGAATGATGTTGGCACATGAAAATGAATGTTGGATAGTGTGATGATGTGGTTATAAAATGAAGACTGATATAGAAAAATGATTTACAGGTGTGAAATAAACCATATCTTTAACTGATGGTATGGCAGAATTCATGGTGCCAGTGAAAGAGAAAAAGCTGTGAGAAGGAGGGTGTTCAACACATGAGGGACAAAGAAGAAGAGAGACAACAGTGAAGCTTGTGGATGGATGACTTTGGTAGGGCAGCCGCAGCAGAGGGTCAGCAGTCTTTGAAACAGGAATTGCATTGACTCTTTACTTTGATATAACGAGGAAATTCTGTGTTGGGGGGTACGTATCATCAGACTGTTTAGTAAAAGGGTCATACTGTTTCCACATTTGTCGAGTCAGTAGCCAATGTGGAGTGAGCATCAGGAAAGCCAAAAACAAAAGGAGAGATGAGATGAGATCAGACTAAACCCCTATAAAAACGGCTGTGCTCTCTGTCCCAAAAGGAAAGGCTGACTTTAAAAACATCTGCTGGAAGAAAAATAAGTAGAAGATATGCATACATTTTTTAAATGCTAGTTGGACTCTAGAAACCAATGTAAAACACCTGCAGGCTGGCTAGACCAGTATAATTAGCTGCTCTATATTTTTCTCATATTAGGAACTTTGCACTTATTGCAAGAGAGAGCTGTATAAAAGCAGTGGAGTAGGAAATTATCTCCATAGTGAAAAGGACCTCACTGTTGTGACAACTGACGTACATTAGAAATTTTCTGACAATATAACCATGGTGTCAGAGTAGAAAATATTCTATTCTGTATCGCCCTTAAATTCACCATTACAGCAGTTGTAATAGCCTACTCATATTATTTTTGGAGATCACAGGCAAAACTGAATGTTAACTCAGTTATTGCTTCTTACTAAATGCTGATTTCAGGATGTGGGTTGGCTGCACTAAAGACAAGGATGATCTTTGAGCAAAGATAATCCTTCATCCAAGGAGCTTAAAAGCTAGACATGTTTGCAGGCACTTAGTGAAATATCACCGTTTGGAGAGTTAACATTATGAACTCATAACAACAATCTTTTCAGCTATTGTTTGTGTTTAACTGCATACCAGGATAAGGCATTTCCATTTTTTATTCTCAGATGTTACAGGAATAGCTGCTACAGGAGGACTCAATTCCTAAGAGAAGTTACACTGCTCTATTCTCCTTCATCATTGCTGAGGCTTTTTCCTAGCCAAATTAGGTGTCCTGTGCTACCCATGTTATTACCCTACTATTTTAATGTCACTTCATACCTGAAAGGATCCTTTATAAGTAACATTAAGGAATAGAGAGAAGTGTACAGAGAGGTACTGATGCCTGATAGGAAGTAAATGTTAATTACTGATACTGAACCAAAAGTTTGAACACACAGTCTCATTCATCATGTGCAGCACTTCTAGAAAAGATCTACATTGTCCTGATGTTGAGTGAGGGCTGGCAGGGGAGCCATGCATGGGATTCCCTTCTTTGCTTCCTTGCTTGCTTGCTTCCTTCCTTCCTTCCTTCCTTTCTTTCCTGTAGATACTTATTCCAGAGCTATGCCCTTTGAAAGAGGACTATGGCAGGAACTGGCAGTGTGACCCTTCATATGCTGCTCCGCCAAGTTTATGTCAGACCTTTGTTTACATTAGCCCACACCAACCCGTGTTTTTGTTCTGGGAAGCCATGGTATTAATATCATCAGGCATGAGGCAAGATTATCACCAAGCTGATCTAAACCTTTCCTAGGCTGCCCTCTTCAGCTATGCTATACATGTCTGCACTGTAACTTGGGGAAATGTTCCCCCTATTTCTGGTTCATGGGTCCTTATTATTTTTGAGAATAAGTCTTATGAGGAGTGGCTGAGGGACTTGGGGTTGTTTAGTCTGAAGAAAAGGAGGCTGAGAGGAGACCTTATTGCTTTCTACAACTACCTGAAAGGAGGTGAGCATTGGTCTCTTCTCACAAGTTACAACCGATAGGACAAGGCGCATCAAGTTATGCCAGGGGAGGTTTAGGTTCGACATTAGGAAAAACTTCTACACTGAAAGGGTTATCAAAGACTGCAACAGGCTGCCCAGGGAAGTGGTTGAATCGCCATCCTTGCATGTATTTAAAACCATCTAGATATGGTGCTCAGGGACATGGTTTAGAAGTGTGCCTGGTAGAGTTTGATAATGGTTGGACTTGATGATCTTAAAGGTCTTTTCCAGCCATAACGATTCTATGATGCTGTTGCTTTTTACATAGGTGAGATTTGAATGAAACAAGATTGATCACTGCATTGTTTGAACGATTCTTTGACTGTCCATCTGCTGGATGTTTCCTGACAATTCAGTTTAAAAACTGAAGAGCTCTGAGCCAGAATTGTGCTTTGGACAATCATCTCTGCGATATTTATTCAATTATTAGAGCAGAAAATCTGATTCCTAAGGCAGATCCCAAAATGTAGGAATCCCTTTACCCAACTAGGACCTTGATATAGGGAGACAATATATGCATGGAAGTTATTAATTTTCCTTTTGCTTCAAAATGGGTTTCAAAGCAAAAGGTCTTTTCGATTCAGCTTTTTCCTCTCTGTTTCTTTAATCCGAAGAAATACAGTATATTCGTGTCAGAGTGAACTTATATAAAAAAGGAAAATGTGGCAAATACTCCCAAGCTGCTTCAGGGATTTTTCACTTTACTTTTTTCTCCACCTCTGCATTATCAAGTGAAAGAAAACATTGTCATTACCTTTATTTTGCAATGTAAATGAGGTAAGGTGTTTCTTCTCAGTTCTGCTCTGCCTCCCTGCTTAAAGGATAGAATGCTAATTGGACTTTTCCTTAAATGGTCTAGCAGACATTTTGAAAATTTTCCTATATTTTGAGTCTACTTATATCATATGAAGCTCCCGTTTTGATAACCCTGTGGCTTCTGTTAGATGGCCAGGTTGCTATGGTGGTGCCAAGCCACATCATCCAAAGCGCATAGAGAGTTCAGAGGCTCATGATAGGTAAGAGTCAGCAACATCAGACATGGTAGCGAAATGTATGAACAGGACTGTAACTTTCACGGCAGAGGCAGTAGTCCTTCCACGTTGCTCAGCCTGAGACAACTGGTGGGTAGGAACCTACTGGAGAGAGTCCAGAGGACAGTAACGGGAAACAAAAACTGTAGAAAAAATTTTCCCTTGAAGAAATCTGTATAGCATTGGCATTGTTTACATGCGAGAAAACTGGGAAGGGGCACTGCAGCGGCATTCAAGCAAAAATATTGTCTAAGTCCCTTATGGACTAGTTGTGAAGAAAATTATATAATTAAATAAATTCATGATAGCAAAGATAGTCAGTTTCCCAATTCATTGCCTTGCAAGACTGTGAAACAGCCATCATCAATCCCACCTTTCAACAGGAAATGAATAGATTCATAAAGCAATTCTCAAAACCAGTACTTCCTTTGGCTAGTTCTTTGCCCAGTTTATAATTCTTGACATATACACTGTTTTCTCCAACTGAATTAATATTTTCTCTTGCAATCTAAATATACTAGCTTTCACACACTCATCTATTAAACCTGCTTTTTTAAAAAAATGGGATACCAGCTGGGTGACTATGTCCCAGCTTACCTTTGGTACAACCATGCAACTCAGCCCAGGGTACAGCGAAGAGCGGGTCTGTAACAGCAAACACCACAGGTCCCTTCTCCCCTCAGGGGTGTTACTGGAGGCATTTCTTGCAAGATGAAGAGTACCAGGAGCAGTTCCTAAATAACAAAGGAGAAAGGATTTCTCCCCCTCACCAGGAGGTGTGATTATTAAGCGGTTCTGAGCAGACACCAGTAAGTCAAGTACCAAAGCTGCAGCATATGCTATTCAACCATTAACCAGTTTTCTTCCCAGCCAGCCAGTTCTGCCTGCAGACCTCAGAAACCTGCCACCCAAAAGCCTGCTGTCTAATTTACCAAATTTATCTGATGGATGAGCAACTGAGGAGACACCTGTCAGCTTGAGGCAGTCTGGGTGGGAGGCAGTCTGTCCTTAGAGAGGCTATGAATGATGATGGGGCTATATTTGGAGAGGTAAATTCTTCTGATGTGACAAATAATCATGTGTGAGGTATGCATTGTTGGCTCTTAGCTGAGAATGACAACAAAATGTAGTGGGAGTGTTGTGATAGAGATGCACTGAACCAGGTGCCTGAAAACTCAACCATGTCAGCTGGATTAGAGTCAGTGCTCCAAAGGCAAAGCACAGGTTGTCACTTTTTGCATACAGGAGTATTGCTGTTAGCAGCTCTAGTTCTCTTTTGTCTCATTATCAGCGTCACCAGGGTTGTGACAGAGCTAGTCAGAAGGCAGGAGATAGAGGCCAGTTGCCTTTGGCCCTGAGGTGGGATAGTCTTTCATTTAGGACCGCCTGTTGTTGCCATGATGCGTTGCAGTCCTCCTCTTGCCTTAGCATTTACAGGGTAGGGCTCATTTCCGCTGATGCTCATACAAAAGTGAATGGAGATCTTCATAGATTGGCACAGTTTCTCACATTTATCAGAAGCCCCAGAGATGTTTAGCAAGTGAAAATTTAAAAAAAATACATAAAACAGAGAGTTTGTCCCATTACTTTGGATTCCTTCAACGCCTCAATCTGAGTGCAACACAGCTAAGCATCACTCCATACCCTGAAACTGCACAAGGCATCATCACCTTCTGATAACACTCCTAAACAGTGCTGCCATGCACTGCTGGCTTGTTTGCAGTGCACACTTGTGACGGATTCTAAAAACCCCTTCACAGAGTCATGATCCAACAATTCACTAATATCTTTGTTGACACCTATCAGAGTATCTTGCTGCCCAGGTGCATGCTCCACACGCTGCAATCCCACGCTTCTCTAGGCAAGCACATGACTTTGCGGGATGATATGCTGCCAGTGTGTTATGCCTTAGCATCTTTCTTTCTTTTTTTTTTTCCCCTGTGAGGTTTAGTGAGTTCAAACACCTTCTGTTTTGCTTTTACAGCATGCAGTTCTTCCAGTTTGGCTCTCCATATTGTGCACACACATCTGGCTACCCCAAACAAATTCTGAGGGTTGCTTGTGCTTGAATTTAAGGGGGTTTAGTATGTTCTGCTCAGCTCTTTTCATCCTTCGATATTCCTGCTGTATTACTCTAATTGTCTCTCAGCACCTCACTCTCTTCCTTTTCTTTTATTTAACCTGCAGTTGATACAGTGTGATACTGTCCAGGCTGGGTACTAGCATCAGTGCGCAGACAATCTGTGAAAAATCCAGCCCAAATAAGTTCTCCCATTTTATGATACAGGTGCCTTGTATATGATGCTGTTGTTTTTCTAGGCTTTCTGGGTAAAACATGCTGTCCTTGTGAATTACAGCTAGTTCCTTTAAAAAACAAAGCAATTTCCCAAATTTTCCTTTATCATATTTTGCACTCTTCTCCTATTCAGGTAAAAGTATTTGGCCTTTTTCTTCTCTCTCCTTTATGAGAAGAAATGCAAGCATGCAAATACAAATTATCTAATAAAGGGTGAGTTTACTCTCTTCAGCTAGGATAATAGGAAGGTCTCTCTCCAGATATTAAATTTCATTAAAATTGCAGAAAATTAGATTATACCCTTTTATTATATTCAGCTAATATTCACCATCCGTTCTAAAAATTAATAGGGGAACAGTTGTATCCACACACAGAGATCTCATTTCCTTAGGAAACCAGGCTAAGTACACAGTTCCTGCCCCACGAGCACAGCTGATGAAAAAAGAAGATGAGTAGGAAACTAAGTAATGGGGAGAACACAGCCAGAAGATAAAACTGTGTGAGGGTGGGGTTTTTCTCTGCGTTTCCCTTGATCAGTTGAGCTTTTTTTCTCCTTATTATAGATGTGTTATAAATGAGAGGTGGTCCCACCTTTTCTGTGTTACGAGCAGCAATGCCAGCACACAAACCCCATGACTAGTAGATCTTACGAGGAGCTAGACTGCCACAGAAAATTCAGGCAATTTGATAACCATTTTCTTCCCCCAAGTTAAATCCTTAAAAGAAAGACCTTGGCGATTTTGACCTACAATTGCACAAGTTCTCACCAGGGAGACTAAACAAGCTACAGTAACCTTCAGGAGAGCAGGAACTACATCCCACTATGGAAAAAACGAGAGTCCCACATCAAACTTGCCTTTCTCTCCTTCCCGGCTGCTCAGGAAACCATTTCTGCCTTAACGTTTCCTATATGTCCCATCTCCACTCCTTCTTCCCCATGGGTACCTACGGACCCTGCTTGAGCCCCACTGCTCGGCAAGACCTGTCACATCCTAGCCAGCACAACCTCTCTGGCACAGCACTAACGCCTGCTGCAGTAGTCAACTTTCTACGTGCTAGCTGCCTTTGCTCCCCTCCACTCCTCTCCTCCCGTCTTCTAATTCTTCATCAAAATACCTTCAGGGTCCTCAGCCCCTTAACAATCATCTGAAAAAGAGAGAAGTTACAGGTTTTGCAGTGAAAACTGGCAAAATGTAATTAAGCAGCTGCCAGTGATCTCTGCTTTCTATACTCCCAGCAGATGCATTACACATCCTTGCTCTTCTCCCTCTGTACCTCCTTTGCTGCCCTATAATCTGCCGTGATCTATTAGGCTGAAAATTGTAGTCAATGTTCCTCATCGAGGCAGAGCATGTTGGCTGCGCACTTAAGTTTTGCTGAAACCACTCAAACTGTCCCCATGAATATGGAGCGCGTGGCTCTGTTAGGGGTCCCACACACAGGTGGAGATTGAGTCTTCTGCCCTATTACACAGCAGTAGACCTGTAGATGGCTGTGTAAGTAAGAATGTATAATGGTTTGGCTTTTTTTTTTTTTTAAACATCACAGGTTTTAGCTCCTTTCTTCATGTGCTAACAGGTATTCTTTTGCCTCTAAGGCTATCATTAATTTGTAATTTCAATATTATATTGTGTTCCATGTTCATCTAATTGGGTTCATCTTGTTTAGCTGTCTTCTCTCTGCTTCTAATAGTAACTTGCTATTTTTAACATTGGAGCAGCCTTTCATACAGCCAAATTGCCCACTTCACATAATCTCTAGTCGACTTTCCACTGTTATACATTGCACCTTAATTATGATGGTTCAAGAGAACATATCATATAATTACATCGAATATCAGTTATCTCCACAATGTGTTGTTCTAACTGTGGTCTTTGAACTATGCAGACTCTATCAGATATTGTACTGGGTATTTGCCTAAGTCTTTCTCTGTGTTGACAAAGTAAAATTACAACATCGCAGTGCATAAAACACTACTCTATACCACTGCATCATACTATAAAGCACATATCAAACTAAAGCAAACTCTAAGAAGGCCATCACCGTTCTCTTTTGCCATAGGACATGCTGATATTTATTTACTTCTTAATTCTTTTTCTCAGCAAAACTTAAGCTAATCCAAGCACTACACAGAATTTATGTATTTTTCTTTCATTAGTTAGCTACAAAAAACCCCACCTTGGTTTACATAAAACAGTATATATGAAACTTCAGACATCTAAAATTATCCCTACAGCTATTTTCAGTTTCAGTTGAGGTAAACAACTGGTAAACTGAAAAATCAGAAGAGCTCCTCCACATTCTAATCTTTCCTTTGAGAAAGTGAATGAATTTGCTCAGGATCCAGGGTTGGAGTACTAAGGTTGGGAAGAGAAAGATTTATATTTGGGTCTTCCCTGTTGCAAATATTCTTCTCAAGGCATTGAACTTAGTGTCAAAGGATGCTTTGCTCTTTGTGTAAGAGGGCTGTTTATTTCCACCATAGAAATGACCGTGATATAAAATGTGTTCCTTTCTGAGCACAGTCAGAGGATTATCAGGGGCTCACTGAGTTCTTTAAAAGAAGAGGCAAAAAGCATCTAATTTCAGATTATCTTGGTCCTTGCAACCCTGAATACAATGAGGATGGCCATGATACAAGACTCATTAGTTCACATGTGTTTCCTTTCTAAGCAGCTGTAGACAGCTGAATGCATGAAGTTACACATCGTCCTCCCAAAGCTCTGATTTACTTGAATCCTGTTTTACTCACTAACTCCTTTCTTTCCACCTCAAATAGTTCTGGTTTCTCCACTCCGTGAGTAACTACCTTGTTGAGATGAGGTTAATGCATTGTATTTTGGTTTTGAAAATTTGTTCTTGTTGAACCCATTTCTGCAGTCAACATTACTGACACTGCCTTAGGTGCCAATGACCGTGGTTTCTGCTCTATTCATCTCTCCCGAAAGGTGACTCTTTAGGGGACAGATTTCATATGACCAGAAGATGAGTAGGGAATTAGTAGTGACAACCAATCCTTACTCAAATCTTACATCTCCTCTCTCTCTTCCTAAGATTATAGCTGACTTTCATCTGATCTGCATCAACTTCCTGAAGCCCAGTGCCTCAAATCACCACAAACGCTGGACATCAGAAACACCCTGAGACTTCTGTTCAGAAATCACGGACTTGGTTAGATGTTCTGTGGAGTTGTTTCTGTCAAACCCCAAAGCACTCCAAAGAACAGCAGTGTCTATACAACAACTGTCTGGTTGGCTTGCGTTAAAGTATGCTATGACTGCACGAAAGTAAATCCAGCGACACACCATCCAGACTGAAGAGTGCTTTAGAGTGGGTTGCCTAGGTTTACGGCACCTGCCAGGTGGCCACCTGCATGTTTAGTCACACCAGTATCATACAAGCAGGTTGGCATCATGCTACCTTTAGTAAAACAGTCCTAGATTTCCCCTTCACTTGATAACTCTGGGACTGAGTAAAAGGAAGGCATTGCCCAGAGTTGCAGTCACAGACAAGCACTCAGATTAAAAAAGGGGACTTAGCAGAATGCCATGCTGTCCACTGTCCTTATCCCTCAGTACTCTTGCATTTTAATGCATTTTCATTCCTACGGGTGAAGGAAATCTGACTAGGATGGACACACCCACTACGAAATCCATGAGAGACAAGGTAGAAGCAGGCCTACAGGTACTACAAGGGCAAGGAAGTCCCATGCATTTGAATGCCTGCAGTATGTATGTATTTGGTATATGAACATGCAAGCGAATGGCAAAGGATCAAAGAACGCCTGTTGCTGATAACTGACCCTCCCTTCTGGGAAGTCATGGCTATGACTGTAGCTTTAGAATATAAGCCTAAAAGAAAAATTACTTTACACTTTATCTTTTTAAAACCAGAAATTAAGCATGTAATATCTAACCATTAGAACTGATTTCACACTAGGGCTGTAATATACATAAATACTAACATTACAATCCCAGCCGACTCATTGTCCTCTGTTTTGTGCTACGAAGAACAAAAGCTAGCTAATGGCTTCCCATATTTCTTTCTACAGCAAGAGACTGTCTCTGAATAAGCAGGCTGCTGGAAAATATAAAATCAAGCAGCTGTATACTAAATACCAACAGCTGCAGAAGCGCCTTGCCGAGCCATTGGTAGCATGTGTGACTCACTTTATGTAGACTTGCTTGGGAAGGAGATTTGTTAGACAGTCAAGCTACAAACAGAAAGGGAAATATTTTCCTTCCTGGTGCTGTTTTTAAATCCCCTCCCCCCCATCCTTTCATGGCTCAACTTGCTTTTTCATGTTAAACAATGGCAGAAATACCGCTGACATAAAAGCTATAGAGATAGTATCTCAAGTCCTCCCTTCTCTGGGAAATCCCTCCCTCTCCTCAAAAGCAGAAATATATAGCAGTTTCATCTTTTGAAACTTGTATGTATGGAGCCTCTCTATGATGTTGATGGCTGTCCTGCATATAAGGATTTGTCAGGGCCAGCAGAAACAATTCACCCACGATTGCTGGGGAGGACCTGCAGGGGCCGCCTGCAAAGGACAGGATCATCCATACAAAGTCCATTTACAGCTCAGGGTTCCCAATAATGGCAGCTCAAGACCACAGTGAGCAGGACCTACTGTTGCTGAAAGGAAATATGAGAAACACAGCAGTTGTTTCAGGCCCCACTGCTTTATTGTCCATCAAAGAGGTCCCTGACTAATAGCAACCACTGGGGGACTCTGAGACCTGCTACTTACACAGAATCACATATTTTGGGTATTTGCAGTGATCTGGGGATCTGAGCCCTGGCTAATATTTCCCAGGCCCAAGATTTTAGGGAATGTCAAACCTGTTGTAGGTGGGTTACCTCAAATCATCTTTAACTCAAGGTAGATTATAAAACAAGCAAATTCCCAAATTCAAAACAAGAAAATGCAAGAAAAAAAGCATTATAAAGACACAGGCATACAAAATCAAAAGGAGATAAGTTTCTGAAGATTTAGATCAGGTTTAAGGGAATCTCTTGCCTTGGGTGGTTCAGCTAACAAGCTGACAGGGTTTTCACAATCTTCCCAGCTGAGGATTTTTCACACAACTTGCATTCTCTTTACAGAATGGATTCAGCGTCTGAGAAACCCACTGGCTAAACTGGTGTTCAAACCTTTCAGGACATCTTCTCCATAGATCAATCCTGTTTTTTTATAAAACCCTGTTAAGTTGCTACCAGGCTTTAGAAATTGGCATGCTCTCCAGCACCAAAGGAGAGACTCTGTTACGAAAATTTCATATGATAATGTATTAATCAAAATGAGGAAGGTGGGAGTGATGAACTCGCTGAATCCTCCAGGCCCCAAATGAAGTTAATATCAGATTTGCACCCTTCATTCCCTAAGTTTTCAGCAAGGGAAGCTCTTCCCAGGTCTATCAGAAGGCTATGTCCTCTCTGTGCCCTAGAACTGCTCCTTACTGGTTCATGGTGGAAGGACTGGGAAGCTGGTATGTTGTCCAGAGCCCCACAGCAGAGACCACCACTGCCGCTGCATGTGAGGCCAGGATGAGCTGAGCACACCCAGACTTTGATGAACTGTGCTGAATTCAGATTATTAACAGATAAAAACTCTCTTATTCCAACACTCTCCAAATCAAATTCATATGAGTACAATGTGAGTCCAAAGCATGGTGAGTATCTACTGGTCCAGACCCGGTGAATGTTTTTCCCAGTGTCACCCTCTTATCTGGCCAAAATGGGAGATGCATAAGCAGGAGAGAGAGATACAATACCAATGAGGAAGTAACAGGAATGATTTGCTATCCTGTTGAAGTTATCAATTTGCCTCCCCAGTTTACCAGCCATTACACTTGGCCCTAGAACAAGAAGGTGCAATCAAGAAAGCTTTGCCTGATATATTTGTCCAAACCTTTCCTGAGGTGATGACACTGAACTCTTCTACCTAACTAGCCTTAACAAATAGGCCTTTAAAATGAATGAACTGTTTTATCCTTGACCTTCTGAGAGGGATTAAGCATGATAGTCATATTTAATAGGAAGAAGCCTAATAGGTTTATTCCTGTAATACAGAAATCTCTGCTAATTTCTATGTAGTTTCCCAAGGAGAGTAAACAGACACATATTGAACAACCCCAGTGATATAATCAGAGATACGGAAGTAGAGAATTTGGCTGAAGACTTCTCATGCGAAGACTGACTCTTGAGAACCTTTGACAGCCTCACTACTCTCACCTGATTTCTCAGGGTGGATCATCCCTGGGCCCTTGGTTCTGGCATACAGTGAAAACCCAGTTAGGAGACTTTATTTAAGTGAGATGAGCACTGATTAATAAATGTAAAGAGGAAATTGAGATTGGTATGAGTGTTTTGAAAGACATCTGTAAAAGAACAAAAACTGGATGTGTTTCCCTCAAAAATTTTTCTCTCACAATGTACACCAACACCTCTTTTATATACTGGTATACAAAAGGACTTGATTTTTGTAGACCACAGCATAATGAAATCATGTTACAAGAATGTACATCCTGAGAAGTCAAGGTTATTTATGATTGTCATTTCTAACACAGGCAACCTGGTTATCCTTTAAGAAAAACACAGAGTGCCGTATTTTCTTCAGAAGTTTTCTGCCTGTCTTCAGTGATATTGCTGCTAGCAATTATTAATATCAATACTTATAAGTACTTAAGGGGAGGGTGCCAGGGAGATGAGAATAGTCTTTTTTCAGTTGTGCCCAGTGATAGGACAAGAGATGACGGGCACAAACTTGAGCACAGGAAGTTCCATCTAAACATGAGGAGGGACTTCTTTAGTTTGAGGGTGGCAGAGTACTGGCACAGGCTGCCCAGAGAGGCTGTGGAGTCTCCCACACTGGAGACATTCAAAACCCGCCTGGACGCCGTCCTGTGCAATGTGCTGTAGGTGTCCCTGCTGTGGCAGGGGGGTTGGACTAGATGATCTCCAGAGGTCCCTTCCAACCCTGACGATACTGTGGTACTGTGATACTGTGACTTGGATTAAGAATAAATGAAATATGTTAAGAGCTTAATATCTTTCACAGCTCCCATAGGGTGTTTGGGAGTTCATTCACCCCAACAACATAGCTCAGCTCATCCTACAGATTATCTAAGGATTCCTTCTAGAGGAGAAATCCTCATATGTATCAATAGTTTAAACTATATCCTAAATTGAAACTCACCTGGTATTTTAGGACATGGAACAATACAACATATTTTAGCAGAAATGTATCTGTTTCAAAAAAATCAAATAAAGAATGTTGATCTTTTGTTTGCAGCCCCGGTCAAAGCAAAATATTCCTTCTGGACACCATATTTTTCATAAATAATTTAATATATTACTTTTAAATGTAAATATGTACCAGGGCAATCAGGCTGCTGCAGATATCTCAATAAGCATGTTATCACTCAGAGAGAAGAAGATGTGACACTGAAAGCATCAGAAACATGTTGTCCCCCACAGCCCAGACCAAGTCAAATACAGCTGAGCCCCAAGGCCCATTTCTGCAAAGCAGAACTGCATGGCCTTTGTGTAGCTCTGTTGGAAAAATGTCACTGTGCTATGAGAATACGTAAGCAAAGGCAAGAAAAGAAAAAGAGAGGAGAGGAGAGGAGAGGAGAGGAGAGGAGAGGAGAGGAGAGGAGAGGAGAGGAGAGGAGAGGAGAGGAGAGGAGAGGAGAGGAGAGGAGAGGAGAGGAGAGGAGAGGAGAGGAGAGGAGAGGAGAGGAGAGGAGAGGAGAGGAGAGGAGAGGAGAGGAGAGGAGAGGAGAGGAGAGGAGAGGAGAGGAGAGGAGAGGACCAAAACAAGAAAGGAAATTTTTGAGATAATAATAGTAACTCAAGTGAGAAATAATGACGTGAAATGGCATAAAACCCTAGGAAAACATTGATATTTCAGAAAATGATACTCATCAGATGAGCACGTTGAACAGGCAACAGAGATCCACACCCCTCACCTCACTGCCCGCTGCCTGGCCAGCACAGACTCCTTGAGTGCCCATACAGGAGTGAGCATTTTAATACTCAGCTTAGTAATATGCTAGTCCTTGCTCCTATGGTGCATATCACCCAATGTGTAGCTGTCAGGCAGTGGAGGACACCCCTGCTCGCAGGTCTCTGCACATGGTGAAGATGCCCAAACAAAAATGATCCAGCGGTGGGAAAGTCAGGCCGCAGGATCCTGTGATAAACACTGCATGCCAACTGTGGGGAGGATGGAAGTTCCCCAGCATTACTGAACTCTTTGTGTTCTGCTTGTTACACCTTTGATATCTTGGTCCAAGAGCATTTTATGCAGGTATATGGTATTATTATGAACTGTCCAGTGAACTTTCAAAAAAAAAAAAAAAAAAAAATTCTCAAATCAGACACCACTCCGCTTTAGAAATGGGACAACTAGGACCATGACATTTACTATGCTGGCTTTGTTGCAACTGGCATTTGAAGTCTTGGCCTCATCTGAGGCCATGGTGCTATTGTCCCTGAGTTATCAGAGTGTGATTCCACCTAGCACGTTTTCATATGGTGTATATCAGCAAATGCACCGGGAATTAGCATCATAAAAAATTGATGTTGGGTGATCTCTATTTTTTTTTTCTTCTTTTTCTCCCGAGGGTCTTCATTGTCTTCATGGGAAGATTGTTCTTTTATTGGTTTCAGGCAGCAATGAAAAGAAAGAAATGCAGCACTTTGATGTGTGCACACGAACAAAAGATGACAAAACCAGAACACAGGCAAAAGGCAACAATGCTCCAGTGAGTGTCTCGCAGCCATTTAATTAAATTTTACACTGGCTTGCAATCACATAATCCTGGTGGTGACCTGAAACATCTGAAACAATGAAGCAGAATTTGGTGCTGTTCATCTTTTTCCACTTTGAAGAGAGAACCGAAATGGTCTTAGCATGGGTAACAAAGAGACATGTAGACTTTTGGCTTGAGCTAACTGGCAGAGAAAGAAGTGGGGCTCAGGCAGGACACTCTATCAGTCTGTAAACCATCAGCCGAAAACAGCAAGACTGCATCATGCTTCCTAACTCACTTAAACGGGACAGACAGGGAAAAAAGAAGTATCCCTGCTTAGCAGCAGCATTCCAGTCCATGACAATTTTCAGATTGTGCCACTCAGCATGACCATTATCCCTTCCAGCCCACCACAGTCAAGGAGACAAGCACACATCAGCAAACGCATGAACTGTAGTCCAGCTTTCATGAGGCTGAATACTAAAGCAATGCCTCAGAAGATGGTCCTTGTCTCATCTTTCCCCAGAATAGTAGATGGTGATTGGATTTTTGTCTGCTGGTTTGTTGAGGCATGTCAGGACTGGAGGGTAAGTTTGTTTGTGTTATTAAAGATTATGAGATGTGAAGGGGAAAAAAGAGCAAAATCCTGCTCTATAGAGCAGTTGGATGCACAACACGTAGCTAGAGTTCCTTGCTCCATCTTGCAGGAGGGAAGGCACAGGGATCAGAAGGAGCAGAGCAGTTTTACAGCTATTGCTTAGTTCTTGAGCAAGGGATCGCTCACTTCCACGGGGGCACAGGCCAAACACACAGTTACCCCCTGTGCACCTACTGGCCTCAGAAACTGCCCCAGAAAGCCATATTGTCACTTTGATTAAGGGTGACAAAGCCAGCAAAATGCAGAGCAAACAGCTCTTTTTCAGCTCCAACAAGAAACAGTAGCATCAGCAAGTTCTTAATGCCCCATTGACTTTGCTTCTGCATGATAGCAATACAGATGGTACAGTGAAAAACTAGCAGCGAGAAGAACTACATAAAATGTAGAATTTCAGGAGAATTCTGCAGAGTGCCATCCTGTTGAAACACATCTGTTCAGCTACAGAGACAAGCTGTGCTAGTTGCAGATTAATCTAAAATAACAGTCTTAAGAAGGTACATTACAGTCTGCACTAACACAAGTGGGGGGTTAAAACAAACGGAACAAACTAGCAGTAAGTTTTTGACTTTGGACTAACTTTGGCTCACATTAGAAAGAGTAAAGCAGAACAAGAAGCCTAAACTGCCTAATGGAGTGCATCTGAAAACAAGTTCAGCCATAAAACATTAGTCTAGTCACGGATTATATAGGGGTCTATTACGCTGATTTAATACCTGTTTGTATTCTGCAACGCTTCCTCTATAACACTTAAAAGAGTTGCTTAGCCTCACAAACATTTACTAATGAGCCATATCCTGCCATATTTTCGTACGATGAATTTTTTTAAAAAGTTCACAGAATTTTGCACCTGAAACCGTGGCATGTTTATGGCTCTGAATGTTGCACTAGGAAAGGAACATAATGGTGAATATATCTCCTTCCAGAAGGAAGAATGTAAGGGACTACAGATGGGTCTAGCAAAGAGCAGCACCTACATACTGCTGCTACTGGTGATTGCAAACAAATATTGAGGTTCTCTGCCTTCTGTATATGGGGAACAGTACGTTTCTATCTCTGTTCCGTGGGGCGCTTTGCAGCCCTGCTCTGTAACTCTGTGCTGCCTGCAGAGCTGGGCAGGTCTATGGGTAATTCATAGGAATATTCAGGTAGCGCGACCAGTCACAGCTCAGAGTTCAAATGTAGAAGGCCAAAGATGAGAGAAAGCTCAAGCGTTTTTGCCGGGGCAAGCACCATTGCTTTGTTGGGTTTTGTCTTAAATTTTTGGAGCAAAGAAATGCTAGAGAAGAAAATAAAAGTTTTAGATCAAATGCTACACAAAGAAAATCCTGCTAGGCAAATCAAAAAGTGAAATCTCATCTCCTACCATGCATTAAAAACTATAGAAGAAGCTATAAAACTATATAGAAGCTATAAAAAGCAGTAAGAACAAGGCATTGCTTCCCATCACAGGAGGAAGGTTTTAGTGGTGTGCATTATTGTAACACTAATGCTAATAACAATGGTAATGTAAGGGTGTTTAATTAATAGTAAATTAATGTCATATAATGTATTTATTAATAATCAAGAGAAGGGGAAAATAATGAAATGTGAAATCTGTACTCAGTTGAAAATCATTTAGCACAGCGGGGGCCAAAGGAGGGAGCAGAAGGGCTCCTGCTTCAGCTCCAAACAACAAAATATAACACACAAAGTGCACAGTAATCTATACAGAGAGGAGTTATGTTAAGTCCTAGGATGAGTTCAAACAGACTAAAATGATATCAAGACCAAAGCATCCTTGTGAAGAACCAGTGAACCACATCTTCTCAGATGACAGTGGTAGTTAAAAAGGTTAACGGGGTATTAGGTGGTGTGGGTAATATATACCTATATATACACGTGCGGATAACATAGTACTATATTATGCCATCATTTAAGCCCTTCATATACCTTTATTCATAAACATATGTGCAATTCTAGTGTCTTATTGCTTCAAAAACCTTTCAATGGGAGTGGTGAAAAATATATAAAAGACATTAAAAAGAAACGTGACTGAGAGAAGCAATGAATACTACAGAGTGAAGAAGTGTATCAGATACTTCCAATATTTAAAGCAGAAGTTCATGTGTCCTACTAACTTTCTCAAAAGTAACTGAAAATGTATTTAATCTGGAAATTTGAAAGAAATTTATTTTAAAATCAGACTAATCCTATGCAGGTCACTACTACAATTCAAAAAAGGCAGTTGAATTTGTAGGACAAAAGCAGCATTTGTCTACTTAAGATTAAAAACAATAACAAAACAAACAAGCAAAATGAAGCTTCAGAGCTTCAGACAGAGCTATCATTTAGGACTGGAAAAAAAACCTTTAAAACACGTATTTAATTACAAATTGTCCAGACAGTATTGCTTATTCTTTCCTCTAAAGAATCTGATTGCTTACAGAATACAAGAGCAGAGTGACAGGTTTCCCCTGGAGTGATGTCTGCTCTTTTTGCCTGTGCTCCTGAACTGGGTAATTGAGAATTGACATAAAATTCTCAGACATTAATGACGAAGAAAGATAGTGTATATGCTACTGGTTTTTCTTAGAGATTAATATAATCAGTTAAGGTCATAGACAAACTTTTTGTACTTGTTTGGTTTTTTTTTTTCCCCTGATATTTCCAGAACAAGAATAAACATACTGGTCCTGTAATGGACAATACCCTGCCCCTAAAAATTGTTCTTCACCACAGTGCAGTACAAAAGAAGGACAGCTCAGCTCCCCCCCAGCCCCATATCCTGCATATGAAAAATACGTGTTCACTAAGGAATTTTTCGCAATCATGTTTCAAAGATACCAGGAGAATACAGATACTAATTTATAGACTGTAATAACTTGCATGATATTTCTTTGCCTTCTAATTTAGCAGCCAGCTGACTTTTACATTTTTAAAAAACTTTTTTAGAACACATTCTCATTTTCTCACAAAAAATGCAAGTGAAAATTAAGGGGAAAAATCATCTAGGCAATTCCAGAAGAAAAAAAATCATATATGTAGAAAAAAATGCTATTAGTTGCTAGGTGACAACATTTTTACCTGTTCTGTCAGAGTATTTGCAAAATACTTACAGACAAGAACATGAATGTTTCAGGATCTCATCAATTCTATATCAGGTGAATATATGCAAAAAGAAAGAAAATCATGCTTGAGAAGCAAGCCAATGCTGCAAACACCAGCAAGAACAAATTAAATAATCTAGGAGGACCTATTAAAGTTAGAAATGCAGAAGGAAGATTATGAAATGAGATTAAATTGATTAGCATGTCATGCATATTGTGGGAGAATAATCAAAACGAAAGATAAAACTGCTAGATAGCCATCATGCCCACAGAAAAAGTGCTCTGATTGAGTTTGCAGTGTGAGATGAGAGCAGAACAACACAATTTCAGGTTTCACACACAAGTTAAAGCTCCTGAAGTTGGATGCTAGCAGTTTTCCAGTGCAGCAGTAGGTAAAATACATGGCAGTCTTGCAGGAACTACATCACTTGAAACAAAAAAGCAGCTGGAGGAATTCTGGAGAAGAGCAGAGAAAAGGTACCATGGATACCGAGATAGATTTATGCAAACAATGAAAATCATTATATATACCTTGATTAAGGGATTACTGAAGCAAGACACAGTGAAATGTCAACATATTAAAGCAGAGATGTACAGAAATCAAGATTTCATGAAATTTTATACTTCCAGAGGATTCTCTTAACTCTGAAAGCAAAAGCAAATGTTTGACATGTAAAAAATCAACTAAAATGCTCACATATTTCTATTAATGTACACCAAAATTAAATATGAAATGAATATTAATACAATTTTTTGCTTTGATGAATTATGTACAAAGCCAATCACCTCAAAGTTATAGTCAATCTAGTCATACAGACCCAAAAAAGGGGAACTGAAAAACAAGAGTAATTTTCATGCGAAATGTGAAACGTGCTGTGAGAATTACTCTCCAGACCTTAACCCCACTTCGTGACGCTGCTACAAAGTTGTTAAAAACTAATAGTACAGAAACCAAAGGCAGTGTAATTCATCATGGTAGGGACCAAATGGCATGACTTCCCTGACATCCAGGGAGGCTCCGCGCAAGCCAGAGCCTTGAGTGCACGCTGGCAGATCTCCTGGCTGTTGTACCTGCTTGCAGAGGAGAAATCACCAGAGGGGGTGGCAGTTCCCTGTAGCTTTAAAAGTATAGATACTAGAAAGCATATATTGAATAATTAGCCCTTTCAAACAATTTAGGACAATTATGGTAGCATACTTCACCTATCAGTGTGAGTTGTATACTTGGTGGCTACAGGAAAACAATTGGATTCTTTCGGCTCTCCAAAGTGAGCACAAATCAGGCAAATCATAAAGCAGGTATTAAGTCTCATTTAAAATAGTACAGTACGTTTGTGCCTGATTGCTTTCTTAATCACCTTTGTTCTGTACAGAGCATCTTTCTTAGTCATTCTTTTCTCCTATACATAAGAACCCCCGTATAATTATGCTGTTTTAACATTATACTACTTTGGGTTAAGGAAGCTCCTCCTCAGCTCTTAGTGACAATTGTTCTACTTGGTACAAGAAATTGGTTACTTTTTCCCAACAACAGAGCTGACGTCCATTGTGATATCAAAAACATTGTTTGATTAGTTAAATGGTGAACAATTTTGGACATCACTATGTGATGATTATCTACCTTTTTGGATACCATGTTTTTTAATGAATCTCGCCCCATACATGGTGTCTGAGAATTCCTTGCTAGGCTTTAAGCCTAAATCTTAGTAAAATAATAGAAACTACACCAATTTTCTTTGCCTGACACAAAACTCAGATCTGTTCATCTTCACTGTCACTTGCCATCTATGAAAATGGCTCCCATTGAAATGTCTGTCCTTTTCTGTCTCCATGCTTACATAATCTTTTAACTCTGTAGCTCTCTCAATGCTCGCAAAACCTTATCTGTTTATGGCTACATAGTGGCCAAGGCAAAATGGGTTTGATGGTCTTACTGTGGCTCCAGGTGGACATGCCTGCATGCTGAAAATGATTAGCATAGTGCCAATAATAAGAAATCCCTCTGGCAGCATCAGCAGTGAAACAAATGAATAAATAGGTGATGCCCAGGCTTCTCCTGTCTCTGGAGTTTATCCATGTTGAAAAATCAGGGATGCTGTAAAGTCTATATGCATTAAAAGTGGCGAAGGCTACATTGCTAGAGACAGCAATACTCTGCAGTTGGAAAGCCTACTCTCTCTGAAGTGGTTTTATAGAAAAAAAAAAAAGATGGAAACATACTCACAAAAAAATAAAATTTACCACTTACAGCAGAAATTACCTAAATTACAAGATGTATAGAATGGAAAACCTTGAGTTCAATTTTCTTATGACTTATGAAAGTTTGATCTCTATAAAACATATTTCTATCGCGTATTTCATTCAGAAGTAGGATATCTTCATTCTTTTATTTAAATATCATTGAATCAGTATATGGTGGTTTCAGTCTTCGAGTTGTGACTCCAGGGGATTTAAAACTAGCAATAATTCATGGCTGAATAGTATTGGTCCAGAACAAAACAAGCAGACCAAGTGCCACTTTTTCATGGGAACAAACCTGTGAGTCTTGCTTTATGGTTCCTCCAGATAGAAATATTTCTTCTTTGATGAGGAATATTAATATAACAGCAATGGGACATTTAGTGCCGATCTCTGTAGATTATGAAATCTTAATATTCAAAGAACTGAGAGGTTATTTCAACAAAATTTAACTGCTGAGCTAATCTATTCAATGATGAGTTGAATCTCAATCTGGGAAGAGATGGAGCTGCAATAGGAACTGTTTGTTCCAACATCTGTGTTGCTGTTCCAAGACTTCATAGTAAACAAATATGCACAGTAAAATCTCTTCATGTCTGAGTAATTATTTCAGCTTTTTTTTTTATTATGAATTGAGCACTAAGAATGTCTGACTGGGTCTGCCAAGCTAATCTTCAATTATAAAAACTCATAAATGAAACAGAAAATATTTTCATTAATTGCAAAATAAACGTACTGAATATCAGCAAAACTCAATGTGACAGGAGTGCTTTTGGTTTTAAGTTCTTAAAGAGATAAAACAAGTGAATTTTATTGTTCTTAGGTGCTACTTATCTTTAAATACCTCTCTAGTATTTTTCCGTGTACAGAAATTATGACACCACCTGTACCACCTTTTCTTTAATGAACTTGAGCATTTTACCTCTCAGGAATTTCAGGTTTATTATTCCCCCATTTGGAACATCCGCGGTATTCTACTTGATCTCTCAGGAAATCTTTACACTTCCTTTATCTTTTTCATGTCTTAACAATTTTTTTTGATACTGGCCTTGAAGAGTGCAATCTTGTCATCCCCTGGGCAGAGCAGCATTGCATACAAACTGTCTTCATGTCTCATCTCACTCCATTAGCCAGAAAATTTAATTCCCTATTGCTTTCTTGCAGCTGAGAACATTCCTAGCTAGAAACTCACCTTTTCCAAAGCAAAGTATGAAAAGTAACTGCAACAATCACAGAGCAATAATCATTCCTGTCATGAAGCCGATTTCTTCTCTCTGAGCCAACTAGTTCCTAGTCTACTGCTGACCCCCACTCTGCTGCAGTTTTCAGGTTTCGCTGTCATTGCCCCTGGTTATGCACTTCTAACCCATCACCTGACCTGGAGCAGCACAGCATGTGAAAGCTTTAGTCTGAAGAAGAAGGCGTGTGGACTCCAGTAACACCACCTGTTTCTATTTTACCAGTGTACTAAGCTGCTTAACCTTCACTCAGAAGACAGGCCATTAAGCAGAAATCAAAGAGAGCAGCTGACCTCGTCACCAATAATTTGAGTCCCCTTCCCAAGGAAAGTGAGGTCAGCATCCTGCATGTCTCTGAGTGAGCAGGAGCCAATGGTGATGACCTCCTCCGGGTTCCT
Organism: Pluvialis apricaria; assembly: GCA_017639485.1. Classification (NCBI taxonomy): domain Eukaryota; kingdom Metazoa; phylum Chordata; class Aves; order Charadriiformes; family Charadriidae; genus Pluvialis; species Pluvialis apricaria. The sequence continues at coordinate 31,648,165 of CM030010.1, forward strand.
TGGTGAGTAGCAAGCCAAATCACTCAAAAGCGTTGATTGAAATTGGCTCGTAGTTTTCTTTCAGCTCGTTCAAATCCCAAGATGAGCAAAACAAATCTCTCACCCAGTTACATGTTTCTGACAGGAACCAACAGCAGAGACTTAGGGAAAATAAGAGATGAGCAGGGAATAGCACTGTAAAGTTTTCCCCACTGTATACTCCCACCTTCTGGCAAAATGCAACTCAGAGATTTTCTAAACCAGAACTTGTGTCTGTATCCTTATTTTTAATGATTTAGTGTTTTCATGAATGTATCTTTGAGCCTTTTTAAGTTTTCAAGGCCCACATCATACCGTAGCAATGCAAGAAGGGCAATGTTTCTGCCTGGCAACAGTTTTCTTTCGTGTATGTTTTATAAAACCGTGTGTGATCATTTCAGTTGCTGCCCTACAAGCTTCATCCTGTGAAAAATAACAAACAGTTGTTCCTTACTCGCTTTCTGTATGATATCTGTGGTTTTCTATGTTTCTGTCTGTTCAACCTCCCTTCATCTAGCCACTGTTCTGTGCTTTTTATCATTTCAACAACCTTTTATACCTGAATGAGACCAAAGATACACAGTATTCAAACCAAGAATACACAGTGGATTTGAGAGTGACACAGTGATATTTTCTGATTTGTTCACTGGTAATTGTTTAATACACCATCTGCCTTTTTGACCGCTGCTGAACACTGAGTTGACATTTGTTTGAACTATCCACAAAAATGCCAAGATATATTTCCTGAATGGTAATAGCTAATTTACAGCCCATTTTTCTGTAGTTTAGTTAGGGTTCATTCCCTCCCTTCTCCCCCTTCCTCCCATTACTTGGCACAAATCAACACTGAATTTCATCTGCAAATGTATTACAGATCTTTCAGCCTCATTAGATCCTCTTGCAACTCTTCATGGCCAACTTCTGTGTTTACAAAACAAAATAATTTCACACTGTCTATAGATGCTTTCTTTTCTCTCATTATTGTTTTTCCGGATTCTTTGTGATATTTTATCGTAGCCAAAATGTTTTAGATAAGCTTCAGAATCATACCCCTGTCATTCTGAGCTTTCCTTCACCTATATCAGGATCTATAAGTAGCAGCACAGGGAAATATACAAAATAAAAAGGAAGATTTGAAAGGAAGAGAAGTGAACAGAACCGTTGTGTCTGAGACTGCTCATACCTGAGATTTTACCCGAGACTATTTTCAAACCAAATGTACCTGATTTCTCTTCCGTCTTTGCAATTGGTGATCCCAAGTATATCTACCAAAGTCAAAACTATTGATAAATGTGGGAAATGAGAGCAAAAGTATCTATTCATAGCGAATTCACTGCCACCATTATGCCAGCTCCATCCCAACCAAAATCTGAGATTAAAGAGAAGGGGAGAGAATCAACATGAATTGCTGCAGACAGCAGTAAGTTTAGTCATCAGAGGCATTGCTGGTCAGGAGCTCAACAACTCCTTTTGTTACCTAGAAAAATGTTGCCATGTAAGCTTTTAATTAAGGTTAGTAAACTACTTTCCTCATTTATTTATAGCTCCAGGTACATTGCTCAGCATGTGGCAACATTCCTGTGAAAGTAAAGAAGTATTTCTTTGGTTTCTCTGGGCTTTTTTCCTTTAAGTGGCACATCACTTACTCTTGTGCCTTAACTCCATTCCCTCTGTGCATCCTTTTTATAAAACACACTTTATTTAAATGGTGATATAATATTCCCTTCCTCCTCTGGATACCTGCTTCATTTAATACAGGATGATTTAATGGTTCGGCAAAGAAACGATATTCACTGGTTGGTGTTTTTTCTTATCCCTCCAAAATAATACCTCATTTTTTCTTTGTTTTCCCCTTGTAGATATTTCTGTAGCATTGAATACCATAATCTGTGAGCATTTCATGAGCCATAATGAGTTCTGGCATCATCCTGGGAGATGGTGTAGACTTCAGACTGCCTCACCAACCAATCCCTTTCAGGCTCCTTACAAAGTGAACAAGAGTGTGAAAAATAAGGTAATTAGATAACAGCAGTTCAGTATTGTGTAGCACATTGTAAAAAAAGGAATGAAAATCTATAACATTCCGCTTTTTGGTGTTCTGTAGTGAAGTGCATAATTCACAATGCATAAGACAGGTACTGTCATGTTCTCAATACACATCTATCAAAATCCTCCAGTCTTCACTAGTCAGAGCAGATACATTAAAATCCATTAATTTAATCCATTAAAGCCCATTAAAAACTCAGAGGATGCTGGACCATTCATAACCTCAACACTTACAGAAATCTTGTAATTGAGAAATCCTCACATTTCACTGAAAAGCTCAGTCATATCAGAGAAGCTTTCAACTGCTGACACACCAGAGTTATTTGAAAATATTCATTTTATGGTTCATTTTTATGTTTTTAAAAATGAACTTGACTTAGAGCAAAAATGCTTGGGTCTAGTGTGAGTTTACAGGTGAACTATGTAAACCTGAGGGCAAGTCACTACAAATATCATCTTACTCACTTGGCTCATTTCTGAGTAGCTCTTTCCCTGACCTATTTTGATAGATTTATCAGTAAAGATATCAGTTGTTACTGTCTCTATTTGTACATGCAAGTCTGACAGTATAGCTCATAGAGATTTTCCAGGGTTTCAGTGCCCATTTCCTGCTTAAAAATGAAGAAACAAAAAAAACCTCATCCCATTTCTTATTGTTCTCTGCCTTTTAAATCATATTCTCTGCTTGTTTTTTTTTTTTTTTTTTTTTTGGCTCTTCTCCCCTCATATCCTTATCTGTGAAAAAAGGGCTCAAATCATACAGTTAGAGCCTGTAGGTCTCAATCAAGACTCAAACAAATATTTATATATATAAGACATACACACAGGTCATCCAAAACAAAGCTTTTACTTGTGTTACCTGTGAAAGCACCAGACTGTAGAGCAGTTTTTTTGCTAACACAAATAACAGTGCAGTGTCAGTGCAAGTAACACAGTACAAATAAGAGTAGTCGGTTCATAAAAGATGTAGAAAAGGTCTGTTCCAAACCCTGAATCCACTGGAGCAGTTGTCTGTGTCAGACGCATTAATCTATGCTTCTGTCTCTTGGTTACCTCTTCTCCTGGTCCCTGTGTTAGCTGTTTCTAACCGTGTAAAAGTCATTTAACTCTCCCACTCATCACTGCTTACAGGAGTGTTTGCTGCTTCTCTGAGAACTTTCCTACTGAGAACATTTGTTAAGTAAGAGATCTCCCCTGCTTCAGTCACATACGAATCTTCCAGTTCAGTACGGGAAGTAAAAAACTTACTGCTTACAGATGGCAGGAGAGAAAAGATACACATCCCTTTCTGCCCTACCTCTGCAGTCATTCAGAAAGTCCCAGGAACCCTCAACTACAGATTGCCTTAGCAACCACATGTTATTGGAGAGAAACCCAAAATAATCTGTGTAGTCCTCCTACAAATATAACTGAGATCTTGTGAAGTCTATCAGTTGAAGCAAAATGGGACCTCTTTCCCCATACTTATTTTCTAAGAAGAATTTCTGCTTTGCCTAGCAGCAGAGGACTCCACATAGAGTTTAGGCAATCACTAGTTTGTTATCAGCCCATGAAAGATAGGCTAGAAAGGTGTCACCTTGTAGGTGTCATTCCAAAAGAGAGAACTCCTGCCAAAGCAGAGCAGGCTGTTTCCTTGCTAAATTAATGACAGGAAGGGAGGATGGCATTTGGTATGAGCAAGGGAAGAGGCAGGTCAGCCAACCAGATGCACATCTGTGGTTCAATAGAACTTCACAGCGAACACAAAAGGGTGGGGTTTGGCAATACCTGGAAAAAGGGTCAATTGCTTTTATCCAATTCCTTTCTTTGACCAAAGTCAATGACTTCTGTTTTGTGAGGTCTGCCTATCTCTGCTATGGTCAACACTGAGGTAAGCTGTCAGTATGCTGCAGGATTTCTGGTACAGTTTTAAAAGTATGATACTGTTTTTCTTGAATAGTCAGAAGAAGCTGAAGAGATAAAGATGAATTCAGAAAGGAAAGAGCTGGTGGCTTACTGGCTGCTCAGCATCTGTTATCATCAACTCAAAAATATCCACATCTGATACGTGTTCAGGGACACCCTACTAACATTCATTTGAATTCAGGACTTTTTTTTTCTCTCCTTTCCCACCTCTATCTAGCTCCACACTAAAAGGTATGAAGCACTTTTATCTAATTATTTGCTACGTTATAAAAATTGTCCTAATGAGCATTTTCAAAAACGGGGAGCTCACAGTGTACCTCCCAAATTAAACCTTTAAGCATTTGAAAAGGATACCTCTAGGGTCAGTTTTTTGTTTTGTTTTCTGAAATTGCATAGATAACAAGACAAAAAAACCTAAAGGATACTATTCATACATACTAATGAACTGCATTTTTCCTCTCGGTAAAGCCAACAGTGTAAAATCCCTGAAATTGCACTAAAGTTAAATTCAGAGAACAGAGGGATGCTGATCCTTATGAACATTAGCATACACAGTAATAACTCTCTTTAATAGAGTATTATAATTTTTATTTTAAAGATGGATCCCTGTCTAGACATGTACTAAATCTCCAAAGCAGTAGTTAGTAATGTGTGAAGAGTAAATTGTATAGCTCAGCTTTGAGACTGGCCATTTTCCTGCTTTATTGAAATACTGTGAAGTAGAGAGATACACAGTAAATGTAAAACACTGTAGTAGAAGGAAAGAGCTCTGACAGCCTTATTGATTCCCTGTTTTTTCTGATCCTTTTATTATCCACTCTTGAGCAGTCTAGTCAAAGGCGCTTAAAATTGCGACAGGCTCCATAATACTATAGATTTCTAAAGTTTACACTATAACTGCAAAACCAATTTGCTTCTCCCTCCCTGTACCATCTGCTTTCCCCCCCTCTTTCTTCCTTAGAGCACAATTGCTGGCATCGTATCTTCAATATTCTGCACTGCAGAAACGAAGCTGATTCCAGATGGTATATTTGGGGGCATTAATGAACAATACAGTAGCTCCCTCTCATGGGTTGAGTTCAGGTCTACCAAGTCCAGCAGACAAACTCTAATGACTCTCATAAACACAGCATCCAGTTTGGGGTGTCTCGGGAAAAAGTTAGTTGCAGCAGGAGGGATGAACAGGCAGTGCTGTTAGAGCAAACCCAGTACTCCCAGGCACTATATCATGCCAGTGTTGCCGGACTATCCTGGTAGGAGACAAAATGGATCAAAACTGACTTCTCACGGATTTTGTTTTCTGAGGCTCAAATTAATCTACCTGCCCTTCAGTGGAGACCTTGCCCTCATAACCCTGTAATACGTGTACAAAAAAGTGTGACATTTTCCATGATCTCGGAGCTAGATTACTACTTAAGGGTCAACTCTCTCTCTGCCACATTTAATGTAATATTTAGACGTATCTCAACACCCTCCCACACCTGGGCACAGGCAGTCTGTGAGGCTGAGTTTGCTTAGACCTGGGCTGTAGAGTAAAAATGATGATAAATCTTCCTACACCTTTTTATTTCTCTGGAAACCTGAGAGAAAATAAAGATTACAAAGAGAAGCTGATTTTTTTTTCTTCTTGTACCTCATCAACAGAATTGCCTTTTAAGTTCAAGTCAGTTAAACGTAGATAAAACTGCTGAAATAACTGAGATGATGCTGAGGACCAAAACTGGAATGTGAAACCATTGTTCATGGTTCATGTTCATGCCACTGATGCCTAAGTAGATAACTGACCTTGTGGAAAGCAACATGATGGAGAGAAGGCAAATTTTGAGTGAAAACACAATCAAACTCGCTATTTCTGTGAAAGCCAAGCACTTTTGATGAGGAAACCACAAACATTTCATGAGTTTATGACTGTGATACATTTCTGTACAGTATATTTCTTCAAACTAGAAATCTCTTAGACCTTAGGTTGATTTGATGGAGGGATTTTCTACTTTCAGAAAACATGCTTAATGCAATAGGTCTCTACACTGACAGTGTTGTGGGGCTCGCTCTATTTATAGACTTTCTGTGTACAATTCAAACATTCCTGTTTGTATGAAAGCTTGTTAGGAAAACAGCTTATCTTTGAATAGCCTGTGTGTGTATAACCTCCAAACCAGAGGTATTGGACAACATGCTCCCATCCAGCTGTAGAAATCTCTCAGCTGCTTATGCCATTATTAACCTGGAGGTAACCACCACAAAAGGCAACTTTCCTAGAAAAGCAGGGATCAGCTTCACTCACTTCTGGGAAAATTTGAAGAATCACTGAACAAGTCAAGGTGGTTCGAGCTAATGCTGTTAGGAATGCTTAGGAGGAGGCTAGAAAATTCAATGTACCCAAGAAGAGGTGACAGGAGAACATGTCAGTCTGTAAAATTACATCTCTGACTATCTCATATATTGGGCTGATGTTAAGTAATAGTCAAGAAGCTCATGCAACCAACTTTGCACTAAAGCAGGTTTTGAATAAACCACTGTCCTCTGCAGCTAAACTGTGGGGCAATAACCACCTGCTCAGTGGCAGCAGGAAAGACAGAGGGAACACTTTTATCTCAGGTCATTACAGCTATTTCTCTGCAGTGACTGGGCCTTTTAATGACTGTTCTTTGACAAACAGCAATTAGTATGCTGAAGAGCTTGACAGACACCTAAAATACTAGTATTTTTCTTATCTGTCTGAAGGAAGGGATGGAGTGATGAGTGAGTTGAAATCTCCCAGACAAGATGGAGAGACAAAGGTGAAAAAGAAGGAATTTAAAAGGGCACCAGGGAATTTAAAAAGGCACCACAGATGTGAACCTTTGAAAGGCAGGAAGGAAATTTTGGACAAGAAGAGAAAAGAAGCTTCAGATGAGCTTTACTAAAGAAAAAAAAAAGACAAACGGAGATCGGGAAAGGTGGTTGTGCACATGATCCAGGAGCTGCCTCCAAAAGGCTCATAAACCCTACCCAAAGGATGCTCCTAACCAGTATGACAGCAGTGAAAGGAAAATAAATATATGCAGGCTTTTCTTTGTACGGACCTCTTTCTTAGACAAAGCAAGGGGCAGTTGTGTTTTCAAAACCCCACACAAATGCATCTGTTCCTCTGTTTGCCCACATCTACTGGAACTCCATATGTGTTATTTTGCCTTCCCAACCTGTCTGGATTTCTGGGCAAAAAGAAGCTTAGATTGAAGAAGTCTGGGAGTGCTCTGTTAATGCAGCAATGAGGTAGTTGTGCTGCAGTCTCCACTCCCAGGAGCTCATGTTGGTGGTGTCACCGCACTGCCAGCCTCTTGCTCCCTCCTCACCCTTATTTTCTGTGTGATTATTTATTTTTCCACTTTTGCAATAGTCCATTGTGCACATGTTTAGTGCTGGTTTAGTGCTTTTCAGCTGTCCTTCAGAAAAAAACAGAAATACTTTCCCCAGGAAACCCAGAAGACACCACATAGGAACCTACATATGATGCTTTCTTGGCAATTCAGAGAGCCATCTGGGCCCTAAAAGCCTTCCTGGAAAATTTCTTTCCTGTGATTTTATTTTTTTATTTAGTTTTTTCTCTTTAAAGAAGATCTTTCTACTGTCCCTTGAGACCTCTGTTTTCTCCTGACTTTCCAGTATAAAGAGACAATCTGTCTTCTGCTGCCTGCCTCGCAGTGAGGCACCTGGGATGTGTTAGCAAGCATGAGTTCTATAGTTTATAAATTCCACAGACTGATATTTTGAAAACTTTTGATGCAGCTAGAACTGCATATGGATATATGAACTATGTCCATAACCATTTATTATAAAATTTTTTATTCTAAATGCGACATCCTGCATTTGCAGCATAGGAACTTATGTCCTGCAGGCACACAAGTATATGCCCAGCTTTACCTGGATGGATTGTCCTTTAGGGTGCACCTGCACTAGTGTTTTAGTTCAGACCAAGAGGATGAAGTAAATCTCCCAGGTGTCCTCATTTCCCATGCTTTGGTTCATGTAGTGGAGAGGTTTTTAAGAAGGTGGACCACAGGGAGGTCCAGCTGCAGAGCTGGTCCCAGCCACACCTCCATCTCTATGCAAGGACACTTTGATATCCCTCACATCAGCAAAGCCTCCAGGCTGCAACACCAGGATTTTGTAATTACAGTTGGAGTTTTGCTGGAATGAGGCTTGGATGGAGACGGACACCAGGAATGATCTATGCTGTGTTTCCTGCCTGGTTTGTCATGGTGAAGAGCAGCTTTCAAGTCCTGACCTGGTTTTCTTGGTTCTCAGGATATCAGTATTACTGTGCACAAATTCCCAGGTCAGGGAAAAGAAACCCAGCACTTAAGTACTTGCACTTTTTGCTCTGTTCCCTGTCACTTTCCATTCTCTGTCCTATTTGTCAGACCTGCCCACAGCTCTGCATTTTTCTTTAGGGCTGATTTTACAGCAAGCTTTACGATACTGTAAAAATATTGTTACAGAAATATTACTGGGAGGAAAATAATTATGCAGCTAAAAAGCAGCACATACACAAGAGTAAGGTAATGCTGTAACTGACAGCATGAATTATGCAGGATTTTTTTATTTTATTTTATTTTATTTTATTTATTTTATTTTATTGTCTGTAGTGGTAGATTTTATTTTCATCCTTTACTGCTTGAGCAGTAACACTTTCAATTCTGAATTCTCATAAGGGAGACACCCTAATGTCCTTTTATGTAGTTTTTAATGCCATTAACAATACCATTAAACCTATTTGGGCTATTCATTGAATAAGATAAAACTAAGACCAATGTTACGTATCCCTTTTTCAATTGAGTCAGACCCCAACTGTTCTTTCTTTTAATTTCTGTCTGGGTCATACAGGCAGATGTAGGTAAAAATGAAAGTGGCAGCCCGTATCATCTTCCACATATTCTGTTGCAGGAAGAAAATGTGGGTTTCCTGCCGTTTCCTTGAGGACCATGACAAATTTCCACAACAGGGACGGCTTTTCAGTCTTTGCAACTTGATGGGCCTGTAGTGCATGGCATGTGGGTATATTTGCCTTATGGAGTTGCACTTAAATCAGTCTCTTAAAGATCCAAGTCCTATAAATGCTAAAGCAGCGTTCACAATGCAGGATTTAACACAGAACTAATTACTGTAAAGGAACAAAAATAAAATCTAGCCCCGGATACTACCTTTTATTTTAGAAAAAAAATAACTAGGATGAACAAACCGATACAGACTTATTACTGATTTAGTTTCCCTCAAACAGTGGCAGCCTTAAACAACCCATCTATAAGGTGCTTTAAGGTCTGCAGCATTTCAACTCCCTTTCCTCCTAGCTTGAGGCAGGATATCAACTTCAACTCTTTACACTGCTTAAATCCCAAGCAATTCTTTGGACTTACGTGGTTTTCACACTAGTATTGCACAATTCAGTTAATAACCCAAGAGATCTATAGCCTCCCTCCCCCCCCCCCCCCAGTTTAACTGCACTAAGTCTGGACATTATAATCAAAATCCTGTATCACAGTTTGCCTTTAAGCTATTTGAAATGGTGAATGACTGAAAAGTACCAGGGCATGGAGTGCCGCCATAGAAGAACCAACCTGTGAGCAATGCAGGCATAATTTCTTTACAAAAAGGGCATTATGGAATAAATTGCTTGGGGCTCTCAGGCAGCAAGGCAGGCAAGTATCATAAATCAGCTCTGAAATATAAACTGGGCAATTGAAAGTAGGAGTAATGATGGGGTTTGATCTTCCTGGTTAGGTATGTCACTTAAATCTGTGACAAATAAATGTGCTGATCTGAAAGTACACAACAGCAACTGGGGTAACAGAGAGAAAACTTGGGGTTGGCAAGAGGAGGAGAAAATAACAGTCCTCCTCTCAGTGTATTGCACCCAGCTGTGAAACAATCCTGTTTAAATACTGCCAGCAGCCAGCACTGCAGTCTCCAGATAAAGATAACCTGATTTTACATGCTTCTTTTGCAGGGGGCAATTTTATGTTTCCTTGCTCAGTTCTTGTCTTACTGGAAAGTCAAGCTGGAAGGGGAGGCTGGGGAACTTTTTTGTTTGGGGTTGGTTGGGGTTTTTTTTTGCATTTTTGTTTGTTTTTTGTTTTGTTTTGTTTTGATTTTTTTTTAATAAGTTTGAAGGGCATCAGCTTTTGCCCTTTCAGCTCAGTAATCGAATGTGAGAGCATGGTACATTACCTTTCTCGCTGCACAGATAGACTGTTTGGTCGTGGTCAGATACAGTTGTCACCTCAACAATTCAGCTCTTCCTCAGATGAGTAATGAGTGGGTGTTAGGAAGAAATCAGGCTTTTTACTACCTGTGCAACTTGGTCGAAAGCTTTAGTAAGGAATTCAGGGAAAGACATGGGCACAGAAAGCAAACAAAATATAACTGAGAAACTATTTGAGGTGTGTACAAATATTTGAGCAAGTTCAAAATTATGAGAAGAATATATGAACATAGAAAGGACATGACTATTTTTAGAATCATAGAATCATAGAATGGTTTAGGTTGGAAGGGACCTTGAAGATCATCGAGTTCCAACCCCCCTGCCATACGCAGGGACACCTCCCAGCAGACCAGGTTGCCCAAGGCCACATCCAGCCTGGCCTTGAACACCTCCAGGGATGGGGCTTCAACAACCTCTCTGGGCAACCTGTTCCAGTGCCTCACCACCCTTAAAGTGAAAAACTTCTTCCTAATGTTTAATCTAAACCTGCCCTCTTCCAGCTTAAAGCCATTCCCCCTCGTCCTATCCCTACATGCCCTAGTAAAAAGTCCTTCCCCAGCTCTCCTGTAGGCCCCCTTTAGGTACTGGAAGGCCGCAATAAGATCTCCCCGGAGCCTTCTCTTCTCCAGGCTGAACAGCCCCAACTCTCTCAGCCTCTCCTCATAGGAGAGGTGCTCCAGCCTTCTGATCATCCTCGTGGCTCTCCTCTGGACGCGTTTTATGACAATATAAAAAAATAAACTGTTATATGAAATAACATATCAATATACAGCATCTTCCTTCATTTCTCCAAATCCTAACAAGGGTCTTGCATCATTAGAAGAACATTTTTTTCCAAATATATGTCAGACCAACTCAAGTATTTAAATGTATTTTCCTTATATCTGGAAGCAACGACAGTTTATTCTCTAGCTGATTCCCTTTTGCCATTCCCTTATAAAGGGCCATGGAGTAAAAATTATGTCAAGTTCTTTCCGTTTATGTAGTGATTTACCATACTAGCCCCAAAGAACCACTTGCAACATAGCAAGAGCATTTTTGAGTCTTTCCGGCTCTGGATGAGAAAGTCTGTTTGCATCATTTGTTTGGATTTGTTCCTTTCGAAATATAACATGCTTTGGCTATTTCTGTTTCAGACTTAAACTCTAGGCCAGCTCAAAATTCAAACAAGCTATATTCAAGCTCTACTCAGGGTTTAGTTCTTGATCGCAATCACTGAAAACGAAGAGAAAACACCAAGGAAGAAAACACAAGTCCTGCTGCTTTAGTAATGGTGGATCATTCTTCTTACCCTCGCACAACTCGGAAGCCCTTTGCTGCTTGCACCTTTTCCTGCCCAAGCCTCTTTTCCTACTTTTTTAGTCCATCAGCCAGGCAGCTCAATCACACAGCGTTCATTTCTAAATATGGCTGAGAATGGTCTGCTTCATCCCCCCAGCCGCTCAAAGGTTTGTATCTTCAGCTTCCCCCGGAGCTTTTCCACAGGCACATTCTCGTTACTGAAGAGATTGTCCAGCATGAGGGGTTTTCTCAGAGGTCACTGTCATTTTAAGACTGTCACCACATAACACTTTTATCATGAGAAATACAGCACATACACCTTAACTCACCATGTTCATAAAGCTCTTCCTAGAGTGGACATTAATAAAAGAGAATTGGCATTAAAAGTGATGTTCTAAACGGCCTTCTCGTCCCCCCACTCATGCACTCATACAACGGTTGTCAGTTTGGAGGAGGGGCAGGATTGTTGCCAAACAAGATTTTCATGCTAATAATTGTGATAAACAATCTTACAGGGGTGTCACAGAATTTGCACTCCTTCATGTCTGCTCTCCCTCCCTCTCCCTTCGCTGTCCCGAGGGTGCTCTGCTAAGTGCTGGCTGTTAGATGAAGTGTAGCATTAGGGTGTCAGAGTTACAATGGAAATTTCCCTCTCTGGGAATTAGAAGATTCCTCTTCATTTAGCTTTGGGATGTGAGCAATAAAATGGTGATGATCAAGTCTTACCCAGGAGGACCGTGCTGCACTGTGCACACAGCCTGGCAAAGACATTTTTTGATAACCACTGAGTTATATCATAGATGCATAAGAGGAAATAAGCAGTCACAGCTCAAGGGCTAAAGAAACACGTTATAAATTGTTATAATTACTTGCTATGACAGTCAGCAGAGAACAGCTTAAATGCAGGAAGTATTTACGGGGCTGGGAGGAAAGCACGCAGGCTGGAGTGTGCACTGTTCGTTGAATACTCCACCGGCTGGGAGGGAGGATGAGCAGACTTTGGAGGGGCGGACAGAAGAGATTGCTTTTTCTTTCCTCTGAGACAAAAAGCTGCCACACTGCCAGGCACTTTCTCCCTGTGACCCCACCAACTTCACCTCCCTGTCTGCCCTGCGCAGACACGTGCCACATCAGGCACGGAGCCCCTCTCCCTGCCTATCGCCTGTGGTTTGTGTGAAGACATTCATGGAAAGCTGGAAACACTGCTCTGATCTCAGCTTAACTCTGTCTCATCTCCTTTCTGTCCTGAAGGTATTGGTACTGCCAACACGATGACTTCTTCCTCTACATGTGCTAAAAAAATCAAAACAAAATGAGAGTCATCCCCATTGAAGATGCAGGAGCAGGTTTGGAGCAGGGATTCCCAGTTGCATACTGGTGCTGAATTCAGATACCAGAGCAGACCCAGCCTGTGAACTAGGATCTTCTTTTTTCAGGAAGTTATCTTTTCAAAATAGTAACTTTAAAGGAAAAAAAAGATCTTTTTTACCTGCTAACTGATCAATTTTTGAAGCTGGAACTTCTAGAGTACAAGAAGTTTCAACAAATTTTAACATTTTGTAAATACACTACTTCCAGTTTACTAAATTAATCCCTTCTTGAAAGCAATATTTTAAAATGAAATTGAATCTAAGTATGACATTCAGAGTTTTTTAAACATTAAAGTCTTATGTTTTCATGAGACCAATTTATTTTCCCTTTGGATTTCTGGTTGAAAACTACTTGTGAGAGTTCAGCTTTTTAATTCAATTTCAGATGGGGTAAACATCAGAATTCTAATTATTCTTTGTTTGAAATTGTTAGGAAAATTATTTCCTTCCCTGATTTCCTGAAGAAGTCCTTCATGTTGTAGGGAAACTGCAAAGGAAATATTCGTTTTACATATTGTCCAGACTAGTCCATGATCATAGGTAAGAGCGGTGAACTTTATTAGGCAACGAGGTGGCTCTGCGTGATGTCTCACCTTGGTAACACTGCAACTGGAAGAATTAACTACGTTTGAATTCACAGTTATTTGAGATACCATGGAGTACAAGAAAATGAATGAAATGTAAATCTTCAGGGTATGATTTGTTGCAGTTTTTGTCACATTAGTTCCAGATAAACAGAAATTATTTATATATGAGTATGTGTTTTACATACCCTTATGTATACATGCTTATATAGCTACTTTCTGTGATACATGTAGCTACGCTATGTATACAGCAAATACTTTCCAGCCCCTTAAATTACACCACTATGGAGCATGCAGAGGTCTACATTGTTATGGTGGACTGACAGTAGGACTGATTATACATAATTAACAGAGCAATCATACCTCTGCTGGCTTAGACATTTTTACACTTGCAACGCAGAGAATGGGTCCATATAATGAACCAAAGTACCTGGAACAAGGAGAGCAATTTGGGTTTACTGAAGAAAGAATGGCATTTATTTACGTTGACAGAAGTATAGCAGTCACTAACATACTTCTGGGCTCATGGAGGACTGCTTTGTTTGAGCACCTCTGTGTTTTATGGTGAGGGCAAATTTAACCAGCATAGCTTCATAGAAGCAGCAGCTGAGCCTACTGGTGTAACATGCTTTGATTTGCTGCTGAGGTGGGATGGAGTCCCCTATCTTATGCAGATCTTTCTTTTCTTTTTTGTTTTTTTTTTGCAAGTTTTGTTTCCAATGACTGTAGATACTGGGAAATTCCCAGTTCCCCAAATTAGTGCATGACTCTGGATTGCTTTGGTATTTGCTTTATAAGGGGGCTGAAGAGAATGTCAAGCTAAACAGCGAAATGCTTGCCTGAGAAGGCGTGTGAACATAAACTAATAATAATAATGATAATTACATCCAGCTGGGATTCAAATTCACTTCTGAGCTCCATCAGTGTTGTTCATTAACTGATGTAGAGTTACAGCTTTTAACTTCTTTAGTTAGGCAGCAAACACCAGCACAACCTCAGGAGGATATGTGGTTATTGTTACCTCTTGAGGACAACAGCTTTTCACAATATTCTTGAAATAAGCATGTTTGCAAAAAGACTTAAAGCTTTTAATTTCTGGTGTTCTTAAGGCCTAATCTCCTTTAAAATACCTGATTCTTCAAATTCCCTGTATAGCTCCCTCATGCATAGCTAAATATTAAGACTGCAAAATAATCTTAATTAGCTAGCGTGCTAATATTCTCATAGTCCTTTGTAGTCACTGGAGAAGTCTTGTATTTGAAAAAGGGAGCTACATGCATATTTTTTCCCCTAATGCAGCAAGAAAAGCTGTGTGAAAGCAAAAAGCTCTCAAGACAGAAGCGGTTATAGTTACATATTAATTAAGTGTTTTTTCCCAAGCCAATGAAAATATTTCATTTCTGTAGGTTCATGGCAAGCATGTGAGTGTACTCCTGTGGAAAAACTACAGCTTTCCCAGTGAAAAAGATGCTGCTAACATTTCCCCATGCTCAGCAAGATAAGTGGATGGACAGTCTTCCAAAGCACCCCATTGCTAATTTTCCAGCTATCCTTGTTAAGCAGAGAACTGTGGAGGATAGAGCTAGGATATAATCTACATAATCTAGAGCTTTCTCAGGTGCCATTTGAGCTGCCATTGAACAGAAGAAATGAAGTTAGTAAATACAATTTTCAGAACAGTTTCTCTGTGTTAACATGATCATTTTCCTATTATTTGTTGTGGGTTTTTTTCTTTTATGTATTGGTTGTTCTGATTAACTTAGGTAATTGCAGTTCAGTTAAAATGTATGACTGTATTTCAAGGCATAAAAATCACCAAAAAAATTCAACACGTGGTTGGCTGCAATCCAGTTGATTTTAGTCTCTAGGATCTGATGTGGAAAAACGAGGCTATGGTATTAAATTCGACAGAACTGAAAGCAATAATGAAAATTCTATGAACAATGCACTTTAAATTGGATCAAGGTTTAAAAAAAAAAAAGGAGGCAGACCCCAGGTAATTTTCTCTTCACATTTTTGTCATATTGTGAAGCTGAAAAAATTTTACTAGTTTCAAATATTTTATGTTTCTTGTTTTCTAAAAAGAACGAAACCTCCAACACTGCAGCCATTTTGCTTAAAATGTTGAAATCCTTGGACGTGTGAAATCTTTTAATGTGGCTAAATTTTCCAGCAATACACACACTTACTACATTAATTTCAGACATATCAGACACTTGGGTCTAATAATAATGCGTACTGTAATATTAAGCTTCTAAAGCTCCAAGAGCAGACACAGAGGCAAAATTTTTTCACAAACCTACTTGCTTGGTGTAGCCTCACATGTAGCCTGATACTTTAAGCAAACGTATAGATATGGACACTGCGACGGCTGCTCCAGTGTACCTCTGTAGGGCACGCTCAGACTTACAGTTCTTGCATTTCTGAAACACGATGAGTGAAAGAAGAGGAGCATGATGAGACTGAGCAGGGTGTTGGGTGGCAAGCTGAGAGCTGGAGTGATGGGGACTCACCGAGCAGCTTCAAAGGAAGATCATAATTACAGCTCCTCTCAAGGCATATACATCTGAAATGGCCCCAAATCTCACATCAACATTTCTTACTGCATTTGTCATATACTCAGTGACTGCTCTTCTGTAGGAAAACAGTGCAACATGCAACAAGACCGGTGATGTTGCGTTTTCCCCCCTTCCAGTTTCCACACACAAAAACAGATAGGGAAAAGATTAACTTCTTAATCCCCACATATAGCATACTTCTCTTCAATATCAGAAGCAATCCCCAGAAATTATTTAAAGGCTAAATAAACATCTCACTGCAGGAGATAAGGTTTAAGAGAAAGAAGTTTGGAAGGTTCCTTGACCACAGAAGATAGGAACCTTTCACAGGTACTAGGGGATATCTAATGCAGGAGAGAAATGCATAAAAAGAACCACTGTCTAAACTGAAGCCAGACTCAAATTCAGACAACATATTAGGCATATATTTTTAACACTAGGCTCACATTCTGTCTTTAGATCAATACAAGATTCCATTCTGGAGGATACGCTTCAAACACAAGTTAATGGTTGAATAAGGGCACATTAGGAGAAAGTCAGTGCCCCAATAAGATGAACTAAAGGTCCCTTCTGACCTTCTAAGTCTATTACTTGTAATATCAAACAAATCATATAAATGTTGAATATTCAACACCATCCATTTTGAAGGAAGGCGATCTTGTTTCCGTGGCAACTTGTAGGCAAGCCAATAGTTGGTCACCACTTCTTGCTGGGATGCTGCATGTTTGTCCCCTGAATACTGTAAATGCAGCCCTACTTTAGTTTCACCAATTTTACAAACTACTTAATGAAAAGAATAATGTATATTTAAGCAAAACATAAAAAATCATCTGTTAGCTTAAAATAAAAGAAGACCTGTGCATTTTCATTTCTTTCTGGGGATGATTAGTTTCTCTTTCGTGATTCATAAATTCCAGCAGATGCAGCAAAAAGTTACATAAAAAGCTTTTTAGGGCAATTATGTCTTCAGCTGGAAATTTTGACATTTGTGATCTCTCTCTTTCATCGCTACTATTAATATCTCCTTAGCAGATATGACTTGCTGAGAGTTAACTAATTGATAGAAAAAGCTGCTTGGAGTTGCAAGAGTTTTCACTTCTTTATTTCAGTTTAAGTGACAGGGTTGCACTGAACAGTATCATTACCTTTCCACCTAGCAGAATACTCAACAGACAGCAGTAAAAGTGTGACTATGATTAGCAAAAGCTGAGATTTTTGTCTTTTAGCTAGTATTTAGATGTTTATTTATAGTCTACAGGTATTTGCATTAACAGTGTAGCTTCAGTGCATTTCAACATCCTATCGCTTTGAGTGGAAGAGGTGCAAGGTCACAGTCCTAACATCAGATAGCTGCTAAGCTAAAGAAATGGGACAGAGAATAAAAATACAGAATTAAAATATCTGTAGTGATAGACAGGGAAGTGACAGAGGGACAAATTCAGCCCATCCAGTTGCATGTTAAGAACTACATTGTTATAAATCCAACAGCCATGGCTCCAGGGAGCACCTACTGAGTGTAGTAAGTGAGATATACCACCCTTTAGTGGTCTCATACTCTCTTCACTGACCATACAGGAAGTCTAGGATGTTAAGTTTCTTAGGCAATTCAAAATTAGGTGGCATCAATCCACCTCAGAGAGAATAAGGGACTTGCCCAGTGTCGTACAACTAGTCCTTGGCTAAAGTGAGAAACCTGCCTGCACATCATTTTGCTCCAAATTATGGCCTGGGCTAAACTGCTGTCAGAAATTCTGCCTTCTTCAGTTTTCACCTATCCTTCAAGTCCAACCTGCAATTCTGTTTAGCACATTCTGATGTCAGATTTCGTAGAGCATTTTCTGCCCCAGGAAGCTACTTAGATTTTGGGTCACTTCGTGGAGAGGCAGCATTGTAGGAAATTTTCTTTAAGATTACATTATAGAAGTGTCAACACTTACTATGATGCAGCACAGTTTTTCTTGTTTAGAGAACAAATTAAACTCTTATTTGCCCTTTCCGTATACAAAATAAAACACACCTATCACAGCCTTCAAACCTTGAGTCTAGCAGATGGGTACTACTTCTTGGTAAATGCAATCCATGTGCAATAGTTTGCTATCACATTAAGTATGCTATGCCCTGCATGCTTCAAATATTCCTCTTGATGATTAGAACATTTCCTGATTAGTTTGAACAAGCAGTCTTCTTCCTCTGACCACCCCACTGACAGAGCCTCTATGAAGATAACCTTCCCATGAAAGCTGTACTCTTGTCTACAACTCTGCATCTCTGTTTTACCCTTTCTTGCAGACAAGGAAGAACAAATTTACATTTTCTACTGTTCATACTCCATTTTGAAACAAGCAAAGCTTGAGGGAAGAAAACCACTGCCTCATTCAAGCACATAGGCCTACATACTCATAAGTATGCTACCATGCATATAAGTGGAGTATAGAAATGATCTATCGCTAGCCTAACTGTTGCAGTATGTGAATTGGTTAGATGTGACATGGCATATCCTTTTGCTAGCACAACACTTTATTACTTTTTTATGGTTGAAACATCAGCTTCTTAATAGAAGTTATGCGCCATGGATACAGTTATTTATTTCCACATCCAGGAAAATTACAGCTTTGAAATCCGCCCTCACTGTTGTACATTCTTTTTTACATATCAGAGCATAACTCTGATACCGGTTTCCATTTATTTACAAAAGTCCTAAGCTTGTCATCATGACCCTTCTCCTTTACTCTCCACCTGCCAAAACTGGCAAAAAAAGAAATGGAATTCAAAAAGAGAGATTTCAGGGAAAAAAATAGAAGCATTAGATTATGTTTCTTAGGATTAGGCAGGGATACGGCTGTTATCAGTGGCAGAACAAAGACAGGCCTATATTACCAAATGTATCACATCTGCTCCAGCTGGACCATGAGACAAGACTAAATCCCCTCTGACGTGTGGATGAAACACCTTTGTCTGAGGATGCCAGGCTCATCCATGTGCTGTGAGCAGCAAAGCATCACCTAAATTCCGAGCTGCACCAGAGGTTGGACAGTGTCCTGACTTCAGGCTGAATCAGATTTGTACCCTCATACCCCAAAATTTCTAACAAAAAATAAAAATAAAAAATCCAGGATTCATAATCTGGCAGTGTATGGAAATTATTTACATTTCTTTTCAGTCCACCTTTTGCTAAAATTCTGTTGTTAAACAGCTGTCACTTGGTCACATTTGGGGGAGAAGGAGCATTTTTTTTCCTATATAAAGAGATTCCACTGGAAAAATGAATGCAACTTTGGAGTGAAAAGCAGTTATTTGCTGTCTAGTAAACAGAACAAACAGCTAGGAGTGAGGTATTACGCGGGTAAGCATTACTAGACTTCCCACTCCGATGAAGCCCCCAATGAATCACTGCTGACCAGGCAGCCAGGCAGGGAGGAAGGTCACCCTCTTGCACCTTGTATCGCTCATCTGCATTTCACTGAACTTGTATCTTCTGAGTCTCTGCATCTCCCTTAGGGTTTTATATCTCTCATGTGGTATGTTTCCTATTGGATCCTTAAGCTGACAATTTTTACTGTCTCAGCACTTCCGCTTTGGTCTGTTTTTCATGTTTATTAGTGCGAGCATCCACAGCTCACAAACTTCATCACACCTTGACAACTTTCTCAGTAAAAGTGAGCCAAAAATCACATGGCTCAGCTGCGCCAGATTAGGCCTTGGACCACAAACAGCTGAACTGGCTGAACCTTGGGCCAGGTTACGCTCTGCCCATTTCAGTTGAATATCTGCATGATCTTAGAGCAGTCCTGGTATTTATTAGTCTGCTTTCCAAAATAATTTCTTTTAGTTCATCTCCTCTTCAGTTAAGGCAGTGGTTGGCCAGGCCACAAGACGTTAGCTGAGCCTCAGTTATTTTGAAAACCTCTTCTGCTGCCTGTCAGATCTGTCTGTCCCACTGTAACAACACACGTCACCTCTGATGTAAACACAACAAAGTCCACACCATCTCACCTGCAGGTGCCAGAAATTAAGGAAATGCAAAATCAGGGAAATTCAGATCAGAAAATGATTGGGGGGAGTCTAGATAAAATGTAAGTTCTCCAGGAAGTTTTCAACAAATACAGAGTGACCAACCTGTGCCTCACCTGCACAGGGTTGAGCCCCATTCCTTAAGGACCCATTGCTGCCTTCTCACAGCACCAGCTGGGAAACATCTGCCTTTTTTTCTGTAATTGCTGCTTTGGTGCTGCTTAGTAATACTTCTCCTTTGGTAGGAGAGCAATCATTCTCATTAGATGTCAGAGTGAGACAGCAGAGCACTTTTGTTTGGAGTACAGCATGCCAAGTGATGATTACGATTCAAGAGCTGGGGAGAGCGCTCCTGAAGTGAAGGGGTGCCCCTGTTGGAAATTAAGCAACTGACAGGTGTTAGAGCATCATTAAACATACACAAGAGCTCAGGTCCTTCTTGCAAGGTCCATTGCTGTGTGCAAAATTAGCTAATTCAAGGAGGAATTGAAAGGAGTGTTTGCATGCTGCGCTATGGGTTACTCAACCTTATCTTGTATGAGAATGCTGGACTGAAGCAAAGGTGCCAACAATGACCTTCCAGGAACATCGGCCAATTTATCTCAGCAGTGGAAACTTTTAAATGTCATCCAAATCTCATCCATGGGGACATGCCAAAAATGTTTTGTGCTTCTTCACGAGGTAACTCTGCTTCATAGGCAAGTGCCTTCTTTCTCATGAGAGCAAAGGAGGAGTTCTGTCTTTATGCCTTGTGAAACAAGCAATTGTTAACCAAGTGTGAAATTTTATTGACAAGTCAGTGAAGAGAATGTGGTTCATGTGCAGAGTTCAAGCCATTAGAGAAAATTAAATTGTCTAGTTTGGTCTTCTGTACATCTAGTGAACGTAGCAAAAGATGAACTGCTAGTCTAGAAAAATGAAAGATTACTTTACCCAATAAATTTACCCAAGAAATACGGATAGCTGCGATAGCGACTGCCTCTTTGGATATGAAGTAGAGTAGGAAAGTACAGTATTTAAGCAGACTTCCCATGTGGGGGAACTAAGAGTGACTGGGAAAAAAGATTGGGACAAAAAAACTAAGGAGAAAAGACTAGGACAGGATACGTAAGGAAAACAGGACCTAGCCTTAGCAGAGGCTAAGAACAGACAGGAACAGAAGAGGCTGCAATGACCAGAGAATACATTCTGTGACACCAGACCTCTTGTCATCTGTAGCCCTTGACAAAGTATGTAATCTTATTCCTTATACTGCAGTCTTTGACTAGGTGGCCACAAGACTGCCATAGGCTGCCAGTTTTGTTATTTTGCTGCTGCACGCTCACCAAAATTGCTGTCCCAGGAATCTGCCACATTTGCACATGAAGCTACAGCACAAACTTGTTTTAAAACCACTTTGTCTTTGCCCACAAAGTAGAGAACAAGTGTGTTATTGTGTATGATTACCTCCATGAAAGCAGAGGTTACTGTTAAAAACACAACAACAAGTCAAATAGAATCATTGTAACTATAGAAGAAGCCCTTGAGCAGAAAGTGCTGTCCCCAGATTATGAAAGTTTTTTAGACACATTTGTCACAGTGATTTTTTAGGAGTTTTTTTGGTATCTAGTTGCATTGCAAGAACTGTGGCATCTTCTTCCTAACTGTTATTTGTATTGTATTTTGTCATGATCTTACTTTGTCACTCAGCTTTAAAAAAAAAAAAAGTGTTAGTCTAGTAGGTAAGCAAACTCTTTGCATCCAGGAAAACAGTGTAAGCAGTATTAAAGATCAGCTCCAACCTTTCCCTCTTGTAATAGCAATCATTGAGAATACAGAACTGCCTATGCAAAAGGAGTAATGACCTTGCTTTAAAGAATTCAGTAACAGTTACTAGGGCACAAAGCAAAATGATTTGTAGTTAACTTAGTCCTTACATAGAGCATTTTTATTATCTAAGAGACAGGAGAAGGAAGATTTGATTCTGTGCACATGTCTTCCCATCAGAGCACTGCCAGCCTAAACAGCCCATTCTACCTTCCTCTAAGGGCAATGACAGGTTCAGTTTTAATCCCAATGACTTTTCCCCTCTCACTCCCATGCAGGAAAAGCTTTTTCCTTCCTCAAACAACATAAGCCTCATCCCATCTCCTTCAAATATCTCCTCACCAGCTCATGTATCATTAACAAGCCCCTCATCACAAGAGACAAAGCCTCTACCAACAACCCACAAAACATCTCCCTTTACAGAAACAGGCAAACACAATCAATGTACCTAATGGAGATGAACAAGCAAGTCCAGGCCTGGCAGCAAGCAATCAGGGTGAGGATTAGGTGACAGATGGTGAAGGATTTGGCACAGCTGACTCCAATCCAATTGCCTTAAGGGTCTGCAAGAGCCCCACAGTTTCTCAGTATAGTGATGAGCAAGCTTCAGATGCAGAAAGTTGGAGCTGTATCATCACTCCTGGCAATACTCTTACCCCAGATGAAACGGATCTGCTCAGCATCCAGTCCTTGCTCAGTTCCAGGGGTGGGGTGCAACGGGGCATTTGGTAAAACCCCTTTTCTATGCAGGGAAAATAATGGAATTAAGTAACCCCAGGAAGGAGAAACAAAGAACATAAAAGCTGATCTCTCAAGGAGCTAGAGTGCTTTCTGAGGACAGTTAGGAACCCCACAGAAGGCTTTGTTGTCAACGTAAAAGTGGTCTAAAATCACTTCTTCTTCGAGACCTGTCAATATGGATGCAGCACATGAAGTTTCTTTCTTTTTTTCACTGCATATTTCAATGAAAATTGTAAAAAATATTTTATCACAGAGCTAAAATGGTATGTTATTATCAAAAAGTACTAGAGACTTAAAATGCAGTACTGAGCTACATGAAGTACAAACAGCATTACAGGGTTACCCCCCTACAAGCTCAAACTAGTCAAACAACTAAACCACTCAATTATCTAGCATGGAATTACCTAGTCCCTAATTCTCATTAGCAATAATTAGGTATGTTAACTTGATTTAAAGATAATTTTTTTCCATCAGAGAGAATAGAAATAGTTCAGGCTGATGTCTTTGATAATCTGATGTTGTTGTTCACAACTGAGATTTAAGTAATCTTAAAAGAGATAAGGTTCATTATTATAAGCGTGAAGCTGTAATTAACAGTAAGCTTCTGTTAAAGTCATCGTTCCCATAGTTTTTCATGTCACTCTTTTTGATGAATTACAGTGGAAAATTAAATTTTTAAGATTTAGACTGCAGAACAGTAGAATTAAGCCTCTATAAGTAAACCAAGCACATAAAAAGACACACCCAGTTTTATATTTCAGGTTAGTTCAGCTTTCAAGGTATTTCTTCACTCAGAGGCACGCACCTTGCTTGCTTAAAATTGAATTTTTTTAAAAAATAGGATTTTCTTCACCTGAAAAAAAAAAGGATACAAGTGTCATTTGCAAAGGACACGAGATGGAAAGTATAGTCAACATGGTGAAGGAGTGGAGTAATGTACAGAAGAACTGTATGACCTTGAAAATGAGAGTAATATTAAAGATGTCATGGTCATGTCCGTAGGGAACAGAAACAAGGCTTTTTTGCCACAGACGATAGGCTTCCTGTCTATACGTGACAATGAATGAGAAAGAGGTAGGTGTATCAGTCAATCATGAGATGACTATGAGCTATCAGTGTGATGCAGACATGAAAAAGACAATTGTAATTCTAAAATATATCAGGCAAAGTGTTTTGCATAGAGACGGGGAGTTATTAATGCCTTTTTCCAAGGCACTGGTAAAACTTCATTTGTTACACTATACGTAATTCTGGCCACTGATGTTGAAGAAGATGAACTGAAATAAGTATAAGGCAGGAAAAAGATATTAACGTGATTAGAGTAACTGGCAGCTAATTTCTGAGAGAAATAGAGTTTGTTTAACCTTGTAAAACCATAGCTGCGAGGGGTAAAATGTTCTCTCTCTATAAATACATCAGTGAAGTAAAGATCAGGCAAGAAAGTTATTTAAGCTTAAGGATAATGATGGAAGAAAAAGATGAGCCTAAATTGATCATGAATAAGTGTAAACTGGAAATGAAAACAAGCTTTCTAAACTATTAAAAAAAATCAAAACTGGCTTCAGCTGAATTTTTTGCTAATGTGAGACTAGAGCTCATGGCATCTCAGTGCAGAAAGGCCAGTCATAGTTCTGTTACTAATTTATTTCTTTGAAAATCTCTATTAAAATGCTGCCATACCTTTCTTGGAAGCTACAAGGAGCTCTACAACAGTAGGAGTAAAGAGCAAGTAACTAGAAAATTCTGAGCCTGGAACTCACGGTAACACTTGTAAATCATTGTTTTCCTCTAACAGCCACTATCTCTTTGTCTGCCCAGGCAGCTGCCTCCATGCAAGCCAGCTCAATCACTCTCTAGCTGGAAGTCCTGCATGAAGTCCTGCACACTGGTTTAGTTTCCAGCCTTAAGACGGCAATAGCACACCAGCGCGAGCCAGACTGAATCAGCGATGCTGTTCCCTTCGAGCAGTTGATCTCCCCCTTGTGCTGGCACTGGCAGTTTTCTGCTCCTGATGTTGATCTGCACAACTAGCAGAAAGCTATTCTTTTTTGTTGGTTTGGGTTGGTTGGTTTCTTTGTTTTTTTCTGGTTTAATTTTTCAGCTCCTACATCTCCCCAGTCTAGCTCATACTGGGATCAGCTGAAACCCAGCGCTGGATGGGGGAAATTGTGTCTAGGCTGGCGTAGGAAGGCCAAAACAAAACAAGTACCTTCCTAGGTCAACTTAAACTGTGTGTTGCTATACCCAAATGATGCTGCAGTGTTGACTTGCTTTCTCTCCCACTTCTACCTACATAATAAAATGCTGAAAGTTCTTCCTGCTGGTCTTTTAAAAGTAAAAGAGATCAAGTATCTGGGGGAAAAAACCCACAACCTACAACCTTACTGCAGACCATGGCTTCACTCAGTACGAGACTGAGTCCTCCGAAGCACTTGCAGCCTTTGACTGGTTTTAGGCTCCAGAAGAGCAAGGAGGGGTAAGGATGATATTGGGAGCAATTTCCGTAGCTTGCTCCCTTTCATCAACTGATAAACAGCCACATGTCTTTCCTGCCTTTCCTAGGAACACCAAGTGAGCACTCCTGCTCAGGACTGACATCCTACATGGTTTCAGATTTTTTTACATCTGCACAGAGTGGTGCCAGGACCCTTTGTTTTGATTACTGGAGCATCATTCCCAGAGGGCCAGAGCTCAAACTCTAGACCCAAAATTTAAGTGACAGTGAAGCCACTTCAAGGCACTACGTGGATATCAAGAGCAGTTTAAGCTGTCTGTATACACAAAGCCAAACAGGTGTCCTTGATGTTCCTCACTCCTTTTTTCCAATCATTAACCCCTTTGGGGGCTTCCTAATGGTGTTCTCACTGACATCCTTGGAAGCTGAGGTTCCCCCACCATCAGAGCAGGCATTAAAAACTGGACCCCAGAGTGTCAGATGTTTGTCTTTTGGAAGCTGGCAATGCCCATTTGTTGATTTAGGAAGTCTAAAGCTCAGACTTTGGCTCACAGGTTTGGGCTAAAAGCGCCAAATTAAAAAGTGATGAGGAAGTGGTTGTACTCTGGCAACATTTCTTCTTCACAGCAAGCGAGCACAGCAGGGCCCCTCCAGGCACATGCGGCAGAAAGCAGTCACTTCTCAGAAACCCTGAGCCAACACTGCGAAGCGTAATTTCAAGACATAACTTTAACTCTTTAGGCTACACGTACCCCTCTGCCAATAACCATCATGGTCCAGAAATTATCCTCTTTCCTGTCTAGAAATCATATCTGAATGTATTGATTGTTTGATGATTTCACCTAATTCCTGACATTCATTGGCAAAGGACTATTCAGATCCTGCTTAGTTTAGTGATAAGTACAGAGACATAATGGCTGCGTTAGAGCCACTATTACAGCACGATTGTAAGGCTGATTGGTGATCCAGTTTTAACCTTACAAGCAGACTCATATGCCTATTGTATTTATTTCCAAAGGAAAACTGGGAAAACCTTTTCTCCCTAAGTAATAAATACAGTCTTGGAATGTAAAAAGTCTATTCATAAATTAGGTTGAAGTTTTAACAAGTTGAGAAAAAGGAAAACAAATTGGAGAAATTCACAAAATTCTATTTTAAAATTGCCAGAAATATTTTGGCTACCTTCAAAATATTTTGTTGACAAATTATCTTGTTTTCATAAAATGTAGAAGTCATTAAGTGGTATTGCCTTTCAGTTTAGACAAGACATATCAGGTCAACTCCAATTTATGGGGGTTTTACCCCTTCAGTTTTTGTTTCAGGCACCAACCACTGGAAGGTCATTATCCAGCCAGCCTACACCCTGGAAGATTGACCTTGCCTAGTCCAGGATTAATCTGCCACTCCTTAAAGAGCAGATAGATGACCAGGTCATTGCATTGTCCGCATTGACGGGAGACAACCTAGAGAATTTGTTGTTGCATTTGAGAGAACTGTTTGACATTTATGTGAAGAAAAAACAACCACAAGGGCAAAGTCCAGACAAGTGGTAGGAACCAGAGCTGCTATGAGCAGTATTAGAAGAAAAAAAAAAATTTAAAATCATAAATTGATTATATTATACCTGTGGGGTTTTTATTCTGTTTTCTTTATACATGTAGACCTCAGATAAGTCCCCTAGCTAGGCAATTAACACCATTTGATGGATCCAGTTCAAACAATTCCAGTGTTGGCTGCCCACCAAGCAACTGCAAGCCTTGCAACTGATGTTTCATCCATTATGGTCAGGCAGTCTCTAGAGCTCAGCAATGCATACAGTGAACTCTTCCAGAGCAAATAAGCAGAATTATTTAATAACAGTTTTTTTTCGTATCTATCCCATTTGTAATTCCATTTATCAGAAAAACTTATGCCAGAATTAACAAATGTCATATTTTCTTTTCCTCACTCCTGAGCTGTGCTGCCTTGGCTTATTAGTCTCAGCAGATGTTGTGGAGTATGAGAAGGAATGCAATCCTGCAGTTCAAACAGATGGACGTGAGGCAAGGCAGCCAAGAGAGAAAGCCATGGGCACCTAGGAGAAGAAGACCCAGTTTTGGATGCAAAAACTTTCAGTCCTAGATTTATGGTACGTTATGATCAACGACTTAGAAAGCAAATCACTGAATGGCTGTGGTGGGTTTACAAATTAATTTTTTGATTAGTTGCGCTACCTGCAATGCAGTATTTTAATGATATGTTCCTTTCACCAGACTGCCTACTAAAGGTCTCTGTGAAACAAGTCAGCAGCTTTCTTCAGGCTGGCTGAAATTCAAGTGTATAACTGACCTAGTTGCATAAACCTAGTCTACATCCTGAAAAGAGTACAGAAGTGATGCTTAATGATACAACTGCCACATAACCTGCCCAAGAAAAGAAGCAGCAAGAGGCAGGTAGTTTTCAAGTCAATTTTAATGGCACTCAAAAAAAAATATGTTTTAATACATTATGTAACATTAGGGCAAAATTTCTAACAACAAACTTTGCTTCTCCAAGAACTTGAAGAGGAAAGCTTGATATATTTACAGTCTTTCAAATTAATGATACTCTTCTCTGACTTGATTTTCTTGGCCAAACATTTTTCAGGTTCAGAAAAGCCCCCAAACTGTGGGTTGGCTTTTGTATTGCATGATTTGTCTAGTCTTCTATCAAACCGGCTCATCTTGGGTTTCATATTTTCTTTTCACAGCTCTCATCTCTTTTGCCTACTTCAGCATCCTCTTGTATTTCCTCACTGTGAATAAATTACTTTAAAAAATCAAGATTCAGCCTTTGCAATACAGGAGAAATTCATTTTTGCACATGAATGCATTTGAGGAAATATTTTATTTGGGCTTTCCTTTATGCATTAGATCTGAAACCATTAATTTTTGCTATTTGTACCTACTCTAATACTCATTAGGCACCATCAGCTGGCAAGTTGGCAAAAGTCATGGCCAGATAATTTTTCCCATTTTGTATATTATAATTAAGTTCTTACATATTTTAAACAGACTATCTACTAATGTTACATCCGAGCAGAACACCTCTAAGAATCTAGAAAAGTAGCTGAAAGAAAAAAATATGCTGTATGTCGAAATCCTTTTCTAAGAGAATGGTTGCAAATAGTGAAACAGTTAAATCGTTTAAATACCTAAACCGATGATTATACATCAAATAAAGATGAAAGTTCCAGCATTATTCTGGTGAATCTATCAATCAAAGAAAATCCATCTCCAACGAGGAAGTCTTCACCTATCTATTTTTGCTCACACCATTACGTTTTCTGAAACTAATAGAACTGAGGTTACCTACAGGTTGACAGTTGGGAAAGGGCTGTTTCTTTCTCCAGTGCAAGTTAGGTATGCATTTGATCTACTTTTTCCAAGTTGCTTAGATGGCACAGTTGATTAGGTGCATTACTATGACCAAAACTTCCACTATTTTCAGTGGCTGATCAGCCATATCACTGACAAATCTATGATTTTATTTACTTATTTTGGTGGAGTTTTTTTCCAATGGCTTTGTTTGAGTAATTTTTATTCTCTTTCTACTCTGAAAACCAAAATATGGTCCATAATATTCACACTAAACTGCTTTTAACATAAATGCATGTTCTAAAGGGTGAAGGAGAAGAGCACGAGCTCCCTTTGCTCCTCAAGAGTTTCAGAAGTAGAATCACAGAAGCATTTGTTGATGTTGCTTGAGGTGGGTACCCTACAAACACTTCTGGAAACCACCCAACCAACCAGGCCTACTCAGTAGCAGGAAAACCTGTCAGTTATTCCATCTTAAATCTCGCCATTATTCATAATGGTAAGCTCTACCTTTGAGTGTCCAGGTCAAACTACGAAGTCGAATGCCAAAAGGAATCTGTTATATCTCATTGCAGTTATCAGTCCTGTTTCCCAGAGACCAATGTTGATTGATGTTACTTAAATTTCTTACCTTATAATTCTTTACTAAGTAAGTCATGCATCAGCTACTTTACTATTTAACTCATATAGGCTATTAAGCTATTACTTAGGCCTGAAATTACCCAAGCCTCCTGTATATAATTTTTCAATATTGATCCAACACCGGTATTCTGCCTATCTTCTGAAACTTCCTTACAGACCAAAGCTTATTAAAGATAATTCCTTGGCTGACTGTTTAAAAACTTTTGCATTCAAGTTATTTCAGATTGCTTTTTAAAATAATTGGTTTTAATAGTAGCTGTTTTCCATTCCAGCAGTAACTGAAAAGAATAATAAGTACCTTCAAATATACTCTCTGGTACATCAGAGACAAGAAATATTTATCAATTACATCTTTGTGGTCTGTATTGTTACTAACCTGACTGCTTTTCTCATTTCTGTCTCACCAATGTCAGAGCTAGTATTTCTCATTCTTCTTAATATATGTGTTTCTAACAGTATTCTCATTTCCTTCCCTTACTAATTTTCTCTGTTCTCCAGTGCCCCTTAGCCCCCCCAACTTTGAACTCCAAGATCAACTTTGAAATCCAAGATCTTGCCCCTATAGCTGGGGTAGCATGACAATATACCTGATTTCCCAGAACTATTTGGCCTGAGGATTACACAGCACATCTCTGGAAGGCAGAGCCTGCAGCTGTACCATGAGGCTCAAAAGTACTTATGAAGGCCTGGTATAATGGTAACTGAAAAATCTTAAATAACAGAGCTGGATGTAGTCTTGAGAGAAGAAAGTCCTAAAATGAACCCTTATGCATTTTAGTTTAAAAAACTTGGAATAAGTAGCACCAGATGTTGGGGGCCCATAGCACAGAAGCACTGATATGCAGTATTTTTCTTCATATCCTCTGTGTCCCAACAAAAGTGTAGAAAGAATTTTGAACCAATATTAGGATGAAGATTCAACTTCAAGTTAATAAGTGGCTCTATTTGGTCTACTTTTTCTTTACATACTTGCAGCCAGATTATGTGGCTCAGCTGGAGGATGCAAATGTTTTTAAATTATTTTTTCCAGAAAGAGAGCTGATTTCAGAGGAACCAGGACAGGCCAGACAGGGAAGTGCAGAGAACAAAGTACCAGGTCAATAGTCATGTTGCTATCTCATCAAGGAAGTTCTGCAAAAACCACTTTCTTTATATAACCAGCAAATAGCATCGCTATAGGGCTACAAGGCTGGAGGACAAATCTTATGAGGAACAACTGAGGGAACTGGGGTTGTTTAGCCTGGAGAAGAGGAGGCTGAGGGGAGACCTTATCACACTCTACAACTACCTGAAAGGAGGCTGTAGAGAGGTGGAGGCTGACCTCTTCTCCCGGGTGACAAGTGATAGGACAAGAGGAAATGGGTTTAAGTTATGTCAGGGGAGGTTTAGACTGGATATTAGGAAACATTTTTTCACGGAAAGGGTTATTAAACATTGGAATAGGCTGTCCAGGGAGGTGGTGGATTCACCGTCTCTGGAGGTGTTTAAAAAAAGGGTAGATGTGGTACTTGGGGACATGGTTTAGAAGTGGGTTTTGTCAGGGTAGGTTAATGGTTGGACTTGATGATCTTAAAGGTCCCTTCCAACCTCAGTGATTCTATGATTCTGTGACTTTATGATCTATGCGGGCTGCACTCATTTTAACAGTTGCTACTACTAAATGAAAATATTTAATCTCCACCATCTGCACTGGTAGTGAAGTGGTTCTAAGTGGATACCTTTCTGGACATACCACATTTTCTTGGAAACCAGAGGTCTTCTTTCTCTGCTATGTATTTTCACTTTGAAATTGTACAAAACCAACAATAATAAGGGGAGAGTTCAGATCTGAATCTACATTAACACCCTTATTTGAAACATCATACAGTTTAAAGCCTGGGCGGGGGAGGTGGGTGTGTGAAAGAGAGGAAGGGGCCATAAATTATGGGAAAAACATACAAATTTCTTAAAAGCTAGTGCACATCCTGTATTAGTAAACTGCACACCCTAAGGAAGATACAAATGTCCTTCACCTTTAGTCTAGACATCCTTGCATTCCAAAAGCTCCTTAACTGATAGGAAGGACTCTTTTTTTTTTTTTTTCCAGTCATATAAACAAGCTGAAAAAGTCACAAAGTTTTCAAATTCCTTTATAGGAAGAATCTGTTTCAGTTACAAAAGAAATATGAGCTGTGTGGTAAGGTCATCGTGTACACACATCCCAGCGATGCCGCTAGAGATGGTAAAATAACTTCTCACACTGAAAATAGTGAAAAACACTATGAGGTGGAATCCTCTGAAGAACAGTTCTGTAGTACCAAAAAAACATGAAATAGTCCTGCTTTTCTTGCCCAGCAGGTATAACTAACAATGGATAAAGAAAAGCAAAGGGGAAGAGAGATGCGTAAAGATAAACATTTCAGACAGGAGTCTGAAACATGTGTTCATGGTGTCCAAAGAAATTCCTGTATTTTGTAGCCCTATAGATTTGAACTATTTATGTCTGTATATTTATGGTTTTTAACTTATTGACTAGCCTCACAATACTTTAATTACTTTGGCAGACATCTTTATTTTTGTTTTGGCCAAGGACAGACTGATGAACATCACAGCAGCAAAACACATACCAAACCTCAGTCGTGACTGTGGTTCCTACGTTCATGTTTTGAACTCCAGTAACCATCTGCAAGGTTTCCCTGATGCAGCAGAACTAAAGTACAGTTTGATTTGGGCCAAATACAGCCTTTCAGCTACTTCTAAAGTTTTGAATCCCCACCACTGGGTTGGGTTTTTTTCCACAAATAAGTCATTCTTTATAAGCTATGCTTTGTCGAACTTGCACAGCCACAGCTTCAGGGGTAAAGCATCTTTACTTACTAGCAAAGGTCATGGTGTTTCCAGACAAAGGACATGCCACAGCTTATTTAACTTTCTTTCTAGCTGAGGAAATGAGGATATGGATGTAGAAGATCATTCATATGGAGTGAGGCTGTGAGGTAGCCCGAGGGAAACTAGAAGCTTAAAGCCAAGAACAGAGGTGAAATTGAAACCACTGTGCTAGAAAGATCTTGGCCTCAACTGGCAAAAGAGACTCAAGTGCGGCTGAATCAGCTGAACAAAAAAGGAAATTATTCATTTAAATAACATGACCATCATCCCTTCTTGGGTTTGGAGACGCTGATAGAAAAGATAAAGATCACAATAACAACAAAATGTTAAAACCCAGTAAGATATATCCATATAAACACCACACATATTGATTTGGGGTTACTGTTACAGTTTGGAGATCTGGGAGGTCCAAATACTACACTACAAAATCATTGTTTGTTGTAGTGTATGCTAAATACAAGACAAAACAGCTTCGAGCTGCCCACCTTCCATGGGAATAAAACATAGGAGAGTCATCCTTGATCTTGTTTTGAGTAAAGGTGTTTGGACTACAGGCAGATGACAACTTTTCTGGCAAACCCTGGCCTGAGGCTTGCTAACTGAGCAGGGCACAGAAAACTGTCCTACCCCCAGTTCAAAGCCAGAATGTACTAATAAAGTTTGATCCGTGCAGCTATAAATGAAATAAATATTCAAGTAATAAATACAATTTTAAAAAATCCATTCTAATTTATTTCAATGGGAAGAGAAAGATGGTAGCACCAGTTCAGCTCTTTTACTAACTGCCCAATTTCATATTCCCTTTAATTCCTTATCATTGAACTTGCACCACCTTGAACTGATGAAGTAATGTATGACACGCTTCCCGAATATTTTTTGAAAAGACATTTACATTGATATAAGTTCATATTATTTCTCTGGAATAACTTGTCTGTTGCTACTGTAATTCTTAAATAACTCAATTCAAAGGGCATTTTTCTTAAATAAACCCTTTAAATATATCATAACTTTGTATTAGGTACTGAGTGTTAAGAGGACAGAATATATAAAACTAAACAGGCTGAATAGTCAATAGATTAAATAGTATTACTATTACTGATATTTGAGTCACTAATAAACACTTGAGTTGCTAGTTTGACATATAATGTAACATTTAAGTCATTAGAAATAACTCAGCCTAAGGACAGTTTAAATACACTTAAATACACTTTGCTTCAGAGCTCTTAGTGGAATTTTTTTCTTCCCACAATGCACTGATGGAAAGTTATCTTTATCAAATGAAACGTTTGTGCCCCTTGCAAATTTCTGTTGCTTGTCTCTCATGCAGATGGCTTTTCTGCAACTTATATAATTCAATGACTCAACTTAAAAATAATCTTTAAAAAGTGAATCTCCTTTTTAAATCTCATATTTGGCTTGTCAGAACAAAATCTGTAGGTTTCCTGTGTGCTACTGAAAAGTTTAACGTATTTTTGAAAGTGAGCTACACAACTTCCTAAGCCTGTTTATTGTTAATTTTATTCAAAAGGTTTACAAGTCATCAAAGTTCCTTCATCCTCATCGCCGCAAACAGTGCCAGTAATGAAAGTCAAACTAGGAAACCTCCTTGGGTTCAGAAAAATTGTCAGCTTAGTCACAAATATTATCTTAAAATTAGATCTGTACAGTGCTTTCTTCTAAATATGCAAGTAGTTGATGTGCATGTTCATACAGAAATGTGCACTTAGGCAAGTGAATGCGGATCAGTTCTGAATTTGCTGAATTTAATTTTCCTCTGCCACCTGGGCAGGCCAGAGTGGTTATGACAGATCACAACAAATAATTGTCATTTAGATAGATCAAAAATAGATCATCCGCGTAATGATCTATTATGTATATCTGTAAGTACTCCACCTTTCCCAGCTTTGAAATGGGGGAAAAACTTTCCACAAATTATTTTCTGCCACTACGTGTACCCTCTAGTGTGTGTGAGGCTATATTAATCTTTCTCTTAACAAGGACTGGATACTCTAACCCTGTGTCATTACCACCGATAACTCAAATTGCTAAAATATGCTGGTGTTGAGCTCCTCTGCTGCCAGTGACCATGGCATATCTTAGAAACAACATATCTGCTTTTGCCTGTCAGAAGGTACGGAGATCTATTGGAATAAGGAGCTGCAGAGCAACTGCCTGCATAGGCTACATCTTGGCTTTCTTACTGATAGAAGAAACAATATTGAACAAATCTTGTTAAATAGGTGTTGGGGTTTTTTTTTCCTTGCAACAGTTAGCAAATTAAATTCCTTTAAAAGCCATTTTTATTCACTGCCAAGCTGCAAGCCTGCCCTGCTCCCTGAAGATTGTTGTTAATTCCCCCTCCTTCCCCACTGTAGAAGGATTAAACTATTTCTCAGTGCAGTGAGCCGATTCATTTTGTTTAGTCAGTGCAGCTCCTTTCTGGGCAGGGGAGTATTACAGATTTACAGTTTTCATTACCTAAGGCTGAAACTGTTAATGAGGTTTATGTTGGCTGCGGAATGTCAAGGGAAGGCACCACTCTACTTGTACAGCTGGGCTGCAAGGACCATTTGGAGAAGACACTGCACATGACTCCAGACCCACACGCACACTATAAATGGTTATTTCATTTGCTCAATATGAGCTCTTCTCTCCCAGTTTACAAACCATGGTGAAACCTTGGGGTTTTTCTTAGAGCTGCACATCCTGACCTGGGTTAGTCTGGTTGTTTTCCCTAGCAACCAGTTCTAAATCCCAACTTTATAGATATGGCCACAAACCCACCATCGACCTCAACCCTGCAGGCCCTCTCATGCGCATTAACTGGACTGGTGTCCCTGTAAACTGTAGTGATGAGTACTGTTTCTCCCCCTTTTTTTTTTTATTTACCTGAGGAGAAGGAAGGAATCCCTTTCATATAGCAATCAAGTCTCTTCCCAGTCTGGCTGCTCTCTCCACGTCTAGGAGATCTCTCTAGCGAAAAGGCTCTGAGTTGAACTCAGTGAGAAGCGTTCAGTATTTTTCCTGCTGAAGTTGTGCTGCTGTGGGAAAATAACTCATAGGGCTGGACCGGGAAGTGTGAGAGAAGCCAGCATACGTGCTAAACCTGTCCCTCTGGACCTGCAGGGAGCTCGTTCTTGTAGCTTTCTGAATCACAGCTGCAGCTCCCCACGGATCAGCTGCTGCAGAAACAAAGCTCCTCGGGGCTTCAGATGTCTTGGGGCTGCAGGGAAGTGCCAACAGCTTCT
The DNA here is from genome assembly GCA_017639485.1 of Pluvialis apricaria. Classification (NCBI taxonomy): domain Eukaryota; kingdom Metazoa; phylum Chordata; class Aves; order Charadriiformes; family Charadriidae; genus Pluvialis; species Pluvialis apricaria. The sequence continues at coordinate 31,683,274 of CM030010.1, forward strand.
TTTGAGCAAAAGATGAATGTGTTCCATGGACAGTGAGTGGGACGTGCTCCTTTGCACACAGGGACAGACGTTCTCACAGCCCCCATCCTTTTACAGCTGGAGATGAAGAAGGTCCGAGGCAGCTTTGGGGTCACAGGCTGCCCCTCCCATGTGTTGACGGATATATCCACAACCATCAGTGACCCACACACATCAGTGGGTTATAGGTGCTTAGTATTTATGGCAAAAAGGAGCCTGAAAACATTTACTTTAAGTGCTTCCTCCTAGGTAGGAAAGAGTCACTTCTTTCAATGCATAGGAGCAGAACAGCTCTATTCAAAGGCCACGTTACACAGTGGAACACAACCTCTGGGCTGTTGGTGTAACCACTAAGATGAACTACTTTATGAAATAAGTATGTTGGACAGTTTTTCGCCAAAGCCATCCAACAATACATCGTATTTAATATGTTTATTTAAAACCCAAATGGAACAACAGTGCTGCCCTCTTTTCAGCTTTCTAGCATATGACAGGACTAAAGATATGAAAATATTTCAGTGTTAGTTACTGTGCCTGCCTGAACAGAACAAGAGTGACAATAATTCTTCATTTTATAGCACACAGGAAAGAGCCATTTTCACAAAACTGATGATATTCCTGAGTCCCAGGGAAGGAACCACCTTCTCCTGCTTTGTAGTGTAATATACAACACAAACTTTGTATTCTTGGCTCACTAGACACAAGGCTCTTTTGGAGCCAAAGATCAGCACATTCAGTATTTGCACTGAAGGCAATCTAAAAGCATTCAGTAAGTTGATGAAAAGAGCCCAAAGAAACAGCAAGCTACAGGCATGGGGGCACCACTAGGAATAGCAGAGGGGACAAGGAGCACCTGGGAATCCAGGTTTTCTTTATTAATAGTCTCCAACCTTAAACTCATGCATATCTGGAAAGTCTGTCTTTCACAGACTTCAAGCTGTGAAGGGTTTTGCAAGCTGCTATTATTTTAATCTGACAAGTCACCTACTCAGAGAATTTAGAGCACAAAACACTGAAAACCTCTATTAATCGGTTTTGGGTTGTTCTTTTTTTCATACACAACTGAGCCTAAAAAATATCTAATTTGTGTAAGTTAGCTGTGCAGCAAATGTGCTCTTGGGCAAGGCACTGGGCTGAAATGCTGTGAAGTGAATTTTTCTTCAAAGGATGTAATAGCCCAGCTGTGATCAAGAAGAAAACATGGTTAGATGTGAAAGCATAATAGATATGGTATCGAAGTTCCTTGAATACAGCTCTTTAGAAAATACATTTTAGCAACACAGAAAAAGAACCCAAAAAACTACTCTGGGGCATTTTGATATAACATAGAAACAGATGTGTTACAGTGAGTAGAGCATTAAAAAAACTCCTTAAAGGTAAAATTTCCATAGCCAAAGCATCACACTGTGCATACCTCTGTTTACTTTCTCATGGAAAAAACATGACCCAGACTTGTTAAACTAAAAATCAAGTAGGATGTCACTAGAGTTACACAGCATGTGAGAGTAAGGCTGAGTACTGTTTGATACTACCAAGGCAAACTACTGTGGTGTGGCTAGCACTTCATTTGGCCTTTCAATAATGTGTTTTCGCTCCCTGAGAATGAAAATAAATCCAGTGAAATGTAATTTTTATTCAAAGAATAAGCTTGTATTTGCTTTATAAAAGTTTATATCTGGGTTAATTTACAAACTCCCTCTGGGTTACACTTTGAAATGAACATTTAATGAAGACAAATATATTCACCCACCCAGAAAAAATATTTTAATTGCTGTATCTCTGATATTACCATTTTTCAGAAGTATTCTAAGTATGTCAAGAATGCTAGCAGTGTAGCAGACACTTGTATTTCATGCAAGGGTCGAAGATTAAAAATGGCAGTGACTGATGGAAAAATTGATTAATCAGTCCCATTTGAAGTCAGTGCAAACATGCCTCTTGGCTACAACAGATTTTGGCTGAGGCCTTAAATGGGAATGCAGTACCATGCACTTGCTCCTGTAACTGTACGTACCCAGCTGCCAACAGGGTGACACACCTGAGCTGTGAAACAATCAAAAGTGTGTCGTGATCCACTCAGAGTGTGTGCACATGTATATTGGCATTTCTGTGTGGTTTTATGTGTGTACGTAAGGAGCATAGGAAACAAGTAGAACTGGCGTATAGTATAAGCTCCTATTTTGTCTGGATGACTTGCATTATTGAGGTAATTTAGATACTGTGTTGTGTGTTGTTATTATCATAATGAAGGGATTCACTCCTGGGTGAAGGGTGAAATGATAAAAGGGGCCATATGTGCTGGAGCAAGAGAGGAAGAACACAAAAGATTTTCAAAGTCTCTGCATTTTCATGATGCAGAGGTCTTACTGAAATTTAACAAATACAATCCAGAAGGTGAGTCTTTTAAAGTTCCTTAGTTCCACAGAAGAAAAATAAATATATGTCTCTTTAGTATAGAAACTGTCTTAAGTACAGCTCTGAAGTGGGCACTACAGCAACTCGGAGTACTTAATTAAGATTTGGAAGTACAGGTTAGATTAAAAATACTAAAAAGGTTCA